>CM065642.1:26136580-28921580 GCA_033220585.1 Dipteronia sinensis
AGCGGGGTATAGGCGATCTTCTGGAGAGGTTGTGAGGTAATCCCGACTTCAGGGGGATTTCCTGGTTTCAGGTTCACTGATGCGTGCTCGATCTGACCGAGCCGGGCTCTACTCCGGGTGTTTCTGGAGCCCGTCCTTATTTCTGTGGAGTGGTATCGTAGCTTGGCTTCGGGTAACGTGGTCTCCTGGTTGATAACCTCGGGCACGGAGCCAGACTAAAGGGGTGGAAAATTCCCCTTTGGTCCCTAGCCAAATTTGGCTATTAACAGAAGTCCCCTCTGACTTGAACACCGGTTGTCGAGCTTGGGGTTGGAGTCAGATTTTTTGTTTTATTTAGGAAATCTTTCCTTCTTTACCGTTACCAGAATCTTGGGGAAATCTTCTCATTAACTGCGCAAGTGACATGGCGGGAGCTGATTGATTTATTTCCTAGTCAATCCGGCTGCATTACGGCAGTCTCCGAGATTTTAGGTGATCTTAACCAAAAATCTCGATGACTCGTGTTGCTGCCCTCTTACCTATATATACTTGTTTATCTCAATGTCTTCCTCATATCTTTCAAATTTCAAATTTTTCCAAGATAAACTTTCTCTCAAGCATATCTTTTTCTTCATTCCTCATCCTCACCGACTTCATTCTATCATGTCGAAAACCATTCGTGACTCCATTCATTCCATGGTTGACGGTGAAGAGGTCTTCAGCCCCTGGAAAATGGGCAAGGAGGAGCTTAGATAGCGATGATTCTCAGCCCAATCCGTAACGTTGGCAGTCGAACAGGAACGTGTCCATTAGGACCGGGTTTCCTAATCATCCCAACCATCCTTTGGATCTAGCCGATGAAGATTCCGTTAGAGAGGTTAGCGGCGAAGCGGCGGGGGAGCATCGAGTCCTGGCTAACGGCCCCCCTTTGGAGAGGCTTCCTCCCTATGACTTCAGGGTTGTCCCTGATTCCACCGTTGATACGAACGCGATTGACCGTTTGAGGTTTAAGTACGACATTCCCAATAACGTTTCTATCTCAGTACCTCCCAAAGGTTATGAGTTATTCAATCCCTCCAAAGGCATGCTTCCAATTCATGTGGTGGCTCTTGAGAATGGGGTTAGGCTTCCCCTTCATCCTACCCTTCAACGAGCTCTCAACGCCATCCAGCTTGCTCCCCTTCAGTTGACACCCAGCTTCTGGAGGTATTTGATTGGCTTCCTCGTGCTGTAGAGGGAACAATGCCAGCTGAGCAAGGTAACGAGAGAGCCCGGAGCAGAGGAGTTGGCCTACCTTTTCCAAATCGGGAGCCTATCTGGCGCTCCCCGAGGTCAGTTTTATGCTAAAGCCAAGAACAAGCTCAACTTTGTCATTCCTGGCGCTTCGAAGAAGGACCCCGCCTGGAAGGAAGAGTGGATCCTTGCTGGGGGTGACTGGGGAAGCTTGATTTTTATTAGGGGCATGAGTTCGAGGTTCCCACAGCTTTTAGTGACAAACTATCGTGGGACCAGGACTCTCTGCCTTCTGAATCTGAAACTATTTTGAAGGCTATTCTAGCCAGGAACTACTTGAACCTAAAGTTCCCAACCGGTGAAGCCTTTGATCCTCGCAGGGTGAATCAATACATGCGGATCTCCGATGCTACTCCTCGTAAGTGTCACTGAATCGTCTTGCTTTGTCTTGTTGACTAGCTTAGTTCTGACGTTTACTTTTTTGTTTTGTTTACTTACAGTTTTTGTTATTGAGCCAGCTTCTCGCGACGTCCAATGATCTCCTCAGGCTCAAACTCATCTTTCCTTTGCTGGGGTCGCACCGGCTCTTGCTCAATCTACCTCCCCAGGTGGGTCTAAGATGGCCAACCTTGTATCGCTGGCTTTTCGGGCTTTGAGTAAGGCTCCCCAAGCTGTTGGTCCAAATGCTTCTGCCCCTTCTGTTGTTACTAACGTTGCTACTCCCACAATTCGTCTTCTTGGTTCAGCTACGCTTCCAACCCCCCGAGCTTTGGAGGACTTTGAAGCGGGTGTCGTAGGGATTCCTCCTAGCCGTTCCCGCCCTCAGTCGAGCTTGACGGGCAGGATAAAGTCCTGGAACAATTCATCGCATCCTGTCCGAGCGGTGGGCTTTCCAGGATGGCCTTAATGCCCATGGATGTCTTGCTCACCAAGGGGTCTGCTGTCTTAGCTGAGGTAATTGTATTTTCTTCATACTGCTTCTGCCAGCTTGTTCGATTTCTAACCCTGGCTTTGTATTTTATAGGCCTTCAAGTTAAATGTAGCCATAGGCCATCAGGTAACCCTCCTTCGTGACCGGGCTGCTAAGGCTGAAGCCGAAGCCGAGAAAGCCATGGGACTACTCAAGCGGGCTCAGACATTAGTAGAAGAGATGACCTCCAGCCAAGGAAAAATTGAGATCGAGCTGGCCGAGCTTCATTGTGATCATGAGAGGATGAAGCAGTCTTATAATCAAGAACGTCTCCAATCTACCCGACGGGCCAAGCAGAGGGATTCTTGGAAAGCTGAGGCTAAGAAGTTGGACCTCGAGAACTAGGATTTGACTGCTCAGGTGACCAAGCTGCAAGCTGACGCGGAGACCTCCTTTAGTGATGGATATTTCTACGCTTCCTTTCAGGTCTCAGAGGCTTTCCCCCTTCCCTTTGATCTATCATCCATCGTCGGTTGGAATAGAATGGAGATAATGATTAAGGCTGCTGAGTTGTCTCGCCCTGATGATGACGAGGCGGTTCCCTCGAGCCAGGCAGAAGCTGGAAAGCAACCCGTCCAGGCAGATCCTCTATTTCCTCCTCCTATCTTTACTACTTCAGGTCTTAAGGAATCTTCAAGTAAGCTTCTGTCCTCGCGATCCGAAAGAGATCAGCCAGGAGCAGGGGAAGGAGCAAGGAGTCCGTCTGAGTAACCCTCTATAATGGAGATGGAGGTCGACAGGAGCCAAACGGGGTCTATGGTTGCCCTTCTTGATGCGACTATCCTACCTGAGGTTATGGTAGTGATTAACGAAGTCCTGGAGGAAGATCCTGCTGATCAACAGGAGGAGCCTCTGAATGGAGAGATGGTTGGCGAGGATAACCAAGACGGGCAACCACCTGAAGGGGGGGGGGGGGGGGGGGGTTTATGGCGAGGATCAGCATGAGGGCGGAGGATCAGCATGAGGAAATTAAAAGAGCTCTAAAGCTTGAAGCTGCATGTTCATGATTGGCCTTGATTGCCAAGAAAAGGGGGGTGGGCACCCTGTTTTACTCATGATTAGTTTAGTAGTTTATTTTTTATTTTTTTATTTTTGTAGCCCGTATTCGGAGGTTGGGCTCCTTGCTTGATGGATGTAGCCTTACCAGGGGATAGGCTCCTTTATCTTTAATGAGAAACTAACTCGCTTGAGAAACTCTTGTTTTATTCCTGGTCCTGACTAGGAACCAAACTGCATCCTTGATGATTTGTTCATACTTCACTCTGGCTTTGTAGGGAATTCTTATCATGATGATCCTGATCCTGCAAACGAAAACAAATATTTACATTTAAATCCGTTTCAGGAGAGGTAGCCCGATTGAGGCATTAGAAGATATTTAAATCCATTTCAGGAGAGGTAGCCTGATCGAGGCATTATGAGAGATGTCTAGCTATTTCCTGGTCTCGAGATCTGGGTGGCAACTAAGCTCTTACACTCAGACCCTTCTTGGGTGTGGTAGCCCGACCAAGGCATTATGAGGGCTGTTTAGCTATTTCCTGGTCTCGAGATCTGGATGGCAACTATGTTCTTACACTCAGACCCTTCTTAGGGGTGGTAGCCCTACCAAGGCATCAGGAGGGATGTTTAGCTATTTCCTGGTCTCGAGATTTGGATGGCAACTATGCTCTTACACTCAGACCCTTCTTGGTGGTGGTAGCCTGACCAAGGCATCAGGAGGGCTGTTTAGCTATTTCCTAGTCTCGAGATCTGGATGGCAACTATGCTCTTACACTCAGACCCTTCTTAGGGGTGGTAGCCCGACCAAGGCATTAGGAGGGCTGTTTAGCTATTTCCTGGTCTCGAGATCTGGATGGCAACTATGCTCTTACACTCAGACCCTTCTTGGGGGTGGTAGCCCTACCAAGGCATCATGAAGGCTGTTTAGCTATTTCCTATTCTCGAGATCTGGATGGCAACTATGCTCTTACACTTAGACCCTTATTGGGGATGGTAGCCCGACCAAGGCATCAGGAGGGCTGTTTAGTTATTTCATGGTCTCGAGATCTATATGGCAACTATGCCCTTACACTCAGACCCTTTTTAGGGGTGGTAGCCCGACCAAGGCATCAGGGGTAGAGCGGGGGCTTCCCGGGCTAGTCGCTGGTCTTGAGGTGTCTATGTCGAATTTCCCAGTATAATATGTAGATACTAATGTTGAACATAGTCGAAGATAAAGAAAAAAAATGACTTTATTGATGATCGAGATGTAGTACATATTTATTAGGGATTCTAATGAAACCTAAATGGAGGTAATCTGTTTGAAAACTCCCTGCTCAGGGGTAGAATTTCCTTAAGTGATCTGTGTTCCAGGTGTGGTCAATGGGTCGTCCATCCATGTCTTCGAGTTTGTAGGCTCCATTGCGAGCAACTAACTTTATCAAATATGGGCATTCCCAATTGGGGCTTAAGACTCCATCTGACTTTTTCCAAGTATTCAAGGTCACTTTCCTAAGCACCAAATCCCCTTCTTTGAAATTCTGGGCTCTGACCTTTCGGTTGAAATATCTAGCGATCTTGCTCTGATAGATTGCCACTTTCTCCACTACCCGGTCTTGTTTCTCTTCTAGGAGGTCCAGATTATCCTGGAGCTTGACCTCGTTACTTTCGGGTTCAAAATACTGCACCCTGAATGAGGTTAATTTATGCTTGATAGGGAGGATCGCTTCAACTCCGAAAGCCAGGGAGTAAGGTGTCTCCCCGGTAGCTGTTCTCTTTGTAGTCTGGTATGCCTAGAGGACTTCGGCCAGCTCTTCGGCCCATTTTCCTTTTTTCTACCGTAGTTTCTTCTTCAAAAGCTTCTTGATAGTCTTGTTGGTGGATTCCACCAGCCTGTTAGTCTGGGGATGGGCTACTGAAGCGAGCCTGAGGTCTATACCCAATCCTTTGCAGAAATCTTTGAATCGGGCATTGTCAAACTGCTTGCCCAGATCGGCTATAATGATGAGAGGGGTCCTGAATCTACATACCCTGTTGGTTTTGACGAACTTGGTCGTATTCTTTTCTGATATGCGAGAAAGAGGCCCTACCTCGACCCATCTTGTGAAATAGTCGATAGCCACAATAACATATTTCACATGTCTGAGAGCAGTGGGAAGCGGTCCAATTAGGTCGATCCCACTTATGGCAAAGGGGTAGGGTGAATTGAGAGACGACAGTCGCTCAGGTGGCTGGTGGTTCAAGCTTGAAGTCCTTTGACACGGCTCGCAAGATTGTACAAAGCTTCTTGGGTCTTGGTAGATGGTCGGCCAGTAGTACCCCATAGGAAGCACTTGATATGCTAGAGCCTCTCCACCGATGTGGTTCCCGCAGTCCCTAGAGTGAACCTCTCTTAGTGCCCATTTAGCATCGTCAGGATGTAAACATCTAAGTAAGGGGAGGGATCTACCCCTTCTGTAGAGGTACCCGTCTACCAGGAAATATTAGACCGAGAGTCTTTTAATTCTTTGAGCTTGATTGGGCTCCTCGGGAAGCTTTCCCTCTAGGAGGTAGGCAAAGATCGGGTCCGTTCAGCAAGGCTGACGATTTAGGGTGCAGATTTTCTTATTCGCGGCTATGCTTGGTTGGGAGATCACTTTGAGGGGAATTCCCCGTGGTAAGGATTGGCCTCCATTTGCAGCTATCTTAGCTAGGACATCCGCGCGGTGGTTTTGGTGTCGAGGCACATGATCGATCTTGAACCCCTTAAACTTATTTTTAAGCAACTGAGCCAGCTTTAGGTAGGAAGCCATGTTATCACCCTTTGCTTTATACACCCCAAACACTTGATTGACAACAAGCAATGAGTCGCTCTTGATTTGTAGGTAATCGGCCTCTAGTTCGATGGCTGCATTCATCCCAGCTAGGAGGGCTTCGTACTCTGCTTCATTATTTGTGGCTTTAAACTCGAATATGAAAGAGTGACAGAATTCAGTCCCCTCTGGGTCTATTAAAACTACGCCAGCTCCTCCCCTAGCTAGGCCGGATGCTCCATCTGTATAGAGGGTCCAGGACTTGCAGCCTTCTGACCAATTGTCGATCTCGGAGGTCTTTTCAGGGATCTCATTTGGTGCCGCAGGATTCTCTTGACCTGGGAGCGCTGAAAACTCTGCCACGAAATCTGCCAAAGCCTGTGCCATAATCGTGGTCTGGGGCTTATATTTTAAATGGAACTGAGTGAGCTCTAGGGCCCATAAGACTGGACACATCTGGTCTTTGTAAGAATTGGTGGAGAGGTTGGTCCATCACCACTACTATTGAATGAGCTTGAAAGTAGGGACGGAGCTTCCTCGCCGAGATCACTAGAGCATAAGCGAGCTTTTCCAGGAGAATATAATTTTTCTTTGACTTGGTTAAAGCATGATTCACATAGTATATGGGCCTTTGAATCCCATCGCCACACTTCTTGGCCAAAGCTCCGCTTACTGCAGTTTCTGAGACGGCTAGGTAGATCTGCAGCTCATCTCCGGGAACTGGCTTGACTAACAATGATGGGCTTGTTAGGTATTTTTTCAAGGCTTGGAAAGCTTGCTCGCTCTTCTGGCTCCATTTCATGTTTTCCCTTGTTTGATGGCTTTGAAGAAAGGGAGGCATTTATCTGTGGAGCGAGAGATAAACTTGTTGAGTGCCGCTACATGCCCAGTCAGAATTTGTATCTATTTGAGTTATGTGGGGGATTCCAGGTCCAAGATAGCTCTGATTTTTTCTAGGTTGGCCTCTATGCCTCTCTCATGAACCATGAAACCTAGAAACTTCCCCGCTGTTACCCCGAAGGCACACTTGGAGGGGTTCAACCGTATCTGGTTTTCTCTCAGTATAAGGAAGGTCTTGTGAAGGTCTTCCCGATGCCCTTCTGCGGTTGGTGATTTTTTGAACATGTCGTCGACGTATACCTCCACCGTCCTTCCGATCTCGGGCTTGAATAACTTGTTAACCAGCCGCTGGTATGTAGCCCCTACATTCTTCAAACCAAATGGCATCACCTCATAGCAGTACAAGCCCTTCCCAGTAATGAAGCTGGTCTTATCTTGGTCAGTTGGGTGCATCTTAATCTGGTTGTATCCTAAGAACGCGTCCATGAAACTTAGAAGTTTATTTCCGGACGTGGAGTCAGCCAGCTGGTCGATCTTTGGTAAAGGAAAACTGTCTTTTGGACATGCCCAGTTGAGGTCGGTGTAATCGACACACATACGCCACTTCCCATTCACCTTCATAACCATGACCACGATGGCGATCCACTCTGGATAGCGCACTTCTCTGATAAACCTTGCCTTGATCAATTTGTCTACTTCTTCCTGCACCGCAACGTTCCTCTCAGCATTGAAGTGACACCTCTTCTGTTTGACGGGCTTGACTGTTGGATCTACCGCTAGTCGATGGGCGACCAATGATACCGGGATCCCGCGCATTTCATCATGGCTCCAAGTGAAGATGTCGCTGAATTCTCTAAGAAGACCAATCAAGCCTTCTTTCACTTCTGGCTGGAGGGTAGCCCCTACCTTGACGACCTTGAAGGGATCGTCATTTCTGATGGGTATCTCCTCTAGTCTATCTACGGGTTGCCCGTTGGCCCACCCTTTGCTCTGTTCCTCCTCATAAGGCATAATGGGTTCACTCTATGGATGCTCCGAGGGCTCCATTTCTTCCTGGATTATCCAGGATGTTTCCATATCTTCCTGGATTATTGTGACCTATACGCACTGTTTTGCTAAAGCTGTAGGATTGGCAGACACTGTGTAGCACTTCCTAGCTGCTTGCTGGTCTCCGCGTACCTCCCCCACCTTGGTTCCCACCGGGAACTTCAGGACATTGTGGTTTATAGACAAGACTCCCTTCAAGGAGGACAGGAATGGTCTCCCTAGGATGGCGTTGTAGGCCGATGAGGTGTCAACCACAACAAAGTCCGTCATAACATTCTGTTGGAGAGGTGTGGTTCCGACGATTACTAGGAAGATCTTCGATCTCACCGGTATGATCGAATCCCCGGTGAACCTATAAAGTGGAGTTGTACAGCTATTGTAACACCATTGCTTCATATTTAATTTTTCCAAAGTATCCTTGAAGAGGATATCTACACTACTGCCCGTATCTACGAGCACGCGATGGACCAGGCAGTTGGCAATTTGCATCGTGATCACCATGGGATCATCATGAGGTTTCACAGTGTTGAAGACATTTGCTTCAGTGAAAAGGATCTGTGCTGACTGGGAGGGCTCCATCAGGCTTTGGCTAACCTTGAAGACACCCTGGCTCTCTTCTACGCTGGGGATCTTCCTTACGTGGTTTTTTCTAGAATTATAGGAGGTGCCAGCCAGTATGGGCCTTCTGCTGATGGTATGTATCACCTGGATTTGTTGCATTAAATCAGTCTGTTCCCCTTTTCTCTTCTCTGCATCCTTGCGGATCTCGGCTTGTACATCCCTTCTAATCCGAATGCTATCTCTAATCTGTTGTAAGAACTCAATCAAGCATCCCCCCCTTATCAGGGCTTCAATCCGGTTGCATAAATTATAACACTCTGAAGTGTTGTGGCCCACGACTTCATAGAAGTCGCAGTACTTGTACCGGTTCCTCTTGTCAACTGGGGATTTCATGGGAGCAGGCTTTTGGAGTAGCCCCTTGTCTCGTAATGTACACCATTTCCCTGGAAGCGTTCAGAGGAGTGTAGTAGTCATACCCTTTCTACCCTCGCATTACAGGGGCTACAGTCCTGGGAGGTGGCGAAGCCCGATGAGGGGTTCGTCTTGCTGGATTTTTTTCTTGCCTGTACTAAGGAGCGGGGAAATGATAGGTCGACCTATTGGGAGGTTTATTCTGTGTTTTCTGAGCTGGCTCAGATTTGGGGGCTTCTTTTTTCTGACGTTTCGCCGTTCTCATATCGTCGTGTTCCATCTTGACTTTGAGTTGCTCATCGATATCGACCTGCTCAAGAGCCTGATCGTAGGCCTCCTAGTAAGTCTCGGGAGGTCTCTTGGCGAAGGAACGAAAAAGCTTTCCCGCCCATAGGTTCCGCCTGAAATTGGCGAGAGTATCTTTCTCGGCCAAAACTCTCATTTTTATTACTTTTTTGTGAAAACGTTCCACGTAAGATCGAAGTGTTTCACTTCATTCCTAAATCACATCTTGGAGGTGTATGGGATCCTTCGGATGAGGTTTGACCCCTTAGAACTTTGAGCAAAAATCTATTGATAACTTCGTGAAAGAATCCACGCTACTAGCAGGCAGCTTCCTGAATCAAGTTTTCGCGTAGTCGGTTAGGGTCATTAGAAACATCCTACACATAGCTGCTCTGGTAGTATTCTAGACCTCCATCTGTTAGACGAAGCTCTCTAGGTGGCTGAAAGGGTCTTCTATTTCGGAGAACTTATCTGTTGGCATTTTAAATTTTGGTGGAAGCTCCGCTTTCCGGATCCTCCTAGTGAAAGGAGCGTTCATCTCGCTTAATGGATCCTTTTTATCCTCCTTGTTCTTTCCTTTTCTTATCTGCTGGAACTCCTTCTGTAGCTTTGCCAGCTGATCCCTCAGTCGCTTATTCCTAGGTTTCTTTGAATTGACCTAGGATTCTTCGTTGTCGGGTCCCTCCGATGAACTTGCGACCTCTACCCGATCCCCTTCATGGACAGGATCCATTTGGGAAGTTTGTTGATTCTCTTCCTCTTGGGCCAGGGCATTCCTTCTCGATGGCGTTGGGCGAGGTACCTCTCGTTGCTCCCGGGTCAAAGCATCTGTGGCAGACTTAACTCGCCTGGACAGATATTGTGAAGGTCTTTTCGGAACTGGGGGCATGGGTCCTAGCCTATCCCAGATCAAAAGTTGGGGCCCAGTCCTGTCTCGAGCTGGCTCTGGAAGAGGAGGTCTCAGGCGGTCGAAAGCAGGCTGCCTAGCCTCGAACCTATTCGGTTCTCCCTGATCATTCGGGTTTGTTGGTTGGACTGTGATGCCTTCGGCGAGCAGGCGGATACGGACGGTTTCCATGAAGGATGCCGCTTGTTGGTCGAGCGCGGCCTGGCTTATTATAGGGTGGCCAGAAGCCCGCGCATTAGTTGTTTGGACCAGAGCTTGATTGATATACCCAGACTTCTTGCCCTTCCTTGGGGCCTTCCGTGTCGGCCTCGCCGAAGGTTGTTCATAAGCTCCATGTTGTCCTTGGGAGGAGCGAAGCCTCATGGTTCCTGTAAAACAACGAAAATGCAAATGCAAATAGTTGGCTTGATTAATTGGGTGTAGTTTCCCACAGACGGGGCCAGAAAGTGTTAACAGAAAATTTGCTCAGGGTGAGAAATCTCAGTTAACACCCTCGAGACTACTACCACGTAAGTGGTGGCCAAGGTTGAATGTATGTTTGACAGTGCCTAGTAAAATGACAAGGAATATTGGTACTATTATCCACAAAAGAGAATCAAAAATGCTTTCTTTATTAATAGTGATATACAGATCTCTCTCAAATTGCTCTCAATTTCTCTAGGGTGTAGTCGGGTTCTTGTCGTATGCTTGTCGAAAGGTGGTCCCTTTCTCTGAAGGACGAAGTCCTTCTTTTATACATTGTCTTCATAGGTTAAACTAACTGATTCTACCCTTGATTTTCTCAATCCCTTCCCTCTTTATCGGACGGGATTTCTCATTTAAATGTCATTGACTTTGCGTTAACTGCTGAGTTGAGAATATCTTGGTGGAGATTAATTTGTTTCCTGTTTGGACTCTATTACTTGTTCTGTACGTATGTAACATCTTAAGATATGATCCAGTGTATCTTCATGTCTTATTGGCATGATCCCCCATAGGGGTCGTTGAATATGGTGTATATTATGGTGAGGTACATCAGATAGTGAGGTCGATCAGTGTCTTAGCCCCGATATTCAGGAGCTTAGTCTAGCCAGGAGCTAGGTCTGGCCTCCCTTGATCTTTTGGAGCTAGATGCGGCCTCCTATGGACACCCCTCTATGTCAGTGAGGTATAGGTGATCTTCTGGAGAGGTTGTGAGGTAATTCCGACTTCGGGGGGATTTCCTGGTTTCAGGTTCGGTGATGCGGGTTTGATCTGACCGAGCCGAGCTCTACTCCGGGTGTTTCTAGAGCCCGTCCTTATTTCTGTGGGGTGGTATCGTAGCTCGGCTTCAGGTAACGTGGTCTCCTGGTGGATAACCTCGGGCATGGAGCCAGACTAAGAGGGTGGAAAATTCCCCTTTGGTCCCTAGCCAAATTTGGCTATTAACACATTTATCTTGTTAAAGTTGTATATTCTGTTGCTAGCATTTGAGTGGGATCAAATGTGTTATGATGAGTCTAAAATCATCAAAGTGTGGTGTCTTTGGGCAAAAGAATCTACTGCACTAGGTGCATTGAATAGGATCATAGTGAAATACTTTATCCAGAACCGTCAATGGATAAAAGTTTTCACTTGAAGACAATCGGAGAGTCTATCTCAATCCTGAGATAAATGATGGACTTATGGTTGCAAGTCTTATCATTTGAGCTATCAATGAGTACGATTATATAGCATAGTCTATCCTCGATAATTTGGTGGTATTCATTTGTTAATCGATAGAGGACTTTATTTATAGATATGGACATCGTGGCTCCATTTATTAAATGAGAGTAGAATATCATCATATGGATGTTTTGAGGTATTGGATATTAAATCTTAACGTTAAGTTTTCAATAGTGTCTATTGAAAAATTGTTTCTGGACAAGTCAAAATATCCAAGTTCAAAATGTGGTCATATGGGTAAATATGGTAACTTGGAGAGCTATAGGCGGTCTATGAGCTCTTGGCGATTACTGGTATTCTTCACGATGATACACTATCTCCATTAATATGGTCTAGGGTATGAATGAGAAATATTAACTTATTCTATCTTTATTTAAGAGTTAAATTTTAGTTCTTTAGTGGAATGAACTAAAATTAATAGATCGAACCTAAGTGAATCATTTGTTGATTGTGATTAGAACATGCAATTTATGCAAATTGTCAATTTTAAATCTAATACATGTGCATAC
Organism: Dipteronia sinensis; assembly: GCA_033220585.1. NCBI lineage: Eukaryota > Viridiplantae > Streptophyta > Magnoliopsida > Sapindales > Sapindaceae > Dipteronia > Dipteronia sinensis. The sequence goes on from CM065642.1 coordinate 26,148,773, forward strand.
ATGAACAAGTGTGTGTATTGTGTTAAATCAAATTTTGCACAATGATGCAAGGACACATATGAATGCAATGTATGTGTGTGCCTAGGCCTTACAAGAGGAAAGAGGTCTCGGTTTACCTTTTGCTAAGCAAATTAGCTTTATTCCTCTTGAAGCCACCACTTTGCTTGAATGTTGTCCAATTTTCCTTGAAGCTTGATTTTCCACAAATCCTAGACTACTAATCAATACTAAGCAAATGTCGTTTTGATATAGAATTACGCCAACACAAAACTCAAGAACTAACAATCTCCCCCTTTGGCAAATTCTATGTCAAAACACCTATACAAATACTAAAACATACAACATGAAGATTGGTCACAAGTCACACCCTCACATTACAATGAGATACTTCCCTTAGACTAATCTTCATCAAGTCTTGAATTCTTCAATGTAGTCTTCTCTTGTCACCATCTAAAATCATCTTGAAACACAAGGCATATACAAGAGAAGCATATATATATATATATATATGGTAATGGATACACATGTCTCATACATATATATGGTAATGGATACACATGTCTCCCCCTAAATACATGCATACTATACATCAACAAAATATTATCAATATCCAAATATTACTGTTAATACAAAATCAATCAGGGTGCAAAATCTCGGTTGACACCCTCACCCACTACCGGTAGCCAGTAGCGGGATAGGTACCTTCCGTACCACGATCCTTCCTCATAATGTAAATAAGAAGCAATATAGGAAAGATCGAGGAGATATGAAATAACACTGTTGTATTCAAGAATATTATAGCGAAGTTACACAGTATACTCTCTTCTCTCATTTTTCACTCTCCTACACATGGTAGCGGTGGAGAAAACGTATATGTCGACAAGTGGATATTTTCTCCCAATGATCGTCAGTGGACTCTCACAGGCTTGGAGAATTTCACAAGGGAATTCAACCGGAAAACAACTCTCTCTCTGTCTTTGGCGATCTTAGTATTCAGAAAAAAAAAATTGCCTCATTTGTCTACCTTTCAATGCCGTATATATAGTTTTTCAAAGAATCCCCATGAAATCCGGTTCCTTTAATGAGGATTATCAAATGTCCTTTTTTAGGCGTTGAAAGGTATTGCGTGGAGCTAAAGGCGCGGGATTTGATCTCGTTAATTACTGTTGAATCTGAATTCTAATCAAGTCTCATTAATGACGCTTTATTTCGGCGATGGAGTAAACTTTCCTTCTTCATGGAGCTTGGAGGGAAACTCGGATTCTGAATTCTTTGGTAGGACGAAGTGCTGGTATACCAGTAGGATCTTACCGGCAAGGAGCTTGTTCTGTCTCTTGATGGAGTGGCTCTTGTGTCTTCGCGGTCATCTTCGTATTGCTTGGCAGGAAAGGTACCTGCCTTGGAAGGGCTCCGAATATATACATCAAGGTACTAGGTACCAGGTGGTAGTCGAGGTAGTACCAAGGCGGGCATCGGGGTACCAGGTACCTTGATTGATGTCGAGGCACTTGAGGGGTGCTAGGTTTGCGATCTACCATTGTACCGGTCTTGAGTTGATATCGGGAGCTTTAGTAGGGCGAGGTATGTACCTTCGTTAGCTCGCGGTACTAGTGCTCTCTCTGGATAGATAGGTAATCGAGGTCCTGGCCTTACCAAGTATCGGATCCATCTAGGTAGTGGTATTGACCTTGCTGGTCACCCGAAAGCTATGACTGGCGTCCATCGGGTTGTTACTAGTTGGAAAATTCTCCTTTGGTCCCTTGCCAAAAGTCCATGTTAACAATTACAAACCGTGAATTCAAGACACCAAATGAAACCAAAAACAAAATACACCAAAAACTACCTAAACTTAAACAAAACCTAAGAGTAAGAGCATAGCATTGAGGTTTTAGTATCAATGTTTTTCTCCCCCTTTTGACATAATATGAAGCCAAAAGGTTAAGAAAACACAATACCTCAAGATCAAGCATCATCAAAGAAAGTTTTTCTTGTTGATGATCTCTCATAATGTTTGTAGTAGATGAATTGCTAGAGGCAAGCTTGTCTTCTAAATACTTGATCTTCTCATCTTGTTGAATCACCTTTGCTCCTAGCTCCACCACTTTAGCATCAAGCTCTCCAATCTTAGACATAAGCCCCTCTTGAAATTGCATAGCCCATTCTGGTAAAGCATTTGTGCTTGTCTCAACATATGGTTCATGGTGCTTACCGAAAAGCCTAAAAGTGTCATTTGCCATCCCCTTATCTTTGTATGACATTGACACTAAGCGTTTGTCACCAAATTTCTCCAAGAGAGGTAGAAGCACATCATCTTCAAGTGTAAGAACTCCTTGCTTCATGCAAAAATAAGTAAGAAACCCCGGAAATACTAACTTCTTATCCAATCTAGGTGAATAAGCCGCACTCTCTATATGTTTAATCAAGAGATCTCCAAGGTTCAAAGGCTTGTTTGTCACCAAGGCGTACACAATCTTGATTTTTTTCTTTGTTTAACTCGGATGCATTAGAAAAACCCACAAGATTAGCACATACAAAAATATGCCAAAAAGTACTAACCTTTGTCAACTCACCTTTACTAATATAAGTTCTCTTCCCCCACTCAAATCCATCATCCTCACATAAAGTCCTTCCCATAAGATTTAGATGATCAATATTATCTATATCAAGAAATTCCAAAACAATCTCATTTGACCATTTAAGGAACTTATTGATACTATCCGAGGAGACTTTAAAAGTTTTCCTCTCACACTCACCAAGGCATTTTTGAAGGTTAAGCTATCTTTATACTCAAAGTATTATTCTCTAATAAGACTCTCATTAGTAACCCCAATGGAATTAATCCATGAATCCCAATGCCTATCATATATAGAATGATGAATGTAAAAACCCTCAACCAAGTCTACACCTCTATCTTTGATAAGCTTTTTGGTTCCCATAACACCTAAAGCTTTCAACTTATTAGGTTTGGATTTCTTAGAGGTTGTTGGAGCAGATTTGGGTTTAGCTATGGGTTTTGATGGATGGATAGAGTTAGAAACCCCGTTTCTTCCCATGGCTTTTGTTGTCCAAACCTACAAAACAAGAACACATGAGTGGAAAGAGACACAAGTGAGTATTAGTTTACACATATAAACAAACAAAGACATATGATGAAATAATGAATAATAAATGCATAAATGTTATTTTTCAAGCACAATGGTACATTTAACCAAATTCAACAAATGCATTTAACAACAAGATTCCTCCACAAATGAAGGAATTGGTGTCAACCACAATTACTATCAACCTCAAATCATGAAGGAATTGGTCATAACAACAACTACTATCAATTCAAAGCAAGAAGGAACTTAATCAACCTCAAGCTAGGAGGAATTGGTTGTCACTATAACTACTATCAACCTCACGAATGAAGGAATTCATTGCAATATCAACTACTATCAACCCCAAATTAGGAAGAATAAATTGCCAACACATTCATACAATTATTTCAAGATAGATATCATGCATTCTTATCATTCAATTATTCTAAGCAATCAATATGTCAACATATAACAAATCAAATCATGTGAACATATCATAGAAGAGAACAAAAGTTTAACATACAATGCTCCCCCTTGATAAATGCTCTATCTAAGATCAAGATAGAATATAGTTCACAATGATATCCACACACTCACACATTCAAGCAATTTTTAAAATAAATTCAACAATAACAAGCTTCACAAACTATGAGAGATACACTAAGATTTTCAATCTCTCTCATAATTCTTCTCAAATTGCTAGAATATCAAAACACTTTTAAACAAAAGTGTGTGAGTGTGTTTTCCTTCAAACATATGTAGAGGAGTAATTTGATAATCAACATGCAAATCACATCAACATCTATTCATCTTAAGCTTTTCCTTAAAAGGTCAAACCGATTATCATCCGAAATGTTTTGCTTTAAAGAGAATAGATTTCAACATATGAGCGTGTGTGTGCATGTGGCTCATCATCCCATTTCTATTTGACAACTCGAGCAATTCTTTATTTTCAACTTTACTCCTTTAAGCCTTTTTTTTAAATTTATTTAGGATTTGAATCAAAGATTATTTTTTTATTGATTCTTTTCAACACTTCTTTGATTTTTCTAACATAAACATATACTCTTCATGATGGCTTTCACTCATCACAATGGTACCCTTTCCTACATTGGGCGGCTGCACAACCAAGATGTGTAGCCCTTTTAATGAAGGTGCTCGTTGAGTTCTATGTAGTTGCCGAAGCAAAATGGATACTAATCATAGGTCATCTTAAATGTACTAGTCATGAGACTTCAAGGTGTATCCATAACTTACATATTTTAAAACTCAACTTACTACAACAAAACATACAAGAGAAGCAAAGTGCATTTTTGAAAACCAAGTTTTTTACAGCTTACAAGCACATGATCTAAAAGCAATACAAAGAGATTTACTTAAGATCATTACTTCTCAAGGGAGTAGCTTACAAAGAATATGAAGCTCATATTTTTCAAAAAACATATGCCACTCATCATTCAAACAAACATTTCACACATCATATATAAGACCTTTATGAACAACATCACTATAAGATCTTTAGAGAGCAAATGTTAATGAGAACCACATGTATATTACACTAAGTTCTCTAAAAATGACATGCTACATGATGTAATGTAAAAAATGAATTGAGAGATGAAAAACAAAATATGCAAGCATTAGGATATAGAAATACCTTGGCAAGCATTTTTCATCAAATGCTATAAGATCTTTAGAGAGGCTTAGCAAAAAAAAAAGATCTTTAGAGAGCAAATGTCAATAAGAACCATATATATATTATACTAAGTTCTCTAGAATGACATGCTTCATGATGTATGCAAACAATGAGTTGAGAGATGAAAATTCAAGAATGCAAGCTTTAGGATATAGAAATACCTTAGCAAGCAATTTTCTATCAAATGCTAAGTCATGCCCTTTTTATGAGCTCTCTTGGCTTGTTTGTCTTCATGACAACAAGTTATTGGTGTGTCATCCCAAGAGAATAAAACTAAGCATTTTTCAACTCAAACAAACATACAAAAATGACTTTCTCTAAAAGTCTTAACAAACAATCAACACCATATGGATTCCAAAAATGACCTTCTCATAAAGTTAATCAATAGATTTCGACTATCATAACAAATATGTGAGGTAGCTAAGTTCATGTCATGTAATAAAGAGACAAAGCTAGCTAGCTCAATTTCTTAACAATTTAACATTAATCTTAAAGCTAACTCACATGTGCAACTTAAACTAATGGTAAGAGCACTCACCCTTGACCCATTTGGTCTTGGGTGAACTTACACACAAATCACCATCATTCTTGACTTTAATGTTGAACCTAAAGTGGAGACTTTCAACAATTTGATTCAAAAGAATGTTATTGATACTAATCTCCTCAACATTATTAGCACCACATGCTTTGTCAAGATTCACAAAATCATCACATTTCTTCAACCAATTCTTCTTAACATGCATCTTTGGAACATCATGCTTTTCAACATCTAAAGCCCTAGCATGCATCAAATTAAGGTCAATCTTCTTTTCTCTAGATGCATTTCCTATTTTGAAAAATTCAATAAACTTATAACACCTTGGTTTGATATGACCAACGGTATTACAAAAGTGACAAATAGGAATGAAAGATGAGATTGTACCTTGTGGGTTTGAAGAAGTGACTAGAGTTTGTGAGGATACCTTGTCTTTCTTTTTACCTTTAACTTTGGGAGGATTATTCTTGGGAGACTTTTTAACCTTAGCTTTCTTTGTAGGAGGTGAAACTTTCACAAGCTTCTCTTTTCCTTTCAAATTGCTAGGTTCTCCTAGTGGTTGAGCAAGATCCATGATACTTTTCATGTTGATCGAACCATTGACTAAGTCCCTAATAGCTTGCTTAGCAATGTTGATCTCTTCAATATATTCTTGTCCTTTAGCCTTCATCTTAGAAATAATCTCTTCATGTTCAAAGACAAGTCTCTGGACCTCAACACATCTTTTCATGATCTCATTCTTTTCACACATCAATCTATGTGAGGTCTTAACAAACTCATCTACTTGAGTTTTGATCAAATCATCTTTCTCTTTAACCTCTCTTAATGCTTCATCTCTTTGCACCTCAAGATTCTTAATCTTGGCCAATAAATCGAGATTGGTTATAGTTGAACTTATATCTTCTAGATGACTTTGATCAATCTCTTTATCAATGGAAACTATACAATCATCTTCTAGCTTTGTGAAAGAAGCCGTAAGAGCAATAAAGTTGCTAACATGTTCTTCTTCTTCACTTGAGGACTCATCACTTGAACCCTCCTCATCACTAGAATCACTCTCACTCTAAGTGGCCGCCATAGCTTTACCCTTCTTGTCTTTCTTGGACTTCTTTTTAATGCACTCACTAGCAAAATGTCCATAGCCTTGACATTCGAAGCATTGAACATTTTTTTTATTCTTGGCTTGACCATACTTGTCAACTCTTAGAGAAGATGTTTTCTTGACTTCCTTTTCCTTAGAAAAGCTACCTCTAGGCTTGGTACCTCTTCTTAGAAACTTCTTAAATTTCCTAACCATGAGAGCCATTTCTTCATTTTCATCATCACTCTCCTCTTCAATAGCTTTGAGAGCAATTCCATTACTCTTGGTCTTTGGCTTCAAGCACATCTCATAAGTTTGGAGTACCCAAGCAATTCATCAATGCTCAAGCAATCTACATCCTTGCTTTCTTCTATGGCCGTGACCTTTGCCTTGAATCTCTTAGGGAGAGATCTTACAATCTTCCAATTGAGACGCTCTCTAGAGATTGGTACTCTAAGTGCTTGACATTGGTTAGCAATGTTCAGAAGTCGGAATTGGAAATCCTCAAATTTGTCTTCATCACTCTTTTGAAAATTTTCAAATTGTGATGTCAACATTTGAAGCCTAGACTTTCTCACCGCCAAAGTGCCTTCATTGGTTACTTAAAGTGTATCCCATGCTTCTTTGGCCGATTCAAGATTTTGTATTTAAAAGAATTGATGCCCATCAACTCCTCCGAATATGGCATTCATAGCACGATGGTTCCACTTAGCAACTTCAAAATCATTAGGCGTCCATTGATCGTGCAATATTTTATATGTCGTGATATGTACTATTCAAACAAATTTATAAGATCCCAAGATGCACTCAAACAAGTATAAAACTAGCATGTAGCAAGTATGGATATCGTTCCTCAGAGATCGAGCGATAGTTATGAGTAAATCAATGCTTTAGTTAAAAATGCTAGAAAAGTAAATTGATATGGATTTGGAGAAGAAATAAAACTAAAATGTAAACTAAGCTAAAATGCACTAAAATGTACTATTCTAAAAAGGTATGGATATGTGATATGTAGATTAAGGAATTGATGAATTCAACTAGCAAACAATGGGTAAAGAATGAACTCACAATGATTGTCATTAACTAATGTAATCACCCTAGAATGTATAGGAGTGACTATTTACCACTTGCGAGTGCCCAAACCATCATGTATAGCATTGGCCACCCGCAATTGGTTATATAATGAAAGAACATCTATCTCATAAGGGACATATCTCTTTGTTCAAAAATCACCAACCCATCATGTATAGGTTGATGCTTAATCTTTCACATGCAAACAATCCTAGGATGTACAGTCTTGATTACCCATGAAAGATTAGGATTATATGAGATTAATAAATCCGGATATTACTTGGGTCATGTACCCTTATTCAATCCTCCTATTCAATTGAGCTTAGAGGGCCAAGCATCATGTATACTTGATTCTCTACACACATAATTTCTCAAACAACTCATGAAGAGAGTCATGTACAATCAAACACAAATTGTTTTTTAAATCAAATCAAACATTGAATAGAACAAATGAGATACATTTTTAATAGAAAATATTGAGTTCATTACAAATACCCATATTTACAAGTGAATCACATCAGTCCCCTAATGGAATTTAGCTACTCATAACAAATGGAATACAAGAATAAAAAGGAGGGAAGTAGAAAGGACCCATGTAGAACCTTCTTTCTTCAAGCTTCAATCCACCTCCTATGTCCTTATGAGTAGCCAATGATGGAGATGATAATGGGTTTTTGGTGAGAAAGGTTTTTGGGATTTAGAGAGAGAAAGAATGAATGGAATGGTGTATGGTCGTGGGTCTCCCTTTTGAAAATAAGAATTGAAAACGATTTATACTTCCTTCAAAAACTAGGCCAAAATGCTGATGTAGCGAGCTGGGTTTCCCGTATAGCACGGGTATAGCACGGGTAGGTTACCCGTGCAGTCTTTATTTCTCTTCAGATTTGCACAATGTGCACGGGTATGTGCACGGGTGGATGACCCGTGTACCACTCGCGCAGTTGCCTTCTCACGTGGCCTTGCTACCTGGTCTGGTGAACTGCACGAGTGGGTGCACAGGTGTGACCCGTGCAATTACCTGTGTAGTTTGGTCTTCTCAAAATCCACCTTCCGGTGCACGGGTAGTGTACGGGTATGCTACCCGTGCACTTCTGCTTTCTTCACTTCATTTGTGCACTAATTGGTCCAATTTGCCCCCCTTCATGCATTTTTACCTAATGTCTGCAATAAAAGCCAAACGAGCCATAAATACACTTAAAAACGCTTAAGAACAAAACAAAGAGAAAGGATATGAGGGCCAAAATGTATAACACTTTTGGCTCGATCAAATCCCCCCAAACCAAACCTTTGCTCGTCCTCGAGCAAACTTCAAACAAAACCAAATATAACTCTAAATATGCAAACATGACTCGATCTAAAAACACCTAGACTCAAACAAATAAGCTGCAAGCCAACTAACTGAGAGATAAGTCAGAGATAATGGGAGTGAGGAAGATGCTAATACAAAATGTCCTAAATAACCCCAAGGCACCACAAAGGGAAACTCGCACGACACGAATCACACACTTAAAACGCCCTCGCCTTGGAAACTACTCACTCTCACACCTCAAGTGTAATTCGCTTCGATTCTAGGTTCTCACATGGGATCTCTCTTCTTTTTCCTCTCAGAACCTAGGTTCACACTCATGCAAGATGTATGCAAATGAATTTATGTATTGGAATCAAATTTATTGCATACATTTAATATAGAATAAAAACTTTTTTAAGTGAATGAGTCTCATGAAAGAATCAAGTGTCATAAACATGGAAAGAGCATGCCTCGACTCGTATTCCTAAACTAGACTTCCTAAAGTATCAACTAGGTCTTTCCCGTAGGTTGTAATGGGGCCATGGGGTTTAATGAGGTGAACAAAGAATAGAAAATGGAATTCAAAAGTCACCAATCATGCTAAGATACTTACATTACACACCCATACTAGCTCTACTTGACAGCTTAAAACACTAGCGTCTAGGCTTAACTTTCATTACATTGTGCAACAATTGTGTACTATATTTTATGAGTACTTTACATTTAACATTCAAGACTCTATGTGCATTTTTTTATCTTTTTTTATCTTTTGTCTTTCTTTTGCACATTTTACATTTGACAATTTAAGCTTATAAGTGCACATTTTATTGCACTTTTACATTTGTGAGCCATTAGCTTTGCACATTTACAAATATTGCCTAAGTACACGCTATCTTTACATATTAGAGCTTTACACCTTTCAACCACACTTACACACACAAAACTCACATGATTGGCAATTAAAGGGTTGGTTTGTGTTTGGCTTATGGCTATATGGTTCATTGTGGTTCCAAAAGAAAAGGTAAGTGTTTGGCCTCAAAATTTGCAATGGAGCACACATATAGGGACATGGAAATGTGTTTGGGCTATTTTAGTAGTTATGCACACACATTGCCTAGGATCATTTCCAACATTCCATCTAAAAAGGGAATACAAGCTTTGGTAAGCAGTCTAGATATATGATGAATGTTCTATGACACATGATGATTTTGTTGATGTTGTAGGGAAAAATTGCTTAAAATCGCAGCGGAAGGCGAAAAAATAATTTTCGTATAGTTTAAAATTTTTCTAAAGATTTGAACTTTAACCCTTTAATTAATTAAACTCAAATATACGGTTAAAGTTAAATACCTCTTGTCGCGTGATCCGATTGACTTACGTCGATGGTAATCCGTAAGATCTTCAATCCTAGCACGTACGTGAATCACCTAGGAGCATGGTCTCCCTTTTTCTTTGAATTGCTTACCGTAGAATGGATGTATGGAATTTCTGATCTTAATCTTCAATAGTAAAACACCAAGAGCCTAAAAAAATAGTTCTGGTCACTTGAAAGTCGTTGAAGCACTCATCCTCCTCCAACTTAATTTGCTCGAATTGTGTTTGGAGGACTTGAAGCTTGGAGTCCTTGACCACTTCGGTTCCCTCATGGGCCATCTCTAGAATCTCCCATGCCTCTTTTGCAATTCTTGTTGTTTGGATCAATTTGTACTGATTGTCATCCATTGCACAAAGAATAGCATGCATAGCCTTGTTGTTCCACTTGGATGCTTCAAACTCTTGAGTTGACCATTCCGACTTTGGCTTGGGAACTACACTTTCGTCTTCAAGAGTCTTTTCTGGAAGAGTGTAGCCATCTTCAATTGCCATCCATGCTCGGTCATTTATTTGGCAAATGTAAGATTCCATCTTGCCTTTCCAAGAGGCATAGTTTACTCCGGTGAGCAAAGGGGGTCTTGTGCTAGAGGCTCCCTCATTACCACTTCCGTTCCCACTCATAGTGTTTGGGTATGAATGAGATGAATGTTTATGATGCAACAAACACAAACAAAATGCAAGACACACAAAGAGCAAGGATCACATAAGTGTATTTAGGAACCCGCTCTGATACCAAATTAAAAATACACAATAATACAACCTAGAGGGGGGGTGAATAGGTTTTAGTTGATTTATTACCAACTTTTCGACTTAATCAATTTTAATAATCCTACTCCATATTAGCAATCAATCAATCCAATATAAATATGTGGAAAACAATAAAAACACAAGGATTGATTTATGTGAGAAACCCTCCAACTGGGCAAAACTCACGGGCTATCCTTCTAGCCACATACGGTCCTCAAATCCACTATTTGAATGAAAGTTTACAACCTAGGTTGACCTCAAGTCACACCTACTTGGTCACTAACCCTTTCACTCTACCCAACGGGCCTTTAATAGTGATTCTTGACCACAAGCTTGTGCACTAACTCACTTAGTCACAAAGCTTAACAATCAATGAAGAGGTTAAACAACCTATGTGAATATGTAAAAGATATTCAAACATGCAATTAATGCTAGGCAACAATAAATGCTTATCTAAGGATTTAAAGATGTCAATAAATGCAAATCCTAGATATCAATATCTAAATGCAAATGCATGAAGATTTAGCTAGAAGGATAAAAATGTCCTAAATGCTAGCTATTAATGAACAAGGCTCTCAACCAACAAACAACAACTCAATCATGTTATAAATGCCAATAAACATAAAGATATGCAATAAAATCACGTAAAAGAGCTAACCCTAGGCAAACAAGAACATAAATAAATACTATGAGATTTAGAGCATGTTCAAGTTACCTAGTCAATGAAAGCAAGAAGAATCCATGATGAGATGGTGCTTGAAGATGTTAGATGCACATGGATTTGTGTTTGGTTGAGTAAAGATGAGTTCTTTGGAGTTTCTCTCTCTAAGGGAAGCTTGGCCTATCAAAAATGGCTTCTTGAACTCATAAAAACGAGCAAGGAAGAAGAGAGAGTATATATAAGGGAGCCCTAGTTAAAACAGCGTCGTTTTGGACGTAGGGCACCAAATCCCGTCAATACCGCTAGATGGACCGCGTCGCAGGCAAGTGTCCAGACCGCGGTACACACAGCAGTGCACCGTCTGGACAACAACGCGGTGCAGGGGTCTGTGCATGCAGGTGCACAGGTCGCGGTATGGGCAACAGAGGCCTACTGGACAACACCGCGACTTGGGTCGCTTTGCGTGCAAGTGTACAGGAAGCGGTATAGGAAGCATGACCCTGCTGAGGTATACCGCTCTGTATGCCGCGGTGCAAGCATGTCTTGCCAAGCGGTATAGGCCGCGCTAAGAGAAGAAATTCTCTTTTCTGGGCAAACTCAACACACTAAGTGATGTGCAAATTGTGCAAGTGTGGAGTGTGAAAAGAGGCATACAATACATCATTCAATTACATGAAGATAGGAACATAATGCATGCAAGTGAGTGTGTGCAACTAGATCTCTTCAAAGAAAGTTAAACTAGTGAGATACCTTTGAAGTGCTCTTTGAGAGAGATGATGTCCTTGAAGCTTGATCACACTCAAGAGGCCTAAATTACCCTTACAAAGAATAATCCCCAATGTGGTTTGTCAACGAAATAAGCCAATCAAAATATGAGGAACTTACAATCTCCCCCTTTGGCTATTTCGTGACAAAACCACCACTCACAAATCATCCTCACAAAAAGGTAAAAACTAAAGGTCAACAAAAAGATATTCTGCATTACAAAAAGATACCTAGATACTAGGTCTTCAAAACTTCAAGCTCTTGTAGAATAGCCACCTTCCCTACAAAACAATGAGACTACACTTTCCAAGACAAGTGTATGTGAGGTGATCAAGAGAGATAAATAAATAAGAGCAATTTGCATAATAAAAGAAAACTACAACATGCAACATGCAAATGCTCCCCCTATATAGGTTACTCCCCCTCAACGGGACAATCTCTCCAAATATCCAATCCCCTTAAATAAAACCACATTACTCCCCCTTTTTGTCATGAGATAGGCAAATGAGTATTCCCCAACCGGGTCACTTTAGCAAAGAGAGCTATTTGCAAGATAAGTGCATAATCATATGCAACAACTTTATGCAACTCAATTAATTGAGAGAGAATCATTGACGGTTTTATTGTTTAGAAGAAAATGTGTGACTTAATTGCTTTGGATGTAAGACATGTAACATCATGGTTCAAGCAAATGGTGTTTGGCAAAGCAAACATCAAAAAGGTTTCCAAAAGAATTCAAACCAATTTATACCCTTTTGTTATAAGCAAACAAGATATAGTTTTTCAAAATGAATTTCAATTTAAAGAGCAACTATATCAAACTTTATAAGCAAAACAAGACATGAGTGACTTTTGCACCCTTTTTGATTTTTCTGAGTGGGATACACATATGATAGTAGTCTCGTTCAACTAATAAAGAGAGAGAGAAGACTAAATTTGGATGAGACATCCTGATTTATTGCATGGATACTAGATCCTTATTGGGTTTAGTCTTCTTATTTGCTTGCACACATATTTTGCACTAGAGCAATCAAAAACATTTCATGCATATTATTTTAAGCATGTCATTAAAAGTTCTCATGTCATGGAGTTAAATTATGGGTCATTCAAGTGTACTTTCCCAATCAAAATCTCCTGGTCCAAAAATGCATTTTTGAACATAGAGGTGACATGGATTACAAATCAAGCAAGGCACACTTATTAAATAAAAAGCCATATAAGAATATATATAAGCACAACCAAGAATACTCAAGCAATTAATAAAGAAGCATAAAGTTGATCAAGTTTTTGCTTATTCCAACATGCAAGGTTGCTCTCTTTGCTTGAGTTCCCCATAAGGGGTCAATCACCAAAACACATCAAGGCATATGACAAATCCCAATAGACCTACTAAGTGACTTGAACCTAGTTGAGTCTAAGGGCTTTGTAAATAAATCCGCTAGTTGATCATTAGTGCCCACATGCTTAAGTGCAATGCATTTGTTTTCAACTAGTTCTCTAATGAAATGATGCCTAATGTCTATATACTTTGTCCTAGAGTGCTGAACAGGATTCTTTGAAATGTTAATTGCACTCATGTTATCACAATAAAGGGTAAGAATACCTTGATCAAAGCCGTAATCCACAAGCATTTGTTTCATCCAAAGGAGTTGTGTGCAAGCACTCCAGGCGGCTATGTATTCCGCTTCAGCTGTGGATAGAGAGATGGAATTTTGCTTCTTGCAAAACCATGAGACCAAGTTGTTGCCTAGGAAGAAGCAACCGCCCGATGTACTCTTCCTATCATCACAATTTCCTGCCCAATCTGCATCACTAGAGCCAACTAAGCTAGCATTAGTATCAAAAGAGTACCATATCCCATAGTTGGATGTCCCATTCACATATCGAATGATTCTCTTCAAGGAGGAGAGATGGGATTCCTTGGGATCCGCTTGGTACCTAGCACACACACCCACACTAAAGGCTATATCGGGCCTACTTGCGGTCAAGTAAAGCAAGCTACCAATCATGCCACGATAAAGACTTTGTTCCACACTCTTTCCACTAGCATCCTTGCTTAGTTTCAAGGTGGTACTCATGGGTGTGTCACAATGTTTGGCATTCTCAAGGCCAAACTTCTTCACTAGGTTCTTAGCATACTTAGCATGGGATATGAAAATCCCATCATGCAATTGCTTGATTTGCAAACCTAGGAAGTAATTGAGCTCCCCAACAAGACTCATCTCAAACTCATGAGACATGACATCAACAAATTGTTGGACTTTGGATTTGTTGGTGGAGCCAAAAACAATATCATCAACATAAATGTGAGCTATGAAAAGCTCATATTTGTTCCTCTTGATGAATAAAGTTTTGTCAACACTACCCCTAGTGTAGTCATTGTCAACGAGAAATTGAGTGAGGCGCTCATACCAAGCCCTAGGTGCTTGTTTCAACCCATATAAAGCCTTCTTGAGGCTATAGACATGATTGGGGTGGTGTGGATCCACAAACCCCTTGGGTTGCTCAACAAACACTTCCTCATGCAAGAACCCATTGAGGAAGGCACTCTTAACATCCATTTGATGCAATTTGAACTTGTGCACACATGATATGGACAAAAGAAGCCTTATGGACTCAAGACGGGCAACCGGAGCAAAAGTCTCCTCAAAGTCAATACCCTCAATTTGAGAGTATCCTTGTGCTACAAGTCTAGCCTTGTTGCGCACAATGTTGCCATTCTCACCCGACTTGTTCCTATATACCCATTTGGTGCCTATGACATTAGTATCCTTGGGTCTAGGAACAAGAGTCCAAACCTCATTTCTTTCAAATTGATTTAGCTCTTCTTGCATGGCAAGAACCCAAAACTCATCATTCAAGGCTTCATTAACCTTTTTGGGTTCAATTTGAGAGGTGTAACAGGTATAGCTAATCTGATTAGCTATTTGATGCCTAGTCCTAACACCCTCATTCATATCTCCAAGAATGTCATTCTTATTGTGGAGATGTCTAACCCATGGAGCGGGTTCTTTAGAGTCCAAAGATGGATCTCTATCAAGAGGTTGGATGACCTCTTCATCAAGACTTGACTTCACATCAATAGAAGTCTCACCATTCTTCTCCAAGAAGGGATCATCAAGCACAATGACCTCCTCATCATGGTCTCAAGTCTTAGGCCTACAATCATCTATGACAACATTAGATGATTCCATGACACTCCGAGTTTTTAAATTGAAAACTCTATAGGCCTTACTATTAAGGGCATAGCCAATAAAAATCCCCTCATCACTCTTGGCATCAAACTTGCCAAGTTGATCTCGGTCATTTAGAATGTAGCATTTGCTCCCAAATGAGTGGAAGTAGCTAACATTTGGCTTCCTACCCTTCCATAATTCATAGGAGGTTTGCCTAGTACCGGGCCTTAGGAAGACTCTATTTCCTATGTATCAAGCCGTATTGACGGCCTCGGCCCAAAGGTTCCTAGGGACATTGTTGCTAAGCAACATCACACGGCCCATCTCTTGAAGGATCCTATTCTTCCTTTCAACAACCCCATTTTGTTGAGGAGTTCTAGGAGCCGAAAACTCATGGGAAATGCCTAAGCTATTGCAATAGCTTTCAAAACAAGCATTTTCAAATTCCCTCCCATGGTCACTCCTAATTCTTTTGATGCTTTTAATGTGTGAGTTCTTTTCATTTTGAATTTTAGTGCAAAGCATTTAAAATTTTTCAAATGTTTCAGATTTTTCTCTAAGAAAATATGTCCATGTAAATCTAGAAAAATCATCAACACAAACAAAAATGTATCTCTTGCCACTGAGACTCTCGGTTTGCATGGGACCCATAAGGTCCATATGTAGAAGCTCTAATGGCTCATTGGTGGCGAGATACTTGCCTTTCTTGTGCATACTTTTGGTTTGTTTCCCTTGTTGACAAGGTCCACAAACGCCATCGACTTTCTTCCCAAGCTTAGGGAGGCCACGCACAACCTTGAACTTATCTAAGATCCTCAAATCTCGATAGTTCATGTGGCCAAGTCTTTGATGCCATAACTCAACTTCCTCACATTTGGACATATTGCAAGAGATAGCACTAGCTTCAAGACAATAGCAATTGTCACTAGATCTCTTTCCTTTTAGCAAGGTTTGTCCATTTGGCATTAAAATAGAGCAATCATTTTTGTTAAACAAGACGGAGAGTCCATCATCATTAAGATGAGAAATGCTTATAAGATTGGCTTGCAAGCCATCAACAAGTAAAGCATTTGACAAGGAGGGTAGATCGGGAATGGAAATGGTTCCTTTCCCTATGACTTTCTTTCTAGATCCATCACTAAAGGTAACAAATCCTCCGTCCTCCAAGACAAGAGATTTAAAGAAACTCTTGTTCCGCGTCATATGCCTAGAACACCCACTATCCAAATACCAAGTGTTAGAGGCATTTGCCTTCAAGGCAATTTGAGCCACATAGCAAAAATAGTCATCCCTTCTAATCCACCTAGGTGAAATATTCTCTTTCCTAGTGGTATTAGTCACATTGGTTCTAGATTTCCTAGGATCATGCAAATTGGCTTTAGATTTCCTAGGAACATGCATTTTGGCTCTAGCTCTATTTCTTTCAATCATGCTTTTGATTCTACACATTTCAATGTATTTGAAGCAATTTGGTCTAATGTGACCATCAACACCACAAAAATGACAAGTGGGAATAAAATAAGAAGACACACCATGCCCTTGTGAGTACAAAGGAGCTTTCCCACGCATTTGAGCTTGTCTTTGGTGTTGGATTGGTTCTCTTCTTCTTTGTTGTTGAGTTGGAATGAATTGCTTCCTTGGTTGACCTTGCATGAATTGCTTTTTGGCTTGATGGTATTTGGGTTGAGGGAAACTTGCTTGATGCACCCTTGTTGATTGAGCTTGAGCTTGAGCTTGTTTCCCTTGTGCTACCTTGACTTGAGAATCTTTAGAGCACTCTCCTAGTTCGATCTTCTTCCTAGGATGTTGTGGGGGTGGAGGCTCTTTGTTATCCAAACTCTTGACAAACACAGTCTTGCTTGAGAATGAGGTCTCATTTTCATCTTCATAGCCAAGACCTTTCTTATCACTTGGACTCTTGCCAACTTCCAACATGTGGTCAAGTTTCTTCATGCTTGAAGTAATCTTAGCAATGATCTCTCTAGCTTCTTCAAGCTCCTTTTCCATCAATTCCTCATTCCTTTTGGCTATCTTCACTTCTTTATTTAAGTGAGTAGCTTCGATAGATAGCTTGAGATTCTCTCCTTTTAGCCTTTGAATCTCTTTCTTCATCTTCAATCTTGAGCTTTGAAAATGCTCAATGAAGTCTTCAAGATCTATTCCTCCTGCATCCATATTTGTTGAATGGGATGAAGAGTCACCATCGCTAGAGTCATCTTCACTTTTTTTCTCTACCTCTTCATCATCTATTGCTTCCTTACTCTTGAGAGAAGATGCGAAAGCAATAAAGTTTGCTACATGATCCTCATCATCCGAGGATTCTCCTTTTTCTTCTAAGTCATCACCATCGCTCCACGTGGCAGCCATAACCTTTCCTTTCTTCTTGTTTTTCAAATTTCCATAATCCGTGGAGATGTGTCCGAAGCCCCCACATTCGAAGCATTGAATCCCTTTTCTTGTGGGCTTGTCTTCACTTGACTCAAACTTCTTGAAAAGAGTCTTCTTCTTTATTTCCTTTCCTTTGGATCCAAATCCCCTCTTCTCAAAATTCATGAACTTCTTGAATCTTTTCACCATGAGGGCCATTTCTTCATCTGAGTCTTCTTCCTCCTTCTCAACCTTAGAAGTCTTCAGAGCAATACTCTTTTGCTTCTTTTGAGGTGTAGGTGTGGGAGTCCATCTAGACTCATATGCTAGAAGCCTTCCAATAACTTCATTTGGCTTCATATTCTTGTAGTCACTATTCTCCTCAAGAGCCGTCACTTTTGACTCAAATCTTGCTGGAAGCGACCTCATAATTTTTTGCTTGATCCTCCTATCCGAATAGGGATCACCAAGTTGATGGCTTTGATTGACTATGTCCATCAACTTCACTTGAAAGTCGTTGAAGCACTCATCCTCCTCCATCTTAATTTGCTCGAATTGTGTTTGGAGGACTTGAAGCTTGGAGTCCTTGACCACTTCGGTTCCCTCATGGGCATTCTCTAGAATCTCCCATGCCTCTTTTGCAATTCTTGTTGTTTGGATCAATTTGTATTGATTGTCATCCATTGCACAAAGAATAGCATGCATAGCCTTGTTGTTCCACTTGGATGCTTCAAACTCTTGAGTTGACCATTCCGACTTTGGCTTGGGAACTACACTTTCGTCTTCAAGAGTCTTTTCCGGAAGAGTGTAGCCATCTTCAATTGCCATCCACGCTCGGTCATTTATTTGGCAAATGTAAGATTCCATCTTGCCTTTCCAAGAGGCATAGTTTACTCCGGTGAGCAAAGGGGGTCTTGTGCTAGAGGCTCCCTCATTACCACTTCCGTTCCCACTCATAGTGTTTGGGTATGAATGAGATGAATGTTTATGATGCAACAAACACAAACAAAATGCAAGACACACAAAGAGCAAGGATCATATAAGTGTATCTAGGAACCCGCTCTGATACCAAATTGAAAATACACAAAGTGTGTCTAATACAACCTAGAGGGGGTGTGAATAGGTTTTAGTTGATTTATTACCAACTTTTCGACTTAATCAATTTTAATAATCCTACTCCATATTAGCAATCAATCAATCTAATATAAATATGCGGAAAACAATAAAAACACAAGGATTGATTTACGTGAGAAACCCTCCAACTGGGCAAAACTCACGGGCTATCCTTCTAGCCACATACGGTCCTCAAATCCACTATTTGAACGAAAGTTTACAATCTAGGTTGACCTCAAGTCACACCTACTTGGTCACTAACCCTTTCACTCTACCCAACGGGCCTTTAATAGTGATTCTTGACCACAAGCTTGTGCACTAACTCACTTAGTCACAAAGCTTAACAATCAATGAGGAGGTTAAACAACCTATGTGAATATGTAAAAGATATTCAAACATGCAATTAATGCTAGGCAACAATAAATGCTTATCTAAGGATTTAAAGATGTCAATAAATGCAAATCCTAGATATCAATATCTAAATGCAAATGCATGAAGATTTAGCTAGAAGGGTAAAAACGTCCTAAATGCTAGCTATTAATGAACAAGGCTCTCAACCAACAAACAACAACTCAATCATGTTATAAATGCCAATAAACATAAAGATATGCAATAAAATCACGTAAAAGAGCTAACTCTAGGCAAACAAGAACATAAATAAATACTATGAGATTTAGAGCATGTTCAAGTTACCTAGTCAATGAAAGCAAGAAGAATCCATGATGAGATGGTGCTTGAAGATGTTAGATGCACATGGATTTGTGTTTGGTTGAGTAAAGATGAGTTCTTTGGAGTTTCTCTCTCTAAGGGAAGCTTGGCCTATCAAAAATGGCTTCTTGAACTCATAAAAACAAGCAAGGAAGAAGAGAGAGTATATATAAGGGAAGCCCCAGTTAAAACAGCGTCGTTTTGGACTTAGGGCACCAAATCTCGTCAATACCGCTAGATGGACCGCGTCGCAGGCAAGTGTCCAGACCGCGGTACACACAGCAGTGCAACGTCTGGATAACAACGCGGTGTAGGGGTCTGTGCATGCAGGTGCACAGGCCGCGGTATGGACAACAGAGGCCTACTGGACAACACCGCGACTTGGGTTGCTTTGCGTGCAAGTGTACAGGAAGCGGTATAGGAAGCATAACCCTGCTGAGGTATACCGCTCTGTATGCTGCGGTACAAGCATGTCTTGCCAAGCGGTATAGGCCGCGCTAAGAGAAGAAATTCTCTTTTCTAGGCAAACTCAACACACTAAGTGATGATGCAAAATGTGCAAGTGTGGAGTGTGAAAAGAGGCATACAATACATCATTCAATTACATGAAGATAGGAACATAATGCATGCAAGTGAGTGTGTGCAACTAGATCTCTTCAAAGAAAGTTAAACTAGTGAGATACCTTTGAAGTGCTCTTTGAGTGAGATGATGTCCTTGAAGTTTGATCACACTCAAGAGGCCTAAATTACCCTTACAAAGAATAATCCCCAATGTGGTTTGTCAACGAAATAAGCCAATCAAAATATGAGGAACTTACATTAATATATTAAATGCAATTCTAGATGGACCCATAAATTGGTCCGGTAGAATATATCAAGTGATCCATGCAAGTATGTGTGGATTGTGGATCTTGGCGGGCTATCTAAATTTAAGCTTCAATAGACATAACCTAATCACAATCAACAAATGATTCACTAGGTCCGATCTATTAATTTTAACTCATTCCACTAAATGGCTAAATTTTAACTCATTCCACTAAATGGCTAAAATTGAACTCTTAAATAAAGATAGAATAAGGAGATGTTTCTCATTCATACCTTAAACAATCTAATAGGAGATGGTGTATCCTCGTGAATAATATCAATAATCACCAAGAGCTCATAGACCACCTATAGCTCTCCAAGTTACCATATTTCCTCATATGACCACATTTTGAACTTGGATATTTTGACTTGTCCAGAAGCCATGTCTTCAATAATCATTATTGAAAACTCAACATTGAGTTTTAATATCCAATACCTTAAAACATCCATATGATGATATTATACTCTCATTTAATAAATGGAGCCACGATGTCCATATCTATAAATGAAGTCTTCTATCGATTAACAAATGAATACCACCAAACTATCGAGGATAGACTATGCTATATAATCGTACTCATTGATAGCTCAAATGATAACACTTGCAACCATAAGTCCATCATTTATCTCAGGATTAAGATCGACTCTCCGATTGTCCTAATAATGAAAAGACTTATATCTAGTGACGGTTCTAGATAAAGTATTTCATTGTGATCCTGTTCAATGCACCCAGTGCACTAGATTCTTTTACTCGAAAACCTTTCGATGATTTTAGACTCATCATAACTCATTTGATCCCACTCAAATGCTAATAAAAGAATTCTACAACTTTATCAAGATAGAGGTGCCCAACCTTTAACTTAAGTTGTGAACGTTATTCAAGACTAACTAAAGAATTGTGTCTACCTCATACATATCCGGATGTACAAACAATTCTTCATATCTCATAGTCTTTTGACCTTATGATTATTTACCTTGACAATTATAATTATAAATGCTATAAGATTTTGCAGAATCAGAAATCACTTTATTTATATGAAAAGATTGTCAATTACAATATTACACTCTTGCTATTGAGCATAATCCTAACAGATGTAATGAGACTATGCATGGTGTTTGAATAGTGTTTAAAGATTTGAAAACATTTCCCTCATATTTGTACGCTTTTGGTTTGTGTTTGTGGACTCACAAGGGTATCTCCACTATTAGAACAAGGCGCTTGAGCACCAAGTCCCCTCAACTTGGACACCAAAAGATGGGACTAACCCATGAAGTGCAAGTGAGACCCCTAAAATGACTAAGAGCTATGAACAAGCACACAAAGCATACACAAATTTGCCACAAACACTATGCTCAAGGTATCTCACCAAGCTAATTAAAGCTTAAAAAATTTGGCAAAGCAGCAAATTTTTGAAAAAATGACTCAAGACACTAAAAGACGACTCACAAAGGCGTCTACACCTCCAAACCAAAACCCAACATTGTCCTCAATGTTGAAGACAAGAGAGCCCGGCCTAGCAGCGTGCACCTAACTCGACTCAAAACACAAACACCTAGGCACTAATCATACACAATTAATGCCCAACAACACAAAAGACTCAAAAATGGCTCATAATAAAATAAGGTATCTTATGTAAATATGGCAATTAAACTTTAAAATTCACCCACATCATGCATCTGGTACCAAATTTTTGAAAAGTGGGAATTAACCCCCAAACCAATTTCTATCATATGCTCATTCATGTACATGTATATGTATGCAATCAAAACCCCCAAACCATGTTGGGCTATATAAAATGAAAACCTGTATATCCACAAGAGCCATCGGCTCATCTAATCAAGAAAGAATAAATCAATAAACTCATGTAAGGACTTCAAAATTGTATCAACAATCCTAGACATCTTCTCTCATTCACAAATAATCCCACTCATGCAACCCAAAATTGATATGTACCAACGAATATTCGCATTGATATGCTTAAAACGAAAGATAGAAAAAATCAAATGCAAGGGTTCAAGTTGAAAAGAATAAACCAATGTGGAAGCTAGTTGTAGACTCTAAATGAGTAGGTTCTCGCCCATTTTATGAGCACTCTTGGCTTGCTCATCCCTCCAAGACTTGCAAGTGGTCGGTGTGTTGAATCCAAGAGATAAAGAACCTAGCATTAAGCACCATTTCTGACCACAAAGGTTAACATTTCAAATCATCACAAGCTAAATATCCCAAAAACAAAATATTATCCACCATCATCCAAACTAAAACAAAACAAAAAAAATCATACTGAAATGAAAGTTAAGTGCACTCCTAGATAACTAAAGCAACTCTAATTAAAGTTTCCAACTATGGCACGCTCAAATAATCAATCATCATCAGAATCTAACTCCTCCTCCTCTATCATAGGTCCTTTCTGTTTTGGATCCAGCTGTGCTCTGAGCCTCTCCTCATGCTCTCTCCTAGATATCTCCATGGCCACCTGAAAATCAGGATCAATAGCAGGACCTCTTGAAGTGAACTCTAATCGAGTGGCCTGCTTCTTTCTTCTAGAGTAAGGGATCAAGTTCAAGTCCTTCCTCATTTCTGTGACATTTGTCCACAGGTCTTCCATATTATCTTTAACAGTCCTGATCTCTGTGGTAAAAATGGATTCAAGTGAATCCACTGAGGTCTGAAGACTAGACATCCCTCTGATCAACTGTTCCAAGGTGCCTGTTCACTCCCAACTGCTGGTTCTAGCACTGGACCCTCCTGATAGTACTCATCCTGCTCTTCATTTTTATGCATATTTTCACCTTATTGAGCAATCTTCTTCCTCTCGGTCTTTCTCTTGCCACTTGTCAAATCCCATTCTATCTGCAAGGTGCGCCATGTCTTGACGTCCAAATCTGCATGTGGCCACTCAAGCCTATCATTATTGAGGTCGACCCCTTGCTGCCTACAAAATTCAGTGATTAGACATGGGAAAATCAATGATTGCTTATTTAATTTCTTACTTCCGACTGCCAAGATCTTTGCCAGAATGACCCATGCCACACTGATAGGCTGGTTATGTTGTATACAGTGCAATATGGTGGCCGTCTCAAAAGACACATTCTCTCTGTAAGTCCTTGGCCTAAGAGAATGGGAAATGAACACATGCTAGAAACCAAGTTCTAACATCAAGTTATTGTGTTTGATTGGGAATTTCGGATTCACCCAGAAGTCCATTGGATTTATGACCAAGTCATTGGCGAGGTCCAGGTTCTTCTTCACAAAACAGTCATCCCAAGTCACTCCATTCCTCAATATATTCCAGATTTGATTGTCATAAGGAAGTTATGTTCGAAAGTACCTTTGGATGTTGTCAATGTTCATCTGTACTTCTACACCTCTGACCATTACAGCCACTCCTCTCCTGAAATCATCGGGAACCATTCCCACATAAAATTCTTGCACAATTCTTCTGCAGAAACGGGGTGGTGTGCTAACAAAAGATTGCCATCCCCGTTCTTGCACTCTGGTAGGGATTGGAGTGCTCGCAAGATCTAATAGGGCAATGCCTCGCTCCTCTACAATATTACTCTGTCCAAAATACTTCATTCTTCTCTCGAAATCTTTGTTCAATGTGCCTGGAGGTAGAGGAGGTAGCTTCTTCTTCTTGCTTGATCCTTGTTTTTTCGTAACCCCCTTAGTTTTTGCTGACATCTGCAAAAGAAAAATGCTCAATTAAGATTACACATTGTGTTCGAAGGAATCAATGAGAAAACAGCTTGAATCAAATGAAAAACAGTCCTAATTTCCCAGGTGCACGGGTATAGCACGGGTGAGATACCCGTGCACTTACCCGTGTAGTTTCCTGAATCATTTGTTCAACCCCTCAGTGCACGGGTATAGCACTGGTGAAGTACTCGTGCACTTACCCGTGCATTCGCGGAGAACTGGACTCTCACTTTCTAACAAAGTCTTCCTTTCATAATGTCAACACATCACAATTAATCAATCGACTTTTCCAAACACATTCAAACAACAATAACACTATGATGGCATCCCTAAGCATTCATTCATGGTATTAAACACTCAAAATCAAACAAACCCTAGAGACATTTAGAGTGAATGGAAGAGAAGAGAAGAGTACATCATGATAAATCAATTAAAAACAAGTTTAGGGAGAGAATACATTCATACCTTTGAGCTGGAAATTGAAGACGTAGGTCTCAAGGTTTACCTTAGGGTTTCAAAAGAGAAGTGAGAACTGTAATTTTTGCTTTTGAGTTGTGAGCCCTACCAAGAAAGTGACACCTCATATATATATATGCTTGCAATAGCACGGGTATAGCACGAGTGACGTACCCGTGCAGTGACCCGTGCTAATCTCTCAAGTGTTAAATTCCCTCTTTGTAGCACTGGTATATACTTTCATCTATAGAGCGAATATATGCTTTCATCCTTAATTTCCAAAATCCATAGTTGTTATCACGAAGAAGTGGTGGCCTAGTATTTGAAGCTCCTTCCGCCATCACATCATCTTGAAGTCCCATTGCTTCAATAGCTCTTCAAATCACCGTGAAAGTATACCGGGATCTCACTAAGTGCCGTCTAGTGACCCGCTCTGATACCAAATGAAAAATACAAGCACGGTTAATTTGCCTTAAGCAAACCTAGGGGGTGAATAGGTTACAACACCTTTTTCGCTCCCTTGAAACAAACACAAGTTTGTCCCTCTAAGTAGCTTCTATCACACTTCATATATAATCACAAGCAATATCAATTCAAATAAAGATATGCTTGTTCAAACAAAGTCAACACCAACAAATAAAAAAATGATATACAATGAATATCAATTACAAAGATATCAACTAAGATATATATATCAACACATATACAAATAAAGAAGATAGGGATAGAGAATATCAACACATGATGTTTACGTGGTAAAACCTCCTAAGAGGAAACATCCACTGGTTGATACCACAGCCACCGGCAAACAAATCCACTAGTAAGATAAAAAGATACAATCTCTCAAGTGACCACTTCACCTAGAAATCTACCCTTCCACCCTACACAATGAAAGTGATGCCTGATCGTGCCAAATATGTTGTTCATTTAGGCCCTCAAATCCTTATCGTGTGTTCTGTTTTTGTACGATTTGGTATCTCTAATGGGTGGTTATGTACGTAATTATAGAAAATGGTGTAAATATGGGTTTGGAAGCATGTTGCGGTGATTCCAGTAGAAAAGGGGCAAAAGGAAAGACAAAGGAGCATAAGCAGTTCTACAGTATGGGTCAAGTGCAGGTCAAGTGCGGGTCACAACCGCACTCCAACCGCACTCCAACTGCACTCATGTTCATAGTCGGGACTTGATGCAAAGTGAAGAGTTAAAGTACGGGTATAGTGCGGGTCATCCAACCGCACTCCACTCGCACTGCTGCCAAACCAGAGAAGATGAAGTTGCACCTGACAATAGAGTGCGGGTACAGTGCGGGTCATCCAACCGCATTCCACCCGCACTAATGCCAAACCAGAGAAGCTGAAGTTGCACCTGACGTTAAAGTGCGGGTACTGTACGGGTACTGTGCGGGTCATCCAATCGTACTCTACCCGCACTGCTGCCAAACCAGAGAAGCTGAAGTTGCACCTGACATTAGAGTGCGGGTACAGTACGGGTCATCCAACCGCACTCCACCCGCACTACGGCTCAAGACAGAGGAGTGGATTTTACACCTAACAGTAAAGTGCGACTCAAGTGTGACTCTAGTGCGGGTCAAGTGCGGGTAATCCAACCGCACTCTACCCGCACTGGTTCCCAGATCCGAGAACTGAAGATGAAAATAACCCATACAGTGCCGGAACAGTGCGGGTAATTCACCCGCACTCCACCCTCACCCCACGCGCACCAGATTGATTTTTGAAGTTTAAGTGACCTATTTTTGTTGGTTGTATAAATAGAAAATGATGGAAATGTTTTAACCAGCCTTTGAACTCGATTTTCAGAAGTTTTTAGGTTTAGAATCTCTCTCTCTCTCTCATACTTACATTCTCTACTCAACTTCAAGGAAGGTAGGAGATTGAAGCAACTTCAAGGAAGGATATGTTCTCCAAGGGTTCTTTCTCTTTCCTTTATCTTATTTTCCTAGTTGTAATGAGTAGCTAAATCCCATCTAAGGGGTTGATGGAGTAGTTAGTTGGATATTGGGCTTGTATATAAACTTGATATTATATTGATATTCATGTCTATCTTTCATTGTTCTATTCTTGCTATGAATGTTTGTCATTGATTTCTTGTTTAGATACATCCTCTTAGAAAGATCTCTTTGGATTATGTTTGAGTATTGCATCTAGATATACATCTTATTTAGTTGTTTATTGCTCTAATGAATGGACGGAACGTCATGAATTCCGACTCTTAAACCACGGTCTTAATCTAACCTCGATCGAGTTTCCGGCACTATACATCCTAGGTCGAAGCCCATGAGAGAGTTAGAAGTCATCACTATACATCCTAGGTTGACTATGTGTTATCAGTTGAGTCACTGTTAGGTAGACGAGCTTCATTTCTAGAATCCGATAAACAACCAACACTATACATCCTAGGTTGGTGGTTTACGACGGATTAATCCCAAATAGGTGGTCCTCACTATACATCCTAGGCGGGCCACTTTCTAAGGATAAATAACCGACTCTATACATCCTAGGTCGGTTACCTTTGAATAAGACATGCCTATTGAAAAGTTTGTTGCATAGCCCAGTATTTACTTTCGTATCCATTAACTCCTTAGTTTCCATCATCTATATATATCCTTCATCCCATTTCCCCTTCATTTAGTTTGCATACTTATTTTAGTGTTATTAATAGGATAATTCACCATCTACATCTTCATCATTTTATGTTTCGTTTATTACATATATACGTTAACATTACTTTAGCAATTACTAATCTTAGCTAATTCCGCTCCCTGTGGACGATACCCCACTTGCCACCATACTTGTGTTTTCCAAATCATTTTAGGCTTAGTGAGGTTTTTACATTATTGTTGACGGATTGATCTATAAAATGACACTAGAAAAATGTCCCAGTCAAATGGCGCCGCTGCTGGGGAGCGGCAAGTTTAGTTAGATTAGTCTTGCATGAGTAATAGTTAGTGCTAGTAACATTTCTGATATAACTTGATTGTTTCTCGTTTACGTCATGCGTTATTTGTTTTTGAAATTTCAGGATTCTAGGTATATGCACGGAAGAAGATCATTAAGAGGAACAGTGTTGTCAGTTATCGACAATATAAATCAGTTGGGTAGAAGAGCCGGTCAGTTAGAGGGAAACATAGAAGCCGGTGTTCCTATGGATTACCCTGGGCAGAATAGGGAAGACAGAAACGATCAGAATCAGAATAAGCAACAGGCTCGAGAACATGAGGGCAGTGTACATAGAGATGAACAGCTAGGTCTCACCATGGGCGAGTACACACTCCCGTTTGTAGGTAATGCGCCCACTGCCATAGACCTTGATGATGTGACAAGACAGTATGAGTTGAAGACTATGCATATTAGCCTCCTACCATCTTTTAGTGGGAGAGTTACCGAGGATTGCCTTCAATTTATAAAACAATACGGAGCCACCCTAGAAACCTTTCCGGTAATGGCTCGCCAAGCAGTACTGACAAGAGAGCGGCTTCATCTCAGGTGTTTCCAGTATTGTTTAAAGGATGCCGCCATGACATGGTACATGAATTTGAGGCCAGGATCAGTGGTAACATGGAGTCAGGTATGCAAGGTCTTTTTCAACAAGTATTTTCCATCACAAAAGGCGAAGGACCTAAGGTTGAAAATAGCATCCTTTGTTGAGGAGGACGGTGAGCCTTTCTATGAGGCATGGGAGAGGTTTAACTTGTTATTAGCACAAATGCCGCCGCATACGTACCACCCAGAGTTGAAGGTGAATTCCTTCTATAGTGGACTTTCACCGATCACACAAATGCTAGTGGAAAATGCTTGCGGGGGTGCAATAGCCGACAAGAGAGTAGTTGAAGCATATGATATCTTGGAAAAGATTGCCCAGAACTCACAACAGAGGACATCACACGTGAGAAGGGGCGGAAGGATAGAAGTGGGTCAGGATACCCAAGTTCAAATTCAGATGTCAAGAATGAACAAAGAGCTCCAATCGATCAAGGAGCTTATAACTGGAAAGCCAGGGTCCTCCCAAGGAGTGAGTCAAGTAATGGGGGAGATAGAAGAAGGAGAATGGCAGTTTGGTCAAGAAGAGCAAGCCCAGGCCCTTGGGGAATTCCAAAGGCCAATGAATGACCCCTATTCAAACACTTACAATCCAGGGTTGAGGAATCACCCAAACTTGTCTTGGTCCAACAACAACCACCTAGGGGCGACAAATTACCAAGGGGGTAACAATAACTATCAAGGTAGAAACAACAATCAGGGGTACCAAAACCGTGGGTACAATCGATATAACCAAGGAGAGCCTAGCAACAACAACCAATGGGGAAGTTCCAGTAGTAACCCACCAACCAACTTTAATTCCCAAGCACCTGCTAGCCAACAAAAGGACAAATCCCTAGAGGAGATAGTGAGCACAGTGATCAAAATAGTTGGTATTGGGTCAGAAGCTCCTAAGAACACCTTACATGCGTCTGAACAACGAATGACCGCTTACATGCAGTCCAATGATCAGAGGGCGAATAGTCATGGGGCGTCACTGAAAAAGATGGAAACTCAGTTGGCTCAAATCTTCGATGCATTGGTCAAGAACAAGGGTAAAGCTTCAAGCACCGATGAGCACGTTAAGGTGTTAGAGGTAGTCGAGTTGGGAGTTGAAGAGGGGTTAGAAGTGGAAACTGTCCCAAACCAATACCAGATGCTAGACAATTTGATCGTGCCTAAATTGTTGTATATTTCAACCCTCATTCCTATTCCTTTGTCTCGTTCTTGTGTGTATTTTCTATATATTTTATGTCTAATAGGCTCGTTTGTGCTAATTGCAGGCAATAGATGTAATTCTGGTGTTAGAAGCTAATTGCAGTGGTTCCGGCAGAAAAGGGGCAAAAGGAAAGACAAAAGATCATAAGCAGCTCTACAGTGCGGGTCAAGTGCGGGTCGCAACCGCACTCCAACCACACTCCTTCCCACAGCTGGGACTGAATCATGAAGGAAAGATAAAGTGCGGGTAAAGTGCGGGTCATCCAACCGCACTCCACCCGTACTATTTCTCAAGACAAAGGAGCTGATTCGTACCTGACAGATAAAGTGGGGGTCAAGTGCGGGTCAAGTGCGGGTCAAGTGCGGGTCAAGACGGAGTTGGATTCATTAAAGTGCGGGTCATTCACCCGCACTCCACCTGCACTCACCCGCACTCCACCCGCACTACACCCACACTCCACCCGCACTATTGCTCAAAATAGCTCCACCTGACACAAGAGTGCGAGTACAGTGCAAGTACAGTGCGAGTAAAGTACGGGTAAAGTGCGTGTAATCCAACCGCACTCCACCCGCACTGTTGCCCAGATCAGAGAACTGAAGATGAAGAAAACCTTTACAGTGCGGGTAATTCACCCGCACTCCACCTGCACTCTGCACGCGACAGTTTCTTGTTTCAAGCTTAAGTGACCTATTTTTCCATCCTCTATAAATAGAAAAGGATGGGAACGAACCAAATCATCACCATATCTCCCAACACTTGTATTCTAAGCTAGTAAAACATCTCCCTATCATCCAAACCATCTCTACTCAATCAAAGGCAACTAGGAGACTTGGATTCAAGCTTCAAGGAAGGAGATCAATCTTCAAGGGTTCTCTCTACACTCTCTCTTAGTTTATTTGTTTGTAATAGAACATGAGTAGCTAAAATACCCCACTATGGGGTTGATGTTATTTGTTTGATGGATATTTGGGCTTTGTAAATAAACTCTATGTGTTATATTTATTCTATCTTTATGTTTTATTCCATTGCTTTAATTGATTTCCATTATTGGTTTGCTTGGATACACCCTCTTTGCATGATTGATTTGGCTTACTTGAGTAGGCAATTAGGTTGTCTAATGCTCAATTGAATGGAAGGATTTCTGAAAATTCGGCTCTACAACCATGCCCTTAATCTAATCTTGAATTAGTGGCTTTCACTATACACTCTAGGTTAGCCACTTGTGAAAGAATTAGAAGCCTCCACTATACACCCTAGGTTGGCTAGTTTAGTGATTCTACGAGAACTAACCTTCGAGTAGAATTCGGTTAATAACATAAAGCCTCATCCAATCTCAAACGGGTGGCCTTCACTATACATCCTAGGTCGGCCACTTGTGAGGGAATTGGAAGCCATCACTATACACCCTAGGATGGCTACATTAGTAATAGGTTGAGCCATAGCTAGATAGATAAGAATTCATGGAAAAAGTCCCGATTGAGTAACTAGCCATTGTTGGTTGCTTAGGAGGGATTAATCGCTAGTAGGAGGTCTTCACTATACACCCTAGGTTGACCTCTTGCTAGAGATATATACCAACACTATACACCCTAGGTTGGTTACATTTGTCAATACATGCTTAACTGAGAGTTTGTTGCAATTGCCCCAATATTCACTTACGAGTCCATCAACTCCGTAGTTCCATCATCATTCATTCATCACTCCATTGTCATCCCATTTTATTTGCTTTCATAGTTTAGTTTATATTGTATCTTCATTCACCATCACTTTACTTTTATGCATGCTAGTTATATTAATCCTATTCTTATCACCGCTACCCCGATCTCAGTGGACGACACCCGTGCTTGCCGTTTTGCTTGTATTTATACTTGTGAAGGCATCGCATAGGTTTTATAAATTGTTTTGACGGACGGTTTTCTGACGGCAAAAACCTTATCATCACAATTCTAAGGAAAAAACAGTGAAAAGTGTGGTGGAGGCCACAGATAGTGAAGATAAGGGAAGCAGCATAGACTCCCCCATTCAGACCCATGAAGTTTTGTGGTAGAGTTAGAAATTGAAAACTCACCTAAGATGGGAGCAGTGCTTGATATGGGGGCTAGCATCAATATGATGCCACTGGAGGTATACAAACAGTTGAAGATTCAGTCAATCAAGCCTACTTCTCAGACTCTCATCATGGCGGACAATTCTTCCATCACTCCGGTTGGTATATTGGAGGAAGTTTATGTGAATGTACACGGGTTGATGGTGCCGGTAGAATTTGTTGTGTTGAAGTGCAAGAGAGGAGAATCCAGTGGTAGGGACTGGAAATTGCTTTTGGGGAGGTCATTCATGGCCATAGCGAGTATGGTTGTAGATATTCATTCTAGGGACGTTTCTTTTAGCTGTGGAGGCAAGAGTGTTAGCTTCAAGGCAAACTCCCCCGAAGCAAGCAAAGTAACGGATTGCTTGGTCTTGGAAACACCTAATTCAAGAAAGAAAGAAGCTGAGTGTTCACCCTTGTGCAAACTTTTGAAGGTGTGAAGGAGGTGGAAATGGGAAACCAAGACTGCATTAAGGAAAGACAAGAATCTGAACTTGAAGAGGATGAATCAAGTACTGAAATTTTTGAACAGCTATGTGAGCTTGAGCAAGACAACACGAAGCTCAAACTAGAAGTTTATTTGCTCAAGGCCGAGAATGGACTGTTGAAGAAGAAATTGCATGACCTCTCAACATTGAACAACGGTTTAAAGGAGCAAGTGGTGGAGCTTGCTACAAAGGAGGAGTTAGTCTCCAAGAACCTAGAAGAGTTGGCAAAGCTCTCGGAAGAATTCGAGGAAGATAATGGGAGAAGGTCAAGGAAACTTCAGCTAGGTGTTGAGGAGTCCAGAAAAGTGGTAAAGGAATTGCAAGAACTGTTGAGCACAAAAAAGGATGAGTTAAAAAGGGCAAAGGTCAAGGAGTGTGATTTGATCGTTCAGCTTGATAGGACAGAAAACGAGGTCAAATCCCTCAAATACGGGGAATTCAAAGGTGCCCACATCAGCAACCGAACAGGGAGTTTCCCTAACCGTTCTTTTACTTGTTTCTTTTGTGCCAAAAGAGGGCATACTAAGGCTTATTGCTTTAGTTTTCAAAGGTTCAAAACAAGTCGGTTGAGGTCTAAATTGAATCCAACAAAGGCCAAACAAATTTGGGTTAGAAATGACCAAGTTGGGCAAGTGAGAAAAGTGGGGAGAGATGCAGTAAGTAAGCAATTGGCACCAGTTTAGCTGGCCAAGTTGAATGTGCTCCCCATTCCGGTCAAACCTCATTTGGTTGACCAGGTCCCACTTTGAGTGCATTGCACCCATTTTTAAATTCGTTTCAGTATTTTTGTGTTTCGGATGGTTAGTTTGTGTTTTAGAAATTTTTGGACCGTAGTGCTTGTTAATGTGTTATGTGTAGTTTTGGTGCAGAAACAGTTGCAGTGAAGAGTCCAGGAATCAGTCCAGAGAAAACAGTGCGGTTATAGTGCGGGTCAGTCACCCACACTCGTCCCGCACTCCGAAGGCATCAGGTAATAAAGTGCGGGTAAAGTGTGGGTCAGTCACCCGCACTCCACCCGCACTTTGGTCGCGCTGTATATATACTACATGTCGTTCTCTAGGGCTCCACTTTGTCACAAAAACAAATAAAACAGATACTTTCAAATTTTTCCCTCGTGTCAAGAAAAAGGTATTCCGTGTGTACCACGTTTCCAATTTTCGGCAATCAAGGTATGAAATCTTCCTCTAATATCGTTACCTATCACTCTAATCTTAAACCCTAAACCCTTTTAACAAAAATTTTCTTCCTCTTTTGCAAGAACTTCATGATTCAAGGTTTTGTACTTTTGCCTTTGCTACTGTCGAACTGTCTATTGAATATCTATAAGGATGGAATGATGGGTTGTTGTCTAATTATCCATGTGAAGTGTTTATTGTTACATTAATTATCTATTGCAATTGGATATTCAAATTCCGAATTTAGGGTTTATATGATTGAATGGAATTCCTATACATGAGTTAGAGTCATATTATTGTGAATTAGGTCGATGATGTGCTGTGATTATGAAGTGTGTACACTGATGGTGATTCTGCAAGCACTGGTATCTGGGAACGAGTTAAAGTGCTGGTCAAGTGCGGTTCAGTCACCCGTACTAAACCCGCACTTTATCAGCCTGGCAGAATATTTTGTTCTTTCAATTGTTTCATCATAACCGCATGATTCCTTGATATGAGTATTCCTTTAAAACTACCTTTTATTTTACAGATGTCAGGAAGAACCAGGCAATCTAGTAGGCAAGGCAGTCAGGTTTTCGAGCGAAGATCAATGAGGGGACCTCAGGTTCCGTAACCATGTGTCAGACATCTGGAGTTTGAGAACCGCTTGGAATATTTTAGGGAACATGACATTATGATTGAAAGAGAGATAGCAGTAGAAGAGCTGGCGGGCACCTCGATTCCGCCTGTAGTTGAAGCTAAGGGATGGGAAACTTTCGTTAGCGCCCCTCCTATGTACTGCAGAAGTGTGGTGGAGGAATTCTATGCAGGAATGGTACCAGAGACCTTTCAGCGAACATCCTCTGTGTTGGTCCGAGGGGTGGAAGTCCGAATGACTATCATGGACATTAACAAATATTATCGGACAGAGCTCCCAGTTGATCCAAAGGCAGTCGGAAGACTGCTACAGGAGGTAACTTGGAATGATTTCTTTGTGACTCAGAATGTGGAGTTTGCCAACCAGTTGGTGATCCATCCAATAGGACTTCTGGGTGGCACCAGATTACCGCATGAAGCATACCAACTTGAAGATGGAGTTGGGTTTTTGGCATGTGTTCATCTCTTATTCCCTGATTCCCATGAAGCATAGGACTTCCGTAAACTTCAATGCAGCAATGATCCTCTATTCTATACTTCAGAATCAGTTGGTCTACATTGGCTTTCTGGTCAAGAGAGAGATACTTGAACTGGTAGGTGTCAGAGTAGACAAGCAGCCACTCATCTTCCCTAGTCTAATCACCGGATTTTGTAGAGAGGCGGGTGTGGATTTTGGGTCCGATCTTTTTGAATGTGGTTTGGGGCCTGTTGGGCGGAACACATGGAATGACCAAGTGAGAGAGCGAGACTCCTCCGGTGTCAGAGTCAGAACGGGGAAAAAGAAATCTGCTCGAGGGGGAAGCATAAGCAGACGGGCTGAGGACGTTCCAGAACCACCAGAGTTGGAACTGGTTTATTTAGAATACGGTGAGTACAGTCAGATGCCCTCACCACCATAGGATACTTCTGGAGAGATCCCTTGGCAGACCTTGCTCACGGGTTTAGAGAGCCTTAGGACTGAGGTCGTTGAAAATAGGAAGCAGATTGTTGATAGCAGAGCAGAAGCCAGTGAGTATTAAGCTGACATTTGGTGTAATCTCACCGACATGTGGGAGGTGCTCAGTCTCCCAGCTTATCCAAAGAAGAAGAGGAGGGCAGCTGCTTTCTCACCACCTTCAGGAGGCCCAGCCATTGACCCACATGGGGCCAAGCTCCGAGCTGCAATGGAGCTATCCAGAAGAGAACATGAAGAGAGGATCAGATCAGAACTTAACCCTAAGGGGAAGGGAATTTTCAGTGCACCAGAGAAGGAGTTTTCAGACGAGGATTAGCCATCTGTTTCCTTTATGTTTATTACTATAGGACTATTTAATTTTGTTCTTTTATTTCTATTTTCCTTTGATGGCATGGACATATTTTCTTTTTCTTTTTCGCATTTGCTTTCCATTTGGTAGAGTTGTTGTGTGTGTTTCAAGCTACGTTGTGCATCTTTTGGGAAGCACACGACATCACGCATGGAAAATGAACTAGCTTCCTTCTAAAGGGATTTTTCTACCTTTGATTTTGTACTTCAGTGCATTAAGCTTTCAATGAATGCGATTTAGATTTTGTTAATATGAATGAGCATGGTTGAGCGTATGTCTAGATCCGGTTTGGGGGTGTTGAACCCTCATTCCGCAAATTATTATGATTATGCTTGTTATCAGTTGCGCTTGATGCATGTTCAGAATTTTCGAATTGTCTATGGTGTTTCCCCTCCGTTAGAGCCACCTCGTGGATTCCAACAATGGGGACATTGTTGAGATTTGGTTTGTGGGTGTGTTACACCTTGTACAGTCATCCTTGGAGTATTATAGTGTCCAATTTTTCAATTTTGTCGCTTGTCCAATTTTCAAACTGTAAGCAGTATGGGTATGATGCCTCTAGCGTGTACTTTTGGTGAGTTCTCTGTATGTGCTTTGACCTTGTGACATAGTTTGGTGCTACTTAAGGGTTCGCTTGCACCGCCATGGGATCGTCCCACCCGTTGGTGTTAAGTATTAGGGACTCAATGTTCCCATGTCTTGTTCTAATAGTGGAGATACCCGTGAGATCACAAACACAAGCGTTAAAGTGCGTATTTTGAGTGCATTATTGATTATTCTTAAACACGCCTCTCGTCATTTATGTTATGTGCCATAGGACTCTCATATTATTTTGTGAAGTGCGTGATGGATGCTTTCATTCCCTTTTTAGATGGTTGTGGAAGTGATATTAGGGAATGTATGTGTATTGAATTACCTTTATAGCCTAAACACCACATACCATATTATGTGCTCCAAAGCCCAGTTTGAGGCCAAACACTTACTCTTTCATTTGGTACCACATTCAACCATATACCTAATAGCCTAAACACATGCCTACCCTTGTACTAATCATGTTAGGATGTGAAATGGTGGTGATGAAAGGAGTTAAACTCTAAATGATCAAAGAGCGGGGAAAATGAATTAATTGTTGAAATTATGCAAAAAAAAGGACTAAAAAAAATTGTCCTTGTGTGCCTTAAGCGCCCAAGAAAAAGAAATTGTAATAACTCAAAACAGAGTACAAAATGGTGATTGTATTATGCTAAATACGCTCAAACGGAATGCAACATTGAAGGCACAAAATGTGGGTTAAATGATTTCCTAGATGTTTGCGTTTAAGTGATAAAAGAACATGGTGTGGGTGTAGAGATATATTCTAGCATGATTGGTGAGTTTGAACTCCAAATGTCCATATTCTTTGTGTAACCTCATTCAACCCCACAGCCACACTATAACCGGTGGAAAAGCCCTATTTGATCCATATAAGTCTAGTTTGGGAATGTCAGTTGAAGCACGATCTTTCACGTCTATGGCATGGTGACTCGTTCCTAAGGTAGTTCATTGCTTAAATTTTGTGCAGAATCATCTTTGCATACTTGTTTGTGTGGAACTTAGGACTCTGTGAGGAAAGAAAAGAGAGAATCCATGTGAGTTTTAGAATTGAAGCGAATTATGCTCATGGTATGGGAGTAAGTTGTCCCTAATTCATGAATGCCTTTAGGTGTGGGATTCATGTTCGTACGAGACTCCCTTGGGTGTCTCCAAATTGCTCTTGATCTTGTGCATATGTTTTTCTCCTCTCTATCACACCTATATGTATCATATCACACATGGAACTTGCCGCATTGTTGAATTATTGTTTTGGCGACTGATTGTTTTTGATTATGTTTGCTCGAGGATGAGCAAAGGTTTGGTTTGAGGGTGTTTGATCGTGCCAAATATGTTGTTCATTTAGGCCCTCAAATCCTTATCGTGTGTGCTATTTTTGTGCGATTTGGTATCTCTAATGGGTGGTTATGTATGTAATTGTAGGAAATGGTACAAATATGGGTTTGGAAGCATGTTGCGGTGATTCTGGCAGAAAAAGAGCAAAAGGAAAGACAAAGGAGCATAAGCAGCTCTACAGTGCGGGTCAAGTGCAGGTCAAGTGCGGGTCGCAACCGCACTCATGCTCATAGCCGGGACCTGATGCAAAGTGAAGAGTTAAAGTGTGGGTATAGTGCGGGTCATCCAACCGCACTCCACCCGTACTGTTGCCAAACCAGAGAAGATGAAGTTGCACCTAACAATAGAGTGCGGGTACAGTGCGGGTCATCCAACCGCATTCCACCCGCACTAATACCAAACCAGAGAAGCTGAAGTTGCACCTGACGTTAAAGTGTGGGTACTGTGCGGGTCATCCAACCGTACTCTACCTGTACTGCTGCCAAACCAGAGAAGCTGAAGTTGCACCTGACATTAGAGTGCGGGTACAGTGCGGGTCATCCAACCGCACTCCACCAGCACTATGGCTCAAGACAGATGAATGGATTTTACACCTGACAGTAAAGTGCGACTCAAGTGCGACTCTAGTGCAGGTCAAGTGCGAGTCAAGTGCGGGTAATCCAACCGCACTCCACCCGCACTAGTTCCCAGATCCGAGAACTGAAGATGAAGACAACCCATACAGTGCGGGTAATTCACCCGCACTCCACCCACACTCCACGCGCGCCAGATTGATTTTTGAAGTTTAAGTGACCTATTTTTGTTGGTTGTATAAATAGAAAAGGATGGAAATGTTTTAACCAGCCTTTGAACTAGTTTTTCAGTAGTTTTTAGGTCTAGAATCTCTCTCTCTCTCTCTCTCTCTCATACTTACATTCTCTACTCAACTTCAAGGAAGGTAGGAGATTGAAGCAACTTCAAGGAAGGAGATGTTCTCTAAGGGTTCTTTCTCTTTCCTTTCTCTTATTTTCCTAGTTGTAATGAGTAGCTAAATCCCCTCTAAGGGGTTGATGGAGTAGTTAGTTGGATATTGGGCTTGTATATAAACTTGATATTATATTGATATTCATGTCTATCTTTCATTGTTCTATTCTTGCTATGAATGTTTGTCATTGATTTCTTGTTTAGATACATCCTCTTAGAAAGATCTCTTTGGATTATGTTTGAGTATTGCATCTAGATATACATCCTATTTAGTTGTTTATTGCTCTAATGAATGGACGGAATGTCATGAATTCTGACTCTTAAACCACGGTCTTAATCTAACCTCGATCGAGTTTCTAGCACTATACATCCTAGGTCGGAGCCCGTGAGAGAGTTAGAAGTCATCACTATACATCCTAGGTTGACTACGTGTTATCGGTTGAGTCACTGTTAGGTAGACGAGCTTCATTTCCAGAATCCGATAAACAACCAAAACTATACATCCTAGGTTGGTGGTTTACGACGGATTAATCCCAAATAGGTGGTCCTCACTATACATCCTAGGTGGGCCACTTTCTAGGGATAAATAACCGACTCTATGTTGGGGTTTTGCCCTAAAGATGTAATTTGTAAATGGATTTATGAAATAAATAAAAAGAAAAGTTCAATTCATTCTTGTTGTGTTGTTTATTTTATAACTTGTGCATATATTAACATCCTAGATTGCCGGATGTAATCTCGAACTGTGTATATGAGTGTCATATACGGATGGATACAGTAAGAGGCGTGCAATCTAAAAAGTCCATAGATAGCAAATAAAGCTGGGTACTTTATTTGTGGTTAATCTATAGCTGCGGTCCATTCCGTAATGTACGGTGATTCTATCCTGAATCATTCATATGAGATATGGGAATGGAGGCACCTTGTATGATGTGATCATATAAAACTGGGCCA
This sequence comes from Dipteronia sinensis, assembly GCA_033220585.1. NCBI lineage: Eukaryota > Viridiplantae > Streptophyta > Magnoliopsida > Sapindales > Sapindaceae > Dipteronia > Dipteronia sinensis. Next base: position 26,187,736 of record CM065642.1, read on the forward strand.
TGATCTATATGAACCTCTCACCAAGATCCGTTTACTGATGAGATTCATATATATCAACTAATGATGGCTATATATGGGTGATCTTAATCCTGAGATTCTTATTGACTCCTTCAGGTTAGATCGTGGTCTTTGATATACCATGGGTGAGGTCAGATGTAGTTCCTGATCAATATACTCCGTATGTTGGGATTGCGGTTTGGCTTGTGGCTGGGAAGATATGTACACAATAGTGGAATCCACTCTTTCTTGTGAGAAGTATATGGTAGTTCCCTTAAGGGTTGATTCGGGGCTTGGATAATATGAGCGCTCTCCTAATTTTGTAAGGAAATAGGATTTATTGTCTATTAGAGAATCAATGGTACTTAAAGGATATATGTAATTAGAGGGGTATAACGGACATTATGACCCAGCTCTAATTATGAACTACTGTGGAGGATCACACCATGTGTAATAGCTATATCGATGGACACCGAGTTGTATCGGTCTATGTAAAAACGTCTACAGTTGAGAGAGTGCAGCTTCGGGTTTTTAGTAGAATAACACCGAAGTTAATAATCAAGGAATATTAATTAAAGAGTTTAATTAATAATTCCGAGGATTATTGGAGCTCAAAATACTGTAGGTCCATTAGGTCCCCTTGCTAGCCTGATCGATTTAGGTAACAAGGGTCACGGTTAATTAATTGGATTGTCCAATTAATTGTGTTACGAAAGTGACACGTATTTATTAAGGGAAATAATTGAATAATGAGATTATTTAATTATTGAATAATGGTGATTAAATAAATTAAATAATAAGATTATTCAATTTTGTTATTAATCACTAAATGGAGGATGTTAGTTGATATTTGATTTTAAATAGAATAAGATAATATGATTATTTTATTTTATTAAATTAAATATTTGAAATTGAATTTAAAATGTTTAAATTCAAAATAAATATTTAATTATCTTTTAAAATCTAAAGAGATATCAATTAAAGAGTTTTAGTTATAATAATATATATATATATATGATATATATTGATAACAAAAATATAGCACACAATGGATATACACAAGTGTTTGTATATGATACAAACTCATATTGCGTGTAACACAAAAAAGAGAAACAAGAGAGATAGTGTGAGGGTGATTAAAAGGAATGAAAAGAAAAACAAAAAGAGAAACAAAAAAAAGAAAAAAAGAATTGATGTGCGTGAGATATTTAGAAGAGAAATAGTCTTTGATATTTTTTTTTGATTTGAACGACACACACAAAAGAGAAAGAAAGTGTGTGCTGTCTGCATGAGATTAGAAAGAGAGAAAAATAAAATTGGTAGGCGTGCTCTTCTGATACAAAATATATATATATATATATATATATGAGATTTTTTTTAACAACTAGAATTGTTCTAGTTTTTGTTTTCTCTTAAAAGAAATTGTTTCTTCTTCATTCTCTCTACATCCTCCTAAGTTCCTGAGTACGTGACGGGTCCACACGCAGTTACCAGTTCCGGGAATAGCTAGGAAGATCAGTGGTACAGACCAGGAGCATATCGTAAAGTGAAGGAGCCTCCAAACGTTGGTAAGGTTCTAAATTTTCTTTTAATATATTGATTACAATTTCCTGTGTTTACATATTGTATGTATTAGTTCCGGAAAAAGAATTGCGATCCTAAGTTCACTGGTTCCAGATCGTTTATGATATGTATAAAAATTTTAAAACCTATTTCCGCTGCGTTACCAGTGAACGGGGTTCCAACACTCTATACATCCTAGGTCGGTTACCTTTGAATGAGACATGTCTATTGACAAGTTTGTTGCATAGCCCAGTATTTACTTTCGTATCCATTAACTCCTTAGTTTCCATCATCTATATATATCCTTCATCCCATTTCCCCTTCATTTAGTTTGCATACTTATTTTAGTGTTATTAATAGGATAATTCACCATCTACATCTTCATCATTTTATGTTTCGTTTATTACAAATATACGTTAACATTACTTTAGCAATTACTAATCTTAGCTAATTCCGCTCCCTGTGGACGATACCCCACTTGCCACCATACTTGTGTTTTCCAAATCATTTTAGGCTTAGTCAGGTTTTTACATTATTGTTGACGGACTGATTTTTCAAAAGGCACTAGAAAAATGTCCCAGTCAATGCCCATTTGCTCAACTATCCGGATCACCCCGATCCTAGTCAAGACTTCTGCACAAGTTGAAGAACCCCTCTTCAAACATGTGACTTCCGCTGCTTAGCTATCTGGATCACCCCGATCATAGCCAAGTCTTAGATGCTCAACTATCTGAGTCACTCCGACTTTGGTTAAGACTTTCACTTACACAAGTTGAAGAACCCTTCTCCAAACATGTGACTTCCACCGCTTAGCTATCCAAGTCACCCCGACTCTAGCTAAGATTTACAATGCTCAATTCAAAGAATCACTCTAAGAAATGAGACTTCCGGCCTTTTACAAGGTAAATGATCTAAGTGAGTGCAAATGATGCAAACACACACAACATAGTATATATGATCAATATATCCTATGGAAACTAGAATTGAATCAATATGCACATATCATATGTATTCTAGTTTATGATCCTAAAAACAATGCAATCAATCACAATGATGCATGTACATATGAGATGTGAGGATTAGACACAAATCATAAAGAACTAGATATTCATCATCAAAGGCACAAATCAAATATATCTAGATCTTGTAACATGAACAAACAACCTTAAGAATGTGAAACACCTAACACATACAAAAATCTAGATTATGTTTAATTCACATAAAGATACTAAAATCAATTTGATAAAATCAAAATTGAAACTCTAGCAAAATAATAGAATTTAGATTCTCAAGAAAAACAATTAAATCCAATCAAGTTCTAAATCATCAATCAAATATGTTATTTCAATCAATCTTCAATTAAAATGATCTAGAATATGAAAAGACTATCAATCAACAAAATCATGTTAATATACACACAAGATAGTTCTAGATTTGAAGCTAGCACAATACAACAACTCAAACATGTGAAAAACATAGATTTATAAAAAAACCTAACTCAACATGTTAATTAATTGAAGCTCAAACTAGCTCTATTAGAGATCATTTCTCTAATCAATGTTTACACAGCAAACATAAACATATATGAGAAGAAAACCCAAGGCAATTGAAGATTTTTAAGTACAAAACTCAAGAGCAAAATTTAATACCTCAAGAAAACTGTGCTGTCACGGTTTTTAGTGTAGAGCCACCTAAAAACTTGATCAAAAGACCTCAAACCTTCTTGGAGATGATAGAAAATTGATAGACGAACAAACTCTAATTTGAATCGCTTGAATCGGAGTTCAAATGAGAAAGTTATAGTGTTTGGAAGATAAGAAAGTTTGAGAGAGATTAAAAAGAAAAACTGCACAATATTTTCTTCTACACACATTTGAATTCACGGTGAGAGATGGAATATAAAGAGAAAGAGAGTTATCCGGTGTGGTGAGCTCACACAAAGAAACTCTCACATGACCAATAGAAAAACAAGTCAAGTCAAACATGTATTTAATTAAGCATGGCACACAAAAATCCATGTACATGCAATACATGTAAGAAAATCCTTTTAAATCATGAAAAGTGAGAACGGTGTGCAGCTCTCCTGAACAGCAAGACTTTTTTGGCCTGAGCCCCACGTGCCTACACGGCCAAAGGGGGCAAATGGCAATTTGCTATCTTTTTTCTCTTTTGCTCCTGTTAACAGTCATTTTTGGCAGGGGTTCAAAGAAGAATTTTCTATCTGGCAAGTGCCTGGTAGAACCTAGATCGGGACCGGTACCGGTACCTAGATACCGGGGATGCTCTACACCATGAACTAGAAAGAAGTCAGTACCATATCTCACAGTCTACCAGGTACCAAGCAAGGCTATACCACGATACCTCCTACCTGGCTCCTAGGTACCATGATACCTCCTACCTGGTTCCTAGGTACCATGATACCTCCTACCTGGTACCTAGGTTCCGCGACATCTACTCGGTACCCAAGTACCACGATATCAGTCCAGGATCTAACCAGAATGTATATCCTACCTGCCAAGTAGGAAGAATGGAACCAGGAAGAGGTACCAGCATGCTAGAACAAGCGCCACGCCAGCGAGCACTCCGGTACATGAGTGTACCATACCACCGGGATACAGAGTCAGAATTCTCCTTCTAGCAACGTAAAAGAGAAAGTTGACCTCTCTGGTAATTAATAGAGATAATCAACACCATTAATGAGGGAATCAGTCAACTCCAATAATAGCCATTCACAACGCCATTAATGAAGGAAGCAGTCAACTCTATTAATGGAGATAATTAGCCTCATTAATGAGAAGATCAGTCAACTCTTTAATGGCAATTCACAGTGCCATTAATGAGGGAATCAGTCAACTTCATTAATGAGAAGATATTCAACTCCATCAATGAGAAGATATTCAACTCCATTAATGAGAAGATATTCAACTCCATCAATGAGAAGATATTCAACTCCATCAATGAGAAGATATTCAACTCCATCAATGAGAAGATATTCAACTCCATTAATGAGAAAATATGCAACTCATTAATGTCGACTAAACCAATGGAGTGGGCAACAAGGATGAACATATATAAATATAACAAGTCACTCTCCAAGAAAAAGGTCGATTCCCCAACATTTCGACTCCTTGACATTCTTTCCAACATTCTCCAACAGCTCTCTTACATCTCCATATCTCCAAGATGTCTCTGATCTCAGATTTCGCCCATTTCTCCACTAGGAATATGAGTTCGCCATCACCTGAAATGTAAAAGGGACCCTGCCCGAATTCCTTCTACACCACCATTGTATCGACTGCAATGTATGTCAGTTTTCGCCATGAATATACCAGTACCAAATGGTACCCCTCTAACTGTGACCTACCAGGACTCAGTTTGTATTAATGTAAGCTCTCTGGAGCACCTCTCGTAATATATAAATATAAAGAAGGGTCTTTCTCCTTCCTATGGATACTACCTGGGGGTTTTTCAGCATGTGATCAATCGTGATGCTTTTTCCCCCTAGGTCAGTCCACCACTACTAAAAGAGTTGTTATTCTCTCATCTATCTCCATGCTATGAACGCATGTATGTGTGCTAGGCACCGACCATGCTGGTCCTAGCTCTCATGTACCTCTCCTGGCTCATTATCTAGGTTGGGGGAATATTGAAGGCATCTAGAGAGGTGACCAGGTACCAGGATCAGATACCAGGATCGGGTACCAGCCTACTACACTAGATAGGCGGGATGATTGTTCTCCTACCTATCCTACCTCTCTCGCAGTACCTACCCCGTTTGAGAGTGTTGATCGATCAGATACCTCTCCTTCACTCCTATCAGAATCACGGTACGAAGTACCTACCCCCCGTTGCGACCTCTGGGGTAGCGGGTTGAGGGTGTTAATTGAGATTCCTCACCTATAGTGAATTTTCCGTTAACAGCTCCCTTTCATGCACCTCTAGTGTTCTTCGACCGTTTTTTGGGCCTCCGAACTCCGAATTGAATTCATTTTCGGATTGCGAACCGGGACTCCCTCAAGTACAAAAGATGTCAAGAAAACTTTCACAAACAATATGGAATTCAACTTGAAAAACAAGGACGAAAACCATGTACGATAAAATCATGAAAAGTTTCTTAACCTCCTATTTTGAACTCAAAACTTAATGAATGAATAACCAAATTAATTGGAACTCAATGAGGAATTATATAGTCAAAATCAAGTTTATTAACAGATAAACACAAACCAATAAACACAAGAACACACAAGTATGCTATTTTTTAGAACTAATCCTAGAACATGCAATTTATGCAAATTGTCAATTTTATATCTAAAGCATTTGCATACACGAACAAGTGTGTGCACTGTGTTAAATCAAATTTTGCACAACGATGCAGGGACACATATGAATGCAATGTATATGTGTGCCCAGGCCTTGCAAGAGAAAAGAGGTCTCGGTTTACCTTTTGCTAAGCAAATTTGCTTTATTCCTCTTGAAGCCACCATTTTACTTGAATGTTGTCCAATTTTCCTTGAAGCTTGATTTTCCACAAATCCTAGACAACTAATCAATAAAAAGAAAATGTCAGTTTTGATATAGAATTATGCCAACACAAAACTCAAGAACTAACAATGTCTCACATGCTTTAGTGCAAGTGGGAGACTGTTGTGGTGTTTGCCCTAAAGTTTGTAATTTGTAAATGTGAATTGAACATAATGAATGAAGTAGTTTATTCATTCAAATTGTTTCATACTTTTATATAACATGTGTATTTAACTTCCAAGATTGCCGGATGCAGTTTCGAACTGAGTATATGAATGTCATATATAGATGGATTCAGTTTGAAAAGAGCAATCTAAAGAGTCTAACAAATGAAGATGGGTACTTTATTTGTGGTTAATCTACAGCTGCAGTCCATTCCGTAATGTACAGTGATCTTATCCTGAATCATTCATATGGTGATATGAGAATGGAGGCACCTTGTATGATGTGATCATACAGGACTGAGCCACGATTTATATGAATCTATCACTAAGATCCGTTTATGCTGAGATTCATATATATCGACAAATGATGGCTATAAATGGGTGATCTTAATCCTGAGTATCTTATCTACTCCTTCAGGTTAGATCGTGATTTTTGATGTACCATGGGTGAGGCCGGAGTTGCATTCCTGATCAAAATGCTCTGTATGTTGGGATAGCGGTTTGGCTTGTGGCTGAAAGGTTTGTACACAATAGTGGAATCCACTCATTCTTGCAAGAAGTAGATAGTAGTTCCCTTAAGGGTTGATTTGGGGCTTGAACAATATGAGCACTCTCCTAATTCCGTGAGGAATGTAGGATTTATTGCTCATTAGAGAATCAATGGCACTTAATGGAAAAGATGTAATTAGAGGGGTATAACGGACAGTATGTCCCAGCTCTAATTATGAACTACTTGTGGAGGATTATGTTGGGGTTTTTGCCCTAAAGCTTGTAATATGTAAATGTAATTTGAACATAAATAAAAGAAGTAGTATATTTATTCATTTTGTGTCATACTTTATATAACATGTGCACTTAACATCCAAAATTGCCGGATGTAATTTCGAACTGAGTATATGAGTGTCATATATAGATGGATTCAGTTTGAAACGAGCAATTTAAAGAGTCCGTAGATAGCAAATAAAGCTAGGTACTTTATTTGTGGTTAATCTACAGCTGCAGTCCATTTCGTAGTGTACGGTGATCCTATCCTGGATCATTCATATGTAGATATGAGAATGGAGGCACCTTGTATGATGTGATCATATAGGACTGGGCCATGGTCTATATGAATCTCTCACTAAGATCCGTTTAACGATGAGATTCATATATATCAACTAATGATGGCTATATATGGGTGATCTTAATCCTGAGTGTCTTATCGACTCCTTCAGGTTAGATCGTGGTCTTTGATATACCATGGGTGAGGTCGGAGTTGCATTCCCGATCAATATACTCCGTATGTTGGGATCGCGGTTTGGCTTGTGGCTGGGAAGGTTTATACACAATAGTGGAATCCACTCCTTCTTGTGAGAAGTAGATGGTAGTTACCTTAAGGGTTGATTCGGGGCTTGAACAATATGAGCGCTCTCCTAATTCCGTAAGGAATGTAGGATTTATTGTTCATTAGAGAATCAATGGTACTTAATGGAAAGATATGATTAGAGGGGTATAACGGACATTATGACCCAGCTCTAATTATGAACTACTTGTGGAGGATTATACCATATGTAATAGCTATATCGATGGACACCGAGAGTTATTGGTTTGTGTAAAAATGTCTACAGTTGAGAGAGTGCAGCTTCGGGTTTTTAGTGGAATAACATCGAAGTTAATAATCATGAAATATTAATTAAAGAGTTTAATTAATAATTTCTAAGGATTATTGGAGCTCAAAATACTGTGGGTCCATTAGGTCCCCTTGCTAGCCCGATCGATTTAGGTAACAAGGGTCACGATTAATTAATTGGATTGTCTAATTAATTGTGTTACGAAAGTGACACGTATTTATTCGGGAGTTAATTGAATAATGGGATTATTTAATTAATGAATATTGGTGATTAAATAAATTAAATAATAAGATTATTTAATTATGTTGTTAATCACTAAATGGAGGGTGTTAGTTGCTATTTGATTTTGAATAAAATAAGATAATATGATTATTTTATTTTATTAAATTAAATATTTGAAATTGAATTTGAAATGTTTGAATTCAAAAAAATAAATATTTAATTTAAAAAGATATGAGATATTTTTTTTTGAAAAGTTTTAAAAATCAAATATGATTTTGGTTTGATTTTATTTGATATATATGAGATATATATTTAATTAAAATGAGATAACCGAATCAGTAAAAAAAACAACACATCATTGAAAAGTAATTAGATTGCTTTGAATAGAGAAGAAAAATAAAACAACACAGCATTGAAAAGTAATTAGATTGCTTTGAATAGAGAAGAAAAAAAAAGCATTCGTGACACACAGCAAAAGCAAAAAGCAAACAAAGAAAAAAAGTTAAGGTGAAGTGAGCACAACAAGTGCTGCACTTCTTTTTGTGTGTGTGTTCTTCTCTTCTTCCTCCATACAGGTCATGAATATCGTGACGCGCCCACACGCTGTTACCAGTTCCGGGAGATAGCGAGGAAGATCACGTGGTTCAAATCAGGAGCAGTTCATATCAAAGTGAAGGAGCCTCCTACGTAGGTATGAAAAATGTTTCTTCACTTAATTATTGTATTTGATTATTACTGTACAAATGGGTTAATTTAATGATTGCATAAAAAAATTTTAAAACCTTCCGCTGCGCAATCTGTAACCCTAGGTTCCAACAGATTATACCATATGTAATAGCTATATCGATGGACACCGAAAGTTATTGGTTTGTATAAAAACATCTACAGTTTAGAGAATTCATCTTCAGGTTTTTAGTGGAATAACACCGAAGTTAATAATCATGAAATATTAATTAAAGAGGTTAATTAATTATTTCTAAGGATTATTAGAGCTCACAATACTGTGGGTCCATTGGGCCTCCTTGCTAGCCCATTGATTAAGGTAACAAGGGTCACGGTTAATTAATTAGATTGTCCAATTAATTGTGTTACGAAAGTGACACGTGTCTATTCGAGAATTAATTGAATAATGAGATTATTTAATTAATGATTATGTTAATTAAATAATTAGATTATTTAATTGTGTAATTAATCATTAGATGGAGGGTGTTGATTGATATTTAATTTTGAATGAAGATAAGTTAATTTGATTATTTTATTTCCATTAAATTAAATATTTAAATTTGAATTTAAAAGAGTTTGAATTCAAATCAAATCAAATTAATTAATATTAATTAAGGATATCGGATATCTTAAAAGATTTGAATTTTAATTTAAAAGAGTTTGAATTCAAATAAAATCAAAATAAATTAATATTAATTAATATCTGTAAAGATATCAGACATCTTAAAAGATTTGATTGATTAGTGTTATTAAATATCTCTCTCTCTCTCTCTATATATATATATATATATATATATATATATATATTTGATATATGTATTTGGAAACTAAGACAACACAATATTCGTTCAGAATTGAGAGTCAATTTTTTGAGCGTATAGAACCAAAGAAAAGAAAAACAAACCCTAGAAAGAGTTCTAGGATTTGTGGCCAAAGAAAGAAGAAAAAATAATAATTTCTTCTTCTTCTTTTATTCATCCTCTTTATTCCTGAGTACCGTGACGCGCCTACACGCCGTTACCAATTCCGGGAGATAGCCAGGAAGATCTTATGGTTCAAATCAATAAGCAGATCGAAAAGAAAGAGCCTACAAATGTTTGTATGAAATAATTTCATCTCCTTCTTATTGTTTTCGATTATTACTGTACAATTGGTTTAATTGATGATTGCATTAAAATTTGAAAACCCCATTCCGCTGCGCAATCCAAAATCTGGAACCTACAAAATGTCCAGTACCCTGATTTCCCTAAGTCAAGCGTGATGGGAACAGTTTTTGTTTCAAGTAGCGGTTACTAGCAAGAAGTGATGAGCAAAATTCTTCAAGCATTTCAGATTCTGACTCCAACCCCAACTAGATACCGGTGTTCAAGTCAGAGGGGACTTCTATTAACAGCCTTTTTTGGCAGGAATCCAAAGAAGAATTTTCCATCTGCCTAGAGCCTAGTAAAACCTAGATCGAGACCAGTACCTATATATCGGGGATACTAGATTCCATGAACCGGGAAGAAGTCAGTACTATCATATCGCACGTTTTACCAGGTATCAAGCAGGGTCGACACCGCGGTACCTCCCACCTGGTACCTAGGTACCGCGACATCTACCCGGTGCCCAAGTACAGCAATATCAGTCCAGGATCCAACTGAGATAGGTATCATACCCAATAAGCAAGAAGAATGGTATTGTGAAGTTACCGGCCCACCAGAGCCAGTGCCACACCAACAAGAGTAGACCGGTACACCAGTGTATCGCGCCCCGAAGGTACAGAATCATCATTCTCCTCTAGCAACCTGAAAGAAAAGGGTTGACCTTTTCGCCATTCACAATGCCATTAATAGAGATATTCAACCATATTAATCAATCTCATTAATGAAGATAGTCAACTCATTAATGGCCATTCACAACGCCATTAATGAGGAAATCAGTCAACTCTTTAATGGTCATTCACAACGCCATTAATAAGAAAATCAGTAAACTCTTTAATGGTCATTCACAACGCCATTAATAAGAAAATATTTAACTCTGTTAATGCCAATTAACTAAATTAATGGAGTGGGCAACAAGACTGAGAACATATAAATATGACACTCTATCCAAGAAAGGGGGGAGACCCAAAATCCAGAGATCGACTAAAAATAGACACGCCTACAATGTAAAAACCCCTTCGTTACCATTCTCTAGACTCGATTTCAGATTTCGGATTGGATCCCAATGAGATCCCCAGATTTCACCCATTTTTCCACCAGAAATACAGTTCGCCATCTCCTACCATTGTATCGACTACTATATATGTCAATTCTCACCATGAATGTACCGGTACCGAGTGGTACCCCTCCAACTGTGACTTACCAGGTCGCGGTTCATACTTATGTAATCTCTCCGGGGAACCTCTCATGATATATATACATATAAAAGGGTCTTTCTCCTTCCTATGGATACTGCCTAGGGGCTTTTCAGCATATGATCATTCGTGATGCTTTTTCCCCCTAGGTCAGTCCAATTCTATCAAACAAATTGTCATACTCCCATCTATCTCTTTTATTATCCATGTATGGAAGCTAGATCCGACCTCAATGGTCCTAGATATCTTACCACCTATATGCATGCTAAGTCATATATAAAGAAGGTAGAAAACTATCTGGACCCGCTAGAAAGGAGTTGGGGAACTGGGGAACCGAGGCGTTCCCTCGTACCCTCCCTATGGAAGCATGCAGCTTTCCTGAAAGATCTAACATTGCGACTAGAGGATCATGCTCAAGCACATACCTAGAAGATCCACTAGACCAGCTAGAAGAACCGGGACAGATACCGGAAGGACCCAGAAGTGAAGGATCGCTATCGTGTGGTCCCATCCTTCACGACCATATCAAAACCGTTGAGGAACACTGATCCCTCCTCCTCACTTGCTACTTGGGTAAAGGAACTACAGAGGAGATCGAGAGAAGAGACTGGGTATCGGGACCGGCTACTAGGACCAAGCATCATAGACCAGGTATCATGGACCAAGGACCGGGACCAGGACCAGCCTCTCATACCAGCAAGGGGACCTCAAGCACCATCTCTTCTCCTTATCCTCAAAGCCCCAATAGGCGGGATGATGGTTCTCCTACCTACTGCAAAACCTTACTGTTTCACCTTACCAGAATCATGGTACGAAGTACCTACCCCCGCTGCGACCTCTAAGGTAGCGAGTTGAGGATGTTGATCAGAATTTTCACCCCGAGCGAATTTTTCGGTTAACAGAATTCAATTAAGTAAGTATTAAAACAATACAAGTCAAAGTAAGTGAAAAAATAAAAGGAAGAAAATCAAAACAAGAGATTTTTTTAACGTGGTAAAACCTCAAAAATGAGGAAACATCCACGGGTTGATTCCACAACCACCGGCAATACTATCTTTCAATAGTTGGTAGAATGTACACCCTCAAGCGATCAAATCACATGATCCACCCTCTTGGATCATCCCACTCTAACCTACCCTCGGGCCTTTTACTAGTGAGAGACTCTCCTCTTTCTATCCAAGACACTTCACTTACCTCTAGAAAGGTTCCTTGCTTGACTATCCGGATCTTCACAATCCTAGTCAAGACTTCTTTGCTTAACTATCTGGATCCTCACAATCCTAGTTAAGTCTTCTTGCTCAAGTAAGAGCTTCACACTCAAACAAGAGCCTTTTGCAAGGCAAATGATCTAAGTTTAGTGCATACATGCAAACATGATGCAAACACAAGCAAATAGAGTATGTAGATCAAATATACTCTATGAAGAATTAGTATTTCAAAAATCAAGCTCTCAATCAAATATAACTAATTCTTATGAACATGTAATAGGAAATCTAGATTAGGCATTCAAAATCATTTACAAGAATATCTAGAAACCTAAACATGTCAATCAAAACTAGAATAAAAGATTTGCAACAAAAAGCACAAAACTAGCTCTGAAATCAAGTGATCAAATCAACACTTGAAATCTTCAACATATTCACACAAATAAGAACAAGATTTGAATAATAGAAATCACAATCACAATCAAAATATTCTAGTTCTAGAACATGTGACTAAAACCTAGAAATCAACAATCAAGATCAAAACACAAAGTATTCTAGATTCAAGTTCATGTTCATCAAATTAGCTAAAAAGATATTCAATCAAAAATCACACAAGCTAATTTTGAAAATCACTCAAACAAATCCAAAAATAGAATCCAAATCATTCTAAACACATTTCATATTCAAATCAAGATATTCAACAAATTGATCACAAGAAAAGTGTAGAGAATATGATTTAATTACAAAAATAATGAACACTTGATGAAGATCAAAGTAAATCCAAAATCCTGGACTCCAATTAGCTTTGAAACCGCTTGGGACTTGTTTTCTTTGAAATACAATCAATTTTGGATTTTGAATCACCAAATCGGATTTGATATGAATGAGATATCACAAAAACAAAAATGAACAACTCTTATGAAATTCTACACATTTTGAATATATATATATATATATATATATATATGTAGAGTGAAACGGCATGGAGGAGAGAGGCATCTCGAGTGGCAAACACCTCCACACCACCTCAGCTCCCCATGGAGGCATGTGGCCTCCATGGGGGCAGAAGGGTGGCTTTCTTGTGGAGGCCACACGCCTCCACGGAAGAGGGGGAAAATGGCAATTTGCCATCGGTATTCCCCTTTGACGCACCTCTCTCGTTCTTCGACCGTTCTCCGGCCTCCGAACTCCAAATTCGAATCCATTTTTGGATTACAAACCGTAACTCACTCACGGACAAGAACGTTTATAAAATTTTTACCAAAAATATATATTTCAACTCGATACACAATGACGAAAACCATGTACGATAAAGACACTGAAAGTTTAGTAAAATCCAACTCGAAACTCGAAAACTAATGAATGAGTGACCGAAACGTTAAAAACTCAATAAGGAACAATATGAGAATATATTCAAGTTTGATATCACAAAAACACAAACAAGCAAACACAAGAATACACAAGTATGCGATTTCCTAGAGATAGTCCTAGAACATGCAATTTTACAAAAGTTGCGAAATTAAATCTATAATATGTGTGTGAATGTGTTATACCAATTTAGCACAACGATTTAGGGACACGAATGTATGAAATGTGTATTTGTGCACTTACTCCTTGCAAGGGGAGAAAGAATCTTGATACTTTAGCATCCAAGTAAGCATTTTTCCTCTTGATAACGAACTTTGCATGAGAAGTTGCTTTCCTTCTTTGAAGCTCATATCAAACACGAACCACCTAAGCAACTAGTCATTACAAATAAAGAGAGTTTTGTTATGGAATCAAGCCAACACAAATCTAAAACCTAACATTTAACTCTCTTTATTGAGTTCAAGTTTTGTAGCCACAAATGGTGGTTGACAAGTAAAGGGAAAGTCGTGTGGCCAAGGTGTTGGTTCAGCAAGCTAGTGCCAAGTCCCACTATAAAAGTCTCGAGGGGTAGACTAGGAGGTGCTCAAGCCAAGAGTGGTGGATCGGAGGATAACACTAGGATTGAACCAATAGTGGTGAGTGGGAAGTGGCCAAAGCTTGAGGTTATCTAGAGTGAGAGTCTGTGTATCACTTGAGGGTGTAACATTCTTTTCATATAGTGGATTTCTGTGGCTTAAGTGGCTAGTGAGGCTAGTCCCGTGGGTTTTTACCAATTTGAGGTTTCCCACGTAAAAATCAAGTGTTCTTTAATTTGCCATTAAAATTGACTAATCGAAAATTTGGTAACATAATCGAATGATTGGTAAATAGCCTATTCACCCTCATTTAGGTTAATTGTATTCGTGTTAGACACATTTTCAAATATGTGGCCCAATTATGTAAAATGGGAATTGACTTTCTTAATTCAATGAAGTTTTCATCCACGAAGCAAATAAATGGAAACCTCATCAAACAAACAGAGTTTGTTATTAGAGGCTTGGGAAGCTTGGTCCTAGGAGTGCTGCAACAAAGATGTTCCAATTTTCGGGATCCATTGTTACTGTATTTTTAATGTCGTTCTAATTTTCTCTCTACTTGATCACCATTTCTTTATATGATTTTGGCCCCCATTTCATATTGCTTACGCTCATTTCTTGGGTAAAATTGGTCATTTAATGTGTTTAATAAGCTTGTGTAGGTTTCATCACTTAGTAATGGTGCTTGTTCTTTTTTGGAGAAAAATGGGGACTTAAAACTAGAATTATGCAATTATTGAAGAAATTGCAAGCATAGCTCGCAATCCTTTCTAGTAATAAGTGTAACCTGAAAAATGCGATCTCAACCATCATTTATGAGATAGCATTTCATTCTAGTAACAAATGCTACTTGTAAAATGCAACCTAGACCGCATTTGGCAGTTATAATTTCATTCTAGAGACTTTTGCGAATTGCAAAATGCTACCCAAGGAAGCATCTCATGTTGCATTTTGGAGGTCCAACGCAGCATTAGTGACAAGTTTTTTCCTAAAAATTGGGCCTCCTATAAATACCATCCCTTTTCTAGTGCCCAAATCATCGATTCCTAACCGAGATTCTTAAAAATACCTCTTTTGGCATTATTCCATCACCATTACACACACACACACACACACACACACACACCTTACATCATCCAAGATCCACCAACATTTTGGAAGGGAACTTGAAGATGGAGTTGGATATGAGGAGATTTCAAGCAACAAAATCAGAGGCTTTCTTTAAATCGAGTTTCTTCTAATTCTCTATTCTCCATCTCTCTTGTATTTAGTCATGTTTAGATTTGTACTCAAGACTTGTATTTTAGTTAACTTGAACATGAACTAAATCATTTGTGCTAGGGTCATGATGGAACCTTACTTTGAATATTGAACAAAGATGTCATTATTTTTTGTATGTTTGTTGCTTGTTGCGTGGATGTTTTATGCTCTTAATGCTTTTGAGTGGTTTTCCACCATTTGAATGATCTTTGGTTGTTGAGTTAAGGACCAAGAGGTGACGCTCATGACGTGTTCAAAATTAAGTACATGGTTTATCTCGCAAGTGCACGAATCGTTAAAAGATTCGTATAGAGGCAAATACGAGTTCATTCCACGAGGAAGTGTAATCTGTCAAAAACATGAAAAACAAAACAAAAATATAATAAAAATGAATCCACACCCCCAAACCTAAACTAAACATTGTCCTCACTATCTTATAACATAAAATGCATGAACAATGAATAAACAAAGCATAGAAGGTAAGAGCTCAAAACATAAATTAAAAAAAACACACACAAAGACAATAACACAAACTAACAACAAAGACTAAAAATAAAACAAGTTACCTAAGTGGATTGCCTCTTAACAAGCACTTGATTTACGTATCACCAAGACAGATGCAAGGTTTATGCCTCAACCCCTCTCAAATGACTCTTCAGATTTAGTGGTGGATTCCAAGCTCAAATAGAAAAGAAGTTGTGTAGAGAAAACCTTTTTTTGTGATCAAGCAAGTGCTCATCCTTTCTTGTGCTCTCTTGCCTTTCATTGACTTGACTACTTAAAATAAAAACAAAAACACAAAGTAGAAGCAACACAAGAAAACTACCAAAGATTTACACAAAACAATTAAAATAAAAATCGACACAATAAATAAAAATTCACTCCCAAACCTAGCATAAACATTGTTTGCGTAGACAATGAAAACCATGAGTAATAGAGGCGTGAATTCTCAACACACTAAACACAAAGTAAAACAACACAACAATTAGAAATATAAAACAAAACTAGAAAATTTTCAAATATTAACACTAACACAATTATTAGCCAAACTAGATCCGGTTAACAAATTCACCAATTCCCTAGCAGCAGCACCAAAAACTTGACGTATTCTAAATTAAGCACACGGTTTATCTTGTAAGTACACAAATCGTTAGAAGATTCGTAAAGCTGTAAATATGAGTTCGTTCTATGGGGAAGTGTAATCTATCAACTATTCCTAGTTTAAACGAATGGAAAACGATTTAAAGATAGTTTGTGCATTATATGTAAAAGTTGCTCGAAATCATAAATTATATACAATGGGATTTAACAAAGATAAATGTAAGATAATTGATGGATTGGAGAGAGACAAGAGATATGGTTACAATAAGTAATTGACTCAACCATAACATCCACACAAATTCATAGAGACATGTAGGGGTGGGCACTAAGTTCGGAACCGAACTGAACCGAACCGAACCGAACAAAAAAAAGGGTGTTCGGTTCAGTTCGTAGAATCCATTCGGTTTAAATAGATTTAAAACATTGAAAACCTAAAATTTTTCGGTTCAAACCGGTTTGCTATCCTAAAATCGGTTTGAACCGAATAAACTGGCTATAAAATTAAAAAATAAAAACCTAAATTTTCAACTTTCCACTTTATTCTCTGACTTGGCCGACCACTACCAGTTCACACTTCTCTCTTCTCTTCTCTGTTCAACTTTCATCTACGCCTTGTTCAATTTCTTCTCAACATTCGATATGCTCGTCTCAACTGAATGAACATCTAGCTCATCCAATTTTGTTCCTCAACATCTGATATTCTGATCTGCTCGTCCAAGGTTTGTCAATTTCTCTCATTACGTTTCTAAATATCTTCTTCTTTTCCTAATTTTCTTCTTTTTTTTGTTTCACTCACAGCCCATCTGCTCGTCCAATTACAACGTCTTCATCTTCAGGGTCCAGCCAATCTGCTTGACTGCTTCAATGAAAACAGCTTCAAAGGTTGGTTATTGTGACTTGTCTCTTTGTTAAACTGTTCAAATGTTCCAGTTTGTAATAAAAGACACCGCGAATAAGTTTTGGCTTGTTAAGGGTTGCAATTCTGTGATTGGTTCTAATTCTATTGGTAATGATAGGCGTACAGATTTGATGTTGTTTGTTTCCTTGTGTATGGTCTCTTGAGTCTTGGTTGTTGTTTGGGTTCAGCCTTTAATAATATTGTTGCCTTTCAAAAAAAATGATAGGTGTACAGAAGAGTAAAGGTTGATTTGCTTGTTGAACCCACCACACCTAACAATCTCGCATCTTCTAATTTTTCATAGCAGGTCTCCATCAATAACAAACAATGAAACATGTAGGAGCGTTGAAATACACACACAATGACACAAACACCATAAGTTAACACAATTAATTAATTAAGACTTTGCATTTCATTTTTCATATTATTAGCTTACAAATTAATAATGTAATTGGTTTCTTTGTGTTGTCTTTGTCTGGGTATGGCTTAAAAACTAAAAAAACAAAGGCAAGGCTCTTGTTTTTTTTCTGGGCTGCATTATATTCCTCTCTTTAATTATATTAAATCCTATGAATTTTTTATTCAATTTTAAAGTTGATGTGATATATAATTAATATATATTATTAACCAGGAATAGTTGTTTGTTGATAACCAATCATGCACCTTAGTACTTGTTCATTTAAAAAAAAATTATGTTTGTTCTTTTTAAATGCCAAACTATTAGACCAAATTTCTAGGTCTTGATTTAATAATTACCTGTAATTGTGAATAAATGTGCAATCTCTTGTGTCTGGTTCAGGAATATAATCAATGGCCGAATGTTTAGGTTGATAGAATTGGAAATGAAGCTTAATAAGTTAATATTATCATATAAAATAGACTAATTAACTGCATTATCAAATTATGTATAGATTAAAGACAGATTATATACTTATTTTTATTATTTATTTGTATATGAAATTGCGAAGCAGATGGAGATTGATCCTAATGTGGATTCAATGCAGGGGAGTAGTGACTCGGGTCCAGAGACCTTAGAGAATTCTAGTTCCATTGGAAAGGGGAAGGTTTCAAAGAAGGGTATACGGGTAGGTGGTAGGAAAGGAAAAAAAAATCAAAATGTTGGGTACATTTCAAAGAATATGTCAGTAAAGAGGGGAAGAAAAGAGCTAGATGCAAGTATTGTGGTGATACTTATACATTTGACTCAAGTTGTAGCACCACAAACATGAACACACATATTGATAAACGATGCAAAAAATATCGGCATGTGGATCCAACCTAAAAAGTGTTGGTGAAACAACCATCTGTATCAGGTTTTAGGAGTAGTTTAGGGGTGTCAAAATTTGATCAACTGAGATGTAGGAGGACTTTAGCGGAGATGTTGACACTCGATGAATTACAATTTAGATTTGTAGAGAATCAGGGATTCCGTAGGTTTTGCTTTGAACTTTGTCCTTTATTTGATCTCCCATCTAGGAAAACCATTGTTAGAGTGTTGTATCGGTTGTACATTGATGAGAAGATTAAGTTGAAAAAGTATTTTAGTCGGAGTAAGGTGAAGGTTTGTCTAACCACAGACAGGTGGATATCAATATAAAATATAAACTACATCGTTATCACTGCTCATTTTATTGATTATGATTGGCAGATGCAGAAGAGGATTAGCTTTAGTCAAATAGTTGATCATAAAGCAGATTTAATTGGAAAGTGTATTGCGAATGTCTTGATTGAGTGGAGTATTGATAAGGTTTTCACAATAACTATGGATAATGCAACTGCAAACACCACTGCCATTGGTTATGTGATTAGGAAATTAAATAGTTTGCAAGATGATGGAGCGATTTTTGGGGGGCAAGTACTTGCATGTACTGTGTTGTGCACACATCTTAAATCTAATAGTCAGTGATGGGTTGAAATATTTTCTTGACTCAATTGTAGCAATTCGCAATGCGGTGAAATCTTTGAAATATTCTCCTAGTAGACTAGATAGATTTTAAAAAGCAGTTGCACATGAGAAGATTGGAACTAAGGGGTTGATAGTACTAGATGTTCCTACAAGGTGGAATTCAACTTACTTGATGTTGGAAAGTGCGGTGAAGCTTAGAAAAGCATTTGAGCAATTGGGAGAGGAAGATATTCATTATGTGAACTATTTCAGAGATGTTGAAAATGAGCAGAAGCGGATATGACCCCCTAATTGTGATGATTAGGATAATGCCAAGGTATTTATCAATTTCGTAGCAACTTTTTATGATATTACCTTGGATGTTAGTGCATCATTACGTGTGACTTCCAACATTTATTTTAAGAGTTGGTGCACCATCCGTAATCAACTAAATTCATTGACCACCGAAAAAGATCAGCTCATGAGTAAAATTGTTGTAAGTATGCAGCAAAAATTCGATAAGTATTGGGGGAGGGGGGTTTAGAAAAAACCAATAACTTGTTGATCTTGGCAGTTGTTCTTGACCCAAGGTACAAATTAGGCTATGTGAAGTTTCGATTTGATTCCATTTATGGTGTGGAAGAATCTCAATCAATGATTTGTAAGTTGAAAGGTGTGTTGTTAAACTTGTATGAATTGTATAACATATTTTATGGTAGTTCGGGTGGGGGTGCAAAGGAAACCGATGATGTGTTCTCATTTGGAGTTGGTGGTGGACCTAGTGATGACTTAGAATTTGGCAGGTTATAGGCAACTGATTAAGAGGATAGTTTGTGGGGAATGAAGCAACAAGAAGAAGATATTAGTAAAGAGAAAAGTGAAGTGGATCTGTATTTGTTGGAGCGTGTTGAGAAATTGAATGAGAGGTTTGATGTTTTGGCTTGGTGGAAGAATTCTTTAGTGAAGTTTTCTATATTATCAATGGTTGCAAGAGATGTCTTTGCAATACCGGTTTCAACAGTGGCTTCTGAGTCCGCATTTAGCACCAGTGGTCACATTCTTGATCCATTTAGGAGTTCTTTGACTCCTAAAATAGTTGAGGGGTTAATTTTGACCGGAAATTGATTGCAAGAAACTTGCCCTATTGCTGAACCACGTGTTGTTCAAGAGCATGCTCAAAATGAAGATGAATCGGTTCATTTGTTAGAACATTATATCAATGTTGAAACCAGTAAGTATTTAATATTTAGGTGGAATTATCAAATATGTTGTTTTTTTTATTAATGTTATTTATTACTATGTAAGTTTATTGTTTTTTTTTTGTCTTAATCTTAATGTAGAGTATGAAAGTGGAGTGACAAATGTTTCTATGGATATGGAGGACAAAAATTAAGGAGAAATGATTAATGAAATAAAGCCATGAAGGTAAGCCTTTAACCGTTTGTATATGCATAATTTTTCACTATAATTTTCTTTTTTTTTGGTATTCATGATGATAGCCTTGCAACCTTCTAACATGGATGCAAGTCTCTTATTTTACTGTCATTACTCATTACTAATTACGGTTTCATTTATGAATGCAGGATGTTGGAATTATTTTACTGTCATTATTTCATTTCCTATTTGGTATTATTTTACAGTTATTACTAATTAAGTGATTTGTAGTTTTTATTTTAGTTGTAATTTTGAATTGAAGTTTGAGTTTGGATTGTAATTTTGAATTGGAGTTTGAGTTTGGATTGTAATTTTGATTTGGAGTTTGAATTTGGATTGTAATTTTTATTTGGAGTTTGGATTTGTGATTTAAAGTTTTTATCTTTTAAAATTGAAATGTATGTCTCATGGCTGTATGATTGCATGAAACTTGTGAGTTGTGATCATTGAATTGTATGTCTTTGAAAATTGAATTTATTTTCTATTCAATATGTGATTTTTTTTTAATGAATTATAAATTAAATATGATTGGTTAGGTTTGATTTGGGTTTTTTTTTTGGCTTGGGCAGTTGGGCTATTAAAATTTATGAAACTTTAGCCCAAAATTAGAATCCAACATCCCATCAAAATTAAAAACATATTTAAAAAACTCATTAAACTCATCAAGCTCATAAGGCCCATTAGACCCAAAACTGAAATGAGCCAAACCGAACTGAACCGATTAAAATCAATTCAGTTACCATTTCTTATTCGGTTTAATCCGGTTTAATTTTCGGTTCAGTTCGGTTTTACCCAAAACCGCACCATGCCCACCCCTAGAGACATGCTTGCTAATGTTCAAAGTCGTGTTCATCCTTTTATAACAAATATTCTCTCTCGAGCAACATCGAAGTTACCCATATACAACAATACTCTATCTCTCGATGAATATTATGATGCATATAAGTTCAATAAGATCTATGGCACACGTAAAAGACTATACATTCAAAGTGGTATACCTCTATCCAACTAAAACATGTAGTGGACATTTAATTGAGCACGTTATATGAGACACCTCTTGGTCCTTAAAACAACAGCCAAAGATCATTCAAAAGATGACCAGTCACTCCAAAGCATTGCGAACTTAAATATCCATTCAACAATCAACAAACATATTCAATAAAAATAACAAATAGTGTTAGGTTTACATCAAATTTCTAGTGGTGATAATACACATCAAAGAGTAAGAAAACAAAGACAAGAGTGATAGATTGTCATCGAGGTTGCTATCCCCAGGTCTTTCAGTTTTCATCCAATCGTCATTCGCAAGTAGACAATAACAGAGAGCCTTTCATCTTCCTGTATGCACAGCTCTACTCATAGACAGAAGAGCTTCCTCCTTTTTCTATCTAATCTCTCTAAGATGGATGGATGAAGAAGTTTGTGGTGGCGGTGGTATGCCAAGGGGAAAACACCCTTAGAGGTGTTGGAAGCCTCCCCCCTCTCTCTCTCTCTCTCTCTTTTTAGGTGTTGGGTCTTCAAAGAATGGTTTGTTCCCCTCTTTAGGGCACATAAGAGGGGTTTATATATGCTCCACATGAATTAGGGTTGTTTTCTCGCTAAACAGGGTGAGCTGGATAGTGACTGGCACAACTTGTGGCGCTAGATGCATAAGTCGCGCTCAAAGTCGCGCGGTCTCTGGAATAGATTTTAAGCTCCCACCACCAGTTACTGAAATGAGCATAACTTCCTTTAGAAAATTCAAAATTGAAAACCATAAAGTTTGGCACGAAACTAGACATCCATGGCTTTTTCAATATATGTGGCTCACAACCCATTTCAATTTGAGGAAAGAGTTATGGCCTTTGTAAGTTGGACATTCTACACAAGCCTTTACAATTTCAATCTTTTTAGCCTCCAAATCTCTTCAATTAAGCTCAACACCTTAGTTATGGATGACTACTTACACAAAACTCAATAAACACATTAAACAACTAGTTTTACTCAAGAACAAGCATAAATAATAGGAAATGAGAGCCTAAAACATGTATAGAAATTGAGTCATCAACTTACAACATGCTTGATGAAATTTTTACTGCATGTTTTCGTTAGATAGAGATATACTAACTTGAATGTATAGTCTTTTATTTGTTCTTGCTCTTAATGAACTCATATGCATCTAATATTCATCGAGAGATATGGTATTGTTGTATGTGGGTAACTCTGATATATCTCGAGAGGGAATGTTGGTTAGATTCAGGTGAACACGACTTTCAACATTAGCAAGCATGTCTCAATGATTTGGTATCACTTTCATTCAATAGGATTAGTTTGTTGAAATCGGAAACCTTAACATCTCATCTCAATGCTTTAAATCAATCTTGAACTTTGTTTGGATTTGAATTAATTGCTTAATATGAATTTGCTTGTAGTTTCATTTTAAATATTAGTTGCTTTTAAATCATCATAATTCATTTATCGATTTTCCAATATAAATAGACTTAATCAATTTCGGTACTTAACAACCTAAATCCTTGTGGGAACGGTACTCTGCTTACTCTATATTGCTTGTGTCAACCCTATTCAATTGCGGGTAGAAGCAGTACACATGTCACTAGGATAGATGATAAATGAAACCCTATTTAATGGAATAATTTTCATATATATTTATTAATTCTCAAAGGTTTATTCTTTTATGTTTATGGTTTTTGCTTCCATTGATAATTAAATATAGGAAGAAAATAAAAAATAGCCCTTAGAAACAATAGAGATTTGTTTTTAATCATACACAAAAAAATTAACTATTAATTACCATGTTTTCAAGGAATTATTGAAATACCCCCATTTACGAATACTAAAAAATTATGTCCCTCCTTCGCACAAACATTCAATAGCAAACAAGAGATAGAGAAGCTTCTACGCACGAGAAAGGAAGAGAGAAATCACATGACAAAGCGAGTGAAACCAGTGCAACGAGGAGAGAAAAACCTCCGCAGTTGTGGAGTTGATGTCAAAGAGGGAAACTGTTGCAGTTGAGAGGCTGCCGAAGGAGAACTTTGTCAGAGAAGTGTGGTGTTGGGATTTAGTGAGAGAAAAATTATGATTTTCACTTCATTTGATTTTTTTACTCAATTTTTATGTTAGAGACATGTTTATGGCTTAGTAAATGATGAAATGTATTCAATTTTTGTGATGTTTGAGTTGTGGATTTACATTAGAGATTATTTAAGACAGCATGTTGTAGCGGATGAAAAACGTTAAGCATTCTGGGTTTTTAAACATGAAACATTGCTTGAAAACATTTAAAAAAAAGTGAAACCATGCTTGAAAACGTTAAAAACGTGAAACCTTGGTAAAAAAATGCAAGAACATAAAGCGTTTTGCTTATGCTATCTATTTTATATCTTAAAAACATTTAGGATGTGTTCGGTACTATTTTGCACTTGACTTTTTCTTTTTCTTTTTCAGCTTAAAAAATACTACAAAATACATCCGGTGAAAGTTTTTTAATGCCGCATGTCTTATAAGCAAATCAATAGCTTAGATTTATTCTTTTAATTTTTTTGACTTCGCATTTTGTTTTTAAAACCTCAAATAACTCCCAAATTTCTCAAATCTTATTAATGCCATAATCAACCGTCACCATTGCTGTTTCAATTTCATGCTGTTTCAATTTCATGAAATTTTGCATAAAGTCTGATTATGTTCCCCCAAAGCATCATATATGCTTACCATTAATTCCATTACCATCCTCAAACCCTATGTTTTGCAAGAAAAAAAAGGGAAATGGCCAAACCAATAGCTACTTATGATGTTATACATTTCTAATTCAAAAATTCATTCCTCTCGAGTGGAGTGGGTCTTCCTCAAATACTTTTTTTTTCTAAAAAACCTCAAATACATTGTTGATGTAGAAAAAGTCATGGATAAGATTCACCAAGTGAGTTTGTAAAATTTAGGAGAAGATTGGCTGATGAGTAATTGAATTTGGCCTTAACATAATTTGAGAGTAATTTGAGAATTGATATACTTATATGAGAATGCTTTTAGGGTTGATAAAATTTTATAGGAGATAAGATAGTGATTGAATATGGCGTTTATAAATTTAGGGAAAGCATAGAATAAATCCAAGCCATTGATTGTTTTGTGACAATAGATTATGAAAGATATGTGAAAGTCTCTAGCCATAAAAATTAAAAGATTAAATATATAGGTCATTGATTTATTTATAAGACATGTGGTAATAGATTATGAAAATGCGAGGACAAAGTGAAGACATTTAGGGGCTGTCCGGTACTGTTTTTGTTTTCGGAAACGAAAACGATTTTGAAGTTGACTTCGTTAACTATTTTTCATTTTGTTTTCATTAAACAAAAACAAAATGAAAAACAAAACTAGTGTTAAAATTGAAAAATACATAAAGCATGTTTATGAAGTTTTTCTTATTTTTCATTTTGTTTTTTTTTTTGTTTTTTTTATATATATAAAGAAAGTTTACTTTTTTTCTCACTTTTTCTCTTCTTCTTCGTTTGTCACATATCTTCTTCATCTTCTTCTTCTTCTTCTTCTTCTTCTTCTTCTTCTCCATGATAGAAAATGGAGGAGTAGATCTTCTTCTTCTCCATGATAGAAAATGGAGGAGCATTCGCCAAATCGGCGTCGCCGGAGGAGGATAGATCCTCATCCGACGTTGGAGCCGTCGATCTTCTCATCTATGAGCAGATCGACGGCAGCTTTCAATACTTTTTTAAAGAAATTTAAGTCATTTCAATGATTTAGTATGAGTTTGTGTTAGCTAGCTAGCTCCGGTAGAGGTTCCCAGATCTAGTTTTTCCAAGATTGTGGCAATTGGAGGTGATCTGTTTCAAGCAACAATAAGATGTTCTTGAGCTTAGGTTTCAGTTTCACAACCGCATATTTATCCAAAATCACAGTCACGGAGTTACCAAAATCATTACAAGATCTAATGTTATTTGACGTTAAGAGAATTCTTTGGTTCTTCCCATTTTTTGTTTGATGTTGAAATATGATTAAAAAAGCAGAGTCTTGTTGTCTTTAATTCCTTTTTTTTTTCTTTTTTCCTTTTTGAAATATTTAAATTCTTTACATGTAATTTTTATTTATTAAAAAATTAATGACAATTTTTGATATTTGACAAGTTAACTTACCAAATGTGTTTGTAGTGTTTTATTTTTATAATACAGCGTTTAGCATATTCTACTAGACGAGTTTTCGGATTTTGAAATTAAAACCAAAAACATTGTTTTCATTTTCGTTTTTCTTTTCGATAAACATTAAATGTAAAACTTTTAAAGGACATGCCCTTAAGGTGATGAGATGATCCGAGTCCTTTGAAAATGATAACATTGTTATAAAAACCGAAAAACATCCAAATGACGTTTTCGCTACTTTCTTCCAAATCTTCTCTAGGCTACCATCTTAAACTCATTCATTGACTCCTTCGATTTTATCACAATTGGATTGCAAGAAAACATAGAGCAAGCATACATAATAACAAAAGAAAGTAGATGTTTATCATTATACTGTTACTAGAAAAGAAGAGAAATTACGTCAGAAAAAAAAATCTTTTTTATATAGTTGCATTTTTTCTAGATCTATGTGATATTTTTGAGGATATTGATAAATAAATAAATAAATGAAACAAGATTAGGGATAGGCTCAATGACTTTGCACTAAGTGAAACTACTCCTTCAAGTAAAATTTATTGCAGAAAAAAGTCAAAATTAATATTCACATCAATTTTCTCAACATCAAACCTCAATAACAAACCGATACTAGGCAACTGAGGGACTCTAATACCATTTATTGGAAAATGAAACACGGAAACACTGCCTAATATGCACCACAAAACAAATAATTTCTAATAAGAAAAAAAATGAAGGGAATCTAATCACACAACACAAGCTTTTTGTGTGGAAAACTTAGAACAAGAAAAAATCATGACTATTAAGACAACGAGAGAAGTAGAATATTATTACAACTGCACACTCAATATTTTCTCTCTAATACCGAACCCTAATTACAACCAAGTCCTAAGCTCACAACCCTTTCTCTAATGTTTCCAAGTGTCTACTAGTAGACATGACCCCAGTTGGTTAGGTTCGGTTCCGAACCGGCGGTTTCGGTTCCGATTTGAACCTGAACCAAACCGCCTGGATGAAGATTCTGGTTAACCCGATTCCGGCGGTTTGGTCCCTTTTTTTATATTTTATATTATACACTAACAAAAAAATTATTAGACATATAAATGCTGTTTATTGCGTAATCCGAAATTAGAATAAAATAAATATATGAAAAACTAAAAAAAAAACAAATTAAAATAAAACAAAAAAAATTAAATTGGCTTACACTTAATGTTTACCACAATTAAGTTTTCTACGTATCATTTTCGGTTTAGAGGAATCAAAGATCACATAGTTCTCTTACCTTTTATTGTCAGTTTTGCGATGTGAGTTGGGACTGTGACTAATCGCTGCCATCCATTCCAGTGGTATGTTCATCGTCGAAGAAATCGTAAAGTTCTTCTTGATCTTTTCTTGTTGTCTGTTTTACGCCTTGGTCCAATCCTCAACACAAACTTGGACTTGAATTGATTCTGGACTCAAAAGCTAATGTTTTTCGTCCAAAATATTTCCACTGGCGCTAAACTCTTGTTCCACAGCCACGGTAGAAACTGGTGTTGCAAGAATTTGTTGGCTATAACAGCAAAGAATTTGTTGCAAGCTTCCATCATCTTTCACAATTTTCTTCATATGGAGTACGAAGAGATCATATTTGGGCTGCTTCTTTAAGTTCCCTTCAGTAGGTGGTATAAAATATGGAGAGGGATCGAGCATATTTTTTGATTGGCTTGTAAAATTGGGGGTGGCATTGGGTTCGAAAATTATTAGAGGGGGATTTGGA
Organism: Dipteronia sinensis; assembly: GCA_033220585.1. Taxonomy (NCBI): domain Eukaryota; kingdom Viridiplantae; phylum Streptophyta; class Magnoliopsida; order Sapindales; family Sapindaceae; genus Dipteronia; species Dipteronia sinensis. The sequence goes on from CM065642.1 coordinate 26,215,503, forward strand.
GAGTTTAGGGATTCAAGATAGGATTGTTGTTGCAGGAACTTATAATAAGCGGTGTCGTCATAACTGACATTGTTCGGCATATGACCCTTACCTTTGCTGGAAATGGAATGCCTTGGTCCGTCTCCACTTCCACTTGCCATTGAAAAAAATTGAATTGTAAAATTTCTTGAAAAAAATGTGAAAAAATGAATGGAAATAAATTTCAAAAAATTGTTGGAAACAAATTTGAAAAAATTGTTGGAAATGAATTTGAATTGAGTAAAAAAAATGTAATTGCAATAAAATAAATTTAAATAATTGGGTAATTGAGTGAGAATTGGAGAATTGAGAGAGAATTAGAGGTTTGGAGTGAGGAGAAATGAATTGGGGGGTATTTATAGAAAAATAAGAAAAGAGAAATAAATAAAAATAAATAAATAAATAAATGTTTTTGTTGGTGCCATTGGAGGGCCAATGGCTCTAACAATTTTTTTAAAAAAAACAATTTAGTCGAACCGTCGGTTCCACTCCGGTTTTTGAAATTGGAAGAATCGGAACCATATTCCGGTTTGGTTCCACGGTTCCACGGTTGGAACCAAACCACAATCATGTCTATTTACTAGTGTATAATGAGATAAGAAAACAAAGAATAAGATAGAAATTCGAGCCAAAATTCCAACAAAGAGAGGAAAATATATAGAAAAGCAATAAGAAAATAGATATTTGGATTGGTGTCACCTCATTTTCCTTTTTTTTTGGCAGAACTTCATAATTATCTTTATTTTGTTCACCAAAATCTAGGGAGGAAAATAGATAGAAAAGCAAAAAGAAATTTTGAAGTTTTTTTTTTAAATAATAATTTTGGAGTTAATAGTCGACAATTTTGTAAGGTATGAGAGAAAAAAATACTGAAAGAAATGAATCTTACCGTCTATTTATTTAGTGGTCATATGTCAACCATAAATATTTTTTATTGCAACCATGTACCAGAAGCTTATGTTTGGCACCTAGAAGCTTATGTTTGGCACCTAGGATTGGCTTGGGATTGAACTATTTCAATCCTTATCCCATATTTCATGATGTTTTGGAAGATGAGATTGTTACTCCCAGCAGCAAAATAATCCCATGTTGGTGGGATAAAAATGCCTACCTACCACCACATCTCTATTTGTCCCAGGACTATATTACATGTGGACCCCACCAATTTAATTCATCTCACCTTCTTTCTTCATCTGAATTTCATCTGGGTTATTCACAAACTCAGTGTTTTCTTCATCTATTTCTTTCTGCAATCTGCATCCAACGTCAACAACCAAACTAGAGGCTAACATAATCAATATCACCCATTTGCTGAATTGGACAACAAAAAAACCAAAGCAACTCAAAACTTGGAATCCAAACAGAAAAATATTTTAAATACAACCAATTTATTCACATACTCTGATACCCATTACAAATATCAGATTTAAATACAAAATCAACATTTAGACAAGCAAATTCACAAGTGGGTTTCTATCAATCCATCACAAATTCACCAAATTGATTTTTCTTATAGAGCAGCCGATCGATGGAGAGAGACTTCTCGTTTGGTAGATCAAAGAGATAGTTCAGTAGTTCTCCAGATCCTCAACCCACAGTTCCCACACCATGCAAGCTTGGTGGCGAATCTTGCGCCATTTTAACTGTCTTCCGGTTCAAGATCTGAGGAGATTTATGGAGCTGAACACAACGCGCCGCGTCAGAAGATAGAGAGAGACTTGAGCTTGACTTGATGTCTAAAGAAGAAGAAGAAGTGGTGAAGAAGAACAGAAACGACGAAGAACATTGTCGAAGAAGAAAAAAAGTTAAAAAAAAACTTTAAAACAATTATTCTTCAAAATACATATTTCAATAATTTATTATTCAATTTTAAAATATTATTATATTTAGTCTAATCCTATGTTTTATCAAACAAAACATAGTATTAATTCAGTCTAGTCTCATGTTTCCCTAAACATAGCATAGTATTAATTTAGTTCAGTTCAGTCCAATCTCATCTAATCTCAGTCTCATCTCAATCCAATCAAATTTAATCCCATGAAATAGTCTAATATAATCCCGCGAACCAAACGTGGCCTAAGTGTTTATATTTGATTGCCTCGGGGGCGTAGCTAAGCTGGTAAATGGACGAGCTTAGTGTTTAGGTAAATGACTCTCAAGTCAGCGGCTCGAATCCTACCAATTGTAAAAAACTTTAAAAGAAAATACCTTACCTGAATAGGTGGATAGATAGTGTAAATAAAAAAAATTGTGTTGATGATAACTCGCTTGCCATCATTTGAGTTGAAATTTGAATTAATTATTTGGATTTCTTTGATTTAGGCAAAGGTTCAGGCCACCCAAGGTTAAATTAAATGTGATTGTCTGACAAGTCAAAGTTTGAAAATCTATTGTCCAGTTCGGGAAAAACTAGGTGAATGACACACACAAGTGAAACAAAATTGTGTTTTTTAATCTTTTTTGGCCAATTAATTCCATCCTCCATGACATTTCGATTTCGATCAAGGTCCTGTTGGAAGTTAATACACCTGGCCATCCAATTTTTGATGTTGAGCCAATCAACGAAGTCGCACAGGTGAATTCTGTTTTCTGACCAAAATCGAGAAAATGTATTTGGTTCGTCTCTCCATGAGTCCTTGTAATCAAATTCAGCAAAGGCTTATATTATAAATACTAGGTTTTGAGGCACATGCAAGGCATGTTCTTCCCAATACAAGCCACTTCAAAGAATTAACTACTCTCACATTGCCACATATGTATGCTTCGAATGCTGCAACATGGTGGGTGTGCTTATTATTCTTATTGGTGTGTTTCTTCCTAAGTGATATGAAAATGAGGATGGTTTAAGTTAGCAATCCTCTTTGCCAGAAAAACCACATATGCTTCTAGAATATTAATAACTATGCATTCTATTGTGGTTCTTGAATTACTCTTATTAGTGTGTTTCTAGCATTATCCTAATCGATTTGTCTCTTTTTGGCTAACAAAAATCCAAAGCTAAAACAAAAAATTTAATTGAAACAAGAAGGCAGACTATTTCTGTGCAAGCTCAAGAACACAAATCACATTATCCATAAACTTAAAAAAAAATCGCAAAAGAGAACGGTGACAACTTAGACAATGAATGAAAATCTAAAAAGTAAACCAGAGAAGAGAAGAAGGTTACTTTTAAAGATCCGACTAATCTAACATAACAGATTTTCATATATTACATCTACTAAACAAGAGATGATTCTTTGGCTCTCATGCCTCCTCGATGGTTAGACGAGACATGATGAAAAGTAGCATAGTTCTAAAACCTACACGATGAAAAGCAGCATAGTTTAAAAACCCAGTGACTCAAAGTTAATGGTTGTCTAAAACCATAAACTTCCCAAAAAACATATGTATACCAAAATTAGTTTGGGTTTTAGATAAACTAATAGTATTGTTTTAAAAAGTAGATGTATCAAAAGAGTTGTTTACTGGAACATTATATCGTTGCCATTTTATTCATGGGAGAAGTTTTCTTTGGGGATTTCCTGGATTGTAACAACATTAAATTTTTTCTTTGTTTGTCTTCGACTTTCAAACGTAGTTGCTCTAATATTAATGAGAAAGTTATTTGTATTATAAAGTGTGGTGTCAATGTTGATGCTCCCATCCTGCTACATACAAATATAAGTTTAATTAATCTATTAAAAAAACAAAAACAATCATTAAAGGACAATTTTTACAAATAAACATAGGGAGAACCAGAAATTCAAATATAATAACCAAATCTTTGAATCTCAATTACTGTGAAATCAACTAATTAAACTAAACGAGAAGAATGACAAAGTCAATTGAAAAAAATATATACAGATAAAATTCCATTAATTAATCTAAAAAACTTAAAAGGTAAACAAACTAAATTCATCAATATTGAAGTCACATAATTGGTTTCCATCAAGTTATTTGACTTGGTTTCTAATTAAAAAAAAATTAACTTAAGGAATAATAAAATAAGAAAAACTTTCTAATAATTTCTAAATGTGATTCAGAAGAGTCTATCTTTGGTAATAGTCTCTAAACAATTCTCAATTTGTGAGAGTTCTAGCAAATGCAATACTTTGACAACTAAAGAATTAATAGGTTATATAATATACCTCGTTTGTTTTTTCCACGAGTTGTTTTGCTGAGCATGACAAAAACGTCTCTGCATTTGTTCGAAATATCGTGGCCAAAATTGATTTAGATGTGTCTTGCAATTCAACTTCAACGCAACATCTAAGTTAAATAAAAGGAAATATGACTATGAATATGTTACTTTATTTGTGTATGTTTGATAGAAATCCATTGTTTTTTTTTTCATGGAATAGGTATAGTCAAATTGTAAATGTATAGAATTGAAAAAAAACATCGGTACAACTTTGACATTCTTTCTTTTGCAGTAAATGATTCTTCATATTCTGCACCGGTGACTTTGTTGCATTGATCACAAGACATATACCAGAATTTTCGGTCTAAGTTTTTCACTCTCATTGATGCTTTAACCCAAAAATTTGTTTCCTGTAATTATATATTTAAAGCCATGATAATGTTTTTTTGGATTAAAAAAAAAAACCTACTCCTGTAAAAAAGAAGGCATAAATATTCATTTACCTTTGTAAGCAAAGTTTCAATTTTGTCAATTTGCACCACATCTTCTATGAAAGGGGATGCAGAGGAAGATGCAGAAGTCATGTATGACTTATTTTTGATGATATCTTCAAGAATGCTCTCATTGGGGATAGACCTGTTATATTACGAACAAAATGAGTTTTCTGATTATCAATTACAATACATATATATATATTATTTATTTGTTGATAGGTACCAAGAATGCAGTTCTATGGCTTCTGAAGTATCGGGGTTGATAATGAACAAGCTAGATGCTTTTGTTGCTCAAGATGTGCCTTTAACCAAACACACACGTATATATTTAACTGAAAGTGTTATAAAAAAATGATAACATGTTTAAATTGGTAACAATGTATACCATTATATGACACGACTTTTAACTTTGCTGCGATGATAATTGGTCTTGTTTTGATCACCATGAAAATCTGAGCAGCTTCATTATCATCAAACTGATCCCACATGGTTAAAATCATTGGCTTCAATCTTAAGAAATGTAGAACAATCATTAATATGATTATAATTTACAGCAAAGTTTAAATGTAACTAATTGTGAATTATAATAGCTGTGTTTTGATATAGTTGATCAAGAATAAAATTAAATTCTTACTCTTGGTTGATGACTATGAGTTCCTGAACTGTTGACAGCCCTTTTTTGGTTCTTATTTGGTGAGTAGGTTGAATGTCAATTGCTAAAGCAATAATATCTAAAAAAAGCATAATAGGTTTAGACATGACGCCGGTTCGGTTCGAACCGGAGAATCGAACCGGAAACGGCATCAAAAAATCGGAATCGGAATCAAAAAAACCGGTTCCAATTCCAGAACCGGACCTGGAACCGGTCCGACGGGTCCCGGTTCCGGTTCGTTTCAGTGAAGAACCGACTGGTTTGAACCGGCGGTTCGGTTCCGGTTCGAACCGGCCGGTTCCTCTTTAAATTTTTTTTTAACCGAACCGTTGGGCCCAACGGCCTGCTGACGTCAGCAGACCGTTGGGCCTCCAACGGTTCACTTGTTTATTTATTTTTATTTTTTTTTAATTTTCTTTTTCATTTTCTTTTCTATAAATACCTACCCCTCCATTCATTTTTCCTCACCCCAAGTCCCCAATTTCCTCAATTCTCTCTAATTCTCAATTCTCAATTCTCTCTAAACTTTCAATTCTCCAAGTCTCAAACTCCAAGTCTCCAAGTTTCCAATTTATATTATTTGCAATTACTAAGTTAGTAAGTTTCCAATTTATTTTATTTACAATTACTAAGTTTCTAATTTTATTTTATTTGCAATATTTCTTATTTCCAATTTATTTAATTTGCAATTAGTCAATTACTAACTTTCCAATTTCATTTATTTACAATTTATTTTATTTGCAATTTATTTTATTTGCTATATTCCAATTTATTTTATTTGCAATTTATTTTATATCCAATTTATTTTATTTACAATATATTTTATTTGCAAATTGCAATTACTAACTACTAAGTTTCTAATTTTCTTCCAAATTTATTTCCAACCATTTAATCATTTTTTAAATCAATTTTTTAACATTTTTTATTCAAGGAATTTTACAATTCAATTTTTAAAATGGCAAGTGGAAGTGGTGACGCTCCTAGACGCTCCATTTCGATGAAAGGTAAGGGTCATATGACGGATAATCTCGGTCATGACGACCGTGCCTATCACGAGTATCTACAACACCAAGTTTATGCTGAAGACTTAGGCCTAAACTTTCTTCAATCTCATTCTCATCCCTATCTTAAAATTTCTGAACCCGGTCTCAATGTCACCCCCATTTTGACAAGCCAATCAGAAAATATGCCTGATCTTGGCCATGATGGTGATGAGCCTGATGGCCCTGATGGTGATGGCCCTGATCCCAACCCACATCAAGATTTTGATTTTGATCCACAGATGGAAGAAAAGTTACCGAAGCAGGTCAAATCTGATCTCTTCGTACTCCATATGAAGAAAGTTATGCAAGAAGATTGAAGCACAGTAGTGATTTGCAATTACTGTATAAAAGTATTTAAATGGCACAAATCTGGAGGATATGGCACATATCGGAAGCATATAACAAACTCACATCCAGATGCATAGGCCAAATCGAGTTCACAAGCTCAAATTCCTAGGTACGCTACCCCTAACCAACAATTATTTAAATATAGTGATGCAAAAAATAGAGAAGAATTAGCTAGAATGGTTGCAGTAGAACACTTATCATTTAGTTTTGGTGAAAATGTTGGTTTTAATAATTATTGTCAACGAGCATTAAATCCTGCTGCATGTCGTGTTCCTAGAACCACGTTCACAGAAGCACTTGAAAACATTTATGAAAAAGAAAAGAAAATGTTGGAAAATTTTTTAGAAAAATAAAATGGCCGTGTTTCCGTATGTGCCGACATATGGAGTGATCATTGGCGAATGCATTCATACATATGTGTCACTTGCCATTATATGGATAATGCATGGGCTATCCAAAAAAGAATTCTTTCATTTAGAGTTTTTGATGATAAACATACTGCTGCTAATATTTTTAGACATCTTAGAATTATTTTCACAGAGTATAAAATTGAAAACAAAATTTTTGCAATTGGTTTTGATAATGCTTCTAACAATACCGCTGCTATTCCTGCTTTAATTGAATTATGCAAACCTTATCTTGGTGGTAAATTTTTCATCAAAGATGTGCATGCCATGTTTTCAATTTATGTGTTCAAAAAGGATTAAAAACTCTTGAACAGTTTATTCAACCTATTAAAGATGCCCTCTATTTTTTGTGGAAACATCATTCTGTAATGAAATCATGGATAGCATATTGTAAACAAAATGGTAAGTGTGCCATTAGATTTCCTCGTGATGTTCCAACACGTTGGAATTCTACTTATAAATTGCTTGTTAGAAGTTATGAATATAGGGATTTATTAGTTACTTTCATTCAATATCATGTTAGTCATATTAATCTTTATCAAAGTCATTGGGATGCTTGTAGTAATGTTTGTGGTTTGTTAAAAGTTTTTTATACTGCTACTAACAATTTATCTGGTGTTTATTATCCTACAACTAATTTATTTATTATTGAGAGTCTTAATATTGCTGGTGCATTTGCTCATTGTGAATCCGACTCACAATTACATGAGTCTGTTACTGCTATGAAGGATAAATGGTTAGAATATTATAAGGAGTTTCCAAATATTTATTTGATTGCCTTGTGTTTTGATCCACGTTGTAGATTAGAAAGTTTGCATGATTATCTTTCTGTTTATTATGAGCAAGGTTTAAAAATAGATTATGATGTTGATATGTGTTGTGCTAGGGTTAAGACATTATGGTATGAATTATATGATGAATATCTTAAAGTTTACGGTCCATTACTGAACATAGATGTTCCACAAATTCAAAATGTATCTCGTTCATTATCATCATCCTCTGGATTTTTTAATTTAGGGTATAATCTTTTATCAAAAAAAAACCAAAAAATTACGAGGTTCTTCTTCATCAAGCTCCACCACATATTCCGAGCTTGAATCTTATCTAAGTACCTCTTTTGGGTTCATAGAAGACACCGAAGATAAAAAATTTGATATCCTACACTGGTGGAAAGAGCATGAAAGGTACTCTCCAATCTTGGCTACGATAGCCAAACAAATCCTTTCAACACCAGTTTCTACGGTGGCGGTAGAACAACAGTTCAGTGCCGGTGGGAATATTTTATACCCAAAACGTTCCCTTATGAGTCCGAAATCACTTCAGATACAAGCTTGTGTTGAAGATTGGACGAAGGCTCAATATAGACAACAAGAAATCGATCAAGAGGAACCATATGATTTCTTTAAAGATGATCAACCGGCTGAAAGTCGAACGGATGATCATGGCAACGATTAGTCCACGACTCCACGCCAAATCCTCATCTCCAAAGTCCAAATCTACAATAAAAGGTAAGAGAACTACGTGGCATTTGATTCTTCTAAACCCTTAAGAGGATACATAGGCAACTTAATTGTGGTAAAAATTAAGTGCAAGGCCAATTTTATTTTTTTTGGTTTTGTTTTATTTTATTTTATTTTTTAATTTGTCATTTATTTATTTAACTTTATTTTACGGGTGACCTAATAAAAAACATTTACTAATTACATTTTTACATGACTAATTTTTTTATGAAATATGATTTAAAAACAAAAACAAAAAAAAAAACAAAAAAGGGGCCGGTTCCGGTTCGGAACCGATGGAACCGGAACCGGCGTCATGTCTAAATAGGTTGTCAATATTAATCTCAATTTTGGAAATATAGAAAAAGAAATTGTACAAGTAAAATTTTTACCAACTTTGGCAGCACTGTCTTTATATGTATCACTTGATCAGCAAAAGGTACAAACTTGAAAGTCAATGGGACCGTGAATTTTTCATCTGTAATTTCTTGAACAAGTGTTTTGCCATTGATTGTCCATTGATATTCATTTTCGACGATTCTGTACTCTTGCTTTATCGGTTTCACATAAGCATTTGAGATACGATAACATTCTGATACAATCAAAGTGTCCTTGAAAGTATCGATGTCACGACCAAAAATACAGCCTTGAATTCGTGTACCCTATAATTATTATTGTAGATCATGAAATACAATTAACGGACACTAATTTAATTTGCAACATCAGAAATAATATTCTATATTAAAACTAAAAATTGAATTAAATTTTAGTATGTACACATAAAGGACTAAAAATCTCTACACATATACCTTATAGATAATGTTCACTGAGTATTTCTTTTTAAAAAAAATAAAATGAACCCAAACAAAATCAACAATATCATCACGACAGAAGCTTAATTCAATTGTGTATTAGCATAAAATGGTTAACAATGAACTTCATTCATCTATCAAAAATCGATACTATTGTATTCACACTCCCTTTTCAATCTATAGAAATATTCACATTGATCATTGTATTCTAAACTATTTAAGAATAAGGAAAATCTCTTATAATTTAAAAATGTATATAAATCTATATTTAAACATTCTCGTTGTAGTAACTAACTTTGAATGTTATGAATAAAAAATTAAATATAACAATGAGAAACTATTAAAAGTATAAACAGATGTATATAAATTGTTTCTTTTTATTTGTTATATAAAAATAACAAAATAATCAATAATTTTTTTGTTTGTCTTATAATTACTTTCATACCTCTAGATCAACCACAATCAACCTTTGATACTTATTAGCATTGTGTTATGATGTCTGCGGTGGTGTTTTCTCAGCAACCATTACTTTAACAGTCCATGATTTGGTTATGGGAAGAATTTCTTTTATCGGCTTAGTGGGTTTTTCCATTTTGTTACTGTATACAAAAATAAAATTACAAAAACTATTATGGAATAGTATCGAAAATAAGTAAGAACATTCATAAGTTAAAACACCAAAGAGAAAGACCAAAAAAGAAAGGAAAAGAAATGCAAATATATGAGAATGTAAAAAGGAAGATGTAAGCTACGAATGTTATTTATAACATTAAAAAAAATTCCGAAAGCAACTTACATAAATTATTTAAAACTATTTTAAGATGATGTAGACAATGTTAGCAGTTCCTTATAAACGATATTTTTAGTAGATCTATCATCAGAATTTTCAACATTAGTAGGTCTAATGAGAACATTTATAGAATTTGCTTTTTTTGCTCTAAAAAGAGCTACATATAATTGTCCATGTGAAAATACTGGTTGAGGTAGATATATGCCAACATAATCAAGTGTTTGACCTTGAGATTTATTTATTGTCATAGCAAAACTTAAACAAATTGGAAATTGAGTCCTTTTGAATGGAAATGTATATTTGTCATTTTCAATAGGTAAAAATGGAATTCATGGTAAAAACACTCTTTTTTCCACGATAATGACCAATTGCTATTTCTGCATTAATGACATTTGATTCAAACTGATTACAAATCAGTCTAGTGCCATTACATAGTCCTTCAAATGGATTAATATTTCGAAGTAACATTATAGGACAACCTGGTTTCAGTACTAATTCATGTGGAGGTAGTCCATTCGGTGTCAAGGTGTTTAAAAAATCTTCTTGAAAACCTTGCTCAGTTTTATCTAATGTTTCATCAAAACTATAATATTTAACTGCATATCCAGGAAATTTATGTATAAGAAAGTTATTTATTTCATCAACATAATCATTTGTCGGCGTTAATATTGCTCGATTTATCATGAAATTTATATTGTTGGAATGTATATTAGGAAACACAATATCTAGTAAAGTATTTAAAGACGTTTCATCGTCGTCATAAGATATAGTCATCATAGCAGGAAGTTTTATTTTCTCATCAACATCTATTTCTTCAGTTCCATTACCAATTCGTAGTAAGAACTTGCTAAATAAAGGATCAAATTTAGCTCTCATATTTTTAGTTAATATGATTTTTTTCTAACATTGGCCATAAATATGAATTTACTAAGCTTGCATTAATTGTTTCTCCTCTGGTAGCTTTTAGAACAACGGGTAATATTTGACAAAAATCGCCACCAAATACAATTACTTTACCATCAAATAGTAATTCATTATCATTTATATCCTGTAACATTTTATCTAAAGTTTCTATAGTTTGTCTTTTGCACATAGGTGCTTCATCCCAAATAATTAATTTCGCAACTCAAAAAAGTTTAGCTATTCCACTTTGTTTGCTAATACCACATGTGATATTGTCTTCTATATTAAGTGGGATCTTAAATCGTGAATGTGTTGTTCGACCTCCAGGTTATATCGATGCAGCAACTCTAGATGAAGCAGTAGCAATAGCTACAAGATGTCTTGATCTAATCGTAGTAAGGATTGCTCGATAAAGAAATGTTTTCCAGTTCCACCAGAATCATCAGTAAAAAATGCTCCTGGCTTTTTTGAAAAAACTCTTTCTAGTATTACATTATATGCATTTTTTTGTTTTGGGTTTAATGATGACATGGCGAGAATATCTTGTTCCGGAACAATCATTAATATCTCTCAATCCTTTCTCATCTTCATTTAAGTATATGTTGTAATCAACTAAATGATAGTCGTTAATATTTTTTCCCATAAGCTCAAGGGTTGAATTAATACTTTGTAAGGTTTTAATTGAGACATTAGTTAAAACGGTATTCGTTTTATTGTAATCTTCACATAAAAAAATTTCAAATTTGTTCCACAACATTTTGGGATTATTCGGTTTGCAATACACCAATATGGTAGCAAATAATCGCCTTAAAGTATATGGCATCTGATATAATGACGCCTCTTGTAAGCATTGTTCTAAACTGTTATCAGATTCTAATAATCCATACATTATAGCAGATTCACGAAATGATGATGTTTTAACACCGTTAACAGTTTTCAAATCTTCAAATGATTTTGGACCTTTGATATGGTTTAATAATAATCATAAATAATATCTTTCACCTTCAATTGGATTTGTTGTAACTACTCTACCAATAACTTGACATTATTTTCTCGGAATCCAAATTTTATCTCGTTGATTCCAGACAAAATGTTTGGGAAACTCTTTGTATAAGAATTTTTATGCTTTGTCATTACTTCTATTCATGTTGAAAAATTCAGCCAGTATTGTTTTTTATTTGAAATCGTTATTCATTATATGTGTAAGATTGCCCGATTTTTGAACTAATAATTTGTCTATCTTCAAGATGCAATTGTAGTGTTATTACCGATGGATATATTTCATTTAGTATGAAACCGTAGATTCTCTAAATAGCCTCTGGTGGAGATATCCATCTTGCTGATTGAAAATTTTCAATTTCATCTATATCTTCAAACCTATTTTCAGACAATATATGGAAGGCTATTCGATCATAGCCTTTGTATATATACTTGTATAAATATTTTACTGCTTTAATCGTTGAACATATTTCAACATTAATATGGCAGTCAAATTTTGCTAGTAGATACGGATTGTAAGGCACAACCCATCGATTGTCCAAATCATGTCCTCTTAAGTTAATTGTTTCACCATTATCACGCTGTCTATATTTTGGATATAAATCATTTTGTGTTGTTTTGTTACAAAATATTTTAGGATAGTGAATTCTACATCTTCCATACTTTTTCATACACACATTATTAAGGTTGAGGTTATCACAAGGGCCATGCATCATATGTTTAATAACTGCTAAATATAAGTGTACATTTTGGTTTTTACTGGGAATTTCAGCTGATAGAATACTATCAAATGTTTCAGGTGCAATAATCTTATAGTTTGATTTCAAAATAATTAGAAAGTGAGCATGTGGAAGACCTCTTTTTTGGAATTCAATTACATATACATATCCAGCTACAGGTCCAAATATTTCTTTCTTGAATAATTCATACTTTAATTGTTCTAATTTTGCTTTAAATATTCAAGATACTAAATCAGGGCTATTTTGAGCCTCTTCTAATGGTTGTAACTCCTGTTTAATTTTAGGCCAATTAGGATTTCATGTTACTATAAGAAATATGTCAGGTTTTCCAAATCGTTGGACTAATGTCATTGCATCCATGTATCTATTTCGCATGTCTCTAGGGCCACCTATAAAAGTAGCTGGCAAAATTATTCTTTTTCCAACTTTAGAACCTCTAGTTTCACCAACTTTAATGATGTCGATAATTCCCTGATATAATTCAGCTCTAATCTCATTTTGTTTATTTCGAAAGTAATCTAATTTAGAGCTTTCTAGTTTAACATACATATCAATTACATATTGTTGTAAAAGTCGCCCTGCATGTAATAATATGGATTTTTCTGTTGATCTTATTTGTAACTTATAGTTATAATATTCACAACAAGAGATCACGCTTCTCTTCCTGCTTCGTTGTAAAATAATTTTTTTAAGTGAAATAATTTTATTGCCATAAATAATTGTACCTTCCATTTCTCTTTCAAGTAATTCTGTCGCAGAATTTATTTGATTGAGAGATACCAAAAATTGTCCTTCACAAGATTTTTTTTTTTTTAACGTTTTTTTTTTTGTATTCCTTGATGGCAACCAGTATCATCATAAGGAAATAATAAAGGATATTGTAAAGGATCATAGCATCCAAAGTAATACTGTATTCTATGACTATACCCTAAATGGTTGTAAACAGTAATGTCTCGATTTCTGTATTCTTGATCAGATTTATCTTCTACCCATATGGCTACCACTTATGAAACCAACGGAGTAATGTAAACTCTCTGATCTAATCAAGCATTTGATCGTAAATGAACTGTATGATTTTTTAGGTCAGATATGTTTTTAAGATTTCGAAAGAAAGAACAATAAGGATTAATTTGTAATATATCAATTATTTTGGTTATAATAGCTGGGTTCATTTTTGTTGAGCCATACATCCTATTTTCGATTTCATGTTCAATATCATAGAAGTATAATTGTAGGTACGAAGGACGATCATTTGAAGGTAATAACTCATTAATATAATGATAAACTAGTCCTTGAATACGAAATGTATATATACCATCATTTCTTCGGCATAAGTTTTTATCATATTTAGCTCCAAAAGATGTGAAAGCAAATGCGTTGTAATATGTACGAACGTATTTTTTAAATTCGATTTATTCTTCTGAGTTTGAAGTGAATAATTGGTAGAGTTGTTCAGATACATCGTTATGTTTTAGTATAATTTGTCCATCAGAACAACAAAAGCCTTTTGATTCGCTGTGAAATCTTTTGGCATGACAATGTTTACATGTTGGTACAGACGGAAAATTATCTGAGTGACAAGGTATATCATGCAAGCTATGCCGAAAGTATTGACGATAGTTTTTTGAGTGATTGGGATTTGTCATTTTCTCTATATAAGATTCTTGACAATCTAACATTTTTTGTTTGTTCTTTTACAATTGAGAGAAAGAATTAGTGCTTTTGTTTGATTCATCTATTGTTATTCCATTATTGTTCATTGCCAATTTTTTTTCCGGTATAATTCTTTATGATAATTTCTTTGATATTCTCTTTTTTTTTCTCTTCGTTCATTACTCAAGTTTTAATATGATAGTTTACCTTTATCGGCTTCATTCTTAGTAACCCATATACCTATGTTAACGATAATGTGTTATAGTAGAAGCTATGCTATTAATATGTAAACATAAAAATTATATCAACCCTTATAATAAATTTTGTACCTTGCTCATAAACACGTTTTTGAACATCAGAAGAAGTTTTATCTCCCTCTATATCTATTATGCTTCCTCTTTTTTCTGCACGTAAATATCTCTCGTAATGTTAGAAAATGTAATCATTTTTAATTCCTCTAATAGTTCCTAATGTACCTCTTCGGTACTCTTCATCGACAATTTTTCTTTCAATACCTTTCTTTTGAGCATATGCATCTCTTCTCCTCTTACATATAACATCTTTTTTCTCTTCAGGTAAAAGAGAATACCAACTTTGTTTTTGACCCTTGTGTTCCATAATTTTATCTACCTAGTTAACTGATATACAAATTAGCACGATAATAAATTTTAATGGTTGTGAAGTCTGTTAATGCGACTAATCTACAAAATTTATGTATCTAACAACAGTCAGCAACCAACAAAAAAAACAAAAACTAATAGATGTATTTCATACACAACAATGTACATTAAACAATAAAACTCAACGATAGATTTAAATAATCATGTTATCAAAACGTAAATAATAAATAAAAAGAACCTATATCATTTACCTGTGAATTCCAACCAAAGCTTTCTAAATAGTTTAAATTCTGTTAAATATAACAAACGTAAATCAATTTAGAAAAATATGATAAATAATAAAATATTCAGATTAACGTAACGAAATATTACTGTAACTATAAAAGCTTTATTTTTCAATAAATAACAAATTTATACATATATTAATTATTTGTTTCCCTTGCCTACACACTGCCAAATGGTAATTGCATTATACATATATTAATTATTTGCTTTCCCACGACTACACACAGCTCAAATACTTGCTTTACTTCTAATATATACTTTAATGTAATTTTTATTTTATTTTTATTAAATTCTTATCTATTGTTATTTTCTTTTTATTATCATTTGTTATTTTTTTCATAAATAATCCCCTTCTCTCTCCTCGAGGATCACTCAACCATTTTAATTTTTCTCTGCTCATCACTCAACATTATTCCCAGACCCATCACTCTAACCTCTCCAAGTTTTCTCTGCTTCTATATTTTCACTGTTTCTAACTTTCTCATACGCATATTTTATCTCAAACAACAAGACTCGATTCTAATTTCTCATTTCTATCTTATTCACTCATTGGTTTCTCAAGTTTTCTCTATTTTTTATTGTGATTTTCTCACCACTTTTTTTTAGTTTTTTGTTAAGCCTCCATCTACTTTATCTAAAAGAATAATGCTTTAAATCCCAAAATTTTGTTTGGAATATACGATCTCAATTTTTGATGTCTTGTATAGTACATGGTCTGTGTTTGAAGATGTGTTAATAGCTTTTATATTTATATGGCATTGTTTAGCTCCACATACCTCTTGTCCTTTTCTAATTTCAAAAAAAAAAATTTAAGTGAGAGATTTGACAGGTGAATTTTTTTTGAATCTGTAAATTTATTATCAGCCAAAAAAGGTAAGAAACCAAAATCAAAATCAACCAACCTTTTCGTTTTCATAAAAAAAGATTCAAGCATATTGCGTGGCTGAGCAAATATTTAAAAAGTTCATTAACTAAATACCTGATTATAGATTTTGAAGATGAAGCTGAGTTCTTCTTTATCAAAGCTTCCCACTTTTTTTCTTTCAATTAAACCAAGACCTCTCTCTGCTTGTACTTTAAACAATGCCCTTCTCTATTTCTTTATTCAACAACATCCAACACACTTTATATATTTTTTCCTGTTTTTTCATAGCTATCTTTTTTTAGATTCAGCCACCGATGCACCTATATTAGGTAGAGTATGTGTGTGGCAAGAGAGCTAGATATCCAACAAGGCTATACAGCCTACTCAATGATCACATTGAAGAAAAGGACGACCTTTTTTTATTTCCTTATCTTAATCTTCTCCGGACAACAAGATCAATTAGACAATACCTTTTTTTATATGTTTATTAATGTGGATCCTATATATGCACAATTTGTTATAGGTCCTCTATCCAATTTCTAAAATAACTCTAATTGGCAACATCAATTAACATTTTTATCCTTCAAAATTATTCATACTATATAAATCTAACGTATTTTTTGGAACCCTCGAAGGGTGTTCCTGTCTGCTCACTGTTATAAAATCAATGAAATAAATTTAAATTTGTAAATTACTTCTTGACCCTCCTACCAAATAAATATTTATAATTATTTAGGAAATATTGAAAAGAACAAAGGCATATAAGTCTTTTCACCATAGAGAAAAATCACAACAAAATAGAGGAGTTTAAAATGGTGCTCAACTCACTCTTTTTATATAGAGTGTACAGATATATATAAGGGTAAATCGTATTTTAGTCCCTGTAGTTTGCCTTAATTTGCGTTTAGTCCGCGATTTTTTGGAATTGTAATTTTTAGTCTTTCTGTGACAGAATCCGTAAAAAGAATAGATTCTGTCATGTCCGACGTGTTAAATGACCTTAATGCCCCTGATCCCATTGAAAAGACTGTTTTACCCTTAATAATAATAATAACAAATTAAAAAATATATAATAATAATAACAAATTAAAAAATATATAATAATAATAACAAATTATAAAATATATAATAATAATAATAAATTAAAAATATATATATAATAAAAAGATGGATCTCCACCGTCCATCTCAAAGATGAACTGTGGAGATATTTTTTTATTTATTTTTATTTAAATTTAAGAACAAAAATTAAAAATAAAAAAGAATTTAAAATATAAATAAAATTTCAAAAATTTCAAAACTAAGATCAGGATCTCCACGACTCTACCAGATCTTATTTTTTATCAAAAAATTTTTTAAATTAAATCATTCACCAAGAATTCAGATTTTAAAAAAAATCTGGTGGATCTCTACCACCAGATCTGGAACATCTGGAAACCCAGATTATCATCTCTAACTCTGTTATAGGGATTTTTCGGTAACATGACATGTCAGCAAAGATAGCGGATAATCCAGAATATGTGGCAAACCACGTCATCAGAGAAGAAAAACAGTCGCTAGTGATTGGCGAGCGGTCGGATGAACCGAACAGGTAAAATAGACCTTGTCGGGTATAGTAAACCGATCATGTAAAATAAGCAGGGTCGAGTAAAGTTAACCGATCAACATTCGACCAAGTCGCAGTTGATGTTACTAGACGGGGCGGTCAAACTAAGCCGATCAGCCAAAATAGGTCTAAACCTGATCGGGTAGCAAAACCGATCGGGGAAAGAGGACCCGGTCAGGTTGGAAAATGGTCGACTAAGAGATGCTCAGTCAAGACAGTAACACGAGTTCAACTACGACTTAATTATGAAGAAGAAGAATCTTATTCAAGCAAGGAATCTAGAACAACATTCTGGTAAGGAAATATTATTATTTCCACTACATATCAAAGAGTCCAGATCAAGCAATAACTCTGCTCTTCTCGAAGATTGCACAACAATTAGGAAATAAGTCCTAAACGGACTACTCAACTAGAAGTCCTAAGAAGATTCTAATTCAATGCGCAAGATCTTAGAAACATGAAAGGAGTTAAATACGACTTCAACAAGTAACAAGTTCTAATTAAATACTACCACATTTCCTTACTTGTACAAGAAGGATTAGGGTTCTATGCACTTATATATAGACCCATAATCTCATTATGTAGAAGGATGGAACAATCTGAGTATAAGGGGATCTATCGATCTATGTGTAAAAAAGCATAACAACTACTCGAGAGAAGGAGAGATTGTGTGTGTAATCATTCTATTCATAGTGGATTTCTTTTCACCGCCACCGGTAACCGTGGATGTTTCCCCGCTTTGGGGTTTTACCACATAAAATATTCGTTATGCTTTACTTATCCTTTATTTTCATCAATCACAAATACGAATAAATCGTATTCATCCACGTGGAGAAAGAGGCTTTGATTATTCAAACCCTAGATTGGTTAAAGCTTCGATCTGCCTACGTATTAATCTTTGGCGATTGACTTTTCAACGATCCAAAAATCACCATCAACAATTGGCGCTAGAAGGAGGGGATTGAACTCAACTTCGAGGAACCCTCATGAACATACCACAGAAGGAATTCCGATATGGATCAATTACAGGACCAGAGGCAGGAGCCGCGGTCGTGACCAAATTCAGAGGAAGAATATTGCGAAAAAAATACTCAAAGCTTCAAAGTGTCGAAAATCAATCCGAGAAATTGCTTTCCCATTCTAACAGTTAAAAAAAAGAGAGAAAGTTGTCGCGAATCGCGGAATTTCTGACCAATGGACACTAAAGTAAACATATCTCCCTCTACGGAACTCGAATTCACAAACCGTAAAAACTGCTGGAAACTAGACATCCAAGGCTTTCCAAGAATATATGGTTCATAGCCTAGTTCAATCCAAGCAATATTTGGTGGCTCCCGCAATATTGAATAAAATAGACCGCGGATAGATTTCTGATATGACCATCGAACACTAAAACAGACATATCTCCCTCTACAGAAGTCGAAATCACAATCCGTAAAAACCATTGGAAACTAGACATCCGGACCTTTCCAGAAATATATATTTCGCAATCTAGTTCAACCTGTGAAAGATGTTATAGCCCTTGAAACATTGAAAAAAGTGGTTCGCGGAGAATTTTCTGATACTGGTCGCTAAAACGGAGAAACCGAGCCCATCTTGGTGTAGAACACCCAATGTCAATTCTCAACTGAACCCACTCGGCTCTTCATCAATTCAACTGCAAAGGATCCAAGAATAAAATAACTAGACTCCAAGTCTGGTAAGTAGCCGAGGTAAGTCGATTTATATATATTTAACCTTACGGTTTTATCGATCTATTTCGCAGACAGAGAATGTATATGCATGTTATCGATTTACATGTTATATATGCATGTTTCTCTCATACACAATACATAATACGCGTGCATAAGTCTATGAACATGTAATGCATGATTAATTAGTATGTTTGACAACTTTTATGACCCGTACAAACATGTTGTCTATCATAGATTTATAGGTGTCGAATTTCGGCACTAATCATCAATAGTACCATGTATAGGTTAATCGTTTCCAAATATTTTGTCACATTAAGTAAATGATTATTATTACTAGTGCGAACACCACTCACTTGTTTGGTATAGAAAACAAGTTGAAAATGCTAGCTCAGGGGTCGACACGAGGGAATCGAATTTTGTCTCGACGCGCTTAAAGGTTTCAGCAAACAGAAGACCATATAACCTTAGTGACCCGATCAGAGATGGAAGGGTAGCATTGGCTTCACATTGCTAACAACTACCTTCATCAATCCAGGTTTGATCTCTTATGTTAATAAAAAGATTTTGCTCTACCAAATATGCTATGTCTTATACGAATAAAACTCGTTTATGACTAATTATTATCTTTTATTATATGAGCAATCATATCTTATTATTTATACTCTAGAACCGTAAATAGAGCCCGACGGATGCTATAAAAAAATCTGAGTAAGGGTCACTCCTTAAAACGGTCATTAAATGTCGTCTTTTGACTTACAATTTGCTGAGAATTTTTATAGTGAAAGGTTTATCAAGTTTGACTCAGATGAAGTTGCCTTTCGAAAGCTTCTTGATCAGACATGTCAACAGAACTTCAAACCTTGATTGCATTCGTCAATTGCCGAATGGCACTACACTATCGGCTGTCAAAGATAGAATCTATTCGACCAAAGTTCGGACCGACAAAAGATTCTGGTAGGCCAAAGATGGAATCTGTTAGGCCAAAGATTCTGGTTAGCCGAAATTATGGTTAGCCAAAGATAGAATCCGGTCGGTTTGAGTTTCGGTCGGCTAAAGATAGAATCTGGTCGGCGAAAGATAGAATCTAGTCAATTAAGCTTCTAGTCAGGGAAAGACAAAATCAAGTCTGTGAAAGATTCCGATAAAAAAAATGAGGCATGGACTATGAAAAGATCAACCGAGAGGAGATGTCAGTCTTAATAGAGTCATTACAAGGGGTTACATCCATATAAATCAAGAGCATCCTGAAGACTACAACATAAACAGACAAAACACTCGAGACACTCTAGCAAGCCCAAACTGAAAAAAAAAACAGGGGTGCTAAGGGGTGGATTATCTGTTGTATCAACGTCAGGAGATACATAAGTGAGTGAATTCGTAAACAGAGTTCAGTAAAAAAAAAAAAGAGGACAAGATGCACTTGAAGAAAAGTTTACCTCGATGAGCGTTGAAAATCGGACCCATGATGGTAGAAAAACATCACGAGTCAATCATCAGCTAAGTCGGCTAAGCTATCTATTATCAGCTAACCCGATAACAATCGAATAATTTACAAGATAGACAACTAGACTTCGGAGTCGTGAGAGGTTCATCAGATTCAACTCGGAAAAGAAAGCTTCCCAAAGGCTTTCCGTGTTTAACATATTAATGAAGAATCCAAACTGTGACCACATCAAAGCAATCATCAACTAAACGGTGAACCATCGACTGTCGGAAGCTTAAAATGGCTTCACATAAACCTCACACTGGCTCCAGGTCGCTCAAATAGGTGGCAACATAGTCAATCGATCAAGGACACATGTGTGGCATTTAAGTTGATTGTATTTCACTTCCACCACCTCAACACGATTATTTAGAAATAACTCTGCCACATACAACCGGCGAATGAAGCAGCAAAACTTGAGTGTTAGCCTATTTGGTTTGCCGTAGCTGTTTAGTTTGGTGGAACTACTCTGCTCATCACAACTGCTCGTTTCACCAGAGGTATTCAGCCATTGCGGATATTTCAGCTCATAGTTCTATCAGATACCCCGACTGGCTACTCAGCAAAGAATTAAAAAAAAAGGAAGAAAAAGGATGCGATGTTAAAACTACTTCTTCCGAATAAAACTTACTTTAACAACTGCTGGAGGGCTATGGGGTAGTACATCACAGCAAATGAGTATGCGACGTAAAAAAAAATTTCACAGTTGCAAAGCAGTTTTTAGCAAAGTCACTTCTCCGACTCGGTGATTCGGTTGATGAATAAAAAAAAGATAACTAATCGGTCCAAAGTTGATCAGTGTAATAAGATAACAGATCGGTCCAAAGTTGATCAGTGTAATAAGATAACTGATCGGTCCAAAGTTGATCAGTATAATAAGATAACTGATCGGTCCAAAGTTGATCAGTATAATAAGATAACTTATCGGTCCAAAGTTGATCAATGTAATAAGATAACTGATCGGTCTAAAGTTGATCAGTGTAATAAAATAACTGATCGGTCCAAAGTTGATCAGTATAATAAGATAATTGATCGGTCCAAAGTTGATCAGTGTAATAAGATAACTTATCTGTCCAAAGTTGATCAACGTAATAAGATAACTTATCGGTCCAAAGTTAATCAATTTAATACGATAACTAATCAGTCGTAAAGTAATCAGTGTAATAAGATAACCGATATATGTATAAAAAAATGGACTAGAACGGAAGTGTGAGTATAAGACAAAAGCCTGTGGATCAATCATCGCCTCTCAGTACATGCAAAAAGTTGAGTAACAGCAGACCATCTCAATCTCGGCAGTTTGATCAATTGCTCACGACCAAAAATCCAATCATTCATTGCAAAAAAAAAGGAATTAGATGGATCGTTGCAGTTCGCAGAAGTGATCTAGGAAGGCATGAGACGAAATATTATACAAAAATATAAGGAGGGAACATCTGTGATTCACCGACTCGGAGCAACAAAAAACAATGTTAGCAATTTCGGATCTCCCATCAAGTGATGTTAAAGGTAAAATCTAGCTTTTTAACTAATTATTTGATGTTCGGCGGATGAGTCAAAAATCCCTAGACTACACGACCGAATAATGATAACGATGAGGTAAAAGATTGTGAAACACTTTCTTCACCCTTATTCATCTATACTATGTTTCTAATATGGTATGCAACGCATGTAGTTTTTTACATATTTCTCCTAACATTAGACTATGCATACATATGCTGCCATAGTGTGATTATCAATTAGATGATAGATATTACAAACACATATATTATACAAAATGCATACCGTATGTTTTTCATAGAAATCACCATTCATGAAGAATTCATGGGTACTATATCATGAACAACAATCGTAGGCGGTACGAGGCCTGGATCTAACTATTCATGATCATCATTTATATATGTTTATTATTTGTGCAAATGTTACTAACATGCTCAGCACAAAGAAGCGTTAAAGATCGGACCAAGTCCGGCTAAACGTCCAAAAACTCAAAACACCATTAAAGGAGAAATTCTCCAGATAAAATCCAAGTAAAAGTGTTCGAAATTTGTCTCCGCCGCACAGAGACATGCTCGAACACCCGAGTTTGCTTAGGCAAAGGGTGCTCGGGAGCCAAGTGAGGGGACCGAAAGCAAAGTCCAAAAAAAGGGCGATGCATACTCACCGAAACTAACTAGGTGCATTAAAAGCACTGTTAGAGTGCCTTCAGGTGATTATATACCTGATGGGATACGCAGAAAGTTGGATGGAGTAATCAAATTCTCATACTTGAATGCAAGTTAACCAGATGCTCGGCTAAGATAAGTTAAACTAGTGAGATGCAGGTCATATCCATCGGAACGAATCTTGAGTAACAGACTACTGGATACGTCCTAGTGACTTAGTTGCCAGATAAAAGACAAGTGTCTATAAATTAGATACCATGAAAATGGTCCCGAAGAACACTACTTGGTAAATATCAAGATTGATGGTGAGCAACCCAAACAAGCAAGGTCAAAGATTGTTCACGCAACCAACCGGAGATGATCGGTTAACAAGATAACCGATCGGGGTCAGACCAAGTTCGGTCAATTAATGAGATAACTGATCGGGTCAAAAATTATCAGTTAATAAGATAACTGGTCAGATCAAAAATGGTCAGTTAATAAGATAACTGGTCAGACCAAGTTCGACTGTTAATAAGATAACTGATAGGGGTCAAAGAAAAATCAGCTAATAAGATAGTTGATCAAGATCAAAGATGGTTAGCTAATAAGATAGCTGACCGGGTCTAAAACGATCAGCCAATAAGATAGTTGATCAGATAAAAAAAATCAGCCAATAAGATAACTGATCAACTCAGCGATCGGTTTAATAAGATGACTGACTAGCCACAAAATTGATCAGTGTAATAAAATACTTAATCAGACTTAGTTAATTAGATACTCAGTATAAAAACAAAAAAAACACTACTTGGCAAATGATGAAACTAATCGAAAGCAAACAGCGCAAATCAACGCAAAAGCCAACTAGAACCATTGACCATAGCGGAGATAATTGATCAGTCGCAGAGTGATCAGTGTAATGAGATAACTAATCAGCTACAAGGAGATCAGTTCAATAAAGATAACTGATTAGATCTAAAAGTGGCCAGTTTGATAAAGATACTTGGTCAGACTGAGGTAATAAGATACTCAGTAAGAAACTAATTGGGTAAATCGATCGAGTCCAATAAAACGTACAAATTGACTAGGCCAAATGGGCTACACAGACTTAAGACCGGTTAAACACTTGGTTCAATTAAGTTAAGTGAGATGCTCAGCTTGAAACAAAAGTTGATAGTATGCCCAATAGCTCACCGAGCAGATCCTTTGAGAAAGTAGATCAAGATGTTCAGCTCAACTGTTTAAGAGAGTATTGTTATTGGTAAAGATTGGTCGACTATCAAGCCAACATCGTTACTGAAATATCGGTAACTAAGTATGCCACGTCACTAAAAGTCAACCAAACGACCATCCAATACTCGACCAAGGCTTCATCGTGTACATGCCCGAGCGGACAAACTCAAAGATTGATCATCTATCGAAGCAAAAATGGTCAGTTTAGTGAGATAACCTATCAGTCTCATATGATCGGGTTTAATGAGATATCTGGTCAGATGATCGAGTATAATGAGATACTGGATCAGATCGAGGTAATCAGATACTCGGTGAAAAACTAGTCAAGTAAAAAAAAATACAAAAATCTATCTATAAGAAGATCAGTCAAAAAAGAAAAACTGACTGGGTGCAAATAAAACATTGTCAGCTCAAAAACTGACTGGGTGCGAATAAAGCACTGTCAGCGAGCCGACCTTTTAAAAAAAAGAACAGAGGGTAAATACTTTTCTACTTAACTGCATTTCTATTTAGTTTAAAATGTGCAGGTACAAAGCTTCGATGGGCAAGTGCACATAAAAACAGTCAGGAGGCTTTCAAACGCAAGATCTGGGCCACGTGAGCTGAACGCCTTGAGGTTGGCTTGGCTTGCTAAAAATCAAGTAAGAACCCATGAAGATGGGTGGAAACTTAGATATGAAATAGTAGTCAGAAGGTCTAAAAAAAGAGAAAAAAAAAGAGACCGATCCACAAGAAAGATCGGCCAAAACGAAGACCGATCTATAAGAAAGATCGACCAAAAGGAAGAATCTGGTCTGTGAAAGATAGAATCTGTTCGACCAAAAGATAGAGCTTGTTCGGCCGAAGATTCTAGTCGGCCCAAATATGGTCGGCCGAAGATAGAATCTAGTCGGTTAGAGTTTCTAGTCAGATAAAGACAGAATCTGATTTGCAAAAAAAAGGGTTAGCCGAGAAAAAGTTTAAAGGGGCAATAAAGATCCGTCGAACGCTTGGAATGTGTCCCGAAAAAAAAGAAAAACTTTACTCGGGCTAACAAACAAGATAGAAAGTCTACTCGGATCAAAAAAAAAGGGCGAGCTAATGTGCTTAAAGTATGTGTGCTACCCTGCACATCGACATCAATTTCTAAATGACAAACGATGCTAGGGGGTAGATTCTGAGAAACATGAACACCCGAAGAGCAAGAGCCCACAACTCGCCATGAACATGTATATATATGGTAGTGGCCTTAAAGGTGGATGCTAAGAAGCACAATCTCGATGGAACGCCATCTTACTTTCCTGAGAGCAACGACATCTACTACATTTTTCTTAGCTTGCGAGGAGAGACGCTACTTAGGGAAACCTTGATTATTTTCTCTTATGGTTTTCAACTTTGAAATTTTCAAGTTGTCTCGAGCACCATAACTACAAAAGACCGTCAAACTTGCCTTTAAAAGGTATCCTATACGCGACGGTAAAAGCTTTAGGTGGTGGAGTACTGTACAGCGAAAAGAAAAGATGTTTCGGGTAGAAACAGTGCAAAGAAGACAAGATCAGGTTAAGACACCTCGCTTAGAAAGGATCCGAGCGTTAGTAAGATCCGCTCAAAGATGGATCCAAGAAAAGGCAGAAAATGATTCGAGCACTAGTCAAATCTGCTCAAAGATGGATCCAAGAAAAGGCAGAAAAGGATTCGAGCGCTAGTCAGATACGCTCAAAGATGGATCCAAGCGAAGCCGAACCATGATGAAAGAGGATCCGAGCGCCAGTAAGATCCGCTCAATGATGGATTCAAGTAAAGCTGAATAATGCTAAAAATGGGTCTCAGATTCGCCTAAATGAGTGAGAACCATGGTTCGACCAGACCAAAAGCAATTTTATCTCATAATAAAGTATCCAAAGGCATCTCAACGACCTGATATGTGTCCCAAAGACACTTACAGATACATGTCCAAATATATATCTCAGCTACATAACCTATCTTGAAGATTATCACACTGCAGGAGAATAAACGATGTGGTCAGAGCATCAAAAAATCAAATGGAGACTATTCAAATCCCCTTCGTCAAATTGCTAAGAACGCATCTCATGGATTTGAGGGGGTATTGTTATAGGGATTTTTCGGTAACATGACATGTCAGCAAAGATAGCGGATAATCCGAAATATATGGCAAACCACGTCATCAGAGAAGATAAACAGTCGCTAGTGATTGGCGAGCGGTTGGATGAACCGAACGGGTAAAATAGACCTGGTCGGGTATAGTAAACTGATTAGGTAAAATAAGCATGGTCGGGTAAAGTTAACCGATCAATATTCGCAGTTGATGTTCCTAGACGGGGCGGTCAAACTGAGCCGATCAGCCAAAATAGGTCTAAACCTGATCGGGTAGCAAAACCGATCGGGAAAAGAGAACCCGGTCAGGTTGGGAAATGGTCGGCTAAGAGATGCTCAGTCAAGACAGTAACACGAGTTCAACTATGACTTAATTACGAAGAAGAAGAATCTTATTCAAGCAAGGAATCTAGAACAACATTCTGGTAAGGAAATTTTATTATTTCCACTACATATCAAAAAGTTCAGATCAAGCAATAACTCTGCTCTTCTAGAAGATTGCACAACAATCAGAAAATAAGTCCTAAACGGGCTACTCAACTAGAAGTCCTACGAAGATTCTAATTCAATGCGCAAGATCTTAGAAATATGAAAGGAGTTAAATACGACTTTAACAAGTAACAAGTTCTAATTAAATACTACCACATTTCCTTACTTGTACAAGAAGGATTAAAGTTCTATACACTTATAAATAAACCCATAATCTCATTATGTAGAAGATGGAACAATCTGATTATAAGGGGATCTATCGATCTATGTGTAAAAAAGCATAACAACTACTCGAGAGAATGAGAGATTGTGTGTGTAATCATTCTATTCATAGTGGATTTCTTCTCGCCGCCACTAGCAATCGTGGATGTTTCCCCGCCTTGGGGTTTTACCACGTAAAATATGCGTTATGCTTTACTTATCCTTTATTTTCTACTTTTATACATTATCAATCACAAATACGAATAAATCGTATCCATCCATGTGGAGAAAGAGGCCTTGATTATTCAAACCCTAGATTGGTTAAAGCTTCGATCTGCCTACGTATTAATGTTTGGCGGTTGACTTTTCAACGATCCAAAAATCACCGTCAACAAACTCCATCAACCAAATTATCACCATTTAATAATAAAAAAATAAAATAAAATAAAAGTGAGAAGAGATAAATTGAGAGAGAGAGAGAGAGAGAGATGTAAAGCTATGAATTTGGAAACATCTCTGTTTTCTCTTTTACTGCATGGTTAATTACTAATGCAACTCAAAGACTCGAGGCATTCATGATTCATCAGTATCCAAAAATCACTAAGAACGATATATATATATATATATAGCAAATTCTGTTTTTGTAATGAATTTAATCAACATCTCACTAACAGTACACAAATTGAAAGATGAACAGAAATGTAATCTCAGTAACAGTACACAAATTCGATTTGATTAACCACTAATCAACATCTTAGTAACAATACACAAATTGAAACAAATTCAAAACAAATTCAAAAGTCAAAACCCCTTATTACCAGTTTCTTTCAAACCGATAAATCTCGGAACCGCGATCTGGTGTAAAGTGAAACCCAGAACCCATGATCTGGTGCAAAGTGAAACCCAGAACCCACGATCTGGTGCAAAGTGAAACTCAGAACCCACGATCTGGTGCAGATCGAGCTTGTCAAACCCAGACCAAACATTGTTCGTTCAATCGGTTTGGGCGTAGATAGAGAAAAAAAAGAGCGAAGAGGTTTGTGTTCTGGTTTAGATTAGAGGAGTGAGAAAGAAGAGAGGGGAGAGAATGAGTTTGATTTGGCCACCTATGGTGGTTTGGTTCGACCGGCGTTTGGTGTTGGTTTGATTTGGCCACCGGTGGTGGTTTGTGTGCGTTTGACAGTGATGGTGGTTTGTGGCGTTTGATTTCTGTGTTGTGGGAGATGAAGATGAAGAAGAGAGAGAGAAAGAGAGCAGCGGGAGATATGAGAGAGAGAAAGAATGGAGTTATTTTAGGGTTTTTTTTAATTATTTCATGTCTGAAATGACATTGATACCCTTCAAAAACTAAAGCCTCTAGAAACTGATTCGTGCATTTAACTATTTACCCTCGTTGAGTTAACGGAATTCAGTGAAACCCTAACCGAATTGGACGGTAGGGACTACAATCAATATTGTCAGAATAATGATGGACTAAAAATTACAATTCCAAAAAACCGTGGACTAAACGCAAATTAAGGCAAACTACAGGGACTAAAATACTATTTACCCTATATATATCACCTTCCACTGTAGTTTCAGGTCCTTTTGTAGTTTGCCTGTAATGGCACGTAAATGACTCCTTTGCCCTTAGACCATCTCATTCGATTTACTTGTCTTCTCTTCAAACCTCTTTTTAGATCATTCAGCTAATATGGTATCAATTCAGGCTCACCAAATAGGTAAAATTTACATCATTAAAATCACTTTCGTTTTCGAAAGAGGTCATGAGATCGAATCCTCAAAAGAGGTCCTACGGTAAGTTTTATCATCCAACAATCACCAATTGTTCCAAGGTCCAAATTAAATCTCAAATTTTCTCTGCAATTACAAAAGAAAAAACCATTGTTTTTTCAGATTTGCTGTATCTGGTAAGCCTAAATGTTTCTTTTGTCCTTGGACCATCGCCCCCAATTATTGTATCTAGACATCACTCGGTTTTCTCTTCTTCTCTCCTCTGAAACCAAGTTTTCTAGTTGAAACAAAAATACCCTGAAAATTTTGAAAAAAAATATCAACCAAGTATTCAGATCAAATTCATACCCATCTCCCAACCAAGGTGGAAAATGCTTGATTTTGACCAGACTTTTTACAAATTGTTGACCCGACCCATTTGCTATATATCATCATTCACGGATCTATAATCGATAAGCAATCTAACAAGTGTAGAAGAAAAGCTTAGTAAAATTAATTTTAAGTAATGTTTGTTTTTGAAAATAATTAAATCGAACCCATCATCAATTAATTCATCAAAATGACAAAAAACCCCATTATTTAATACTAAACAATCTTTTCCACCACCCAAATAATAAATTAAAAAATTTAAATTCATATAATCATATTGCGCCAATTTTTCATTCGAACTACTTCACAAGCCAATCCATCGACTTATTTTCATGTCTGAATCTGTAGAAAATTTTGATCTAACTCAAATCATCAAACATTAAAAAACCAAGGCCAACCCACATCAAATTCACCAAAAACAAATTGGTTCAACATTGCACTAATCTTCATAACCAAACAAAGCTTTCAAATTTGCAGACTCATCACGCACCAAACCAAAAACAAAAACACAGCTTGGGTTGGTTGGTCACCCAAAAATCAAATCAATCAAAACGACCACGTACAACAACTTAAATTTCCTAAAAGCTCAAACTTTCTTGGAACTGCACAAAGCTAAGAACTAATCCAAAACAATTCCAAAAACCAAAAACAAAAAGAACAATGTAAAAATGGTGCAAGAAAGAAGGAGGAGGAAATTGGACAAGTGACACTCACGGCGCAAAATAGCAATCACGTTCACATAACACGTATGTTTATGTTTCAATAAAAATAACACTCACAAGTCAGATAACGCCGACCCGAACAAACAAGTTATCGACGTTCTCTCTCTATAATCTTTTATCAAAAACCACCAGAAAAAAATATTTCTTCCTTCTTTATTTTAATTATAAAAAAATAATCACATTATATAAATATAAATATAAATATAAATATATTCTTTTCTGTTTTATTGGTATTACTGAGAGAAGTATTTAGATAGAGAGAGAGAGAGAGAGAGAGAGAGCGAAACAGATCTCTCTGATTCTTTTCAATTTCGTCTGTTTTTTTTTTCTCTTTTCATTTCAATTCTCGTTTTCGTTTTCGATTTCTTGAATTTGTTTTTGTGTTGTTGTTTGAAGACATAATTGAATTAAAAAAGAAGAATTCGTGTGTTACATTGTTTTTGTTTCGGGTCTCTCTCTTTGTTGTTGTTTCAGTTGAAGAAATTTATCTTTCGTGATTTTTAGGGTTTTATGTAGATTCTCGAAATTTGGGGGTCTCGTGCGAAATTGAAGCGGTATTGTTTTTTTTTTTTCGGTTGATTGGTTCATTGACTTGATTGGATTGGGATTGTTGTTGTTGACAATGATAATCAAGCGAAACTTGAAATCTCGAATGCCGAGTCTTAAACGGTGCAGACTCGGCGACTCTGCCGATGACGACGGCGGCAACGCGGCGAAGCGGAAGAAGCGGAAAACGAACGGGAAGAGGCGGAAAACGAACGGATACTACCCGCTGAATCTACTCGGCGACGTGGCCGCCGGCATACTTCCGATTAACCTTCGTGGAATTCTCAACGCCGGCACTGGTGCCGGTGGTGACGTCGTCGAGAAGGGGTTCGCTGTGTCTTGGTGCAGCGAGATGTCGTGTTCCCCGGACGAGGTGGTGTCGTCCAAATTGAAGGGGGAGGCAGAGTCAGGTAGAGTGAAGAGCCGGAAGACAGTGGAGGTTTCGCGTCCTCCTTTGGTGAGGACTTCGCGTGGCCGAGTTCAGGTACTTCCTTCTCGGTTTAATGATTCGGTTATCGAGAATTGGAGGAAAGAGAGCAAGATTAGCTTGCGTGATTATAGTTTTGATGACGAAGTTGAATGTAAAAAAGAGAAATTCATGTTTAAAACACCTAGAAGTAGTAACCACAACGTGAGAATTAAGTCTAAAGTAGATAGGATCGGATATAAGAGTCGTAAATATGGTACATTGTGTGAGGAAGAGGAGGGGAACGATGTTAAGTTTAGTAAGAGTTTCGATATTAGGAAGTATGTGAATTCGCAGAGTTTGTTAAAGTCATTACATGAGCATGAGAAGTTCCCACCTGAGGAAACTGTCGTTGATTTGACGAAGGTGGGTGAGTTTTTGAATGTTGAAAGAGGCGATGATGGGTTGTATGGACCAGAGGACTTCTATTCGGGGGATATAGTGTGGGCAAATCCAGGGGAGGGAGAACCGTATTGGCCTGCCATTGTGATTGATCCAATGACTCAAGCACCTGAGCTGGTATTGAGGTCTTGCATACCTGATGCAGCTTGTGTGATGTTTTTGGGGTATCCGGAAGATGAAAATGAAAGGGTATGGATTACTTTCTACCTTAAGATTATTTTTTCTGTTTATGAACTTGTTCATTGTTATTATTATATTTGCCAGGATTTGTCTTATAATTAAATGCTTACAAAATCAGGAATATGCATGGGTCAGACGAGGGATGATATTTCCGTTTGTAGATTATGTAGACAGGTGAGTAGTTCAGTTTGTTCACTAACTGTTTTAATTTCTCATTTAGATCGCACTTTCTCCTTAGGTGAGGTTTTGCTTGATATAGGTTTCAGGAGCAGTCTGAATTGAGTTACTGCAAACCCAGTGATTTCCAGATGGCATTGGAGGAGGCTTTTCTGGCAGATCAGGGGTTTACAGAGAAGCTGATACAGGAAATAAACATGGCGGCTGGGAACCCTACTTACGATGAATCTGTTCTTAGATGGGTTCAAGAGGCCACTGGTTTAAACCAGGATCTGGACTTTCACTTTTTGAATCAGGCAAGTATTTTCAAAGTACTTTACTTTTTCAAATTTTCTTCCTCTTAACTCTTGGTAAATGCATCTATTGATCACTGTCTAGGGTGTTAAAGAATCTATTGAAGAAATTATTATATGTTTCTATTTTTGTTTTATTAGTTTTCATTACCATTTAAGTTATCCAATATATTTGTTCCAAACTAGGCATTGGGAATATCCTGTTTGATGAGAGTGTTAAATGTAGCTGTCAAATGGCAAAATTACCCACAGGATGGGTCCCCACTCTTATGCGGTGGGGATGGGAATAAATAGTAAAACATGCATCGAGTATGGGGTGGGGACGGTTTTATACTACTCTCTACCGCTTAAAATATACTTTTTATATAAATTTTGTATAAAAATTTTTTTCATTAAAAAGATTAGTTAAAGATAAATCTACATAATTTCAAAGAAAGAATATATATACACATATATATATATATATAGAGAGAGAGTGAGTCTCTCATGAGGGATTTCTTATTTTAATTTCGGTAAGGACCTTGATGAAATCGCGTCAATTTTTATGAATTTTGATCTGAATTTTTATTTGGATGATAAGTTCATTAAAATCTACATATGAATATAATTTGAAAATTTTTCAAGCTCTAGAACTAGTTTTCTTGAATTTTCTTATATTTCGCCCATTTTTTCGATGCCTTCATATTTAACAAAACCGGGATAAATAGTTCTAGTATTTAAAAAAATTTCAAATTTTATTTATAGGTAAATTTCAATGAAGAGAGATTCCTTGTTTTAATTTTCGTAAAGACCTTGATGAAATCACATCGATTTTTATGAATTTTGATCTGAATTTTTTTGTGAATGATTAGTTCATTGAAATCTACTTGTAAATAAAATTTGAAATTTTTTCAAGTACTAGAACATTTTTTTTTTTTTTAATTTTCCTTTATTTCTCCCATTTTCCCGATGTCTTCATATTTAACAAAATCGGTAAAAATAGGTTTAATGCATGAAAAAATCTCAAATTTTATTCAAATTTAGATTTCATTAAATTTATTATCCACAAAATAATTCAGATCAAAATTCATAAAAATCGATGTGATTTCATCAAGATCCTTATTAAAATTGAAGTAAGTGATCCCTCACTTAAAAGTTTATATATATTTATATATATATATATATATAAACATATTCACCCTACGTAGCTTTATAGGTTGTTTACTTTTACTTTTATACAAAATGAGAAAACACTATTTAAAAAAAAAAAAAAAAAACCCTAGCCGCTAGCTATAATTTTAATCCCCTAACAAGTTGTCGTTCGTTGTTCAATGCTTCTATCTTAACCACAAAGGGACAAATAATAGTTTCATTTTCTAATGACCTTTAAAATTAAAAGTTCAACATTTTCTTGGAATTATTTTATATATTATATTGGATTCATTGTGTTATATATTTAGTTTTTTAATTAATAGTTTTGATAAATTGGTAAAGGGAAAGCATTCCCGTTCTACCCCGCCCCGCCCTGCCACATCTACAATGTGGATTGAAGAGGGGATGTGTTTTCAAAAAATGAATGGAGTGGGTTGCAAGGAGAGCCACCCTGCCCCGTTGACATCCCTATTACCGTCACTCGACTCTACTAAGTTTTAATCTCAAACTACTGTACTGGTGCAACAGTGAATAAAAAGTTTCTTGGACATTTTAAAGTTAAGTAGATGGCAATGCTCTGCAAATAGCAATTTCAGGGATTAAGGCAGCTAAAATTTTTAGGGATCATCAAAAAGATGTTCTTGTTCTGTTACTAAGATTCAATCATAGCAAAGCTGTTAAAAGATCTCGTTCCTCTCTCTCTCTCTCTCTCTCTCTCTCTCACTCTCTCTCTCTCTCGCTCTCTTGCCATATTTTAAAATTTTGTTTCTGCACATTTTTACCTGAGAGCGTAATTAAGTGTTGTCCTAAACTCCGAAAATTTTGCTCTCTGGGACCTCATAAAAGCACTTCCTTTCCAAAGGAAACAAAGCAGAAAGGAAAGAAAAACTTAAGATTCAAATAATATATTATTCCTCCTTATACTTAGTTTAGTATTTTTGTGGCAATTGATTCAGTTGGTTGTACTTCATTCCGATGATATAAATTTTTCCCCTCTATCTTCATAAGATACTGAGTTTTGAATCTACTTTTTAGGGTCTATGTGGGAAGAATAAAGATACAAGACCCTGTGACGGTTGCGGAATGAGCCTTCCTTCTAAATCAATGAAGAGAATGAAGGCTTCAGCTACTGGAGGTCAACTCTTATGTAAAACATGTGCTAGGGTACATTCCAACTGCATTATTGTTGGCCATTCTTAATTTCTTATCAAAGTTTAGTCTTCCAGTATTATAATTCTAAGTTTTTTTAGAATCTTTTTCACAAATAAATGCATCATTTTTTCAGTTAACGAAATCCAAACATTTTTGTGGCATATGCAAGAAGGTTTGGAATCATTCTGACAGTGGGAGTTGGGTGAGGCGATCTACTGTGTATTTTAGAGTTGTGATTATTTCATCTTTCTTCTTGCTTGAACCTAATGGTGATTTGTTATTAATAAATCGTTTGGCTCTTCTCACAACTTTAGGTGCGTTGTGATGGTTGTAAAGTTTGGGTGCATGCAGAATGTGACAAAATTTCTAGCAACCATTTCAAGGTCTGTTCATCATGTTTAAATGTCATATTACTGATCTGTTTTACCTGTATGTTGAGAGCACAAAAAGAAATTTCAAACTCCTGTCACTAAATCATTTTTGTTCTGTAGGATCTGGGAGGTACTGATTATTACTGCCCTACATGCAAAGTAAAATTCAACTTTGAGTTATCAGATTCAGAGAAATGGCTGCCAAAAGTGAAGTAAGTGTTTTCTTTCTTTTATTTTTAGCAGTTTTTTTTTTAACTCATAAGCTTATTCAGTTTTATTCTTCAACAACATATTATGTGACAACTATTTGGAGTTGGATTTAATTTTCCCTTTGCTTCAATGTCTTATGATTGTCAAGCCATAACAATCATCATATTTGTTTATCTGCCTGAAATTTATTATGTGGCACTCTGAATGGAGCTGTAAGCTTTGTTTACCTCTGTATATCTAATAGTTGTAGAGCCTTCTGATACAGGTGCAACAAAAATCAAGGTCAAATGGTGCTACCGAATAAGGTGGTTGTTCTCTGCTCAGGTGTGGAAGGCATATACTATCCAAGCCTTCACTTGTAAGCAAAAATTAACTCATGACTGTATAGCATTTAATAATGATTTGTCTATCTTAGTTTTGAGCCCTTGATTTGCCCTACTTGCAAAAAGGAGATCTGTTTTTTTCATATTTGTGTCTGTATGATTTGACCTCACCTATATTTTTCTGTTTCAGAGTTGTGTGCAAGTGCGGATCTTGTGGAACAGCAAAACTAGCACTTAGTGAATGGGAACGACATACAGGTTCCAAATTGAGGAATTGGAGGACTAGTGTTAAGGTGAAAGGTTCCATGCTACCACTAGAACAATGGGTTTGTACAACAGTTGATTTTTTTTTAAGTTTGTTCACAAGTTTATTTCTTTTAACAAGTTCATGTCTTTAAATGTTTTAGACTGATTGATTTTATGGCAATGGTTTGCGTGTGGGATTGACAGTTGGTGATTGTTATCATTTTTGTGTGGAAAAAAGTAATTGTTTCTGTATCGTACCACTATTCATGTTAGATTTGTGCTCAAAATTAGGCATATAAACTAATCTTGTATATTATCTATGGTTTTGCTATCTATGGCATCGGTGTCAAATTTTGTGTGTGGAAGTATTGCATCACCTGAGAATAGTCTATTAGGATGGCTGATTTATATCATATACTGACCTATCAAGGGCTTTGCAAATCTTGCTGCACTATCTTATCACAGATATTGGCGTTTTCGATAAGCAAAGCATATCAAATATATAGTTTAGTTTAAATCCACAATAGATAACATATACGAAGGCATAGTTGTAATTGTGGGTCAATGCTTAAATTTTCAATCACCGAAAAGTCCTAAAGAAAACATATTTTTTCTATGGTTTTAGTTCAATTTTTATCAGTGTTTAAATGGGACCAATCATCAAAGGTTTTTAAACTTTAATCTTGGTGGATTCATTTGTGATCATATGACTTGGAATTGAAAATTAACTTGAATTATATTGATATTTTTGTCAACCACCTTTCAATCTGATTTATGCCCTAGTCCCTTCCTTTTTTTCCAGAAAAACCTCTCAACCTATTGCAAAAAAAGAAAAACATTGCAGCCACCCTGAGAAGAAAAGTCCTGCTGCAGCCTGCCAATGTTTCCAAATGTCTTATTATAGATCTCTTGAAGGTGTTCCATGTTATATTGGTTGGCTTGTTTGTTTTAAGGCTTTGCTAGAAATGTCCAGTGGGCTTATTGATTTTGAAGTTTAACTTAGGGTTCCTGAGTAGTGAAATCCTATGAGGTGGCCACCTCAAGACTTGGTCTCCAGCAGGTTTGAGTCCGGCGACCATTTGTGACAT
This sequence comes from Dipteronia sinensis, assembly GCA_033220585.1. Lineage (NCBI taxonomy): Eukaryota > Viridiplantae > Streptophyta > Magnoliopsida > Sapindales > Sapindaceae > Dipteronia > Dipteronia sinensis. Next base: position 26,252,104 of record CM065642.1, read on the forward strand.
TTTTTGAGGTCACTGGAGAGTCGCCGTGAAGGTCTGAGTCTGGCCAGTATGTCGCCGGAGCATGGATGCCGTATTGAGGAAAATAGGAGGTGATGGTTGGTGGTGGCTGAAAAAAATTAAGGTTTTTTTTTTTTTTTTGAGGTGACTATGGAAGATAGGGTGTGCTGCAAAACATTGAATTTTTTTTCTTAAATTAGGGTTTGTGTTTGTTTGGGGTTAGTGTACGGAGGATAGGATGTGCTGCAAAGCACTGATTTTTTTTTTATTAAAAAAAAGGTAATTGTGATTTTCTATTTGTAGTATTCTTTTTTAATTTTTTTTGCATTATTTATTATTTTTGAATTGAGGCAGCCGTCTCGCGTCTCTAGGACATACCGCTTCGCACATTTTAAAACATTGGTGTTACATATTGAAGAATTTGTTTTGAACTTTTTTGTCTTCATCCTTTTTCTTCCCCTTATTCTCTTAAAAATTGTGAAAGCTATCTTATTAGTGTTTTGGTTTTTGTGAGATTTTTATTTTAATAACATTTTTGTTTACTCTGCAGATGCTGCAGTTAGCAGAGTACCATGCAAATGCTGTTGTTCCAGCCAAGCCTCTGAAGCGTCCATCTGTAAAGGAACGGAAGCAAAAGTTACTGGCTTTTCTTCAAGGTACATTTTTAATTTGAGGCATATGATTTTCATAATTTGATTAAATATTATATTCTTTTTTTTGTAAGGTAATTATTATACTCATTGTTGCATCGATTATACTGATTCCAATTTTACCGTGACAGAAACATATGAACCAGTTTATGCTAAGTGGACAACAGAACGTTGTGCTGTATGTAGATGGGTTGAAGATTGGGACTACAACAAAATCATTATCTGCAACAGGTATTGTCAATTGGCATTGATTTTTATATCATGGTGATTTAAGATTGATCAGTGCAGCTAATGCATTGATGCAGAAAGACGCTAAGATATTTCAATTTGGACTTGTTGCTTTTGGTTTTAGACATATTTTAAAATTGTTGCCAATATATCTGCTAAGCAAAGCTTGATCTTTTTGTTGGCTGGAGGTTCTAATATTTGTACAGGTATGTTTCTATCATGTTAATGAACCTTTTTTTTTAATCAGATGTCAAATAGCTGTGCACCAAGAATGCTATGGAGCAAGAAATGTTCGGGATTTCACTTCATGGGTTTGCAAAGCTTGTGAAACGCCTGATATTAAGCGGGAGTGTTGCCTTTGTCCTGTAAAAGGCAAGTTTCTGGATTAGCTGTATTTTGTGTTAGTTTCTAATATTATGTGTTTTTAGATTGTGCAAAATTGTCTATTATGCAAGTACATAAGATTAACTTTACAAGGACACCTGTTTTATCAGTCTCTTTCAGAACCTTTACTATATTTTTCTACACTGTCTACAAACTTTTTCTGCTAAACATCAGGAAGGTTAACGAAAGTATATGATAAATGTTAAATTTCTAGAGTAACTCGGTCCTTGTATTTTTTTTAGAAAGGTTTTGTTGCAGTCATTAACTAATTTTTGAACTTTCCTAATCCTGTAAAAGTACTTAGTAGAGATCCTGTTTTTATCAAAAAACAAGATTTTTATAATTTTCTGGAAAAACTCTATGGTGGTCCTCAAGGGTAAGTCCTGTTGATAGGCAGTCTTGGACTTTTAGAGAATTTGAAAATTCTTCTTGCATTGGGTTGTGGTAGGATAAAAAATTATAGAAATAAGTACAAGAAAAATTATAATAATTATAAAAAGAACAAAAGAGATATAAAAAATATTATAAGAAGCCATATGATAAGCCTTATAATAAATAATTCTTTAAATATGGTTATAATAAAGGCAAAGTTAAAAAGGCTTTTAATAAAGGAAAAAGAATTTATAAAAGAAAGAATCATCAAAGCTGTAAATGTTATTTATGTGGTAAAATAGGACATATAAAACCAAGGGTTGGGCCAGCAATAACTGTTGTAGTTACTTTTATATTGAAGTCACTTGATTAATCGCCTGTTCCTTGGTCGAAGATGGATTTACAACTTCTATTCATAGATTCTTTGCCTACAGGTCATCATTCTGAGGATATTGTTACTGAATCAGTCATATTGCATGTGATTTTGTTTTCTTAATCTTATTATGGTTAAAAGTCTAATATTCTTTTTTCTTTTTCTTTCCCCATCAGGAGGTGCTTTAAAGCCAACTGATGTTGATACATTGTGGGTTCATGTGACATGCGCATGGTTTCAACCTGAAGTCTCATTTGCAAGTGATGAAAAGATGGAGCCTGCACTTGGGATCTTGAGTATTCCATCAAATTCCTTTGTAAAGGTAGAATATTGATATTCCATCGAATTCTTCATTTTGGAAATTTAATTATGGTCAAATGATGCTTGAGGGGCTAGCGTTTGTTCATTTTTGTGAAAGGGTAGGCTATATAAACATTAAATTTGGACTTCAACACCCATTCATATATTTGCTCTTAATCCAATGGTTGTAATTTACTTCTTAATTCATTTTTTTTTTCCACTATTAGATTGAAAGCAAATGGATGGATAGATGTTGAAGTCATAAATTTTAAGTTAATATAGTCTAACCCTTTGTGAAAAAAAATACAACAATCTTTTATTGACCATAAGTTATTTCCCTACTATTTGTGCGATTTTGATGCAAATAAGTAAATCTTTGTGAATTTATTTCCTAAGGATATGTTTGGTTTAATTGTAGATTCTAAAATAATAATAATGTATTTATTTATTTTTAAAGTTGGTACTGAGAAAATGCATGATAAATAGTTTGAAAAGTAATTGTCTACACATAGTGAACCCCGAAATGGTTATATTATCTAATAAATCCCTTTTCAATTTAATTATCAAAACACTTTTTAATTGGCGGATTTATGATGAAAGTGATTATTTCACTACAGCAATCCTGATCCCATCCTAAATATTTTATTGGTAAAATGGAACGATGTCTCACATAATAGTTGGAAAGTGTTTCGTTAATGTTTGTGTTTATTAAGGATGGAGTACCAGTTAATTTGAGACTGTGGAACTTCCTGAGCATAAATAGATTTTGTTTTTCCACCATTTCATGATTCCTTGACATAGCGTTTCTCCCAATTTTGAGATCTCAATCTTGTAGCTTGGGGGTTTTCCTAGTTTCTTTTTGTTGTTTTATATTTATTTTTTAAACTTAATGGTTGATGTTATGTTGTTCCCATTCGCATGGTTTTGTAATCTCTTGTAGCTTTTTAACATATTGGTTCTTATTTCCTTGAAAAATGTAAGCTAAAATTTGCATTTCTCCATAGTTTCTATGTATGTGTAGTTGGTACATCTCATCTTCTAAATATGAATAACGTAATCGAGAATGTACTAATGTATGAATTGTAATTCTGATTATTTTTACTTTTTTTTGGAAACCCTGGTTATTTTTTACTTTAGTCAGATGAATTCATGCTTGTGGTTATGAACTAATTGGTAGTCTATGAATATAGCTGATGCATTTTAAATCTGCCTTGCTTCAGATTTGCGTAATTTGTAAGCAAATTCATGGCTCATGCACACAGTGCTGCAAGTGTTCCACTTATTACCATGCAATGTGTGCATCAAGGGCTGGATATCGCATGGAGGTGGTTTGCTACTGCTCTTTGTTTCTGTCTATTTGCATGCATGTGTATACTAACATGTTGCTACAGCTATATTGTTGCCTTTTACAAGTTCTGAATGATTTTTATATAAAAAAATTATTTGTGTAGATCATGATTTTTTTTCTGAAGTATGTTGATCATGATTTAGTTTGTCTGGTGCTTCTTTTATTGCATAACTTATACATTGGATTTCTTATCTGCATTAGTACATTGATCTGCTTGTGGCTTGAAGGCCAGTATAGAAAGAAAGCGATTGGCTGCGACGTTGCCTGTGTTATCCTTGACTTAATAAATTGACCAGAATTTCCTGAACTTGATTACTGAGGATATTATGGTGGCCCCATGTCAATATGAAATCTTGTTTATACTTCTTTGGTTTCTAACCTTGTTTTTTCCTTGTAATTCTCGTAGTCTTGGTCGGGATGATTACATGATCTGCCTTGAAATTCTTCATAAATAAAAGATAGTTTAAGGTGTAGATAAGCCCATAATACAATGATGGTGGGATTTATTTTGTAAACATCGATAATATGAGGGGATTGGGATTGTTTCAAATGGTTGCCAATACATATATATATTATGCACTTATTTCCAATGTTTTAAAAAACGTGAGGCGGTTCGAGTTGGTTTGTCCTAGTGAGTCGAGGCGGCTGCCTCAATTTTCAAATATTAAATAATGCAAAAAAATGAAAAACACAAAACTAAAATACTGTATCATCCATAACATTAAGTAAAAGGTCCACAATCAACATCAATGATAGATTCTAGATAAATGAATACCTTTCAGAGGCTGTGAGGCGTTTGGTCGAGTGTGAGGTGATGTACGGGTGTGGGGCTGTGGATGGATGTTTTAGGGTTTATTAAATTAGTTTTTAATTTAGACAAAATGCCCTTGATCTAATTTTTACAAGCGATGGAGGGCCAAGGCTGCATGAGGTGTGCCTCAAGGCGGCCGCCTCAGCAGAGTTTTGAAACATTGCTTATTTTTAGGCTTTTGTCAACTTTCAGATTTTGGTTCAAATAACGGTTGAGTAGTTGCCTGCATTTTGCCTATATTCGGATTTCTGATTCCTCTGTTATTATTTACTGTATTCATCTCTGCTCTATATTGCAGTTGCATTCGTTGGAGAAAAATGGAAGACAGATAACAAAAATGGTATCCTATTGCGCTTATCACAGGTAAGCATTAATTTCTACAGATAATTGCTTTACACACACAACCATTTTCACTTGTTTGGAAAGGTTGTGAGTGTGTGTCTACACAAATGTGGGATCCCTGAAATAAGTTATGTGCGGGAAGTCTTAAACATTCTTGTTATAGTCTTGATCATAAGTATTAGAATCTTGACGAGTTTTGTGAGACTATAACAAGGACCTTCAAGACATCCCGTTCATAACTTTATGTAAGATAAGGTTAAGGTGGCACCTTATACGGAAAAATTAACTTCTTGAATTTGTACAAATTTTTCTCTTTTGTTTGCTTTTAGTAATTTGTACTAGTACAAATTCAAGAAGCTTATTATTTATTTATTTATTTTAAGGCCTCTCTCTCTCTCTCTCTCTCTCTCCCTCTCTCTCAAACACACACACACACACATACATACATGCTTTTATACAAGTGTTTGTTGTTTATTATCTTCATGGTTTGGTTTTTGTTGCAGGGCCCCAAATCCAGATACTGTATTAATTATCCAAACCCCGTTAGGTGTTTTTTCTGCCAAAAGCCTTATGCAAAATAAGAAGAGGGCTGGTTCAAGGCTTATTTCATCTAACAGAACAAAACTTGAAGAGGTTTCTACAATGGAATCTACTGAAGATGAGCCATTTTCTGCAGCGAGGTGCAGAGTATATAAGAAACTGAAAAATAACAAGGTGCCTTAAATTTTTATATCTGTTTCATTTTACCTCAGCATTTCTATCCTTTTGTTTTGCTTTAACAGAATACCAGATGGTTGGTTTCTTTGAATAACTTATTCTTAGAAACTATTTACTGCTTGAGTTGTAGATGAAAGATGCTCTTGTTTTCTTATTTGTGTGGTCGTGTATTATTTATTTATTTATTTTCCTTCTCTCTGTGGGAGGCTGGGGATGGTCAGTCTTGAAAATGACCTATGGTCTTAAGTTTGTTTGGTTCTTTGTAACTAAAAGTAATCGGTGTTGAAATGAAATTATCTTTTTAGGCATTGTCTGAATCAGAAGATGAACGTTTATCAAAATATATTTAAAAATGCGAGACGATGTAAATAAGTCGGGCAGATTAATATGGTTTTCCTTATTGCACTAAAAAAAACATTAAACTGTCATCATTCATGAAATGCCAAGTTTTTTCATTTTTGTATGTTTTAACATATTACTCTGTCAATTTTTCATCTTTGTATGATTTGAAAAGGTATATCTGTTTTACTGTGACATAACACCATCGGTCTTTTCACTTCCATTTTTTTTTTAATGTTTTCTAGAGAGCAGAAGAAGAAGCTATTGCCCACCAGGTGATGGGACCTTGCCATCATGCCTCAGGCACAATAAAAAGCTTGAATACATACAGAGTAAATTTAATTCCTTCTTGTATTTGATGGATTTGCTTTCTTTTTTCTTTCTCCTTTGTTCAGGATCTAATAGAATATTGGGTGTTTTCTATTTTCTTTCCCCTTGACAGGTAGTAGAGGAGAGTAAAAGTTTTTCTTCTTTCCGTGAACGTCTTCACAACTTACAGGCAAATCTCAAAAGCTTTTTAGTTATTTTTTAAATATTTAACTTTTTTGGCTGTCTTTTTAAGTATTTTACTGGAATACAAATTCTACTGCAGAGAACCGAGCATGACCGAGTTTGCTTTGGTAAATCTGGAATACATGGCTGGGGCCTCTTTGCACGTAGAAATATTCAAGAAGGTGAAATGGTGAGTTAAAGACTCCATCAAATACAGTTCCTGATAGTAGGAATTTTGCTTATTTAATTTTTTATTTGTTTCTTAAGGTTGCGGAATTTTCTCTAGGATATGTTTCCCACAGATACATGAAGATCCTTAGACTAGGGTGTCTTTTTTAAAAGTGCAATGGAAATGAAATTCTTTCATGGTGTTATTGTAGCACTAGAATGATCCGATGCACCCAATTTAGAAAGGTTTTCGCTATCACCAAAAATGATGTTGGAATTTGAATGCTAGAAATGATCCTTGTTATTGAACGAAATTCTCATGAATGATAGTAGCATCAGTATGAACAATCTGCAATGCTTTTAAAGTTAAATGGTTTATTCAGGAAGAGGCAAAGTATGCGTGTGAACGAATAATTTGTATGTTGTCATTTCTAATGAAGTAATGATTGAGATACTCTTTAAACATAATAACAGATGTGTACGTTTCTTCAGGTTCTTGAGTACCGTGGGGAACAGGTGCGGGGCAGTATCGCGGATCTAAGAGAGGCACGCTATAGATTAGAAGGGAAAGACTGCTATGTAAGTTAACTTTTCCTTTGCTCTTATGATCTGCAAATGCTACTCGTTAAATTAGAATGACAGAATCTTAGTTTTGGGTTAAACTCGAGTTGTTAACACTATACTCCCATCTAAATGTAATGTCTGTTCTAATTGGCCTAGATTGGATATGGATTTTACTGTTTCCCATCATTTTTTTTTCTCCTCCCTCTTGTTCTTTCCTTTTCCTCTTAATAGCTAGATGGTGACAAGATTTTTTCATACAGCTGTTCAAGATCAGTGAAGAGGTAGTGGTGGATGCTACGGATAAAGGGAACATAGCACGCTTAATCAATCATTCTGTAAGTTATGCATATTAAAGTTCTATTTGTTTTTATTCAGGATTCTGCCTTGTTGTGCATTACCTACCTTCTTTATCGTTTCGTAAATAATCCCTACTATGTTGACCTTGATTGATATGTTGACCTTGATTGATAGTGTATGCCCAACTGCTATGCAAGAATAATGAGTGTGGGTGATGATGAGAGTCGGATTGTCCTCATCGCAAAGACTAATGTATCTGCTGGTGATGAGCTAACGTATCTCTCTCTCTCTCTCTCTCTCTCTCTCTCTCTCTCTCTCTCTCTCTCGCTCCCTCTCTCTCTCTCTCTCTCTCTCTCTCTCTCTTCTTCATTCCCTTGCAGTTTTGTTTAAGAAGTTTTACTTCTTCATTCCCTTGCAGTTTTGTTTAAGAAGTTTTAGTTGTAATGTATATTGCCTTGTTTCCTCATACAGGTATGATTATTTGTTTGATCCTGATGAACCCGAAGAATTCAAAGTCCCCTGTCTATGTAAAGCGCCAAACTGTCGGAAATTCATGAATTAGGATACACACACAGCAAAGTCATTGTTTCTCCACAAGGAGCACTAACCCAAATCCCCTTGCCTGCGGGATCTCACAGTTCTTATACCGAAATTCGTAGCTTTTATCAGGAAAGGAAAGTATATCTATTTTTCTTTTCCTTTTTTTTTTTTTTTAATTTTATTTTTTACAGATTTTCATGCTTAATAAAAGCAATAGGTCTGCCATCTGATTGGCTTCATCCATTTTGTGTAAATTCGTTGACACCATTCATCAAAATAGTGTAAAAGCTTAATCCCTTTTCATCTGAAATCAACTTGCATTCTCTTTAGAAACATTTGTTATTTTGATTGTCCGTAGGCTGCTGTTGGAATGATAAAAATCAATGAAATATGTCAGTTGAGAGACTTAATGGAATCTTGCAATTTAAGCAATTACTGGGTGATTGGAAATATTTGATCTCTGTAATTTATATTGGTTTCTAGAGGTCTGAATAAGTTTGATAAATAGAAATTGTTATGAAAGGAATCAAATTGTTGTCCATCCAAAATCTTGTTAAGTTTGCTATGGATGGAGGGAGGGATATGTCCTGTCATACTGGTGAGAGTAGCTTTCTGCTTTCCAATTGAAAAATCTATTATCTATGACTAGGATGGTAGCAAAAGTTTCTTCGGTTGAAACTCGGACCCTTTTACTGTCACCATCACTTGTTCTTCAGCTTCCAAATTTTCAATATCAGCTTCAGACTCTCTAACATGAATGACGGTTAAATTTATTGGAAAGAAAGGTATCAGTTGACTTGATGTAGAACCTCAAGCTCAGTTCAATTGGCCCTTGAAGTTAAGGGTCTTCAAATGTGTCAGGAATGCTTCCATAAAATCTATTTGTTCAAGAAAATCTGTAAAGCTCCCCAACCCCAAGCAACCTGTTGTAAGAAAGATCAAGTGTAGTGATCATATTTGCCCCTGGGCCTTAGAAATGAAGAAATTCAAGAGATGTCCAATTAGGCATCTGGCCATGGATGTTGTTGTCAGCATTAAGTTGTTTTGACTTGAGTTGTTAGAATGGCTTTAAAGGGAGAGCTGCCTTTGAATCATAGTGTTGTGAGAAAGATATAGATGTATAAGGTTTTCAAGCTCCTTAATTTGTTTGAAAAAAGTCTGCGATAGTGAGATTGACAAGATCAAAGATTTAATTTGTAATTGAGCCATGCAGCCTATTATTGCTTAAATCGATGCTCTGAAACTGCAATGAATCTTTTTTCCTTTGATTTTTTTTATTTAATAGGATTATATTATATTTAATAGTTTAAAATTGATTGTGTTAAGAGGAGAGAGCAATTAAAACTTTTTAGTATAAAGCAAGGGCAATTAAGAGTTTTCATAAAAAAATTCAACCAAACACCATCTTTAACGGATTTAACTTACTGGTGAGGGACGTTTGTGCGTTTAAAGTCATTAGTTGAATATTTAGTCATAATGGAAAAAGGTAGGGTATATTTGTGCAATTAAAGACATTAATTAAATATTAAGTAAAAATGGAAAATGGTAGGGTAATTTGTGCATTTGCCCATAATTATATATTTATATTAGCTTGGTTTCTAGAGAAAATTTCATCATCATCCTTGTTTCAATAACTATCAATTTAATATCTCTTGTTTAACTTGCATCAAACAAATCCTCGTATTTTTTGTTAAAATTATAAAAATTCTTATTTCAATTTGATTCAAAATCGTCCTTTTGGATAGTGAAATTTAAGTTTGATGTTAGTATAAAAGGGTAGTTTGGTACTTTCAATTGTAAATGTTAATTAAAATAGGGTTAATTGCATTAAAGACCCTGAATTTTTCCATTAAGACAAAATATCGGTAAGTTTCATAACTTAAACACAAAGATACCATGTTGTTAAAGGCAATCGGTTAAATTTATCTATTGACCAGCCAAATCTATAAAAAGACGATTTTACCCCTACCACGTCATCCAAAATTTATATTTACTATTTATTATTTATACTTATCCATTAAAATAATTAAAAAAATTAAAAACAAAAACCTTATCAAAATCTTCATCTCCAAGATCTTCAACTCCATCTTTATCGTTTAAAAAAAAATCCATCTTTATCTTCATCTTCACCGATCCATCCATTTCTTCTCAACTTCATCTTCATCACACCCAACAAACACAAAAACACAAATCAAATAAAAATATTTTGAAAAAAATTATATATCAAAAGTAATTAAAAAGCTGGAATAAATCTGAATAGGTACAATATGAAAAAATCGTGTGAGCTCAAGAAGAAGATGAAGACGATTTTGGAGGAGCTATGGAATGGAAGGATGCACGGCGAAACCCAGAAAGTGAAAAAAAAAAAAAAAAAAAAAACTTGAGTTCTCTTCTGTTTTGTTTATATTCCAGTTCTAAAGAAAATAAGAGAGAGAGAGAGAGAGAGAGAGAGAGAGAGGATTTTGGGGTACTTTAGTAGTGGTATACCATCAAAATAGTTCGTGCCTGGCAGGCCAAGCCAAGCCGGCACAGCCCGACCCATAAGCAGGCCAGGCTGAGACCTACATAAGACCGCAGGCATTGCTAGGTTGGGTCGGCCCGGCCTAGCCTATAAGGCCTGTGGTCATTGGCCAACAGTCGGCCCATGTGTCGGCCGTTGACCAACGACCACTTTATTATTATGTTTTTTACCGTTCAACATCTACTTTTTTGAAAAAAAAAATTAAAAAATTATTTAAAATTACCCTTTTATCCCCCAATTCAATTTTTCTATAAATACCCCACTCCAAATCAAATTTTTTTCTCACCTCTCTCTCTACTCTTTGTAATATCTAATTTCTCATTCTCTCTCTCTCTCTCTCTCTCTCTCTCTCTCTCTCTCTACTCTCTCTACTCTCTGTACACTCTAATACTCTATAATATTAATCTCTAATTCTCTATAATAGTATAATATCTAATCTCTCATTCTATAGTCTCTACTCTCAACCAAGGCACCAATTCACTATTTCTCTACAAATTACAAACTACAAACAAATGTAATTTCTTATTTATTTTTAATTTTATATTTATAATTTATGCTTAGTAGTTAGTAAATTTAATATTAATATTTATGCTTAGATTTTATTTATAATATTTATACTTAGTATTTTTATTCTTAAGTTTATATTTAATATTTCTGATTTTATGTTTAGTATATTTAATATTTATGACATAGTTTTTTTTTTATATTTTAATATTTATGCATTGTAGGAAATGGATCCTACTATAATTCTTGTTCGTTTTGACGATGGATTGAACATGGACAATGATGACTAACAAATTTTGTCATTGTCACTGGAAGTCGAAGTCGAGCAAGATAGTCAAGGTCTACCTAGTCCTTTCGCCTCCACACCGGGGTCAACCATATCAAGACCCAGAACCAGAAAGACGAAATCTCTGGTATGAGAATGTTTTGATCTGGAAGAGGTAACCGATCCGTATGGTCAAGTAATATCTATGGCTCATTGTAAATTTTGTAAGAATTTATTGACGAGTTATAAGAAATAAACGAGACATTTGAGAAGGCATAAAGATTCATGCATGCTTAAGCACGGTAAGTAGATACTATTAGACTGACAAAACTACAACGGAACCCAAATGGATCTGTTACGACGTGGAGATATGACGATGCCAATGTTAGGGAATGAATGGCACGCTATATTGCATAAACCAATCGACCGATTAGTTTCGGTGATAGTCCTTTTTTTGAAATTTTTATCAAAAAAGCATACAACCCCCAATTTACAGCTGTGTCTAGAAACACCACTAGAAACGATTTACAAAAATATTTTTACTCCCACCGAGTCAAATTGATCGCTCAATTAGAGCGTTTCAGTGTTTCTATTGCACTTACTTCCGATATTTGGAACGCACGTTCCAAACAAGATTATTTATGTGTCACGGGACATTATTTAGATTCTGATAGGAAGATCCAAAAAAGAACTCTTGGTTTTTGTACTATGGATTTCCAACATACCACTCAAATTATTTATGACGTTATTTTTGATGTTTTAAACGATTTTAGACTAATTGGACACATCATTTCCTTCACATTAGATAATGCATCATCAAACACGTCCATTAACTTGTTTGTAGCCAGCAATGTCCATCAAGATGGGGCTCATCTCTTCCACCAACGGTGTGCATGTCACATCATAAATTTAGTTGTGAAATCAGGTTTGAAGGTTGTAAGCGGTCATATAGATCGCATCAGAGATGCCATTACTTATATCAGCGGCTCTAATCAAATAGTGAAAAAAAAATTCCAGATACTATACAACTAAAGACAAATAGTCCAGAAGGTTCCAAACAAATATGTCGATAAGGTGGAATTTCACTTATTTAATGTTGCAAAGTGCTATTGATTATTCTATTGAAATTACATGTTATTATAATAAGGAAATGGCCCTGATGAGCAGTCCAACCCTAAACAAGGACGATTGGTTTGTGGTAGAAATGTTTGAAATTTTGTACTCTCAAAGAGATGATCCCATCTTAAGCACCGCAATTGCGGCGATGATGAAAATTTTTCAAAAATACTGGTATGTAATTCCTTTACTCTATACCCTAGGTTGTATAGTAGATCCTGAGATTAAATTAAATGGTTTAAAAACTTTTCTTGAGTTTATTGATCGTTACTTGGATTTAGATCTAACTTAACATTTTACTAAGCTGCAATCCAAGTTGTTCGAAGTTTATCGTTTTTATGAGCGCAGGTTTGGCGACAGAAACACGCAACAGTTGGATCAACCGAACATCTGCCCGATGAAGAGAAATTCGAGAATCCTAACCGACAACCAAGAGTCTTCATCTTCATCTTCATCATCATCATCTCAACATAGTGAAATGAACACTTTCTTTGAAACTAAGTTCGAAGCAACCCATCAAAGGGACTTCTAAGAATTTGATCTACTGTTATGGTGGTGGAACCATACCGAGGATTATCCAGTATTGTCCCAACTAGCAACGGACGTACTTGTCATTCCTGTGTCCACTGTTTGTTCAGAACGTGCATTCAGCACCAGTAAATGTATAATCGAACCTAGAAGATCTTGTTTGACCCTTGCGGTGGTGGAGGTATTAACATACCTTAATTATTGAGAGTATGCAGAGATGATAATGCAACATCAACCGGTGAATGAAGAACTAATTTGAAGTTTTTCCAACATATACTTCGATGAAGCTTTCGGTTCCGGCAGTAACCAGCAGAACTGAAGACTTAATTTTAAATTGTTAATTATACATGTATTCGTAATTTTGTAATTCGATTGCACACTTTTTCCCTTACCAAGTTTTTATCTTATTGGGCTTTTCTTGGTAATGTTTTTAACGAAGCAATCACAAATAATGTAAACTGAAATGTGAATAAGTAAATAAAATTCAGCTCTTTCTTAATTCTTACATCTTTATGACTTTATTTATTCTTTGAATAATTTTAGTAAATAAATAAATTATAATTTTATCCATTTCTTACATTTTATTTCATTATTCACTAGACTAAAATAAATAAGAAATAAATTTTAAACTTAAAATTAAATAAGAAATAAATTTTAAACTTAAAAATTAAAATACATAAGTTAAAATAATAAATAAATTTTTAACTGAAAATATGAATAAATAAATAACTTTTTAACTCAAAAAAATAAATAAAGTAGGAAATTTTTTTAGAAAAAACAATTGAATTGAAAAAAATAAAAAAGTAATAAATAACTGGCAGGCGACCTGTTAAGGCTGCTGGCCTACCTTAGGCCGTGCTGGCAGGCCATGCCAGGCCGTGTCCCCACATGCCTTAACATGCTGGGCCTTGGCACGACCCGTTAAGGAGCCGTGCCTTTTAGGCATTGCCAGTGAAGCTCTTCATCCCCATTTGTAAGCGGAGATGAAATTCATAATCATCTGTCCCGATTTGGAGAAGATTTGAGGCCGGTAGATCGTAGGTGAAAAATGTCATTGATGTGACATGATTATGGTAGAAAATGAATTTCTTTTACCCAATATTTTCCTTTATTTACGATAATTAAATTAAAATTTCTTAATCTAATTAACTAGCTATTAAATTAAATAAGAAAACATTAACTAATTATTAAATCTGATTTAATAACCAGATAAAATATCAAAATCATCACTGTTGTTTTATTAAATAGAAACTTAGGGGGGTGTATTGGATTGGGATTTTAATAGACAATTTTGAGATGTAAGGATTTTATGGATTTGCAAGACTATTAGGATTATTAAGATTGTTAGGATTATACTTTTAGGATTATTAAGATTGTTAGGATTATACTTTTAGGATTATTAAAGATTATATGGACTAGACTTTTAGTATTATGAAAGAGTCTTTGGATTTTATTTATAGACTATTAGGATTATCTAGACTTTATTTTAAGATTTTTTGGACTTTTAAAAATACGACTTTCAAAAATCGATGGTAGTGCTCTATAATCTTGTTAAGGGCAGTTACTGATCAACAAAGCAAAGAGATGTTCAAGAATTTCATTACAGTGAAGTAGCAAAGCACAAAACAAGACAACTCAAAGACCCAGAAAGTGAATTCAAATTGGGGATTCAGTAACAACCATGATAGAAAAAAAACAGTTTTTGTTGCGTATTACTATCTGATTATGATTATAATGATTCTCTCAAAACCAAAACACAAAAATACAAAATTTTGATAACAACCTAGAAACCAGAAAAGAGCGAAGCAAGAGAGAAGCTAAAGATGATTTTGAGTAGGGGTGAGCACCCAAACAGCCAAACCGATCAACCCACCCAACCCAAACCAATTTAAGCGGGTTGGTTTGGTTTTGTTTTGTTAAAGAAAAAAAAAAACCGAATGGATTATTTTTTAGTAACCCGATTGGTTTGGGTTGGTTTGTGAGTTGTCTTTTATCAACCCATATAACCCAACCCAAATCATTACATACTTATATATATATATATATATATATATATATAATATTATCATATAAAAAAATCAAATTTAACCTAATTTTATATTATATTTATGTTCAAGGTTACCGCTTCCCCAGTTCTAAGTTCTAACTCCCTCTATTTATTCTTAAAGCTATTTCATCTCATCCGAAGTTGTTGGCACTAAACAAATTTATTGAGGATAAGTATTTATTTTGTTATTATTATTATTATTGTTTCGTACAAAAACACATTAAGCAATACGATTTACTTTATTTATATAAGTTTTATGCGTTCTACACTTGAGTTTTTTTTTAACTATTATTATTATGTACTTGGGTTAAATTTAGTATTATTGTTTATCTTATATCTACTTATATTGATATTATTATATTTGTTCAAATAAAAAAAATGTGATTATTTTCTTAAACCGACAAACCAAACCGAACCAAACCGATTTTTATTGGTTTGGTTTTACCTTATAATTGGTTTGGTTTTGGTTGTAAAAAAAAATAAACTGATTAAATAATGATTTGGTTTGGGTATCGTCAAACCCAACCCAAACCAACCCATGCCCACCCCAAATTTTGAGTGAGAGAGAAAAGTCTAGAAAGTATTGAGGGAGAGGGCAAGACAATTTTGGGTTCAAACTATTTATACAAATCACTAAAAAGTTTGGAAAATCCATTTTGTCATGAAATCCTAAAAATCTTGATCTCAATCCAATACCACCAGACAATTTGCTGCCACTTGAAAGTCTAGATCAAATACCACAAGACAATATAGACTTTTTAAAAAAAAATTAAAAGTCTAGATCCAATACCACAAGACAATATAGACTTTTAAAAAAAATCTTAAAAATCTAAATCCAATACCACAAGACAATATGAACTTTAAAAAAAAAATCTTAAAAGTCTTGATCGAATACCACTAGAGTTATCTAACTTGTTAAAAAGTCTCAATCCAATACCACCCGACTTTTACTTCCCCAAATTGTCTAATAAAATCTTGAACCAATACACCCCCCTTAGTCCTCATCTCCGCTTACAAATGGGGATTGAGAATTGAGAGTGGTCTCTTCATCCCCATTTCACCCTGACTTTTTTTTAACCCATTTCTTCCATTTTCCGGTTTCCCTTGTTTTAACCTTATATTCTAAATAGTCCTAAAAGCCTAATTTTGTTTTTTATGTTATAAACTTTAATCAATTCATTCATTTTTTTAATTTCATTTTCATCTGACCATGTAAATTTTAATATATTTGATAATTTTTAGTAAAATAAATGTCAAGGTTGATGGAGTCTTTGTTTGCCAACCTTCCTTCGTCTTTCGAAAGAAAGTTGTGGTCTTAACCACCAAGCAAGTTCATAGGTTTGCAAGGTTGATGGAATATTGGAATCTACCTCATTAAGTTGTGTGACAAGATGTGCAGAAAAGTTTGCCATATTGAGATTTGTCCAAGTTAAAAGTTAAAAAAAGTAATAAGAGGTCAAGTAAAACTTGTAAAACAGGAGAAAGAGATTTCAATTAAAAATGTCGACTAGATCACATATTACAACACCCAACACCCCCTTCTTCACCCCCGCCGCCCCCCACACCCCACCCCCCCCCCTTAAAATACACTAAAGGAAGACCATTAACATAGAAAAATAGACCAACGATAAATTTGTCCAAAATTTTAGTTGACAAAATTCAACTACTTAAGCAAGCAAAATTCGAAATCCACCACAAAGCATCGGAGTTGATTCTACATCATGATAAACTGTCCACTTAAGAAATTTGCTGTCAGCATTATGTTTATGAGATCTTTGCTCTCGAGAAGTCCATCTCCGGATGCTGCACACAGTCAAACGTAAAAATGAGATGATTTTGGTTGCAAAAAAGTATTTTCGAGAAAGAGAATCTGTCAAATGGTTAGAGGAGTTGAATTGTGCAAATCATTCACCTCAGACATGAACTTCTTTAGAATCTCCTGCTTTTGCATCTCATCACTGGTTGGCAGGCCCATGTTCTTTTGCCTTTGATCAAACTGTAGAATACGCTCAGGGATCATTAGGCAATCGAGATAGTATATTAAACAAACAAAAATACCGAAAGACGACGCAAATAGGAATCTTAATTTAAACCGAAGGGATACGATTATGCAAATATCAACAAAATGGGCACACCAGTTCATGATAGTTTTTTTCATTCTATATCCATAAATCTACCAACTTCAAATTTTCTTTGTTTAATATGCTTCTATTGGAGACTACTACCGGATTCTATAACTTGGTCATCACAAAACCCGTGAGATAGACTACTAGTCTACTGCCACACTCTAAAACTTGGTCGTCACAAAACTTGTGAGATGTAACATCCCAGGTACATTACAAAAGAGGATCTAGAATAGCAAACTCTTGGGCAAACAACAAGTCATACCACTGAACCTAACCATAGTAATTAATTAACTTAAAAAAGGCTACATCTCTATTGCTACAGATAAAATATATGATGCAGTGCCTTAGATCTTAGTTTGAATTTCCTAATGGTGATCTCTTAAATAAAATAATCAACAGGTTAAAAAAATTAATAAAATTCAAGTTATTAATTGGGGCGGTCAGGCTATACCAACTTAAATTTCGGATTTAATTTTTTGACTTCAATATCTCAATCACTCATGTGCTCATATGCTAATAAATTTTAAATAACAGTGTTGAAAATGGAAATTGAAAAAGAATGAATTACCATCATTTTTTCAACTGTCTTCCTTGTTTCTGGATCCAGGTCAGATAATTTGCTGTTCTCAGGTTCGACTTTCTGGGTGTCAATTTCAGGACCTCCTTTCAGTAAGGATTTCCACCACTCCATCTGGTTGTGCTTGGTCAAAAGAATGGAGATAGTTTTCTGGTCCTCTGTAACAAGTATGCGATTATTTATTATGTGCTACTCATAAATTAAGACATGACTCTTAATGAAAACATGCGAAACCACAAAATAATTATCAAACTCAGTTTAAAAAAAAGTGCAAGTATCCAAGAAATTATTAAATCCTTTGACAAATCAATTGTTTTTCCATGTTGCTAGAACTTTCCCACTATTTTTATTCTAGTCGTGTACTAGAGTTCTAATTCCCAATATTCAAAGTTTGATAAGTATGTTTTTATGTGTCTAATGTGGTTGTACCATACCTATGCTCCAATAGGTATCATCAGGCTTGATGAGTTGACAAAGTTCACCCTGAAAATATTTGAAAATAAATAATTAGAGGTGAACCAAGTCAGAAAACTAGCATAGAAACTGATAGCAGAGAAATGATAAATGTAACAAAAAACAAATAAATGGAAATAGTAAATAACTTACATCAATTATTGGAGGCTGGCCCTTAAGACCCACTTTAAGACGGTCCTTTTTTATCTCAACTACTACAAACCTTGCTTTGGTCCCAGGAGGAATGGGGACATTAAGAGAAACCTCTTGCAGGGTCTGTGTCCAAGAGTAATTATCCATATCAAGACCATTGCCATTATTTGGAGCTGTCCAATTATTTAAAAGCAGAGAAACCAAAGTTAAAAAACATATCAATGCATTATAATAACACCTCCCACAGATTTAAGGATAACTCGAATAAAACATGACATATCCTTCATCCAGAATTTGAATTTGGCATGCAAGGCAAACATTAAGAGTATTAATTTTAAAAAAGTCAACTCATTTGAAGATCAACACAGCAAGCAGACAGTGAATTGACCATATTATTGCAATTTGCAACAATGCAATCCATATGACCTACTTTAAAGTAGTTACCATTAGACATCAAACATTGTTAATCTATGGACCTAATAGCTCCCACACCCGATTATCAAGATTTGCTTTCGAGAAACATTACATACAATTGTGCAGCTCACTAGACCTCTGCACTACTTCTCCTGACTCCCAAGGTGGATTAGACACAGATGCTCAAATTTTAGGTCATACCTAATCTAACACTATTAAAGAGCAAAGAAACTCCATAATCATCAAAACACAAACAACATTAACTTTTCCTCAAACACATTGTTCAGAACAATTATAAATTTCATTTTCTGAATCATATATATTTAATAATTAAATCCTATTTAAATCAATCACCACATGAAACCCGAAACCGACCAAAAAGTTTTCATTATTCCTAGCTTTCCTCCTACACATACCAAGAAAACAATAAACAATCAATCATCATCTATTATTCACATTAAATGTAAATCACGAAAGCGAATTTCAACAATTAAAAAGACAAATTAAAGATCTTAATCGAACCAGCCAAAAAATAATATCAAATTTAAAAATCAAAATCAAAACCTCTAGGTTCGTTCCCGTTGGCATCCGACTGCGGCTTCGTCGGAGCTTTCTCGACCTTGATAGTCTTCTTTTCCTCCTCCGTCAAGGCCTCCTTCTTCACGCTCTTCGCCTTCGCCTTCGCCTTCTCCTCCTCCTCTGCTGCCTTCCTCTTCTTGCTCCTTTCCCTCACAGCTCGCAGCACCGTCGCGATTTGCTTCTCCGACGAGTCCATCGCGAGGAAGTCGCACTCCTTGGACATGAACTCGAAGACCTTCTCTAGAAACCCTAGCGGATTCGTTGGGTCGAACTTCGCGCTATACGTCGTCGTCTTCGGCGAGGAGGACGACGACGAAGCCGAGGAGTCGGAGACTGGCTTCTCGTCCTCTTGAAAATCGGAGATGATCGCCATGGATTTTGATTTTGTCGAGCGAGTTACGATTAGTCTTAACAGATTCAGTGAGTTAGCTACAAGCGAATTTTTAGGACTGAGAAAGGGTTTATATACAAAGTAGCAGAGGTCAGTGAACAGACTAAGGACATGTTTGTTACGATTTCAAAAAAAAATAAAATGTTTGGTGCTCACCCGTTAGCACCAAGCAGGAAACCGAAAATCGATAAATATACTAAAATATCAACCGATATATCCGTATTTTGGAGGGATCGATATCGAAATAGGTAAATATCTAATATTCTACAGAATATTCTGTTGATTTCGAAATATCCGTTAAAATCTCCCGATATTCCCGAAATATCCCGAATATTCTTGAAATTTCATGAATTTCATGGATATTTTATTATTAAAATAATTTTTTTTAATCCTAAACAATTATATTATTGTTAAAATAATTTAGATTGAAAATTATTTTAGAAGAAGCATTTACAAATTTATATAATCATGGATGGTTACTATCGCAAATGAGGGAGGTTTGTAAATGGGAGATAGTACGGCCTAGTGCAACTCGATTTGCGACCAATCATATTGCCCTTGATAGTCTTTTGAAAAGAAAAAAAAACAAATTTGAAACAATTATTTACCAGTGATGCATGAGCTGCAAATCGATTGAGTGGAACAGCAAATGGAAATAGAATAGAACGACGTATTTTA
This sequence comes from Dipteronia sinensis, assembly GCA_033220585.1. NCBI lineage: Eukaryota > Viridiplantae > Streptophyta > Magnoliopsida > Sapindales > Sapindaceae > Dipteronia > Dipteronia sinensis. The sequence goes on from CM065642.1 coordinate 26,272,378, forward strand.
AATTTAGAGTTTTGGGATAATGTGGCTTCTGTAGTTAAAATATATGAGTCACTATACCAGGTTCTGAGATTGGTTGATATAGAAGTTGTACTCACTATGACTATCGTGTATGAGTTAATGCGTATGACGAAAGATGCAGTAAAACAACAAATATGGAGTAAAAGGGTTCTAAACATTATACAAGACCGGTAGGATAAAATGCTCAATCACCCACTAGATATTGCAGGTAAATTTTATTTTGAATTGTTTGTCATTCATAATTAAAATTTAGTATAGTATTTATACTAAAATTATTCTTTTTTTTCTTCTAGCTTACTATTTGAACCCGAAGTACAAATATGGAGATAATATTGGGGATAATTCAGATCTTCTGAAAGCCGTACATAATGTCTATGCGCAATTAGACACTGAAGCTACATGAATTGCTAATTTTAGAAATGAGGTAAAAAATTACAATTTACAACCAATTTTATAATTCCAATATTATAAATTCATTGCATGGGAGTATTGTGTCGTATTAATATATATTATATACATATTGATCTCATGGATGTAGCTCATATACTTTAAGGATGGAAGGAAAAGTTTTGATGAACGAGCAACCATTGCAGCTAGAAGCAAAATGCAACCGGGTATATAACTTTTATTATAAAAATTTACATATTAATAATAAATAATAATATCATTGAAATAATACTCATACTTATAATACTTAATGATTTTTATTACAGCTGATTGGTGGGTAATGTATGGAAACTGTGATCCATCATTGCGTGCAATAGCAGTTCGCATACTGTCACAAACATCATCATCTTCTGCATGTGAAAGCAATTGGTCCACATTTGTTTTAATCCATACAAAACAAAAGAACCGTCTTGCCTATTCTAAGCTTGAACAACTTGTTTACTGTTATTATAATATGAAATTGAAACTTAGGGATATGGCAACTGAAAAAGATAAAGTAAATGAAACTGATTTTATGGATCTACTTCAAGTAGCTGCTGAAGCAGGAGACGATAATGAAAATCCTAATTTTGACTGGGTTAGACCTACCTCCTTAGATAATGATGAGGGAAATTCTGATCCACATATTGCTTCTCACGCTGGAGACATGGGAAGAAATGTTGAACAAGTGATTAGAGAAGAAGTTGGTGTAGATCGTGGAGTTATTGTTTCCAGCTCTTCCGATGACCAATATACCTCTGATGGAAATATTGGAGGAAAAGATGATGGAGATGATGGGGATGGTGGGGATAAGGCAATAGATTGGGATTCTGGTGCAGGAGGTTGGAATGCTGGTGCAACAAGTTGGGATGTTCGTGCTGGAGGTTGGGATGCTGGTGCAACAGGTTGGAATGCTAGTGCGGCAGGTTGAGATACTCATACAGGTAATTTTGATCAAAATCGTGATAGACAACATGGAGCAACAAGTCAAATTGATGAAGATTCTTTGACTATGACTCTCTCCTCAATGAGTATAGACACAAAAAATAATTCTTTTGGTGATTCGCAGACAAGGTCAGGCTCTCATGTACCTTATTATGGTAGTTATGGTGGTTGCAATTGTTGGGATTTTTGCCCTAAAGCTTGTAATTTGTAAATGTGAATTGAACATAAATAAAAGAAGTAGTTTATTCATTCAAATTGTCTTATACATTTATATATAACATGTGTACTTAACATCCAAGATTGCCAGATGTAATTTCAAACTGAGTATATGATTGTCATATACAGATGGATTCATTTTGAAACGAATAATATAAAGAGTCCGTAGATAGCAAATAAAGTTGTGTACTTTATTTGTGGTTAATCTACAGCTGTGGTCCATTCCGTAATGTACGGTGATCTTATCCTGGATCATTCATATGGTGATATGAGAATGGAGGCACCTTGTATGATGTGATCATATAGGACTGGGCCACGATCTATATGAATCTCTTAATAAAATCCGTTACATGATGAGATTCATATATATCGACAAATGATGGCTATATATGGGTGATCTTAATCCTGAGTGTCTTATCGACTCTTTCAGGTTAGATCGTGGTTTTTGATATACCATGGGTGAGATCGGAGTTACATTCCCGTTCAATATGCTTCATATGTTGGAATCACGGTTTGGCTTGTGGCTAGGAAGGTTTGTACACAATAGTGGAATTCACTCCTTCTTGCGAGAAGTAGATAGTAGTTCCCTTAAGGGTTGATTCGGGGCTTGAACAATATGAGCGCTCTCCTAATTTCGTGAGGAATGTAGGATTTATTGTTCATTAGAGAATCAATGGTACTTAATGGAAAAGATGTAATTAGATGGGTATAACGGACATTATAACCCAGCTCTAATTATGAACTACTTGTGGAGGTTTATACCATATGTAATAGCTATATCGATAGACACCGAAAGTTATTGGTTTGTGTAAAAACATCTACAGTTAAGAGAATGCAGCTTCGGGTTTTTAGTGGAATAACACCGAAGTTAATAATCATGAAATATTAATTAAAGAGTTTAATTAATTTCTAAGGATTATTGGAGCTGGAAATATTGTGGGTCCATTAGGTCCCCTTGCTAGCCCGAATAATTAAGGTAACAAGGGTCATGGTTTATTAATTGGATCATCCAATTAATTGGGTTACGAAAGTGACACATGTTTATTCAGGAATTAATTGAATAATGAGATTATTTAATTAATAAATATTAATGATTATGTAATTAAATAATTAGATTATTTAATTATACAATTCATCATTAGTTGGAGGGTGTTATAAAAGTTGAATTTAAAAGGTTTAAATTCAAACCATTAATTATCTTTTATTAAACGATTAATTAATAAAGGTTATCAGTTAAAAGAATAAATGTATATGAGATATATATTTGCTTTTGAAAACTAATACACGTAATTAATATAAGAGAATAAATCAATTCGTTTTGATTGAATTGCATTGAGTTCTCTTAATTGTATTGAATACAATTGGTTGCGTGAAACAAAAAGAAGAAATCAGAAAAGTGTGCTGCTAGAAAAAAAAAATTTCTTTGATTCATGGTGGCCGAATTCCACACCTAGAAAACAAGAGTTGTTTTCGTTAGTTTCTTCTACCTCCACTTAAGTTCCTGCAACCCGTGACGCGCCCACACGCTGTTGCCAATCGCGGGACATAGCCGGGAAGATCTTGTGGTTCAAATCAGGAAGCAGATCGGAAAAGAAAGAAGGAGCCTTCAAACGCTGGTATGAAATAGTTTCTTCTCCTTCTTATTGTTTTCGATTATTACTGTACAAATAGGTTTACTTGATGATTGCATAAAAATTTTAAAACCCCATTCCGCTGCGCAATCCAAAACCTGGAACCAACAAAATGATATCAGAGCCATTTTTGTACAGTATAATCGAATTCGATGGCTCCTGATTGCATGTATGAATGTTTTGGCACTGTCTTTATGACTGTATGAATGTTTATAATTAAATTGTTTAATTTAAACATGGTTGATCGTAAATTTTTAAGGTACATGGGTTTTAGGATTTTTGGATTTAAATGTAATATTAATTCTGGGTTGTATTTTTTTTATGCTATTATTTTATTTTTATTGATGTAAATCGATGAAAATGATGATCCGGTAGACATATCACGACAACACAATTGTAATAGATATGTTGCACAATAAATGGTGCGCATAACAATTTACACATGTCATGTTGCAGCTGTGCACAATTGTTGTGCATGTGTATGCTGTGCACAATTGTTGTGTGTATGTGCAACATGCTGCAACTATGCACAATTGTTGTGTATGTGTGTAGCAAGAGCTCGCGGAGTGCAGCAGTCAATCAAGTTTGGGCCAATTTTTTTTGGAAATTCTCGGGCCTCCGAAAAGTGTTAGAGTAACACTTGGGCTTTAGGGATTTAATCCATGTGATGGATCCAATGAAATAAATCAAGTTGGACTTGATTTTGGGCCTGGAAGACACAAAAGATATTACAAATGGACTTGAAGATTTTTGGAATTACAAGAAGACCAAGGAATGCCTTGGATATTATTGTAATTAGAAAATTTTTAAGTTAGATAAACCCATCGTACTCGGTCAATTCATGTATGCTTTTATTATGTTATAATTAAAGCATTGCCATGCATATACATATCATTTAGATTAGATGTGCCAACACATATAAATGTTGATATGTCATACATGCGTTATAGCCTTCTATATTTTGAGTTTAATTTAATTTGATTAAAATGGGTAATTCACATAATTGGCTATAAGTTAATGAGATTAGTTTTTAGGAGTAAAAACTTGGTAATTCTCATTAATTACTAATCTATTTATTAAAGTGTTTAATTACTTAGATTAGTAGGGTCCATTATAAATTTAATTCGATTAAGCCTCTAATTATAATTAGACCTGATAATGTGTTTAGTATTAATTGTTAAAACTTGGTAAATACACATTTAATAAATCTGGTCTTAGTAAATAGTTTACATATATTAGAATTATCACTAATGAACTAGATTTTTAAGAGTTAAAAATCATATTAGTTTATTAGTTATTGGAATATGATTCTAATAATTTGTGATTAATGCACTAGACGTTTAGATTGAAATTAGTCATTTAATCTTGTTTAATCTAGATGCATTAATATAGAAAACCCTTTTTTATAAAATAGTGAGTGGGAGAGGGATATATGACATTATATCCCGCGGTCTCCATCATTAGTTCAACACCGTGAGATTCGAGTGGGGCCTCGTGACGGCTTTGCTTTCGTCCTCCCTAAGGAGGGTTTCCATAAGAATCAATACCAAGGTTGACTTCCTAACGGATAGGATTTCTGAGGGGATTTCGGGATTGACCGACCCTAAGGCGGCAATTCTCGAGTTAAGCTCATGAGATCTAAAATGATGGGTTATGCTCACAAAGTTTTTAATTAAATTGGTTAATTAAAAACTTGACTAAATAAACGATGGTTGAATGATATTAGAATAAGAGTTATTCTAGTATATCATTTGATTGAGAAGGTCTCGATCCAACATGCAAGAATTTGACCGACCCTAAGGCGGCACTTGCTTGTGGTATGTTAGATTGTCGTGGCATAGAAACATTGTTTTCTTAGGGTTGTTCTTGTTCATTAAACATTTTCATACATCATGTTTAATTTAATGCCGAACATTCTCAGATGTTTTGAATGTATGATTGAATGAATTCTTAATTTATGTTTTTTCAGCCATGTCATCTGCACTATTACAAATCCTTGCTAATGACAAATTAACTGGTGATAACTACACTAAATGGAAACATAACATAAATGCAATCTTGGTCACTAAGGACCTAAAGTTTGTGCTTACGGAGGAATGTCCTCTAGAGCCTACTACCGATGCCGCACGAACTGTTCATGAGGCATATCAAAAATGGGTCTCATCAGATGAGAAAGCCTGGACATATCTGTTAGCCAGTATGACAGACGTGCTTGTGACTAAGCACAAAGCAATGGGTACTGCATTTGAAATAATGGAGTCATTGCAGGCTATATTCGGGCAACCCTCTGAGCAAAAGCGGCACGAAGCTGTTCGTTCCGCAATGCTTGCTCGAATGAAGGAGGGCGCATCTGTTCGGGAACATGTCCTGAACATGATGTCCTATTTCAACACGGCAGAGATCAATGGCGGGGTCATTGATGAACCCAGTCAGGTGAGCATCATACTGACGACTCTTCCGAAGAGTTTCGATCAGTTCAAGAGTAACTATGAGATGAACAAGCTAAAGTTCAGTCTCACCCAGTTGCTCAATGAGCTCACTACTTTCGAGTCCTTGACTAAGGACAACAAAAGTAAGACCAGTGAGGCAAATGTTGCCGAACCATCTTTCTCTGAAAATAAAAAAAGGAAGAGGTCTGCTGGGAAGGCAAAGGGTAAGCCCAAGCCCAAGAAAGCCCAAGGCAAGAAAAAAGGGCGCCTCCGCCAACCAAGGCAAAGGAAAATGTTTCCATTGCGACAAGGTTGGACCCTGGAAGAGGAACTGTCCTCAGTATCTAGAGGAGGTTGCAAAGAAGAAGAAAATGAAAGGTAAATATGATTTACTTGTTCTTGAGTCATGTTTAGTGGAAGATGATTCTTCACCCTGGATAGTTGATTCGGGGGCCACTAACCATGTATGTTCTTCTATGCAGTGGACTGATTCTTGGACACAGCTTGAGGAGGGAGCCTTCTCTATGCGTGTTGGGTAGGGGATGTTGTGTCAGCAAGAGCAGTGGGTGTAGTTAGACTACATTTTGGAAATTGTTTTATTGTTTTGAACAATGTGTTTTTTATTCCTGGATTCACAAGAAATTTGATTTATGTTTCAAAGTTGTTGGAACAATTATATTCTGTTTCTTTTAATAATAAGTCTGTTATTATTACAAAGAATGGTTTGAATATATGTTCAGGATTAAACGAAAACAATTTGTATGTTTTAAGGCCGTTAATACATACAACACTGCTCAATGCTGAAATGTTTAAAGTTGAAAAACCAAAAATGAAACGACAAAAGATTTCTCCAGAAAACGAAAAGTATCTGTGGCATCTAAGACTTGACCACATTAACCTTGACAGGATAGATAGACTAGTTAAAAGCGGACCTTTAAGTGAGTTAAAAGTTAGCACCTTACCTGTCTGTGAATCCTGTTTAGAAGGTAAAATGACCAAGAGACCTTTTACTGGAAAATGGCTTAGAGCTAAAGAACCACTAGAGCTTATACATTCAGACGTCTGTGGACCGATGAATGTTAAAGCAAGGGGTGGCTATGATTATTATGTCACTTTTATAGATGACTACTCTAGATACGGATATGTCTACCTAATGCAACGGAAGTCGGAAACTTTTGAAAAGTTCAAAGAGTTCCGAGCTGAAGTTGAGAATCAGTTAGTAAAGACTGTCAAGTCTCTACAATCGGATCGTGGAGGTGAGTACCTTGACAAAGAGTTTGAAGACTTTATGGTCGAGCATGGGATAGTGTCCCAACTCACAGCTCCTGGAACACCACAACATAATGGTGTCGCGGAGAGGAGAAATAGAACCCTTATGGAAATGGTGAGATCTATGATTAGTTTCTCATCATTACCAAATTCTTTTTGGGGATATGCGTTACAAACTGCGGCTTACATTTTGAATGTAGTCCCATCCAAATCTGTTCCTAAGACTCCCTTAGAGTTGTGGAATGGTCGTAAAGCTAGTTTACGACATTTTCGCATATGGGGATGTCCAGCACACGTGCTGAAGAACAGAAGTGGAAAGCTAGACCCCAAGTCTGTAGTCTGCTTGTTTGTGGGATATTCCAAGGAGACTAAAGGTGGATACTTCTATAGTCCTGAAGTGAACAAAGTATTTGTATCGACAAATGCAACGTTTCTTGAGGATAACTATATTAGTGATCATAAACCTCGTAGCAAGATTGTATTGAATGAAATAGAGCCTAGTACGACTAGTGCTCAGTCAACAAGAGTTGTTGATCCATTGACATCTAATAGTCAGATAATTCCTAGTCAGGATACACTACCACCTAGACGCAGTGGGAGGGTTGTGAGACAACATGAACGCTATTTGGGTATAGATGAGGGACGAGATATCGTTTCTATAGGTAGTGTGGATGATCCATTGACATTTAGGAATGCAATGGAAGATCCTAACAAAGAGGAATGGCTTAAAGCCATGAATCTCGAGATGGAGTCTATGTACTCTAACTCAGTCTGGGAACTTGTAGACTTACCGGATGGGGTAAAACCCATAGGGTGTAAGTGGATCTACAAGAGAAAGAGAGGAGTAGACGGGAAGGTAGAGACCTTCAAGGCAAGACTAGTGGCCAAGGGTTATACCCAAAAAGAAGGGGTCGATTATGAAGAGACATTCTCGCCAGTAGCCATGTTTAAGTATATTAGGATTCTCTTATCCATTGCCTGCCCATTTTGATTATGAAATTTGGCAAATGGACGTCAATACTGCATTCTTGAATGACAATCTTGATGAGAGCATCTACATGATGCAACCAGAGGGATTTGTGTCTCCAGATCAAGATCAAGAGCAAAAGGTTTGAAGTTGCGAAGGTCCATTTATAGACTGAAGCAAGCATCTAGATCTTGGAACATAAGGTTTGATGATGTGATCAAAACCAATGGCTTCGAGCAAAATTTTGATGAGCCTTGTGTCTACAAGCGCATCATTGACAAGAAAGTAGTTTTCTTAGTCCTATATGTAGATGATATCCTACTCATTGGGAATGATGTAGGGGTATTATCGGAAGTAAAGGGCTGGCTGGCTAGCCAAATCCAAATGAAATATTTGAGCGAGGCGAGTTATGTTCTAGGGATCCAACTCTTAAGGGATCGTAAGAACAAACTTCTAGCATTGTCTCAGGCATCATATATCGACAAGATTCTTGTGCGATTTTCGATGCAGAACTCCAAGAAAGGTAATTTACCTTCTAGGCATGGAGTTCACTTGTCTAAGGAACAGTGTCCTTAGACACCTCAAGAAGTTGAGGATATGAGACGTGTTCCCTATACGTCTGCGGTAGGCAGTCTCATGTATGCTATGTTATGCACGAGACCTGATATTTGCTTTGCAGTGGGAGTAGCCAGCAGATACCAGTCCAACCCAGGATTGGATCATTGGGTTGCTGTCAAGACTATTCTCAAGTATCTTCGGAGAACGAGAAACTATATGCTAGTGTATTCTGGACAGGATTTGGTCCCGTTAGGATACACAGATTCTGATTTTCAGTCAGACAGAGATTCTAGGAAATCCACGTCTGGATCGGTATTCACCCTTGGTGGTGGAGCCATTGTCTGGAGGAGTGTTAAGCAATCTTGTATTGCTGACTCCACCATGGAAGCCGAATATGTAGCCGTTTGTGAAGCTGCTAAAGAGGCTGTTTGGCTCCGAAAATTCTTGAGTGATCTGGAAGTTGTTCCAGGTTTGAATAAGCCTATCACACTTTATTGTGATAACAGTGGTGCTGTGGCTAACTCCAAAGAACCAAGAAGCCACAAGAGAGGGAAGCATATAGAAAGGAAATATCATCTCATCAAAGAGATAATGCAGAGAGAAGATGTGATGGTGACCAAGATAGCGTCACAGGACAATCATGCTGATCCATTTACGAAGACCTTACCGGCTAAAGTGTTTACGAGTCACCTAGAGGGTCTAGGTTTATAAGACATGTCTCACATGCTTTAGTGCAAGTGGGAGATTGTTGGGGTTTTTGCCCTAAAGCTTGTAATTTGTAAATGTGAATTGAACATAAATAAAAGAAGTAGTTTATTCATTCAAATTGTCTTATATATTTATATATAACATGTGTACTTAACATCAAAGATTGCCAGATGTAATTTCAAACTGAGTATATGATTGTCATATACAGATGGATTCATTTTGAAACGAGCAATCTAAAGAGTCTATAGATAGCAAATACAGCTGGGTACTTTATTTGTGGTTAATCTACAGCTGCGGTCCATTCCGTAATGTACGGTGATCTTATCCTGGATCATTCATATGGTGATATGAGAATGGAGGCACCTTGTATGATGTGATCATATAGGACTGGGCCACGATCTATATGAATCTCTCAATAAAATCCGTTACATGATGAGATTCATATATATCGACAAATGATGGCTATATATGGGTGATCTTAATCCTGAGTGTCTTATCGACTCCTTCAGGTTAGATCGTGGTTTTTGATATACCATGGGTGAGATCGGAGTTACATTCCCGGTCAATATGCTTCGTATGTTGGAATCACGGTTTGGCTTGTGGCTAGGAAGGTTTGTACACAATAGTGGAATCCACTCCTTCTTGCGATAAGTAGATAGTAGTTCCCTTAAGGGTTGATTCGGGGCTTGAACAATATGAGCGCTCTCCTAATTCCGTGAGGAATGTAGGATTTATTGTTCATTAGAGAATCAATGGTACTTAATGGAAAAGATGTAATTAGATGGGTATAACGGACATTATAACCCAGCTCTAATTATGAACTACTTGTGGAGGTTTATACCATATGTAATAGCTATATCGATAGACACCGAAAGTTATTGGTTTGTGTAAAAACATCTACAGTTAAGAGAATGCAGCTTCAGGTTTTCAGTGGAATAACACCGAAGTTAATAATCATAAAATATTAATTGAAGAGTTTAATTAATTATTTCTAAAGATTATTGGAGCTCGAAATATTGTGGGTCCATTAGGTCCCCTTGCTAGCCCGAATGATTAAGGTAACAAGGGTCACAATTTATTAATTGGATCATCCAATTAATTGGGTTACGAAAGTGACACGTGTTTATTCAGGAATTAATTGAATAATGAGATTATTTAATTAATGAATATTAATGATTTTGTAATTAAATAATTAGATTATTTAATTATACAATTCATCATTAGTTGGAGGGTGTTATAAAAGTTGAATTTAAAAGGTTTAAATTCAAACCATTAATTATCTTTTATTAAACGATTAATTAATAAAGGTTATCAGTTAAAAGAATAAATGTATATGAGATATATATTTGCTTTTAAAAACTAATACACGTAATTAATATAAGAGAATAAATCAATTCGTTTTGATTGAATTGCATTGAGTTCTCTTAATTGTATTGAATACAATTGGTTGCGTGAAACAAAAAGAAGAAATCAGAGAGGTGTGCTGCTAGAAAAAAAAAAAAAAAATTTCTTTGATTCATGGTGGCCAAATTCCACACCTAGAAAACAAGAGTTGTTTTCGTTAGTTTCTTCTACCTCCACTTAAGTTCCTGAAACCCGTGACGCGCCCACACGCTGTTGCCAATCGCGGGACATAGCCGGGAAGATCTTGTGGTTCAAATCCTGAAGCAAATCGGAAAAGAAAGAAGGAGCCTTCAAACGCTGGTATGAAATAGTTTCTTCTCCTTCTTATTGTTTTCGATTATTACTGTACAAATAGGTTTACTTGATGATTGCATAAAAATTTTAAAACCCCATTCCGCTGCGCAATCCAAAACCTGGAACCAACAGCAATATATTTGATTATCCTTCTCCACAAATGCCATATGCAATACCTATGCATGCAGATCAACAATATCCACCAAGTTGGGTAAATCCAAACTACTCAATTCATGGATCAGTTGGAAGAGATCAAGCAACATACGTGTTGCATATTAATAACTACTTTGAAAACTATACAAACACGTTTTACTGGAAAAATTATTGTTCAAATCAAGATAGAAATGTATCTTATGTATTTGAACCAGTAAGGAATTCTTTTTGGTTTTAAATTTCAGACATGCCATGTATGATTATGTATGAATTATGATTTATGATAGAATCTTGGAAGTATGGAACTAAATATATATTTTAATGATAATTTGTTTATTAAATATTTAATCTCTTTATATTGTATATAATATTGTAAAAGTGAAACAAAATATTATTCTATTAAACACTCAATTATAAAAATTAAATACAGACAGACTCTATATATGCTATACTTTATAATAAACTCATAACTATACTAATTTATCGTTGAAATATGATTCATTTGATATATAATTACTTGTTTAAGCTTGTCCTAAAATTTCACAAAAACATTCTAACTTTAGATGTAAATATCTATCATTTTTTTAATTTTTGACAAAATATCCACCGATATCGATACCGATACCGATATTTTATTCCTTGGCACCAAGTAGTTGTGTCCACAATTCAGTTTCGGTTTGAAACCACCGGTTACGATTTCATGGGAAGGTAAAACTGTAACCGTAATCGGCCTAACCGGCCTAACCGGTTTGGTTTATGGTTTTTAACCGTCAGTTAGGCGGTTCGGTTTTGGTTCCGGTTTTTTTTTGCCACGTCGCAGCTTTTGATTGGCCAGTTTATTTATTTAATTTTAAAAAAAAAAATTTAAATGAAAACCGGAGGTTAAACAGCAGGTTTTCGACGGTTTTTTTTGCACACTAACCATAAACAAACCATATCAAACCGGTTTTGTAACTGTCGGTTTCGGTTACGGTTTTGACCGTACCGTTCAGAACCGGAACCACAGGTTTAACCAAACCGTGGGCACCCTTACACCCAAAGTACTAATCCCACCAGTTGGGGTGTAACACGTGACCTTTTTTATTTTACTTTTTACATTTATCTCCTTTCATTCTTTATAAAAAGACCACGTGTTACACACTCAGTACCCAAACATTGTTCTATAAAAAAATAATTTTTTTATAGCAATTAAAAAATAAATGTTATTTTATTTCAAATTAATTTTAAATAATCTTATTTATTTTATTAAAAAATAATTTTTTAACCAAATTTAATACAAAATATTTAAAATAACATTAATTTTCTTTTCTTTGAATGGATTTAAAATGATTTTGTTTATTAATTTTTTATATTAAATGGATTGACTTAAGGAAAAAAAAGCAACAGTATCCGAAACTATATAGATAATTTATTTTAAATTAATTTAATATAAATTTATATAACTTTTTATAAAAAAAAAACAATTATTTTCAAAAAAAATTCAATCAATTTTTTTTTCAATCTCATATATATATATATATATATATATATATATATATATATGAAACTTTTCACCGCAGTGCGTACCGATAAATATTTATTAGTGCGTTGCATGTAAACCATTATATTTAATTGCTTTGACATAAGTCTGTATGCACTTGTCAATGCTTACTCATAATCCGTGACCCACATGCAATACACTGATGTATTTTATATCAGTGCGCACTGAGAAGAAAATGACTATATATATATATATATATATATATATATATATATATATATATATATATATATACATACACACACATACAAGATTATTCAAAAATGCTAAAAAGCCCGTAAGCAAGCAACACGAAATTGGGGAAACAACACGACAAAAACAAAGCCACTTTCATGCAGCTGTTTTTCGGCTCGTTTTCATTTTTGTTTTTCAAAAATGATTTCGAATTTGAGTTCGATAACTGTTTTTTGTTTTTTTTTTCAAAAAACAAAAAACAAAAACAAAATGAAAAACAAAACCGTTGTTAATAGTGAAATATTTGAAAAACACAAAATAGTTGTTTTTGTTTTTCAAAAAAAATAACAATAACTTTTTTTCTTTTTTCTCTTCATCGTGCATCATCTTCTTTCTTCCTCGTCTTCTCTCTTCCCAATCTGGTATTCTTCTTCTTCAGCTTGCCGCCGCCGCTGACCATCTCCCGCTCGCCGCCGCCGATCTGGTCTTCTTCTTCTTTAGCTAGTCATCTTCTTATTCGTCGCCGCTCAATCTGGTCTTCTTCTTCTTTAGCTAGCCGTCGATCTGTTCTTCTTCAGCTGGTTTTCTTCTTCTTCTTCAGCTAGTCGTGGCGAGAACACTCTGTTTATATTCTTCTTCTTCAGAAAATTATGTGATGTTGAATCAGTTGTTCTATGTTGTTAATGGCGAGAACACTTTGTTTATAATAATAATAATAATAGATGTTTTTCGATCTGTTCGATGTGTAGTACAAAGAGCTAAGGTATCAGGTAGATCTCCTTTGACCTGTTCTTATTCCCATCTCTTCTTTTTCATTCAATTTTCTAGAAATCTCAAACACCTAAACATAGTTAATTAGTTGTTGTACAACAAAACCCAACAAACTGATGACTGTCTAATTATCACCATGGCTCCATACCCATCAAAGCAAACCACCTGGTTCTATGATTGTTATTGGCTTTTGAGATAATAATTTGTTTGAATGCAATAGTTGTATGACACTTAGGTTAAAAGAGGGATTTTTAATATTTAAAATTTAGAATTTGAACTATTTCCCTTCATTTTCTGAGTAACCAAACAGATCATTGATGTAGTTTCCACAAAAGCCCATCTTGAAATCAATGTGTTTTTCTTGGAATCTCTTTGATAGGCTTTGATTTTCGCTCACTGAAAGTTTTGAAAGCTTTTTTTTTAAAAAAATTAATGTAATTTATATTTAGTAAAGAATTAAATTTCATTTTTAAATTATGAGTTAGTGGCCGTTTGTTTTTTTTGTCTGAAGACTGAACAATCCTGAACTTTTCTGAAGACTGAATAGAGACTGAAATCTGAACTTGAATGACATGTTTGTTTTTTTTTTTTCTCACATCTGAATGTATTGTCAACACATTTGTTTTTTTAAAAGTAAAATTGTCTGAAACTAAGTAATTTTACATTTATACCCATGTTAAACAATTATACATATATAGAATAAAAACAATAAAAAAAATAATTATTATATATTATCACATATGATCATGATCTTATTCTTCGATTATAAATAAACTGTATTTTTACTAAGAAAAGAAAGGTTTTTTTTTTTCAAAAAGTAAAAGGGACAACAGGAAAACTCACACAACACTCTAAAAAAATAATAGATAAATACATCACTCTAATATCATAATAAAATATTAATATTAAACATCAATACGAGAAGTGATTATATTTATCTTTTATTTTTAAAGCTATTTAAAATAAGCAATATATTAAAATAAAGATTTCTGTATTATATCTAATTATGATGAAATCGAAAATATGTTATATATGGGGATAGTATTGGAAGAAAAGATTTTGGATTGCATTTAATGCAATTTAGTGATCTGCAATTAAGTGAAAAGTCAGGATTTTTTACTTTTTATTTAAAGTTATTTTTTTGGTATTTTGAAGTTGTTTGACCACTTATAAAAATAAACAAAACAATTTAATAATTATGATTCATACCCATTAAGTTATAAGTGAAAAAAACAAACGACCTCTTAGTTGATAAATATTTATAAAGATTTTTGACACACCTTTTATTTAAATTAAAAAATTACAATAGAAAAAAAAAAAGAAAAATTACAATTTTTGATATTTTTCGGTTAACCAATCTGACGCGTTTTTTTGTTTTCATTTTTAGAATACCATTTTTCGTATATGCTACCAGACACGTTTTTCGATTTTGAAATTGAAAATAAAAATACTGTTTTCATTTTCGTTTTTTTTTTTTCTGAAAAATATTAAATGAAAAACGCTTACATGATGGACCTAAATCAAAACCGGTCAACAAAACAAAAAACGGCCCAAGACAGAATGACCCATAAGGCAGACCCGCACCAGCACGCACAAGACCCACAGCTCAAAGGGGAATAAAGACAAAGCCCACAACGCAAGCCTACACCAGACAAGCACACCCAGCTAACACCCAGCCACAAATGGGACTGAAGACAAAGACCAAAACCTGATACGCCCCACAGCCCAAACGAGAAGGATAACGCACAAACCAACCAACTGACAAGAACACCAGACAAAAATCAGGCTCGACTTGGAGACAGAAGCATCATTTATTGCTGCAAAACACAAAGTTACCTTTCAAGCTTGAACCCCTCAAGGCCAACATAACTGCAACCGAGTTAGTTGATCTAGGATTGAAGATGACATCCATGCTTCCCTGTAAACCAATTATACTACGAATATCATAAATAATATGAACATGATCGAGGCTGCTGAAATCTCCACTTTTCACCCATGACACTGCCACCTTGGAGACGCTAACGATCGTAATTTTTCTATCCTCTATGTTCCTTTTGGAGATACAAAGCTCGCAGGCCCTCCGAATTGCCATAATCTCGGCAAAGTTTGAGTTGTGAGTGCCCAAGAAAGAAGAAGAAAGGCACAACACTTTCTCGAATTGCCATATTTATTGTTTTTGTATTCCTAGCTAGCTTCACCACTATGTTGATATTTGGTAAAAAAGTGTTACCCCTCTGTTATAAGAAATATATATGTGATAATTTGTAGGGAAACATGAGTTATAAATATTAAATATCATAATTCGTGAGAGTCCATGTATTGAACCCAAAATTAGAGAGAGCAAATGTAAAAATCCTTAGAAGATTTAGGCTATGTTTGAGATTGCTTTGCTTTTGAAAAAATCTGCTTATAGCTTAATTTAAGAAATAATCAACTTTAAAAAAAAGTTAGTAAGTGTTTGGTAAATTAAATTTTAAAAGTGCTTAATTTTTAAAATGATGGAAAATGTATTGAATAAAATTACTAAAATAGACATCATTAATAATATAAATATAAAGCATATAAAAATAAATAAACAAAATAAAAATGACTGAGTCAACTCACTCAAACCTTTCCGGGGGGGGGGGGGGGGGGGGGGGGGGGGGGGGCGTCGAAGGAAAAGAACCAGCCTTTTCGGTGGTGTCGGAGGAAGAGATTGCGACAACGACGATGACAGCCTTTCCGGCACGCACTGATGGTTGCGACGACGACATCCTTTCTCACATCATTCTGTTCTCGAGACGACGACGGCGAGATTGCGGCAATAGAACAGAAATTGTGACGATGACAACGACGAGATTGCGACGATGACGATGGTTGCGACGAGATTGCGACGATCGCCGGAGAAGTTTGGTTAACCTCTTGCCACTTTCGCCGGTGACGATGGTGGCCACTGTCACCGGCGACAATGGTGGCTTTAATTTTGTTTTTTTTTTGTTTTTTTTGAAAAAGGTTTATTTTTATTTAAAATAATATTTTCTTTTATTTTAAAATTTAATATTTCAGGATTAAAGTTTTCAAAAAAATTATTTCTGAAATATAGTTTTTTTTGAAAAATACAATTACTTAATGTGAGGGTATTATCGTCTTTCTATTTAAATAGTGAGGGTATTTTTGATATTGCACAACAATAAGCTATTTTCTCCTTCAAAAAGCAACCCCCACCCAACTTCTCAGAAGCTGCTTATTGATGGAGCAAATTGGAAAATAATCTACTTTTAGAAACTTTACCAAACACCTATTTACTAAAAACTTGAGAAATAAATACTTATTTCTTAAATAAAAGCAAACTCAAACATAGCCTTAAAATGAATTCCTAATTAAGAACGATATCATAATTTGTGGGAGTGCATGTTTCAAATAATGGTAACAAGTGAGTTAATAAAAATCCTTAACAAGACTTAAAATGAATTCCTAATTACGATGGGATTCCTAATAGACTTTTATTAGAAACTCAATTTTTACACCGATTCCGATTCCCATTTTGAATCAACATCTTCACACATTATTATTATTATTCTTATTATTATTATTATTATTATTATATATACCCAATGATTCTTACAATTTCCTCATTGGAAAATCTACAACCACCCCTCCTCATGTCAACAGTATTTATCTATTTCTATGGACAAGTCAACTTTTTCTGTTTCTCAAGTCACTCCCAGCTCTGCTTCTGTCGAAAACCTTTCGCTCTCTTTCTCCAATCTTGAGATCAACAATGGAGCCTCAAACGCTAATGAAAGTACAATTGCTACTTTTATGAGTTTCAATCCTCATGAAATTTCCTCGTAACGGAAGAAATCGGCTCCCAATATCTACAACAATTGATATCTCTAATGGATTTCAGGATTGTAGACAAGATTTTTTACGCTCTTTTCATTCGCGTTTTCGAAGTCATGTCAGATCAATTCGGACGGCATGTGTTTGCAAAGCTAATCAATTCATGCAGCCATGATCAGCTTCAATTGATTACCCTCAAAATAACCTCTCAAGATGACTTGTTGTGCAAGGCATCACTCAACAAGCACGGTTCGAGCTCAATCAAGCTGCTGATTAGAGTTGTATCAAAATCACCATCACCACTGATTGACCTCTAGGAATTATAGTCCTAATAACTAATGGTTTTAATGTTAAGTTATTGTGGGATAAGTAAGTTATCAAATTAATTTTTAAATTAATTAAATATTGAATTAATGAAGGATTAATTATCCAAATTATGCACATGCCGATGTATTGGTTTGAGAAACTGTTTCTCAACGTAACATTAATTTTATGGGAATTAATTGTTGCGTTAAACTAAATGAGAAACACTCGTCCTCTCTCCTACATTTATATAAATCAGAATTCCCATTAATTCTGATATACGAAATAACACATAAAAGTTTAAAGTATAAAGGTTAAGGAGGAAAGAAACGATTGTTGTCAAAATGTCTTCTTCCGTGGATCAAGGTATATAAGTTATTATCTTACAAAATTAATGTGATTATTTTATATGTGAAACAATATGTGATTCTAGATCTTTCAATTAACATTAAGTGTAAATTGTTTAATTGCTTACATGTGGTATCAGAGCTTAGGATTGAATCACGTATTGTTTCCATCATTATTTATTTTTATTTATTTTTGGTATGAAGTAAACATAAAATAAAATTACGAATAGTTTTGTTTACTGCAATTAATCAATAGACGTATTAATTTTTTTGTTACCTACAATTAATAGTTAGCCATATTAAAGTATGTAGTTAGTAATTTGATATTCATAATTTAAACGTTTATATTCTTAATGATCATTTATTGTTAATTTTAATATTTATGATCTTGATGATGTTTTATTACATTTAATAGATGTATGTTATGTTATTTAACGTTTGAAGTTTATTAATGAAAAGCATGTTATGTATATTTATGCTTAATTATTAATACATATAAAATTTATTTTGGCTACTTAATGTATTTGTAATGTTTAATAAATGATGACATGACTAATCAGGATTCTGTTAATAATTATGATGCTCCGTATATAAATGTATATTAATAAAGAGTCCTAATATTTTATTGATTAACATGTCACTGTATGGTTATTATTATTATTTTTAAATATAATTATATTTAAAGTTTATTTAGTTATTATAATTCCGCCGCATGTTTAAGAAATGATGTCAAAATTGTTGATATTTATGATTTTTTGTGAAGATATTGGTAAGCTACCAAAGTAGCCCCAAACAAGATAGAAAAATTATAAATATCAATGTATTAATTAAATTGACATTATAATGCAATTTCTTTATAAAGTAAATAATAGTTAGCCCAAAGGTTAATTATTACCAAAGTTTAAGAAATTGAAATAGGATAATATAATGTGTATTATGAATTAGAATGGTAATCGATACCCAAAGGTAGCATACATGTCTAATATTACGTTGCATAATTAATAAATCTTATTACTAATGAAATTTAAATTATGAGTGAACACTTTTGTATATTATGATATAGACCCAAAGGTTATATCATAATGATATTATTTAGTTCATCATATATAATGATTTAGTATGTGTTAAATTTCAAAGCATTAAATAATGTAGTGAGCATTTATTTTATTGCAGTATCTATTCCTGTTGCATTGCACTCTCATGCTTCGTCTATACCTGTCCTTAATGGGTCAAACTTTTCAGACTGGAGTGAACATGTCCGATTTCACTTACGTGTTTTGGATGTTGATTATGCACTCGATTATGAAAAGCCTGATGAGCCCACTGATGAAATTAATGATGAGGACATGGCCTTTTATGATGCTTGGAAAATGCCAAACAAACTTTGCCTTGGGTTTATGCGAATGACTATCACAGGAAACATTAAGACATCGCTTCCTAAAAGTGATAACGTGAAAGAATTCCTTACGGTTGTGGAAGAGCATTTCAAAACTACTGACAAATCCCTTGCTGGAACATTGATGGCCCAGTTGACCACAATGAAATATGATGGGGTTCGTGGGATGCAAAACCACATCCTGGAAATGAAAAACCTAGCTGCAAAGCTAAAAACCTTAGGAATGTCCGTTGGTGTATCTTTCCTTGTTCAGTTTATTCTGAATTCCTTGCCTACTTAGTATGGTCCATTCCAAATCCATTATAACACCATTGAGGATAAATGGAATGTGAATGAACTAACCAATATGGTTATTCAAGAAGAGGCAAGGCTTAAGCAACATGGAATGCAAACTGTTCACCTTACGACTCAAAGCTCAGAATATGGACATAAAGGAAGAAAGCCTGGAAAAAGGCAAGAAAATAGTGTTTTCCAAGAATGAACCTGCTCATGCTTCTCAGGTTCAAAAGAAGGACTTTAGCATGAAATGTCATTTCTGTAAAAAGGAAGGACATTTCAAGAAAGATTGTCAGAAATGAAAGGAATGGTTTGAAAAGAAATGTATGAATGTTTATGTAATTTTTGAATCAAACCTTACTGAAGTTCCTTCTAATACTTGGTGGATTGACTATGGTGCTACTAGGGGTGGGCACGGTTCGGTTTTGGGCAAAACTGAACTGAACCGAAAATATTTCGGTTTTGACAAAATGAAACCGGATTGAATCGATTAAGACATGTGAACCGAACTGAACTGAATTGATTTTGATCAGTTCGGATCGGTTCGGTTCATTTCGGTTTTGGGCCTAATGGACTTGATGGGCTTCATGAGTCTTTCTAATATATTTTCGAATTTAATGGGCTATTGGATACTAATTTTGGGCCAAAAATTTATAAATTTTAATAGCCTAAGCCCAAAAAATCCAAATCAAACCTAACTAATAATTATTAATTTATAACTCATTCAAAAAAAAAATCACAAATTAAGACAGTAAATACAGTGCATAATAATACAATCAAAAATAAACTCCAAAACAAAATTACAACACAAATCAAAATCAAAATTACAACTAAAATAAAAGGCATTCATTCCACTGTCACTCCTCCTGCAAATACAAAAAAATTGTGTATGAATTTGTCTATTGTGGATGAATTTGTTAATTAATCATTATCGTATCATCCATAGAATTAAAAAAAAAACTGTTGTTAAAAATTCTACAAGTACAAATGAGTAAGGCTTACCTTTATTCTCCCTCAATCTTTATCCTCCATAGAAACGCAAATGAGCAATTGATTAAATCCCCAAAAACATGGCAGCAAAGAAAAACAAATGGATTAAATTAAAATTGTTTCGGTTTCGTTTTTTGTTCATGTAACCAAGCTCCCAACCGAGTTTGTAGACTCACTTAATCAATATATATATATATATATATATATATATATGAGAGCTGATTTGTGGACTCTAATGCCCAGATTTAGAAAAAATAAATAAAGAAATTGACAAAAACAACAAAAGACCAGATAGAAACCACCCTCGTGCTGCTCCAGAAAATACAAATTTGAATCAAGATCTCACCATATCCAGATCTGAGTCAAGAAAAATTATACTCACTCTGTTTTTACTGGAAAACTAAAATGGATTTTCTACTCAAACAAATCCAGAAAAATACAAACATCAATCTAATAGGTCTTATACTCATATTTTCCAAGCTTTTCTAGCCAACATTTTTTTTTATTTTAATCAGTAAAAAAAGTAGATAATCTTCATTGAGACAAATACACACAGACCTCTAGTATCTTAAAATAGAGACAAATCATCCAGATCTATTGAGCTAGAGAGACTAGAAGACAAACCTTGGTTTGGAGATGGACTTTCCGACAGAGATTTAGTCGCCGGAGGGATGAGATGAAAGAGATCGAGAAACAATAGATGAACAGTCAAGAGTCGGAGAGAGAATAGAGGTTGACAGGTGAGAGAACGGTTGAGAGTTGAGAATGAATGATGCAATAGGGTTAGGGTTTCTTTTTATAATTATATATATATATATATATATATATATACGGTTCATCGGTTCAAACCGGTTTTGGATATCCAAAACCGAACCGAACCGAAAACTATTCGGTTTTAGATATCCAAAACCGGTTTGAACCGAATAAGATATGAAAACCGAACCGAACCGAAATTTTTTGGTTCGGTCCGAATCGGTTCGGTTCGGTTCGGTTCAGCATTTTGTGCCCACCTCTAGGTGCTACTGTCCATGTTTCTAATACGATGCAGAGATTCTTTACAACCCGAACCATACTCCCAAATGAACAATACATTAGATTGGGGAATCAGGCCAAGGTTCCTGTTAAAACTGTTGGAACCTTTAGACTTGTTTTAGATAGTGGTTTTAATTTAGACTTATTTCATACTTTATATGTACCGTCTGTTTCTAGAAACCTTATTTCATTAAGTAGACTTGATGTTGTTGGATGCACATTTTCAATTGGAAATAAATGTTTTAGTTTATTTAAAAATTTATCCATTGTTGGTTCTGGAACATTATGTGATGGTTTATATAAGTTGGAACTTAACAACCACTTTGCTGAGACTTTGATGATTTTGCATCCTAAAGTTGGAACCAAACGTAGCCTCATTATTGAAATGTCATCCTTCTTGTCGCATAAACGTTTGGGGCATATCTCCAAAGAAAGAATTCAGAGGTTAGTAAAAGATGGAATTCTTGAAAATCTAGATTTTACTGATATCGGATTGTGTGTGGATTATATTAAAGGAAAACAAACCAAACACACAAAGAAATGTGCCACAAGAAGTACAAATCTTCTTGAGATTATTCATACTGACATTTGTGGACCTTTCACTACTTCATGTTTTGATGGTGAAAAGTACTTTATCACTTTTATTGATGATTTTTCACGTTATGGATATATCTATTTATTGAATGAAAAATCTCAGTCAGTGGATGCCATAGAGGTATCATAACTGAGGTTGAAAGACAATTAGATAGAAAAGTGAAAATTGTAAGATCTGATAAAGGTGGTGAGTTTTATAGTCGCTATGATGAGTCAAGACAACACCCTGGTCCTTTTTGCTAAATTTCTAGAAAAGCGCGGCATATGTGCTAAATATACAATGCCTGGAATGCCTCAGCAGAATGGTGTTGCTGAGAGACGTAATCGTACTCTTATGGATATGGTTAGAAGTATGTTAAGCAACTTTACCTTACCCATATCGTTGTGGAATGAAGCTCTAAAGACCACTGTGTACATTTTGAACAGGGTTCCTAGTAAGTCAGTTCCAAAAACTCCTTTTGAGTTATGGGCTGGAAGGAAACCAAGTTTAAGACACCTTCATGTTTGGAGATGTCCAGCGGAAGTTAGACTTTTTAACCCACAGGAAAAGAAATTGGATTTCAGGAAAGTAAGTGGTTACTTTATTGGTTACCCAGAGAAATCCAAAAGGTTCAGGTTTTATTTGCCTAACAATAGTACGAGAATAATGGAAACCGGTAATGCCATATTTTTTGAGGATGGTGACATTAGTGGGAGTGATTTACCACATCCTGTGTCCATTGAAAAAACTAGGACACAATTACGAAATATGGTAAATGAAGAAGCGAGGGTACAAGTCCCTTTACCTTTAGCTTCTAAAAATATTGTTGATCCAAATGTTATTAACCAAAATAACGATCAATAAATGAATGATGAACCACTTCATAATAAAATTGTCACTATTGAACCAACAGTAGAAGAACCACAAGAAATTACGTTATGGAGATCTCTAAGAGAAAAGAGATTTGCAATTTCAAATGATTGCGTGGTTTATCTACAAGAATCTGATTATGATATTGGGATGGAAAATGATCCGGTTTCGTACCAACAAGCCATAGAAAGTACTGATTCTTTTAAATGGATTGATGCCATGAAAGAAGAGATGAAATCAATAGAACATAATGAAGTTTGGGATCTTATCGAATTGCCTAACGGATGTAAGAAAGTTGGTTGTAAATGGGTTTTCAAAACCAAGCGTGACAGTAAAGGCAATATCGAAAAATATAAAGCCAGACTCGTTGCCAAAAGTTTCACTCAAAAATAAGGCATTGATTACACAGAGACCTTTTCACCCATATTCTAAGAAGAACTCATTTATAATCATTATGGCTCTAGTGACTCATTTTGATTTAGAGTTGCACCAAATGGATGTAAAGACTGCTTTTCTATACGAAAATTTAGATGAAGAAGTTTTCATGGATCAACCTAAGGGCTTTGCATTAAAGGGAAAGGAAAATCTAGTTTGCAAGCTTAAGAGATCAATATATAGACTTAAACAAGCTTCAAGGCAATGGTATATTAAGTTTCATAATACCATTACCTCCTTCGGGTTTAAGGAAAACACTGTTGATAAGTGTATATACCTGAAGGTCAGTGAGAGTAAATTTATAATTTTGATCTTGATGTTGATGATATCTTGCTTGCCAGTAGTGATCTTGGTTTAGTACATGAAACCAAGAAGTTTCTCACAAAGAACTTTGAGATGAAAGATATGGGTGAGGCAGCCTATGTGATTGGAATTGAAATATTTCGAGACCGGTCACAACGATTGTTAGCACTATCTCAGAAAGCATATATTAACAAAGTTCTGGAGAGATTCCGAATGGAAAATTGTTCAGCTGGGGAGTCTCCAATTCAAAAAGGGGATAGATTCAACCTTATGCAATGTCCAAATAATGAATTGGAACGTAAGCAAATGAAAGCAATTCCTTATGCTTCAGTAGTAGGAAGCTTGATGTATGCTCAGACTTGGACCAGACATTAGCTTTGTTATTGGTGTTCTGGGTAGATACTAGAGTAATCCAGGAATGGAGCATTGGAAGCTTGCAAAGAAAGTGATGCGATACTTGAAGGGTACAAAAGATCATATGCTCATGTTTAGGAGAACCAATCATCTTGAGGTGATTGGTTACTCAGACTCAGATTTTGCGGGATGTCCTGATAGCCGAAAATCCACATTTGGTTATGTATTTATGTTAGCTGGAGGGGCTATTTCATGGAAAAGTGCAAAGCAATCTATCATTGTTGCATCCACTATGGAGGCTGAGTTTGTGGCATGCTTTGAGGTTACAGTTCATGGTTTATGGCTGCGGAACTTTATCTCAGGACTTAGAGTTGTCGACTCTATTTCTAGGCCGCTGAGAATTTATTGTGATAATGTCGCATCAGTCTTCTTCTCCATGAATGACAAATATTCTAAAGGTGCTAAACATATGGAGGTGAAGTTTCTTTTTGTTAAGGAAGAAGTGCAGAAACAAAGAGTGTCTATTGAACATATTAGCACAAAACTTATGATTGCTGATCCATTAACAAAAGGGATTCCACCAAAGACATTCAAAGAGCACACTGTTAGTATGGGTCTTGAATGTAACCCTTAATGTTGTTATTTGGATCTATTATGTTATTTTATTATGATAGACATTTTTTTGAGATCTCATTTAATGTGTTTCTGCTATTTCTTGTTTTCATTATGTACGCACATTTATGATAATGAAAGAGTTTTAAACAGGATATTATGTTGGACTAATTTTAGGCATTATTGCTAGCCTATGTTTCTCGCTTATGATTCATGACAATCAAGCTATTAATGTTGTAGTACAGGGAAGGGACTGTGTCGTTTCATTGACACACAACCGTCATGACTCACATAAATAGATTGTTTGATCATGATATTACGATAACCAAATTATGTAAGGCATGAATTGGATATAAAATTTTTAAAGACGCGATCACACACATATATTTATATATATATATATATATATATAAGTCTTTTCTTGTAATCTCACATGAGTCTTTTTATAAAGTTATTATTATTATTGTTATTATTATTATGTTATATGGACCAAGTGGGAGATTGTAGGAATTATGGTCCTAATAACTAATTGTTTTAATGTTAATTTAATGTGGGATAAGTAAGTTATCAAATTAATTTTTAAATTGATTAAATATTGAATTAATGAAGGATTAATTATCCAAATTATGCACATGTTTGAGAAACTGTTTCTCAATGTAACATTAATTTTATGGGGATTAATTGTTGTGTTAAACTAAATGAGAAACACTCGTCCTCTCTCCTACCTTTATATAAATCAGAATTCCCATTAATTCTGATATACGAAATAACACATAAAAGTTTAAAGTATAAAGGTTAAGGAGGAGAGAAACAATTGTTGTCAAAATGTCTTCCTCCGTGAATCAAGGTATGTAAGTTATTATCTTACAAAATTAATGTGATTATTTTATATGTGAAACAATATATGATTCTAAATCTTCGATTAACATTAAGTGTAAATTGTTTAATTGCTTACATGGTCTCCTCACCTCAGCTTTGAAAAGACTATTCAAGCACATGATGATCACCAAATCAGGACTGTGAATCATACTACACTGTCTAGAAACCCTTAAAAACCATCAAATCGACAACATATACTTAGCAGCCTTGGAGGATTTCGACAGAGTGTCATGTCACTGTTAGGGATTTGAATCGATGATCGCGGAAGCGTCATGCCTAATATACGCCCATAACTCATAGCAATTAATAACGTCAATAACAGAAAATATAAGATGAGAGAAAATAAAACAATCACAACACAAGATATACGTGGAAAACCCAAATCGGGTAAAAAACCACGGGCCGTCAGGACGACAGAGAAAGTTCCACTATATGATAAATTGTTACAATCATATACTTCAGGATTCTCTCTCACATCTCAACCCCAAACCACGCTGACAAGATCCTCACCAAGAACCCCCCAATATCCCCTAGGTCTCCCCTGAATATCACCCACGGATCTCTAACTTGATCCACTGATATTCCCTTGGATCCCTCCCCTGATATTCCCTTGGGTCTTTTACCTGGATCTCACCACTCTCTGATGTTACATGGTGTTTCTTGACTCCATGCCCAATAACCTAATTACAAGGTCTATTTATACTAACTAAAGGGAGTTTAAGATAAAAGGAAATCCTACTCCTAAACATACAAGAATTACTTGTTCCACATAAATACTATTTCCTATTTATGACAAGTCTTCTTGTAAGTAGAAATCTTTTCCTTCAAGCATAAGACTTTCCTATTCTTCACGAAGACAAACTCTTTTTCCTTTTCCAATAAGCACAAGAACTTTCCAGAAGAAAACCTTTCCTTTTTTTGCGCAACATTCATGATCTGGGCAAAATCAGCTATTAGCGCGGTCTAGGTCGCGGTGTGCACCCTGCTCCCTACACCGCGGAAAAGCCACTGAAGTTCACCGCTCAGAATACCGCAGTTGGTGCCTTTGCCTCCGCCGCAGTCTACACCGCGCTATACATACTGGAATTGACCGCTCCCTGTGCAGCGATCCATGCGCTTGTCCGCATCGCGGTCCACGCCGCGGTTCTTCCAGAATCCGTTTCTTCAGTTCTTCTTCTGTCTTCAAGCTCCCTCAAACACCAACTCTAACTTCCAAACGTATCCCACGTCTCCAAGAAGTTCCAACATCAATTGAGTCTCGTTTGGTTCATATTGGGTTCACTTGAGAATACGAGCCAAAATCTAACAGTCACAAACAGGGTTGTATCTTGATGAACAATTTCATAGACGAGATGAGCGGTACGCGAAGTAAACAACTTCTGTATCTAATCTCCATAAATTCTGCATCTCTTTCGAATGATCCGTATGGGAATTTCGTAGTTCAACACGTTATAAAACTAGAAAACCCGGAATTCATTGAATTAATATGCTTGGCACTTAAAGGGCATTTGGTAGATCTTTCGATGATGAAAGAAGGAAGTCACGTAGTGGAAAAAATCCTCAAGTTTCAGAATTTTATTGGACATTTGGTTTTTGATTTTCTCAACAGTGATCGAATTATACAAGTTGCTAATGACAGATATGGGAATTATGTGATTCAAAAAGCTTTGAAAGATCAATGAGAGTGGATCGCTATCTTTTTCAGAGCCTTGTAATGAAGCAAAAACAGGAGGATTTCGATTCTCTTAGGTTTGTTTATGGCAAGAACGTCTTCAAGTTTTTTACATGCTACGGAGTTCCAATCCCTCAACCGGGATTTTTTTAATTTGCTTCATGTGGTTCAACTTCAGATTTGTCTTTCTTGTTGAAGTAAATGAAATTGTGTTTATTTTTTTTAACTAATATTATTCAATGTAGAATTGATGACATTCAACTTATTGAATATAATTGATTTTTCTAGAAGTAAGATATGTTTGATTTTATGAAGCTTTGTCTGATGGTTGATCAAAGGAAATAAGGTCCTATTTATAATTGTAGATATCCAATCACACCATGATATTTACATTGCCACAAGGCCCACAAGGCAATTTATGAAGCTACGAGGCCACCAATTAGTTGTTTTTTAATTGGGCTTATAAAGTGCCAGTGCCTGTGCCTATCGAACTTTTTCAATTCCTTTATAATTCACCAAAACCAATTGAAATCTATGGCTCCATAATCCATATCAATCCCACCTCATCACGACCACGTTACCGTCCATCAATGGTCAACGGCGAGGTATCAGCGGTGGAGGCTTTGAGTCCTGCAGCCCGGTTGTTTCACGCGCCGCGGTTTAATTGTCATATAATCGCGATTATTGGGTGCAGAACAAGTATTAATCCGAGTGTAATTAAACAAGGATTGAACCTTACTTTGCTCAACCATCCTCGTTTCTCCAGCAAACTGGTATGTACCTGCTTTTTTCTTTTCATTTCAATTACTTTTTCATCTTTAATTTCATCCAATTGCCGAGGTGCGAGATCTACGTTTCGCCTCACTCTACTTGATTTGCCTTCTTCTTATTATTATTATTATTATTATATATAGCAAAATTCCATCAGATTGGTTTTTTTTTTTGACTTTAAAAACTAAAAATAAATCAAAGGAAATGTCTGATGAAAGGTATAATTCAAAAACCTTCTCAAGTTTGACCAAATAGGCAAATATTAAAGAATAACTATGTAGTCTTAGAATTAGATTAAAAAAAAAAAACCTTCTTGGGGCCACTAATGGGGTCTTTGACCGCCATAACATCTGGATTTTTATCTAATTTTGAAAACAAATAGTTGTTTTTCAAATTTATTAATTCCATGGAGAATTCTACGGAAATAAAAAAATAATTGTAAACAAAGAACCAATTAATTTTTAAATATAAACAAAGCAGTTTTGCAGTTTGATTAATTAATGAATAATGAATGTCTCTGATATTTGATGACCCAAAAAGGAAACCGATACCATCTCTTACATTTTGTACAGATTCACTTTCACCAAACCAATTTTATGATTTCATCCTTTCATTCAATATGGTTTGGTGGCAGATACCTGCATTTCTCCTTTGCTTTCAATTTCATTTATTTCTCCCTCGTCATGACTGATGACTCATTTCCCTATCTTCTACGTACTGTCTTTGACCAAAATAAATCCCACCGACAATTTTTGTTATTATATTAAGAGGGATTTACAATTTAGTCCCTGGGTAATTGGAAACATCAGTTTTATTTACTTATTTTTGTATTTCTCATTAAACCGGTTTAAAAATAACTCGTTTAGATCCTTCTAAATCAACGTTGGTCAAACTTAACAATTACAGGAACAATTTAGTCTTATCACATGCCCATAATTGATAAAAAAGATAACTCTAATTTTCTATTTCTTTTTTAAATTGACTCACATGATTAGGCTTTCTTGGTGGTTTACTTAAATCCTTTTTTTTTTTTTTAATTATAATAAATTCAGTGTTTACTTATACCTACTTCCACTAATAGATCCACTAAATACATGGATTATATTAATGGAAATTATCATTTTCCTCCTCGAGGTTTCAAAAAAATAATGTTTAACCTTGTCTTCCAAAAACAACTCACAACTAGTATTTCATTAGTATGTTGTTTAAATATTTGAAATCAACAAAGGAGGAGATCGATCAAGTGTGAATGGTCTTCTCCCAATGAAGGGGAACACAAATCAATCCCCTCCACTAAAAGGAAATTGTTGGTCAATCTCCTTCTGGCGTAGCAAATAGGAGAAGATTGGTGCTCACGTTGGATCCACAGTTTTCTCCATTGGAAGAGGAACGTTGGCCATCGTCCAATCTCCTTCCAACAGAAGAGATTATATCCTCCCAGTGGACGGAAAGGTGGAGGCCACCACCTACTATTTTCTTTATATATATATATATATATATATATATATTTTACATATTTTAAGGGCAGAATACTCTTTTTATTATGTATTATAGTAAGTAAAATAGATTTTTTGCTTCACAATTTTAATTTAGACATAATTTAACAAAAGAGGGAAATGGAGAATATGAAAACCGGAGGGGGTAAAACACCGTATTTTGAAACTTCATAGAGAAAAATGATGATATTTCTTACATTGTATTAAAGTATGTTTTGACTATATAGATTAGAGAAAAATTAGTTTCGTATACATAAAATGAAGGAAATTATTACTATATATTTTATGGACAAGATTTTTTTAGATGTAGCTAATTAATTTAGTTCTTTTATTTGTCTGTTCAAGAAAGGTTATGGACGACAAAAAGGATGCAAAAATGAAATGGACTCGTAGCACAGTGAATGTAGACGACCATGTTATTGTTCCGGATTACGATCCGGAAATGGAAAATCCGGACCAATTTGTAGAAGACTACATCTCCTACATGACCACAATGCCAATGGATTTCTCAAAACCCTTGTGGGAACTCCACCTCCTCAACGTTAAATCCTCAGAGGCAGAGGCTACCGGAGTCTTTCGAATCCACCACTCGTTGGGCGATGGTGCATCTCTCATTTCTCTCCTCCTGGCGTGTACTCGAAAAACATCAGACCCCGAAGCATTGCCTAGTGTTCCGGAACACAAAGGTAAAGGTTCAAGTGGCGGTGGGCGGGGTTTTTGGTGGTTGTTTTTGGCAATTTGGTGGGCTATTAGATTGATTTGGAATACAATTATGGATCTTTTGGTGTTTGTTGCAACGTTATTGTTTTTGAAAGACACAGAGAATCCATTGAAAGGTGAATCTGCTGGAGATGATCATGAGCATGCCCCTAAACGGATTGTGCACCGGAATGTTAGTTTGGATGACATCAAGTTAGTGAAGAAAGCAATGAACATGGTATGTTCACTGTCACAACTCACGACAATTATTTTTTGGTTCGCTTTCTTCTCATTTAGGGTTTGCTTGTTAGGCAATAATTCTACTTAATTGAACCTTATAAATCCAAGATCAAACCCATTTTTGTAGCTAGCTTGATTCCAATTTCCAACACCACTCCTATACAACAAATTTAAGTTACATTTCCAATCGATCAAAAAGAGTAGCATATATAATAGATTAAGTTGCCTATTTACCCATTATAAGTAAAATGACAATTACCAAATAGGTCCTGGACTTTTTTTAAAATTTCAAGTTGTTTGCGAATTTTACAAAAGTGACCAAATTGGTCATCACATTTTTCAAAAGTGTCAAATTAATCCCTCTCTTTTTAGAAGTGACCAAATTAGTCTTTTTAACGATATAACGGTGTTAAATATAACAGTTAACTTTACCAATTTTAGTTGAAGTACGTAAATATCCTTTATTTATCATATTACAGTAAAATTATTTTGTTTTATACATTAAATTCACCATTATAATTACAGCAAAATCTAAAAATATTATTAATAAATTACCATTTTTACTTTTTTTATAATTAAAATTATCAAAAAAAATCTAAAAATATTTTAATAAAACAATGTCAATTATACCCTTAGTTTATAAACAAAGTTACCATTCATTTTCAGTTTAGTCTTTTACCATTTTTCTATAATTGATTTTTTGTTAATATTATATAAGAATTGTTTTCAAAATTATTTAAAAATCAAAACCCCCAAATAAAATAAAGAAAAATATACATTTGTTAAAAAAAATTGTGCATGTATCATTATTATATTGTTTAGGAATAAAATACAATTTTACCCGTACACAGTTAAAGTTGATTGACGGAACTTAGTTAGAGGGACTAATTTAACACTTGAGAAAAATGTAAGGACCAATTTGGTCACTTTTATAAAAGTCGCAAACAACTTGGAATTTTAAAAAAAGTTCAGGATCTAATTGGTAATTGTTCTAAGTAAAATCAATGTGTTATATAAAAACAACCATGAGATTTTGAAATTAGGTAAAAATATTTCTATATGTTATAGGAAATATCTTTTATCTAATTCTTAAATTAAGGGGTCATCTTTTTAAAGAAAAAAAATAAAAATTTAGTCAAATGTAATAGTGATTTTTCAAATTTTACCATGATAAATCGAATAATTAATAGATTTGGCAGAGCCAAATAGGCCATACTTGATAGAAGAATGATAATGATGTTGATATTTATGGGTGCACTTGTCCAATTCATTCATTTAGAATTTTGGATGGATAAATGCTCAATAGAAAATTCATTGTCCATACTATTTGAAATTCAAAATTACTTTAATTGGATCCGATTATTAGAGTTCACCGTACTACATCATTTAAATAAGTTTTTTTTTCCTGTGCATGGCGTTGTTACTAGACCGTCAATGATGTTGTACTGGGGATAACACAAGCTGGTCTCTCGCGATATTTAAACCGGAGTTATGGTGAGTTTTCTATAAAGATTTTCTGCTTTAACTTTTTATTTAAATTGTAGAGATCGATCGAATTAAATAAATTGCATGCTACATGTATTATAGATATTTAGGGGTGAACATGAAATGATGGATCTTCAGATTTTGACATAATAAATCGATACACTAGTAATTAAGTACAATTTTTAACACGATCTATAAACACAATAAGAGCACGCAACATTTTAATGGACAAAAGTCGTGAATTTTGACATGATTAGTTAATTAACAAGGTGCATTCGAATTTACACAAACATGACATAATTACATGAATTGCCATTCGTATTCCCTAATGATATTAACACATAAAATTTTGTCCCCCCATTGGGTATATTAGTTTATTATTATTATTTTTTTCAATCGAACAGTAAATTTTATAATAATGTTCACATGGCAGTAATTACAACAAGATCTAAAATTTTATTCTCCATAACAAGTTTGTGATCACTTGCAGGTGAGATTAAGATAGAACATGAACAACAAAACCAAAATTCATCTAGTCTTCCTAAGAGTATGCGGTTTAGGGCAACCGTTCTTGTCGGCCTAAGACCAACTAAAGGGATTCAGGTATACTTGATCCGACAATGAACCAGGCACACTGGTGGAGTACTCTTTTTAATTATATAATTTCACGTAACATATAATAAACCCTAGATTATGTCCGTAATTTGTAGGAGTTGGCTGATATGATGGCGAAGGAATCGAAAGGGAGGTGGGGGAATTGCATTGGCTATGTCCTGATTCCGTTCAAGATAGGTTTAGAAAAAGATCCATTAGATTATGTTCGTAAAGCAAAAGCCACAATTGATCGAAAAAAGCTGTCCCTTGAAGCTTTTTGCACCTATTCAATTGCCCAGTTAGTAATCAATATATTTGGATTTAAGGTATCACTTAATTTTTCCATGCATTAATTTCTTTAACATATATATATATATATATATATATATAAATATATAAATATATATTAATATATAACATTAATTTGGTAAACATGCAGGTAGGTGGTACAATAGCAAAGAGAGTTCTTTCAAGAATTACAATGGCGTTTTCAAATGTGGTGGGTCCTTTGGAAGATATTAGCTTTTATGGACATCCCATTGCCTTTGTTGCTCCCACTGTTTATGGCCAGCCACAGGTCAGCATTTCCCATTTAAATCAGCATTTTATTATGTTATTGTATGTATCTGTGAAGGGAGCACATTAAGAATTAAAATATTAATAAAAAAGTTTATTGATTATAAAAGAATCAATATTTAATATATATATATTAATGGTTCTTTCTGAAGGGATAATAACCTCGATCAAATCTATTGATTTTAAATTTTTAATAAATTTTATCCGATTTTGTTTTTTAGTGGATGATAAGTTATTGAAATTTACTTCAAAACAAAATTTAAAAATATTTCATGAACTACAACTATTTTATTTATTTTTCCTTTTTTTTGTCTAATTTTCTAATGTTTCATATTCAACAAAATCAAGGAAAAAAAGTTATGGTGTTTGAAAATTTTTCAAATTTTCTTTACAAGTAGATTTAATTGAACTTATCATCCACAACAAAAAAGGAACCATATCAAAATTCATCAAAATTGATAGATTTCATCAAGAGGGATGCTAGAATCACTCTCTGAATCTACTCTCTCAACCCACTTTCTCTTCATATAATGACATATGTACACTTTTAACTTTTTTGACATCAGATTTAGAATTTTTTAAATTTAGAATCACTCTCTCAATTCGCTCTCTCAATCCACTCCTAATTTTTGAAATGTTTCATATGATTTTTGATCTGAATTTTTGTGTGGATGATAAATTCATTAAAATGTACCTATGAATAAAATTTAAGAATTTTTCAAATACCAGAACTATTTTCTTGAAATTTCCTATATTTCTCCTATTGTTCTAATGCCCTCATATTTAACAAAATCGTGATAAATAGTTCCAGTACTTGAAAAATTCTTAAATTTCATTAATGAGTAAATTTCATTAAACTTATCATCTATAAAAAAATTCAGATAAAAAATCTTAATAATCGATATGATTTCATCAAAGCTCTTACCGAAATTAAAGTAAAGTATCCTTTCCTTCAAAATTCGTGTGTATATATATATATTTAGTTTTTCTATTGTCAGTTCGAACTGATATAAGATTATTCAGTTCCTTGCATATGAGCCATTGGATTTAAATGATGCTTTGATAAGTGCATGCAGCTAAGTCAAAGCATTTAAATCCAATGACTCACATGCAAGGAACTGATATATCTTATATCAGTTCGAACTGACAATAAATTGTTATTTGAGAGAGGGTTTAATAGTAAATTGTTATCCGAAATATCGTCGCGGGGACTTTTCCGTACAACATTTAGACCGAATGGAGCGGTACTCCTCAGTCGGAGGGGGAGGGGTATGGGTACCCCTCCCGTCGAGGCTTCGAGGATAAGGAGAAGATATAGTGCTTGAGGTTCCCTTGCTGAAGTGAAGGGCTGGTCTTGGTCCTAGGTCCTTGGTCCTGGTCCCTATCCTTGGTTCTGGTACCCGGTCCTGATATTCGGTCTCGGTACCCGGTCTCTTCTTTCGGTCTCCTCTGTAGTTCCCCGACCCACATACATGCATAATAAAAGAGATAGATGGGAGAATGTTAATTCTTTTGGTAGAAATGGACTGTTCTAGGGGGAAAAAACATCATGAATGATCATATGCTGAAAAACCTTTAGGCAGTATCCAGAGAAATGAGAGAGACCATTCTTTATATATATATATCACAAGAAGTGCTCTGGGAGCTTACACAAATTGCAAAGTAGTACAACACAGGTGCTTCGGAGAGCTACAATCATAGTAACCACGACTTGGTAGGTTATTGTTGGAGGGGTACAACCTGGTACCGATACATTTTTGGTGAAAATTGATATGTGTAGTAGACCATACAATGGTGGTGTAGAGGGAATCTAGGCAAGGTATTTCTCACGTTGTAGATGATGGCGAACTCGTGCTGTAGGCGATGATGACTGTATTTTTGGAAGAAATGATGAAATCTGTCGTCCTACTGTCTTTCCGATCGTCGATCCCCCTTCTTGGAGAGAGCTTTGTCATATTTATATGTTCTCATTCTTGTTGCTTGCTCTCTTAATTTAATTAATCAATTCGCAATCATGGGAACACTAATTTGGTATTGATGGAGTTGACTATTTTCTCACTGATGGCGTTGTGAATGACCATTAAAGAGTTGGCTATCTCCATTAATGAGGTTGACTATCTCCATTAATATGGTTGACTATCTCCATTAATAGTGTTGTGAATGACCATTAATAGGGTTGACTATCTTCATTAATAAGGCTTGAGGGTACTGCAGACTTCGTTCCTTTGGACGTGGTCTTGTTCTAGGTGGCTCCCTAGTGCGCAGATTCCTTCTTTCTGGGCGGTCTTTACCTTGACGTGTTGGAGCTTTCCTGCCGTTGTTTCCCATTTTGGATGTGACGAGTAGATTTTTGTATGTCGTTGGAAAGCATCGTCAAAAATTTTATAATAAAATCAACCTTGCTATAAGGCACGAGTCAAAATACATATATAAAAATAAAACTAGTACAGCTTGTAAGCAAGGGTATTGTTCCGCAGGGATATGTTTGTTAACCGTTTCAAGTTTTAGAGTTTAGGGAAAGCATGTAAATAGAATGTGGAGAGGTGAGAATGGTGTTGTGTGTGTGTGTAGAAAATGTATAAGAAAATAATACAAACAAAGAGAATGTGGAAGGGTGAGAGTGGTGATTAAGTGAGAAATAATAAAATGGTGGATTGGAGAGATGCATGAAAGTGGTCACACAAGGGGCAATAAGTTCACCAAACACAAAGGCATATCTATTAGATGGTTGAACACTTAAGCACATTCACTCAAGTCAAGGGTTTGTTCAAGCCTAAATCCAACTTAGGGTATCCATTCATTTGAGCTAAAGGTTGAAGAGTGTGTCGAGATCCTCTCAAACACGAAACCGCAACCGACATTTGTGAACCAATTCTACAAACCAAAGCTAGATTGAGCCTCAATACTAACTAGGTAATGTAAAATGACAACGTTAGGTCCAATGACTTGGATAAAAATCCCATAAGTGGATATACTAAATTCGTCCCCAACCATAACTCACCTAGAGCTCCTAGCGTGAGACATAGCCAATGACCCATTTTAGCACAAAACAAATAACCAAAACCTATTCTAGCAAGCCATGCATAAAACAAGTTATTTCCATTCTTGTGAGCAATTAATCAAGATCATACCCGGAAAGGCCTTTCCAAAAGCATAACTCCAACTAATTCTCATACACTCAAATTGATCCTAACATAGCATTTCTAATCATCCATCAACATACACACAATCATGGGATGTTTAATTAATATACTCATAAATTACACTAATCTACTCCTAATCCCAATTTTGAATACATATTAATTTCAAATCATCCATACACATGTAATTCACAATAAGAGATTAATTCATAATAATAATAACAAGAATGAACAAGACCCAAATAAATATAAATCATCATATATAAATAACCAAAATGTAGGATTACAAATATTCCCAAATGGGGGATTACACATAAGATAAAACATGAAATACAAGAGAAGAGTAAGTAGATACAACCCTTGAAGAACCCTTCAAGAGCTCCATCCTTTGCCTAGCACGAAATTGGTCCAAAGACCACTCCTAATCTCTGCAATCAACTCTCAAATGTGGGGAAGGATGGGTAGAAATGGTAGTGGTAAGCCTTCCATGGAGGAAAACCTCTATGGAAGCTTTGAAAGCTTCTCTCTCTTTTGAAATGAAGAAGATAAAGAAGATGAAGTTTGGGGAAGAAGAAGTCTCTTAAATTATGAAGAGAGGAGAGGAAAAGGTGTTTATATAGTGTTGGGAGGTTAGGGTATGAAATGGTAGTGAAAGGACGAAAATGCCCCTCCATTTCGGGTAAAAACGCGACCTCCAGGTGCAGTTCGGCGGTCAAAACGGCGGTCATGGTGTCAACCGTTTTGCCCGCCGAATTGGTGAAGAAACCTATTATCCTAATTCGGCGGTCAGAACGGCGGTTTTGTTGCCCGTCGAATTTGCCCGCCGAATGCCATTTCTGCTCTGCGCACCAGTTACTCAAACGGGCATAACTTCCTCCAGAAAGGTCGGAATCACAATTCGTAAAAAGTTCTGAAAACTAGACTTCCATACCTTTCCGAATATATAACGATCTCAATGTGATTCGATTGGAGGAGGGAGTTATGGCACCCACAAGTCGGATGTTCTGCACAGGCCCACACAATTTCAGCCCATAAGCTGTCGGAAAATTAGAGGGGTTCATGCACGCGGTCTTGGTGTTGCATTCTGGTATTTTGATGACGGATCAACCGTGGAGACATTTAGATTTTCTTGGCCACGATTGAGCTTAGATCACGTCGCGGTCTGTATCAACGGTGAGGCCCGGCAACCTTGAATCTTCCAATTATTCTCTTGTTTTGCTCATTTTGCCTCACAATCTAAACTTTAAGCTCAAAACCTTGAAATAGAGAATATATACCTACACAAGGCTCAACAAACACATTATATACAAAATACGCTCGAAAACAAGAACAAACGATAGGAAAATGGGGGCCTCAAATAGGTATAAAATAGTCCGATCAAATACCCCAAAACCTATCTTTTGCTCGTCCTCGAGCAAAACAAAAACAGAAAAACAAACAAACAAACATATAATAGTAAAAATAAATAAAAACTAGGCTAGTTCACTTTCGTAGGAAACACGATGGCACTTAGCAAGTGCCACAAGCCTTTGAACCTATAGGCGGCCCTAATAGAAGGAGTTATAGTCTCCTGAGGGTGTACAGTGACGACACCCACAAATGTATACTCTGCAAGAAAATTGGTTGAGTTGCAATCCAAACATACCAATCAAAAACAACTCATGCATGCTAGAATCTCAAATATACCAATCAATAAACATGTATCACATAATGCAAGTATGCCAATACTTAGGATGTTTTCGGTTTACAAAACAATTACTCTCGAATGCCTAAGATAAAATTCGCTTCGACTCTAAACTCACTAGATTTCTCTCATTTTTGCACTCAAAATCTTAGGCGCACTCTCTAGCAAACATATGCGAATGAGTTTATGTACGTAAATCAAATATAATCGCATATGAGTATTTTCAATAAAAGCACAATTTTTGAAAATCGATCTCGTGAAAGGAATTGAAATACCATGAACGTGGAAAGAGCATGCATTGACTCACATTCCCAAGATAGACTTCCTAAGAGATCAAATTGACTTTCCCTAATTGTATTTGTCGCCAAGGCTGTTTGGTAGTGTAGGGGATGGATGATATGGTAGGAGTGGGAAGATAAAGCTACTAACCATGCCAAGGTGTTTACATTACAATTACATCACTTTGAGCTCATTTACACTTTACATTACAATTCAAGCGTCTAGGCTATAAACCTTTACATTGCACATTTTGTGCTACATTTGTACTCAAATTTTTAGAGTAACGTTACATTTGAAGAATTTGAAGGCTTAAGTGTTTATATTTCACACTTTTTCTTTTTAAGCCTTTGCCTTTGCACAATTTACATACATTTGCCTAAGTACACGCTTTACACATTTTAGAGCTAGCTTCTCTAAAGCTATACACCTTAACATGATCAATAACTAGTGTATGTGAAAGTGTTTGGGTTATGTAGGTGGTGGAGGTTTAGTGTTTGGTCTCAATTTTTCTGATGAAAGCACATATCTATGGGCAAGTGTTTAGGCTATTTTAGTAGTTACACTCACACTCAAGTCCAAAATCATTTCTAAAAGTCCATCTAGCAAGGGAATGCAATCTCAAACAAGCAGTCCACATGATGATGTTCTATGGCAATCAAAAATCAATGAAAGACAATTGTTGAACAATGAAATTACTAAAAATTAAGTACAAAATCGAGGAGTGTTTAAGAGTAGAAATGACATAACCCTCACAAATAAAACGTTTACAAGGCACAAAATCTCACAAGGGTAGTCTCCACTATTTTCCTAAGCGAAACAAGAATAGAGGTCTAATCCACCTCAACATCAAAAGATTGACACGTACAAACATATTTAAAGTGATGTACGGAACTAAAAGCATACATGATATATCTCAACCGGCACACGAAGAAAAACAACTCAACAAAACCGGAACTATTATAAAAAATTTCAAAAATGACTGGTTTGCAGAGATTTGAAAATTTTCTAAACGTAACAAAACACATATAAACAACGGGAGTGTCCACACCGCCAAACCTAAACTCAACATTGTCCTCAATGTTGCTCAACTCATAAAGTATGGACAATGCTTAGCAAGATTCAGAGATAAGAACACAACATCGCAAATACTAAAAACCTAAGATCTAAGCACAATACAATTCCATTCTTAGATCTAAATAAAAATAATAAAAAATCACAAACACAACAAATAACCTCGCTAATAAGCACGAGTCAAAAGACATATAGAAATAAAACTAGTACAGCGTGCAAGCAAGGGTATCGTTCCACATGGATGTGTTTGTTAACCGTTTCAAGTTTTAGAGTTTAGGGAAACATGTAAATAGAATGTGGATGAGGTGAGAATGGTATGTGTGTCCAAAGAAAAAGAAAAAGAAAAAGAAAATATAAAAATAAACAAGAGAATATGGAGGGGTGAGAATGGTGATTAAATGAGAAATAATAAAGGGGTGGATAAGGGAGATGCAAGATAGTGGTCACACAAGGGTTTACAAGTTCACCAAACATAAGTGCACACAAGTGGGTTGTTAGACATTAAGCACATTCAATTCAAGTTAAGGGTTCATTCTTGCCTCAATCCTATTTATACCCATTCATAGAGCTAACGGTTGAAGAATGTGTCGAGATCCTCTCAAACACGAAACCGCAACCAACATATGTGAACCAATCTTACAAACCAATGCTAGATTGAGCCTCAATACTAACATGGTAATGTAAAATGGCAACGTTAAGTCTAATGAATGTGGAAAGAGTAATTGTTCCTCCAACCATAACTTGCTTAGAGCCCTTAGCGCAAGAAATAACTGAATTCCCAATTATTGTATCTCTAATCATAATTCACCTAGAGCCCCTAACGTGAGGAATAACTAAAGACCAATGTATAACAAAAACAATGAACCAAACCTCTTTAAATATGGTAATTAACAAGTTCAGTCATTCTTCCTAGCTAAATTAGCCAAGACTATGCTCGAATGGCCTTCCTAAAGCACAATCCTAACTCTAATTCACTCAAACCCATCCATACACATGCAATTCGACCTTCCATCAACATATACACACAATGGGACATTTGATTACAACTACTCCTACAATTACATTAATTTAACTCCTAATCCCATTCATAAACACATATTGATTTCCAATCTCCATACACAAAGATAAGAGATATAATCAATGATAACAAGAATGAATCAAAACACAAATTAGATATAAAAACAACCACACATTATATTGAGCATAAATTAGGTTTACAAATATTCCCAAGTGGGGGTTTACACATAAGAGAAATCATGAAATACAAGAGAAGAGTAAGTAGATACAACCCTTGAAGAACCCTCTAAGAGCTCCATCCTTTGCCTAGCACGAAATTGGCCCAAAGACCACTCCTGATCTCTGCAATCAACTCTCAAATGTGGGGAAGGATGGGTAGAAATGTCGGGACTTTAGTGGCTCACTAGGGCGTTGAAAGGCCCGGTACAAATGGAGAAGAGCCACCAACATGATACTGGTCCAGAGGCATGTTTGGGATTCTAGAAGTCCCCAGCAATTGAAATGAGGCTCTAGACCCTCCTGGAACGAATCAGAACCGTAGTGGCTCACTTGGGCGTTGAATGACCCGGTACGAAAAGTGAGGAGCCACTAGCCTTGCAGCGGTGCTGCTACTCCAGAGGCTTGCTTAGGCATGTAGGAGGTCTCTGCAAATGTGGGAAGCCTCTAGGCTCTCCTCGAACGGATCGGGACTTCGGTGGCTCTCTAGGGCGTTGAATGGCCTGGCTTGGTACAAGAGAAGAGGAGCCACCGACATGCTGCTGGTCTAGAGGCATGCTTGGGATCCTAAAAGTCCCCAACAATGGAAATGATTCTCTGGACCCTCCTTGAATGGATCGGAACCACAGTGGCTCACTGAGGCGTTGACCGGCCCGATACAAGGAGGGAGGAGCCATTGGTCCTTGCAGCGGTGCTGCTGCTGCTCCAGAGGCTTGCTTAGGCATGTAGAAGACCTCGGTAAATGTGGAAAGCCTCTGGGCTCTCCTCGAACGGATCGAGTCTTTAGTGGCTCTCTAGGGTGTTGAATGGCTCGGTACAAATGGAGAGGAGCCACTGGCATGATATTGGTCCAGATGCATGCTTGGGATCCTAGAAGTGCTCAGCATCTGAAATGAGGCTTTGGACCCTCATGGAACGAATCAGAACTGCAGTGGCTCACTTGGGCGTTGAATTGCTCGGTATAAGGAGTAAGGAGCCACTGGGCCTTGCAACGGTGTTGCTGCTCTAGAGGCTTTAGCAAATGTGGGAAGCCTCTGGGCTCTCCTCGAACGGATCGGGACTTCGATGGCTCTCTAGGGCGTTGAAGGGCCCGGTACAAACGGAGAAGAGCCACCGGTATGATACTGGTCCAGAGGCATGCTTGGATCCTAGAAGTCCCTAACAACTGAATTAATGCTCTGGACTATCCTCGAATGGATCGGACCATTGTGGCTCACTTGGGGGTTGACCGGCCTGGTACAAGAAGTAAAGAGCTACTGGGCCTTACAGCGGGGCTGCTGCTCCAAAGGCTTGCTTAGGCATGTAGCCTTAGCATATGTGGGTAGTCTCTAGGCTCTCATTGAAAGGATCGGGACTTCGGTGGCTTATTAGGGCGTTGAATGGCCCATTACAAGTGGAGATGAGCCATCATCATGATACTGGTCCAGAGGCATGCTTGGGATCATAAAAGTCCCCAACAACTGAATTGAGGCTCTAAACCCTCCTCGAAAGAATCGGGACCACAATGGCTCACTTGGGCGTTGACAGGCTCGGTAAAAGAAGTGTGGAGCCACTGGTCTTCTACCGGTCGTGCTGCTCCTACAATCACACAGTTCAGTTGGCTTCTCCGGTACATGTGTTGACCCGCTACCTTGGAGCTCTTGAAGAGTGGATCCAGTGACATAAGGTGATCCGTATAAACAGGGGCAAATCCAATGGAATTGTTGGATATGAGATCTACTGGTAGCGGAGCAAATCTTCTGTAAGGAAGTAGGAAAGGTGCGGCCCTGCTGCATAGGAGCTCTAGATATACCGGAGTGGATATGCTGTACAGGAGCCCTTCCAGCGTGGAGCTGTTGTAGTGTAGCTCTACAAGTATATGAGCATGTATGCTGTGTAGGGGCAACATAGTAGACTAGCTCCACTATGAGTCCAACATACCATATTTGCTCCACAACAAACAAAACTCATCAAATGACAAAATTAGCACCACACGTGGTGCGTGGGCAGTATGTACAAATTTGGAGAAAAGACATCATAAAGAATGAAGGATATACCATGAATAATGAATCTATCTCAATATTAGAAATTCGAGCTTCCATGGAAACAAATTAGATTGATCTTAAGGATGCTCATGTAGAGACGAAGAAGCCACGTTGGTTAAGTGAGCTTCCACAGTCAACGCCAAAATGTTATCCGAAAAATTGTCGTATGGACTTTTTCGTACAACATTTAGACCGGATGGAGCGGTACTCCCCGGTCGTAAGGGGACCGTGAGGGCTTCGAGGATAAGGAGAAGATATGATGCTTGAGGTTCCCTTGTTAAAGTGAAGGGCTGGTCCTGGTCCCAGTTCCGAGTCCCTAGTCCTGGTCTCCGTCCTTGGTCATGGTACCCGGTCCTGGTATCCGGTCTCTTCTTTTGGTCTCCTCTGTAGTTCCCTTACCAAAATAATGCGCAAGGAGAGGGATAAGATAGCTAGGACCAGTGGGGTCGGAGCCTACCTCACATACATGCATAATAAAGGAGATAGATGGGAGAATGACAATTCTTTTGGTAGAAATTGACTGACCTAGGGGGAAAAAACATCACGAACGATCATATGCTGAAAAACTCCTATGCAGTATCCAGAGGAAGGAGATAGACCATTCTTTATATATATCACAAGAAGTGCTCCGGGGAGCTTACACAAATTGTAAAGTAGTACAACACAGGTGCTCCAGAGAGCTTACAATAGTAGTAACCGCGGCCTGGTAGGTCACTGTTGGAGGGGTACAACCCGGTACTGATATATTTCTAGTGAAAATTGATATGTGTAATAGACGATATAATGGTGGTGTAGAGGGAATCTGGCCAAGGTATTTCTCACGTTGTTGACAATGGCGAACTCGTGCTACAGGCGATGATGACTGTATTTTTGGAAGAAAGGATGAAGTCTGTCGTCCTACTGTATTTCCGATCGTCGGCCCCCCTTTTTGGAGAGAGCTTTGTCATATTTATATGTTCTCATTCTTGTTGCCTACTCCTTTAATTTAGTTAATCAATTCGCAATCATAGGAACACTAATTTGGCATTGATGAAGTTAACTATTTTCTCATTAATTGCGTTGTGAATGGCCATTGGAGATTTGACTGATTTCTCATTAATGGCGTTGTGAATGACCATTAAAGAGTTGACTATCTCCATTAATGAGGTTGATTATCTCCATTAATAGGATTGACTATCTCCATTAATGGCGTTGTGAATAGCCATTAATAGGGTTGCCTATCTTTATTAATAGGGTTGACTATCTCCATTAATAAGGTTGGAGGGTACTTCAGGTTTCGTTCCTTTGGACACGGTCTTGTTCTAGGTGGCTCCCTAGTGCGCCGGTTCCTTCTTTCTGGGCGGTCTTTAACTTGACGTGTTGGAGCCTTCCTGCCGTTGTTTCCCATTTTGGATGGGTGGGAGGTGTTTGGTGGATCGGTCCAGGATAGGTACCGTGGTCTGGGGTATCGGGTAGCTGGTGTCGTGGTACCGGTACTTTTCGATTCCAGGGAAATGGCATGATGTGGCATCTAGACTCTC
Source organism: Dipteronia sinensis (assembly GCA_033220585.1). Taxonomy (NCBI): domain Eukaryota; kingdom Viridiplantae; phylum Streptophyta; class Magnoliopsida; order Sapindales; family Sapindaceae; genus Dipteronia; species Dipteronia sinensis. The sequence goes on from CM065642.1 coordinate 26,316,558, forward strand.
TAGATCATGGTATCAGTGTTTCTCGGTATCGGGGAACCGGGATGGTCTCTATCCAGGTCCTATCAGGAATCAGCCCGATGGAAAATTCTTCTTTGCCCCCTGTCAAAAAAGGCTGTTAACATAAATTTAAAGGTTTAAGATATTGAAAATGTTATTTTTCAAACTGAAAACCTCTTTTATAGTATTTATTAATTTTTTAAATGAAATCAATGGTATTATATATATATATATATATATATATATATATATATATTTATAAAAGATAATTGTGTAGAGGAAAATAATAAATGGTTTGTTTTTGTTTATATAGACCAAGGGATATTTCGATAATTTTTTGGTTAAAGATTGAAATGAAATTTTGTATTGTGATTATGAAAGATCAGAACTTTGTATACGGTTAAAACCAAATATCATATAAACTTTGTGGTAATTTTTGACAATTTTGATAAAAAATAAATGGTTTGTTTTGAAAATAATGGAAAACACTTAAAAAAAACTTTTTATTTATAATTTTGGAAAAAATATATTTTTTTATACTTTTCAATAGTTTACTTTTTTTTAACCTTTGAAAATAAGTTTTTAATAATACATAAACAAACATCTTTTTAACTTTTTTTTTAAAAAAAATTTAAAAACCATATCCAAACATCCACTTAAGTTATTTGTTTTTGTATATTGTTTTGCAGGCATTGACAATCCATTACCAAAGCTACGTGAATAAAATGACGATTGTTCTAGCAGTTGATCCAAATGTGATTTCTGATCCTCACCAACTTTGTGCGGACATTCAAGAATCTCTCACGATTATTAAGGATGCTGTCCTACAAAAAAAATTAATCATCAACGATGTTGTTTAGTCAAAATATTATCCATTGCTTTATATTCGACTCACTTTTTAAATTATATAGTAACTCGTCAAAATTAATTATTATTTAATAATTGACAGAAAAAACAAAGTGATAATTTATGGTAATTTTTAGAAATTAGTACGAGAAATTCTATTCTTGAACCAAACTTCTCTGCTGTAAATATGAGTAAGGCTAGAAGTTTCAATTCGAATTCAAACTTATATCCCGATCAATGAAGCATCAATTGGATTCACATTACATGTGTCTGAGTGAGTTTTAACATTATCAATGTATATCCATTTGCAATTGATACATCATTGGTTAAGATATTAGTTGGGATTTGTAGACGATACTTTTGGTTAATAGACACAATAGACAAATCAGTTGCCAGCAATTACACGTAGAAAGGTTGATGCTTAGATCAGCTGAGAAGCTTGTAATCGAAGCACTTTCTTACCACATGTAAGCAATATAATATGAATGAAATAGATGAAAGCAATAGCAACACCAAAATTTTGGACGTGGCAAATCCTAAGGCAGAAAAAAAATCTCTATCGTTATAACGATAGAAAAAGAGATTCCACTATGTGAAAAAATGATTACAATTACAAACTTAATGCCTTCTTTCTAATGTTGTCTTGCCTTTCTTATATGGGAACCATGGTGTTGCCCTAGTTCTTGCCTTTCAAGCAAAGGCTCGTGTTGACGCGAGATCCTATGATGATCGTATCTTGATGATTTTCTGGTTCTTTATTGGGAGTTCTTTCATTGCAAAAGTTGATCTCCCATATTTTTGGGATCGTTCCTTTTTTCGTTGGTTTATTCATTATGAAGATAATTGCCTTTCCTTATTCTGGATTGATCTTCAAGGGTTCTGAATTGATAGTGATTTGCTAAAGATATTGTGTTTCTGAGTCGTATTTGCTTGGCGAACTGATCATGCTTGCTATATGAGGTTGCTTTGGTGAGCTGAATTAAGCGATCTGACTCATATGTCAGCAAACAGGTCTGGCGACCTAGGGTTGTCCTCGAATATGGTGACTCCACGTGCCACGAGTTAATTTGTCGATGATGTGGATTACTATACCCCGTGATTTATGCTATTTGTGTTGACCTATTAAATTGATCAAAAATTCCCCTAATAATACCCTATAAATCTACAAGGTGGGCTATCAGCGAGTTCACTCTTTGTGGCGACATGGTAGCTCGTTGAAGTAGGTTTAAAGAAGATTCCTTATTTAATGCTACATTGATGGGCGGTTATCTTCCATTACATTCTTAAATGTCAATGAATCATCCATACTATCAGTAGAGACGACATCTCGTCCCTCACCTGTACGCAAATAACGTTCAGGTTTTCTCACAACCCTCCCACTACGTCTAGATGGTAGTGTATCCTGACTAGGAATCATCTGACCATCAGATGTCAATGGATCAATAACTCTTGTTAACTGAGCACTATTCATACCAGGCTCCATTTTATTCAATACAATCTTACTACGAGGTTTATGATCACTATATAACTATCCTCAAGAAACGTTGCATTTGTCGATACAAATACTTTGTTCTCTTCAGGACTATAGAAGTATCCACCTCTGGTCTCCTTGGAATATCATACAAACAAGCAGACCACAGACTTGGGGTCCAACTTTCCACTTCTGTTCTTCAGCACATGTGCTGGACACCCTCATATGCGGAAAATTCACAAAATAGCTTTACGACCATTCCACAACTCTAAGAGAGTCTTAGAAACAGATTTGGATGGCACTACATTCAAAATGTATGCCGCACTTTGTAACACATATCCCTAAAAGGAATTTGGTAATGATGAGAAACTAAATCATAGATCTCACCATTTCCATTATAGTTCTATTTCTTCTCTCCGCGACACCATTATGTTGTGGTGTACCAGGAGCTGTGAGTTGGGAAACTATCCTATACTCGACTATAAAGTCTTCAAACTCTTGGTCAAGGTACTTACCTCCACGATCCAATCGTAGAGATTTGATGGTCATTCCTAACTGGTTCTCAACTTCAGCTCGGAATTCTTTGAACTTTTCAAAAGTTTCCGACTTTCGTTGCATTAGGTAGACATATCCGTATCTCGAGTAGTCATCTATAAAGGTGACATAATACTCATAACCACCCATTGCTTTAACATTCATCGGTCCACAGACGTCTGAATATATAAGCTCTAGTGGTTTTTTAGCTCTAAGCCTTTTTCCAGTAAAAGGCCTCTTGGTCATTTTACTTTCTAAACATGATTCGCAGATAGGTAAGGTACCAACCTTTAACTCACTTAAATGTCCGCTTTTAACTAGTCTATCTATCATGTCAAGGTTAATGTGGCAAAGTCTTAGATGCCACAGACACGTTTCATTTTCTGGAGAAATATTTTGTTGTTTTGTTTTTCATTTTTCAACTTTAAACATTTCAGCGTTGAGCAGTGTAGTATGTATTAACGGCCTTAAAACATACAAGTTGTTTTCGTTTAATCCTAAACATATATTCAAACCATTCTTTACAATAATAACAGACTTATTATTAAAAGAAACAGAATATAATTGTTCCAACAATTTTGAAACTGAAATCAAATTTCGAGTAAATCCAGAAATTAAAAACACATTATTCAAAATAATGAAACAACTTCCAAAATGTAGTCTAACTACACCCACTGCTAGGGTTGACACGACATCCCCTGACCCAACACACATAGAGAAGGCTCCCTCCTCAATCTATGTCCAAGAATCAGTCCACTGCATAGAAGAGCAAACATGGTTAGTGGCCCCCGAATCAACTATCCAGGGTGAAGAATCATCTTCCACTAAACACAACTCTAGAGCAAGTAAATCATATTTACCTTTCGTTTTCTTCTTCTTGGCAACCTCTTCTAGATACTGAGGATATTTCCTCTTCTAGTGTCCAACCTTGTCGCAATGGAAACATTTTCCTTTGCCTTGGTCGGTTGAGTCGCCCTTCTTCTTGCCTTGGGCTTTCTTGGGCCTGGGCTTACCCTTTGCCTTCCCAGCAGACCTCTTCCTCTTTTTATTTCTAGAGGAAGATGGTTCAGCAACATTTGCCTCACCAGTCTTACTTTTGTTGTCCTTAGTCAAGGACTCAAAAGTAGTGAGCTCATTGAGCAACTGAGTGAGACTGAACTTTAGCTTGTTCATCTTATAGTTACTCTTGAACTGATCGAAACTCTTTCGAAGATTCGTCAGTATGATGCTCACCTGACTAGGTTTATCAATGGCCCCACCATTGATCTCTACCGTGTTGAAATAGGACATCATGTTCAAGACATGTTCCCGAACAGATGCGCCTTCTTTTATCCGAGCAAGCATTGCGGAACGAACAGCTTCGTGCCGCTTTTGCTAAGTAAATCCTAAATAACTGAGTTCAATCCTAAATATACTAAGTAAAGCAGAACAACTTCGTGTTTGTCCTATGTCTATATGGTTTATTGTGGTTCCAAAAGAAAGGATAAGTGTTTGGCTGCAAAATTGGCTATGGTACATACATAAGGGACATAGGAATGTGTTTAGGCTTTTTAAGTGGTTAAATGCACACATTGTCTAAAATCGTTTCCACAATTAGTCTATCAAGGGAATGAATGCATCCAACAAGCAATCCACTATATGTATGATGAATGTCCTATGGCATGTGACACGTATGACGAGAAAAGTGTTTAAAGAATAGAACAATTATTCACTCAATGAGCTTTTTATAGGCTTGTGTTTGTGAACTCACGGGTGGTCTCCACTATTAGAATAAGGTGCAAGAGCATCGAGTCCCCTCAATTTTAGCATAAAAAGGATGGGACTAGCCCATGACATGCAAGTGAGACCCTAGAGTGACAACTAGCTGCTATACAAGCTCAACATGCATACACACACTCGCCAAGAGCACACGCTCAAGACATCACATCCCAGCTATTTAAAGCTCGAAAATTAATGCGAAAATTTTGAAAACTTTGGACCAAAAAGATCACAAAAATGACACAAAAACAAAAAGACGATTCAACAAGGCGTGTACAGCCCCAAACCAAAACCCAACATTGTCCTCAATGTTGAAGACAAGAGAGTCCGGCCTAGTGGCGCGCACCTAACTAGACACAAAACACAACAAATCTAGGCACTAATCATGTACAATCAATGCCCAAAAAATTAAAAAGACTCTAAAATAGGCTCATAATAAAATAAGGCATTTAAATAAACATGGCAATTAAGCTCATAGTTCAACCACATCAAGCATTCATTCACAAAATTGTAGGAATGAGGTTTAAAACCTCGAAACCGATTTACATTATATGCTCATTCCGGTACAAGTATATGTATGATTTCAAAAACCCAAACCGAGTTGGGCTATATGAAAAGAAAACCTGTAAATTTTGTGCAATATCATCAGAGCCTTCGGCTCATCCAATCAAAAATGAACGAATCAATAAATGCAAAATTTAGAGATCAACATTTTCATTTATTCATAACTATCCACACATTCATCCTCAAATTATATGCAATAAGTATATCCACATTCACCAATTATCGACAATTGTCTACAAACATAGATAAAAAGAAATGAAATGCATGAGTTTGAGATGAAAAGATTAAAACCAAGGTGATTGCTATCTTGAGGTCACAATATAAGTAGGTTCTCGCCCGTTTTATAAGCACTCATGGCTTGGTTGTCTTTCCAAGACGCGCAAGTAGCCGGTGTGTCAAATCCAAGAGATGAAGAACCTAACATGAAGCACAATTCCTAACCACAAAGGTTAACAACTACATAAAATATTTCAAACCAAAATATCCCTCAAACAAATATCATCCACACTCTTCCCAAAACTATATCATCCAACACTAAAACTAAACAAGCAAAGCAAATTAAAAGTGCAATGAAATAACTGAGTTCAATCCTAAATATACTAAGTAAATCTAAAGAAAGTTCACACTTCTTGGCAAGAAAATAGATCAATCATCATCTGATTCGGACTCCTATTCCTCCACCATCAGTCCCTTTTGCTTTAGGTCCTACTCTGCTCTGAGCCTCTCCTCATGTTCTCTCCTAGACATCTTCATGGCTGCTTGGAATTCTGGATCAGTTGTTGGCCCTCCTAAGGTGAAATCTTGTTGAGTGGCTTGCTTCTTCCTCATAGAATACGGAATCAAATTCAAGTATTTTCTCAAACCCGTCATGTTTTCCCACAGGTCTTCAATACTGTCTTTAGCCTCCCTGATCTCTATCGTAAAGTTGGATCTCAGTGAATCCATTGAAGTCTGAAGGCTTGACATTCCTGAGATCAACTGCTGCCAAGGTACTTGGTAACCCCCAACTGCTGGCTCTAGAGTTGGGCCCTCATGGTAGTATTCTATCTGTTCCTTGTCTAGATTCATGTCGTCGTGTGGGTGAGTACTCGAGCCTGCTCATGTGTTGATCTTCTTTCTACCTGTTTTCCTTCTGTTACTGGTCAAGTCCTGTTTCACCTCCAAAGTGCGCTAGGTCCTGAGGTCCAAGTCTCATTGTGAACACTATAACTCGTCATTGCTGAGGTCCACACCAGACTATCTGCAAAACTCAGTGATTAAACATGGGAAAATCAAAGCTTGCTTGTCTATCTTCCTATTTCCCACTGCCAAAATCTCTGTCTTTATTATCCAATCAACATTTATCGGCTGGTTGTGCTGTAGGAAATGCAACACTGTGGCAGTCTCAAATGACACATTTGTTCTGTAAGTGCGCGGCCTGAGTGAGGGAGATATGAACACGTGCCAGAATCCTAACTCGATCTTTAGGTTGGTGTGCTTGATTGGAAATGTCGGGTTCACCCATAAATCCATTGGGTTAATGACCAAGTCATTGGTGAGATCTAAATTCTTCTTGACAAAACTATCATCCCAAGTGACTCTTTCTCTCATTCTTCTCAGAACTTACGGATCATTAGGAAGCTCTGTTCTGAGATATCTCTGAATATTTGCTAAGTTCATCTGGACCTCAACTCCTCTCACCATAACAGAAACACCTCTCATGAAGTCATCCGGAACCATCCCAACGTTAAATTCTTGCATGATCCTTCTACAATATCGAGGAGGAGAGCTAACAAAAGTCTGCCATACCCTCAGATTCACCTTGTTGGGGATTAGAGTGTGTGAAAGCTCTAGTGATGCTATTCCTCGCTCTTTCACAATGTCTCTCTACCTGAAATATTCCAGCCGTATGTCAAAGTCCCTGTTTAAGGTGCATGGAGGCAATTAAGTTATCTTTTTCTTTTTACCTCCTCTTGTTCCTTGTTTCTTAGCCACGGCCTTCGTTCTGCTTGACATCTGCAAAAGAAAGCATTAAATTAGAGATACATCATGGTTGGGAGTATGCTTTTATAAACAAAAAACAAGCAGAAATTTTAATGGTCATAATCAGGTCTAATTTCCCAGTGCACGGGTATAGCATGGGTAGGTCACCCGTGCAGTTTCTCAGAACAGCATGCAACCTTTAAGTGCACAGGTATAACACGGGTAGGTTACCTGTGCAGTTACCCAGAACTAGCACTTTTTCCTTTAAAAAATTTCCTCATTCATGAGAGCAAAACACCACAAACAACCAATGGATTCACAAGGATTCATTCACACTCTAATATCACTTATAATGGCATTCTTTTCAACCATTCATGGCTTCAATAAACCCCAAAGAAAATAAACCCCTAGAATTTCCAATTCTTTGCAAAAGTGGTAAATTTTCATTCAAAATTAATCACAATACTTCTACATGCAATAATCACACAAACCCATCATAAATCATCAAAGAGTATGCATTAAAACTTGAAAATTTTCGTGGGTTTTTCACAACTTATGGTTCATGGAAAGTTAAAGAGATTTGGAGGAGAGGATAATGTCCAATCAATGGAAACAAGTTAGTAGAGGTCGAATCCATACCTTTGTTTGTAAAAATTGAAAACTTGAGACTTACGGAATACCTTTAGGTTTTAGCAAGAGAGGAGGGAGAGATATTTTTTTTGTTTTTGAACTTGTGAGCCCTACCACGAATGTGACATCATATATTTATAGATGCTCGCGATTGCTCGGGTATGTTACCCGTGCAGTTCCAATTTCCATTCTGATTTTCCCCCGGTGCACGGGTAGTGTACGGGTAGTGCATTTGTAAGCTACCCGTGCACTAACCCTGTGGCCTCCCATTGCACTTGCTCCTCTTCTTGCACCTCTGGATTTTTCCATTTGATGAAGGATTCCCTGCACACGAGAAGTATTTTCATAACTACACTTGCCTTATTCATCAAATAACAATTTAAAAATAACTAGAAACTCAAAATGCAATTCCACTAACTAAATCATATAAAGAATTCACAACAGGTTTTCTCCACACTTAGGTCTATCAAAACACAACTAAGCAATTGACATCAATTTTTACACAAGGCAGCCCAAGGAAGTAGGAGAAAACAAATTGTGAAATCTAACTATTACTAAAGATTATCAACCTAATGCATTCACAATAGGATAATGGTCAGGTCCATTCCTCTTGATCACCTAAACGGGTGCCAAGGTCTCTTCTGAAATTCCCTTCCCCTTAGTCCTTACTTTATCTAATAGGTCTTTCCTGACCCAAATTTTCGTAACCTCGGTTGGGTTCTTTTTAAACCTATTATGGTTTCTCAAAGTCTTGGAACCTTAAGCAATAGCCTTAATGTGTCCTATCTTATAACAAATAAAAACAGGTAAAGGATTAAGGAGAAGAACTCCCTCTTAAATCATTGACATGAAGCCTTTGGTGTTGCCTCCCTTAAAGGGTCTTCACTTCCCTCTCCGCCTTGTCAAGTTGGATTATGTAGTCGCATTCTTTGACCTTTGCGATCTTTAGAACCTACTCCTTCTTTTTGAGAACTTCCTAGTTTTCCTAGCGCATTCCTCTTCGAACTCTTCCGAGAGTTTAGCAAGCTCAACTAAATCTTGTGAAATTGCCTTCTTTTCCGCCTCAACCTTCTCAATTTGTTCTCCAATCTGTTTGTTGAGGGCGGAGAATTCTTGTACTTTTTTCTTCAAAACCCCATTCTCCGCCTTGAGAAGTTTGATCTGTAGTTGTAGCTTTTTGTTTTCTTCTTTTAACTCGGCCTCTTTTTCTTGCTCAAAGTCTTTAGCTATTTCTTGAAGCATTTTTTCATCAAAAATTACTTCTTCCATTTTCAAGGCTTTTTTTTTCATGCTATCTTGATGTCCTTCTTCCATCTCAGTGGCTAACTCAAATGCTATCACTAAGTTATTAACTTTGCTCTTCTTCTTACGGCTCTTTGGCACCTCCAAGACAAAGCATCCTTCAAACAGTCTTTCCTTAGGCCGGTCAACGTAGAATTCAACACTGCTTCCACCACAGCCGAAAGATAAATGCCTAGAAACTTCATTCACCGCCTGCACATGGAGTTCATCATCCTTGACTTCCAACACAACAAAGTCCACTGGAACCTTTAGTCAATGGATATCCAACTGCACATCCTCGACTACTCCATAATGAGTCTTTGGAGAGTTGTTTGCCATCTTGAGTTCAATGGGAGTGGCCTTTATGGATTGTAGCCTCAGTTGCTTGTATACCTTCAAAGGCATCATGTTGACACCAGATCCCATGTCGAGCTCTGCTCTCATCTTTCCTGACTCTCCCACAGTGACTGAGATGATGAAATCGCCTGGATCCTTTAGCTTCATAGAACTAGCTTCATTTGACTTATCAGACTCTTCCTTCACAAGGTCTTCAACAACCTCATAGATGTCTTGTGTTGTCTCACTTTGTGCCAAATTCTCACACCACTTGTGAAATACCTCTATCACCTTATTGTGCTCATTATTACTTTGAGGTTTTCCCTTGTCCTACCTTTGCAAAGCATCTGCAATTTGAGTAACTTGGGTCTTCAATCTTCTAATAGAGGCATCCATACTATTTGCCCTTTGGTCATTTGACTGTATTTAGTTCTTCAACATCTGCTCATTTACACACTGAGAATTTTTGATGGCTAAGGAAGCCTCATCAGTTGCCTTGATAAAGTCTCTCAATTCTTCCCCTAGTGACCTGACCTTCGATTGGTAAGCATTTGCCTGAGTGTTGAAGTTGCCTAAGTGTTGAAGTTGCCTTGTGGATTTTTATTTGAGCTTCCGCACTAGTTGTTGTTACTTGATCTCCTTTAATTGTTGTACCTGTTGTGTCCCTGTTTTGGTTACTTTGGTTATTACTTGCATTGTTATTATTGTTCCAAGAGAAGTTAGGGTGATTTCTCCACCCAGGATTGTAATGGTTGGAGTACATATCATTTCTCTGTCTTTGGAATCCTCCTAACATTTGAGCTTCTTCATGCTCCAGCTGTACCTCAACTCCATTCAATGTATCCTCTGAGATTTGACTAACTTGGGATGTTGGCTTGAACATGTTCATTATCAAATCCTTTACTGACTGCATTTCCTCGGCCATTCTAGACATTTCTATTGCTATTCCTGTGTTCCTATCAATCTCTAGCCTTCCACCCCTCCTTGTGTTTGAGGACCTTTGTTGTGAATTTTGGGCCAACTTCTCCATGATCTCATACGCCTCTTGGGCTCTCTTGTCGGTAATTGTACCTCCACATGTGTTATCTACCATCATCTGAGTGATAGTAGAGAGACCTTGGTAGAAGGAAGTAACCTTCCAGTCATCAGGATAGGTATGTGGCAGAACCTGTGCAAGCAAGAAGTGAAATCTCTCCCATGCTTCATGAAATGGTTTCCCGTCCTCGTCACTAAAGGTGGCGATCTAAATCTTCAATTCTTTGCCTTTGCAGTTGGGAAGAATTTGTTGTAGAACACCTTACAAACTTGGGGCCATGATGTGAGGGTTCTCGGCCTCAATGCCATGTACCATTGTTTGGCACAGTCTTTTAAGCAGTACTGGAAACAACACATCTGCAGCTGTCCCCTTGTCAATACTCTATCCTGGACTACTATCGGTCAAGAGGTATTTAACTCTAACCGTATATATTTGAGTTTAATTAATTAAAAGGTTAAGGTTCAACTTTGAGAAAAATTTTAAAACCATACGAAATCTATTTTTCGTTTCTTCCGCTGCGTTTTATATCGATTTTTCCCTACAATTGGTATCAGAGCCTTGGTTGTACCTTTTAATTAATTAACGTATATATACGTGAATCTATTTCTTTTTTATTGTGATTATACATGTTTTAGAAAGAGATGACACTCTAGGTATTCGCATATATAATTACATGTTGAATGTATGGATTTATATATTTTTTATAAAGTGAATTGTTATTGCTCGATTTTGGTCCTAGAATTTCAATGTAATTTTTGTTTCGGATTTGTAACAAGAAGGGTGGTCTATTATCGCCATAATTCCTTCTTGGTAGTTGCTAGGGTTTTATTTTTTTTGTATGTAAAATAAGTGCAGTATTTGTTTTTTGTAATCAGGTGCAATATTTTTTTTTGTAAATCTTACTGCAGTAAAATAAAAAAATAAAAAATTTGCTGCAGTAATTTATTCGTAATATGATGTAATGTATTTGGGTATTGAAAATTCGAAGACACGAAGAAAAACGAAGCAACCGGAACCGAGAACGAGCACCGTGCGCACCCTAGGACTGGATTGGGCTGCGCATGGCAAGCCCAATCCTTGGTGGGCTGCGCACGACAGCCTTGTGTGGCCTTATGGGCTGCGCAAGGCAGCCCCTTTGTGGGGTTGTGGGCTGTGCACGTCCATGGGAGGAGGCCGAGGGATGAGCGTATGGTTGATGGCCACCTGAAGATCTTGTATTCCTAACAATTGTAATTTACTTGCTTTTCTAGGATAGGCCAAAATTGTTGCTATTTAATTTTTGCTTAAATATTACAATATTTGTTGTTGTATGATAACATGACATTTTAGAATAGGAGTGCCACTCATATATCTCTTTTGGTATGAACATGCATTGAATGATTTAGGTATCTAATTGGCATCCAGATAACTTGGTAAAAATCATTCTTTGGGATTTAATCACACGCCTTAAATAATTGAGTGGGAGAAGGTGTGCAAGAACGCCTATGGCCTCCAAGATTAGTTGAGTTTTATTATTTTTGGTAATCCCCCCAAGGGGCGTCCATAAATGGAATTTAACAATATACTTCCTTACAAGGATAGACTAGACAATTGACTTAAACGAAATCTACTCCCCAAGGAGGGATTTTCGTGAGAGAAAATTGAGGGTCGATATCTTGGTAACATACTCAATGTAATTTTATTAATATCCTCCCAAGAGTTCTTGTTAATAAAAATTACAAGGCTAAAATTAAAAACGCTGGTTGTTATGTTAACAATTAGGTGGGACCTAGTCTAACTAGTAAATAGTGCGAACTCCCAAAGGAGGCGTAATATTTATGGGTGTTGGATCACCGTTGAATTTTTATGATTGAATTATTTATTTTAATTCAAGATAAATTTTTAAAAGTGCTATTATCATGATTATTTACTTATATAGGTTTTTGTTTTAATCAGAAATCATGACCCCATCACTTATGAACATCCTGAAAGATAACACCTTAACTAGAGATAACTACGTAACATGGAAAAGGAAAATTGGGTTGTTGCTGCAAAGTGAAAATCATAAGTTTGTTCTGACAACTCCTAAACCACCCCTTCCTAATAATGAATCTAATGTGATGCAAAGAGATGAGTATGAGCAGTGGAAGACTTCTGATGATATGGCAAAATGTTACATTATGGCCACTATCTCCGACGTGTTGCAACAGCAACATGAAGGAATGGAGTCCGCTGCTGATATAATGATGTCTCTAGAGGAAATGTTTGCTATGAGGTCTAGGACGACTAAGAGAGAGGCAGTGACTGCTTTTATGAATCTTAGGATGAAACCTGGACAATCTGTGAAAGATCACATGATGAAAGTCATAGCACACCTCAATATTGCTGAACTAAATGGTGTTGAGATTGATGGTGAGACCAAAATTGATATGGTAGTTAACTCACTGTCAGATTCCTTTGATCAGTTCAAGTTGGACTACACCTTGAACAAAAAGGAATACACCTTGCATGGCCTGATGCAAGATGTTCAAAGCGCTGAAAAGATCCTTGTGAAAAACAAAGGTCAAGAGATTCATTTGGTTGGTAAAGTTGCTACTGTTAAGACCCGTAAGAAGGTCAAGAAACAACAGAAGAAAAAGCAACTTGGGCCTACCAAGAAGGAAACCAAGAAAGTAACCAAGATCAAAGGGAAATGCTTCCTTTGTGGTGAAAAGGGACATTGGAAAAGAGATTGCCCAAAGTCCAAGAAAAAGAAGGATGAAGGTAATGTTAATTATCTAGAAACATGTTTTCTGGCAGATTCTACTGATTCTTGGATCATAGACTCTGGAGCCACTAATCATGTTTGTTATTCCTTGCAGGGGTTTCAAGAAAAGAGAAGGTTGAATGAAGATGAAGTCAATTTGCGCTTGGGCAACGGAACGTTAGTGTCTGCAAGTGCAGTGGGAGATATTAGAGTTATTTTAGATTCTAGTAGGCATTTAGATTTAATAGACGTTTATTATGTACCTCAATTCAAGAGGAATTTAATTTCAGTTTCTTGTTTAAATAAGTTTGGATATTCGGTTACTTTTAATAAAACTTTTATTATTAGTAAGAATGACAAAGTTGTTTGCAAAGGTACATTGGAAAACGGTTTATTCTTTTTGCATAGAAATATCTCTCACTCGTTAGACACAGAAATAACGAAACCTAATCATAAAAGAGTAAAATTATGAAAAGATGAAACCTATCTTTGGCATTTACGCCTAGGTCACATTAACCTTAATAGGATTAAAAGGTTGGTATGTGACGGACCTTTAAGTGACTTAAAGGTTGATGATCTACCAACTTGTGAATCTTGTTTGGAAGGTAAAATGACCAAAAGGCCGTTCAATACCAAAGGTGCAAGAGCCACTGAATGTTTAGGACTAGTACACACTGATGTATGTGGTCCTATGAGCATTCAAGCTAGAGGTGGATATGTGTACTTCATCACCTTCACAGATGATTACTCAAGATTTGGTTACGTGTATCTCATGAGACATAAGTCGGATGCATTTGATATGTTCAAAGCATTCAAAGCTGAAGTAGAAAATCAGCTTGAGAAACATATAAAAATCTTGAGATCTGATCGTGGTGGAGAATATCTATCTGGAGAGTTTCAGCAATATCTTATTGATAATGGGATAGTTTCTCAGCTTTTTGCACCAGGTACACCTCAACAAAATGGGGTAGCAGAAAGGAGAAATAAGACTCTTTTAGAGATGGTTAGATCAATGTTGAGTTATTCAACACTTCCTATTTCTTTTTGGGGATATGCTCTACAAACAGCAATATATATTCTAAACGATGTACCATCTAAATCTGTCCCTAAAACCCCACATGAATTGTGGACTGGGCGAAAGCCTAGTTTAAAAAACATGAGGATATTTGGTTGTCCTGCACATGTGTTGAAAGGAAAGACGGAAAAGATGGAGTCTCGTTCGGAAACATGTATATTTGTGGGGTATCCAAAAGGAACTAAAGGATATTAATTCTATAGTCCTTCTGATCTAAAAGTATTTGTTTTAACAAATGCTTCATTTCTAGAAAAGGACTATATGAATAATTTTGTGCCCAAAAGTAGAATTGTCCTGAATGAGATGTCAGGAGATACAATTCCACAAGAGGTTTCACAACCCAGCCCAATTGTAAGTTCCACTCCAACACAAGATCAACAACCTACCATTCCTCGTCGTAGTGGGAGGGTTAGAACACTAACCCGAAAGATATATCTGTCTAGGAGAATCTCCCAGACGATGATGATCCCTACACGTACAAGGAAGCTATGGAGGATGTTGATTGTCGTCATTGGCAAAAGGCAATGCAATCTGAGATTGAATCGATGTTCAATAACAAAGTCTAGTCCCTTGTAGACTTTCCTAAAGGGATAAAACCCATTGGGTGCAAGTGGGTATAAAAGAGGAAAAGAGGTATGGATGGTAAGGTGGAAACCTTTAAAGCTAGACTAGTAGCTAAAGGTTATACACAGAAAGAAGGTATCGATTACGAGGAAACCTTCTCACCTGTGGCCATGCTTAAATCCATTAGGATACTCTTATCCATTGCAGCATCTCTAGACCTAGAGATTTGGCAAATGGACGTCAAGACAGCTTTCCTTAATGGAAGTCTTGACGAGAGCATCTACATGATGCAACCAGAGGGATTCATTGAAAAAGTCCAAGAAGAAAGAGTATGCAAGTTGCAAAAGTCCATAAATGGACTAATGCAAGCATCCAGATCCTGGAACATAAGGTTCGATCAAGCTGTAAAGGGTATTGGATTTATTCAAAACCCTGACGAACCTTGTGTATACAAGAGGATCAAAGGCGACAAGTTGTTTTTCCTCATTCTTTATGTTGATGATATACTACTCATTGGAAACGATATAGGTGTATTGACATCAGTGAAAGAATGGTTAGCAAAACAATTTGATATGAAGGACTTAGGAGAAGCAAGTTATATTCTTGGTATCCAAGTAATAAGGGATAGAAAGAATAGAACGATTGCATTATCCCAAGCTTCATACATTGATAAAATCTTGTCTAGATTCACCATGCAAGATTCCAAGAAAGGTATGTTACCTTTTAGACATGGAATCAAACTTTCTAAGGGTCAAACACCTAAGAATGTGCATGAAAAGCAATTCATGAGTAGAGTTCCATATGCCTCGGCAGTTGGAAGTCTCATGTATGCAATGCTCTGTACTAGACCAGATATTTGTTTTGCTGCTGGCATAGTTAGCAGGTTTCAATCGAAACCTGGTCCTGATCATTGGACGGCAGTCAAGCATATTTTCAGGTATCTCAAGAGAACTAGAGATTATATGCTTGTATACTCTGAAGGGGATTTAATTCCCGTTGGGAATACAGATTCTGATTTCCAGTAGGATTCTGACTCTAGAAAATCCACATCAAGATCTGTGTTTACCATTGGAGGAGGAGCAGTAATATGGAGGAGTATCAAGCAATCTTGTATTGCTGATTCCACCATGGAAGCTGAGTATGTTGCTGCATGCGAAGCTGCCAAAGAGGCTGTTTGGCTCCGCCAATTCTTGATTGACTTAGAAGTGGTTCCTAGTGCGAATAAGCAGATCACTATACACTGTGACAACAGTGGTGCAGTGGCTAATTCGAAAGAACCAAGAAGTCATAAGAGAGGTAAACACATTGAAAGGAAGTATCACCTTTTGAGGGAAATTGTTCATAGGGGAGACGTGACGATCACCAAAATCGCGTCAGCAGAAAATCTAGCGGATCCTTTCACAAAGGCTCTACCTTAGAAGAGCTTTGATGGACATCTAGAGAACATGGGAATGAGAGATATGACACACTTTCTATAAAGCAAGTGGGAGATTGTTAGGATTATGCTCAATGGCAAGAGTGTAATATTGTAATTGACAATCTTCTCATATTAATAAAGTGAATTCTGATTCTTACAATTACTTATAACATTTATTATTATAATTGTCAAGGTAAATAATCATAAGGTCAAAAGACTATGAGACATGAAGAATTGTTCATACATCCGGATATGTATGAGGTAGACACAATTCTTTAGTTAGTCTTAAATAACGTTCACAACTTAAGTTAAAGGTTGGGCACCTCTATCTTGTTAAAGTTGTAGAATTCTTTTACTAGCATTTGAGTGGGATCAAATGAATATGATGAGTCTAAAATCATCGAAAGGTTTTCGAGTAAAAGAATCTAGTGCACTAGGTGCATTGAACTGGATCACAATGAAATACTTTATCTAGAACCGACACTAGATATAAGTCTTTTCATTAAAGAGGACAATCGGATAGTCTATCTTAATCCTGAGATAAATGATGGACTTATGGTTGCAAGTGTTATCATTAGAGCTATCAATGAGTACGATTATATAGCAAAGTCTATCCTCTATAGTTTGGTGGTATACATTTGTTAATCGATAGAGGACTTCATTTATAGATATGGACATCGTGGCTCCATTTATTAAATGAGAGTATAATATCATCATATGGATGTTTTAAGGTATTGGATATTAAATCTCAACGCTGAGTTTTCAATAATGATTATTGAAAACATGGCTTCTGGACAAGTCAAAGTATCCAAGTTCGAAATGTGGTCATATGAGGAAATATGGTAACTTGGAGAGCTATAGGCGGTCTATGAGCTCTTGGCGATTACTGATATTATTCACGAGGATACACCATCTCCTATAAGATTGTCTAGGGCATGAATGAGAACCATCTCCTTATTCTATCTTTATTTAAAAGTTCAATTTTAGCTCTTTAGTGGAATGAGTTAAAATTAATAGATTGGACCTAAGTGAATCATTTGTTGATTGTGATTAGGTTGTGTCTATTGAAGCTTAAATTTAGATAGCCCGCCAAGATCCCCAATCCACACGTATTTGCATGGATCACTTGATATATTCTACCGGGCCGATTTAAGGGTCCATCTATAATTGTTTTTAATATATCAAGAATATAATATGTCTATTATTTAATTAATGGGCTGCACTATTATATTAATATATTAAAATGAGACATGTGAGCTTGTTTCTTTTAGTAAGAATGGGTCTGGTTCACATGTGGGCTTTTATTTAATGTCCAATGGATTAAATGAAATAAGAAAATAATATATGGCCCATTTATATAAGTGGGGCGGCAAGGTGTATATATTAACCTAATATATTATTTTGTTTCATTGTTTTAATTAAATAAGAATTAGTTAATTTATTAATTAATTGTTTAATTAAGAAACAAATCTTTTTATAATCAGGAAATATATTTCCTAAAGTTATACTATTGGTAGTAGTATATTAAAAGTAAAAGACTTGTTTGATAAGAAAATAAATAATTAATTTTATTTATTTAATCAAATAAGAAGTCTTTTTATTTAGTCAATAAAAGAATAAAAATATCTATGAGTTGGATTAGGTTTTGAAGTCTAAAGGTTGATGGAAATTAGGGTGCAACACAAACTCTTTTTGGTATGTGATTTACGGCAACCCTAGTCCATTTAGAGGAAGATTTCAGCAATCCTAAATAGAAGAGGAAGCAAAATTTCGGCCACCTATATAATACCACATATAGAATTCGGCCACAAGTTAGTTGATTGAATGATTCAATTTTTCTTCTTCTTCTCAATTCATAGAAAAGGATAATTTTTATTCTACTAAACTAAAAAAGAGAGAAGAGATTATTCTTTGATAGTACACTGATTGCTTGTTCATCAATAAGTTTGTGTGTACAACATCGAATTAGGTTCACGCGAGTTTCAATCATTAGATTGAGAACTCAAAAGTGACCGGAATAATTTTTATCTTCTTTTGATTGTTTTGTGACTAACAAAAGAAAAAGAAAACTTTGTTCATCCATTCTCAGGTTTGCAATTCAAAGAAAAAGGGAGACCACGCTCCTAGGTGATTCACGTACGTGTTCGGATTGGAAGATCTCGTGGTACTGTTCACGATCACTGTTCACGGCGGGGGTACTGTTCACGATCACTGTTCATACGGTACTGTTCACAATCACTGTTCACGGGGGTACTGTTCACAATCACTGTTCACGCGGGTACTGTTCACGGGCATCGAAAAAGATTTTGCGGATTACCAATCGACGTAAGTCCATCGGATCACGCGTCAAGAGGTATTTAACTCTAACCGTATATATTTGAGTTTAATTAATTAAAAGGTTAGGTTCAACTTTGAGAAAAATTTTAAAACCATACGAAATCTATTTTTCATTTCTTCCGCTGCGTTTCATATCGATTTTTCCCTACAGTACACTACCCTCATTCTCTCGAGCCTGCTGCTCATTCTGATTATGATCGTCCATGTTTCCTTCTAACTGCCTGGTTCTTCTACCCAACTGATTGATGTTATCGATAACTGGCAACACTGTTCCTCTTAACGATCTTCTTCCGCGCATATACTTAAAATTCTGAAATTTTACAACAAATAACGCACAACGTAAACGAGAAACAGATAGGGCAGAGCTGAAATATTACTAGACTAACCGATGCTTATGCAAAACTAATTAAACTAAACATGCCGCTCCCCGGCAGCGGCGCCATTTGACAGAACGTTTTTCTCTTAGTGTCGTTTTAAAAAGATCAATCCGTCAACAATATTTGATAAAACCTCAAAAGCCTAAATTAGTTTGAAAACATAGACATAGTGGCAAGTGGGGTGTCGTCCACAGGGAGCGGAGCTAGCTAAATTAGTTATTGCTAAAGTAATGATATGTATATATATAATAGCTAAACATGAGTTGGTGAAAATGTAGGTGGTGAATTACACTAAAAATAACACTAAATTAATTATGCAAATTAATGAAGGGGGAAATGGAATGAGGGATATATAGAGATGATGGAAACTAAGGAGTTAATGGATATGAAAGTAAATACTGGGCAATGCATCAAACTTGTCAATAGCACGGCTATTCAAGGTAACCGACCTAGGATGTATAGAGTCGGTTATTTATCCCTAGAAGGTGACCAACCTAGGATGTATAGTGCGGACCACCTATTAGGGATTAATCCGTAGTAAACTACCAACCTAGGATGTATAGAGTTGGTTGCTTATCGGATTCTAGAAATGAAGCTCGTCTACCTAACAATGACTCAACCGATTACAAATAGTCACCCTAGGATGTATAGTGATGACTTCTAACTCTCTCACGGGTTCCGACCTAGGATGTATAGTGCCGAAAACTCGATTGAGGTTAGATTAAAACAGCGATTTAAGAGTCGGAATTCATGACTTTTCGTCCATTCTTTAGAGTATTAAACAACTAAATATGATGTATATCTAGATGCAATACTCATACATAATACAAAGACATCTTGAAAAGAGGATGTATCTAAACAAGAAATCAATGATAAACATTCACAATAAGAATAGATCAATGGAAGATAGACATGAATATCAATATAATATCAAGTTTATGTACAAGCCCAATATTTAACTAACTACTCCATCAACCCCTTAGAGGGGATTTAGCTACTCATTACAACTAGGAGACTAAGAGAGAGGAAATAGAAATAACCCTTGGAGAACATCTCCTTCCTTGAAGTGGTTCCAATCTCCTAACTTCCTTGAAGTTGAGTAGAGAATGTAAGGATGAGAGAGAGAGAGAGAGATCTAAAAGTAGTTTAACCTCTGCAAAACAGAGTCAAAGGCTCTGTAAAACGTTTCTAAACTTTTATATTTATATAAGATACAAAAATAGGTCACTTAAGCTTTGAAAATCAAATTGGCGCGCTCGGAGTGCGGGTGGAGTGCGGGTGAATTACCCGCACTGTACCCGCACTGTATGGGTTGTCTGCAACTTCAGTTCTCGAATCAGGGCGTTAGTGCGGGTGGAGTGCGGTTGAATCACCCGCACTTGGAATCGCACTGTGATCGCACTTGAATCTCACTTCCCTGTCAGGTGTAAAATCTACCTTCTGTTCTTGGTGCAAGTGCGGGTGGAATGCGGTTTGATGACCCGCACAGTACCCGCACTCTAATGTCAGGTACAATTCTGCTCTTCTATCTTTGGTGCAAGTGCGGGTGGAGTGCGGTTTGATGACCCGCACAGTACCCGCACTCTAACGTCAGGTGCAATTCTGCTCTTCTGTTCTTGGTGCAAGTGCGGGTGGAGTGCGGTTTGATGACCCGCACAGTACCCGCACTCTAATATCAGGTGCCTCTTCAACTTCTCTGGTTTGGCATTAGTGCGGGTAGAGTGCGGTTGGATGACCCGCACAGTACCCGTACTTTATCTTCAGGTGTAACATCAGCTTCTCTGGTTTGGCAACGGTTCGGGTGGAGTGCAGTTGGATGACCTGTACTGTACCCGCACTTTATCTCTTTACTTGCATCCTGCCACGGCTATGAACATGAGTGCGGCTGGAGTGCGGTCAGAGTGCGGTTGTGACCCGTACTGGACCCGCACTGTAGAGCTGTTTGCACTCTTTTACCTTTTCTTTCACCATTTTTCTGCCGAAATCACCATAATATGCTTCCAAACCTGTCTCTGCATCATTTCCTACAAATAAGCACAAAATAACCCATAAGAGATACAAAAATGCACGAAAACAGAACATAAAGTAAGGATCTGAGGGCCTAAATATACAACATATTTGGCCCGATCACCTTCATCCCGGCTAGGAGGGCTTCATACTTCGCTTCATTATTGGTAGCTTTAAACTCGAATCTGAAACAGTGACAGAATTCAGTCCCTTCCGGATCTATTGAAACTATGCCAGCTCCTCCCCCGGCTTGCCCGGACGCTCTATCTGTAAAGAGGGTCCATGGCTTGCAGCCTTCCGACCAATTATCGACCTCGGATATCTTCTCAAGGATCTCATTTGATACTGAGGGATCATCTTGATCTGGGATCGCTGAAAATTCTGCCACGAAGTCGGCCAAAGCCTGTGCCTTAATCGTAGTCCGGGGCTTATACTTTAGGTCGAACTGAGTAGCTCTAGGGCCCATAAGACTAGCCTTCCTGACACGTCTGGTCTTGCAAGAATTGGCGGAAGGGTTGGTCCGTCACCACTGCTATTGTGTGAGCTTGAAAATAGGGACGGAGCTTCCTCGCTGAGATCACCAGAGCATAAGCGAGCTTTTCCAGGAGAATGTAATTCCTTTCTGATTTGGTCAAAACATGACTCATATAGTATATGGGTCTTTGAAAACTGTCGCTACACTCCTTGGCCAAAGCCCTGCTTACTGCAGTTTCTGATATGGCCAGGTAGATCTGCAACTCATCTCCGAGAACCGACTTGACTAACAATGGGGGGCTTGTTAGGTATTCTTTCAATGCTTGAAAAGCCCGTTCGCTCTCCTGGCTCCACTTCATGTTTTTCCCTTGTTTGATGGCTTTGAAGAAAGGGAGACATTTATCGGTGGAGCGAGAAATAAACCTGTTGAGTGCCGCCACCCATCCAGTCAGAATCTGTACTTGCTTAAGTGAGGTTGGGGATTCCAGGTCCAAGATAGCTTTGATTTTTTCTGGGTTGGCTTCTATGCCTCTCTCATGAACCATGAAGCCCAGAAACTTCCCCGCCGTTACCCCAAAGGCACGTTTGGAGGGGTTCAAACGCATCTGGTTTTCCCTCAGTATGAGAAAGGTTTTGCGAAGGTCTTCCTGATGTCCTTTTACGGTTGGGGATTTCGTGACCATGTCGTCGATATATACTTCCATCGTCCTTCCTATCTCGAGCTTGAACAGTTTGTTAACCAGCCGCTGGTATGTGGCCCCCGCATTCTTCAAACCAAACGGCATCACCTTATAGCAGTATAAGCCCTGCCCAGTAATGAAACTGGTTTTATCTTGGTCAGCCGGGTGCATTTTAATTTGGTTGTATCCTGAGAATGCATCCATAAAACTCAAAAGTTTATTTCCGGACGTGGAGTCAACCAGCTGGTCTATCTTTGGTAAAGGAAAACTGTCTTTCGGACAAGCCCGGTTGAGGTTGGTGTAATCGACACACATACGCCACTTCCCATTCGCCTTCGTAACCATGACCACGTTAGCGATCCATTCGGGGTAACGTACTTCTCTGATGAACCCTGCTTTGATCAATTTTTCAATCTCTTCCTGCACCGCAGCGTTCCTATCAGCGTTAAAGTGACGCCTCTTCTGCTTGACGGGCTTGACTGTTGGATCTACCGCTAGTCGGTGGGCGGCCAATTGGGAGGAGCGGAGCCTCATAGTCCCTGTAAAACAACGAAAATGCAAATAATTGGTTAATTGGATGTAAGATTTTTTCCCACAGACGGCGCCAGAAAGTGTTAACAGAAATTTTGCTCGAGACGAGAAATCTCAGTTAACACCCTCGAGACCACTACCATGTAGGTGGTGGCCAAGATTGATCGTATGTGTAACAATGTTTTATAAAATGACAAGGAATAATGATACAATTCACCACCCAAAAGAAAGCAAAAATATTTTCTTATTGAACGTGTATGGTATATAAATTTCTCTCAAATTGCTTTGAATTCTCTTTATGGTATGGTCGAGTACTTGTCGTATTCCTGTCGAATAGTAGTCCCCTCTTTCAGAAGGCTCAAGTCCTTCTTTTATACATTGTCTTCATAGGTCAAACTAATTGATTCCCCCCCCCCCTTGATTTTTTCCATCCCTTCCGTCCTTATCGGATGGGATTTTACATTTAAATGTCATTGACTTTGAGTTAATTGCTGAGTCGAGGATATCTTGGTGGAGATCAATTTGTTTCCTACTTGGACTCTGTTAATTGTTCTGCACGTGTATAATATCTGTGGGTGTGATGCTGTGTGTCTCTGGGTCAGGCATGATTCCCATGGGGATCGCTAAATGTATCATGGTGCGGTGCATCAACTAGTGAGGTCGATCAGTGTTCCGACCTCGATATCTGAGAAGTTTCATCTAGCTAGGAGCCAGATATGGCTTCCCTTGACCTTTTCAAAGCTAGGTGCTGCTTCCCCTGACCTTTCGAAGCTAAGTGCGGCTTCCTAGGGACATTCTCCTGTGTCAGCGAAGTATAGATGAGTCTCTGGAGCAATTGCGAGGAGACCTCGACTTCGGGGAATTTCTAGTTTTGGTGATGCGGGCTAGATCTGAACGTTCCGGGCTCTATCCCGGATGTTTCGGAGCCCATCCTTGTTCCTGCGGGGTGGTATCATAGCTCGGCTCTAGATAGAATGGTCTCCTGGTGGAAACTCTCGGGTATGGAGCCAGGTCTGGGAGGTGGAAAATTTTCCTTTGGTCCTTAGCCAATTTTGGCTATGAACAGGTTTCTTTCCAGGCGGCAATGAAGTCAGAGTCCATGTATTATTGTCATGGAGAGCTTGCAATTCAGCTCTCATTGTCGTCTGCCACTCAGGATGAGATGCAGCTTCATCATATGTCTAGGGCTCAACAACCTGACTAACTTGAGCAACAAAAGAAAGATGTGCGGGCGAATAGCGATGATATGACAAATAATTGGTGAGAGGATATCCTGTACCTTTGATGGGACCCGTCGACAAAGAAGACGATTGGTCAGAAATGGGCAGCGTGACTTGATTGCAAACGAAATCTTTGAGTAAAACCGATGGTGTGGGAGTTCGTTCGGAGCGACGGAGTGGAGGTAGTGAGGTGGGTTGGGTGGAATCGGCTGGTGTAGTCACTAAAGTTGAATCATTGGATTCTTGGATGTCAACAACTTGGTTGTCCATATTGGATGGTATTGGTGGCAGCTGTGATCTCTCTATCGCTACTGGTGGATCAGTGACTCTTTCAACAGGTGGTTGTTGATTAATCATGGGAATTTCTGGTTCAATGTGGTAAGGGTCAGATGTAGGAATGGCAGCGGAACTATTTGAGGGGATGGGATTGGCAGCGGAACTGGACTCATAGGGAAAAATATTTTCGTGGAAGATGACAACCCGACTAGTGAAAACTCGATGATTGGAGAGATCATACAACTTATAGGCTTTTTGACCAACAGGATAACCAATAAAGACACTTTTGGTAGCACGAGGGGCGAACTTATGGGAGACATGCGTATTAGTGGCATAAGCCAGACAACCAAAAACTCGAAGATGAGAAAACGAAGGAGTTTTGGAGTAAAGACGCTCGAAAGGAGTTTTGAAAGAGAGAAGCGGAGTGGGTAGACTGTTGATGATGTGAATGGCAGAAAGGACGCATTGCCCCCAAAACTTTGGAGGAAGATTGGCCTGAATTTTAAGAGCTCGTGCTGTCTCAAGAATATGACGGTGTTTACGTTCTACAACCCCATTTTGTTGTAGAGTGTAGACACAAGAATGTTGATAAATGACTCCATGCTCATGGAAAAAATTTTGAAGAGAGGAAAATTCACCCCCGTTATCAACACGAATATTTTTAATTTTAGAATTAAATTGAGTAGAAACAAGAGAAAAAAGTTGTCTCAATAGATGCTGAGTCTCATGTTTGTGCCGCATCAAAAAAATCCAGGTGAAACGAGAATAATCATCTACAATAGTAAGAAAATAATGAGCACCAGAAAGAGTTGGATGTTTATAAGGACCCCAAATGTCACAATGAATAAGATCAAAAGACTTAACACTAGAAATAGAACTAACACCAAATGGAAGACGACTCTGTTTTGCCAATGGACAAACATGACAAGCATTATTACAATCAAGAGACAGATTTAACATGTTTTTAGCCATGAAACCTAATCTGGATAAAGAGACATGTCCTAGACCACGGTGCCAGGTATCTGAGGAAGTTACGATGTTGCAGGAAGGTTTGCGTGGTAAGGTATGGGTAGTGGTGTAAATATGGGCCGGGCCTGGAGGGCCCGGTCCGGCCGGCCTGCCAAGGATGGCGGGCCGTGCCTGGCACGACCCGCTACTGTAGCGGGCCGTGCCAGGCACGACCCCCATTCTTGGCACGTGCCGGGTCAAGGTTCCAGGCACGGCGTGCCAGGCCCAACGGTCGGCACGGCGTGCCGACCGTTGGGCCCGCGGAATTTGTTTTTTTTTTTTTTTTTAATTTAAGTATATAAAGGTATTTTTTTTAAAAAATAATAATAAAAATTACAATTTGCCCCCTCAACTCTTGTGTTTTATATTTTTACCCACTTTTCTAATTTTTCTATAAATACTCCCACACATTCCACTTTTCATTCACTTTCTCTAATTCTCTCAATCTCTCCATTCTCAAACTCTCTATACAATTTCAATTATTCTTAATTTCATTCTTACTCTCTCTCTACTATTCTACACTACTAATATACTATTATAATATTTTATTAGTAATTTACTATTATTCTCTAATCTCTCCACCAAGACACCAAAGTTCAAACATCAAAGGTACATTTTTATTTAAGTGTTATATTTTAAATTTAATATGTTTGTTTAGTTAGTAAATTTATCATTTTATGTTTATATCAGTTATTAATTTTATTTATTTAGTAAATTTATCATTTTTATGTGTAGGGGTTAATTTTAATTTTTATTTTTAGTAAATTAATAATTTTATGTGTAGGAGTTAATTTTAATATATTGTTTTAGTAAAATAATCATTTTATGTGTAGGAGTTAATTTTAATATATTGTTTTAGTAAAACAAAATCATTTTTATGTGTAGGGGTTAATTTTAATATAATTTTTTAGTAAAAAAATCATTTTATTTGTAGTAGTTAATTTTAATATATTTTGTTTGTAAAATAATCATTTTATGTGTAGGAGTTCATTTTAATATATTGTTTTAGTTAAAAAAATCATTTTATGTGTAGGAGTTAATTTTAATATATTTGTTTAGTAAATTAATCATTTTTATGTGTAAGAGTTAATTTTAATATATTGTTTTAGTAAAATAATCATTTTATGTGTAGGAGTTAATTTTAATATATTGTTTTAGTAAAAACAAAATCATTTTTATGTGTAGGAGTTAATTTTAATATATTTTTTTAGTAAATTAATCATTTTATGTGTAGGAGTTAATTTTAATATAATGTTTTAGTAAAATAATCATTTTATGTGTAGGAGTTAATTTTAATATATTGTTTTAGTAAAAAAAAATCATTTTTATGTGTAGCAGTTAATTTTAATATATTGTTTTAGTAAATTAATCATTTTATGTGTAGGAGTTAATTTTAATATATTGTTTTAGTAAAATAATTATTTTATGTGTAGGAGTTAATTTTAATATATTGTTTTAGTAAAAAAAAATCATTTTTATGTGTAGGGGTTAATTTTAATATAATTTTTTAGTAAAAAAATCATTTTATTTGTAGTAGTTAATTTTAATATATTTTGTTTGTAAAGTAATCATTTTATGTGTAGGAGTTCATTTTCATATATTGTTTTAGTTAAAAAAAATCATTTTTATGTGTAGGAGTTAATTTTAATATATTGTTTTAGTAAAAAAATCATTTTATGTGTAGGAGTTAATTTTAATATATTTTTTTAGTAAATTAATCATTTTTATGTGTAGGAGTTAATTTTAATATATTGTTTTAGTAAATTAATCATTTTATGTGAAGGAGTTCATTTTAATATATTTTTTTAGTAAATTAATCATTTTATGTGTAGGAGTTAATTTTAATATATTGTTTTAGTAAAATAATCATTTTATGTATAGGAGTTAATTTTAATATATTGTTTTAGTAAAAAAAATCATTTTTATGTGTAGGAGTTAATTTTAATATATTTTTTTAGTAAATTAATCATTTTATGTGTAGGAGTTAATTTTAATATATTGTTTTAGTAAAATAATTATTTTATGTGTAGGAGTTCATTTTAATATATTGTTTACACATAAAAAAATCATTTTATGTGTAGGAGTTAATTTTAATGACCTAAACTTTTTTTTTCTAGGAAATGGATCCTACCCATCCTTATTTTCCAGACGGTCTAAACATGCTGAACGATGATTTTGATCTCTCCGGACCGGCAGAAACCGTAGCGGGACCTTCTGGTTCCGGCGCCACACCGACATCAAGTACCAAATCTAAGAGGTTAACATCAGACGTATGGCAGTGTTTTGACGTAGTAGAAATGACACTTCCAGACGGTACGGTCGGCCCCAGAGCCAAATGTAAGTTTTGTCCTAAGAACTATACCACTACTAAGGGTGGAACCGGTCATTTGAGAAGGCATATGCTAAAATGCATGCCCAAACACGTACATGTACCCAATACAACCCAGACACAACTGCAATGGCACCCAGACGGGTCGGTTACGACGTGGCATTACGACGCCGCGCATGCTAGAGAATGTTTGGCACGTTACATTGCACAAACTGATCAACCTATTAATTTCGGTGACTGTGTTTTTTTTCAATAATTTATCACATCTGCATTTTGCCCCCAAATGCAAATTGTTTCTAGAACCACCACTAGGAACGATTTGATAAAAATGTTTAAAACCCAACGAGATGACTTGACGGCTGAATTACAGCATCTAACTGTCTCAATTGCATTAACTTCCGATATTTGGAACGCATGTTCCAAACAGGACTATTTATGTGTCACAGGACACTATTTAGACTCTGAATGTAGGATACAAAAAAAAAT
This sequence comes from Dipteronia sinensis, assembly GCA_033220585.1. Taxonomy (NCBI): domain Eukaryota; kingdom Viridiplantae; phylum Streptophyta; class Magnoliopsida; order Sapindales; family Sapindaceae; genus Dipteronia; species Dipteronia sinensis. Next base: position 26,344,479 of record CM065642.1, read on the forward strand.
TCTTGGTTTTCGTCCTCTAGATTTTGCACATACCGCAGACAATATTTTTGTTGTCATTCTTTCTGTTTTAGAAACTTATGACATAACTCATCGCATCCTCTCTATCACATTAGATAATGCATCGGCAAATACTAAGTCTATTGCATTGTTTACTGAAAGAAACATCCCGCAAGCTGGGGGTTATTTCTTCCACCAGCGTTGTGCATGTCATATCATAAATTTAGTTGTACAGTCTGGTTTGAAGAAAGTAAGCAATCGTATAGAACGCATCAGAGATGCCATTTCTTGGATCGGTAGCTCTAATCCAAGATTTCAAGAATTTGGCAGACACTGTACATTAAACGGTCTACGACCCCGACGATTCCAAACTGATATGCCGGTAAGGTGGAACTCTACTTACTTAATGCTGAAAAATTGTTTGGAATATGATACAACTATTTCAGGTTTTTATAACATGAAATTGGCCGAAAGTGGCTGTCCACCTGCTCAATCACTGACACTAGACGATTGGTATGTTGGAAAGATTTTTGTTGAATTTTTACAGGTTTTTTACAATGCCACTGTAACCCTTTCTGGGGTCTACTACCCCACATCTTCCCAGGCAATCCATCAGATTGTGGAAATGTTTGACATGTTAAACACTTATAGGGAAGATGACTTGTTTGGCGATGCAGTTGTTGCCATGGAGACCAAGTTTAAAAAATACTGGTCTGAAATGCTTTTCCTTTATGCCTTAGGTGTTATAGTAGATCCTAGAATTAAATTAGCTGGTTTAGAATATTTGCTTGAGTTTACTGGTAATAAATTGTCAATAGATTATTCCGAACAGATTACTGACATTCGAAACAAGTTGTTCGAAGTTTTTAGTATTTATGAGCGCAGGTTTGGCGGCATTCACACGGAACCATCACCAGAAACGGACACACAACCGTTGCCGACAAGTTGGAGCATTCTCAAACGCCGGAAAAAAGACAAATCAGCAAGTTCTTCTTCTTCAACTACACGATCTGCTGCATCTTCTGGTGCCGAACTGAATAGGTTCCTTGAAGCATAGTTTGATGCCGACGAAAACACGGAAAATTTTGATCTGTTGTTATGGTGGAAGACCTATAGCTACAGGTATCCGGTCTTGTCACACTTAGCACGTGACATACTGGTTATCCCCGTGTCCACTGTGTCTTCAGAACAGGCATTCAGCCCGAGTGGATGAATTATTTAACCAAGAAGAAATTGTTTGACTCCAGAGATGGTGGAGGTATTAATATGCATTCGAGATTGGGAGCATGCTCGAAAGAGGATGCAAAATGAAACGGTAGATGAACAATTTATTCAAAATTTCTCCAATTTATATGTCGATGAGGGTTCCGGCAGTAACCAGGTCCAGAACTAGGTTGTACATGTATATTTACTTGTAATACGATTGCACTATTTTTCCCTTACCAAGTTTTTATCCCACTGAGTTTTCTTGGTAAGGTTTTTAATGAGGCAATCATGTAAATATGTAATACTGAAAGTCCGAAATAAATAAAGAATTCTTCATTTCATATTTTTATCTACTTTTTTTTTCTTTCATGTTTTATCTTTATTTATTTTTTGAATTAATTCATTAAATAAAATAAAAAATGTATCTATAATCTATTATTAATTTATTATAAACATTTTTTTTATTATACTAAAATAATAATATATAAAAAAATTTTAAAAAAAAATAAAAAGTATGGGCCGGCCCATTTGGCTCGCCAAATTGGCCCACGTGCCGGCACGGCACGGCACGCGACACGGCACGGCACGGAAGGGCCGTGCCAGCGTGCCGTGCCGGGCCCCCATTTAGGAAAACGGGCCGTGCCGATGTGGGCCGGGCCGGCCCCCTTTTACACCATTAGGTATGGGATTTGTCAGTTCCTAACACTACCAAATAATAGAGCCCGTCACGCTGTTTACCCAAACCAATCATCCTCTTTGTAGCAAGGTCCTGCAAAATACACCAATGTGGAAAGAAAGTTACTGAACAATTTAAATTCCTTGTTAATCTACTTACAGACATTAAATCAACTTTGAATGTCGGCACATAAAGCACATCACGTAAATGATATGTAGAATTCAAGGGTAAAGTTCCTGTGTCAATAATAGAAGCCGTCTCTCCACTTGGTAAACGAACTGGCGGTACAAGCTGAGGACCATTATTATGAACCAACAATCTAGAAGAAGAAGTGGTGATATGATCTGTTGCTCCACTATCAATAATCCAACGTTCAAAAGGCAAATTTGACAAACCTGTGGCAGCAGCAGTATTAACTTGAGGAGATTCTTCATTCCCACATTTGTTACTTATGATGGCGAGAATTTGCTGGAGTTGGAGGTCAAAGAGACCAGGTACATCAGATTGTGTTTCTTTCTTGCTTAAAACTTCAGTTTGATTGGCTTCAGGTGTGTATGTTTGATGTTTAAATCGGTTTGTCTTGTGGAGTCGGTGGCCTGGTGGATAGCCATGAAGTTTCCAGCATGTATCAATAATATGACCATCCTCATTGCAGTGAGAGCAATGTGGACGTCCTCCTTTACGATCAAATCGGTTGGATGGTGTGGAAGATCGATTGTTGGCTTGACGATAAGCTTGGTTGGTTCGAACCGCCATGGCTGCGGAATCAGGTATACTCCTGGAAGCTCCAAGGGTACGCTGCTTCTCCTCTTGGAAAATAGAAGAATATGCTTGACGGACTGTTGGCAACGGATTCATTAAGAGAATCTGTCCACAAACGCTGCTATAGGACTCGTTAAGTCCCATGAGAAACTGCATCAACTTCTGGTGGTCTTGTTGAGCCGCGCACGTACATGATTTTCCATCAGCATATGAGGCCAACTCATCCCATAGACTTTTCAGTTTGGTGTAGTAGGCAGAAACCGAAAGTTGATCTTGAGTGAGATAAGCAATCTCTCGTTGAATCTGGAAGATGCGAGGAGCATTGCTTTGAGAGAAACGTTCACGAAGATCTTCCCATATTTCACGGGCAGTTGAGTAGTAGATGACACTGTCAGAAATCTCGACGGCTAGAGTGTTAACAATCCATGAATGGACCATATCGTTGCATCGTGACCATGCTGCATAATCATTAGGGTTAGTTTTTGACGATGGTGTGTTGACAGATCCATCGACGAAACCCAACTTATTTTTCGCATTCAAAGTGACCGTCATCGCTCGCTTCCAAGTTGCATAATTATCCCCAACAAGGGGTTTTGTAACCAACACCAAACTTGGATGATCGGAATGGTGAATGAAGAACGGGTTGGAAACATTACTTCCACCCAAAGATTGGGATCCTTCGCTCAGATTGGGAACGCTCTTTCCATCCAAGTTTTCACCCATGATGAAAATAACAAGAAGAAAAGAAAACGGCGATTTTTGAGAAGAAGAAGAAAAAAAATATGAACTAGAAAACTTGTTCCAGCTCTGATACCATGTGAAATCTGAATTGTAATTGAATAATATTATTGAATCAATACAATATGATTTATACAAGAAGAATTCTTATGCTGCACGACTACTACTATACAAAATAGAAATACAAATCTGTTACAAAGAGGAAACTAATTTCTAATAATAATAACATTCCTAAACCAACACAAAAAAGTAAACTTTCCTAAGGGTGCGTTTGGTACACAGGACGGGACAGGACAAGGTGGGACAACTTGTTCTTGTCCCACGTTTGACGCGACCTTAGCATGGGACAAGATGGGACAAGGTGGGACGAAAATCACAAAAAATTGTCCCACCCAAGACCCGTAGGACAACTTGTCCCATGGCATGGGACAAGTGTCAAAAAGACCAATTTACCCTTTAAATATTCAAATAATTACAAACATATCCAATATATTATATTATATATAAAAATTATAATTACATATAATATATATATATTATAAAATTATATATAATAATATATAATATATTAAATATATATTTATATATATATATTAATATTTAATAATATATAAAAATTATAATTACATATATAATATAATATAAAATTATATATAACATATTAAATATATATTTCTATATATATAATAATATTTAATAATATATACTATATCATATATAATATATATCATATATATTATGTTATATATTAATATATATATATATATATATAATATATTATATGATATAATATAATATATATATATAATACATTATATATGATATATAATATATATATATATTATTATATATATAATATGTATATATTATTATATAATATTATATTTATATTAAATATTATTATATATAATAATAATATATTTAGTATATTATATATTATTATATATAATTTTATAATATATATAATATTATATATGTAATTATAATTTATATATATTATTATATATAATAATAATATATTTAATATATTATATATTATTATATATAATTTTATAATATATATAATATTATATATATAATTATAATATATATTTAATATATATTATATATATTTTTTAATAATATATATCATATATATTATATTATTATATATATAGGATACATATATATAATATACAATATTTATTATTAATATATATACATATATTATAATATATATAATATTATAATTTTTATATGTACAAATATTTAATATTATATATATATATATATCTTATATATTATTATATATAATGATATAATATATCATATTATTAAATAATTATAATATATTTCAATTACAATATTACTATTTGTGTAAAATATAATAATATTGTAATTGAAAACAAGAGGTCATTTGAACCCTTTTGTTTTTGTTAAATATTATAATATATTTCAATTACAATATTTATTTAATATTTTTAAATACGATATATAAAAATTGTTTAATATATATTGTTTAATATTAGACAAAACAAGGAGGGCACTCTGGTCATTTGAATCTCTTGTCATGTCCTGTCCCAGCCATACCAAACGTATAACAGTACAGTCCACAGTCATGTCTCATACATTCCAAATACGTCATGGAACAACTGTCCAGTCCAGTCCAGTCCCGTCTAGTCCCGTCCCCGTACCAAACGCACCCTAACATACATGGATATGATTAGCTCTATAACTCCTGGACATCAAACTCAAAGTACACAACAAAGTTTTCCAACTCGGTGGAAAAGGGCAAGAAAAGAAGACTAGGTAGCTAGTGGATTCAAATAAGTATTTGGGTCAATACAACAATATATTGATCAATCTAAACAACAAGTGTACAAGATAAGCCAGAATATGGTAGCTAATAAACAAGAAGAGATATACATCAAGAAGGAAAATACATGGCCGAGGAGTTGGATAAAATGGGCTATTCATCATTTCTTAAGATCAAAATTCTGAAACTCATAGTAAAAAATCAAGAAAATGTCACAGTTTTCAATTCTTTGAAGATGATGATAGGAGCTTGTTTGTTCACCAACTTCTTGAGGAGAGCTCTCAAGATGAAGATTGAGATTTTTGTGAGTAATTTTTATATCTCTATGGTTTCAAATTTTCAAGATTTTATTAATACTTTGATTTGTGAAAAAAATAATGGAAATAGCTAGAGCTAGATTTGGCAGGGGTTATTTTGCTACTGAGTTGAGATTAGAGATTTATCTTATATTTGATTTTTTTTTTATGTATGTGATTATATTACTTTTTTAATAAAATAAATATTACATTAATTTAGAATTTGGGGGTGGAGGACAAACTTGAATCCACAATCTCATGGTATATGTGTGTGAGGCAAACCGCTGGACCAACCTCATCTTATCTGTAATTATATTACTTTATGATGCATGGAAATGTTAAGGATTTCATATTATTATTTTTTCATAGTTAATATATTTTGATTTCATATTATGATTGTTGTACATGTAATATTTTTATTATACTATTTTATAGTTATATTATCTCTTACTAATATAAATTTTTAGAATTTAAATATTAGACTTAATTAAAAATAATAATATTGTACAATCGAACACGATCTTACACCAAACATAGGATTATAACACAATACAGTTCAGTAAGACATAGTGCGATGCAACACCAAACACAGGGCCGTAATAAATATAATTCAATCCAGTATTGTACTATCCAGTTCAATTCTATATCTATTAAGGCTATATATATACTATTAATAAGATCATCCGTATTTATAGATGAAAAAGGACACAATATAATATATAAAGAAGAAAGTAAAGACACAATATTATAATAATATAATAAACAAGGGAAATTAAAGACCCAATATAATAAATATTAACACTCATATGATAGTAGACGTAAAACTAAAGTGAAATATCTAAAGGTAATAATAAACATGACCAGTAAAATAAGAGTAAACAACATATCTTGAAAGAGCATGTATCATGTAAAACTATTATAATAAGAAAGAACCGGTTTGTTTTCAGATGGTGTAATATGAAGTCTGCCGTTCTGTAACTACTCATATAAGCTAAATATTAAATTTAAAGGTAACAAGGCTCTGATACCAAAGAGAAAAACGGGGTGGCTGTCTACACAGGTCTTTCAAGATCCCATGGTTTTTACTTCTCGTCATTCGTGATCTTCATTATTGCTATGCTTTTACTATTTTTGTCTGCTGCTGCCGACGCTTTACTGTTGACTAACTTTGTCTTGTTCTGCCGACACTTGCTTTTGACTTAAGTGTTAAGATTATGATAGGCTTCATCATCTAAATTATCGTCTTCTTCTAAGAGAGGATCGTCTTCTAGAAATGTAAGATCACCAAAGGTGTTTTCTTCTTCTTCCTGGAGATCTCTAAGAGCTTTCATTGTATCCTAACGTACTTTCAAGATATACTAATTTATATTTATAATCTACAATACTACTCAAGGCTTCCATAGAATGTCTAATTAAATTTCCTTCCCATTTATGAAATATGGTTTTCCATTCACTAGGCATATGACCTTGTAGCCTTAATATTAATATATCTTTAGCCTCTGGCTCTTTTCTCCAATTTTCTAATTTTGTTTTAGCTTTATAAATTCTTTCTTTATCTTTATAATCTTTATAACTTTCTTTGGAATCATGTATTCCACGTTTTGCTAAATAATCATCTATTCTAGATTATGGTAAATCATCTATATCAGGGATCCTACCTCTTTGTCCGCTACCTTGTCCTTCTTCTAATTTTGTTTTATCTTCTCCTACAAAGACTTCATTTTCTATATAACATATATCTTGCAGACTATTTCTAAGTTGGTCAAAATTCATATTTTCTAGAAGGATTTCATCTATGTCATTGTCATCTAAGTCTAGATTATTACAAATATTTTCAAATATAATATCTTGTAAATAATCATTAGGTTCATTAAAGATTAAGTCTATTATATGGTCTCGATTCTTAGAGAGGGTTTTAAGCTTATCTATTCTTTGTTCTAAATGTAACATATTAATTTCATTATCAGAATCTTCTTCTATTAATAGACTAGCTTTCTTTTTATAATCTTTGAATTTTTGGAAAGTCTGATTTCTTTTGTCAACATATATACTACTGTTTTCAGGTACTTCTAATTCTTGGCTTTCCAAGTCAGGTAACTTCCATTCGAATCCTTGTAATTCATCTTCCGTATTCATAGTATATATGTTGACAAAAGATTAGAATAATACAAGGATTAGAATGGAAGTTACCTGACTTGGAAAGCCAAGAATTAGAAGTACCTGAAAACAGTAGTATATATGTTGACAAAAGAAATCAGACTTTCCAAAAATTCAAAGATTATAAAAAGAAAGCTAGTCTATTAATAGAAGAAGATTCTGATAATGAAATTAATATGTTACATTTAGAACAAAGAATAGATAAGCTTAAAACCATCTCTAAGAATCGAGACCATATAATAGACTTAATCTTTAATGAACCTAATGATTATTTACAAGATATTATATTTGAAAATATTTGTAATAATCTAGACTTAGATGACAATGACATAGATGAAATCCTTCTAGAAAATATGAATTTTGACCAACTTAGAAATAGTCTGCAAGATATATGTTATATAGAAAATGAAGTCTTTGTAGGAGAAGATAAAACAAAAGTAGAAGAAGGACAAGGTAGCGGACAAAGAGGTAGGATCCCTGATATAGAGGATTTACCATAATCTAGAATAGATGATTATTTAGCAAAACGTGGAATACATGATTCCAAAGAAAGTTGTAAAGATTATAAAGATAAAGAAAGAATTTATAAAGCTAAAAAAAATTAGAAAATTGGAGAAAAGAGCTAGAGGCTAAAGATATATTAATATTAAGTCTACAAGGTCATAGGCCTAGTGAATGGAAAACCATATTTAATAAATGAGAAGGAAATTTAATTAGACATTCTATGGAAGCCTTGAGTAGTATTGTAGATTATAAATATAAATTAGTATATCTTGAAAGTACGTTAGGATACAATGAAAAACAAGTATATTTAGGATGGCGAGAATACATGAAAAAGGATGAAACTAGAAAGCTAGAATTAGATGAATTCGAAACTAATATAACAGTTTTGAGTTTTATTGATGGTATTAGAAAATGTATTTTAGGATCATCAATGGAAGAAGTAGATGATACCCAAAAGCAAATTAGAGCAATTAGAAGCTTAGAACAATTAAAGATATGTGATTTACATTATTTTGATCATTATGCAGATTTATTTTATAAATATTGGAGTCAAATAGGAAGACCATATGACGAAGAATTATTAATTAAGTTTGTAACCAAATTACCAGGAAAGATAGGTGAAAGATTGTATAAAGATTTAAGTGAATGGTTCAAAAGTAGAAAAGACGAAGGTTTATTTTGGCAAGTTTCTTTAATCCCTGCAATAGAATTTGTTAGACAAAAAATTAGAGACCTTTGTGATGAATAAAAACTTCGAAGACAAGCACAACAACAGTTTAGTAGAATGTGCATAGATTTGTATGAAGTACCCACTTTAGGTTGTGGAAGAATAAAGAATTATAAACATAAGTACAAAAGGAGTAGTAAATATTATAAAAATAAAGACAAAAGGTATAAGGACAAAAGGTATAGAAAGAAATATAAAAATAAGTATAGCAAACCTTACGTGAAGAATTTTGTGAAATATAAAAATAATAAAGAAAAAGTTAAGAAAGCCTTAAATAAAGGAAGAAAAATCTATAAAAGAAAGAGTTATAAAGATTGTAAGTGTTATTTGTGTGGAAAAATAGGACATATAAAGCCAAACTGTCCAGAAGCAAAAAATGTTAAAGCCAATATGATAAATATAGAAGATATAGAAAATTTAGAAGAAATAGTTATTAATAATATTGAAAATCTATCAGATAATGAGAGTATATGTATAATCGATGATAAAAAAGAAGAAGATCTAGACGATAATCTAAACTTAAAAAAAAGTGATTCAGATAGGTCATCTGAAGCTGAAGAAGTTATAGAAAGCAGTAGTACCGATAACTCAGACATAAATACAATAGAAGAAATAGTATCATTTAGGAAAAAGCTGCAAAGATTGTCATAAAGAATTAATAAAGGTTATAAAAATATTGAAATAAGCAAAACACTTTATTATTGTAAAAATTGTGTTGAAAAATATATAGAAAAAGATGAAGTAAATAGAGCTGGTAGTGAACTTATAATAATAGATGTAGAAATTCTATATAAGACAAAAAGTATAAAAACTAAAGCTATGATTGATACAGGAGCCAACAAATGTATAATTCATGAAAACTTAGCTCCAGTAGAACATAGGACACAATTAGGAGCAGATATAGGACTAAGAACTTTTAGTGGGAATATAATACAAATAACTGACTGTATAATTAATATACCAATAAGAATTAATGGTGAAACCCATAATTTACCTCAAACCTTAGTCACAAAGAAAAACAATAGTCCTAAGTTTGTTTTAGGATTGAATTTTATATTAGGAAATAATGGAAGCATGTTGATCACACCAAATGGTGTAAACTTCTTTAAAAAGTCAACTTTTGTTCAACCAAAGCTAGAAACACAAAACCTACAGTATATAAAGAAAACTAATAATATAGAAGAACTCATTTCTTTAGAATACTTTGACTCTCTATTAGAAGAATTAGAAATAAGCGAAACCGACGGAATCTTAAGCACATACGAATTAGAAGAATATTTAAAAGAAGAATGTAATAATATAAGCGGATTAGAGGAATGTAAAAATTGGCCAACTGAAATAAAACAAAAATTAGAAGAATTAGAAACCCTAAACATAATAGGTGAAAATCCAATAAATAAAGAAAGTAAAGAAACCTATAAGATAGAAATAATAAACCCTGATATTACAATCATAACTTAAGATTTAGCCTATAGCTTAGAAGATAGGAAAGAATGCAAAATGCATATAGAAGATTTATTAGATTTAAAAGTAATAAGAAGAAGCACTAGTAGACATAGAAGCCCAGCTTTTATAGTATCAAACCATAGTGAACAAAAAAGAGGCAAAAGCAGAATGATAATTAACTATAAAAGACTAAATGATAATACATTAAGAAATAGCTATAAACTCCCTAATAAAGATGAATTAGTAAACTGTATACAAAAAGCATCTTGGTTCTCTAAGTTTGATTGCAAAAGCGGATTTTGGCAAATAAAGTTAGATGAAGAGTCAGTAGCTTGGACAGCTTTTAGTTGCCCTGAAGGTCATCTTGAATGGTTAGTCATGCCATTTGGATTAAAAAATGCATCTCAAGTTTTTCAAGCTAGAATGGATAAAGTTTTTAAAAAATATTCCAGTTTTTGTATTGTTTACATAGATGATATTCTTGTTTTTAGTAACAATAGATATATACATACCGTTCATGTTAATAAAGTTCTTGATGCATTAAAAGATAATAATATAATAATTTCAAAAAAGAAAGTAGAATTATTTAAAAATAAGATAGACTTTTTAGGATTAACTATCGATAAAAGGAAGATAGAATTGCAACCGCATATTACAACAAAGATTTTAGGATTCCCCGACAAAATAAAAGAAACAAAAGAATTACAAAAGTTTTTAGGATTATTAAATTATGGACGACAGTTTATTCCTAATTTAAGTACACTAGTAAGACCACTTTACAATAAGCTTAGTAAAAACGGTCAAAAATATTTTAATACTGAAGACGTAAAATTAGTAAAAAGAATAAAAGAAATAGTAAAAACTTTAAAGCCCATTTCACTCCAAATAGATAGTTATTACAAGATAGTACAAACAGATGCCAGTAGTAAAGGATGTGCAGGAATACTAATCCAAAAGCCCACAAATAATAGCCCAAAAAATACAGAAGAGATAGCAAAATATGCTAGTGGTAAGTTTATTGAACCAGAAAGTAGAAAATCTAGCACAGAGCTAGAAATTTTAGGAATAATAAACTCATTAAATACCTTTCATATTTATATACAAAATGAGTCTTTTACAGTTAGAACAGATTGCAATAATATTGTAGAATTTTATAAAAAAGTTCAAAAGAAGAATTTTGAGAAAAAGAATTCTTTTATTAGTAAGCATTGGTTAAGCTTTCTAGAAACTTTAACTGGTAGAGGATACAAAGCTGTTTTCGAACATATCAGCGGAAAAGATAATGCAGTAGCAGATATTTTGTCAAGATAATAGATTGCTAACTATTGCAGGAATGGCAGGAAGCTCAAAGAATGTTCAGAAAAGCTTTAGTTTCCTAGCATCAAGCATTAATACAGAAAAGCTTAGCATATGATCTTATACGATTAATTATAGTCCTGGAGTCCCTTTCCAACCTTTAAAAGTTTTAAAAGACAAGCTCACAAAACCTCAGCAAGCGTTACTTAATAACATTTGGTTTTTTAGAAATGATAATAAAGGTTTTCTAAACTCGCTTAATATTTTAAGCCAGTATTTTGTCGAAAATAATAAGTTTTCCTATTACGTAATTTATAAAGGAAGAAAAGTTGGAATTTATTCTACATGGCAAGAAACTGCTAGCTATGTTGAAGATTTTCCAAATCCCATTTTCAAAGGCTTTTATTTCTTAGAAGAAGCTAACATCTCTTTAAGAATATTTTTGCAAAATCAAGATGGTTTCGAACCTATTTTGGAATTTAATGGGGTCACTTACGATCGAAACCAAGTTCAAAGTTTTATGAATCATTTTAAAAGAATAAATGAATCAAAAAATTCAATTTCTGACGAATTATACCATTGTAAAGCTACAATGAATGAACTTTTAGATAAACTATAAGCTGAAAATAAAGTCCTAAAGCAGAAGCTGGATGAAGCTGAACAGTTAACTGATCAGATCCAGAAGCTAGATATTATAGATAAAAAAACAAAAGAATAGTAGCAAAGACAAGGAAGTAATCTCTGAAAGGCCCCTTGATATTATAAATATTACCCTAATGAGGGATCAAGCAAAAAATATATATAAAGCGGTAGAAAATCTACCTAATGAATTAAAGCAAACCATTTTTGGCCTAAAGCAGAAGCTGGATGAAGCTGAACAGTTAACTGATCAGATCCAAAAGCTAGATATTATAGATAAAAAGCAAAAGAATAGTAGCAAAGACAAGGAAGTAATCTCTGAAAGGCCCCTTGATATTATAAATATTACCCTAATGAGGGATCAAGCAAAAAATATATATAAAGCGGTAGAAAATCTACCTAATGAATTAAAGCAAACCATTTTTGGCTATGCTAAAAATGATAGTTTGAAGCGTTTTCTAAAAATACAAAAGTTTTTAGCTCAAAGCGTAGAAATACCTAACGGTATGACTACATTGTTACACGAACGATTACGATATCACCAAATTTGGTATAAATTTATAACAGTTCAAGTAAATCTGGATATTTCTCCACTCAAATTTAATATCCCAGATCTTGAACAAGTTGGTATTGAAGAATTATTTAGCTACGGTATGATTGATAGCCTTCATGCTACCAACATACTAAAAATCGCTTTCCTCCCAGAAAAACTTCAACAGTCACTAAGAATGTATGGAGGGCGAAAAAGTTTCTGTTTAGACATAGACTCCCTTCCCTGTGAATGGATCATCAGCCAACCCTACAAGATGACAAACTTTCTCCCAGCCTATCACTATATTGTGATAGTCCCATATGATCACCCTGTCTCTTTTATGCATGAAGGAAATCCTCCTTTAGAATGTGATGACATTTGCCCTGAATATCTTCAATGGTACAGGGCCGAAAAATATTTTCTCTGCATAAATTCCATAAGATCTAAGCTGGTTGGTCAAACACCACACATGTCCATTTCATAAGAAACAATTCAGTGTGGTTCAAATACCCAATTCCTTGGATTTTTCTCAACCCGGAAACAGATGAAGCTCTTAGAGATCTCTAGGAAGAAGAAGAAAACACCTTTGGTGATCCTACATTTCTAGAAGACGATCCTCTCTTAGAAGAAGACGATAATTTAGATGATGAAACCTATCATAATCTTAACACTTAAGTCAAAAGCAAGTGTCGGCAGAACAAGACAAAGTTAGTCAACAGTAAAGCGTCGGCAGCAGCAGACAAAAATAGTAAAATCATAGCAATAATGAAGATCACGAATGACGAGAAGATAAGATCGAAGACTTTCAATAAAATAAAAGATAAGAAGATAAGAAGATAAGATCAACTACTTCTGTACACTTTTCTGTAAAAATATCCCAGTGTCGGCCTTTGTTTAGGCCATGCTTATCTCTTTCCTTGTATAAATATGAGTCTAGCTCTCAACTGTAAAACACACGAGTATCCTCACTCTTTCTCTTTGCAATCTCAGTAAATATAGTCCAATACAGTATATCGTGCCAAAATGCCCTTACTGATTTTTTTTTCTTTTATCACGTATTCACCAAGTAAAGCATAAGGAAATTCCAATCAAAATCATTTCAACATTATTACTCTACATTCTCATTTAATTTATCATAAAAAATAAAATAAAAAACCTATCCAAAAAACCCAAAAAAACTTCACTGTTATTATCCTGCAACGTTAGTCGCAGCAGCAAACATAGCGGGACCGTTACATAAACAACAAACGTCGTTAAAGATCGTGAATATGTCCTCAAGCCTAACTTCAGTCAAAGAATATCAATTCAAATACTACAGATAGTGGTCACCTCATCCAACACGCTTTTAAGTTGGACAAACAAACTCCGTTCAAATTCTCCCTCTCTCTCTCTTCGTCGAAGTTTCTCGAGAAAATTCCATTTCTCCGAAAAACTTGGAAAGAAAGTCACAGGAAAACTCAGACGCAACCACGTGAGCTTTTTTAATTAAATCCTCATTTCATCTGAACCGATTCTTCCATTATTGCTTCTCAAAGGTACAATTTTTTTTTTTCTTTCTTCTTTTTAATTCAAAATTGAATTGTAAAGGTCTTTTTTTTATCTGCTTGGTTGCTGAGAAAAAAAGTAGGAGAAGAAATGTATTTGAATTGATCGAGTTTCGAGTTTCAAGTTTTTGTCTTCTGAATCAACCTCTAAATTTGGATTATTTTCTAATTTAGTCTTATTATTATTTGTGTAATTATAATTATTCTGCATTTTTTATTATTTGTTTGGTTGCCAAGAAAATACGAAGGAAAATAAAGAAATTAATGTATTGATTTGAGTCTCATCGGACTGTTGTCTGTTGAGCTTGGTCAAATTGATTATATATCTTTTATTGATGTATTTATTGGAAGCCAATGCAATGAAGAAAATAAATCTCATCAAGTTTTTTTTGTCTGCTTTTCGTTTCAATAATTGATTTACTCCGTTTTAAATCGGACTAAGATTTAGGGTTTAAGCCACTATTATATCTACCAGCACGTACATATATGTATGAAGATTTGTTTTTCCATTTTGCTCTGTTTAGATATTGATGTCTTGTAGTGACTGATTGAATAAATATTATGTTGCTTGTAGGGCTTCTGTAATTGAATTCTTGGTGAGCCTGCTTAGGCCATAACTGTTTCAAGAAACATTTTGCAACTAAGAAGATGGAGGGTGTGGTGCCAAACTCCTAGTATAGGAGTTTGAGGTGCAACAGACACCTTTGTCACTCTGACGAAAGCATTTCGAAGGGTGACACACAACTAAATACTATAGATTTGGTGTCTATATTTAGTGGGAAATGTTTGAATGCATGAGGTTTGGTTCCTTTCTTAGATGATTTAGGAGTCTTCACGTAGCTCTAGGATATAGGGTTTAGGAGTTATACTCAGAATTTAGAACATTGAAATAAAGCACACAGGAGTTTAGATCTGCAGAAAGAGAAACAATGTCGCTTGCCAGTGTAGCTCTTAGTCCGGTGCTTGAAGAGTCTCGGAGTTTCCCTGAGCTATTCACTCATAAACATGGTCTACCCATGAGTGATTCGATCTTGATTTTTCTGAGTGTCGGTGGTTCTATTATTCCCATGCAAGTTATGGAGTCGGATTCGATCGCTTCTGTGAAATTGAGGATTCAGACTTTCAAAGGTTTTTTTGTGAAGATGCAGAAACTGGTTTTCGACGGGAGGGAACTGGCTAGAAGCAATTCTCGTGTTCGGGACTATGGGCTTGCTGATGGGAATGTTTTGCATTTGTTGCTTAGACTGTCAGATCTCCAAGCTATCAGAGTCACTACTGTTTGCGGAAAGGTGTTTGAGTTTCATGTCAACCGGAGCAGAAATGTGGGTTACGTGAAGCAGCAAATTGCTAAGAAAGGAAAAGGAGTTGTTGATCTCAATAATCAAAAACTGATATGTGATGGTGAGGAGCTTGAAGATCAGAAACTCATAACTGACATATGTAAAAGCAATGATACTGTAATTCATTTGCTGGTTCGAAAATCTGCCAAAGTAAGGGCTAAACCTGTTGAGAAAGAATTTGAAGTTTCCATTGAGGCTGTAAACTTGAATGAAAAGGAGGATGATATTGAAGGAGAATACCAGTTGGGAAGCCTATTTCTGGGATGTGAAGCCAGAGAGAGGACGCTCTTGCCAAGAAATGTCTTTTTGGAACCTTTTGTTGTTAATTCCAATATTGAACTGCGATTAGTGGTTAAAAAGCTAATTAACACTACTTTGGATGGCTTAGAGAGGGGTAATAATCCCATTCGCTCATTAGAGGGATCAGGAGGAGCTTATTTCATGCAAGATTCAACTGGTCAGAATTATGTTTCTGTTTTTAAGCCAGCTGATGAGGAGCCCATGGCTGTCAATAATCCTCAAGGGTTACCCTTGTCAGTAGATGGTGAAGGATTGAAGAAAGGCACAAGTGTAGGAGAAGGAGCTTTGCGAGAAGTTGCAGCATACGTTTTGGATCATCCATGGGGTGCATTTCGCTCTTTTTACAATGAAGAGAGGGGCTTTGCTGGTGTTCCCCCTACAGTTATGGTGAAGTGCTTGCACAAAGGATTCAATCATCCAGAAGGTTATGCAAACGCTCTCAAGAACATTAAGATTGGATCACTGCAGGTGTTTATGAAGAATATTGGGAGTTGTGAGGATATGGGACCTCGTGCTTTCCCAGTAGAAGAGGTACACAAGATCTCTGTGCTGGACATAAGGTTGGCAAATACAGATAGGCATGCTGGGAACATATTGGTTAGCAAAGATCCGGAAGACAGTCAGATCAGGCTTATTCCAATTGATCATGGATACTGCTTGCCTGAGAATGTAAGTACTTTATTTTTCTTCTGTTTGTGCAGTGATGTACTTCCATTACTTTTACTTTGCATTGGATTGTTTTCTGTTGATTGCTTATTATCATTGTATTTTCTTGGTACATGTCAATATGTTTTGATTATTGTCATTTTGTTAATTGCTACGCTACAAGCCTACAAGCTTATGTAATGGTTGGCTTTTAGGCACCTTAGATGTCATTGGTTGAAGGAAACTGAATGTGACCTTGGAATTTATATTGAAAATTGTCTGTCAACCTTCTGCGAGGCATATTGTTTCATTTGCTGACAGATACTTAATGCTTATACTGAGTTATCCAATTTTTGTGGTGGTAAGCTGCTTCCTGCTTCTATGCGGACAAGGGGACACTCTGTTCTCATTCAGATTATATGTTGATGCAGCTCTTCTCAAATAGCAAACCATCTTAATTTATTAGATTGCTCAATTGTAGCAAGAAGTTTGGGCTTCTAAGGATACATGTTTAGCACTCTTCTCTCATCTTTTCTCTGCTTCATTGCAGTACGAAGATTGTACGTTTGACTGGCTCTACTGGCCACAAGCTAAACAACCTTACTCTCCTGACACCATTGACTACATCAAATCACTAAATGCCGAACAGGATATTCAACTTTTGAAGTTTTATGGATGGGACTTACCACCTGGGTGTGCCCGTGTCTTTCGTATATCCACCATGCTTCTAAAGAAAGGTGCAGAGAGAGGGCTTACTCCCTTTGCCATTGGAAGCATAATGTGCCGGAGAACACTGAAGAAGGAATCCATGATCGAACAGATTGTTCACGAAGCACAAGGAGCCATGCTCCCAGGATCAAGTGAAGATGGATTTCTCGAATCTATTGCATCGATCATGGATCATCACCTTGATGAGCTCATCCCATAAGGCCATAGAGTACATATGCTTAGGTATATAGTGGCAATAGTGCAAGTGCTATCGTGCACATGTATTATGGGTGATAGTATTCGTTTATCGTTTTTCCTTATTCCTTATTGGTTAGAACTTGTTTCTCATTGCTTGCCTTATCTTGTTCATATCTCCAAGCCTGGTGCAGCTATCCCCACACCCTCTCTCCACCACACTGTTACCTGAACATACCTTTAAGCATTTACCTTAAAAAAGATAAAAAAGTATTTGGATTTGTTGATTTTTTTTTATGGTAGTCCATTTTCATATCAAGATCTGACCTGTATGAACAATATGATTGAATTGTGTCTAGGAGATAAGACTTCTAATTCCCAAGTTTGTGGCACAATTTAGTTAATGCAAGACTTCTAATTTGAACTGTTGTTAACAAAGTTTTTTTTTATTATTTTCTTAATCAACTCTAGGACAAATTTAAGGGGCTTTCTTGAGTTGAAATGCAAGCGCATTCTGTTGATTTATACTTTTTGTGAATGACTCGAGAAATTTCAAAGATTTTGTTTGAAATTTTTGAAAATGGGGAGAGGTTCTTATGAACCTTTAATTATAAACTATAAGTAGAAGAAAATTAGCTCCTGTACAGGAAAAGTAATTAAGGCTAGAATAGAAGAAAGAAAATGAGATGTATGCAGTTTCTCGAAGGTAAGAATTTAACCAACCATTCTGCAAAAGATATTTTCTTAATATCACTCGTGTTGCCGCAGTCTTCGATGGTTACAAGGGTATTTGTCTCGAAGGTAAGATTTTAATATAATAGTCTATGTATATATTGGTAGCATTTTATCAATTAACGGAAGGAGGATATAATAATATATCCAAATAGATTTTTCAGCTTCATGTAAAAAAAAAAGTTCATAGAAATTAGATAGTGCAGATGGAGCTCCAACCTCCATGCATTTTAATTTTCGTTGAATTAGAGCATTGTCATTATTATTAATTAGACTAGGGATATTAAGATTTTAGTCCCTCTAGTTAGCGTTAATCTGGGTTTGGTATACCAATTGTTGAAATTACTAACTTTAGTCCTTCTATAACGGTCTTCGTTAAATATAACGGAAGTCAACGAAAGTCAGAGAACCAGTGGACTAAAGTTAGTAATTCCAAAAACTAGTGGACTAAAGTTAATGAAAATCTAACTTTGACCTAACGGAAGTCAACGAAAATCTAACAGAATTGGACGGTAAGGACTGGAATAGGTATTGTCAGAGAACCAGTGGACTAAAGTTAGTAATTCCAAAAACTAGTGGACCAAACCCATATTAACGCTAACTAGAGGGACTAAAATCTTAATATCCCATTAGACTAAATAAAAATAGGTTCAGAAACAATGAAAAGTTTTGACAGCAAATTTTATCTACATTTTTGCTTAATGTAAGTGTAATGGGGGCAACTGTTTTCTGGATACAAACTATTTCATTTGATAAGGATCTTAATTTGGGTTTGAGTCTGTCAATCTGACATCCGACGTCAAAGTGTGAAGAAAATCTTTAGTGCCATTAGATGTACTTTTGAGTGGTGCACCCGACCACTCTTATCTTTAATGGCCGGATGCACCACCGACATTGTACTAAAGATTTTCTCCGTGGTTTGGGGGTTGGACCTTGAGTTGCATGTTTATATATAATGTAAAACGATACTTGTTGGGACTTACGCCTCGTTTGATTTTTTGTCTGAAGACTGAACAATGCTGAAAGTTATTGAAGACTGAATAGTGACTGAAAACTGAACCTGAAAAACATGTTTGTTTGTTTTTTTCACTAAAAACTGAATATAAATGATAAGTTGTTTGTTTTTTTAAGTTGTAAATATCTAAAAATAAATACTTTTACATCTATGTCGTTCTAACTATTATTTGTCATATATTTCATTTTAATATATTTAGGACAACTCTAACATGTAAATTAATAATTCTAAAATAAATTTATTTAGTTATTAATAATATTTCAAATTTATATTATTCTGCATAGGTTGGTTTTTGGACATGTCGGTTTTTTTTGTTCAAAATTGAATAATTACAACATGATTAATTTCTCACTATAATGATTACTGTTGTTGATTTACATCCGCAAATACTATTTAATTGATAAATGCTCATGTACAATCAATGATGTTAAACGAGACAAACCATAATATTATATATATATATATATATATATATATATAAATGGAACCACTATTTTATTCAAGGAGCCAAGGAGTCTAAAAACCACGATACAAGCAAACAAAGCTGGCACCGTAGCTGCTAGGAGAAAAGAAAAAAAATGGCCCAAAGCAAGACAAAATTAGAAATAGATTAAATTAGTAAGGATAATTTTGGAAGTAAAACTTTGTATTAAATTCCACTGTATTTTTATTAAGTAAAAAATGAAAAATTTTCACTTTTCAAAACAAGTGGTTTTATGGGTTCATTAAGTGATTTTAACACTTAAAAAATCAAACAAAATAACTGAATGAAACACATTAAGTGTCATTCAGTGTTAAGTGGAAAAATCAAACAGGACCTTGACATAGTCGACCGTCCTCTTACTGGATAAAGATGATTTGAAAACATATCAGTTTATTTAGAGATGTTAGATGATGTGCTAGGTGGTCCAAATCCTATTACTTGATATTAGACATGACGCCGGTTCCGGTTCTGGGGGAACTAGAACCGGAACCGGAATCTCGGAACCTCCCTTAGAGAGGTTCCGGTTCCACGGTTCCAGTCCGGTTCCGACGGTTCCACCGGTTCGGAACCGGTTTTATTTATTTATTTATTTTTAAAAACAACCCAAAAATCCAAAATCCCAACTATAAATTCGAAGCTTACACCTGAAAATTGAAAAACCCAACCAAAATACCAAATCCTACGCCTGAATTGAAATACCCAAAATCATAAAATCCCTAATCCATGCTCACCGCCTCGCCAGACACCAATACCTAATCACCTTAATCAGTTCTAACACACACAAACAACCACCACAAACCCAAAATCCAAAATCCAAAATCAAACAAAATCGCACAAAATCCAAAATCACACACACACTAGACACTGAGTCACTGAGACACCAGTACACCACCACAAACACAAAGGCACACACACACACTAGACACTGAGACACCAGTACACCACCACCAGAGATCGGAGATCGGAGATCAGATAGAAACTTAGAAAGAAGAGATCGGAGATCGGAGAGAAAGAAGAGATCAGAGATCGGAGAAAGAGAAGAGGTCGGAGATCGGACTATCGGAAACGATGAAGAGGCGATCGGCACAGATGAAGAAGGGATCGCCGGCCGTCAGAGAAGGGAAGAAAAGAAGGAAAGAGAGAAAGAAAGAGAGGAAGAAAAAGAAAAAAAAAGAGAGGAAGATCTGAGAAAAATGAGAAAGAAAGAAAGATTGTGAGTCTGTGAGAGAGAGAAAGATATTATGGAGGGTGGGACGCCTGGGACGGTGGGTTTTTTTTTTTTAAATGTTTCGAACCGGACGGTTCCTCAAAAATTAGAACCGGAACCGGAACCGCCATGTACCGGTTCCGGTCCGGTTCCAGAACCGGAACCGTTTTTTTCGATTCCGGTTCCGGTTTTTTTTTGGACGGTTCCGATTCGGTTCTAATTTTTGAGCACATAATTTTTTGGACGGTTCGGTTCCGGTTTCAACCGAACCGGCGTCATGTCTACTTGATATTGGCTTTTTCATCTCTAAGCAATTAAGCATTGTTTGATAATTTATCATCTCACTTTAACACACGTTAATTGAAGTATTCTAACATATCTCCGATCATGTTTTTCTAATGGAAAAACTATAGGCAATGTAGCCAATCAATTCCTGCCAGGTCATCAAACTGCTTCCATGTCATCGAGATGAAATTTTAGGTGTTTCACTATTGTTTTAGGTCGACAGCTACTTGACATCAAAGAGGCCACCTGCCTCCTATCCTCCAATATCAAGGTTGTTAGCAATCTTCATGGTCAAACAAGTGCCTAGAATTTTTTTTTGAAATAAAAAATTGAGGTAATTGTAAATTTTTTTTTTCTGGAGCATATCTGAAGCAAGGTATTAATTTGTAAATTAATATAAATATTCTTATTAATTTGGAATAAGTAAAACTTTTGGGATGAAAAAAAAAAGTGAAAAAGTTGCGGCAAATGAATAGTGTTGTGTCAGGGTTGCCGCAACAGTGTTTAGGAAGGCAAAATAGCACAATGTTATAGCCCCCTGGTTGGAGAGGGATTTGTGCTCCATTTTGATGAATTGCACCAATTTGCCTGTGGGTTAGAGATGCCCGAAAGCCTATGAAATTGCAAAAGTAATGCAGCTCAAAGTAGAGTTGCTATATATTTCCAAGTTTCAAATATTGTTGGGTTCTTATTTTCAGAATCGATTTGGGATCAAATTGAAGGTAGTGGAAGTGCTTTTGCAACAAACAGCCACCAAGAAAAGAAAAAGGTGTATGGGCTGCTCTCTTATAGTCGTATGTATCTATCATATACACCAAAAAGTGTATTGAATAATTGGAAGAATGTCACAACATAAGGTTGGTTTAGTGGTTTATTGCTCATATCTACACCGTGAGGTTGTGAGTTTGAGTCTATCCTCCTCTCCAAATCCCGAATTGTTGTAATATTTCAGGAAAAAAAAACAGTTGGAAGAAGGTGGAGTCATGTGTGTAAGAGTTTAATGGGAAAATAAATGAAAGAAAGAAAGATATTATTAATTGGTGTCACATGTGTGCAAGTTGACAATTGACTAAGACCCAACAAAGCTGGCCATGCACTCTTGCCTAATGAGAAAATCTTCAATGAGACGGTCTCATATTCATTTGGTGAGACTGTCCTAATGAGATTGTCCCATTTATCTCGAGAACATAAATATGTATTATTAAATTATTAAATGGTGCAATCTTATTGGACGATCTCACTAAATGTATATAAGATCGTCCCATTGAAGATTTTCTCTGGCCTAATTCGCTGCTTTTATTTCATGCCAATCTGCCCAACTCTCTAATTTATAGGAGAGGCCCAAACTCTACCCTACTTAATTGACCGTTCAGCAAAGTAAGAAAATTTTGCATATATAACCACTTGAGATATTATGGTTACAACAGCCGATGTCAAACGAGATGAGGTTGGTCCAGTAGTATATCATTCACATCTACATCATAAGACTATGGGTTCGAGTTCTTTCCTCCCAAAAAAAACTCTGAATTTATATAATACACCAAAAAAAAAGTCAATAGTTCAATAATATGTCAATTTGTTTTTTGGAAAAGGCCAAGCCTCTGCAATTTTATTGACAACATTCAGAACTAACAATGGTTTGAATAATTGGTGGGCATTCATCATCCACAACGTATCATTATATAAGTCCAAACTTATATATTCTAAAAAAGTCGAGACATTTCGAATTGTTTGTTGACACGGACAAAGTCCGGCAAAACTTTTGAAATTATTTCAATACTGCTCCAATCCCTTTATGAAACTTTCGTTATTGGTTTAGCCATACACTTCATAGTCACCGTCCATCTATCTGGCAGAATAAAACAACAAGGGATATTCCCAAAAAGATAATAATTAATTATCGGTTAATATCTTACACAAAACCATGAGAAGAAGAAAATTGAAAGGTTGATGCTGGTTGAGACCAAGAACCACCAATTTCGAATCTGTCTCTAATGAGTGACAAGGAAGATTCAGCACTTTTAAAACAACAAACAGCTCTCCTACTTACATCTGAAGTGAAAGTGGCCAAGTGCCACACACTTTGATAGCCAAAACCATCTTAACAGCACACAGCCCACTGTGATCTCTTAGAACAGCATCCACACCAACTAATTGATTTCTCATGACAATAGCGAAATCAACATTGAGCTTCAAAAGACCTTGTAATGAACACAACAACTATTTTTCTCTGAAAATAAATGACTACTTATTCTATTCATTCCTTTGAAAGCTATTTTTTTTTGTAGCAATGATTTTCCATGTGCAATGCAACTAGTAGTATCCCAACTAAAATCCTAAATTTTTCATCCCAACCCATATAACAGATGAGGTGCCAAATAAATATTTGCTATTAAAGTTAAAGATTAATAAAAGGGAATACAAATATGAAAACAAAATTTAATTAACCACTTGTAAATCATTAGATTCAAATTATATTGTGTTGACATTGATTTTTTGAACGATTGAAAAGTCAATCGGTCAACAATATCATATAGATCTGAGGTTAAGTAGTCAAAGCTCCTCCTCCACGTGGGTTTACTGTAGTCGCCCAGTAACCTTTGTCGCCTACCGATCCGACGAGTAGAATCCTTGGTGAAATTTGAACCTGCAATAAATAAGCTTACAAAACTGTAAAAACGTTAGGACCACCATTGTTGACTAGCGTGACCGACACCGGCGTTTATACTTTGACGCTTAAGTCAACAAACGTTGTCAAAGAATAAGAAAGTAATTCACAAAACAATTTGACAGAGATTTGCTAAGTAATGAGTGTAGGGCAAAAACCATAACTAACCATAAAATTATGGTAATTTCTATATTTGTCACTTTCCAATAGTTTAATTATTTTTAGTAAACAAACCACTTTTTGGATGAAACTGTCCTTCAAAGAAGTTTGAATAAAAAGTACTTTTAATTTTTTTTAAAATAAAAATATTGGGTGCCTGTGTAGACCTCCATTCGTAGACCTATATTTGAGGTCACAGACTAACAAAAATAATTTGAGAAAAAGAATGAAGAAAAAGATGGGAAAAAAAAAGTGGACTCGGATTAAACACAATAGATTTTTTGGAATTAAACAAAAAAAAAAAGATTGTTTAATTCGATAAAAAAAAACCATTGCATGTTTAATCCCAAAAAACCTAGCATGTTTAATCTCGAACTAAACATACTAGTTTACTTTTCGTTTTTTATCCTTATGGGATATTATCATTTGAGTCTTTATATTTGTTTGAATTATCTCTTTTTTACTCACTTGTTCATTTTTACTAGATTGATCCCTATGTTTTCAAAAACGACTCAATTAGGTCCTTTTGACTAGATTTTTAACGGTCAACCCTAACAGAAAAAATAAATTGACCATTTTACCCTTAACTTAAATCAAATGACCATTTCACCCTCTAACTTTGTCAATCTTTACAATTTAACCTAACTTATAATAAAATTAAAAATATTTATAGAAATTAAAAATTTCCCATGAAAAAATAAATAAATACAAAAACAAAACAACAAAAAGAAAAAAGAAAAAAAAAGAATTGGATTTTTTTTATCTAGAAATGAAACCCTAAATTCATCTCTTCACCAACATCATCATCAACACATCACCAGACAAACACCCAAACACCCTCTCCAAACCCATTCATCTCCTCACCAACATTATCATCAACACATCACCACTTGTCTTGTTTACTCTTTAATTTATTTTATATAATTTAGTTTTACTCTTTTTTTTTTAAATCTGAACCAGTATACTGAACCGGTTTACTCTTTTTAAAATGCTTTAACCACCAACATTATCATCAACAGACCACCACACAAATTTGAACCAGTTCAAACCAAAACCAAACCTAAACCACCCAAGATCGAGTGCTGATCTCTTCTTTCTCGTTATATCTCATCATCATCATCATCATCATCATCATCATCATCTTTCTCGGGTTCAGGGTGGTTGACAGTGGGTGGTTGATGGTGGTGGTGGCGGTGGCGGTGGCATTGGCATGTTTGTGGGCTGCAAGGGTTTGAATTGATTTTCTTTTGTTTGTCGATCTGGGTTCGATTGTGATCGGTGATGGTTCTGGGTTTTGGTCGGTGATGATTCTGGGGTTTGATTCGATTCGATGGTGGTTTTGGGGTGAGGGTTCGTTTCTGGGTCGATAGTGATCAGTGATGGTTATGAGTTTTGGTCGGTGATGGTCATGGGTTTCGATCTGGGCTTGATTTGGTTCACCAGATCAATAATTGTTTTTATAAAATTTTTTGTTATTGATCTCCATAGAGGTGTGTTGATGATGATATTGGTGAAGAGAAGACTGGGTTTGGAGAGAGTGTTTGGATGATTTGTGTGGTGGTGTGTTCATTTCCAGATTTTAAAAAAAGATCCAAATCTTTTTTTTTAGAATTTAATTGAAGATTTTAGTCCAACCATCAATTTGATTTAATTGATGATGATTTGTGTGGGAAGATTTTGTTTGTTAAGGAAGATTTGGTTTTCATGAAGATTTCAATTTGGTTCTTAGGAAGATTTGTTTGTTAAGAAATGTGTTTGGGATCTGAGAAAATGAAAGAAAAAAAAATATGGGAATGGAGAGAATATCAATTTTATTTTATTGAAGGTTGAAGGTTGATCATGATGGAATTGGAAGGTTGATGATGATGATTTTTTATTTTTTTTGGTTGTTTTTTTTAATGAATGTTTTTTTGTAAATGTTTACTTTTATATTAAAAATACTAAATATAAGGAATAAAAATTAATTTTAAAGCATTTAAAAAAAATTATATAGTTTTAAAAGTTTGATCTCCACCATTCATCTCAGAAGTGGATGGTGGAGATCTGTTTTTCTTTTTTTCTTTTTGTTTTATTTATAATTTTTTAATTTGTATTTATAATATTAATTTTTATTAGTATTACATAAATATTTAATTTTTTCCATTGATTTTTGTGTTGACATGTGGAATGTCTTTGTTTAAAGACAAAAATACCATTGAAACCGTTAAAGTTAAGTAATGATTGACTATCAGAAGGACCAAATTAGGTGATTTTTGATAATAGAGGGACGAATCCAGTGAAAAATGAATAAGTGAGGGAAAAATAGATAATAAAAAAATATAGGGACTCAAATGATAATATCCCTTTCCGTATTTTTCTTCTCTTTCTACCCATTTTTTTAGGATTGTGACCTCCAATGGAGGTGTGTGACCTCCTTTTTATTTTCTTAAAAAAAGTTCCTTTTTTTTTCAAAAAAATTAGTTTTAAAAAATATAATTAAATTAAGGTTGGGGTAATTTTATCTCTTCAATCACAAATTTGATTAGAACAATCAAAACACTAATGCATGCTAAAAATATAACAACCCTTGTTTTTATGAATACTTCATGCTATTCCCTCAAGAATGTATATTGAGTACATTTTACTATGAATAATACATAGGTATTTATAGATGTTGATAGGATGTTACCCTAATACTTGCCATGTAATTAATTAGTAATGGATTTGTAATCCATGTCCTTATAGAACTCTTATTTGTATCTCCGCTTGGGATTTTATTTCCTGATAAGGATTAATTTCTTTGAAGTGCGGAGTTGCTCCCTAATTAAAAATCTTTAATTAAGCAATAATAGTTGTATTTCCGCTTGTTGGAGTCTGATTTGAAGAGATAAATCTGAGATTCCCGTATCTAGTGTGATCTCTACTTGAGATTGCATATCTAGCTAAGGTTACTGCGTGAGATCCAAATGTATCAAGTATATTAGATCCGTTGAATAAAACGACTCTTGTGAGTAGGTCTTATTTTGGTGAATAGATCATACTCGCAATTTCCTCACACGTGGTGACACGTGACTGTGCCATGTTTATAAAAAAAAATCTCTTATAACATATTGTAATTGATTGTTAATTTTTATATGGTTACAAACTTACAATTATATTAGCTATCACATTGTTTAAGAATAAATAATTAAATAATTTAATATGATGCAACACTCTTCCCGTTTAACTTCATTTGTTAAAAAAAATCAATATTTTATTAATTCCTCTAAAGTGTGCCTTTACATATATGCCATATTTTTTTAGAAGAATAATGATTGGGTGTTGTCCGGTCAACACCTAAAGTACTAATCACACCAATGAGGATATAACACATGACCTTTTTTCTTTTACTTTTTATATTTATCTTCTTACATTCTTTATAAAAAGGCCACGTATTACACCTTCATTGGTAGGGTCCGGTCAACACCCATCATTGTTCTTTTTAGAAATCCATACATTTTTATACTGGTGCATTGTATAAGATTGTATTATACTGTATTGGGTAGTGCTTGATTAAATTTAGTATTGTACACCGTTTGATATCGAATACTACAAGACTGGATTAGCTAATTATATAATTTTTTCATTTAAATTTAAAATTAATAAAAAAAAATTTAAAAGATACAGAAATTTTAAATTAAAAAAAATCTTTGGTTTCTCCGCATCTCCTCTAGCAAATCCACCATCGTCGCCCGTCTCGATCTTGGCCATTGGAGATGATGGAGAAGATGCTAGATAAGGCATTAGCCTCCTCTTGTCTTCATGAAGGAGGTTGGGCCTCCTTCTTTATAGTGGAGGAAGCACAACCTCCTTCGAAATTGATCACTAACAACATCCTTGACCTAGGACGTCGCTGAGATCCATGAAAAAGAAGTTGTTTATGCTAGCTTCCTCATCGATGAGGATACCAAACGGTCTCCTCCACAATCGGAGCTAGTGCTGTAAAAGGGGGCCGGCCTGGCCCATATCGGCACGGCCCCCCGGCCCGTTTAGGAAAACGGGCCGTGCTAGGCACGGCCCGTTTTCCTAAATGGGGGCCCGGCACGGCCCTTCCGTGCCGTGCCGCGTGCCGTGCCGTGCCGGCCCGTGGGCCAATTTGGCGGGCCAAATGGGCAGGCCCATATATATATATTTTTAAATTTTTTATATATTATTATTTTTATATAATAAAAAAATGTTTATAATAAATTAATAATAGATTATAGATACATTTTTTATTTTATTTAATGAATTAATTCAAAAAATAAATAAAGATAAAACATGAAAGAAAAAAAAAGTAGATAAAAATATGAAATGAAGAATTCTTTATTTATTTCGGACTTTCAGTATTACATATTTATATGATTGCCTCATTAAAAACCTTACCAAGAAAACCCAGTGGGATAAAAACTTGGTAAGGGAAAAAGAGTGCAATCGTATTACAAGTAAATGTACATGTACAACCTAGTTCTGGACCTGGTTACTGGCGGAACCCTCATCGACATATAAATTGGAGAAATTTTGAATAAATTGTTCATCTACCGTTTCATTTTGCATCCTATTTCGAGCATGCTCCCAATCCCGAATGCATATTAATACTTCCACCATCTCTGGAGTCAAACAATTTCTTCTTGGTTCAATAATTCGTCCACTCGTGCTGAATGCCTGTTCTGAAGACACAGTGGATACGGGGATAACCAGTATGTCACGTGCTAAGTGTGACAAGACCGGATACCTGTAGCTATAGGTCTTCCACCATAACAACAGATCAAAATTCTCCGTGTTTTCGTCGGCATCAAACTGTGCTTCAAGGAACCTATTCAGTTCGGCACCAGAAGATGCAGCAGATCGTGTAGTTGAAGAAGAAGAACTTGCTGATTTGTCTTTTTTCCGGCGTTTGAGAATGCTCCAACTTGTCGGCAACGGTTGTCTGTCCGGTTCTGGTGATGGTTCCATGTGAATGCCGCCAAACCTGCGCTCATAAATACTAAAAACTTCGAACAACTTGTTTCGAATGTCAGTAATCTGTTCGGAATAATCTATTGACAATTTATTACCAGTAAACTCAAGCAAATATTCTAAACCAGCTAATTTAATTCTAGGATCTACTATAACACCTAAGGCATAAAGGAAAGGCATTTCAGACCAGTATTTTTTAAACTTGGTCTCCATGGCAACAACTGCATCGCCAAGCAAGTCATCTTCCCTATAAGTGTTTAACATGTCAGACATTTCCACAATCTGATGGATTGCCTGGGAAGATGTGGGGTAGTAGACCCCAGAAAGGGTTACAGTGGCATTGTAAAAAACCTGTAAAAATTCAACAAAAATCTTTGCCACATACCAATCGTCTGGTGTCAGTGATTGAGCAGGTGGACAGCCACTTTCGGCCAATTTCATGTTATAAAAACCCGAAATAGTTGTATCATATTCCAAACAATTTTTCAGCATTAAGTAAGTAGAGTTCCACCTTACCGGCATATCAGTTTGGAATCGTCGGGGTCGTAGACCGTTTAATGTACAGTGTCTGCCAAATTCTTGAAATCTTGGATTAGAGCTACCGATCCAAGAAATGGCATCTCTGATGCATTCTATACGATTGCTTACTTTCTTCAAACCAGACTGTACAACTAAATTTATGATATGACATGCACAACGCTGGTGGAAGAAATAACCCCCAGCTTGCGGGATGTTTCTTTCAGTAAACAATGCAATAGACTTAGTATTTGCCGATGCATTATCTAATGTGATAGAGAGGATGCGATGAGTTATGTCATAAGTTTCTAAAACAGAAAGAATGACAGCAAAAATATTGTCTGCGGTATGTGCAAAATCCATAGGACGAAAACCAAGAATTTTTTTTTTGTATCTTACATTCAGAGTCTAAATAGTGTCCTGTGACACATAAATAGTCCTGTTTGGAACATGCGTTCCAAATATCGGAAGTTAATGCAATTGAGACAGTTAGATGCTGTAATTCAGCCGTCAAGTCATCTTGTTGGGTTTTAAACATTTTTATCAAATCGTTCCTAGTGGTGGTTCTAGAAACAATTTGCATTTGGGGGCAAAATGCAGATGTTATAAATTCTTGAAAAAAAACACAGTCACCGAAATTAATAGGTTGATCAGTTTGTGCAATGTACCGTGCCAAACATTCTCTAGCATGTGCGGCGTCGTAATGCCACGTCGTAACCGACCCGTCTGGGTGCCGTTGCAGTTGTGTCTGGGTTGTATTGGGTACCTGTACGTGTTTGGGCATGCATTTTTGCATATGTCTTCTCAAATGACCGGTTCCACCCTTAGTAGTGGTATAGTTCTTAGGACAAAACTTACATTTGGCTCTGGGGCCGACCGTACCGTCTGGAAGTGTCATTTCTACTACGTCAAAACACTGCCATACATCTGATGTTAACCTCTTAGATTTGGTACGTGATGTCGGTGTGGCGCCGGAACCAGAAGGTCCCGCTCCGGTTTCTGCCGGTCCGGAGAGATCAAAATCATCGTTCAGCATGTTTAGACCGTCTGGAAAATAAGGATGGGTGGGATCCATTTCCTAAAACAATATATTAAAATTAACTCCTACACATAAAAATTATTAATTTACTAAAACAATATATTAAAATTAACTCCTACACATAAAATGATTATTTTACTAAAACAATATATTAAAATTAACTCCTACACATAAAAATTATTAATTTACTAAAAACATATATTAAAATTAACTCCTACACATAAAAATTATTAATTTACTAAAACAATATATTAAAATTAACTCCTACACATAAAATGATTTTTTTTACTAAAAAAATATATTAAAATTAACTCCTACACATAAAAATTATTAATTTACTAAAACAATATATTAAAATTAACTCCTACACATAAAATGATTTTTTTTTTACTAAAACAATATATTAAAATTAACTCCTACACATAAAAATTATTAATTTACTAAAACAATATATTAAAATTAACTCCTACACATACAATGATTATTTTACTAAAAATATATATTAAAATTAACTCCTACACATAAAATGATTAATTTACTAAAACAATATATTAAAATTAACTCCTACACATAAAATGATTATTTTACTAAAACAATATATTAAAATTAACTCCTACACATAAAAATTATTAATTTACTAAAACAATATATTAAAATTAACTCCTACACATAAAATGATTTTTTTTACTAAAACAATATATTAAAATTAACTCCTACACATAAAAATTATTAATTTACTAAAAACATATATTAAAATTAACTCATACACATAAAATGATTTTGTTTTACTAAAACAATATATTAAAATTAACTCCTACACATAAAATGATTATTTTACTAAAACAATATATTAAAATTAACTCCTACACATAACAATTATTAATTTACTAAAACAATATATTAAAATTAACTCCTACACATAAAAATTATTAATTTACTAAAAAAAATATTAAAATTAACTCTTACACATAAAATGATTTCTTTTTACTAAAACAATATATTAAAATTAACTCCTACACATAAAATGATTATTTTACTAAAACAATATATTAAAATTAACTCCTACACATAAAAATTATTAATTTACTAAAAAAATATATTAAAATTAACTCCTACACATAAAATGATTTTTTTTAACTAAAACAATATATTAAAATGAACTCCTACACATAAAATGATTATTTTACAAACAAAATATATTAAAATTAACTACTACAAATAAAATGATTTTTTAACTAAAAAAATATATTAAAATTAACCCCTACACATAAAAATGATTTTTTTTACTAAAACAATATATTAAAATTAACTCCTACACATAAAATGATTATTTTACTAAAACAATATATTAAAATTAACTCCTACACATAAAATGATTATTTTACTAAAACAATATATTAAAATTAACTCCTACACATAAAATGATTAATTTACTAAAAATAAAAATAAAAATTAACCCCTACACATAAAAATGATAAATTTACTAAATAAATAAAATTAATAACTGATATAAACATAAAATGATAAATTTACTAACTAAACAAACATATTAAATTTAAAATATAACACTTAAATAAAAATGTACCTTTGAAGTTTGAACTTTGGTGTCTTGGTGGAGAGATTAGAGAATAATAGTAAATTACTAATAAAATATTATAATAGTATATTAGTAGTGTAGAATAGTAGAGAGAGAGTAAGAATGAAATTAAGAATAATTGAAATTGTATAGAGAGTTTGAGAATGGAGAGATTGAGAGAATTAGAGAAAGTGAATGAAAAGTGGAATGTGTGGGAGTATTTATAGAAAAATTAGAAAAGTGGGTAAAAATATAAAATACAAGAGTTGAGGGGGCAAATTGTAATTTTTAATGTTTTTTTAAAAAAATAACCGTTGGCTGACGTCAGCCATGACGTCAGCCAACGGTTATTTTTTTTAAAAAAACAATAAAAATATAGTTAAATTTTTTTTTTAAAAAAAACAAAATTTCTGCGGGCCCAACGGTCGGCAAGCCGTGCTGGCACGCGTGCCGGCCGTTGGGCTTGGCATGCCGTGCTGGCGTGCCGTGCCGGGCCGGCGCGCCGTGCCTGGAAGCCTGACCCGGCACGTGCCAAGAATGGGGGCCGTGCCTGGCACGGCCCGCCATCCTTGGCAAGCCGGCCGGACCGGGACCCTCCAGGCCCGGCCCATATTTACAGCACTAATCGGAGCCCAGCTACCTCCTTGAAGATAGAGGCCAGCCAAGCTCCACGATGAAGATTGGCAGGGCGGCCTCTCACGCTATTTTTTTTTTAATATATTACTTATTACTTTTTACTTCTTGAATTTTGAATTTTATATTGTAAAACATTTATCAAGTATAATTTTATCACCAGTACAACTTATATCGTTTTGTACTAAGTACTTTATGATGTCCTAGTCCTACCCAATACAATTCACCAAACCATAACAATCCAAAATTTTAATCAAAAACTCATTCTTCATTCAATATATCAATACACATTTTACAGTGTCTTAAAGGAATAAATACTAAGTTTAAATTTATTCTTTTTAATCCTTATTTGAAAAAAAAAATAGTATTACTCTTAATTCTTTAAGTCACATAAAGACGATGTTAGTCCAGGAGATTGTAATGGAGTGAATTGGGACAGATATCCCGATCTTCATCCTTGTATTCATTTAAGAATTAAAATATAAATCTTCATTTTAATTTTTAAATGGACTGATCAGGGGAATCCCAAATTAAGGTAGGGATATTCGTCCCTGTTGCGTCCAACCCATGTAACTAATACATAATCAGTACGTTTAATGATACTTGAAGGAAATGAATAGTCTTTCCTTATAGGCATAACTAATCATGTATTCATGTGTTTAATAATTAAAATAAAAAATAAAAAATAAAAAATCCCAGAGCTGTTGGTTGGTGAACTGGTGGACCCTATCTATATATCCCTTGGGTTCTTGAACAGGGTCGGTAGAATTCCATTCTTTGGGCTTATACTTTATTGACTCAAAAATTTAATAAAAATGTGAAAACAAAAGCAGAAGAAAACATGTGGTTCATGGCTAGTAGTTCTAAGCATTTATGTCAAACCAATAAAAATCACCGACACCGATGAATTACACGTTAGATTTTAGGGCGTTTGCAATACATCAGTTATTTGTATCGAAGCAAATATTGACATGTTATGACTGTCGAAACATTTGCTTTCTGTGTTATAAAAATATATTTAGATAAAAAATTAACTCAAAATTTGATCTCTTATATTTTATTGTCAAAACACTTTCCTTTTAATGATTTTTAATGACTCAATAAAACTTGTATACGGTTGTTTTTGAGATTTTAAATATATGCCGAATCAGTTACAAATGACTGTCCAATGGATTGTATAAAAGTGGAAAATCATGTTGATGGTGTTTTTTTTTACCACCTCATCTTGATATTGACTGCATATTGAAGAATCATATTTGAACTCAATGTCTATTTATTATATTTTTTTTATAATTGAATGCTATATTGAAGATGTTCTTAACCTCACATTTTAGAAATAGAAAGACAACGACAACCCAAGAGATCCAGTGACACTAAGGTTACGTTTGATTTTTCGTCTTAGGAAATATTGTTAAATTTTACTAAATATGACTGATTAGTGATTGAAAACTGAAAAATATATTTATTTTTTTTTATTTCACTGAAATATAAATATAAATAATAAACTGTTTTTTTTAAGTTACAAATATTTGAATATAAACACTTTAACATATATGTCATTTTCGACTATTATTTGTTATATATTTATATTTTAATATATTAAAATAATGTACACTTTTACGTGTTTGGCTTATATGAATGTTTTTTTTTGAAAGATAGCCCGTATGAATATTGCCTAACATTGTCTAACTGTGATGTATGATGGGGAATCTTTTTAGTTGATTTGTATTCCTATGTAGTAGATTCAAGCTATTAGTTCGACTAATTGTATTTTCTTATTTAAAAGTATTTTCTTATTTAAAGTGATTAACTGAAGTTTAGTTTAAGAAATAACTTTAGATTATATCAACAATAATATAATTTGAAGAACAAGTAAAACCACACACGTCCCTTCATTTACCCAAAAAAAACAAGAGATATCAAATTACTGTTTTTTTTTAAAAAAAAAGAGATGTCAAAATCGTAAATAAATAAATAAAACTAATCAAATTATGAAAAAAAAAGAGTTAATCTTATACGAATATGGCTGGAAATCGAAAATTGGATTGCAATAGGGTTGTTTGATTCCAGAAACAATTAGATTTTGTGGCCGCTAAAATTTTTTAAAAGGTGAGAAGAAAAAAAATATATGATTAGAGTTGCAAGAGAAGACAAAACTGTAAATAAATTAGATTTATGAGGATATTTTTGGAAGTAAAAAAATGATATAAATTTATGTGGTTTTTTTGTGAAGTGAAAAGCTGAAAAAATTTCACTTTTATAAATATATGATTTTAGGAGTTGTTGAATTGATTTTATCATATAAAAAATAAAACAAAACAACTTAATGAAAGACTTTAAGTGCCATTCAGTTGTAAGTGAAAAAATCAAACATGCCATAACTCATATAAATAGAAATATAGGAAATTACATCATTAAAATAAAGTATTTTTTTAGCGGGAAGTAAATTTCATATATCAATAAATAAAGGCTAATTGGCGCTGATACACCCTGAACTATACCTGAATTTGCATCTTACCCACTATACTTTTTTTTTTGCCATTAAACCCCCTTGAACTCTCATAAATTAGCAATAGATGACGGAAAAACCCAAGTGTTTGACAAAAAAAACTAGAGTTCATGGTGTTTAGTGGCGAAAAAAGAAGTATAGTGGGCATAGTGTATATTTTGGAAGAGTTTAGGGAGAATAAGTGCTAATTAGCCATAAATAAATAAAAAAGAGTTAATTCACTGCTTATTGCTAATAAATTTAATGTACTCTTGTTGATTGAAAATGAAATTGATTGAGAATCAAAATTCATTAGAAAAAGAATCAAGAAAGAGAACTTATGACTAGTTTGGTATTAATCAACCAATTGATGCTAACATTGTTGTTGGTTATTTATTTATTTATTTTTGAAATAGTATCATTGTTGTTAGACTCAAAAGCGAATATGCATGTGAAAATACACAAAGTGTGTCTAATACAACCTAAGAGAGGGGATGGGGGAATGTGTTGTTAATCTATTAATTACCAACTTTTTCGATTAGTCAATATTAATCACAAATTACTCAAGCAAAATAAAACAAATTAATCAATCAAAGTAAATACAGTGCGGAAAGATAAATGAGACTAAGATTTGACTTACGTGAGAAAATCCTAACAGGATAAAAACTCACGAGTTATCCATCTAGCCACTCCAGTCCTTAAATCCACTATATGTAATAGTGCTTACAACCTAGGTTGGCTTATAGTCACACCATTGAAAGCGTTACTTTTGCTATGTCGTTTATAGAAAGAACACGTTCAAACAAAATTTAAAAAAACCGCAACTATGACTCAAAATGTTTACAAAAACGAGTAAAGTGGCAAGTAGGGTATTATGCACAAGGATCGATCGGACAACAATGATCAAATTGGACTCTAGTACTAAAAATGCAATAAAATAAAGTGTAGAGATTGGTTTTGAAAATAACAACTAAAATGCAAACTACTACTACACTAGCTAAACTAGCATGCAATTAAGACTAACAAGTATGTGAAATGATAAGATAGAATATTATAGGATGATAGGAGATGATGCAATCACAACATAACCTAGGTCTTAATCAAACACAATCAATGCCTAACAAAACAAAATGACCAAACTAGGCTCAACGTATAAAGGCAGTACAATGCAATATGGCAATTTAAGCACAAAAGCACAGATTCTTGTTCAAAACCAATATCAAGCATTCATTCAACAAAATTGACGGAATGGGAGACAGCAACTCCAAAACCGAGTTGGGCTATATATGCAAAATGAACTTGTACACTCACATGTATCCACCATCAAAAGAATAAATCAATAAAATCCAAATCAAATATATCATCATCTAAGAATAATTCATCAATCAATCTCAAAATTTCATCAAACAAAAATCCACAAAAATAATATTCCTCAATGAATAAAATAATCCACACAAAATTTAACGATATCCACAAGTTGTCTAAGAAACAATCTAAACAAAAGAGATAGGAAAGATTTATAATTTCGACCGAGGTGGTTGCCTCCTTCCATCCTTAATGAGGATAGGGCTCTCGATCTTTTATGAGTACTTTTGGCTTGCTTGTCCATCCAAGACTCGTACGTTGTTGTTGTTTCTTCCCAAGAGGTGAAGTGCCCTGCTTTAACACGTAAAATCTATCAAATAAATCACCACAATCACAAATGAAAATATATTAACCTAATGACATTGTTCCACAATCAAAATATCCGTCAAAATAAAATCCATCATCCACAAAATCCAAAAATATCCACCATCCAAGCAAAGCTGAAACAAATAAACTAAAAACAAATAAAAGTATTGAAATGGAAACTAGTTCACCCTAGCAAAATAATAATAAAATAAAAGAGTTCAAATATGATGGCAAGAATAAATGACTTGAATAGTAAAGGTCAATCATCATCTGAAGACTCGGCTCTAGTGTCCACCCAAGTGCTCTTCCCTTTTAGATCCAGCTATGCTTTGGCTTTCTCCTCGGCGTCTCTGCTGCATTATCATCAATGATCGATTCTGAAGGGAATGATGCTGGTGTGGGCCTCTTCTTCTTTTTTAAATATGGAACTAATCTGAGCTTTTCCCTCATGCTTGTGATGTTGTCCCACACGTTTGCAGGGTTGTCGATGGTCTCTGACCCGACCTCCTCAATCTTCTTTTTGTTCTCTCTAATTTGGGTCTTGAGGTCCCGCATCCCTGCAATCAACATCTGCCATGGCACTCCAGCATCAGTAACCACCTCTAGAAGTGGGTTCTCTTGGTCTTAGTCCTTCTCATCTACATCTTCTTGTGCCTGTTTGTTTGAGCTTGCCTCTGATCTGGTCTTCTTTTTTCCTGTCTTTCTCCTGCCACTGGTGTGATCCTTCTCGATCTCCAAAGTGGTCCAAGTAGTGATCCCAATGTTTCCTGGAGGCCACTCCAAGGGATCATCCCCGAAGTCTACCCCCATCTGTCTTCAGAACTCCGTGATGATGCAAGGGAATATGATGGGCTACTTGTCAATCATTATGCGCCCCATTGCAGGGATCTCTTGTAGGTTCCAGATTTTGGATTACGCAATAGAACGAGGTTTTTAAAATTTCAATGCAATCATCAATTAAACCAATTGTACGGTAATAATCGAAAACAATAAGAAAGAGATGAAACTATTTCATACCAATTTTTGTAGGCTCCTTCTTCTTTTCGATCTGCTTCCTGATTTGAACCACAAGATCTTCCTGGCTATCTCCCGGGATTGGTAATGGCGTGTGGGTGCGTCACAGTACTCAAGAATAATGAGGATGAAGAAAAGAAGAAAAAGAATTTTTTTTCTTTGGCTGAAAAATACCTAGAACACTTTCTAGGGTTTTTTTTTTCTTCTTTGGTTCTGCACGCTCAAAAAATTGACTACCAATTCTGAACGTATGTTGTGTTGTCTTAATTTTCAAAAACATATATCATATATATATTTTTAATAAAACTAATTAATCAAATCTTTTAAGATATATCTAATATCTTTAAAGATATTAATTAATATTAATTTATTTGACTTGATTTGAATTCAAACTCTTTTAAATTCAAATTCAAATCTTTTAAGACATTGGATATCTTTAATTAATATTAATTAATTTGATTTGATTTGAATTCAAACTCATTTAAATTCAAGTTTAAATATTTAATTTATTGGAAATAAAATAATCAAATCATCTTATCTTCATTCAAAATTAAATATCAATCAACACCTTCCATCTAATGATTAATTACATAATTAAATAATCTAATTATTTAATTAACATAATCATTAATATTCATTAATTAAATAATCTCATTATTCAATTAATTCCCGAATAGACACGTGTCACTTTTGTAACACAATTAATTGGACAATCCAATTAATTAACCGTGACCCTTGTTACCTTAATCAATTTGGCTAGCAAGGGGACCTAATGGATCCACAGTATTTTGAGCTCTAATAATCCTTAGAAATAATTAATTAAACTCTTTAATTATTATTAACTTCGGTGTTATTCCACTAAAAACCCGAAGCTGCATTCTCTCAACTGTAGATATTTTTACACAAACCAATAACTTTCGGTGTCCATCGATATAGCTATTACATATGGTATAATGCTCCACAAGTAGTTCATAATTAGAGCTAGGTCATAATGTCTGTTATACCCCTCTAATTACATCTTTTCCATTAAGTACCATTGATTCTCTAATGAACAATAAATCCTACATTCCTTACAAAATTAGGAGAGCGCTCATATTGTTCAAGCCCCGAATCAACTCTTAAGGGAACTACTGTCTACTTCTCATAAGAAGGAGTGGATTCCACTATTGTCTACAAACCTTCCCAGCCACAAGCCAAACAGTAATTCCAACATACGAAGCATATTGACCAGGAATGTAACTCCGATCTCACCCATGGTATATCAAAAACCACGATCTAACCTGAATGGATCGATAAGACACTCAGGATTAAGATCACCCATATATAGCCATCATTTGTCGATATATATGAATCTCATCATGTAACAGATCTTATTAAGAGATTCATATAGACCGTGGTCCTTTCCTACATGGTCACATCATACAAGATGCTTCCATTCTTATATCACCATATAAATGATCCAGGATAAGATCATCGTACATTACAGAATGGACCGTAGCTGTAGATTAACCACAAATAAAGTACCCAGCTTTATTTGCTATCTACAGACTCTTTAGATTGCTCGTTTCAAATTGAATTCATCTGTTTATGACATTCATTTACTCAGTTCAAAATTACATCCGGCAATCTTGGATGTTAAATACACATGTTGTTTAAAAGTATGAAACAATTTGAATGAATAAACTACTTCTTTTATTTATGTTCAATTCACATTTACAAATCACAAGCTTTAGGGCAAAAAATCCAACAATCTCCCACTTGAAATAAAGCATGTGAGAAATGTCTCGTAAACCTAGACCCTCTAGGTGACCCGTAAACATTTTAGACGGTAAGGTCTTCGTAAATTGATCAGTATGATTGTCTTGTGACGCTATCTTGGTCACCGTCACATCTCCTCTCTGCACTATGTCTATGATGAGATGATATTTCATCTCTATATACTTCCCTCTCTTGTGGCTTCTTAGTTCCTTAGAGTTAGCCATAACACCACTGTTATCACAATAAAGTGTGATGGGCTTATACAGATCTGGAACAACTTCTAGATCACTCAAGAATTTTCGGAGCCAAGCAACCTCTTTAGTAGCTTCACAAGCAGCTACATATTCTGCTTCCATGGTGGAGTCAGCAATATAAGATTGCTTAATACTCTTCCACTCAATAGCTCCACCACCAAGGGTGAATACTGATCCAGACGTGGATTTCCTAGAATCCCTGTCTGACTGAAAATCAGAATCCGTGTATCCTAACCGGATCAAATCCTATCTAGAATACACTAGCATATAGTTTCTCGATCTCCAAAGATACTTGAGAATAGTCTTGACAGCAAACCGAATGATCCAATCCTGGGTTGGACTGGTATCTGCTGGCTACTCTGACTGCGAAGCAGTTGTCCGGTCTCATGTATAATATAGCATATATGAGACTACCTACTACTGACGCATAGGGAACACATATCATATCCTCAACTTCTTGAGGTGTCTTAGGACACTGTTCCTTAGACAAGTGAACTCCATGCCTGGAAGGTAAATTACCTTCCTTAGAGTTCTGCATCAAAAATCGCATAAGAATCTTGTCGATATATGATGCTCGAGACAATGCTAGGATTTGTTCTTACGATCCCTTAAGAGTTGGATCCCTAGAACATAACTCACCTCTCCCAAATCTTTCATTTGGAATTGGCTAGCCAGTCAGCCCTTTACTTCCGATAATACCCCTACATCATTCCCAATGAGTATGATATCATCTACGTATAGGACAAAGAAAACTATTTTTTTGTCAACGATGCTCTTGTAGACACAAGACTTATCAAGATTTTGCTCGAAGACATATGTTTTGATCACATCATCAAACCTTATGTTCCAAGATCTAGATGCTTTCTTGAGTCCACAAATGGACCTTTGCAACTTGCAAACTTTTTTCTCTTGATCTAGAGACACGAATCCCTCAGGTTGCATCATGTAGTTGCTCTCATCAAGATTACCATTCAAGAATGCAGTCTTGACGTCCATTTGAAAATTTTCATAATCGAAATAGGCAGCAATGGATAAGAGAATCCTAATAGACTTAAACATGGCTACTGGCGAGATGGACTCTTCATAATGGACCCCCTTTTTCTGGGTATAACCCTTGGCCACTAGCCTTGCCTTGAAGGTCTCTACCTTCCCGTCTACTTCTCTTTTTCTCTTATAGATCCATTTACATCCTATGTGAAAATACACAAAGTGTGTCTAATACAACCTAGAGGGGGGTGAATAGGTTTTAGTTGATTTATTACCAACTTTTCGACTTAATCAATTTTAATAATCCTACTCCATATTAGCAATCAATCAATCCAATATAAATATGCGGAAAACAATAAAAACACAAGGATTGATTTACGTGAGAAACCCTCCAACTGGGCAAAACTCACGGGCTATCCTTCTAGCCACATACGGTCCTCAAATCCACTATTTGAACGAAAGTTTACAACCTAGGTTGACCTGAAGTCACACCTACTTGGTCACTAACCCTTTCACTCTACCCAACGGGCCTTTAATAGTGATTCTTGACCACAAGCGTGTGCACTAACCCACTTAGTCACAAAGCTTAACAATCAATGAAGAGGTTTAACAACCTATGTGAATATGTAAAAGATATTCAAACATGCAATTAATGCTAGGCAACAATAAATTCTTATCTAAGGATTTAAAGATGTCAATAAATGCAAATCCTAGATATCAATATCTAAATGCAAATGCATGAAGATTTAGCTAGAAGGGTAAAATCATCCTAAATGCTAGCTATTAATGAACAAGGCTCTCAACCAACAAACAACAACTCAATCATGTTATAAATGCCAATAAACATAAAGATATGCAATAAAATCACATAAAAGAGCTAACCCTAGGCAAACAAGAACATAAATAAATACAATGAGATTTAGGGCATGTTCAAGTTACCTAGTCAATGAAAGCAAGAAGAATCCATGATGAGATGATGCTTGAAGATGTTAGATGCACATGGATTTGTGTTTGGTTGAGTAAAGATGAGTTCTTGGGAGTTTCTCTCTCTAAGGGAAGCTTGGCCTATCAAAAATGGCTTCTTCAACTCATAAAAACGAGCAAGGAAGAAGATAGAGTATATATAAGGGAGCCCTAGTTAAAACAACATCGTTTTGAACTTAGGGCACAAAATCCCGTCAATACCGTTAGATGGACCGCGTCGCAGGCAAGTGTCCAGACCGCGGTACACACAGCAGTGCACCGTCTGGACAACAACCCGGTGCAGGGCGCTGTGCATGCAGGTGCACAGGCCGCGGTATGGGCAACAGAGGCCTACTGGACAACACCGCGACTTGGGTCGCTTTACGTGCAAGTGTACAGGAAACGGTACATGGAGCATGACCCTACTGAGGTATACCGCTCTGTATGCCGCGGTGCAAGCATGTCTTGCCAATCGGTCTAGGCCGCGCAAAGAGAAGAAATTCTCTTTTCTGGGCAAACTCAACACACTAAGTGATGTGCAAAAAGTGGAAGTGTGGAGTGTGAAAAGAGGCATACAATACATCATTCAATTACATGAAGATAGGAACATAATGCATGCAAGTGAGTGTGTGCAACTAGATCTCTTCAAAGAAAGTTAAACTAGTGAGATACCTTTG
The DNA here is from genome assembly GCA_033220585.1 of Dipteronia sinensis. Classification (NCBI taxonomy): domain Eukaryota; kingdom Viridiplantae; phylum Streptophyta; class Magnoliopsida; order Sapindales; family Sapindaceae; genus Dipteronia; species Dipteronia sinensis. The sequence goes on from CM065642.1 coordinate 26,387,064, forward strand.
AAGTGCTCTTTGAGAGAGATGATGTCCTTGAAGCTTGATCACACTCAAGAGGCCTAAATTACCCTTACAAAGAATAATCCCCAATGTGGTTTGTCAATGAAATAAGCCAATCAAAATATGAGGAACTTACAATCTCCCCCTTTGGCTATTTCGTGACAAAACCACCACTCACAAATCATCCTCACAAAAAAAAAAAAAAAACTGAAGGTCAACAAAGAGATATTCTACATTACGAAAAGATACCTAGATACTAGGTCTTCAAAACTTCAAGCTCTTGTAGAATAGCCACCTTCCCTACAACAATGAGACTACACTTTCCAAGACAAGTGCATGTGAGGTGATCAAGAGAGATAAATAAATAAGAGCAATTTGCATAATAAAAGAAAACTTCAACCTGCAACATGCAAATGCTCCCCCTATATAGGTTACTCCCCCTCAACGGGACAATCTCTCCAAATATGCAATCCCCTTAAAAAAAACCACATTACTCCCCCTTTTTGTCATGAGATAGGCAAAGGAGTATTCCCCAACCAGGTCACTTTAGCGAAGAGAGCTATTTGCAAGATAAGTGCATAATCATATACAACAACTTTATGCAACTCAATTAATTGAGAGAGAATCATTGAGGGTTTTATTGTTTAGAAGAAAATGTGTGACTTAGTTGCTTTGGATGTAAGACATGTAACATCATGGTTCAAGCAAATGGTATTTGGCAAAGCAAACATCAAAAGGGTTTCCAAAAGAATTCAAACCAATTTATACCCTTTTGTTATAAGCAAACAAGATATAGTTTATCAAAATGAATTTCAATTTAAAGAGCAACTATATCAAACTTTATAAGCAAAACAAGACATGAGTGACTTTTGCACCCTTTTTGATTTTTCCGGGTGGGTTACCCGTAAAATAGTAGTCTTGTTCAACTAATAAAGAGAGAGAGAGAAGACTAAATTTGGATGAGACATCCTTATTTATTGCATGGATACTAGATCCTTATTGGGTTTAGTCTTCTCATTTGCTTTCACACATATTTTGCACTAGAGCAATCAAAAACATTTCATGCATATTATTTTAAGCATGTCATTAAAAGTTCTCATGTCATGGAGTTAAATTATGGGTCATTCAAGTGTACTTTCCCAATCAAAATCTCCTAGTCCAAAAATGCATTTTTGAACATAGAGGTGACATGGATTACAAATCAAGCAAGGCACACTTATTAAATAAAAAGCCATGTAAGAATATATATAAGCACAACCAAGAATACTCAAGCAATTAATAAAGAAGCATAAAGTTGATCAAGTTTTTGCTTATTCCAACATGCAAGGTTGCTCTCTTTGCTTGAGTTCCCCATAAGGGGTCAATCACCAAAACACATCAAGGCATATGACAAATCCCAATAGACCTACTAAGTGACTTGAACCTAGTTGAGTCTAAGGGTTTTGTAAATAAATCCGCTAGTTGATCATTAGTGCCCACATGCTCAAGTGCAATGCATTTGTTTTCAACTAGTTCTCTAATGAAATGATGCCTAATGTCTATATGCTTTGTCCTAGAGTGCTGAACAGGATTCTTTGAAATGTTAATTGCACTCATGTTATCATAATAAAGGGTAAGAATACCTTGATCAAAGCCATAATCCACAAGCATTTGTTTCATCCAAAGGAGTTGTGTGCAAGCACTCTCGGCGGTTATGTATTCCGCTTCAGCTGTGGATAGAGAGATGGAATTTTGCTTCTTGCAAAACCATGAGACCAAGTTGTTACCTAGGGAGAAGCAACCGCCCGATGTACTTTTCCTATCATCACAATTTCCTGCCCAATCTGCATCACTAAAGCCAACTAAGCTAGCATTAGTGTCAAAAGAGTACCATATCCCATAATTGGATGTCCTATTCACATATCGAATGATTCTCTTCACGGAGGAGAGATGGGATTCCTTGGGATCTGCTTGGTACCTAGCACACACACCCACACTAAAGGCTATATTGGGCCTACTTGCGGTCAAGTAAAGCAAGCTACCAATCATGCCACGATAAAGACTTTGGTCCACACTCTTGCCACTAGCATCCTTGCTTAGTTTCAAGGTGGTACTCATGGGTGTGTCACAATTTTTGGCATTCTCAAGGCCAAACTTCTTCACTAGGTTCTTAGCATACTTAGCTTGGGATATGAAAATCCCATCATGCAATTGCTTGATTTGCAAACCTAGGAAGTAATTGAGCTCCCCAACAAGACTCATCTCAAACTCATGAGACATGACATCAACAAATTTTTGGACTTTGGATTTGTTGGTGGAGCCAAAAACAATATCATCAACAAAAATTTGAGCTATGAAAAGCTCATCTTTGTTCCTCTTGATGAATAAATTTTTGTCAACACTACCTCTAGTCTAGTCATTGTCAACAAGAAATTGAGTAAGGCGCTCATACCAAGCCCTAGGTGCTTGTTTCAACCCATATAAAGCCTTCTTGAGGCTATAGACATGATTGGGGTGGTGTGGATCCACAAACCCCTTGGGTTGCTCAACAAACACCTCCTCATGCAAGAAACCATTGAGGAATGCACTCTTAACATCCATTTGATGCAATTTGAACTTGTGCACACATGATATGGACAAAAGAAGCCTTATAGACTCAAGACGGGCAACCGGAGCAAAAGTCTCCTCAAAGTCAATACCCTCAATTTGAGAGTATCATTGTGCTACAAGTCTAGCCTTGTTGCGCACAATGTTGCCATTTTCATCCGACTTGTTCCTATATACCCATTTGGTGCCTATGACATTAGTATCCTTGGGTCTAGGAACAAGAGTCCAAACCTCATTTCTTTCAAATTGGTTTAGCTCTTCTTGCATGACAAGAACCCAAAATTCATCATTCAAGGCTTCATCAACCTTTTTGGGTTCAATTTGAGAGGTGTAACAAGTATAGCTAATTTGATTAGCTATTTGACGCCTAGTCCTAACACCCTCATTCATATCTCCAAGAATGTCATTCTTATTGTGGAGATGTCTAACCCATGGAGCGGGTTCTTTAGAGTCCAAAGATGGATCTCTATCAAGAGGTTGGATGACCTCTTCATCAAGACTTGACTTCACATCAATTGAAGTCTCACCATTCTTCTCCAAGAAAGGATCATCAAGCACAATGACCTTCTCATCATGGTCTCTAGTCTTAGGCCTACAATCATCTATGACGACATTAGATGATTCCATGACACTCCGAGTTTTTAAATTGAAAACTCTATAGGCCTTACTATTAAGGGCATAGCCAATAAAAATCCCCTCATCACTCTTGGCATCAAACTTGCCAAGTTGATCTCGGTCATTTAGAATGTAGCATTTGCTCCCAAATGAGTGGAAGTAGCTAACATTTGGCTTCCTACCCTTCCATAATTCATAGGCGGTTTGCCTAGTATCGGGCCTTAGGAAGACTCTATTTCCTATGTAGCAAGCCGTATTGACGGCCTCGGCCCAAAGGTTCCTAGGGACATTGTTGCTAAGCAACATCACACGGCCCATCTCTTGAAGGACCCTATTCTTCCTCTCAACAACCCCATGTTGTTGAGGAGTTCTAGGAGCCGAAAACTCATGGGAAATGCCTAAGCTATTGCAATAGCTTTCAAAACAGGCATTTTCAAATTCCCTCCCATGGTCACTCCTAATTCTTTTAATGCTTTTAATGTGTGAGTTATTTTCATTTTGAATTTTAGTGCAAAGCATTTTAAAATTTTCAAATGTTTCAGATTTTTCTCTAAGAAAATATGTCCATGTAAATCTAGAAAAATCATCAACACAAACAAAAATGTATCTCTTGCCACCGAGACTCTCGGTTTGCATGGGACCCATAAGGTCCATATGTAGAAGCTCTAATGGCTCCTTGGTGGCGAGATACTTGCCTTTCTTGTGCATACTTTTGGTTTGTTTCCCTTGTTGGCAAGGTCCACAAACGCCATCGACTTTCTTCCCAAGCTTAGGGAGACCACGCACAACCTTGAACTTATCTAAGATCCTCAAATCTCGATAGTTCATGTGGCTAAGTCTTTGATGCCATAACTCAACTTCCTCACATTTGGACATATTGCAAGAGATAACACTAGCTTCAAGACAATATCAATTGTCACTAGATCTCTTTCCTTTTAGCAAGGTTTGTCCATTTGGCATTAAAATAGAGCAATCATTTTTGTTAAACAAGACGGAGAGTCCATCATCATTAAGATGAGAAATGCTTATAAGATTGGCCTGCAAGCCATCAACAAGTAAAGCATTGGACAAAGAGGGTAAGTCGGGAATGGAAATGGTTCATTTCCCTATGACTTTCTTTCTAGATCCATCACCAAAGGTGACAAATCCTCCATCCTCCAAGACAAGGGATTTAAAGAAGCTCTTGTTCCCCGTCATATGCCTAGAACACCCACTATCCAAATACCAAGTGTTAGAGGCATTTGCCTTCAAGGCAATTTGAGCCACATAGCAAGAATAGTTATCCCTTCTAATCCACCTAGGTGAAATGTTCTCATTCCTAGTGGTATTAGTCACATTGGCTCTAGATTTCCTAGGATCATGCAAATTTGCTATAGATTTCCTAGGAACATGCATTTTAGCTCTAGCTCTATTTCTTTCAATCATGCTCTTGATTCTACACATTTCAATGTATTTGAAGCAATTTGGTCTAATGTGACCATCAACACCACAAAAGTGACAAGTGGGAATAAAATAAGAAGACATACCATGCCCTTGTGAGTACAAAGGGGCTTTCCCACGCATTTGAGCTTGTCTTTGGTGTTGGATTGGTTCTCTCCATCTTTGTTGTTGAGTTGGAATGAATTGCTTCCTTGATTGACCTTGCATGAATTGCTTCTTGGCTTGATGGTATTTGGGTTGAGGGAAACTTGCTTGATGCACTCTTGTTGATTGAGCTTGAGCTTGTTTCCCTTGTGCTACCTTGACTTGAGAATCTTTAGAGCACTCTCCTAATTCGATCTTCTTCCTAGGATGTTGTGAGGGTGGAGGCTCTTTGTTATTCAAACTCTTGACAAACACAATCTTGCTTGAGGATGAGGTCTCCTTGTCATCTTCATAGCCAAGACCTTTCTTATCACTTGGCCTCTTGCCAACTCCCAACATGTGGTCAAGTTTATTCGTGCTTGAAGTCATCTTAGCAATGATCTCTCTAGCTTCTTCAAGCTCCTTTTCCATCAATTCCTCATTCCTTTTGGCTATCTTCACTTCTTTAATTAAGTGAGTAGCTTCGGTAGATAGCTTGAGATTCTCTCTTTTTAGCCTTTGAATCTCTTTCTTCATATTCAATCTTGAGCTTTGAAAAAGCTCAATGAAGCCTTCAAGATCCATTCCTCCTACATCCATATTTGTTGAATGGGATGAAGAGTCACCATCGCTAGAATCATCTTCACTTTGTTTCTCTACCTCTTCATCATCTATTGCTTCCTTACTCTTGAGAGAAGATGCGAAGGCAATAAAGTTTGCCACATGATCCTCATCATCCGAGGATTCTCCTTCTTCTTCCACGTCATCACCATCGCTCCACGTGGCGGCCATGGCCTTTCCTTTCTTCTTATTTTTCAAATTTCCACAATCCGTGGAGATGTGTCCGAAACCTCCACATTCGAAGCATTGAATCCCTTTTCTTGTGGGCTTGTCTTCACTTGACTCAAACTTCTTGAAAGGAGTCTTCTTCTTTATTTCCTTTCCTTTGGATCCAAATCCCCTCTTCTCAAAATTGATGAACTTCTTGAATCTTTTCACCATGAGGGCCATTTCTTCATCTGAGTCTTTTTCCTCCTTCTCAACCTTAGAAGTCTTCAGAGCAATACTCTTTTGCTTCTTTTGAGGTGTAGATGTGAGAGTCCATCTAGACTCATATGCTAGAAGCCTTCCAATAACTTCACTTGGCTTCATATTCTTGTAGTCACTATTCTCCTCAAGAGCCGTCACTTTTGACTCAAATCTTGCTGGAAGCGACCTCATAATTTTTTGCTTGATCCTCCTATCCGAATAGGGATCACCAAGTCGATGGCTCTGATTGATTATGTCCATCAACTTCACTTGAAAGTCGTTGAAGCACTCATCCTCCTCCATCCTAATTTGCTCGAATTGTGTTTGAAGGACTTGAAGCTTGGAGTCCTTGACCACCTCGGTTCCCTCATGGGCCGTCTCTAGAATCTCCCATGCCTCTTTTGCAATTCTTGTTGTTTGGATCAATTTGTACTGATTGTCATCCATTGCACAAAGAATAGCATGCATAGCCTTGTTGTTCCACTTGGATGCTTCAAACTCTTGAGTTGACCATTCCGACTTTGGCTTGGGAACTACACTTTCGTCTTCAAGAGTATTTTCCGGAAAAGTGTAGCCATCTTCAATTGCCATCCATACTCGGTCATTTATTTGGCAAATGTAAGACTCCATCTTGCCTTTCCAAGAGGCATAGTTTATTCCGGTGAGCAAATGGGGTCTTGTGCTAGAGGCTCCCTCATTACCACTTCCGTTCCCACTCATAGTGTTTGGGTATGAATGAGATGAATATTTATGATGCAACAAACACAAACAAAATGCAAGACACACAACGAGCAAGGATCACCTAAGTGTATCTAGGAACCGGCTTTGATACCAATTGAAAATACACAAAGTGTGTCTAATACAACCTAGAGGGGGGGGGGGGGGGGTGAATAGGTTTTAGTTGATTTATTACCAACTTTTCGACTTAATCAATTTTAATAATCCTACTCCATATTAGCAATCAATCAATCCAATATAAATATGCGGAAAACAATAAAAACACAAGGATTGATTTACGTGAGAAACCCTCCAACTGGGCAAAACTCACGGGCTATCCTTCTAGCCACATACGGTCCTCAAATCCACTATTTGAACGAAAGTTTACAACCTAGGTTGACCTGAAGTCACACCTACTTTGTCACTAACCCTTTCACTCTACCCAACGGGCCTTTAATAGTGATTCTTGACCACAAGCTTGTGCACTAACCCACTTAGTCACAAAGCTTAACAATCAATGAAGAGGTTAAACAACCTATGTGAATATGTAAAAGATATTCAAACATGCAATTAATGCTAGGCAACAATAAATGCTTATCTAAGGATTTAAAGATGTCAATAAATGCAAATCCTAGATATCAATATCTAAATGCAAATGCATGAAGATTTAGCTAGAAGGGTAAAATCGTCCTAAATGCTAGCTATTAATGAACAAAGCTCTCAACCAACAAACAACAACTCAATCATGTTATAAATGCCAATAAACATAAAGATATGCAATAAAATCACATAAAAGAGCTAACCCTAGGCAAACAAGAACATAAATAAATACAATGAGATTTAGGGCATGTTCAAGTTACCTAGTCAATGAAAGCAAGAAGAATCCATGATGAGATGATGCTTGAAGATGTTAGATGCACATGGATTTGTGTTTGGTTGAGTAAAGATGAGTTCTTGGGAGTTTCTCTCTCTAAGGGAAGCTTGGCCTATCAAAAATGGCTTCTTCAACTCATAAAAACGAGCAAGGAAGAAGATAGAGTATATATAAGGGAGCCCTAGTTAAAACAGCGTCGTTTTGAACTTAGGGCATAAAATCCCGTCAATACCGCTAGATGGACCGCGTCGCAGGCAAGTGTCCAGACCGCGGTACACACAGCAGTGCACCGTCTGGACAACAACGCGGTACAGGGCGCTGTGCATGCAGGTGCACAGGCCGCGGTATGGGCAACAGAGGCCTACTGGACAACACCGCGACTTGGGTCGCTTTGCGTGCAAGTGTACAGGAAGCGGTACAGGGAGCATGACCCTGCTGAGGTATACCGCTCTGTATGCCGCGGTGCAAGCATGTCTTGCCAAGCGGTCTAGGCTGCGCAAAGAGAAGAAATTCTCTTTTCTGGGCAAACTCAACACACTAAGTGATGTGCAAAAAGTGCAAGTGTGGAGTGTGAAAAGAGGCATACAATACATCATTCAATTACATGAAGATAGGAACATAATGCATGCAAGTGAGTGTGTGCAACTGGATCTCTTCAAAGAAAGTTAAACTAGTGAGATACCTTTGAAGTGCTCTTTGAGAGAGATGATGTCCTTGAAGCTTGATCACACTCAAGAGGCCTAAATTACCCTTACAAAGAATAATCCCCAATGTGGTTTGTCAACGAAATAAACCAATCAAAATATGAGGAACTTACACATGCCTTATTTAGTGCAGTGGATGAGAATTAGTATCAATTCATCCGAATCACCAAAACAATGCATATGAAGCTTAGAAGATCTTAGAGACGGGGCATAAGGGAACCGAAGTGGTTAAGGATTCTAATCTCCAAGTCCTCCAAGAACAATTTGAGACAATTAGGATAGAGGAGCATAAGTGCTTTAATGACTTCCAAGTGAAGTTGATGGACATCGTGAGTCAAAGCCATCAACTAGGTGACCCATACTCAGATAGGAGGATCAAGCAAAAGATCATGAGGTCACTCCCCACTAGATTTGAATCTAAAGTGACGGCTCTTGAAGAAAATAAGGACTACAAGAAGATGAAGCCGAGTGAAGTGATTGGAAGGCTACTAGCCTATGAATCTAGATGGGCTCCTACGTATACACCACCGAAGAAGAAAAAAAGCATAGCATTGAAGACCTCCAAGATTGAGAAGAAGGATGATGACTCGGATGAAGACATGGCTCTAATGGTGAAGAGATTCAAGAAGTTTATGAAGCTTCACAAGAATGACTTGCAGAAGAAGATCCACTTTAAGAAGATTGAGGTAAGTCAAGATAAGCATACAAGAAAAGGCATTCAATGCTTTAAATATGGAGGATTTTGACATATCTCCACGGATTGTGGTAACTTGAAGGTCAAGAAAAAAGGAAAGGTGATGGCAACCTCCTCAAGTGATAGTGAGAGTGTAGAAGATTCTTCGGGTCATAAAGAACTTGTAATTAACTACACGGCCTTTGGAGCCTCCTTGGAAGTTAAAAAAAAAGGCAAGAGTGCCTTGACTTATGACCTTGAAGAAGGAATAGATGAAGTGGTAGCTAGGGGTGGGATTGATGTAGCTACACATAGGGAAGTTGTTGGTGTAGCAACAAGTGACCAAGGTAAAACTCTTGATGAGGAAGTTGACTCACTTGATGCGAGGCAAAGTGAGAAGAGTGCATTATCCTCAAGCGTAGGAAGTGACTCTAGTGTTGAGAAGTCTTTATCTCACTCTAGAGGAATTTGTAAAGCTACTGACCTTGAAGACTTCATCAAGTACTTTGAAGACTCTAGGTTGAAGAAGAAAAAAGAGATTCAAAAGTTGAAGGTGGAGAATCTCAAGCTTTCAACCAAGGTGACTCACTTTATTGATGAAGTGAGCAGAGTTAAGGAAAGTGAAGACTTGTTGAAGAAGGAAAATCTTCAACTAAATGTGAAGTTAGATGACTCCACGAAGATGGACATGATTGATGTGTCCAATTTCGAAAAGGAGACTGAAGATTGCCACCAAAGGATGAAAGCAATAAAGGATGAACTTGCCAACAAAGAGAATTCCTTAAAGATTGTCAAGGATAAAGAAATGAGGTACCTTCAAGATTTGAAGAAGGATAAGATCAAGAGACCTCAAGCTCAAGGTAATACCAAATCTTCACCTCCTCAACATCCTAGAATGAAGATTGATCTTGGAGAGTCATCCAAGAGTGGCCAATTGAATATGCCAACAAAGAATGGAGCTCAATCTCAACAACCAAGAGCTCCACATCCAAGCTTCCCTCAACCAAGATTTCCTTAACCAAGAAGGCAAGCTCGGCATATTCATCATGTCGAAAGCCATGCAACCTCAACCAAGGAGACATCCCAACCCAATTTAACAACAAAGAAGGAAAGAATCGGCTCAACACCAAAGGCAACATCAAATGCGTGACAAGTCTTCATTGACCTCACAAGGATATGGTATGACTTCTACTTTTATACCTACTTGTTATTTTTGTGGTGTTGATGGGCATATTAGGCCAAATTGCCATAGGTACATTAAGAAATGTAGAGTTGAGAGCATGATGGAGAGAAATAAACTTAGAAGAGCCAATATGCATGTGCTTAGGAAATCTAGAGAAAATGATCCTAGGAAATCTAGTAACATGATGAATATGGCCACTAGGATTGAAAATGTGTCACCTAAGTGGATTAGAAAAGATGAACCCACATGATATTGTGTTAACATGTCACCCATAGACTCAACTAGGTCTAATGGACTTGGTTGAATTTGACCTCATTTGGGGAGCTCAAGTAAAGAGAGCGAACTTTCTTTTTTGAAATGTGCAAAAATTTGATATACTTTATGCCTATTTATTAATTGATTGAGATACTAGGTTGCACATAAATGATTATATGGTATTTTTGTTCAATAAGTGTGTAACCTTGCTTTGTTTGTAATCCATGTCACATTTATGTTAAAACGTTCATTTTTGGACTAGGAAAATGATTAGGAAGTACTTTTGAATGACCTATAATTTATCTCCATGATATATATGAACTTGATTATGACATGCTTTAAATGATATGCATGAAATGCTTTTGATTGCTCTATGCAAATTTGTGTTAATGCAAATGAGAAGACTAGTCAATAAGGATCTTGTATCCATGCAATCAATAAGGATTTTATATCCAAATTAGTCTTCTCTCTCTTTTTAATGGTTTGAACAAGACAACAACCAATAAGGATTTCATATCCATTCAACCAATAAGGATTATATATCCATATCTTGTTTCTTTGGCCTAAACCTCTCTTTATCTTTGCTCAGCTCTTTGAAGAACTTCCCATAGGACGACATCCTTTGGATCTCATCCAATAAAGGCAAATTGATATTTACCCTTAATAAAATGTCATAGATGTCTTGGAAATATTTCTCTATCTTGGTGTTCTTTAACCTCCGAGGAAATGGTAAGGGTGGATTGTAGGGGTTAGGTCACTCGTGAATTTGTTTATTCAATTCCGGTTGAGTAGTTTCATTCTTGTCTTCGTTTTCTACCTCTTTTTCAATCTTGCTTTCCTCTTGTGTCATTTCCCTTCTTCTACAGTACTCTCTTTGCTTCTATCCCCCAGTATGCGCTCACTTCTCAGGACTGCCTTTGCTTGTTCTGGTTGTATTGGAAATCTGCCTTTTTTTTCTGATAACATTTCAGCTAGCTGTCCAATCTATCCATCGAGTTTGTGTATGGCAGCATCAATCTCACTCGATCTTCTATCATTTGCCTGCATATATTCTTCCAAAATTCCTCTGGTTATTTGCTGTGAAACCATGAAATCCTGTGTCCTCTGCTTAGTTGTCTGCATGAGACTTCTCAGTTCCTTGTCCAGTTACTTATCATTGAGTTCACCAATGTCATAGCATTCTACATGTTCTTATTGTGATGCTTGCAAGGCTTGTAAAGTCCTCTATTGTGACAACATTATATCCTTCTTTATCTGAAAACTTTTTCTTATAAAATCCCTCATAGCTTCTTCTAGGGTTTGAGCTTCATCCCCACAATGTTTTAATTGACACCCTTAACAACACTCCCAATCCTGATAACCTAGGTCCTCATATGATCCAAAACTCGGTCCAGAGTAATAGTCCATGTATCCTGCAACAAAAATGCACAACACTACACAACGCAATCACACGGAACTAACAAAACCAAAATGTGGCCAATTCTGTAAAAATAAAGAAAGGGTAAAACGCAATAGAAATAAAAGAGAATGAAATGACAGATCACTAACCTAAAACTAAACCTAATCACAACTATGTACGCTGATCCCCAGCAGCGGTGCCATTTGGACGTGCATTTTGTCGTGAATGCAATCCAAACAAATTTAAAGATCCCAAGATGCATTAATACAAATAAACCTAGTATATGGCAAACAGAGGTATCGTTCCACAGAGATCGCGAAATGGTTGTGACCAAATTCTACTCTAGCACTAAATACAATAAAGAAAAGTTGAATTGATGATGATAAAAACCAATTTGAAACTGCAAATACTAATATCATGCAATTAATCAAGAGTGAAAAGAATGATTTATTCGAACATATCGTACTAGGGCTCTGATACCAATTGTAAGCCACAGAGTCGCGGAGCGGAAGAGATTTTAAAACTTTTTAGAAAAATATTTATAACCGACTTTAAAACCGTGTACGATATATAAGAATAAATAAAATGTAGAATTCGAAAGCATACCTTAAGGCTAACTCCTTCGTTCTTTAATTCTTGAATTTGCTTTCAGATTTATACCATCGGATCTTCCTCGCTATCTCCCAGGTTCCGACAACTACCTGTGGGCACGTCACGGACTTCAAGAGGTTGAATGGAGGTTGAAGAAACAAAACAAAACTTTTGTGTATCAAGATTTCGGCCACTCTTGAATAAACTAGAACAAAAACAATTTTTTTTCTTTATTATTTTCATGTTTGCCGCACCCTATTTTCTTTTGTTTCTTTCTTTATTTTGTTTTCTACTTTTTGCTTTTGTTGTTTCATGTATCTACAAAATTGCATCTCTTTCTTTATCATAATATATCTTTATATATTTTAAAACAAGATAACAATCCTTTTCCAAATGTATCTATATATATTTAAAATAAGATAATTAGCATTTTAGTGACCAAGTAAGTATAGGATTCTTAATCCCACATAACCCTAGTTCACTAAGACTTGAACACTTAACCTAGTTTGAAAATAAAATAATCTCATTATTTTATCCTTTGTCTTAGTGCATGGTTTGAACATGTAACCTCCAATTAATGATTAATTAATAATATATTAATTAAATAATCTCATCATTTAATTATTTCCCTGAATAAATATCTTGTTACTTTCGTAGCATAATTAATTGGACCATCCAATTAATTAACCGTGATCCTTTTTACCATCAACTTTTCGGGCTAGCAAGAGGATCTAATGGACCCACAGTCTTGAGCTCCAATAATCCTTAGAAAATATTAATTAAACTCTTTAATTAATATTTCATGATTATTAACCTCGTAGTTACTCCACTAAAAACTCGAGGCTGCACTCTCGTAACTGTAGATGATAACACAAACCGAAATAACAGTTGTCCATCAATATAGCTATTGCATACGGTGTGATCCTCCACAAGTAGTTCATAATTAGAGCTAGGTCATAAAGTCTGTTATACCCCTCTAATTATATCTTTTCCATTAAGTACAGTTGATTCTCTAATGAACAATAAATCCTAACTTCTTTTACGGAAGAATGAGAGCACTCATGTTGTTTCAAGCCTCGAATCAACCCTTAAGGGAACTACTATCTACTTCTCGCAAGAAGGAGTGGATTCCATTATTGTGTACAGACCTTCCCAGCCACAAGCCAAACCTCGATTCCAATATACAAAATTATTGACCGAGAATGCAACTCAGATCTCACCCATGGTATATCAACAAGCACAATCTAACCTAAAAGAGTCGATAAGACAATTGGGATTAAGATCATCCATATATAGCCATCATTTGTTGATATATATGAATCTCATCATGCAACAGATCTTGGTGAGAGATTCATATAGATCATGGCTTAGTCCTATATGATCACATCATATAAGGTGTCTCAATTCTTATATTAACATATGAATAGTCTAGGATAAGACCACCGTACATTACAGAATGGATCGCATCTATAAATTGACCACAAATAAAGTACTCAGCTCTATTCATTTTCGATGAACTCTTTAGATTGCACATCACAAACTAAATTCCTCTGCATAAGACACTCATATACTCAGTTAGAGATTACATCCGGCAATATTAGATGTTAAGTACACATGATACAAATGTATAAGATAGATGTATAGAATGAATAAACTACTTCTTTTATTAATGTTGCATTCACATTTACAAATTACAAGCTTTAGGGCATAAACCCCAATAGTCTCTCACTTGTACTAAAGCATGTGAGACATGTCTTGTAACCCTAGACCCTCCAACTAACCTTCAAACACTTTAGCTGTTAAGGTCTTCGTAAATGGATTATCATGATTGTCCAGCGATGCTATCTTGGTCACGGTCACATCCCCTCTCTGCACTATCTCTCTGATGAGATAATATTTCCTCTCTATATGCTTCCCTCTCTTATGGCTTCTTAGTTCTTTGGAATTAGCCACAGCACCACTGTTATCACAATAAAATGTGATGGGCTTATCCAGATCTTAAACAACTTCCAGATTAGTTAAGAACTTACGGAGCCAGACAACCTCTTTAGCTGTTTCACAATTCGGCTTCCATGGTGGAGTCAGCAATACATGATTGCTTAACACTCCTCCATACTATGGCTCCACCACCAAGGGTGAATAATGACCCATATGTGGATTTCCTAGAATCCCTGTCTGACTAAAAGTCAGAATCTGTATATCCTAAAGGGATCAAATTCTGCCTGAAATATATTAGCATATAGTTTATCGTTCTCCGAAGATACTTGAGAATGGCCTTTACAGCAACCAAATAATCCAATCATGGGTTGGAATGAAACCTACTGGTTACTCCCACTGTGAAGCATATGTCAGGTCTAGTGCATAACATAGCATACTACTGCAGACGCATATGGAACATGTCTGATATCCTCAACTTCTTGAGGTGTCTTAGGACACTGTTCATTAGACAAGTGAACTCCATGCCTAGAAGGTAAATTACCTTTATTGGAGTTTTGCATCGAAAATTGCACAACTATTTTGTCGATATACGATGCTTGAGACAATACTAAGAGTTTGTTCTTACGATGCCTAATTAATTGGATCCCTAGAACATAACTTGTCTCTCCCAAATCTTTCATTAGGAATTGGCTAGTCATCCAGCTCTTTACTTCTGACAATACCCTTATGTCATTCCTAATGAGTAGGATATCATCTACGTATAGGACTAAGAAAACTACCTTCTTGTTAATGATGCGCTTATAGTCACAAGTGATAGGATTATGCTCAATAGCAAGAGTGTAATAATGTATTTGATAATCTTTTCATATTAATAAAGTGATTTCTAGTTTAACAAATCATATAGCATTTATAGTTTAATTATTATAATTGTCAAAAGTAAATAATCATAAGGTCAAAAGACTATGAGAAATGAAGAATTGTTTATACATCTGGATATGTATGAAGTAGACACAATTCTTTAGTTAGTCTTGAATAATATTCACAACTTAAGATAAAGGTTGGGCGCATTTACCTTGTTAAAGTTGTAGATTCTTTTGCTAGCATTTGAGTGGGATAAAATGTGTTATGATGAGTCTAAAATCATCAAAGTGTAGTGTTTTTGGGCTAAAGAATCTAGTGCACTAGGTGCATTGAATAGGATCACAGTGAAATACTTTATCCAGAACCGTAAGTGGATAAAAATTTTCACTTAAGGACAATCGGAGAGTTTATCTCAATCCTGAGATAAATGATGGACTTATGGTTACAAGTATTATCATTTGAGCTGTCAATGAGTACGATTATATAGCATAGTCTATCATCGATGGTTTGGTAGTATGTATTTGTTAATCGATAGAGGACTTCATTTATAGATATGGACATCGTGGCTCCATTTATTAATTATGAGTAGAATATCATCATATGGATATTTTGAGGTCTTGGATATTAAAACATGGTTTCTGGACAAGTCAAAGTATCCAAGTTCAAAATATGGTTATATGAGTAAATATGGTAACTAGGAGAGCTATAGGCGGTCTATGAGCTCTTGACAATTACTGATATTTTTCATGAGGATACTGAAAAATACAAGCACGGTTAATTTGCCTTAAGCTAACCTAGAGGGGGGGAGGGATGAATAGGTTATAACACCTTTTTCGCTCCCTTGAAACAAACACAAGTTTGTCCCTCTAAGTAGCTTGTATCACACTCCAAATACAATTACAAGCAATATCAATTCAAATAAAGATATGCTTATTCAAACAAATTCAACTCCATCATTTACAAAAATGATATACAATGAATATCAATTACAAAGATATCAACTAAGATATATATCAACACATATATAAATAAAGAAGATAGGGATAGAGAAAATCAACACATGATTTTTACATGGTAAAACCTCCTAAGAGGAAACATCCACGGGTTGATACCACAACCACCGGCAAACAAATCCACTAGTAAGATAAAAAGATACAATCTCTCAAGTGACCACTTCACCTAGAAATCTACCCTTCCACCCTACATAATGAAAGTGATTCCCCTTTGCTCAACTATCCGGATCACCCCGATCCTAGTCAAGACTTCCATGCATAAGTTGAAGAACCCCTCTCCAAACATGTGACTTCCGCTGCTTAGCTATCCGGATCACCCCGATCCTAGCCAAGTCTTACATGCTCAACTATCCGACTCACTCCAACTCTAGTCAAGACTTCCACTTGCACAAGTTGAAGAACCCTTCTTCAAACATGTGACTTCTTCTGCTTAGCTATCTGGATCACCCCGATCCTAGCTAAGTCTTATATGCTCAAATCAAAGAATCACTCTAAGAAATGAGACTAACTGCCTTTTGTAAGGTAAATGATTTAAGTGAATGCAAATGATGCAAACACACACAACATAATATATATGATCTATTATATCATATGGAAACTAGAATTGAATCAATATGCACATATCATATGTATTCTAGTTTATGATCCTAAAAACAATGCAATCATACACAATGATGCATGTACATATGTAATGTGAGGATTAGACACAAATCATGAAGAACTAGATATTTGTCATCAAAAACACAAGTCAATAGTATCTAGATTCTTGTAACACGAACAAACAACCTAGAGCATGTGAAACACCTAACACACGCCAAAACCTAGATTATGTTCAATCACATATAAATGCTAAAATCAATTTGATACAATCAAAATTGAATCTCTAGCAAAATAATTGAACTTAGATTCTCAAGATAATCAATTAAATCCAATCAAGTTCTAAATCATCAATCAAATATGCTATTTCAATAAATCTTCAATTAAGAAGATCTAGCATATGAAAAGACTATCAATCAAGAAAATCAAGCCAATAAACACACAAGATAGTCCTAGATTTGAACCTAGCACAATACAACATCTCAAACATGTGAAAACATTGATTTGTAAAAACCTAACTCAACTTGTTAATCAATTGAAGCTCAAACTAGCTTTATTAGAGATCATTTCTCTAATCAATATTTACACAGAAAACATACATATATATGAGAAGAAAACCAAAGGCAATTGAAGACTTGAAGATCAAGAACAAAATAGAAATCAATACCTTGAATGAAAAACGTGCAGCTTCGTTTTTGTGATTAGTCCTACCAAAAAACTCAATCTATTGAATCCAAAATCTTGTTGAAATGATAGAGGACTGGTAGACAAAGATTCTCCAATTTGAATCACTCAAAACGGACTCCAAATGAGAAAGTTATGATGTTTGGAAGATGAGAAAACTTGGAGAGAAAATTATGCACTTGTATTTTTCAAATTTTCTTCTTGAATGAAATGAGAGGGAACAAGGGAATTTAAATAGGGAAATAAGGAATGAATTTTTCCATCCAGTGGGGGGTTTCCAGCTGGATCCCCATGGAGGCACGTGGGCCCTATGGGACTAGCAGCCCTCCATTCCCGTGGAGGCCACGTGCCTCCACGGGAGGAGGTGCTTGGCACCCCTCAACCCTTCTTGCGCACCCTTTTTATTTTGACCATATCTTTGGCCTCCAAAATCTAATTTTGAATCCGTTTTTGGATTACGAACTAAAACTCCCTCATCTACAAAAGACATCAAGAAACCTTTTGCAAAAAATATGGAATTCAACTTGGAAAACATGGATGAAAACCATATATGATAAAATCACGGAAAGTTTCTTAACCACCTAATTTGAACTTGAAACTCAATGAATGAGTAACCAAATTAATTGGAAATCAATGAGAATTTATATTAGCTCAAAATCAAGTTCATTAACATATAAACACAAATCAATAAACACAAGAACACACAAGTATGCTATTTCTTAGAACTAGTCCTATAACATGCAAATTGTGAAAATTGTCAACTTTTTTTATTTTGTTTTTATTTTGTTTTTTTTTGGGTAAGTAAATAGTATCATAGAACGAGAGAAAGAATTTACAAAATACAAGGGGCATACCCCAGGAAGCAAAGCAAGAGCTAAACAAAGGCTCAAAACAGCTCTAACAAACGAGCAAGACAAGACAAGAGCAAGACAGCAAATCAACTAGAGTTGACATTCCAATTCAAGTCAATGATGGGGTGGTTCTTTAAATTGAAAGAGGATAGCCGGCAGCAAATGGTGTCAATAATGGAGCGAGCAACAACCAAACTAGTCTTTTGAGTGCCTTCGAAAATGCAACAGTTTCGCTCTCTCCAAATATGATAAACCGCAACCCCAAGACAAAGCTTGTTAGCAACAATAGCAGGAGAGTTCCCTCTCCAATGAGTGGAAGCCCAGTCAATGAAAGCATTCCAACAAAGTCCATTCCAAGGAGACCCACAAATATTCATAAGCTGAGTCCAAATGGCTCTACTGAATCTAATGCATGTGCACACATCAACAAGTGTGTGTATTGTGTTAAACCAAAATTTGCACAATGATGCTGGGACACATATGGATGCAATTTATGTGTGTGCCTAGGCCTTGCAAAAGGAAAGAGGTCTCAATTACCTTTTGCTAAACAACTTAGCTTTATTCCTCTTGTAGCCACCATTTTGCTTGAATGTTGTCCAATCTTCCTTGAAGCTTGATCATCCTCAAATCCTAGACAACTAATCAATACAAAGTAAATGTCATTTTGATATAGAATTATGCCAACACAAAACTCAAGAACTAACAGATACACTATCTTCAATAAGGTTGTCTAGGGTACAAATGAGAAATATAAACTTATTCTATCTTTATTTAATAGATCGAACTTGGAATGAGCTAAAATTAAAAGATTGAACCTAAGTGAATCATTTGTTGATTGTAATTAGGTTATGTCTATTGAAGCTTAAATTTAGATAGTCCGCCAAGATCCCCAATCCGTACGAACCTGAATGGATCACTTGATATATTCTACCGGACCAATTTCTGAGTCCATCTAGAATTGTTTTTGGATTTCAGAATCCAAAAGTTTTGGAGATGTGCGGTCATAAGTGATCAAGACAGTAACTCTTTAAAAACCTGAAATGGGGGGCCAAGGATGTGGGAATCCTTGGGCGGCCCTAACGGGGTACAATTAGCATTCCATTAATACATTAAAAATATAATTTGCACATTTTAAATAAATCGGCTGTTAAATTATATTAAATGTATTAATTTAAGGTATATGGACTATTTTTTTAGTAATTAAGAATGGGTCTAGTTCACATGTGAACTTTTTATTATTAAAGTCCAATGGATTTAATAAAATGGAAAAACAATATATTGCCCATGTATAGGCTTGGGCGGCAAGGCTAAAAGTATTTGCATAACATATTGTTTTTATGTTATTATTTAATCAAATGGAAATTAATTATTTGATTAAAAGTCAAAATCTTTTTCTAACTAGGAGTAGGACTCTTAGTGTCATATTGTTGTTAGTAGTATGATAAGTATCAAATACTTTATTTGGTAAGTAGATAAATAAATAAAAAGGTTTTATTTATCTAGTCAAATTATGAAGTAATTGATAAAGTCACAATTTTAAATTGATATTCAATTATTAGATATTACACTTATGAGTTGGAATAGAGTTGAACTACCAACTTGATAAGAGTATTAGTGAAACAAAAATACTACACGTCAAGGAGAATTTGGCCACCCTATATTTCTATCTAGGGAATTCGGCAAATGCATAAGTTTTTCAAGAAGAAGAATTTTATTCTTTTGCTTTAAAAAAAAGAAAAAAGAATTCATCCAACTCATAGAGAATTCGGCCAAGAGAGAAAAGAAAAGGAGCGTTTGTTTTCGATAGTGTACTAGTAGCTTTTATATCAAAAAGCTTTGTGCATAACATCGAATTATGATTCACAAGAGTTTTCGATTAATAGATTGAGAATTCACAAGTGACCAAACGTTCTTTGTTTTTCTCTATGAGGATTATTGTGACTAACAAAAGAAAAAAGGTTTATTTTCCATCCTCAGGTATACAATTCAAAGAAAGGGAACCCACACTCCTAGGTGATTCACGTTAGTGATTGGATTGGAATGATACTTTTAATTATATGTTAATTAATCAATGGTTAAGGTTCTTTCTTTTAAAAGGAAATTTTTTTGAAATATACCAATCTAATTTTTCGCTTCCTCCACGTGTTTTTTCCTTCAGCAAGGCACATCGACGTTTTGCTCGAAGCCACAGGTTTTGATAGCATTATCAAACCTCATGTTCCAAGATCTAGATGCTTGATTTAGTCCATAAATTGACCTTTTCAATTTGCAAACCTTTTGCTCTTGAGCTGGAGACACAAATCCCTCCGCTTGCATCATGTAGATGCTCTTATCAAGATCGTCATTTAAAAATGCAGTCTTGACATCCATTTGCCAAATTTCGTAATCGAAACAAGCAACAGTGGACAAGAGAATCCTAATAGACTTAAACATGGCTACTGGAGAGAAGGTCTCTTCATAATCGACCCCCTCATTTTGGGTATAACCCTTTGCTACTAGCCTTGCCTTGAGGGTCTCTACCTTCACGTCTACTCCTCTTTTTCTTTTATAGATCCACTTACAACCTGTGGGTTTTATCCCATCTAGTAAGTCTACAAGTTCCCAGACTAAGTTGGAGTATATAGACTCCATCTCCAGATTCATGGCTCTAAGTCATTCCTCTTTGTCAGGATTTTCAATTGCATTCTTAAATGTCAACGGATCATCTGCATTATCATTAGAGACAACATTCCGTCCCTCTCCTATACCTAAATAGTGTTCAGGTGCAACCCTCCCACTACGTCTAGGTGGTAGTGAATCCTGACTAGGAATAATCTGACTATCAGATGTTAATGGATCAACAACTCTTGTTGACTGAACATTGGTCGTACCAGGCTCTATCTCATTTAATAAAATTTTGCTTCGAGGTTTATGATCACTCATATAGTTATGCTCAAGAAATGTTGCATTTTTCGATACAAATACTTTGTTCTCCTCAGGACTATAGAAGTATCCACCTCTTGTCTCCTTGCAATAACCTACAAACAAGCAGACCATAGACTTAGGGTCCAGTTTTCCAATTATGTTCTTCAGTACATGTACAGGATAACCCCCAGATGCTGAAATGTTGCAAACTAGCTTTACGAACATTCCACAACTCTAAACGAGTCTTAGGAACATATTTGGATCAGACTACATTCAAAATGTAGGCCGCTGTTTGTAGTACATATCCCAAAAAGGAATTTGGTAATGATGAGAAACTAATCATAGATCTCACCATTTCCGTCAGGGTTCTGTTTCTCCTCTCAGTAACACCATTCTGTTATGGTGTTCCCGAAGCTGTAAGTTGGGATATGATCCCATGTTCAACCAAGTAGTCTTCAAACTCTTGGTCAAGATACTCACCTCCACGATCCGATCGTAGAGCCTTGATTGTCTTGCCTAATTGGCTCTCAACTTCAGCTCGGAATTCTTTGAACTTTTTAAAAGTCTCCGAATTCTGTTGCAATAGGTAGACATATCTGTATCTAGAGTAGACATCTATAAAGGTGACATAACACTCATAACCACCTCTTGCTTTAGCATTCATCGATCCAAGACATCTAAGTGTATAAGCTAGTGGTTCCTTAGCTCTAAGCCATTTTCCAGTAAAAGGTCTCTTGGTCGTTTTACCTTATAAACAGGATTCATAGACAGGGAATGTGCCAACCTCTAACTGGTTAAAAGGCCCACTTTTAACTAGTCTGTCTATCATGTCAAGGTTAATATGGTTAAGTCTTAGATGTTATAGATATGTTTCATTATCTGGAGAAATTTTATGTTGTTTTTGTTAGTTTTTAGATTTGTGTTGGCTTGGTTCCATAGCAAATCTCTCTTTCTTTGTAATGTTTAGTTTCTTAGGTGGTTCGTGATCGATTCAAGCTTCAAAGAAGAAAAGCAACTTCACATGCAAAGCTCGTCTTCAAGAGGAAAAGTGCTTGCTTGGATACTAAGGTATCGAGATCTTTCTTCCTCTTGCAAGTCGTTAGGGCACACACACACATTACATTCATTTGTGTCTCTACATCATTGTGCAAAATTGGTATAACACATTCACACACATTTTGTTGTATGCACATGCATTAGACTTAATTCGACAATTTTTGTAAACTTGCATGTTCTAGGACTATATCTAGGAAATGGCATACTTGTGTATTCTTGTGTTTATTTGTTTGTGTTTTGTGATATTAAACTTGAATTTGAGCTTATATTATGCTTCATTGAGTTCTGGTTATTTCGGTTACTCATTCATTTAGTTTCGAGTTCAAATTAGCAAGTTAAGAAACTTTCCGTACTTTTATCATACATAGTTTACCCTTGTTTTTCAAGTTGAATTCTATATTTTTGAGAAATTTTTCTTGATGTCTTTTGAACAAGAGGGAGTCCTAGTTCGTAATTAGAAATGGATTTGAATTCAGATTTTGGAGGCCAGAGAACGGTAAAAAAAAAATTCAGTGCGCGAGGGGAGGTTTAGAAGGCAAAAGGGGCAACCTTGCACCTCTCCCCGTGGAGGCGCATGGCCTCCACGGGAAGGGCTGCCTTCTATCCCCATGGAGGCCACGCGCCTCCACGGGAAGCAGAGGTGGCTGCCCCCTATTGGTGGTTGAAAAATCTCTCTCTTCCCTCTCCTTTAAATATCATTTTCCCTCTCATTTTTCAAAAGTAGTGTTGATGGAAAAATTGAGCTGAAATTTTCTCTCTAACTTTCGCAACTTCCAAACACCATAACTCTCTCAAATCAACTCTGATTTAAGTGATTCAAAAGCCGAAATTGTTGGTCTTAAAGAGAGAAACAAATCCCGGGCATTTCCAGAGTCAAAAAATGCACATATTGTTCGAGATGATATGATTTCAGTTCGAGTGTCATTGTTTGTAAGTGAATCAATTCTATTTCATTTTTCTTTCATGATCTTCTTAATGATTCTTCTTATATGAGTTGAAAGAAATGTTTAGAATGATTTTTATTAAAATATTAGGATTTGTTTGATTATCTTTCAAGAATAATTCATGTGTTTGATTGAAAATCATTTTTGCTAATCTTGAAGAACATGAGATTGAATCTAGAATCTCTTTGTGTATTTGATCTTGATTGTTGATTTCTAGATTTGAATACATGTTTTTAGAACTAGTATTTCTTAATTGAGATTTTGATTCTCCATGACCTAGTTCTTATTTTTGTTTTTGGTTATTGAATATGTTGAAAATCTCAAGTGTTAACTTGCTCACTTGATTTCAAAGTTAGTTGTGTGATTTTCATTGAAAACTTGTTATACTAACTTTGATTGACATGAATAGGTTTCTAGATATCTTTGTGAATATTCTTTGAATGCTTAATCTAGTTTTCCTATCACATGTTCATAAGAATTAGCTACATTTGATTGTGAGCTTGTTTTGTGCAAAAGTTAATTCTTCATAGAGTGTGTTTGATCAACTTGGTCTATTTGCTTGTGTTTGCATCATTTGCATTCACTTAGATCATTTGCCTTATGAAGAGGTTGGAAGCCTCATGTCTTAGAGTGATTCTTTGACTTGAGCATTGGAAGTCACATTTGGAGAGTGAATCTTCAAGTTGTGCATCGGAAATCTCATATAAGAGTGAATCTTTGACTTGAGCATTGAAAGTCACACTTGGAGAGTGAATCTTCAAGTTGTGCATTGGAAGGCACACTCTTTAGAGTGATTATTTGGATTATTCATTGGAAGTCACATTTCTTAGAGTGAATCTTTGATTTGTGCATGGAAGTCACATTTGAAGAGTGAATCTTCGATTTGTGCAAGGTGGCATAACTTTCATTATGTAGGGTTGAAGGGTAGGTTTCTAGGTGAAGTGGTCACTTGAGAGATTGTATCTTTTTATCTTACTAGTGAATTTGTTTGCCGGTGGTTGTGGTATCAACCCGTGGATGTTTCCTCGTTTGAGGTTTTACCACGTAAAAATCCCTTGTGTTGATTTTTGTTTTATTGTCTTTACTTTCTTTGAACTTGTATTGATTCATGAAATTGAACTAAGCGATAATTCTCTTGATTGTGCTAAGAGACTTGAGAATGTGCTTAGAATCAAACTTAGTGAGCATGAAAATCAAGAGAAAGTGCTTATTGACAAACTTATTGAGGTTAATAAGGTGATAAGCAAGATGTCATCTAGTTCTAACAAAGTAGAAACTCTCATTAAGATTGGAAAACATCCAAGTGACAAAAGAGGTTTAGGATATGTTAATGAGAAGATTACTCCTTCAACTAACAAACCTATTTTTGTCAAAGCAAGTAGCAAATTGAATGTAGGTACACTCTCTAATGGTAAAGCTATGGATGCTACCGGAGGTGCCTCAACATCAACATCAATAATGCATGTCAAAGAAAAGACTCAACAAGGTCAAAGACAATATTCATCATATTCAAATGCAAGAGGCAAAGCATCAAAGGTTGTTCATCAAAGAGGTAAATTTGTGAGAAGGCAAAATGCATTGGATGCTCAAGCAAATGGTAAACTTCTCAAATGCATACCTATTTGTCATTATTGCAATATGGTGGGACATATAAGACCTAGATGTTTTAAATACATTCGCAAGTGTAAACAAGCCAATGATTTACATGATATGTCTTGGTTGAATGGTCCTATGCAATCATCTATGTATGGATTTAGAACTAGACCTAGGAAGACCTTAGAAAAGCATGTTGAGGAGAAAGTTGTTGATGACTTGCTTGTTAAACCTTGTGTTGTGCCTCACTCTAGTATGCATAAGAAAACTGATAATGCTTTGTTAGATTTGTTTAAAAAAGTGACCAATAGAGTCAATGTGTTTAAGAACAAGTCAAAGCATGTTAATAGAAGTCAAAGTGAGAAACTTGTCAAGAAAGTTTGGATTAAGAAAAACACAACACAATGTCATGTTGCACAATATGCTTTAAGAGCTAACTCATCCTATTGTTGGTACCTAGATAGCAGATGCTCTAGGAACATGACCGGTAACAAAGATTTCTTTAAGAATCTTTTTATGAAGGATGGTGGATGGGTTACATTTGGTGTTGGCACCAAAAAGCAAGTTCTAGGCAAGGGAACAATTTGTATCTCCGGATTGCCTAAACTTAAAAACATTTTGTATGTGGATGGTTTGCCAGCTAACTTGATAAGCATAACTCACTTGTGTGAAATCTTTGAAAAAGTTAGTTTTAACAAAGATGTGTGACCTATAATTGATAAAAAGGGCAAGGTTGTCTTAGATATCAAAGATCTTTAGATAATTGCTATTGTCTAGAGATAGATCCTCTAACTTGCAATATGGCACATGAGTGTAACAAGCTTGATTTGTGGCATCAAAGGTTAGGCCACATGAACTTTAAGGACTTAAAGAAGCTTGAAAAACATAGCATGGTTAGAGGTCTACCTAGTCTTGGTAGGAAGCTAGAAGGTGCTTGTGAACCTTGTCAATTAGGTAAGCAAATCAAAGTGTCTCACAAAAAGAGCACTCACATAGCTACCAAGAAGCCCTTAGAGTTAGTACATATGGACCTAATGAAACCAATCCAAACCGAAATCATCAATGGCAAGAAATACATTCTTGTTTGTGTTGATGACTTCTCTAGGTTTGCTTGGGTGTATTTTCTTAGGAACAAGACCGAAACTTTCAATTACTTCAAGAAATTTTGTAATCAAGTTCAAAATGAAAAAGGTCTTGGAATTAATAAAAAGGATATCGTGTTTACTTTTCTTCCAAGACACTTTTGAGCTCTAAAAGGGATGAGAGAGAATGGATTCTAAAGCTCTGAAAAGGCAAAGAAGGGAAATGAACATATGTATATGAAGCCCTAGACGAAATGACACTGTTTTGAAAAATAGCAGCAAGGCAGCTCGGGCAAGTGTCCAAACCGCGGTACACACAACAGTGCACCGTCTGGACAACATCGCGGTTAGGACCGTTGTGCGTGCATGTGCAAAGGCCGCAGTCTAGGCAGCAGGGGCCTACTTATGTTTACCGCGGCAGGGACGACTGTGCGTACAAGTGCACATACCGAGGTTCTCAAAGCATGCACCTTCTGGAACCAACTGTTGCTGGGACCGCGGTTGAGGCAGGTGCCTAGCCAGGGACTTGCACCGCGGTGAAGAGGAAAATCCTTTTTTCCAGGCAACCTCAACACACTAACTAATATGCAAAATGTGCAAGTGTTGAGAGTGATGAATAGCATACAATGCATCATTCAAATATATGTAAACAAGAATATAATGCATGCAGGTGAGTGTGTGCAACTATATCTCTTCAATTAGGAGTAGGGTCAAGTAATCTACCTTCCTTGATGCAATTGGAGTCCAATGCCTTGATGATGAGAGATCTTCAATTCCAAATCTACCCTTTACAATATTTGACCCCAATTGTGATTTTGTCAACGAAATAAGCCAATCATAAAATAAGGCACTTACAATCTCCCCCTTTGGCTATTTCGTGACAAAACAACCACTCATAAAGCAACCTCACAACAATAAAAAAGTTGGTCAACAATAATTTCTACATTACAATAAGCCCTATATTCTATATCTTGAGCATCTTGAAGTCAATCCAAGGCTTGTAGAAACATCTAACCTACACACAATCAACAAGAAGTACCTTCCAAGACCAAGTGTGATTGAGGTGCTTTTAACAAAAACAATTGCAAAAGTTATAGCAAATTAACTCAATACAATCATTAAATAATGTAATCATGTTATGTAATGCAATACTCCCCCTAAACATGATCCCCTCAACTCCCCCTAAATATAATGCCAAAGAAACAAAGAAACCACTATGTTCTCACAACCAACCCTTCTCCCCCTTTTTATCATGAGATAGGCAAAGGGAGTCTCCCTCAATAGGTAAGCTTTTGGCAAGGAGAGCTCATAGCATAAAAACATATGCATAATCATACAAGCAACTTTATGCAACTCAATTAAGTAAGAGAGATTCAGTGAGTTTTATTTTATGAAAATGTGTGACACGATATTTTGCATGCAAGACATGTTGCATTCAAGTTCAAAAACAATGATATTTGGCAAAGAAAACAAAAAAGGTTTCCAAAAAAGATTCAAACCAATTTCACCCTTTGTCATGATTTTAAGCAATGATATAGATTTTATAAGAATTTCAATTTAAAGAGTAACTATATCAAACTTTATAAGCGAAACAAGACATGAGCGATTTTGCACCCTTTTTGATTTTTCTGGGTAAGATATCCGTATGATAGTAGCCTTGTTCAACTAATAAAGAGAGAGAGAAGACTAAATTTGGATGAGACATCCTTATTTATTGAATGGACACAAGGTCCTTATTGAGTTTAGTCTTCTCATTTGTTTTTTCACACATAATTTTGCATTCATATGTAAGCAATCAAAAGTAAATCTTCATGCACATCAACTTTAAAGTATGTCATAAAAAAAACATCATGTCATGGAGATCAATTATAGGTTATTCAAATTGTACTTCCAAAGTAAATCTTCTAGTCCAAAAATGTATGTTTGAACATAAATATGACATGGATTGCATGAAAATCAATTTTCACACTTATTAAGAAAATAATATAAGTATATGCACAACCAATTATCTTAAGCAATTAATAAAGAAGCATAAAATATATCAATGTAGCACAATGCAATTTTATGCCAATTCACTCTCTTTGCTTGAGCTCCCCGTATGGGGTCAAGACATACCATTTCAAGCCAAATGACAAATCCCAATGGACTTACTAAGGTTCCCAAATCTAAGAGTGTCTAAAGGCTTTGTGAACAAGTCCATTAGTTGGTCATTAGTCCCCACATGCTCTAATGCAATAGTTTTTCTCTCAACTAGCTCTCTAATGAAATGATGTCTAATGTCAATGTGCTTTGTCCTAGAATGTTGGACGGGATTCTTTGAAATGTTTATGGAACTCATGTTATCACAAAATAGGGTGAGAGTGCCTTGCTCTAAGCCATAATTGCCTAGCATTTGTTTCATCCACATCAATTGAGTACGAGCACTACCAGCGGCTATGTATTTCGGCTCGGCTGTGGATAGGGAAATTGAGTTTTGCTTCTTGAAAAACCAAGATACCAAATTGTCTCCTAGGAAGTAAGCAACCACCCGATGTACTCTTCCCATCATCATAATTTCCCGCCCAATCGGCATCACTAAATCCAACAAGGCTTGGATTAGTGACAAAAGAGTACCAAATCCCATGATTGGAGGTACCATTCACAAACCGAATGATCCTCTTCACCGCAACAAGGTGAGACTCTTTGGGATTAGCTTGGTATCTAGCATAAACACCCACACTAAAAGCAATATCGGGCCTACTTACAGTCAAGTAAAGCAAGCTACCTATCATGCCCTGATATAGGCTTTGATCAACACTTTTCCCACTAGCATCTTTGCTTAGTTTCAAAGTGGTACTCATGGGTGTGTCACAATGTTTGGCTTTGTCAAGGCCAAACTTCTTCACTAGGTTCTTTGCATACTTGGCTTGGGATATGAAAATCCCATCATGTATTTGCTTAATTTGCAGACCAGGGAAGTAGTTTAGTTCACCAACCATGCTCATCTCAAATTCAAGAGACGTGACATCTACAAATTGTTTCAATTTTGACTCGTTGGTGGAATCAAATACAATGTCATCAACATAAATTTGAGCTATGAAAAGCTCATCTTTGTTGCACTTGATGAACAAAGTCTTGTCAGCACTACCTCTTGAGTAGCCATTGTCAACAAGATAGAGATTGAGGCACTCATACTAAGCTCTCAGTGCTTGTTTCAACCCATAAAGAGCCTTTTTGAGGCGATAGACATGATTAGGGTGGTGAGGATCCATGAACCCCTTGGGTTGTTCAACAAACACTTCCTCATCGAAGAAGCCATTGAGAAAGGCACTCTTAACATACATTTGGTGTAGTTTGAACTTGTACACACAAGAGATGGATAAGAGGAGCCTTATAGACTCAAGACTGCAACGGGAGCAAAAGTATCCTCGAAGTAAATACCCTCTATTTGAGAGTATCTTTGTGCCACAAGCCTAGCCTTGTTACGCACAATGTTTCCATCTTCATCCGACTTGTTCCTAAACACCCATTTGGTGCCTATCACATTGGTATTCTTAGGCCTAGGAACTAGAGTCCAAACCTCATTTCTTTCAAATTGGTTTAGCTCTTATTGCATGGCAAGAACCCAAAATTCATCATTTAAGGCTTCATCAACCTTCTGGGGTTCTATTTGAGACGTGTAGCAAGTGTAGCTAATTTGATTAGCTATTTGATGCCTAGTTCTAACACCTTCATTGACATCTCCAATGATATCATTTTTATCCTGGAGTTTCCTAACCCAAGGAGCGGGTTCATTAGAGACCAAATGAAGATCTCTATCAAGAGGTTGATCATCCTCTCCATCATGATTTGACTTCATATCACTTGAAGTGTCACCACACTTCTTCAAAGGAAGGTCAACATTCTCACAAACATCCTCCTCATGGATAACATTCTTAGGCCTACAATCATCAATGACAACATTTGATGACTCCATGACACTTCGAGTTTTTGGATTGTAAACTCTATAGGCCTTGCTATTGAGTGCATATCCAATGAAAATACCATCATCACTCTTGGTATCAAACTTGCCAAGTTGATCCCGGTCATTAAGTATATAGCACTTACTTCCAAAGATGTGGAAATAGCTAACATTGGGTTTTCTTCCCTTCCATAACTCATAGGCTATTTGTTTGGTTCCAGATCTAAGGAAAACTTTATTCCCTATATAACAAGTTGTATTGATGGCTTCGGCGCATAGATTCCTAAGAACTTTGTTGCTAAGCAACATCACCCGAGCCATCTCCTGTAAAACCCTATTCTTTCTTTCTACAACCGCATTTTGTTAGGGAGTTCTAGAAGCCGAGAACTCATGGGAAATACCTAGACCATTATAAAAGCTCTTAAAGCTACTATTCTCAAACTCTTTCCCATGATCACTTCTAATTCTCTTAATGCTCATAATGTGAGAATTCTTCTTATTTTGAATTTTGACACATAGTATTTTCAATTTCTCAAAAGCTTCAGACTTCTCTCTAAGAAAGTAGGTCCAAGTGAACCTAGAGAAGTCATCAACCACCACAAGAATATATCTTTTACCACCTAAACTTCTGGTTTGCATGAGACCCATGAGGTCCATATGTAAGAGTTCCAATGGCTCCTTGGTGGAAAGATATTTTTCCTTTTTGTGCACACTTTTAGTTTGTTTCCCTTGTTGACAAGTTCCACAAACTCCCTCAATCCTCTTCGTAAGCTTGGGAAGGCCTCTCACAACATTCAACCTCTCAAGGACTTTCAAGTCTCTATAATTCATGTGGCCAAATCTTTGATGCCACAACTCAACTTGCTCACAACTAGACAAGTTATAAGAGATGTCACTAGATTCAAGACAATAACAATTGTCACTTGATCTCTTGCCTTTCAATAGAACTTGCCTATTTTCCTTAAGAATAGAGCAATCAACTTTGCCAAACATAACTGAAAGCCCTTCATCACTTAAATGTGATATGCTAATGAGATTAGCTTACAAGCCATCTACATAAAGAGCATTGGGCAATGAGGGAAAACCGGGTATAGATATATTACCTTTCCCTATGACTTTTTTCCATGAACTATCACCAAAGGTGACAAATCCACCATCCTCCATCACAAAAGTCTCAAAGAAACTCTTGTTTCCAGTCATGTGCTTAGAACACCCACTATCAAGATACCAAGTGTTGGAGGCATTGGCTTTCAAAGCAACTTGAGCCACATAACAAAAATACTCATCTTTTCTAGTCCACGTAGGTGGAACATTTTCAATCCTAGGAGCCTTTGGTTCATTGGCTCTAAGTTCCCTAGGTGCAAGTTTTTTGGCTCTTCTAAGCATATTTTTCTCAATCATGCTTTCAAATCTACACAATTTAATATACTTAAAGCAATTGGGCCTTATGTGGCCTTCAATACCACAATAATGACACGTAAGAGTGAAATAGGAGTTCATACCATAGCCTTGTGAAAGCATTTGAGGCTTCCTTCTCCTTTGAGTAGTCCTTTAATGTTGAACAAACTCTCTCCTTTGTGGTTGAGCCAAAGTAGCATGTCTTCTTTGTTGAGCATAGGTGACCCTTGGTTGTGGTAGAGGGATTCTTGGATGTGGAGGTCTTGAATGAGATGCTCTAGCTTGTTGCGGTTGAGCTGTTGTTGAACCCTTGGCTTGAGCTTGCTTTGAGGATTCTCCAACTTCAATCCTTTTTGTAGTTTGCTGTGGGATTTTGACTCCTTCAACTTCTTGAGTCTTGACAAAAATGGTCTTCTTCAAGGAGGTGGTCTCCATGTCTTCCTTATATCCCAAGCTCCTCTTATCACAAGCCATTAGGGCTCTTCCCACTTGATAACATCTTGTCAAGCTTTTCGGTTCTGGAGGTCATTTTGGCAATCACATCTTTTGCCTCTCCAAGCTCCTTCCTCAAGCTCTCTTCACTTTTCTTAACCACAACAAGCTCTAATTTCAAGCTTTCTTCCCTTTCTCTTGTTCTTTTCACTTCCTCACTCAATTGAGTCATCTTGGAGGTCAATTCAAGGTTCTTCCTTTTCAACTCTTGAATCTCTTTTTTCTTCTTCGCTCTAGAACTCTTGAAGTATTCCATGAATTTTTCATAGTCCATTTCCTCATCAAATTCATGCTTGAACTCGGATGAAGTACTTCCATCACTTGAGTGCTCTTCTTCTTCTTCTAACTTGTCACTCTCCTCTTCTTTGTCACTCATAAATTCCTTGCCATTGTGAGATGATAAGAAGGAAATGAAGTTGGCAACTTGGTCTTCATCATCCAAAGACTTTTCTTCCTTCTCTAAGTCTTCACTATCACTCCAAGTAGCCGCCATAGCCTTTCCTTTCTTCTTCTTCTTTAGATTAGCACATTCTAGGGCAATGTGACCATATCCACTACACCCATAGCATTGAATCCCCTTCTTGGAATTCTTCTCTTCACTTTTTTCCACCTTTTTGAAGGGAGTCTTCTTCTTTACAAATTTTCCCTTGGAGCCCAACCCCTTCTTCTCGAACTTCATAAATTGCTTGAACCTCTCCACCATTAGAGCCATTTCTTCATCCAAAATCTTCTTCCTCCCTTTCTTCCTTGGAGGTCTTCATTGCAATGCTCTTTTGCTTCTTTTGAGGTGTTGTTGAAGTAGGGGCTCTTCTTGACTCAAAAGCCAACAACTTGCCAATTATCTCACTTGGCTTCATCTTCTTATATTCGTTATTCTCCTCAATAGCGGTCACTTTTGTATCAAATCTCTCCCTAGGAGACCTCATGATTTTTTTATTTATCCTCTTATCCGAATATGGATCGCCCAATTGGTGACGTTGGTTGACAATATCCATAAGCTTCACTTGGAAGTCATTAAAGCACTCGTGATCTTGCATCTTGAAAGTCTCAAATTAGGTTTGAAGGACTTGAAGCTTGGAGTCTTTTACTACATCGGTTCCTTCATGTGCCATCTCCAATATTGTCCATGCTTTATGTGTATTCCTTGTGGTTTGGATTAACTTGTATTGGTTCTCATCTACCACATACAAGATTGCATGCATGGCCTTGTTGTTCCATTTGGAGGCTTCAAAATCTTGAGTCTCCCATTCCGATTTCGGCTTGGACACGATGCTTCTATCTTTGAGAGTCTTGGTAGGTGATGTGTAACCATCTTCTATCACCATCCAAACTCGATCATCGATTTGGCACAGATAGGACTCCATTTTTCCTTTCCATGATGAGTAATTAACCCCCGTTAGGAGTGGAGGTCTTGTACTCGATGCTCCCTCTCGCTCATATGCGTTTCCACTCATGGTGTTTAAGGGTGAGTGAGATGAATGCAATCAATCAAACTCGACAAGCAAGACACACTGACTAAAGATGCAATTATAATGCAAGACACTCTTAAAGAGCAAGGGATCTCCTAATTATGTTAAAGAACTCGCTCTGATACCAATTGAAATTACTCTAACAGTGATAAAACTAACCTAGAGGGGGGTGAATAGGTTTTAACTAAATTAATTTCCATCTTTTGGTTAGTCAAAATTAATCACAACAAAACTCTATCAAATAATCATTGTAACAAGATGCGGAAAATAAAATAAAGATACAATGATTTTTTTCACGTGAGAAAACCCCAATAGGGTAAAAACTCACGGGCTTAAAAGCCACTCGAACCCTCAAATCCATTATTTGTAAATACGATTACAATCTAGGTTGACCATATCACACATAATCAGTTTCTAATCCGTCTTTGCTTCCCGCGGGCCTTTAATAGTGATTTTAGGCTCTTGCTTGTACACTACCAACGGCACATACAAGACTCAACTCTCAATAGAAGAGATATGCAACCTAATGTGAATATGAAAAATATTCTAAATGCACAAATGCTAGGTCAACACATTTAATGCTTATTTAGGAAGTAATAATGACATGTAGAACATTCCTAGATATCATGTTGCTATATGACATACTCATACTCTAGCTATATGAAATCAAAGCATTCCTAGATCCAATAGCTATCACAATACAACAACCCAAACATCAACAAACATCTCTATTTGTAATAAAAATTCTAATCTAGATGCAAACAAGTATTAAAGAGATTTCTTGTTAAGCAAAAACACAAAGATGGATGAGAATGGTGTTATACTTACCAAGTCAACTATGTTGATGAAGACCCATGCTTAGAAACATCCTAGATGAAGCTAGATGATGCTTGAACCATGAATGAATGGTGGGTAATTGGGTTTTGGTCAATAAAAATGATATCTTGTTAACTTTTCTTCCAATAAACTCATGAGATCCAAAAGGGATGAGAAAGAATGGATTCTAAAGCTCTGAAAAGGCAAAGAAGGGAAAAAACATATATATATATATATATATGAAGCTCTGGACGAAATGACACCGTTTTGAAAAATAGCAGCAAAATCCCGTCAATACTGCTCGTTGGACTACGGCTCGAGCAAGTGTCCAGACCACAGTACACACAGTAGTGCACCGTCTGGACAGCATCGCGGTTGGGACCGTTGTGCATGCATGTGCACAGGTCACGGTCTAGGCAGTAATGGCCTACTGGTGTTTACCGCGGCAGGGACCGCTGTGCGTATAAGTGCACAGACTGCGGTCCTCAAAGTATGCACCTTCTGGAACCAAATGCTGCTGGAACCGCGGCTGAGGCAGGTGCCTAGCCAGTGACCTTGATCTTGCCAAATACGTAGTATATTTAGGCCCTCAAATCTGTATCTTGTGTTCTGTTTTCATGCGTTTTGGTATCTCTAATGGGTTGTTATGTTCGTAATTGTAGGAAAAGGTGCAATGATGGTTTTGGAAGCATGTTGCGGTGGTTCCGACAGAAAATGGGCGAAAGGAAAGACAAAGAATCATAAGCAGATCTACAGTATGGGTCAAGTATGGGTTGAAACCGCACTCCAACCGCACTCCAACCGCACTCATACTCATAGCTAGAACCTGATGCTGGAAGAAGAGTTAAAGTGAGGGTCCAGTGCGGGTCATCCAACCGCACTCCACCGGCACTGTTGCCAAAGCTAGAGAAGCTGATTTGCACCTGACATTAAAGTGCGGGTAATACAACCGCACTCCACCTGTACTATTTCCCAGATCTAAGAACTGAAGATGAAGACAACTCATATAATGCAGGTACAGTGAGAGTAATTCACCCGCACTCCACGTGCGCCAGTTTGCTTTTTAAAAGTTTTAGTGACCTATTTTTGTATATTGTATAAATAGAATAGTATGAGAACGTTTTTGAGAGCTTTTGACTCAGATTTTCAGAGGTTTACACAACTTAGATCTAGAATCTCTCTCTCTCTCTCTCTCACACACACTTACATTCTCTACTCAACTTCAAGGAAGGTAGGAGATTGAAGCAACTTCAAGGAAGGAGATGTTCTCCAAGGGTTCTTTCTCTTTCCTTTCTCTTATTTTCCTAGTTGTAATGAGTAGCTAAATCCCCTCTAAGGGGTTGATGGAGTAGTTAGTTGGATATTGGGCTTGTACATAAACTTGATTATATATTTATATTCATGTCTATCTTTAATTGTTCTATTCTTGTTATGAATGGGTATCATTGATTTCTTGTTTAGATACATCCTCTTAGCAATATCTCTTTGGATTATGTATGAGTATTGCATCTAGATATACATCCTATTTAGTTGTTTCTTGCTCAAATGAATGGACGGAACGTCATGAATTCTGATTCTTAAACCGCGGTCTTAATCTAACCTCGATCGAGTTTCAGGTACTATACATCCTAGGTCGGGTCCCGTGAGAGGATTAGAAGTCATCACTATACATCCTAGGTTGACTACGTTTACAATCGGTTGAGTCATTAATAGGTAGACGAGCTTCATTTTCAGAATCCGTCGAACAACCAACACTATACATCCTAGGTTGGTGGTTTACGACGGATTAATCCCTAATTTGTGGTCCTCACTATACATCCTAGGTTGACCACTTTCTAGGGATAAATAACCGACTCTATACATCCTAGATCGGTTACCTTTGAATAGACGTGCCTATTTACAAGTTTGTTGCATTGCCAAGTATTTACTTTCGTATCCGTTAACTCCTTAGTTCCCATCATCTATATATCCTTTATCCCATTTCCCTTTCCTCTAGTTTGCATAGTTAATTTAGTGTTACTAATAGGATAATTCACCATCCACATCTTCATCATTTTATGTTTCGTTTAATATATATACATTAACATTACTTTAGCAATAAATAATCTTAGCTAGTTCCGCTACCTGTGGACGACACCCTATTTGCCACCATACGTGTGTTTTCCAAACCAATTTAGGCTTTGTGAGGTTTTTACAAATATAGTTGACGAATTTTTTTTTAAAACGACACGAGTATCGTTCGTCAAATGGCGCAGCTGCCGGGGAGCAGCAGGTTTAGTTTGATTAGTTTTGCATGAGTAGTAGTTAGTTCTAATAACATTTCTGATATACCTTGTTTGTGTCTCGTTACGTCGTGCGGTATTTGTTTCGGAATTTCAGGATTCTAGGTATATGCACAGAAGAAGATCATTAAGAGGAACAGTATTACTAGGTGACGACAATATAAATCAATTGGTTAGAAGAGTCGGTCAATTAAAGGAAAACATGGAAGACAGAGTTCCTATAGATCAACCCGAGCAGAATAGGGGAGACAGAAATGATCAGAATCAGAATGAGCAACAGGCTCGTGAGCATGAGGGCAGTGTACACAGAGATGAACAGCTAGGTCTCACCATGGGAGAGTACACACTCCAGTTTGTAGGGAATGCGCCCACTGCCATAGTACTTGATGACATGACAAGACAGTATGAGTTGAAGACCATGCATATTAGCCTCCTACCATCTTTTAGTAGGAGAGTTACCGAGGATTACCTTCAATATATGAAGCAATATGGAGCCACCCTAGAAACCTTTCTGGTGATAGCTTGCCAAGCAGTGCTAACAAGAGAGCAGCTTCACCTCAGGTGTTTCCATTACTGTTTGAAGGATGCTGTCATGACATGGTACATGAATTTGAGGCCAGGATCACTGGTAACATGGAGTCAGGTGTGCAAGGTCTTTTTCAACAAGTATTGCCCGTCACAAAAGGCGAAGGACCTAAGGTTGAAAATATCATTCTTTGTTGAGGAGGACAGTGAACCCTTCCATGAGGCATGGGAGAGGTTTAACTTGTTGTTAGCACAAATGCCGCCGCATACATACCATCCAGAGTTGAAGGTGAATTCCTTCTATAGCGGACTTTCACCTATCACACAAATGCTCTTGGACAATGCGTGCAGGGGGTACAATATCAGACAAGAGAGCAGTTGAGGCATATGATATCTTGGAGAAGATTGCCCAGAACTCACAGCAGAGGACATCACAAGTGAGAAGGGGCGGAAGGATAGATGTGGGTCAGGATACCTAAGTTCAAATTCAGATGTCAAGAATGAACAAAGAGCTCCAATTGATCAAGGACCTTATAACTGGAAAACTAGGGTCCTCCTAAGGAATGAGTCAAGTAATGGGGGAGATAGAAGGAGGAGAATGGCAGTTTGGTCAAGAAGAACAAGCCCAGACCCTTGGGGAATTCCAAAGGCCAAGGAATGACCCGTATTCAAACACATACAACCCAAGGTTAAGAAACCACCCAAACTTGTCTTGGTCAAACAACAACCACTTAGGGGCAACAAATTACCAAGGTGGCAACAACAACTATCAAGGTGGAAACAACAATCAGGGGCACCAAAACCGTGGGTACAATAGGTATAACCAAGGAGGGCCTAGCAACAACAACAACCAATGAGGAAATTCTAGTAGTAACCCACTAACCAACTTTAATTCCCAAGCACCCGCTAACCAACAAAAGGATAAATCCCTAGAGGAGATAGTGAGCACAGTTATCAAAACGGTTGGTATTGGGTCAGAAGCCCTCAAGAACACCTTGCATGCATCCGAGCAACGGATGACCGCTTACATGCATTCCAATGATCAGAGGGTGAATAGTCAAGGAGCGTCACTGAAAAAGATGGAAACTCAGTTGGCACGAATCTTAGATGCATTGGTCAAGAACAAGGATAAGGCATCAAGCACCAATGAGCACGTTAACGTGTTAGAGGTAGTCGAGTTGGGAGTTGAAGAGGAGTTAGAAGAAGAAACTATCCCAAACCAATACCAGATTCTAGACAATTCCAGTGAAGAGACTGTGAAGAGTGTGGTGGAGGTCACACATAATGAAGATGGGGGAAGTGGCATAGGCTCCCCCGTTAAGCTTTCAGACCCCGGAAGTTTCGTAATAGAGGTGAAAATTGAAAACTCACCTAGGATGGGAGCAGTGTTTGATATGAGGGCTAGCATCAATATGATGCCATTAGAGGTATACAAACAGTTGAAGATTCAGTCAATCAAGCCTACTTCTCATACTCTCATCATGGCGGACAATTCTTCCACCACCCTAGTTGGTATAGTGGAGGAAGTCTATGTGAATGTGCACAGGTTGATGGTACCGGTAGAGTTTGTTATGTTAAATTACAAGAGAGGAGAATCTAGTGGTAGGGACTGGAAATTACTTTTAGGGAGGTCATTCATGGCCACAGCGGGTATGGTTGTAGATATTCGTTTTAGGGACATTTCCTTCTGCTGTGGAGGCAAGAGTGTTAACTTCAAGGTCAATTCCCCCGAAGCAAGCCAAGTAAAGGATTGCTTGGTCTTGGAAGCACCCAATTCAAGAAGGAAAAGAAGCCAGGTGTTCACCATTGTGCAAGCTTTTGATGGTGTGAATGAGATGGAAATGGGCAACCAAGATTGCGTGAAGGAAAGACAAGAATGTAAACTTGAAGAGGAGGAATTAGTTACTGCTACTTTTGAGGAGATAGGTCAGCTTGAGCAAGACAACACGAAGCTCAAGCTAGAGGTATATTTGCTCAAGGTCGAGAATTGAATGTTGAAGAAGAAATTGCATGAATTCTCAACATTGAACAAAAGTCTAAGGGAGCAAGTGGTGGAACTTTCTAAAAAGGAGGAGTTAGTCTCCAAGAACTTAGAAGCATTGGCAAAGCTCTCGGAGGAATTCGAGCAGGAGAATGGGAGAAGGTCAAGGAAAATTCTATTAGGTGTCGAGGAGTCCGCAAAATCCATAAGGGAATTGCAAGAACTGTTGAACAAAAAGGAGGATGAGTTGAAGCGGGCCAAGGTCAAGGAGTGTGATTTGATTGTTCAGCTTGATGTGATAGAAAACGAGGTCAAATCCCTCAAATACTGGCAACTCAAAGGGGCCCACATCAACAACCGAACAGAGAGTTTCCCTAACCATTCTTTTACTTGTTACTTTTGTGCCAAAAGAGGGCACACTAAGGCTTATTGCTTTAGCTTTCAAAGGTCAAAGCAAGACGAGTTTGGTCTAGGATGAACCCAACAAAGGCCAAGCAAATATGGGTTAGAAAGGACCTAGTTGGGCAAGTGAGGAAAGTGGGGAGAGATGTAGTAAGTAAGCCATTGGCACTCGTTTGGGTGGCCAAGTTGAGTGTGCTCACCATTCCGGTCAATTCTCCTTTGGTTGACCGTGTCCCACTTTGAGAGCAATACACCCACTTTTAAGTTCGTTTAAGTATTTTTTGCGTTTAGGATGATTAGTATTTGTCTTAGAAATTTTTTGGAACATAGTGCTTGTTAATGCGTTGTGTGTGGTGTTTGGTGCAGAAATAGTTGCAGTGCAGAGTCCAGAAATCAGTCCAGGGATGCGGTTAAAGTGCAGGTCATTCACCCGCACTCCACCCGCACTCCGAAAGCATCAGGTAATAAAGTGCGGGTACAGTGCGGGTCAGTCACCCGCACTCCACCCGCACTTTGGTTACGTTATATATATCACCTGTCATTTTCTAGGGATCCACCTATTTCAAAAAACCAAACAAACCGAAACTTTCTTTTTTTCCCTCATTTCAACTGAAAGGTATTCCGTGTGTGCCACGTTTTCAATTTTCGGCAACCAAGGTATGAAATCTTCCTCTAATTTTGTTACCTATCACTATAATCTCGATTCTCAACCTTTTATCAACAATTTTTTCCCTCTTTTGCATGAACTTCATTGTTCAAGGATGGACCACGATTCCGTGCCCTTTTTCCTTGCTTATTTGGATTTTTGTATGATGCTTTAATTGTAAATAATGTTGGAGAACTTCGGTTTCAATTGTCTCAATCCTTGTTTTCACATAATCGCATATTCAAATCATGGAATTTTAAATTTTTTATTGAATACCTATGAGGATTGAATGATGGGTTGTTGTCTAATTATGCATGTGAAGCGTTTATTGTTGATTTAACTATCTAATTACAATTGGATGTTCAAATTCTGAATTTAGGGTTTATATGATTGAATGGAATTTCTATACATGGGTTAGAGCCATATTATTGTGAGTTGGTTCGATGATTTGCTGTGGGTGTGAAGTGTGTGCGTTGTTTGTGATTCTGCATGCGCTAATATCTTGGAATGAGTTAAAGTACGGGTCCAGTATGGGTCATCACCCGCACTTCACCCGCACTCTATCAGTCCGGCAGAAAATTAGTTCTTTCAATTGTTTCATCATAACCTCATGGTTCCTTGATATAAGTATTCCCTTAAAACTATTGGTTATTGCGCAGATGTCAGGAAGAACTAGGCAATCTACTAGGCAAGGCAGTCAGGTTTCCGAGCGAAGACCGAGGAGGGGACCTCAGGTTCCACCACCATGCGTCAGGCATCCAAAGTTTGAGGACCGCTTGGAATATTTTAGGGAACGAGACGTTGTGGTTGAAAGAGGGATAGCAGTAGAAGAGCTAGCGGGCACCTCGATACCTCAAGTAGTTGGAACGAAGGGAAGGGAAACTTTCATTAGCACCCCTCCTATGTATTGCAGAAGCGTGGTGGAGGAATTCTATGCAGGAATGGTACCAGAGATGTTTCAGCGAACATCCTCCATTTTAGTCCGAGGGGTGGAGGTCCGAATGACTATCATGGACATTAACAAATACTATCGGATAGAGCTCCCAGTTGATCCAAAGGCAGTCGGAAGACTACGACATGGGGTAACTTGGAATGAATTCTTTATGACACAGAATGTGGAGTTCGCCAACCAGTTGGTGATCCGTCCAATGGACTTCTGGGTGGCACCAGATCACCGCATGAAGCACACCAACTTGAAGAGGGAGTTGGGTTTTTGGCATGTGTTCATCTCTCATTCCCTGATTCCTAGGAAGCATAGAACTTCAGTCAATTTCAATGCAGCAATGATCCTTTACAGTACACTTCAGAATCAATTAGTTGACATTGGCTTTCTAGTCAAGATAGAGATACTTGAACTGGGAGGTGTCAGAGTAGACAAGCAGCCACTCATCTTCCCTAGACTAATCACCGCATTTTGCAGAGAGGCAAGGGTGGATTTTGGGTCCAATCCCTTTGAATGTGGTTTGGGGCCTGCTGGGTGGTCCACATGGAATGACCAATTGAGAGAACGAGACCCCTCCGGTGTCAGAGTCAGAACAGGGAGAAAGAAATCTGCTCAAGGGGGAAGCAGAAGGACACAGGCTGAGGACTTTCTAGAACAACCGGAGTTAGAACCGGTTTATTTAGAATACTGTGATTACAGTTAGATGCCCTCACCCCCGCAGGAGACTTCTAGAGAGATCCTTTGGCAGACCTTTCTTGCGGGATTAGAGAACCTAAAGACTGAGGTCGTTGAGAACAGGAAGCAGATTGCTGAGAGCAGAGCAGAATCTAGTGAGTATTATGCTGACATTTGGGGCAATCTCACCGACATGAGGGAGGCGCTCAGTCTCCCAGTTTATCCAAGGAAGAAGAAGAGGCCCGCTGCTTTTTCACCACCTTCAGGAGGCCCAGCCATTGACCCACATATGGCCGAGCTCCGAGCTGCAATGGAGATATCTAGGAGGGAACATGAAGATAGGATCAGAGCAGATCTTGGCCCCAAGGGGAAAGGGATATCTAGTGAACCAGAGAAGGAGCTTTCAAATGAGTATTAGCCATCTGTTTCCTTTATGTGTATTGCTATTAGTTTAGGACTATTTAGTTTTATTTCTTTTATTTGTAGTTTCCTTTAACGGCATGGACTTATTTTGGTTTTTTTTTCACATTTGATTTTCGTTTGGTAGAGTTATTGTGTGTTTTAAGCAAGGTTGTACATCTTTTGGGAAGCACATGACAACACGGGCGGACAACGAACTAGCTTCCTTCTAAAGGGATTTCTACCTTCGATTTTGTACTTCATTGCATTAAATTTTCAATGAATGCGAATTTAGATTTTGTTAATATGAATGAGCAAGGTTGAGTACATATTGTCATATACTTATGTGAGTTTTGAGCTTATGTCTGGATCCACTTTGGAGGTGTTGAACCCTCATTCCGCAAATTACTAAGATTATGCTTGTTATTGGTTGCGCTTTATGCATGTTCATAATTTTCGAGTCTTCTATGGTGTTTCTCCTTCGTTAGAACATACCTTGTGGATTCCAACAATGGGGACATTGTTGAGCTTTGGTTTGGGGGTGTGTTACGCACAGTCGTCCTTGTAGTCTTGTAGTTTTGTAGTGTCCAATTTTTCAATTTTGTCGCTAGTCCAATTTTCAAACTGTAAGTAGTATGGGTATGATGCCTCTAGCGTGTATGTGTTTTGATCTTGTGACATGGTTTGGTGCTACTTGAGGGTTCGCTTGCACCGCCATGGGATCGTCCCACCTGTTGGTGTTAAGTAGTGGGTACTCAATGTTCCCATGCCTAGTTCTAATAGTGGTGATGCCCGTGAGATCACAAACACAAGCGTTAAAGTGCATATTTTGAGTGTATTATTGATTATTCTTAAACATGCCTCTCGTCATTTATGTCATGTGCCATAGGACTTGCATATCATTTTGTGAAATGCGTGATGGATGCTTTCATTCCCTTTT
The DNA here is from genome assembly GCA_033220585.1 of Dipteronia sinensis. Taxonomy (NCBI): domain Eukaryota; kingdom Viridiplantae; phylum Streptophyta; class Magnoliopsida; order Sapindales; family Sapindaceae; genus Dipteronia; species Dipteronia sinensis. The sequence goes on from CM065642.1 coordinate 26,429,678, forward strand.
TAGATGGTTGTGGAGATGATATTAGGGAATGTGTGTGCACTGAATTACCTGTATTAGCCTAAACACGGTCATACCATATTGTGTGCTCCAAAGCCAAGCTTGAGGCCAAACACTTACTCTTTTATTAGGTACCACATTCAACCATATACCTCATAGACTAAACACATGCCTACCCTTGTACTAATCATATTAGGATGTGAAATGGTTGTGATGAAAGGAGTTAAGCTCTAAATGGTCAAATAGCGGGTAAAATGAAATAATTGTTGAAAATATGCAAGGAAAGGGCTCAGAATTGTACTTGTGTGCCATAATTGCCCAAGAGAGGAAAATTGTACAACTCAAATATATAAAAAATAATAATAATAAATAAATAAATAATTAATTAATTAATTAAAAAAAGAAGAGAAGAAAAAGAAAGAAAAAAATTGTGTAGTGTTTGAGTGATTGTGTTATGCTAAATACGCTCAAAGCGGAGTACAACATTGAAGGCATGAATGTGGATTAAACGATTGCCTAGAGGTTTGCGTATGAGTGATAAAAGAGCATTGTATGGGTGTAGGGATGTATTCTAGCATGATTGGTGAGTTTGAACTCCAAATGTCCATATTCCTTGTTTAACCTCATTGAACCCTATAGCCACACTATAACCGGTGGAAAAGCCTTATTTGATCCATATAAAGTCTAGTTTGGGAATGTCGGTTGAAGCACGATCTTTCACGTCCATGGCATAGTGACTCTTTCCTAGGATAGTGCATTGCTTAAATTTTGTGCAGAATTCATCTTTGCATACTCGTTTGTGTGGAACTTAGGACTCTGTGAGGAAAGAAAAGAGAGAATCCATGCGAGCTTTAGAATTGAAGCGAATTATGCTCAAGGTATGGGAGTAAGTTGTCCCTAATTCATGAATTCCTTTAGGTGTGGGATTCGTGTTCGTACGAGCCTCCCTTTGGTGTCTCCAAATTGCTCTTGATCTTGTGCATATGTTTTTCTCCTCTCTCTCACACCCATGTGTATTATATTACACATTGGACTTGCGGCATTGTTGAATTATTGCTTAAGTGTCTAGGATTTACCATCAGTTGGCGTCTGATTGTTTTAGATTATGTTTGCTCGAGGACGAGCAAATGTTTGGTTTGGGGGTGTCTGATCGTGCCAAATATGTAGTATATTTAGGCCCTTAAATCCGTATCTTGTGTTCTGTTTTCATGCGTTTTGGCATCTCTAGTGGGTTGTTATGTGCGTAATTGTAGGAAATGGTGCAATGATGGGTTTGGAAGCATGTTGCGGTGGTTCCGGCAGAAAAGGGGCAAAAGGAAAGACAAAGGAACATAAGCAGCTCTACAGTGCGGGTCAAGTGCGGGTCGAAATCGCACTCCAACCGCACTCATACTCATAGCCGGGACATGATGCTGGAAGAAGAGTTAAAGTACTGGTCCAGTACTGGTCATCCAACCACACTCCACCCACACTGTTGCCAAAGCCAGAGAAGCTGATTTGCACATGACATTAAAGTGCGGGTAATCCAACCGCACTCCACCAGCACTATTTCCCAGATCTAAGAGCTGAAGATGAAGACAACTCATATAGTGCGGTTACAGTGCGAGTAATTCACCCATACTCTACCCGCACTCCACGTGCGCCAGTTTGCTTTTTAAAAGTTTTAGTGACCTATTTTTGTATATTGTATAAATAGAATAGTATGAGAACGTTTTTGAGAGCTTTTGACTCAGATTTTCAGAGGTTTACACAACTTAGATCTAGAATCTCTCTCTCTCTCTCACACACACACTTACATTCTCTACTCAACTTCAAGGAAGGTAGGAGATTGAAGCAACTTCAAGGAAGGAGATGTTCTCCAGGGTTCCTTCTCTTTCCTTTCTCTTATTTTCCTAGTTGTAATGAGTAGCTAAATCCCCTCTAAAGAGTTGATGGAGTAGTTAGTTGGATATTGAGCTTGTACATAAACTTGATTCTATATTTATATTCATGTATATCTTTAATTGTTCTATTCTTGTTATGAATGGTTATCATTGATTTCTTGTTTAGATACATCCTCTTGGCAAGATCTCTTTGGATTATGTATGAGTATTGCATCTAGATATACATCCTATTTAGTTGTTTCTTACTCAAATGAATGGATGGAACGTCATGAATTCCGACTCTTAAATCGCGGTCTTAATCTAACCTCGATCGAGTTTCAAGCACTATACATCCTAGGTCGGGTCCCGTGAGAGGAATAGAAGTCATCACTATACATCCTAGGTTGACTACGTTTACAATCGGTTGAGTCATTGATAGGTAGACGAGCTTCATTTTCAGAATCCGTCGAACAACCAACACTATACATCCTAGGTTGGTGGTTTACGACGGATTAATCCCTAATAGGTGGTCCTCACTATACATCCTAGGTTGACCACTTTCTAGGGATAAATAACCGACTCTATACATCCTAGGTGGGTTACCTTTGAATAGACGTGCCTATTTACAAGTTTGTTGCATTGCCAAGTATTTACTTTCATATCCGTTAACTCCTTAGTTCCCATCATCTATATATCCTTCATCCCATTTCCCTTTCCTCTAGTTTGCATAGTTAATTTAGTGCTACTAATAGGATAATTCACCATCTACTTCTTCATCATTTTATGTTTCGTTTAATATATATATATATATATACATTAACATTACTTTAGCAATAAATAATCTTAGCTAGTTCCGCTACCTGTGGACGACACCCCATTTTCCACCATACTTGTGTTTTCCAAACCAATTTAGGCTTCGTGAGGTTTTTACAAATATTGTTGACGAATTGATTTTTTTTTAAATGACACGAGTATCGTTCGTCAGACCTGCACCGCAGTGAAGAGGAAAATTCTCTTTTCCAGGCAACCTCAACACACTAACTAATATGCAAAATGTGCAAGTGTGGAAAGTGATGAATAGCATACAATGCATCATTCAAATATATGTAAACAAGAATATAATGCATGCAGGTGAGTGTGTGCAACTATATCTCTTCAATTAAGAGTAAGGTCAAGTAATCTACCTTTCTTGATGCATTTGGAGTCCAATGCCTTGATGATGAGAGATCTTCAATTCCTAATCTACTCTTTACAATATTTGACACCAATTGTGATTTTGTCAAAGAAATAAGTCAATCATAAAATGAGGCACTTACAAAAACTAATCACATTATTAGGTCCAATTATATTAGTGCTTTAATAAAATTAATACCAATAATAAGAGAACCTAACTAATAGCCCATTATGTGAATTGCCAATTTTATTAATCACATTAAATAAAAATTAAAACACATAAAGCTGACCTTATTATTATGAAAAAGGGAAAGAAATGTGTAAGTTCCTCATATTTTTGATTGGCTCATTTCGTTGACAAACCACATTGGAGATTAATTTTGTATGGGTAGATTAGGCCTCATTGTGTGTGATCAAGCTTCAAGGGCATCATCATTCTCAAGAGCACTTCAAAGGTATATCACTTGCTTAATTCTCCTTGAAGAGGTTTTAGTTGCACACACTCACATCTTATGCATTTGTATTGACATGCATGTATTGTCGCACACACACACTTCTTGCATTTGAGTTGTTTAAATCTGGAGTTGATGGGTTGTCCAATGTGTTAGGCGACACGCAAGGCCACTTGTGCATGTCGCCTGACAAGTCGCCTTAGACTTGTATTTTTCCTCCAGTGTGTTAGGCGACATGCAAGGCCGCTTGTGCATGTCACCTCTAATGTCGCCTTAGTCTTGAAATTTTCTCACAGTGTGTTAGGCGACTTGTGCATGTTGCCTTACATGTAGCCTCTGACATCTTATTTTTCATCCAGTGTGTTAGGCGACTTCCAAGGCGACTTGTGCATGTCGCCTTACATGTCGCCTCATGCAACGTGTTTTTTCTCCAGTGTGTTAGGCTACTTGGTCATGTCGCCTTTATCACCCGAACTGGGCAATTCGGATATTTCACACCAGCTCGTTATTTTGGTCCCTCTAAATACAATATCTTCTCCATCATTTGAACCGAGAGCTCTGAAAATTACACCTTTAAGAGAGAGAGAGAGAGAGAGAAAATCTAAGAGAGAGAGAGTTCCAAGAACCAATTTTTACTCAACCAAACTCATACCCATGTGCATCTAGCTCCATTCTTGCATCTATTCTTCATGGTTCTTCATGCATCTCTTGACTAGGTAATTAACTATAAACTAAAACTTCTTGTTTCATCTCTATGTTCTTAGTTTACCCAGGGTTAGCAATTATTAGTTGATAAATTGCATGTTTAATTTGTTTTGCATGATTTCAGTATGTTTGTGACTTTGCTTGTTGGTTGAGATTGCATGTTCATTGATAGCTATCTTTTAGGACCATTTTTCCCTTTAGCTAAATCTTCATGCATTTGCATTTAGATATTGATATCTAGGATTTACACTCATTGACATCTTTAAATCCCTAGATAAGCATTTAGTGTAGCCTAGCATTAATTGCATGATAGAATATTATCACATATTCACATAGGTTGCTAAATCTCTTCATTGATTGTTAAGTTTTGTGACTAAGTGGAATAGTGCACAAGCTTGTTGGTGTAGGATTACTATTAAAGACCCGTTGGGTAGAGTGAAAGGGTTAGTGACTGAGTATGGTGTGACTTGAGGTTAACCTAGGTTGTAAACTTTCATTCAAATAGTGGATTTGAGGACCGTGTGTGGCTAGAAGGATAGCCCGTGAGTTTCGCCCAGTTGGAGGGTTTCTCACGTAAATCAATCCTTGTGTTTTTATTGTTTTCTGCTGTTTATTTTGGATTGGTTGATTGCTAATATGGGGTAGCATTATTAAAATTGATTAAGTCGAAAAGTTGGTAATAAATCAACTAAAACCTATTCACACCCCCCCCTATAGGTTAGTAGACACACACTTTATATTATTTTCAATTGGTATCAGAGCGGGTTCCTAGATATACTTAGGTGATCCTTGCTCTTTGTGTGTCTTGCATGTTGCATTTTATTTGTTGCACGTTGCATTCATAAGCATTCATCTCATTCATACCCAAACACTATAAGTGGGAACGAAGGTGGAAATGTGGGAACGAAGGTGGAAATGAGGGAGCATCTAGTACAAGACCCCCCTTGCTCACCGGAGTAAACTATGCCTCTTGGAAAGGCAAGATGGAATCTTATATTTGACAAATAAATGACCCAGCATGGATGGCAATTGAAGATGGCTACACTCATCCAGAAAAGACTCTTGCAGTCGAAAGTGTAGTTCCCAAGCCAAAGTCGGAATGGTCAACTCAAGAGTTCAAAGCATCCAAGTGGAACAACAAGGCCATGCATGCCATTCTTTGTGCAATGGATGACAATCAATACAAATTGATCCAAACAACAAGAATTGCAAAAGAGGCATGGGAGATTCTAGAGATGGCCCATGAGAGAACCGAAGTGGTCAAGGACTCTAAACTTCAAGTCCTCCAAACACAATTCGAGTAAATTAGAATAGAGGATCATGAGTGCTTCAACGATTTTAAGTGAAGTTGATGGACATCGTCAATCAAAGTCATCAACTAGGTGATCCTTACTCGAACAGGAGGATCAAGCAAAAAATCATGAGATCGCTTCCCGAAAGATTCGAATCTAAGGTGTCGGCACTAGAAGAAAATAGTGACTTCAAGAACATGAAGCCGAAGTAATTGGAAGGCTTTTAGCCTATGAGTCAAGAAAGGGTCCTACACCCTCACAACCTAAGAAGCAAAAGAGCATAGCCTTAAAGACCTCTAAAGTAGAGAAAGAGGAAGATGAATCGGATGAGGAGATGGCCCTCTTGGTGAAAAGATTCAAGAAGCTCATCAAGTTTGAGAAGAAGGGATTTGGATCCAAAGGAAAGGAAATGAAGAAGAAAACTCATTTTAAGAAGTTTGAGTAAAGTGAAGACAAGCCCACAAGAAAAGGGATTCAATGCTTTGAAAGTGGAGGCTTCGGACACATCTCCACGGATTGTGGCAATTTGAAGAACAAGAAGAAAGGAAAGGCTATGGCTGCCACGCGGAGCGATTGTGATGACTTGGAAGAAGAAGAAGAATCCTCGGATGATGAGGACATGTGGCAAACTTTATTGCCTTTGCATCTTCTCTCAAGAGTAAGGAAGCAATAGATGATGAAGAGGAAGAGAAACAAAGTGAAGATGACTCTAGTGATGGTGACTCTTTATCCCATTCAACAAATATGGATGTAGGAGGAATGGATCTTGAAGGATTCATTAAAAGTTCAAGATTGAAGATGAAGAAAGAAATTATAAGGGAGGATTTCCTTCATGCATAAAAGAGACAGGCTGATCATATGGGACTATCACAATATAGTGATAGGCTGGGGGAAAGTTTGTCATCCTTTCTACATCTATTATTATAAGTTCACTACCAGCTCGATTTACTTCATCTTTTTCTATATATTTTTCAACACAATCTACCGAAGTTACTCACCTAAATAAAGAAGTGAAGATAGCAAAAAAGAATGAGGCATTGATGGAAAAGGAGCTTGAAGAAGCAAGAGAGATCATTGCTAAGATGACTTCAAGCACGAAAAAACTTGACCACATGTAGGGAGTTGGCAATAGGACAAGTGATAAGAAAGGTCTTAGCTATGAAGATGACAAGGTGACCTCATCCTCAAGCAAGACCGTGTTTGTCAAGAGCTTGGACATCAATGAGCCTCCACCTCCACAACATCCTAGGAAGAAGATTAAACTAGGAGAGTGCTCTAAGGATTCCTAAGTTAAGGTGGCACAAGGGAAACAAGCTCAAGCTCAACCAACAAAGGTTTATCAAGCAAGTTTTCCTCAACCCAAATACCACTAAGTCAACAATTCATGCAAGCTCAACTAAGGAAGCAATCTACTCCAACTCAACAACAAAGAAGGAGAGAACCAATCCAACACTAAAGACAAGCTCAAATGCATGGGAAAGCCCCTTTGTATTCACAAGGGCATGGTATGTCTTCTTATTTTATTCCCACTTGTCATTTTTGTGGTGTTGATGGTCACATTAGACCTAATTGCTTCAAATACATTGAAATGTGTAGGATCAAGAGCATGATTGAAAGAAATAGAGCTAGAGCCAAAATGTATGTTTCTAGGAAATCTAGAGCCAATTTGCATGATCCTAGGAAATATAGAGCCAATATGACTATGACCACTAGGAAAGAGAATATTTCACCTAGGTGGATTAGAAGAGATGATTATTTTTGCTATATGGCTCAAATTGCCTTGAAGGCAAATGCCTCCAACACTTGGTATTTGGATAGTGGGTGTTCTAGGCATATGACGAGGAACAAGAGTTTCTTTAAATCTCTTGTCATGGAGGATGGAGGATTTGTCATCTTCGGTGATGGATCTAGAAAAAAAGTCATAGGGAAAGGAACCATTTCCATTCCTGATTTACCCTCTTTGTCCAATGCTTTATTTGTTGATGGCTTGCAAGCCAATCTTATAAGCATTTCTCATCTTAATGATGATGGACTCTCCGTCTTGTTTAACAAAAATGATTTCTCTATTTTAATGCCAAATGGACAAACCTTGCTAAAAGGAAAGAGATCTAGTGACAATTGCTATTGTCTTGCTAGTGCTATCTCTTGCAACATGTCCAAATATAAGGAAGTTGAGTTGTGGCATCAAAGACTTGGCCACATGAACTATTGAGATTTGAGGATCTTAGATAAGTTCAAGGTTGTGTGTGGCCTCCTAAAGCTTGGAAAGAAAGTCGATTGCGTTTATAGACCTTGTCAACAAGGGAAACAAACCAAAAGTATGCACAAGAAAGGCAAGTATCTCACCACTAAGGAGCCATTAGAGCTTCTACATATGGACCTTATGGATCCCATGCAAACCGAGAGTCTCGGTGGCAAGAGATACATTTTTGTTTGTGTAGATGATTTCTTTAGGTTCACATGGACTTATTTTCTTAGAGAAAAATCTGAAACTTTTGAAAAATTTAAAATGCTTTGCACTAAAATTCAAAATGAAAAGAACTCACACAATAAAAGCATTAAAAGGATTACGAGTGACCATGGGAGGGAATTTGAGAATGCTTGTTTTGAAAGCTATTGCAATAGCTTTGGCATTTCCCATGAGTTTTTGGCTCCTAGAACTCATCAACAAAATGGGGTTGTTGAGAGGAAGAATAGGGTCCTTCAAGAGATTGCCCGTGTGATGTTGCTTAGCAACAATGTCCCTAGGAACCTTTGGGCCGAAGCCGTTAATAAAGCTTGCTACATAGGCAATAAAGTCTTTCTAAGGCTCGGTACTAGGCAAACCTCCTATGAATTATGGAGGGGTAGGAATCCAAATGTTAGCTACTTCCACTCATTTGGGAGCAAATGCTATATTCTAAATGACCGAGATCAACTTGGCAAGTTTGATGCCAAGAGTGGTGAGGGAATTTTCATTGGCTATGCCCTTAATAGTAAGGCCTATTGAGTTTTCAATTTAAAAACTTGAGAATGTCATGGAATCATCTAATGTTGTCATAGATGATTGTAGGCCTAAGACTAGAGATCATGATGAGGAGGTTACTGTGATTGATGATTCTTCCTTGGAGAAGAATGGTGAGACTTCAATTGATGTGAAGTCAAGTCTTGATGAAGAGGTCATTCAACCTCTTGATAGAGATCCATCTTTGGATTTTAAAGAACTCGCTCCATGGGTTAAACATCTCTATAACAAGAATGACATTCTTGGAGATGTGAATGAGGGTGTTAGGACTAGGCGTCAAATAGCTAATCAAATTAGCTATACTTATTACACCTCTCAAATTAAACCCAAAAAGGTTGATGAAGCCTTGAATGATGAGTTTTGGGTTCTTGCCATGCAAGAAGAGCTAAACCAATTTGAAGAAATGAGGTTTGGACTCTAGTTCCTAGACCCAAGGACACTAATGTCATTGGCACCAAATGGGTGTATAGGAACAAGTCGGATGAGGATGGCAACATTGTGATCAACAAGGCTAGACTTGTGGCACAAAGATACTCTCAAATTTAGGGTATTGACTTTGAGGAGACTTTTGCTCCGGTTGCCCGTCTTGAGTCCATAAGGCTTTTCTTATCCATATCATGTGTGCACAAGTTCAAATTACATCAAATGGATGTTATGAGTGCCTTTCTCATTGGTTTCTTGCATGAGGAAGTGTTTGTTGAGCAACCCAAGGGGTTTGTGGATCCACACCACCCCAACCATATCTATCGCCTTAAGAAGGCTTTATATGGGTTGAAACAAGCACCGGGGGCTTGGTATGAGCGCCTCACTCTCTATCTTGTTGACAACGGCTACTCAAGAGGTAGTATTGACAAGACTTTGTTCATCAAGGGCAATAAAGATGAGTTTTTCATAGCTCAAATATATATTGATGATATTGTTTTTGGCTCTACCAACAAATCCAAAGTCCAACAATTTGTTGATGTCATGTCTCATGAGTTTGAGATGAGTCTTGTTGGGGAGCTCAATTACTTCCTAGGTTTGCAACTCAAGCAATTGCATGATGGGATTTTCATATCCCAAGCTAAGTATGCTAAGAACCTAGTGAAGAAGTTTGGCCTTGAGAATGCCAAACATTGTGACACACCTATGAGTACCACCTTGAAACTAAGCAAGGATGCTAGTGGCAAGAGTGTGGACCAAAGTCTTTATCGTGGCATGATTGGTAGCTTGCTTTACTTGACCTGCAAGTAGTCCTGATATAGCCTTTAGTGTGAGAGTGTGTGCTAGGTACCAAGCGGATCCCAAGGAATCCCATCTCTCCTCTGTGAAAAGAATCATTCAATATGTGAATGGGACATACAACTATGGGATATGGTACTCTTTTGACACTAATGCTAGTTTAGTTGGCTTTAGTGATGCAGATTGGGCAGGAAATTGTGATGATAGGAAGAGTACATCGGGTGGTTGCTTCTTCCTAGGCAACAACTTGATCTCATGGTTTTGTAAGAAGTAAAATTCCATCTCTCTATCCACAGCTGAAGCGGAATACATAGCCGCCGGGAGTGCTTGCACAAAACTCCTTTGGATAAAGCAAATGCTTGTGGACTATGGCTTTGATCATTGTACTCTAACCCTTTATTGTGATAATTTTAGTGCAATTAACATTTCAAAGAATCCGGTTCAGCACTCTAGGACAAAGCATATAGACATTAGGCATCATTTCATTAGAGAACTATTGTTGCACACACACACTTCTTGCATTTGAGTTGTTTAAATCTGGAGTTGATGGGTTGTCCAATGTGTTAGGCGACATGCAAGGCCACTTGTGCATGTTGCCTGACAAGTCCCCTTAGACTTGTATTTTTCCTCCAGTGTGTTAGGCGACATGTAAGGCCACTTATGCATGTCGCATCTGATGTCGCCTTCGTCTTGAAATTTTCCCACATTTTGTTAGGCGACTTTCAAGGCGACTTGTGCATGTCGCCTTACATGTCGCCTCTGACATCTTGTTTTTCCTCCAGTGTGTTAGGCGACTTCCATTGGCGACTTGTGCATGTCGCCTTACATATCACCAAAGGCAATGTGTTTTTCCTCCAGTGTGTTAGGCGACTTACAAGGTGACTTGGTCATGTCGCCTTTATCACCCGAATTGGGCAATTCGGGTATTTCACACCAACTCGTTTTTTTGGTCCCTATAAATACATCATCTTATCCACCATTTAAACCGAGAACTCTGAAAATTACACATTTAAGAGAGAGAGAGAAAATCTAAGAGAAAGAGTGTTCCAAGAACCAATTTTTACTTAACCAAACTCATACCCATGTGCATCTAGCTCCATTCTTGCATTTATTCTTCATGGGTCTTCATGCATCTCTTGACTAGGTAATTAACTATAAACTAAAACTTCTTGTTTCATCTCTATGTTCTTAGTTTACCTAGGGTTAGCAATTATTAGTTGATAAATTGCATGTTTAATTTGTTTTGCATGATTTGAGTATGTTTGTGACTTTGCTTGTTGGTTGAGATTGCATGTTCATTGATAGCTATCTTTTAGGACCATTTTGCCCTTTAGCTAAATCTTCATGCATTTGCATTTAGATATTGATATCTAGGATTTGCACTCATTGACATCTTTAAATCCCTAGATAAGCATTTAATGTAGCCTAGCATTAATTGCATGATAGAATATTATCACATATTCACATAGGTTTCTAAATCTCTTCATTGATTGTTAAGCTTTGTGACTAAGTGGATTAGTGCACAAGATTGTTGGTCTAGGATCACTATTAAAGACCCGTTGGGTAGAGTGAAAGGGTTAGTGACCGAGTATGGTATGACTTGAGGTCAACCTAGGTTGTAAACTTTCATTCAAATAGTGGATTTGAGGACCGTGTGTGGCTAGAAGGATAGCCCGTGAGTTTTGCCCAGTATGAGGGTTTCTCACGTAAATCAATCCTTGTGTTTTTATTATTTTCTGCATGTTTATTTTGGATTGGTTGATTGCTAATATGGGGTAGCATTATTAAAATTGATTAAGTCAAAAAGTTGGTAATAAATCAACTAAAACCTATTCACCCCCCCCCCCCCCCCCCCCCCCCCCCCCCCCCTCTAGGTTAGTAGACACACGCTTTATAGTATTTTCAATATGATAGGCTATTATGCATGTATGACATTTAATAAAAATGTAGGTGTAGGCACTACAAATCTATATGGCATGTGTATCAATGACAATGCTTTAATAATTACATAATAAAAGTATACATGAATTAACCGAGTATGATGAGTTTATCTAACTTAAAAAAAAAACTAATTACAAAAATTATTCAAGGCATTCCTTGGTCTTTTTGTAATTCCAAAATCTTCAAGTCGAATCTTCTACATCTTCCAGACCCAAAATCAAGTCCAACTTTATTTATTTTTAATGGATCCATCACATGGATTAAATCCCTAAAGCCCAAGTGTTACTCTAACAATTTTCGGAGGCCCGGGATTTCCCAAAATCAGCCAAAAAAAGATTGCGTACACGTAGCCCTAGCACTTGCAAACGTGCAGCCCTATCACATAACGCTCATGGCCGCGTTCACGTGCATTGGCCGCGTTGCTATGCTACCGATTGCGCAAAGGCAGCCTTGCACTGCGCCAAACGAGCAAGGCTGCTGCAACATGAGCAACAATTGCGCAACGTGCATGGACCAAGTTATGCAACACTTGCACATGGAAGTGCATGTGCATGACACCTGCACACATTGCTACAACATACAATATTGAATCGTTGCAGCTGTGTTCTGTGCCTGGCTTGTGCATGTGCATGCATGAGCTTTGCACCTCTGTGTAATGTGCAAAAAACACATGTTGCAGCAGTGCAATTGAACAAATACATCACGCAATAGCAGCACTTTGAAGAGGCAGTGCATCGCACATCTGTTGAAAAAAAATCAATATGCAACACTTTCGCATGTTGCACATCTGTTACGCATGGTCCATACAGCTGCTATGCTACGTCTTCTAGATCGTTGTTCTACGACGATTTACATCAAAAAAATACAGCAAAACAACAAATATATATTTATACACAACCCGGAATTAATATTAAATCTGAAAAACTATTACATATAATATCCAAAACCCATCGTACCATACAATTAACAATCAATCATGTTATAAAAAAAAAATTAAAACATCATACATTCTATAGACTGTGGCTACACATATATACATGTAATTAATCAAGAACAAAGAACGATTTATTTGAATATATCGTACTAGGACTCTGATACCAATTGTAAGCCCCAGAGTTGCGGAGAGGAAGGGATTTCAAAACGTTTTTAAAAAATATTTATAAGCGACTTTAAAACTGTGTATGATATATAAGAATAAATAAAATGTAAGATTTGAAATCATACCTCAAGGCTAACTCCTTTGTTCTTTAATTCTTGAATTTGCTTTTCGATTTGTACCATCGGATCTTCCTCACTATCTCCCAGGTTCCAGTAACTACGTGCGGGCACGTCACGGACATCAGGAGGTTGAATGGAGGTTGAGGTTAAATGGAGGTTGAAGAAACAACTCAAAACAACTTTTGCTTTTTGTATCAAGATTTCAGCCACCCTTGAATAAACTAGAACAAAAACAATTTTTTTTATTTATTATTTTCTTGTTGGCCGCACCCACTTTTCTTTTGTTTCTTTCTTTATTTTGTTTTCTACTTTTTGCTTTTTTTTTGTTTCATGTATCTACAAAATTGCATCTCTTTGTTTTTAATAATATATCTTTATATATTTTAAAACAAGATACTAATCATTTTCCAAATATATCTCTATATATTTAAAATAAGATAATTAGTATTTTAGTGACCAAGTTAGTATAGGATTCTAAATCCCACATAACCCTAGTTCACTAAGACTTGAACACTTGACCTAGTTAGGAAATAAAATAATCTCATTATTTTATCCTTTGTCTCAGTCATGGTTCGAACCTGTAACCTCTAATTAATGATTAATTGATAATTCTCAACTATTAATTTATTAATTAAAATTTTATTAATTAAATAATCTCTTCATTTAATTAATTCCTTGAATAAATATCTTGTTACTTTCGTAACATAATTAATTGGACCATCCAATTAATTAACTGTGATCCTTGTTACCATCAACTTTCTAGGCTAGCAAGGGGACCTAATGGACCCACAGTCTTGAGCTCCAATAATCCTTAGAAAATATTAATTAAACTCTTTTATTAATGTTTCATGATTTTTAGCCTCGGAGTTACTCCAATAAAAATCCAAGGCTGCACTCTCGTAACTGTAGATATATTACACAAACCGAAATTACAGTTGTCCATCGATATAGCTATTGCATACGGTATGATCCTACACAAGTAGTTCTTAATTAGAGCTATGTCATAAAGCCCATTATACCCCTCTAATTATATCTTTTCTATTAAGTACCATTGATTCTTTAATGAACAATAAATCCTAACTTCCTTTACGGAAGAAGAAGAGTGATCATATTGTTCAAGCCCCGAATCAACCCTTAAGGGGCCATTTGGTATGAGGTAATCAAAATAATGTGATTCCTGAAAAGTTAAACATAGTAATATGATTCCTGGGAAACCTATATACATGTGTTTAGTTGTGTATGGGAATATCAAGTAACAGTGTTTCGTTGTACATTGAATTTTTTTTTTAATCTTTTGAATGAATTTTGAATGTTTTTTTTTTCATTTTTTTCCATAATTACATAAAAATAATAATATTTATTTTTTTAAGAAATGAGACTTATCATATAATAAATAATTTTGAAATTTAAAAAACAAGTTACAAATTACTTTATTCTAAAAAAAATTTAAAATCAAACTAATTTAAAAATAAAAAATTTGCTCTCATTACTCATTGTAACCCAACGCCAGACCTCACATGTTTTGAAGAAGTTGCAGAATTTCTTGACCTATTGTAGAACTTGTTGTTGATGGTCATGATTGAGCGAATCGTAGTTGATTTTCGGCTGCTCCTTGCATCGTAAACGAGCAATTCAAAGCTGAAGCTGACTTGGCGACGCGGCGACGGTGGTGGGTTTTGTGGTTGAAATGGTGGTGGTGGTGGTGGTGTTCTTTTCAGATTCTAGCATCGACCCAGATCTTGAAATGCAATCGGTCTTCAAAATCAAACGACTTTTTCTCAATTTTGATTCCAAAAAACAAAAACGGATGATTATTATATGAAGATGATGATGGTCAAAAATGAGAAATTATCGAGCGGTAACAGTGACGGATTCTGGTTTTGTTGGGATTATGATTATGATTATGAATATGAATTTGGGTTTTTGATTATTGATGAATTTGGATTGAGTTTGTTTTTGTTTCAAGTTTTTTTGTTGAAGAAAGTAAAACGAAGAAGAAGAAAATAATTAAAGAAAGAAAAATAATAATTTGATTTTTTTAATTAGGGTGGGTCCCATGGTGAGAATCAGATGGAGGGTAATGTGAAACCCACATGTTGGGAAGGGTTTCACATTACCCCCTTGGAGGGTAATGTGATTCCCATGGGATTAACTTTCTTAGGAATCAAAAAATATGAACCTTGTAACAAACATTCCCATTCCCATGTAAACATTACCTCATACCAAACGGCCCCTAAGGGAACTACTATCTACTTCTCACAAGAATGAGTGGATTCCAATATTGTGTACAGACCATCTCAGCCACAAGCTAAACTGTGATTCCAACATACGAAGTTATTGACCGGGAATGCAACTTCGATCTCACCTATGGGATATCAAAAACCACGATTTAACCTGAAAGAGTCGATAAGACACTCACGATTAAGATCATCCATATATAGCCTTCATTTGTTGATTTATATGAATCTCATCATGCAATGAATCTTGGTAAGAGATTCATATAGATCATGGCTCAATCCTATATGATCACTTCATATAAGGTGTCTTTATTCTCATATCAACATATGAATAGTCTAGGATAAAACCATAATACATTACGGAATGGACCGCAGTTGTAGATTGACCACAAATAAAGTACACAGCTATATTCATTATCTACAAACTCTTTATATTGAACATCTCAAACTGAATTCCTCTGTATATGACACTCATATACTCAATTAGCGATTACATCCGGCAATCTTGGATGTTAAGTACACATGATATAAATGTACGAGACAGATGTATAGAATGAATAAACTACTTCTTTTTTAATGTTTCATTCATATTTACAAATTACAAGCTTTAGAGCTTAAACCCCAACAGAAAATTGGTTTGAATTCTTTTTGGAAACCTTTGTTGTTGGATTTGAATGCAACATGTCTTGCATGCGAAGCATCTTTGTCTAAAACTTCTGGAATCTCTCTCAATTATTTAAGTTGCATAAAGTTTTTGTATATGATTATGCAATGTATTTGTGTGAATAGCTATCTTTGCTAAAGCAACTCGATAGGGGGAGCTCATTTGCCTATCTCAAGACAAAAAAGGAGAGAAGTCTTGAGAGATATAGGGGCATCGTTTATCCTTTGGGGGAGAAGCTTTGAGAGAGAGTAACCATTTAGGGGGAGCATTGCACATGTATAACTTTATATTGCTTTATTGAGTGCAAATGCTTTTTATATTTGTTCACCTCACATGCAATTGTTCTTGGAAAGTGCTTTCTTGCAATTATGTGTATGTATGATGATCTAAGAAGAGATTGAAGACCTTAAAGACTTAGAATATTAGGTATCTCTTTTTGTAACGTAGAAATGACTCTCATGAACAATAGCTAGATTTTTGGTTTGTGAGGAATTTTTATGTGAGTGGTAGTTTTTGTTGGAACCTAGGGTTACAGATTGCGCAGCAGAAGGGTAAAAATTTTTATTTTTATTTTTTATGCAATTATTAAACTAACCCATTTGTACAGTAATAATCAAATGCAATAATAAAGTGAAGAAACTTTTTCATACCTACGTAGGAGGCTCCTTCACTTTGATACGAACTGCTCCTGATTTGAACCACGTGATCTTCCTCGCTATCTCCCGGAACCGGTAACAGCGTGTGGGCGCGTCACGATATTCAGGACCTGTATGGAGGAAGAAGAGAAGAACACACACACAAAAAACAAAAACCAGAAGTGCAGCACTTGTTGTTCTCACCGCACCCTAATTTTTCTTTTTCTCTTTTTGTTTGCTTTTTGTTTGCTTTGTATGTTTTCTCATTCCGTTTTCAAGTAATCTGATTACTTTTCTATATATGTCATTTGGTTATGCTTTTTAATTAAAAATATATATCTCATATATATCCAAAAACCAACCGAAAATGTATTTGATTTTATTTTTTTTAATAAAAAAAAACTTTACAAAGATATCTCATATCCTTTTAAAAATAATTAAATATTTAATTTTGAATTCAAACATTTTAAATTCAATTTCAAATATTTAATTTAATAAAATAAAATAATAATAAAAATATAATACAACTCATAAACCCTAAATCCACAGTACCATATAATTAACGATCAATCATGTTTTTGTAAATTAACAAATTCAATATACATACAAAAACAACATACAGTCAATTTAAATAGTGCCTACACAATCATACATACAGGAGCATCGAAAACAATTTCCTGTTTCGGAAAAAAAAAATTGGCTCTGATACCAATTGTTGGAACCCTGTTCACTGGTAACGCAGCGGAAATAGGTTTTAAAATTTTATACAGATCATAAACGATCTGGGACCAGTGAACTTAGGATCGCAATTCTTTTTCCAGAACTAATACATACAATATGTAAACACAGGAAATTGTAATCAATATATTAAAAAGAAATTTAGAACCTTACCAACATTTAGAGGCTCCTTCACTTTACGATATGCTTCCGGTCTGTACCACTGATCTTCCTAGCTATTGCTGGAACTGGTAACTGCGTGTGGGCGCGTCACGTATTTAGGAACTTAGGAGGATGTAGAGAGAATGAAGAAGAAGAAGAAACAATTTTCTTTTTGTTCACTATGCAACGCTTGCATCACACACACTTGCACTTTTTTATAAAAAAAAAAATTTCGTTGATCAAAAATATATTTCTCTGTCTTCTACTTCATTTTTGTTTTATATATATATATATATATATATATATATATATATATATATCTATCAATCAGGTTTTTGGTTTTTTAAAAAATATAAAATTCTTTTACCTTTTTCAAAAAATCACCAATTGATTCTAGCACCACAATTTGTATCCCATACAAATTGAAAAACTGATCATATGTGTGTGCTATCTTTTTGTTATCAAAATATATATCATATATATATTATTATAACTAAAACTCTTTAATTGATATCTTTTCAATTTTAAAACTAAATCTTTTAAAATGATATCTCATATCTTTTATTTTAAAAGATAATTAAATATTTATTTTGAATTTAAACATTTTAAATTCAATTTCAAATATTTAATTTAATAAAATAAAATAATCATATTATCTTATTCTATTTAAAATCAAATATCAACTAACATCCTCCATTTAGTGATTAATAACAAAATTAAATAATCTTATTATTTAATTTATTTAATCATCATTATTCATTAATTAAATAATCTCATTATTCAATTATTTCCTGAATAAATACATGTCACTTTCGTAACACAATTAATTGGACAATCCAATTAATTAACCGTGACCCTTGTTACCTAAATCGATCGGGCTAGCAAGGGGACCTAATGGACCCACAGTATTTTGAACTCCAATAATCATTGGAATCATTAATTAAACTCTTTAATTAATATTCGTTGATTATTAACTCCGGTGTTATTCCACTAAAAACCCGAAGCTGCACTCTCTCAACTGCAGACGCTTTTACACAGACCGATACAACTCGGTGTTCATCGATATAGCTATTACACATGGTGTGATCCTCCACAGTAGTTCATAATTAGAGCTGGGTCATAATGTCCGTTATACCCCTCTAATTACATATATCCTTTAAGTACCATTGATTCTCTAATGAACAATAAATCCTATTTCATCACGGAATTAAGAGAGCGCTCATATTGTCCAAGCCCCGAATCAACCCTTAAGGGAACTACCATCTACTTCTCACAAGAAGGAGTGGATTCCACTATTGTGTACATACCTTCCCAGCCACAAGCCAAACCGCAATCCCAACATACGGAGTATATTGATCAGGAATTGCATCTGACCTCACCCATGGTATATCAAAGACCACGATCTAACCTGAAGGAGTCGATAAGACACTCAAGATTAAGATCACCCACATATAGCCATCATTAGTTGATATATATGAATCTCATCTGTAAACGGATCTTGGTGAGAGATTCATATAGATCATGGCCCAGTCCTATATGATCACATCATACAAGGTGCCTTCATTCCCATATCTCATATGAATGATTCAGGATAGAATCACCGTACATTACGGAATGGACCGCAGCTATAGATTAACCACAAATAAAGTACCCAGCTTTATTTGTTATCTATGGACTCTTTAGATTGCACGTCTCTTACTGTATCCATCTGTATATGACACTCATATACACAGTTCGAGATTACATCTGGCAATCTAGGATGTTAATATATGCACAAGTTATAAAATAAACAACACAACAAGAATGAATTGAACTTTTCTTTTTATTTATTTCATAAATCCATTTACAAAATACATCTTTAGGGCATAAACCCCAACAATCTCCCACTTAAACTAAAGCATGTGAGGCATGTCTCGTAACCCTAGACCATCTAGGTGACCCGAAAACACTTTAGCCGGTAAGGTCTTCGTAAATGGATCAGCATGATTGTCTTGTGAAGCTATCTTGGTGACGATCACATCTCCTCTCTGCACTATCTCTCTAATGAGATGATACTTTCTCTCTATATGCTTCCCTCTCTTATGGCTTCTTGGTTCTTTGGAATTAGCCACAGCACCACTGTTATCAAAATAAAGTGTGATGGGCTTATCCAGATCTGGAACAACTTCCAAATCACTCAAGAACTTACGGAGCCAAACATCCTCTTTAGCAGCTTCACAAGCGGCTACATATTCGGCTTCGATGGTGGAGTCAGCAATGCAAGATTGCTTTATACTTCTCCACACAATGGCTCCACCACCTAGGGTGAATACTGATCCAGACGTGGATTTTCTAGAATCCATGTCTGACTGAAAATCAGAATTTGTGTATCCTAACGGGATCAAATCTTGTCCGGAATACACTAGCATATAGTTTCTCGTTCTCCGAAGATACTTGAGAATAGTCTTGACAGCAACCCAATGATCTAATCCTGGGTTGGACTGGTACATGCTGACTACTCCCACTGCATAGCAGATGTTCGGTCTCGTGCATAACATAGCATACATGAGACTACCTACTGCTGATGCATATGGCACTCGTCTCATATCCTCAACTTCTTGAGGTATCTTAGGACACTGTTCCTTAGACAAGTGAACCCCATGTCTAGAAGGTAAATTACCTTTTTTGGAGTTCTGCATCGAAAATCGCACAAGAATCTTGTCGATATATGATGCTTGAGACAATGCTATGAGTTTGTTCTTACGATCCCTTATAAGTTGGATCCCTAGAACATAACTCGCATCTCCCAAATATTTCATTTGGAATTGGCTAGCTAGCCAGCCCTTTACATCAGATAACACTCCCACTTCATTCCCAATGAGTAGGATGTCGTCCACGTATAGGACCAAGAAAACTACCTTTTTGTCAATGATGCGCTTGTAGACACAAGGCTCATCGACGTTCTGCTCAAAGCCATAGGTTTTGATCACATCATCAAACCTGATGTTCCAAGATCTAGATGCTTGCTTAAGTCCATAGATGCACCTTTGCAACTTGCAAACCTTTTGCTCTTGATCTGGAGACACGAATCCCTCTGGTTGCATCATATAGATGCTCTAGTCAAGATTGCCATTCAAGAATGCAATCTTGACGTCCATTTGCCAAATTTCATAATCGAAATAGGCAGCAATGGATAAGAGAATCCTAATAGACTTAAACATGGCTACTGGCAAGAAGGTCTCTTCATAATCAACCCCCTCTTTCTGGGTATAACCCTTAGCCACTAGCCTTGCTTTGAAGGTCTCTACCTTCCCGTCTACTCCTCTCTTTCTCTTGTAGATCCACTTATATCCTATCGGTTTTACCCCATCCGGTAAGTCTACAAGATCCCAGACTGAGTTAGAGTACATGGACTCCATCTCGAGATTCATGGCTTTAAGCCATTCCTCTTTATCAGGATCTTTCATTGCATTCTTAAATGTCAATGGATCATTCACACTATCAGCAGAGACAACACTTTGTCCCTTACCTATACCTAAATAGCGTTCAGGATGTCTTATAACCCTCCCACTACGTCTAGGTGATAGTGTATCCTGATCAAGAACCATCTGACTCTCAGATATTTGTGGATCAACAACTCTTGTTGATGAAGCACTAGTCTCACCAGGCTTCAACTCATTCAGTACAATCTTAGAACGAGATTTATGGTCACTAATATAATTGTCCTCAAGAAACGTTGCATTTGTCGATACAAATACTTTGTTATCTTCGGGACTATAGAAGTGTCCACCTCTGGTCTCCTTGGAGTATCCTACAAACAGGCAGACCACAGACTTGGAGTCTAACTTTCCACTTCTATTTTTCAGCACGTGTGCTGGACACCTCCATACGCGGAAATATCGCAAACTAGCTTTACGACCATTCCACAACTCTAGGGGAGTCTTAGGAACAGATTTGGATGGCACTACATTCAAAATGTATGCCGCTGTTTGTAACGCATATCCCCAGAAGGAATTTGGTAATGATGAGAAACTAATCATAGATCTCACCATTTTCATCAGGGTTCTATTTCTCCTCTCCGCTACACCATTTTGCTGAGGTGTAGCAGGAGCTGTGAGTTGGGAAACTATCCCATGCTCGACCATGAAGTCTTCAAACTCTTGGTCAAGGTACTCACCTCCACGATCTGATCATAGTGACTTGATAGTCCTACCTTATTGATTCTCAACTTCAGCTCGGAATTCTTTAAACTTTTCAAATGTTTCCGACTTTCGTTGCATTAGGTAGACATATCCGTATCTTGAGTAGTCATCTATAAAGGTGACATAATACTCATAGCCGCCCCTAGCTCTAACATTCATCGGTCCGCAGACGTCTGTATGTATGAGTTCTAGTGGCTCTATAGCTCTAAGCCCTTTTCCAGTAAAAGGTCTCTTAGTCATCTTACCTTCTAAACAGGATTCGCAGACAGGTAAGGTGCCAACCTTTAACTCACTTAAAGGTCCACTTTTTACTAGTCTGTCTATCCGGTCAAGGTTGATATGACCAAGCCTTAGATGCCAAAGATACGTGTCATTATCTGGAGAAATCTTATGTCTTTTAGTTTTAGGTTTTTCAACCTTAAACATTTCAGTGTTAAGCAGTGTAGTATGTATTAACGGTCTTAACACATACAAATTGTTTTCATTAATTCCTGGACAAATATTCAGACCATTCTTTCCAATAATAACAAACTTATTATTAAAAGAAACAGAATACAATTGTTCTAACAACTTAGAAACGGAAATCAAATTCCGTGTAAATCCAGGAATATAAAAAACATTGTTCAATAATAAAAAAACTATTATTATTACAAAATTACAATCTTATTGCTCCCACTGCTTTGGCCGACACGACATCCCCCGACCCCACACGCATGGAGAAGGCTCCCTCCTCTAGTTGTGTCCAAGAATCAGTCCACTGCAAAGAAGAACAAACATGGTTAGTGGCCCCCGAATCAACAATCCAAGGTGAAGAATCATCTTCCACTAAACAAGATTCAAGAACAAGTAAATCACATTTACCTTTCTTCTTCTTCTTGGCTACCGCCTCCAGTTACTGAGGACAGTTCCTCTTCCAGTGCCCGACCTTGTTACAATGGAAACATTTTCCTTTGTCTTGGTCGGTGGAGGTGCCCTTCTTTTTGCTTTGGGCCTTCTTGGGTTTGGGCTTACCCTTCGCCTTTCCAGCAGACCTCTTCCTCTTCTTATTATTGGAGGAAGATGGTTCGGCAACATTTGCCCCACCGGTCATACTTTTGCTGTCCTTGGTCAAGGACTCAAAAGTAGCGAGCTCATTCAGCAACTGTGTGAGACTAAACCTTAACTTGTTCATCCCGTAGTTGTTCTTAAACTGATCAAAACTCTTTCGGAAGAGTCGTCAGTATGATGCTCACTTGACTGGGTTCGTCAATGGCCCCGCCATTGACTTCTACCGTGTTGAAGTAGGACATCATGCTCAGGACATGTTCCCGAACTGATGTACCTTCCTTCATACGAGCGAGCATAGCGGAACGAACAGCTTCGTGTCGCTTTTGCTCGAGGGCTGCCCGAACATAGCTTGTAATGACTCCATAATTTCGAATGCTGTAGTCATTGCTTCGTGCTTTGTGACAAGCATGTCTGTCATAGAAGCTAACAGATATGTTCGGGCCTTCTCATCAGATGAGACCCATCGCTGGTATGCCTCACGAACAGTTCGTGTGGCATTGGCAGTAGGCACCGGAGGACATTCCTCTGTAAGCACAAACTTGAGGTCTTTGGTGACCAGTATTGCATTAATATTAAGTTTCCACTTAGTGTAGTTATCACCAGTTAATTTGTCGTTTGCGAGAATTTGAAGTAATGCAAAAGACATAATTGCTGAAATAAATAAAACATTCATTCAGTCATTTATTAAAACAAGTGCGAGTGCTTTGGCATAAATTTAAACATGATGCGTGAACATGTTTAACAAACTAGAAATACCCAAAAAACAGTTACTATACCACGACAATCCAACATACCACAAAGAAGTGCCGCCTTAGGGTCGGTCAAGTCCTTGCATGTTGGACCGAGACATTCTCAATCAAATGATATTCTAGAATAACTCTTATTCCAATATCATTCAACCATCGTTTATTAGGTCAGGTTTTTTAATTAACCAATTTAATTAAAACCTTGTGAGTGTAACTCATCATTTCAGATTTTAAGAGTTTAACTCGAGAATTGGGGCCTTAGGGTCGGTCAATCCCGAAATCCCATCTGAAATCCTATCTGTTAGGAAGTCAACCTTGGTATTGATTCTTATGGAAACCCTCCTTAGGAAGGACGAAAACAAAGCCGTCACGAGGCCCCACTCGAATCTCACGGTGTTGAACTAATGATGGAGACGGCGGGATATAATGTCATATATCCCTCTCCCACTCACTATTTTATACTAAGGGTTTTCTATTAATATTAATGCACCTAGATTAAACTAGATTAAACGGCTAATTTTAATCTAAGCGTCAAGTGCATTAATCACAAATTATTAGAATCCTATTCCAATAACTAATAAACTAAATTGATTTTTAACACTTAAAAAATCTAGTTCATTAGTGATAATTCAAATCTATGTAAACTGTTTACTAAGACTAGAATTATTATTAAATGTGTATTTACCAAGTTTTAACTATTAAAACTAAACACATTATTAGGTCCAATTATTATTAGGAGCTTAATCAAATTAATCCTAATATATATTAAGGACTCTACTAATCTAAGTATTTAAACTCTTTAATAAAAAGATTAGTAATTAATGAGATTTACCAAGTTTTTACTTCTAAAAACTAATCCCATTAAAAAATAGCCAATTATGTGAATAACCCATTTTAATCAAATTAAAAAAAATTAAACACATAATATAGATGGCTATAATGCATGTATGATATATCAACATATATATATATATATATATATATATATGTGTGTGTGTAGGCACAACTAATTTAAATGACATGTATATGCATGACAATGCTTAATCATCAAATATTTAAAAAATAACATGGTTGATCATAATTTTTTATTTATTTCATAAATCCATTTACAAAATACATCTTTAGGGCATAAACCCCAACAGTTTTTTCATGACATAGCCAAAGGGGGAGATTGTAAGGACCTCTATTTTTGTGATTGGCTTATTTCATGACAAACCACACCACATTATGGATGATTTTGTAATGGGTAGCTTAGGTCCTTGTTGGCAAGCTTCCAAGCATCTCCATGACTTCAAAAGTGAATGGTATATTCACTTGACTTTGTCTCTTGAAGAGTGTAGGTGCACACACACACACACACACACATACACTTCATGCATGCTTTGTTCATCTTGCATTTGTGTTCTTTATTATTTATATGTGTGCATCCTTTACACACTGCACACTTGCACTTCATTCTTAGTCTTAAGTGTGGTTTTGTGTTGTGTAATTCATTTCCCGATGATTGATCGGAAACGTCCATCCATGGAAGATGGTGTGCTTGTCTTAGCGCGATGAGAGACCTTTTCTAGGTCTCTGTAGTGCTGGTGGTGCCCGGGTACCTTACCCATGCACTGAAGCCTGGTTGCCTCGGGTCTGTGTTTGTGCAGGTGGTGTGCGGGTCCCTACCCGTGCACTGTATCCCGGTTGGTTCTCAGGTCTCTTTTGTACGGGTAGTGTGCAGGTCTCTTACCCGCACAGTACCTATGCACTGTCTTGTTTTAACCTTACTTTTCCAAAACGACTTCATTTCATTTAGGCATGTTATATATGTATTCTCTTCTCTTCCATTCCAATTACAACTAAAAATTTCCAAATCCTAGTGAGAGAAAGAGTTCCCCTAGTGAGAGAAAGCATCAAGATTGCTTCTTTAACTCTTAAAGCCCCAATCTTCATCTTGCATCTTGCATCTTTAGCATCATTCAAACATGGGTCTTTTTTAATGTTTTCACTTGGTAAGTAGAACAAACATCCTAGCCCATTTATTGTTCTATTTCATCAAGACATGTCATTTATTGCTTAGGTTAGCAAATCTTCATACTTATTGTATATCTATTGAAGTTATGACATGTTTGGGGTTGTTTGTGGTAGCTAGAATTTAGGACCATATTGCCCTTCTAGCTAAGTCTTTATGCCTTGCATCTAGACTTTGATATTTATGCCTTATTAATTGCATTTCCCAATTGCATATTTATTGCCCTTGTTATATGTTGTGATAACTTGTTTGGTTGGACTTTATTTGATAATTAGGTTGTTAGATTTTATCTATACATCTAATTGAGTCCTTATGTATGGGCATATAGGCTTTACTTGATAACTAGGTTGTTAAATTGCATTATAACATCTAGTTAAGCATTTTGTGTATGGTCTTACACATTATTGCATTTGCGCATGTTGTCATATATACACTTAGACCGTATACTCTTCATAGAGTCAAAGTCTTGTGGCTTCTAGGTGAAGTTGTACAAGCAAGTAAAGTCTTGCAACTAAGGGTAGGTTGGCAAGCATGGGTCAAGTGCCACTGTAAAAGGCCGCGGGTAGAGTAAGAGGTGCTCAAGCCAAGAGTAGTGGATCAGGGGATATCACTAGGGACTGAACCAAGAGTGATAAGTGGTAATATCCATAGCCTGAGGTTGTCAAGAGTGAGAGTCCGAGTATCACTTGAGGGTGTAACTTTTTATTTATATAGTGGATTTCTATGACCGTGTGCGGCTAGAAGGATAGCCCTTGAGTTTTTCCCAGTTAGAGGGTTTCTCACGTAAATCAATTCAGCGTGTTATTGATTGTTTTCCGCACTTTAATTTCATTGATTGTTTGTTTGTTTGAATTGGGTTTTATAGTTAATATTGACTAATCGAAAAAGTTGGTAATAATCGATTAACAACCCAGTCAACCCCCCATCTAGGTTGTATTAAACACACTTTGTATATTTTCATACACCTTATGGAACCAACAACCTGAAAATGCTCAAACAAACAAATTAAATACCTAAATAGCTCGAGAAAAAAACAATTGATTGGAGGGATAGGGATCAAAAACATATACAAATAATGACCAATCAGCTTTCACCATATTGCACACTCTATTCTTCTTCTTTTTTGCTTTTGGCATCTCTAGCACAAAACAACCTTTCTCTTCTCTTTCTTCTAGTTGTTGGACATAGAATCCTACAGCATTTCCACCACAACTGAAAGATACTTTCCTTGTCACCAGATATACCACCATTCTAGCTTTGGCGATAAACGACCTTCCCAGGAGTAACTTCCAATTCTTGTCATAAGAAGACTCCTCCTTAACATCTAGTATCACAAAATCAATCGGTACCTTCAATCCATTCACATCCAAGAAAACATTCTCGACCACACCATGTGAAACCTTGGGTGAGTTATCCGCCATTCTAAGAGTTATGTTGGTAGGCTTGATAGTATCAATCTTCAAATGTTGGCATAACTTCAATGGCATCATATAAATGGCCGCCCTTATATCAA
This sequence comes from Dipteronia sinensis, assembly GCA_033220585.1. Taxonomy (NCBI): domain Eukaryota; kingdom Viridiplantae; phylum Streptophyta; class Magnoliopsida; order Sapindales; family Sapindaceae; genus Dipteronia; species Dipteronia sinensis. The sequence goes on from CM065642.1 coordinate 26,456,459, forward strand.
GCAAGGCTCCCATCCTAGGTTAGTCTCCCAGAATGACGGATATGATGAAGCTACCGGGATCCTCTAACTTGAAGGGAAAACTCTCATTTACTTCCTACTCATCTTCCTCTGTAGACTTCACTAACTCCACCATGTTTTCATTATTCCATTCTTCAAACACCTTCACTGATTATGATGCGGCTTTTTTTCTCCCAACTTCTCACACTCATCCTAGACAAACTCAATCACCTTGGCATGTTCATTGGTGCTCAAAGACTTCCCTTTGTCTTACTTTTGTAGAGCATCTGAGATCTGAGTCATATGAGTCTCTAACCTCTTTATAAAAGCATCCATGTCATTGGACCTTTGATCATTGGATTGAATATAACTATTCAATAACTACTCTATTGATCTCTGTGAATTCCTGATGGCAAAAGAAGCTTGCTGGGCAGTTTGAATAAACTCCCTCATTTCATCCTCAAATGACCTAGTCTTCTGTTGGTTAAGAGTTCAGCTGAGTATTGAAATTGCCTTGAGGGTTATTGTTTGAGCTTCCCCATTGATTGTTATTGCTTGAACTAACTTGATTGTTGAAATTTTTGTTGTACCCTTGACCTGGAAATCCTTGGTTGTTGTTTGACCAGGAGAAATTAAGGAGATTTCTCCACCCAAGGTTGTAAGAGTTTGAGAAAGGGTCATTTCTCTGTCTTTGGAAGCCTCTTACGACCTGGGCTTCCTCTTGTTCCCCAAATTATCCTTCTCCTACACTTATTGTATCTCATGTCACTTGATTTAGATTTGCACTCGATTTGATCATATTCTTCATAAATTCCTTCATTGATTGCATCTCCTTCGCCATCCTAGACAACTCTATGGCTATCCATATCCCTCAATCTATCTCTAGTCTTCCACATCTCCTTATGCCGGAGGTCATTTGTTATGAATTTTGGGCTAACTTCTCCAAAATGTCATGAGCTTCGGCAACCCTCATATCCGCAATTGTCCATCCACAAGCATTATCCACCATCATCTGTGTAATAGGTGTGAGACCAATATAGAATGAAGTAACTTTCAATTCATCTAGGTGGGTGTAGGGTGGCATCTATGCAAGAAAGAGCGGAAACCTCTCCCAAGCCTCGTGGAAAGGATCTTCCTCTTCTTTAGCAAAAATGGCTATCTTCACTCTCAAATCCTTCACCTTAACAACCGGGAAAAACTTTTTATAGATAATTTTGCAAATCTGTGCCCACGAAGTGAGTGAAACGGCTCTCAACACCATGTACCACTGCTTGGCACACTCCTTCAAACAATTCTGGAAACACCGTATCTGCAACTGCTCCCTAGTAAGTACTGTGTTCCAGGCCACTATCGGGAACGTCTCTAGGACCGCACTATATTCCTTCATAATTTGCAACAATCCTTAGTGGACAGTCCATAGAATGACGGAAGTAGGTTGATATGCATCCTATTTAATTCGTACTACCTCGCCACATCGTCAAGACAATAGCTGTGGGCTGATTCCCTATAAAAGGGAGAGTGTACTCCCCAATAGTGAGACCCAAATCTTCCTTATCTTAAGCAACTTACTCTTGCACTTCTAGTGGCACTTCTTCTGCCATGTCTTCTCCTAACTGATTTTCTTCAAACTCTCTTATCAGCCTTCTAATTCGATGAATGTTATCTTGAGCTGGAAATAGTGTACCTCTTAATGATCGTCTACCTTGCATGTACCTAGGAACCTGAAAATTGCAAAAACAACAATACCAAAGAAATAAAAGACACAAAACAAAACAAAACAAACTAAAACAATAAATAAACTAAAATAAAGCAAAATCTAATCACAACTAAACAGCCGATCCCTGACAGTGACTCCATTTTGAAAGTGTTCCTTTTGCTATGCCGTTTATTGACAGAACACGTTCAAACAAAATTTATAAACATTGCAACTATGCCTCAAAATGTTCACAAAAATGAGTAAACTAGCAAGTCAGGTATCGTTCATAGGGATCGATCGGATATCGATGATCAAATTGAACTCTAGTATTAAAAATGCAATAAAAGTAAAGTGTAGAGATTGGTTTTGAAAATAACAACTAAAATGAAAACTACAACTACACTAAACTAGCATGCAACTAAGACTAACAAGAATGTGAAATGATAAGATAGAATATGATAGGGTGATGGGAGATGATGTAATCACAGCACAAATGATGGGCAGTCCATTTAACTTTTTAAGAGCCTATTCAATTATTTAGGGCTAATCTACCTTTAATGGTGACTTAGAGTCAATAACCCTCACTCGCAACTGCTTGGTTGGATTTGGAGAGTTAGAGACTATTTTCACTTCAATTCTCTATGACACAACTACTAGGTTTGTTTATGAGAGAATCCCTCTTTAAGCTTAGGTAGATTCTAATGAATAGAGACGGCTTGGAAGGGCAAGTTCACAATCCACCATTTTCCATTAAAGCAGGGATGCATCGGAAAGACATATTCACGACTTATCTCTTCCATTCAATTTAGCTAGTTTTAATCACCTTTAAAGTGGGTATCTAGCTTGGCTTGAGAGAGGGCATATCTACCAAATCCAAGAAGATATATATATATATATATATTCCAATTTAAAAACTCAAAATAAATTGATACTAATCAAGAACCAAGAAAGGGCATATCTACTTAATTCAAGAAGTAATCAATTGCGTAGAAAATCATTGAATGAAACTAAACAATCCACTCACATTAAGGGTTTAGTTACTCATCACAAAATTACAAAGAAAAAGTAAAAGAGAAAAGGTAGTGAGGAAACCCATGGATTCTTGTGATCTCCATCTCCAATGTGTGTTGAAGTTGAGTTCCTTGAGTGGGTTCTAGGTTTAAAGTGAGATTGGAGTGAAAATGAAGTGATTTGGTGAAGGATTTGGTGGAGGTTGGGTATGGATTTTGTGGGAAGATATTCTTGGATCTAAAAAGGGTAAAAATAAGGTTGAAGGCTGAGGAGGGCGAAAGGGAATAATCAGATAAGGATCAATATATAAGATTCTCGAAAATAGGTCTAAAATGTTGATGTGGCGAGATCTAACGCACGTAGTGAGCAGTGCAGGGGTAGGGTACCCGCGCAAATGTCTTTTTATTTCTGATATGCTCCCTGGTTCATGGTATATGCGCGGGTAGGAACCCGCACAGTACCAGCGTTCTAGGCGACTCTGAAAATCAATCATCCTGTGCGCAGGTACTTGACAGGTAGGGAACAGCGCAATACCCACAATCCGAGCAATCTTCAATCTTCCTCTCTCTCTCTCTCTCTCTCTCTCTCTCTCTCTCTCTCTCTTTCTGTGCGAGTAGTGCGCGAGTAGGGTACACGCGCACTACCTGCGCTCTGGAGCCTCCATTTCTTCCTTGATTTTGGCATGTTTTCTGCATGAACTCCCCGTTTCCATCTCCAATATCTAAATTGTACCAAATGCCTGCAATCACTAAAAAAGAGCATATTAGACACTAAAAATATGCTCGACAACGAGACAAAGAATATGGAAGTAAGGGCCAAAATACAGCACAATTTTGGCACGATCAACCATTCTCGGAACATAACACACCACAAATACCAGCAGGCTTTTTATAGTGATTCTAGACCATACTTGTACACTACACTCTCATAGTCACAAGTATTGACACTCAATGAAGAGATAAACAACCTAAGTGAATATATAACAATATATTAATATGCAAATTGTTAGGATTATGCTCAATAGCAAGAGTGTAATATTGTAATTGACAATCTTTTCATATAAATAAAGTGATTTCTGATTCAGCAAAATCTTATAGCATTTATAATTATAATTGTCAAGGTAAATAATCATAAGGTCAAAAGACTATGAGATATGAAGAATTGTTTGTACATCTGGATATGTGAGGTAGACACAATTCTTTAGTTAGTCTTGAATAACGTTCACAACTTAAGTTAAAGGTTGGGCACCTCTATCTTGATAAAGTTGTAGAATTCTTTTACTAGCATTTGAGTGGGATCAAATGAGTTATGATGAGTCTAAAATCATTGAAAGGTTTTCGAGTAAAAGAATCTAATGCACTGGGTGCATTGAACTGGATCACAATGAAATACTTTATCTAGAACCGTCACTTGATATAAGTCTTTTCATTATCAGGACAATTGGAGAGTCTATCTAAATCCTGAGATAAATGATGGACTTATGGTTGCAAGTGTTATCATTTGAGCTATCGATGAGTACGATTATATAGCATAGTCTATCCTCGATAGTTTGGTGGTATTCATTTGTTAATCGATAGAGGACTTCATTTATAGATATGGACATCGTGGCTCCATTTATTAAATGAGAGTATAATATCATCATATGGATGTTTTGAGGTATTGGATATTGAATCTCAACGTTGAGTTTTCAATAATGATTATTGAAGACATGGCTTCTGGACAAGTCAAAATATCCAAGTTCAAAATGTGGTCATATGAGGAAATATGGTAATTTGGAGAGCTATAGGCGGTCTATGAGCTCTTGGCGATTACTGATATTATTCACGAGGATACACCATCTCCTATAAGATTGTCTAGGGTATGAATGAGAAACATCTCCTTATTCTATCTTTATTTAAGAGTTCAATTTTAGCCCTTTAGTGGAATGAGTTAAAATTAATAGATCGGACCTAAGTGAATCATTTGTTGATTGTGATTAGGTTATGTCTATTGAAGCTTAAATTTAGATAGCCCGCCAAGATCCACAATCCACACGTACTTGCATGGATCACTTGATATATTCTACCGGACCAATTTATGGGTCCATCTATTATTTATTTAATGGGCTGCACTATTATATTAATATATTAAAAGGAGACATGTAGGCTTGTTTCTTTTAGTAAGAATAAGTCTGGTTCACATGTGGGCTTTTATTTAAAGTCTAATGGATTAAACAAAATAAGAAAAATAATATTGGGCCCATATATATATGGTGTGGGCGGCAAGGCTAAATAAAATAGCCCAAGATATTATTTTATTTTATTGTTTTGATTAATGGGAATTAATTAATTATTTAATTAATTAATAGTTTAAATCAAAATATTTTCCTGATCAGTAAATTAAATACTATGTGTTGGATTAGGGTTGGAATTCTTTTAAGTGATAGGAGTCCTAATGTGGTAAGGATTAAGTCCACATACACTCCTTATTATACAAAGAATTCGGCCACCACTAGTCCTACAAGGGTTAGGATTCTTGAATTGATAGGAATTAGGGAAAAGGACAATTCCTTTTCAAGTAAGGAAATTAACCAACCCTAGATTTCCTATTCAATGAATTCGGCCAACCCTACTTGGTAAAGGAGAAAATTCGGCCAACCTATAAATATAAGGTTATGAATTTTCGGCCACCAAGAAGCAAAATAGAGAGAGATTTTTGTTTGTTTTGAAAATAAAAAATCCTACTCTATACACATAGATTTTCGCCCAAGAGAGAAAAAGAAAATAAGTTCTCATTCGACAGTGCACTTACAAGCCTTTAACATCAAAAGGTTTTGTGCACACTTTCGATTTAGGGTTACACGAGTTTCAATCATATTGATTGTGAATTCAAAAGTGACCGGAACTATTTTTTTAGGCTCTTGGTGTTTTACTATTGAAGATCAAGATCAGAAATTCTATACATCCATTCTAAGGTAAGCAATTCAAAGAAAAAGGGAGACCACGCTCCTAGGTGGTTCACGTACGTGCTAGGATTGAAGATCTTGCGGATTACTATCGACGTAAGTCAATCGGATCACGCGACAAGAGGTATTTAACTCTAACCGTATATTTGAATTTAATTAATTAAAGGGTTAAGGTTCAAATCTTTAGAAAAATTTTAAACTATACGAAAATTATTTTTTCGCCTTCCGCTGCGGTTTTAAGCAATTTTTCCCTACACAAATAATACTAGGCAAATGTTTATCTAGAGATTTATGATGGCAATCAAACAATCCTAGATATCAATGTCTATAGTAATGTTTATAAGGACCTAACTAGATAAAGATATGCAAATCTAAAAGCTAGTCCTCAAACAAATCTCAATCAACACATGTTGTCACAAAATATAATAACTTTACAATCAAGAAATGCAATCAATGAGATATCTTGGTAGATAAGACACTAAATGATGAGTGGTGAAGAATCTAACTTACCAAATCAAGATGCTAAGAAGACCCATGCCTAATTAAAGCTTGATGATGCTTGAATGCATGAGGGTTTGGGATTTGGAGAGTTAAAAATCCAATCTTGGAACCTCTCTTTCAATAGAACTCAAAAAGACACTCTAGGGATTAGTATTTAGGAGTTCTTGATGGCCAAGACTAACATAAGGATGTATTTATAGGCAAAAACAAAAGAGCCGGGGAAATTACAAAATTGCCCAAAAAACAGGCCATTTGGCGGTCGGTGGCCGTCGAATACTCAACCCCCGAATCCATTGGAAACATTCGGAGGTTCAATCACCAGTCCACAATAGTCGAACACCAACCGCAAAATCCTTTAAATTCAAACGGTGGTTCAAATCGGTGGCCCTCAACCGTCGAATCCACTAGATTCAAATGGAGGTTCAAATCGACGGCCCCCAACCGCCGAACACTCTGACCGTAGAATTCCATCTTTCATGGAGGATCAAGAGAAGAAGTTGTCTTCTCAAACGGTCGATCATCGCGTAAAGAGAAGTACACAATAGTACATGCGCAGACGTTTCCTATCACACATACGGAAACGAATTACACCACACTTAAATCTAGAAATGAAGTGCAAAAGTGTTAGTGTAATAAGTGCACAACACTAAGAAGAATGAGCAAATTTAAATGCATGAATTTGTGATTGTGCAACTAATCTCTTCAAGAAGTCAAGAACAAGTGAACTACCTTTCTTGAAGCTCTTAGGGATTTCGGAAACTTGTTGATGAGGAATCACGATTGAGACCTATGCGATCCGTTACAAATAATCTCAATATGGTTTGTCATGAAATAAACCAATCATAAAATTGAGGTCCTTATAGGTCCTTAAAGCTTTTTGTGACTTGAGAGTTATTTGTCCAACTTCAATCTCGTCCATCTACTAACTGAACTATGTCTCTGGAGGCATTAGATAATATTAATTAAAATGCTATTCTCTACTTGTAGATATTAAAATTATCCATCAAGGATCAAATGGGAAGAATAGGCCTCTATAAATTCATTTTTATTAAACAATAATAAAAACAGTTACAATCCTTATTACAACATTACTGAAAAAAATAAAAACAGAAATTATACATATATATATATATATATATATTTCATACAATTTGAAAGAAGATCAGAAATCTTCCATGTATACATTTTGCTTCAACACTTGTGGTCACCTAAATACATACCTATGAGAAGTAACTTAAGTTGAAAGGCCAGCCAAGAACGCCACTCCGGTGGACGGCAACCAAGACGACCCATAAATGAACTGTGCCACAGTAAACTTGCTTGCCTCAACCGTGGATGTAATGACCCGGTAACCCGGCCATTTTACCCGTTGTCCGACTGCCCCACCCGGCCCATAATTCATATATTCACCGTAGTATAAAGTATCTAAGGCAAATGTGGCATTCCATTCTAGCCACCCTCTGGTATGAATGTGGTCACCCATGAATGACAACATGTACACAACTCTAGAGTACATTTTCCATGGCCGCCCTAGATATGTAGGGAAACTACCCTTTGATGCCTCAAGTTCTGGGGTGGGTAGGATTCGACATGCGTGGATCGAAATACCCGTATTTTGATTTGGATCTTTTCGGTTTTGGGCCGTGATTGTGTTTTTCTGCAGGTCCATGGGCTTGCGGGTGTAGATGCTACAGTTTTGAAACACAACAGCTGCATTACCAAATATGAAATCGACAGTACCATAAATGTCACATTCGCGGAAGAATTGGCGATTGGAGTGTACGTAGAGTGTGTCCTGGAAGCCGATTATGTTGCAGTGGTAGACCACTGCATGGTCCGCCCCAACACGGAGAGCCACCGCCTGATGCTTGGCTGGTCCGGCCCAGTTCTCAAATGTTATGTCCCTTGCAATGAACCCTTCTCCGGTTGCAGCTGTAGAGTTGCCATTAACCAAAGAAAATAATAAGGAATTAAATTGAACTCTATAAATTAAATCGAAAAGTTAAAAAATAATAATAATAATAATGAAGAAATCAACCAATATGTAAATTATTCAAATGATCATAGCCCCAGGGGCGGAAACAGCCGCCCTGGGAAAAAAAATTAATTAATATACATTAATGCTTTTAAATATTATATATATATATTATCTATTAATTAAAGAATTAAAGTTAAGATTATCTTTTAGTAAAGATAAAATACACCATATGATCAAGTTTTTTATTTCCTCTTATATATATATATATATATATATATATATATATATATATATGTATTTCCATGTTTAATTCAGACTCAATTACTCTTGAAAAAAAAATATCCATCCCTTTGTCGGTTCATTTTAAATTTTAAAGTAAGTTGATTTATAGTGGTTTAAAAAAAAGTTATTACACAATTTCAACTATACGTACGTTTTTTTAATTAATGAAATTTTTCCCGAAAAATCGAGACATACCTTTGTCAATATATTTTTTTTTTATAACAGCCCACCTCGAAAAAAAATTCTGGTCTCACCCCTGCATAGCCCTGACCCACCTCCAATAACGTGATACTAATTCTTAAAATTGTAACCATCCATGAATTATAAGGACAACATTATCCAATACATTTTTCACATACATTATCCAATGAAAAGAAAAGAGTCCATCATACGTTAGATGATGGAGAACAGAAAGTGCATGATCATGATCTACTCTCGTATTTATAGATATCGATTTTATATGGTTGACATAATATGTTTGTCTCATTTTAATTTTTTTCATACGAAGAAGAGAATAATGAAGACATTAAAAAGCACTACGGTCATCTCTTTTTATTTGGAATCTTTATTCATGCTATAGCTATAAATATTGACCTGAACTTGGGCTGCCCTAGTGCTTTTTATGTAGAAACCTGTAATTTTTGGCATGATACACCAATATGAAACAATTTTATAGGGTTAATGTTATTAAACACATTGCAAAATTGATCGAATAGGACAATTTTCAACCCATCCTATGAGCTTGACATGAAAATGACACAAATTTAGTATAAGATTTTGGATTCTAACACGGTAAATTTAAGGGTTCGTGTTTTTTTTTTTTTGAAAGAGGTTTGTGTTCAGATTGATAAAAAATTAAACCAACATGACAACATTAATGATAACACAGATTTCCCATCCCACCAATATTTTATGACCATGAACTATTAGCAAGTAGAAGAAGGTATTAAGGGGGGCAGTTTCGTCCAAATGAAAAAAACAGTTATATGCAATTTGGATGGCAAGAATGAGACAGTCAACAGTGACAGGCATGAAACTTCCATATCATTTCATGCCCAGCTTAGATGTGGCCCATAATTTGCCCCCTTACAAAAGTAAAATCCATTTGAAAAATATTTTATAATTTATTTATTATATAAAGAAACCAATAATAACGTATCAATTAAAAAACTAAATAATAATTTTTGTATTTTCTAAATTATTATGCACTTTTTAAAAAGAATAGAAAAATAAAAGATAAGGTGAAAAGGTAATTTTACCAAAGGATGCAGTGTGGAATGTCGTCAACCGTTGTTGAACATTCTTCCCACCCGAAATGACTGTTTTACCCTTGCCGTCTCCTATGAACATCAAGTTCTTTTTCTTCCTTCCTACTTTCAAATTATCCTCTTCGTACCTGAAAATCAATCCAACTTAATTAAACAAGATTTGATATTCGTAATTTTAACCCATTTTTTTTTAAATTGGAATACATTTGGTATTTTTTTAAAATACAATTTAGTAATGTAACAGCATAAAAAAAAGTTAAACTCAAACTAGTTTAAACAATTTTGTAGTCCAATTAAGTGAAAATATTTCATGAGTTGTTCTAAACTTTTGAACAGCAATACTAAGTCAACACTTAATCAATTGCTTTTTTTATTGGTATTTTGTGTGATAAAATAAAAAATCATCCTTGATATACAAATTAAATGAATAACAATTTTATAAATAAATAGAAGAATATGTCGACAATTTTGTTTGTTTTATTTTAATTTTTAAAATACCGTATTTAACTAATCTTGTCTTTGAAATATCATTTTTCAATTTTCATTGCACTTTTGATTGTTGCTGAATTTTATGGAAAAGAAGAAGAAGTTGAAAACTTGAAATTGAAAAGGTTAAAATGAGTTTTCTTAAATTATAGACATTAAAATAATAAATAAACTCTCTAATCTTTCCAATGATAATGAAATTTAATAAAGTAATTCACTGTCAACAACAGCAACATAAAAAGACCAACATAATTCAAAGAAACTTAGGTAACTCTTTGACATTTAACCATCAAAGTAAATTCACTTGGAAAAAAAAAATATGATTATTCGGTGAAGTCAATCAATCAATCAATGAGCAATTTATTAAAAAAAGAGAGAGAGTAAGGATATTTATGTCAATTCGATAAAAGAATTAACGACTTTTTACGAAAAGTTAAAAAACAAAAGCAAGAAAAAAAAAACTTTGATTTTACTGCGTGAACTTACGTTCCTGCCCTCACGTAAATAATTGTCCGGCGAGTACTATTTTCCGGTGCCTTTTTAATCGCCTCCGTGATGGTTTTAACCGTACCATTCCCGTCCTGCGAGACGATAATATCGGCTTGAATCGCCGATACGGGAAGACCCAACAGGCGCCTCTCTCTCTTGGCCAACCATCTCGGGAAAGTATCGGCCTCCTCCAACAGCCTCCTCTTGTTCTGTATCGGGATCCCCGCAAAATCGTCGCTCTCACTCGCCGAAAAAATGGCCAAGCAATTGCTGACAAGCTCGGACAAGTCTTTCAGCTTCTCCGTCATCTGATTCTTCACGTCCCCGTTAACGTCCGCGAATCCCTCCGTACACGTGTCCTGATTAGTCAGTGAGGAGCTGAGCCACGTCATCACATCCTCTCTGTTGAATATATTAATATTTCCGTTGTTGGCGCCACCAGGTGTGGTGGGCGCGACGGAGCCGAGAGAGCGTGAGAGAGCGTCCACGGAGTCGTCGAGGAGCTCGATGCAGTCTTCGAATGCTGACCGTACACGTGGGTCCATCTGGAGGTAAGAGATTCCGGCGGAGTAGTAGAGAGCCTTGCTGAAATGTTGGAGGGTCATGTTGAAGGAAATGTGGACCAGGTCCTGCTCCGACGCCGTCAGTGACCCCGGGAACTCAACCAGCGAGTTCACACAGAGACTCGGGTACAGGGTCTTGCTGCAAGTCTTCGAGATGGCCTGTGTCGGTTTCCGGGCCAATAACGGGCCGGGTTGACCCGCCCGGGTTCGGAGACCGACGAGGATGACGGCGGAGACGGCAGAGGCCACTATTAGTGCTAGAGAAAGGACGGAGAGGAAGATGAGCTTCTTTTTGTTTCGTGTCGGTGGTGGTGATAGCGGTGGTGGTAGTGACGTGGCGTCATCTGGTTGGTTCATGTGCAACGAACCTCCTGGTTCGGATGGTTCGAGCCTACCGTACCCCATTATTTTTGGTAGCTACTTAAAAAAAAAATTTTAAAAAGCCTAGAACGAGAGAAATTATTTATTAAAACTTGAAGTTGAAGCAATGTAAGTGCATGGAAATATAGGTGGGGAGATCTTATAAAAAGGGTGGCGGCGGCGGAGATGGCGGTGGTGGTGAGACTTGAGAGAGAGGAGGGAGGAAGGGAGGGGGTGAAATAGAGAGTTGTGAGTGTGGTTGGTGTCAAGTCTAAATCGAGAGGAATTAGCTGTACTCTACTGCCAATGCCTAAATGGAATAACAGACTTCTATTCCTTTTATTTTATTTATTATTTTTGAATTTTGTAGAGTTAAAAAGGAATTAATTATCGAATACTATATAATTAATTTAATTTTAGTTTATACTATACGTACATCATGAATGAGAGTGTGTAAAGGCAGGCACTTGAAATCCAAATTAATTAATTTAAAGGCTTTCAAAAGTTTTCACTAACTTTGGTGGGAAGTTATGTGGACCAAATTAAAGACTTTCTTTTCTAATTATTTGTTTCTTTTGGATTATGTAATGTGCCGGGGAGACTCTTTTTTCTTAATAACAGATTAACAAAAATACAAACATCAAACATGTAATCCATCTTCATTAGATTAGATTTGATTATAAGTGCATTGGAATTTGGAAAGACTTTTTTTAATAACAGATTTACAAATATACAAATGAATCGATCTTGTTGGAATTTAATTATTAACATGGTTGGAAAAAATAATAATAATAATAAAGAAGTATATCTTTTATTCCGGTTTGGAGAGAAGGATCCAATGGGGTTTTATACTAAATGATTTTAAAAAAAAAATTAAGCATTTGAAGTGGTTTTTTTTTTGTCTAAATAGTTTTTAAAGAAAAGTTTAATCAAACATCTTTTTTGGAAAATCACCTTGAACTCTTTTTTAATCTTCAAAAAAAATTATGTTTAATCTCAATTTATAGAGATAAAAAAATTCTCTAAAATTTATAGTTTTTTTTTCTTATAATGAACGACTTGCTCTTTAGCAAATAGGGGGTAATTTTTTAATTTTTTAATTTTTAGGAAGGACGTTTTAATTTTAATTTTATTCAAATCTAGATATAACGATCAAATTTAGGTATCATAACAAATTATTCTAACCTTCTAAGTAATTGTTCGGGTTTGGGGACCAAACAAGAATCTTGTAAAAGTTTTGACATGAGAATTATAATTTCTATTAGGGATCTAGTTGTATTGTAGCTAAACCTATTCTATTAAATTTATATATTTTTTGAATATAAAAATTAACTTTTTATCATAATTGTTTTTACATCAATTTTTTATGAGATTTTTATTCCCAAAAAGTATATACTCAAAAACTGAAGTCCCTATTATCACATGCAGATCAGGTGATACTACAGCTGGAATTGTGATATTGACCCTTAATATATACATGCATGCAACTTCAGGTAATGATTTTGCGAGAGTAATTAGAAAAATAATTGATAAAGTTGTAATCAAAGTCAGCTAATAAAACAATCTACTATATTACAACTATGTCACCGTCCTGATACAGTCAGGAGTAAACCTATAAACGTATCACAAACTTGAAATACATATTTTGTTAAAATTAATATATCATTACAAAATTAGTTATTTTAATATATATATATATATATATATTATATACACACTGTGGTTCTCTTGTCAGGACATCTTGACTTTATAATTTCAGAACGTCCAATTACAGGCCCACAGCCTCACATTAATAAATACTCACACATAATATGAATGTGTAACTGTGGTTGGACGTCTTTAACTTATAATTTCATGACGTCCTTAGAATAGTGACTGTATTGTCACCGATAAAATATCTTTCTACTCCCATTTTTCTTCCTACACCCATATTAAAAAAATTAACATTATTAATTTTATTCCCTACCCCCTTTAAAATACCAAAATTATCCTCTAAGTATTTAAAAAAAAATTTAAACATATATTTTTTCTCATTACAACCATTTTTCTCATTTTACCCAATTTTATGATTACACCCATAGTTTCAAAATTTGTAAGAACAAGTTTCAGATTTTGTAGCATGTTCTTACTGTTTTTTTGATTCAACTCTGTTGACGGCGATTTTTGGATTGTATGAATTCAATCACACGTCACACAAAACACGTAAGGTTTGCAATTATATAATCGAATCAAAAAGAAATAAAAGATATCATGCAAGCAAGATTTTACGTGGAAAACCCGAAAGGGAAAAAACCACGGTTGCCGGTAACGGCGAGAGGGAAAAAAATCACTATATAATTATGATTACACACATAATCTTACTTGCTCTCTTGAATCCTTAATGATTCGCTAACCCATGTTGGGTATTTTTTAGATCTACTTATACTTGCATAGAATCCTAGTTCTTGGAGTACAAGTAAGAGAAAGGTAGTAGTGATTTAATAAAACTGTGACTTGTTGGAATCGTTTTAATCTCATTAGGATTTTGCCTATTTAGTGTTCTGATAACTCTGATGGAAATCCTTTTCCTTGTCAGAGTATGTTTCTTGCAACCTTATTTGAGGAGGATTCTTCTTTACGTGTTTGATTCGTAATAATGTTATCAACACGCTAAGCATCTGAATGTATCTAGACATTGTTCATGTGTCGCTTACACGATCGTCCTCCAAACCCGACCAGATCTCTTTTACCCCCGACTAAGGATCTTCACCCGATCAAGTAGCTAAACCTGATCAGCTAACTTTCCTCCGATCGTTATCATGATAACCTAATCGATCTAATTACCTTGATCGGGTATCCAAAACCCGACCATTTAAGTAACTCTGATAAGAGTTATAGGGTTATTTTCTGATCACTTTAGGTTGATTCGATTTTGGTTGACATGTCAATAGTTGTTTTATGCTGACATGTTATTTCTTCAAATTATACCAATAACAATACCCTCCCTTAAACATTCAAACCGAGCACTTGGTTAAACGACAACCATTCGTTCGGTGAGATATGTTTAACTCGGAAGCCTTTTGTCTTGTAGCTCTTTAAATGCGTAATAATGATGGACAACTAACTTTAAATCCTAGCCACAAACGGTTGATTTGCATCGATGATTTGACACAACTGACACCGGCGTTTTAAATTTCAAACGACGCGTGATCTTCGGGATTCGAATACCAACCACTACTCTCACATGACGTCATTATTGCCTATAAATACTTTTAAACCCTTTCGTTTTCCCTCTCACGCATTTGTTTCTTTTAATTTACACAACTAGATAGATTTGATGTTCAACTTATAGGTGTATGAAGTAAATTTAATTTCCAGTTATAAAGCCGTGTATTTTAAGTAATTAAAAGTAAAGTGTTTTAGAAATAAAAAAGTTTCATTAAAACATGGATATAGGAAGATTTTTTGTGGGTGGCAATATAGCCACTCATAGGAGAATTCTCAAGTACAAACCATTTTATGTCTAAACCATCCACACCATGATGAAATATAATGAGATTTTTTTGTATGCATGATAAGAAAAATGAAATATACTTATAGAAAAATTTCAAAAACCTTCAAGTTTGGGAACTAGTTTTCTAAAAAATTGAAGCTAAAATAGTTTTTAAAAAATAGGAGAACATAGGAAAAAGAAAGAAAAATAGGTCTTGGATCTGAAAATTTTCCAAATCTTTTCTCCAATCATATCTCATTGATCTTAACATTTGTACATAAAATCTTATCAAGATTTCGTTATGGTTTGGACAAAAGATGGTTTGCAATGTGTCTATATATATATATATATATATATATATATATATATATATATATAAATGCAGTTTTTCTCTCATCATGACGAACTGATTTTATTTATATCAGTTCAATAACTATTAACCATTGGATTCACATACTTCAATTTAGTCAAAGTCTTCTTAAACTAAATCAATGACTCACAAGTCTCGTCCTAATTTTAAAAGTTCAATTCGGTCATGAGGAAAGAAAAACTATATATATATATATATATATATATATATATATATATATATATATATATGGGCTGCCCTTAGGTGCAACGTTGCATTGTGCAACATAAATTTTTTTTGACTATGATCATGTCTTCTTTGGTACAACCACATCAACTAATATGTGATTGCATATTCTAACATGAGATCACAATAATTTAATTGTGTGATCACATGCAATTCATATATGATAACATTATATATATTTTGTGATCACATGCAATCATATGTACCTGATCACATACTATTGCATCATGTAATGTTGCACCGAAGAATGACCCCATATATAGAGTAGTTATAAAGTGATGAGGTATACCTTATTTTAATTTCGGTAAGGACTTTGATGAAATCACATATATTTTTATGAATTTTGATTTGAACCTTTTTTTGTGGATGGTACGTTTAATGAAATGTACCTATAAACAAAATTTGAGAATTTTTCAAGCACCAGAAGTATTTATCTCGATTTTATTAAATATAAAGGCATCAGGAAAATGAGATAAAAAATAGGAAAATTAAAAAAAAAATTATAGTACTTAAAAAATTCTCAAGTTTTATTCATAGGTAGATTTCAATGAATTTATTATCCATAAAAAATTTCAAATAAAAATTCATAAAAATATATATGATTTCATTAAAGTTCTTACCAAAATTAAAATAAGGCATACCTAACTTGAAAACTACTATATATATATATATATATATATATATATATATATATGAGTTGTTAAAATCATGCATGCTAAATTTGATTATTAGATGCAAATAAAAGAAATAATTTAGTTGATTAACTCTAAATTATTTTAAGAATCAATTTCATTTAAAATTATTTTTCTCTATACTAAAGTTTGATATATATCAAGTTTTTAAATTATTAGAGAAAATAAATCATAAAAGTGAAACATTTTTTTTTGTGTGAACAGAATATATATATATATATATATATATATAGTATTTTAATTTCATTGGTTAGTTTTCTTAAATTTTCTAACACTATTGGTGCTTGTTTTGTGTAATTAGCACTAATTTAATAATTTCAGTTTTAATAACATTAAAAATGTTTTTTCGACAAAAATATCATTCAATTACTAACACAAATTTCACTTATTAAGTCTAGCATTTTTATTTAAACTTTTGGTCGAGACTTGTTAAGTCTCATGCTTTTTTTTTTTCAAACCTTTGGTCGAAACTTAATTTGTCATTGGTCGAGATCGACTTATGAAGTCTCGCATTTTTTTTTTCAATTCTTTGGTCTTTAAGTTAAGTAGGGGTATTTTAGTGATGTTAAAACTCAGTTTAATAAGTTAATGACAAGCTTACAAAATCAGCACACAAAAATGCTATTCGTGCCCGTTAGTTCTTTTGGTTATCTGAGTTTGTTCTGTATTTGTATTACATTTATGTTTGAAATTAATCTTTAGACTTTGGTAATTCAAAAGCAGTTTATAATTTGTTATCTTAAAGAAAGAAATTTGAACATGTAGTGCACTTTTTTGTATCTGCAACTCAGATTACAAGTTTAGTTAAAGTTGAACATGTTACTGGAAACTCAAGTAAATATTATGAAGTAGTTGAATTCTTATTGTTTATAATTAAATACTTGTTTTTTTAAAATGATTAATTTCTCCCACTTTTCATGGATGAAAGCTGATCAGTTGAGATTCTTTTCCATTTTGCCACCACTTTGTTCAATCTCTTTATATCTTTTTTCTCACCTTTCCAAAACTTTGTTTGCTCTTTTTTCTTTTTAGGTGGTTCTTTTATACCTTCTAATTTAAGTTAATAAATTAACCTCCAAAGAGTTTGCATTATCGTTGGTTAAATTCTCATAAAGAATCATATCTTTAAACTTGACGTGGATTAAGTGCAACTTTTTAAGGATTAAAAGTGCGAAAAAAGCATTTCGCATTTATATGAAAAAGCATTTACTTAATTGAGTTAGAGAAGCACATCATCTTTGTATAATTGTATGCCTCCGATGGTAATCCGAGCAGCACATATAGTTCTTGATCTCGTTTAGTTCCGACCTACCTCGAATGGTATCATATTTCAAGAAAGAAAATTGAGTTATTTATTTAACTATTACAATAAATTTAGATTGGGAATGAGATGTGATTCGAACTCACAACCTCATGTATGTAGATGTGAGGGTGCCGGCAAACCAACCGAGCCAACCTCGTCATGTAAAAGAAAAATGAGTTGGACATATTCTTCTTGGTCCTAAAAAACGTGGAACCAATAAATTCTTATACTTCTATAAACTCTAATTAATAATAATAAATAGGAAATCTCTGTAATCTAAAAAACTATGACATGCTAAATAAAATATCAAATGACATATTGTAATTGGAAATAGAAATGGACAATTATCCTCTTCTGGATTATTTTTTTTAGTGAATTTTGAAACCAGAAACTATGATTGGTAGTTAAATGAAATTATATAAGAACACAAACAGATTTCAAATATATATATATATATATATATATATATATATATTAATAGTAAAAGACCATATCAATGTTACAATTTATAAATAAAAAAAAAATCAAGTAGAGTTCAACCAGGACAGGTCCTTATCCCTTTAATTGTATTAACCCTTTCTATTTGGGGGAGGGGGAAATCCAACACAAAAACTATAATACAAATCTCGTACCTTATATTTTTAAACAAAATGTAATAAATAATACAAATCTCACACCTGATATTTTTGAACAAAATGTAATTTCTTTATGAGTTAAAGGTATCGATACAAATAAATAAAATGTGCCGCTGTTTTATATCTAAAAAATTATCTATAGCCAAATTAATCTAACTTTCTTTGCGATTTCTATTTCAATTACGTAATCAAGATTGTGTGTGAGTAATTACATCATCATAGACAAGATGAGATAGACTCTCAGTTGCAAGCACATATTTTTACATACAAGAGGTTGTGAGTTCGAGGTATGCCCGCTCCCCAATCCTAAAATATTGTAATAGTTTGAAAAATAATAATAATAAAATTAGCCTAACAAAAAACATTAATAAAGATAGTCACAAACTCCCAACCTAAAAAGCAGTTATTAGGTGTGAAATTTTCCGTATGGAGTAGTGGATTGCTACAGGTAGCTATTGGATTGCTACCAGTCGTAATTCAATAGCCACATATAGCTGTTGGATTGCTACCAATAGTAATCGACAATCCCATGCGAAAAACCCCGCACCTGATAAATGATACCGACCTAATAATCCAATATTTACTTAGTTTGTTTTAGACTTTCAGTGGAATCTAAATAAATAATAATAAGTGTATATAATAATGCAGACACAAGATGAGGTAATAATAAATACAATAATAGGAAATTAAAATCCAAAAATGAATTGATTTTGTTTATGTTTTCATTGTTAATGGAATTATGGAAAAGATTATTAATTCATTTATATTATTAAAATAATAGAAGGGGTCAGGTGAATATTATTATATACATTATATGCATCATAGTTTAAGTAGAATTGAATAATTGTTGTGATTTGATTGATTGGGGGGTGGTGTTGTTTACTGGTATGTGTGGGAAGTTTATTATCTAGATTATAAGAATATATAACTGAACCGTATATGTTGTGATTAATTTTAATATGAGTGACTTTCTGATTTTCTATCTAGATTATAAAAGTGTATATACGAACCCTATATATAGTTATTAATTTTGATAGATCGCCTGTGACTTCAGTGCCAATTAAAAAATTGGTATAATAAATAAAAAACATTAAAACCATGTCCAAATTTTTAAAAAATAAATATTGCAATGAAGAAAGAATGACACCTAAAAACAGATAATTAACACAAATACACAATACAAGATACTGACAACAAAAAGATACACAATAAAATGCTTAGCGTATTCAATGTTTTTTTTTTTGGGTTGATATAATGTGTATTTAAAGCTGGGCAATAGTTTTGCATGACAGAGAGAATGTATTGAAATCTGTTATACCTAACAAGGGTAAAAACATAATTTTACATGAAGTTGCAAGTGTTTGAAAAGATAAAAAGATGGGCCAGAGAGAATCCACCGACAGTCATGGGTTGTCCGAATAGTAACTACGTAATGTCTTGTGTTTTAATTTTATTTGTCAAACGATGTGTTGTTATAAACAATGTTGTTTCGTGTCCTGCTTTCAGTTTTGAGTTTTGTCGGACCCTATGCCTCATCATATCTACGTACATTCTAAATAATCCTGTATTTGTACTTGTGTTTGTTTGGTTACCTAGGAAATTTTTAATCTGACTATGAAAAGTAAATATTAGAAGAGGAGAAAAACTTAGGTGGAACGGTATCCAAAGAAATTATGTTAATGTTTCTTAATTTTATTAGCACTTGATGGTGAGATTGTCCCACACCCGCATATAAGTTTTTCTCTAAAAAGAGAGATAATAGACAGCACAAATGAACTTTGTTAATGTGTTGCCGGACGACCGACTTATAAATTATAACATATGACAAATTATGAGTCGGCTTTCGGTGAAGTGATTCATGGTTGTATTGCGTTTTTCTTATTTATAGTCTGTCATGTGACAATTGACTGTTGTAAGAAAACACACACATACAAATTTAAATCACATGCACTCAATCCACTATCAGAGTTTGATTATAATCTCTATGTCTATCACTTTCAGTCTCTCTATAAGTTGCTCTCTCTCTCTCTCTCTCTCTCTCTCTAGCAATTTCTCACACCGACTAAGTATAGGGAAACATAAGTATTTATATTGGAGCACAAGAGTAAACCAAAACCTTAAAGGAATAGGTTTCTTTCTATACAAGAGAACCCCTCGCGCACAAAACACGCAAAAACCGTGGTTTGGGCCGCGGTCTACAGCCCGAGCTCTAGACTGCGGTAAAACCTTTAGAATCCATCGCTCAGTAAATGGTGGTGTGTGCGCCTTTGCCTTGGCCACAGATATGCCATGCTTAACTATCTTGAATTGACGGTTGTGTATTCCGCAGTTTACGCCTCCTTGCCTTGGTTGCAGTCTTCACTTTTTGGCGATCTTCAGGCTGCACATAGCCCAACAATCTCCCACTTGAAAACTGAAAATCGAATAGACTTCTTCCTTATTCCTCGATGACTAGTAGACAGTTATGGTGTGATCATTCTCTATGTCTTCAACCTTGAAGATCCATTGAAGTTGTGCACAACTCTAGTTTCTCTGTAATGACAGGATTGGTTAACATGTCAGCCATATTCTTGCTCTTGTGATCTTCACAAGCTTCAACACCTTATCTTCGATTAATGACCAAATGAAATGGTAGCACATGTCTACATGCTTGGTCATAGAATGAAACACTGAATTCTTGGCCAAGTATATCACACTTTGACTGTCACTGTGCAACACATTCATCACCTACTTAATTCCCAAATCTGCTAACAACCTCAGTAACCATATCAACTCCTTGCTAGCTTTTGTCACAACCATGATACTCGCTTTTTGTGTCGTTAACAAATTGCGGATCAAAAATGTATTTATAAAAAGTCCTACACAATGTGCTCTAAAGTTTTGAAAACTTAGTAAAGCGGTAAGCGAGGGTATCGTCCACATGGAGGTGTCATCCGTCGATTGTCTCTTGTTTAAGTGATTATTGAAAACAATGTAAATAAGAACATGGCAAGGGTGAGAGTGGTGTGTGTGAAGTGTAAAATGTTGTGTGTGTGTGTGTGTGTGGAGGGGGGGGGGGGGGGGGGGGGGGGGGGGGGGGGGTGGAACAAGGGCAGTGGAAAGAAACAAATAGAGAAAACATAAGAGAACATTGAGAGGTGAGGATGATGATTAAAATGATAAATATAAAATGGTGGATAGGAGAGATGCAAGAAAATGGAAACATGTGGTACTCATGACCACCCAAAACATTCGCGCCACTTATAATAACTAACCGTAAAGACACTCATAGTATATCGGGCTAATCTTCCTAGCTAGAGTTTAAGAGATGGCTTGGATTAGAATGCTCACAATCCACCTCTTCCACTTTTGCTTAGGATAGATTTAAGGTAACCTGGATGGCTTGGATTGAAATGCTCACAATCCACACCTTCCAATTCAAATGAGATTGGTTAAACACCTTAGGTGTGGATGGTTAAAATATAAATTGATATCTAATGGAAACCAAGAGTTGGAATGCCTACTTGGCTTATAAAGACACCACAATTCAACCTCTACAATGAGTTGATGCCTACTTGGCTTATAAAGACACCACAATTCAACCTCTACAATGAGTTGATGCCTGCCCAACCCAAGGTGAGTATTAAATGCATTAAAGACCAAAATCAACCACTAAGTGATATGGGAGTTGGAATGCCTACCCACTTCACAAAGATTTCAATAAAAGCTTAGTTACTTTAATAAGTTCAATCAATAACCAAGAATCAAGAGTTGGAATGCCTACTTAATTCAAGAGATAATTAAACACAATTAAGCACAATGAATTGAACCAATACAAGAAGATATCAAATGCAAATCAATCACATAAATGGAACTAGTATTATGGTTTACATATTTCCTAAACGGGGATACACATCAAATAAAGAAAATACAAGAGAAGAGTAAAGAAGAAACCCAAGGTTGTCAATCCCGGATCTCTAAGCTTGGAGAGTGGCCCAATTGTCATCTCGAATCTCCAAGCTCCATTGAAGCTCCTCCTCATCATAGATAAGGTAGTGTGCTCTTTCCTCTTAAATACTCCTCAAAGATGGATGGTGATGGTAGTAGGTGGTGGTGGTGAGGCAATCCATGGAGGACAACCTCTATGGATGCCTTTGGAAGCTCCCCTCTCTCTTGATTTTGTGGAGAAGATGAAATTGAGAGGATTTGTTGTCTTAAATGGATAATTGAATGAATAATGGATCATTGGTCTTGTGGCAAAGTGATGTATTTATACGTTTGAGAGGCTAGGGAAAGAAATAGGCGTGAAATGACGACTTTGCCCTTCTTAAAATGGCTGAAAAAGCGACTTGAGTATAGCTGGAACACGTAGTTCACGGGTAGGGACCCGCACACTTACCTGCGCACAGGCTCTTCACAATCTTCCTTCACTCGGTGCACGGGTAACTGCACAGGTAGTGCATGGGTAAGGGACCGGTGCACTATGCTTCTAGGCACTTTTTCATTGAATTTCGCCTTGTTTTTCTCCCGAAGGTCTCGGTTTCCGCCTCTAGCATCTGAAATCCATTGAATGCCTACAATCACTACAAAATGAGCCATTAGACACCTAAATATACTCGAAAACAAGCTAAATGATATGGAATTGAGGGCCAAAATGTATGACAATTTTTGGCACGATCAAGCCACATACTCTACTTTAGTTGTAGATATCATCACTATACTCCCTATAGTGTGCTTCTCTTGTGATCCACCTCTCAAGCAAAATTGGAATCCACATAGCCTTCCAACTTGAGCTTATCTCTTCTAAAGGTTAGACACCTCTCTATCGTAACCTGTAGGTATCTTAGGATCCAGTTCACTGCTTCATAGTGTTGCTTGCCTGGATTGGACATGAATCTACTCACAACTCCCTTTGCATGGTAAATAGCAAGTCTAATGCAAATTATGGCATAGGTTAGGCTTCCAATGGTCGATGCATATGGTACTCTAGCCATGAATTCCATCTCATCAAGGAGCATATTTCTTTGAAATAATAGCAATAGTCAGCATTGCATCTGAAGTACCGATTTCATTGCATAAACCTATCGAACTTCTTGTACTACTATCAGGGAGCCTGTTTCAAACCATACAAGCTTTTTGTCAATCTACAAAATAACTTATCCTTGCCCTCTTTCACAAACCCCTCTAGTTCCTGCATGTATATCTCCTCCCCCAAATCACCATGAAGAATGGCAGTCTTTACATCTAACTACTCAAAATATAACCCTTTTGCTATGACAATACTCAAAACCAACTATATCGTAGTTAGTTCAACCACCGAATAAAAGATGTCAGTGTAGTCAATACATTCCTTCTACTGAAAGCCTTAGACCACCAATCTCGCCTTGTTTATCTTGGAAACATCATGCTCCTTCTTGATTCAAAACACCCATTTATTTTGTAGGTTTTCTTTCCACAAGGTAACTCGGCTAACTCCCAAGTCTGATCGAATACAAGTGACTGTATCTCATCCTTCATCGTAAGCTCCCACTTGCTCGCATCTTCCACCCCGATATCCTTCTTCATAGCACTCAGATTCTTTACAGTTTGTCACCAACAAGTATTGCAAATACCTTCTATTCGGAACATGTTGTCGAGTGGTTCTTCGTAGTATACTCTGGTCCTATGGGGATCTTCTCAAAGCATTCCCAACCTATGGATTAAGTACCCTCTAATCGATCATCTTACGGTATATGTTCATCAAGCTAGGGTTGTACACCTTGCTCTTCAACTTTCTGATTACCGCATTCGACTATCCTACCACATGATACATCCTCTGACCTAAAGTAGTCCGGCTCTCCCTGCTCATACGTCTATATGTTTATGTCTGCTTATGATTATCTTGCAATTTGGTCATTCTAGAGTTTATACCCAAACCCGTCTTTACCATAACCCACCAAGGTGCACTTCTCTGATTTGGCATCCAACTTGCTCATTACATGATCACCTACATTTATATAAGAGACACACCCAAACACTTTCAAGTGAGAAAGTTTTACCTCTTTCCCATTCCAGATCTCCTCTGGTATAGCTAGGTCCAAAGGCTTTAATGGTCCTCTTTTGATCAAGTACACTGTAGTATTGACTGCTTATGCCCAAAATTGCTTCAGCAACTTTGACTATAGATGCATGCTTCTGGCTCTCTTAGTCAACGTCATGTTCATTTGTTTTGCTATACCATTCTGCTGCGGTATCCCTAGCACCATTCTTATGAGCTTTATCCCGCTCTAGTAGCAAAACTTTTTAAACTTGTTGTCTTCGTACTCTGTTGGGTGTGCGACCAAATTCCCACACTGGCTATACATAGGGATCATTGTGGGTATATAAGTATAGACATTAACTCCATTAGTATATGGCCTTTTGGGTAGAGACCCAAGAGTAAATACGTCCAGGCTTAGGTCCAAAGTGGGAAATATCATACCAATGTAGAGAATGTGGGTTCCGTACTTATAACAAGTGGTATCAGAGCCAAGCCCCAGACTTAGCAGTTATAGTCAATCCAAACCAGGAGTTGGTGGGCCCCAGTTTAGCTCTCGATGGATCCGTAATTTGAACTCTTGAGGAGCGGACCTTGTTATAGCGTTTGATCTTTCTAGTATGGGGAAGATGTTGACGGAGATCGCTTAAAGAAAGAGGCCCAGACCATGAAGATAATGATGATCCTTTGTTTGATGAGAGGATTGTTGGGTGTGCGACCAAAGTCCCACATTGGCTAGACATGGGGATGATTGTGGATATATAAGTACAAACATTAGCTCCATTGGTATAAGGCCTTTTAGGTAGAGACCCAAGAGTAAATTCGTGCGGGGTTAGGTCCAAAGAAGACATCATCATTCCAATGTAGAGAATGTTGGTTCCGTACTTATAACATACTCTCATCAATTGTCTGAACGCAGATTCTTGATCTTCAAGCCTGTCACACTCTCGACTCTAGCTTTTCACCTTTTGAAAGCTTTAAACACCTCAAACTTGTGCTTTAGAAAGTAAACCCACACCTTTTTTAGTGTTTGTCGATGAACGTGACGAAGTACTATTTACCTCCGGTCGATGAGACTGAAGCTGGACCCCAAACATCAGTGTGCACTAGTTACAACTTCTCATTTGTCTGCACTCTTCCAGTCTTCTTGAAGCTCACTCACTTCTGCTTCCCGAGAATGCAACTCTTATAGAAATCTACTTTAATGGATTTAACCCCTGCAGTTTACCTCTCGAATGTAGGCACCTCAGCCATTGACTACTCATGTGCCCAAATCTCTAGTGCCACGGATTAGAATCCTCTCAACCCTTTGCCACTGCGGCCGAACCATACCCATCGGTAGTTGTGTAAAGTTACTCATTCTCAGTTGCTCGGGCGATTGTCATAGCTCCCTTCGCGATCTTCCACTTAACCTCTATGAAAGTTGTCACATACCCATCTAACAAGCTGCCATATAGAGATCAAATTCTTCCTCAAGTCCGGTACATGCCTCATATTGTTAAGCTTTCAAACTGACCCATTCAGCTTAATCTTCACATCTCCATTCCCAGTAACGTCGCATGCTTGATCATCACCAAGATACAGCTCACCCAAATTTCTAGAGTCGTAGTTCTTGAAAAAATCCCAATGTGAGGTAGCATGGAATGAAGCCCTTGACTGTAACACCCAAGACTCTATCTTGTTTTCCAACGAACAAATGAGGCGATTGTTTGACTCATCTGAAACATAATTCACACTGCTCTTTCCATCGTCTTTCTTTTCTGACTTACACTCACTCGAGTAGTGACCCATCTTGCCACAATTGCAGCACTAGATATCTTTCTTGCTTCACTGCTGATTACCCGAATTATCACCCTGATGGCTTCTGGACTTGGATTTACCTCTCGACTTTGATCTACCCCGTTGATTCCTGTTTCGATTTCTGCCTCTACTTTCTCTACTTTCAATATTCAGTGCTAAAGATAATGCCCCTGATCTTGTTTCACACATTCTAATTTCTTCTGTCATGATCATGTTCACAACCTGCTAGAAGTTTATCTTTTTTTTTCTGAAAGATTTGGCGATCGATTGACATGTCGTCTACCAATTCTCTGGCTTTCGGGTAACTATTATACTGCCTAAGAACTCCTCATCAAATACCATGGACACTGAGCTTAACCCATATTTAACTTCATTGAACTAGTTCATTTGATCCTTGAAACTCTGATTTTCTAAATTTACCAGCTTTTTGATTAGATGGACCTTCCTCGTTACAGATGGCTACTCATATAGGTTCGATATGGTATTCATAAGATTTGCTGCTGTCTTTAGATCTTTGACGTTGAAGGTAACTGATTTCGTCAAACTGAGACGAATCGCTCCCAGCGCTCTACGGTCAAGGAGTAACCACTCCTCTTTGGCCATGCCCTTAGGCATCTACTTGACCATCCAGTCTACGTCGTATACACTTTTAGGCTTCTCTACTATTGGCCATTGCAGGTCTTTCTGGTATAGATAGTCCTTTATCTGTATCCTCCAGAAACTGAAATTCTTACCATCGAATTTCTTAATCCTATAACAATCCACTATCAGAGTTTGCTTACAATCTTTGTGTGTCTCTCTCTCTCTTTCAGTCTCTCTATAAATTACCCTCTCTCTAGCAATTTCTCACACCCCCTAAGTATAGTGAAACATAAGTATTTATATGGAGCACTAGGGTAAGCCAAAACCCTAAGGCCCCGTTTGGTGCACAAGATAAGATATGATTATTTTTATGGGATAAGATTGGATTGTATAGAATATGATAGGATTAATTTGAATGTTATCCTATGTTTGATGCACAATAGGATATGATTAAAAATATAGTAATCACGTGTTTGGGGTAACCCATGGTAGGATTAAAAATAAAATGGTAAATTACATAAACTTACCCTTATTAAAAACAAAAATAAAAAATAAAATAAAAAAAAGAAAAACATAGTTTTGATCAATTTAGTCGGTGTGGTGGGTGGTGACTCATCAAAGAATCATAACTTTACCAACACCCATCCATTTTTTTTCTTCTTTCATTCATTAGTTCTTAATTCTCATCTTCTCTTCTTCAGTTCTTCGTCTGCCTCTCTTTTTCTTCTTTCTTCTTCTTCCTCATCTGTTGGTGAGCTACCAACATCTGATGCCCACTCGATGTGAACAACTAGCATCTCATACCCACTATATAGTTCAGATTCAGGCTAGATCTTGAAGCTTTTTTGTAGTGGTGTTTTGATCTCAAACTTTGTTTTTTATTCAAATCTGGTATCGTAAAAAAAATCAGATATCGTGTTGTTGAGATATTTTTTGTGGTTTTATTATTTTTTCTTAAAAAATCTCATCAAAAGCAGAATTTGGAAGAAATCATCATCAAGCAGCCAAAGTTGAAGAAACCCAGTTGTGTGGACTCGCCACCAATCTCACCAGAACCAGTCGAAACGAAGAAGATGAGGTTTGCTTTGACATTGATGGGGTGTTTGTGTAGTTAAGGAGATGGGAAAGAAATTAATCCATGAATTTGGTTGGGATTAATTAGACCTATTGGGATTAATTAGACCTATTGCAATGAGATAAAGCAGGCAAATGGGATAATTTTATCCAATCCCATTAGTCTTGCCAAACATGGGAATTGGATTAAAAATATGCCAATTCCTATCCCATTCCAGCTGCCAAATGTGGCCTAAAGGAATAGGTTTCTTTCGGCACAAGAAAACCCCTGGCGCACAAAACACACCAAAACTGTGGCCTAGGCTGCTGTTTGCATCTGCGCCCACGGTAAAACCTTTGGAATCCACCACTCATTAAACCGTGGTATGTGCGCCCTCGCCTTCGCCGCGGTCTACGCCGCACTTAACTCTCTGAAATTGACCGCTGTGTGTTCCGCGGTTTGCGCCTCCTTGTTCGGCGGTTTGCGCCTCCTTGCCTTGACCGCAGTCTTTACTTCTTGTTGATCTCCAGGCTTAACATAATCCAACATTGACATGATCGAGATCAATTTACATTTTAGTTGAATTTACGTGATTACGTCTATGGTACATATGAGTCATGCCAACATATTACTCTCAATAATGACGGAAACATAAATTTATTATTGCAAAGGTCAATATATTAAAATTAAAAATTTAAAAGGTGCCAAAATATAAATTGAACAAATAGATATATATATATATATATAAATTTTCATGAGAAAGTTTAAAATTCCTTTGAGGGAAGGGGGTCATGTCCTCTGCCAGCTTCCGGCCTCCCAAAGTTTTCTCTTATAATATGATTCTATATTGGGCTATGCTGCTATATTCGGTAACTATATAAATTTTAATTAACTCTAACAACACTAAGATGGTTACAATTTGCAAACGAGGCATTTCATATTTTAATTTTTCTTAATTTCTTTATGGAATTTTTTTCTTAATTTTTTTAGTTAATATTTTTCATTTGTTTAAGCGTTAGATCATCCTGTGTAGTTATAAATCATATAAACTAGCATGATGTATATAAATCTTTAAAGCAAGTATATCAGTATATATTATGTAGTAGCTTTTCATAAAAATTCACATATGAAGAATATTTACCGAATGGAATACCTATGTTGATTGCCGGAATATGATAATAAGAGGTTAGTAATATGTAGATCATCCATTTGCAAAGAATAAAACAATTTCATCAAAAAGTCAAACGAATATTTTTTATGAATTTGGATCTTCTGTTGATCTGATTTTTTAAATGATCTCATCTAATCTTATGATACATAAACATTGTAATGAATGTGTGGTTAAGATGTGATTGATTTTCACAACTACTTTATCAACAACCAATCACATGCTTTAAAAATGTTAGGAAAAAGATAAGATCAGCAGCCAAATCCACTTTTTATAGGCTTCTAATAATTAGATTAAATAATAGGTATAAAAAGATGACAAAGTTCTTACACTTGTATGCTTACTAGTGTATCAAAGATGGCTAAGATTAACCGAGATCAACCGAATTAACGGTTTATCTTACTGAGCTTATAAAAAAATCATTAAACAAATACTGTTGATAGTTAGCAGTAATACCTCCCTCTACATTAGTGGTGAGAGGTTCAAATCTCACAATACGCATTTTACAAGTATATGTGTAGAGTTTTCTCTCCGGTTTGTGGGAGTTGTTATCTTCCGTTATGAGAGTAGATATTGAGCCGCACATATATTGTTTGATCTTGGTAGTCCTATTATAATAGTTCTTATAATACTTCAAAACATAAATTTTATTTTTATTTTTATAATAATTTCAGAATTTGAAAAAGAGACATCACCTGAACCCACAATTTAAATGTAGTGGCGAAGCCAACTTCAATAAATTTGGAGGGGTGTTGGGCCGACCATAACAGATAAGTTAATAGGAAAGTGTAAATATCAAAAAATTTGGGCTAAAGATTAGAAAAGGTTAAATATATTAAAAAAACATTTGTCATTGCCATTGCTCGTGAGCTTAGGGACAGCCCAATGAGTCAACCTCATCTTATCTAATATTAATAATCTCTTAGTCTTTATATTTTAAAGGGTTTGACTAAGTTGCTATTAACAACAATGTTACTAGTTTAGTTATCAAAAACATATATTTTTTTATTTTTTATTTATTTTAATTATTTAAACATTTGAATTTCCACGAGGACGTGGGTTAAACACCCCCTCCCACGAATTTCTGTAATATTTTAGTTTTTTTTTTAATTTCATGGACTTTGGGATTGAAATCCAATGTCTAATTTTCACTCCAGCAATTATATCGTTACTGTCAATGTTTGAAAAATCGGCCGCCTAGATAGGGGTGTGCATTTTCGGTTTGGTTTGGGTTGAAGCTCAATGTCAAACCAAACCAATATGTTTCGGTTTGGCTATATTTCAACCCAAACCAAACCAATGTGCTTTATCAAACCGATTCAAACCAAACCAAAAAAAGTCGGGTTAGTTTGGGTAGGTTTATCGGTTTAGGTTTGAACTCAAAAATCATTTTTTGTATTATTATAAAAAAATTATTTAAATATAAAAATAGTGTTATTTAATTATTTTAAAAATTAAAAATATTATATAATTAACATTAACAATAACATGTATCATAGCAGAAAAATAAAAAAATAAAAAAAATAAAACTCATTTTCTAACATGCATTGGAAGGGAGGAGTAATTATAATTCATTTATTAAAAAAATAGAATATATAAAAGAAATAGGAGTGGTCCAATACCAAATGGTTGGGGAGAATGAATGAGAAAGAAAAAAAAAACTTATTTATATGAGAAGAAAATAAGTATAAATAAAAGTTACAAAACCCTGAGAAATATGGATTTGACTTTTATTAAATGTATGGGTTGGTTTGGGTTATATGACTTTTATTTTTAGCAACCCAAACTGAAGCAAACTTTGATCGGTTTGTTAAATGACAAACCGATTACTAATTTTTTTATATATGAAACCGAACCAACCCATAAAGTTTGGGTTGGGTTAGGTGGGTTGGTTCGGTTTGGTGGTTTTTTGCACACCCCTACGCCTAGACAGATTAATCGGCCGAATTCCTCTAGCAGGCGGTCTACTGTGGTGAAATGGCCAAACGGGGACCGATTAATTGGTCAAGTCGGCTTTATGAAGAAGTAGTTAATTGTAGGTTGAAAACCAAGACCCCAAGAGGGGTAAACATGTAGACCCAATTGATTTCTGTGCACAGATCAATTGTGCACATATCATTCTTTCTAATAAGAGAAACCCAGATGAAAAAGAAAACCTGAAACTTTACCTTGACAATCTAATAAGAACATCAACGCAGCTCTACAGCTGTTGAAAACACCTTAGCTTGTATATTTGTAGGAGGAAGAGAAGGGTCTTCTAGGGTTGTGTGAAAAGACCAACAAACCATGGACTTTGTTCTCTAATTTTTCTTGGGCTAATAACTATAAACATATGGGCCCTTAAAAATCCCAGCCAAGTTTAATTAGTTACACGTGCAATGAGCCCACATATGTAGAAAGATGTTGACTTCTAGAAAAAAAGGCATGCTTCATGAATCTCTTTGTTTTCTGTCTACTATTGTCTCTGCTTTATATTTTGTAATTTACTTCTTTTTTTTCTCTGCACAAACACTCTTCTATTGAATCTCTTATTAATCTCTCTCAGCTAAGAGGACTACAAGGATGGCAAACTCTGAATCAGTTTGTGATTTCAATGTTAAGGTCTTTTTTAATCACATTTTGAGCTTGCTCTTTGAGTTCTTGGACTTGATAATTGGAATTTGTTTGTGATTGGATTTTTTTGTAGGAAATTAAAAAAAAAATTCACCGGCTGATTAATCGCCAACTAATTAGCCTATGCGTTAGGCATTGGTTCTTCGTCCGACTAGAGAATAGCGCTTAGCGCTTACGAGAGCACTGGTTACTGTAATGTAGCTAGACCATTTTTTTAAATAACAAAATAAAAAACTTAAAATATTGTAAGGTAGAAACTTACACCAAGAGAGAAGATCGAACTTTTTTTCGGAGCTTTTCTAGTATAGCCACATTGAAGATACAAAAACTACATATTATAGTCGATCAGATCTACAATTGATTTGAATCGTCAAGGTGGGCACTGGCAACTTGCAAAACGAGGAAAAATAGAGCGGTTACTAACCACAGAAGGGGGTGTTCCCTTAGGGGGGCTCTCCGATGCTCAAGTCAGTTATTTGTTCGATTAACCAAATGAGAGAAAAAGATAGACAAACTGTAGCGTTCGATATGTCGAATCGAGCCAATTGTTAGGGTGATTGAATCGTTGCCAGGGATCGAATGATCTGATTGGTTGATGTTGAGGCCAAAAATGAGGCACTTTAGAGTGTATTTCTCTTAACCATTTTATGGAAAAATCCCTCATTGGGGTTTTATAGAGTTTGTATGTGTTGTGTGTATATGTGTTGTGCATATTATTATGTGTTATGTCATTCGAGTGCGTATAGTCCACGGATTATGTTTTCAGAATGTGGTCAGATTTGGTACCAACAATTGTCTCTCAAGTTCTCAGCTCTGCAAGTCTTTTGTTATGGAGTTGGGATCTTGACCAGTTGTATATTATTTTGGGTAAATTTGACTTAGTGTAGAATATGAGTGCTTTGATTATTAAAGTCTTATTATAGCCTTGGCATGCTCATTCGAAGGGTGTCCTTTCAGATATAGTTTGGTTCCGTATAACTTTTGGGGCACGAAAGTCTCGCCGATTTTTTTTGTAAGTTCCCTATATTTTGATTGGTTTATTTAGTTGACAAACCACATTGGGGTTTAATTTGTAAGGCTTAGGTTTTTTATTGTTCGTGGTCAAGCTTCAATGGCTTCCCCGAAACCTCAAGCTCAAGATCTCTTTAAGGAATATCTCTTGGTCTTGAATCATCTGAAGAGAATTAATTGTACACATACAATTCATGTATTTCCATATCACTTGCATTTGTGATTCCATTGTATGTGGTGCATCAGGTCTACCGCTGTGTGTGTCACGGTAAGCACATCGGACTGAACCCAAGAGCTTAAATGCATCTGGTCTACCGCTGTCCTTTGTGCGTTGTGCCACCGCTATGGCACTGCTGTGCGTGCTGCTATGTATCCCACAACGGTTTGGGTCAGACTTTTCAAAACAATGTTGTTTCTTTTTTGACCTCATATATATATATATATATCTTCTCTTCTTTTCCATTTCATTTCCAAGAGTCTAAAATCCCTCTATGGGAGAGGCAGAGTGGTTTCAAGAGAGAGACTCAAAAGAACCCAATTTTACTCAACTAATCCCAAATCCCATATGCATCTAGGATCATTCAAGCATCAATTTCTAATGGGTCTTCTTGTTCTTATAACTTGGTAAGTTGAACATGCCCTAGAATGTATTGCTTTCATTATTGTTCATCAATGCCTAGGATTATCATTTATTATGTTGTTTAAATGAATGACTCTTTTTTTAAGCTTATCTTGAATATGTTTGAGGCTTTGATTGTTGGTTGATATTGGTTCATCATTGCGAGCTTGCATTTAGGACATTATTGCCCTATAACTAAGCCTTTATGCTTTGCATATTGATATTGATAATTAGGAGTTGTTGATTGCATATTTTACTTCCTAATTAAGCATTTGGTGTTTGCCTGGCATTAATTGCATCTATAATATTTTCTTATATTCACTTAGGTTGTTTAATCTCTTAATTGTGTCAAGTCTTGTGACTAAGAGTGTTAGTACACAAGCAATTGGTCTAGAATAGCTATAAAAGTCTTGCGGGTAGTAGTGGTGCGTTCTATTCCGAGAATGGTGTGACTAGAGGACAACCTAAGTTGTAAACATCATTACATATAGTGGATTTGAGGACCATGCGTGGCTAGATGGATAGCCTATGAGTTTTGCCCAGTTGAAGGGTTTCTCACGTAAATCAGTTGACGTGTTTTTATTGTTTTCTGCAGTTTTAATTTATTAATTGCTTGCTTGTTATTTTTGGGTGATTTGATAATATTGACTAATCAAAAATTGGTAATCATTTTTGATTAAAACATATTCACCCCCCTTGTAGGTTATTTTAGTCCCTCTTTGTGTTGTTTCAATTGGTATCAGAGTAAGTTCCTAGACATATTTAGGTGATCCTTGCTTTTATTTGTGTATCTTGCATTTTTGCATTTCATTTGTTGCATTCATTTGCATACATACACCCAAACACCATGAGTGGAAATGGAGGAGGAAATGAGGGAGCCTCAAGCAGTAGACCCCCTTTTCTCACCGAGGTGAACTATGCCTTATGGAAATGCAAGATGAAGTCCTACCTTTTCCAAATAGATGGCCGTACATGGATGGTAATAGAAAATGGTTATACTCATTCAACTATGACCTCTACGGATGGAAGTAAAGTTTCCTCAATGGAGCACTCAAGACTTTGAAGCATCTAAATGGAACAACAAGGTAATGCATTCCATTCTTTGTGCTATGGTGACAATCAATATAAGTTGATCCAAACTACTAGGAATGCAAAAGAGGCTTGGGAGATCATAGAGACGGCTCTTGAAGGAACCGAGGTGGTTAAGGATTCCAAGCTCTAAGACCTCCAAACATATTTTAAGACAATTAGGGTAGAGGAAAATGAATGCTTCAATGACTTTCACGTGAAGTTGATGGACATTGAAAGCCATCAATTAGGTGATCCATACTTGGATAGGAGGATCAAGCAAAAAATCATGAGGTCACTTCCCGATAGGTTTGGATCCAAAGTCATGGCACTTGAAGAAAATAATGACTAGAAGAAAATGAAGCTGAGTGAATTTATTGGAAGGCTTCTAGCCTATGAGTCTAGAAAGGTTCCCATCCCCACACCTCCTAAGAAGTAAAAGGTAATGGCCTTGAAGACCTCCGAGATTGAGAATGAGGATGATGAATCGGATGAAGAAATGGCTTGAATGGTGAAGAGATTCAAGAAGTTCATAAGGTTTGAAAAGAAAGGTTTTGGATCCAAAGGCTAAGACTTGAAGAAAAAAACTCCTTTCATGAGGGTTGAACCAAGTCAAGAGAATAACAATAGAAAAGGCATCCAATGCTATGAGTGTGGTGGTATAGGTCACATATCACCCAATTGTGGAAATTTGAAGAACAGGAAGAAGGGAAAGGCAATGGCCGCCACTTGGAGTGATATTGATGACATGGAAGAGGAAAAAGGATCCTCGGATGATGAAGACCATATGGCAAATGTTATTGCCTTCATATTCTCTCTCAAGAGCAAATAAGTGGTTGATGATGATGATGATGATGATGAAGATGAAGAGAAACAAATAGAAGATTACTTAAGTGATGATGGTTCCTCATCTCACTCCACCAATGAGAATGTGGAAAGCATGGACCTTGAAGACTTCATCAAGCATTTTCAAAGTTCAAGGTTGAAAATGAAAAAAAGAGAATCTCAAGCTATCAACCGAAGTAATTCCTTTAAATGGAGAAGTAAAGATAGCTAAGAGGAATAAGGAAATGATGTAAAATGTGCTTGAAGAAGCTAGAGAAGTGATTGCTAAAATGACTTCAAGCATAGAGAAACTTGATCAAATGTTGGGTTGGGAAGAAGCAAAGTGATAAGAGAGGTCTTGGATATGTAGATGACAAAGATACCACTTCTTTAAGCAAGATGGTGTTTTTCAAAAGCATGGGCATTAAGGAACCTCTACCTCTACAACATCCTAGGAAGAAGATTGAACTAGGAGAGTCCTTAAATAGTGCCTAAATGAAGATGGCACCAAGAAGTCAAGCTCAAGCCCAACCAATGAGAGCTTTGATCGAACCAAAATAGATATGATTTTTGGCCCTCACTTTCTACTCTTTTTACTTGATTCTCAGGCATTTTCCCATGTTTTAACAAGTTAATAAAGTGTTTCAAGATTAAAGTTGCCACAAGGGCATTTGTGAAGGATGAGAAGAAATTGAGAAAAAAAAGCAAAATTGTGAAAAGTAGGGCAATTTACGGTTATGTAGCTTGAAGGCCAACAATGATTCATCTCAAATGAGTGCCGCTGCCTAAATGTCGCTATAAGGATACGTCGATAGAGAACCAACTGCAGCAAAGGCAAAGCCAATAAGTTGTCACGGTTGAAGTGTCGCTATGAAGGAAACCGCGACCGAGAGAAATAAAGTTGGAAAATCGATCAGGTCTTCTATTACGGCTAAATGTCGCTATCAAGTTAGCAGCGACATCATCACATATATTTATCGCTGGCTTGGGAATCGCTGCCGTGCAATCATGAAAGCAGATTAAGAGAAAGAGATCCAATTGTCGCGGCCTTACAACTACGAAAATGATGATGTTGGCAGCGATAACCAGATCGAAGACTGTATAACCGTTTGTCGTTGTTGAGGTTGTTGGGTGCACACCGCGAACTTGAGACCGCGGCACATGCCACGTCAGCAATTCAAGCAGTTACAAGGCATCACCTTGTGCTCAAATAAATACCTCTCTTCTTCATTTTTAAAGAGGGGCTTTTGGAATCACGAAATTTCCAGATTCTGAAGAGCCATTTTCTCCTCCATAATTCCCATACACAACTTCATCCAATTCTAAATTTGAACTACCTATTTCTTCCAAAACTCAACATAAAATCTAGATTACTTTCCCCTAATCATTCCTCTCTTCACATTCTCTTCATTTCCTACATTTGTCACTATCCATCTATCTAGACATCTCCTCATCTTCCACTCTTTACACAAGGATCAATAGGGCAATGAAGGATCAAGCAATCAAAAAGGTGGCCTATAGGTGATTTCCTTATCTTTTACTTCTTTTTCATTGTTCTAACTATGCGTAACTAAATCCCAATCTAGGGGATTAATGTGAGAAACTTGTGGATGTGGGTATTTGTTTGAGCTATAATATATGAATCTCGTTTTATGTTCTATTCACTTTTTAATTAGATTATCTTCATTATGTGATTGATTTTGTATGCCACTTGTTAATCACAATATTAGTAGGATAATTTGTGATAAAACTAATTAAGGATTGACACACTTGATTGGTTAAAGCACATAATGGATATGATAGATTGTTGGAGGATGTATCAACCCAAATTATCTTGGACTTGGATTGTAATTAACCAATCCCACCTTTATCCCCTATCTCTAATAGGTGAGGAATTTTGATGGGAAGTGTCATGGGAAAGCCCAAATGTATCCACAGGGACATGGTATGACTTCTTACTTTACTCTTACTTGTGACTTTTGTGGTGTTGATGGTCACATTAGGCCTAATTTCTTTAAATACGTTAAGAAATGTAGAATTGATGATTGAAAGAAATAGAGCTATAGCCAATATGCATGTTCCTAGGAAATCTAGAGCCAATGATCCTAAGGCCATTAGGAAAGAGAATCTTTCACCTAGGCGGATTAGAAGAGATGAATATTTTTGCTATGTGGCTCAAATTGCCTTGAAGGAGAAGCTTCTAATACTTGGTATTTGTATAGTGGGTGCTTTAGGCACATGACGGGGAACAAGATTTTCTTTGAATCTCTTGTCATGGAGAAATGAGGATTTGTCACCTTTGGCGATGGGTCTAGAAAGAAAGTGATAGGGAAAGTAAACATTTCCATTCCCGGTATACCCTCCTTGTCAAATGCTTTGTATGTTGATGGCTTGCAAGCTAATCTTATAAGCATTTCTCATCTTAGTGATGATGGTCTCTTTGTCTTGTTTGGTAAGAATGATTGCTCCATTTTAAAGTCTAATGGACTAGTGACAATTGCTATTGTCTTGAAGCTAGTGTCGTCTCTTATAATTTGTCCAAATGTGAGCAAGTCTAGTTGTGGCATCAAAGGCTTGGTTATATGAACTATCGAGATTTGAGAATCTTGGATAAGTTTAAGGTCATGTGTGGTCTCCCAGAGCCTGGGAAGAATGTTGATAGAGTTTGTGGTGTTTGTCAACAAGGAAAGCAAACCAAAAGCATGTACAAAAAAGGCAAGTATCTCACCACTAAGGAGCCATTAGAGCTTCTTCACATGGACAAGTCTCGGTGGCAAGAGATACATTTTGTTTTTGTTGATGATTTCTCTAGATTTACATGGACTTATTTTCTTAGAGAAATAACCGAAGCCTTTGAAAAATTTAAAATGCTTTGCAATAAAATTCAAAATGAAAAAAACTCCCACATTAAAAGCATTAAAGGAATTAGGAGTGATCAAGAGAGGGAATTTGAAGATGCTTGTTTTGAGAACTATTACAATAGTGTAGGAATTTCCCATGAGTTCTTGACTCCTAAAACACATCAACAAAATGGGGTTTTTAAGAGGAAGAATAAGGTCCTTCAAGAGTTGGCATGTATGATGTTGCTTATCAACAATGTCCCTAGAACATTTGGGCCGAAGCTGTCAATACGGCTTACTACATAGGAAATAAAGCTTTCCTAAGGCCCGGTATTAGGCAAACCTCCTATGAATTATGGAAGGGTAGAAAGCCAAATGTTAGCTACTTCCACTCATTTGGAAGTAAATTCTACATTCTTAATGACCGTGATCAACTTGGCAAGTTTGATGGTAAGAGTGATGAAGGAATATTTATTGGCTTTGACCTAAATAGAAAGGCCTATAGAGTATTCAACTTGAAGACTCTTAGTATCATGGAATCATCTAATGTTTTCATAGATGATTGCAGGCCTAAGACTATTAACCATGATGAGGTTGCTGACGTTGTTCATGATTCTCCTTTGGAGAAGAGTGGTAAGACTTCAAGTGATGTGAAGTCAAGCTTAGATGAAGAGGTTGATTGTGCAAAATTGTGTTATATTTTGGCTCTCAATTCCATATACTTTAGTTTGTTTTCAAGTGTACTTTGGTGTCTAATGGCTCTATTCTAGTCGATGCAGGCATTTTCAAGCAAAAAGGAGATTTGGAGACAAAAAAAGGCTGAAATCATAAAAAGATTGTGCAGAACATCCAACTTCGAAGGGTCATATCTCCCTCTTCATATCGAATCGAGTTTCGATCCAGATATATTAGAAAATCCCCGGAAGTTTAGTCTCCAGCTATTTTTACGGATTGCGATTCCTAGTATTCTAGGGGGAGTTATACTCACTTTAGTAACTACTGCACAGGGAGCTGCGAACCTACCCTTGAATTGCAAACCGTGAATCTTCTGGGAACAACCCATTGATGTTTTTTAGGCAATTTTTAGAGGGTCAATGTTGTCCTTTCATGCCTATTCGTGCCCTAGCTTCTTCTAACCTATAAATACACCATTTTCTTCAAGAACCAAGATACATTAGAATAGATAGATCACAAAACCCCTCTCCACACATCTTCTTCACCAAATCAAGAGAAAAAGAGAAGCTTCAAAAGGCATCCATGGATTGCCTCTCCACCACAACCTTCTACTTTCAACCATCCATCTTTGAGGAGGATTCAAAAGGAAAGAGCCATCTTACCTTGTCTATGAGGAGGAGGAGCTTCAATGAAGGATGGAGACTCAAGATGAATCGGGTTTCCTCTTTTTTATCTTGTTTGTGTTATTTTCTTTTTTGATGTTTATCCCCATTAGGTAAATTTGTAACCTATCACTAGTTACATTTATTTGATTGACTTGTATTTGACTTCTTCTAGTTATGCCCCATTCAATTGCTTTATAATTTGACACTTGACTTGTATTAATTAGGCATGACAACCCTTCTTTATGCATGTTCAAGGATATATGTTGTCATTATATTCATGTTCATGTAGAGTAGAAATTAGTATGTGTTCAAGATTGGGATTAGGAGTAGATTAACGTAAATTAGGAATCAATTAATTAAGAATCCCTTGATTGCTCATATGTCGATGGATTATTCGAAATGCATGTTGTGGATTGATATGAGTACCTTTGGTTGTTTGGGTGGAATTCATTAATAGCACAAACCATGCCTTTATGGGTTTTGGTCCTATAAACCTACATATTTCTGCAACTCTTAGGCGTTGCTCACGGGATACACCCTTAGTGAGTAGCAATCTAGGGTTACGACTCTTGGTCATTTCTCACACGATACACCCTCGGTGAGTAGTGGTTGAGGGTCCCCTCTTATGCTTAATGCTTCCATTCATAGTTGCTTACACGTGACAGATGAGTAGGTGGTCGATACTATTTTTATCCTTCTAATATATGTGTTTAAATGCGGTCCTTGGTGGTTGCTCACAAGTAGGGGTGGGCACGGTTCATTGAACCGAACCGAATCCACCCAAACCGAACGGAAATATGGTGTTTGGTTCGGTTTTAAGGTTGAGTTCGGTTCAATTCGGTTCGAACTGAATGAACCGCATAGAATATGGTTCGGTTTTGGTTTTGGACCTTCCAAAACCGAACCGAACCGACGAACCGAACTATAAATACAAAAAAAAACAAATTTTATTATGGATTGTATGTTGGATTATTTATGTATGATCTTATTTTATTTTAGACTTCTATCATTCTATGTAATGTATGTAATGAATTTAGTAGAATGGTAACTATTGAGCATGTACTTATGATTGAATTGGACAAATTTTGATTAGTTAAATAGTAATGTGGTCTATTTAGATGTGTTTTGAATGTAAGAGATTGTTAAAAAAAATAGCCCAAAATCAATTGTCCAAAGGCAAAAGATCTAAATACAAAAATAGGACTGTTAAAGGATATAAAAATTGAAAAAATATATAAAAAAACCTCAAAGCCCAATAGACCCAAAACCGAATTGAACCGAACCGAACCGAACCGAGATAAAGGTGTTCGGTTCAATTCGGTTATGTGGTCCAATACGGTTCAAACCGATTCAAGTTTTCAAAAACCGAAAATATAAGGGTTCAATATGGTTTTGACCAAAACCGAACCGAACCGAACCGAACCGCACCCACCCCTACTCACAAGATACACTCTCGATGAGTAGCTTTAGAGGACTAGATGACTATTCCCATTTCCATATCTAGATGTCGTATTAAAGGTTATGTTGAACCCATGCAAAGAGTGTCATTACGGTTAGTTTTTATAAGTGGCGCGAATGTTTTGGTGGTCATGAGTACCTTCTGTGTTCATTTTCTTGCATCTCTCCTATCTGCCCATTATCGTAACTTAATGTTCTTGCCTTTAGGAGTAGATTAATGTAATTAGGAGCAGAGTAATTTAGAAATTCAAGCACCCATTTACATTTATCATTTTAATCATCATTCTCATCTCTCAATGTTCTCTTATTTTTCTTATCTTTATTTTGCATGCTTTTGTCTCTCTCTCTCTCTCTCTCTCTCTCTCTCTCACACACACACACACACACACACACACACACACACACATACACACATCATTCTCACCCTTGCTATGTTCTTATTTTCATTGCTTTCAATAATCACTAAAACGTGAGACGAGCAATGGATGACACCTTCCTATAGACGATACCCTCGCTTGTCGCTTTACTAATTTTCAAACTTTAGAGCACATTGCGTTGGACTTCTTATAAATATCTTTTAGAATCACAATTTGGTAACGACACAAATAACATGTTCAGAATGGCACCATTGCCGGAAAGGTTTCCTATTCATTAATTGTTTCTAGTTTTAGCAAATAATGTAGTAATGTAAATATGTTGTTAGTTTTCTTTTGTTGGTTGTTTGTGTTTGTTTATTATTTCTCTTTTTGTTTAAAGCATATGCATGTAATGTTATTTGAGTTATGTTTGTGCAAGGAAGAACATATTTTCAGGTTGGCGAGCTACCAAATCAAGGTTGGATTAGTGACCAACAATCGCGAAGTGGAGCGTGGAAGCCAAGACCTCACAACTCAAGAGAACAATGAGTGCACTATTGCACCCCAACAACTTCACCAAGTGAAACAGCAACGCAACAATGTCCTATGTGGTTAATGCAACCAAGGAAGCAAGTTGTGCCACGAAGAGCATCAAGTGGAAAAGAGGTTAGAGCGCAGCTAGAAGTAGTGTCTCTACAAGTCTTCCCAAAAATTGGAACTTTGGTATCGACTCCTCTCACTGTTTCTATCTTTTTGGATTACCCTACTTATATTGGCATAGCTTAAATGTTTATGGGTAATGGGCATGTTGTCGAAGCATGTGTGAGTGAGTTAATTGGAGTGCACCGATGTATGTGCTTAAATGCTTTAGGAGGGGTTTGATGTTATTAATTGTGCTTTTGGAATGGTTGTAGAGATTAAGGCAGAAATCATCTATGTGCTTCATGATTAAAACACTATGATTGTTTTTCTTTATTTGAAACTTTTACTTTTAGTTTTTTATGTTTTTTGAGTGTTTTATGATTGCACAATTTATTTTTCTCTTAGACTAAGTTCTCATCCCTATATTTGTTATCATGTGCATTTAAATGTATGGGAAGAGCTAGGTTTGGGGGAAAAATCTATTATGAGATTTATTTTATTGATTTAAGTTTGTTG
Source organism: Dipteronia sinensis (assembly GCA_033220585.1). NCBI lineage: Eukaryota > Viridiplantae > Streptophyta > Magnoliopsida > Sapindales > Sapindaceae > Dipteronia > Dipteronia sinensis. The sequence goes on from CM065642.1 coordinate 26,498,618, forward strand.
ATTGAGCCAAAATTGTTATATATTTTAGCCATCATTCCTTATCCTTTGTCTTGTTTTTGAGCATGTTTTTATATCTTATGAGGCCCTTTTATCATGTTTACAGGTATTTGTTGTAATCCCGGTCATGGAAAAGAAAGTGGGGAATTCAAACGCAAAACCAGCCAATGGAAGCAAGATGAAGGAAGAAGTGCACTGGTGAGTGCGCGGGTGCCCTTACCCGCGCACTACTCATGCAGTCTCAGTTTCAGTTCTTTGCTGGTCACACCAGCAAACCTACCCATGAACCGGAGGTTGAAAATCTTCCCAAATTATCAAAGTGCCCAGTTCGCTGATACTGCGCGGGTACATACCAATGCAGTCACCTGCAAATCATCTAAAACCCATACAACATCTTCATCATTTTGCTACTCAAAAAGGACATTGGAGGTGATTGAAGCTTGAAGAAAGAAGGTTTCACATGGGTCATTTCTATTTCTCTCCTCTTTGTTATTTTCTTACATTTTTCATGAGTAGCTAAACCCAAATTGGGGGTTGATGTAATTAATTCATAGATTGTGGGATTTCCACCATTTTGACTTGATTAATATAGTTACATTCAATTTATTTAATTGTGTTTAATTATCCCTTGAATTGAGTAGGCATTCCAACTCTTGATTTTTGTGGATTAATTGAACTTATTAGAGTCACTAATCTTAAATTGAAATCTTTGTGAAAATGGGTAGGCATTCCAGCTCCCATTTAACTTAGTGGTCGAATTTGCTCTTAAATGCATTTAATACTCACTTTGGGTTAGGTAGGCATTCCAACTCCTAACCCTTTGTAGAGATTGAATTGTGGTTTCTTTGTGAGCCAAGTAGGCATTCCAACTCTTGGTTTACGTTAGAAACCAAATATATTTTAAAGCATCTACACTTAAGGTGTTTAACCAAGCTCAATTGAATTGGAAGGGGTATGTTGGGAGCATTCCAATCCAACATATCTCGGCTAGGAGAAATGGGTGGATTGTTAGCATTCCAATCCAAGCCATCTCGGCTTCCCTATATCTATCCAAAGCAAAAGTGAAATGGGTGGATTGTGAGCATTCCAATCCATGCCATCCCAGAAACTCATGCTGGGAAGATAAGCCCTATATTCAAATCGAGTCGGGCTTCATAAGCAGAACTCCCATTATTTGTGTCTATATTGCCTCAACTGCCATATCCATCATCATATACCTTTCACACACATTTTTATTATCTTAAGTTCTGCTTAGTTTATCTAGTTTAATAGTAGTTGCATTTTCATTTAGTTCCCATCATCAATCATTTCAATTTGCTTTAATTTGCACTTAGTTTTATTGCATTTAGTTCTAGAGTAAGATTTAGTCAAAACTGTAGCTCGATCTCTAAGGAACAATACCCCTGCTTGCCATATACCATTTTAAACAGTTAGAGTGCATATTGGGATTTCTAAAATTGTTTTGATATTGCATACAAGGCAAATGCGTGTCAAAAATGGCGCCGCTGCCGGGGATCGGTGTATATAATTGTGATTAGACTTAGCTTTAGTTTAGTTATTTATTGTTTGAGTTTCAAATCGTGCCAAAATTGTCATACATTTTGGCCCTTAATTCCATATCCGTTAGCTTGTTTTCGAGCATAATTTGGTGTCTAACGGCTCGTTTTGTAGTGATTGCAGGCATTCAATGGATTTCAAGTGCTGGAGGTGGAAACCGAGACTTTCTGTCAAAAACCGAGGCGAATGAGCCAAAGAAAGAGTGAACTGCACGGGTCCTTGCGCGGGTAAATATACCCGAGCACATCCAAGACTTCGCTGGTCCATTCCAGCGGAACCACCAGCGCACTGGGAGATCAGAGGCCAAAAATTTTCTGTGAACGGGTCACTGCGCGGGTCCCTTACCCGCGCACTGCGTGTTCCAGCTGGGCAAAAGTCACGTTTTCAGCCATTTTTAGAGGGGCAAATGCATCCTTTCACACCTATTTTGTGCCCTAGCTTCTCAAACCTATAAATACATCACTTAGCCACAAGACCCATTATTCAATTAATTCATTGATCCATCATTCATTCAATTAATCCATCCATTCCACACTTCATCTTCTCCACCAAAATCAAGAGAGAGAGGAGCTTCCAAAGGCATCCATGGAGGTTTTCCTCCATTGATTGCCTCTCCACCACCACTTACTACCATCACCATCCATCTTTGAGGAGGATTTGAGAGGAAAGAGTACCCTACCTTGTCTATGAGGAGAAGGGCTTTCAACGGAGCTTGGAGATTTGAGATGATAACTGGGCCACTCCCCGAGCTTAGAGATCCGGGATTGACACCCTTGGGTTTCTTCTTTTACTTTTCTCTTGTATTTTCTTTATTTGATGTGTATCCCCATTTGGGGAATATGTAAACCCTAATACTAGTTCCATTTTTTTTATTGAATTGTATTTGATTTAGTCTTGTATTGTCCCATTCAATTGCCCTTAATTAATTCTTGACTTGTATTAAGTAGGATTGACAACCCAACTCTTGATGCATGTTAGGGATAACTCTTGTCTTTACATTCATGGCATGTAGAGTAGAAATCGGTATGTGTTCATGATTGGGATTAAGAGTAGATTGATGTAATTTTAGGAGTAGATTAATTAAGCATCCCATGATTGCTCATATGTAGATGGATTATTTGAAATGTATGTTTTGGATTGACTTGAGTGCTTTTGTTTGTTTGGATGGAACTCATGAAGAGCATACACTCTGCATTTGTGGGTTTCGGTTCTATAAACCTACATGCTTATGTGACCCTTGAGCGTTGCCCTTACGATACACCCTCGGCGAGTAGCACTCGGTTCGCGACTCTTGGTCATTACTTGTGCGATACACCTTCAGCGAGTAGTGGTCGAGGATCTATTTATGATTAATGCCTCTATTGGTTGTTGCTTACACGTGTCATGTGAGTAGCGATCAGTGGTCGATCTTATGTTTATCTCTTTAATATATGTGCTTAAACGCGGTCCTTAGTAGTTGCTCATGCGATACATCCACAGTGAGTAGTTTTAGAGGACCAAACGACTCTCCCATTTCCATATCTAGAGGTCGTACTTAAGGCTAGGTTGAACCCAGTATATGAGTGTCTGTGCATGTTAGTTATATTGTAGGTGGCCATGAGTACCATATGTATCCACTTACTTGCATCTCTCCTATCCATCCTTTTATATTTATCACTTGAATCACCATTCCCACCCCTCCATGTTCTCTTATGTTTTCTTTATTTGTTTCTTTTCATTGTTCTTGTTCACACACACACACACACACACACACACACACACACACACACACACACACACACACACACACACACACACACACACACACACACACTCAAATGCTCACATTTCACACACACCACTCTTACCCTTGCCATGTTCTTATTTACATTGCTTTCAATAATCACTAAAACGAGAGACAATCGACGGATAACACCTCCATGTGGATGATACCCTCGCTTACCGCTTTAATAAGTTTTCAAAACTTTAGAGCACATTGCGTAGGAACAACTTTATAATTATCTTTTGATATTCGCAATTTGGTAATGACACAAAAAGTGAGCTATAAAAATGGCGCCGCTGCCGGGGATGTGGCCTATTCGTTAATTGTTTCAGATTTTAGCGAATAATGTAGTAATGTAAATATTTTGTTAGTTTCTTTGGTTTGTTGTTTGATTGTTATTTTTCTCTTTTTTGTTTAAAGCATATGCATCTAATGACAAATTTTCAGGTTGGCAAGCTATCAAATAAAGGTTGGAATGATGACCAACAATCTACGAGGCCAAGACCGCAAAACTCAAGCGTACCATGAGTGCACTTCAACAACTTCATTAAGCAACACAGCAGCGCAACGACGGCCTAGGTGGTTAATGCAACCAAGGATGCGAGTAGTGCCACAAGAGCATCAAGTGGAAATGAGGTCAGAACGCAGCTAGAGGTAGTGTCTTTGCAGATTTCTTCCAAAAATTTGGAACTTCGGTATCGACTCTTCTCAATGTTTCTATCTTTTTAGATTACCCTAGTTTTTTGAGTGTAGCTTAAACGTTTATGGGTAATGTGCGTATTGTCGAAGCATGTGTGAGTGAGTTGATGAGTGTACACTGATGAATGTGCTCAAGTGCTTTGGGAAAGGTTTGATGTTATTAATTATGCTGGTGAAATGATTATTGATTGTGCTTATTGATATAAATGCTATGCTTGTTTTCATTTTATTTACTTTTGAATGCTTTACGATTGCACAAGTCATTTTTCTCTTGCAAACTAAGTTCCTATCCTCAAATTGTTATTATGTGCATGAATGTATGAGAAGAGCTAGGTTTGGGGGGGAAATCTATTGTGGGGTTGTTTAGTTTGTTTTAGTTGTTTTTTTTAATAATGTGGTATTTCGAGCTCTTGTTGGCAACTACATGTATTGAGTGAATCATATTTACCTGAACTTTCTAATGGGTTTTATGAGTGTGTAGATTGTCTATAGCTTCTTTAGGAAACAGTTTTTTGCAGCTTGTGCTTTAAGTAAGGTTCTTTATCTCTTGGGAAGAAACAACGGCAACTTGCCAGTCTTGGAGGGACAAGCAAGCCAAGAGTGCTTATAAAAAGGGCAAGAGCCTCATCTTCATGAAGAAGAGCAGAAAAGTAGAGTTCAAAGAGCCGAAGTGCCACAAACAACGTCTTGCCCAGGCGATAAATAGAATGCTTGTGGGAGGCAACCCACCTGAGTTTGCATTTCTAATTTTTCTTTTCCTCGTTTTTGTTTTATTTGCTTTGTTGAATAATTGGTGGATATTTTTGTGTATAGGGTGTGGTAGGTATAACTTGTGCATAATTGAATATTTTTGGTTGGATATGTTTTTGATTTTATTGATTATTTTTGATGATGGATTTTGATAGATCAATTGTAAATGATGATATTTGATTTTTGGATATAATTGATTTATTCTTTTGTTGATGAATGAGCCGAAGGCACTTATGGATGATTGCATGCAAGTGTACATACTTAATTGTCATATATAGCCCAATTTGGTTTAGGGGTTGTGAGTGCATGCATTATTTTTGAACGGGTCTTGATGCATATAGTTAGATTCGGTTTGGGGGTTGTTATGCCCCCATTCCGTCATTTATGGTAAATGCATGATGTAGGTTTTGAGCTTGAGTTTATGTGCCTTTGTGCTTAATTGCTAATTCAATTGTTTGCCTTATTTTATTTGTGAGCCTTGTTTGGGTTAGATTAGGTGCGCGCTGCTAGGGCGGACTCTCTTGTCTTCAACATTGAGGACAATGTTGGGTTTTGGTTTGGGGGTGTAGACGTCTTTGTGAGTCGTCTTTTTGTGTCTTTAGTCATTTTTCGTGTCAAAATTTTCAAAATTTGCTGCATGGCCAAAATTTTCGAGCTTAATTTAGCTTGGTGAGATACCTTGAGCATAGTGTTTGTGGCGAATTTGTGTACGCTTTGTGTGCTTGTTCATAGCTCTTAGTCATTTTAGGGGTCTCACTTGCACTTCATGGGTTTGTCCCACCTTTTGGTGTCCAAGTTGAGGGGACTTGGTGCTCAAGCGCCTTGTTCTAATAGTGGAGATACCCTTGTGAGATCACAAACACAAGCCAAAAGCGTACAAGAAGCGGGAAAATGTTTTCAAATCTTTAAACACTATTCAAACACCATGCACAGTCTCATTACATCACACAATCATCATGTGTTGTAGAACATGCATCATATATGTGGACTGCTTACCAAAGCTTGTATTCCCTTTTTAGATGGAATGTTGGAAATGATCCTAGGCAATGTGTGTGTATAACTACTAAAATAGCCTAAACACATTTCCATGTCCCTATATGTGTGCTCCATTGCCAATTTTGAGGCCAAACACTCACCTTTCTTTTGAAACCACAATAAACCATATACCCATAAGCCAAATACAAACCAACCCGTAATTGCCAATCATGTGGGTTGTATGTGCATGTGTAAAAGTGGTTGAAAGGTGTAAGCTCTTACATGTGAAGTTAGCGTGTACTTAGGCAATATGTTGTGTAATGTGCTAAGCAAAGGCTCAAAAATGTAAAAGTGCGAAACATGTGCACTTATGAGCTCAAATTATCAAAATGTAAAAGGTGCAAAAGAAAAGAAAAAAATGCACAAAGAGTCTTGAATGTTAAATGTAAAGTACTTACAAAGTAGAGTATGCATGTGCAGCACAATGTAGTAAAAGTTAAGCCTAGACACTAGTGTTTAAAGTTGTTAAGAAGAGCTAGGAATGAGTGTGTAATGTAAGTGTCTTAACATGATTGGTGACTTTTGAATTCCATTTCTTATTCTTTGTTCACCTCATTCACCTCATGGCGCCATTACAACCTAAGGGAAAGACCTAGTTGATCCTTTAGGAAGTCTAGTTTTGGAATACGAGTCGAGGCATGCTCTTTCCACGTTCATGGCACTTGATTCTTTCATGAGACTTATTCAATAAAAATAGTGTTTATTTTCTATGAAATGTATGCAATTTATTTGATTCCAACACATAGCTTTATTTGCATATATCTTGCATGAGTGTGAACTAAGGTTCTAAGAGAAAAAAGAAGAGAAATCCCATGTGAGAACCTAGAATCGAAGCGAAGCAAATTACGCTCGAGGCATGAGAGTGAGTAGTTTCCAAGGCAAGGGCGCTTAAAGTGTAGTATTCGTTTCGTGCGAGTTTCCCCTTATGGTGCCTTGGAGTTATTTAGAACATTTTGAATGAGCATATTCCTCACTTCCACTCTCTTTTGCTTATCTCTCTAATAGTTGGCTTGGCAGCATGTTTTCCTTGTGTTAGGAAATGTCTAGATAGAGTCTTGTTTATTTTTTCTTATGTCTTTTTGTTTGCTCGAGAACTAGCAAAGGTTTGGTTTGGGGGTATTTAATCATGCCAAAATTGTCATACATTTTGGCTCTCAATTCCATATTCGTTAGCTTGTTAACGAGCATATTTTGGTGTCTAATGGCTCATTTTGTAGTGATTGTAGGCATTCAATGGATTTCAGGTGCTGGAGGAGGAAACAGGGACTTTCAGGAGAAAAACGAGGCAAATGAGCCAAAGCAAGAGTGAACTGTGCGGGTCCTTGCGCGAGTAAACATACCCGCGCACATCTAAGACTTTGCTGGTCCATTCTAAAGAAACTACCAGCGCACTGGGAGATTAGAGGCCAAGAATTGTCTGTGCGCGGGTCCCGTACCCGCGCACTGCGTATTCCTGCTGGGGAAAAGTCACTTTTTTAGCCATTTTTAGAGGGGCAAATGCGTCCTTTCATGCCTATTTCAGTGCCCTAGCCTCTCAAACCTATAAATACATCACTTAGCCATAAGTCCCATTATTCAATTAATTATTTGATCCATCATTCATTCAATTAATTCATCCATTCCACATTTCATCTTCTCTACCAAAATCTAGAGAGAGAGGAGCTTCCAAAGGCATCCATAAAGCTTTTCCTCCATGGATTGCCTCTCCACCACCACCTACTACCATCACCATCCATCTTTGAGGAGGATTCGAGATGAAAGAGCACCCTGCCTTGTCTATGAGGAGGAGGAGCTTTCAATGGAACTTGGAGATCCAAGATGACAATTGGGCCACTCTCCTAGCTTAGAGATCCGGGATTGACAACGTTGGGTTTTTTCTTTTACTCTTCTCTTGTGTTTTCTTTATTTGATGTGTATCCCCATTTGGGAAATATGTCAACCCAAATACTAGTTCCATTTATTTAATTGACTTGTATTTGATTTATTCTTGTATTGTCCCATTTTATTGCCCTTAATTGATTCTTGACTTGTACTAAGTAGGATTGACAACCTAACCTAACTCTTGATGCATGTTAGGGATAACTCTTGTCTTTACATTCATGGCATGTAGAGTAGAAATTAGAATGTGTCCATGGTTGGGATTAGGAGTAGATTGATGTAATTTAGGAGTAGAATAATTAGGCATCCCATGATTTCTCATATGTCGATGGATTATTCGAAATGCAAGTTTTGGATTGACTTGAGTGCTTTTGTTTGTTTAAGTGGAACTTATGAAGAGCATACACTTTGCATTTGTGGGTTTTCGTTCTATAAACCTACATGCTTATACGACCCTTGAGCGTTGGTTGTACGATACACCCTCGGTGAGTAGCACTCGGGTCACGACTCTTGGTCATTGCTCGTGCGATACACCCTCAGCGAGTAGTGATCCAGGGTCTATTTATGTTTAATGCCTCCATTGGTTGTTGCTTACACCTGTCAGGTGAGTAGCGATCGGTGGTCGATCGTATGTTTATCTCTTTAATATATGTGCTTAAACGCGGTCCTTAGTAGTTATTCATGCTATACATCCTCAGTGAGTAGCTTTAGAGGACCGAACGACTCTCCCGTTTCCATATCTAGAGGTCATACTTAAGGCTACGATGAACCCAATATAAGAGTGTCTGTGCATGTTAGTTATTATAGGTGGCGCGAATGTTTTGGGTGGTCATGAGTACAATATGTATCCACTTACTTGCATCTCTCCTGTCCATCCTTTAATATTTATCACTTTAATCATCATTCTCACCCCTCCATGCTCTCCTATGTTTTTTTTATTTGTTTCTTTTCATTGTTCTTGTTCACACACACACACACACACACACACACACACACACACACACACACACACACACTCAAATGCTTACATTTCACACATACCACTCTCACCCTTGCCATGTTCTTATTTACATTGCTTTCAATAATCACTAAAACGAGAGACAATCGATGGATAACACCTCCCTGTAGACGATACCCTCGCTTACCGCTTTACTATGTTTTCAAAACTTTAGAGCACATTGTGTAGGAACAACTTTATAATTATCTTTTGATATTCGCAATTTGGTAACGACACAAAAAGCAGGCTATCAATTTCTTTTACTTTGTCTGTATTTGTTGTTTTGACATTTCAGGTGCATAGGTATTGTTAGGATTATGCTCAATAGCAAGAGTGTAATATTGTAATTGACAATCTTTTCATATAAATAAAGTGATTTCTGATTCTGCAAAATCTTATAGCATTTATAATTATAATTGTCAAGGTAAATAATCATAAGGTCAAAAGACTATGAGAAATGAAGAATTGTTTGTACATCCGGATATGTATGAGGTAGACACAATTCTTTAGTTAGTCTTGAATAACGTTCACAACTTAAGTTAAAGGTTGGGCACCTCTATCTTGATAAAGTTGTAGAATTCTTTTAATAGCATTTGAGTGGGATCAAATGAGTTATGATGAGTCTAAAATCATAGAAAGGTTTTCGAGTAAAAGAATCTAGTGCACTGGGTGCATTGAACTGGATCACAATGAAATACTTTATCTAGAACCGTCACTAGATATAAGTCTTTTCATTATCAGGACAATCGGAGAGTCTATCTAAATCCTGAGATAAATGATGGACTTATGGTTGCAAGTGTTATCATTTGAGCTATCAATGAGTACGATTATATAGCATAGTCTATCCTCGATAGTTTGGTGGTATTCATTTGTTAATCGATAGATGACTTCATTTATAGATATGGACATCGTGGCTCCATTTATTAAATGAGAGTATAATATCATCATATGGATGTTTTGAGGTATTGGATACTAAATCTCAACGTTGAGTTTTCAATAATGATTATTGAAGACATGGCTTCTGGACAAGTCAAAATATCCAAGTTCAAAATGTGGTCATATGAGGAAATATGGTAACTTGGAGAGCTATAGGCGGTCTATGAGCTCTTGGAGATTACTGATATTATTCACGAGGATACACCATCTCCTATAAGATTGTCTAGGGTATGAATGAGAAATATCTCCTTATTATATCTTTATTTAAGAGTTCAATTTTAGCTCTTTAGTGGAATGAGTTAAAATTAATAGATCGGACCTAAGTGAATCATTTGTTGATTGTGATTAGGTTATGTTTATTGAAGCTTAAATTTAGATAGCCCGCCAAGATCCACAATCCACACGTACTTGCATGGATCACTTGATATATTCTACCGGACCAATTTATGGGTCCATCTAGAATTGCATTTAATATATTAAGAATATAATATGTCTATTATTTATTTAATGGGCTGCACTATTATATTAATATATTAAAAGGAGACATGTAGGCTTGTTTCTTTTAGTAAGAATAAGTCTGGTTCACATGTGGGCTTTTATTTAAAGTCTAATGGATTAAATAAAATAAGAAAAATAATATTGGGCCCATATATACATGGTGTGGGCGGCAAGGCTAAATAAAATAGCCCAAGATATTATTTTATTTTATTGTTTTGATTAAATGGGAATTAATTAATTATTTAATTAATTAATAGTTTAAATCAAAATCTTTTCCTGATCAGTAAATTAAATACTATGTGTTGGATAAGGGTTGAAATTCTTTTAAGTGATAGGAGTCCTAATGTGGTAACGATTAAGTCCAGATAGACTCCTTATTATACAAAGAATTCGGCCACCACTAGTCCTACAAGGGTTAGGATTCTTGAATTGATAGGAATTAGGAAAAAGGATAATTCCTTTTCAAGTAAGGAAATTAACCAACCCTAGATTTCCTATTCAATGAATTCGGCCAACCCTACTTGGTGAAGGAGAAAATTCGGCCAACCTATAAATATAAGGTTATGAATTTTCGACCACCTAGAAGCAAAATAGAGAGAGATTTTTGTTTGTTTTGAAAATAAAAAATCCTACTCTATACACATAGATTTTCGGCCAAGAGAGAAAAAGAAAATAAGTTCTCATTCGATAGTGCACTTATAAACCTTTAACATCAAAAGGTTTTGTGCACACTTTCGATTTAGGGTTACGCGAGTTTCAATCATATTGATTGTGAATTCAAAAGTGACCGGAACTATTTTTTTAGGGTCTTGGTGTTTTACTATTGAAGATCAAGATCAGAAATTCCATATATTCATTCTAAGGTAAGCAATTCAAAGAAAAAGGGAGACCACGCTCCTAGGTGATTCATGTATGTGCTAGGATTGAAGATCTTGCGGATTACCATCGACGTAAGTCAATCGGATCACGCGACAAGAGGTATTTAACTCTAACCGTATATTTGGGTTTAATTAATTAAAGGGTTAAGGTTCAAATCTTTAGAAAAATTTTAAACTATACGAAAATTATTTTTTTGAAGACAATTTGAAGGTTGATTAGGCAATTTGAAGACAATCATTTTAAAGGAGAAATGGCTGAAGAAGTTCCACCAGCAGTACCACTTGAAGAACTAGAGACCACTCTTGAAGAAGAATTGGGGCTCACTATTGGAGAATATACTCTCCCATCCATAGGAAACCAGCAGTCGACGGCAATCATTTTGGATGATGTGGCAAGGCAATATGAGCTGAAGGGTATGCACATAAATCTACTTCCTTCATTCTTTGGGCTACCAACAGAGGATTGTTTACAGTTTATAAAGGAGTATAGTGTCGTACTCGAGACTTTTCCGATAGTATCTAGGAATGCAGTACTATCGAGGGAGCAGTTGCATCTTCCATGTTTCTAGTATTGTTTGAAGGATAGAGCGAAACAATGGTATATGGCATTAAGGCCAGGGTCACTAACAACATGTGCCCAAGTGTGCAAAATGTTCTACAACAAGTTTTTTCCGGCTGCCAAGGTGAGAGACTTGAAGATAAAGATTTCTACTTTCAGTAAGGAAGATGAAGAGCCTTTCCATGATGCTTGGGAGAGGTTCCATATTTTGCTAGCACAAGTGCCAGCACACACTTACTCGGATGAGTTGAAAGTCACTTCATTCTATAGAGGTCTCTCTGCTATCACCCAAATGTTTGTTGATAATGCTTGTGGGGGAACGATATCGGATATGAGAGCTTCAGAAGCTTATGAGATCTTGGAAAAGTTGGCCTAGAACTCACAGCAGAGGATATCGAATACAAGAAGATGTGGAAGGTTAGAGATTGATGGAAGCACATACATAGCAATAGAAATGTCTAGAATGGCCAAAGAAATGCAGTCAGTGAAGGACTTAGTGAATAACATGTTCAAACCAACAACCCAGTTTAGTCAAATCACAGATGACACAATGAATGGAGCTGAGGGGCAGAATAAGCAAGAAGAGGTTCAGGTGCTAGGAGGATTCAGAGGTAGAAGAATGACCCTTACTCCAACAGTTACAATCCTGGGTGGAGAAGCCACCCTAATTTCTCCTGGAGCATTAACAATAATGCAAGCAACAATCAAGCTTACTAGAACCAAGGATACAACATGTACAACAATCAAGGGGGATCAAGTAACAACAGCCAGTGGTGAAGCTCAAACAACAGCCCACAGAACACTTTCAGCACTCAGACAAACCCTTACCAAACAAAGGTTAGGTCACTTGGGGAAGAATTGAGAGATTTTATCAAGGCAACTGATGAGGCTTCTATAGCCATCAGAAACTCCCAGACTGTAAATAAGCAGATGTTAAAGAACTACATGCAATCAAATGACCAAAGGGCCAACAACATGGATGCTTCTCTTAAAAGATTGGAGACCCAAGTCACCAAGATTGCAGGTGCCTTGCACAAACAGAACAAGGGGAAATCTTAAAGCAATAATGAACATGTGCAAATGATGGAGGTAACTCACGAGGGGTGTGAGAAGTTGGTAGGAAATGAGACAACACAAGACATCAAAGAAGTTGTTGAAGGCCTTGTGAAAGAGGAGCTTGATGAGTCAAGAGAAATCAGTGTTGTGAAACTAGAGGATCCAGGTGATTTTATTATCCTAGTCACTATAAGAAAATTTGGAAAGATGGGAGCAGTGCTTGATATGGGGTCTAGTGTCAACATGATGCCTTTGAAGGTGTACAAGCAATTGAAGATACAGACCATCAAGGCCACTTCCATGAAACTCAAGATAGTAGACAATTCTCCAAAGACTCCCTATGGAGTGGTTGAAGATGTACAGCTGGATATCCATGGACTTAAGGTTCTAGTGGGTTTTGTTATATTGGAGGTAATGATGATGAATTCCATAAGAGGGATTGGAAGTTGCTTTTGGGGAGGTCGTTTATGGCCATAAATGGAATGGTGGTAGACGTTATGTTAAGAAGGCTATCCTTTAGCTGTGGTGGAAACGGTGTTGAATTCTATGTTGACCAACCCGAGGAAAGACGGTTTGAAAGATGTTTCGTCTAGGAGGTACCAAAGAGTCGAAAGAAGAAAAGCAAGGTTTGTGACCTAGTGAGGGCATTTGAAGTAGCATTATAAATGGAAGAAGGACACCAAGATGGAGTTCAGGAAAAAGAAGAAGAAATGAAGATGGAAGAGGTCATTTTTGATGACCAAATACATTGAAGAGGTAGCTAAAATCTATGAGCTTGAAAGAGAGATCAAGAAGCTACAGCTTGAGGTGAAGCTTCTCAAGGCGGAGAATGGAATTCTAAGGAAAAAGGTGTAAGAATTTTCAGCTCTCAACAAGGAATTAGGGGAGCAACTTGAGAAACTTGAGGAAGAGAAGAAGTCCACCTCACATGACCTAGTAGAGCTAGCCAAACTCTTAGAAGAATTTGAAAAAGAATATGCTAGGAAGACTAGGAAGTTGTAGATGGAGGTGGAGCAAAAAGCAAATGCTTTGAAGGAAATCAAGGAGCAACTGAACAAAAAGGAAGAGGCTTTAAAATTTGCCAAGGTCAAGGAGTGTGACTTCATAGTCCAACTTGACAAAGTGGAAAAAAGAGGTGAAGACTCTTCAAGGGAGGCAAAATCGATGGCCTCATGGCAATGTCCAAAGAGGGAGTTTCTTCATCACCTTATTACTTGCTTCTTCTGTTCAAAAACAGGGCCCATTAAGGCCCACTGTTACAAGTTCCAAAGGTTTAAGAACAATCAAAATAGGTCTAGTAAGAACCCAATTAAAGTCAGGAAGATATGGGTCAGAAAAGACTTAATGGACCAAGTGAGGGCAAAGGGAAAAGGGAAATTAGGAGAGTCAATGGCACCCATTTGGGTGATTAAGAAGAATGAACCTTCCCTTCCAGTCAAACCACCTTCGGTTGACCCAAGTCCCACTTTACATGCATAGAGTTGTAAAATCTTAGGGAAGAGTAGGATTCACAATTGTTTTTCTTTTACAACTTAGAATAACCATTTTCTTTGTGGATTTTGAGCTTATTGTGGATGGGTAGATATAAGTGTGGAGAAAATTCATTGTGAACCCTTTGATATGATTGATGATAGGATTTGTGTTGTTTCTTTTTGTTATCTAAGAATGGATGGGTAAGTAATATGAGTATTTTCCATGTAGGAGGAGCAGCTAGTGAAGGAAAAAGTCGAAGCAAGAATTTTGAGGAGCAACCTTCAGTGCGTGGGTAAGTGCGCTGGTGCACTTCCCACGCACATGCTGATGATGTGAAAAAATGCAAAAACAAGAATCCCAGTTCGGTGGTATGTGCGTGGGTACCTACCTGCTCACTACCTGTGCATTGGGAAATTCTTTTATATATAAATACACGTCATGTAGGGCTCCACCACAACTAAAAAAGAAAATTTAAGTGTTTTTTCTCTCTTCAACTTCAATCCAAGGTATAACTTGTGACCCACGTTTTCAATTTCAAAAACAAAGGTATGAATTTCTCAATCTTTCATCTTGATTCTTGAGGACTACATCCTAGAATTCATTCTTCTCTCTCTCCCCAAATTCACATCTCATGAGCATGAAAGTGGAAATTTTGATTCTCTCTATAAGCCCTTGTAATTTTTTTTTTGATTCTTATAAATTAGATTTGGGTTTCATAAATTGATGCATGTTGAAATGATTGAAATTGATTTTCTTTAAAATGTCTTGAACCCACACTTAGCTTAATTTCAAAATTAGAACAATTGGCATGTTTGCCTAATGTCATGAGTGTGTTTTGATAATGCATGATATTGGAGGTGATTATTACCATATGGATGTGTTGATTATGGAATTACACATAGATTCAAAAAACTAGGGTTTGTATTCTTTGAATATTCTTTTTGCATATTTGAATCTTGATGGAGACTATGAGTTGGTAGGATTTAATCACTAGTGGAAGCATATTGTTGAACAACACTTTGATTACTTGAAGGTGCTTGGAGTAGGATTTGCTTGTTTGAAAAGGAACAAATATGAGCCAATGCGCGGGTCTATGCGCAGGTACATACCCGCGCAGTCACCGGCGCACTTTGCATTCCTCATGAACTTTGACCTTTGATTTGACTGCATCCTATCCTATTCTGTGATGTTACCAAATTTATATTATTTCCTTCGGTACAGTTGACTGGAAGATCCAAGCATGTGGGGAAGAAAATTAGCAAAGAAACAGGTAAAGAGAAAAAGAAGCTGGGAAATGCACTAACAAGTCAAGCTCCTCCTTCATTGCTAAAGTGTACTCCCAACAAGGAATTCAATACCAGGTTGGAGTTTCTTAGAGGTAGTCATATGATCTTGAAGAAGGGAATTGCAATCAAGGCACTAAGGACACTCCCATTCCTGAAATGATAGAAAGGTTAAGGTGGGAAACCGTCACTGAAACACCTAACCAGTATTGTAGGAGAGTAGTGGAGGAATTTTATGCATCGATGAATCCAAATGACTACCGATGTGGAGTAAGAGTCATGGTGAGATGAAAAGAAGTAAAGTTGAACGTTGTCCACATCAATAGTTATTTTGACATTGGATTTCCTGAGGACGCTGAGGTGCTAAAAGAAATGCATGATGGAGTAATGTGGGATGATTTCTATGTCCGTCAGAATACTAACTTAGCCAACACACTTGTCATAGAGCCTATGGATTATTGGGTAACCCCAAGTATCAGAACAAGCACTCCAACATGAAGACAAAATTTGGTTTTTGGAATAGTTTTATCATCAACTCGCTTAGGCCACGAAATCATTGTTCTACTATTCCATATGAGTTAGCAACCATTTTGCATTATATTCAGTAGGGGCGATTGATTGATATGGGATTATTGATCAAGTCGGACATCATCACATTAGGAAGAATGAGGTTTGATTCCCAGTCACTTATGTTCCCGTGTCTTATTACCGAATTTTATAGAAGAGTCAAGGTCATTTCGGGAAAGACGCTTTTGAGCTGGTTCCTTCAGACCTGGGGATGACTACCTGAAGAAGTTTGCTAACTGAGAGAGACCTATTGAGCCAGAAAAAGAAGACAAGGAAGAAGAAGATTAGAGCTTTATAAGGCATGAGTAGTCGTTCTAAGGAACAAGACCATATGGACCTTGATAAACTATCATCTCCATAAGAAACAGCTGACAACCGAGTACCTTGGCAGTAATTGATTTCAAGAATGTCAAGCCTTCAAACTTCAATGGACGTTAGTCTAAACTCAGTGAATAAAGCATGTATTACGGCTCTAAAAAGCACACAAAAAAATCATCTCAAATTGGAGGACAAAAATTCAAAAACTGGTGACTTTTGAAATCGACCTACGTCTATTCTATAATGCTTATCTCTCAAAATACTCAACGAAAATTGACCAAATTTTAACACAATAAAATAGATATGTAAATTCACATTTTTTATTTAGAAAACATCTCAAAATTCGAATCAGAAAAGTGATAAAACAGATGACGAAAAACATTTATGTGTAGAATTTCAAAAACAGAGCATCGCCCATGACCTTTGGTCGAAGAAACAATCATAACTTTTAAACCACTACCCAGAAATTTACGTTCTTTATACTGTTGGATTCGTATTGAAAAAAAAAGAACTCTTCATGAACGGAATAATTTATTTTTTCACCAATGAATACAGTTTTAACAAAACTTTTGCCTCAAAAATTTTCAAAACAGGGCACTTTTTGGCAGATTTGACAAATGGCTAATAAAATAAAAAAACATGAATTCATACCCGCAAACCTAATCTAAACATTTTCCTCAATGTTTATATGAAATTAAAAGCATGGACAAAGAATAAAGAAAAAATATGGAATGTATGAACTCGAAACACAAAAACAAAAGAAAGAAAACTAAAAGCTAAAAAACAATTGAAACTAAATTACCTAGGCGAGTTGCCTCCCACCAAGAGCTTTATTTAACGTCTATGCAAGACGGATGAGAGCACTACAGTTCTTTGAGCTTGATTGATTCCTTCTTTCCTCTACCAGTGACGACTTAATGACTATGTACTCGTCACCACTCTTCTTCAACCGAATAGTTCCACCATGCTTAATTTCTTTGATCTCATCCTTTCTTATCAATACTTGTTTTACCCGATTATTCCCATGATTGTAACTCTCATTCCTCCGTTTGCATTGTTTTACATATTCATAACACCTTGGTCGAATGTGACCCTTCACATTGCAAAAGTGACAAATGGGAACAAATCTATGAAAGTTTCCTTCTTGGTGGCTGTGATCCATTGATAGAGCTCGCTTCCTTCTATTTCTTCTTCTTCTCTTCGGAAGTGGATAGACCTTCTGGGTGGCGGAATTACTTGACTCATCTTTATTCGCCTTATTGATCTTAACCTCCGCTAGTTGATTCATCACTTCAGTGGTCAATAACTTGATCTCTTGTTCGGCCTTTGCAAGCTTGGCAATGTGTTCAAGTTCCTTATTCTTCATGATTTCTAAGGCTTTATCCCTTTGTTTTATCTCGGCCCTCATTAGCCTCATCCGTTGAGCAAACTCATTTTGAGCTCTTCCATCTCTTGGTAGAATTCTGCAGACTTCCTCAAAGAAGACTCTTTTTCTTCCATTAACTCATTAATCTTGGTTGTCAAATCAAAATTAAGAGCGACAACCATTTGCTTGTCTTTCTTCAGTTGCTCAATCATGTTCTCATAACTTAAGCAATCATGTTGGATAATGCGATTTCTATCATCTGCCATTGCTATTTGTCTGATGTGATCAATGTTGTTGTTCAAAGGTAATAATTCTCCTTGAAGAGATCTTCTTCCTTTTATCCACCGGTAAGACCTAAAACAAAAAGACAGACACACAGTTAACTACAAAAAAGAAAAATAAACAAAATGCAAACTAAAAATCTAAAAATTAATGACACGACTACCTAAAATAGACTAAATCTATTAACTAAAACTAAAACTAGAATTAACCAATAAATTCAACTATTCCCCGGTAGCGGTACCAAAAACTTGATGTATAAAATCGTGTTATAAAATACTCATTCGCAAGTGCACGAATAGTGAAGATAAGCACAGTGATAAGTAAGGATCGTTCCCACGAGGAAAAATGATTTACCGATTACAAACTAATTCTAATTCTAATTAAACTAAGAGTATCCAAAAGATTGTTTTGAGAATTGAATTAAACTAAATTAAACTAAGGGACTAAACTAATTAAAGGCAAGTAACAAGAAATTATGGATTGTTATCAAGGAATGAGAAATACTAGGTCATCAATGATTCCCAATTATAAACACTCAATGTATGGATTTAACTTGTAAACAAATTCAATTAATTCAAGGGTTCATTCTTTGTCTTTAATATGACTATTACAGTATGATCACGGGATGGGTCACGTATTCCCAATTATTATTCACCATTGGTCTATGGTGTGAACACAATCGGAAATCTTTTAAGCGCAAGAAATAAGAACCAAATTCTATAATTTGCTTGGCCTATGCTAAAGACAGAATTCATTCATTCAAAATAGCATTAATCAAGGTTATGTTTGGTCTATACTCTAACCCTAATTCTCAGATAGTCTTAACCCTAAAATCATGCAAAATAATTTATCCACCCTTGGTCTATGGTATGAATAAATATTAAAACTAATGAGGAGTTAAGCAATTAAGCACAATGAATAAATCAAGAATTAAATTGATGAAATAATAATTAACCCATTCATGAGCATTCACAAAAGGTTCACATTGAT
Source organism: Dipteronia sinensis (assembly GCA_033220585.1). NCBI lineage: Eukaryota > Viridiplantae > Streptophyta > Magnoliopsida > Sapindales > Sapindaceae > Dipteronia > Dipteronia sinensis. The sequence goes on from CM065642.1 coordinate 26,517,499, forward strand.
TCCTTAGTTATGAGATTAGTTACACATCATGAAAATAAAAAGAGAAGAGAAAGAAAAGATAAAACCCATCTTGGCCTTCAATGAGTTCTTTAAGTCTTCAATGATGAATTCTTCTTCGTCTTCGAATCTTTAATGTGTAAAGATGAATGAAAGTTGTGAGGTGATGTATGGTGATGGAGTGGTGGGGGATGGCCCCCTTGGCTTGTGTATTTCGAAATTAGGGTTCAAAGGGGTTTAAATAGGCTTTAGATGCTAAGCCAAGTCCTTAAGCAACAAGGAAATCGATTCCCTTTTAGTACTCTACCCTTTTTGGGATTTTATTTCTTTCCTAAACCATCCAAATTGATTACTTATTGAAGGAAGATAATGATTAGGTGTCAACTTGCTTCCCAAGACTCCCACTCATGTCCAAGAAGGTAATATTTCATGTTCTGGCAACTTGCAAAACGAATCCCGTGACTATTCACGGATTTTATGACTGATTGATCTAACCATTGGGTACTAAAATGGGTATAACTTCTTCTAGGAATATCATAATTGCGATCTAAAATATGCGCTGAAAAACTAGACTTCTGGAGCTTTCCATCCATATGTGGTAGGACATATAATTCAATTGGAGTTGAGAGATATCTTCCCTGTAATCTAGCTGTTATGCACTGGCCGAAATTCAACCTTCATGGAGTGTTGCGCGGCATAGATCGCGGTTGAGGTTGATGCCTGGGAAGCGGTATGGACCGCGGAAAAAAAATAGAAATCCAACTAGAATGTACCACTGGACGTGCCGCGGTGGAGGTCATGCAAAGAGAGCGACCTACACAGCGGTTGTTGACAGTTTTGCCATTTTTCTTCTCATTTAAGCTCTTTTCCTTGAAAGTACCATCAAACACTTTATCTAAGGAATGTGACATATACATGCTCAACAAACATATAAAATATCTAATTTCACCCGAGAACAAAGCACAAATAATAGGAAATGGGGACCTAAAATATATATAGAAATAGACCGATCACATCATGGTCACTAGTTCTAGGCCTACAATCTGACAACATTGGATGATTCCATGACACTGGGAGTTTTCAAATTGAACACTCTATAGGCCTTGCTATTAAGGGCATAGCCAATAAAAATTCCATCATCACTCTTGGCAACAAACTTACCAAGTTGATCTCGGTCATTAAGGATGTAGCATTTGCTTCCAAATGAGTGGAAGTAGCTAACATTTGGCTTCCTACCCTTCCACAATTCATAGGAGGTTTGCCTAGTACTAGTCCTTAGGAAGACTCTATTTCCTATGTAGCAAGCCATATTGACTGCCTTGGCCCAAAGGTTCCTAGGCACATTGTTGCTAAGTAACATCACACGAGCCATCTCTTGAAGAATCATATTCTTCCTCTCAACAACCCAATTTTGTTGAGGAGTTCTAGGGGCCAAAAATTCATAAGAGATGCCTAAACTATTGCAATAGCTTTGAAAACAAGAATTATCAAATTCTTTCTTATGGTGACTTCTAATTCTTTTAATGCTTTTAATGTGTGAGTGTTTTTCATTTTGAATTTTAATGCAAAGCATTTTAAATTTCTCAAAAGTTTCAGATTTTTCTCTAAGAAAATATGTCCATGAAAATCTAGAGAAATCATCAACACTAATAAAAATGTATCTCTTGCCACCGAGACTCTCGGTTTGCATGGGACCCATAAGGTCTATATGTAGAAGCTCCAATGGCTCATTGGTGACGAGATACTTGCCTTTCTTGTGCATGCTTTTGGTTTGTTTCCCTTGTTGACAAGGTCTACAAACACTATCGACTTTTTTCCCATGCTTGGGAAGGCCACGAACAACCTTGAACTTATCTAAGATCCTCAAATCTTGATAGTTCATGTGGCCGAGTCTTTGATGCCATAACTCAACTTCCTCACACTTGGACATGTTGCAGGAGATAGCACTAGCTTCAAGATAATAGCAATTGCCACTAGATCTCTTTCCTTTTAGCAAGGTTTGTCCATTTGGCATTAAAATAGAGCAATCTTTTTTGTTAAACAAGACAGAGAGTCCATCATCATTAAGATGAGAAATGCTTATAAGATTGGCTTGCAAGCCATCAACAAGTAAAGGATTGGACAAGGAGGGTAATTCGGGAAGGGAAATGGTTCCTTTCCTTATAACTTTCTTTCTAGATCCATCACCGAAGGTGACAAATCCTCCTTGAGCCACATAGCAAAAGTATTCATCTCTTATAATCTACCTAGGTGAAATATTCTCTTTCCTAATGGTCTTAGTCACATTGGCTCTAGATTTCCTAGGATCATGCAAATTGGCTCTATATTTCCTAGGGACATGCATTGTGGCTCTAGCTCTATTTTTTTCAATCATGCTCTTAATTCTACACATTTTAATGTATTTTAAGCAATTATATCTAATGTGACCATCAACACCACAAAATTGACAAGTGGGAATAAAATAAGAAGTCATACCATCCCTTTATGAGTACAAGAGGGTTTTCCCACGTCCTTGAACTTGTCTTTGGAGTTGGGTTGGTTCTCTCCTCCTTTGTTGTTGAGTTGGAGTAGATTGCTTCCTTGGTTGAACTTGCATGACTTGACCTTTTGCTTGGTGGGATTTGAGATATGGAAAGCTTGGTTGTGGAGCTCTGATTTGTTGAGATTGAGCTTGACCTCTTGGTGCCATCTTCACTTGGCCACTCTTTGAACACTCTCCAAGATCAATCTTTTTCCTATGATGTTGTGGAGGTGAAGAATCTTTGATGTTCATGATCTTGACAAATACGGTCTTGCTTGAGGATGAGGTATCCTTGTTATCTTCATAACCAAAACCCTTCTTATCACTTGGCTTCTTGCCAACTCCCAAGATGTGGTCAATTTTCTTCGTGCTTGAAGTCATCTTAGCAATAATTTCTCTTGCTTCTTCAAGCTTCTTTTCCATCAATGCCTCATTCCTCTTTGCTATCTTCACCTCTCCATTCAAGTGAGTAACTTCGGCTGATAGCTTGATATTCTCTACTTTTAACCCTGGAATCTATTTCTTTATCTTCAATCTTAAGCTTTGAAAATGCTCAATGAACCCTTTAAGGTCCATGCTTTCTACATCTCTATTAATGGAATGAGATGAGGAGTCACCATCACTTGAGTTGTCTTCACTTTGTGTCTCTTCCTCTTCATCATCAATTGTTTCTTTGCTTTTGAGAAAGGATGTGAAAGCAATGAAGTTTGCCACATGGTCTTCATCATCTGAGGATCCTCCATTCTCTTCCAAATCATCACTACCGCTCCATGTGGCGGCTATAGCCATTCCTTTCTTCTTGCCACAATTAGTAGAGATGTGTCAAAAACCTCCACATTTAAAGCATTGGATCTCTTTCCTTGTGGGCTTGTCTTGACTTGGTTCAACCTTCTTGAAAGAAGTTTTCTTCTTCACTTCCTTTCCTTTGGAGCCAAGCCGCTTCTTTTCAAATTTAATGAACTTCTTGAACCTTTTCACCATGAGGGCCATCTCCTCATCTGAGTCATCCTCCTCTTTCTCTACTTTGGAGGTCTTCATAGCTATGCTCTTTTGCTTCTTGGGAGGTGTAGGAGTAGGAGCCCATCTAGACTCATAAGCTAGAAGCCTTCCAATGACTTCACTTGGTTTCATGTTCTTGTAGTCACTATTCTCAAGTGTCGTCACCTTTGATCAAACCTTGCCGGAAGTGACCTCATAATTGTTGGAACCCTGTTCACTGGTAACGCAGCGGAAATAAGTTTCAAAAATTTTATACAGATTGTAAACGATTTGGGACCAGTGAACTTAGGATCGCAATTATTTTTCCGTAAGTAATACATACACTATGTAAACACAAGAAATTGTAATCAATGAATATAATAAATTAGAACCTTACCAACGTTTGGAGGCTCCTTCACTTTACGATATGCTCCTGATCTGTACCACTGATCTTCCTAGCTATTCCCGGAACTGGTAACTGCTTGTGGGCGCGTTACGTACTTAGGAACTTAGGAGGATGTAGAGAAAAGAAGAAGAAACTTTTTCTTCTAAGAGAAAAAATACCTAGAACAATTCTAGGAGAAAAAATTAATTAAATATTTTTTTCAAAAAATAGTGCACAACACTAGATGCTTTTTCTCTCTTTTTTGTTTCTCACGCATAGCTATGTGTTTTCTCTTCTTTGGCTTCTTTGTTTTCTTACTAGCACACCAATTGCCACAATAGCTTTTACTGATGCGTATTCTTCTCTTTTGATATTGATTCACACACACCTGTTTGTATTCTATACAAACACTTATATTTGTGCGTACATATCCTTCTTGTTTTTGTTATCTAAATATATATCATATATATATATATATCTTATTATAACTAAAACTTTTTAATTGATATCTTTTTGATTTTAAAACTAAATCTTTTAAAATGATATCCCATATCTTTTATTTTAAAAGATAATTAAATATTTATTTTGAATTTAAACAGTTTAAATTCAAATTCAAATATTTAATTTAATAAAATAAAATAATCATATTATCTTATTCCATTTAAAATCAAATATCAACTAACACCCTTTATTTAGTGATTAATAACATAATTAAATAATCTTATTATTTAATTTATTTAATCACCATTATTCATTAATTAAATAATCTCATTATTCAATTAATTCCCGAATAAATACGTGTCACTTTCGTAACACAATTAATTGGACAATCCAATTAATTAACCGTGACCCTTGCTACCTAAATCGATCGGGCTAGCAAGAGGACCTAATGGACCCACAATATTTTGAGCTCCAATAATCTTTGGAATCATTAATTAAACTCTTTAACTAATATTCCTTGATTGTAACTCTGTTGTTATTCCACTAAAAACCCGAAGCCGCACTCTCTCAACTGCAAACGTTATTACACAGACCGATACAACTCGGTGTCCATCGATATAGCTATTACACATGGTGTGATCCTTCACAGTAGTTCATAATTAGAGCTGGGTCATAATGTCCGTTATACCCCTCTAATTGCATATATCCTTTAAGTACCGTTGATTCTCTAATGGACGATAAATCATATTTTCTCACGGAATTAGGAGAGCGCTCATATTGTCCAAGACCCGAATCAACCCTTAAGGGAACTACCATATATCTCACAAGAAGGAGTGGATTCCACTATTGTGTACATACCTTCCCATCCACAAGCCAAACCGCAATCCTAACATACTGAGTATATTGATCAGGAACTGCATCTGACCTCACCCATGGTATATCAAAGACCACAATCTAACCTGAAGGAGTCGATAAGACACTCAGGATTAAGATCACCCATATATAGTCATCATTAGTTGATATATATGAATCTCATCAGTAAACGGATCTTAGTGAGAGATTCATATAGATCATGGCCCAGTCCTATATGATCACATCATAGAAGGTGCCTCCATTCCCATATCTCATATGAATGATTCAGGAGAGAATCACAGTACATTACGGAATGGACCGCAGCTATAGATTAACCACAAATAAATTACCCAGCTTTATTTGCTATCTCTGGACTCTTTAGATTGCACGTCTCTTACTGTATCCATCCGTATATGACACTCATATACACAGTTCGAGATTACATCCGGCAATCTAGGATGTAAATACATGCACAAGTTATAAAATAAACAACATAACAAGAATGAATTGAACTTTTCTTTTTTATTTATTTCATAAATCCAATTACAAATTACATCTTTAGGGCATTAACCCTAACAATAATCTTTTGGTTGATCCTTGATGACTGGCTTTTTGTGTCATTACCAAATTGTGAATATCAAATGATATTTATAAAGTTGTTCCTACGCAATGTGCTCTAAAGTTTTTAAAACTTAGTAAAGAGGTAAGCGAGGGTATCGTCCACATAGAGGTGTTATCCGTCGATTGTCTCTTGTTTTAGTGATTATTGAAAGCAATGTAAATAAGAACATGGCAAGGGTGAGAGTGGTGTATGTGAAATGTAAGCATTTGAGTGTGTGTGAGAACAAGAACAATGAAAAAAACAAATAAAGAAAACATAAGAGAACATGGTGGGGAGAGAATGGTGATTAAAGTGATAAATATAAAAGGATGGATAGGAGAGATGCAAGTAATTGGATACATATGGTACTCATGACCGCCCAAAACATTCGCGCCACCTACAATAACTAACTGCAAAGACACTCATATATTGGGTTCAACCTAGCCATAAGTACGACCTCTAGATATGGAAATGCGAGAGTCGACTAGTCCTCTAAAGCTACTCATCGAGGGTGTATCGCATGAGCAACTACTAAGGACTGCGTTTAAGCACATACATAAAAGAGATAAACATAAGATCGACCATCGGTCGCTACTCACCTGTCACGTGTAAGCAACAACCAATGGAGGCATTAAGCATAAATGGACCCTCGACCACTACTAGCCGAGAGTGTATTGCAAGAGCAATGACTAAGAGTCACGACCCCGAGTGCTACTTGCCGAGGGTGTATCGTACGAGCAACGCTCAACGGTCGCGTAAACATGTAGGTTTATAGAACCGAAACCCAAAAAAGCAGAGTGTATGCTCTTCATGAGTTCCACCCAAACAAATAACAACACTAAAGTCAATCCAAAACATGCATTTCGAATAATCCATCAACATATGGGCAATCATGGGATGCTTAATTGATCTACTCCTAAATTACATTAATCCACTCCTAATCCCAATCATACGCACACATCAATTTCTACTCTACATGCCAAGAATGTAAAGACAAGAGTTATCCCTAAACATGCATCAAGAGTTGGGTTGTCAATCCTACTTAATACAGCTCAAGAATCAATTAAATGCAATTGAATGGGACAATACAAGAAGAAATCAAATACAAGTCAATCAAATAAATGGAACTAATATTAGGGTTTACATATTCCCAAATGGGGATACACATCAAAGAAGAAAATAACAAAAAGAAGAGTAAAAAGAGGAAACCCAATTGTCATCTCAAGTCTCCATCCTCCATTGAAGCTTCTCTTCCTCATAGATAGGAAATGATGCCTCTTTCCTCTTGAATCCTCCTCAAAGATAGATGGGTGATGCTAGAAGGTGATGGTGGAGAGGCAATCCATGGAGGAAAATCTCCATGGATGCCTTTAGAAGCAGCCTCTCTCTCTTGATTTGGTGGAGAAGATGAAGTTTGGAATGGATGAATTAATTGAATGAATGGATCTGTGAATGAATGATGGGTCTTGTGGCTAAGTGATGTATTTATAGGTTTGAGAGGCTAGGGCACGAAATAGGCATGAAAGGAAGCATTTGCCCCTCTAAAAATGGCTGAAAACGTGACTTTTGCCCAGCTGGAACATGCAGTGCGCGGGTTGTGTGTGGGTATGGACCCACGCACAGACAATTATTAACCTCTCATCTTCTAGTGCACTGGTGGTTTCGCTGGAATGGACCAGTGACATCTTGGATGTGCGCGAGTATGTTTACCCGTATAGGGACCCGTGCGCTTCACTCTTCTTTTGGCTCATTTGCCTAGTTTTTGGCCCGAAAGTCCCTGTTTCTGCCTCCAACACCTGAAATCCATTGAATGCCTGCAATCACTACAAAACGAGCCATTAGACACCAAAATATGCTCAAAAACAAGCTAACGGATATGGAATTGAGGGCCAAAATACATAACAATTTTGGCTCGATCAAACATCCCCAAACCAAACCTTTGCTCATCCTCGAGCAAACAAAAAGACAAACCAAAAGACACAAGACAAACAAATATGACTCTATCTAGAAAATTCCTAACACAAAGAAAACATGCTGCAAAGCCAACTATTAGAGAGATAAGCAAAAGAGAGTGGAAGTGAGGAATAGGTTCATGCAAAATGTTCTAAATAACTCCAAGGCACCACAAGGGGAAAGTCTCACGACACGAATCCCACACTTTAAGCACCTTTGCCTTGGAAACTACTCACTCTCACACCTCGAGCTTAATTCGCTTCGATTCTAGATTCTCACATGGGATCTCTCTTCTTTTTCCTATAAGAACCTAGGTTCACACTCAAGCAAGATGTAAGCAAATGAAGTTATGTATTGGAATCAAATTAATTGCACACATTTAATATAGAATAAAAGCTCTTTTAAGTAAATTAGTCTCATGAAAGAATCAAGTGCCATGAACGTGGAAAGAGCATGTCTCGACTCGTATTCCCAAACTAGACTTCATAAAGGATCAACTAGGTATTTCCCTTAGGTTGTAATGGGGCCATGGGGTTTAACGTGGTGACCAAATAAATAGGAAAAATTTTGAGTTCAAAGATCACCAATCATGCTTAAACATACTCAGACACCCCATACTAAGCTCTATTAAACATTAATTATAATCTAGCGACTAGGCATCCTTTTCATACACATTTGTGCTTTCACATTTGAGTACTCTAATTGCATTGAGTACATTTACATTTACACCTCAAGACTCTTTTGTGCTTTGTTTTTCATCTTTTTCTTCTTTTTCTTTTCTTTTCTTTTCTTTCATCTTTTTGCCTTTTCTTTTTGCACATTTTTCTTTTGACATTTTTACGCTCATAAGTGCTCATTTTTGGCACTTTTACATTTTTGAGCCTTTGCTTAGCACATTACACAACATATTGCCTAAGTACACGCTAACTTCACATGTAAGAGCTTACACCTTTCAACCACTTTTTACACACACACACAACCCATATGATTGGCAATTAAAGGGTAAGTGTTTGGCCTCAAAATTGGCAATGAAGCACACATATAAGGACATGAAAATGTGTTTAGGCTATTTTAGTAGTTATGCACACACATTTGCCTAGGATCATTTACAACATTCCATCTAAAAAGGGAATACAAGCCTTGGTAAGCAGTCCACATATATGATGCATGTTCTATGACACATGATGATTGTTGATGTAATGAGACTGTGCATGGTGTTTGAATAGTGTTTAAAGATTTGAAAACATTTTCCCTCGTATTTGTATGCTTTTGGCTCATGTTTGTGAACTCACAAGGGTATCTCCACTATTAGAACAAGACGCTTGAGCACCGAGTCCCCTCAACTTGGACACCAAAAGATGGGACTAACCCATGAAGTGCCAGTGAGACCCCTAAAATGACTAAGAGCTATGAACAAGCACACTAAGCTTACATAAATTCGTCATAAACACTATGCTCAAGGTATCTCACCAAGCTAATTTAAGCTCAAAAATTTTGGCAAAGCAGCAAGTTTTTGAAAAATGGACACGAAAAATGACTCAAGACACAAAAAGACGACTGAACAAGGCGTCTACACCCCCAAACCAAAACCCAACATTGTCTTCAATGTTGAAGACATGAGAGCCCAGTCTAGTGGCGCGCACCTAACATGACTCACACAAGGCTCAACATATAAAATAAGGCAAACAATGCATTTAGCAATTAAGAACAAAGGCACATAAACTCAGGCTCAAAACCTACATTATGCATTTACCAAAAATGATTGAATGGGGGCATAACAACCCCCAAACCGAATCCAACTATATGCTTCAAGACCCGTACAAAATTAATGCATGCACTCACAACCCCCAAACTGAGTTGGGCTATATATAGCAATTAAGTATGTACACTTGCATGCACTCATCCATATGAGCCTTCGGCTCATTCATCAACAAAAGAATAAATCAATTATATCCAAAAATCAAATATCATCATTTACAAGTGATCTATCAAAAATCCATCATGAACAACAATCAATAAAATCAAAAACATATCCAACAAAAATATTCAATTGTGCACAAGTTATACCTACCACACCCTATACACAAAAATCTCCACCAATTATTCAACAAAGCAAATAAAACAAAAACGAGAAAAAGAAAAATTAGAAATGCAAACTCATGTGGGTTGCCTCCCATAAGAGTTCTATTTATAGTCTGGGCAAGACATTGTTTGTGGCACTTTGGCTCTTCGACCTCTAATTTTCCACTCTCCTTCATGAAGATGAGGTTCTCGGCCATTTTATGAGCACTCTTGGCTTGCTTGTCCCTCTCAGACTCACAAGTTATCGGTGTTTCTTCCCAAGAGATAAAGAAACCTCGCTTTATCGCCCAAGCTGTAAAATTCTACTTCCTGAAGAAACTATAGACAATCTACACACTCATAAAACCCGTTAGAAAGTTCAGGCAACTAAGATTCACTCAATATATGCAAATTGCCAACAAGAGCTCGAAATACCAATTATAAAAAAAAACAACTAAAACAAACTAAACAACCCCACAATAGATTTTCCCCCCCAAACCTAGTTCTTCTCATACATTCATGCACATAATAACAATTTGAGGATAGGAACTTAGTTTACAAGAGAAAAATAAATTGTGCAATCGTAAAGCATTCAAAAGTAAATAAAATGAAAACAAGCATATCATTTAAATCAATAAGCACAATCAACAATCATTCCACCAGCATAATTAATAACATCAAACCCTTCCCAAAGCATTTGAGCACATTCATCGGTGTACACTCACCAACTCACTCACACATGCTTCGACAATATGCACATTACCCATAAACGTTCAAGCTACACTCAATAAAAGGAGGGTAATATGAAAAGATAGAAACAGTGAGAAGAGTCGATACCGAAGTTTCAAAATTTGGGAACAAAAATTGCAGAGACACTACCTCTAGCTACACTCTGACCTCAATTCCATTTGATGCTCTAGTGGCACTACTCGCGTCCTTGGTTGCATTAACCACCTAGGCCATCGTTACGCTGCTGTGTTGCTTGGTGAAGTTGTAGTGCAGTTAGTGCACTCATTGTTCTCTTGAGTTTTGCGGTCTTGGCCTCATAGATTGTTGGTCATCATTCCAACCTTGATTTGATAGCTTGCCACACTGAAAATTTGTCATTCCTTTCACAACACAACTCAAACAACATTATATGCATATGCTTTAAATCAAAAAAGAGAAAAATAACAAACAGACAACCAAGAAAACTAACAAAATATTTACATTACTACATTATTCGTTAAAACCAGAAACACCTCCCCGGCAGCAGTGCCATTTTGATGACTTGCTTATTGTGTCGTTACCAAATTACGAATATCAAAAGATATTTATAAAGTTGTTCCTACGCAGTGTGCTCTAAAGTTTTTAAAACTTAATAAAGCGGTAAGCGAGGGTATCATCTATAGGGAGGTGTTATCCATCGATTGTCTCCTGTTTGAGTGATTATTGAAAGCAATGTAAATAAGAACATGGCAAGGGTGAGAGTGGTGTGTGTGAAATGTAAGCATTTGAGTGTGTGTAAGAACAAGAACAATGAAAAGAAACAAATAAAGAAAACATAAGAGAACATGGTGGGGAGAGAATGGTGATTAAAGTGATAAATATAAAAGGATGGATATGAGAGATGCAAGTAAGTGGATACATATGGTACTCATGACTGCCCAAAGCATTCGCGCCACCTACAATAACTAACTGAAAAGACACTCCTATATTGGGTTCCACCTAGCCTTAAGTACGACCTCTAGATATGGAAATGCAAGAGTCGACTAGTCCTCTAAAGCTACTCATCGAGGGTGTATCGCATAAGCAACTACTAAGGACTGCGTTTAAGCACATATATAAAAGAGATAAACATAAGATCGATCACCGGTCGCTACGCACCTGTCACGTGTAAGCAACAACCAATGGAGGCATTAAGCATAAATGGACCTTTGACCACTACTAGCCGAGAGTGTATCGCACCAGCAATGACCAAGAGTTGCGACCAGAGTGCTACTCGCTGAGGGTGTATCGTACAAGCAACACTCAAAGGTAATGTAAGCATGTAGGTTTATAGAACCGAAACCCAAAAATGTAGAGTGTATGCTCTTCATGAGTTCCACCCAAACAAACAAAAACACACTCAAGTCAATCCAAAACATGCATTTCGAATAATCCATCGACATATGAGCAATCATGTGATGCTTAATTAATCTACTCCTAAATTAGATTAATCTACTCCTAATCCCAATCATATGCACACATCACTTTCTACTCTATATGCCAAGAATGTAAAGACAAGAGTTATCCCTAAACATGCATCAAGAGTTAGGTTGTCAATCCTACTAAATAAAGCTCAAGAATCAATTAAAATGTAATTGAATGGGACAATACAAGAAGAAATCAAATACAAGTCAATCAAATAAATGGAACTAATATTAGGGTTTACATATTTCCCAAATGGGGATACACATCAAAGAAGAAAATAACAAAAAGAAGAGTAAAAAGAGGAAACCCAATTGCCATCTCAAGTCTCCATCCTCCATTAAAGCTCATCCTCCTCATAGACAAGAAATTATGGCTCTTTCCTCTTGAATCCTCCTCAAAGATGGATGGGTGATGGTAGAAGGTGATGATGGAGAGGCAATCCATGGAGGAAAACCTCCATAGATGCCTTTGGAAGCTCATCTCTCTCTCTCTCTCTCTTGATATGGTGGAGAAGATGAAGTGTGGAATGGATGGATTAATTGAATGAATGGATCTATGAATGAATTATGGGTTTTATGGCTAAGTGATGTATTTATACGTTTGAGAGCTAGGGCACGAAATAAGAGTGAAAATACGCATTTGCCCGTCTAAAAATGGCTGAAAAAGTGACTTTTGCCCAGCTGGAACATGCAGTGCATGGGTTGTGCGCGGGTAAGGACCCGCGTAGGGACCCGCGCACCGACAATTCTAGGCCTCTGATCTCCCAGTGCGCTGGTGGTTTAGCTAGAATGGACCGGCGAAGTCTTGGATGTGCACGTGTATGTTTACCCGCATAAGGACCCATGCACTTCACTCTTCTTTTGGCTCATTTGCCTAGTTTTTGGCCCGAAAGTCCCGGTTTCCACCTCAAGCACTTGAAATCCATTGAATGTCTGCAATCACTACAAAATGAGCCATTAGACACCAAAATATGCTCGAAAACAAGCTAAGAGATATGGAATTGAGGGCCAAAATACATAACAATTTTGGCTCGATCAATCCTCATGTCCGAATATGGGTCACCTAGTTGATGGTTTTGATTGACGATGTCAATCAAATTCACTTGAAAATCATTGATGCACTCATGCTTCTCCATCCTAATCATCTTAAATTGCATGTGTAGAACTTGGAGCTGGGAGTCCTTAACGACTTTAGTTCCTTCATGAGCCATTTCTAGAATCTCCCTTGCCTCCTTTGCATTCCTAGTTATTTGAATCAACTTGTATTGGTTGTCATCCATGGCGCAAAAGATGGCATGCATTTCCTTGTTGTTCAACTTGGAAGCTTCAAATTCTTGTGAGCTTCATTGAGACTTAGGTTTGGAGACTTCACTTCCATCTTCGGTGGTCATTGTTGGAGGAGTGTAGCCGTCTTAAATTGCCATCCATACACGGTCATCTATTTGGAAAAGAGAGGATTCCATCTTCCCTTTCCATGATGCATAGTTCACCCTATTTAGCAAAGGGAGTCTTGTGCTTGAGGCTCCCTCTTGTCCACCTCCGTTTCAATTCATAGTGTTTGGGTTTGTGAATGTAATGAATGCAAATGAAATGCAATAACCAAAATGCAAGATCCAAGACACACAAAGAGCATGGATCACCTAAGTATATCTAAGAACCCGCTCTAATACTAATTGAAAATACTACAAATTGTGTGTCTAATAACCTAGAAGAGAGGGGGGGGGGGGGGGGGGGGGTGAATAGATTTTAGTTGATTTATTACCAACTTTTTGACTTAATCAATTTTAGTAAAGCTACCCTATATTAGCAATCAAACAATCCAAAATAAAATGCGGAAAATAATAAAAACACACTGATTGATTTACGTGAGAAACCCTCCAACTAGGACAAAAATCACGGGCTATCCTTCTAGCCACACACAGTCCTCAAATCCACTATTTGAATGAAAGTTTACAACCTAGGTTGACCTCCAACCATGATGGTGAGGTTTTCGCCGTTAGAAAACCGTCCGTCAAAACAATTTATAAAACCTATGCGATGCGTTCACAAGTATAAATACGAGTAAAGCGGTAAGCACGAGTGTTGTCCACTGAGATCGGGGTAGCGGTGATAAGATTAGGATTACTATAACTAGTATGCATGAAAGTAAAAGTGATGGTGAATGAAAATACAAGACCTCCTACTAGCGATTAATCCCTCATAAGCAACCAACAATGGCTAGTTACTCAATCGGGACTTGTTCCATGAATGCTCGTCTATCTAGCTATGGCTCAACCTATTACTAATGTAGCCATCTTAGGGTATATAGTGATGGCTTCCAATTTTCTCACATGTGGCCGACCTAGGATGTATAGTGAAGGTCACCCGTTTGAGATTGGATGAGGTTCGAGGTTATCAACCGAATTCTACTCGAAGGTTAGTTCTCTTAAAATCACTAAAGTAGCCAACCTAGGGTGTATAGTGGAGGCTTCTAATTCTCTCACAAGTGGCTAACCTAGGGTGTATAGTGAAAGCTACTAATTCAAGATTAGATTAAGGGCATGGTTGTAGAGTCGGATTTCCAAAAATCCTTCCATTCAATGGAGCATTAGACAACCTAATTGCCTACTCAAGTAATCCAAATCAATCATGCAAAGAGGGTGTATCCAAGCAAATCAATAATGGAAATCAATTAAAGCAATGGAATAAAACATAGAGATAGAATAAATATAACACATAGAGTTTATTTACAAAGCCCAAATATCCATCAAACAAATAACATCAACCCCATAGTGGGGTATTTTAGCTACTCATGTTCTATTACAAACCAATAAACTAAGAGAGAGTGTAAAGAGAAAACCCTTGAAGATTGATCTCCTTCCTTGTAGCTTGAATCCAAGTCTCTTAGTTGCCTTTGATTGAGTAGAGATGGTTTGGATGATAGGGAGATGTGTTTATAGCTTAGACTAAGTAAAGAAAATAGAAAATACAAGTGTTGGGAGATATGGGAGCTTTTTGGTTCGTTCCCATCCTTTTCTATTTATAGAAGATGGAAAAATAGGTCACTTAAGCTTGAAAGCAGAAGCTGTCGCGCGCAGAGTGTGGGTGGAGTGCTGGTGTAGTGCGGGTGGAGTGCAGTTGGCTGACCCATACTTCAATGAATCCAACTCTGTCTTGACCGGCACTTGACCCACACTTTATCTGTCAGGTACGAATCAGCTTCTATGGTTTTGGCAACAGTGCGGGTGGAGTGCGGTTGGATGAACCGCACTCTACCCGCATTTTAATGTCAGGTGCAAATCCAACTCTCTGTCTTGAGCAACAATTCGGGTGGAGTGCGGTTGGATGACCCGCACTTGACCCGCACTTTATCTTTCCTTTATGATTCAGGTCCCGGCTGTGGGAAGTGAAAATACACTCTTAACGTGTGTCTACAACCTAGAGGGGGGTGAATGGGTTGTTAATCGATTGTTACCAACTTTTCGATTAGTCAATATTAAACACAATTAACCCAATAGAACCATACATACAAAATCAAGTAAAGTGCAGAAATATAAAGAACACTTGATTTTGACGTGGAAACCCTTCGACAAGAGAAAAACCACGGGCTATCCTTCTAGCCACAGACGATCATGGAAATCCACTATATGAGTAAAAGATTACACCCTCAAGTGATACTCAGACTCTCACTCTCGATAACCTCAGGCTCTGGACAGTACCACTCGCCACTCTTGGTTCAATCCTTAGTGATATCCCCTGATACACTACTCTTGGTGTGAGCACCTCCTACTCTACCCCACGGGCCTTTTACAGTGGCTCTTGACCGATGCTTGCCAACCACACCTTGGTTGCAAGACTTCAATGCTTGTGCAACTTCACCCCGAAGCCACAAGACTTTGACTCAAGAAGAGTATAAAAGTCTAAGTGTGTATATGACAATATACTCAATGCAATAATGTGCAAGACTAAACACAAAATGTTTAACTAGATGTTATAATGCAATTGAACACCCTAGTTATCAAACAATGCCTACATGTACACACATGAGGTCTCAATTAGTTGTAGAGAAATTCTAACAACCTAATTGTCAATTAAATTCACATAAACATTCATAAACTTGACTAGATTCACAAAGTCAACCTAATCATCAATTAAGCATACATGAACATTTATGGATTAGCTATTTAGGCATATATGACCTAATAATGCAAGCTATCACAAACAAACCCAATCAAATATTCATGAACATTAACTAGTTGATTAAAACACAATTTCTTAACCTAATTATCAATAAATCACACATGAATATTTATAACCTAGCTTTTAGGCAAAATTGACCTAATGAATTTAGCTATCAAAATACAAACCCAATCATGTTATCAAGACTCATAAATATGCAATAAAATAGAGTCTAGGTATTTAATCATGCAATAAATACCTAATCTAGTGTAAGAAGAACAATAAATGATATTCAAGGAAGTTCTTGCTTACCTAGTCATGAAACAATGAAGACCCATGCTCATATGATGTTGAATGATGCAAGATGGAGATGGGTTTTGGGTTTGGAGAGTCAAAGATGCTTTCTTGAAGCTTTCTCTCTCTATGGAAGCTCTTTCTCTCACTAAGAATGTAAATTTCAGAGCTCTAGGTCTGATTGGGGAAGAAGATGATGTATTTATATGATCCAAGTGAAGCCACGTCGTTTTGGATAAGGAAAAACTGATTTCTGGCATCAAAAGGCGACTTGTCAGGCGACATGCACAAGTGGCCTTGCATGTCGCCTAACACACTGGACAACACAACAGCTATGGTTTCGAGCGACCCAAAACATGACCAAACGATATCGAAACCTTTCAAATAGTATACCGTTGGAAAGGTATGAAAGTCTAATTTCTAATACTTTTTATAGAATCAGATTTTGATCTCTATAAAAAATGTTATGGTCATTTGAGTGACCAAAGGTCAAAAACGGATAACAGCAGAGATGCTCTGTTTCATCGGTCTCTTTGGAGACTTCAAAACCAAACCAAACGGTCATGAAATATTACGAATAATATACAGTTGGAAAGATATGGAAGTCTACTTTCTATTCCAATTAACAAGATAAGATTTGGATTACTGTAGAAAGAGTTATGATCAAAAGAGTGACCAAAGGTCAGAATGGGTCAATAACAAAAATCCCCAAGCTCATGGTATAAGACCATGTAACCAAATACCAATCCAACAGAGCACAAATGGAGCCTCTCTATGGTCACAAATCGCACTAAGACTCAAGCACACCAACGTGCTAGCGCGGACACAACACAAGCACACCATCGTGCGAGTGAGGACGTTTCTAAACACACAATGAAAACGTAAAACAAAACAACCACATAAAGACAAACAAAGACGTGCTCGTGTGAGTTGTGTAACGGATGCACACATATACACAATAAAGAACACAAATTTAAGATGAACAAAGCATGCATGAAGTGTGTGTGTGCACCTAAACTCTTCAAGAGACAAAGTCAAGTAAGTATACCTTTTGTTCTTGAAGTCATGGAGATGCTTGGAAGCTTGCCGACAAGGACCTAAGCTACCCATTACACAATCATCCCCAATGTAGTGTGGTTTGTCATGAAATAAGCCAATCATAAAATCGAGGTCCTTACAGGAATGAGTGTGGTTGGAGTGCGGTTGCGACCCGCACTGTAGAGCTGCTCATGATCATTTGTCTTTCCTTTGACCCCTTTTTTGCCGGAACCACCGCAATTAGCTTCTAACACCAGAATTACATCTATTGCCTACAATTAGCACCAACGAGCCTATTAGACATAAAATATATAGAAAATACACACAAGAACGAGACAAAGGAATAAGAATGAGGGCCAAAATATACAACAATTTAGGCACTATCAAGCCACACCATTCTTGGTCACTAACCCTTTGACTCTACCCAACGGGCCTTTAATATTGATTCTAGACCAATTGCTTGTGCACTAATCCACTTAGTCACAAAGCTTTACAATCAATGAAGAGATTAAGCAACCTATGTGAATATATGACAATATTCTATCATGCAAATAATGCTAGGCTACACTAAATGCTTATCTAGGAATTAGATATGACAGTAAGTTCAAATCCTAGATATTAATATCTAAATGCAAAACGAATAGATTTAGCTAGAGGGCAAAATGGTCTTATATGCTAGCTATCAATGAACATGCAATCTCAACCAACAAACAAAGCCACAAACATACTCAAATCATGCTAAACAAAAGAAACATACAATTAATCAACAAATAATTGCTAACCCTGGGTAAACAAGAACATAAAGATGAAACAAGAAGTTCTAAGTCATATTCAATTACCTAGTCAAGAAGAGCATGAAGACCCATGAAGAAAATATGCAAGAATGAAGCTAGATGCACATGTGTATGAGTTTGGTTGAGTAAAAATAGTTTCTTGGGAGTCTCTCTCTCTCTAGAAAATCACCTTCTCTCTCTAAAACACTATTCTGGACTCCTTAGCACGAAATGGAGAGAAGATGATATATATATATATATATGAGGTCAAGGTAAAACTATGTCGTTTTAAAAAAGTTTTGCAAAAAGACAAAGCAAAAATGACATAGTGCGTGGGTCCATATGCGCAGGTAGGGTACCCATGCACTACCCGCGCATAAGCAGATCTATGAAAAATTACCCTCAGTGCACGGGTACTGCACGAGTAGGATACCGGTGCACAACCTATGCAAAATCAGACCCGAGGAAACCCAAAGTTAGTGCGCCGGTACTTGCGCGGGTAAGGGACCAGCTCACAACCCGCACATTTGAGAAATCCGAGGATACCCATCCTCGGTGCATGGGTACTGCACGGGTAGGGTACCCGCGCACAACCCGTGCAGAAACAGTCCCGAGAATGCTCAAGGTCAGTGCGCGGGTACTGCACGGGTAAGGGACCCACGCACAACCCGCACACTAGAGACCTTTAGGAAGGTCACTCTTCACGCTAAGGAAAATCACACCAACGTACGGGTGCTGATGTTTCTGAACAATTATCAGGAAACGAATTACACAGAACACAACCACACTTAGAACTAAGACTAATAAGCATATGTGTGAAGTGTAAAGAAGAATACACACATAAAAGATTGAATCACAAATGCAGGATGTGAAAGACATGCATGATAGTGTGTGTGTTCTACTAGTCTCTTCAAAGGGAGTTAAGCAAGTGATATACCTTTGAAGTGCTCTTAAGCTGGAGGATGTCATCGAAGCTTGATTACGAACAATGAGACCTAACTACCCTCACAAGCAAATCCCCATGTTGTTTGTCAACGAAATGAGCCAATCAAAAAGTGAGGAACTTACATAGAATGTATTTAGGCTACTATGTAAAGTGTGCATGAAAACGGCTCAAAATGTAAAAGTGCCAAAAATTTGCACTTATGAGCCGAATTGTCAAATTGTCAACTATTATTGTGCAAAGAGAAAAATAAAGAAAAAGGCAAAAGCAAAAAGAAAAGGAAAGAAAAGAAAAAGAGAAAGAAAAAGAGCCTAGTGAAATAATTGTAAAGTACTCACAATGTGAAGTACAAATTTGTAGCACAAATGTGTATGTAAGTGAATGCCTTGTCGTTAGAATGTAATTGTAGTTTAAAAGAGCTTTGTATGGGGTGTGTGAGTACATTTAAACATGATTGGTGATCTTTGAACTCATATTTTCCTATTTTCTTTGTTCACCACATCTAACCCCATGATCCCATTAGAACCAAAGGGAAAGACCTATTTGATCTATGATATGTCTTGATGGAGAATGTTTGTTAATGCTCGATCTTCCACGTTCATGGCATAATGAATCTTTCTTAGGCTAGTTCACCTATAAATTAGTGATCTTGCATTGATAAATGTATGCAATGCAATAGATTCCTAAGCATAAATTCTATCTTTGCATACCTTGCATGAGCGTGAACTTAGAACTCAAAGTGGTATATAAGAGTGAATCCAGGTGAGGATTAGAGTTGAAGCGAATTATGCTCAGGGTGTGAGAGTTAGGGGTGGGAGTTGATTGGATCGGTTCGGTTTTCACTATAATCGATAAAAAACCGATAAACCTCAGTTTTTGAAAAAGCGAACCGATCCAATTAAATTTATAAATATCAACCGATCAAAAACCAACTGAATTGGACCGGTTCGGTTTTTTCAGTTTTGGCCTATTGGGCCAAAATTCTGAACTTTAATTATTACACACTTTGTTTATTTTTTTAAACTTATTGGGCCGAATTTATCTACATTACAATAAAAACACACTAAAATTCTGCAAATCATAATTAAAATTTCTACTGATTGCCTCATACAATACAAAACAAAGTGAAGTTACATTTCTAAATCCAATACAATATACCTAATAAAATAACAAAAATAAGTAAATAACAACAATCCACAACATAAAACCTAATAAGAGTTCATAAACCACATATTAACAATCCACAACATAATAAGAGTTCATTAACAATCCATAAAGTCTAGATAAAACAACATAATAAAGCAGTCCATCAATTGAAATTTCTAAAATTCTTCATTGTTCCATCAATTGAAATTTCTCCTTCATTGCTCCAAACCCACTCCAAATTAATAAGAAACCTGTGGGCTGTCATTTAATTAAATACATTCATCAAACAATAAGTAAATGACAATAAAACAAATTCATACTATTTTGTAATTCTTATCTTACCATTCATTGTTCACTACTCTTCCGCATCAAATCTTGGCATTGTCACCAATGTTTTTATCAACTTCTCAAGCTCTATATAAAAATAAAAGTGAAGTGGGTTAGTGATTTTCAAAATGTAGCATAAAAATACAATAAGATAGATAAGTATTCAAATTAATTAATAACTACTTACCGGTTTTGGTCTCTTCATTGAATTGCAAGTTTTCTAAAGATGAATCATCATTTTGAGCATGCATTATTGCATCTTCAAGTTGACTCGTACGATGCTTGGCTTGCAACCAATTTTGTGTACAAATCAAGCACTCCACCATTTTAGGAGTCAATGAACTCCGGAACGAATCTAGAACTCGTCCTCCACAACTAAATGCGGACTCAGAAGCCACAGTGGAAATCGGCATTGCAACACATCTTTTGCAATTGATTCCAAAATGGGATAGTGTGCACTAGAAACACTCCACCAAGTCAATATATCAAAATTAGAACGCTTACGTTCAACCGGCTCCAACAAATACCTATCCACCTCATTTCTACCACTAACATTATCTTGCCTCTCAACTGTCTTCGAAAAAGCAACCGAAAGGTCAAACACGCTACTATCATCACTTTCTACATCACTAAATGAGGGGATTTCATCAACACGATCTATACCACCACCACCACCACCATACAATGAACTATAACACTCATATAACTCAACCAATGCATCTTTGATGTTTGCGGTCATTGAATCACGATTCTCAACACCATATAAAACCGCAAAACAATAAGACACATATTGCAATTTGTATCTAGGATCCAACACAACTACTATAATTAACAACTTGTTTGTGGTTTCCAAACTCCCCCAATATTTTTCAAACTTACACTTCATATTTGAGGCCATTTCACATACAAGATGATTTCCATCACCACTCATTGATATCAATTGGTTGTTAATTGTACTTCATTTATGAAAGCCTAAATTTGAAGTGACATTCAATGAAGCACTAAATTGCAAAGTAACATCATAAAAGGTTTTCAGGAATTGAACAAATACCTTAGCATTCTCCCAATGCTCAAAATTAGGTGGCCCAATCTGTTTTTGCCCATTTTCAATGTCCTTAAAGTAGTTCTAGCAGTGTCCATCTTCATCATCCAACCTATCAAATGCTTTGACAAATTTGAGTGAACTTGCCAACATTAGATAGGTGGAATTCCACCTAGTAGGTACATCCAACACTACAAGCCCCTTATTCTGAATTTTTTCAAGCTCAACACATTTCTTGAACTTATCGAATCTACTAGGAGATGATTTTACAAATTTCACGGCATTACGTATGGCAACCTTTGAATTATGCATCTCTTTTAACCCATCATTTACTATTAGATTCGCAATGTGTGCACAACACCGTAAATGCAAATACTTCCCATCCAAAATCGCACCATCTCTATGCCAACTACTCAATTTTCTTTTGACATAAAGAATGGCCGTACTATTGGCAGATGCATTATCCACAGTGATTGTGAAAACCCTATCAATACCCCAATCAAGTAACACTTTCTCAATACACTTCCCAATGGTTTTCCCTTTATGATCAGAAATTTGAGTAAAACTCAAAATCCTCTTTTGCAAATGCCATTGTTCATCAATGAAATGGGCTATCACAACCATGTAATTGATATTTTGGATTGAAGTCCAAGTATCAGTGTTAAGACAAACCCTCACCTTACTCTCTCTAAATTGTATCATAAAAGATGTTTTCATATCAATATACAATTGCAAAATATCCCTAACTATTGTTCTTCTGGAAGGTACATCAAACCTAGGCATACCCACACGACAGAACTTTGCGAAAACCCCGTTTCTCTACAAATCTAAATGGTAACTCATCAACAATCAACATCTCTACTAATGCCTTCCTAGTATCCTC
Organism: Dipteronia sinensis; assembly: GCA_033220585.1. Lineage (NCBI taxonomy): Eukaryota > Viridiplantae > Streptophyta > Magnoliopsida > Sapindales > Sapindaceae > Dipteronia > Dipteronia sinensis. The sequence goes on from CM065642.1 coordinate 26,540,063, forward strand.
CTTATTAAAAATACCCAAACCTATACTACTACCACAACCCTTCTTTGATGATGTTGTATATGAAGTAATACATTTTTGTTTTGGGTCAGCTATAGCCAGTGTTGGAAAAATCAAAAAAGTCGGCCACCTATACGCTAGGCGGACGCCGGCCGTCCCGTTTTAGTCAAATCGGCCATATTAGGTGGCCGAAAAAAAAAATCGGAGGATATGGCCTGAAAAATCGGCCGATCTAGCCGAAAAATCGGGCTACGCGGAGTCAAAATCGTTGACTCCGCCTAGTCGCTCCAAACGTCACCATCACCATTGTTCGCCACCGCCGGCGAGTGGGTTGTCACCACACCGAGTGGAGGCTTTAGGAGGCGACGGAGATCAAAACCCATGTGTCCGATGTCTGTAAACAAGATTGGAGAACATAGAAAGAAGAAGAAATTAAGTGTGAGAGACTGAGAGAGAGAGAGAGAGAGGTTCAGATCGTGAGATAGAAGAAGAAATTAAGTCTGGAAAAAGTTGAAGAATGAGGAAAGAAAAGAGAGAAAGAAAAGTGAGAGAGAGGGTCGGATTACGAGAGAGAGAGAGAGAGGAGAGAATTTATTAAATAATTAATGTATATCTTGTAAGTTATAAATAAAAAAGAGTAAAATATAAAATAATAATATGGATTCTGGATTGTGGAGTCCAGCTGGGGAAAGGAAAGAAGCATTAAAAAAAATAAAAAATAATGGGAAAGTGATCCCATACTGATGACACACATTAAGTAATATGGAGTCCAACTAGTGATGGTGGGTTGATGGTACATGATGTAAAATTGTAAAATGAAAAAGAAATTAAAAAAAAAATAAAAAAAAACTCACCGCCTAGACGGGCGCCTAGGCACCGCCTAGTCCGCCTAGGCGCTAGGCGCTGGGATACCGCCCGACTAGCGCCTAGCGTTTACTAGAACACTGGCTATAGCTAATTTGGCATGGTGATTTTTGCACTTCTCTAGGTGCTTATTCATCTTGGTTGTCCCATTAGTATTTGAGTCACAAGCATAATTTTTGGGACAATATTTGCATTGTGCTCTCATTCTCCCATCTTCTTGATATTTTGTAAAATGATTCCATGAATCGGAGGTTTGTCTACCCTTTCCACCTATAGGTTTAACATTCCCCTTTAAAGGGGCTCTTTCTAAAGAGCCACTTTGTACTGCCTCCTCACCCTTAGAACTCGAGGAATCAACAACATTGGTCGGCAAAACATTATCATCATTCATTTTTCTGTCATGAAATAAAAATATCACATAAGTTTATAACAAATTAACAATGCCCTATTATCACATTTAAGATCCAACCAATAATAATCTAATGGTAAGAGAATCAAAAGACATTAAAAAATATAATGAGCACTCTCTAATATTAACCAAATAAATATGCAAATAACCATATAATGAGACCTATATGCATAATAACCATATTACTAGTATTTATGAATAATATTTCCGTATTTGTATGGTAAGATTAAGCCGTGCTAGCTACACTAACCAGCTGCCTATTTCTATTCACGTAGTGACAACATTAGGACAATATCAGAGGACAAAAATCTATGGACAACATCATATTTTTTGTCTAAACAATAAGCATCAATATTCAACATCAACAAGACAACAAACACAAACCCTAACTAAAAAAAGCAGAGGAATCGAAATTTACCTGGTGCGACTGAGAAGATTGATGCGTGAAGAGCGACACAATACCAAGTCGATCTGGGTGATTGCTACTAGCCTACTACCAGTGTCCAGTAGTATACTTGTTAGTGTGCCAAGCTTACTTGAGTTGTTTGATGCTTGATTCGGTCCTACATCACAATGAGCTTCAATTAATATATAATAAAAGTGATAAAAGTGTAAATATAAAAGTTTAATTAAAGGGAAAATGACTTCAATCAAACATTCATACTAAGATACGTTTATTGAGCTGGGGGACTGGCTCCTAAATTGAGGCCTCCTTAGGTTCACAGCTTGCTTCTGGTGCAAATTCTGGTTTTCAGATGAAAGGCTGGAGGAGACTTGGTTAGCATCATGGAGTGTACTAGAAGTTGGAAGACCAACCTGTTGAACAAAATAATCTCAATAAGTCCAATTTTGTAGGGAAAGATGTAATTAAAATAATAAATAAATAAATAAATACTTTAAAGAGAATAGAATGATGAAATATTATCTAGATACACACACAAACATACTAAAAGTGAAACCAAACAGTTCAATGAGAAAGAAGTAAAAAATACCAATTCCAAGAAAATCGTCATAAATGAATATATATCATTTTAATCAAACAACTCCTTAAAGCAATAGATTGCCGTTTATTGGATGGGTTAATTTTTGGATCGAATATGAATAAAATCAATAAAAATAACGACAATTAGGATAGTGACAGTGACAGGGGCAGCAGCAAGAACAAGAGCTACTAAAGATATATGACAAAACTAAAAGGATAATTAGAGACATTTGCAATATCATACATTTATACTAATATACTATATCACTGAGGTCTGAGATATCAGCACCAAAGTGAAGCAAACAAGCTCCTGTCCAGGCAGTCAGGCACACACTCAAATTGGACATGTAAGAAGCATCCAATTGCCTTGTTTATTAGTTACATCTCTAGCTAATGTAATCAATACTTATCAGCTGGAGGCACCAATCAAAGAGTATCAATTTATTAAGGAATTAAGCTAGAGGCACCAAACACAACCAAGAGAACCATATCAGCAGGAGAACCCAAGCCAAGAACAAACATACAGAACACCCGACCTAGAAGCAGAGGAAAACAACAGAAAGAACACCCGAAAAAAAACACCAGAAAAAACAGAGAGCAAACAGAGAGAAGCAGAGGAAAACAAACAGCTACAGCCTACAGCAACCAGACCACACAACGGCAACTAAGAAATCTCCCACTGAAGAATATCTAAGTCTGAGCTAGAGCCCCTTTCGCCAGCAAGTCAACAAAGAAGTCTTATACTAGTTATCCTAGCAAAGTATCGATCCAAAAGTCCTTCAAGAAAAAGAATCTCCAAGAGAACTTTTTGAAAAATAACCCACAATAATTGAAGCTGAGGCCAAACACACACAATCTTCTTGAATTTTTAAATAGAAATTTAAAGAGTTTAAATGAAAGCTGAATCAAATGAAGAGTGGAAAGATTTGAGAGATTAGAGTAGATTTAGAGAAGATATTTTGTTTAACCAACCTGAGATAAAAGCCAAAATGACGAAGACGGCGGACCAAGATAGAGGATGAGCGAGACAAACGGCGGACGAAGACGGCGGATGGCGGACAGCGTAGTTGACAGATTTAGGGTTACTGGTTAGGGGTTAGACAAAAATGAGAGAGAAAGGGGCAAAGAGGCAGAAGCTTCAGGATTCTCCAAGAGAAATTAAGGATTTTTCTTTATATAGACCGGTTCTCGGTTCGGTTCTCTGTTCAAACCATAGAACCGGAAACCGAACCAGAAAATCCAGGTTTTTTTAAAAAAGCAAACCGAACAGAACTGGTAAAAAATAAAAAACTGAAAAAAACCAATTGGACAGGTTCGGTCCGGTCCAGTGGTTTTTTGCCCACCCCTAGTGAGAGTTAGTAGTACCCAATATGAGAGCACTCTTAGGTGTGAGATTCGTGCTAGTGCGAGTTTCCCTCTAGGGCCTTCGAGTTGTTTTAGAACTTTTTGCATATGTCTACTTCTCTCTATCACACATCCTTGCATCTCATCACTGGTTGGACATGCTATAGTTTGAATCGTTTGTTTTTGAGTCTAGGAATTTTAGATAGAGTCATGTTGTCGTGTCTTGTGTTTTAGTTATTTGTTTGAGTTTGCTCGAGGACGAGCAAAGGTTTGGTTTGAGAGTATTTGATTTAGCCAAAATTGTTATATATTTTGGCCCTCATTCCTTATCCCTTGTCTTGTTTTCAAACATGTTTTCGTGTCTTATGAGGCTCTTTTATCATGTTTACAGGCATTTGATGTAATCCCAGTTGTGGAAAAGAAAGTGGGTAATTCAAGTGCAAAACCAGCCAATTGAAGCAAGATGAAGGAAGAAGTGTGCTAGTGAGTGTGCGTTTACCTTTACCTGTGCACTACCCATGCAGTCTCAGTTTCAGACCTTTGCTGGTCACACCAGCAAACCTACCCATGAACTGGAGGTCAAAAATCTTTCCAAATTATTAAAGTACCCAGTTCGTTGGTACGGCTGACAAGATCGTTTTTGTCGTTAGAAACTGCCGGTCAAAAGATATTTATAAAACCTCAAATGCCTTAAAATGTTTACCAATCAAGTGCAATGGCAAGTAAGGGTATCGTCCACAGGGAAAGGGAAATTAAACGGCTAAAACTAGTTAACTACTATTAAACCTAAACTAAACATGAAAAGTATATATCAATAGTTGGTTTGGAAAGTTAATAACTACGATGTAACTACAATTAGACTAATTAATCTAACATGCAATTAGTGTTAAAATATGGTATTTAGAACTAAGGTATTGATGGATCAACAAGTGAATGGTGGGCAATGTAGGAACTCACATGAATGCACTTTTAATCTTGCTGTAACCATCCTAGGGTGTATAGGATTGGTTGTATACCACTCATGAGTGTCCAATCCATCATGTATGGTATTGGTCATCTACAAGTGATTGTGCAATTATGATCATCTATCAAAATAAGGGACTAATCTTTGAGATTAGATAGAAATTGAGATTAATATAATATGTCCAGATTTCACTTGAGTCATGTACTCTTGTTTAATCCTTCCATTCAAATGAGCTTAAGAGAACCTAGCATCATGTATACCAAATTCCCTACTCAAATAATTTCTAAAACAACTGGTAACGAGAGTCATGTGCAATCTAATACAAATCATCGTAGAAATCAATTAAAGCAATGAATGAAACATATTTGATAGATTTAATATAAAATATAAAGTTTATTACAAAGCCCAACATCCACAAGTATCTCACATCAGTCCCTTAGTGAGATATTTAACTACTCATGACAAATACATGCAAATAAATAAGAGAAGAGAGATAGAGAAGACTCATACAGACATTCTTCTTCCTTCAAGCTTGAATCCTATCTCCAAGTGTCCTTGAGTAGATGATGAGGATGATGGTTAGATTTGGTGAGGAATGATTCCTAAATCTAGATTAGTGGTTAGGGTTTAGAAAATGGGAGAAAATTAGTTCTTGGAAGAGGGTGGATGTTTTGAAGTGTGGAAGAGAGGATCTTCAATAAGAAAATGGTGTATTTATAGGCTTTGGAGGTTAGGGCATGATCTGGGCATGAAAGGATATCATTGCCCCTCTAAAAATCACCTAAAACCCATCATTTTTTATGCTGGAAGGTGCGGTGCACGGGTAGTACACCGGCAATGCACGGGTAGGTTACCCGTGCAATTCCCGTGGACATCAGTGCAACAGTTACTAAAATTACCATAACTTCCTCTAGAAAACTCAAAATCACAATCCGTAAGTACCGCTGGAAACTAGACTTTTAGGGATTTCTGAATATATGTAATTTGAAATGTGGTTCAATCCGAAGAGAGAGATATGATCCTTTGAAATTGGATGATCTGCACACACTTTTTTTACAATTTCAGCCCTTTTGTCACCAAATCTCACTTTTTGTGTCTTCTGGTCTGGGCAATGTGCACGGGTAGTGCGTGGGTGATACCCGTGTAGTTACCCGTTCACTGAGCTCTTCCCAAAATCCATCTTCCAATGCACCGGTAGTGCACGGGTATGCTACCCGTGCACTATGGCCTTCAATACACCATTTTGCACAACTTGTCTCATTTTTGTCTTGCTTCTTGATTTTTCACCGAATGCCTGCAATATGAACCGAAAGAGCCATAAATATTCATAAAAACACCCAAGAACGAGGCAAATAGAAAGGATACGAGGGCCAAAATGTATGAAATTTTTTGCTTGATCAACTGCGCGGATACATACCAACGCAGTCACTAGCGAATTGAAGATGGAAGTTACTGGAGAGGATGTGCGCGGGTCCCTATCCGTACACATGCACCCATGCACTACGTACATTCTGTCGACCACATCAGCATTCAGATCTATTTTTGGGAAAACTATTTAAGGAATCACTTCTGATTTTTAAAGACACGCCCACATACCATTTTACATCATATTTTCTCTCTCTAGATCTCAAAACCATTCTCTCTCAAATCATCTAAAAATCATACATGATCTTCATCATTTTGCTATTTAAAAAAAGACATTGCAGGTGGATTGAAACTTGAAGAAAGAAGGTATCACATGGGTCCTTTATATTTCTCTCATCTTTTTTATTTTCTTACATTTGTCATAAGTAGCTAAACCCAAATTGGGGTTTGATGCAATTAATTCTTAGATTGTGGGATTTCCACCATTTTGACTTGATTAATATAGTTCCATTCAATTTACTTAATTGTGTTTAATTATCCCTTGAATTAAGTAGGTGTTAATAGCTAAATTTGGCTAGGGACCAAAAGGAAATTTTCCACCCTCTAAACCTGGCTCCATGCCCGAGGTCATCCACCAAGAGACCATGTTACCTGAAGCCGAGCTACGATACCCCCCACAGGAATAAGGACGGGCTCCAGAAACACCCGGAGTAGATCCCAGCTAGGTCAGATCGAGCCCGTATCACCGAACCTGAAATCAGGAAATCCCCCCGAAGTCGGGATTACCTCGCAATTTCTCCAGAAGCTCACCTATACCTAGCTGACATAGTGGGGTGTCCGTAGGAGGCCGCACCTAGCTTCAAGAGGTCAAGAGAGGCTAGACCTAGCTCCTGGCTAGACCTAGCTCCTGGCTAGACCTAGCTCCTGGCTAGATGAAACTTCTTAATATCGGGGCTAGGACACTGCTCAACCTCACTATCTGATGTACCTCACCATTATACATACCATATTCAACGACCCCTATGGGAGATCATGCTAGACCTGAAGACACACAGGATCACATCTTAAGACGTTACATACGTACAGAGCAAGTAATAGAGTCTAAGTAGGAAACAAATTGATCTCCACCAAGATATCCTCAACTCAGCAATTAACTCAAAGTCAATGACTTTTAAATGTAAAATCCCGTTCGATAAGGAGGGGAGGGATGGAGAAAATCAAGGGGAGAATCAATTAGTTTAACCTATGAAGACAGTGTATAAAAGAAGGACTACGGTATTCTGAAAGAGGAGACTACTTTTCGACAGGCATATAACAACAACCCTACTACTCCTTAGAGAGATTGAGACTGATTGATAAATATTTGTAAACGATACACCATTCATAAGAATAAAGAAACATTTTCGTTCTCTTTTGTTCATTCCCTTTTGATGGTAGTGATAATAGTATCTTCTTTATCATTTTTAATTAGCACTGACTAGAATACACTCTACCTTGACCACCACCTCCGTGGCAGTGGTTTTGAGGGTGTTAATTGAGATTTCTCACCACGAGTAAAATTTTCGTTAACACTTTCTGGCACCGTCTGTAGGAAAACCCTCCACCCAGTTAATCAAGCCAACTATTTACATTTGCATTTTCGTTGTTTAACAGGAACCATGAGGCTCCGCTCTTCCCAATGACAACATAGAGTTTCGGAACAACCTTCGGCGAGGCCAACGCGAAAGGCCCCAAGAAAGGGGAAGAAGTCTGGGTACACCAATCAAGCTCTGGCCCAAACAACTAATGCGCGGGCTTCTGGCCACTCTATGGTGAGCCAGGCAGCGCTCGACCAACAAGCGGCGGCCTTCGTGGAAACCATCCGCATCCACCTGATCGCCGAAGGCATCACAGTCTAGCCAACAAACCCGAATGATCAGGGAGAACCGAACAGGTTCAGAGCTAGGCAGCCTGCCTTCGATCGCTTGGGACCTCCTCTTCCAAAGCCAGCTCAAGACAGGACTGGGCCCTAACTTTCGATCTGAGATAGGCTGGGACCCATGCCCCTAGTTCTGAAAAGACCTTCACAATATCATCCCAGGCGAGTTAAGTCTGCCGCAGATGCCTTTACCCGGGAGAAACGAGAGGTACCTCGCCCAATGGCATCAAGGAGGAACGCCCGGGCCTAAGAGGAAGAGGATCGACAAACTTCCTGAGTGAATCCTGACCATGAAAGGGACCAGATAGAGGTCTCCAGTTCATCAGAGGGACTAGACATCGAAGAATCTGAGGTCAATTCAAAGAAATCTGGGAACAAGAGACTGAGGGATCAGCTGGCAAAGCTACAGATTAAAGTCCAGCAGATAACAAAAGGAAAGAACAAGGAGGATAAAAAGGATCCATTAGCGAGATGAACGCTCCCTTCACTAGGAGGATCCGGGAAGCAGAACTCCCACAAAAATTTAAAATGCCAGCAGATAAGTTCTCAGGAGCAGAAGATCCTCTAAGCCACCTGGAGAGCTTCGTCCAATAGATGGAGGTCCAGAACACTACCAGAGCAGCTATGTGTAGGATGTTTCCAACGACCTTAACCGACTACGCGAAAACTTGGTTCAGGAAGCTGCTTACTGGTAGCGTGGATTCTTTCACGAAGTTATCAACAGATTTTTGCTTGCAGTTCCAAGGAGTCAAACCTCGTCCGAAGGATCCCATACACCTCCAATATGTGATTTAGGAATGAAGTGAGACACTTCAATCATACGTGGAATGTTTTCAGAAAGAGGTCATACAAATGAGAGTTTTCACCGAGAAAGAGACTCTCGCCAATTTCAGGCGGAACCTGTGGACGGGAAAGCTTTTCTGCTCCTTCACCAAGAGACCTCCTGAGACTTACCAGGAGGCCTACGATCAGGCTTTTGAGCAGGTCAAGATCGACGAGCAACACAAAGTCAAGATGGAACACGACGATATGAGAACAGCGAAGCATCAGAAAAAAAGCCCCCAAATCTGAGCTAGCTCAGAAAACTCAGAATAAACCTCCTAATAGGTCGACCTATCGCATCCCTGCTCCTTAGCGTAGACAAGAAAAATATCCAGCAAGACGAACCCCTCATCGGGCTTCACCACCTCCCAAGACCGTAGCCCCTGTAATGCGAGGGGAAAAAAGGGTATGACTACTACACTCCCTTGAATGCTTATAGAGAAAGGGTCTATCATGCTATACGAGACAAGGGGTTACTCCAAAATCCTGCTCCCATGAAAGCCCATGTTGACAGGAGGAACCGGTACAAGTACTGCGACTTGCATGAAGACGTGGACCACAACACTTCAGAGTGTCATAATTTGCGCAACCAGATTGAAGCCCTGATAAGGGGGGATGCTTGATTGAATTCTTACAGCAGATCAGAGATAACAATCTGATTGGAAGGGAGGTACAAGCCGAGATCCGTGAGGACACATAGAAGAGAAATGGGGAACAGACTGATTTAATGTAACAAATCCAGGTGATATACACCATCAGCGGAGGGCCCACACTGGCTGGCACTTCTAATAATTCCTGAAAAAAACCATGCAAGGAAGATTCCCCGGATAGAAGAAAGCCTGGGAGTCTTCAAGGTCAGCCAAATCCCGATGGAGCCCTCCTAGTCAGCACATATCGTTTTCACTGAAGCAGATGTCTTCAACACCGTGCAACCTCATGATGATCCCATGGTGATCACAATACAAATTGCCAATTGTCTGGTCCATTGCGTGCTCATAGATACGGGCAGCAGTGTAGATATCCTTTTCAAGGATACTTTGGAAAAATTAAATCTGAAGCAATGGTGTTACAATAGCTGTACAACTCCACTTTGTGGGTTCACTGGGGATTCGATCATACCGGTGGGGTCGATGATCCTCCCAGTAATGGTCGGAACCACCCCTCTCTAACAGAATGTTATGACCGACTTTGTTGTGGTTAACACCCCATCGGCCTAAAACACCATCCTAGGGAGACCATTCTTGTCCTCCTTGAAGGGAGTCTTGTCTATATACCACAATGTCCTGAAGTTCCCGGTGGGAACCAAGGTGGGGGAGGTACATGGAGACCAGCAAGCAGCTAGGAAGTGCTACGCAGTGTCTGCCAATCCTACAGCTTTAGCAAAATAGTGCGTACAGGTTGCATTAGTCCAGGAAGACATGGAAACATCCTGGATAATCCAGGAAGAGATCGAGCCCGCGGAGCATCCTAAGCATCCAGAGAGCGAACCTATTATGCCTTATGAGGAGGAACAGAGTAAGGAGTGGGCCAGCGGGCAGCCCTTAGATAGATTCGAGGAGATACCCATCAGAAATGACGATCCCTCTAAGGTTGTCAAGCTCTGGGCCACCCTCGAGCCAGAAGTGAAAGAAGGTTTGATTAATCTTCTTAGAGAATTCAACGACATCTTCGCTTGGAGTCATGATGAAATGCCTGGGATCCCGGTATCATTGGCCACCCATCAACTAGCGGTAGATCCAACAATCAAGCCCATTTAACAGAAGAGGTGTCACTTCAACGCTGAGAGGAACGTTACGGTGCAAGAAGAGGTAGATAAATTGATCAAGGCAGGGTTTATCAGAGAAGTGCGCTATACTGAATGGATCGCCAATGTGGTCATGGTTACGAAGGCGAATGGGAAGTGGCGTATGTGTGTCGATTACACCGACCTCAACCGGGCCTGTCCAAAAGACAGTTTTCCTTTACCAAAGATCGACCAGCTGGTTGACTCCACTTCCAAAAATAAACTTCTGAGTTTTATGGATGCATTCTCAGGATACAACCAAATTAAGATGCACCCAGCTGACTAAGATAAAACCAATTTCATTACTAGGCAGGGCTTGTACTGCTACAAGGTGATGCCATTTGGTTTGAAGAATGCAGGTGCTATATATTATGTTGTTTAAATGCATGACTCTTCTTTTAAGCTTATCTTGAATAAGTTTGAGTCTTTGATTGTTGGTTGAGATTGGTTCATCATTGATAGCTTGCATTTAGGATATTATTGCCCTCTAGCTAAGTCTTTATGCTTTGCATATAAATATTTGTAAGAACGTCATTTCTATGATTGGCATTATTTCATGACAAATCACATTGGGGATATTTGTAACGGGTAGCATAGGTTCTCCAAGTGCGGTTTTCTCAAAGACATGCTTCCGGTCATCCCAAAGAGCTTTAAGAGAGGTAGTTCACTTGTTCTTAACTCTTAAAGAGATTTAGTAGCACACACTCACATCATATGCATTTGTATTGACATCCATGTATTGTTGTACACACACACTTCTTGCATTTTGGAGTTGATGGGCTGCATAGTGGGTTAGGAGTCATGCAAGGCTACTTGTGCATGTCGCCTAACAAGTCGCCTTAGTCTTAAAATTTTTCCACAGTGTGTTAGGCGACTTCCAAGGCGACTTGTGTATGTCGCCTCACATGTGGCCTCGGGGACATTGTTTTTCTCACAATGTGTTAAGCGACTTCCAAGGCAACTTGCTCATATCGCCTTGCATGTCGCCTTTGTCACCTGAACTGGGCATTTCGGGTATTTCACACTAGCTCATTTTTTGATCCCTATAAATACATCTTCTTCTCCACCATTTAGACCTAGAGATCTGAAAATATATCCCTAAGTGAGAGAAAGTGACTCCAAGAGAGAGAGAGCTTCAAGAACCCATTTTTTAAGAGAGAGAAAGCTTCAAGCTTTGTTACTTGACTCTACAAACTCCAAAAACCCATCATCATCTTGCATATAGAGCATCATTCAAGCATGGGTCTTCATTAATGTCTTTACTTGGTAAGTATAACTCACATCCTTGCTCATTTATTGTTCTAGCTTATCAAGACATGTCGTTTATTACTTAGGTTAGCAAATCTTCATATTTATTGTATATCAATTGAAGTTATGACATGTTTGGGGTTTGTATTGTGATAGCTAATATTTAGGACATATTTGACCTCTAGCTAGTTAGGACTCATTGATTGCATTTGTTAATTCCATTTATTGTCCTTGCCATTTTATGTGACAACATGTGTTGATATGGCTTTGTTTGATGAATAGATCTTAGACTTGCATATCGATATCTAGTTAGGTCTTTATGTGCATTCATATAGACATTGATATCTAGGATTTGTACTTAGTGCCATCTTTAATCCCTAGATAAGCATTTAGTGTTGCCTAGCATTAGTTGCATTTTGAATATTCATATATTCACTTAGGTTGTTAATCTCTTCTTGAGAGTTAAGTATTATGACTATAAGGTGTAGTGCACAAGCAAGTGACGTCTTGCAACCAAGGTGTGGTTGGCAAGCAAAGTGATCAAGGATTCACTATAAAGGCTCGTTGGGTAGTAGTGGTGGGTTAGTGACTGAGAATGGTGTGACTAGAGCTCAACATAGGTTGTAAACATCATTACAATAGTGGATTTGAGGATCTGTGGCTAGAAGGATAGCCCATGGTTTTTCCCTTGTCGAAGGGTTTCCACGTCAAAATCAAGTGTTCTTTATATTTCTACACTTTACTTGATTTTGTATGTATTTATGTATTGGATTATTTGTTATTAATATTGACTAATCGAAAAAGTTGGTAATAATCGATTAACAACCCATTCACCCCCCTCTAGGTTGTTAGACACACGCTTGAGTTGTATTTTAAATATTGATAACTAGGAGTTGTCGATTGCATATTTTATTTCCTAATTAAGCATTTGGTGTTTTCCTAGCATTAATTGCATCTAGAATATTTTCATAGTGGTGTGTTATGTTCCAAGAATGGTGTGACTAGAGGTCAACCTAGGTTGTAAACATTATTACATACAGTGGATTTAAGGATTGTGTGTGGCTACATGGATAACCCGTGAGTTTTGCCAAGTTGGAGGGTTTCTCAAGTAAATCAATTGACGTGATTTTATTGTTTTTCCGCACCTTTAATTTGTCAATTGCTTGCTTGTTATTTTACGGTGATTTGATAATATTGACTAATCGAAAATTGGTAATCATTTTTGATTAGAACCTATTCACCCCGCTATAGGTTATTTTAGTCCCTCTTTGTATTGTTTCATTTTATATTTATTTATTGAGCATCGATGATTTATAATCTGAACAACATTATAGATTCATTAGCGAACGATTCCTTCAGAGTTCGAAAAATTTAGACGTTCTAACACAATGTTTCGGATGCTTAGGTGCTCCATTTCCCGGAGTCTAATGAATGCACATGTAGTATAGTATCAGAGGTTGTAACCTTCAAATACTTATGTTCTCCATTCTCTTAGAGTCTTATTTTTGCATTGGGCGTGCAATATCAAAGGTTGTGACCTTCGGATACTTATGTGCTACATTCTTTTGGAGTCTCATTTTTGCACTGGGTGTGCGATTTCAGAGGTCGTAATCTTCAGATAGTTATGTGCTCCATTATCTTAGAGTCTTATTTTTAGCAGAAGTAGTGCGGTATCAGAGGTCGTAACCTTCAGATACTTATGTGCTCTATTCTCTTTGAGTCTTATTTTTGCACAAGTAGTGCGGTATCAGATGTTGTAACCTTCAGATACTTATGTGCTCCATTCTCTTGGAGTCTTAATATTGCACAAGTAGTACGGTATCGGAGGTCATAACCTTCGTATACTTACGTGCTCTAATCTAATGGAGTCTTTTTTTTTTGCACTTGGCGTGTGGTATCAGAGGTCTACTTATGTGGACATGCCTATTGGTTCCTTAGAACTTTTTGGATATACCAATTGGTTCTGTAGAACTTTTTGGATATACCAGTTGGTTCTGTAGAACTTTTCGGATATTCCAGTTGGTTATGTGGAACGTTTTGGATATTCTAGTTGGTTTCCAGTTGGCTTTGTAGAACTTTTTGGATATACCAGTTGGTTCTGTAGAACTTTTCGGATATTCCAGTTCGTTATGTGGAACTTTTTGGATATTCTAGTTGGTTTCCAGTTGGCTTCATAGAACTTTTTAGATATTCCAGTTGGTTTTCTGTTGGTTCCGTAGAACTTTTCAGATATTCGAGTTGGTTCTGTAGAACTTTTCAGATATTCCAGTTGGTTCTGTAGAACATTTCTAATATATTCCAGATGGTTCCGTATAACTTTTTGGATACTCCAGCTGGTTTTGTAGAACTTTTCAGATATTCCAACTGGTTCCATAGAAATTTTCAGATATTCCAGTCGATTCTATAGAACTTCTTAGATATTCCAGTTAGTTTCGTAGAACTTTTTAGATATTCCAGTTGGTTCTGTAGAACTTTTTGGGTATTCCAGTTAGTTTTGTAGAACTTTCGGATATTCCAATTGGTTCTATAGAACTTTTCGGATATTCCTGTTGGTTTCGTAGAACTTTTCGGATATTCCTGTTGGTGATTGCGCTATAATTGTTATATATTTTTACCCTTCTTCCTTTTCCTTTGTCTTGTTTTCTAGCTTGTTTTCGTGTCTTACGGGCTCCTTTATAGTGTTTGCAGGCAGTAGGTGTAATTTTGATCTTGGAGAAGAAAACGGATAATTCAGGCATGAAACAAGCCAAAAGAGGCAAGAAAGGAAGATTTCAGTGCACGGGTCTCTACCCGCCCACCACCCGAGCAGTCCGAAGCCATATATCTTTGCTAGTCCATACAAACTCATCAACCCATGAACCGAATATCAGAAATCCTCCAAGAGACCAAACAACCTAGATCGCGGGTACTGCGTGTGTCACTGTTCGGGTACCGTACCCGCGCACTACATGCCCAAACTTGCCACGTCAGCACGTTTCAGACCTACTTTTTGGCACCCTATAAATATATCATGTTCTGATTTTCTAAGAGGAGCTAGTCATGACCAAAAACACTATCTCACACCCTTTTGACATCACTGACCACTAACCTAGATCTAGGAATCTTTCCTCACCAAATCCTAACCATCTTACATCATCTTCATTTTTTCTTACTCATGAAGGCCACTAGGAGAGTGGATTCAAGCTTCAAGAAGGGGATTCTCTACATGGGTCTTCTTTGACTCTCATCTCTTAGCTTTTATTTTGTAATTAGCATGAGTAGTTGAACTCTATGTGGGAGTTGATGTAATGAATTATAGATTAAGGGTTATCCACTACATTTTAGATTTGATTATATAGTTACATTCATTGTGCTTAATTGTGTTTAATCTTTTCTTGAATTTAGTAGGCTCTCCAACTCTTGATTCTTATTGATTGATTGAACTTATTAGAGTAATTAATCTTTAATTGCATTTCTTTGTGAAATGGGTAGGCTCTCCGACTCCCATTTCACTTAGAGGTTTAAATTGTTCTTAATGCATTTGATACTCACCTTGGGTTGGGTAGGCCCTCCAACTCCCAATTCATTGTAGAGGTCGAATTGTGATATCTTTGTGGGTCTAGTAGGCTCTCCAACTCTTGGTCTATATTTGATGTCAATTTATGCTTTTAACCATTTTCACTAAAGGTGTTTTAAAACAAGCTCACTTGAATAGGAAGAGATATGTTGTGAGCTCTCCAATCCAAGCCATCTCGGCCACCTTACATCTATCCAAAGCGAGAGTGAAATGGTGGGACTGTGAGCTCTCCAATCCAAGCCGTCCCGAAAATTCGAGTCAGGAAGATAACCCTTTAGAGAATCAAATCGGTCTTAAGAGATGGACCACCCACTATTCGTGTATGAAATGTATCAACTCCCGCATTCACATCTCATTATCTTATCCATTTGCATTCTTGCCAATTGTTAGTTTTAATTTAGATTAATTAACTTAATTGTAGTTTGCATAGTAGTTATTAACTTTCAAAACAGCCAACTGTACCTTTTCATGCTTAGTTTTAGTTTAATAGTAGTTAACTAGTTTTAGCCATTTAGTTTCCCTTTCCCTTTGGACGATACCTTTACTTGCCACCATACTTGTTTTTCAAACATTTTGAGCCTTTGCTAAGATTTTATAAATATTTTTGATGGACCTTTTCTAACGATAAAAACGTTCACGTCAGTTGGTTTTGTAGAACTTTACGGATATTCCATTTGGTTCCGTAGAACTTTTCGGATATTCCATTTGGTTCCATATAACTTTTTGGATATTCCTGTTTATTCTGTAGAACTTTTCAATATTCTAGTTGGTTCTGTAGAACTTTTTTAGATATTCCAGTTGGTTCCGTAGAACTTTTCGGATATTCCAGTTTGTTATGTAGAACTTTTTGGAAATTCCAGTTGGTTATTTAGAACTTTTGAGGATTTTGTCCTTTCTGTTTTTCAGTTCCGTGGAACTTCTGGGGAGCCTGACTTGAGCCCAACTCTTTTTGGGTTTGTTGAGCTGAGCCTAACTTGATCCCAACTCTTACTTTGATTTTGGAGTGATTCTAGGGCTGACGTGGCATGATCGTTAAGTAGGCCCATCTGTCGAAGTTCTTTAGATTTCGAATTGGCACCTTTTGAGTTCTAGAGGTGATATGAGTCTTTTCATATGACGTAATTTGAAGCGATGTGCCCTATTGTATTTCGACACGTGTTTTCAGCCAAAGCAGCGCGCCCTGTCATATTGAGACGCGTGTCCACTAGAGACGCGTGTCCACTAGAGTTAATATATATCAAAATCCTCCTTTTCTTCATCACTTCGTTGAAACTTCTCTCGGTCAATAAATTTTTGTCGTGCATTTTGCTCAAAAGCATTATAGATTGTTTTTTTTATTCCTCCAAGCGTTTCAGGCGAGTTTCAGGCCTTTTTTTTCAACTTCTTCCACCAATTTCCTGTAAGTTTTTCTAGCTTATCTTTGTTTCTTCCTCTTGCATTTTGCTTTACTTTTTAGATGCATTGTTTGTGTTTTTGTTTTGTTTTCTAGGAAACTTTGTGCTTTATGGGTTGATCTTTAAATATGTTGAGTTTTTTCTTGTGTTTGATTTGTTTTGCATGCGAATTTCTTTTGAAGAATCTGTTTGTAGGAGATAGCATTGGATAGGGAACTGCGCCTTTAGTTTTTGTGAAGATGTCAACCTAAGGCTTAGATTGAAGTGTATTGTTCTATGAAGTGTAATGTCCAATATAAATATGAAGTGTAATGTCCTATGGCATGTGACGCACATGATGAGAAAAGTGTTTAAAGAATACAAACATTGTAACACTCAATGCGCTTTTTCAAAGGCTTGTGTTTGTGAACTCGCGGGTAATCTCCATTATTAGAACAAAGTGCAAGATCACCGAGTCCCTTCAACTTAAGCGCAAAAAGGATGGGACTAACCCATGATGTGAAAGTGAGACCCCTAAAGTGACAGTTAGCTGCTAGACAAGCTCAAAATGCATACAAACACTCACCACGAGCACTCGCTCAAGGCATCACACTCAAGCTAGTCAAAGCTCAAAAATTTCTAGCCATGCGACAAATTCAAAAAATTTGGACCAAACCAACTCAAAAAGACAAAAGAAAAGACTCAAAACACAAAAAGAAAACTCTGAAATCAAAGTATACCATGGCACTTGGTAATCCCCAGCAACTGGTGGCATCTGGTCAAACTCCATTTGCTCCTAGTCATTGTCCGGCTCATCTGCATTCCACAAGGGGTCGTTTGTTTTTTCCACTTAAAACTTAATAGGTCTGAATCATAATTATTAAGTTGTTTCGTTTGTTTTTTTAAGTGGTCAAACAACTAAAAAAATACCAAAAAATAACTTAAAATAAAAAGTACAAAATTCTGACTTTTCACTTAATTACAAATCACTGAATTGCATTAAATGCAATCCAAAAAATTTTCTTCCCATAATATCCCTCATAAATAACATATTTCCAACTTCATCATAATTATATATGGTATAGAAATCTTTATTTTAATATATTGCTTATTTTAAGTAGCTTTAAAAATAAAAAAGAACTCTAATCACTTCTCATATTGGTATTTAATATCAATACTTTATTATGATATTATGGTGATGTATTTATATATTATTTTTTTAGAGTGTTTTGTGTGAGTTTTCCTGCAGCCCCTTTTACTTTTTGAAAAAAAAAACCGTTTCTTTTCTTAGTAAAAATGAACTTTATTTGTAATCGAAGAAAATCATGATCATATGTGTTCATATATAATTATTATTTTTGGATTGTTTTTATTCCTTATTATATGTATAATTGTTTAACATGGGTATAAATGTAAAATTACTTAGTTTCTGACAATTTTACTTTTAAAAAACAAACTTTTTGACAATACATTCAGATGTGATGAAAAAAAAAAACATGTCATTCAAGTTCAGATTTCAGTCCCTATTCAGTTTTCAGAAAAATTCAGGACTGTTCAGTCTTCAGACAAAAAAACAAACGACATCTTACTCAAAAGGAGAAAATAAATTGTACAATCCAATCATGTAAAGATATGTTCAATGCAAAACTCTAAATGTGGGACATGGGTCAACCAAAGGTGGTTTGACTGGATTGGGAGGTCCACACTTTTAACAACCCAAATGGGTGCTAATGTCTCTTTTGTCCTTCCCGTCCCATTTGGCTTAACTTGACTCATAAGACCCTTTCTAACCTAAATTTTCTTGACTTTTACGGGATTCTTCCTAAACCTATCTTGACTTATTCTCCTATGATTCTGAAATTTAAAGCAATGAGCCTTAGTGTGTCCTCTTTTAGAGCAAAAATGGCAAGTAGGAGAGAGTAGAGAGAAACTCCCTTTTGATAATTGAACTTGAGGTCCTTGGTGTTGTCTTACTTGAAGTGTCTTAACCACCTTCTCCACCTTGTCCAATTGAACAATGTAATCTCACTCCTTAACCTTGGCGATCTTCATTGCTTCCTCATTCTTGCTCAATTGTTCCTTAGCCCCTTTCCAAGGCATGTAACCAGCCGCCGGTATGTAGCCCCCGCATTTTTCAAGCCAAACGACATTACCTTGTAGCAATACAAGCCCTGCCCAGTGATGAAGCTAGTCTTATCTTGGTCAGGCGGGTGCATCTTAATCTGGTTATACCCTAAGAACGTGTCCATGAAACTAAGAAGTTTATTTCCGGACGTGGAGTTAACTAGCTGATCGATCTTTGGTAAAGGAAAGCTGTCTTTTGGACATGCCCGGTTTAGGCCGGTGTAATCGACACACATACGCCATTTCCCATTCGCCTTCGTAACCATGACCACGTTGGCGATCCATTCGGGGTAGCGCACTTCTCTGATAAACCCTGCCTTGATCAATTTGTCTACTTCTTCCTGCACCGTAGCATTTCTTTCAGCGTTAAAGTGTCGCCTCTTCATCTACCGCTAATCAATGGGCGGCCAATGATACCGGGATCCCTGGCATTTCATCGTGGCTCCAAGCGAAGATGTCGCTGAATTCTCTAAGAAGCCCAATCAAGCCTTCTTTCACTTCTGGTTTGAGGGTAGCTCCGACTTTGACGACCTTGGAAGTATCGTCACTTCTGATGGGTATCCCCTCTTGTCTATCTAGGGGCTGCCCGCTAGCCCATTCCTTGCTCTGTTCTTTTTCATAAGGCATAATGAGTTCACTCTCTGCATGCTCCGTGGGCTCTATATCATCCTGGATTATCCGAAATGCCTCCATATCTTCCTAAATTATCCCGAACGCCTCCATGTCCTGGATTGTTGCAACCTGTATGAACTTTTTTACTAAAGCTGTAGGATTGGCGGACACTGCGTAGCACTTTCTAGCTGCTTGTTGATCTCCGCGTACCTCTCCCACCTTGGTTCCTACTGGGAACTTCAGGACACTATGGTATATAGACAAGACTCCGTTCAAGGAAGAGAGGAATGGTCTTCCTAAGATGGCGTTGTAGGCCGATGGGGTGTCAACCACAACAAAGTCCGTCATAACATTTTGTTGGAGAGGTGTGGTTCCGACGATCACTGGGAGGATCTTCGATCCCACCGGGATGATCGGAATCCCCGGTAAATCCATTAAGCGAAGTTGTACAGCTATTATAACACTATTGCTTCATGTTTAGTTTTTCCAAGGTATCTTTGAAGAGGATATCTACACTACTGCCTGTATCTACGAGCACGCGATGGACTATGCAGTTGGCAATCTGTATCGTGATTACCATGGGATCATCATGAGGCTGCACGGTGTTGAAGACATCTGTTTCAGTGAAAACGATCTATGCTGATTGGAAGGGCTCTGTCGGGCTTTGGCTGACCTTGAAGATACCTCGACCTTCTTCTACACAGGGAATCTTCCTTGCGTGGTTTTTTCTGGAATAATTTGAGGTACCGGCCAATGTAGGACCTCCGCTGATGGTGTGTATCACTTGTATCTGTTGTATTAAATCAGTTTGTTCCCCTTTTCTCTTCTCCGCATGTTCGCGGATCTCGGCTTGTACCTCTCTTCCAGTCTGAATATTGTCTCTGACCTACTATAAAAACTCAATCAAACATCCTCCCCTTATCAGGGCTTTGATCTGGTTAAGCAAATTATAACATTCTGATGTGTTGTGGCCCACGTCTTCATGAAAGTCACAGTACTTGTACCGGTTCCTCCTGTCGACGGGGGCTTTCATGGGCACGGGCTTTTGGAGTAGCCCCTTGTCCCGTATTGCAAGGTAGACTGTTTCACGGGAGGCGTTCAGGGGAGTGTAGTAATCATACAATTTCTCATCTCACATTATAGGGGCTACGGTCCTAGGAGGAAGCGAAGCTCACGGAGGGATTCGTCTTGCTGGATATCTTTTTTGTCTGAGTTAAGCAGCGGGGAAACGGTACATTGATCTATTGGGGGGTTTGTTCTGATTTTTTCTGAGCTGGCTCAGATTTTGGAGCTTCTTTTTTCCTGGCGCTTTTCCGTTCTCATATCATCGTGTTCCATCTTGACTTTGAGCTGTTCATCGACCTCGACCTGCTCAAGAGCCTGGTCATAGGCCTCTTGGTAAGTCTCTGGAGGTCTCTTGGCGAAGGAACAGAAAAGCTTTCCTGCCCACAAGTTCTGCCTGAAATTGGCGAGAGTCTCTTTTTCGGTAAAGACTCCCATTTGTATGACCTTTTTATGAAAACACTCCACATATGATCGAAGTGTTTCACCTCACTCCTGAATCATATATTGGAGGTGTATGGGATCTTTTGGACGAGGTTTGACTCCTTGGAATTATGAGCAAAAGTCTGTTGATAGCTTTGTGAAAGAATCCACGCTACTAGCAGACAGTTTCCTGAACCAAGTTTGCACGTAGTCGGTTACGGTCGTTGGGAACAACATACACATAGCTGCTATGGTGGTATTCTGGACCTCCATCTGTTGGACGAAGCTCTCTAGGTGGCTTAAAGGGTCTTCCGTTCCGGAGAACTTATTTGTTGGCATTTTAAATTTTGGTGGGAGCTCCGCTTCCCGGATCCTCCTTATGAAGGGAGCATTCATCTCGCTTAATGGATCATTCTTATCCTCCTTGTTCTTTCCCTTTCTTATCTGCTGGACCTCTTTCTGTAGCTTTACCAGCTGATCCCTCAGTCGCTTGTTCATGGGTTTCTTTGAATTGACCTCGAATCCTTCACTGTCGGATCCCTCCACTGAACTGGCAACCACTACCCGATCCTCTTCATGGGCGGGATCCACTCGAGAGGTTTGTCGGCTTCCTTCCTCTTGGGCCCGGGCTTCTCTTCTTGAGGCCATCCGGCGAGGTGCCTCTCGTTGCTCCCGGGTTAGTGCATCTACTACAGACTTAACTAGCCTGGGCTGATATGATGAAGGTATTCTTGGAACCGGGGGCATGGGTCATAGCCTATCCCGGATCTAAGGTTGGGGCCCAGTCCTATCGCGAGCTGGCTCTAGAGGAGGAGGTCCCAAGTGGTCGAAAGTAGGTTATCTCTGAACAGTTGGGTTTGTTGGTTGGACTATGATGCCTTCGGTGAGCAAGCGGAAGAGAACGGTTTACACGAAGGTTGCAGCTTGTTGGTCGAGCCCAGCCTGACTTATCATAGGGTGGCCGGAAGCCCGCGCATTAGTCGTCTGGACCGGAGCTTGACTGCGATATCCGGACTTCTTCCCCCTCCATGGGGCCTTTCGTGTTGGCATCGCCGAAGGTTGTTCTGAAGCTCTGTGCTGTCCTTGGGATGAGCGGAGCCTCATGGTTCCTGTAAAACAATGAAAATGCACACGGTTGATTTGATTAATAAGGTGTGGGTTTTCCCACAGACGGTGCCAGAAAGTGTTAACGGAAATTTTACTCGGGGTGAGAAATCTCAATTAACACCCTCAAAACCACTACCACGGAGGTGGTGGTCAAGGTAGAATGTATTCTAGTCAGTGCTAGTTAAAAATGACAGAACATACTATTATCAGTACCATCAAAAGAGAATGAACAAAAGAGAACGAAAATGTTTTCTTTATTCTTATCAATGGTGTATCGTTTACAAATATCTCTCAATCGCTCTCAATCTCTCTAGAATGTAGTAGGGCTGTTGTCGTATACCTGTCAAAAAGTAGTCTCCTTTTCTCCTTCTTCTTCTCTCCATTTATACGTAGTTTTGTGGATTAAATCAACTGATTCTCCCCTTTATTTTCTCAATCTCTCCCCTCCTTATCGGGCGGGATTCCTCATTTAAATGTCATTGACTTTGAGTTAATAGCTGAATGGAGAATATCTTGGGGGAGGTCAGTTTGTTTCCCCTTTGGACTCTAATATTTGTTCTGCACGTACGTAATGTTTCCAGATATGATCCAGTGTATCTTTGTATCCTCATAGCATGATCCTTCATAGAGATCATTGAATATGGTATGTATGGCGTGGTAGATTAGATAGCGAGGTAGATTAGTGTCTTAGTTCCGATATTCAGGTGCTTAATCTAGCTAGGAGCTCGATTTAACCTCCCTTGATTTCTCGTGGCTTGATGCGACCCCCTGCGGATACTCCTCTATGAAAGCGGGGTTTAGGCGAGCTTCTGGAGAGGTTGCGAGGTAATCTCAACCTCAAGGGAGCTTCCTGATTTCATGTTTGGTGAGGCAGGCTCTATCTGATCTCATCGGGCTCTACTCCAGGTGTTTCTGGAGCTCGCATTTATTTCAGTGGGGTGGTACCGTAGCTCGACTTTGGGAAGCGTGAACTCCTGGTGGATGACCTCGGGCATGGAGTCAGACTAGGAGGGTGAAAAATTTCCCTTTGGTCCCTAGCCAAATTTGGCTATTAACAGCTTTATTTCTTCTTGCCCTTCCTTTCACACAATCTTGATGGCCTTCTTCCATCTCTAAAGCCATTTCAAATACTTTCACAAGGTCACACACATTGTTCCTCTTCCTTCTATTTTTTGGTACTTCCAAAACAAAGCACCCATCTTCTTGCCTTTCTTCAGGCCAGTCAACATAAAATTCAAACACCTTTCCCGACACAGCTAAAGGATAACTTCACAGACGCTACATATACCACCATCTCATATGTGGCCATAAATGAGCGCCTTGGAAGCAACTTCCATTCCCTCTCATCGGATGCTTGATCTTCAACATATAGTATCACAAAATCTACCAGGACCTGAAGTCCACGCACATCCAACTCCACATTTTCCACTATACCATGCGGGATTTTGAGGGAGTTATCTGCCATCCTGAGTGTCATTGCGGAAGGCTTGACAGACTGAATATTCAACTTCTGGCACAACTTCAAGGGCATCATATTTATGCTAGCCCCCATGTCAAGCACCGCTCCCATCTTTAGTGAGTTTCCTATGGTGATAGCTATGATGAAGCTACCTAGGTCTTCTAACTTGATGGGAATACTTTCCCTTACCTCCTGCTCATTTCCCTCTCTAAGTTTTCACACTTTACATCTTTAGAAACTTCCTTTGAGTCCTGTGTAGCTTCTCTTCTCTAGCTTCACACACCCTCCCTGAACAACCTCCAACATAATGACATGTTCACTGCTTCTAGGAGACTTCCCTTTATCATGCTTTTTTAAGGCACTAGTGATTTGGTCTAGCTGAGTCTCAAACTTTCTGATAAAGGCATCCATGCCATTGGACCTTTGGTCATTTTTCTATATGTAGTTTTTCAACAACTGCTCAGTTGAACTTTGTGAGTTTCTGATGGCTATGGAAGCCTGCTTAGTTGTTTGAATGAAATCTCTCATCTCTTCCTCAAACGACTTGGTTTTCTACTGGTATAGGTCTGTCTGAGAGTTGAAATTGTTATGTGTGTTGTTGTTTGTGCTTCCTCACTAATTATTGTTGCTTGAACCTCCTTGGTTGTTGTACCTATTGAAACCTTGATTATGGTACCCTTGATTGTTGTTTGAACTGTTGTAGTTGCTCTATGAGAAGTTAGGGTGGTTCTGTAAGAGTTGGAGAAGGGTTCATTTTGTTACCTTTGGAAGCCTCATAGAACTAGAGCTTCCTCCTGCTCCATTTGTCCCTCTCCTCCAGTCATTGTGTCATATGTAGTTTGGCTAACTTGGTCACTAGGCTTAAACATGTTCTTCACAAGTTCCTTTAATGACGGCATCTCCTTAGCCATTCTTAACATCTCTATGGCCATGCACATGCCTCCAACAATCTCTAATCTTCCACCTCTTCTTGTACTCGAGGTTCTCTATTAAGAGTTTTGAGCCAACTTCTCGAATATCTCTCTTGCCTGCAATTGTCCCTCCACATGCATTGTCAACCAACATTTGAGTGATGGAGGAGAAATCATCATTGAAAGACGTGACAATCAACTCGTCCGGATAAGTATGTGGCAGAATTTGGGCAAGCAAAAAGTGAAACCTCTCCCAAGCCTCGTGGAAATGTTCTCCATCATCTTCACTGAATGAGGCTATCTTGATCTTAAAGTCTCTAGCCTTTGCTACAGGGAAGAACTTGTTGTAAAACGTTTTGTAAACTTGGCTCCAAGTAGTGAGCGACCCCGGCCTCAATGCCATATACCATTCTTTCGCACAGTCCTTCAAACAGTACCGAAAACACCAGAGGTGTGGCTGCTCCCTTGTAAGCATAGCATTTCAGGCCACTATAGGGAAAGCTTCCAAAACAGCATTGTATTCTTTCATAAATTGCAAGCAATCTTCTGTAGGCAATCCATAAAATGATGGAAGTAAATTGATGCGCAACCTCTTAAGTTTGTACTGTTGAGCAACATCGTCCTATATAATAGCAGTGGGCTAATTACCTATGGACGGTAATGTGTACTCCCCTATGGTGACCCCTAAATCTAACTCCCCATCTTGTACTTGATCATTGACCCCTCAGTTCGGTACAGCTTGTGGCACTTCTTCAGCCATTTCTTCTTCTAATTGATTCTCCTTGAACTGTCTGATCACGACACATCCCTTCCATTCAATTTAGCTAGTTTTAATCACCTTAAAAGTGGGTATCCAACTAGACTTGAGAGAGGGCATATCTACTCAATCCAAGAAGATGTATAATCCAATTTTAGAACTCAAATCAAATTGACACTAATCAAGAATCAAGAGAGGGCATATCTACTTACTTCAAGAGGTATTCAATTGCCTTAAAAACCATTGAATGAAACTAAACAATAAAATAGTAAAGATATAGTGGATTACCCACAATTCAAGTGCTATTACAACACTCCCATTTGCGGTTTAATTACCCATCACAAAATTACAAAGAAAAAGTAAAAGAGAAAAGATATAGAGAAAACCCATGGATTCTTGGAAGCTCATTCTCTTCTCCTAACACTTTTCCTTCTCCAAAGTGTGTAGAAGTTGAGTTCCTTGAGTGGGATTTTGGTTTTGAGTGGAAATGGATTGAAATTGGTGGTAGATGAAATGATTTGGTGGAGGTTGGGTTTGGATTTGTGGGAGGATATTCTTGGATCTGAAAGGGCTAAAAATGAGGTTGAAGGCTGAAGAGGGTGTGTGGTTGATTTCACAAACGAATCTATATATAGGTGACAGTTGCCGTTTTGGTGTATTAAAATCGTGTGTCAAAATTTTTTTAAAAAATTCCAATATGCGCTCAAAATGTGTGAAAACCAAGTAGAGCGGCAAGTCGGGTATCGTCCACAGGGATCGATCGGATAGCTATGACTAAATAGAACTCTGGCACTAACAAAGCGATAAAAGTAAAATGCACTAAAAGGTAAATGATTGAATGATTGTTTGGTAACTAAACACAAACAAAATAGCAAACTACAATTAAGCTAATTCTAGAACAAGGCTAAGGTAGTGAGAATGCAAATGACAAGATATGATAAGAAGTATGGGAGTTGATGCAATTCACACACGAATAGTGGGCAATCCGTCTCTTAAGACCGATTCTATCTATATAGGGTCAATCTACCTTTGAGTGTGGTTTTAGAACCACTTCACCCTCATCCACAACTCAACCACTGGAGAGCTGAATTGAGTGTGGAGAGGAGTCTCATTAAGCCTAGATAGATTGTTTAGTCAGGATGGCTTGGATTGGAGAGCTCATAACCTATCCCTTCCATTCAAGTGAGCTAGTTTTAAAACACCTTTAGTAATTGACATCAGTGGTGAGCCAAGAGTTGGGGTGCCTAGTTAACCTATAAAGACAGCACAATTTAATATTTAACATAGATTGAGAGTTGGAGTGCCTACCCAATTCAAGAAGAGTATCAAATGCATTAGAGTCTAAATTCAACCTCTATGTGAATCAAGAGTTGGAGAGCCTACTTAACTCAAGAGGATAATCAAATACAATTAAACACAATGAATGAAACTATATAAATGAAATCTAAATTATGGTGGAAAGCCCACAATCATGAATTTATTACATCATCCCCCAAATTGGGTTTAGTTATTCATAATATCAATACAAGGGAAAATAAAGGAAAAAAGATTAGAGAGTGAACCCATTGGAGTGCTGAGATTCCTCCTTCTTCAAGTCCTATTCTTTTCCAAAGATTGCCAAATGAAAGCTCCTTGAGTGGGTAATTGGGTTTTGGTGAAATGGAGGTTTAATGGGTGATGTAGAGAGTGATTAGGTGAAGGAATTGGTAGGAATTGGATTTGTATTTGGTGGGAGGATATTCCTAGATCTTGAGAGAGAAAAAGTCAGAAAAATGTAAGTGTGGGCGTGTGGGTGATTTAACACATGAATATATATATATATATGGTTCCAAAAATAAGTATGAAATGTTGATGTGGCGAGACCTGACGAGCGTAGTGTGCGGGAGGGCACCCGCGTAGTGACATGATGCCTTCTGATCTGCTTCCCTGGTTTGGTGATTTGTGCGGGTAGTGCGCAGGTAAGGACCCGCTCAGCACCCGCGTTCTGGGCAACTCCGAAACTCAACTTCCTGTTTTGACATTTGCATTGGTGGTGTGTGGTTGGGGCGCGGGTAAGGACCCGTGCAATAAGATATCTTCAACATCCTCTCCTACTGTGCGGGTAGTGCGCGGATAAGGTACCTGCGCAATACTTGAACACTGGAGCCTCTGATCCATCCTTGCACCATTTGTTCCCTTTTTCGAACGAAAGTCCTGATTCTCGTTTCCAGAACATGACTTCCATTGAATGCCTGCAATCACAAAAAAAAAAGAGCTATAAGACCACAAAACACACGAAAACGAGACAAAGGACCTGGATATTAGGGCCAAAATATAGTACAATTTTGGCACGATCAATATGATTCCCCGAAATAGGTCTGAAATGCTGATGTAGCGAGACCTGATGCACGTAGTGCGCAGGTAGGGTATCCGTGCAGAACCCTCGCATTGGCCTTTTTGCTTCTGATCTGCTTCCTGGTTTTGGATGATTGCTCGGGTAGTGCGCGGGTAGGGACCCGCGTTTAGAGCAACACCAAGGACTCTTCCTCTAGTGCACAGTTAGTGTATGGGTGAAGACCCGTGCACAGTTAGTGTGCGGGTGAAGACCCGTGCACTGAACAATCTTCAAACTCCCTCTCCCTATAGGGTACCCATGCAGTATCTATGCACTAGAGCCTTCGTTTCTTCATTTCCAACATTCGATCCCTTTTGCACATGAGAGTCCAGATTCCCGTCTCCAACATCAGAATTGCACCGAATGCTTGCACTCACTATAAAAGAGCCATAAGACACACGAAAACATATGAAAACGAGACAAAGGTTATGGATATGGATATGAGGGCCAATATATAGTACAATTTTGGCACGATCATTGAGTGAGCATGTAAATTATTATAATCGATAATTGAATCAGCAAGA
Organism: Dipteronia sinensis; assembly: GCA_033220585.1. NCBI lineage: Eukaryota > Viridiplantae > Streptophyta > Magnoliopsida > Sapindales > Sapindaceae > Dipteronia > Dipteronia sinensis. Next base: position 26,568,041 of record CM065642.1, read on the forward strand.
CATTCATTCGTATTAACAAGCAAGTTAAATCGACTATCAGTAACCACAAAAGTTTTTGCTAATTGATGTTAGCTTTTACTTGAATACATTTAATTAAAGATTATTATAGGTTATTAACAAAGAGAAGAATGAAAAATACAGAAATCTAAACTACTCGTAATTAATGATGTTGATGTATCAAAAAATTATAATTTTTTCTTTTAATATGAATAAAATTGATTTTTTTCAATGTGCTGTGTTGTTAAGTTGACTGGACAAGTAGCAGTAGACATTGATTTCAACCTGTGGAAAATTCTAAGTCATGACAAAGACAACCTATACATATGGTTTATGCTGCCCGCCATGGCATGTTGCAACACATGGCCTTGTCTCTTAATATTTTTCTTTTTTGCACTATAATTGTTTGGGTAAATTAAATCCAAAAAAAGTAAAAAAATAAAAAAGAGTATATTAAAAGAAAATGTATATAAGAAAATTATTGAACTAAAAATAATAGTACAACGAAGCTGGACGTAATGAATAATAATGATATTTTATTATAAGAATATTTTTTTTTTCAAACACTTCAGATTAAATAGAGGATCAAATATATGGCTAACGCCACAACTTGCAATGGCTGAGCCAACTAACAAATTAATTGATGAGCATGTGACTGCTTTCATGGTGGTGGGGAACAATAGGGCCAAATGCTCCTTGACAAATCACATGCTTTGTTATGAGATTTGAAACAATTCCTCCATCTTCGTATGTTCACAATTATTAATCTGGGAATTCTATACGCTCTTATAATTATTAAGGTGTTTGACAAATTAATAATATGTTTTCATATGCAATAAAAGTACTTTTGTTCTGTTAATAGCCAAAATTGGCTAAGGACTAAAGGGAAATTTTCCACTTACTAGACCTGGTTCCATACCCGAAAGTTTCACCTAAAGACCTCTATATCTAGAGCCAAGCTACGATGCCGCCCCAGGCACAAAGACGGGCTCCAGAAACATCTGGGATAAAGCCCGGACCCGAGAACTTCCACCAGGAGACCTCTCTATCCAGAGCCGAACTGCGATACCACCCCAAGAACAAGGGCGAGCTCCGGAAACATCCAAGATAGAACCTGGAATGATCGGGCTTAGCTCCTCGAAGTCAAGGTCATCTTGTAAATGCTCAAGAAACCCGTCTGTACCTCGATTGACACGGAAGAATGTCCCTAGAAGGCCGCGAGGTGAGTCGAAGCCACACCCAGTTTCAAAAAGGTCAGTCAAGACCACGTCTAGCTTCGGAAAAGTCAAGAGAAGCCAGATCTGGCTCCAAGCTGGATGAAACTTCTCAGACATCAAGGTCGAAATACTAAACAACCTCCCTGGTTGATGCACCATACCATATTCGTCATGTCCCACGACTCCTATAAGGATCGTACTGGAAGGATACAAGGAATGAATTAAATCATACCTGGAAGCGTTATCTACATAGTAATGAAATCCAAAAGGAAACAAGCTGATATCTACCACGATACTCTCAATTCGGACGTCAATCTAAAAGTCAAATGATTTAACGCAAGAAATCCCGCCCGATAAGGAAGAGACTGAGACAATCACTGAGACAATCAAGGGAGAATCAGTCTGTTGACCTACAAACCATGTATAAATAGAAAAGAAAAGAAACGAAAAAAAAGAGACTACTATTCGACAGGCATACGACTAGCAATCGACCATTTACCAAAGAAAGTTGAGAGAAACGAGAGAAAAATCTTTGTACTCGTGTACCATGCATGTCAAATAAAAATGTTCTTGTTTATTTATCATTAGATAAACCATTGTCACATATATAAATAATTTTGGCCACCACCTACGTGGTAGTGGTCTCGAGGGCGTTAACAGAGATTTCTCATCCCGAGTAAAATTCCCGTTAACACTTTCTGGCGCCGTTTGTGGGAAAGAAATCCTACACTCAACTAACCAATCATTTGTATTTATATTTTCATTGTTTTATAGGAACTATGAGGCTCCGCTCCTCCCAAGGCCAGCACAGAGTCCCGGAGCAATCCCCGGTGAGGCCAACCCGAAAGGCTCCAGGAAGAGGGAGAAAGTCTGGATATAGTAGTCAAGCTCCGATCCAGACAACCAATACACGGCCTGCTGGTCACCCCATAGTGAGCCAGGCAGCGCTCGACCAACAAGCGGCGGCCATCGTAGAATCCATCTGCGTCCGCCTCCTCGCTGAAGGCATCACAGTCTAGCCTACCAACCTGAATGATCAGGGAGAGCCAAGTAGGCTCGGAGCTAGACCACCTGCTTTCGATCGCCTAGGTCCTCCTCCTTCCGAGCCGGCTCGAGATAGATCAGGGCCCAAACGTTCGATCCGGGATAGGCTGGGACCCATGCCCCCAGCTCCTAAAAGACTTTCACAATGTCAACCCCGGCTATTCAAGTCTGCCGCGGATGTTTTTACCCGGAAGCCACGAGGGCTATTTCATCCAATTACATCTAGGAGAACTACCCGGGCCCTAGAGGAGGAAAGCCGACAAACTCCCAGAATGGATCATGTCCAGGAGGAGGACCGGATAGAAATTGCCAGTTCATCAGAAAGGTTCGACAGTGAGGAATCTGAGGCTAACTCGAAGAGACCTGGAAATAAGCGACTGAGGGATCAGCCGACAAAGCTACAAAAGGAGGTCCAGCAGATAAGGAAGGGAAAGAGTAAGGAAGACAAAAAGAATTCCCTGAGCGAGATGAACGCTTCCTTCAGTAGGAGGATCCGGGTAAGCAGACCCCCCAAAATTCAAAATGGCAGCAGATAAGTTCTCTGGAACGGAAGATCCTCTAAGCCATTTAGAGAGCTTCGTTCAACAGATGGAGGTCCAGAACACTACCAGAGCAGCCATGTATAGGATGTTTCCAACAACCTTGACCGACTATGCGAAAACCTGGTTCAGGAAACTGCCCGTTGGTAGCGTGGATTCTTTCACAAAATTGTCAACCGATTTTTGCTCACAATTCCAGGGAGTTAAACCTCGCCCGAAAGATCCCATACACCTCCAATATGTGATCCAGGAATGGAGTGAAACTCTTCGATCATACGTGGAGCGGTTTCACAAGGAGGTCATACAAATGGGAGTTTTCACCGAAAAAGAAACCCTCGCCAACTTCAGGCGAAACCTCTGGGCAGGAAAGCTTTTCCGTTCTTTCACCAAAAGACCTCCCGAGACTTACCAGGAGGCCTATGATCGGGCTCCTGAGCAGGTCGAGATCGACGAACAACTCAAGGTCAAGATAGAGCATGACGACATGAGAACGGTAAAACGTTTGAAGAAAGAAGCCCCCAAATTTGAGCCGGTGCAGAGAGCTCAGAATAAGCCTCCCAACAAGTCGACCTATCGCCCCCCTGCTCCTCCGCATAGGCAAGAAAGATATCCAGCAAAACGAACCCCTCCCCGGGCTTCGCTGCCTCCTAGGACCGTGGCTCCAGTAATACAAGGGGAAAAAGGGTTTTACCACTATACCCCATTGAATGCATCCAGGGAAACGGTCTACCTTGCCATACGGGATAAAGGGTTGCTCCAAAAGCCCGCTCCCATGAAGGCCCCAGCCGACAGGAGAAACTAGTACAAGTACTGCGACTTTCACAAAGACGTGGGCCACAACACTTCGGAGTGCTATAACTTGCGCAACCAGATTGAGGCCCTGATAAGGAGAGGATGCCTGATTGAATTTTTACAACAGGTCAGAGATAATATCAGAACTGGAAGGGAAGTACAAGCTGAAATCCACGAGGACGCAGAAAAGAGGAAAGGGGAGCAGGCTGACTTAATGCAACAGATCCGGGTGATACACACTATCAGCGGGGGTCCTACCTTGGCCGGCATTTCCAATAACTCCCGGAAAAACCATGCAAGAAAGGTTCCCCGCCTTGGAGAGAGCCGGGGGATCTTCAAAGTCAGCCAGAGCCCGACAGAGCCCGCCCAGTCAGCTCAGATCGTGTTCACCGAAACAGGTGTCTTCAACACTGTGCAACCTCATGATGATCCTATGGTCATCACGATACAGATCGCCAACTGTCTGGTCCTTCGCGTGCTCGTAGATACAGGAAGCAGTGTCGATATCCTCTTCAAAGATACCCTGGAAAAACTGAACCTGAAGCAACATTGCTACAACAGCTGTACCACTCCACTTTACGGTTTCACTGGGGACTCGATCATACCAGTGGGGTCAATGATCCTCCCAGTAATCATCGGGGTCACCCCGCTCCAACAGAACGTAATGACCGACTTTGTTGTGGTGGACACCCCATCGGCCTACAACGCCATCTTAGGGAGACCTTTCCTGTCCTCTCTCAAGGGAGTCTTGTCCATATACCACAACTTTTTGAAATTCCCGGTTGGAACCAAGGTAGGAGAGGTACGCGGAGACCAGCAGGCAGCCAGAAAATGCTACGCAGTATCTGCCAATCCTACAGCCCTAGTAAAGCAGTGTGTACAGGTGACAGTAATCCAAGAAGACATGGACACATCCCAGATAATCCAGGAGGAGAAGGAGCCCGCAGAACATATTGGGCATCCGGAGGATGAACCTATCATGCCCTACGAGGATGAAAGGGGTAAGGAGTGGGCCAGCGGGCAGCCCGTGGATAAACTAGAAGAGATATCTGTCAGGACTGACGATCCCTCCAAGACCGTCAAGGTTGGAGCCGCCCTTGATCCAGAAGTAAAAAGAGGACTTATTGATCTTCTCAGGGAATTCAGCGACATCTTCGCCTGGAACCATAATGAAATGCCTGGAATCCCGGTATCGTTGGCCACCCACCGGCTAGCAGTAGATCTAACGGTCAAGCCCGTCAAGCAGAAGAGGCGTCATTTCAACACTAATAGGAACGCGGCGGTACAGGAAGAGGTTGATAAATTGATCAAAGGGGGGTTCGTCAGAGAGGTACGTTACCCCGAATGGATCGCCAACGTAGTCATGGTCACGAAGGCTAATGGAAATTGGCGTATGTGTGTCGACTACACCGACCTCAACCGGGCTTGTCCGAAAGACAGTTTTCCTTTGCCAAAGATCGACCAGCTGGTTGATTCCACATCCGGAAATAAACTTTTGAGTTTTATGGACGCGTTCTTAGGATACAACCAAATTAAAATGCACCCGGCTGACCAAAATAAGACCAGTTTCATTACCGGGCAGGGCTTATACTGCTACAAGGTGATGCCGTTTGGTTTGAAGAATGCAGGGGCCACATACCAGCGGCTGGTTAACAAATTGTTCAAGCCCGAGATAGGGAGGACGATGGAAGTATATATCCCCAACCACAAAGGGACATCAGGAAGACCTTCGCAAAACCTTCCTCACACTGAGGGAAAACCAGATGCGTTTGAACCCCTCCAAATGTGCTTTTGGGGTAATGGCAGGAAAGTTCCTGGGCTTCATGGTTCATGAGAGAGGTATCGAAGCCAACCCAGAAAAAATCAAAGCTATCCTGGACTTGGAATCCCCGACCTCGCTCAAGCAAGTACAGATCCTGACTGGACGGGTGGCAGCACTCAACAGGTTTATCTCTCGCTCCACCGATAAATGCCTTCCTTTCTTCAAGGCCATCAAACAAGGGAAGAACATGAAATGGAGCCAGGAGAGCGATCATGCGTTTCAAGCTTTGAAGGAATACCTAACAAGCCCCCTTTTGTTAGTCAAGCCGGTTCTCGGAGATGAGCTGCAGATTTACCTGGCTGTATCAGAAACTACAGTAAGCGGGGCTTTGGCCAAGGATTATAGTGACGGTTTTCAAAGACCCATATACTATGTGAGTCATGCCCTGACCAAATCAGAAAGGAACTACGCTCTCCTGGAGAAGCTCGCTTATACTCTGGTGATCTCAGCGAGGAAACTCCGTCCCTATTTTCAAGCTCACACAATAGCAGTGGTAACAGACCAACCCCTCCGTCAATTCTTGCGAAGACCAGATGTGTCAGGAAGGTTAGTTTTATGGGCACTAGAGCTCACTCAGTTCGACTTAAAGTATAAGCCCCGGACTACGATTAAGGCACAGGCTTTAGCCGACTTCGTGGCAGAATTCTCAGCGATCCCAGATCCAGTTGATCCCTCAGTATCAAATGAGGACCCTGAGAAGGTATCCGAGGTCGACAATTGGCCGGAGGGCTGCAAGCCATGGATCCTCTTTTCAGACGGAGCATCCGGACGAGCTGGGGGAGGAGCTAGCATAGTTTTGATAGATCCGGAGGGAACTGAATTCTGTCACTGTTTCAGATTCGAGTTTAAAGCTACCAATAACGAAGCGGAATATGAAGCCCTCCTAGCCGGGATGAAGGTAGCCATCGAGCTAAAGGCCAACTACCTGCAGGTCAAGAGCGATTCTTTGCTTGTTGTAAACCAGTTGACTGGGGTCTACCAGGCAAAAAGAGATAATATGGTGGCCTACTTGAATCTAGCTAGGTTGCTGAAAATAAATTTAAGGGACTTAAGATCGATCAGGTGCCTCGACACCAAAACCATCGCGCAGATGTTCTGGCTAAGATAGCAGCGAACGGAGGCCAATCCCTACCAAGGGGAATTCCCCTCCAAGTAATCACCCAGCCAAGCATAGCCCCAAATGGAGAAATATGTTCCCTGGATCGCCTACCTTTCTGGATGGACCCAATTGTCACCTATCTCCTTGAATGAGAGCTTCCTGAAGAGCCCAACCAAGCCCGAAGAGTTAAGAGACTTTCAGTTCGATACTGTATGGTGGACGGATACCTCTACAGGAGGGGCAGATCCCTCCCCTTACTTAGGTGCTTTCATCCCGATGATGCTAAGTGGGCATTGAGAGAGGTCCACTCTAGGGATTGTGGGAACCACATAGGTGGGGAAGCTCTAGCCTATCAGGTGCTTCGTATGGGGTACTATTGGCCGACCATCCATCAAGATGCAAAGAGTTTTGTGCAATCCTGCGAACCTTGTCAAAGAACCTCAAACTTGAGCCACCAGCCACCCGAGCGACTATCATCCCTCAGCTCACCTTACCCCTTTGCCATGTGGGGAATCGACCTAGTTGGGCCACTTCCTACCGCTCCAGGACAGATGAAACATGCTATCGTGGCTATTGACTACTTCACAAGATGGGTCGAGGCAGGGCCTCTAGCTCGAATATCAGAAAAGAATACAACCAAGTTCATCAAGACTAACGTGGTATGTAGGTTCGGGACCCCTCTCATCATTGTAGCCGACCTAGGGAAGCAATTCGACAACACCCGATTCAAAGACTTCTGCCAGGGGTTGGGGATCGACCTCAGGTTCTCTTCAGTGGCTCATCCCCAAACTAACGGGCTGGTGGAATCCACCAACAAGACAATCAAGAAACTTCTGAAGAAGAAGCTTCAGCAAAGGAAAGGTAAATGGGCCGAAGAGCTACCAGAAGTCCTTTGGGCATACCGGACTACCAAAATGACAGCTACTGGAGAAACGCCTTACTCCCTGGCCTTCGGGGTTGAAGCAGTCCTCCCCATCGAGCATAAACTGACCTCGTTCAGGGTACAGCACTTTAAGCCCGAAAGTAACGAAGTCAAGCTCCGGGCTAGTTTAGACCTCTTAGAAGAAAAGCAAGACCGGGTAGCAGAGAAAGTGGCGATCTACCAGAGCAGGATCGGTAGATACTTCAACCAAAAGGTTAAAGCCCGAAAATTCAAGGAAGGGGATCTGGTACTTAGGAAAGTAACACTGAATACTCGGAAAAGGTCGGATGGAGTCTTAAGTCCAAATTGGGAAGGGCCATATTTGATAAAGCTAATTGTTCGCAATGGAGCTTACAAACTCGAAGACATGGACGGACGACCCATCAATCACACTTGGAATGCAGACCATTTGAAGAAATTCTACCCTTGAAAGGAGTTCTCAAGCAGACTACCCCCACTTAGTTTTCATTACAGGTCCTAATAAAGATGTACCACATCTCAATCATCAATAAAGCCATTTTCCTTTTCTCTTCCATATTTGTCTCCAACTATGTTCAACGTTAGTGACTATACACTTGAATGGGAATTCGACATAAACCTCTCAAGACCAGGAAATAGCTCGATAGCCCTCCTGATGCCTTGGTCGGGCTACCACCCCTAAGAAGGATCTGAGTGTAAGAGCATAGTTGCCTTCCAGATCTCGAGACCAGGAAATAGCTCGATAGCCCTCCTGATGCCTTGGTCGGGCTACCACCCCCAAGAAGGATCTGAGTATAAGGGCATAGTTGCCTTCCGAATCTCGAGACCAGGAAATAGCTCGATAGCCCTCCTGATGCCTTGGTCGAGCTACCACCCCCAAGAAGGATCTGAGTGTAAGAACATAGTTGCCTTCCAGATCTCGAGACTAGGAAATAGCTCGATAGCCCTCCTGATGCCTTGGTCGGGCTACCACCCCCAAGAAGGATCTGAGTGTAAGAGCATAGTTGCTTTCCAGATCTCGAGACCAGGAAATAGCTCGATAGCCCTTCTGATGCCTTGGTCGGGCTACCACCCCCAAGAAGGATCTGAGTGTAAGAGCATAATTGCCTTCCAGATCTCGAGACCAGGAAATAGCTTGATAGCACTCATGATGCCTTGGTCGGGCTACTACCCCCAAGAAGGATCTGAGTGTAAAGGCATAGTTGCCAGCCGGATCTCAAAGACTAGGAAATAGCTAAGTAGCATTCCTGATGTCTTGGTTGGGTTATCACCCCATGTATATAATGTTTGCTTTCGTGTGCAGGATCAAAATCATTATAATTGCCTACACGAATCTTAATTGATGCTACCGATGCTACTCTGGATTCCATTCAAGACCAGAAGCAGAATAAAGTTCTCAAAGAGGCGAGTCAATTTATCATTAAGGACAAAGGGAGCCTATCCCCCGATAAGGCTACATCCAAATGGGGAGCCCAACCCCCGAATTCGGGCTACAAAAAGAAGAAGGAAAAATAAGAAAAACTGACAATGGCAAAACAGGGTGCCCACCCCCTTTTTCTGGGCAATCAAAAACAAGTCGTCCGCTTCAAGCTGTGGGGCTATCATGGCTCCCCTCCGCTGGCCCTCCTCCTCTCTGCTGATCCTCAGCATCAACCCTCTCAACTAGGTAGCTGTCCATCTGGGTTATCCTCGCCGACAGCTCCTCCGTTTAGAGGCTCTATCGGATGATCAGCTGGCTCTTCCTCCAAAACTTCATTATTCACATCCATAACTTCAGGAGGAATAGCCGCGTCGAGAAGAGCTGCCAAGGGCCCCATCTGGCTCCTATCGACCTCTATCTCTGTTAAAGCTGGATCATCAGATGGGCTCATAACCTCTTCACCAGCTCCCGATTGGTCCTCCTCGGATCGAGAGGACATCACTTTGCTGGACGATTGCCCAAGACCTGAGGGGATAAAGGAAGGAAGATGGAATGAGGGATCTAATTGAGTGGGCTGCATCCCAATTCCTACCGGGCTAGAAGGGACCACCTTGTCACCTTCAGGACGAGATAACTCAGCAGCTTTGAGCATTATTTCCTGTCTGTCCCATCCCACAATAGACGACAAATCAAAAGGAGGAGGAAGCGCTTCCGCGGCCTGAAAGGAAGCATAAAAATACCCATCGCTGAAGGAGGTCTTCGCATCAGCTTGACAGCTTGGCCACCTGAGTAATCAGAGACCGGTTCTCAAGGTCCAGCTTCCTAGCCTCAGATCTCCAGGAGTCTCGCTACCTAGCCCGCCGGAGAGATTGAAGACGCTCCTAATCGAAAGATTGCTTCATCCTCTCATGATCGCAGCGAAGCTCGGCCATCTCGAGCTCAATTTTGCCCTGGCTGGAAGTCACCTCTTCCACTAGAGACCGAGCCTGCTTGAGCAATTCCCCGGCCTTCTCGGCTTCAGCTTCGGCTTTTACAGCTCGATCACGGAGAAGGGCTACCTGCAAGCCCATCACGACATTGACCTTAAAGGCCTACAAATATAAAACCCGAGTTAAAAACTGAACGAGTTAACAAAAAAAAGGGGGGCGTGAAGGACATATAATTACCTCAACCAAGATAGCAGACCCCTTGGTTATAAGGACGTCCACAGGCATAGAAGCCATCTTAGAGATCCCACCACCCGGACAGGATGCTATAAACTGCTCCAAGACCTCATCCTGCCCTATCGAGCTCGACTGAGGCCGGGAACGGTCGGAAGGAGCCTTCGCGACATCTTTCCCAGGAATGACATCTTTCCCAGAAACCTCCGAGGCTTTGGTTGTTGGAAGCGCAGCTGAATCAGATGTTTGAGTCGAAGGCGTAGCGACTTTAGCAGCCATGGCTAAGGGGGCAGAAACAGTCGGGCCAACTACCTGGGGAGCTTTACCCAAAGCCCGGAAAGCCCGCGAGGCCAGAGTGGCCATCTTAAACCCAGCCGGAGAGACATAATAAGCCAGGGCAGGCTCTACCCTAGAAGAGGGAAGAGAAGCTCCACCTTGAGGAGAGCGCGAGACGTGTCGGGTGGCTGGCTCCACGACAAAGACTGTGAATAAACAGATAAAAATAAAAAAAAAATAAAAAAAAATAAATAAATAAAATAAAATGTTAGAATCAAGCTAAGTAATAAGAAGAAGCGACACAAGGATACTTACGAGGAATAGCGTCTGAAATCCGTAGATATTTGTTCACCCTACGAGGGTCAAAAGCTTCAGCGGTAGGGAACATCGGATTCAGGTAATTCCGGGCTAGAATAGCCTTTAAGACGGCTTCGGACTCGGCAGGCAGAGAGTCTCGGTCCCAGGAGGGCTTGTCACTGAAAGCCGTAGGAACCTCGAATTCATGCCCTCCGATGAAAATCGAGCTCCCCCAGTCATCCCTCGCCAGGATCCATTCTTCTTTCCATGCGGGATCCTTCTTCGAATCACCAGGAACGATGAAATTGAGCTTGTTCTTGGCCTTGGCGAAGAACTGACCCCGAGGAGCCCAAGACAAGCTCCCAATCTGAAAAAGATACGCCAGCTCCTCCGCACCTGGCTCCCTTGTCACTTTACTCATCTGGCATTGCTCCCTCCATAACACAAGGAAGCCAATCAAATGCCTCCAGAAGCCCGGCGTTAACTGAAGGGGAGCGAGCTGGATGGCGTTTAGAGCCCGCCGAAGGGTCGGATGGAGGGGAAGCCTGACCCCGTTCTCAAGAGCGGCCACATGGATCGGAAGCACACCTTTAGGGGGGTTGAAAAACTAGAAGTTATTGGGAGGCACCGAGATGGATACACTGTCGGGGATGCCAAACTTTGACCTTAAGCGGTCGATCGACACCGGGTCATCGGTGGAATCAGGGATGACCCGGAAATCGTAGGGAGGGAGCCTCTCCCCAAAAGGACCAGGAGCCGAGACCCGACGCTCCCCCGTAGCACCGCCGGTCGTTTCTTTGTCAGAATCATCATCAACAATATCTAAAGGGTGGTTGGGATGATTGGAGAACCCAGTCCCGATAGATACGTTCCTACTGGATTGCCGACGTTGTGATGTGGGCGGGGAATCATCAATGTCAGAACTCCTCCTAGCCCACTTCCCCAGACTAAGACTGATGACCTCCTCACCGTCGAATATGGAATCATTTGAATCACGACTGTGTTTCGACATTATAGAAGACGAAGAATGAAGAAAGAATAGAAGACGAAGAATGAAGAAAGAAGCAAGCTTGGGGAAACAACTGTGGAAATATTTCTCAACAAAAGGTTCTTTTCGCTCGAGAAGATGTGAGGAAGACGAGGAGGAAAACGTGCATATATATATATATATATATGCAGGAAGGCAACAGCTCAAGTTACCAGGATACTCGTTTGGTAACGATAAAAATTCACTCGGTAACGTAACCGGGTTAAACTCTAAAGCGAGCTAATCATCTCATGCCACATCATTTACGCAGTTAAGAGGAAGATCTACCCAAGATCCTGGTAACGGTAAAAAATCTCTGGGACTGCCGTAACGTGATCATATTAATTCGAAGATAAAATAGTCGGTTCACAACACGTCACTCAAATGAAGAAATTTCCAAAAATTTCAGTAACGGTAAAAGAGGAAGATTTCCCAAATAAAGTGAGAATCTGACCTCAACCCCGAGCTCGACGTCTGGTGTTCAAGTCAGAGGGGACTTCTGTTAATAGCCAAAATTGGCTAAGGACCAAAGGGAAATTTTCCACTTATTAGACCTGGTTCCATACCCGAAAGTTTCACCTAAAGACCTCTATATCCAGAGCCAAGCTACGATGCCGCCCCAGGCACAAGGGCGGGCTCCAGAAACATCTGGGATAAAGCCAGAACCGAGAACTTCCACCAGGAGACTTCTCTATCCAAAGCCGAACTGCGATACCACCCCAAGAACAAGGTCGAGCTCCGGTAACATCCAAGATAGAACCCGGAATGATCGGGCTTAGCCCGCATCATCAAAACTAGAAGCTCCCCGAAGTCAAGGTCATCTTGCAAATGCTCAAGAAACCCGTCTGTACCTCGATTGACACAGAAGAATGTCCCTAGAAGGCCGCGAGGTGAGTCGAAGCCACACCCAGTTTCAAAAAGGTCAGTCAAGACCACGTCTAGCTTCGGAAAAGTCAAGAGAATCCAGATCTGGCTCCAAGCTGGATGAAACTTCTCAGACATCAAGGTTGAAATACTAAACAACCTCCCTGGTTGATGCACCATACCATATTCGTCATGTCCCACGACTCCTATAAGGATCATACTAGAAGGATACAAGGAAGGAATTAAATCATACCTGGAAGCGTTATCTACATAGTAATGAAATCCAAAAGGAAACAAGCTGATCTCTACCACGATACTCTCAATTCAGACGTCAATCTAAAAGTCAAATGATTTAAAGCAAGAAATCCCGCCCGATAAGGAAGAGACTGAGACAATCACTGAGACAATCAAGGGAGAATCAGTCTGTTGACCTACAAACCATGTATAAATAGAAAAGAAAAGAAACAAAAAAAAGAGACTATTATTCGATAGGCATACGACTAGCAATCGACCATTTACCAAAGAAAGTTGAGAGAAACGAGAGAAAAATCTTTGTACTCGTGTACCATGCATGTCAAATAAAAAATGTTCTTGTTTATTTATCATTAGATAAACCATTGTCACATATATAAATAATTTCGGCCACCACCTACTTGGTAGTGGTCTCGAGGGCGTTAACAGAGATTTCTCATCCCGAGTAAAATTCTCGTTAACATGTTCACTTCTCTGTCAAGCATAGTTATAACAAACTTATTGTAATGTAAATATGTAATCATGTTTGATGGATGATGAATATATATATAGTAATTTTCTCCTCAGCGGGCACTGATATAAATATTATCAGTGCATTGTATGTAGACCATAGATTATGGATAAGCACTGATAAGTGCATACATACTGGGTCAAAGCAATTGAATCGAATGGTACACATGCAACGCACTGATAAATATTTATCAGTGTGCATTGAGATGAACATTTTCATATATATAACAAAGTTGTGTATGAGGGAGGAAACTTAAGTTTTACACCATCATGTGGTTAATTAATTGAAATGGGATTTTCTAGGTTTATGTTTATGGGTATTTAAAATTTTGATTAACATGTTCTGAATATCATAGGAACTTGTGGTTGGTTGAGTATTGTTTTGTTAAATCATTTTTTGATATGTTGGGTTTATTTATTTTTGAAGTATTACAACTATTACAATAGGATTGTCGGGGCATGTCAAGATTAGACAATAAATATATGGTCTGGATAACTCCCACTACAAATCGAGAGAAAACTCTCCACACCTGATTTTAAAATGTGCATGCTGGAACTCGAACCCCTCACCATCAGGGTGGAAGGGGGGTGCACTACCATCTCTGTTAAGAGGTTACATGCTTATGTTGGGTTTAATAAGCTTAATTTTTTGTTACTTAAAATCTAGATCTATACTTAATTACAATTCAGTAGGATATGTTCCGACCATACTAATATAGTAATACCGAGTTTTGGTAACATAAAGCTCAGAAGTGAAAGATAAATCAACGGTTTTAGATTTACACACACACACACACACACACATATATAGTAACTGTTATAAAGAATACCACTCTGATACCACTAGTTGCATAAAACTCACCACTACCGATTACATGTGCGAATTGTAGAAAATACTAAAAATTTAACGGTCAGACAAAACCACAACCAAGTAAGCAAACAATATATAATAGAAAATAACAACATGAGATTTACGTGGTTCGGCGTAGGCCAACAACCACAGGTCAAACTCCGAATAATATCTTCACTATTATCACCAATAATGGGTACACAAACCAATTCCTCTCAAAGACAATAATCTGAGGAATATCAAGAACACACAAAAGAAAAAAAAAAAGAAATACCTAAACACAACGAACTCTCTCAAACACTACGGATTGAGGTAGACATGAATCCCAATAACTCACTGCTTTTGACATATTCAAAAACGGGGGTGGAAAGATGGAGAAAAGACAATACCAATTTCTTCTTTTCTCTCTCTCTTGTCTTTCTTTTCTTCTCTCTCTTTCTCTTTCGGCAAGTCGCACACCTCTGTTCTTTTCCCTTCCTTAGCTGCCCCAATTTGAAAGCAACATGTCTTTTGCAATTTATAACAATTGCCAGGGTTATTTACATCCCTTCAAACTAATTACCAAACCTGCCCTCATCGGGCTTAACTAGTTAGTTGGGCCTCCAAGCCCAACAATCCCCTCTCCAGTCAGTTAGGGTGGAACTCCATGACCCCACTACCGGGAGTCCACGCCAAGTGACTCAGTGCAAAATTTTACTTTGTAAGGTTCTCTATTTTGTGATTGGCTTATTTTATGACAAACCATATTGGGATGCTTTTGTAATAGGTAGATTAGGATCTTCAAATGCTAAACAGAGTGATCGTGATCGGCAATCTTCTCGGCATCTCAAAGCTTCAGGAATAAGAGATTCATGGATGTATCACTTGACTTGTTCTCTTAAAGAGATTATGTGCACACACACACAATTCATTCATATATGTCTCTACATCGTTGAGCAACCTTATTGGCACACACAAACAATTTGCATATTTGTTTTCTTATATCGCAGTGCACCATTCATTGTACACACATACAACTTCATTACATGTGTCACTACTTTGTTATTCTCAATCCACAAATACACACATGCATCACGATTACTTTTGTTTTTGTGCTTGTCTCATTGTTTGAGTTCTAAGAACTAATTTGCTAGTTCCGTATCTGATTTTAAATTTAAGATGTATGTTTTTGTGTTGTAAATTCGGTTCCGTTTGTTTATCGAAAACGTTTGCTCTTGCATGTTTGTATGCTTGTCCTTGCCCGAAGAATTGATCGCTTGAGAAGGCCTCTTCTTCGCTGATTTATGGTCTTGGTGTCGTCATGAGGAACCACAAAAATCCTTCCAATGGATTTCGTGGTCCAGATGTCATCTTGGTGCACCGTGAAAATTCATACATTAGATTTCGCAGTCTTGGTGTCGTCGTGGTTACCCGTGAATTTTCTCCGGTGGATTTCGCGGTCTAAGTGTCGTCTTGGTCAATCATGAAAAACCTTCAAGAGGTTTTCGTTGTCTTGGTCTCGTCCTAGTGAACTGTAAAAAATAGGTGCGAAGTTTTTCTAGTGATTTTCCAGGTCGTGACTTCGCCATGAAAGACCGTGCAATATCGGCGACTCATGATCAACCATGTTTGCGGTTGCTTTTCATCTTGGTAAACTGTGAAATGTTTATCGCAAAAAACAGTTCTTCTAAAAAAGTTGTAGTTTTGTAAGAATCCTATAAAGAGGCCAAGATATCATCTTGTTTGACAAGAACTCTGAATTTTATGCGATATAGTGAGAGGCTTGAGTTCTTAGAGAGATAAATGTTCAAGAAACCATTTAGACTCTTCATTTCCCATTCATATGCATTTAAGCCATCATCAAATATGGGTCTTCATTGCATCTTCACTTGGCAGGTAAGAACAAATACTCCATTTCATTTATTGTTTTTCTTTTATTACTAATACATCATCTTTATTGCTTTGTCTTTAATGTTATAGGGATTGTAAAGGGTTAGCTAATAAATAGGATTGTTGGGTTTTCATATTCACATATAGTTAAGCATTTAGTATTAGTTTAACACTTATTTGCACTAAGTATTCATAAAAGTTCACTTAAACCTTAATTCTCTTCATTTAGTCCAAGTCTTTTAGCAATATGTGGTAGTTGCATAAGCAAAGAGATGTCTTGACCCCATATGTGTTGGTTGGTAAGCAAGTGTCAAGAGTCACCATAAATGGCCTGCATGTAGATAGGTTTAAGTTATGATCCATGATAAAAGTGACTAGGTTATCAACTAAGGATGTAATTAAACTATCATATAATGGATATATGTGACTAAGTGGATAGCGAGGCTAATCCTGTGGGTATTTCCTAGTTGGGGGGTTTCCCACGTAAAAACCAAGTGTTATTTTCTTTTTTTGCGTTTTATTTGATTTTTGTTCTTGGTTGTGTTTAGTCTTGACTAATCAAACATTTGGTAATATAATCGATTAAGAACCCATTCACCCCCACTCTAGGTTATTTAGACACATCTTAGACTAATTTCGGTTGGTAATAAAGCAGGTGCCTAGATACACTTAGGTTGATCCTTGCTATCATTTGTGTCTTGCAGATTACATTTCATTCATTGCATCAAACACCATGAGTGAGAGTGCAGTGCATAAGGAGGGTGTTTCAAATGTCAGACCTCTGTTGCTTATTGGAGAAAATTACACCTTCTGGAAAGGGAGAATGGAGTCATATTTCATGGCCATTGACAAGAATGTGTGGATGAGTATAGAAGATGGCTACTCACCACCTACCATGATCTCGGAGAGCGGAGACACTGTTCACAAGCCAAAGGCATAGTGGACTCCTCAAGAATTTGAAGCGGCAAAGTGGAACACTAAAGGCATTCATGCCTTGTTTTGTGCCATAGATGAGACTCGGTATAAACTCATCCAAATTACAAGGAATGACAAAGAAGCTCTGAAAATCCTACAAACTACACATAAACGAACTTACACTGTGAAGAAGTCCAAGCTCCAAATTCTTTAAACTTAGTTCGAGACAATCAAGATGGGTGAGCATGAAAGTTTCAACAACTTATAGATCAAGCTAATGGTTATTGTGACCAAAGTCATATGTTTGGAGACCGTAACTCTAAATCAAGGGTGCTTCAAAAGATTCTAAGATCCCTTCTAGGCAGATTCGAGTCCAAGTCACAACTATTGAATACAATAGTGACTTGGACAATAGTGACTTGGACAAATTGAAAGTGAATCAACTCATTAGTAAGCTACAAGTTTATGAGTCAAGGAAGCTTGATACTCTAACAAAAAAGCAAAAGGGGATTGCTTTAGAGGTTTCCAATGAGGATAGTGACTTTGATGTTGACACGTCTCTCTTAGTGAAGAAGTTCAAAAGATTCATGAAGCTAAGGAAGAAGAGTTACATCTCTAAAAGAAAAGACTTCAAGAAAAAGAATGTGTTAAAGAAGTCCGAGCAAAATCAAGACAAGCAAACTCGAAAAGGCGTACAACGCTTCAAGTGTGGTAGGATTGGACACATGGCTCCTGATTATGGGAACTTGAAAGACAAGAAAAAAGGGAAAGGCTATGGTAACCACATGGAGTGATAGTGATAGTGAAGAATAAAAAGAAGGTTCTTTGGATGAGCAAATATCATGTACTTAACTTCACGACTTTTGGAGTTTCCCATGTGGATGATGAAAAAGAATGCCTTAAATCTTGAACTTGAAGAGGAAATTGATGTTGAAGCTAGAAGTGACCAAGGCGAAGGTCTTGATGAGGAAGTCTACTCAAATCTTGTGGAGCCAAACAATGGGAACTCATCAACTTCGAGTGATGACAGTGTTGAAGATGACTCAAACTTGGAGATTTCAGAATTCCTCAACAAGTATAGACGATTCTTCAAAGAGGCTCCCCCTACCTCTTCAAGACTAAGTGGCCAGCGAGGTTAGTCCCATTGGTTTTTCCCTGTCGGAGGGTTTCCCACGTAAAAATCAAATGTTATTTACTTTCCCATTTATTATTTGATTTTATTGTTAGTTGTATTTAATATTGATTGATCGAAAATTTGGTAATTTAATCAATTAACAACCCATTCACCCTGACATGGCCGTTTTACACCATCAAAAAGATATGATATGTTTGGTTTTGAAAACAAAATTTTTACCACTTTAAACCACAAAAAAAATGTAAAACTAAGTAAAATGGTAACCAAGGGATCGTTGATCGAGCCAATTTTGTGTTACATTTTGGCCCTCAATTCCACATCCTTTGGCTCGATTCCGAGTAAATTATTATGTTTAATGGCTTTTTTCTTGACAATACAGGCATCCTGTGTATTTCAAGGATTGGAGATTCAAACGGGAACTTTCGGTTGTAGAACAAGTCAGATTTCCAAAGGATAGTGCCTGATCCAACCAAAATGTACTTGATTTTGGCTCTCATTTCCGACTCTTTTTGTGTGTTCTTGGGCAATATCCCGTAATTTAATTGTGTGAATTAAGTGTTTTCAGGTATTTTAATGCCACATGGGCATTTGGGAGAAAAGAAAGAACATAAGGTGCAAAAGGTACAAAAATGAAAAAAAGGGATAGAGACAGGGCATTTTCACAGTCTGAATGCTCTTTTTCTGTTGTTAGGAAATTGCGAATTCAAAAGATATTTATAAAGTTGCTCCTACGCAATGTGCTCTGATGGTTTGAAAACTTAGTAAAGCGGTAAGCTAGGGTATCGTCTACAGGGAGGTGTCATCTGTTGATTGTCTCTCGTTTTAGTGATTATTGAAAGCAATGTAAATAAGAACATGGCAAGGGTGAGAATGGTGTTTGTGAAGTGTAAGCATGTTCGTGTGTATGTGAGAAAGAAATAACATGAAAATAAAGATAAGAAAGATAAGAGAACATGGAGATATGAGAATGGTGATTCAAATGATAAATGTAAAACCGGATGTGTAAGGACCTCGATTTTATGATTGGCTTATTTCATGACAAACTACACCACATTGGGGATGATTGTGTAATGGGTAGCTTAGGTCCGTGTCGGCAAGCTTCCAAGCATTTCCATGACTTCAAGAGCAAAAGGTATACTCACTTGAATTTGTCTCTTGAAGAGTTTAGGTGCACACACTCACTTCATGCATGCTTTGTTCATCTTGCATTTGTGTTTTTTATTGTTTATATGTGTGCATCCGTTATACAACTCATATGAGCACGTCTTTGTTTGTCTTTACGTGTGGTTGTTTTGTTTTACGTTTTCCACGTGTGTTCGAAAATGTCCTCACTCGCTCGATGGTGTGCTTGTGTTGTGTCCGCGCTTGCATGTTGGTGTGCTTGAGTCTTAGCATGATTTGTGACCATAGAGAGGCTCCATTTGAGCTCTATTGGATTGGTTTTTGGTTACATGGTCTTATACCATGAAATTGGGGATTTTTGTTATTGACCAATTCTGACCTTTGGTCATTAATTTGACCATAAATATTTATACAGACATCCAAATCTTGTTTGGTTAATTGGATTAGAAAGAAAACTTCCATACCTTTCCAACGGTATATTATACGAAAGGTTTAGATGTCGTTTGGTCACATTTTGGTGCGCTCGAATGTTAGGCTGTGAGCTGTGACTGATTCGGCGGCTCCCAACCGCCAATTTTGAGCAGCGGATTTTATCCAGAACATTTTGGAGCAAATCGGCGGTTGGAATTCGGTGGGTCCCAACCGCCGAATCGCTCGTTTTTACCCAGAAATTGTTTTTACACTTTTCCAAAATGACATAATTTCATTTGGCTTCTATATATACTTCATCTTCTTCCCCAATTAGACCTAGAGCTCTGAAATATACATTCCTAGTGAGAGAAAGAGCTCCCCTAGAGAGAGAAAGCTTCAAGCTTTGTTCCTTGACTCTCAAAACCCCAAAACCCATCTTCATCTTGCATTTCTAACATCATTCAAGCATGGGTTTTCATTAATGTCTTCACTTGGTAAGTAGAACTATCATTCTTGCTCATTTATTGTTCTAGCTTATCAAGACATGTCATTTATTGCTTAGGTTAGGAAATCTTCATGTTTATTGAATATCATTTGAAGTTATGACATGTTTGGGGTTTGTATTGTGATAGCTAGATTTTAGGACCATATTGCCCTTCTAGCTAAGTCTTTATGCCTTGCATCTAGACCTTGATATTTATGCTTCATTGATTGCATTTGTTGATTGCATATTTATTGCCCTTGTTATTTATTGTGACAACTTGTGTTGGTTGGACTTATTTGACAATTAGGTTGCTAGAATCCCTTTGCATCTAATTGAGTCCTTATTTATGGGCATGTAGGCATTGTTTGATAACTAGGTTGTTTAATTGCATCATAACATCTAGTTAAGCATTTTGTGTTTGGTCTTGCATATTATTGCATTGAGTATATTGTTATATATACACTTAGACTTTTATACTCTTCATTGAGCTAAAGTCTTGTGGCTTCGGGGTGAAGTTGCACAAGCATTCAAGTCTTACAACCAAGGTGTGGTTGGCAAGCATTGGTCAAGTGCCACTGTAGAGTAGGAGGTGCTCACGCCAAGAGTAGTGTATCAGGGGATATCACTAGGGATTGAACCAAGAGTGGTGAGTGGTAGTGTCCATAGCCTGAGGTTATCGAGAGTGAGAGTTTGAGTATCACTTGAGGGTGTAATCTTTTATTCATATAGTGAATTTCTGTGATCGTTTGTGGCTAGAAGGATAGCCCGAGGTTTTTCCCTTGTCGAAGGGTTTCCATGTCAAAATCAAGTGTTCTTTATATTTCTGCACTTTACTTGATTTTGTATGTATGTATGTATTGGGTTATTTGTTATTAATATTGACTATTGAAAAAGTTGGTAATAATCGATTAACAACCCATTCAACCCCTCCAACCCCCCCCCCCCCCCCCCCCCCCCCCCCCCCCCCCCCCCGCCCCTCTCTAGGTTGTTAGACACACACTTGAGTAGTATTTTTAGGATGGATAGGAAAGATGCAAGAATATGGATGCATAAGGTACTCATGACCACCCAAAACATTCGCGCCTCCTAAAATAACTAGCCGCAAAGACATTCCTATCATGGGTTCATCCTAGCATTAAGTACGGCCTCTAGATATGAAAATGAGAGAGTCGACTAGTCCTCTATCGCTACTTACCGAGAGTGTATACTATGAGCAAGTACAAAGGACCGCGTTTAAGCACAAATATAAAAGGATCAAATCAAAGGATCGACCATCGGTCACTACTTGCTTGTCACGTGTAAGCAACAACCAACAGAAACATTAAGCATAAATGGACCTTCGACCACTAGTCGCCAAGAGTGTATCGCACGAGCAACGACCAAGAGTTGCAACCCTCAATTGCTACTCACCGAGAGTGTATCGCGCGAGCAACGCTAAAGGGTCGCGTAAGCATGTAGGTTTATACAACCGAAACCCACAAAGGCATGGTGTGTGCTCTTCACCAATTCCACCCAAACAACCAAAAATATTCAAATCAATCCAAAACATGCATTACGAATAATCCATCGACATATGACCAATCATGGGATACTTAATTAATCTACTCCTAATTTATGTTAATCTACTCCTAATCCCAATCATAAACACACATCAATTTCTACTCTCCATGCTAAGAATGTAAAGACAAGAGCTATCCCTAAACATGCATCAAGAGTTGGGTTGTCAATCCTACTTAATACAAGTCAAGAGTCAATTAATGCAATTGAATGAGACAATACAAGAAGAAATCAAACACAAGTGAATCACATAAATGGAACTAGTGTTAGGTTTTACATATTTCCCTCATGAGGATACACATCAAATAAAAAAAATACAAGAGAAGAGTAAAAAGAAGAAACCCAAGGTGTCAATCTCAGATCTCTAAGCTTGGAGAAAGGCCCAATTGTCATCTTGGATCTCCAAGCTCCATTGAAGCTCCTCCGCCTCATAGATAAGGTAGGGTGCTCTTTCCTCTTGAATCCTCCTCAAAGATGGATGGTGATAGTAGTAGGTAGTGGTAGGTAGTGGAGAGGATTTGTTGTCTAGGTTATGTGGGTAGAGAGTTGATGGGTCTTGTGAAGAAAATGGTGTATTTATATGCTTGGGAGGCTAGGGCATGAATTTGGCTTGAAATGACACATTTGCCCCTTTAAAAATGGCTGAAATTCGTCCATAGGGCTGTGATAACTCGCTTTTTCCTTCGTTGAAAGAATACAAGGATCAAAAGATTTTTATATTAAAAGTTCCTACGCAATGTGCTCTAAACTAGCAAAATACTGGTAAAGCAGTAAGCAAGGGTATCGTTCCGCAGAGATGTGTTGTTAACTGTTTCAAGTTCTAGAGTTTAGGGAAAACAATGTAAATAGAATGTCAATGAGGTGAGAATGGTGTGTGTAGGGTGTTGTGTGTGTGTGCATGAAAATGAAAATGAAAATATGCAAATGTAGAAATAAACATGAGAATGTGGAGGGGTGAGAATGTTGATTAAGTGAGAAATAATAAAAAGGTGGATATGAGAGATGCATGAAATTGGTCACACAAGGGTTTACAAGTCCACCAAACATAAGTGCACACAAGTGGGTTGTTAGACATTAAGCACATCAAATTCAAGCTAAGGGTTCATTCCTGCCTTAATCCAGTTTATATCCATTCATAGAGCTAACAGTTGAAGAATGTGTCGAGAGTCTCTCAAACACGAAATCGCAACCAACATATTTGAACCAATCCTACAAACCAATGCTAGATTGAGCCTCAATACTTACATGGCAATGTAAAACGGCAACGTTAAGTCTAATGAATGTGGAAAGAGTAATTGTTCCTCCAACCATAACTTGCCTACAGCACCTAGCGCAAGAAATAACCGAATTCCCAATTATTGTATCTCTAATCATAACTCACGTAGAGCCCCTAGCGTGAGGAATAACTAAAGACCAATATATAACAAAAATAATGAACCAAACCTCTTTAAATATGGAAATTAACAAGTTCATTCATTCTTCCTAGCTAATTAGTCAAGTCTATGCCCGGAGTGGCCTTTCCAATGGCACAATTCTAACTCTAATTCACTCAAATCCATCCATACTCATGCAAATTTGACTTTCCATCAACATACACACACAAATGGGACATTTGATTACAACTGCTTCTACAATTACATTAATCTACTCCTAATCTCATTCATGAACACATATTAATTTCCAATCTCCATACACAAGCATTTCAAGATAGAGATATATTCAATAAAAGCAAGAATGAATTAAAACAAAAATTAGATATAAAAAAAACTGTTAACGGAAATTTTGCTCAAGA
Organism: Dipteronia sinensis; assembly: GCA_033220585.1. Taxonomy (NCBI): domain Eukaryota; kingdom Viridiplantae; phylum Streptophyta; class Magnoliopsida; order Sapindales; family Sapindaceae; genus Dipteronia; species Dipteronia sinensis. The sequence continues at coordinate 26,591,393 of CM065642.1, forward strand.
CGAGAAATCACAGTTAGCACCCTTGAGACCACTACCACGTAGGTGGTGGCCAAGGTTGAACGTGTGTGTAACAGTGCCTAATAAAATGACAAGGAACAATGATACTATTCACCACCCAAAAGAATTAAAAAGAAAAATACTCTATTTATTGATAATGTATGATATACAAATCTCTCTCAAATTGCTCTCCATTTTCTCTAGGGTGTAGTCGAGTACTTGTCGTATGCCTGTTGAAAAGTAGTCTCCACTTTCAGAAGGTTCAAGTCCTTCTTTTATACATTGTCTTCATAGGTCAAACTAATTGATTTCCCCCCTTGATTTTCTCCATCCCTTTCCTCCTTATCAGACGGGATTTTACATTTAAATGTTATTGACTTTGAGTTAATTGCTGAATCGAGGATATCTTGGTGGAGATCAATTTGTTTCCTACTTGGACTCTATTACTTGTTATGTACGTATATAACGTCCTAAGATGTGATCCTGTGTGTCTTCAGGTCTAGCATGTTCTCCCATAGGGGTCGACGAGTATGGTATGTAGTGTGGCGAGGTACATCAGATAGTGAGGTCGATCAGTGTTCTAGCCCTGATATAAAGGAATTTCGTCTAACCAGAAGCTAGGTCTAGCCTCTCTTGACCTTTCGAAGCTAGGTGCGGCCTCCTACGGACATCTTACTATGTCAGCGAGGTATAGGCGAGCTTCTGGAGAAATTGTGAGGTAATCCCGACTTCGGGGGGATTTCCTGGTTTCAAGTTCAGTGACGCGGGCTTGATTTGACCGTGCTGGGCTCTACTCTGGGTGTTTCTGGAACCTGACCTTGTTCCTGTTGGGTGGTACCGTAGCTCGGCTTCGGGTAACATGGTCTCCTGGTGGATGACCTCGGGCATGGGGCTAGGTTTAGAGGGTGGAAAATTTCCCTTTGGTCCTTAGCCAAATTTGGCTATTAACAGAAGTCCCCTCTGACTTAAACACTGGTTGTCGAGCTTAGGGTTGGGGTCAGATTTTTTATTTTATTCGAGAAATCTTTCCTTCTTTACCGTTACCAGAATATTGGGGAAATCTTGTCATATATTGCGTAAGTGACGTGGCGTGAACTGACTGACTTATTTCTGAATTAATCCGGCTGCATTACGGCAGTCCATGAGATTCTTTACCGTTACAAGAATCTTGGGGAAATCTTCTCATTAACTGCACAAGTGACTTGGCGTGAGCTGACTGACTTGTTTCCGAGTCAATCCGGTTACGTTACGGCAGTCCCCCAGATTCTTTGTGATCTTAACCGAAGATCTCGACAGCTCGTGCTGCTGCCTTCTTACCTATATATACTTGTTTATCTCAACGTCTTCCTCATATCTCTCAAATTTCAAAATTTTCCCAATATAAACTTTCTCTCATGGACTTTCTCTCAAGCCTATCTTTTTCTTCATTCCTGACGCTTACCGACTTCATCATGTCAAAAACCAGTCACGATTCCGTTGATTCCATGGTTGACGGCGAGGAGGTCTTTAGCCTTGCTTCTGGGAAACGGGCAAGGATGAGCTTAGACAGCGATGATTCTCCGCCCAATCCACAACGTCAGTGGTCGAACAGGAATGTGTCCCTGGGACCGGGTTTTCTAACCATCCTGACCATCCTTTAGATATAGCCAATGAAGACGCTGATAAAGAGGTGGGCGGCGACGCGGCGGGGGAGCATCGAGTTCCAGCTTCCTGCCCCCCTTTGGAGAGGCTCCCTCCCTATGACTTCAGGGTTGTCCCTGATTCCATCGTTGATCCGGTCGTGATTGAACGTTTGAGGTCGAAGTACGGCATTCCTGACAGTGTTTCCATCTCGGTGCCCCCCCAAGGGTTATGAGTTTTTCAACCCCCCTAAAGGCGTGCTTCCAATTCATGTGGCAGCTCAGGAGAATGGGGTTAGGCTTCCCCTTCATCCGACTCTTCGGCGAGCTCTCAACGCCATCCAACTTGCTCCCCTCCAGTTGACACCCGGCTTCTTGAGGCATTTGATTGGCTTTCCTCGTGCTATGGAGAGAACAATGCCTGCTGAGCAAGGTGACGAGAGAGCCCGGAGCAGAAGAGCTGGCCTATCTTTTCCAGATCGGGAGCCTATCTGGCGCTCATCGAGGTCAGTTTTATGCTAAGGGCCAAGAACAAGCTCAACTTTGTTATTCCCAGAGCTTCGAAGAAGGACCCCGCTTGGAAGGAAGAATGGATCCTTGCGGGGCATGATTGGGGGAGCTCAATTTTCATTAGGGGGCATAAGTTCGAGGTTCCCACAGCTTTCAGTGACAAACCATCGTGGGACGGGGACTCCCTGCCTTCTGAATCTGAAACTATTTTGAAGGCTATTCTAGCTAGGAACTACTTGAACCTGAAGTTCCCAACCGCTGAAGCCTTCCATCCTCGTAGGGTGAACCAATATCTGTGGATCTCAGACGCTACTCCTCGTAAGTGTCATTGAATTGCCTTGCCTTGTCTTGTTGATTAGCTTGGTTCTGACATTTTCCTTTTTCATTTGTTTACTCACAGTCTTTGTCGTTGAACCAGCTTCCTACGATGTCCAACGTTCTCCTCAGGCTAGAACTTCTCTTCCCTTTGCTGGGGTCGCACTGGCTCTTGCTCAATCTACCTCCCCAGCTGAGTCTAAGATGGCCAACCTTGCGTCACGGGCTTTTCGGGCTTTGGGTAAAGCTCCCCAAGCTGTTGGTCAGACTGTTTCTGCCCCATCTGTTGTAGTCGCTAAAGTTACTACTCCCTTGATTTGCCCTTCTGATTCCGCCGAGCTTCCAACCCCCCGAGCTTCAGAGGACTTTGAAAGGGGTGTCACAAGGATTCCTCCTAGCCGTTCCCGCACTCAATCGAGCTCGATGGGGGAGGACGAAGTCCTGGAACAATTTATCGCGTCCTGTCCGGGCGGTGGGATTTCCAGGATGGCTTCAATGCCTGTGGATGTCTTGCTCACAAAGAAGTCTACTATCTTAGCTGAGGTAATTGTATTTCCTTCGTACTGCTTCTGCCAACTTGTTCAATTTCTAACCCTGGCTTTGTACTTTTTAGGCCTTCAAGTTTAATATTGCCATGGGCCACCAGGTAACCCTCCTTCGTGACCGGGCTGTTAAGGCTGAAGCCGAAGTCAAAAAAGCCATGGGATTGCTCAAGCAAGCTCAGGCCTTAGTTGAAGAGATGACCTCCAACCAAGGAAAAATCGAGATCGAGCTGGCCGAGCTTCGTTATGATCATGAAAGGACGAAGTAGTCTTATGACTGAAAATACACAAAGTGTGTCTAATACAACCTAGAGGGCGGTGAATAGGTTTTATATGATTTATTACCAACTTTTCGACTTAATCAATTTTAATAATCCTACCCTATATTAGCAATCAATCAATCCAATATAAATATGGAGAAAACAATAAAAAACGCAAAGATTGATTTACATGAGAAACCCTCCAACTGGGCAAAACTCACGGGCTATCCTTCTAGCCACATACGGTCCTCAAATCCACTATTTGAACGAAAGTTTACAACCTAAGTTGACCTCAAGTCACACCTACTTGGTCACTAACCCTTTCACTCTACCCAACGGGCCTTTAATAGTGATTCTTGACCACAAGCTTGTGCACTAACCCACTTAGTCACAAAGCTTAACAATCAATGAAGAGGTTAAACAACCTATGTGAATATGTAAAAGATATTCAAACATGCAATTAATGCTAGGCAACACTAAATGCTTATCTAAGGATTTAAAGATGTCAATAAATGCAAATCCTAGATATCAATATCCAAATGCAAATGCATGAAGATTTAGCTAGAAGGGTAAAATCGTCCTAAATGCTAGCGGTTAATGAACAAAGCTCTCAACCAACAAACATCAACTCAAACATGTTATAAATGCCAATAAACATAAAGATATACAATAAAATCATATAAAAGAGCTAACCCTAGGCAAACAAGAACATAAATAAATACAAAGAGATTTATGGCATGTTCAAGTTACCTAGTCAATGAAAGCAAGAAGAATCCATGATGAGATGATGCTTGAAGAGGTTAGATGCACATGGATTTGTGTTTGGTTGAGTAAAGATGAGTTCTTGGGAGTTTCTCTCTCTAAGGGAAGCTTGGCCTCTCAAAAATGGCTTCTTGAACTCATAAAAATGAGCAAGGAAGAAGAGAGAGTATTTATAAGGGAGCCCTAGTTAAAACAGCGTCGTTTTGAACTTAGGGCACAAAATCCCGTCAATACCGCTAGATGGACCGCGTCACAGGCAAGTGTCCAGACCGCGGTACATACAGCAGTGCACCGTCTAGACAACAACGCGGTGCAGGGCGCTGTGCATGCAGGTGCACAGGCCACGGTATGGGCAACAGAGGCCTACTGGACAACACCGCGACTTGGGTCGCTATGCGTGCAAGTGTACATGAAACGGTACAGGAAGCAGGACCCTGCTGAGGTATACCGCTCTGTATGCCGTGGTGCAAGCATGTCTTGCCAAGCGGTCTGGGCCGCGCTAAGAGAAGAATTTCTCTTTTCGAGGCAAACTCAACACACTAAGTGATGTGCAATCAGTGCAAGTGTGGAGTGTGAAAAGTGGCATACAATACATCATTCAATTACATGAAGATAGGAACAATAATGCATGCAAGTGAGTGTGTGCAACTAGATCTCTTCAAAGAAAGTTAAACTAGTGAGATACCTTTGAAGTGCTCTTTGAGAGAGATGATGTCCTTAAAGCTTGAACACACTCAAGAGGCCTAAATTACCCTTACAAAGAAAAATCCCCAATGTGGTTTGTCAACGAAATAAGCCAATCAAAATATGAGGAACTTACAATCTCCCCCTTTGGCTATTTTGTAACAAAACCACCACTCACAAATCATCCTCACAAAAAAGTAAAAACTAAAGGTCAACAAAAAGATATTCTACATTACAAAAAGATACCTAGATACTAGGTCTTCAAAACTTCAAGCTCTTGTAGAATAGCCACCTTCCCTACAAAACAATGAGACTACACTTTCCAAGACAAGTGCATGTGAGGTGATCAAGAGAGATAAATAAATAAGAGCAATTTGCATAATAAAAGAAAACTACAACATGCAACATGCAAATGCTCCCCCTATATAGGTTACTCCCCCTCAACGGGACAATCTCTCCAAATATGCAACCCCCTTAAATAAAACCACATTACTCCCCCTTTTTGTTATGAGATAGACAAAGGAGTATTCCCCAACCGGGTCACTTTAGCAAAGAGAGCTATTTGCAAGACAAGTGCATAATCATATACAACAACTTTATGCAACTTAATTAATTGAGAGAGAATCATTGAGGGTTTATTGTTTAGAAGAAAATGTGTGACTTAGTTGCTTTGGATGTAAGACATGTAGCATCATGGTTCAAGCAAATGGTATTCGGCAAGGAGAACATAAAAAAGGGTTCCAAAAGAAGTCAAACCAATTTGCACCATTTTGCCATAGTGAAACATGATATAGTATTTTGAAAAGAAATTTCAACGCATACAAAACTATATCAATCCTTAAAAGCAAGTCAAGACATTGGATCAAGAGATCCTTTTAGATTTTTCCGGATAATTATCCGTATGATAGTAGCCTTGATTTAACAATTAAGAAGAGAGAGAAGACTAATTTGGATATAAAATCCTTATTGATTACATGGATACAAGATCCTTATTGATTAGTCTTCTCATTTGCATTCACACACATTTGCATTAAAGCAATCAGGACATATTTCATGCATATCATTTTGAGCATATCATAATCAAGTTCACATGTCATGGAGATAAATTTGAGGTCATTCAAATGTACTTCCCAATCAATTCTCCTAATCCAAAAATGCATGTTTGAACATAGAGGTGACATGGATTACAAACCAAGAAAGGCACACTTATTGAATAAAAAGCCATATAAGAATATATATAAGCACAACCAAGAATACTCAAGCAATTAATAAAGAAGCATAAAGTTGATCAAGTTTTTGCTTATTCCAACATGCAAGGTTGCTCTCTTTGCTTGAGTTCCCCATAAAGGGTCAATCACCAAAACACATCAAGGCATATGACAAATCCCAATAGACCTACTAAGTTACTTGAACCTAGTTGAGTCTAAGGGCTTTGTAAATAAATCCGCTAGTTGATCATTTGTGTCCACATGCTCAAGTGCAATGCATTTGTTTTCAACTAGTTCTCTAATGAAATGATGCCTAATGTCTATATGCTTTGTCCTAGAGTGCTGAACTGGATTATTTGAAATGTTAATTGCACTCATGTTATCACAATAGAGGGTTAGAATACCTTGATCAAAGCCATAATCCACAAGCATTTGTTTCATCCAAAGGAGTTGTGTGCAAGCACTCCCGACGGCTATGTATTCCGCTTCAGCTGTGGATAGAGAGATGGAATTTTGCTTCTTGCAAAATCATGAGACCAAGTTGTTGCCTAGGAAGAAGCAACCGCCCGATGTACTCTTCCTATCATCACAATTTCCTGCCCAATCTGCATCACTAAAGCCAACTAAGCTAGCATTAGTGTCAAAAGAGTACCATATCCCATAGTTGGATGTCCCATTCACATATCGAATGATTCTCTTCACGGAGGAGAGATGGGATTCCTTGGGATCCGCTTGGTACCTAGCACATACACCCACACTAAAGGCTATATCGGGCCTACTTGCGGTCAAGTAAAGCAAGCTACCAATCATGTTACGATTAAGACTTTGTTCCACACTCTTGCCACTAGCATCCTTGCTTAGTTTCAAGGTGGTACTCATGGGTGTATCACAATGTTTGGCATTCTCATGGGTGTGTCACTTAGCTTGGGATATGAAAATCCCATCATGCAATTGCTTGATTTGCAAACCTAGGAAGTAATTTAGCTCTCCAACAAGACTCATCTCAAACTTATGAGACATGACATCAATAAATTGTTGGACTTTGGATTTGTTGGTGGAGCCAAAAACAATATCATCAACATAAATTTGAGCTATGAAAAGCTCATCTTTGTTTCTCTTGATGAATAAGGTTTTATCAACATTACCCCTAGTGTAGTCATTGTCAACAAGAAATTGAGTGAGGCGCTCATACCAAGCCCTAGGTGCTTGTTTTAACCCATATAAAGCCTTCTTGAAGCGATAGACATGATTGGGGTGGTGTGGATCCACAAACCCCTTGGGTTGCTCAACAAACACTTCCTCATGGAAGAAACCATTGAGAAAGGCACTCTTAACATCCATTTGATGCAATTTGAACTTGTGCACACATGATATGGATAAAAGAAGTCTTATGGACTCAAGACGGGCAACCGGAGCAAAAGTCTCCTCAAAGTCAATACCCTCAATTTGAGAGTATCCTTGTGCTACAAGTCTAGCCTTGTTGCGCACAATGTTGCCATTCTCATCCGACTTATTCCTATATACCCATTTGGTGCCTATGACATTAGTATCCTTGGGTCTAGGAACAAGAGTCCAAACCTCATTTCTTTCAAATTGGTTTAGCTCTTCTTGCATGGCAAGAACCCAAAACTCATCATTCAAGGCTTCATCAACCTTTTTGGGTTCAATTTGAGAGGTATAACAAGTATAGCTAATTTGATTAGCTATTTGACGCCTAGTCCTAACACCCTCATCCATATCTCTAAGAATGTCATTCTTGTTGTGGAGATGTCTAACCCATAGAGCGGGTTCTTTAGAGTCTAATGATGGATCTCTATCAAGAGGTTGAATGACCTCTTCATTAAGACTTGACTTCACATCAATTGAAGTCACACTATTCTTCTCAAAGGAAGAATCATCAAGCATAATGACCTCCTCATCATGGTCTCTAGTCTTAGGCCTACAATCATCTATGACTACATTAGATGATTCCATGACACTCAGAGTTTTTAAATTGAAAACTCTATAGGCCTTACTATTGAGGGCATAGCCAATAAAAATCCCCTCATCACTCTTGGCATCAAACTTGCCAAGTTGATCTCGGTCATTCAGAATGTAGCATTTGCTCCCAAATGAGTGGAAGTAGCTAACATTTGGCTTCCTACCCTTCCATAATTCATAGGAGTTTTGCGTAGTACCGGGCCTTAGGAAGACTCTATTTCCTATGTAGCAAGCCGTATTGACGGCCTTAGCCCAAAGGTTCCTAGGGACATTTGAAAATACACTCTTAGTGTGTGTCTACAACCTAGAGGGGGGGTGAATGGGTTGTTAATCGATTATTACCAATTTTTCGATTAGTCAATATTAATAACATAACCTAACATAAACAAACATACAAAATCAAGTAAAAGTGCGGAATATAAATAACACTTGATTTTTACGTGGAAACCCTTCAACAAGGGAAAAAACCACGGGCTATCCTTCTAGCCACACACGATCGTCAAATCCACTATTGTAATGATGTTTACAACCTAGGTTGACCTCTAGTCACACCATTCTCGGTCACTAACCCACCACTACTACCCAACGGGCCTTTATAGTGAATCCTTGATCACTTTGCTTGCCAACCATACCTTGGTTGCAAGACTTCACTTGCTTGTGCACTACACCTTGTAGTCACAAGACTTAACTCTCAAGAAGAGATTAACAACCTAAGTGAATATATGAATACTCAAAATACAAATAATGCTAGGCAACACTAAATGCTTATCTAGGGATTTAAGATGACATTAAGTACAAATCCTAGATATCAATGTCTATATGAATGCTCATAAAGACCTAACTAGATATAGATGTGCAAGTCTAACTCTAGTCATCAAACAAATCCATATCAACATATGTTGTCATTAATCATGGCAAGGACAATAAATGCAATTAACAAATGCAATCAATGAGTCCTAATTAGCTAGAGGGCAAATATGTCCTAAATGCAAGCTATCACAATACAAACCCAATCATACAAAGGAACTCATAAATATGTGCATTAAATAGAGTCCTAGCATTTAATCAACTAATAAATGCAATAAAAACACAATCTTGGAAAGTATGAACAAATGATAAATATGGGGTTTTTGTTCAACTTACCAAGTCAACTAATGATGAAGACCCATGCCTTAAAGATGCTTAGAAATGCATGAAGGTGATGGGTTTTGGGTTTGGAGAGTCAAGGAACAAAGCTTGAAGCTTTCTCTCTCTAAGGGTTGTTCTCTCTCATAAAAATGGGTTCATGAAGCTCTAATTCGGCCAAGAAGAGAAGAGAACATATATATAGAAACCCTAGACAAAACTGCGTCGTTTTGGGTTTGAGAAACAAAATCCCGTCAATACCGCTTGCTGGACCGCGGCTCGGGTAAGTGTCCAGACCGCGGTACACACAGCGGTGCACCGTCTGGACAACAGCGCGGTGTAGGGCTGCTGTGCATGCATGGTGCACAGACCGCGGTATGGGCAACAGAGGCCTACTGGACAACACCGTGACTTGGGTCGCTTTGCGTGCAAGTGTACAGGAGGCGGTACAGGAAGCATGACCCTGCTGAGGTATACCGCTCTGTATGCCGCGGTGCAAGCATGTCTTGCCAAGCGGTCTAGGCAGCGCTAAGAGAAGAAATTCTCTTTTCTGGGCAAACTCAACACACTAAGTGATGTGCAAAATGTGCAAGTGTGGAGTGTGAAAAGAGGCATACAATGCATCATTCAATAGCATGTAATCAAGAATATAATGCATGCAAGTGAGTGTGTGCAACTAAGATCTCTTCAAAAGAGTCAAGACAAGTAAACTACCTCTCTTGAAGCACTATGGGATCTTGGAAGCTTGTTGATGAAGAACCACAATAAAACCTAAGCTACCCATTACAAACATCCCCAATGTGATTTGTCATGAAATAAGCCAATCATAAAACTGAGGTTCTTACAACATTGTTGCTAAGCAATATCACACGGGCCATCTCTTGAAGGACCCTATTCTTCCTCTCAACAACCCCATTTTGTTGAGGAGTTATAGGAGCCGAAAACTCATGGGAAATGCCTAAGCTATTGCAATAGCTTTCAAAACAAGCATTTTCAAATTCCCTCCCATGGTAACTCCTAATCCTTTTAATGCTTTTAATGTGTGAGTTCTTTTCATTTTGAATTTTAGTGCAAAGCATTTTAAAATTTTCAAATGTTTCAGATTTTTCTCTAAGAAAATATGTCCATGTAAATCTAGAAAAATCATCCACACAAACAAAAATATACCTCTTGCCACCGAGACTCTCGGTTTGCATGGGACCCATAAGGTCCATATGTAGAAGCTCTAATGGCTCCTTGGTGGCGAGATACTTGCCTTTCTTGTGCATACTTTTGGTTTGTTTCCCTTGTTGACAAGATCCACAAACGCCATCGACTTTCTTCCCAAGCTTAGGGAGGCCAGGCACAACCTTGAACTTATCTAAGATCCTCAAATCTCGATAGTTCATGTGGCCAAGTCTTTGATGCCATAACTCAACTTCCTCACATTTGGACATATTGCAAGAGATAGCACTAGCTTCAAGACAATAGCAATTGTCACTAGATCTCTTTCCTTTTAGCAAGGTTTGTCCATTTGGCATTAAAATAGAGCAACCATTTTTGTTAAACAAGACGGAGAGTCCATCATCATTAAGATAAGAAATGCTTATAAGATTGGCTTGCAAGCCATCAACAAGTAAGGCATTGGACAAGGAGGGTAAGTCGGGAATGGAAATGGTTCCTTTCCCTATGACGTTCTTTCTAGATCCATCACCAAAGGTGACAAATCCTCTATCCTCCAAGACAAGGGATTTAAGGAAGCTCTTGTTCCTCGTCATATGCCTAGAACACCCACTATCCAAATACCAAGTGTTAGAGGCATTTGCATTCAAGGCAATTTGAGCCACATAGCAAGAATAGTTATCCCTTCTAATCCACCTAGGTGAAATATTCTCATTCCTAGTGGTATTAGTCACATTGGCTCTAGATTTCCTAGGATCATGCAAATTGGCTCTAGATTTCCTAGGAACATGCATTTTAGCTCTAGCTCTATTTCTTTCAATCATGCTCTTGATTCTACACATTTCAATGTATTTGAAGTAATTTGGTCTAATGTGACCATCAACACCACAAAAGTGACAAGTGGGAATAAAATAAGAAGACATACCATGCCCTTGTGAGTACAAAGGGGCTTTCCCACGCATTTGAGCTTGTCTTTGGTGTTGGATTGGTTCTCTCCTTCTTTGTTGTTGAGTTGGAATGAACTGCTTCCTTGATTGACCTTGCATGAATTGCTTCTTGGCTTGATGGTATTTGGGTTGAGGGAAACTTGCTTGATGTACCCTTGTTGATTGAGCTTGAGCTTGTTTCCCTTGTGCTACCTTGACTTGAGAATCTTTAGAGCACTCTCCTAGTTCGATCTTCTTCCTAGGATGTTGTGGGGGTGGAGGCTCTTTGTTATCCAAACTCTTGACAAACACAATCTTGCTTGAGGATGAGGTCTCCTTGTCATCTTCATAGCCAAGACCTTTCTTATCACTTGGCCTCTTGCCAACTCCCAACATGTGGTCAAGTTTATTCGTGCTTGAAGTCATCTTAGCAATGATCTCTCTAGCTTCTTCAAGCTTCTTTTCTATCAATTCCTCATTCCTTTTGGCTATCTTCACTTCTTTATGTAAGTGAGTAGCTTCGGTAGATAGCTTGAGATTCTCTCCTTTTAGCCTTTGAATCTCTTTCTTTATCTTCAATCTTCAGCTTTGAAAATGCTCAATGAAGCCTTCAAGATCCATTCCTCCTACATCCATATTTGTTGAATGGGATGAAGAGTCACCATCGCTAGAGTCATCTTCACTTTGTTTCTCTAGCTCTTCATCATCTATTGCTTCCTTACTCTTGAGAGAAGATGCGAAAGCAATAAAGTTTTCCACATGATCCTCATCATCTGAGGATTCTCATTCTTCTTCCAATTCATCACCATCGCTCCACGTGGCGGCCATGGCCTTTCCTTTCTTCTTGTTTTTCAAATTTCCACAGTCCGTGGAGATGTGTCCGAAACCTCCACATTCGAAGCATTGAATCCCTTTTCTTGTGGGCTTGTCTTCACTTGACTCAAACTTCTTGAAAGGAGTCTTCTTCTTCATTTCCTTTCCTTTGGATCCAAATCCCCTCTTCTCAAAATTGATGAACTTTTTGAATCTTTTCACCATAAGGGCCATCTCCTCATCTGAGTCATTTTCCTCTTTCTCTACTTTGGAAGTTTTCAGAGCAATACTCTTTTGCTTCTTTGGAGGTGTGGGTGTAGGAGTCCACCTAGACTCATATGCTAGAAGTCTTCCTATAACTTTACTTGGCTTCATGTTTTTGTAATCACTGTTCTCCTCAAGTGCCATCACTTTTGACTCAAATCTTGCTGGAAGCGACCTCATAATTGTTTGCTTGATTCTCCTATCCGAATAGGGGTCACCAAGTTGATGGCTTTGATTGACTATGTCCATCAACTTCACTTGAAAGTCGTTGAAGCACTCATCCTCCTCCATTCTAATTTCCTCGAATTGTGTTTGGAGGATTTGAAACTTAGAGTCCTTGACCACCTCTGTTCCCTCATGGGCCGTCTCTAGAATCTCCCATGCCTCTTTTGCAATTCTTGTTGTTTGGATCAATTTGTACTGATTGTCATCCATTGCACAAAGAATAACATGCATAGCCTTGTTGTTCCACTTGGATGCTTCAAACTCTTAAGTTGACCATTCCGATTTTGGCTTGGGAACTACACTTTCGTCTTCAAGAATCTTTTCCGGAGGAGTGTAGCCATCTTCAATTGCCATCCATGCTCGGTCATTTATTTGGCAAATGTAAGACTCCATCTTGCCTTTCAAAGAGGCATAGTTTACTCCAGTGAGCAAAGGGGGTCTTGTGCTAGAGGCTCCCTCATTACCACTTCCGTTCCCACTCATAGTATTTGAGTATGAATGAGATGAATGTTTATGATGCAACAAACACAAAAAAAATGCAAGACACACAAAGAGCAAGGATCACCTAAGTGTATCTAGGAACCCGCTCTGATACCAATTGAAAATACACAAAGTGTGTCTAATACAACCTAGAGGGGGGGTGAATAGGTTTTAGATGATTTATTACCAACTTTTCGACTTAATCAATTTTAATAATCCTACCCCATATTAGCAATCAATCAATCCAATATAAATATGCGGAAAACAATAAAAAACGCAAGGATTGATTTACGTGAGAAACCCTCCAACTGGGCAAAACTCACGGGCTATCCTTCTAGCCACATACGGTCCTCAAATCCACTATTTGAACGAAAGTTTATAACCTAATTTGACCTCAAGTCACACTTACTTGGTCACTAACCCTTTCACTCTACCCAACGGGCCTTTAATAGTGATTCTTGACCATAAGCTTGTGCACTAACCCACTTAGTCACAAAGCTTAACAATCAATGAAGAGGTTAAACAACCTATGTGAATATGTAAAAGATATTCAAACATGCAATTAATGCTAGGCAACACTAAATGCTTATCTAAGGATTTAAAGATGTCAATAAATGCAAATCCTAGATATCAATATCCAAATGCAAATGCATGAAGATTTAGCTAGAAGGGTAAAATCGTCCTAAATGCTAGCTATTAATGAACAAAGCTCTCAACCAACAAACATCAACTCAAACATGTTATAAATGCCAATAAACATAAAGATATGCAATAAAATAATATAAAAGAGCTAACCCTAGGCAAACAAGAACATAAATAAATACAAAGAGATTTAGGGCATGTTCAAGTTACCTAGTCAATGAAAGCAAGAAGAATCCATGATGAGATGATGCTTGAAGAGGTTAGATGCACATGGATTTGTGTTTGGTTGAGTAAAGATGAGTTCTTGGGAGTTTCTCTCTCTAAGGGAAGCTTGGCCTCTCAAAAATGGCTTCTTGAACTCATAAAAATGAGCAAGGAAGAAGAGAGAGTATATATAAGAGAGCCCTAGTTAAAACAGCGTCGTTTTGAACTTAGGGCACAAAATCCCGTTAATACCACTAGATGGACCGCGTCGCAGGCAAGTGTCCAGACCGCGGTACACACAGCAGTGCACCATCTGGACAACAACGCGGTGTAGGGCGCTGTACATGCAGGTGCACAAGCCGCGGTATGGGCAACAGAGGCCTACTGGACAACACTGCGACTTGGGTCGCTATGCGTGTAAGTGTACAGGAAGCGGTATAGGAAGCATGACCCTGCTAAGGTATACCGCTTTGTATGCCGCGGTGCAAGCATGTCTTGCCAAGCGGTCTGGGCCACGCTAAGAGAAGAATTTCTCTTTTCGAGGCAAACTCAACACACTAAGTGATGTGCAATCAGTGCAAGTGTGGAGTGTGAAAAGTGGCATACAATACATCATTCAATTACATGAAGATAGGAACAATAATGCATGCAAGTGAGTGTGTGCAACTAGATCTCTTCAAAGAAAGTTAAACTAGTGAGATACCTTTGAAGTGCTCTTTGAGAGAGATGATGTCCTTGAAGCTTGAACACACTCAAGAGGCCTAAATTACCCTTACAAAGAATAATCCCCAATGTGGTTTGTCAACGAAATAAACCAATCAAAATATGAGGAACTTACAATGACTAAGAGCGTCTCCAATCTACCAGGCGGGCCAGGCAGATGGATTCTTGGAAAGCTGAGGCTAAGAAGTTGGACCTCGAGAATCAGGCTTTGATTGCTCAAGTGACCAAGCTGTAAACTGACGCGGAGACCTCCTTTAGCGATGGATACTTCTACGCTTCCTTTCAGGTCGTAGAGGCTCTCCCTCTTCCCTTTGACCTGTCATTCATTGCCGGTTGGGATAGACGGGAGATAATGATCAAGGTGCTGAGTTATCTCGCCCTGATGATGACGAGGCGGTTCCTTCGAGCCAGGCAGGGCTGGTAAATAGGCCGTTCAGGCAGATCCTCCAATTGCTCCTCCTATCTTTACCGCTTCAGGTCCTGAGGAGTCTTCAAGTAAGGTTATGTCTTATCGATCCAAGGGAGACCAGCCAGGAGCGGGGGAAAGAGCTAGGAGCCCATCTCAGGAACCCCTATAATGGAGATGGAGGTCGATCGGAGCCAGACGGGGTCCATGGCTACCCTTCTCGATGCGGCTATCCCGCATGAGGTTATGGCAGTGATTAATGAAGTCCTGGAGGAAGATCGTGCTGATCAACAAGATGAGCCTCTGAATGGAGGTATGGTTGGCGAGGATAACCAAGGTGGGCAACTACCTGAAGGGGGGGTTGATGGCGAGGATCAGCGTGAATGAGGAGGACCAGCAAAGGAAAACCAAGAGAGTTCCCAAGCTTGAAGCGGTCTTGTTTATGATTTGTCTTGATCGCCCGGAAAAAGGGGTGGGCACCCCGTTTTGCTCTTGATTAGTTTAGCTGTTTTTTTTATAGCCCGTGCTCGGGGGTACCCCGCTGGATAGATGTAGCCTTACCGGGAGATAGGCTCCTCTTGTCCTTAATGAGAAACCGATTCGCTTTGAGAAACTCTTGTTTTACTCCTGGTCTTGACTAGGAACCAGAACTGCATCCGTAATGATAATTTGTTCATACTTCATTCAAACTTTGGTAGGGAATTCTTATTATGATGATCTTGATCCTGCACACAAAAACAAATATTTATATCTAAATCCGTCTTAGGAGAGGTAGCGCGATCGAGGCGTCAGGAGGGCTGTTTAGCTATTTCCTGGTCTCGAGGTCCGGATGGCAACCCTTCTTGGGGGTGGTAGCCCGACCAAGGCATTAGGAGGGCTGTTTAGCTATTCCCTGGTCTCGAGATCTGGATGGCAACTATGTTCTTACATTCAGATCCTTCTTGGGGGTGGTAGCCAGACCAAGGCATCAGGAAGGCTGTTAAGCTATTTCCTGATCTCGAGATCTGGATGGCAACTACGCTCTTACACTCAGACCTTTCTTGGGGGTGGTAGCCTGACCAAGGCATTAGGAGGGCTGTTAAGCTATTTCCTGGTCTCGAGATCTCGATGGCAACTATGCTCTTACACTCAGACCCTTCTTGGGGGTGGTAGCCCGACATAGGCATTAAGAGGGCTGTTAAGCTATTTCCTGGTCTCGAGATCTGGATGGCAACTATGCTCTTACAATCAGACCCTTTTTGGGGGTGGTAGCCCAACCAAGGCATCAGAAGGGCTGTTAAGTTATTTCCTAGTCTCGAGATCTGGATGGCAACTATGCTCTTACACTCAGACCCTTCTTGGGGGTGGTAGCCCGACCAAGGCATCAGGAGGGCTGTTAAGCTATTTCTTGGTCTCGAGATCTGGATGGCAACTATGCTCTTACACTCAGACCCTTCTTGGGGTTGGTAGCTCGACCAAGGCATCAGGAGGGTTGTTAAGCTATTTCCCGGTCTCGAGATCTGGATGGTAACTATGCTCTTACACTCAGATCCTTCTTGGGGGTGGTAGCCCAACCAAGGCATTAGGAGGGCTGTTAAGCTATTTCCTGGTCTCGAGATCTGGATGGCAACTATGCTCTTACACTCAGACACTTCGTGGGGGTGGTAGCCCGACCAAGGCATCAGGAGGTAGTGAGGGGGCTTCCCCAGCTAATCACTGGTCTTTAGGTGTCTATGTTGAATTTCCCAATCGAGGATGTAAGAAAGTGTTAACACAGTCGGAGATAAAGAGGAAAAAGAAAAAGTGACTTTATTGATGATCGAGATGTAGTACATCTTTATTAGGGATTCTAATGAAACCTAAACAGGGGTAATCTGCTTGGAAATTCCCCGCTCAAGGGTAGAATTTCCTCAAGTGATCTGCGTTCCAAGTGTGGTCGATGGGTCATCCATCCATGTCTTCGAGTTTGTAGGCTCCAAGCAACATAAGAGGGAAGAGCTGACTTCTTGACCATTTTAAGCACCATTATACAACCAAATGTTCAACCAAATCAAAGTTTAAATGTGACAATAATTGGAGGGATCAAAATCCAGGGCCTTTAGCCTCCATCAACGTCTTTCAACGCCTAAGAAAAGACTCCAAATAATTCTTAATGAAATGACCGGATTCTCAGGAATGATGTTGGGGTTTATGCCCTAAAGCTTGTAATTTGTAAATGTGAATAAAACATTAATAAAAGAAGTAGTTTATTCATTCTATAAATTTGTCTCATACATTTATATCATGTGTACTTAACTTCCAAGATTACCGCATGTAATCCCTAACTGAGTATATGAGTGTCACATACAGAGGAATTCAGTTTGAGATGAACAATCTAAATAGTTCGTAGATAGCAAATAGAGATGGGTACTTTATTTGTTGTAAATCTACAGCTGCAGTCCATTCCGTAATATACGGTGGTCTTATCCTAGACTATTCATATGGTGATATGAGAATGGAGGCACCTTATATGATGTGATCATATAGGACTTGGCCACGATCTATATGAATCTCTCACCAAGATCCGTTAAATGATGAGATACATATGTATCAACTAATGATAGCTATATATAGGTGATCTTAATCCTGAGTGTCTTATCGACTCCTTCAGGTCAGATCATGGTTTTTGATATACCATGGGCAAGATCAGAGTTGCATTCCCGAGCAATAACTTCATATGTTGGAATCGCGGTTTGGCTGGTGGCTAGAAAGGTCTGTACACGATAGTGGAATCCACTCATTCTTGGGAGAAGTAGATAGTAGTTCTCTTAAGAGTTGATTCGGGGCTTGAATAATATGAGAGCTCTCTTTCTTCCGTAAAGTAAGTTAGGATTTATTGTTTATTAGAGAATCAATGGTACTTTATGACCTAGCTGTAATTATGAACTACTTGCTGAAGATCATACCATATGTAATAGCTATATCGATGGACACTCAGTTTTTTAGTGGAGTAACTCCGAGGTTAATAATCATGAAATATTAATTAAAGAGTTTAATTAAATTTTCTAAGGATTATTGGAGCTCAAGACTGTGGGTCACGGTTAATATATTAATAATTAAATTAATTAAATAATTTGATTATTTAATTAATAAATTAATAATTGAGGATTATTAATTAATTGTTAATTGGAGGTTACATGTTCGAACCATAGCTGAGACAAAGGATAAAATAATAAGATTATTTTATTTCCTAACTAAGTCAATGTTCAAGTCTTAGTGAACTTGGGCTACGTGGGATTTAGAATCCTATACTAACTTGGTCACTAAAATACTAATTATCTTATTTGAAATATATAGAAGATATATTTGAAAAAGAATTAGTATTTTGTTTTAAGATATATAAAGATATATTATTAAAACAAAGAAAACGAACCAATTGTGATATACACGTTGGTATCACAATAGAAAAAGAGAAACAAGAAAGTGTGTGCAGCTAACACAAAAAGAAAAACAAGAAAGTGTGTGCAGCTAACACAAAAGTAAAACAAGAAAAATAAGTAGGGGCGTGTGACCAAACTAGAAAAGAAATAAAAAAAAAGTTTGTTTTTTGTTCTTATTATTCAAGTGTGGCCGAATTCCATTAACACAAAGCAAGAGTTGTTTTGTGTTGTTTCTTCAATCTCCATACAACCTCCAGAAGCCCGTGACGTGCCCACACAAAGTTGCCAAAACCTGGAAGATAGCGAGGAAGATCCAGTGGTACAAATCGGAAAGCAAATTTAATAAAGCTTAATGAAACGAAGGAGTTAGCATCAAGGGTATGATCTAATTCATCTTTATATATTCTTATATGTTGTATACGGTTTACAAGTTGCATAAAAATTTTAAAACCCCGTTTCCGCTGCGCAACGTCAATCCGGGTTCCTACAAATGAAAGGTGAAGTTTAGGGGGGCTGGGAGGCTTTTTTGGGTTCTAGAAACATGAGAGTTTCGAGACCCCCATTGAGAGAAAATATCCACTTATCAACACACACGAGTTTTTCATAACCATTTTTGCAAATAGAGAAGTATGAACATTAGTATAGTGATCCTAAATTTTACCACCATTGTTACAAATCCAATGATTAATAAAATAGTACCACTTTTATCATATATTGCATAATGTTTCCTCACTTCTTCTCTGTTAGATTCGATCTAGATACATCACTTTACGGGAGAGATATCTCCCTGACCGTGACCTACCGAGTAGTGGTCTGAGGAT
Organism: Dipteronia sinensis; assembly: GCA_033220585.1. Lineage (NCBI taxonomy): Eukaryota > Viridiplantae > Streptophyta > Magnoliopsida > Sapindales > Sapindaceae > Dipteronia > Dipteronia sinensis. The sequence continues at coordinate 26,610,458 of CM065642.1, forward strand.
GTTAATCAAAATTCCTCACCCAGAGCGAATTTTCGATCAACACTTTCTGATGACGTTTGTGGGAAAATTTCTACACCTCTATAAAAAGCCTATGAATTTGATTTTTTGCAGCATATTAACATGATACTCTAATCCTCCAAGAGGTAGCCTGATTCGTCAGGGCATCAATCTGTCTCTTCAACCTGAAAGGACAGAAGCAAAGAAAGGGGTCGAAGCATCGCAACCTCGATCAAGCACCTGCGGCTACCGCTCGGGCTATACCCCAGGTCCCGGTTGCCCTAGCAACCGGCCATGCCATCCTGAACCGACATGCCGCAGCTTTTGTAGAGAACATCTGCCTCTGATTGGTTGCAGAGGGTATCACCCCCCATCTGGAGGTACCAGATATAAGGGGAGATACTAGCCGATCAGGTACCAAGACACCAGCCATTGACAGATTGGGACCTTGGCCTCTAGTACCGATCCACGACAGGCTTGGGCCCATACCCCCGGTTCTGGACCGACCAACAAGTTTTCGAACCCGACAGGTAAAGTTCGCATTTGATGTGCCATATAAGGAGCATTATCACCCAGCCCAACTGATAACTGCGAACATGCAACCACGATCGGCTGTATGAGGTAGCACCAAGAAATAGAGGAACCGCCCTAAAAAATCCTCCCCAGGGAGAGAACCGGGACGAAGCCTCCGTAGCGTTAGAGGGGTCGGACAATGAAGATTTTGATGATGGAAACAAGCTCCTCTAAGACCAGGTTGCCAGGATGGCAAAGAAGATCTAAGAGATAAAGAATGGGAAGCATCGGGAGAGTAGGAAGGACCCCATGGGTGAGATAAATGCTCCATTCTCCAGAAGAATCAGGGAGGCAGAGCTACCTCTTGAATTCAAATTGTCGACCGACAAGTACTCGGGGACGGAAGATCCCCTAAGCCACCTTGAGAGCTTCATGCAGCAAATGGAAGTCCAGAATGCTACCCGGGCCGTCATGTGTAGAATGTTCTCAACAACGCTGACTGACTATGCCAAGACATGGTTAAGAAAGTTACCCGCCGGTAGTGTTGACTCCTTTACCAAGTTAACCAGTGATTTCTGTGCTCAATTCCAGGGTATCAAGCCTTGCCCTAAGGATCCCATACACCTATAATATGTGATCCAGTAGCGGGGTGAATCGCTCCGAGCTTACGTGGAAAGGTTCCACAAGGAGGTGATCCATATAGGGGTCTTCGCTGAGAAGGAGACCTTGGCCAACTTCAGGAGAAACTTATGGGCTGGCAAATTGTTCTGATCCTTTGCAAAACATCCACCGGAGACATACCAAGAGGCCTATGACAGGGACCTCGAGTAGGTGGAAATAGACGAACAACTTAGGGTCAAGATAGAGCATGGTGACCAGTGATCTGCCAAGCGCCCCAAGAAGGAAGCACCTAAGCCTGTACCAATTTAGAAGGTCGAGAACATACCTCCCAACCGATCTATGTTTCGGCTGCCACATTTTCAGCCTCGACGGGATAGGTAGCCGGCCAGACGAGCCTCTAATAGAGCAACACATTCACCAAGGGAAGTAGTGCGGATAGATAGAGAGGAGAAAGGTTACACTCATTACACCCCTCTAAATTCATCTCGTGAAACCATCTACCTTGCCATCCGGGTAAATGGGTTGCTCTAGAAACCCGGTCCGATTAAAGCACTAGCCGATCAGCGGAATCGCTACAAATACTGCCATTTCCATGAGGATGTGGGGCCCAACACATCAGAATGCTACAACTTTTACAACCAGATTGAGGCGCTAGTAAGGGAAGGCTGCTTGGTAGAGTTCCTACAAAAGGTGCGAGATAGCATCCAGACTAGGAAAGAGGTACAGGCAGACATTAAGGCAACAGACGAAAGAAGGAAAGCAAAGGGGAAGGACCTGATGGAGCAGATCCACATAGTCCACACTATCAGCGGAGGTCCTACCCTAGCAAGAACCTCTAACAACTCCAGGAAAAGTCACGCTAGAAAGGTGCCCTGTCTTAATGCAGGTCAGGATGTCCTCATGATCGCCAGGGGATCACCGGGATTTCCTCGCTCATCCTAAATTGTTTTTACTGAGGATGACATATACAATACGGTACAGCCGTATGATGACCCCATGGTTATCACTATACAGATAGCCAATTGCTTGGTCCACCATGTCCTCGTTGATACCAGTAGCAACATTGACATCCTCTTCATGGATGCTCTAGGGAAACTCAACCTGAAAAATGCCTGCTACAATAGTTGCACCACCCCGTTGTATAGATTCACTTGGGACTCATTGATACCAACATGATCTATGATACTACCTGTGATAGTAGGGACAACAACGCTCCAGCAGAACCTCATGACAGACTTCGTCGTGGTCGACACCCCATCTGCCTACAACGCTATCCTTGGGAGGCCCTTTCTATTTGCTATCAAGGGTGTCCTGTCAATCTACCACAACATCATGAAATTCCCGATAGGGGACAATATAGGCAAGGTACGAGGGGACCAGCAGGCAGCGCGCAAATGTTACAAGGTATCTAACAATCCAGCTACACTTGCCAAGCAATATGCGCAGGTGAATGTCATGCAAGCCCTGGAGTTATCAGGAGGTAACCACGAGAACCCAGATGCTAAAGAAGAGATAGAGGCAATAGAGGAGGAGCTTGAAGCAGATATTTCGGTTGCAGAAGATGTTGAAGAGGAAGACAGACGGTGGGCTAGTGGCCACCCTACAGATCACTTGGAGAGATTTTACCCATAGAGGAACCAAGAATTCACCGACACCACCCTGATTAGGTACCGCCTGGTACATGTATCACCTAAAGAATGTATGTCGCCAGTGGATTAATCAATAAAGAATCTCTTTTTTTCTTCATCTACACTTGTTTGCACTTTGTCACCAGTATTAGCCACCAGAATTCGCCATGATCGCCATTGAACAAGGAAATGCCACATGGCAATCCTACTGCCTTGGCCGGTCACTACCCCTCACCAGGAAGGGTCTGGTTCATCTAAGGCATAGTTGCCTGCCAGACCAAGGTTACGAAGTTGTGGCCTTGGTTGCCCGTCACTTCCTCAAAAGACCAGGACAAGCCAAATGGCCGTCCTGCTACCTTGCCCCCCCCCCCCCCTTGTAGAAAGGGTCTGGTTCATCCAATGCATAGTTGCTTGCCAGACCAAGGTTGTGAAATTGTGGCCCTGGTTGCTCGTCGCTTGCTCAAGACTAGGAGAGCCAAATGGCCCTCCTACTGCCTTGGCCGAAACTTAATCTCGCTAGGAAGGACTTGGTACACAAATGGCATAGTTTCCTACCAGGGTCGTTTTCGCCTAGGTGACGCGATTATTCAAACAGGGATGTGAGGTACCTTGATTCGCCAGAAATATCGACCAAGTACCAGGATTCCGTACACGTTGGAACTCCCGGTACCCAGATTTGGTTGCTTATATATATATATATATATGTAAGTGTATCTATCACCTAAGTACTGGGATTCCAGAAAATGTGAATTCCCGGTACCCAGACTCCTTAAGTATGCTACCACTTGAGTACCAGGGTTCCCAGAGCAGGAATACTTGGTACCTTCATTCTCCCGAATGGGACCATCAATTATTGATAAGGTTCCTCAGGGAAGATTACTAGGATCCAGAGACTAAGTACCAGAAGATCCTAGTACCAGCTACAAAGTTGTGCCACGTATCTATCCTTAACAAATTTTGAAGTTTCCTTGTGTTACCAGGAAATTGCTAAGTCAAATTCAGACTGGAGGCTGCTTCTCAAATCTATGCCATATCAGAGTTAGAGACTTGCAACAGAATTCAACCAGGGAATCAGAAAGGAGGATAACCAGACATACACAGCAAAGAAGAAAGAAAGGGAATGCTTCATTGATCAAGTCAGTGAGCCCATCCCTTATTCCCAAGCTACATCCATAAAAAAAAAGATTGTTTCATTACTCATGAATTAGAGAGCCCATCTCCTACCTGGCTACAGAAAAAAAAAAGTTATGGATCAGGTTTAAGCAACATTATCTTGGTTGGCCTCCCCTGCTTTTGGTCCAGTTCCCTAGTTGGGCCCCCTCACCTACAATAGCTCTCATTGCTTGGTTACGGCTGCCTGGTCAGAAGAAGGGTCATCACCCCCAGACACCGCTGACTCAATACCAGCCTCCGCCACCTCAGCTGGATTAACCTAGGCCCTTACCTTATCAGTAGGATCAACCTGTATCCCAGCCACCGCTAGTGGTTATGTATGGGCCTTTCCTTCCTCAGCCAGGTCATCCTACACCGCTGCTACCTCCTTCCCATGAGTGGTCTGTGTCTCAGTTTCCTCTGCCGGTTCATCTAGAAAGATGGGAAGATCAGAGACTGCTACTTCAACCCCATCTGGAAGATCAGAGACTGCTACTTCAACCCCATCTCCCACTACAGCAAGATTCGGAAAGCTAGGTTCCCTTCTAGTTTGGATTTGCATAGGGGAAGAAATGGGTACCAAGTCATCCTCGTCAATAGGGACGCCAATAGTACGAGAAGGCCTGCATCGTTTAGAGCGGTCTCTGCTCGCTTGGCAGCTTTCTCCAGAATCTCCTCCCTGCTCCATCCTTCAATAATGCTCAGGTCAAATAGGGGAGGAAGCACTTGGACCATCTGGTATCCAGCAAAGAAGTAGCCATCCCCAAAGAAGGCATCCACCTTGGAGTCCAAGCTAGCCACGCTAACGCGCAAAGCCCTGACCTCTCTCTCTAGCTCTTCTGTTTTCTTCTTCATGGCGTCCATTTGGGTTTTGTGGTGCATGGACTTGAGTAGCTCCATGTCATAAGCGCGCTGCATCCGCTCCTTATCTACCTGTACCTTGGCTGTGACCTTCTCTGCTTTGGTCAAGGATTGGTTCAGAGCTACCACGCCCCTCATGACCTTGGTTAGCTCCTCTTTGGTTTTCTTCAGCTAGGCAGTAGCATTTTCAACCTGTTTCCATAGAGAATTGACTTGATGGCTCATTTCCATATTAAGAATATAACTTGCTTTTCCTAAGTCCTTCATATCAAATTATTTTAGTAACCAGTCTTTTACTGATGTCAATACACCTACATCATTTTCGTTGAGTAGTTTATCATCAACATAAAGAACTAGGAAAACCAACTTGTCGCCTTTAATCCTTTTGTATGCATAGGGTTCGTCAAGGTTTTGAATAACTCCAAAAACTTTTACAGCTTGATCGAACCTTATGTTCTAGGATCTGGATGCTTGCTTTAGTCCATATATAGATCTTTGCAACTTGCATACCCTCTCCCTTTTGCCTTTTTCAATGACCTTTTATGGAATTGTATCTCCTGAAAGCTCATTCAGGAAAATTCTACTTTTAGGCATAAAATTATTCATATAATCCTCTTCTAGAAATTTAGCATTTGTCGAAACAAATACTTTAAGATCTGAAGGAATATATAAATAATATCTTTTAGTTCCTTTTGGATACCCCACAAATATGCATGTTTCTGATCGGGACTCCATCTTTTCTGTCTTTCCTTTTCCTTTTAACACGTGCGCAGGACATCTAAATATCCTTAAGTGTTGTAAACTAGGCTTTTGCCCAGTCCACAACTCTTGCGGTGTTTGAGGAACCGACTTGGATGATACATCGTTTAGAATGTACATGGTAGTTTGTAAAGCATATCCCTAAAAAGAATTAGGAAGTGTTGAATAACTCAACATAGACCTTACCATGTCCAAAAGAGTCATATTTCTCCTTTCTTCCACCCCATTTTGTTAAGGTGTTCCTAGCGCAGAAAACTAAAAAATAATCCCATTATCAATAAGATATTGCTGAAACTCACCAGATAGATATTTTGCATCACGATCAGATCTCAAGATTTTTATGTGTTTCTGAAGCTGATTTTCTAATTCAGCTTTAAATGCTTTGAACATGTCAAAAACATCCGACTTATGTATCATGAGATACACATAGCCAAATCTCGAGTAATCATCCGTGAAAGTGATGAAGTAATCATATCCACCTCTAGCTTGAATTGTTATAGGACCGCACATATCAGTGTGTATTAATCCTAAACATTCAGTGGCTCTTGTGCCTTTGGTCGAGAACAATCTTTAGGTCATCTTACCTTCCAAACAAGATTCACAAGTTGGTAGATCATCAACCTTCAAGTCACTTAAAGGTCCATCACCAACCAATCTTTTAATCCTATCAAGGTTAATATGACCTAGGCGCTGCTATAGGTAGTTTCATCTTTTGATAATTTTACTCTTTTATGATTAGGTTCCGTAGATTCCGTGTCTAACAAGTGAGAGATATCTCTATGCAAATAGAATAAACCGTTTTCCAATGTACCTTTGCAAACAAATTTGTTATTCCTACTAATAATAAAACCTTTATTAAAAGTAACAGAATATCCAAATTCATTTAAACAAGAAACTGAAATTAAATTCCTCTTGAATTGAGGTACATAATAAACGTCTATTAAATCCTAATGCCTACTAGAATCTAAATTAACTCAAATATCTCCCACTGCACTGGTAGACACCAACGCTCTGTTGCCTAAACTCAATTTGAATTCATTCTCATTTAGTCTTTTCCTTTCCTGGAACCCCTGCAAGGAATAACAAACATGATTAGTGGCTCCAAAGTCTATGATCCAAGACTCTATAGAATATGCCAGAAAGCATGTTTCAAAATAATTAATATTACCTTCTTCCTTTTTTTTTGAGACTTGAGGCAATTTCTTTTCCAATATCCCTTTTCACCACAAAGGAAACACATCCCTCTGATCTTGGTTACTTTCTTGGTCTCTTTCTTGGTCGAAAATGAGACAAAGGTCATGGAAATAGGGCCAAAATGTAGCACAATTTTGGCACGTTCAAACACCCTCAAACCAAACCCATCCTCGAGCAAACTCAAAACAAACAAAGACACAAGACAAAACAAGCATGACTCTATCTAAAAATTTCCTAGACACAAACGACAAAACAAAAAGCCACATTTCTAACTAGTAGTGAAATACAATGATGTGTGATAGAGAAGAGTAGACATATGCAGAACGTTCTAAAGCAAGTCGAAAGAACTCAAGGGAAACTCGCACAATCACGAATCCCACACCTAGAAGCGCCTTTATATTGGGGACTACTCACACTCACACATCGAGCGTAATTCGCTTCGACTCTAGGCCTCACGTGGAGTCTCTCTATTCTTTCCACTCAGAGTCCTAAGTTCACACTCATGCAAGGTATGGAAAGATAGAGTTTATGCTTAGGAATCTAATGCATTGCATTCATATTAATTAAAGACCGCTAATTTTTTTTTTGTGAACTAGCCTAGGAAAGACTGAAATGCTATGGATGTGGAAGATCTTGCTTCAACAAACATTCCCAATCTAGATTTCTTTGTATATCAATTAGGTCTTCCCTTTGGTTGTAATGGATCCATGTGGAGAAATGTGGTGAAACAAGAATAGAAAAATGGAATTCAAAAGTCACCAATCATGCTAAGACTCAATACATTACTCACCTCTACTTTAGCTCTACTTACTTCCTATTTATGAACACTAGTGTATGGACTTCACTTTCAATACATTGTGATTCTCATTGTGTACTATACTTTTATTGAGCACTTTACATTAAACTTTTCAAGACTCTTTGTGCTTTTCTTTTCTCTTTTCTTTTTTTTTTTTCATTTTTGTTGTTGTTTTCCCTTTTTCTCTTTATTTGTTGTTTTCCTTTTTTTTCTTTTCTTTTGCACATTTTTGCATTTGACAATTTAGGCTCTTAAGTGCAAAGTTTTGCACTTTTACATTTGCGAGTCATTGCTTTGCACACTTACAAATATTTCCTAAGTACACGATATTTAATACATTACAGCATTTCACCTTTCAACCACCACATCTACACATCCTAACAAGATTGGCAACAAGGGTAGGCATGTGTTTAGGCTTATGGCTATATGGTTATAATGTGGTTCCAAACGAAGGGTAAGTGTTTGGTCTCAAATTTGGCTTTGCAGCACACAATAGAGACATGGAAATGAATTTAGGCTATATAGGTAGTTAATTGCACACACTTTGCCGAAAAATAGGTCAACAAGTCCATCTATCAAGGGAATGAAATTATCTGTCAAGCAGTCCACAAAGTATAATGCAAAGTCCATGGCAAATGACGAGAAAAGTGTTTAAGATTTGCAAATGATAACACTCACAATGCGCTTTTAAAAGCTTGTGTTTGTGAAGTCTCTAGGTAGTCTCCACTATTAGAAGAAGTTCATTGAGTACCGAGTCCCCTCAACTTGAACACTAAAAGGGTAGGACTAGCCCATGAAGTGCAAGTGAGACCCTAGAGTGACAAAGAGTTAATAAATTAAGCACATCAAGCATAAATAAACCCGCCACAAGTGCATGCTCAAGGCATCACACCCAAGCTATTTAAAGCTCGAAATTTTGGCCATGCAACTAATTTTGAAAAATTTGACACAAAAATGACTCAAGAAAGAAAATGACGACTGAACAAGGCGTCTACACCCTCAAACCAAAACTCAACATTGTCCTCAATGTTGGAGACAAGAGAGCCATGCCTAGCGGCGCGCACCTAACACGACTCAAACAAACAAACCTAGGCACTAATCAAACACAACCAATGCCCACAAACAAAATGAAAAATATGAAGGCTCAAAGTATTAAAGGCAATACAATGCAATATATAACAATTAAGCATAGAGCACATAGATTCTTAACATCCACCATTTTCAAAATTAGCGGAATGGTGGCGTGACGACCCCCAAACCGTATCAAACTATATCAAAGCATAAGACCCGTGCAAACACATGAGCAATCAAAAACCCACAAACTAAGTTGGGCTATATATGACAATTAATTCATGTACAATCTCATTTAAACATTCTCAAGAGCCTTTGGCTCATATCATTAACAAATAATCAATAAATCAAATTCAAGAATGATCATCTAAGAATAAACCCTTATATCCACATCAAAAATGTAATCATGGTATCCACAAAATAATATCATCAATGAAAGTATCCATCCACACAAAACTGTTCCAAATCAAAAAATATCAACATATTATTCAATGAAACATATAAAACAAAAAGTAGAAACTCCTTTGATGAAGATAAGGCTCTTGCTTTTTTTATAAGCATTCTTGGCTTGCTTGTCCCTCCAAGACTCGCAATTGTGATTGTTTACTCCCAAGAGATAAAGAACCATGCTTTAATTCACAAAATCTACCAAATAAATCCATCAAAATATCCATCAAATCCATCAACCACATACCAAAAATATTCACCAAATTATCCAACTAAGAAAATGTAACCAAAAAGAAAGATAAAGTGCAGAAATTAAAAGTTCAACCTAGCAAAGTACTAATCAAATAAACAGTTCGAATAATGAAAAGATAAAAGGCAAGCGCAGTAAAGTAAATAAAAGGCTCAGTCAACTTTTTCGAACTCGGCTTTGTCATCCACCGATAGTCCCTTTTCTGTTCGGATCACTCTCAGCTCTAGCTCTCTCTTCGGCCTCTCGCCTAGATATCTCCATAGTTGCCCGGAGCTCAGCTGCGTTGAGATAGATCGCTAGACCTGATGAAAATGATGTTGGTGTTGCCTTCCTCTTCCTTGTATAGGGCACTAGGTTGAGATCTCGCCGCATGTCCGTAAGATTGTTCCATATATCATCAATATAGCCCATGGTATATGTTCTGACCTCCTAGATCAGCTTCCTTTTCACCTGGACCTCTTTAGTTCATCGTGACCTTGAGATCCTACATCCCTACAATCATTTGCTACCATCGCTAACATCCTCTGGAAGTGGGGGCTCATGGTCATAGTCTATCTCCTCTGGAACTTACTGTGGCTGCCTGCTTATACCTTCCTCAAATCTGGTCTTCTTTTTTCCTATTTTCCTCCTTCCATTGGTGGGGTCTCCCCCTATCAACAAAGTAGTCCAGGTGGCCATCCTGATGTCTGCTAGGTGGGGACTCGAATGGATTATCTCCAAAATCTACCCTAGCGCGCCTACATAACTCTATAATCAGACACGGGAATATAAAAAGTTGCTTGTCAATCCTTATGTGCCCCACTGCGAGAATGTCAATCTTCGCCAAGTATCCAACATCTATCAGTTGCTCGTGTCGGATACAATACTGGATAATGGCTACCTCAAAGGCTATGGTGATCCCGTGAGAGTGAGGCCTCTAAGAATGTGAGCTGAAAATATTCCAGAGCCCAATTCTGACTTCAAATTTATATGTTTTAGGGGGTAGCTAGGGGCCACCCAAAAAGGCATCAACATTATTGCCAAATCATTAGCATGGTGCACATTCTGCCTAACGAACAACTCATTCTGAGTCATACCCTATTGTATCCTTCCTAGCACTTAGGGGTCATCTGGGAGCTCGGTCTTGTAATATTTATTAATGTCAATTGCGTTCCTCTGAACTTCCCTTCCTCAGACCATAACAGGAACGCCACACTGGTAATCATCAGGGACCATCCTAGTATAGAATTCTTCCACCACTCTTCTGCAGTATTAGGGAGGGGTGCTTGTGTATGTTTGCCACCTATTCATCTCTACCATCTGAGGGATCAGAGTGGTCCCAAGTTCTTGTGTGGCTATCCCCTTCTCTACAACTATTCCTCGGCGTCTGAAGTACTTTATACGGTTTCTGAAGTCATTATTCATAGTGCACTTGGGTAATTATTGGGCCTTGTTTGACTTCTTCTTGCCCGAGGCTTGGCCAATATGCTTGGTTCTCGTAGTCATATGCAAAAGAATAACATAGTTTAGGAATAGACTTTAACTAGATGTAAGCATGTATAAGCACATAAAGTAAGGGAATCAAGCAATTCAAGATCATGCCTAAGCTACCCAATTCGCGGGTGTTGCACCTGTAAGGTTGCCCGCGTAGTACACGCGAACATGCCCAGAATGCACACCATCACTACCTTTAAAATGGCACCGCTGCCAGGGATCGGCGTGCATAGTAATGAATTTAATTTCAGTATTAGATTCTTTTTTTTTAGTTGTGTTTAGTCTCTTTTATTTAGTTTGTGGTTTTTGTGTTGTTACAATTTTTAGGTTCTTAGGTACATGCACTGTAGATGTTCTTTGAGAGGTGCATTATTTTCGACAAATGATAACATTCATCGAATTGGAAGATTGATCAAACAATTTGAAGAGAATCAGTTAGAAGGAGACATGGTAGATGAGGTACCACCAGTTGTACCAGACCGAGTGGTCAATGAACAAGAGCAGCAAAAAGAAGATTTGGGCCTCACTATTGGGGAATATACTCTTCAATCGATAGGCAATCAGCTTACAATGATTGTTCTAGATGATGTTGCTCGGCAGTATGAATTAATGGGCATGCATATTAATCTCCTTTAGTCTTTCTACGGGCTGGCTACAGAGGACTGCTTGCAATTTATGAATGAGTATAGTGCGGCCCTAGATACGTTCCCTATAGTGGCCCGGAACACAGTACTCACTAGGGAACAGTTGCATATGCGGTTTTTTCAATACTGCTTTAAGGAGCGTGCCAAGAAGTGGTACATGGCTTTGAGAGCCAGCTCACTCACTACATGGGCCAAATGCGCATCATCACTACGTGCTATGCATATGGTCAATCAATTATATTTCAATTAGCTTATGGCACATAGAACAATTCATATCTTTAATAAGCACATTCAAAAGAATCAAAATCACGGACAATGCACTTCAATTTAGGCACTGCAACAAAGTAACCCTAGAATTCTACTTAAGGCATGTAAAAGTGTAATTGCCATTCCAATTCAACTTAAATCACAAATTCATGCATCATTCATTGAAACCCATCATATAAGAACAAGAATCAAGCAAGATTTGGGCCAAAAAATTTGTAGGTATCACCAAGAATTTCAAGTTCATGCATGTTAGATAGTGTTTAATAAGAGAGAGATATGGAAATCAAGGATTGAATCAAGAGAAACGAGATGGAGATTGAGAAATCATACATTTTTGCCTTGAATTTGACACTGTGGGGAGCAAGAAACACCATTGCAAGAGATGGAAAAGAGAACAGAACAAGAAATTTCAGTTTGAATGTTGTGGTGGAGCCCTAACACAACACGTGTATATATAATGTGCAGTGCGCGGGTATGGCCTCCAGATATGCGCGGGTAGGTACCCTTGCACTTGGATCTTTGGCCGAGAGTCCTCTTGCACTTCTCGGGTAGTGCGCAGGTCTGCATCCGCGTAGTTGGACCCCGCACTGAGGGCTAAGCTTCCTTGTTTTTGCTGGTCTTTACTGTTTGAACCCCGTTCACTGGTAATGCAGCGGAAATAAGTTTTAAAAATTTTATACATATCATAAACGATCTGGAACCAGTGAACTTAGGATCGCAATTCTTTTTCCGGAACTAATACATACAATATGTAAACACAGGAAATTGTAATCAATATATTAAAAGAAAATTTAGAACATTACCAACGTTTGGAGGCTCCTTCACTTTACGATATGCTCATGGTCTGTACCACTGATCTTCCTAGCTATATCCCGGGACTGGTAATTGCGTGTGGGCGTGTCACGTACTCAAGAACTTAGGAGGATGTAGAGAGAATGAAGAAGAAACAATTTCTTCCAAAGAGAAAAATAACTTAGAACAACTCTTGTTCTTTAAGAGAAAAATCTATTATTATTATTTTCTTTTGATTCACCGGTGCACACACACACCACGTTTTGCACAATATATATTTTTTTCTTTGACTTAGTTTCTCACGCATAGCACTTCTCTTTTTATTACACACATTATGAGTTTGTATCATATACAAACACTAGTGTATATCCTGTGTGCTATATTTTTGTTATCAATATATATCATATATATATATATATATTATTATTATTATAACTAAAACTAGTTAATTGATATCTCTTTAGATTTTAAAACAAAATCTTTTAAAATTGATATCTCATATATTTTATTTTAAAAGATAATTAAATATTTATTTTGAATTTAAACATTTTAAATTCAATTTCAAATATTTAATTTAATAAAATAAAATAATCATATTATCTTATTTTATTTAAAATCAAATATCAACTAACATCCTTCATTTAGTGATTAATAACAAATTAAATAATCTTATTATTTAATTTATTTAATCACAATTATTCATTAATTAAATAATCTCATTATTCAATTAATTCCCGAATAAATACGTGTCACTTTCGTAACACAATTAATTGGACAATCCAATTAATTAACCGTGACCCTTGTTACCTAAATCGATTGGGCTAGCAAGGGAACCTAAAGGACCCACAGTATTTTGAGCTCCAAAAATCATTGGAATCATTAATTAAACTCTTTAATTAATATTCCTTGATTATTAACTCCGGTGTTATTCCACTAAAAACCCAAAGCTGCACTCTCTCAACTGCATACGTTTTTACACAGACCGATACAACTCGGTGTCCATCGATATAGCTATTACACATGGTGTGATCCTCTACAGTAGTTCATAATTAGAGCTGGGCCATAATGTCCGTTATACCCCTCTTATTACATATATCCTTTAAGTACCGTTGATTATCTAATGAACAATAAATCCTATTTCCTCACGGAATTAGTAGAACGCTCATATTGTCCAAGTTCTGAATCAACCCTTAATGGAACTACCATCTACTTCTCACAAGAAGGAGTGGATTCCACTATTGTGTACATACCTTCCCAACCACAAGCCAAACCGCAATCCCAACATACAGAGTATATTGATCAGGAATTGCATCTGACCTCACCAATGGTATATCAAAGACCACGATCTAACCTGAAGGAGTCGATAAGACACTCAGGATTAAGATCACCCATATATAGCCATCATTAGTTGATATATATGAATCTCATCAGTAAACGGATCTTGGTGAGAGATTCGTATAGATCATGGCCCATTCCTATATGATCGCATCATACAAGGTGCCTGATGAGAAGGTTTTTGCCATCAGAAAACCGTCCGTCAAAATAATTTGTAAAACCTATGCGATGCGTTCACAAGTATAAATACAAGCAAAGTGGCAAGCACGGGTGTCGTCCACTGAGATCAGGGTAGCGGTGATAAGATTAGGATTAATATAACTAGCATGCATAAAAGTAAAGTGATGGTGAATGAAGATACAATATAAACTAAACTATGAAAGCAAATAAAATGGGATAACAATGGAGTGATGAATGAATGATGATGGAACTACGAAGTTGATGGACTCGTAAGTGAATATTGGGGCAATTGCAACAAACTCTCAATTAAGCACGTATTGACAAATGTAACCAACCTAGGGTGTATAGTGTTGGTATATATCTTTGGCAAGAGGTCATCCTATGGTGTATAGTGAAAACCTCCTACTAGCGATTAATCCCTCCTAAGCAACCAACAATGGCTAGTTACTTAATCGGGACCTTTTCCATGAATGCTCCTTTATCTAGCTATGGCTCAACCTATTACTAATGTAGCCATCCTAGGATGTATAGTGATGGCTTCCAATTCCCTCACAAGTGGCCGACCTAGGATGTATAGTGAAGGCCACCCATTTGAGATTGGATGAGGCTTTAGGTTATCAACCGAATTCTACTCGAAGGTTAGTTCTCGTAGAATCACTAAAGTAGCCAACCTAGGGTGTATAGTGGAGGCTTCTAATTCTCTCACAAGTGGCTAACCTAGAGTGTATAGTGAAAGCTACTAATTCAAGATTAGATTAAGGGCATGGTTGTAGAGCCGGATTTCCGGAAATCCTTCCATTCAATTGAGCATTAGACAACTTAATTTCCTACTCAAGTAATCCAAATCAATCATGCAAAGAGGGTGTATCCAAGTAAATAAATAATAGAAATCAATTAAAGCAATGGAATAAAACATAGAGATAGAATAAATATAACACATAGAGTTTATTTACAAAGCCCAAATATCCATCATACAAATAACATCAACCCTATAGTGGGGTATTTTAGCTACTCATGTTCTATTACAAACAAATAAACTAAGAGAGAGTGTAGAGAGAACCCTTGAAGATTGACCTCCTTCCTTGAAGCTTGAATCCAAGTCTCCTAGTTGCCTTTGATTGAGTAGAGATGGTTTGGATGATAGGGAGATGTGTTTCTAGCTAAAAATACAAGTGTTGGGAGGTATGGTGATACTTTGGTTCGTTCCCATCCTTTTCTATTTATAGAGGATGGAAAAATAGGTCACTTAAGCTTGAAACCAGAAACAGTCGCGCGCATAGTGCGGGTGGAGTGCGGGTGAATTACCCGCACTGTACCCGCACTGTAAATGTTTTCTTCATCTTCAGTTCTCTGATCTGGGCAACAGTACGGGTGGAGTGCAGTTGGATTACCCGCACTGTACTCGCACTCTGGTGTCAGGTTTAAATCCACTCCTCTGTCTTGAGCAACAGTGCGGGTGGAGTGCGGTTGGATTACCCGCACTTTACCCACACTTTATCTGTCAGGTACGAATGAGCTCCTCTGTCTTGAGCAACAGTGCGGGTGGAGTGCGGTTGGATTACCCGCACTTTACCTGCACTTTATCTATCAGGTACGAATCAGCTCCTCTGTCTTGAGCAATAGTGCGGGTGAAGTGCGGTTGGATGACCCGCACTTAACCCGCACTTTATCTTTCCTTCATGATTCAGGTCCCGGCTGTGGGAAGGAGTGCGGTTGGAGTGCGGTTGCGACCCGCACTTGACCCACACTGTAGAGCTGGTTATGATCCTTTGTCTTTCCTTTTGCCCTTTTTCTGTCGGAACCACTGCAACTAGCTTCTAACACCATAATTACATCTATTGCCTGCAATTAGCACCAACGAGCCTATTAGACATAAAAGACATAAAATATATAGAAAATACACTCAAGAACGAGACAAAAGAATAGGAATGAGGGCCTAAATATACAACAATTTAGGCACGATCAGTGCCTCCATTCCCATATCTCTTATGAATGATTTAGGATAGAATCACTCTACATTACGGAATGGACCGCAGCTATAGATTAACCACAAATAAAGTACCCAGCTTTATTTGCTATCTATGGACTCTTTAGATTGCACGTCTCTTACTGTATCCATCTGTATATGACACTCATATACACAGTTCGAGATTACATCCGGCAATCTAGGATGTTAATATATGCACAAGTTATAAAATAAACAACACAAAAAGAATGAATTGAACTTTTCTTTTTATTTATTTCATAAATCCATTTACAAATTACATCTTTAGTGCATAAACCTCAACATTTACCCGCGTATTGCTGCATTTCTTGAACATGACTGCCTTTATCCTGCATAGGATCCACACATTAATCAACTAAACTTGACTTATTACTTTATTCTTAACAAAACAAACTTGAAAATCCTAACACAATTTCAAAATAGATTCCACAATAAATTTTCTCCACAACCTAGCTCTACCCAACATAAGCATGCACATGATAATAATATAAATGAGCAGTAACATAGTCAAAAGAGAAAATGAGTTGTGCAATCCAATCATGCATCAAAATATTCAATTTAAAGCATCATGGGTGGGGCTAGGATCTAAAGGTGGGTTAACCAAATTTGGAAATTCTCTCTTTTTCACTATCTAAACAAGTTTAGATTGTTTCCCTATCTTTTCCTTGCATTTGTTTATCACTTGGTTCATTAAGTCTTTCCTTACCCAAATTTTCTTTACTCTAGGTGGACTCTTCCTATTCCTAGAACCTCTCATATTCTTATGTCTATGACTCTTATGATATTTAGCTTTAACATGCTCCCTCTTTGAACAAAATTTACAAAAGGGATTGGAGTAAGGAGAACTCACTCTTGATGGGTGACTTTGTGGCTTTGAGTTTGGATTCCTTGTCAATGACTTGACCACTTGTTCCACTCTACCCAACTTAATGATGTAGTTACTCTCCTTGTCTTTTGCAATTTTGAGAGCTTTATTCTTCTTGTAAAGAAATTGTTTGATTTCATCCAAAGCACTGACTTTTAGATCGATCTCCATTGGCTTCTTCCTTGACTTTTCAGCTATCTCATCTTTAAATTCTTCTAATAGCCTCACTAAGTACTTCAAGTCCGTCAATCCTGTGTTCTTTTCAGCTTCAAGTCTCTCGATTTGTATTTCCAACTCCTTGTTCTTGTCGGAGACTTCCTCATTCTTCTTCCAGAGTGTACCATTCTTCACCCTGAGCAATTTCACTTCAAGTGTGAGCTTTTTGTTCTGCTCTTGGAGCTCACATATCTTTGCCGTGTCTGAGGCATCCTTCTTGCCTTCTAGCTCCTTCTTTAATAGTTGCACATTCTTCTCATGATCTTCCCTCATTTCTTCTTTCTCTCGGAAGTTTCTACAATCTTCTCTTGAAGTGCATTCTTCTCTTTATTCAACAAATCCATTGCAACCATTAACTCTCTACCCACACTCATAAGCTCTTCATTCATCTTCTCCAATATCTTAGTTCTTTCTCAAAATTTCTTAGCGTTTCATCCTTGTCAGCTTTAGAGCTATTTAAGGATTCCACCGGTTTGGGCATTCCAATATGGAAGCAATACTTATGATCGCGTCAAAATTGTTATATATTTTGGCCCTTATTCCTTATCCTTTGTCTTAATTTTCATGTTTTTTTGTATGTCTTATGGCTCGTTTATTGCAATTGCAGACACTTGGTGCAAATCGGGCGATGAAATCAGAAATCGGGATTTTTGAGCGAAAAAAGGGTCAATTAGTGCAAAAAGGAAGAAATTGGAGGACCTATAGTGCAGGTAGTGCGCGGGTACCATACCCGTGCACTACCCATACACAACCCGTGCACCGAAGAAAGAAATTATGAAGAATTCTTAGTGTGCGAGTATATACCCACACACTACCCACATAGTTGCCCAAAACAAGAAGCAGGTCAACCGGGAAAAGAGGACTACGCGGGTACTGTGTGGGTACACTACCTGGGCACTATTAGGATTATGCTCAATAGCAACAGTGTAATAATGTATTTGACAATATTTTCATATTAATATAGTGAGTTCTAGTTTAACAAATCTTATAGCATTTACAGTTTAATTATTATAATTGTCAAAAGTAAATAATCATAAGGTCAAAAGACTATGAGAAATGAAGAATCGTTCATACATCTAGATATGAATGAGGTAGACACAATTCTTTAGTTAGTCTTGAACAATATTCACAACTTAAGATAAAGGTTGGGTGCATTTCCCTTATTAAAGTTGTAGATTCTTTTGCTATCATTTGAGTGGGATCAAATGTGTTATGATGAGTCTAAAATCATCAAAGTGTAGTGTCTTTAGGAAAAAGAATCTAGTGCACTAGGTGCATTGAATAGGATCACTGTGAAATACTTTATCCAGAACCGTCAGTGGATAAAAGTTTTCACTTGAGGATAATCGGAAAGTCTATCTCAATCCTGAGATAAATGATGGACTTATGGTTACAGGTGTTATCATTTGAGCTATCAATAAGTACGATTATATAGCATAGTCTATCCTTGATAGTTTGTTGGTATTCATTTGTTAATCGATAGAGGACTTCATTTATAGATGTAGACATCACGGCTCCATTTATTAAATGTGAGTAGAATATAATCATATGGATATTTTGAGGTATTGGATATTAAATCTTAACGTTAAGTTTTCAATAGTGTCTATTGAAACATGGCTTCTGACAAGTCAAAATATCCAAGTTCAAAATGTGGTCATATGAGTAAATATGGTAACTAGGAGAGCTATAGGCGGTTTATGAGCTCTTGGCAATTACTGGTATTTTTCACGAGGATACACTATCTCCAATAAGGTTGTCTAGGGTACGAATGAGAAATATTAACTTATTCTATCTTTATTTAAGAGTTTAATTTTAGCTATTTAGTGGAATGAGCTAAAATTAATAGATTGAACCTAAATGAATCATTTGTTGATTGTGATTAGGTTATGTCTATTGAAGTTTAAATTTAGATAGCCCGTCAAGATCCCCAATCTACACGAACTTGCATGGATCACTTGATATATTCTACATAACTAATTTCTCAGTCCGTAATGGGTGCCCAAGGATGTGGGAATTCTTGGGCGGCCCAAATGGGGTACATTTAGCATTTCATTAATACATTAAGAATATAATTTGCACATTTTAATTAAATGGGCTGTTAAATTATATTAGGGTATTAATTTAAGGCATGTGGACTTATTTCTTCTATAGTAAGAATGGGTCTAGTTCACATCTGGACTTTTTATTAAAGTCCAATGGATTTAATAAAATGGAAAAACAATAAATTACCCAAATATATATACTTTGGCGGCATGGCTAATAATATTAGCTTAATTTATTGTTTTATTTTATTAATTAATCAAATGGAAATTAATTAATTAATTAATTAATTGTTTGATTAAAAGTCAAAATATGTTTCTAACTAGGAGAAGGATTCCTAGTGTCATACTGTTATAAGTAGTTTACTTAAAGAATGACTCTTAGTGTCATAACTATTGATAGTATTATACTAAGAGAAGGAC
Source organism: Dipteronia sinensis (assembly GCA_033220585.1). NCBI lineage: Eukaryota > Viridiplantae > Streptophyta > Magnoliopsida > Sapindales > Sapindaceae > Dipteronia > Dipteronia sinensis. Next base: position 26,629,986 of record CM065642.1, read on the forward strand.
TCTTAGTATCATACTATTGTTAGTAGTATGTTAAGTATCAAATACTTTATTTGATAAGTAGATAAATTAAAAAGAGTTTTTATTTATCTACTCAAATTAGGAAGTATTTGATATCTATCAAAACTCTAATTGATAATCAATTAATAAGTTATTGATAATCAATTAGTAAGTTATTGATAAAGTCACAATTTTTACTTGATATTCAATAATTTATTACAGGATAAATATACTCATGAGTTGGAGTACGTTTGAACTAATAAGTCGATAAGGTTTTGGTGAAATCAAATCTGCCACATAGTAGGAGAATTTTCGTAATCCTATATATCATAAAATTCATTTTTGATGAGTAGTTCAAAGAAGTTTTTTTTTAAGAAAATTTATATTCTCTTGCTTTTGAATAAATAAAACTTGCAACTCAAGAAAATGGTATAGAATTCGGCCAAAGAGATGAAGAATAAGGAGCGTTTTATTTTCGATAGTGCACTAAAAGCTTTTACATCAAAAGGCTTTATGCACACAATCAAATTAGGGTTCACGCGAGTTCTTGATAAAAACGATTAAGAATTCACAATTGACCAAACGTTCTTTATTATCTCTAGGAGGATTATTGTGACTAACAAAAGAAAAATGTTTGGTTTTCCATCCTCAGGTTTACAATTCAAAGAAAAGGGAGCCCACACTCCTAGGAAATTCACGTTCGTAATTGGATTTGAAGATCTTCCGGATTCAATTTGAAGCAAGCGGATTCAATTCGATGCAATATCAATCGTCACATGAAAAAGGTATGATAGTTTTATTATATGTTAATTAATCAAGGTTAAGATTCTTTCTTTTAAAAGGAAAATTTTTGAAATATACAACCCAATTTTTCTCTTATGCCGCGTGTTTTTCCTTACACGCACTACCCGCGTGGTACGTGCTTCAGGTTCAGCCACATCAGCAAATCAGACCTACTTTTGGAACCCTATAAATACATCCTTTTCAGATTTTGCAAATCCTCTTCCACCTTCTATACCATGTCCGGCTGACCATTTTACAACATTTTCTCTCTCTAGAACTAGGAACAAATTTTTCACCAAATCACTCCCATACCACCCATTTCCACCCAACCTTTACTCTAAACCTCAACCTATAGCAAGGAACTTAAATTTCTGCACTTTAGAGGAGAAGAATAGCTTGGATCTTGAAGACAAAGAGATTTCAGCATCCCAATGGGTCTCTTCTTATCTTTCAACTCTGTTATTCTCTTTTGTGTAATTTCTATGGATAGTTAAATCCCATTGTGGGAGTTGATGTAATTTGTCACGGATTGTGGACTCTCCACCATTTATCTATAATTTGATTGTTATTTCCATTCATTGTGCTTAATGAATTTGACATCTCTATAGATTAAGTAGGCATCCCAACTCTTGGTTCATGGATTGATGTTGAATTTCTTGATTGTTTTAAATAATTGGTTTAAATATCTCCTTGGATTGGGTAGGCATCGCAACTCTCAATCTAAGTTGAGATGCACACTTTCAGGTGACAAACTAGCTATCCTGAATGAGAGGGATGTGTTGCGAGCATCCCAATCCAACATATCCTGGCAAAAAGAGTGGAAGGAGTGGATTGTAAACATCTCAATCCAATCCATTTCAACTACTCTAAATCTATCTATAATTAATTAGAAACCCTCTCTACACTCAATAGAGCACCCCAATCATTGGTGTGTAGAGAGAGTTAAGTGATCCTAGAATAACATCTAAAGATAGGTTTGCCACAATAAATCGAATTAGTTCTTAATTGATAAATGGAAGGCCCACCATTTGTGAAAGATTGCATTGACTCCCACTTATCTAATTATCTTATAACACCATTCTTACTAATTGTAGTTGCATTTTGGACTAGTTAGCTTAATTGTCATTTGCATCTTAGTGTTAGTTTTTATCTCAATCATTGAAACTTTACTTTTATATACTTTAGTAGTATTAATCCTAATCTAGTCATTGCTACCTCTGATCCCTTTGATTGGTGGCTTGGATGGAATTGTTGAGATTATCTTCAAAAATGGACTCTATTGCTTGGTCTGGCCAGCTAGGTAACACATAGTTGTTGATCTTTTGCTCACATGCTTATTGTACGGACTGGAGTATTTGCACTGTTTCCCGTTGAGAAGCTTTAATTCGCTCATTTTCCCAAAGACTGTACTTCATGAAGTCTATCATCTCGTCTTCAAATGTTTTTGACATTTGTTGGTACGATGAGACAGACTACTCAAAAGTATTGAAACCTTGGTTAGTCCTCCAATCCTTGTTGTAAATATTCTCATAAGGCTCGTAGCTTGACCCAGTGATTCGCCCGTAGAAATCAATAGAACCTGAAACAAAGAAAAGTAAAAACTACAAAATGTTGTAAAAAGAAAAAAAGAAACTAAAAACAACAAAGACTAATACTAAAACAAATCTAATCATTACTGTGCTCGCTGATCCCCGGCAACATGTTAGGTTTTGAGTCATGTTAGCATTAATTTCATATCAAAAAAATGTTTCACTAGTGTTGATTAGTTGTCTTAGATTGATGATGATTCAAGCTTCAAAGAGGATTTGGCAACTTATCAAGCAAGATTGAGTCTTCAAAGAGGAATATGCTTCATTGCTCAACAAAGGTATATTTAGACTTTCCTCTTACAATGCTTAGACTATAGGTTCCAGAATTTAGATTGCACAGCGGAATGGGGTTTTTAAATTTTCAATACAATCATCAATTAAACCAATTGTACAGTAATAATCGAAAAAAATAAGAAAGAGATGAAACTATTACATACCAACGTTTATAGGCCCCTTCTTCTTTTCGATCTGCTTCCTGATTTGAACCACAAGATCTTCATGGCTATCTCTCGGGATTGGTAACCGCGTGTGGGCGCGTCACGGTACTCAAGAACAAGAAGGATGAAGAAAAGAAGAAACAAAAAATTTCTTTGGCCGAAAAATACCTATAACACTTTCTAGGGTTTTTTTTTTCTTTTCTTTTCTTTGGATTTATACGATCAAAAAATTGACTCTCAATTCTGAATGAATGTTGTGTTGTCTTAGTTTCCAAAAACATATATCATATATATATATATATATATATATATATATATATTTAATAAAACTAATTAATTAAATCTTTTAAGATATCTGATATCTTTAAAGATATTAATTAATATTAATTTATTCGATTTGATTTGAATTCAAACTCTTTTAAATCCAAATTTAAATATTTAATTTAATGGAAATAAAATAATCAAATTATCTTATCTTCATTCAAAATTAAATATCAATCAACACACTCCATCTAAGGATAAATTACACAATTAAATAATCTAATTATTTAATTAACATAATCATTAATATTCATTAATTAAATAATCTCATGATTCAATTAATTCTCGAATAGACACGTGTCACTTTCATAACACAATTAATTGGACAATCCAATTAATTAACCATGACCCTTGTTACCTTAATCAATCGGGCTAACAAGGGGACCCTATGGACCCACAGTATTTTGAGTTCAAATAATCCTAAGAAATAATTAATTAAACTCTTTAATTAATATTTCATGATTATTAACTTCGGTGTTATTCCACTAAAAACCTGAAGATGCATTCTCTCAACTGTAGATGTTTTTACACAAACCAATAATTTTTGGTGTCCATCGATATAGCTATTACATATGGTATAATCCTCCACAAGTAGTTCATAATTAGAGCTAAGTCATAACGACCATTATACCCCTCTAATTACATATTTTCCGTTAAGTACAATTGATTCTATAATGAACAATAAATCCTACATTCCTCAGGAATTAGGAGAGCGCTCATATTGTTCAAGCCCCAAATCAAACCCTTAAGGGAACTACTATCTGCTTCTTGCAAGAAGGAGTGGATTCCACTATTTTGTACAAACTTTCACAGCCATAAGCCAAACCGCGATTCCAACATACGAAGCATATTGACCGGGAATGTAACTCTGATCTCACCAACGGTATATCAAAAACCACGATCTAACTTGAAGGAGTAGATAAGACACTCAGGATTAAGATCACCCATATATAGCCCTCATTTGTCGATATATATGAATCTCATCATGTAACGGATCTTATTGAGAGATTCATATAGATCATGGCTCTGTCTTATACAATCACATCATACAAGGTGCCTCCATTGTTATATCACCATATGAATGATCCAGGATAAGATCACCGTATATTACGAAATGGACCGCAACTATAGATTAACCACAAATAAAGTACCTAGCTTTATTCGCTATCTACGGACTATTTAGATTGCTCGTTTCAAACTGAATCCATCTGTATATGACATTCATATACTCAGTTTAAAATTACATCCGGCAATCTTGAATGTTAAATACACATGTTATATAAAAGTATGAAACAATTTAAATGAATAAACTACTTCTTTTATTATGTTCAATTTACATTTAGAAATTACAAACTTTAGGGCAAAAACTCTAACATACACACACACACACACACACACACACACACACATTACATCCATATGTGTCCCTGCATCATTGTGCTCAATTGGCATAACACATTCACACACTTGATATTAAATGCTCATGCATTAGACTTAAATTGAGAAGTACCCGATGGTTGTATTCAACCCATGGATGTTTCCTGTTAGGAGGTTTTACCACGTTAAAAAAATCCTTGTGTCGATTCTTCCTGTCTCTCTTTTATCCTTGTATGTGTATGTTTGTATCTTGTTTCACAAAATTCATTTCTAGATATTCTTGTAAACAAGATTGTTGTAAAGTGTGAGATGCAAGCACTTCATTTGATTAAAGTCGTAAATATCATTTTATTTATAGTTGATTTATTTGTATATAATCATCTTTGATTAGTACTTGTACATATTGAACATTATTGAGAAAACAAGCATTCTTTATTTTTAGTTTTATTATAATTCCTTCACTAGCAACTTGCAAACTTGATTGACAATACTTTGTTTAAGAATACATATTGATTGTCTAGATATGCTTTATTATCTAAAGTGTTGTGATTCAAGCTAGCTAGAGGGACAAACTCTTGTTTGTTTAATGGGATTGAAAAAAGGTGTAAAAACCTATTCACCCCCTCCCCCCTTCCCTCTAGGTTAGCTTAAGGCAATTTAACAGCGTTTGTATATTTTCAATTGGTATCAGAGCAGGTCGTTAGATGGAACTTAACGAGATCCAGGATACACTCACGGTAGATTGCTAGGTTTTTGGAGTCATGGTCCTTCAAGAAGAGACAATGTCCGAAAGAGCTTCGAAATCTAGACCTCCGCTACTTAAAGGTCGTAACTACGGTTTTTGGAAACTTTGGATGAAAGCTTACATCTATTCCATTGATGAGAGAGCATGGATGATGGTGTAGTAAAGTTCCAATCCTCCTAACAAGATGCTTGAAGATGGATCTATAGTTTCTAAATCTAGGAGCGAATGGAATGCAAATAAATTTGAGTTGGCAAAATGGCATCATCGGGCGGTGAATTCTATTTTTGGAGGAGTGGATAGTAGGCAATTTTCCTATATCTAAAAATCTAGAGACCGCTAAGGAAACATTGGTTGCTCTCTAAGTAACCAATGAGAGAACTGAGACGGTTAGGAAGTCAAGGCTTCAAATGCTCACATCACAATTTGAAATGTCAGAAATGAGTGAAGAGGATAAGTTTGATAACTTCCAATTCAAACTTCTAAACATAGCCTACCATTGTTAAGCACTTGGTGTACCAATCTCCAGAGAGTGCCTTAATTGAAAGATCTTAAGATCTTTACCTAACCGGTTCAAGGCTAAGGTGACGGCAATTGAAGAAAGCAATGATGTTGATAGCATGAGCATCGATGAATTGCTTGGATCACTTCAAACCTATGAGTCAAGCTTGAAACCTAAAGTCAAGAGTAAGGGAATAGCTCTTAAAGTCATCAATGAAGAAAGTGAAGATGATGATAAGGAGATGGGACTCTTGGTTAGGAAGTTTAGAAAGTTTATGAGAAGAGGTGCCAAGCCAAGTGGCAAATTCTCTAAGGTAAAGGAAGTTAAGAAATCATCTACTCCAAGAAATGAGAAGAGTGGTCAAGCTAAGAGCAATCATAAGGTTAAATGTTTCAAGTGTAAGAAGTATGGTCATTATGCCTCGAATTGTCCAAATGAGAATACTAGCAAGGACAAGAAAGGTAAAGCTTTGGCAGCCACATGGAGTGATGATGACTCTGGTGATGAGGAAAGCTCAAGTGATGAGTCCTCAAGTGAGGAAGAGTTAGTTAGCAACTTTTTTGCTTTCACGGCTTCTCACACTATGCTAGAGGAAGATTGTCAAGCATCTTTGAAAAGGAAATTGATCCAAATCATTAAGAGAGCTCTAGTTCTAATCCAACTAATCTTGAAAAGAAATAAAGCTTTGAGAGAGGTTGAGGAGAAGGATGATTTGATCAAGTTACAAGTGAATGAGTTTGTGGCAATTACTCAAAGGCTTTTGTGTGAAAAGAATGAAATTTCTAAGAAGCTTAGAGAGGTCGAAAAGATTGTCCTTGAAAAAGAGAAGATCATTTCTACTATGGAGGATAGGAAGCAAAGTCCTCAAGGAATTTCAAGTGGCTTAGTAGTTGAGGAGAAGCTCATAGAAGCATCACTTCCTACAAGCGAGGAAAATGTCATTAAGGACAAGAAACCTCCTAAGAAGAAAAGATCCAAAACTAAAAAGAAATTGAAGGACAGGGTATCTCTACAAACTCCTATTATTACTACTTCAATTCATGAAGATACAATCTCATCTTTCATTCCTATTTGTTATTTTTACAATATTGTAGGCCATATCAAGCCTAAGTGCTATAAATACATTGAATACTATAAAATAGGAAATGCATCTAGAGATAAACAGATTGAACGTCATTTCAAGCATGCTAAGGCTTTAGAAGTTGAAAAGCATGATGTGGTTGTAAAGCATGTTAAGAATGTTTGGAATAAGAAGAAAGCAAACCTTGTTAATCTTGATAAAGCATGTGTTGCTAATGTTGAAAAGAAGAGTATCAATGATATGCTTATGGACCAAGTTGTAGAAAGTCTTTACTCAAAATTCAACATTGTTGTCAAGAAAGATGTTGATAATGTTTGTGTATGTTCACCCAAGACCAAATGGGTCAAGGGTGAGTGCTCTTACCATTTGTGTAAGTTGCACATGTGAGTTAGCTTTAAGATTAGTGTCAAGTTATGAAGAACTTAGCTTACTAGATTTGTCTCTCTATAACTTGACATGAACTTAAATATCGCATAAATTTGTTATGATAGTCTAAATCCATTGATTAACTTTAAAGAAGTTGCATTATTAAAATCTATATGGTGATGTTTTTGTTAAGACTTTTAGAGAAAGTTATTTTTAGTTTTGAGTTGAAATGCTATGCTTTTATTCTCTTGAGATGACACACCAACAACTTGTTGTCATGAGGACAAACAAGCCAAGAGAGCTCATAAAAAGGGCAAAGGTGTTGCATTTGATGAAAAAGGCTTGCTAAGGTATTTCTATATCCTAGTGCTTGCTTACTTGGATTTTCATCTCTCAACTCACTATTTGTACTACATCATGAAGCATGTCATATTAGAGAACTAGTATAGTGTTCTTATGGTTCTCATTGACATTTGCTCTTTTAAGATCTTTTAGAGATATTGTTCACATTGATCTTAATCATGATGTGTGAATTATATGTTTGAATGATGAGTGGCATGCTTTTGAAAAATATGAGCTTCATATTCTTTGAAGCTACTCTCTTGAGCAGTAATGATCTTAAGTAAGTCTCTTTGTATGGCTTTTAGATGAAGTGCTTGTAAGCCATAAAACTTGGGTTTTTTCAAAAATGTACTTTGCTTATCTTATATGTTTTGTTAATTAAGTTGAGTTTGAAAATATGTAAGTTGTGGATACACCTTGAAGTCCTATGACTAGTACAATAAAGATGACATATGGTTAGTATATGTTTTGCTTCGGCAACTGTATAGAACTCAACGAGCACCTTCATGAAAAGGGCTACACACATTGGTTGTGTAGCCTCCCAATGTAGAAAAGGGATACACCATTGTGATGAGTGAAAGTCGTCATGAAAAGTATATGTTTATGTTAGAAAAATCAAAGAAGTGTTGAAAAGAATCAATAAAAAAATTCTTTAATTATAAGCCTAAATAAAAAAAAAGGCTTAAAGGAGTATAGTTGAAAATCAAAATTGCTCGGATTATCAAATAGAAATAGGATGAAGAGCCACATGCACACATACGCTCATATGTTGAAATCTATTCTCTTAAAAGCAAAAAATTTTGGATGATAATCGGTTTGACTTTTTATGAAAAAGCTTAAGATGAATAGATGTTGATATGGTTTTCATGTTGATTATCAAATTACTTCTTTACATATACTTGAAGCAAAATTCACACACACACTTTGTTTATAAGTATGTTGATATTCTAGCAATTTTAGAAAATTTATGAGAGAGATTGAAATTTAGTGTATCTCTCATAGTTTGTGGAGTTTATTTTGTTGAATTTCTTTAAATTGCTTGAATGTGTGATTGTGTGGATTTCATGGTGAACAATATGATATCTTGATCCTAGATAGAGCATTTATCAAGGGGGAGCATAGTATGTTAAACTTTGTTCTCTTTTATGATATCTTCACATGTTTCAAGTTGATATTTGTTGGCATATTCTTTGATTGATATGATGAATCTTGTAGATGCTATTTTATAATACTTGATTTGCATGATGATTCTTTGTATTACCATATGCCTTTTTATTTTATTTTTTATGACTAACTTGCTTTGATTGTTTCTACTCACGTTTGTTTTATGTGTTTAGTGATTCTCTACACAAAGTCATAGGAAGAAACAAGGCTACCGAGATTAGCAATCCTCCTAAACCCATAGACAAATCCAAATCTACTTCATCTACCTCTAAGAAATCCAAATCCCCTAGGTTGAATCCGTTGGGTATTATGGGAACCAAAAAATTGTTGCAAGAAAGAGGCATAGATTTGTGTAAGTGTAGAGGCCTCTATGTCCATCGGATGATAGTTGATAGAAATTGGGGTACATGGGTTAATATACTTGGAATGGTCAATGATAGGTTGGTTAGAGAATTCTACCATGAATACAAGCATAGTACTACCAATGTAGATACTTTGATAGATGTGAGAGGTATTGTCTTTAGAGTTAACTTGGAGAATATCAATAAATTCCTCGGGTTATCCAATGATATTGAGTCGGACTTTCTTGATGTTGAAATTAGTGAGAATCTCAATGTGATGGGTAGAACTCTATGTAATGATAATGATTTTGAGTGGGGTAATCGTACTTTCATTAGACAAATGGAGTTGATTAAGGTTAGTGACTTTTGGCATCTTTTTATTTGTACAAATCTTATGGAATCTTCTAACTCTACTGAGCTAAACAAGGAGAAGATCAAGATTGTGTATGCCTTAGTGACAAACAAACCCATAAACCTTGGAGAAGTTCCTACGAAATATATTGATAGAGCGGCTTGTTCAACTAGGTTGGATAAGAAGTTGGCACTCATGTGGTTTATTACTCATTTGTGTTTGGCTCTAGGTGTGAAGAAACATGAGGAAGATGTGCTACTACCTCCCTTAGAGAAGTTTAGTGATAAACGTGTGACTTTTATGTCATACAAAAAGAAGGGTAGGTCTTCTGATACTTTTGGGCTCTTTAGTGAATCTCAGGATTCAAGCCTTGTATTAGCACAAATTGTATTCAAAAATGGGCGATAAGGTTGTGAAGTCAAGTATGAAGATTGAATAATCACAAAGGAAAATCAAAGAACTAAATGCTAAGGTAGCTCAACAAGATGCTAGGATCAAAGAATTGGAAGAAATCATCTCCTCAAGCAAAAGAACTACTCTAAAGCATTATGTGAGAATGACCAATCACACAAAGTTCCTTGGTGACACAAGTGGCTAGTAGAATAATCATGAGGTACATTTCATTTTTTTTACTTTTGGCTTCATATCATGCCAAAAAGGGGGAGAAATATGTACTAGCTTACTTACTTGTCAATCTTTTTATGTTTCATTTTTTTGTTTAATTTGGAAACTTGAACTTTTGTGGCATGTAATAATTTGTATTGAACTTGGTTAGAATATTTTGGATTAGCATGTATTAAGGGGAGTATAAATGATCCATTTGAACTTTAAATGCTTTATTCTTGCCAAAATGCACATTGCCATATGTGTTGTCTCTTGTATATACATTGTGCTTCAAGTTGATTTTAAGTGATAACAAGAGAGGATCAAGAAGAAGTTCAAGACTTGTTGAAGAGTAGTCTAGGAATATGTAACTCATTGTGACCAATATTCCTTGTAATTGTTTCTGTTTATTTATAAGGGTTTTGACATGGAATTTGCCAAAGGGGGAGATTGTTAGGTTTTTAAGACATGCTGGCATTAACTCCATATCAAAACAATGATTCACTTGTATTGATTAGTGGTCTTAGATTGATGATGATTCAAGCTTCAAAGAGGATTTGGCAACTTACCAAGCAAGATTGAGTCTTCAAAGAGGAATATGCTTCATTGCTCAACAAAGGTATATTTAGACCTCATTCCTTCTACAAGGCTTAGGCACATAGATACATTGCATCCATATGTGTCCCTGCATCATTGTTCTCAGTTTGTATAACACATTCACACACTTGATATTAAATGCTCATGCATTAGCTTTAAGATGACAAGTTTTGTAAATTGTATGTTCTAGGACTATATCTAGGAAATGGCATTCTTGTGTGTTCATGTGCTAGTTTGTTTATGTTTTATGGAATTTGGACTTTAATTTGATCTTATATTATTCCTTAATGAGTTCCGGTTGTTTCGATTACTCATTCATTAGTTTTCAAGTTCCAAGCAAAAAGTTACGAAACTTTCTGGTCACTTACCATGCATTGTCTTCGTCTTCGTGTATCGAGTCGAATTCTTATTTTCTGGTCAAAGTTTCATAGTCTTCCATGTGTGTGAGAGAGTCCCAGTTTGTAATCCAAAAAATGATTCGAATTTGGGGTTCGGAAGCCGGAGAACGGTCAAAGAACAAAAAGGTGCACGAGGGAGGAAACAAATGGCCAAAGGCCATTTGCCACCCATCCCCGTCGAGGCACGTGGCCATCTCGGGGAGGAGGGCATGTGCCTCCTCGGGGACCTGAGGTGGCGCGTGGCCATTGGCCTCCTCCATTTCCCTATTTCCCTCTCATTCAAATATCACTTAACTCTCTCATTTCATTTAAAAAAAAAAAGAAAATTTGAAAAACAAGTGCAGAATTTTCTCTCCAATTTTTCTCATCTTCCAAACACCATATCTCTCTCATTGCTTGTTCGATTTGAGTGATTCAAGTTGGAGAATCTTTGTATTTAAGTCCCCTACCTTCACCAAGTTAGTTTTCATCCATTTGTTCAAGTTTTGTGGTGTTTTACACACAAAACCGAAACTGCATGAGATTACAAGGTATTGATCTATTCTTTGTGTTTTGATCTTCAAAGTCTTCAATTACCTTGAGTTTTATTCTTCTATATGTATGTGTTACTTGGAAAAATGCATTTGAGAAGTAGAGCTTCAATTATAGGCTAATATTGTCTAATTAGAGACTTTAATGTGAACTAGTTTTTCTTGAAATCTAGGTTTTCACATGTTTGTGAGTTGTATTGTTATTAGCTTATTATCTAGGGCTATTTGTTCCTTGATATACTTTATTCTTATGATTGATAGCCTTTTCCTATGCTAGGACTCATTAGTTGAACATATCTAGGATTAGCACATTTGATTTCATATTTATAGCTAATTAGGATTTAATTGATTTGTTCATAAATGCATGCTCTAAAAATTTGCTAGAATATTCACTGATCATATCTTGTGAATTTAGCATGTTTATGTTTGTTACTAAAACCTTGAATGTGTGCTTAATGTATATGATTGGTTCAAGTTTTAGTTACATGAATGAATCTAGGAATTTAATGTGTTTAGATGTTTCACATGTTCTAGAATTTGTTCATGTTTAGTAACTAGGAAATTTTGTTTTTATTAACTCACATGCTTATGTTTGGTTCCCATAGAATGTATTGATCTCATATTCTATGTTGAGTGCTTGTCTGTATTTTGCAATCATTGATCACACTAGGAAGTCCTTGTAAAAGGCATGAAGTCTTGGCTAGGACATGTGGTCCGGATAGCTAAGCAAGAAGTCTTAGTTAGGACAAGTGGTCCAGATAATCAAGCAAGGGGGACTTTCTAGAGGCAAGAGTGCCTTGGATAGAAAGTAGACTATAATATTGGTAGACCCAGGATATTAAGTTGACATGGAGTCCAATAGAGAGTGTGTCATTTGTTGATCACTCTTGAGGAATTTCCAACCTCTCAATGGTGTTGTGTAAAAGTGGAGTCAAATAGAGAGTGTGTCATTAGTTGATCACTTTTGAGGAATTTCCAATCTACCAATAGGGATTGGGTAGGTGTCGAGTCCAATATAGAGTGTGCCATTTGTTGGTCACTTTTTGAGGAATGTCTTATCTACTTTCGAATAATAAAAGTACATGAGTGTTGTATTCAACCCATGGATGTTTCCTATTAGGAGGTTTTACCACGTTAAAAAAATCATTGTGTCAATTCTTCCTATCTCTCTTTAATACTTGTATGTGTATGTTTGTATCTTGTTTCACAAACTTCATTTCTAGATATTCTTATGAATAAGATTGTTGTAATATGTGAGATGCAAGCACTTCATTTGATCAAAGTTGTAAATATCATTTTATTTGTATGTAATCATCTTTGATTAGTACTTGTACATATTGAACATTATTGAGAAAACAAGTATTCTTTGTTTTTAGTTTTATTATAATTCCTTCACTAGCAACTTGTACACTTGATTGAAAATGCTTTGTTTGAGAATATATATTGATTGTCTACATATGCTTTATTATCTAAAGTGTTGTGATTCAAGCTAGCTAGAGGGGCAAACTCTTGTTTGTTTCAAGGGATTGAAAAAAGGTAAAAAAAAAAAATTAAAAAAATTATTCACCCCCCCCCCCCCTTTTTCTAGATTAGCTTAAGGCAATTTAACCTCGTTTGTATATTTTCACAGTGGAGCCATTTTTGACAAGTGTTTTTTGGTATGGAAAATGCTTGTCAAAACTAAATATATAAAAACCTCAAGTGTGCTTAAAACCCTTTCAAAATGAGTATAATGGCAAGTGAGGTCTCGTCCACAGGGATCAATGGATAGCAATGATTAAATTGACAATCTAATTCTAGTCGCAAATTAAAAGTAAATGATGATTGGTTTTGGAATTATCAACTAAAGTGCAAACTATAATTAAACTAAGCTAAAATGCAACTAAAGCTAACAAGAATGTGAAATGATAAGAAAAGATATGGGATGGTAATGGTATGTAATGCAATCACAACACAAATAATGGGCAATCCATTTAACCTGTAAAGGACATATTCGATTGTTTAGGGCTAATCTACCTTTAAGGGTAATTTAGAATCAATAACTCTCACTAGCAACTACTTGGTTGGTTTGGAGAGATAGAGACTCTTATCACATCAACTCTCTACTACATAACCACTTTGTTGGTTTATGAGAGAGTCCCTCTTTAAGCATGGGTAGATTCTAATGGTTAGGGATGGCTTGGAAGGGCATATTCAAGATCCACCCATTTCAATTGTAGCCGGGATGCATCGGAAGGGCATATTCACGACACATCCCTTCCATTCAATTTAGCTAGTTTTAATCACCTTGAAAATGGATATCTAACTTGGCTTGAGAGATGGCATATCTACCCAATCTAAGAAAATATATATATATATATATATATATTCCATGTTAAAAACTCAAAATAAATTGATACTAATCATGAACTAAGAGATGGCATATCTACTTAATCCAAGAAACAATCAATTGCATTGAAAACTACTGAATGAGACTAAATAATCAAATAATAAAGATGTAGTGGACTACCCATAATTCATGTGTTATTACATCACTCCCACTAAGGGTTTAGCTATTCATCATAGAATTACAAAGAAGAATTAAAAGAGACAAAGATAAGAAGAAACATATTGAAGTATTTGTGAAATCTTGAGAACTTGAGCTCCTCCTAGCTCCTCTTCTCCTAGCTCCTCTCCTTCTCCAATGTGTAGAACTTGAGCTCATTGAATGTGGGTTTAGGTGTTTGGTGAAAAGGAAGTGGAAGGAATGGTTAAGAGGTGAATATGGTGAGGAAATATGGTATGAACTGGTAGAATGTGGGTTTAGATTTTGAGGGATGATATTCTTAGATCTAAATAATGATGTTGTGTAGAAGGCTAAGTGGTAGTGTGGGTATAATCTAAAAAGAAAGTATATATAGTGTTACCCAAAATAGGTCTGATTTGGTTGATGTCAGCGAATCTGGACCCCATATGCGCGGGTAGTGTGCGGGTATGGAACCGCGCAATAACTCGTGCATATCCCAGTTTGGCTTCTCTAATTCGAGTGCGCTGGTCCACTTGGCTGGTAGGGACCCGTGCAATACCCACCATTTGAGCAACTTGCATTTTGTTGATCCTCGATGCGCGGGTCCACTACGCTGGTTGGGACCCGAGCAACACCCGCCAAATTGATCCCTTGCTTAGCACTTGATTTTTGGTGCCATCACCAAAAGTCACCCAACCTCCATCCTTAATAACAAGTTTCTTGAAGAATTCCTTATTACCGGTCATATTTCTAGAGCATCCACTATCTAGGTACCACGAATAGGATGAGTTGGGTCTAAGTGCATATTGTGCAACCAAATAATGAGTTGAGTCTTTTCTAATCCATATTTTCAAAACAACATGTTTCTCATTACTACTAACTACATGCTTTGACTTATTCTTTGGTTTATCATCGTGCACATTGACTTTATTAGACACATTTTCAAACAAATCAAACAAAGCATTTTCAACCTTTTTATACACAGTAGTACGAGGCACAACACGTGTTTTCACAAGCAAATCATCAACATTATTTTTCTCAATATGCTTTTTATACATGGTCTTCCTAGGTCTAGATCTAGATTGATACATGGATAATTGCCTAGGACCATTCATCAAAGATAAGTCATACAAATCATTCCCATATTTGCATTTACGAATATATTTATAGCATCTAGATCTTATGTAGGGATTTATGCCCTAAAGCTTATAATTTGTAAATGCTATAAATCCATTAATAAAAGAAATAGTATTTTCATTCAATAAATATGACTCATACATTTATATCATATGTGCTAAACATCCAAGATTACTAGATGTAATCTCAAACTGAGTATAAGAATGTCATATACAGAGGAATTCGATTTGAGACGTACAATCTAAAGAGTCAGTAGAAAGCAAATAAAGTTGGGTACTTTATTTGTTGTAAATCTACAGCTGCGGTCCATTCCGTAATTTACGGTGGTCTTATCCTAGACTACTCATATGATTATATGAGAATTGAGGCACCTTATATGATGCGATTATATAGGACTGGGCCACAATCTATGTGAATCTATCACCAAGATCCGTTAATTGAAAAGATTCATATATATATCAACAAATGATGGATGTATATGGGTGATCTTAATCCTGAGTGTCTTACTGACTCCTTCAGGTTAGATCGTGGTGTTTGACATAGCATAGGTGAGATCAAAGTAGCATTCCTGATCAATAATTATGTATCTTGGAATCACAGTCTGGCTTGTGGCTGGGAAGGTACGTACATAATAGAGGAATCAACTCCTTCTTGCGAGAAGTAGATAAGTAGTTCCCTTAAGGCTTGATTCGGGACTTGAACGATTAAGAGTGCTCTCCTTCTTCCGTAAAGGAATGAATGATATAATTGTTCATTAGAGAATCAATGGCACTTAAAGGAAAAGATATAATTAGAGAGCTATAACGGACTTTATGACCTAGCTCTAATTATGAACTACTTGTGGAGGATTATACCATATGTAATTGCTATATCGATGGAAACTGATATTTTGGTGTGTGTAAAACATCTACTGTTACGATAGTGTAACCTTGGGATTTTAGTGGAATAACTCTGAGGTTAATAATCATGAAATATTAATTAAAGAGTTTAATTAATTTTTCTAAGTATTATTGGAGCTCAAAACTGTAAGTCCGTTAGGTCCCCTTACTAGCCCTTTACGATTATTAGTAACAAGGTTCACGGTTAATTGGATGGTCCAATTAATTATGTTACGAAAGTAAATTAGATTTATTTTGGGAATTAATTAAATAATATGATTTTTAATTAAATATAATTAAATAACATGATTATTTAATTGACAAATTACTAATTTAAAATTATTAATTGTTAACTAGAGGTTACAGGTTCGAACCATGACTAATACAAAAGGATTAAAAAATAATAAATATTATTTTAAATCCTAAAGGTCACAGGTTTAAGTCTTAATAACAATATATATTAATATAGGATTTGGAATACTATCTTAATTGGGTAACTAAAACCCTAGTCTCATGAATATATATATATATATATATATATATATATATATATGATATCATGAAACAAAAGATAACTTAACCCTAAAAAGGAGAGAGAGGTGCGGCAAGGAGAAGAAGAAAAAGAATTTTTCGTTTTCTTTTGGTTCTTGCTTGGCCGAATTCATTAAGAAGACAAGGAGGTGTCTTCTCCTTTCTCTGCAGCCTCCATTCAAGTACTCCCGTAATCCATGACTTGCCCACACACAGTTACTAGATCGTGGGTCATAGCTCGGAAGGCTTAGTGGTGAAAGATCGAAAAGAAACGAAAGAGTGATCTTCAAAGGTATGAAAACAAATCCCTCCTCATATTCGTGTATACTGAAAAGTCCAAGATAATTATTTTTAAAAAAACCCTATCTTTTTTCTGTTGCGCGACTTACATCTTATATGTCCTACCATGTTACAAAATGGCAAATAAGTACAAATTTGAGAGGGTTACCTTTAGCTTGAGCATTTGAAATATTTGACATTCTCATATTGTTACCTTTTTGATGTGCATTCCTTGATGCTTTGCCTTTTGCATGTGAGAATGATGATTGTTGTCTTGTATCTTGTTGAGATTTTCCTTTGTTGTTCATTGTTGATGTTGAGGCACCTCCGGTTGCATCCATGGCTTTACCGTTGGAGAGTGTACCTACATTCACTTTATCACTAGCTTTGACAAAAGTAGAATTGTTAGAAGAAGGTGTAACCTTTTTCATTACCGATCCTCTTTTGTCATTTGGATGCTTACCAATCTTAATGAGTGTTTCTACTTTACTAGTACTAGATGACATCTTACCTATTATCTTATTAGCCTCATCAAGCTTGTCACTAAGCATCTTTATCTTAATGGCACATTTCTGAAGAATGTTATCACGTTTTTTATCATCCTCTCGAGTTTTACTCAACCATTGTTCATACTTCTTCTCTTGACTTTCATGCTTACTAATTTTGACTCTAAGCTCATTTTCAATCTTTTCACAGGATCAAGATAATCATCTCTTTGCTCAACTTCTTGTTTCAAAATTCCTAGTCTTTCATTACTATCTTTCAAGTTCTTATTGAGACTAAGAATTTTATCTTTAAGCTCTTTGATCTCTTTTAAGCCAAGTTCATGAATTTCTTCTAGCTTCTTATTGAGAGACCTATTAATCCTAGAGATTCTCTCATTCACTTGAATAAGATCCTTTATCTTTTGATCTTCTAGGTCAATAGGCTCACTTTCAACAACAAAAACCTTGAAAGAAAAACCTTTCTCAATCATGATTTTTTCACAAACACTATAAAAATAGATCTATCTAATTACTTCTAGACAACCGTTTTGATTCCAATTGAAGTTCCCTTAACCACTCATAGTGTTCAATATAGCTAGAATAGGGGGGGGTGAATAGGTATATACTAAAATTCTTTGACTTTCTTTTTCACACAACAAACTTTTGCACACTTAAAACTTTGACAATTAAATTGCTTTAACAAAACAATTATGAATTCAATTAAGCAAGTATTAAAACAATACAAGTCAAAGTAAACGAAAAATAAAAGCAAGAAAATCAACACAAGAGATTTTTTAACGTGGTAAAACCTCAAAATTGAGGAAACATCCATGAGTTTATTCCACAACCACTGCAACGCTATCTTTAACTAGTTGGTAGAATGTACACCCTCAAGCGATCAAATCATATGATCCACCCTCTTGGATCGTCCCACTATAACCTACCCTCGAGCCTTTGACTAGTGAGAGACTTGCCTACTTTCTATCCAAGACACTTCACGTGCCTCTAGAAAGTTTGCTTGCTTGACTATCCGAATCTTCACAACCTTAGCCAAGACTTCGTTACTTAACTATCTGGATCTTCACAATCCTAGTTAAGACTTCTTGCTCAACTATCCAGATCTTCACAATCCTAGTTAAGACTTTTTTCCTTAACTGTCTGGATCTTCATAATCTTAGTTAAGACTTCTTGCTCAAGTAAGAGCTTTACAATCAAACAAGAGACTTCCTCATTTTACAAGGCAATGATCTAAATGTAGTGCAAACATGTAAACATGATGCAAACACAAACAAATAGAGTATGTACATCAAATACACTCTATGAAGAATTAGTATTGCATAAATCAAGCTCACAAGAAAATGATACTAATCCTTATCAACATGTGATTAGAAACCTAGATTATGCATTCAAGATCGTTCACAAAAATATCTATAAATCTAAAACATGTCAATCAAAGCTAGAAAGATAGATTTGCAACAAAAAGCACAAAAACTAGCTTTGAATTCAAGTGATCAAATCAACACTTGAAATCTTCAACATATTCACTTAAATAAGAACTAGATTTGAATAATAGAAATCACAATAAAAATATTTTATTTCTAGAACATGTGACTAAAACCTAGAAATCAACAATCAAGATCAAAAACATAGAGTATTCTAGATTCAAGTTCATGTTCATCAAAACTAGCTAAAACGATATTCAATCAAAACTCAAGCAAGCTAATTTTGAAAATCACTCAAACAAGTCTAGAAAAAAGAATCCAAATAATTTTAAACATATTTAATAATCAAATCAAGATATTCAACAAATTGATCACAAGAAAAGTGTAGTGAATAAGATTTACTTACAAAAATGATGAACACTTTGTGAAGATCAAATTAAATTGTAAATTCTGGACACTAATTAGCTTGGAAACCATTTTCCACTTGTTTTTCTTTGAAATACAATCAATTTTGGCTTTTGAATCACCAAAATCGGATTTCAAATGAGTGAGATATCACAAAAACAAAAATTGAGAAGTTGTGAAAATTTCTGCAGATTTTTGAATATATAGGGAGGGAAATGACGTGGAGAGAGGGAGGACACATGTGGCAGCCAACAACACACCACCTCAGCTCCCCATGGAGGCACGTGGCCTCGACGGTGGCAGAAGGATGGCCTTCTCATGGAGGCCATGCGCCTCCACGGGAGAGGGATAGTTTTGGCAAAAAGCCACATCTCTTCCTCTTTGCTCCCTTTGCGCACCTCTTAAGTTCTTTGACCGTTTTCCGGCCTGTGAACTTCGAATTAGAATCCATTTTTGGATTATGAACCATAACTCACTCATGGACATGGATGTTAACAAAACTTTCACAAAACATATGTAAATTGACTCAATACATAAGGAGGAAAACCACGGATGATAAACACACGGAAAGTTTCGTAACTTCCAACTCAAAACTCGAAAACTTATGAATGAATAATCAAAATGTTCAAAACTCAATAAGGAACAATGTGAGAAAATATTCAAGTCTGATATCACAAAAAAATAAACAAATAAACAAAAGAACACACAAGTAAGCCATTTCCTAGACATAATACTAGAACATGCAATTTTACAAAATTTGTCAATTTAAATCTAACGCATGTGCATTCAACAATAAGTGTGTATGTGATATACCAACTAAGGACAATGATGCAGGGGCACATATGGATGTAATATGTGTGTGTGTGCCTAAAACTCCTTGCAAGAGGAGAAAGAATCACGATACCTTAGCATCCAAGAAGCATCTTTCCTCTTGAAGATGAACTTTGCATGAGAAGTTGATTTCCTTCTTTAAAGCTCATATCAAACTCGAACCACCTAAGCAACTAGTCAATACAAACAAAGAGAGTTTTATTATAGAATCAAGCCAACACAAATCTAAAACCTAACAGATTGTGATATGCTTATACTCATGGTAGAATTCTCTAACCATACTATCATTAACAACACCAAGCATATTTATCCAAGAACCCCATTGCCTATCAATGATAATTTGATGAACATAAGAACCTCTACAATCACACATATCAATACCCCTTTTAAGAATAAGCTTTTTAGTTTCCATTACACCTATAGGATTCAACCTATTAGTTTTGGATTTCTTAGAGGTTGATGTAGCGGTTTTTTGTTTTTCTACGGGTTTAGGGTGGTTACTAAGATTGGTTGTTTTAAATCTTCCCATAGCTTGAGTAAAGGGAAAACTAACACAAAAACAAACATGAGTGGAAATAACAAAACAAGTTAGTGACAAAAAAATACATAGAGGCATATAATAAAATAATGAATCACAGTGCATATCAATGAATATAAGATGAGTATTATGCATTATCAAGATCCAATATTTTAATCAAACAATTACGCCAACATCTACCAAGTCAAATCATATGAATATATCATAAAAGAGAACAAAGTTTAATATACATTGCTCCTCCTCAATAAATGATCTATCTAAGATCAACATAGGATATTGTTCAAAAATGATATCCACACAATCACACATTCAAGCAATTTTAAAGACATTCAACAAAATAAGCTCCACAATCTATGCGAGATACACCAAGATTTTCAATCACTCTCATAATTATTCTAAAATTGCTAACAAACCAAATACACTTAAAAGCAAAAAAAGTGTGTAAGCAAAAAAAGTGTGTGTGTGAATTTGCTTCAAGCATATGTAAAGAAGTAATTGGATTATCAACATGAAAACTGTATCAACATCTATTCATCTTAAGATTTTCAAAACAAGGCCAAACCTATTCTCATCCAGAATTTTTGCTTTAAGAGAATAGATCTCAATATATGAGCATGTGTGTGCATCCGGCTCGACAACCCATTTCTGTTTTTCAACCCGAGCAATTCCAATTTTCAATTATACTCCTTTAAGCTTTTTGAAGCTAGGTGAATCAAAGATTTTTTTATTGATTCTTTTCAACACTTCTTTGGTTTTTTTTTATAACTTCATGATGACTCACTTATCATATTGGTGTAGCCCTTTCCTACATTGGGCGGCAGCACAACCAACATGTGTAGCCCTTTTCATAAAGGTGCCCGTTGAGTTCTATATAGTTGCCGAAGCAAAATGGATACTAACCATATGTCATATTTCATGTACTAGTCAAAAGACTACTAGGTGCATCCATAACTGACATATTTTCAAACTCAACATACTCAAACAAGACATATAAGAGAAGCAATATATGCACTTTAAAAAAAATCAAGTTTTAAGGCTTAAAAGTGCATGATCTAGAAGCAATACAAAGAGATTTACTTAAGATCATTACTTCTCAAGAAAGTAGCTTTCAAAGAATATGAAGCTTTTATTTTTCAAAGATGCCACTCATCAATCAAACAATTACAACAAATTATTCATGCATCATGAAAAAAAAGATCTTCGTGAACAATTTCACTAAATGATCTCTAGATGACAACTATTTAAGAGAACCATATTTATCATAACCCAAGCTCTCTAAACTAATATGCCACATGATGTTTTGCAAACATAGAATTTAAAAATGAAACAGATAGCTAGCGTAACTATAAAGATATACCGTAGCAAGCTTTTCATCAATGTAAAGTCTCCGCTCTTTTTATTAGCTCTCTTGGCTTGTTTGTCCTCATGACAACAACTTGTTGGTGTGTCATCCTTAGAGAATAAAGACCAAATTCAACTCAAACAATCATATGAAAATGACTTTATCTAAAAGTCTTAACAATATCACCAAATTGATTTCAAAAATAGACTTCTCTAAAGTCAATCAACAAATTTGATAATCATTGTGAATTGTGAGATAGCTAAGTTCATGTCAAAGTTATAGAGAAAAAAAGCTAACTAGATAAGTTACTCAAACTTTGATACTAATCTTGAAGCTAACTCACATGTGCAACTTAAACTAATGGTATGAGTGTTGGGGTTTTTGCCCTAAAGCTTGTAATTTGTAAATGTGAATTGAACATAAATAAAAAAAATAGTTTATTCATTCAAATTGTTTTATACTTTTATATAACATGTGTATTTAACATCCAAGATTGCCGGATGTAATTTCGAACTGAGTATATAAATGTCATATACAGATGGATTCAGTTTGAAACGAGCAATCTAAAGAGTCTGTAGATAGCTAATAAAGCTGGGTACTTTATTTGTGGTTAATCTACAGCTACGGTCCATTCTGTAATGTACGGTGATCTTATCCTGGATCATTCATATGGTGATATGAGAATGGAGCCACCTTGTATGATGTGATCATATAGGACTGGGCCACGATCTATATGAATCTCTCAATAAGATCCGTTACATGATGAGATTCATATATATCGATAAATGATGGCTATATATGGGTGATCTTAATCCTGAGTGTCTTATCGACCCCTTCAGGTTAGATCGTGGTTTTTTATATACCATGAGTGAGATCGGAGTTACATTCCCGGTCAATATGCTTCGTATGTTGGAATCACGGTTTGGCTTGTGGTTAGGAAGGTTTGTACACAATAATGGAATCCACTCATTCTTGCAAGAAGCAGACAGTAGTTCCCTTAATGATTCGGGGCTTGAACAATATGAGCGCTCTCCTAATTCCGTGAGGAATGTAGGATTTATTGTTCATTAGAGAATCAATGGTACTTAATGGAAAAGATGTAATTAGAGGGGTATAACGGACATTATTACCTAGTTATAATTATGAACTACTTGTGGAGGATTATACCATATGTAATAGATATATCGATGGATACCAAAATTTATTGGTTTGTGTAAAAATATCTACAGTTGAGAGAACGCAGCTTCAGGTTCTTAGTAATAAAATATTAATTAAAGAGTTTAATTAATTATTTCTAAGGATTATTGGAGCTCAAAATACTATGGGTCCATTGGGTCCCCTTGCTAGCATGATTGATTAAGGTAACATGGGTCACAGTTAATTAATTGGATTGTCAAATTAATTGTGTTAAGAAAGCGACACATGTCTATTCGGGAATTAATTGAATAATGAGATTATTTAATTAATTAATATTAATGATTATGTTAATTAAATAATTAGATTATTTAATTGTGTAATTAATCATTAGATGGAGGGTGTTGATTGATATTTAATTTTGAATGAAGATAAGATAATTTGATTATTTTATTTCCATTAAATTAAATATTTTAATTTGAATTTAAAAGAGTTTGAATTCAAATCCAATCAAATAAATTAATATTAATTAAAGATATCAGATATCTTAAAATATTTGAATTTGAATTTAAAAGAGTTTGAATTCAAGTCAAATCAAATAAATTAATATTAATTAATATCTTTAAAGATATCATATATCTTAAAAGATTGGATTAATTAGTTTGATTAAATATATATATATATATATGATATGTGTTTTTGGAAACTAAGAGAACACAACATACGTTCAGAATTGAGAGTCAATTTTTGAGGGTATAGAACCAAAGAAAAGAAAAACAAACCCTAGAAAAAGTTCTAGGATTTGCAGCCAAAGAAAGAAAAAAAAAATTCTTCTCTTATTTTCTTCATACTTCTTGTTCCTGAGTACTGATCGAGCAAAAAATGTTATACATTTTGACCCTCATATTATTTCTCTTTGTTTTGTTCTTGAGCGTTTTTATGTGTATTTATGGCTCGTTTGGTTTTTATTGCAAGCATTAGGTAAAAAGGCATGAATGGGGGCAAAATGGACCAATTAGTGCACAAATGAAGTGAAGAAAGCAAAAGTGAACGGGTAGCATACCCGTACACTACCCGTGCACTCACCTGTGCACCGGAAGATGGATTTTGAGAAGACCAAACTGCACGGGTAATTGCACGGGTCACACCCGTGCAGTTCACCAGACTAGGGAGCAAGACCACGGGCGAAGGCAACTGCACGAGTGGTGCACGGGTCATCCACCCGTGCACATACCCGTGCATATTGTGCAAATCTAAAGGGAAATGAAGACTACATGGGTAACCTACCCATGCTATACCTGTGCTATACGGGAAACCCAGCTCGCCACATCAGCATTTTGGCCTAGTTTTTGAAGGAAATATAAATAGTTTTCAATTCTGATTTTCTAAAGGAGAGACCCACGACCATACACCATTTCCATTCATTCTTTCTCTCTCCTGAATCCCAAAAACCTTTCTCACCAAAAACCCATCATCATCTCCATCAATTGCTACTCACAAGGACATATGAGGTGGATTGAAGCTTGAAGAAAGAAAGTTCTATATGGTTCTTTTCTACTTCCCTCCTTTTTATTCTCGTATTCCATTTGTTATGAGTAGCTAAATCCCATTAAGAGATTGATGTGATTCACTTGTAAATATGGGTAGTTGTAATGAACTCAATATCTTTTATTAAAATCCATCCCTTTTGTTCTATTCAATGTTTTACTTGATTTCAAAAGCAATTTGTGTTTGATTGTACATGACTCTCTTCATGAGTTGTTTGAGAAATTATATGTGTAGAGAATCAAGTATACATGATGCTTGGCTCTCTAAGCTCAATTGAATAGGAGGATTGAACAAGGGTACATGACCCAAGTAATATCCGGACTTATTAATCTCACCTAATTCTAATCTTTCATGGGTAATCAAGACTAAACATCATAGGATTGTTTGCATGTGATAGATTAAGCATCAACCTATACATGATGGGTTAGTGATTTTTAACAAAGAGATGTGTCCCTTATGTGATAGATGTTCTTTCATTGTATAACCAATTGTGGGTGGCCAATGCTATACATGATGGTTTGGGCACTTGACTGGGACATTTTTCTAGTGTCGTTTTAAAGATCAATCCGTCAACAATAATATGAAAACCTCACTAAGCCTAAAATGATTTGGAAAACACAAGTATGGTGGCAAGTGGGGTATCGTCCACAAGGAGCGGAATTAGCTAAGATTAGTAATTGCTAAAGTAATGTTAACGTATATATATAATAAACTAAACATAAAATGATGAAGATGTAGATGGTGAATTATCCTATTAATAACACTAAAATAAGTATGCAAACTAAATGAAGGGGAAATGGGATGAAGGATATATATAGATGATGGAAACTAAGGAGTTAATGGATACGAAAGTAAATACTGTGCTATGCAACAAACTTGTCATTAGGCATGTCTTATTCAAAGGTAACCGACCTAGGATGTATAGAGTCGGTTATTTATCCCTAGAAAGTGGCCCACCTAGGATGTATAGTGAGGACCACCTATTAAGGATTAATCTGTCGTAAACCATCAACCTAGGATGTATAGTGTTGGTTGTTTATCGGATTCTGGAAATGAAGCTCGTCTACCTAACAATGACTCAACCGATTAAACATAGTCAACCTAGGATGTATAGTGATGACTTCTAACTCTCTCACGGGTTTCGTCCCAGGATGTATAGTGTTGGAAACTTGATCGAGGTTAGATTAAAACCGCGGTTTAAGAGTTGGAATTCATGACGTTCCGTCCATTCATTAGAGCAATAAACAACTAAATAGGATGTATATCTAGATGCAATACTCAAACATAATCCAAAGAGATCTTGCTAAGAGGATATATCTAAACAAGAAATCAATGACAAACATTTATAGCAAGAATAGAACAATGAAAGATAGACATGAATATCAATATAGTCTCAAGTTTATATACAAGCCCAATATCCAACTAACTACTCCATCAACCCTTTAGAGGGGATTTAGCTACTCATTACAACTAGGAAAATAAGAGAAAGGAAAGAGATAGAACCCTTGGAGAACATCTCCTTCCTTAAAGTTGCTTCAATCTCCTACCTTCCTTGAAGTTGAGTAGAGAATGTAAGTATGAGAGAGAGAGAGAGAGAGATTCTAGACCTAAAAACTTCTGAAAAACGAGTTCAAAGGCTGGTTAAAACATTTCCATTTTTCTATTTATACAACCAACAAAAATAGGTCACTTAAACTTCGAAAATCAATCTGGCGCGCGTGGAGTGCGGGTGGAGTGCGGGTGAATTACCTGCACTGCACCCGCACTGTATGGGTTGTCTTCATCTTCAGTTCTCAGATCTGGGAACTAGTGCGGGTGGAGTGCGGTTGGATTACCCGCACTTGACTAGTACTGGACCCACACTAGAGTCGCACTTTACTGTCATATGCAAAATCCACTCCTCTGTCTTGAGCTATAGTGCGGGTGGAGTGCGGTTGCATGACCCGCACTCTAATGTCAGGTGCAACTTCAGCTTCTCTGGTTTGGCAACAGTGCGGGTAGAGTGCGGTTGGATGACCCGCATAGTATCAGCACTTTAACGTCAGGTGCAACTTCAGCTTCTTTGGTTTGGAATTAGTGCGGGTGGATGACCCGCACTGTACCCGCACTCTATTGTCAGGTGCAACTTCATCTTCTCTGGTTTGGCAACAGTGCGGGTGGAGTGCGGTTGGATGACCCGCACTATACCCGCACTTTAACTCTTCACTTTGCATCAGGTCCCGGCTATGAGCATGAGTGCGGTTAGAGTGCGGTTAGAGTGCGGTTGCGACCCGCACTTGACCTGCACTTGACCCACACTGTAGAGCTGCTTATGCTCCTTTGTCTTTCCTTTTTCCCCTTTTCTGCCGGAATCACTGCAACATGCTTCCAAACCCATCTTTGCACCATTTCCTACAATTACGTACATAACCACCCATTAGAGATACCAAATCGCACAAAAACACAACACATGATAAGGATTTGAGGGCCTAAATGAACAACATATTTGGCACGATCAAACACCTCCAAACCAAACCTTTTCTCCTCCTCGAGCAAACATAATCAAAAACAATCAGACGCCAAAACAATAATTCAACAATGCCGTAAGTCCAATGTGTGATATGATACATATAGGTGTGATAAAGAGGAGAAAAACATATGCACAAGATCAAGAGCAATTTGGAGAAACCCAAGGGAGGCTCGTACCAACGCGAATCCCACATCTAAAGGCATTCATGAATTAGGGACAACTGACTCCCATACCTTGAGCATAATTCGCTTCAATTCTAAAACTCACATGGATTCTCTCTTTTCTTTCCTCACAGAGTCCTAAGTTCCACACAAACAAGTATGCAAAGATGATTCTACACAAAATTTAAGCAATGAACTATCCTAGGAACGAGTCACCATGCCATGGACGTGAAAGATCGTGCTTCAACTGACATTCCCAAACTAGACTTATATGGATCAAATAAGGCTTTTCCACCGGTTATAGTGTGGCTGTGGGGTTGAATGAGGTTACACAAAGAATATGGATATTTGGAGTTTAAACCCACCAATCATGCTAGAATATATCTCTACACCCACACCAATCATGCTAGAATATATCTCTACACCCACACCATGTTCTTTTATCACTTTAACGCAAACCTCTAGGAAATCATTTAACCCACATTTTGTGCCTTCAATGTTGCATTCCGTTTGAGCGTATTTAGCATAATACAATCACCATTTTGTACTCTGTTTTGAGTTATTACAATTTCTTTTTCTTGGGCGCTTAAGGCACACAAGGACAATTTTTTTTAGTCCTTTTTTTTGTATAATTTCAACAACTAATTCATTTTCCCCGCTCTTTAATCATTTAGAGTTTAACTCCTTTCATTACCACCATTTCACATCCTAACATGATTAGTACAAGGGTAGGCATGCATGTGTTTAGGCTATTAGGTATATGGTTGAATGTGGTACCAAATGAAAGAGTAAGTGTTTGGCCTCAAACTTGGCTTTGGAGCACAAAATACGGTATGTGGTGTTTAGGCTATAAAGGTAATTCAATACACATACATTCCCTAATATCACTTCCACAACCATCTAAAAAGGGAATGAAAGCATCCATCACGCACTTCACAAAATAATATGCGAGTCCTATGACACATGAAATAAATGACGAGAGGCGTGTTTAAGAATAATCAATAATGCACTCAAAATACGCACTTTAACGCTTGTGTTTGTGATCTCACGGGTATCTCCACTATTAGAACAAGACATGGGAACATTGAGTCCCCAATACTTAACACCAATGGGTGGGATGATCCCATGGCGGTGCAAGCGAACCCTCAAGTAGCACCAAACTATGTCACAAGGTCAAAGCACATACAAAGAACTCGCCAAAAGTACACGCTAGAGGCATCATTCCCATACTGCTTACAGTTTGAAAATTGGACAAGCGAAAAAATTGAGAAATTGGACACTATAATACTCCAAGGACGACTGTACAAGGCGTAACACACCCCCAAACCAAAACTCAACAATGTCCCCATTGTTGGAATCCACAAGGTGGTTCTAACGGAGGGGAAACACCATAGACAATTCAAAAATTCTAAACATGCATAAAGCGCAACCGATAACAAGCATAATCACAATAATTTGCGGAATGAGGGTTCAACACCCCCAAACAGAATCTAGACATACGCTCAACCATGCTCAATCATATTAACAAAATCTAAATCGCATTCATTGAAAGTTTAATGCACTGAAGTACAAAATCGAAGGTAGAAAACTCCTTTTAGAAGGAAGCTAGTTTGTTGTCCATGCGTGATGTCGTGTGCTTCCCAAAAGATGCACAACCTAGCTTAAAACACACACAACAACTCTACAATATGGAAATCAAATGCGAAAAAGAAAAACAAAATATGTCCATGCCATCAAAGGAAAATACAAATAAAAGAACAAAACTAAATAGTCCTATAGCAATAAACATAAAGGAAACGGATGGCTAATCCTCGTCTGAAAACTCCTTCTCTGGTGCTTTGGAAATTCCCTTCCCCTTGGGGTCAAGTTCTGATCTGATCCTCTCTTCATGTTCTCTTCTGGATAGCTCCATTGTAGCTCGGAGCTCAGCCCCATGTGGGTCAATGGTTGGGCCTCCTAAAGGTGGTGAGAAAGCAGTTGCCCTTTTCTTCTTCTTTGGATAAGCTGGGAGACTGAATGCCTCCCTCATGTCGGTGAGATTGCCCCAAATGTCAGCATAATACTCACTGGCTTCTGCTCTGCTCTCAACAATCTGTTTCATATTTTCAACGATCTCAGTCATAAGGTTCTCTAAACCCGTGAGCAAGGTATGCCAAGGGATCTCTCCAGAAGTCTCCTGCAGTGGTGAGGGCATCTGACTGTACTCACCGTATTCTAAATAAACCGGTTCCAACTCTAGTGGTTCCAGAATATCCTCAGCATGTCTGCTTGTGCTTTCCCCTAGAGCAAATTTATTTCTCCCCGTTCAGACTCTGACACCGAAGGGGTCTCGCTCTCTCACTTGGTCATTCCATGTGTTCCGCCCAACAAGCCCCAAACCATATTCAAAAGGATCGGACCCAAAATCCACACCTGCTTCTCTACAAAATGCGGTGATTAGACTAGGGAAGATAAGTGGCTGCTTGTCTACTCTGACACCTCCCAGTTCAAGTATCTCTCTCTTGACCAGAAAGCCAATGTCGACCAACTGATTCTAAAGTATACAATAGAGGATCATTGCTGCATTGAAGTTTACGGAAGTCCTGTGCTTCCTGGGAATCAGGGAATAAGAGATGAACACATGCCAAAAACCCAACTCCATCTTCAAGTTGGTGTGCTTCATGCGGTAATCTGGTGCCACCCAGAAGTCCATTGGACGGATCACCAACTCGTTGGCAAACTCCACATTCTGAGTCATAAAGAAATCATTCCAAGTCACCCTCTGTCGCAGTCTTCCAACCGCCTCTGGATCAACTGGGAGCTCTGTCCGATAATATTTGTTAATGTCTGTGATAGTCATTCGGACTTCCACCCCTCGGACCAACACAGAGGATGTTCGCTGAAAGGTCTCTGGTACCATTCCTGTATAAAATTCCTCCACCACACTTCTGCAGTACATAGGAGGGGCGCTAACGAAAGTTTCCCATCCCCCTTAGCTTCAACTACAGGCGGAATCGAGGTACCCGCCAGCTCTTGTACTGTTATCCCTCTTTCAACCATAATGTCACGTTCCCTAAAATATTCCAAGCGGTCCTCAAACTCCGGATGTCTGACACATGGTTACGGAACCTGAGGTCCCCTCCTTAATCTCCGCCCGGAAACCTGACTGCCTTGCCTACTAGATTGCCTGGTTCTTCCTGACATCTACAAAATAAAAGGTAGTTTTAAGGGAATACTCATATCAAGGAATCATACGGTTATGATGAAACAATTGAAAGAACAAAATATTCTGCCAGGCTGATAAAGTGCGGGTTTAGTACGGGTGACTGAACCGCACTTGACCAGCACTTTAACTCGTTCCCAGATACCAGTGCTTGCAGAATCACCATCAGTGTACACACTTCATAATCACAGCACATCATCGACCTAATTCACAATAATATGACTCTAACTCATGTATAGGAATTCCATTCAATCATATAAACCCTAAATTCGGAATTTGAATATCCAATTGCAATAGATAATTAATGTAACAATAAACACTTCACATGGATAATTAGACAACAACCCATCATTCCATCCTTATAGATATTCAATAGACAATTCGACAGTAGCAAAGGCAAAAGTACAAAACCTTGAATCATGAAGTTCTTGCAAAAGAGGAAGAAAATTTTTGTTAAAAGGGTTTAGGGTTTAAGATTAGAGTGATAGGTAACGATATTAGAGGAAGATTTCATACCTTGATTGCCGAAAATTGGAAACGTGGTACACACGGAATACCTTTTTCTTGACACGAGGGAAAAATTTGAAAGTATCTGTTTTGTTTGTTTTTGTGACAAAGTGGAGCCCTAGAGAACGACAGGCAGTATATATACAGCGCGACCAAAGTGCAGGTGGAGTGCGGGTGACTGACCCGCACTTTACCCGCACTTTATTACCTGATGCCTTCGGAGTGCAGGACTAGTGCGGGTGACTGACCCGCACTATAACCGCACTGTTTTCTCTGGACTGATTCCTAGACTCTGCACTGCAACTGTTTCTGCACTAAAACTACACATAACACATTAACAAGCACTACGGTCCAAAAATTTCTATGACACAAACTAACCATCCGAAACACAAAAATACTAAAACGAATTTAAAAATGGGTGCAATGCACTCAAAGTGGGACCCAGTCAACCAGAAGAGGTTTGACAGGAATGGGGAGCACATTCAACTTGGCCACCCAAACTAGTGCCAACTGCTTACTTACTGCATCTCTCCCCACTTTTCTCACTTGCCCAACTTAGTCCTTTCTAACCCAAATTTGCTTGGCCTTTGTTGGATTCGATTTAGACCTTAACCGACTTATTTTGAACCTTTGAAAAATAAAGCAATAAGCCTTAGTGTGCCCTCTTTTGGCACAAAAGAAACAGGTAAAAGAACGGTTAGGGAAACTCCTTGTTCGGTTACTGATGTGGGCACCTTTGAATTTCCCGTATTTGAAGGATTTAACCTCATTTTCTGTCCTATCAAGCTGAAAGATCAAATCACACTCATTGACCTTTGCCCTTTTTAACTCATCCTCTTTTGTGCTCAACCGTTCTTGCAATTCCCTTACCGCTTTTGCGGACTCCTCAACACCTAGCTGAAGTTTCCTTGACTTGCTCCCATTATCCTCCTCGAATTCTTCCGAGAGCTTTGCCAACTCTTCTAGGTTCTTGGAGACTAACTCCTCCTTTGTAGCAAGCTCCACCACTTGCTCCTTTAAACCGTTGTTCAATGTTGAGAGGTAAAGCAATATCTTCTTCAACAGTCCATTCTCGGCCTTGAGCAAATAAACCTCTAGTTTGAGCTTCGTGTTGTCTTGCTCAAGCTCACCTAGCTGTTCAAAAATTTCAGCACTTGATTCATCCTCTTCAAGTTCAGATTCTTGTCTTTCCTTAATGCAGTCTTGGTTTCCCATTTCCATCTCCTTCACACCCTCAAAAGCTTGCACAAGGGTGAGCACTCGACTTCTTTTCTTTCTTGAATTGGGTGTTTCCAAGACCAAGCAATCCTTTACTTTGCTTGCTTCGGGGGAGTTTACCTTGAAGTTAACACTCTTGCCTCCACAGCTGAAAGAAACGTCCCTAGAACGAATATCTACAACCATACTCGTTGTGGCCATGAATGACCTCCCCAAAAGCAATTTCCAGTCCCTACCACTGGATTCTCCTCTCTTGCACTTTAACACAACAAATTCTACCGGCACCATCAACCCGTGTACATTCACATAAACTTACTCCAATATACCAACCGGAGTGATGGAAGAATTGTCTGCCATGATGAGAGTCTGAGAAGTAGGCTTGATTGACTGAATCTTCAACTATTTGTATACCTCCAGTGGCATCATATTGATGCTAGCCCCCATATCAAGCACTGCTCCCATCTTAGGTGAGTTTTCAATTTCTACCTCTATCACAAAACTTCTTGGGTCTGAAAGCTTAGTGGGGGAGTCTATGCTACTTCCCTTATCTTCACTATCTGTGGCCTCCAGCACACTCTTCACTGTTTTTTCCTCAGAATTGTCTAGCATCTGGTATTGGTTTGGGACAGTTTCCACTTCTAACCCCTCTTCAACTCCCAACTCGACTACCTCTAACACCTTAACGTGCTCATCGGTGCTTGATGCTTTACCCTTGTTCTTGACCAATGCATCGAAGATTTGAGCCAACTGAGTTTCCATCTTTTTCGTTGATACCCCATGACTATTCGCCCTCTGATCATTGGACTGCATGTAAGCGATCATTTGTTGTTCAGACGCATGTAAGGTGTTCTTGAGAGCTTCTGACCCAATACAAACTGTTTTGATCACTGTGCTCACTGTCTCCTCTAGGGATTTGTCCTTTTGTTGGCTAGCGGGTGCTTGGGAATTAAAGTTGGTTGGTGGGTTACTACTGAACTTCCCCATTAGTTATTGTTGCTAGGCCCTCCTTGGTTATACCGATTGTACCCACGGTTTTGGTACCCCTGATTGTTGTTTCCACCTTGATAGTTGTTGTTACCCCCTTGGTAATTTGTCGCCCCTAGGTGGTTGTTGTTGGACCAAGACAAGTTTGGGTGATTCCTCAACCCTAGATTGTAAGTGTTTGAATATGGGTCATTCGTTGGCCTTTGGAATTCCCCAAGGGCCTGGGCTTGCTCTTCTTGACCAAACTGCCCTTTTCCTTCTTCTATCTCCCCCATTACTTGACTCACTCCTTGGGAGGACCATGGTTTTCCAGTTATAAGCTCCTTGATCGATTGGAGCTTTTTGTCCATTCTTGACATCTGAATTTGAACTTGGGTATCCTGACCCACTTCTATCCTTCCGCTCCTTCTCACATGTGATTTCCTCTGTTGTGAGTTATGGGCAATCTTTTTCAAGATATCATATGCTTCAACTGCTCTCTTGTCGGCTATTGTACCCCCGCACGCATTGTCCACTAGTATTTTTGTGATCGGTGAAAGTCCGCTATAGAAGGAATTCACCTTCAACTCTGGGTGGTACGTATGTGGTGGCATTTGTGCTAACAACAAGTTAAACCTCTCTCATGCCTCATGGAAAGGCTCACCGTCCTCCTCAACAAAGGATGCTATTTTCAACCTTAGGTCCTTCGCCTTTTGTGACGGAAAATACTTGTTGAAAAAGACCTTGCACACCTGACTCCATGTTACCAGTGATCTTGGCCTCAAATTCATGTACCATGTCATGGCGGCATCCTTTAAACAGTACTGGAAACACCTGAGGTGAAGCTGCTCTCTTGTCGGTACTACTTGGCGAGCCATTACTGGAAAGGTTTCTAGGGTGGCTCCGTATTTTTTCATAAATTAAAGGCAATCCTCGGTAACTCTCCCACTAAAAGATTGTAGGAGGCTAATATGCATAGTCTTCAACGTATACTGTCTTTGAAAATACACTCTTAGCGTGTGTCTACAACCTAGAGGGGGGGGGGTGAATGGGTTGTTAATCGATTATTACCAATTTTTCGATTAGTCAATATTAAACAAATAACCCAATTAAATCAAACATACAAAATCAAGTGTAAAGTGCGGAATAATAAATAACACTTGATTTTTACATGGAAACCCTTAAACAAAGGGAAAAACCACGGGCTATCCTCCTAGCCACACACGATCCTCAAATCCACTATATGAGTAAAACGTTACACCCTCAAGTGATGCTCGGACTCTCACTCTAGATAACCTCAGGCTATGGACACTACCACTCGCCACTCTTGGTTCAATCCCTAGTGATATCCACTGATACACTACTATTGGCGTGAGCACCTCCTACTCTACCCGCAGGCCTTTTACAATGGATTCTTGACCGATGCTTGCCAACCACAACTTGGTTGCAAGACTTCAGTGCTTGTGCAACTTCACCCCGAAGCCACAAGACTTTGACTCAATGAAGAGAATTATGTGTCTATGTGATCATGTAAATGATGCTCAATGCAAATTATGCTAGACAACACAAATTGCTCAACTAGGAGTTTGTAGAAACAAATCCAAGTTGTCAAATGTCTAAATGCAAGGCATAAAGACTTAGCTAGATGTTATCAATAACAACCAATCCTAGCTATCACAAACAATCACAATGAATCAACAAGTATGCTCACAATGTGTTCAACATAAGCTTAGCATATATTCATGTGATTAAGACAAGACATTTAATCATTCACTAAATGCAAGTCTTAGACAAAAGTCTATCAACAAACAAACTCAATTAGATTTGTAGAAAATTTCCAACAAACTAATTGTTACACAAAATATGCATAAACATTCAATAAGCTTAACTAGTTGATTAAGAATCAATATATCAACCTAGTTATCCATGAATAACAAATAAATGTTTATGACCTAGCTTTTAGGCAAAAATGACCTAATCAATTAAGCTATCAAAATACAAACCCAATCATGTTATCAAGACTCATAAATATGCAATAATAGAGTCTAGGTATTTAATCATGCAATAAATACCTAATCTAGAGTAAGAAGAACAATAAATGATATTCAAAGAAGTTCTTGCTTACCTAGTCATGAAACAATGAAGACCCATGCTCAAATGATGTTGAATGATGCAAGATGGAGATGGGTTTTGGGTTTGGAGAGTCAAAGATGCTTTCTTGAAGCTTTCTCTCTCTAGGAGCTCTAACCTCTCTCTACAAATGAATTTTTGAGCTCTAGGTCGGCCAAGAAGAGAAGAGGAAGAATATATATGAAGCCCTAGTTAAAACTACATCATTTTGAACTTGGGAACCAGAATCCCGTCAAATCCGCTTGCTAGACCGCGGCACAGGTAAGTGTCCAGACCGCGGTACATACAGCAGTGCACCGTCTGGACAACACCACGGTTAGGACCGCTGTGCGTGCAAGTGCACAGGCCGCGGTCCACGTCGCGCATGACGCACTGGAGAATACCGCTCCGTGCGCCGCTGTGCAAGCAAAGCCTGCCGAGCGGTCTAGGCCGCGCCAAAGGGAAAAATCCCTTTTTAACACTCAAGACAAAAGTCAATCTTACATGAATGTTGTGCAAGTGTGAAGTGAGTGAGATGCACACAGTGAAGCACAATTAACATGTCAAACATGTTATCAACTAAGATACAATGCAAGATATGATATCTAATGTAAGCTAGTGAGTGTTTTAGAAAAGGATGCACACTTATGCAAACAATAAAGAACACAAATGCAAGATAAACAAAACATGCATGAAGTGTGTGTGTGTGTGCACCTAAACTCTTCAAGAGACAAAGTCAAGTGAATATACCTTTTGCTCTTGAAGTCATGGAGAGGCTTGGAAGCTTGCCAATACGGACCTAAGCTACCCATTACACAATCATCCCCAATGTGGTGGTTTGTCATGAAATAAGCCAATCATAAAATCAAGGTCCTTACAGTCTTGTCACATCATCAATTACTATGGCAGTGGGCGCATTACCTATAAACGGGAGTGTGTACTAGCCCATGGTGAGACCTAGCTGTTCATATCCATGTGCACTGCCCTTATGCTCTCGAGCCTGCTGCTCATTCTGATTCTGATCGTTTCTGTCTTCCCTATTCTGCCCAGGGTAATCCATAGGAACACCGGCTTCCATGTTTCCCTCTAACTGACCGGCTCTTCTACCCAACTAATTTATGTTGTCGATAACTGGCAACACTGTTCCTCTTAATGATCTTCTTCCGTGCATAAACCTAGAATCCTGAAATTTCAAAAACAAATAACGCACGACGTAAACGAGAAACAATCAATTATTCGTGTATTCCATTTGTTATGAGTAGCTAAATCCCGTTAAGGGATTGATGTGATTCACTTGTAAATATGGGTATTTGTAATGAACTCAATCTCTTTTATTAAAATCCATCCCATTTGTTCTATTCAATGTTTTACTTGATTTCAAAAGCAATTTGTGTTTGATTGTACATGGCTCTCTTCATGAGTTGTTTGAGAAATTATATGTGTAGAGAATCAAGTATACATGATGCTTGGCTCTCTAAGCTCAATTGAATAGGAGGATTGAACAAAGGTACATGACCTAAGTAATATTTGGACTTAGTAATCTCACCCTATTCTAATCTTTCATGGGTAATCAAGACTATACATCTAGGATTGTTTGCATGTGATAGATTAAGCATCAACCTATACATGATGGGTTAGTGATTTTTAACAAAGAGATGTGTCCTTTATGTGATAGATGTTCTTTCATTGTATAACCAATTGTGGGTGGCCAATGCTATACATTATGGTTTGGGCACTCACAAGAGGTAAATAATCACTCATATACATCCTAGGGTGGTTACATTAGTTAATGACAATCATTGTGAGTTCATTCCTTACCCATTGTTTGCTAGTTGAATTCATCAATTCCTTAATCCACATATCACATATCCATACCCTTTTAGAATAGTACATTTTAGTGCATTTTAGCTTAGTTTACATTTTAATTTTAATTTTTCTCCAAAACCATATCAATTTACTTTTCTAGCATTTTTAACTAAAGCATTAATTTTCTCATAACTATCCCTCGATCTCTGAGGAACGATACCCATACTTGCCACATACTAGTTTTATACTTGTTTGAGTGCATCTTGGGATCTTATAAATTTGTTTGAATTGTGCATATCACGGCATATAAAATATAGC
Source organism: Dipteronia sinensis (assembly GCA_033220585.1). NCBI lineage: Eukaryota > Viridiplantae > Streptophyta > Magnoliopsida > Sapindales > Sapindaceae > Dipteronia > Dipteronia sinensis. The sequence continues at coordinate 26,667,357 of CM065642.1, forward strand.
ACGTTCAAGTACCGTGACCTGCCCACGCGACGTTACCAATCTCGGGAGATAGCCAGGAAGATCTTGTGGTTCAAATCAGGAAGCATATCGAAAAGAAGAAAGAGCCTACAAACGTTGGTATGAAATAGTTTCATCTCTTTCTTATTGTTTTTTGATTATTACTGTACAATTGGTTTAATTGATGATTGTATTGAAATTTTAAAAACCTCATTCCGCTGCACAATCCAAAATGTGGAACCTACAAAATGGTATCAGAGCCAATTTTGTACAGTATAATAGAATACGATTGCTCCAAAGTGCATGTATGAATGTGTAGGCACTTTCTAATGATTGTATGATGTTTATTTTTTTATAAACATTGTTGATCATTAATTGTATGGTACAATGGGTTTAGGGTTCTTATTAAAGGTTGTAATATTTTTTTCAATGTAATATTAATGCATGGATGTATTTTTATTATTTTTATTTGTTGTATTTTCTTTGTTGCATTTTTTATGCTTTGTATTTTATTGTAAAATATGTATGAAGAAATCCGACGAAGAAGACAAATGGCGAAAGAGCAAAATCAAAAACAGTTCACGGACACAGTTCACGAGGTATGGTTCACGTGGTATTGTTCACAGGCACTGTTCATGCGGTTTTGTTAGCTCAGTATTGTTCCACGGTACTGTTTACACAGTACTGGTGCGGGCAGCCTACGTGCACGAATGACAGATATGCGCGAAAGCGTTATGGGCTTAAAATTCGCGACGTTAGGGTTTCTGAATTTGCAAAAAGATTTTGGGCTGAATTTTATTTTTTATTACCTTAGGCCTCAAGTACAGTGTTAAAGTAACACTTGGGCTTTAGGTTTGATTCATGAGATGGATCCCAATGATAAAATAATTTATTTATTTTTTCTTAATCAAGTTGGACTTGGTTAAAAGCCCAAATTAAGAAAAACCCAAAAGACTTGAAGAATCGTGGAGATTACTTGAAGACCAAGGAATGCCTTGGATAACTTTTGTAATTAGACTTTTTTTTAAGTTAAATAACTCATTATACTCGGCCAACTCATGTATGCTTTTATTATGAGATAATTAAAGCATTTTCATGCATATACATATCATTTAGATTAGGTGTGCCTACATATATATATATATATGTTGATATGTCATACATGCATTACAGTTTTCTATATTATGTGTTTACTTTTAATTTGATTAAAATGGGCTATTCACATAATTGGCTATAAGCTAATGGGATTAGTTTTTATGAGTAAAAACTTGGTGATTCTCATTAATTACTAATCTATTAAAGTGATTAATTACTTAGATTAGTAGGGTTCATTATAAATATTAGGTTTAATTCGATCAAGCCCATAATTATAATTGGACCTAATAATGTTGTTAATAGCCAAATTTGGCTAGGGACCAAAGGGAAATTTTCCACCCCCTAGTCTGACCCTAGGCCCGAGGTTATCCACAAGGGACCGCGGTTCCCAAAGTCGAGCTACTGGTACCACCCCACAGAAATAAAAGGTGAGCTCCTGAAACACCTGGGATAGAACCCGGAGCGATCAGATAGAGCCCGCACCACCAAACCAGGAATCGGGAAGCTCCCCGAGGTCGAGACTACCTCGCAACCTCTCCAGAAGCTCGCCTAAACCCTGCTATCATAGAGGAGTGTCTACAGGGGGGCTGCATTAAGCTCCAAGAGATCAAGGGAGGTCAGGCCGAGCTCCTGGCTAGACTAAGCTCATGAATACCGAAGCCAAGACACTAATCTACCTCGCTATCTGATCTACCTCTCCATACGAGACAATACATACCATATTTGACGACCTCTATGAGGGATCATGCTATGAAGATACGAAGATACATTGGATCATATCTAGAAACATTAAGTACGTGCAGAACAAGTAATAGAGTCCAAAAAGGAAACAAACTAATCTCTACCAAGATATTCTCAACTCAGCTATTAACGCAAAGTCAATGACATTTAAATAAGAGATCCCGTCCGATAAGGAGGGAAGGGACTGAGAAAATCAAGGGGATAATCAGTTGGTTTAACCTACCAAATCTATGTATAAATAGGAAAAAGAGAGAAAGAGAAAGGGACTACTTTTCGACAGGCATACGACATGAACCCTGCTACACTACAGAAAAATGGAGAGCGTTTGAGAGATATTTGTACATGATATATCATTGATAATGAGAAGATTTACATTCTTTCTTTTTGGCATTAATACTAGTATCCTTTATCATTTGAGCAAGCACTGTTTAGAATACATTTGACCTTGGCCACCACCTCCGTGGTAATGGTCTTGAGGGTGTTAATTGAGATTTCTCACTCCGAGCAAATTTTCCATTAGCAAATGTGTTTAGTTTTAATAGTTAAAACTTGGTAAATACACATTTAATAATTCTAGTCTTAGTAAATAGTTTACATAGATTAGAATTATCACTAATGAACTAGATTTTTTTAAGAGTTAAAAATCATATTAGTTTATTAGTTATTGGAATAGGATTCTAATAATTTGTGATTAATGCACTAGACGTTTAGATTGAAATTAGCCATTTAATGTTGTTTAATCTAGATGCATTAATATTAATAGAAAACCCTAATTATAAAATAGTGAGTGAGAGAGGGATCAATGACATTATTTCCCGCGGTCTCCATCATTAGTTCAACACCGTGAAATTCGAGTGGGGCCTCGTGACGGCTTTGCTTTCATCCTCCCTAAGGAGGGTTTCCATAAGAATCAATACCAAGGTTGACTTCCTAACGGATAGGATTTCTGAGGGGATTTGAGGATTGACCGACCCTAAGGCGGCAATTCTCGAGTTAAGCTCATGAGATCTAAATTGATGGGTTATGCTCACAAGGTTTTAATTAATTTGGTTAATTAAAAAACCTGACTAAATCAACAATGGTTGAATGATATTGGAATAAGAGTTATTCTGGTATATCATTTGATTGAGAAGGTATCGATCCAACATGCAAGAATTTGACCGACCCTAAGGTGGCACTTACTTATGGTATGTACGATTGTCGTGGCATAGAAACATTGTTTTCTTAGGGTTGTTCTTGTTCATTAAACATTTTCATGCATCATGTTTAATTTTATGCCGAACATTCACACATGTTTTGAATGTTCGTGAGGCATATCAAAAATGGGTTTCATCAGATGAGAAATCCCGAACATATTTGTACGCTAGTATGACAAACGTGTTTGTCACTAAGCACGAAGCAATAGGTACTGTATTTGAAATAATGGAGTCATTGCAGGCTATGTTCGGGCAGCCCTCTGATCAAAAGCAGGCACGAAGTTGTACGTTCCGCAATGCTTGCTCAGATGAAAGAGGGCACATTTGTTCGAGAACATGTCCTGAACATGATGTCCTATTTCAACACGGCAGAATTGAGAGTCAATTTTTGAGCGTATAGAACCAAAGAAAAGAAAAACAAACCCTAGAAAGAGTTCTAGGATTTACGGCCAAAGAAAGAAAAAAAAATCTTTTTTTCTTCTTTTCTTCATCCTCTTTGTTCTTGAGTACCGTGACGCGCCCACACGCTGTTACCAATCCCGGGAGATAGCCAAGAAGATCTTATGGCTCAAATCAGGAAGCAGATCGAAAAGAAAAAAGATCCTACAAACGTTGGTATAAAATAGTTTCATCTCTTTCTTATTGTTTTCAATTATTACTGTACAATTGGTTTAATTGATGATTGTACTGAAATTTTAAAAACCTTATTCCGCTGCGCAATCCAAAATCTGGAACCTACAATGAGCACTCACCCTTGACCCATTTGGTCTTGCGTGCACTAACACAAAAATTATCACAATCTTTCTTGACTACAATGTTGAACCTAAAATAGAGATTTTCAACAATTTGATTCATAAAAATATCATTGATGCTCATCTCCTCAATATTGTTAGCAACACATGCTTTGTCAAGATTCATATGATCAACACTCTTCTTCATCCAATGTTTCTCAACATGCTTTGTAACAACAACATGCATCAACTTCTAATGCCCTAGCATGCTTAAATTTAAGATCAATCTCTTTATCTCTAGATGCATATCCTATTTTGTAATATTCAATATACTTATAGCAGTTGGGCTTGATATGGCCACGGTATTGCAAAAATGACAAATAGGAATAAATGAAGAGATAATACCTTTTGGATTTGAAGAAGCACTAATGGGAGTTTGAGATGATACCTTGCTTTTCTTTTTACCTTTGGCTTTGTGAAGATTGTTCTTAGGAGACTTTTTTGACTTTCTTTCCATTTGACTTGCTTGAAGGAAGTGATGCTTCCATAAGCTTCTCATCAACTACCAAGCGACTAGAATCTCGTAGAGGATTTGCAAGAGCCATAACTTTATTCATATTGAACCAGCCACTAGTTAAGTCCTTAATGGCTTGCCTGGCAATGTCGAACTCCTCAAGGTATTCTCGCTCTTTATCCTTCAAGATAGAAGCAATCTCCATATTTTCAAAGACAAGTTTTTCAATCTCTCTAATCCTCTTCTAGATATCATTCTTTTCACACATTAGCCTATGAGAGGTTTCAACAAACTCATCCACTTGGTTTTGATCAAATCATCTTTCTCCTTAACTTAGCTCAACACCTCATCCCTTTCTTTTTCAAGGCCCTTTATTTTAGCCAAAAGTTTGAGATTAGTTGTATTAGAACTAGAGCACTCTTGATGACTTTGATCAACCTCCTTATCAATGGATACTTTACAACCAATCTCTAGCTTTGAGTACGCAACCGTAAGAGCAATAAAGTTACTAACGTGTTCTTCTTCATAAGTGGACTTATCAATTGAGCTTTCATCATCACTTGAGCTTTCATCACTCCAAGTGACCGCCATAGCTTTGCCTTTCTTATCCTCCTTAATCTTTTCATTAGTGAACTAGCTCTTTTACTATGCCATTAATAGAAATCACAAGTTCAAACAAAATTTATTAAAAAAAACCGAAATATGCAATCAAAATGTGTGGAAACGAATAGAACGGCAAGTCGGGTATCGTTCCTCAAGGATCAATTGCTAGCTAATGACCAAATTGAATGCTCTAGAATAGTTTTGCTATAAAAGTAAAATTGCAATGAAAGTAAAATAATGGATTGATTTGGAAAAGTTGATTAACTAAAGGCAAGCCCACTATTAAACTAGTTAAACTAATTAAACTAAAGCTAAAATATAACTAAGTTAGTAAATATGTGAATGAATGATAATAGAACTAAAGAATTGATGGATCTGATAAGAAAACAATGGGCATGTAAAAGACCCTCATGAACATACATCAATCTTTTGCAACCAATCTAAAGTGTATAGTATTGGTTGTATATCCATTATGAGTGTCCAATCTAGAGTGTATAGTATTAACCACCCACAAGTGATTTTACATGAATGCACATCTATCAAATAAGGGGCTAATCTATTTATATTGTCACCAATCTAGAGTTTACAGTATTGGTGCTTAATCTCTCACAAGTTATCAACCTAGAGTGTATATAATTGATTACCCATTAAAGATTAGATAAAAATTGAGATTATAAAGTCTGGATTCCACTTGAGGAGTGTACTCTTGTGTAATCCTTCCATTCAATTATGCTTAAGAAAACCAAGTAGAGTGTATACCTAGTTATCCACTAAAATAATTTCTCAACAAACTATCAACGACAGTAGGGTTCAATCTATGGCAAATTCATTTTTAAAATCAATTAAACCAAAGAATGAAACATACTTGATAGATTTAAGATAAAGATAAAGTTAATTACAATGCCTAAGGTTCACAAATGAACTGCATCAACCCTTTAGTGGGGATTTAGCTACTCATAGTCATACACTAAGAGATGAGAATGAGAATAGACCTATGAAGAGATTCTCCTTCCTTTAAGCTTCAAATCCAAGCTCATATTGCTCCTGTTGAGTAGCAATCAAAGAGATGATGTGTGGATTTTGGATGTAATGGGAGAAAATGATTCCTAGATCTAAAGAGAGGAAAAGTCAGAAAAATGTAAGTGTGGGCGTGTGGCTGAAATCAGACAGGATTCTATTTATAGGATTCCCGAAATAGGTCTGAAATGCTGATATGTCGATGTCTGACGGACGTAGTGCGCAAGTAGGGTACCCGTATGGTGACTTTGTGCTTCAAATCTGCTTTCTGGCTTTTGATGTTTGCACGGGTAATGACCCGCTCAGTACCCGAGTTCTGGGCAATTTCAGGGACTGGTCCTCCAGTGCGCGGTTGGTAAGCGGGTGAAGACCCATGCACTGGGCAAACTTCAACCTCCCCTCCCTGTGTACGGGTAGTGCGCGGGTAGGGTACCCGTGCAGTACCTTCGTACTGAAGCTTCAATTCATCAGTGACTTGGCCTGTTTCCGCACGATCTTCCCGTTTTCCTAACTCTGATATCCAAATTGCACCATTGACCCATTTTTGCACGAAAGTCTCGATTTCTTCTACTAACACTCAAATTGCATCGAATACCTACGAACGCTACAAAATAGCCCATAAGACACACAAACACACGTGAAAACGAGACAAAGGTTATGGATATGAGAGCCAAAACATAGTACAATTTTGGCACGATCAATTAGGACAATTTGAGGCCTAATGTCCAAATATTTTACACTTAAAGCATTGAACCTTGTTATTGCTCCTAGCTTGACCATTCCTGTCTTTCCTTGGAGTAAATGACTTCTTAACTTCCCTTCTTTTAGAAAAGTTGCCACTAGGCTTGGCACCTCTTCTCACTAACTTCTTAAATTTTCTAACCAATAGTACCATCTCTTCATCATCATCATCGTTTTTTCTCCTCACTGGCCTTGAGTACAATTCCCTTGCTCTTGGCTTTAGGTTTCAAGCTCATTTCGTAAGTTTGAAATGACCCGAGCAATTCATCGATGCCCATGCTATCAACATCCTTGCTTTCTTCAATAATGATCACCTTAGCCTTGAACCTTTTGGGTAATGACCTCAAGATCTTCCAATTGAGACGTTCTCAAGGGATTGGCACACTAAGCACTTGGCATTGATTAGAAATGTTTAGAAGTTTGAATTGGAAGTCTTGGAATTTATCTTCTTCACCCATTTGCAAATTTTTGAATTGTGATGTGAGCATTTGAAGTCTTGATTTCCTAACCACCATAGTTCCTTCATTGGTAACTTGGAGAGCATCCCATGTTTCCTTGGCGGACTCTAGGTTTTGAATAAAAGTGAATTGATGACTATCTACTCCTCCAAAGATAACATTCACCGGATGATGATGCCATTTTGCCAATTCGAACTCATTCACGGTCCATTCACTCCTAGGCTTTGAAACCACATATCCATCTTCGAGCATCGTATTTAGAGGAGATTATCCCTCTTCTACCATCATCCAAGCTTTCTCGTCGATGGAACAGATGTAAGCTTACAGCCTAAGCTTCCAAAAGCCGTAGTTATAACCCATGAGTAGATGAGGTATAGAGTTGGAAGCACATTCGGATATTGTTTCCTGTTGAAGAGCCATGACTTCAAAAACCTTGCAATTTATCGTGATTGTATCTTGGATTTCATAAATTTCCTTTTAACAACCCGCTCTAATACCAATTGAAATATATAAGCACGATTAAATTGACAAAAGCTAACCTAGATTGGGGTTATGTTTTTAACCTTTTTTTAACCCTTTGAAACAAAGAAAAGTTTGTCCCTCTAGATAGCTTGTATCACAACATATTAAAGATATGAAAGCTCACATAGACTATTGAAAAGCATATTATTCAATTAGGCATGTCAATTAAAGTTTACAATTTGTAAGTGAAGAGATCACACTTAAGACATAAATCAACAAGACTTGTATCAATATATATGTATATATGTCCAATAAATACAAGTACAAATGGAAGAATTTTTATTTAGAAATAAGTCAATTTACCATTATATTTACAACTTTGATCAAGTCACATACACTAAAATGAGAAGAAGACCCTGAACGAACCTTTTTGCTATGTCGTCAATAGAAAATGCTAGTTCAAAAGAAATTTAAAAAAGACCTCAAATGTGCTCAAAATGCTTTTAAAATGAGTATAATGGCAAGTGAGGTATCGTCCACAGGGATCGTGTTAACGAAAATTTAGCTCGGGGCAATAAATCTCAGTTAGCACCCTCGAGATCATTACCACATAGGTGATGACCAAGGTAGAACGTATATATATATATATATATATAACAATGCCTAATGAAATGGCAAGGAAACAACGATATTATTAGCTACTCAAAAGAATCAAAAAAGGCTTCCTCTATTGATAATAAGTGATATACATCTCTCTCTCTCTCTCTCAAATTGATCTCACTTTTCTCTAGGGTGCAGTTGGGTACTTGTTGTGTGCCTGTCGAATAGTAGTATCCCCTATTCAGAAGGAGGAAGTCCCTCCTTTATACAATGTCTTCGTAGGTTAAACTAATTGATTCTCCCCTTGAGTTTCTCCATCTCTCCCCTGCTTATCGGACGGGATTTTCATTTTAAATGTTATTGACTTTGAGTTAATTGCTGAATCGTGGATATCTTGGCGGAGATCAATTTGCTTCCTACTTGGACTCTATTATTTGTTATGTACGCATGTAATGTCTTGAGATATGATCCTGTGTGTCTTCAGGTCTAGCATGTTCTCCCATAGGGATCGTCGAATATGGCATATAATATAGCGGGGTACATCAAGTAGTGAGGTAGATCAGTGTTCTAGCCTTGATATAAAGGAATTTCGTCTAATCAGAAGCTAGGTCTATCCTCCCTTGACCTTTTGAAGCTAGGTGCGGCCTCCTGCGGACACCTTACTATGTCAGCGAGGTACTGGCGAGCTTCTGAAGAAGTTACGATGTAATCCCGACTTCGGGGGGGATTTCCTATTTTCAAGTTCGGTGACGCGGGCTTGATCTGATCATTCCTGGCTCTCTTCCAGATGTTTCTGGAGCCCGTCCTTGTTCCTGCGGGGCCGTACAGTAGCTCGGCTTTAGGTAACATGGTCTCCTGGTGGATGATCTCAGGCATGGAGCCAAGCCTAGAGGGTGGAAAATTTCCCTTTGGTCCTTAGCCAATTTTGGCTATTAACAGAAGTCCCCTCTGACTTGAACACCGGTTGTCGAGCTTAGGGTTGGAGTCAGATTTTTTATTTTATTTGGAAAATCTTTCCTTCTTTACCGTTACCAGAATATTGGGGAAATCTTCTCATTAACTGCGTAAGTGATGTGGCGTGAACTGACTAATTTATTTCTGAATTAATCTGGTTGGGTTACGACAGTCCCCGAGATTCTTTACCGTTACCATAATCTTGGGGAGATCTCCTCATTAACTGTGCAAGTGACGTGGCGTGAGCTGACTAACTTGTTTCTGAGTTAATCCGGTTACGTTACAGCAGTCCCCGAGATTCTTTGTGATCTCAACTGAAGATCTCGACAGCTCGTGCTGCTGCCCTCTTGCCTATATATACTTGTTTATCTCAACGTCTTTCTTACATCTCTCAAACTCAAATTTTTCCCAATATATACTTTCTCTCATAGCCTTTCTCTCAAGCTTATCTTTTTCTTCATTCTTCATCCTTACTGACTTCATCATGTCGAAAACCACTCATGATTCAGTTGACTCCATAGTTGACTGCGAGGAGGTCTTTAGCCTTGCCCTAGGGAAACGGGCAAGGAGGAGCTTAGACAGCGACGATTCCCCGCCCAACCCGCAGCGTCAGCGATCGAACAGGAATGTGTTCATTGGGACCGGGTTTTCTAACCATCCTGACCACCCTTTGGATATAGCCGATGACGACTCCGATAAAGAGGTGGGCGTCGACACCGCGGGGGAGCATCGAGTCCCAGCTTCCGGCCCCCCCTTGGAGAGGCTTCCTCCCTATGATTTCAGTGTTATCTCTGATTCCATCGTTGATCCGGTCGTGATTGACCGTTTGAGGTCGAAGTATGGTATTCCCGATAGCGTTTCCATCTATGTACCTCCCAAGGGTTATGAGTTCTTCGACCCCCCTAAGAGCGACCTTCCAATTCATGTCGCGGCTCTCGAGAATGGGGTTAGGCTCCCCCTCCATCCTACTCTTCGGCGAGCCCTCAACGCCATCCAGCTTGCTCCCCTCCTGTTGACGCCCGGCTTCTGGAGGCATTTGATCGGTTTCCTCGTGCTATAGAGGGAACAATGCCAGCTAAACAAGGTGACGAGAGAGCCTGGAGCGAAGGAGCTAGCCTATCTTTTCCAAATCAGGAGTCTATCTGGCGCTTCTCGAGGTCGGTTTTACGCTAAGGCCAAGAACAAGCTCAACTTTGTTATTCCCGGCGCTTCGAAGAATGACCCCGCCTGTAAGGAAGAATGGATCCTTGCGAGGGATGATTGAGGGAGCTCGATTTTCATTGGAGGGCATGAGTTCGAGGTTCCCACAGCTTTCAGTGACAAACCCTCGTGGGATCGGGACTCCCTGCCCTCTGAGTCTGAAGCTATTTTAAAGGCTATTTTAGCCAGGAACTACTTGAACCTGAAGTTCCCAACCACTGAAGCCTTCGATCCTCATAGGGTGAACCAATACATGCAGATCTCAGACGCTACTCCTCGTAAGTGTCATTGAATTGCCTTGCCTTGTCTTGTTGATTAGCTTGGTTCTGACATTTTCCTTTTTGATTTGTTTACTCACAGTTTTTGTCGTTGAACCAGCTTCCTGCGACATCCAACGTTCTCCTCAAGCTAGAATTCCTCTTCCCTTTGCTGGGGTCGCACCAGCTCTTACTCCATCTACCTCCCCAGCTAGGTCGAAGATGGCCAACCTTGAGTCGCGGGCTTTCTGGGCTTTGGGTAAAGCTCTTCAGGCTGTTGGTCCGACTGCTTCTACCCGTTCTGTTATAGTCGCTAAAGTTGCTACCTCCTCGATTCACCCTTCTGATTCCGCTGCGCTTCCAACCCCCCAAGCTTCGGAGGATTTTGGAAGGGGTGTCGTAAGGATTCCTTCCAGCCGTTCCTGCCCTCAGTCAAGCTCGACGGGGAAGGACGAAGTCCTGGAACAATTCATCGCATCTTGTCCGGGCTGGTGGGATCTCTAGGATGGCTCCATGCCCGTGGATGTCCTGATCACCAAGGGGTCTGCTATCTTAGCTGAGGTAATTGCATTTCCCTCACACTGCTTCTGCTAATTTGTTCAATCTCTAACTCTGGCTTTGTCTTTTGTAGGCCTTCAAGTTTAATGTAGTGATGGGCCAGCAAGTAGCCCTCATTCGCGACCGGGCTGCAAAAGCCAAAGCTGAAGCCGAGAAAGCCATGGGATTGCTCAAGCAGGCTCAGTCTTTAGTGGAAGAGATGACCTCCAACCAGAGAAAGGATGAGATCGAGATGGCTGAGCTTCGTTGTGACCATGAGAGGACGAAGCAATCTTATGATCAAGAGCGTCTTCAATCTACTTGGCGGGCCAGACAGAGGGATTCTTTGAAAGCTGAGGCTAAAAAGTTGGACCTCGAGAATCAGGCTTTGATTTCTCAGGTGACCAAGCTGCAAGCTGACGCAGAGACCTCCTTCAGCGATGGATACTTCTACGCTTCCATTCAGACCGTAGAAGCTCTCCCTCTTCCCTTTGACCTGTCATCTATTGCCAGTTGGGATAGACAGGAAATAATGATTAAAGCTGCTGAGCTATCTCGCCCTGATGGCGACGAGGCGGTTCCTTCAAGCCAAGTAGGAGCTGGAAAACAGCCCATCCAGACATGTCCTCCATTTTCTCCTCTTACCTTTACTACTGTAAGTTCCTCATATTTTGATTGGCTTATTTCGTTGACAAACCACATTGGGGATTATTCTTTGTAAGGGGAATTTAGGTCTCTTGAGTGTGATCAAGCTTCAAGGACATCATCTCTCTCAAAGAGCACTTCAAAGGTATCTCACTAGTTTAACTTTCTTTGAAGAGATCTAGTTGCACACACTCACTTGCATGCATTATTGTTCTTATCTTCATATCATTGAATGATGTATTGTATGCCTCTTTTCACTCTCCACACTTGCACATTTTGCACATCACTTAGTGTGTTGAGTTTGCCCAGAAAAGACAATTTCTTCTCTTAGCGCGGCCTAGACCGCTTGGCAAGACTTGCTTGCACCGCGGCACACAGAGCGGTATATCTCAGCAGTGTCATGCTTCGTGTACCGCTTCCTGTACACTTGCTCGCAAAGCGACCCAAGTCGCGGTGTTGTCCAGTAAGCCTCTGTTGCCCATACCTCGGCCTGTACACCTGCATGCACAGCGACCTACACCGCGTTGTTATCCAGACGGTGCACTGCTGTGTGTACCGCGGTCTGGACACTTGCCTGCGACGCGGTCCATCTAGCGGTATTGACGGGATTTCGTGCCCTAAGTTCAAAACGAGGCTGTTTCAACTAGGGCTCCTATATATATGCTCTATCTTCTTCCTTACTCGTTTCAATGAGTTGAAGAAGCCATTTTTGATATGCCAAGCTTTCCTTAGAGAGAGAAACTCCCAAGAACTCATCTTTACTCAACCAAACACAAATCCATGTGCATCTAACATCTTCAAGCATCATCTCATCATGGATTCTTCTTGCTTTCATTGACTAGGTATCTTGAACATGCCCTAAATCTCTTTGTATTTATTTATGTTCTTGTTTGCCTAGGGTTAGCTCTTTTATGTGATTTTATTGCATATCTTTATGTTTATTGGCATTTATAACATGATTGAGTTGTTGTTTGTTGGTTGAGAGCCTTGTTCATTAATAGCTAGCATTTAGGACGTTTTTACCCTTCTAGCTAAATCTAGCTAAATCTTCATGCATTTGCATTTAGATATTGATATCTAGGATTTGCATTTATTGACATCTTTAAATCCTTAGATAAGCATTTATTGTTGCCTAGCATTAATTGCATATTTGAATATCTTTTACATATTCACTTAGGTTGTTTAACCTCTTCATTGATTGTTAAGCTTTGTGACTAAGTGAGTTAGTGCACAAGCTTGTGGTCAAGAATCACTATTAAAGGCCCGTTGGGTAGATTGAAAGGGTTAGTGACCAAGTAGGATGTGACTTGAGGTCAACCTAGGTTGTAAACTTTCGTTCAAATAGTGGATTTGAGGACCGTTTGTGGCTAGAAGGATAGCCCGTGAGTTTTGCCCAGTTGGAGGGTTTCTCACGTAAATCAATCCTTGTGTTTTTATTGTTTTCCGCATATTTATATTGAATTGATTGATTGTTAATATGGAGTAGGATTATCGAAATTGATTAAGTCGAAAAGTTGGTAATATATCAACTAAAACCTATTCACCCCCCCCCCCCCCCCCCCCCCCTCTAGGTTGTATTAGACACACTTTGTGTATTTTCAATTGGTATCAGAGCGGGGTCCTAGATACACTTAGGTGATCCTTGCTCGTTGTGTGTCTTGCATTTTGTTTCTGTTTGTTGCATCATAAACATTCATCTCATTCATACCCAAACACTATGAGTGGGAACGGAAGTGGTAATGAGGGAGCCTCTAGCACAAGACCCCATTTGCTCACCGGAATAAACTATGCCTCTTGGAAAGGCAAGATGGAGTCTTACATTTGCCAAATAAATGACCGAGCATGGATGGCAATTGAAGATGGCTACACTCTTCCGGAAAAGATTCTTGAAGACGAAAGTGTAGTTCCCAAGCCAAAGTCGGAATGGTCAACTCAAGAGTTTGAAGCATCCAAGTGGAACAACAAGGCTATGCATGCTATTCTTTGTGCAATGGATGACAATCAGTACAAATTGATCCAAACAACAAGAATTGCAAAAGAGGCATGGGAGATTCTAGAGACGGCCCATGAGGGAACCGAGGTGGTCAAGGACTCCAAGCTTCAAGTCCTCCAAACATAATTCGAGCAAATTAGGATGGAGGAGGATGAGTGCTTCAACGACTTTCAAGTGAAGATGATGGACATAGTCAATCAAAGCCATCAACTTGGTGATCCCTATTCAGATAGGAGGATCAAGCAAAAAATTATGAGGTCGCTTCCAGCAAGATTTGAGTCAAAGGTGACGGCTCTTGAGGAGAATAGTGACTACAAGAATATTAAGCCAAGTAAAGTTATTGGAAGGCTTCTAGCATATGAGTCTAGATGGACTCCCACACATACACCTCAAAAGAAGCAAAAGAGCATTGCTCTGAAGGCTTCTAAGGTTGAGAAGGAGGAAGAAGACTCAAATGAAGAAATGGCCCTCATGGTGAAAAGATTCAAGAAGTTCATCAATTTTAAGAATAGGGGATTTGGATCCAAAGGAAAGGAAATAAAGAAGAAGACTCCTTTCAAGAAGTTTGAGTCAAGTGAAGACAAGCCCACAAGAAAAGGGATTCAATGCTTCGAATGTGGAGGCTTCGGACACATCTCCACGGATTGTGGAAATTTGAAAAATAAGAAGAAAGGAAAGGCCATGGCCGCCACGTGGAGCGATGGTGATGACTTGGAAGAAGAAGGAGAATCCTCAGATGATGAGGATCATGTGGCAAACTTTATTGCCTTCGCATCTTCTCTCAAGAGTAAGGAAGCAATAGATGATGAAGAGGTAGAGAAACAAAGTGAAGATGACTCTAGCTATGGTGACTCTTCATCCCATTCAACAAATATGGATGTAGGAGGAATGGATCTTGAAGGCTTCATTGAGCATTTTCAAAGCTCAAGATTGAAGATGAAGAAGGAGATTCAAAGGCTAAAAGGGGAGAATCTCAAGCTATCCACCGAAGCTACTCACTTAAATAAAGAAGTGAAGATAGCCAAAAGGAATGAGGAATTGATGGAAAAGGAGCTTGAAGAAGCTAGAGAGATCATTGCTAAGATGACTTCAAGCACGAATAAACTTGACCACATGTTGGGAGTTGGCAAGAGGCCAAGTGATAAGAAAGGTCTTGGCTATGAAAATGACAAGGAGACCTCATCCTCAAGCAAAATTGTGTTTGTTAAGGGTTTGGATAACAAAGAGCCTCCACCCCCACAATATCCTAGGAAGAAGATCGAACTAGGAGAGTGCTCTAAAGATCCTCAAGTCAAGGTTACACAAGGGAAACAAGCTCAAGCTCAATCAACAAGGGTGCATCAAGCAAGTTTCCCTCAACCGAAATACCATCAAGCCAGAAAGCAATTCATGCAAGGTCAATCAAGGAAGCAATTCATTCCAACTCAACAACAAAGAAGAAGAGAACCAATCCAACACCAAAGACAAGCTCATATGCGTGGGAAAGCCCCTTTGTACTCACAAGGGCATGGTATGTCTTCTTATTTTATTCCCACTTGTCACTTTTGTGGTGTTGATGGTCACATTAGACCAAATTGCTTCAAATACATTGAAATGTGTAGAATCAAGAGCATGATTGAAAGAAATAGAGCTAGAGCTAAAATGCATGACCCTAGGAAATCTAGAGTCAATGTGACTAATACCACTAGGAATGAGAACATTACACCTAGGTGGATTAGAAGGGATAACTATTCTTGCTATGTGGCTCAAATTGCCTTGAAGGCAAATGCCTCTAACACTTGGTATTTGGATAGTGGGTGTTCTAGGCATATGACGGGGAACAAGAGCTTTTTTAAATCCCTTGTCTTGGAGGATGGAGGATTTGTCACCTTTGGTGATGGATCTAGAAAGAAAGTCATAGGGAAAGGAACCATTTCCATTCCCGATTTACCCTCCTTGTCCAATGCTTTACTTGTTGATGGCTTGCAAGCCAATCTTATAAGCATTTCTCATCTTAGTGATGATGGACTCTCTGTATTGTTTAACAAAAATGATTGCTCTATTTTAATGCCAAATGGACAAACCTTGCTAAAAGGAAAGAGATCTAGTGACAATTGCTATTGTCTTGAAGCTAGTGCTATCTCTTGCAATATGTCCAAATGTGAGGAAATTGAGTTATGGCATCAAAGACTTGGCCACATGAACTATCGAGATTTGATAATCTTAGATAAGTTCAAGGTTGTGCGTGGCCTCCCTAAGCTTGGGAAGAAAGTCGATGGCGTTTGTGGACCTTGTCAACAAGGGAAACAAACCAAAAGTATGCACAAGAAAGGCAAGTATCTCGCCACCAAGGAGCCATTAGAGCTTCTACATATGGACCTTATGGGTCCCATGAAAACCGAGAGTCTCGGCGGCAAGAGATACATTTTTATTTGTGTTGATGATTTCTCTAGATTTACATGGACATATTTTCTTAGAGAAAAATCTGAAACTTTTGAAAAATTTAAAATGCTTTGCACTAAAATTCAAAATGAAAAGAACTCACACATTAAAAGCATTAAAAGAATTAGGAGTGACCATGGGAGGGAATTTGAAAATGCTTGTTTTGAAAGCTATTGCAATAGCTTAGGCATTTCCCATGAGTTTTCGGCTCCTAGAACTCCTCAACAAAATGGGGTTGTTGAGAGGAAGAATAGGGTCCTTCAAGAGATGGGCCGTGTGATGTTGCTTAGCAACAATGTCCCTAGGAACCTTTGGGCAGAGTCCGTCAATACGGCTTGCTACATAGGAAATAGAGTCTTCCTAAGGCCCGGTACTAGGCAAACCTCCTATGAATTATGGAAGGGTAGGAAGCCAAATATTAGCTACTTCCACTCATTTGGGAGCAAATGCTACATTCTAAATGACCGAGATCAACTTGGCAAGTTTGATGCCAAGAGTGATGAGGGAATTTTTATTGGCTATGCCCTTAATAGTAAGGCCTATAGAGTTTTCAACTTAAAAACTCGGAGTGTCATGGAATCATCTAATGTCGTCATAGATGATTGTAGGCCTAAGACTAGAGACCATGATGAGGAGGTCATTGTGCTTGATGATCCTTTCTTGGAGAAGAATGGTGAGACTTCAATTGATGTGAAGTCAAGCCTTGATGAAGAGGTCATCCAACCTCTTGATAAAGATCCATCTTTGGACTCTAAAGAACCCGCTCCATGGGTTAGACATCTCCACAATAAGAATGACATTCTTGGAGATGTGAATGAGGGTGTTAGGACTAGGCGTCAAATAGCTAATCAAATTAGCTATACTTGTTACACCTCTCAAATTGAACCCAAAAAGGTTGATGAAGCCTTGAATGATGAGTTTTGGGTTCTTGCCATGCAAGAAGAGCTAAACCAATTTGAAAGAAATGAGGTTTGGACTCTTGTTCCTAGACCCAAGGATACTAATGTCATAGGAACCAAATGGGTATATAGGAATAAGTCGGATGAGAATGGCAACATCGTGCGCAATAAGGCTAGACTTGTAGCACAAAGATACTCTCAAATTGAGGGTATTGACTTTGAGGAGACTTTTGCTCCGGTTGCCCGTCTTCAGTCCATAAGGCTTCTTTTGTCCATATCATGTGTGCACAAGTTCAAATTGCATCAAATGGATGTTAAGAGTGCCTTCCTAAATGGTTTCTTGCATGAGGAAGTGTTTGTCGAGCAACCCAAGGGGTTTGTGGATCCACACCACCCCAATCATGTCTATAGCCTCAAGAAGGCTTTATATGGGTTGAAACAAGCACCTAGGGCTTGGTATGAGCGCCTCACTCAATTTCTTGTTGAAAATGACTACACTAGAGGTAGTGTTGACAAAACTTTATTCATCAAGAGGAACAAGGATGAGCTTTTCATAGCTCAAATTTATGTTGATGATATTGTTTTTGGCTCCACTAACAAATCCAAAGTCCAAAAATTTGTTGATGTCATGTCTCATGAGTTTGAGATGAGTCTTGTTGGGGAGCTCAATTACTTCCTAGGTTTGCAAATCAAGCAATTGCATGATGGGATTTTCATATCCCAAGCTAAGTATGCTAAGAACCTAGTGAAGAAGTTTGGCCTTGAGAATGCCAAACATTGTGACACACCCATGAGTACCACCTTGAAACTAAGCAAGGATGATAGTGGCAAGAGTGTGGAACAAAGTCTTTATCGTGGTATGATTGGTAGCTTGCTTTACTTGACCGCAAGTAGACCCGATATAGCCTTTAGTGTGGGTGTGTGTGCTAGGTACCAAGCGGATCCCAAGGAATCCCATCTCTCCTCCGTGAAGAGAATTATTCGGTATGTGAATGGGACATCCAACTATGGGATATGGTACTCTTTTGACACTAATGCTAGCTTAGTTGGCTTTAGTGATGCAGATTGGGCAGGAAATTGTGATGATAGGAAGAGTACATCGGGCGGTTGCTTCTTCCTAGGCAACAACTCAGTCTCATGGTTTTGCAAGAAGCAAAATTCCATCTCTCTATCCACAGCTGAAGCGGAATACATAGCCGCCGGGAGTGCTTGCACACAACTCCTTTGGATGAAACAAATGCTTGTGGATTACGGCTTTGATCAAGGTATTCTTACCCTTTATTGTGATAACATGAGTGCAATTGACATTTCAAAGAATCCTGTTCAGCACTCTAGGACAAAGCATATAGACATTAGGCATCATTTTATTAGGGAACTAGTTGAAAACAAATGCATTGCACTTGAGCATGTGGGCACTAATGATCAACTAGCGGATTTATTTACAAAGCCCTTAGACTCAACTAGGTTCAAGTCACTTAGTAGGTCTATTGGGATTTGTCATATGCCTTGATGTGTTTTGGTGATTGACCCTAATGGGGAACTCAAGCAAAGAGAGCAACCTTGCAGGTTGGAATAAGCAAAAACTTGATCAACTTTATGCTTCTTTATTAATTGCTTGAGTATTCTTGGTTGTGCTTATATATATTCTTATATGGCTTTTTATTTAATAAGTGTGCCTTGCTTGATTTGTAATCCATGTCACCTCTATGTTCAAAAATGCATTTTTGGACTAGGAGATTTTGATTGGGAAAGTACACTTGAATGACCCATAATTTAACTCCATGACATGAGAACCTTTATTGACATGCTTAAAATAATATGCATGAAATTTTTTTTGTTTGCTCTAGTACAAAATATGTGTTAACGCAAATGAGAAGACTAAACCAAATAAAGATCTAGTATCCATGCAATAAACAAGGATATCTCATCCAAATTTAGTCTTCTCTCTTTATTAGTTGAACAAGACTACTATCATACGGGTATCCCACCCGGAAAAATCAAAAAGGGTGCAAAAGTCACTCATGTCTTGTTTTGCTCATAAGGTTTGATATAGTTGCTCTTTAAATTGAAATTCATTTTGAAAAACTATATCTTGTTTGCTTATAACAAAAGGGTATAAATTGGTTTGAATTCTTTTGGAAACCCTTTTGATGTTTGCTTTGCCAAATACCATTTGCTTGAACCATGATGTTACATGTCTTACATCCAAAGCAACTAAGTCACACATTTTCTTCTAAACAATAAAACCCTCAATGATTCTCTCTCAATTAATTGAGTTGCATAAAGTTGTTGTATATGATTATGCTCTTATCTTGCTAATAGCTCTCTTTGCTAAAGTGACCCGGTTAGGGAATACTCCTTTGCCTATCTCATGACAAAAAGGGGGAGTAATGTTAATGTGGTTTTATTTAAGGGGATTGCATATTTGGAGAGATTGTCCCATTGAGGGGGAGTAACCTATATAGGGGGAGAGCATTTGCATGTTGCATATTGAAGTTTTCTTTTATTATGCAAATTGCTCTTATTTATCTATCTCTCTTGATCACCTCACATACACTTGTCTTGGAAAGTGTAGTCTCTTTGTTTTTGTAAGGATGGCTATTCTACAAGGGCTTTAAGTTTTGAAGACCTAGTATCTAGGTATCTTTTTGTAATGTAGAATATCTCTTTGTTGACCTTTAGTTTTTATTTTTTTGTGAGGATGATTTGTGAGTGGTGGTTTTGTCACGAAATAGCCAAAGGGGGAGATTGTAAGTTCCTCATATTTTGATTGGCTTATTTCGTTGACAAACCACATTGGGGATTATTCTTTGTAAGGGGAATTAAGGCCTCTTGAGTGTGATCAAGCTTCAAGGACATCATCTCTCTCAAAGAGCACTTCAAAGGTATCTCACTAGTTTAACTTTCTTTGAAGAGATCTAGTTGCACACACTCACTTGCATGCATTATTGTTCTTATCTTCATATCATTGAATGATGTATTGTATGCCTCTTTTCACTCTCCACACTTGCACATTTTGCACATCACTTAGTGTGTTGAGTTTGCCCAGAAAAGACAATTTCTTCTCTTAGCGCGGCCTAGACCGCTTGGCAAGACTTGCTTGCACCGCGGCACACAGAGCGGTATATCTCAGCAGTGTCATGCTTCGTGTACCGCTTCCTGTACACTAGCTCGCAAAGCGACCCAAGTCGCGGTGTTGTCCAGTAAGCCTCTGTTGCCCATACCGCGGCCTGCACCGCGTTGTTATCCAGACGGTGCACTGCTGTGTGTACCGCGGTCTGGACACTTGCCTGCGACGCGGTCCATCTAGCGGTATTGACGGGATTTCGTGCCCTAAGTTCAAAACGACGCTGTTTCAACTAGGGCTCCTATATATATGCTCTATCTTCTTCCTTGCTCGTTTCAATGAGTTGAAGAAGCCATTTTTGATAGGCCAAGCTTTCCTTAGAGAGAGAAACTCCCAAGAACTCATCTTTACTCAACCAAACACAAATCCATGTGCATCTAACATCTTCAAGCATCATCTCATCATGGATTCTTCTTGCTTTCATTGACTAGGTATCTTGAACATGCCCTAAATCTCTTTGTATTTATTTATGTTCTTGTTTGCCTAGGGTTAGCTCTTTTTTGTGATTTTATTGCATATCTTTATGTTTATTGGCATTTATAACATGATTGAGTTGTTGTTTGTTGGTTGAGAGCCTTGTTCATTAATAGCTAGCATTTAGGACGTTTTTACCCTTCTAGCTAAATCTAGCTAAATCTTCATGCATTTGCATTTAGATATTGATATCTAGGATTTGCATTTATTGACATCTTTAAATCCTTAGATAAGCATTTATTGTTGCCTAGCATTAATTGCATATTTGAATATATTTTACATATTCACTTAGGTTGTTTAACCTCTTCATTGATTGTTAAGCTTTGTGACTAAGTGAGTTAGTGCACAAGCTTGTGGTCAAGAATCACTATTAAAGGCCCGTTGGGTAGATTGAAAGGGTTAGTGACCAAGTAGGTGTGACTTGAGGTCAACCTAGGTTGTAAACTTTCGTTCAAATAGTGGATTTGAGGACCGTTTGTGGCTAGAAGGATAGCCCGTGAGTTTTGCCCAGTTGGAGGGTTTCTCACGTAAATCAATCCTTGTGTTTTTATTGTTTTCCGCATATTTATATTGAATTGATTGATTGTTAATATGGAGTAGGATTATCGAAATTGATTAAGTCAAAAAGTTGGTAATATATCAACTAAGACCTATTCACCCCCCCCCCCCCCCCCCTAGGTTGTATTAGACACACTTTGTGTATTTTCAACTACTTCAGGTCCCGAGGAGTCTTCCAATAAGGTTCTGTCTTCTCGATCCGATGGGGACCAGTCAGAAGTTGAGGAAGGGGCTAGGAGCCCGTCTGAGGAACCCTCTATAATGGAGATGGAGGTCGATAGGAGCCAGACGGGGTCCATGGCTACCCTTCTTGATGCGGCTATCCCGCCTGAGGTTATGGCAGTGATTAATGAAGTCTTGGAGGAAGATCCTGCTGACCAACAGGTGGAGCCTCTAAATGGAGGGATTGTTGGCGAGGATAACCAAGATGGACAACTACCTGAATGGGGGGTCTATTGCGAGGATCGGCGTGAAGGAGGAGGATCGGCAGAGGAAAATCAAGAGAGTTCCAAAGCTTGAAGCAG
Organism: Dipteronia sinensis; assembly: GCA_033220585.1. Taxonomy (NCBI): domain Eukaryota; kingdom Viridiplantae; phylum Streptophyta; class Magnoliopsida; order Sapindales; family Sapindaceae; genus Dipteronia; species Dipteronia sinensis. The sequence goes on from CM065642.1 coordinate 26,689,101, forward strand.
TTCGTTCATGACTTGTCTTGATTGCCAGGAAAAGGGGGTGGGCACCTCGTTTTGCTCTTATTTAGTTTAGCTTTCTCTTTTTCCTTTTTTTCTTTTTTTTTATAGCCCGAGCTCGGGGGTTGGGCTTCCCGTTGGATAGATGTAGCCTTACCGGGCGATAGGCTCCTCTTATCTTTAATGAGAAATCAACTCGCTTTGAGAACTCTTGTTTCATTCCTGGTCTTGAATAGGAACCAGAATTGCATCCGCATCAACAATTTGTTCATACTTCATTAAAACTTTGGTAGTAAATTCTTATTATGTTGATCTTGATCGTGCGTACGAAAACAAATATTTGTTTTTAAATCCGTCTTAGGAGAGGTAGCCCGATTGAGGCATCAAGAAGGCTGTTCAACTATTTCCTAGTCTCGAGATCTGGATGGCAACTATGCTCTTACACTCAGACCCTTCTTGGGGGTGGCAGCCCGACCAAGGCATCAGGAGGGCTATTTTAGCTATTTCCTGGTCTCGAGATCTGGATGGCAACTATGCTCTTACACTCAGACCCTCATTGGGGGTGGTAGCCCGATCAAGGCATCAGGAGGGCTATTTTAGCTATTTTTGCTATTTCAGCTATTTCCTGGTCTCGAGATCTGGATGGCAACTATGTTCTTACACTCAGACCCTTCTTGGGGGTGGTAGCCCGACCAAGGCATCAGGAGGGCTATTTACCTATTTCCTGGTCTCGAGATCTGGATGGCAACTATGCTCTTACACTCAGACCCTTCTTGGGGGTGGTAGCCCGACCAAGGCATCAGGAGGGCTATTTAGCTATTTCCTGGTCTCGAGATCTTGATGGCAACTATGCTCTTACACTCAGACCCTTCTTGGGGGTGGTAGCCCAACCAAGGTATCAGGAGGGCTATTTAGCTATTTCCTAGTCTCGAGATCTGGATGGCAACTATGCTTTTACACTCAGACCCTTCTTGGGGGTGGTAGCTCGACCAAGGCATCAGGAGGGCTATTTAGCTATTTCCTGGTCTCGAGATCTAGATGGCAACTATGCTCTTACACTCAGACCCTTCTTGAGGGTAGTAACCCGACCAAGGCTTCAGGAGATAGCAAGGGGGCTTCCCCGGCTAATCACTGGTCTTGAAGTGTCCATGTTGAATTTCCCACTCAATGATGTAGACACTAATGTTGAACATAGTTGGAGATAAAGATGAAAAAGAAAAATGACTTTATTGATGATCGAGATGTAGTACATCTTTATTAGGGATTTTAATGAAACCTAAATGGGGGTAGTCTGCTTGAAAAACTCCATGCTCAAGGGTAGAATTTCCTCAAGTGATCTGTATTCCAAGTGTGGTCGATGAGTCGTCCGTCCATGTCTTCGAGTTTGTAGGCTCCATTGCGAGCAACTAGCTTTATCAAATATGGCCCTTCCCAAATGGGGCTTAAGACTCCATCCGACATTTTTCGAGTATTCAGGGTCACTTTCCTAAGCACCAGATCCCCTTCTTTGAAATTCTGGGCTCTGACCTTTCAGTTGAAATATCTAGCGATCTTGCTTTGGTAGATTGCCACTTTCTCCGCTACCCGGTCTTGTTTCTCTTCTAGGAGGTCCAAATTAGCCCGGAGCTTGACCTCGTTACTTTCGGGATCAAAGTGTTGTACCCTGAACGAGGTTAATTTATGCTCGATAGGGAGGACCGCTTCAACTCTGAAAGCCAGAGAGTAAGGTGTCTCCCCGGTAGCTGTTCTCTTTGTAGTCCGGTATGCTCAGAGGACTTCTGGCAGTTCTTCGGCCCATTTGCCTTTTTTCTGCTGTAGCTTCTTCTGTAAAAGTTTCTTGATAGTCTTGTTGGTGAATTCCACCAGCCCGTTAGTCCGGGGATGGGCTACTGAAGCGAGTCTGAGGTCGATCCTCAATCCTTTGCAGAAATCTTTGAATCTGGCGTTGTCGAACTGCTTCCCCAGGTCAGCTATAATAATGAGAGGGGTCCCGAATCTACATACCACATTGGTTTTAATGAACTTGGTAGTATTCTTTTCTGATATCCGAGAAAAAGGCCCTATCTCAACCTATCTTGTGAAGTAGTCGATAGCCACGATAGCATGTTTCATTTGTCCGGGAGCGGTATGGAGTGGTCCAATTAGGTCAATTCATCACATGGCAAATGGGTAAGGTGAACTGAGGGACGACAGTCGCTCAGGTGGATGGTGGTTCAAGTTTGAAGTTCTTTGACATAGCTCGCAAGATTGAATAAAACTCATTACGTCTTGGTGGATGGTCGGCCAATAGTACCCCATACGAAGCACCTGATATGCTAGAGCTTCCCCACCTATATGGTTCCCACAGTCCCCATAGTGGACCTCTCTTAGTGCCCATTTAGCATCATCAGGATACAAGCATCTAAGTAAAGGGAGGGATCTGCCCCTTCTGTAGAGATACACGTCTACCAAACAATATCGGACTGAGAGTCTTTTAATTCTTCGGGCTTGGTCTGGCTCTTTGGGGAGCTCTCCCTCAAGGAGGTAGGCAGCGATCTGGTCCATCCAGCAAGGCTGGCGATCTAGGGAGCAGATTTCTTTATTTGTGGCTATGCTTGGTTGAGAGATCACTTGGAGGAGAATTCCCCGTGGTAAGGATTGGCCTCCATTTGTAGCTATCTTAGACAGAACATCTGTGTGGTGGTTTTGGTGTCGAGGCACCTAATCAATCTTAAACCCCTTAAACTTATTTTTTTAGCAACTGAGCTAGCTTTAGGTAGGCAGCCATGTTATCTCCCTTTGCCTGGTACACCCCAGTCACCTGATTGACAACAAGCAATGAGTCGCTCTTGATTTGCAGGTAATTGGCCTCTAGTTTGATGGCTACCATCATCCCAGCTAGGAGGGCTTCGTACTCTGCTTCATTATTGGTGGCTTTAAACTCTAATCTGAAACATTGGCAGAATTCAGTCCCCTCCGGGTCTATTAAAAAGATGCCAACCCCTCCCCCAGCTTGCTCGGATGCTCCATCTGTAAAGAGGGTCCACGGCTTGCAGCCTTCCGGCTAATTGTCGATCTCGGATGTCTTTTCAGGAGTCTCATTTCGTGTTAAGGGATTCTCTTGATCTGGGAGCGCTGAAAATTCTGCCACGAAGTCAGCCAAAGCCTGTGCCTTAATCGTAGTCCGGGGCTTATAGTTTAAATCGAACTGAGTGAGCTCTAGGGCCCATAAGACTAGCCTTCCGGACACGTCTGGTCTTTGTAAGAATTGGTGGAGAGGTTGGTCTGTCACCACTGCTATTGTGTGAGCTTGAAAATAGGGACGGAGCTTCCTCGCTGAGATCACCAGAGCATAAGCAAGCTTTTCCAGGAGAATGTAATTCCTCTCTGACTTGGTTAAAGCATGACTCACATAGTATATGGGTCTCTGAAAACCATCGCCACACTCATTGGCCAAAGCTCTGCTTACTGCAGTTTCTGAGAAGGTCAGGTAGATCTGCAGCTCTTCTCCGAGAACTGGCTTGACTAATAACAGTGGGCTTGTTAGGTATTCTTTCAAGGCTTGGAAGGCTTGCTCGCTCTCTTGGCTCCACTTCATGTTTTTCCCTTGTTTGATGGCTTTGAAGAAAAGGAGACATTTATCGGTGGAGCCAGAGATAAACCTGTTGAGCGCTGCTACACGTCCAGTCAGAATTTGTACATGTTTGAGTGATGTTGGGGATTACAGGTCCAAGATAGCTTTGATTTTGGCCTCTATGCCTCTCTCATAAACCATGAAGCCTAGAAACTTCCCGGCTGTTACCCCGAAGGCACACTTGGAGGGGTTCAACCGCATCTGGTTTTCTCTCAGTATGAGAAAGGTCTTGCTAAGGTCTTCCCGATGTATTTCTGCGGTTAGTGATTTTGGGATCATGTCATCGATGTATACTTCCATCGTTCTTCCTATCTCGGGCTTGAACAGTTTGTTAACCAGCCGCTGGTATGTAGCCCCTGCGTTCTTCAAACCAAACGGCATCACCTTGTAACAATACAAGCCCTGCCCAATAATGAAACTGGTTTTATCTTAGTCAGCCGGGTGCATTTTAATTTGGTTGTATCCTGAGAACGCGTCCATAAAAATCAAGAGTTTATTTCCGGACGTGGAGTCAACCAGCTGGTCGATCTTTGGTAAAGGAAAACTGTCTTTTGGACAGGCTTGGTTGAGGTCGGTGTAATCGACACACATACGCCACTTCCCATTCGCCTTCGAAACCATGACCACGTTGGCGATCCATTCGGGATAGCGTACTTCTTTGATAAACCCTGCCTTGATCAATTTATCTACATCTTCCTGTACCACAGCGTTCCTCTCAGCGTTGAAGTGACGCCTCTTCTGTTTGACAGGCTTGACTGTTTGATCTACCACTAGTCGATGGGCGGCCAATGATGCCGGGATTCCAGGCATTTCATCATGGCTCCAAGAGAAGATGTCGCTGAATTCTCTAAGAAGATTAATTAAACCTTCTTTCACTTCTGGTTCAAGGGTGGCCCCGACCTTGACAACCTTAGAGGGGTCGTCATCTCTGATGGGTATCTCTTCTAGTCTATCTACGGGCTGTCCGTTGGCCCACTCCTTGCTCCGTTCCTCCTCATAAGGCATAATAGGTTCGCTTTCTGGATGCTCAGGATGCTCTGTGGGCTCCATCTCTTCCTGGATTATCCAGGATGTTTCCATGTCTTCCTGGACTAATGCCACATGTACGCATTGTTTTGCTAGAGCTGTAGAATTGGCAGAAACTGTGTAGCATCTCCTAGCTGCCTGCTGGTCTCCGCGTACTTCTCTTACCTTGGTTCCAACCGGGAACTTTAGGACATTGTGGTATATGGACAAGACTCCCTTCAAGGAGGACAGGAATGGTCTTACTAGGATGGCCTTGTAGGACGATGGGGTGTCAACCACAACAAAGTCGGTCATAACATTCTGTTGGAGATGGGTGATTCCGATAATCACTGGGAGGATCATCGACCCCACTGGTATGATCGAATCTCCAGGTTCCATAAAGTGGAGTTGTACAGTTATTGTAACAACATTGCTTCAGGTTTAACTTTTCTAAAGTATCCTTGAAGAGGATATCTACACTGCTACCTGTATCTATGAGCACGCGATGGACCAGACAGTTGGCAATCTGTATTGTGATTACCATGGGATCATCATGAGGTTGCACGGTGTTGAAGACATCTGCTTCAGTGAAAATGATCTGTGCCGACTATGAGGACTCTATCGGGCTTTGGCTGACCTTGAAGACCCCATGGCTTTCTTCTATGCGAGGAATCTTCCTTGCATGGTTTTTTTAGAAATTATTTGAAGTGTCAGCCAGTGTGGGCCCTCTGCTGATGGTGTGTATCACCTGGATTTGTTGCATTAAGTTAGTCTGTTCCCCCTTTCTCTTCTCCGCATCCTCACGGATATAGGCTTGTACCTCCCTTCCAGTCTGAATATTAACTCTGATCTGCTGTAGAAACTCAATCAAGCATCCCCCCCTTATCAGGGCTTTAATCTAGTTGCACAAATTATAACACTCTGAAGTGTTATGGCCCACGTCTTCATGGAAGTCGCAGTACTTGTACCGGTTCCTCCTGTTAGCTGGGGTTTTCATGGGAGCAGGCTTTTGGAGTAGCCCCTTGTCTCGTATAGCAAGGTAGACCGTTTCCCTGGAAGCGTTCAAAGGAGTGTAGTAGTCATATCCTTTCTCCCCTCGCATTACGGGGGCCATGGTCTTGAGAGGTGGCGAAGCCCGAGGAGGGGTTCGTCTTGCTGGATATTTTTCTTACCTGTGCTGAGGAGCGGGAATGCGATAAGTCGACCTATTGGGAGGTTTATTCTGAGCTTTCTAAGCTGGCTCAAATTTGGGGGCTTCTTTTTTCAGACGCTTCGCCGTTCTCATGTCCTCGTGTTCTATCTTGACTTTGAGTTGCTCATCGATCTTGACCTGCTCAAGAGCCCGATCGTAGGCCTCCTGGTAAGTCTCGGGAGGTCTCTTGGAGAAGGAGCGGAAAAGCTTTCCCACCCATAGGTTCCGTCTGAAGTTGGCGAGAGTTTCTTTCTCGGTGAAAACTCTCATTTGTATGACCTCTTTGTGAAAACGTTCCACGTACGATCGAAGTGTCTCACTTCGTTCCTGAATCACATATTGGACGTGTATGGGATCTTTAGGATGAGGTTTGACCCCTTGGAACTGCGAGCAAAAATCTGTTGATAACTTCGTGAAATAGTCCACGCTACCAGCGGGCAGCTTCCTGAACCAAGTTTTAGCGTAGTCGGTTAGGGTCGTTGGAAACATCCTACACATGCCGCTCTAGTAGTGTTTTGGACCTCCATCTGTTGAATGAAGCTCTTTAGGTGGCTTAGAGGATCTTCCGTTTCGGAGAACTTATCTGCTGGCATTTTAAATTTTGGTGGGAGCTCTGCTTCTCGGATCCTCCTAGTGAAGGGAACGTTCATCTCACTCAAGGGATCCTTTTTATCCTCCTTATTCTTTCTTTTTCTTATCTGCTGGACCTCCTTCTGTAGCTTTGCCAGCTGATCCCTCAGCCGCTTGTTCCTAGGTTTCTTTGAATTGACCTCGGATTCTTCACTATCGAGTCTCTCTGATGAACTGGCAACCTCTATCCGATCCCCTTCATGGAAAGGATCCATTTGGGAAGTTTGTCTACTCTCCTCCTCTTGTGCCCGAGCGTTCCTCCTTGATACAGTTGGGTGGGATAGCTCTCGATGCTCCCGGGTCAAAGCATCTGCGGCGGACTTAACTCGCCTGGGTTGATATTGTGAAGGTCTTTTCAGAACTGAGGGCATGGGTCCCAGCCTATCCCGGATCAAAAGTTGGGGCCCAGAACTGTCTCGAGCTGGTTCTGGAAGAGGAGGTCCCAGGCGATCAAAGGCAGGCTGTCTAGCTCCGAACCTGCTCGGCTCTCCCTGATCATTCAGGTTGGTTGGCTGGACCGTGATGCCTTCAGCGAGCAGGCGGATGCGGACGGTTTCCATGAAGGCTGCCGCTTGTTGGTCGAGCGTGGCCTGGCTCACTATAAGGTGGCCAGAAGCCCGCGCATTAGTTGTTGGGACCGGAGCTTGACTGCCATATCCTGATTTTCTCCCCTTTCTTGGGGCCTTTCGCATAGGCCTCACCGGGGGTTGCTCCGAAACTCCATGTTGACCTTGGGAAGAGCGGAGCCTCATAGTTCCTCTAAAACAACGAAAATGTAAATGCAAATAGTTGATCTGATTAACTGGGTGTAGGTTTTATTTTCCCAAAGACGGCACCAGAAAGTCTTAACGGAAATTTAGCTCGGGGCAATAAATCTCAGTTAGCACCCTCGAGATCATTACCACGTAGGTGGTGACCAAGGTAGAACGTATATATATAACAATGCCTAATGAAATGACAAGGAAACAACGATATTATTAGCTACTCAAAAGAATCGAAAAAGGCTTCCTCTATTGATAATATGTGATATACATCTCTCTCTCTTCTCTCTCTCTCTCTCAAATTGATCTCACTTTTCTCTAGGGTGCAGTTGGGTACTTGTTGTGTGTCTGTCATATAGTAGTCTCCTCTTTTCAGAAGGAGGAAGTCCCTCTTTTATACAATGTCTTCGTAGGTTAAACTAATTGATTCTCCCCTTGAGTTTCTCCATCTCTCCCCTCCTTATCAGACGGGATTTTCATTTTAAATGTTATTGACTTTGAGTTAATTGTTGAATCGTGGATATCTTGGCAGAGATCAATTTGTTTCCTACTTGGAATCTATTATTTGTTCTGTATGCATGTAATATCTTGAGATATGATCTTGCGTGTCTTCAGGTCTAGCATGTTCTCCCGTTGGGATCGTCGAATATGGCATGTAATGTGGCGGGGTACATCAGGTAGTGAGGTCGATCAGTGTTCTAGCTCTGATATAAAGGAATTTCTTCTAATCAGAAGCTAGGTCTATCCTCCCTTGACCTTTTGAAGCTAGGTGCGGCCTCCTGCGGACACCTTACTATGTCAGCGAGGTACTGGCGAGCTTCTGGAGAAGTTACGAGGTAATCCCAACTTCGGGGGGGATTTCCTGTTTTCAAGTTCGGTGACGCGGGCTTGATCTGATCATTCCTGGCTCTATTCTGGATGTTTCTGGAGCCCGTCCTTGTTCCTGCGGGGCGGTACAGTAGCTCGGCTTTAGGTAACATGGTCTCCTGGTGGATGATCTCGGGCATGGAGCCAGGCCTGGAGGGTGGAAAATTTCCCTTTGGTCCTTAGCCAATTTTGGCTATTAACAGATCGTAAGTTAGCAATGACTAAATCGACACTCTAATACTAGTTATGCTAAAAGTAAAATTAAATGAATTGTTTTGGAATTATAAACTAAATGCAAATGACAATTAACTAAATGATCTAAAATGCAACTAAGACTAACAAGAATGTGAAATGGTAAGATAAGATATGAGATGATTGTTAGGTTTTAGATTTGTGTTGGCTTGATTCCATAACAAAATGCTCTTTGTTTGTATTGCTTAGTTGCTTAGGTGGTTCGTGATTGGATCGAGCTTCAAAGAAGGAAAGCAACTTCGCATGCAAAGTTCGTCTTCAAGAGGAAAGATGCTTACTTGGATGCTAAGGTATCAAGATTATTTCTCATCTTGCAAGGCATAGGGCACACACACACACACATTGCCTTCATTTGTGTCCCTGCATCATTGTGCAAAATTGGTATAACACATTCACACACATATTGTTGTGTGCACATGCATTAGACTTAATTTGATAATTTTTGTATATTTGCATGTTCTAGGACTATTTCTAGGAAATGACATACTTAGGTGTTCTTGTATTTATTTGTTTGTGATTTTGTGATATTTAACTTGATTTTGAGCTTATATAATTCCTCATTGAGTTCCAGTTGTTTCTCTTACTCATTCATTAAGTTTCAAGTTCAAACTAGGTATAAGAAACTTTTCGTGCTTACATGGTTTTCGTTCTTGTTTTTCAAGTTGCTTTCCATATTTTTTTTGAGAAAGTTTTCTTGACGACTTTTGTACGTGAGGGAGTCCTGGTTTGTAATCCAGAACGGATTCGAATTCAAATTTTGGAGGCCTGAGAAGGGTTGAAGAACATTTCAGTGCAGGAGGGGAGTTAAGGGCAAAATAGGGGAGCCAAGCAACTCTCCCTGTAGAGGCGCATGGCCTCCACGGGAAGGGCTGCCTTCTGCCCCTGTGGAGGCCACGAACCTCCACGGGAAGCAGAGGTGGCTGCCCCCTATTGGTTGGTTGAAATCCCTCTTTTTCCCTCTCCTTTAAATATCACTTTCCCTCTGTTTTTCAAAAATAAGTGTGGGTGTGGAAAGATTGAGCAGAACTTTTCTCTCTAACTTTCTCAACTTCCAAACACCATAACTCTCTCAAATCAACTTCAATTTTACATTTTCAAAAGCCGAAATTGTTGGTCTTGAAATAGAGGAACAAATCCCAAGCATTTTTAGAGTCAAAAAATGCTCACATTTTTTGTGATAATCTGATTTCAGTCGTGAGTCATTGTTTGTAAGTGAATCAATTCTCTTTCATTTTTCTTTCATGATATTCTTAATGATTCTTCTTATATGAGTTGAAAGAAATGTTTAGAATGATTTTGATTCCAACATTAGGATTTCTTTGATTTACATTCAAGATTAGTTCATGTGTTTTGATTAAATATCATTTTTGCTAATCTTGAAGAACATGAGTTTGAATCTAGAATCTCTTTGTGTATTTGATCTTGATTGTTGATTTCTAGATTTAATCACATGTTTAGACCTAGAGCTTGTTGATTGATCGTGCCTAAATTGTTGTATATTTCGGCCCTCATTCCTATTCCTTTGTCTCGTTCTTGTGTGTATTTTCTATATATTTTATGTCTTATAGGCTCGTTTGTGCTAAATTGCAGGCAATAGATGTAATTCTGGTGTTAGAAGCCAATTGCAGTGGTTCCGGTAGAAAACGGGCAAAAGGGAAGACAAGGATCATAAGCAGCACTACAGTGCGGGTCAAGTGCGGGTCGCAACCGCACTCCTTCCCACAGCCGGGACCTGAAGCATGAAGGAAATATAAAGTGCGGGTAAAGTGCGGGTCATCCAACCGCACTCCACCCGCACTATTGCTCAAGACAGAGGAGCTGATTCGTACCTGACAGATAAAGTGCGGGTCAAGTGCGGGTCAAGTGTGGGTCAGGACAGAGTTTAATTCATTAAAGTGCGGGTCATCCACCCGCACTCCACCCGCACTCACCCGCACTCCACTAGCACTCCACCCACACTATTGCTCAAAACAGCTCCAACTGACACTAAAGTGCAGGTAAAGTGCGGGTAATCCAACCGCACTTCACCCGCACTATTCCTCAAGACAGAGGAGTGGATTTACACCTGACACCAAAGTGCGGGTACAGTGCGGGTACAGTGCGGGTAATTCACCCGCACTCCACCCGCACTCTGCGCGCGACAGCTTCTGGTTTCGAGCTTAAGTGACCTATTTTCCCATCCTCTATAAATAGAAAAGGATGGGAACGAACCAAAACATCACCATACCTCCCAACACTTGTATTCTAGGCTAGAAACACATCTCCCTCTCATCCAAACCATCTCTACTCAATCAAGGCAACTAGGAGACTTGGATTCAAGCTTCAAGGAAAGAGATCAATCTTCAAGGGTTATCTCTACTCTCTCTCTCTCTTAGTTTATTTGTTTGTAATAGAACATGAGTAGCTAAAATACCCCACTATGGGGTTGATGTTATTTGTTTGATGGATATTTTGGGCTTTGTATATAAACTATATGTGTTATATTTATTCTATCTCTATGTTCATTCCATTGCTTGTATTGATTCTCATTATTGACTTGCTTGGATACACTCTCTTTTCATGTTGATTTGGATTACTTGAGTAGGCAATTAGGTTGTCTAATGCTCCATTGAATGGAAGGATTTCCAGAAATCCGGCTCCATAACCATGCCCTTAATCTAATCTCGAATTAGTGGCTTTCACTATACATCCTAGGTTAGCCACTTGTGAGAGAATTAGAAGCCTCTACTATACACCCTAGGTTGGCTACTTTAGTGATTCTACAAGAACTAACCTTCGAGTAGAATTCGGTTGATAACCTCGAGCCTCATCCAATCCCAAACGGGTGGCCTTCACTGTACATCCTAGGTCGGCCACTTGTGAGGAAATTGGAAGCCATCACTATACATCCTAGGATGGCACATTAGTAATAGGTTGAGCCATAGCTAGATAGATGAGCATTCATGGAACAGGTCCCAATTGAGTAACTAGCCACTGTTGGTTGCTTAAGAGGGATTAATCGCTAGTAGGAGGTCTTCACTATACATCCTAGGTTGACCTCTTGCTAGAGATATATACCAACACTATACACCCTAGGTTGGTTACATTTGTCAAAACGTACTTAATTGAGAGTTTGTTGCAATTGCCCCAATATTCACTTACGAGTCCATCAACTCCATAGTTCCATCATCATTCATTCATCCCTCCATTATCATCCCATTTATTAGCTTTGATAGTTTAGTTTATATTGTATTTTCATTCACTATCATTTTACTTTTATGCATACTAGTTATATTAATCCTGATCTTAGCACCGCTACCCCGATCTCAGTGGACGACACCCGTGCTTGCCGCTTTGCTTGTATCTATACTTGCGAACGCATCGCATAGGTTTTATAAATTGTTTTGACGGACGGTTTTCTGACAGCAAAAACCTTCTCATCATTGATTGTGATTTTGATTTTTCAAAACCTAGTTCTTATTTTTGTTTTTGTTTGTTGAATATGTTGAAAACTTCAAGTGTTAATTTGTTCACTTGATTTCAAAGTTAGTTGTGTGATTTTTATTGAAAACTTGTTATACTAGCTTTGAGTAACATGTTTAGGTTTCTAGATATCTTTGTGAATGTTCTTTGAATGCTTAATCTAGATTTCCTATCACATGTTCATAAGAATTAGTTACATTTGATTGTGAGTTTGATTTGTGCAAAAACTTATTCTTCATAGAGTGTGTTTGATCAACTTGCTCTATTTGCTTGTGTTTGCATCATTTGCATCCACTTAGATCATTTGCCTTGTGAAGAGGTTGGAAGTCTCATGTCTTAGAGTGATTCTTTGACTTGAGCATTGGAAGTCACATTTGGAGAGTGGTTCTTCAAGTTGTGCATTGGAAGTCTTGGCTAGGATCGGGGTGATCCAGATAGCTAAGCTTGGAAGTCTTGTCTAGAGTCGGGGTGACTTGGATAGACAAGCAAGGTATCTTCCTAGAGACGTGAGGTCTTGGATAGGAAGTTGGCATAGTAGATTCACTAGGCCCAAGGGTAATAGGTGTTGATAGCTTAGAGAGTGAATCTTGTGTTGATTGCCTCTTAAGTGTGTAACACCTATTTGTCATAGTGAATTGCTTTTGCCAGTGGTCGTGGTATCAAACTGTGGATGTTTCCTCATTTTTTGAGGTTTTACCACGTAAAATCCATTGTGTTGATTTTTGTTTTATTGTCTTTACTTACTTTGAATTTGTATTGATTCATCCATTGCTTAATTGTATTCATATCGGTTTGTTGAATCAATATTCTTGCTAAAGCTAACTTGTGCAATTGTATTTCTTTTGAAGAAAAAAATTGCAAGACTTTTGAGACTATACCTATTCACACACCCCCCCCCCCCCCCCCCCCCCCCCCCCCCAGGTATATTTGACACTATAATATTAAGGGAATTTCAATGGTAATGGGAGTTAATGCAATCACGACACAAATGATGGGGAATCCATTTATCCTTTGAAGAATCTTTTCGATTGCTAAGGACTAATCTATCTTAAAGTGTGGTTTGAGACTCATCAACCCTCACTCACAACTACTTGGTTGGATTTGGAGGGAGAGAGTTTCTCATCACTAAACTCTCTACTACTCAACTACTTGGTTGGTTTATGAGAGAGTTTCCTTTTTAAGCTTAGATAGATATTGATGGTTAGGATGGCTTGGAATGGCATATTCTCAACCCACCTCTTCATTGTATCCGGAATGCATCGGAAAGGCATATTCTTGACACATCTCTTCCATTCAATTTAGCTTGCTTTAATCTCCTAAAAGTGGGTATCTAACTTGAATTAGGAGAGGACATATCTACTCAACCCAAGAAGATATATAATCCATTTCAAAAACTCAAATTAATTTGATACTAAGCATGAATTAAGAGAGGGCATATCTACTCAATCCAGGAAGTAATCAAATGCATTAAAAACCATTGAATGAAACTAAATAATCAAATAATAAAGATATAGTATAGTACCCACAATTCATGTGTTATTACATCAACTCCCATTAACAAAGAAGAATAAAAGAAGGAAGAGTTAAGGAAAAACTCATTGGCATATTGTGAACTCACAAGTCTTCAAGCTCCTCTCATCCTCCTATGTATGAAATTTGTGCTCCTTGAGTGTGTGATGAGGTTTGAGTGAAGTAAAAGTGAAATGAGGTTGTATGGAAGTGATTTGGTGAGGAATTTGGGTAGGAATTGGTGTAAGATGGGTTTCAATTTGTGGGAGGATATTCATAGATCTAAATTAGGTAATGGTGAGTAAAAGATGGTTGTGAGGGCGTGTGGTTGATTTCAGAAAAGAACATATTTATACCTTACCGAAAATAGGTCTGAAATGCTGATGTAAGCGAATTTGGTGAAGTTCGCAGCCCGATATGTGTGGCTAGTGTGTGGGTATGGACCTGTGCACTAGGCACTTTTTGAATTCATCATGTTCAGGGTGCGCGGGTTGTGCGCTGGTAGGGACCCGCGTAATACCCTCCATCTAGGCACTTTTACAATTTCTTGAGTCCCTGCTTAGCGGTTGGTGCGCTGGTTTGGACCAATAAGGTCTTGGAAGTGCGCGGGTATGGTTACCCGCACAGTACCCACGCACTGAAGCTTTGGAATCCTCTGACCTCTTATGCGCGGCGGGTATGCCTGCTTCTTGTACGAGTATGGACCCGCGATAAGAACCACACAATGAGCCATCTTCTTTGATCTTTGATTTGTTTCGCGTTCGAAAATCCCATTTTCCATCTCCAATACCTGAATTACATCGAATGCCTGCAATCACTAGAAAATAGCTTATTAGACACACAAATGCACACAAAAGTGAGACAAAGGACATGGAAATGAGGCCCAAAATATAATACAATTTTGGCATAATCAGACCCAACGTAATTGAACATTTAAAAGTTTAAAATCAAAAGATAATCAAATACCTTGGGAGAAAATGTGCAGTCACGAATGTGATGATAGGACACCAAAACTCCTTGAACAAATGACTTCAAAGGTGCCTAGAGATGATAGAGGACATTAAGATGAAAATTCTCCCTTTCGAATCACTCAATTTTGATAAGAAATTAGTGAGATATGGTGATTTAAAGTTGAGAGAAAATTCAAGAAAAAATCTTCACTAAGTCTTCTTAATTTGAAAAATAAGAGGGAAAGGTGTATTTAAAAGAGAGAAGGGAAGGAATCCTCTGTGACATTGGAGGGGGCCACGGGTGAGAGAGTGTGGCACACCACATCACTACCCCTTGGAGGCACGTGGTCTCCATGGAGACAAAGGACGTCCCTCCCCGTTGAGGCCATGCGCCTCCATGGGAGAGGGGTGCATGTGGCGATTTGTCACTCCTCTCTCCCACGCGCACCTCTCAGGTTCTTTGTCCGTTCTCCGGCCTCTGAAATCCGATTTTGAATCTGTTTTCTAATTACTAACCAAGACTCTTTCACGGACATGGACGTCTATGAAACTTCAACAAAAAATATAGAAATCGACTCGACACACAATGACGAAAACCATGAACGTTAAACATACGAAAAGTTTCATAACTTCAAACTTGGAACTCGACAACATATGAATGAGTAACCAAAACGTTAGCAACTCAATAAGAAAAAATATGAGAACATATTTAAGCCTAATATCATTAAAACATAAACAAACAAACACAAAAACACACAAGTATGTCATTTCCTAGAGATAGTCCTAGAACATGTATTTTTACAAACTTTATCAATTTAAATCTAATGCATGTGCATACATTAATATGTGTGCGTATGTGTTATACCAAATGAGCACAACGATGCAGGGACACATATGGATGAAATGTGTATGTGTGCCTAAACGCCTTGCAAGAGGAATGAGGTAAATATACCTTTGATATGCAACCAAGCTTGTTATTCTAGAAGACTTCTCTTTACTTGATAAGTTGCCAATCTTCCTTGAAGCTTGAATACTATGAGCCTAAAAATTTGATTAATACAAAGGAAATATCATTTTCATATGGAATTATGCCAATATAACTAAAAAACGAACAGGTTCGTCATCTGTTCATCGACATCGGAGTCCGCCACCACTCCTTAGTTACCCAGCTTCGATGATTTTTCAAATCTAGTCATGGTGCAATGAAAAAAAATGTGTCAAGAATAGAAAATGCATGAAGAAGGCGAAGGCTGAAGAGTGTTAAAGACATAAAGATGCGAGTAGATAAGAACACAAGTACACGTAAGAAAATATGAAGTGAATAAACAAAAGACCCCCTAACTTATAAATTTCAAGATGGAGACGCCACCAATGAGGCATGTGGTTGTTTCAAAAACAGTACGGTTCGTTATTTGAAACACACGGGAACCAAGAATTTGTCAAACCATGAAACGTGTGATGCATCGAGAGTTGATGGGATGGTGTCACATCAAACGAAAGAGCGTCAGTCCAGCATTTCAAATGTTTCAAAAGATAGCAATAAAGAACAATTATTTAGGTCACAAGACTGCCCATTAATACAGCATTTAATGAAATGATGTCAATAAATCCACTTTGAAGAGCTACTAACTCACCAACAACCCTCCTTGCGGATTTAGAGGGTATTGTTTGAGCTAATTTTATTCAGCTTGAACCACATGTCCACGACATCAGGCAATGTCAGCTCGACGGGCCACGCACGACAATAGTGAGTTGATAAGCAAAGAGCTAGTTGCCCATAAGGAGAGCCCGCTCGCCGAAGAACCCCCAAAATTGGTGAATTGACATAAGCTTGCCACCCAACAAATATAAAATATCATAAATAACACTGGATTTCAGCACTTCTTCTTTAAGATTTGACTTTGGATTATGCAAGATGATCACCAACAATCCAGCATTTGACAAATCAAGTAATAAATGTGAAGATTCAGAAGATTACTCCCATAAGGAATGAAGATCCTTACACAATGAATGCACGGAGACTCGATTCACTAAGAATCTCATCCAAATACGATCCTCCTAGGATCTCGCCCAGATACACCCCGTTGGTTGATCTAGACATCGATCACCCAACCTGTTGTTGACTAGGTTTATACAAAAATCGACCCCAACAGTTACAAATGTTTACATGGAGGATAACATTACACGACATATAGGTAGTCAAGGTTGTCGAATATATTGTTAATTGCTTTGATGAGATATTTATTATTGGAGTTCATTTTTAATTGTATAATGGTATGAACTATAAACTATATAACTATTATAACATATATAAATTATGATAAATCAAGTTAGAGATTTATGAAATGTAATTTATATTTAAGGATGCAAAAAAAAAATTTTGACCTAGATACCCTTTCGAGCTCTCTTTCAAGCTCGTTAATTAAATACTAATTATTTATAAGTAATTTTTTTAAGTAAAAGGTCCTCTAAACTGTGTTGTGTTAGGGTTTTCCTAAACCTAATTGGAAGAGAGAGAGATATATATATTTTCCGTGTGGAATTTAAGTTTCCCTTGGCCAAGCTAGAAAAATAACTCATGATACTTCTGTGCTCTTTGCTTAACCAAATGTGTACACGCAGTTTTTCCCTTGATTATACAAGAATTCACAAGAGAGAGAGACATTTTCCTTGTGGAATTTAAGTTTTCCTGGGCCAAGCTAGAAAAATAACTCATGATACTTCTTTGCCCATTGCTTAACCAAATGTGTACACGCAGTTTTTCACTTGATTATACAAGAATTCACCAGGAAGTGAAGACTTCAAATTAGGATCATTTGAGTTGAAAGGTATTACATTTTTAATTTTTTTTTTGAAGTAAGTTTAAAGGTATTACTAATAGGAGAGTGAAGTATTTGGTTTTTGAAGATGAGCCAAATTAAATGTTTTTGAATACAAGCCCAATTAGCATTTGTTGAAGAATAGTGCTATAAGTTTGTAATTGTTGTACCCAAATTTGCTACCCGTGTATAACAATAAAAGTATGTATAGTCTAAAGACTTTGCACGTTGAACAGGAAGGGGAGGAACTTGGAGTGTGAAGTTGGGTCAAATTATAAAACTTGAAATTGATGTGGTTAAATTGGGTCAGATATATAATTTTAAAAAAAATTAAATTTTGTTTAACTATTAAATTTTTTATGTGGGCAAGGGGGTCCATGGCCACCGGCCTCCACAGGGTTCCGACTATATGAACAGGGTATTATGAAAATTTAGGAAGTGTCGATCATCGATCATAACCCAATTAAAGTAAGAGAATATGTATGACATAAATGAAATGATCAACATTTTAATGTTTGTATCATTGGCTAACGTGGCTTGATGATGATGGGGTTGAACCAATAATCCGCCACAGCAAGTGGTATATATATAACAATTTTTTTTTTAAATATTACATAAATTAAGGTTCTTTTGAGAGAGGGCAAGGAATCAAATATACGATCTCGTGGCGTAAGTGTAAGAGGTTTGCCATTTCACAATATATATATATATATATATATATATATATATATATATATAAAATTTTAATGTTTCTATTTCTTGTCATGAGGTATAATCTAGAATATAAAGAGGTTGGGTGGGTTGAAGAGTTGTGGGTGAGTGATGCATGCCATGAAGTCAGCAATATTGAAATTTAGCTGACATGGTTTCTGAAAAGTTTTTATTTGATAGTTCTGATTTTGATACAAGGGGACCGTATTTCTGCCAGTGACACGTTATCATTTGTGCCTTGTTGTACCAATTGAGTGGAATGGTATTCTAGTTTCTATCTATGCATAGTTTCTATCAATGCATATATACATACTATTTTTGGAGCTTCAAATGCTTCGGACGAAAGCAGCTGTTTTGGTCTCTTCACTTAGGTTTGTGTGTGGATCCTCATACACTCGATCACTCTATACTTGTGGATTGCATGTGGTACACATGAGAGCTGCAACGTTAATATCTATTCACTTATATATATAAATATATATATATATATATATATATATAATTACGTACTAATTAAGGTAGAAAAACAAACAAATCTCAAAAACAAACAAATCTCTTAAACTATACATTTGTTATTAATAATTGATATATTTTGCAATCCTTCACATTTATCAGCAAAAGATCCACGAGTGCTATTCTATCAGTGACTTGTTTGACTCATTTTCTGTAGATAATATTTTCTTTAAAGAAAAGGAGATGTTAATTTGGAATTGGGACGCCCACCCCCACCCCATGTGAAGAATTCGAATATATACACTAAAATTTGTTATGATAACGACATCAGAAATCCTGAGAAAGTTCTAGACTTATTAATATTTAAATTTATGTATATAACAGATTTGGCAATTAAATTAATTTGTGGTTTTAACATGCATGATCTCGTTTGCTTATGTACATTACTTTCTGCTGAAATCATACAAAAACTTCAGCCACAAATCATACAAGCAATACCACCGGTTGTTAAGAAGATTTTTAATGCCATGTAATCTCTTCATCCATCCATTAAATTTTTTTGTTATATAGATTTATATTAATCAAAAATCACCTTCCATTTATATATATATATATATATATATATATATATATATGAACTTTTAAATAGACATGACGCCGGTTCGGTTCGAACCGGCGAACCGAACCGGAACCGGCGTCAGAAAACCGGGCCCGGAACCGGAAAAATCGGTTCCGGTTCCAGAACCAGACCGGGAACCAGACCGGGAACCGGACCGGCCGCTCCCGGTTCCGGTTCATTTTAGCAAGGAACCGGACCAGAACCGGCGGTTCGGTTCCGGTTCGAACCGGCCGGTTCCTCCTTTTTATTTTATTTTATTTTTTAAAACCGAACCGTTGGAGGCCCAACGGTCGGCTGACGTCAGCCGACCGTTGGGCCCAACGGCCTGCTGAATTCAGGGTTCGGTTCCGGTTCCTCCTTTTTATTTTTTTATTTTTTTTTTAAACCGAACCGTTGGAGGCACAACGGTCGGCTGACGTCAGCAGACCGTTGGGCCTCCAACGGTTCACTTCTTTACTCTTTTTGTTTCCATAAATACCTACCCCTCCATTCATTTTTCCTCACCCCAATTTCCTCAATTCTCTCTAATTCTCAATTCTCAATTCTCTCTAAACTTTCAATTCTCCAAGTCTCCAAGTTTTCAATTTATATTATTTGCAATTACAAAGTTAGTAAGTTTCCAATTTATTTTATTTACAATTACTAAGTTTCTAATTTATTTTATTTACAATATTTCTTATTTCCAATTTATTTAATTTGCAATTAGTCAATTACTAAGTTTCCAATTTCATTTATTTGCAATTTATTTTATTTGCAATTACTAAGTTTCCAAATTCCAATTTATTTTATTTGAAATTTATCTTATATCCAATTTATTTTATTTGCAATTTATTTTATTTGCAAATTGCAATTACTAACTACTAAGTTTCTAATTTTCTTCCAAATTTATTTCCAACCATTTAATCATTTTTTAAATCAATTTTTTAACATTTTTTGTTCAAGGAATTTTACAAATCAATTTTTAAAATGGCAAGTGGAAGTGGTGACGGTCCTAGACGTTCCATTTCGATGAAAGGTAAGGGTCGTATGACGGATAATCTCGGTCATGACGACCGTGCCTATCACGAGTATCTACAACACCAAGTCTATGCTGAAGACTTAGGCCTAAACTTTCCTCAATCTCATTCTCATCCCTCTCTTAGAATTTCTGAACCCGATCTCTATGTCACACCCCTTTTGACAAGCCAATGAGAAAATATGTCTGATCTTGGCCATGATGGTGATGAGCCTGATGGCCCTGATCCCAACCCACATCAAGATTTTGATTTTGATCCACAGATGGAAGAAAAGTTACCGAAGCAGGTCAAATCTGATCTCTTCGTACTCCATGTGAAGAAAGTTACGCAAGAAGATAGAAGCACAGTAGTGATTTGCAATTACTGCAAAAAAGTATTTAAATGGCACAAATCTGGAGGATATGGCACATATCGGAAGCATATAACGAACTCACATCCAGATGCACAGGCCAAATCGAGTTCACAAGCTCAAATTCTCAGGTACGCTACCCCTAACCAACAATTATTTAAATATAGTGATGCAAAAAATAGAGAATAATTAGCTAGAATGGTTACAGTAAAACACTTATCATTTAGTTTTGGTGAAAATGTTGGTTTTAAAAATTATCGTCAACAAGCATTAAATCATGCTGCATGTCGTGTTCCTAGAACCACGCTCACAGAAGCACTTGAAAACATTTATGAAAAAGAAAAGAAAATGTTGGAAATTTTTTTAGAAAAATATAATGACCGTGTTTCCGTATGTACCGACATATGGATTGATCATTGACGAATGCATTCATACATAGGTGTCACTTGCCATTATATGGATAATGCATGGGCTATCCAAAAAAGAATACTTGCATTTAGAGTATTTGATGATAAACACACTACTGCTAATATTTTTAGACAGCTTAGAATTATTTATACAGAGTATAAAATTGATAACAAAATTTTTGCAATTGGTTTTGATAATACTTCTAACAATACCGCTGATATTCCTGCTTTAATTGAATTATGCAAACCTTATCTTGGTGGTAAATTTTTTCATCAAAGATGTGCATGCCATGTTTTCAATTTATGTGTTCAAAAAGGATTAAAAACTCTTGAACAGTTTATTCAACCTATTAAAGATGCCCTCTATTTTTTGTGGAAACATCCTTCTGTAATGAAATCATGGGCAGCATATTGTAAACAAAATGGTAGGCGTGCCATTAGATTTCCTCGTGATGTTCCAACACGTTGGAATTCTACTTATAAATTGTTTGCTAGAAGTTATGAATATAGGGATTTATTAGTTACTTTTATTCAATATCATGTTAGTCACATTAATCTTTATCAAAGTCATTGGGATGTTTGTAGCAATGTTTGTGGTTTGTTAAAAGTTTTTTATACTGCTACTAACAATTTATCTGGTGTTTATTATCCTACAACTAATTTATTTATTATTGAGAGTCTTAATATTGCTAGTGCATTTGCTCATTGTGAATCCGACTCACAATTACTTGAGTTTGTTACTGCTATGAGGGATAAATGGTTAGAATATTATAAGGAGTTTCCAAATATTTATTTGATTGCCTTGTGTTTTGATCCATGTTGTAGATTAGAAAGTTTGCCTGATTATCTTTCTGTTTATTATGAACAAGGTTTAAAAATAGATTATGATGTTGATATGTGTTTTGCTAGGGTTAAGACATTATTGTATGAATTATATGATGAATATCTTAGAGTTTACGGTCCATCACTGAACATAGATGTTCCACAAACTCAAAATGTATCTCGTTCATCATCATCATCCTCTGGATTTTTTAATTTAGGGTATAATCTTTTATCAAAAAAACCAAAAAATTACTAGGTTCTTCTTCATCAAGCTCCACCACATATTCCGAGCTTGAATCTTATCTAAGTACCTCTTTTGAGTTCATAGAAGACACCGAAGATAAAAAAATTTGATATCCTACACTGGTGGAATAAGCATGAAAGGTACTTTCCAATCTTGGCTATGATAGCCAAACAAATCCTTTCAACACCAGTTTCTACGGTGGCGGTAGAACAACAGTTCAGTGCCGGTGGGAATATTTTAGACCCAAAACGTTCCCTTATGAGTCCGAAATCACTTCAGATACAAGCTTGTGTTGAAGATTGGATGAAGGCTCAATATAGACAACAAGAAATCGATCAAGAGGAACCATACGATTTCTTTAAAGATGATCAACCGGCTGAAAGTCAAATGGATGATCATGGCAACGATTAGTCCACGACTCCACGCCAAATCACCAATCGCCATCTCCAAAGTCCTAATCTACAATAAAAGGTAAGAGAACTACGTGGCCTTTGATTCTGCTAAACCCTTAAGAGGATACGTAGACAACTTAATTGTGGTAAAAATTAAGTGCAAGGCCAATTTTATACTTTTTGGTTTTGTTTTATTTTATTTTATTTTTTAATTTGTCATTTATTTATTTAATTTTATTTTGCGGGTGACCCAATAAAATACATTTACCAATTACATTTTTACATGACTAATTTTTTTATGAAATATGATTAAAAAAAATGGCCGGTTCCGGTTCGAAACCGGTGGAACCGGACCGGAACCTCCGGAACCGAACCGGCGTCATGTCTACTTTTAAATAAGGGATCTCGGACTTACTTTAATTTTGGCAAAGACCTTTATGAAATCACATCGATTTTTATTAATTTTGTTATGAATTTTTTTTTTATAATAGGTTCATTGAAATCTACCAATAAATAAATTTTGAAAAATTTTCAAGTACTAGAACAATTTTTAAGATTTTTCCTATATTTTTCCTTTATTTTTCCGATGCCTTCATATTTAACAAAATTGGGATAAATAATTATAGTACTAGAAAATTTTCAAATTTAATCCATAAGTAGATTTTATTAAACTTATTATCCACCAAAAAATTCATATTAAAATTCATAAAAATCGATGTGATTTCATCAAGGTCTTTACCGAAATTAAAATAAATGATTCATCACTTGAAAGTTCTTTTATTATAATTTATATGGGGTAGGATCCCCAGCCCCAAAACATTACATAATTTGTGGATCATTGGATTATGATGATTTGGATGGTAAAGATGCACTCATACCCATAATCACCATCAAATATATACACCTCATGCTCCCTCTTCTCTCTCATTTTTATTCAATTACCTCTCCTTCTCAGATCAAAATCATCAACCCCATACCTCAATCATCCACGATCATCACCAAACCCAGATCATCTCCCTCAATCTCATATCTCTTGATCCACCATCCACCATCCGCCATCATCACTCATCCACCATACCCTATCCCCCATCACCACCAAATTAAATTCCATTAAATTCCACAAACAAGAAAAATAAATCGAATCAACAAAAAGAAAAACCACAAATCTCATCCAATAATCCATATTTTTCAATCAAAACCGAAAAGGAAAAAAAAATTGGAAATTTTGGAAAAAAAATATGAAAAATTCATTGGTGTTTTTTTCATATGTTTTTCATATTTCTTTTCCAAATTTTCTAGATTTTTGAGATTTTCCATATTTTTTCTGTTTTGATTTTCCATATTCTAGAACCGGAACAGGTTTGTCCGGTTCCGGGTCAGGTTTTTGGTCAACGATTCCCGTTCGGCTTGCCGATTCAAACCGAACCGGTGTCATGTCTACTTGTAGGAGGTAGCTTGCAAGTAGTAGTGTTGCATCAGGTCTCTAAGAGTCATAGGTAGCAATTTGTTTTTATATGCTCTTATAACTCCACATGACAAAAAAAAAAGTAAAACGTGATCAAGTGCATAAGTTATTCTCCACAATTATTTTGACCACGATTAAGTAATAAGGACGTGGAAATCACGTCCGTAAAGAAGTCACCCACAACAAGTTGTGAAAACGTGCATATTACTCGCCCACCAATTCCAAAAAAATTGTATAAATACACCTCGACATTGAGAAAATAGGGGGCAATCTTTTTTTATGCTAGTTTGTAAGGTTCTCTATTTCATGATTGACTTATTTCTGTGACAAAACATATTGAGATGTGTTGACGGTGTGTTGACAGTGATTTTTGGATTATGCTAAATTAACTACTAGTCCAACAAATTAATATGAATTAACAATCTAATTGTAAAGCAAGAAAAGAAATCAATCATGCAGAACGTAAAGTTTTACGTGGAAAACCCAAGAAGGGAAAAAACCACGGTTGCAGGAGACGGCGAAAGAAGATCTTCACTATGAATTCTTAAGGTTACAAACTTAGGCCCAGTTTGGGAATGCTTTCGATGCTGCTATTAGAGCCAAAAGTGCTTCTGAAGTTGGGCTAGGGTGTTTGGTAAAGTTTATGGAAAGTGCTTTTGATCACAACAGAAATTAAGAAGCTACAAATTAATGCTTTTAGAAACCAGCTTCCTAGGAAGCAGAAATGAAATACCAAACTTTCTATTTTATCCTTTGGTTAAGTTTTCAAAGACAAATCAACCTCATCTCTCTACCGTCTCCATCCCAATCCAGATTTTTCTTCATCCTTCAATTCTAGATTTTTTTCATCTTCATCCTTCATCCTTCAACCTTCAACCTCATCAATACCATCGTCTGTACCATCTCTCCAGAATTATTTTTTTAACCAAAAATTTGGAAAAAAATTTCCAGATTTTCATATCAAAAAAATTCCAAATTTTTTAGATTTTTTTCATCTTCATCCTTCAACCTAATTATCTGATTTTGGTGTATTTGGATGATAAATAAAAAACACCCAAATCGGATAGGAGTGGTCGTGGAAGAAGGATTCGGCATCTGGGTTGCAGCAAAAATTAAGGTGGAGGAGGACCATTGGAGGTGGTGGAGGAGAAATTATGTAATATTGAAATCTTCATAAGTAAATAAAATTAATTTCTTTACCTATATTTTTTTATCTAACTTACACTTACACACTTTTTGTTAAATAATTCATCATTTCTTATTTTCATCTATTTTTTATTTTCTTACATCTTTAATCTTTTATCTTTATTTATTCTTTGAATTGTTTTATTAAATAAATCTATCTATTTTTTATATTTTATTTTATTAGAGTAAAATAATAAATAAGATAAATAAATTACAATCGTAAATACATAAGTTAAAATTTTAAAATAATATTATAACAAATAAATTTATATCTTTAAAAATTTAAAACTTAAATTTAAAAAATAAAACTTAAAACCTTAATAAAAAAAATTAAAAAATTGGGAGGACGGTCTGTTAAGGCCCATCGAAGAGGCATGGCACGGCCCATTAAAACTGTGCCAACGTGTTATATGACATATACCCATTAGATAAATATATTGCATCGGATATATACTAGATTTTCTAAAAAATTGGAGAGCTAGTAGAAGGCAACTGAACTATGGAGTATGGACCAAAGTGGACCCTTAAAATGTCAAAATTGTCTGGGGGTTCACAATAACCGTTTGACCCCCATAGTTTGGCCCGAGGCCGTCCTGCCTATTGCTATGAAGAGAACCAGTTTAGAGGGCCAAGTTTGGGAATTGTCAAATCATTTCATTATATATTTATATGGTAACAAGACCGGCAGACCCCGCTACTCCACTGCCACACTTCCTACTTTTCCAAACAGAGCTTTTTTATGTGTCAAAAACTATCGGTTTCTTCTCTATTGATTATTATTTATTTATGGATTTAATTAGGGTATGGATATTGATACTAATAAAATTTATTAGTATATTAATTTTTATAAATACATCCATATCTAAAATTTAAAAAATAAATATTACTATAAGTACTCATCTTAATACCAATAGTACCTTCATTGAAATAAATATATTCATTTTAATACATATTATTTATAAACACTCTTAAATTATTATCACACCTAATTTATAAAAAAAAATATTATTTTGGAATCAAATCCTCCTTTAATGATGGTCCAATTTACTTTTGAAAATATCTCGAATATAGGAGTCTTATAAAAGGGAATATGTAGAACCGTAAATGAGATTAAGAAATTTTCAATATAGAGTTCTCTTATTTATATAGCTATCTTAAAAAAATAAAAAATAAAAAATAATAAACTTACTGGTATCTACGGCTATCTTAAAAAAACGTGTTGATATCTACAACAATATATTTTAATAAAATTTGATTAACTTAAAGGGAAAAAGCATCACAAGTGATCATAAGTTGAAACCCCCTAGACAGTATCCATATATATATATATATATATATATATATATATAAGATAAAAGAAAAGTAAATAGTGACAAAAAATAACAAAGCACAAAGAACCAAGGGGAAAATAACCCCAAACAAATAGATGCAGCATGCCACACCAAAAACAAAAAGAAAGCATCAACAAAAACGAAAAAAGACTCACGGCCCATGCAGTTATTGTCAACTAAAGAATAACAGAACCATAGGGCGGATAACCACCAAGAGTTAGTCTGAAGCTCTAAAACATGCTTAGAATGCGCATCTGCAATCTGATTCCCCTCCTTGAAAATATGGGAAACCTGAAAATCCATCTGCGAGATCTAGAAGATGCAGCGCTCCCACGCCTGAAGAACTCTCCAAGGAACCATCTCAGAACGAGAAGAAAGAAGTTGAACCACATATGAAGAATCGCTCTCAAGCCAAATCCGATGCCACTCATACTTCTAAGCAAAATTAATGGCCAACGAGGCCGCCAGAAGATCAGCCTCAAAAGCGAAAACCAAACCAGGAGGAATAGCAAATCAACTATTCACAAAAGCTCTACAATTATGAAAGATACCACCACAACCACCAAACCCCGGAGAGCCCATAGCAGCACCATTTATATTCACTTTGATCCAACCAGGAGCAAGAGGGGACCAAACCACACTATTGATCAACGGGGCTTTAAAAGGGCGACTTCGAAGACCAAATCGATGAAGAATTAAAAGGTTGTAAATACAATTACGCATACAACCAATCTCCAGGTGATTAGTCTCTGAAACCGCATGCCAAACCAGAGAGAAGAAGGATCTAAAGTCCACCGACTTCCCTTCAAAAATCCACTGATTACGGGCAATCTACACCTCTCAAATCACTGCATGGATAACTTCATTCTATAAAAACCTAATCTGCTCACTAAATGAAACCAACATGGCCTGCAAGAAGAAAGATTGTCAAGTTTCGACAAAGACACGTTTTTGGAAAGCCGAGAAAACAGTCTCCCAAGAGTAACCGATAGGGGACAATAAAGAAAAAGATGATCTGCCGATTCACTACTAACCCCACAAATACTGCAATGAGAAGCCAACTGGAACCCAGACCTGCAAATACGATCCTTAGTAGAAAGCCTGTTCAATATAAGATATCATGTCAAAGCTGAGCGGGAGGGGGGAATAAAACGGGACCAGACATCTCTCCACCAAACAACCTGAGGAATATCATGGAAAAAATGAGAATAAGCAGCCTTGCAAGAAACACAACCATCCCGAGAATTAACCCGAACCAGAGAATCAACAACTGGAGAAATCCCAATTGGATCAATCCTAAAAAATAAATCTGGAAGCGTGCTCGGAAACAATCGTCAAGCACACATCTATCCTCCTGAATAAAATCTGAAACCCTCATCCGGAGCAGATTAGCTAAATAATTTGGAATCCCTAAAAGCTCCAAAATAGGAACCTCTAGCCAATTATCACGTCAAAAGTCCCGTTGAGAGTTCTCGTCAATCAGCCAGATACATTCCTTAAAAAGGAAACTCATTAAATATATTGATATTGAAACTATAGAGTAGCTGAACTCTTTGTTTATTATATTAACTTTCCAAACCATCATCGGATGATAACATGTGTAAAGGTAAGCGAGGAGCTTCAATTTCCATTGAACCTGTTATCTTGCAAAATAATATATATATATATATATATATATATATATTTAAGTATTACATTAAGATTATCGGGATCTAATGAGATCAATTAATACGTTTACGTTTCAGATATCAACTCTCATAATCGAAGATAACTATTCTCACAAACCGAGAAAAAAACTCTTCACGACTTCACACATATTTATAAAATGTTCACTAACGTGGAAAGGAAATGCATTACAATCTATGGTAAAAGGTAATCTGCGAGAAAATATTTTATTTCTAAATAAATTTTTATTATTATTAAAATATAATTATTTTACGTTTAAATCTTCAAAAAAAAAAGGAGCAAAAAACTTGGATACTCAGGATATAATGATATATTTAGTTATTCACTGTGTCGGACCGGACGCAAGTCACGCACTGCACCATTAGGCATTGAAGCTTCGGGTCTGACTAATAAACCACGCAGGAAATCAGATATATCTATAGTCCGTTGGATGAATCTAAAATCGATCCGACGGTTTGTAATAAACCTTAAATATAAAATATTATTTAAAATACATAAAAATTAAAACAACTTGGAACAGGTTATACCGGTTATCTCTATTTTTCCTAATCTTCCTCTGTTTGGCTTTAATAACCAGCAATCCCCTGTTCTCATCCAACTTTAGCTTCTTCTCTTCGCGAATGTTGTGTTTGGGTTTGCGTTTGCGTTAAATTTTTAACATTAAATTTTTGAAGTGTTATTGTTTGGCTGTTTTAGTCCCTTGCGTAGAAGTCGGCCCCGCTTCTCACGTGTAAGAATATCCATTGATGCCATTGATGTCAATCTAATCAACAAACACGAGGACGCTTGGCAGGCGGCAGCATCTGCTTCAATCACTTATTGTGATTTGTGACCTCGTCCATGCTTCTCTTTTTATCTTGTTTCTGTGGGACATACTCAGTATAGTAGACAAAGAAGCTATATTCCTAATTATTATACGTGTCCCTATGTCATTAGAAAGCAAGTTTTTTTTAATATATACGTGTCACTATGCCATTAGAAACCGAGTTTTTTAATTGTTCTTTTTTTAATGAGTTTTTAGTCGTTAATATCTCAAGTTTAATTACGAATGTACCAGCAAAATAACACATGATAAACACTTTTCATGATTTCAATTGTTATTTGAGCTTGAGAGCGTGTGGTAAAATTAAAATATAAGAGATACAAAATGATTTACATCAATAAATATTTAACTGTCAATAATTTCAATAGGCTTGATTCCTAGATGGCATAACAATATATTTTTGAGTGGTGCTATTGGCACACCCCCTACTGATCTATTCATGTCCTACTTTTTAAATTATAGAATTTTTTTTTCTTTATCAAAATTACTTAAAGAGACATACAATTTAAGAAAGAAATCTTCTACAAAGTAAATCTATTAAAATTTCATATTTCTTTTCCAAAAAAAAAAAAACCCAATAATATGTTTCTTCTTCAAAAAAAAAATTTAATTCTTAAACCCGTAATCTGTTTCTTCTTTAAAATTTTTTTTATTATTATTAAACCCTAAAATCTGCTTCTTACATACATCTAAAATATTATGAAAGAGTTTGAGAACGATATCAAGAATATGGAAGATTTGTTTAAGAACGATATCAAATATCTTAAAGAATTGTCTGAGAATGACATAAAGTAAGAATTGTCTGACAATGATAATAAGCATATAGAAACAATTCATTCTTTGAAATTTATTTTTTCTTTAGAATGATATCAAGCTGTCGTTGTGTTGAAGTACCCTGTTATTTTTTATTTTTTCATTTCCATCATGAAATAAGAAGAAAAAAAAACTAAAAAATAAATAAATAAGAAGAAAAAAATAAATAAATCAATGAAGGTGAGAGAGATGTATACATATACAGAGATAAGAGATAGATAATATATGGTATGTATTAAGTTTGAAAAATAAGTAAATGGGTAGTTTTGGAAATAAACCAAAAAATTTAATAAAAACATTTAATTTTATTTAATTAAATCAAAATTTAAAAAAGCGGGACATGAATAGATCAGTAGGGGGTGTGCCAATAACGCCACTCTATATTTTTTTACCAGAACATAAAAATATACTTGTTGATAGAAAGATAAATGAAAAATGTGTCTCCAATTCTTGAGAATATAACTTATTATTGACTTATCTAATTATTTTATTATTTATTTTAACAAAATAAATTGTTTTACAGTATTTTAATATTTATATCTAATGGTGAGTGAATAGTTATTCAACAAACTATAAAAATAAACATTCATTTTGACGGTGACTGTAATAATTTTTTTTTTGTTACATCAGTTTTATATTGAATAACAATAATTGTTTAAGAGTAATACTAGGTTTTTTAAATTTTTTTCCAAAAAACTTTAAAAATTGTGTGTTATAATAAGTTGTCAACGTCACATCTCTCACCACATGAACTCATGATTTATAAAATATTGACGATAACGCACCATACTATATAATTTGGGAAGTTTTTTGGAAAAATATTTTAGAAAACCTAACATTACTCATTGATTAATTGCAATAGAGAGACATATTTTAAAACAAATGTCTATTTATCCTACGTGTATGTGTGACATACCGATGTATGAGTTAGGGTGGGCTCATACATCAAAGCCACTCTAGCCAATCTTTAATTTTTAATTTTTTTTTTCTTAATCTTGAAATTTTTTTTTAAAAAAAGTTCAATAAATATACATGTATATTGAATTTTATCAAAATTCCTAATGCATTTACATTTTTTCTTTCAAACCTGTTCTAAAACGTTCCACTTCATTCTTTGAAACCAACCTTTCATTTACTTATTTTATCAAAATTGCATTCAAATTCTTTGTCAACATAAAAAATTGGCCTTCGAATTACACATGTTATGGTTATTTATATGAATTTGATTTTTTTTTCATTATTATTTTGAAATTCTAGCCCACCCCGAAGTTCAATCATCGTTATATCCCTGTCTACGTGTTATGCTCTAAATACTAAACTGTCAAATTAATATTAAATTATTTTCATTCTAACATATGTGAATTGGTAATATCACATTACTTATCTTTTAATGCAAAATAGTAGTCCATGCTTATGAAATATGTGAAACCTATTCCATATATTTTGAAGGGTCAATTATGCTAATATAGATTAGAAATTCTTCTAAAGCAGATATAGTCTGACAGTAAAGACGTATACAAAAATGTGTCACAAACTTTATTGCAATTCGTTGGATAATTTACAGGTGAAAGGAAAGATTTACAGTGGGAGAGGAAAGATTACCAAGGCGGAATTTAAACACACTGAAAGCAAACTGAAAATAAAACTAACTCTGCCTCTTCCAGGAAACTCGGGTTCCTTAAATAGAAGAGGAAAAGAAACTATGGTACAAACTTACCTTGGTAAACTGAACCAGGGTAAATATACATTATGAGAATATTAATAATTATGTCGTTGAAAGAGAAAAGCAGATTCTTCAAGGGTTGTCGTTTTCTGCCGACACAATGTATGTCATTTTCTGCCGACACTTCATTTGTCGTGTTCTGCCGACACATTGTCTGGAAGGTGATAATAATGGGAGAATAGGATAAGTCTCGTGAAACTGATAAGATTAAAGATGCTGTGACTCTGATTCGTCGTGGCAAAAGAATCTGGTGGGGTCATCAACATCACTAAAGTCTCTGTCATCTTTTCTGCTAGACCCGGTTTCCATTTGAGAAGAAATAGTAGACATAGCTTTGTTCATGTCTTTAGCAATTAGTCGGATTTCTTCAGGAGTGCTAGCAGTAGTCAATCTGGAACTGGTCGCAGCTAATTGTGCTCTTGATTGTGATTTGGCCATAAGGAAGGGAGATTGATCAATCAGGGTCTTGCAGATAGTAGGGTTTTCATTGAACCAGGAGGGCACTCTCTGAGTACCTAGATCAGCAATGTTCATACCACTCCACCACTTGATTTTGGTCTGGCGGCCGAAATATGGTACATTAATATTTCCAATGAGTTTATCCAAGATGGCATATTCGAGCATCAAGATCCACGTGAGGCTGAACTATTTGAAATAAATTAATAAGCCAGAGATGAAATCCCAGGCAGAGGGCTTGTCAAAATGAGATATCCAATACTGGTATCCTTCTTTAACATTGGGGGGAAGGATGTCTGTTGTGGGGCCATATTTGTCCCACCATTCTAAGAACCAGAATGGAATATCAAGTTGGAAATTTTTGTCAAAATATATGAACCAAGAAAGAGAGTTACCAGGATTCTGACCATATAATAAATAAGTTCAGGCCTTAATATAGTGATAGGGCCTTAATATAGTCCCAGTAATTGAAATCGGGGACAGGGAATCGTTGGGAAAAAAGTTTCTTTGAATTAGGATTTCCCCATTGTTCTTGGGTCAGAATTTTGCAAAATTTGATTTTTCGAAAAAGAAGTTTGTTTTTATCGATTTTGTCAAAAACATAAGAGATGAAGACAGAGTCTGTATCCTCCAATACGAATTCATAAAAAATATGTCTTTTGGAATGGTCTTCAGGAAATCTGAAATACAGGGGGTTAACGAGGGCATCGGCCAATCTTTTGGGTTCGTCAAAGTATTGGTCCAAGAGGACAGAGATTTCCATAGTACAAAATCGGTCAAAGAAAGGTTTGGCTATATATGGATAAGAGGTGGTAATGGGTCGAGGAGAAGTTTGAGTTGGTGATTGATATATATAATGGATTGGGATTTGTTTTGTTTAATGGAATGAGGACTTATTCAAGAGGAAGTAACTGTCTTAAAAGAGGGAGAGTCTAGTTGTAATGGACTGAATGTGTTAGTCAAAGGAGGAGAGCTGAGCTCCGGGAAATCTGTCATAGCATACTTGTCTTTGTGATTGAGTCTGGATAAAGAGGAAGGACTGATAGATAAAGATAAGTCAGTTGATAAGTCAGAGGGTTGAAAATTTCCAAATATGTCCGAAAGGTTGGGTTGAATGCTTCGCCCTCTGCCATGACGGCTTCGGCCTCGTTCGCGAGGGCCGCGTCCTCTAATGCTGGCCATAACCCTGTAAAAATTCTCGAGTTAGAAAATCAGGTAAGCTATTATCAGAGCCTTTAATATATTCAATAGAGAAATCAAAAGCAGATAAAAGGGCTTGCCATCGAGCAAAGATTTGTTTGGAAGCTAAATTGTTAACATCATTTTGTAAGATAAATTTGACGGATTGACAATCAACTTTGAGCGAAAAATGCTGATTAATTAAATCATCTTGGAACTTTTGGATGGTCAAAACAATTGCTAGAATTTCTTTTTTGATTGTAGAATATTTTAACTGGGTTTCGTTCCAAGCACCGGAAACATATCTGACTAAGCATTCTTTGTTATTAATGATTTGTTTCAGGATTCCACCATACCCTAAATCAGAAGCATCGGTTTCAACAATTTTTGGAGCAGTAGGATGGCAGATATGTAAACAAGAAAGAGCCTGAACATGTGTTTTTATTTGTCGGACAGCTTGGGTATGAGTGTCAGTCCAAGGAGGGGGATTTTTCTTAAGGCGTTGGAAAAGAGGTTTACAAATAAGGCAGAGTTCTTGATAAAAATTAGCAATATAGTTCAAACATCCTAAGAACCTTTATAACTGGGTTTTGTCCTTAATAATGTCTGGGAATTTGCTGGCAAACTCTAGGCTTCTTTGGATTGGGATGATGGTACCTTTGGTGATGTGATGGCCAAGGAACCGGATCTTGGTTTGGAATAGGGTAATTTTAGGAGCAGAAACCGCAAGGCCATGCCGTTTAATGGGTTTGAGGAAAATATGCAAGTATTTCCAATGTTGGTCAATATTATTGCTATATAAAAGTACATCATCAATATAAACAATGGCAAAATCAGAGTAAGGATTAAAGATGTCATTCATAATGCACTGAAATTCACTAGGAGCACTTTTTAGGCCAAAGGGCATGACATTCCATTCATATTGTCCAAAGGGAACTGTGAATGCAGTCTTGTACCTATCTTGTTCTGCAATTTGAATTTGCCAAAACCCTGATTTCATATCAAATTTAGAAAAAACTTTTGAATCATAAAGTCTCTTCAATAAGTCAGATTTATTGGGAATGGGATATCGGATCCATTGAAGAGCCTTATTAAGAGATTTATAATTAATAACAAGGCGTGGAACTCCTCGTTCAATTTCAGCATTCTTTTGAACATAGAAGGCAGGGCAACTCCAAGGAGATTTGGATGGTCTGATGAGACCTTTTTGTAATAAATCACTGATTTCTTGTTTACAATAGGCTATAAGGTCGGCATTCATTTGTATGGGACGAGCTTTTATGGGAATACCTTTTTCAGAGAAATCCGTATTATAGAGCAAAAAGACTATATGCTTTTTTCGGTCCCAAAAAGCATTGGGAAAAGAAGAACATACTTCTCTTTCAATTTGGGCTTGAAATTGTTTAATCTTTTCTTGCATTTGAGGATCAGCAATACGAATCACCTGTTTCTCAAAAACAAGGTCATCTTTTAGAAAATATAATTGCTTCTGTTTAATGTTTAAATTAGCAATGCATTGATCCAGGGATGGAATAGGAGAAGGATTAAAATGAATGCTTTCTTTTTTGAGGGTGTCAAGATCTCATATAATCAGAGGATAAATGAAAGGGAAAAGAATTTCTTTATTAAGATATTCAGTGATAATACCTTCGCTGGTCACCTTAAAAGGGGAGATGAGATGGAGAAAAGGAAGACCGAGGATGACATTTTGGGATAAAGTGTTAACCATGACAAAGTCAGTGGTGTAACATACACATTGGTTACAAACTTTGGCGTTGGCCAATTTATACTGAATGTCCAGCTGTTGCTTGTTAGCACCAAAAAGGGATTCGGTGGTTTTTTCCAGATGTTTAGTAGGTACAAGAGCTTCCATTATACAATTGAGGTCAGCTCTGGTGTCAACGAGAGCATTAACAATAAGGTTATATTCCTGGGAGATTCTTATGTCGATTTCAATGTACCATTTTTGGATCTTATAAGTTTTGACCTGGCTAAGATGGCCAGGAGATCGGGGATGATTGAGGACAGTGGTTAAGCCTGGTTGGTCAGCAATATTGGGATCATCTGAACCACTGGAACTAGCAAAACTAGGATTCTTTTGAAGAGGGGTTCGGTGATCGTTTTTTGTAACGGAAGAAGGATGCTCAAGTATAGAAATGGTGGTCTTAATGATCTTGATTTCGTCTTTGAGATTTTAAATTTCTTTTTGTAAATCAGGAATAGTAATTTTCCTGGTTTTGGTTTGAAAGCGTCCTATAACATTGGAATCAAAATTAGGGGTACTGAAAGGAATACTTGTAGGAGGAGAAGAAATAGTGGGTTGTTGGGTTCGTCCACTAGAGATTTTTTGTTGTAATTCTCGGAGATATTTAGCCTTTAGAGAGGGGTCTTCAATACTATCAATCATGCCAATAATCATAGTATAATCATGCTGATTAAGAACATTTATTTCTTGCATATGTAGGGTTATTTTTCAGGATAACGGTCTGATAGGCAAAGGGAAGAAGTGGTGTCGGAATCAGAAGTGTGGTCGATGGCTAAAATAATATTGTCAGAAGAATGAGAATTTTCGTTTTCAGAATAGGAATCAGAAGTAGAAGAAAAATCAGTATGAAGAAGTTGGACAAGTTTGTCTTTGAGTTCATCAGGGATATCAAGGGTCCGGATCTTATTTTTGACTTCAGGACATCTGTTAGCATAATGTCCTTCTTGGCCACAGTTAAAACATTTAGTGGATTTGGGAGATTTTTTTCGTTTATGAGGAACAGTCTTGGGTTTAGGTAGAGGCTTTGATTGTTTTGTGGAGGGCTGCCATTTTTGGTATTTTTTGTAACCCTTATTGGTGCGTTTGGGCCCTTGAAACAATTTTTTATTTTTATGATATTTTCTTTTGGGTATAGGTAATCTATCAAACCCGAATTGTTCACACTAAGAACCAAGTTCTTTCTTGGTGGTGAGTTTTTGTTTTTTAAGTTGACTTTTGAGTCTAATATCAGTACATAGTTGTGTGGCCACAATATTTATAGTACTGATGATCTCACCATAAGTCCAGGTATTTAGGTCGATTTGTGACCAATCAGAACTGGCCATTTGTTCAACCATTTTATCTCTGACTTTCGTAGAGAAGAGGGTAGGTAGACCAGAAATAAATTTTTCTTTCCAATAAGAATTAGTATTGTCAGGCCTCTGGAGGACTCTAGTTAAAAATATGTCTTTGTACCATTTGAAGTCACTCAATTTTTTGCACTTAAGATTTTGAAGTTTTAAAAATTCTTTCCCTTGGAAACGATTCAGATTTCCAACAAATGCATAAGGATGGTGTAACAAAGAACATCGATACCATCAGGTTGTGAAGTGGTGGTTGTAGTAGCTGATGTGGAAGGCGTAAAGGTGGTAGAAGGAGTAGTAGTTGTGATAATTTCTTTAGTGTGGTTGATGATAGTTTCTCTGGCTGAAGAACTCATAGTATGAGTCCACCAACCAAATAATTGTCCTTCAAAGCCAGTGGCTAGTGAAGTGACGGCATCAGCATGGGTCATATTTTGTTTTTTGATATAAATATAACTTATAGTATGCATTTGTCTAAGGACAGTCATGGTGTGATATTCATGTTAGGATTATGCTCAATAGCAAGAGTGTAATATTGTAATTGACAATCTTTTCATATAAATAAAGTGATTTCTGATTCTGTAAAATCTTATAGCATTTATAATTATAATTGTCAAGGTAAATAATCATAAGGTCAAAAGACTATGAGATATGAAGAATTGTTTGTACATCCGGATATGTATGAGGTAGACACAATTCTTTAGTTAGTCTTGAATAACGTTCACAACATAAGTTAAAGGTTGGGCACCTCTATCTTGATAAAGTTGTAGAATTCTTTTACTAGCATTTGAGTGGGATCAAATGAGTTATGATGAGTCTAAAATCATCGAAAGGTTTTCGAGTAAAAGAATCTAGTGCACTGGGTGCATTGAACTGGATCACAATGAAATACTTTATCTAGAACCGTCACTAGATATAAGTCTTTTCATTATCAGGACAATCGGAGAGTCTATCTAAATCCTGAGATAAATGATGGACTTATGGTTGCAAGTGTTATCATTTGAGCTATCAATGAGTACGATTATATAGCATAGTCTATCCTCGATAGTTTGGTGGTATTCATTTGTTAATCGATAGAGGACTTCATTTATAGATATGGACATCGTGGCTCCATTTATTAAATGAGAGTATAGTATCATCATATGGATGTTTTGAGGTATTGGATATTAAATCTCAACGTTGAGTTTTCAATAATGATTATTGAAGACATGGCTTCTGGACAAGTCAAAATATCCAAGTTCAAAATGTGGTCATATGAGGAAATATGGTAACTTGGAGAGCTATAGGCGGTCTATGAGCTCTTGGCGATTACTGATATTATTCACGAGGATACACCATCTCTTATAAGATTGTCTAGGGTATGAATGAGAAGCATCTCCTTATTCTATCTTTATTTAAGAGTTCAATTTTATCTCTTCAGTGGAATGAGTTAAAATTAATAGATCGGACCTAAGTGAATCATTTGTTGATTGTGATTAGGTTATGTCTATTGAAAGCTTAAATTTAGATAGCCCGCCAAGATCCACAATCCACACATACTTGCATGGATCACTTGATATATTCTACCGGACCAATTTATGGGTCCATCTAGAATTGCATTTAATATATTAAGAATATAATATGTGTATTATTTATTTAATGGGCTGCACTATTATATTAATATATTAAAAGGAGACATGTGGGTTTGTTTCTTTTAGTAAGAATAAGTCTGGTTCACATGTGGGCTTTTATTTAAAGTCTAATGGATTAAATAAAATAAGAAAAATAATATTAGGCCCATATATATATGGTGTGGGCGGCAAGGGTAATAAAATAGCCCAAGATATTATTTTATTTTATTGTTTTGATTAAATGGGAATTAATTAATTATTTAATTAATTAATAGTTTAAATCAAAATCTTTTCCTGATCAGTAAATTAAATACTATGTGTTGGATTAGGGTTGGAATTCTTTTAAGTGATAAGAGTCCTAATGTGGTAAGGATTAAGTCCACATACACTCCTTATTATACAAAGAATTCGGCCACCACTAGTCCTACAAGGGTTAGGATTCTTGAATTGATAGGAATTAGGGAAAAGGACAATTCCTTTTCAAGTAAGGAAATTACCCAACCCTAGATTTCCTATTCAATGAATTCGGCCAACCCTACTTGATGAAGGAGAAAATTCGGCCAACCTATAAATATAAGGTTATGAATTTTCGGCCACTAAGAAGCAAAATAGAGAGAGATTTTTGTTTGTTTTGAAAATAAAAATCCTACTCTATACACATAGATTTTCGCCCAAGAGAGAAAAAGAAAA
This sequence comes from Dipteronia sinensis, assembly GCA_033220585.1. Classification (NCBI taxonomy): domain Eukaryota; kingdom Viridiplantae; phylum Streptophyta; class Magnoliopsida; order Sapindales; family Sapindaceae; genus Dipteronia; species Dipteronia sinensis. The sequence continues at coordinate 26,727,237 of CM065642.1, forward strand.
TAAGTTCTCATTCGATAGTGCACTTACAAGCCTTTAACATCAAAAGGTTTTGTGCACACTTTCGATTTAGGGTTACGCGAGTTTCAATCATATTGATTGTGAATTCAAAAGTGACCGGAACTATTTTTTTTAGGCTCTTGGTGTTTTACTATTGAAGATCAAGATCAGAAATTCCATACATCCATTCTAAGGTAAGCAATTCAAAGAAAAAGGGAGACCACGCTCCTAGGTGATTCACGTACGTGCTAGGATTGAAGATCTTGTGGATTACCATCGACGTAAGTCAATCGGATCACACGACAAGAGGTATTTAACTCTAACCGTATATTTGAGTTTAATTAATTAAAGGGTTAAGGTTCAACTATACGAAAATTATTTTTTCGCCTTCCGCTGCGGTTTTAAGCAATTTTTCCCTACAATTCAGACAAACCATCAATGTTAAATTGGTAACAAGCATTACCAGTGTAAGCTCTGTATGGAACAGTTTCTTCATATTGGAGGTCTGGAGGAGTAGGCCGTGGATAATAAGGTTTTGTGTTATGATAATATCGATCATAATTATAACTGTCTACTTTGTCTGTAGAAGTTATTTTGTTAACCATTTGTTCAATATCGTCAACTTCTGAAAGGGAAATAGTTTCATCCATGGTATGGATTTCTGGTTTGGGTAGATTTTTGAGTCTGGCTTCAAGGGATTTAAGAAGTTCTTCTTCATTTAGAAAATGGTCAAAGCATTTTTCAATTCCAATGGGATCAAGAAATAGTAAAATGTTAGGAGCGGATGAATCAGGATCAATTTTTTGGGTAGGTTTATTAGGATGACTATTGGATGACTGGGGAACAAAGACCTGAGGATTGTCAGTTTTGGAAGTGGTTTGGAGAACAGGGGAGGATGTAGTCATGTTAAGTTCAATTTTGTCGAGTTGTTCTCCTAGAGTGTTAAGGAAAACATTAGTGTAATTGTTTTGTTTTATGACGGCACCAATTTGGGCTGAAGAGGAAGGTATATCATTGGATAACTCGGAATCCATGATAACAAAGGGAGTACAGCTAGTAGTTGTAGGTGTGAGTGCTTCAGTATCTTCATTAATAATGTCAATGTCAAAATTTCGTGGGGGAGGATGAAATTGAACTTGTTCGCCATATTTTTTTTTATAGGTGCGATTGTGAGTTCGGTTTAAAACCAAACATTGTTCTTCGAATTGCCTACGATTTGCATACCAGTCAAAGAAAGGTATTTCTTGGTTAAGAGTAGTAACAGTGGATACCTATCTAGTATAAAATTGTTGACATTTCTTATGGGTGTAATTGGTTTCGTATGTTTTCCTTAATCGTTTGTTAATAGGGTCATGATATTCTTTTAAAAGGTAATCATGATCGATGTTGCCAGAGTCTAGAGTATCAATGGTCCTGATAGTAGGCCTAGGTGGGATACTGTCAGTTAAGGCTTGGGAAGGAGTGGTTGAAGTTGGTTCATCGGAAGGAGTGGGTGAAGTTGGTTCATCATATTCGTGTATAGGATGAGCAGTTTGGTTAGGAGTTTTAAGGATATTAGTCACACGTGTGGGTTTTCTTCGTCTAGGAATGAGATTGACATGGTCATCGGTGTCACTGGAATCGAGCCTGTATCTATCATTGGGAACATGATTGGTAGGAATTGGGGATTTTAGTTAGTCAGTTCGGTTAAGGATTAGGCTAAGGATTTGGCTGGCTATATGGTCTCTTGATAAGCTGGACAAAGAGTGTCTAGCAGTTTGGAAACTACTATTACTGGGTATGTCACTGATGCTGGGATGTTTATAAGAGTTACCGCTTTGAAAGGATATCTTAAGGGTACCATCTTGGTCTGTAATACAGTCATGTAGGTTTTGTGATGGTGGTTGGTATAAAGGTTGGTCAACTTTTTCTTTGATCCACTCTTCAGGGAAAGCAATGTTTTCCCATCGGACAGGAGCAGGGACCATGACATTAACAGAGGGTGAAGCACTGAAACATATGGTTTGACCAGCTGGAATAGTAGGAGGGATAAAACTAGGGATGAGTCCAGAGGTAAGGACACGATAATGGACACGATAAACAAGTTTATAAGGGCTTGATCGTTCAATGAACTTGTAATTATGTGTTTGGATGTCAATAACAAGACATTTTTCTTTATGTTCATCTGTGTTTAGAGCAATAGTAAAATTGGGATAACATTAAAAATAAATAGGTCCATAAGTTAAAGTTGTTTCCGCCATACCAAGAATAGATTCTTTATAATCAGTTATCCTTTTGTCCCTAAGAACAACAAGTAAGGAGTTATTGAGACCAATTTTTGATAAAGGTTTGATCCCAATTTGAACACTACCAATATGTAGGTCATTATAACCAATTTTGCAGTAATGGTTGAAACTATTTTTATTTAATAAATTAGCAGAAAAAGTATTATGTTGGAATTTAACATTTATCTCTTTAGTCTTTTGTCCTAAAAGAGTCCTGAAATCTAATATGTTCTTCTTTTCATAGATACTGGATTTCTGTATGTCGGGTAATTGCCAATTATTCAAATCCTTATCATTCCAATTAGTCTCATAATTAGCTACGGATTGTCCTGTGGTACTGTTGTCATCATCATGTTCTATGCCAGGTCTGGAACTACTAGTTGACATGATAAAGAGGATAGATTAAACGAAGATCCTAGGTTTTAACTCACAGCCTGTCACCAAGGGAGACACAGCCTAACGTCCACCTGACTAACGACCAAAACCATTAAAGACTATTGTATCAGGACGAAGAACGTGGACCACAAATTATGAAGAAGTTTTGACAAGTTTATTCACTTTGAGTCAAAATATGTAAATCTTATGGTCCACATTCTTCGTCCTGATATATTTTATATCAGGACGAACTGACAATAAAATAATTATATATAATTGCACTAAAACAAGTAAGTATCAAAATAGCATTGACTACCATTCACCCGTTGAATAACGGTTGACTACTGTTAATCACTAATTAAAGAATTAAAATATGTTAATGACGAATTCGTCAAATCTAACCTATTTTTGAAAATCAAATTCACTTTTAACCTTGTTTTCAAAATAAAACTATATTCAACCAGAACTTCCAAAAATGATTCAAACTAATCTAAAAGTGACGAAAATGCCCCTAAGATTATTTTTCTTCTTCTCTTTCTTTCTTCTGTTTTAGTTCCCTTCAAAAATCCCTTTCTCTTCCTTATGGTTCTTCTCTTGTCCTCAATCTTGAAAAACCATGTAAATGTCACCACAAAACTCGAATAGTCGAATCTACTCTTTATATCCTCTCTTTCTACTTTATTTTTACTTCATCTCACGTGTAAATGCAGCAATTGATCAAAGCTTAAGACAACGATTCAAGTGTTCCAAGAAAATCTACAAAAGGCTCAACATCATATGAAATAACTAGTTGATGGCCATCGCACTGATCTTGAATTCCAAGAAAGAGATTACGTTTATTTGCGTCTGCAACCTTACAGGCAGACTTCATTACCCCTCCGAAGAAATTTGAAATTGGCACCATGATATTTTGGACTTGCCTCCCTCCTCACGCTTCCATCTGGTGTTTCATGTTTCTTTGTTGAAGAAAACTATGTGTGATAATGTTGTTGTTCAGAGAAATTTGCCGCTGGTCACTGAAGATGAGAGAATTAAGCTAGAATCAGTAGCCATTTTGGATCGCAGAATGGTGTAGTATAATAATCAAGTAGCCACTCAAGTCCTCATACAATAGTCCAACTCATTTCCTGAAGATGCTACTTGGGAAGAATGAGGAATGATTCGTAAGCAATTTCCTTCTTTTCAGCCTTACGGACAAGTTTGATTTTGAGCACTGAGCAATGTTAGGGATTTGCAATTATTTCTGCAGTAATTTGGCATCTTAATTGTTATTTTATATTTGGTAAATTGTTATTTGATTTTGCTGTTATGATAATAATTGAGAGACGTTAGCGGAGCAAGTCAACGTTGGCGGAGCATGTAAAGGGAAAGATTTTAGGAACCAGACTCTATTTAGCGAAATGATTCAGATTTGAATGGGTATGTAATTTTCTTGACAAAAACTTAATATAGAGGTTTACCCTAGAAGTGGAAATTTTTTCTTGTCCTTTTGTTATTCCTTTTTCCTATTACTTATCAGCACTACATCACATGGACCAATTGCATCAGATTGCTTCATTTGATGGATCTTGGAGGTGAGAGGTATATAATTTTCTAGAAGAGAGAGATTGATGAGATAATGGATTTAGATAGAAAAAAATATGGTATATTTTTTAGGAAATGTTATTTTATTATTTTAATATCAGTTTTTTAATAATTTAAATATTATCATTTTGTTTAAAAAGATATTTTATATTTTTTCAGCAATTTACCTATTTACCTTTACATGTAATCAAATCTTAGACTGAAAACCTAACGGCAGGGGGGCACTGGGGAATATTACAAACTAAGATGAGGATTTTGGCCATTAATGAAACTAGAGAGAGGATAATGAGGAATAAGGAAAACTTGAGGGATGATTTTGATAATATTACTAAAATTTGACATTGTTTCGACTTCAAATTATGATTTGTGAATTGAGATTATTAGACAGTTATTGGAGACAAATCAGCTAACTAAAATATCTAACTGAAGTCTGACCTCCAAAGTGTTGGATGTGCCGTCAACATAATCGCTAGGACCATGATTATGTTTCGCTATGTGATTGGTAGGTTGAGGAACTAAAACCTTTTTGGAGGCTTCCAATCATAAGAGAGAGTTGAAAAATGTGGGATCCGAATCCTATCTGACCATTTTGGATTAATTAAAAGAAATTATGACGTTTGGAAAACAGCGGGATAGTTATAATGAATCGTATGTCGTAAATATTTACAAATGAGAACAGAGAGAAACATGAACGTAGAAATTCACATTATATATATATTATATATATTCAATCGCAATCACATATTCACATGAGTGAAAGAATAAGCAGACACCCAGCTGAGCTCCGATACTATCTATACCCAAAAGCTACAAGCTGGTCTCTCAGACACCCAGCTGAGCTCCGATACTATCTATACCCAAAAGCTACAAGCTGGTCTCTCAAAACCTCTCACTACATAATAACCCAAAATTAACCCACAAACAGAGAGAGAGAGAGAGGAACAGATTCCGGGGACTTATATGCAAACATCCCTCTGGTAAATCTAATCCTCTAATATCCTAAAACACTACAATCATCAACATTATGCACACACAAGCACCTTCAACATGTAAATATATATAAATCTCCATTATATCAGTCCTGCTTCTCTAAATCTTTGGCGCTTATGAAAGTTCCATGGAAACCATATGGAACTCGGGACGGGAGATGAACCGTAGCTTCGAGCTCTAAAGTCATGGCATTAACAATTTGTAGCTCCGATTTCCAGTCCTTCTCATCATGCACGAAAGCAAGAATATAACCATCATCTTCTTTCTCTGAATTGGTATCTCTTGGAAGAAACAAAGGCTCACCACCATACTTTTTCTCACCATATATGTATTTGTTTACCTCCCCGGTTGATAAATCAACTTTAGCAAAACCTGATACTTTTGGCCATGGCTCTGCAAGTGCTAAATAAGCGAACTGGGTTTTTCTTCCCAGCATGTTTCGGTTCACCATTCCAGCTTCCAAGTTCACTTGTTCTGGCTCCGAAATTATGGGGCGGCGCGTGGACTTGCCGGTCTTTAGATTGAGTCTGATTTCGGACAGAACACTTTCCAAACTCTCATCACATTCATTGAAAATGGAGTCTGGTGGAGTCATACAAGACCCAATTACAACAACCTCATCGGTCTCTGGCTCCTCCCAAGCATTCCAAAGATGGAAACAGAAGCAATCCTCTACTTCAATCCACTTAATTTTGGAAGCATCACTAGCATTTTTGTCTAGTACTCCAAATCTTGAAATCTTGTTCTTATCATATATCACTGGAGATCCACCACGGATCATTTCAGGCAATTTGAAGACCACCTGCTGATCGGGAACCACAACGAAATTCTCAGTGATAGCGAAGTCATGCATCATTGTTGGTTGATCTAGAGGAATTTCGACGTCAGGAGACTTGTTGCCATCAGGAGAGAATCGAAAGTATTTCAAGTAAGGCTTCTTGATAACATCGTAACTAAGGGCAAAGAGCTCACCAGAAACAGGATCAATTTTTGGGTGAGCTATCATTGTAGAATCAAGTTGAGAATCGAAATCGTAACGCCCCACAGTTCGTAAATCACCAGAGGGTGTGATGCGAACATGATAAGGCAAATCATCTTCAGACATTGCTAAAAGACGATTGTTGAAGTAAACAAGTCCAGCGTTTGCTACACCAGTTCCATGGTTAGGATCAACAAGCCCAAAAAGACCACGACTGTAGAAAAGAAGCAATCTTGCTATGCCGAAATGTCCATGGAGTTCACCTATGGCTTTTGGGAAAACTGGACGGCCTAATTTACGTTCTTGAACAAAACGGTTGGTCTCCGTGAAACGGCAAGCATAGCTAACTGACCCTTTTTGGAACCCAACAACATGAACCATGCCATCTCCGTCAAAGAAGTGGTGTCCTGCAACCGGCTGGTGTAGTGGATTGGCTCCATTTCTGACATAGAAGCCTTGAATGCTTTCGGGTACTTTTCCGGTGACCGGAAGCTGTTGACAGACTGGTTTTTCTGGTACGGGAGCGAAATTGCCGGAGATTTGGACTCTGGGGTCGGCTGTTTTTGGGAGAGGGTGTTGGCGTTCCTGAGAAACCAGAGCATTTTCCACAGCGTCTAAAGCTAGAGCTGCAGCCTTTTGCAAGAGATTCAAGTGTAGAGCGTTGGAGTTATCTTTTGGGTATTTTTTACAAGGGTAATGAAGAACAGAGCATGTAATGTTGTTGTTGGGCTTTTTTATAGAAATGGAATTTGAGGATGAATTTAATGATGGTTGTTGGAATTGAGGCTTAATCCATGTGCTTGTGGTAGTTGCTGCAGGTGAAGCCGCCATGGTTCGCTATTTTCGACAAATTAAATGACTTTGTTGGCTTTTTTTAAGAGAGGGCTGTGGATTATGGCGAGAATGAGAAAGCAGGAAAATAGGAAAATAGCTGGAGAGTGAAATTGTGTTGTTGTGTTTGTAAAAAGAAGGGGAGTCAAGTGAGTATATATGGGGAGAGAGGAAAGACCAAGAGGTCCACCCTAAACACGTAAGAGACGACCACGTGTAGCGTTATAGGAGAGAGATATTAGTCAATAAACCAAATGTGGGGGTTGCGGGACACGCTTGCCTAATACTCTGACACGATGCCCTTCGTCTCTCTCTCTTTACCCTATTCCTATTATATGCATCTTTTTCTTATTTTATTATATTTATAGGAGAGAGTAACACAAAATTCCTTAATTTTAAAACATTAATATATTGGAAGGAATTGACAATCAGAATGAAAGTAATTAGGGGGATGTTGGACGCTTCAAAATACAGCTTCATTAGGGGTTGTATTCATTGATATTTCATAAGATTTTTAAGGAATTTTATAAAATTTAAAAGTTCAGAAATATTTAATATATAGTTTTAAAAACTTTATAAAAGTTGTGGGTAGCTTCGTTAAGGGTTGTATTCCATTGATATTTCAAAAGATTTTTAAAGACTCTATAAAATCATGAGGTATTCAATACAGACTTTTAGTACTCTATGATTTTTATAGACTTTTAAAAAGTTATTAAAAGACATGAGATATTAAATATAGACTTTTTAAATGTCTATGAAAATTATGAGGTATTCAAAATATCAATGACTTTTAGAGCTAGTTTGGAATTGCTGTAACTTTTATAATAAACATTGTTAGTTGTGCTGAAGGAATAATCAGCTGCGAAGTTAATCATCATTTGTTTGGTTAATTTTACCTTTAAAATACTGTATAGCTTAAAAACAATTTACATATGTTTGGTAATTTTATTTCAATAGTGCTAAAATTAGTTACAATAACTAAAATGGACATGATTTTAGAACCTCATTTCATTTTTTTTCATTTAATTATATATATTAAATCAATATTTAAGTAGAATATTTAAATTAGAAAAAAAATTCCATAAGAACAATAAATTTTTAAAAGATTTTATAAATCAAATCAATATTTAATTTTAATATTTAATTTTAAGATGAAATAGGTATATAAATGATTTTAATTTAATTTCATAAGGATAATAATGATATTTAAAATATTCATTAAATGCTAAAATAGATTATTCCATAATCACTTTTAAAAAGTAACCACCACATATTTCTTAAAATCACCTTTAAAACTTGTCTGATTATCAATTAATCACTTTTAGAAGTTTTACCAAACATCATTTTAACTTCTCAAAAGCAATATCAAACTAGTCCTTAATGACTTTTAGTTATATAAAATCTCACAATTTGTCCTTCATTCCTCCTAAAGACTTTTTTAGACTTTTGTTTTAAAAAAAAAATTCAAAGACTTTCACTTTAGAAAAAATAAAAATAAGAACATAACACTCCTTAAAAAACATATTCTATTTTCTAATAAAAAACAAGAACACACTCATTATTAACAAATTTCACAAATAAAATAAAATGAACAACTTTTAAAATGAACAAACATTATTATAACAACAAATACAAACATTAGCGATCTATAACAAAAAAAGAAGTTAAACTAAAAAATAATATGATATAAAACAATTCTCCACCGGTTATGCAATTAAGGATGAAAATTTTCATTTTTTTACCTCAATTTTCAAAGTAACTAAAAAACACTGAAATAAATTAAATGATAACTTCAACTATTTGTGGTTTTTAGGTTTTGTCTTGGTAACTTGAATTAATTTTGGGTAGATTTTTTATACTCATTGTCATACTTTTGTAGAGACATGTAAACGTTAATACTATTGTCGATTTGTTACCTTTATTCATAAAAGAAAATTTATAAGATTTTGACTAATTATATTTTACACACGTATTTTGACTAATTATAAAAACTTTTAGGATGAAAAATAAAGTAAGAAAATATTAAAATTTCAAAATCACATATATATGCATGAATATTTTTGTCAAGGTTCATAGATATTAACAATGATTTTGTTTTTTTTTTTTCTTTTGAGAAAATATTTTTTTTACTTGAGAAATATAATATTCTTACAACAAAGTATATTTATATTTAAAAGTCAATGTAAGTCTATAAATGTATCTATGGAAGTCTTTTAAAATGAAAATCTATGAATTTTTTTTAAAATAAAAGTCGATGAAAGTCGATGAAAGTCTTTTAAAATAAAAGTGTTTCATAATTCTGTAAAGTTCATAAAAGTTTATGAGCTATACAAAGGTCATCCACTTAAAAAAAATCTTTATGAGTCTTTTGAAATCCAAATTGAATACACCCCACAAGAGTCAAAACCATGTGATTGTAAATATAATTTTATATTTGTCTATCAAACTGCAAAGTGGGGGAAATTAGGAATACCCTTCTTAGGATGAGAGTTACATTTTGGGCTATGCTTATATAATCAAATCTCATCATGTCACAATAGAATTCTGACAAATGGTGTCAGCTTTTGAAAAGAAAATAAAAAAAAATAATAAGAAAGAGAAAGAGATTATGATGAGTATTGGAGCTAGAATTAGGCCAACTTCATGGTGTATTTGGTATACGGGATGAGACAGGACAATGTGGGACAACGTGAGACAACTTCCTCTTATCCCACATTTGACACATTTTAAATATGAGACGGGACATGACTGGATGAGACAAAAAATACCAAAAGTTGTTCCACCTAAAACCCTCAGCCAGACTTGTCTCATGCATGGGACAAGTCTCAAAAAGAAGTTTTTACCCCTAATATTTTTAAAAATTACAAAAAATGTCAAATATAAAGTAAAACCCTAATCCTGAAATCAGACAACCCAAGCCCTTTTCTTTTCTATTTCTCTCATCTCTATTCTGATTAGGGATGGGCGTGGGGACCCATTGGGGATGGGGAGGGTCCCCCCACCCTCTCCCCCAAACCCCATTTGAGGGAAGTAGGGATGAGGGTGTTTGGGGGGAGGTTCCCCTGCCCCCACCCCATCCCTTATTTCCCTCATCTTCAATCCTAATATTTTTCAATCCAAAATCCGAAATTTAGAATTCAGGATTCGAAATTGATCATTTCAATTGTCGATTCACCTTGTTTAGATATCCAATCCAATAAATAATCTAAAATATATAATTGATTTAATTTAATCCAATATTAATACAAATAACTATAGTAATATAATATCACACATAAAAGTCTAAACAAATTTAAAGATAAAGTTATTCTTTAAAGAAAATAAAAGTGAAAACATATAAAAATATATGGGGAAATGGGGCCCCACTCCCACCTCAATTTAGAGAAACGGGGGAATAGGGAAACCTGTCCCCACCCCCATTTAGGTTTTGAGGGCAAATTTTACCCCACTCCTATTCCTAAACCCCATTTGGGGGCCCAATTTGCTCCCAAATGTGCCCCCAAATGGGGGTGGGGCCCATGGGAAAATGCCCATACCTAGTTCTGCAGCGTCCCTCGCCGACTTGGTTGCTCCGCCGCATGCATACACTGTCGAAGCAGTCGACCATGTGCTGTCTTTTTTTCTTCTCTTTGGATTGGGTTTGTGTTTTGAATTTTTTTTTTCTTATTCGATTCACTAGAAAGACTGAGCGAAATCGAACTTTTTTTTCCTGTTTTTCCAATAATTGGTTCTAATTGTGTTAGATTTCGTCTAGGGTTTCGTTTACTTCACTGAAAATGATTTGGCTTTTGTTTGTTAGGAATTGGTGTTGATGATTTAGAAGGAATTCTTGAAATTGGTTGTGAATTGCAGTGTTGAATGTAAAATTTGGCAGAGAACATATTTGAATGCTCATGCTCATTAAATTGAATTTCAAAATGACAAACTCAGATTATCATGATTTTGTGCGTCTTATGTAATGCATATTGTAAAATTGCTTCTTGTGTATACCCAAGTTATTATGTATTTATCTCATTTGCCTTTTCTTTTAGGATTACGAATTCAGATTATTATAGGATAATATACCAAGTCTGAAGCTATGTTGACATGTTATTCAGATTATTGTACGATAATTTATGTTTGAACTTTTCATATTAGCATGAAACTCTTGGGAGATAACAAGTTTCGGCTTTGTAAATTGTGTTAATTAATGATAAAATATGAAGTTAGTGAGAAAATGATTTATTTTTACAATGTTGATTTAATGAAGTTTGGATTTATTTGTTCTTGATTTTATTTTTTGGTTTTTTTGAATGTGTATAATTAGGGCACAGTTGACGTAGTTAGTGAATTTGTGAACAATTAGCTAACATTGACTAGCTCGAGTTCATATTGGGTATGTTAAAATAAATATCGAGTGACTGAGTACAGTTGAGTTGAGGATTTGAGATATTGAAGTGTGTTCATAGCCTGTAAATGAAACTTCTGCATTAAATTTTAAATTTTAATTTTTTGAGAGCTAAAAGATGGGTTTTAAATGCTAATTGAACACTAAAAAGATAAGAAATTTTGAGTGATTGAGTACTTTTTAGTTAAGATATTGAAGCTTATTCATAGCCTATTAATACAACCTTTGGATAGTTTTTAAATTTTGAGAGTTTAAAGACAAGTTTTAAAAGCTAATCGAACATTAAAAAGATAAGAAATGTTCGACGATTGGGTACTGTATAGCTGAGATATTGAAGCGCATTCATAGCTTCTTAATGTATAACTTGTATAATTGTTTTTTGAAAGCTAAAAAAACTGGTTTTTAATTTCAGTTGAATATACAAAAGATAATGAAAGCTAATTTTAATCTTGATGTGGTATCATGAGAATTAGCTTCTTGAGGCAAGACCTTATTTTTTGCTGAAAAGTAGCCTGGTGGATTGCATATAGTAGCAGAACATGGAAATTGATGTAGATTTCATGAATTAATAAATTGTTTTGAAAGCGATGCAAACAGGTGTTTGGAACGGAGTATGTCTCATTGCATGTGAGAAAAAGTAGTTGGGCATCATTTAACTTGTACACATAAACTCTGGTTATCAAATCCACGACATAGAGGTGAAGTATTATGTTCATGAGGAGGATGCCTATGATATGCGCAAGCAGCTAAAGGGAAAGCAGATTCATCACCACCGGCACCACCACTATCACCACCATCATGCAGTGGCGGATCCAGAAATTTTAATCAAGAGATGCACTAGAACAAAATAACAATTATATTATAAAAACTACTTAAAAAATTAAAATCATAGTAAAATGAGTTTTTTTACATAAAGAAAAATTGATTGTATATTAAAGTTTAGATAAAATAAAACAAATAAAACACGTACTCAAGATAAATAAATCATCTTATGTTTTAAAAAATAAAAGTAAAAAACAAGGAAACACAGTATTAAAAATTAAATAATAACAAGAAAAACAAAATAAACAATAAAAAATTACAATATTTATTCATTTATAATATAATAAATTACAATCTAATTGTATAATAAGAAATTTTGTTCTGTATTTATAAAGAATTCACTTTAAATTTATACAAAAATAATTGATTAATAAATATTACTAGACATGTTTTTGATTTTTTTTTTAGTCTTCTGATGATTGATAAATTATTAACTTATTGATTCTAAATAAATTAAAACTACAAAATAAAGAAAAATATTAAGGATAAAATAAAATGCATCATAATAATAGATGAACTATTTTAATACAATAAATTAAAATTTGATATTTTAAGGTTTATTGATTAGAAACTAAGGGGTTGTTTGTTTTTTTGTCTGAAGACTGAACTGTCCTGAATTTTTCTGAAGAATGAATAGGGACTGAAATCTGAACCTGAATGACATGTTTGTTTTTTTTTTCTCAAATATGAATGTACTGTCAACATGTTTGTTTTTAAAAATAAAATTGTCTGAAAATACGTAATTTTACATTTATACATATACTAATTAAAAGAAGTAATTTAACATGCACCATTCTTTATAACATTTTGTATTTTTTTTTGTAAACAAAGTTCAATTTAACAAAATAAAAAATTAATCAAAAAATATAATTTTGCATATTCTGCAAACAAAGTTTAAGTTAAATTTATTGTCAAAAAAAAGTTCAAGTTTAAGTTCAATTTTTATATTGTCCACGTTTCCGGTGAATATAATTCATGAAACCATTTTTGTTTTTTGGTTTCCTGGATCATATGCACTGGAAACCAAATAAAAAAAGTTCTTGAATTTTTCATATACAATAATTCTATAACATCTTCAAGCCACGGAATCTACTCAATATGATAGACAAATTTATTGAGCACTATACGAATAGTTAGATAAAAATAAATAAATAAAGAGTTCTTACCGGGATTTGGCAAGAGAGAAATTCAATTGTTCAATCTCTGAAAAATTTCATTATGAAAAGTAATTAGGGTTTTTTTTTTCTAAAACCTGTTTAAATAAGAAATATGTTAAAAGAAATTTTTTTACACCATATCAAATTAAGATAAATTTGGAAATATGTCTTTTTTTGGAGGATATACTTGGAAGATAATATTTTAATTGTAATCCAGTTATTTGGAATTAAGTTAAAAGTCAGGATTTCTTACTTTTTATTTTAAGTTGTTTTTTGATATTTTTAAATTGTTTGACCACTTAAAAAAACAAACAAAACAACTTAATGAGTTCAATTCAGACTCATTAAGTTTTAATTGAAAAAAAACAAACGACCTCTAAAACTATTAGAAATAATAAAAGTTCAATAATAATAGATATAAAATAAATTCAGTTAAATAATCACAAATTGAAAGTAGTTAAGAAGTTGATAATAACGAAAAGAAAAAATAAATTGTTTTATTTTGGAATAAGATGAACATTTCCGAAAGGAATCGGAAAAGATAGTAAAACAAAAAAAGGTATGAAAAATTATTAAAATTACATAATAAAAGTAAATTTGTAAAAAAGGATATTCTAAAAAGAGTGAGTGGTGGTATTTGAACCACCATCACCAAAGGAGAAATAAGACACAATACCAAAATTACTATAAATTGTTATGTTATAACAATAGTTATTTAATTTATATATAACTGAAACAAAAATCAATTTTTTTAAAAAAAATTGAGGTAGGGCACGGGCCCCACCTGGTCTAAAGGTAGGTCCGCCCCTGCCATCATGGTGGTGGGTGTTGTTCGGGTGAGGTGAAAAGTGAAGACGCTTGGAGCGTTGAGTTAAATGAGAAGCGAAATAGGATTCTAAAGTCAGCACGTAATCAGATTCAATGGAAGCGTGATGATCGGAGGAGGGAAAATGAGCAAGTATTTGGAGAAAAGTTAAGAGTCGTGGTCTTTTGTTGTGTTTTTCGGAACATTTTCGTATTTTTCATGTTGGTTTATGTTAATGATACTGAGTTGCTGTAATGATGCTGAGTTCTTATTTTAATTTTGATGTGGAATTATAATTATTAACTTCTTGATGCAAATCCTTAGTTTCTGCTCAAAACTAGCTTAGTAGAATGAATACAGTGGCAAAATATTGTATCATCGTATTCTAAAACAAAGAAATTCCCAACGGTATTATTCTCTTCTCTTCTCTTCTCGGATAATTATCCGATAAAATCAATAATATAATATATTGGATATGTTTGTAATTATTTGAACATTTAAAGGGTAAAGTGGTCTTTTTGACACTTGTCCCATGCCATGGGACAAGTTGTCCTAGGGTCTTGGGTGGGACAATTTTTTGTGATTTTTGTCCCACCTTGTCCCGTCCTGTCCCATGCTAAGGTCGCGCCAAACGTGGGACAAGAACAAGTTGTCTCACCTTGTCCCGTCCCGTCCCGCATACCAAACACACCCTAATATACAATACTCAATGGATATACAAGTAGAACCAAAATGAAATTAGTAAGTTAGAAAATGAAATTAATTAATGATAATTAGATAAATTGTCAAAAAGAAAAAAATCATTCTACTTTGAATTTACGGTTTGGGTAATATGGATTTTTTTATACCAAAAAAATAAAATAAAATAAGGAAATTATCAAAAATAATCCTGTAAAATTATTAATTAAGAATATTTTTCAATCACAATATTATTATTTTTTGTTAAATATGATATATAAATATATTTATTTAATAAAATCAAATAAATACTGACTTGTCATGTTCCATTTGTCACTATTATGTGGTAACAAATAATAGACATGACAATATGGGCACTAAGGGTGTGTTTGGTACGTGGTACATGACATGACAATGTGAGACAGTTTCCTCTCGTCCTACGTTTTGCACGACATTAGCATGGGACAAAAGGTGGTACAAAAATTAGGAAAAACTATCTCACCTTAGAGCATGAGACTACTTGTCCCATGGCATGGGACAAGTGTCAAAAAGACCAGTTTACCCTTCATATGTTCAAAAAATTACAATAATATCCAATGTATTATATATATATTTCAATAATATATATATATTATAATTACATATATTATATAATATATAATATTATATACACTTGAGCTAGAAAAGATATCTTGTCTAGTCTAGTCTAGGCCCAAATATCCTTTTAATCCTTTCATATCACCCACTCCCCACCTGGGGTCCACCCAGAGTGAGTTCACGGGAGCCAGGAAATGTTTTGCATTTCCCAGGGCTCGAACTCGGCACTTCGATCGGACGCCAAGGCTCTGATACCACGGCGTTGGCAGGGAGCCTTAAACTATCTCATTCTAAGTCTCTCAGTATTTAGATTTTCCCTAAAGCGGCAACCCTAGCCTGAACGGGATACAAAAGCTACTGGACTCTCAAGAGATAGATAAAGACCTTAAGCTAGTGGATCAATATCATATTTCTGATGTGCAGGATCCTCAACTAGAGGCAAGCACAGAGTATACTTAGATATTACAGGCTGTAAGTCATCTGATAGAACAATATAGAGAAGGAAGAAAGAAGACTTAGTTAGACATGATGAGAAAACATAAATATATTATTTCGATCTGGTTTTCTTACAAGGGATACAACCTCCATTTATAGGAGAAAGAGGGAAGCAATCGGCGGACAGATGGGATAAGGTCAAACCGTCGGATAGAAACAATAATGAAAGGATAAGACAAAAGCAAATAGGGCTTTAACAGGTGGCCGACAAACATAAAGTAAACAATAAATTACAATAATGAAAGGATAAGATCAAGGGCTACTGAGATATCAATTCGCATGATCTTCATCGTTAGAGTCCTAGGCTCTACAAATGAAGCAGGGCCAGGTGTCAACAGCCATAGGGTCTTGTGAGTCAGGTAGAATGGAGTCCTGGAAGGGATGCCAACTATGGGAGGGATCTCTGGGTATGCCAGGAAGGATGAAGGTTTCATCAATAGAGACGTCGTTAACGTCGAGCAAGAAGTTTAAAAGAGCAATCTGTAGATTCATGAGATATGAGGCTTGATAGTCAAAAGTGGTCTGCCATTCATAACTGATGTTGTAGGACCATAAAAGATTCTGATAGGGGTTGAAGCGGTATGGTCGGTGAAGGATCCAGATACAGGAGACAGAGGCAGCAAAGTCAGGATCAAGTTTCCAAAGATTGTATTGTCCCATGAGCTTAGTGAGTTCAGATTTCCAAACAGATAAGGGGTTGAACCACTGGAGGAAAGCTAAGAACAATATGCTGGAGGGAGAGGGCTCATGAACCAAGGCATAGGTGGCCTGGAGAGGGAAGATAAGGGCATGGTGGTAAAGGATAGATAAACACCATAAGTACCAAAGAGCCTGAGGAGTGAAGTAATAGACTGGAGGCATGATAAATGGATCGAGGAAAGGCCTGGATGGGTTAGAGAGAGCATGATTGAGCCATTGCTGCTTAATCTGGAGTAAGTAAATGGGTAGGTAAGACCTGGAAAAATTCTGCATCTGTAACAGAGAAGGTTGCTGACCAGGAGGAACTTAAGAAAGGAGTTCTGAAGGATAATCCTTGACAGGAGGGAAAGAAGAAGTAGAAGAAGAAGCTGAGGAAGATGCTGAGCTGGCCATGAGGATAAGAGGAATTCTGTAAGTTGAGGTGACAAGATGAACTGGTAGGGGTCTCGATAGCATATCAGCTATTATATTTTGGTCTCCTTTCACGTGCTGAACAGTGAAATCATATCGAGCAAACTAGTCTTTAAGCCTTAGTAATTGAGGATTGTGAGGAATCTTATTTCGAAACTCGAGAACTTTAGGAAACGACAAGTTGTCCATTTCAACTGAAAAGTTCTTTGTCCTGAGGTAGAAGTCAAATTTTGGATGGCATATTTGACTGCTAAGATTTCTTTGTAGACAGTATGATAATGTTGTTGAGCTTCTTTGAACTATCCACTAGCATGACCGCAATAATGGCGGTGGTTATGCCTATCTTCAATCAAGATGGCCCCCGAATAATGGTCACTGGCATCTGTCTGAAGGATGAGCTGTCCTATGGAAGGAATAGTAAGAGCATGAGGGGATTGAGCAACCTGCTTGAGGTGAGTCACTGCCGAGATATGGGTATGGTCCCACAAAGGAGTATTTTTCTTTAAAAGGGCAGAGAGCTTGGAGGTGTAATGGCTGACGTTAGGGATAAAATTTCTGATAAAATTAACGATTCCGAGAAACTGTTGGATCTGTTTCTGAGAGAGATGAGAATCTTGAAAATCAAGATGTTTTGAGGCTAGATGGGGACCAAGATGGTACTGTCCATTGGAAATATGCATTCTAAGGAAGTCAATTTCGGATTGACCAACTGAACTCTTTTTATCAGAAAGCATGATACCATACTTGAGAATAATATCATGAAATGCCTGGAGAAGCTGAGTATGAGACTGTTCATCAGAGGAAAACAAAAGGATGTCATCAATGTATATGAGGGCTGAATGTAGTAAGTGATGGAAAATTCTGGTTACTGCCTTCTGGAAAAGGGAATGAGCAGTTTTAAGATCGAAAGGAAGAACCTTCCATTGGTAATGAGCATTGGGGAGGCAGAAAGCTGTCTTATGCCGGTCATCTGGATGGATACCGATTTGCCAAAAGGCACATTTGAGATCAAACTTGGAGAAGATGGTAGCACCAGGGAGTTGAGAAAACATAGTGGAGGTTGTGGGGACTGGAAATTTGTCATCTCTAAGGAAGAGATTCAAGGGTTTATAGTCGATCACCAGTCTTTTCTTTCCGCGGGTTAATTCGGATCTTTTTTCAATATAAAAGGCCTGGCATGCCCACTGGGACGAAGTGGGCTCCATTAAGCCTTGGCTGAGCAGTTCTCTGCATTCAGCGGTGGCCAACTGGAGATCTGAAGGAGACATGCCTGAGTGGGTGGCATTCGTAGGATTGGCATCATCATTGAGCTTGAACGGAAGATGGACGAAGAACTCAGGATTCTTCCATAGAGGAGAAGGATGCTTAAATTCAGCATGACTATTAGTACAGAACTGGAGGAGCTTCTGTTGAATGTTCTGGAAAGGAAGCTGGAGTGAGGACAGAGGGAAGATTTCTATGAATAGGAGAAAATGGTTTAAAATCTCTTTTGTATCGGACACCAGAAGGAAGAATGTGAAGAGAGGTGCATTAACAGTAAACATCCCAACCAATGAGGATATCTTTATCTGGCAATGAATGTACCGAGGACTTGTGTCCAGATGGTGAAGGAGGGGAAGAACTTGATACCAATCTTAGTCTTTGAGATGAGATTGGTAGTAAATATCTTGCCGTCCGCAGCTTTGAAGTAGCTGGTATGAGGTTTCCAACTGTCTAGAGGAAGGATGTTGAGGTTCGTAATTGTAGTGTGAAAACCAGTGTCAAAATAGGCAATGACATCGATTGACTTGGAAAATTTTTCCAACAGGATTTGGAAGGGAACTTGAGGCCCTTATGAAGATTCTGTAGAGACTGCTTGGTAGGAGCTGTAGGCTGAGTTGGAGCCATAATCAGCAAAGTCTTCATCTGAACTGTCAGAGTACTAGAGGACAAATGAAGTATTTTGATAAACTGTTTCTTGTTCAGAGAAGATAGATTCAACATCAGCATCTGAAGGAACTTCATTAGCAATGTC
Organism: Dipteronia sinensis; assembly: GCA_033220585.1. Classification (NCBI taxonomy): domain Eukaryota; kingdom Viridiplantae; phylum Streptophyta; class Magnoliopsida; order Sapindales; family Sapindaceae; genus Dipteronia; species Dipteronia sinensis. Next base: position 26,746,322 of record CM065642.1, read on the forward strand.
TTTCAGTTGATGAACGAGTTTGGCCCATTTAGCCTTTTTGTTTGGACACTGTTTGGCATAATGACCTGGCTGACCACAAACAAAACATTTAGTAAATTTGTTCAAGCCTATCCAAGGACTGTCTGGGTTGTCTGGAGAATGAGGCCGATGGTGGATTGGATTGCAAGAGGAAAGGTGGAGCCGGCGTGAAGAACGGCTACAGGAGCAATCTGGATCACACATGGAGGGATCAACATCCCAAATAAAGTGACCATTGATTTTATCTGTGTAAATTGCGGAGCCATCAGCTTCGAAGTTGTGGATTGGGATATCTTCTTCAGAAGTAAGAGGTCGGATCATTAATGATTAGAATATCGGAGAATCAGGAGGAGCAGTGGGTGGAGCAGTGGATGCCAAATCTGAGGAAGAGGTTGAAACATTTGTAAGAGGTTTATATACCGTCTTGAATGTGCCATCTAGTTGTCTGGTGTTAGTAGTGTCTGGGGCAATGACTGGAACGGTATTCTGAAAAGCCTTCTCATAGTTAGTGATCCAAGACAGAGGCATGAGCTCAAAGAGCTGGTCTCTTGGCAACTGTTTAGGAATTTGGATGATCGTGGGAACTTCATCTTCTCTTTCGACTTTGATAAAGATAGTGTCACCGGAATGGCCTGGGATCGGGAGATCCAGGCATGATCCTAAAGACAATAGGAGATTTGATGATGGAGAGTAGCCATGTAAGAGTCTGGGAGCATCGTAATACCCATCAGTTGGAGCTGGATTTTTAGACAGTTGTGTAGATTGGCATCCCGTAGGGGGATGCTGAAATTGGGGTAGTACGTCAGAGAGATGCTTCCTGCATGGAGTGTGGAGAGGCAAGTGCCAATAAGTGCTTGCTTATAGTCTTTAAAGACAGTATTAAGCAAAGAGATCCTGGCAGTAACAGGTAACCCTTTTTCTGCCATGAAGGGTTAGGATGATTCGAACAGCTCCGATGTGAAGGTGAGAATAACCTTCTCGGATCCATTGATCGATAAGAGGTTGACCAATCTCTAGATCAACATATTGTTCAGCAGAGGTTGCCGAGATTAGACAATTGTCAAGTGCAGTGGACTGCACATATTCCTTAATGGGAGGTCGCCTTTGTTGCACAAGATGAGTAATTCGTCTAGCAATCGACTTGTTTCTTTTGAAGATGTTGTCGGGATTCGGAAGAGGTAAAACAGTTTCAGAGATTTGAGCGGAATCAGGGATGTGTGTGTATTCAACAAGGTTTTGTATTTTATTTGACTGGGTATGTCTAATAGATGGAGGCAGAGAAACAATAGAAGAGAGTCTAATAGGAGTTATCTCAAAGGAAGATAAAGATGAAGAATTCATATTGGATAAGGAGTCTTCCTTTTATATTGAAACTATCATTTGAGCTAGAAAAGATATCTTGTCTAGTCTAGGCCCAAATATCCTTTTTAATCCTTTCATATCACCAACTCCCCACCTGGGGTCCACCCAGAGTGAGTTCACGGGAGCCAGGAAATTTTTTGCATTTCCCAGGGCTCGAACTCGGCACTTCGATCGGACGCCAAGGCTCTGATACCACTTGAGCTAGAAAAGATATCTTGTCTAGTCTAGACCCAAATATCCTTTTTAATCTTTTCACTCAAGCTAGAAAAGATATCTTGTTTAGTCTAGGCCCAGTTAACCTTTTAATCCTTTCATATCTCCATCTCCCCACCTGGGGTCCACCCAGAGTGAGTTCAAGGGAGCCAGAGATGTTTTGCACTCCCCAAGGCTTGAACTCGGCACTTCGATCGGACGCTAAGGCTCTGATACCACTCGAGCTAGAAAAGATATCTTGTCTAGTCTAGGCACAGTTAACCTTTTAATCCTTTCATATCCCCCTCTCACCACCTGGGGTCCACCCAGAGTGAGTTCAAGGGAGCCAGAGATGTTTTTGCACTCCCTAGGGCTCGAACTCGGCACTTCGATCGGACGCCAAGGCTCTGATACCACTCGAGCTAGAAAAGATATCTTGTCTTGTCTAGGCCTAGTTAACCTTTTAATCCTTTAATTTGTTGGATGTCCGACGGTGCAATAGAGTCAGACTGTTAGAAGTCAAATAGTTTCAATATAGAAGGAAGACTCCTTATCCAATATGAATTCTTCATCTTTATCTTCCTCTGAGATAACTCATATTAGACTCTCTTCTTCTGTTTCTCTACCTCCCTCTGTTAGAAGTACCCAGTCAAAAAAAAATACAAAACCTTGTTGAATACACACACATCCCTGATTCCGCTCAAATCTCTGAAACTGTTTTACCTCTTCTGAATCCCGACAACATCTTCAAAAGAAACAAGTCGATTGCTAGACGAATTACTCATCTTGTGCAACAAAGGCGACCTCCCATTAAAGAATATGTGCAGTCCACTGCACTTGACAATTGTCTAATCCCGGCAACCTCTGCTGAACAATATGTTGATCTAGAGATTAGTCAACCTCTTATCGATCAATGGATCCGAGAAGGTTATTCTCTCCTTCACATCGGAGCTGTTCGAATCATCCTAACCCTTCATGGCAGCAAAGGGTTACCTGTTACTGCCAGGATCGCTTTGCTTAATACTGTCTTTAAAGACTATAAGCAAGCACTTATTGGCACTTGCCTCTCTACACTCCATGCAGGAAGCATCTCTCTGAAGTACTACCCCAATTTCAACATCCCCCTACGGGATGCCAATCTACACAACTGTCTAAAAATCCAGCTCCAACTGATGGGTATTACGATGCTCCCAGACTCTTACATGGTTACTCTTCATCATCAGATCGCCTATCGTCTTTAGGATCACGCCCTGGATCTCCCGATCCCAGGCCATTCCGGTGACACTATCTTCATCAAAGCCGAAAGAGAAGATGAAGTTCCCACGATCATCCAAATTCCTAAACAGTTGCCAAGAGACCAGCTCTTTGAGCTCATGCCTCTGTCTTGGATCACTAACTATGAGAAGGCTTTTCAGAATACCGTTCCAGTCATTGCCCCAGACACTACTAACACCAGACAACTAGATGGCACATTCAAGACGGTATATAAACCTCTTACAAATGTTTCAACCTCTTCCTCAGATTTGGCATCCACTGCTCCACCCACTGCTCCTCCTGATTCTCCGATATTCCAATCATTAATGATCCGACCTCTTACTTCTGAAGAAGATATCCTAATCCACTGCTTCGAAGCTGATGGCTCCGCAATTTACACAGATAAAATCAATGGTCACTTTATTTGGGATGTTGATCCCTCCATGTGTGATCCAGATTGCTCATGTAGCCGTTCTTCACGCCGGCTCCACCGTTCCTCTTGCAATCCAATCCACCATCGGCCTCATTCTCCAGACAACCCAGACAGTACTTGGATAGGCTTGAACAAATTTACTAAATGTTTTGTTTGTGGTCAGCCAGGTCATTATGCCAAACAGTGTCCAAACAAAAAGGCTAAATCGGCCAAACTCGTTCATCAGCTCAAAGACATTGCTAATGAAGTTCCGTCAGATGCTGATGTTGAATCTATCTTCTCTGAACAAGAAACAGTTGATCAAAATACTTCATTTGTCCTCTAGTACTCTGACAGTTCAGATGAAGACTTTGCTGATTATGGCTCCAGCTCAGTCTACAGCTCCTACCAAGCAGTCTCTACAGAATCTTCATCATGGCCTCAAGTTCCCTTCCAAATCCTGTTGGAAAAATTTTCCAAGTCAATCGATGTCATTGCCTATTTTGACACTAGTTCTCACACTACAATGATGAACCCCAACATCCTTCCTCCAGACAGTTGGAAACCTCATACCCGCTACTTCAAAGCTGTGGACGGCAAGATATTTACTACCAATCTCATCTCAAAGACTAAGATTGGTATCAAGTTCTTCCCCTTCTTCACCATCTGGACACAAGTCCTTGGTACATCATTGCCAGATAAAGATATCCTCATTGGTTGGGATGTTTACTGTCAGTGCACCTCTCTTCACATTCTTCCTTTTGGTGTCCGATACAAAAGAGATTTTAAACCATTTTCTCCTATTCATAAAATCTTCCCTCTGTCCTCACTCCAGCTTCCTTTCCAGAACATTCAACAGAAGCTTGTCCAGTTCTGTAATAATAGTCATGCTGAATTTAAACATCCTTCTCCTCTATGGAAGAATCCCGAGTTCTTCGTCCATCTTCCGTTCAAGCTCAATGATGATGCCAATCCTACGAATGCCACCCACTCAGGCATGTCTCCTTCAGATCTCCAGTTGGCCACCGCTGAATGCAGAGAACTGCTCAGCCAAGGCTTAATGGAGCCCACTTCGTCCCAGTGGGCATGCCAGGCCTTTTATATTGAAAAAAGATCCGAATTAACCCGCGGAAAGAAAAGACTGGTGATCGACTATAAACCCTTGAATCTCTTCCTTAGAGATGACAAATTTTCAGTCCCCACAACCTCCACTATGTTTTCTCAACTCCCTGGTGCTACCATCTTCTCCAAGTTTGATCTCAAATGTGCCTTTTGGCAAATCGGTATCCATCCAGATGACCGGCATAAGACAGCTTTCTGCCTCCCCAATGCTCATTACCAATGGAAGGTTTTTCCTTTCGGTCTTAAAACTCCTCATTCTCTTTTCCAGAAGGCAGTAACCAGAATTTTCCATCACTTACTACATTCAGCCCTCATATACATTGATGACATCCTTTTGTTTTCCTCTGATGAACAGTCTCATACTCAGCCTCTCCAGGCATTTCATGATATTATTCTCAAGTATGGTATCATGCTTTCTGATAAAAAGAGTTCAGTTGGTCAATCCGAAAATTGACTTCCTTAGAATGCATATTTCCAATGGACAGTACCATCTTGGTCCCCATCTAGCCTCACAACATCTTGATTTTCGAGATTCTCATCTCTCTCAGAAACAGATCCAACAGTTTCTCGGAATCGTTAATTTTATCAAAAATTTTATCCCTAAAGTCAGCCATTACACCTCCAAGCTCTCTGCCCTTCTAAAGAAAAATACTCCTTTGTGGGACCACACCCACATCTCGGCAGTGACTCACCTCAAGCAGGTTGCTCAATCCCCTCATGCTCTTACTATTCCTTCCATAGGATAGCTCATCCTTCAGACAGATGCCAGTGACCATTATTCGGGGGCCATCTTGATTGAAGATAGGCATAACCACTGCCATTATTGCGGTCATGCTAGTGGATAGTTCAAAGAAGCTCAACAACATTATCATACTGTCTACAAAGAAATCTTAGCAGTCAAATATGTCATCCAAAAATTTGACTTCTACCTTAGGACAAAGAACTTTTCAGTTGAAATGGACAACTTGTCGTTTCCTAAAGTTCTCAAGTGTGAGCTAGAAAAGATATCTTGTCTAGTCTAGGCCCAAATATCCTTTTAATCCTTTTAATCCTTTCATATCACCCACTCCCCACATAGGGTCCACCCAGAGTGAGTTCACGGGAGCCAGGAATTGTTTTGCATTTCCCAGGGCTCGAACTCGGCACTTCGATCGGACTCCAAGGCTCTGATACCATTCGAGCTGGAAAAGATATCATGTCTAGTCTAGGCCCAAATATCCTTTTAATCCTTTCATATAGATATCTTTTCTAGCTCGAGTGGTATCAGAGCCTTAATGTCCGATCGAAGTGCCAAGTTCGAGCCCTGGGAGTGCAAAACATCTCTGGCTCCCTTGAACTCACTCTGGGTGGACCCCAGGTGGGGAGAGGTAGATATGAAAGGATTAAAAAGGTTAACTGGACCTAGACTAGACAAGATATCTTTTCTTGCTTTATTATTATATATATATAATTAATATTTAATATATCATATATATATATATATTAATACATAATATATATGATATATATTATAATAATATGTATATCACTATATATTATAATAATATGTATATATATATATATTATAAATATATATGTAATATAAATATAATATATATGTATATTATAATATTTTATAATAATATATAAAATATTAAATATTATTACCTATATAATATTATTAATACCTATACAATAATACATATATATAAATATATATATATATATATTATTGTATATGTAATAATATGTAATATATATATATATCCTATATATAATAATAATATTATTTAATATATCATATATGTATTATTAATATATATATATTAAAATGTATAATATATATATATTAAAATGTATAATATATATATTTATTTATTTATTATATTGTAATATATATTATATACATTATATAATATATATATATATATATTATATTTTTTATATGTAGTATTATTTAATATTATATATATCTATATATATATATATATCTTATATATATATATATCTTATATATATATATATATATTATTATATATAATAATATAATATATCATATTATTATATATATATATAATATATTATTGTATATTAAATAATAATATATAATATTATAATATATATTGTTATCTATAAGCAGGGCACTCTGGTTATTTGAACCTCTTGTCCAGTCATGTCCCAGCCATACCAAACGTATAACAGTACAGTCCACAGTTCTGTCCCAGATATTCCAAACACAATATGGAACAACTGTCCAGTTCAGTCCAGTCCAGTCCCACGTTGTCTTGTCCCGTCCCCTCCCCGTACCAAACGCACCCTATAGTCATTTGAACCTCTTATCTCGTCATGTCTCAGCAATACCAAACGCATAACAGTACAATTAACAGTTACGTCTCAGACATTCCAAATACAATATAGCAAATACAATATAGAGCAACTGTCATATCCTGTCCTGTCCTGTCACATCTAATCCCGTCATGTTCTGTCTCGTCCTCGTACCAAACGCATCCCCAATGTACAACATCTAACTTTACATCAATTGAGGGATATTCTTACATCAAATATTAGCATCATTAAAGAATATTCTCTCAATATTTATTATAAAAGTTTAAATTAATTAATAAGTAAATAAAATAAAATAAATACCTATATATATATATATATCAATATTGGTGTCATTTTTGAGATCTTTTCAACGGTATTCTTTTTTAGAATACATAATTTTTTTAATTAAGTATGAGAAGGTTAAATTATGAATTTGAAAATTGTTAAATGTTTGATTTAACTATTAAAAAAAAAGATTTACGTTCATGAACAATGTCACATCAATATTGGCACGGTACTATTCATCACTATGCCATTTTTTTTAAGATTGGATTCTACACTATATTAGCGTGAATTTGGATCCTCTACTAAACTGATATTTGTCCTGACCTATATAGATCAGCTGACTTGTGTAATCAATGCTTCTAATTTATTTTTTTTATTTTTTTCATTTTCATTATTTTTAAATGCTAAGGGGTCGTTTGTTTTTTTGTCTGAAGACTGAACAGTCCTGAATTTTTCTGAAGACTGAATAGGGACTGAAATCTGAACCTGAATGATATGTTTTTTTTTTCTCACATCTGAATATACTGTCAATATGTTTGTTTTTTAAAAATAAAATTGTCTGAAAATACATAATTTTACATTTATACCTATACTAATTAAAATAAGTAATTTAACATGCATCATTCTTTATAACATTTTGTATGTTTTGTTTTTACAAACAAAGTTCAATTTAACAAAATAAAAAAACTAATCAAAGAATATAATTTTGTATGTTCTGCAAATAAAGTTTAAGTTAAATTTATTGTCAAAAAAAAGTTCAAGTTCAATTTTTATGTTGTCCACGTTTCCGGTAAATATAATTCATGAAACCATTTTTATTTTTTTTTTGGTTTCCTGGATCATATGCACCGGAAACCAAATAAAAAAAATTTATTAAATTTTTCATATACAATAATTCTATAACATCTTCAAGCCACGAAATCTACTCAATATGATAGACAAATTTATTGAGCACTATACGAATAGTTAGATAAAAAAAAAATAAAAAGTTCTTACCGGGATTTAGCAAGAGAGAAATTAAATTGTTCAATCTTTGAAAAATTTCATTATGAGAAGTAATTGGGGTTTTTTTTTTCTAAAACCTGTTTAAATAAAAAATATATTAAAAGAAATTTTTTTATACCATATCAAATTAAGATAAATTTGGAAATATATATTTTTTAGAGGATAGACTTGGAAGAGAATATTTTAATTATAATCCAATGATTTGGAATTAAGTTAAAAGTCAGGATTTCTTACTTTTTATTTTAAGTTGTTTTTTGATATTTTTAAGTTGTTTGACCACTTAAAAAAAACAAACAAAACAACTTAATGAGTTCAATTCAGACCCATTAAGTTTTAAGTGAAAAAAACAAACGACCCTTAAATCTTGTTCTCAAGTGCATCAGATTAGGAAAAAATTAGCACAATAGAAGATCTCGATCCTATTGGCACAACTTTGGAGTTGCTTAATGGTAACGTACCAATATTGGCACAACACTATTAATTAATGTGCCAAATTGAAGTAACCAAGAGCTTGCTTCAATTTGGCGCACAATGTGCTTCCCAACAAAAATTAGTGCATTAATAAACAGTGCTGTGCCAATATTGGTGTTATTTACTGTGCTAACTTTTTTTTAATCAGTGAAATCAATGTTTTATTTTTTTTAAGCTGATAATTTAACCTTTTTTATATTTAATTATAATAATATGTATTCTTAAAAAAATATACCGTTGAAAAGATTTCGTTACCATCTTTAAAATGGCATCAATATTAATATATATATATATATTTATTTTATTTATTCATTAATTAATATTAAATTTTTATAATAAATATTAAAAAAAATATTCTTCAAAGATGTTTTTTTGTGTAAAATGTTGGAGTAAAAGAAAAATTTAATATAAGAATATTCTCAATTGGAGTAAAGTTAGTGCTGTTGGCATTAGATTATTGGAGTTGGGTTGGGTATGGATGGGTACTTGATTACACATTTACACGTCTAACCCCGCGTTGTTTCCTCTATGAGTATGGACGGAGGATACTCAGTGGTCAGATTACTTACACGTGGCCTTTTCTGAAATCTACCAGCGTCAGATTCTGCCCCCACAAGCTACACTACCCGTCTTCATCACTTTCTTTTTCTTATGATTATTATTATTATTATTAATATTAAAATTGCCATCTTCTACCTATGGACTATGGTCCTATATATCTCCTTAATTTTAATGTTAGTCAATTCGTTAAAATACAATTTTCGAGAAAAAGGTATAACAGGTCGCCTTGCACAGTGGCACTTGTGCATAATGGAGCTTGGTTACAGGATCTAGAACTTGCCAGATATAGGCTCAAAACAATAACAAATATTCAGCTGCTTTTAAATATTAAAGTTAGGTTGATTCGTTAGACAACCTAAGTTGCTGGAAAATACCCTTACAACTTAAATTGTACGGTTGTATGCAGTATAATTCCTCTCAAAGCTAATATAAAATTATTAACCCCTTTAGCCTATGTTTGTTTTTTATTTTAGATGACTTATTACCAATGTAAAATTGATTCGATTGTGTTAGGGTTTTTTCAAAACTACAAATTTTTAGAAAATTAATTTTTAGGGTTTTATTATGAACTGATAAAATTGTAAAAATATGAATTGTTATAGGATATTTGTGGAAATTTACTAAAAAAAAACTCCACTATAGCACTTTTTTAATAATATAAAAGTCAATTTTTTTTTTACTTTTTCTAAAAACATATATATATATCTTAAAATAAGATATAAATTGGAAAAACAAACAAATTGATTTATGTTAATTTAAGATATAAGAGTCAATAAATCTTATAGTGAAAAAAACAAACAGTTGTTTTTCTTTTGTTTTTTAAGTAGTCGACTTAAAAATACCCAAAAAAACAAATAAAATTAAAAATTAAAATTCATGACTTTTCAATTCTTAATATCAAATAACTTAATTGCATTTAATATATTTACTTCCAAAAATATTCTATAAATATAACATATTTTCAAGAATATCAAATAAAATTACATAACAATTATTAATAAATAGGGTATAATTGTCAAATTAATTGTTTACAAACAATTTTATCTTTAAAAAAACAAACAACTTAACACTATATTCAAAGGGAAGAAAAAAAAATGTTATTCAAGTTTCAAGTTTCAATCCTTATTCGATCTTCATTAAAATTAAAGATTGTTCAGTTTTCAGACAAAAAAACAATTGATCATTTAATGTCTCGTGAACCCAATTTAAAAATAACCCTTTTTAATAAAAATCAAGGTAAATGTGTTTAGTATATATTACTTTTATAGGATTTGATCAAGTAAAATGACCAAAATTAACACAATAAGAAAATGTCATTCTGAGTGTTTAAGTTTTACATAATTTAAAAAATTTGACATAATGTTAGAAATTTTATATATTAAAATTATAAAAGCATTGGAAAAATTAAAAAAATTAAACAAATTATCAAATTCAAACCAAAATGGAGAGGCTGGTTCTGCTTTGCTGACGGAGGATGAGGAAATTCCTCCATTTTCGGGACTGCATCCGTGAAATCTCGTAATTTCATTGGTAAGAATGGATGAGGCTTTTGCCTCCTTTACTGCATGAGGAGAACTTGGCATCTTACGACAATTGGATGCAAGCTCTCCTTTGGTTTCCATCGACAATGGTGGTTGTTGGTGGTGGCTACCACCATTAGCCACTAGCACTTATAGGATAAATTTTTTTGAAAGTTTATTTTTCAATCTTATTAATTAGAATTTAAAAATAATCATAAATTTATTTTTATTTTAGAATTTTTCAGTGTTTTATTTTTAAAATTACTGTTAAACTTGATATCATTACTGCATTTTCAATAAAATGATGAGGATACTATGAACATTTTAAAGGCAAGAGATTAGCTTCTGTAATAATCGGTTTTCGAAAGCAATCCAAACTAATTTTGAAAAGTTTACAAAAAGCTTTCATTTTTTCTCAAAACTTATGAGATAAGTGAATTATTTCATATAAGCTACAACAATCCCAAAACACTCTTGATCTAACATTACCGATTTATTCTATATCTAAAATCAGGAAGGCTACAAGATTCAAGAAATAGTTTATTCTAAGAGCTTTTCTTGGATTCTTTTAGTTTGTGCATCTTTAAATAATTAAAGAGTGGTGCTATCGGTACACCCCCTACTGATCTATTCATACCCCATTTTTTAAAATTTTGATTTAATTAAATAAAATTAAATGTTTTTATTAAATTTTTTGGTTTATTTCCAAAACTACCTATTTTACTTATTTTTCAAACTTAATACATACCATATATGATCTCTCTGTCTCTGATATCTGTATCTGTATACGTCTATCTCACCTCCATTGATTGATTTATTTATTTTTTCTTCTTATTTAGTTTTTTTAGTTTTTTTTTTCTTCTTATTTCATGATGGAAAAGAAAAACAAATTACAAGGTACTTCAACACAACGACATCTTGATATCATTCTAAAGAAAAATTAAACTTCAAATTTATTTCCAGATAATGAATTGTTTCCAGATGCTTACTATCATTGTCGGACAATTCATGTTTTATGTCATTCTCAGATAATTCTTCAAGATGTTTGATATCGTTCTTAAACAATTTTCCATATTCTTGATATCGTTCTCAAACTCTTCCATAATATTTTATATGCATGTAAGAAGTAGATTGTAGGGTTTAAGAGTTATTTTATTTTTTTGAAGAAACAAATTATTGGGTTTTTTTTTTTGTTTTGGAAAAGGAATGTTATATTTTAATAGATTTTAAGATTTCTTCCCTAAATTGTATGTCTCTTTAAGTAATTTTGATAAAGGAAAAAAAAAGAATATTATATAATTAAAAAAGTGGGGCATAAATAGACCGGTAGAGGGTGTGCCAATAGCACAACTCATAATTAAATGCAATGCACTCTCATGCTTATGTATTTGTTTTTTTTAAATATATCTCATCTAAAATCCTACATTTTTCATCCCAGTATATGTGGCATTTGAAATGTCACATAGTTAGTGGATACATGGGGTAGGAGAGATAAAACATTATTAATGTGTATCCACTCACAATTTGACACCTCACATACCATATTTGTTGAGATAAAAAATGTGGGATTTTAGGTGAGATGCTTAATTATTTTTTGTTGTTAATGAAATTGGACTAATCTAAGGGGAAAAATCATCACAAGCAATCATATGCTAAAAACCCATAGGCAGTATCCAGAAATATATTAATAAAGAAAAAGAGTAACAAGAGTAATATCAATACCCCACAAACTAGATGATGCAGCCAAAATAACTAGAGGCACGCAAGCCACACAAGAAAAACAAAGGTAGGAAAACCTAAACGGTTCTCTACCCATACAGTCATTACCAACTAGTGAAGACAAAACGAAGGAGTGGAAGACCACCAGGAATCAGAAGAAAGACCCAAAACGTGTTTAGAGAGAGCATCCGCCACCTGATTACCTTCCCTGAATATATGAGAAACTTGGAACTCCATATGCGAGATCTGATGAATGCAGCGCTGCCAAGCTTGTCGAATATGCTAGGAAACCTGATCAGACCTAATCGAAAGAAGTTGTACAACATAAGAAGAATCACTCTCGAGCCAGATCATATGCCAACCTAAATTCCAAGCATAATTGATGGCTAATGAAGCTGCAAGGAGCTCAGCCTCAAAAGCAAAAATCTGACCAAGGGGGACCGCGAAACAGGTCTTAAAAAAGATATGCAAGTCCGAAAAACAACCCCACAACCTCCCACACCTGGCGAACCCAAAGCTGCACCATCTGTGTTAACCTTTTCCACCCTGGAGCCGGAGGAGACCAAACCACACTTTCAATAACCGGAGCTTTACCAGATCGACCACTAAAACCAAACCGGTGAAGAATCAGCAGATCATCAACACAGTTACGTATACCGCCGATTCTCAAACAGTTCACATCATAACCATAGCGCCACACTAGAGATATACGGTTCTCATATTATTCTGTTTTTTTTTAAATGACTAGTAAAGATAAAATTTTATGACGCAGGAATTTATTAATTTTAATGGAAATGACTGATTGATGACAAAGAAGCTCTGGGGCCCCAATTCTTGATGTGAGAGAGACAAAAAAAATCTAACACAGTGTTCAGTCAACATCTAATATATTAATATATAGTATATCTAATTTAATCATATCTCAACAAATAGCATTTTTTTTCTCTCCTTTTTTTATTCTAACAATGAGCAATGTCTAGGCTTTACTAATCAAACATTACATCCACAATTAATATAGGAGGGGAGTCTTCTCAACACTTGCTAAATACTAAATATCCTATCTAAAATCATATTTTTTTTATCCTAACACATGTGTCACTTAAAATATTAACCGGTGAGTGAATACATATGGTAGATGAGATAAAACGTTATTAATATGTATCCATTCACAATTTAACACCTCACATTCTACATGTGTTGGGATGAAACAGTTAGGATTTTAGATGGGATCTAGCATTATTCTACTTGCTAATAAAGACATAAGGTAAGATTTCAACCTCCACAATAAATGTGGAATAGAGGTGCACACAATTTAGCCAAGGGTGGAGGTACAAAATGTACGATTATTTGTAAATCAATTTATTAGAATTAAAATATAGCCACTATTTCTTCAAATTAATTCCTTTAATTTTTTTTTAGAGAAAGTTTATAGTTAATTAGATTAGGTGCATCATATTGCATGCACCATACAATTGAGAGAGAGTGTTTGTACGGGAGTAGATTAAATGGGTCAAGTGAAAGCATTGTATGTGGGAAATGCACATGGAAACTTATCGAATAGGGAAAAAGTTGAGGTGGGTTTGATATATACAACAGAAGAGGGGACGGGACTCCTTCATGAAATATTTTGTACAATTGAATTTAATTAGATAAAAAATAAAGCACTTATTTTGGTCTGGTTGCAATACAAACTTTGGTCTAAATGTGCTAAAATTTTCCAATTTCAGACAGATTATTTCATACAAGAACGTTCATAAAGGAAGAAAAGTGGCACTTGTATACGTTAACTAATGAGTTTCTTGGATTTATCCAATTGGTTGAATATAGACCGTTCATAATCCATATATGCCACGTGTATAAATTCAGGCTTTCTTCCTAGAAATAATTAACTTACATGCAATGATGCATTTGTATATGATTGCTTTATTGGTACATATATACATTATGGGTTCGTTTGGCAAGCTATATTGGATTGTACTGGATTGCATTGCATTATATTAGACTGTATTATCTTTAATACAAACTTGTGTTTAAGTTAGATCATCTTCAATGGTATCTCAAAAGTAGAAGAATAACCAAAATTTGATTATTCTTCCAAAAAACTACTAGTCAACAGAGTCACTAAAATTTAACAATAGAAGTTATCAATAATCAAATTATCTCTCCAATAATCAAATTTAAAGACCGGCTTTCAATCATCAAATACAAATTTAATCCAAAATAAATGCTTATAATTTTATCATTTTTCTCTCATATATCGTTTTTTTCTTTCTGATCACCTATGTATCTAATCATTGTTTCGACCCCAAAAATTTCAATCAGGTAAAATTTGTCTCTTCATTACGAATGGATCAATACCCATATCATATACCTTCTCTTGTCTTTTATAGTTTTTTTATTTTTTATTTTTTTTACCCTTGAAATAAAAATAAGTGGGAACAGTGAAAAATTATGCGGGATTAAATTTTTGATTTAAATAAAGTAGATTTTTTATTTAGATAAATCATACTATTGTGGACTATATAACTATCAAATTTAGCAATCCCTGAAAACAATCCTCAAATGCTGATGTGTCAACTTTTTATGATCCAAATTTGATTATACCATTGGAGATGTTCTTATACAATATTTGATATATCACTATATTGTTTTATATTATAAATATATATTATTTTTTAAAAATTAGTTAATAATTTATTTTGAGTATCTTCACCATGAATAAATAAATAAATATTTATTTATTTTCATTGATATAAAAATAAAAATAAGTGGGAACAGTGAAAAATTAGACGGGATTAAATTTTTGATTTAAATAAAATAGATTTTCTATTTAGATAAAGCGTACTATCGTGGACTACACAACCATCAAATTTAGCAATCCCTGAAAACAATCCTCAAATGCTGAGATGTCAACTTTTTATGATCCAAATTTGATTATACCATTGGAGATGCTCTTATACAATATTTGATATATCACTATATTGTTTTATATTACAAAAATATATTATTTTTTAAAAATTAGTTAATAATTTATTTTGAGTATCTTCACCATGAATAAATAAATAAATAAATATTTATTTTCATTGATATATAAATTTAAATAAAATAACTATTTCCAATATAATTTAGAAATTATAAAAAATTTTAATAGCATAATATATCTTTTCATCAAAATTTAATAATTATTGATAAGAAAAAGAAAAGTTAATGATTTTTTTCAATATAATTCAATCTAATATTATGAAATACTATATATTAGCTAATACTGTGTTTGTTATATTAATTAATTAAACTGTATTAAAATAATATAATATTACTGGTCACTAAACACTATATTATATTATTTTAATATATTTTAATTGTCAAATACAATGCAATACAGGAGAACAAATATATCCTATATACGTAGTGCTTGTACTGTATATCACGTGGACTATCTGGAATTTGCCATGTCAGGAACACAGGATTCAAGGAAGGAGCTTAGTTTTAACAAAATAATAATAAAAAAAAAAATAAAAAACTTAAAGAGGAGCTTACGTGGTATGTTGTCACAGGTCACGTGGAGGCTGGACCTTCACTGAGTTTTCCTACTCATTCCACTTGTAAGGCGTACCCCTCAGTCTAGATATTTTCTTTTCTTAGATAATATTCATTTTTCCGAATGATGATATTTACGCTTTGACTACCATTTAATGATTAATGAAATTTAATTATATTTATTTTCAAATAATATATTAAATTAATGAAATGAGGTTGATCTAATGGTGTGTATCTCACACCAACACGATAAGGATGTTGATTTAAATCGTATCTTGCTCATCGAAACTTTGAATTTATTGCAATAGTTACAAAAAATAAAAACTAATCTTAAGTTTTATATGAGTTCAAATTAATTGAACATTTCAATAGGGATTTGCATGTGCTTGGTCTGAAACTCTGAATTATTGTATGTCTTCTCAAAACCTCAAAATGAAATTTATAATTGTAAAAGTTTATACTCTTTGCTGTTTGGTCTAAGCCAAAATGATGGTATTCCCATATGAGAAAATTGGAGTGCTCGTAGTAGGCAAATGGACCAGCAGAAGTGGGCCCTGTTAATGTCAAAATTGTCTGAGAAGGTCCACCACAACTGTTTGACCCACACAGTTTGGACTGTGGCCGTCCTGCCTATTGCTATTAAGAGAATCTCTTTGGGAACAAAACTTACATGGGTCCGTTTCGCCACCACCATAAGTACACCTGTAAAAATAAGACACATGGCAAAAATCTAATAGAAGTGCCGTGTGGCAATTTTAATTAATGTTTTTTAAAAACATGAAAATAACCAGCCGTTCCGGTTTCTTAGGGAACCAAAACCGGAACCGAAGAATCGAATCGCAGGGGAACCAGTTCCGGTTTCGGTTCCCTATGGTTTCTAACCTTTTTTAAAAAAAAATTAAAATTAAAAAAATTACTATTAGAAAAATTAAAAGACATGTTAAATCGGATTATTGGGTAATCAGAAATTAAAATAAAATAAACATATAAAAAACTTAAAATAAAAATTGAAATAAAACTAAAAAAATTAAATTGGAGAATTGAGAGAGAATTGGAGTGAGGAGAATTGGAGTGAGGAGAAATGAGATGGGATGAGGTATTTATAGGAAAAGGGTTTGAAAAAAATATAATATTTAAAAAAAAAACCGACGGTTGGACCTCCTATTACTATTTTTTTTAAATAAAAAAAGGAATCAGTCTAGCACTGTTGATTTGAAACTGATGGTTCCAAACCGGTTTCGATTCAGGTTTTGATTAGGTTCTTCGGCCCATAATTTCGATTTGAACCAAACCGTGGTCACCTCTATTTACAGACCGACTCTCTTCGTAAATAGAGGAGGCATGCTCCATCACTTGAGGAGGAGGCAAAAGCCTTCGATTTGGTTTTATTTTTTTAAATTTTTTTAATGTTTTATTTGTTAAATATTGGCCACATGGCACATGGCATAATGGAATTGTGTCATAAAGTGATAATAGTTTTGTTGGCTCGAATTTATTGGTCCATCCTAGAGCTAATGTTGGTGAGATGAAGACTCGGTTTGGCATTGCTGTGATGGTGGGGGAATTGCTTTTGGATTTACTGTGGGGAGAATCAGCTGAGTATTTTGTAAACTGATTCTTAAAAATACTGTGAGAACCAAAAGCAATTTCAATGTGTTAGGTAAACTGGAAGTAATAAGTGTTGTAACTGTGCAAAATTACTAGAAAGGACACAAATGAAATGAACACAAATGATATTAAAAAAATTCAAAACATAAAATGGTTATTTCAAAAATAAATAATATTTATCTATCAAAAATATAAAAATAAATATTTAAATTGCTTATAAAATTATATTAACACAACTTTTTCTTGAAAGATACTCAAAATTTATTAAGATCTAAAAAAACAAAAATTTATGGATAATAGAAAAATGTTAAAAAACAATTTTAAAAACAGAAAAAAAATGGTTGATGTATAATAACAAAATATTAAGAAAATAAACGGTTTCACTTTTAAAAGACAAAATAAAATAATGTATAATAGACAAATATAAAAAACAGTTGAAATAAAAAAAAGATGAAGACGCAAACGGAGATCGTTGTCATGGCCATCAATTTTTCAAATCAAGGATCAAGGAAAAATTCTCTCTAGATCGTCGCCATGGCCATCAATTTTCTGGGTTTTCATTGTGAGCTAGAGAGAGAGAGAGAGAGAGAGAGAGAGAGAGAGAGAGAGAGAGAGGTGTTTTTGGGTTTCTGGGTTTCACGGCAAAGGAGGACACAAATACCGGCCGTTTGTTGCCGACTATCGCGCCATCCTCCATACGTCCTCCATCGATCATGGATCTCCCTCCACCTCTCCTATTCCATGCAATCCACCGTTGGTTGCTGGAGGTGAGAATATGGTTTTGTTATTTTGGTAAATTTCAAGAAAGGTAAGGGATAGAATATGAGGATTTGAAAAAAAATCATTAATGTTGATACTGTAGCGCGTTTTCAAAATTGTTTTCCCAAGAAACTGATTTTTAAAAGCTACAATTTTTAGCTTATTAAATATTCAGTTGGAAGAAACTAAAAGTTGTCAAAACACTTTCTCAAATTTTTACCGAACATCTTATCTCTGGTTCAAAATCACTTTTGACCCTAAAAATAGTTTCGGAAGCAGTTTTGAACCCATGAAGATTTTTCTCTTACTTTAAACTTTAAAAGATCAAGCTTGGGAATTGTCAAATCATTCCATTGGATGCACTGGCCCACTTTCTACATTTCCAACAGAGCCTTATTATGTGTCGAAAATTCGTGCTTTCTTTTGTCTATTAATTAATTATTATATGTTTGTAATACTTGTATCAACTTTCCAAACCATCATCAGACGATAACATGTGTAAAGAGGGGGACGTGCTTGAATTTTCATAGAACTTTCTGTCTTGATACTATTTTGCTTTCGAAATTTTTTTTTTAAATTGCTATTTTGGATGTCATATTCTTGTTCATCTATTAAAATTTAATACATGGATCATCTATATATAATATATTTCTAAGGGAATTATATATTCATTTGTTTATTAAAATATAATTATTTTCCTTTTACATCCAAGAAAAAAACTCATAGATCTCGTGTCATCATAATATATAATTTTCGTTTCATATGATATTTTTCACTGTGTCGGACGCAATGTATCATTACGCATTCACGTGCAAGAATATCCCATTGATGCCAATCTAAAAACAAACACAAGGACACTTGGCAGCATCTGCAATTTTGGCCTCCTCCCTGCTTCTCCTTTTATCTTGTTTTTGTGGAACATGCACCTTTGATACAGTGGTCAAAGAAGATATATATATATATATATATATATATATATATATATATATAAATATATGAGGAAATAGTAAAAAATGATCAAAAAATTTATTGTTTTACTATTTTTAGTTAAAAATTGATCTTTTATTATAGTTATTATCTTTAAGCTTGAAGTGACAAGTTAAACCTAATTTTGTCTTTATTTCACTCAAATATTTTCCACCCAATATTTCATTGTTATAATTTCTGAAACCCTCCAATTTATTTCAAAACCAAATATTCTCTCTCTCTCAATCGATTTTGGCCATCCAATTTATTTCAAAACCAGATATTCTCTCTCTCTCTAAACCGATTTTGGCTTTTCGTCTCTGCATTTAGGGGATGCATTTCGTCTCCTTCTAACATTGAGATCGTATATCCGAAATTCTTGAAGGTAGATCATAAACCCAGCATTTAGGGGCTGCATTTCGTCTGCATTTAAGGGCTGCATTTCGTCTGCATTTAAGGGCTGCATTCTGCTCACAACATTCTTGAAGGTAGATTCTGCTCACAACATTTTTGCTCACAACATTTCTCTCTCTCTTGACGTAGATCTGAAGCCAAACGACATTCTTGAAGGTATGTATCCATTTCCCACTTGTTTTTTTTACAAGAATCATTATGTTTGATATGAAGAATAAGATATCAGTTTCGATTTTGAGTGGTTTCGATTTTGAGTGAAACCTATGTACTGTAATTTTTGGTTCTCAGGTTACATGCCAATTTATTTTAAAGTTACATGCCAGTTCAATTTGATGTTACATGCCAGTTTATTTCTAAGTTACATGTCACTTAGTAATTTCGATTTAGAGTGAAACCCAGCTACTGTAATTTTTTGTACGTAAGTTACATGCTAGTATTTTTTAAAGTTACATGCATGTTATTGTAGACTTTACATGTTAGTTTATTTTTTGTACCCAAGTTACATTGTAGGTTATTTCTGAAGTTACATGCCACCAGTTATTGTTTTGTTACATGTCAGTTCATTTTAAAGTTACATGCTCGTTAGTTATAATTTTACATGTCAGTTCCCAATCACTTTAAATGTTTTATGTCAAATACTTGACATGTAGGAATATGAGTGCAAGGAAATTGGTCATCTATCACGCTGGAACTTGGGTGGTCAATTGTTACGAGGGTGGTATGACAAAGTGGGTCCATGTTCCTAGAGGTTTGAGTTATGATGCCTTAGTGAAGTTGGTACAAGATGTTGCCAAAGTTGATGCTGCTAGGTACAATGTAGAATTGGTACAAGTGATTCATTTAATTACTCATAATCTTTAATTTTGTAGGTACGCGAAGAAGTCTTTTCCAGATTTTTGTGGGGATTGCTACAAAACTATTAGTTGGCTTAAAGCGTATTCCGGGAACATCTTCCAAGTTGGGCATCCTACTAAATGGAATATTCCTCAATATGTGTGATCAAAGGTTGTTCATCCGCATCCTTTTCGTATGCAAGCTAGAAGGCCAAAAAAGAAAAGATTTAAATCTACTTAGGAACATGGAAATGGAAAGACTAGAAACTGTACGATTTGTAAAAAATCTGATCACAACCGATAGAATTGTAAAAATGCTCAACCATGTCCATCTGCAACATCTCAAAATGCATCATGGATGATATATATATATATATATATATATATATATATATATTAGTGAGTCTCTCTCATGAGGGATCCTCTATTTTAATTTCGGTAAGGACCATGATAAAAACACATCGATTTTAATGAATTTTAATATAATTTTTTTTGTGTGGATGATGAGTTTAATGAAATCTACATATAAACAAAATTTGAGAATTTTCTGAGCATTAGAACTATTTATCTAAATTTTGTTAAATATGAAGGCATCGGAAAATATGCGAAATATACGAAAATTCAAGAAAAATAGTTCCAGTATTCGAAAAATTCTTAAATTTTTGTAATAAGTAGATTTCAATGAACTCATCATCCACAAAAAAATTCAGATCAAAATTCATTAAAATCTATGTATTTTTATCAAAATCCTTACATAAATTAGAATAAAGGATCTCTCATGAGAGACTCAATATATATATATATATATATATATATGTTTGTGTTATGTATAATATATATATACACACTAAATATAATTATTCATTTTAAAAAATAAAAGGAAAAATTGATTTAAAAAAAAAACGTCTGAATTAATATATTAATGTCATCCCCTTATTTACCAAAATACTCATTGGATGAAATTGGATGGAATGGCCGCTAATGTCACACATTTCATTAAAAATGTCCATTTCGAAATTAATTCTCAATTCAATGGCTATTTTGATAGTGTTTCATCAAATTGATGGCCATTAGAGTAATTATCCCTATATTAAATGCAATACAATGATTTAGAATCAAGTGAAAGGTCTATTAAATGCAGAAAAATCAATATTTTTAACTATTTTTCAGTTAATTTTTTTACTGCTTAAAAAGAACATAAAAGTCGTTGTTAAGTGCAAAAATTACAAACTACCCCATATTAATTGGAATAAATTTGATAATAAGCAATTCTCATTTTTCTTGAAGCCTTTTCATATATAAAGATATTCTATAATATATAATAAATATAAGATCATGGTAATCAAAATAATCTAATTGCATCTTACACGAGCCAAAAAAATGAAATAAATATATAGAAAAGTATAGTGTTATATCTAATTCAAGTGACTCCATCACGATATATACGAACCTAATAACATGCTTTCTTAATTTAAATTACTTAATATAGTATTTGTTCTTATCTGTTGAATATTGAGTTTACTTATTATCTTACTTTTTGAAATATATAGATTAGTTAATGACTTAATGGCTACTTTGACAAGGATTAACATCAAAGCTGAAATGATAAAGTTTATAAATTAAGAAACTCTTTCACACGCAATCAATTAATGGACCCCATTTAATTAGTGTAAACATTGCCAAATTCAATTCCAACACCTTGCAGTCGGTCCTACTTCCGGTAGGAAGGAAAGAAAATATAAAAGATAGAAAGATTTTGAGTGATAGAAAACATGAGAGAAAGAAATGGATAATGAATATGGAATAACTTTTTATTTTGAAACTTCAAAATTATATCATAATTTCTGTTAAAAATATAGATAATGAATATGGAATAACTTTTTATTTTAACTTTTTTTTTTTATTGTGAGCAGTCGAGTCGGTTATATAAACTTTAATTTCTAATTTAATTTTTTACCTTCAATATCTTAATCGTTGAGTTAAAAAACACATTCCACTTTTTTTATCCCAACACATGTGACACTTAAAATGTCAAATAGTTAGTGGATACATGTGGTAGGTAAGATAAATCATTATTAATGTATATCCGCTCACAAATTGACAACTTAAATACCATATATGTTAGAATAAAAAATATGAGATGTTACGATGTTAAAGTCAAAAAATTAAGGTTATAACTTTAAGTTAGTTTACCCTGACCCTTAATTAAAAAAAAGTGCCGATTTCTATTAATTTTCTGTTTTTTCTTTTAATTTCAATGAAGTCGAAAACAACCTATGATTATATGAAACAAACAGTAGAGCACAACAATGGGTGTCAACCTTCATACTTGGTTGATTGGAAGAGAAGAAAAAAAGAAGAATGACAAATTATGAGAAAGAAAAGACAAATAAGATTTTCCTTTAATGTAACAGCTAACGGTTTAAAACTGCCGCCAAGACACCAGCCATCCAAATGTGTACGCGTGTAAAACTGACTACTCTTTTCAAGTAACAAGTGAAAAGTTAACCGACCCCCACCAACTCTTGTCTTGCCTTTCGGCTTTCCAATATACAGTATACAGATATTTAGTACGTTATAATTGGCGCGGTATTATCCTTGCTTTAATTAACATTTGTTTTATGTCCTTATGACCTTACCTATCTTCGAAGATAAAATTAGGATTCAAATCACATGTCAAAAAAAAAAAAAATGGTGTTTCAACCAACATAGGTTCAGCTTAGCTGGTTGATAAAGAAACTTGAAGTTTGGATAAATGACTCCCATATCAGTGGTTCGAATCCTACCAATGTCGATAGCTTTTAAAAAAAATACCTGGTCCCATAGATATTACAAGAAAAAAAAACGGTATTCCAATTTGTGTCTAACCAATCAAATTGGATAATATATATACAATAATTTAAATTTAATTAAAAAAAAACGTGTACATATTGCCTAATTTAGTTGGTTAAACATAAATTAGAATACCATTTTTTGACGGGTGATTTGAATCCATAAAATTATTTGTACCACAACAGTTTTCTTTTCCGAGTTTATTACTAATGGTGTAAAAGGGGGCCGGCCCGGCCCACATCGGCATGGCCCCCCGGCCCGTTTAGGAAAACGGGCCGTGCCTGGCACGGCCCGTTTTCCTAAATGGGGGCCCGACACGGCACCCCGGCACGGCCCTTCCGTGCCGTGCCGTGCCGGCGGCACGGCCCGTTTTCCTAAACGGGGCCCGACACGGCACGCCGGCACGGCCCTTCCGTGCCGTGCCGTGCCGGCCCGTGGGCCAATTTGACGGGCCAAATGGGCCGGCTCATATTTGTTTTTTTAAATTTTTATATATATTATTATTTTTGTATAATAAAAAAAATGTTTATAATAAATTAATAATAGATTATAGATACATTTTTTATTTTATTTAATGAATTAATTCAAAAAATAAATAAAGATAAAACATGAAAGAAAAAAAAAGTAGATAAAAATATGAAATGAAGAATTCTTTATTTATTTCGGACTTTCAGTATTACATATTTACATGATTGCCTCATTAAAAACCTTACCAAGAAAACCCAGTGGGATAAAAACTTGGTAAGGGAAAAAGAGTGCAATCGTATTACAAGTAAATGTACATGTACAACCTAGTTCTGGACCTGGTTACTGGCGGAACCCTCATCGACATATAAATTGGAGAAATTTTGAATAAATTGTTCATCTACCGTTTCATTTTGCATCCTCTTTCGAGCATGCTCCCAATCCCGAATGCATATTAATACCTCCACCATCTTTGGAGTCAAACAATTTCTTCTTGGTTCAATAATTCGTCCACTCGTGCTGAATGCCTGTTCTGAAGACACAGTGGACACGGGGATAACCAGTATGTCACGTGCTAAGTGTGACAAGACCGGATACCTGTAGCTATAGGTCTTCCACCATAACAACAGATCAAAATTCTCCGTGTTTTCGTCGGCATCAAACTGTGCTTCAAGGAACCTATTCAGTTCGACACCAGAAGATGCAGCAGATCGTGTAGTTGAAGAAGAAGAATTTGTTGATTTGTCTTTTTTCCGGCGTTTGAGAATGCTCCAACTTGTCAGCAACGGTTGTCTGTCCGGTTCTGGTGATGGTTCCGTGTGAATGCCGCCAAACCTGCGCTCATAAATACTAAAAACTTCGAACAACTTGTTTCGAATGTCAGTAATCTGTTCGGAATAATCTATTGACAATTTATTACCAGTAAACTCAAGCAAATATTCTAAACCAGCTAATTTAATTATAGGATCTACTATAACACCTAAGGCATAAAAGAAAGGCATTTCAGACCAGTATTTTTTAAACTTGGTCTCCATGGCAACAACTGCATCGCCAAGCAAGTCATCTTCCCTATAAGTGTTTAACATGTCAGACATTTCCACAATCTGATGGATTGCCTGGGAAGATGTGGGGTAGTAGACCCTAGAAAGGGTTACAGTGGCATTGTAAAAAACCTGTAAAAATTCAACAAAAATCTTTGCCACATACCAATCGTCTGGTGTCAGTGATTGAGCAGGTGGACAGCCACTTTTGGCCAATTTCATGTTATAAAAACCTGAAATAGTTGTATCATATTCCAAACAATTTTTCAGCATTAAGTAAGTAGAGTTCCACCTTATCGGCATATCAGTTTGGAATCGTCGGGGTCGTAGACCGTTTAATGTACAGTGTCTGCCAAATTCTTGAAATCTTGGATTAGAGCTACCGATCCAAGAAATGGCATCTCTGATGCGTTCTATACGATTGCTTACTTTCTTCAAACCAGACTGTACAACTAAATTTATGATATGACATGCACAACGCTGGTGGAAGAAATAACCCCCAGCTTGCGGGATGTTTCTTTCAGTAAACAATGCAATAGACTTAGTATTTACCGATGCATTATCTAATGTGATAGAGAGGATGCGATGAGTTATGTCATAAGTTTCTAAAACAGAAAGAATGACAGCAAAAATATTGTCTGCGGTATGTGCAAAATCCATAGGACGAAAACCAAGAATTTTTTTTTTGTATCCTACATTCAGAGTCTAAATAGTGTCCTGTGACACATAAATAGTCCTGTTTGGAACATGCGTTCCAAATATCGGAAGTTAATACAATTGAGACAGTTAGATGCTGTAATTCAGCCGTCAAGTCATCTCGTTGGATTTTAAACATTTTTATCAAATCGTTCCTAGTGGTGGTTCTAGAAACAATTTGCATTTGGGGGCAAAATGCAGATGTGATAAATTCTTGAAAAAAAACACAGTCACCGAAATTAATAGGTTGATCAGTTTGTGCAATGTACCGTGCCAAACATTCTCTAGCATGTGCGGCGTCGTAATGCCACGTCGTAACCGACCCGTCTGGGTGCCGTTGCAGTTGTGTCTGGGTTGTATTGGGTACATGTACGTGTTTGGGCATGCATTTTTACATATGTCTTCTCAAATGACCGGTTCCACCCTTAGTAGTGGTATAGTTCTTAGGACAAAACTTACATTTGGCTCTGGGGCCGACCGTACCGTCTGGAAGTGTCATTTCTACTACGTCAAAACACTGCCATACGTCTGATGTTAACCTCTTAGATTTGGTACGTGATGTCGGTGTGGCGCCGGAACCAGAAGGTCCCGCTCCGGTTTCTGCCGGTCCGGAGAGATCAAAATCATCGTTCAGCATGTTTAGACCGTCTGGAAAATAAGGATGGGTGGGATCCATTTCCTAAAAAAAAAAAAGTTTCGGTCATTAAAATTAACTCCTACACATACAATGATTATTTTACTAAAAATATATATTAAAATTAACTCCTACACATAAAATGATTAATTTACTAAAACAATATATTAAAATTAACTCCTACACATAAAATGATTAATTTACTAAAACAATATATTAAAATTAACTCCTACACATAAAATGATTAATTTACTAAAACAATATATTAAAATTAACTCCTACACATAAAAATGATTTTTTTACTAAAAAAATATATTAAAATTAACTCATACACATAAAATGATTATTTTACTAAAACAATATATTAAAATTAACTCCTACACATAAAAATTATTAATTTACTAAAACAATATATTAAAATTAACTCCTACACATAAAATGATTATTTTACTAAAACAATATATTAAAATTAACTCCTACACATAAAAATTATTAATTTACTAAAACAATATATTAAAATTAACTCCTACACATAAAATGATTTTTTTATAACTAAAACAATATATTAAAATGAACTCCTACACATAAAATGATTATTTTACAAACAAAATATATTAAAATTAACTACTACAAATAAAATGATTTTTTTACTAAAAAAATATATTAAAATTAACCACTACACATAAAAATGATTTTATTTTACTAAAAAAATATATTAAAATTAACTCCTACACATAAAATGATTATTTTACTAAAACAATATATTAAAATTAACTCCTACACATAAAATGATTAATTTACTAAAAATAAAAATAAAAATTAACCCCTACACATAAAAATGATAAATTTACTAAATAAATAAAATTAATAACTGATATAAACATAAAATGATAAATTTACTAACTAAACAAACATATTAAATTTAAAATATAACACTTAAATAAAAATGTACCTTTGAAGTTTGAACTTTGGTGTCTTGGTGGAGAGATTAGAGAATAATAGTAAATTACTAATAAAATATTATAATAGTATATTAGTAGTGTAGAATAGTAGAGAGAGAGTAAGAATGAAATTAAGAATAATTGAAATTGTATAGAGAGTTTGAGAATGGAGAGATTGAGAGAATTAGAGAAAGTGAATGAAAAGTGGAATGTGTGGGAGTATTTATAGAAAAATTAGAAAAGTGGGTAAAAATATAAAACACAAGAGTTGAGGGGGCAAATTGTAATTTTTATTGTTTTTTTAAAAAAAAATAACCGTTGGCTGATGTCAGCCAACGGTTATTTAAAAAAAAAAAACAATAAAAATATACTTAAATTTAAAAAAAAAAAAAAAAAATTTCCGCGGGCCCAACGGTCGGCACGCCGTGCCGGCACGCGTGCCGGCCCGGCGTGCCGACCGTTGGGCTTGGCACACCGTTCTGGCGTGCCGTGCCGGGCCGGCACGCCGTGCCTGGAACCCTGACCCGGCACGTGCCAAGAATGGGGGCCGCGCCTGGAACGGCCCGCTACAGTAGCGGGCCGTGCCAGGCACGGCCCGCCATCCTTGGCAGGCCGGCCGGACCGGGCCCTCCAGGCCCGGTCCATATTTACAGCACTATTTATTACTAAATTCAGCATTATCCCATAATCCATTTTTCTTAATTCATTTTCCAAGAACATTCATTAATATAGTTTTTTAGAAGGTATCGTTGATTACTCATAATAACAATATTTATGTCATAATTTTATTTATAAATATAAAAAATAAAATAATTTAAAAATTAGATATAACATCAATGGGCATTTGCCTTAGTAGAGTTCCACTGTCAGCTTTCAAACACTAACATCATGGGGTACTAGGCATGACGCCGGTTCCGGTTCCGGTTCCGGTTTGGTTCCGGTTTCGGTTCCATCGGTTTCGGTTCCATCGGTTCCGGTCCGGCTGTTCCTGCGGTTCTGGTTCTCATATTTTTTTTAATCTTATTTCATAAAAAAAACATTAGCCATGTAAAATTGTAATTTGTAAATGTGTTTTATTGGGCCACTCGTAAAATAAAATAAAATAAATAAATGACAAATTAAAAAATTAAATTAAAATAAAACAAAAAAGTATAAAATTGGTCTTGTACTTAATTTTTACCACAATTAAGTTGCCAACGTATCCTCTTAAGGGTTTAGAGGAATCAAATGCTACGTAGTTCTCCTACCTTTTATTGCAGGTTTGGCGATGGCGTGGACTAATTATTGCCATGATCATTCGTTTGGCTTTCAGTCGGTTCGTCATCTTTAAAGAAATTGTAGGGTTCCTTCTTATCGATTTCTTGTTGTTGATATTGTGCCTTCATTCAATCTTCGACACAAGCTTGCATCTGAAGTTATTTCGGATTCATAAGCGAACGTGCTGGGTCCAACATATTCCCACCGGCGCTGAACTGTTGTTCCACTGCCACCGTAGAAATTGGTGTTGAAAGAATTTGTTTGGCTATCATGCTCATTCCACTAGTGTAGGATATCAATTTTTTTTTAACTTTAGTGTCTTCTATAAACTCAAAAGATGTACTTAGATAAGATTCAAGCTCATAAT
Organism: Dipteronia sinensis; assembly: GCA_033220585.1. Taxonomy (NCBI): domain Eukaryota; kingdom Viridiplantae; phylum Streptophyta; class Magnoliopsida; order Sapindales; family Sapindaceae; genus Dipteronia; species Dipteronia sinensis. Next base: position 26,774,896 of record CM065642.1, read on the forward strand.
ACGTGGTGGAGCTTGATGAAGAAAAACCTTGTAATTTTTTAGTTTTTTTTTTATAACAGATTATACCATAAGCTAATAAATCCGGAGGATGATGAGGAGTGAAATACATTTTGAGTTTGTGGAACATCTATGTTCAGTGTTGGACCATAAACTCTACGATATTCATCATATAACTCATACAATAATGTCTTAACCCTAGCACAACACATATCAACATCATAATCTATTTTTAAACCTTGTTCATAATAAACAGATAGATAATCAGGCAAACTTTCTAATCTACAACGTGGATCAAAACACAGGGCAATCAAATAAATATTTGGAAACTCCTTATAATATTCTAACCATTTTTCCTTTATAGCAGTAACAGACTCCAGTAATTGTGAGTCGGATTCACAACGAGCAAAGACACCAACAATATTAGGACTCTCAATAATAAATAAATTAGTTGTAGGATAATAAACACCAAATAAATTGTTAGTAGCATTATTAAAAACTTTTAACAAACCACAAACATTGTTACAAACATCCCAATGACTTTGATAAGATTAATGTGACTAACATTATATTGAATAAAAGTAACTAATAAATCCCTATATTCATAACTTCTAGCAAGCAATTTATAAGTAGAATTCTAACGTGTTGAAACATCACGAGGAAATCTAATAACACGCCTACTATTTTGTTTACAATATGTTGCCCATGCTTTCATTTCAGAAGGATGTTTCCACAAAAAGTTGATGGCATCTTTAATAGGTTGAATAAACCGTTCAAGAATTTTTAATCCTTTTTGAACACATAAATTGAAAACATGGCATGCACATCTTTGATGAAAAAATTTACCACCAAGATAAGGTTTGCATAATTCAATTAAAGCAGGAATAACAGCGGTATTGTTAGAAGCATTATCAAAACCAATTGTAAAAATTTTGTTATCAATTTTATACTCCGCAAAAATAATTCTAAGCTGTCTAAAAATATTAGCGGCAGTGTGTTTATCATCAAAAATTCTAAATGCAAGAATTCTTTTTTAGATAGTCTATGCATTATCAATATAATGGCAAGTGACACCCAAATATGAATGCATTTGCCAATGGTCACTCCATATGTCTGCACATACAGAAACACGACATTTATATTTTTCAAAATATTTTTTCAACATTTTCTTTATTTTTTCATAAATGTTTTCAAGTGTTTCTGTGAGCATGGATCTAGGAACACGACATGCAGCAGGATTTAATGCTCGTTGACAATACTTAATAAAACCAACATTTTCACGAAAACTAAATAATAAGTGTTCAACTGCATCCATTCTAGCTAATTCTTCTCTATTTTTTTGCATCACTATATTTAAATAATTGTTGGTTAGGGGTAGCGTACCTAAAAGTTTGAGCTTGTGAACTCGATATGGCCTGTGCATTTGGATGTGCGCTCGTTATATGCTTCCGATATATGCCATATCCTCCATATTTGTGCCATTTAAATACTTTTTTACAGTAATTGCAAATCGATACAGTGCTTCCATCTTTTTGAGTAACTTTCTTCATATGGAGTAAGAAGAGATCAGATTTGACCTGCTTTGGTAACTTTTCTTCCGTATGTGGATCAAAATCAAAATCTGGAGGGGGGGGGGGGGGGGGGGGGGGTGAGGATCAGGCCCATCAGGGCCAAGATTAGACATATTTTCTGATTGGCTTGTCAAATGGGGGTGGCATCAGGATCGGGTTCAGAAATTCTTAGAGAGGGATGAGATTGAAGAAAGTTTAGGCCTAGGTCTTTAGCATAGACTTGGTGTTGTAGATACTCGTGATAGGCGCAGTCGTCATGACCGAGATTATCCGTCATACGACCCTTACCTTTCATCGAAATGGAACGCATGGGACTGTCACCACTTCCACTTGCCATTTTAAAAATTGAATTGTAAAATTCTTTGAACAAAAAACTTAAGAAATTGATAAAAATAAATGATTAAATGGTTGGAAATAAATTTGGAAGAAAATTAGAAACTTAGTAGTTAGTAATTGCAATTTGCAAATAAAATAAATTGCATATAAAATAAATTGTAAATAAATGAAATTGGAAACTTAGTAATTGACTAATTGCAAATCAAATAAATTGGAAATAAGATAAATTGCAATTAAAATAAATTAGAAACTTAGTAATTGTAAATAAAATAAATTGGAAACTCACTAACTTAGTAATTGCAAATAAAACAAATTGGAAACTTGGAGAGGAGTGTGGAGAGTTGAAGAATTGAAATTTGAGAATTGAGAATTAGAGAATTAAAGAGAATTGAGGATATTGGGGTGTGGAAAAATGAATGGAGGGGGTAGGTATTTATAGAAATGAAAAAGGAAATAAAAAATTAAAAAAAGAGTGAACGGTTGAAAGGCCCAACTGTCGGTTAATTAATTAATTTTTTTTAAAAAATAAATATGTTGGAACTGCCCAGTTCGAACCTAAACCGAACCGCTGGTTCTGGTCCGGTTTGAACCGGGCGGTTCCTCAAGGAAAAGAACCGGAACTGGTTCCCATTTTTGGCCGGCGGTTCCGGTTCGGTTCGCCGGTTCGAACCATATCACCGCCATGTCTATGGGGTACACATTAAAGGACAACGATTAAGATTTTCATAGACTACATACCGTAAACCCTTATTAAGAAGCTGATACATTATGGGCCTGTTTGATATGGATTTTGGGAGCCTTAAAAGAGTGTTTAGGGTTGTCTGGATGATGCATGAGAAGAGCTTTTTGAATTTAAAAGCTCTTTCAAAGGAAGCACCTCTCATCCATCTTATGTTAAAATGACTTATGAAAAAAGTAAGGGAAGCCAAAAATGAGTTTAATGAATTTTTTATATTGCCAATTTTATCCCATCCTTTATTAAATAACAAAATGAAAATGGCACCTGTATCCTTCATTCTTCAACATGTTTTATGTCGTCTCCCCCAAATTTATCGATGAACCCTAACCTCTCTCAGAGATAACAAATGTTTCATCAAATACATCCTTTAAACTGTGTTTCTGGAAAGATTCGAGCAAGTTTTTGTTGAAAAGCTTCCACATTTTACTCTCAAAACTCCATATTCGGAATGGTTTTCGAAACTCTAATGTCTTAACTATGAATCAATATTTTGTTATTTTTGTAAGTTACATTGAATTTCGTTATTTTCCCTTATTTATTTTTCTAAAGATTTTGATGCTTGTGAATGTTTAATTTAACAACTAGTAAAAGTTGTATGTGGAATTAGGTTGAGAATAAAATAAGTTTGATTTTTGATCATTGGTTTTTTTTTTTTAGGTAAAGGGGAGGGCAAAAGCCCAAAAAGAAGAAACTAAGAAGAAGACAAGGCAGAGCATTGTCTAGTGCTTTCAACACCTTTGACATTAGCATCCAGAAAGTCCTTAATTTATGGGGGAGGATCTTCGAAAAACAAGGTACCAAGATTCTTGCCATAACCCAACCGAGCTAAGCCATCAGCCACACAATTGTCTTCTCTAAAGACACGGTTCATAATACACACCCAATTTCTAGCAATAAGCATTTTGTATTAGGCTAAATAGAGGATGATTGGTGTTGGAATCTTGAGCAATCAACTGCACAACAGACATGGAATCAGATTCAACAGCCGCTCTCCTAAAACCTAAATTCCAGGCCATAGAGAGACCTACAAACAAGCCCCAAACTTCAGCTTCAAACACATTGCCACCTATATTCATAACAAAACCATTAATCCATTCTTTCTTATGATTTCGCAAGACACCACTAGCTGTAAAAATACCAGACTCCTGACATGACGTATTTCTAGTGTCATTTTAAAAGATCAATCCATCAATAATATTTGTTAAAACCTCATGAAGCCTAAATTAGTTTGAAAACACAAATATTGCGGCAAGTGGGGGATCGTCCACAGGGAGCGGAGTTAGCTAAAATTAGTTATTGCTAAAGTAATGTTAATGTATATATATATATATATATATATATATAATAAACGAAACATAAATGATGAAGATGTAGATGGTGAATTATCCTATTAATAACACTAAATTAATTATGCAAACTAAATGAAGGGGGAAATGGGATGAAGGATATATATAGATGATGGAAACTAAGGAGTTAATGGATACGAAAGTAAATACTTGGCAATGCAACAAACTTGTCAATAGCATGGCTATTCAAGGCAACCGACCTAGGATGTATAGAGTCGGTTATTTATCCCCAGAAGGTGGCCAACCTAGGATGTATAGTGTGGACCACCTATTAGGGATTAATCCGTCGTAAACCACCAACCTAGGATGTATAGTGTTGGTTGTTTATCGGATTCTGGAAATGAAGCTCGTCTACCTAACAATGACTCAACCGATTAAACGTAGTCACCCTAGGATGTATAGTGATAACTTCTAACTCTCTCACGGGCTTTGACCTAGGATGTATAGTTCTGGAAACTCGATCGAGGTTAGATTAAGACCGCGGTTTAAGAGTCGGAATTCATGACGTTCCGTCAATTCATTATAGCATTAAACAACTAAATAGGATGTATATCTAGATGCAATACTCATACATAATACAAAGAAATCTTGCAAAGAGGATGTATCTACATAAGAAATCAATGGTAAACATTCATAACAAGAATAGATCAATGAAAGATAGACATGAATATCAATATAATATCAAGTTTATGTCCAAGCCCAATATTCAACTAACTACTCTATCAACCCCTTAGAGGGGATTTAGTTTCTCATTACAACTAGGAAACTATGAGAAAGGAAAGAGAAAGAACCCTTGGAGAACATCTCCTTCCTTGAAGTGGCTTCAATCTCCTAACTTCCTTGAAGTTGAGTTGAGAATGTAAGGATGAGAGAGAGAGAGAGAGAGATTCTAGATCTAAGTGTGTAAAACCTCTGAAAAACGGAGTCAAAGGCTCTCAAAATATTTCCATCGTTTTCTATTTATACAACCAACAAAAATAGGTCACTTAAACTTCAAAAATTAATCTGGTGCGCGTGGAGTGCGGGTGGGATGCGGGTGAATTACCCGCACCGTACCGGCACTGTATGGGTTGTCTTCATCTTCAGTTCTCGGATCTGGGCAATAGTGCGGGTGGAGTGCGGTTGAAATACCCGCACTTGACCCGCACTTGGAACCGCACTTTGATCGCACTTGAGTCGGACTTCCCTGTCAGGTGCGAAATCTACCTTCTGTCTTGAGCAACAGTACGGGTAGAGTGCGGTTGGATGATCTGCACAGTACCCGCACTCTAATGTCAAGTGCATCTTACAACTTCTCTGGTTTGGCATTAGTGCGGGTAGAGTGCGGTTGGATGACCCGCATAGTACCCGTACAATACCCGCACATTAACGTCAGGTGCAACTTCAGCTTCTCTGGTTTGGCAATAGTGCAGGTGGAGTGCGGTTGGATGACTTGCACTATACCCGCACTTTATCTCTTCACTTGCATCCTGTCCCGGCTATGATGCACCCTTCTTGATGGTATTTGGGTTGAGGGAAACTTGCTTGATGCACCCTTGTTGATTGAGCTTGAGCTTGTTTCCCTTGTGCTACCTTGACTTGAGAATCTTTAGAGCACTCTCCTAGTTCGATCTTCTTCCTAGGATGTTGTGGGGGTGGAGGCTCTTTGTTATCAAAACTCTTGACAAACACAATCTTGCTTGAGGATGAGGTCTCCTTGTCATCTTCATAGCCAAGACCTTTCTTATCACTTGGCCTCTTGCCAACTCCCAACATGTGGTCAAGTTTATTCGTGCTTGAAGTCATCTTAGCAATGATCTCTCTAGCTTCTTCAAGCTCCTTTCCATCAATTCCTCATTCCTTTTGGCTATCTTCACTTCGTTATTTAAGTGAGTAGCTTCGGTGGATAGCTTGAGATTCTCTCCTTTTAGCTTTTGAATCTCTTTCTTCATCTTCAATCTTGAGCTTTGAAAATGCTCAATGAAGCCTTCAAGATCCATTCCTCCTACATCCATATTTGTTGAATGGGATGAAGAGTCACCATCACTAGAGTCATCTTCACTTTGTTTCTCTACCTCTTCATCATCTATTGCTTCCTTACTCTTGAGAGTTGATGTGAAGGCAATAAAGTTTGCCACATGATCCTCATTATCTGAGGATTCTCCTTCTTCTTCCAATTCATCACCATCGCTCCACGTGGCGGCCATAGCCTTTCCTTTCTTCTTGTTTTTCAAATTTCCACAGTCCTTAGAGATGTGTCCGAAACCTCCACATTCGAAGCATTGAATCCCTTTTCTTGTGGGCTTGTCTTCACTTGACTCAAACTTCTTGAAAGGAGTCTTCTTCTTCATTTCCTTTCCTTTGGATCCAAATCCCCTCTTCTCAAAATTGATGAACTTTTTGAATCTTTTCACCATGAGGGCCATCTCCTCATTTGAGTCATTTTCCTCTTTCTCTACTTTGGAAGTTTTCAGAGCAATACTCTTTTGCTTCTTTGGAGGTGTAGGTGTAGGAGTCCACCTAGACTTATATGCTAGAAGTCTTCTTATAACTTCACTTGGCTTCATGTTTTTGTAATCACTGTTCTCCTCAAGTGCCGTCACTTTTGACTCAAATCTTGCTGGAAGCGACCTCATAATTTTTTGCTTGATTCTCCTATCCGAATAGGGGTCACCAAGTTGATGGCTTTGATTGACTATGTCCATCAACTTCACTTGATAGTCGTTGAAGCACTCATCCTCCTCAATTCTAATTTGCTCGAATTGTGTTTGGAGGATTTGAAGCTTAGAGTCCTTGACCACCTCGGTTCCCTTATGGGCCGTCTCCAGAATCTCTTATGCCTCTTTTGCAATTCTTGTTGTTTGGATCAATTTGTACTGATTGTCATCCATTGCACAAAGAATAGCATGCATAGCCTTATTGTTCCACTTGGATGCTTCAAACTCTTGAGTTGACCATTCCGACTTTGGCTTGGGAACTACACTTTCGTCTTCAAGAATCTTTTCCGGAGGAGTGTAGCCATCTTCAATTGCCATCCATGCTCGGTCATTTATTTGGCAAATGTAAGACTCAATCTTGCCTTTCCAAGAGGCATAGTTTACTCCGGTGAGCAAAGGGGGTCTTGTGCTAGAGGCTCCCTCATTACCACTTCCGTTCCCACTCATAGTGTTTGGGTATGAATGAGATGAATGTTTATGATGCAACAAACACAAACAAAATGCAAGACACACAAAGAGCACGGATCACCTAAGTGTATCTAGGAACCCGTTCTGATACCAATTGAAAATACACAAAGTGTGTCTAATACAACCTAGAGGGGGGGGGGGGGGGGGGGGGGGGGGGGAGGTGAATAGGTTTTAGTTGATTTATTACCAACTTTTCGACTTAATCAATTTTAATAATCCTGCCCCATATTAGCAATCAATCAATCCAATATAAATATGTGGAAAACAATTAAAACACAAGGATTGATTTACGTGAAAAACCCTCCAACTAGGCAAAAACTCACGGGCTATCCTTCTAGCCACATACGGTCCTCAAATCCACTATTTGAACGAAAGTTTACAACCTAGGTTGACCTCAAGTCACACCTACTTGGTCACTAACCCTTTCACTCTACCCAATGGGTCTTTAATAGTGATTCTAGACCACAAGCTTGTGCACTAACCCACTTAGTCACAAAGCTTAACAATCAATGAAGAGGTTAAACAACCTATGTGAATATGTAAAAGATATTCAAGCATGCAATTAATGCTAGGCAACACTAAATGCTTATTTAAGGATTTAAGGATGTCAATAAATGCAAATCCTAGATATCAATATCTAAATGCAAATGCATGAAGATTTAGCTAGAAGGGTAAAATCGTCCTAAATGCTAGCTATTAATGAACAAGGCTCTCAACCAACAAACAACAACTCAAACATGTTATAAATGCCAATAAACATAAAGATATGCAATAAAATCACATAAAAGAGCTAATCCTAGGCAAACAAGAACATAAATAAATACAATGAGATTTAGGGCATGTTCAAGTTACCTAGTCAATGAAAGCAACAAGAATCCATGATGAGATGATGCTTAAAGATGTTAGATGCACATGGATTTGTGTTTGGTTGAGTAAAGATGAGTTCTTGGGAGTTTCTCTCTCTAAGGGAAGCTTGGTCTATCAAAAATGGCTTCTTGAACTCATGAAAACGAGCAAGGAAGAAGATAGAGTATATATAAGGGAGCCCTAGTCAAAACATCATCGTTTTGAACTTAGGGCACAAAATCCCGTCAATACCGCTAGATGGACCGCGTCTCAGGCATGTGTCCAGACCGCGGTACACACAGCAGTGCACCGTCTGGACAACACTGCGGTGTAGGGCGCTGTGCATGCAGGTGCACAGGCCGCGGTATGGGCAACAGAGGCCTACTAGACAACACCGCGACTTGGGTCGCTATGCGTGCAAATGTACAGGAAGCGGTACATGAAGCATTACCCTACTGACGTATACTGCTCTGTATGCCGCGGTGCAAGCATGTCTTGCCAAGCGGTCTAAGCCGCGGTAAGAGAAGAAATTCTCTTTTCTGGGCAAACTCAACACACTAAGTGATGTGCAAAATGAGCAAGTGTGGAGTGTGAAAAGAGGCATACAATACATCATTCAATAACATGAAGATAAGAACACAATGCATGCAAGTGAGTGTGTGCAACTAGATCTCTTCAAAGAAAGTTAAACTAGTGAGATACCTTTGAAATGCTCTTAAGAGAGAGATGATGTCCTTGAAGCTTGATCACACTCAAGAGGCCTAAATTACCCTTACAAAGAATAATCCCCAATATGGTTTGTCAACGAAATAAGCCAATCAAAATATGAGGAACTTACACCCCTTTTCTGCTAGAATCACCGCAACATGCTTCCAAACCCGTCTTTGCACCATTTCCTACAATTACGCACAAAACAACCCGTCAGAGATACAAAAATGCACGAAAACAGAACACAAGGTAAGGATTTAAGGGCCTAAATATACTACATATTTGGCCCGATTAAACACCCCCAAACCAAACCTTTGCTCATCCTCGAGCAAATATAGTCAAAAACAATAAGATGCCAACTGAATGTAATTTCTAGACACCTAAACAATAATTCAACAATGCCGCAAGTCCATGTGTGATATGATACAAATAGATGTGATATAGAGGAGAAAAACACATGCACAAGATCAAGAGCAATTTGGAGACACCTAAGGGAGGCTCGTACGAACACGAATCCCACACCTAAAGGCATTCATGAATTAGGGACAACTTACTCCCATACCTTGAGCATAATTTGCTTCAATTCTAAAACTCACATGGATTCTCTCTTTTCTTTCCTCACAGAGTCCTAAGTTCCACACAAACAAGTATGCAAAGAAGATTCTGCACAAAATGTAAGCAATGAACTATCCTAGGAACGAGTCACCATGCCATGGATGTGAAAGATCGTGCTTCAACCGACATTCCCAAACTAGACTTATATGGATCAAATAAGGCTTTTCAACCGGTTATAGTGTGGCTGTGGGGTTGAATGAGTTTAACCAAAGAATATGGACATTTAGAGTTCAAACTCACCAATCATGCTAGAATATATCCCTACTCCCACACCATGTTCTTTTATCACTTAAACGCAAACCTCTAGGAAATCATTTAACCCACATTTGTGCCTTCAATGTTGCAATCCGTTTGAGCGTATTTAGCATAATACAATCCCCATTATGGCACTTCAAGTACAATTTCTCTTTTAATTTTCTTTTTACAATTTCCCAATCACAATGTTGTACTCTATTTTGAGTTGTTACAGTTTCCCTTTTTTAGGCATTTATGGCACACAACTACAGTTCTTACCCCTTTTCTTGCATATTTTCAAAAATTATTTCATTTTACTCGCTGTTGGACCATTTAGAACTTAACTCCTTTCATCACCACCATTTCACATCCTAACATGATTAGTACAAGGGCAGGCATATGTTTAGGCTATTGGGTATATGGTTGAATGTGGTACCAAATGAAAGAGTAAGTGTTTGGCCTCAAACTTGGCTTTGGAGCACACAATATGGTATGTGGTGTTTAGGCTATAGAGGTAATTCAATACACATACATTCCCTAATATCACTTCCACAACCATCTAAAAAGGGAATGAAAGCATCCATCACGTAATTCACAAAATGATATGCAAGTCCTATGGCACATGACATAAATGACGAGAGGCGTGTTTAAGAATAATCAATAATACACTCAGAAAATGCACTTTAATGCTTGTGTTTATGATCTCACGGGTAACTCCACTATTAGAATAAGACATGAGAACAGTGAGTCCCCAATACTTAACACCAATGGGTGGGACGACCCCATGGTGGTGCAAGCGAACCCTCAAGTAGCACCAAACTATATCACAAGGTCAGAGCACATACAAAGAACTTGCCAAAAGCACACTCTAGAGGCATCATACCCATACTAGTTGCAGTTTGAAAATTGGACAAGCGACAAAATTGACAAATTGGACACTATAAAACCATAATAACGACTAAACAAGGCGTAACACACCCCCAAACCAAAACTCAACAATGTCCCCATTGTTGGAAACCACAAGGTATGTTCTAAAGGGGGAGAAACACCATAGACGACTTAAAAATGAAGAACATGCATAAAGCGCAACCAACAACAAGCATAATCTCAATAATTGGCGGAATGAGGGTTCAACACCCCCAAACCGAATCTAGACATACGCTCGACCATGCTCATTCATAATAACAAAATCTAAATCGCATTCATTGAAAGCTTAAGTACAAAATCAAAGGTAGAAAACTCCCTTTAGAAGGAAGCTAGTTCGATGTCCATGCGTGTTGTTGTGTGCTTCCCAAAAGATGCACAACCTAGCTTAAAACCATACAACAACTCTACCAAACAAAAATCAAATGCGAAAAGAAAAGAAAAACCAAAATACAAACTGAAATAAAACTAAAAAGTTTAAAAGTTTAAAGATGACCTGAGCGGGCTGCCTCCCACCGGTGCTCAGACATGATAGATGTGCTATGGCTCAGTAAGTTCCATGGAACCAACACCTTTACAGCAGGTCTCTGATCCAAAATACGGTTTTAGCCTATGCCCATTAACTTTGATATCTCATCGTTACTCAAATTCTGAATGTCTACAGCTCCGTTAAGAGAGACATTAATAACACGGTGTGGTCCTGACCATCTCGATTTCAACTTCCCAGGGACCAACTTCAAACGAGACTCATAAAGTAACACTAGCATGCCCGGTTGGAACTCTTTCCTTACCAATCGCTTGTCATGAATAGCTTTTGTCTTTTCTTCATAGAGTCTTGAACTCTCATAGGCTTCCAATCTGAATTCATCCAACTCGTTCAACTGATTGCATCTTTCTTCGCATGCCTTGTCATACTCCCAATTCAACTTCTTAATCGCCCACCAAGCTTTATGTTCTAGTTCTACCGGGAGGTGGCAAGCCTTACCAAAAACCAACCTATACAGGCTCATCCCAATAGGAGTTTTGAAAGTCGTTCGGTACGCCCATAAGGCGTCAGATAGTTTCAATGCCCAACCCTTCCTAGTGGAGAAGACCATCTTCTCCAGAATCTGCTTGATGTGCCTGTTACTTACTTCAACCTGTCCTGATGTCTGAGGGTGGTATGGTGTTGCCACCTTGTGACGCACCCCATACTTCTTCAATAGATTTCCTAAAACTTTGTTACAGAAATGGCTGCCTCCATCACTAATGATCACCCTTGGGATCCCAAATCGGGTCAGAATATGTTCCTTTACGAATTTTACCACTACATTACTGTCATTGGTCTTTGTGGCAACGACCTTAACCCATTTGGAAACATAGTCAACCCCTACTAAAATATAGCTGTTCCCACAAGAAGGTGGGAACGGTCCCATAAAATCAAGACCCCAACTGTCAAATACTTCAACCACCAAAATTCCAGTTTGTGGTATCTCATTCTGTTTACCAATATTCCCTGTGCGCTGGCACCTATCACATGCTACACAAAACTGATAAGCATCTTTAAACAGTGATACCCAGAAGAAACCTGATTGCAGCACCTTCAGTGCTGTCTTCCGTGCACTGAAATGGTCTCCACATTGCAAGTCATGACAGAATCATAACACATCATATTTCTCATTTTCTAGCACACACCTCCTAATTACCTGATCTGCTCCATGTTTGAAAAGGTAAGGCTCATCCCAGAAGTATTCCCTTGATCTCCTAGCAAACCTTTTCTTACCTTGCCAATCTGGATCAGGGGGGAAGACTCCATGTGTCAGATAGTTTGCCATATCCGCATACCAGGGTTCCTTATCTTATACATCCCACAGATGTTCGTCAGGGAAATTTTCTCTCAACGGAATCTCGTCCCCATCTATTTGACTATCACGAACTATCCTGCTAAGGTGATCTGCGACCACATTCTCGCAACCCTTCTTGTCCCGAATTTCTAAATCAAACTCTTACAACAGCAACACCCACCTAATCAGCCTGGGCTTTGCATCTTTCTTTTGTAGCAAATATCGCAAAGCCGCATGGTCTGAGTATACCACAACCTTGGCACCTACCAAGTACTGTCTGAATTTCTCAAGAGCAAAAATTACAGCCAGTAATTCCTTCTCTGTTGTTGAATAGTTCATCTGTACGTCATTCAAAATCCGGGATGAGTAATATATGACATGTGGGTCTTTTCCAGCCCTTGGACCAAAAATTGCACCTACAGCAAAGTCAGATGCATCACACATTATTTCAAATGGTAAATCCCAAACTGGTGGCGCAATTACCGGAGATGAGGTCAAAGCCTCTTTTAAAGATTCAAACGCCACCACACATTCTGAACTAGACACAAAATCATTGTCCTTTTGTAGCAACAAGCATAGCGGTCTGGAGATCTTTGAAAAATCCTTGATGAATCTCCAGTAGAAACCTGCATGACCAAGAAACGACCGGATGTCTTTGACATTGCGAGGAGGTGGCAAACTCTTGATCACTTTTACCTTTTCCTTGTCTACTTCAATCCCTTTTTCAGATATTATGTGACCCAAGACAATCCCGTGTTGCACCATGAAGTGGCACTTCTCCCAGTTCAAAACCAAGTTGTTTTTCATACATCTTTGTGGCACTAACGATAAGTTATCAAGGCACAACTTGAAAGAGTCCCCGAATACTGAGAAATCGTCCATGAAGATTTCAATAATCTCTCCCTACCATATCCAAAAACAATGAAACCATACACCTTTGAAACGTACCTGGGGCATTGCAAAGGCCAAAGGGCATTCTTCGGAAGGCATAGGTTCCATAGGGACATGTAAAAGTGGTTTTCTCTTGGTCTTATGGAGCAATAACTATCTGATTGTACCTAGAATATCAATCCAGAAAATAGTAGAACTGATGCCCTGCCAACCGCTATAGGACTTGATCAATGAAAGGTAAGGGAAAATGGTCCTTCTTGGTGACCGCATTCAACTTGCGGTAGTCTATGCAAACGCGCCACCCTGTCTGGAGCCTTTGTGCTACTAACTCACTCCTCTCATTCTTCATTACTGTAACTCCGGATTTCTTTGGGATAACATGAATGAGACTAACCCATCTACTATCTGATATAGGGTAGATAATCCCCGCATCAAGAAGCTTTAATATCTTCTTTTTTACCACCTCTTGCATGATCGGATTCAGTCTCCTTTGTGCCTCCCTTGTCGGTTTGGCCTTTTCTTCTAGTAAAATCTTATGCATACACATGGTAGGACTTATTCCCTTTATATCATCTATGAACCAACCAATGGCTTCTCTGTACTCTTTCAACACTCCAAGTAACTCATCTTCTTGACCTGCCTCCAAACTAGCGGCAATGATAACTAGGTTTAACTTTTCTTCGTCGAGAAACACATACTTCAAGTTCGATGGGAGTGCTTTCAATTCAATTCTTGGAGGAAGTTCTTCTAATGGTATCAGGTCATCTGTATTTCCTTCTCTTTCGAATTCTTCCTCAACCGTGATATCTAACTCCTCCTCTAAGAAATCCACAGTGTTATAATCGTGGGAACCCACTGGGTATGATAAAGAGTCAAAGATGTTGAACTCCACTGTTTCATCTACTACCTTCATGGTAAGCTTCCCTGCATGCATATCAATCACTGCCCTAGCTGTTGCCATGAAAGGTCTACCCAAAAGTAACTTCACATCTCTTTTGTCTCTTCCTTCATCCATGTCAATCACCACAAAGTCGACATGTATGATTAACTTTTCTATCTGTATTAACACATCTTCGACAATGCCCTTAGGGCTTCTTGCAGAAGCATCCGCTAAGATGAGAGACATGGTGGTTTTCCTAAGGTCATTCAAACCCAGCTTCTTATAGACCGAAAATGGCATGAGGTTAATGCTTGCTCTGAGTCTAACATAGCTCTTTCGTGATTTGACCCACCAATCGTAATGTCAATTATAAAACTCCCTGGGTCTTTCATTTTCTGGGGCAATGACCGTTGAATTACTGCACTGACATTCTCATTTAGACGCCCCTGTTGTTTCGGCCTAAACCACTCTTTATCCTTACTCAAATCCTTGAAAAATTTACCATAAGCCTGCATTTTCTCAATGGCATCTAAGAGTGGTAAGTTGACGGTCACTTTGGAAAGGAGATCATAGATTTCTTGATGTGATTTCTCCAACTTAGAGTTTTTCAGCCTCCCTGGAAAGAGTATAGGTGGCACATAGGGGTTTGATGACTTATGAAGCTGAGGTCTTGGTTCTGGGTCCGCTAGCTGAACACCCTTTTCTTTTTCTAACTCTTTCTCACTCTCCTCCTCCGTATGAACCACCTCATCTTCTGCTTCTGTGATGGTGAACTTATCCTTTTCCTTTAAAACCCTTCCGCTTCTGAGGATTGCCTTTGCACTAGCCTGTTCCGGTTGACTTGGGAATTTCCCTTTTTCTCTTTCTTGTAACAATTCAGCCAACTAACCTATTTGGAACTCAATCATGTGAATAGACGCATCCATCTCGTTTGATTGCCTATCATTCTTCCACATATATGTCTCCCACTTCTCTAAATATGCTTGTTGTAACATCTGGACTTCTTGCGTATCCTGGTTGGCTGACTGCATGAACTCTCCTATCCATTCATCAAATGTTCCCATATTCAGATGTCCCGCATTAATGTCTTTTGGAATCTATGCCGCTTGAACAATTTCACTTGTTCTCTTCTCTACTAATGGGGTCTCTTCATTTCCTTGCAAGTAGTCCCTTAGCAAAACTGCTAATCTCTCTTTAGTCGAAAACTCTTCATCCACATTGCATCCCTCTTGGAAATCCTGCTCACATCCTCATTCTTGACTAAATGGGTCATTATCAAGTTCGTACTCGGATCCTAAATTTTTCCAGAGGGAATCCATGAACCTGGAATATAGAGAAACAAAAACTATCCACAACGTAAAAATATACAAACAAGGAAATGGTAGGAAAAGAAACAACTATAAAAATTACTTATGCTAAACTAATCAAACTAAACATGCCGCTCCCCGGCAGTGGCGCCATTTGACAGGACGTATTTCTAGTGTCGTTTTAAAAGATCAATCCATCAACAATATTTGTTAAAACCTCACGAAGCCTAAATTAGTTTGAAAACACAAATATGGTGGCAAGTGGGGGATCGTCCATAGGGAGCGGAGTTAGCTAAAATTAGTTATTGCTAAAGTAATGTTGATGTATATATATATATAATAAACGAAACATAAATGATGAAGATGTAGATGGTGAATTATCCTATTAATAACACTAAATTAATTATGCAAACTAAATGAAGGGGTAATTGGGATGAAGGATATATATAGATGATGGAAACTAAGGAGTTAATGGATACGAAAGTAAATACTGGGCAATGCAACAAACTTGTCAATAGCACGGCTATTCAAGGCAACCGACCTAGGATGTATAGAGTCGGTTATTTATCCCCAGAAGGTGGCCAACCTAGGATGTATAGTGCGGACCACCTATTAGGGATTAATCCGTCGTAAACCACCAACCTAGGATGTATAGTGTTGGTTGTTTATCGAATTCTGGAAATGAAGCTCGTTTACCTAACAATGACTCAACCGATTAAACGTAGTCACCCTAGGATGTATAGTGATGACTTCTAACTCTCTCACGGGCTCCAACCTAGGATGTATAGTTCCGGAAACTCGATCGAGGTTAGATTAAGACCGCGGTTTAAGAGTCGGAATTCATGACGTTCCGTCCATTCATTAGAGCATTAAACAACTAAATATGATGTATATCTAGATGCAATACTCATACATAATACAAAGAAATCTTGCAAAGAGGATGTATCTACACAAGAAATCAATGGTAAATATTCATAACAAGAATAGATCATTGAAAGATAGACATGAATATCAATATAATATCAAGTTTATGTACAAGCCCAATATTCAACTAACTACTTCATCAACCACTTAGAGGGGATTTAGCTACTCATTACAACTAGGAAACTAAGAGAAAGGAAAGAGAAAGAACCTTTGGAGAACATCTTCTTCCTTGAAGTGGCTTCAATCTCCTAAATTCCTTGAAGTTGAGTAGAGAATGTAAGGATATGAGAAAGGAGAGAGAGAGAGATTCTAGATCTAAGTGTGTAATACCTGTGAAAAATGGAGTCAAAGGCTCTCAAGACATTTCCATCCTTTTCTATTTATACAAACAACTAAAATAGGTCACTTAAACTTCAAAAATTAATCTGGCCCGCGTGGAGTGCGGGTGAAGTGCAAGTGAATTACCCGCACTATACCCGGACTGTATGGGTTGTCTTCATCTTCAGTTCTCGGATCTGGACAATAGTGCGGGTGGAGTGCGGTTGAATTACCCTTACTTGACCCGCACTTGGAACCGCACTTTGATCGCACTTGAGTCGCACTTCCCTGTCAGGTGCAAAATCTACCTTCTGTCTTGAGCAACAGTGCGGGTAGAGTGCGGTTGGATGACCCGCACAGTACTTGCACTCTAATGTCAAGTGCAATTTACAACTTCTCTGGTTTGGCATTAGTGCGGGTATAGTGTGGTTGGATGACCCGCACAGTACCCGCTCTTTAACGTCAGGTGCAACTTCAGCTTCTCTGGTTTGGCAACAGTGCGGGTGAAGTGTGGTTGGATGATCCGCACTATACCCGTACTTTATCTCTTCACTTGCATCCTGTCCCGGCTATGAGCATGAGTGCGGCTGGAGTGCGGTTGGAGTGCTGTTGCGACCCGCACTTAACTCGCACTGTCTAGTTGCTTATGCTTCTTTGTCTTTCCTTTTCTGTTCTTGGTAACAATGCGGGTAGAGTGCGGTTGGATGACCCGCACAGTACCCGCACTCTAATGTCAGGTGCATCTTACAACTTCTCTAGTTTGGCCTTAGTGCGGGTATAGTGCGGTTGGATGACCCGCACAGTACCCGTACTTTAACGTCAGGTGCAACTTCAGCTTTTCTGATTTGGCAACAGTGCGGGTGGAGTGTGGTTGGATGACCCGCACTATACCCGTACTTTATCCCTTCACTTGCATCCTGTCCCGGATATGAGCATGAGTGCGGCTGGAGTGCGGCTGTAGTGCGGTTGGAGTGCGGTTGCGACCCGCACTTAACCTGCACTGTCGAGCTGCTTATGCTCCTTTGTCTTTCCTTTTGCCCCTTTTCTACCGGAATCACCGCAACATGCTTCCAAACCCATCTTTGCACCATTTCCTACAATTATGCACAAAACAACCCGTCAGAGATACAAAAACGTACGAAAACAGAACACAAGGTAAGGATTTGAGGGCCTAAATATACTACATATTTGGCCCGATCAACTCCCTATCACAACTACCATCCACATTGAGCTTAACCAAACCTTCTGAAGGAGGCACCCAAGCCACCGCAATAGAGCAAACATTTCTGGTAGGGCCACACATATTCGCATTCAGCCAATCTTTGTAAAAAGTAGTGATAATCATATCATGGGATTGGGGAATAGAAAAATCATGCTAAAAAACCTTCTTACGTCTCTACTTCCAAAGAAACCAAATCACACTAGAAAACAGAAGGTGGATAGAGATATTACTCGGACCCAGACTATCACTTTTAAGTTACTTATCAAACCAAACATTAATATCATCGTTGAAAGAATTAGAAGAAGTAATGCCTTTAAAGATACTCTCCCACACACCAATAGAATGCCAGCAATTACGAAGCAAGTGATCAATATCTTCAAAACTAGCACTACACCTGGGTAAGAAGCATCAACAACAAGAACACAAATAGTTCTCTGAAGGTTAGTAAGAACCTCTCCATGAAGCACAATCCAAAGAAAATGTTGGACTCTAGAGGGGATTTTAAGGGACCAAATAATCTTCCACGACCATAAAGGCAAGCCATTATCCTCTATAAAGCATCTATAGGCTGGTTTCACAGTAACATCGCCATTTTGACTTCAACCCTAAACAAGTCTATCTGGACCACTGTGATTCCTACCAGCATGTAAACTAGTCACCCTGTGAATAATAGGCCAGGAGAAGACAGAAGCTAGAAGGGGAATCTGCCACACACCATTGACCATATAACAATCAATAGCTTGAGTCAAATTATCATCCCCAAACTAGTAGTAAAATGATCCTTAAGAGCTCTTATGCGTGGAACCCAATCATTTGTCTAGATACGAAATAGATCCCTTTTGCCAACTCTCCACTTTAACCCTTTAGTAAGAAGCTTAACTCCTTGAGTGATGCCTTTCCAAGTGCTAGAACAAAGAACACCCCTGGTAAGATTATTGTTAAGAATAGATTTATTAAGAAGATACTTATGCTTAAGGTGTTGGGGCTTATGCCCTAAAGATGTAATTTGTAAATGGATTTATGAAATAAATAAAAAGAAAAGTTCAATTCATTCTTATTGTTTTGTTTATTTTATAATTTGTGCGTATATTAACATCCTAGATTGCTGGATGTAATCTGAAACTGTGTATATGAGTGTCATTAACGGATGGATACAGTAAGAGACGTGCAATCTAAAGAGTCCATAGATAGCAAATAAAGCTGGGTACTTTATTTGTGGTTAATCTATAGCTGCGGTCCATTCCATAATGTACAGTGATTCTATCCTGAATCATTCATATGAGATATGGGAATGGAGGTACCTTTTATGATGTGATCATATACGACTAGGCCATGATCTATATGAATATTTCACCAAAGTCCGTTTACCGATGAGATTCATATATATCAACTAATGATGGCTATATGTGGGTGATCTTAATCTTGAGTGTCATATCGACTCCTTCAAGTTAGATCGTGGTCTTTGATATACCATGAGTGAGATCGGATGCAGTTCCTGATCAATATGCTCTGTATGTTGGGATTGCAGTTTGGCTTGTGGCTGTGAAGGTTTTTGTAGACAATAGTGGAATCCACTCCTTCTTGTGAAAAGTAGATGGTAGTTCCCTTAAGGGTTGATTCGAGGCTTGGACAATATGAGCGCTCTCCTAATTCCGTGAGGAAATATGATTTATTGTTCATTAGAGAATCAACAGTACTTAAATGATATATGTAATTAGAGGGGTATAACGGACATTATGACCCTGCTCTAATTATGAACTACTGTGGAGGATCATACCATGTGTAATAGCTATATCGATGGACATCGAGTTGTATTGGTCTGTGTAAAAACCTCTGCAGTTGAGAGAATACAGCTTCAGGTTTTTAGTGGATTAACATCGGAGTTAATAATTAAGGAATATTAATTAAAGAGTTTAATTAATGATTCCAAGGATTATTGGAGCTCAAAATACTGTGGGTCCATTAGGCCCCCTTGCCCGATCGATTTAGGTAACAAGGGTCACAGTTAATTGATTGGATTGTCCAATTAATTGTGTTACGAAAGTGACACGTATACATTCTGGGATTGCTTGAATAATGAGATTATTTAATTAATATATTAATAATTAATAATTAATTAATTAAATAATTAGATTATTTAATTAATGAATTAATAATTAATAATTATTAATTAATTATAAATTGGAGGTTGCAGGTTCAAATCATAACTGAGACATAAAATAATTAGATTATTTTATTCTTAGTTAGGTATAGTATTTAAGTTTAAGTCAACTAGGGTTATGTGGGAGTTATAATCCTACTCTATCTAGAATTCTTAAATACTAATTATCTTTTGAATATATGGAGATATATTTGGAAAGAGATATTGGTCAAGTTTGAAAAATATATAGAGATATATTTAATATACCTAGATGAAAAATAAAAATAGAAAAACTAATAAAGCATTAGTTTGAGAACCTGATTCACGCAATAACAAAAAAACAAAAAAAAGAGACACAAGATTAGTGGGGCAATCAAAAGGAAAAAAAGGCATCAGCTCAAGGGTGTGCAAATTGTGTGCGTGAATTAAAGAGGAGAAATAGAATTGGTGCTGTCATGCACCATTAAAACAAAAGAAAAATATATATTTATATAATTTTTTTGAACAACTAGAATTGTTCTAATTTTTTTTTCTTGGAAGAAAATGTTTCTTCTTATTTTCTCTGCATTCTCCTAAGTTCCTGAGTACGTGACACGCCCACATGCAGTTACCAGTTCCGGGAATAGTTAGGAAGATCGGTGGTACAGATCAGGAGCATATCGTAAAGTGAAGGAGCCTCTAAACGTTGGTAAGGTTCTAATTTTTTTTTACTATATTGATTACAATTTCCTGAGTTTACATATTGTATGTATTAGTTCTGGAAAAATAATTACGATCTCAAGTTCACTGGTTCCAAAATTTTAAATCTATTTCCGCTGCGTTACCTGTGAACGGGGTTCTAAGATAATGAGTTTACACCAAAACTCATCCTCATTGTGAAGAAGCCGTCACCCTATCTTGGCAACTATGGCTTGGTTCATAACCTTCATTTTCTTGATACCCAAACCACCATTTCTTTTAGGCATTCAAACAGTATCCCAACTGATTAAATTGATAGTATTCTTATTAAGAGTAAGACCCCAAAGGAAATTTCTATTAAGCTTGTCCAATTTGTGAAATCTCACTAGGAAGCTTAGCCGATTGCATAGTGTACATAGGTAAAGCGGCGGTAACAACTTTGATAAGAGTAACTTTACCTGTTAAGAAGAGGGTGTCACTTTTCCAAGCCACCAATCTCTTTTGGGTTTTCTCAAATAATTTGCTATAAGTTTGGTTACTTATCCTCTCATGAATAAGAGGGACATCTAAATATTTGCCTAGATTATCCGTGAGAGGAGAGCCACACACAGTAGCTATTCTTCTAACATCACTCTCCTTGATGTTAGAAGAACATAAAACTCTAGATTTAGTGAAACTGATTTGCTGTATAGAAATCTTACTGAAGGTATCCAGACAATTTTTCATGATTTTAGCTTAGGAGATAGTAGCTTGCCCAAAAAAGATGAGATCGTCAGCAAAGAAAAGGTGGGAGCCTCTGAACCACCCCTAGAAATCTTAACGCTTTTCCATATACCCTGCAGAAGATTATGAGTAATGAGATGTGAAAGCTTTTCCATACACAACACAAAGATGTAAGGGGAGATAGGGTCCCCTTGTCTAATGCCACAACTAGGTGTAAAAGGGCACTGTTAATTCCCCATTCAAAACAACCTGGTATTGGACACTAGTAATGCGCCACATAATTAACTCCACAAGCTTCTCATCTAAGCCAATCTCAACAATGATACTTTTGATAAAACTCCATTGAAGCTTGTCAAAAGCTTTAGCCATGTTTATTTTCAGGCCATATACCATATCTTTCCTTTCATGGTTCTAAACTTACGAAGAACCTCTTGGGCTACCACTATGCTGTCCTGAATTTGCCTCACAGGAACAAAGGCCACTTGATTAGGGCTAATAAGAATAGGCATAATATCCTTAAGCCTTTGAACAATAATTTTACTGATAATTTTGTAGGTAGTGTTACAAAGGCTAATAAGTTTAATTTGGGTCATATCAAAGGGATTAGTCATTTTAAGACAAGAGTAATACGGGTGAAATTAATACCAATAGGGAAGGTTCCTGTATTGAAGCTATCCACAACCAATCTAATCAACCGCATCTTACACACCTCATACTGGTTTTGGAAGAAAACAATAGGAAAACCATCAAGGCCCGGGGCCTTTAATCCATTAAGCCCCGAAAGACCAAACCTGACCTCATCCTCACTCACCTCTCTAGATAAATTAATCCGCACTCCCTTTTCTAAAACAGGGAATAGATAAGGTAAAGAATCATAGTTCGCTAAGGTGGCTTGGGTAGAGAAGAGCTTTTGAAAATAAGAGACGACAATATCCTTCATACCAGCTTTGTCACTTTTCCAAATACCATCATCACTTTTAATGCCCTCAAGCTTATTGAATCTCTTTCTTATCATAGTAGCTAGGTGAAAAAACTTCGTATTTCTATCCCCCTCTTTGAGCCAAATATTTCTGGATTTTTGGAGCCAGAAAATCTCCTATTGTTCTATGATGTTGTTATACTCCTCTCTAAGAGTAGCCTCTAGTGTAACCAATCCATGATTAAATCTCTCTCAAAGACTCATTTGAATCCCCTAGAGCCTAGCAAGAATTCTTCTTTTCTTATGAAAAATACACCCTAACGTAGTCTGGTTCAAGTCCTTGAGATTATTGGACAATTTATGAATTTTATTTAAAAAGCTGCTCCCATGAGGCTCCCACACATGCTTCACCAAATCACAAAACTTTTCATGCTTAGCCCACATAGCCTCAAATCTAAAAGGCTTAAGATTACTGTGGGGGATATGAGTTGTTAGTTCTTGAGTTTTGTGTTGGCATAATTCTATATCAAAATGACATTTGCTTTGTATTGATTAGTTGTCTAGGATTTGTGGATAATCAAGTTTCAAGGAAGATTGGACAACATTCAAGCAAAATGGTGGCTACAAGAGGTTTTAAGCTAAATGACTTAGCAAAAGGTATATCGAGATATTCTTCCTCTTGCAAGGCCTAGGCACACACATATATTGCATTCATATGTGTCCCTGCATAGTTGTGCAAAATTTTTTATAACACAATACACACACTTATACATGTATGCACATGCATTAGACTTAAAGTTGACAATTTGCATAAATTGCATGTTATAGGATTAGTTTTAAGAAATTGCATACTTGTGCATTCTTGTGTTTATTTGTTTGTGTTTCTATGATATTGAACTTGATTTTGAGCTTATATTATGCCTCATTGAGTTATGGTTGTTTCGGTTACTCATTTATTAAATTTCGAGTTCAAAATAGGAAGTTAAGAAACTTTCTGTGATTTTATCGTACATGGTTTTCGTTTTTGTTTTTTAAGTTGAATTACATATTTTTTGTGAAAGTTTTCTTGACGTCTTTTGTGCGTGGGGGAGTCCTAGTTTGTATTCCTGAAAATAGATTCGAATCGAAGTTTGAAGGCCAGAGATATGGTTGAAGAAAACAAGAGTGCGCATGAGGATGAGAGGTGCCAAGCACCTCCTTCCCGTGGAGGTGCGTGGCCTCCACGGGAAGGGAGGGCTACTGGTCCCTTGGAGGCCACATGCCTCCATGGGAATCCTGCTTGGCAGCCTCCCATTGGTTGGTTTATTCTTTCTTGTTTCCCTCCTTTAAATATTAGCTTCCTTCTCACATTCATTTCAAGAAAGAAAATTAAAAAAACTTGTGCAGTTTTTTTCTCTCAATATTTTCTCACCTTCCAAACTCCATAACTTTCTCATTTAGAGTCTGTTTTGAGTGATTCAAATTGGAGAATCTTCATCTACCAGTTCTATACCATATCCACAAGAGTTTGGAGTCATTTGAGTGGTTTTTCTGGTAGCTTCACTCACAAAAAAGGGACTGCACAGTTTTTGTTCAAGGTATTGATTTCTCTTTTGATTTTGATTTTCAAATCTTCAATTACCTTGGGTTTTCTTCTTCTATATATATATGTTTGATGTGTAATCATTGATTAGAGTTTTATTTTGAATGATAGAGATCAATTAGGCAAATTTGATGCTAAAAGTGATGTTGGTCACTTTCTAGGGTATGCTAATAATAGTCATGCATATAGGGTTTTTAATTGGAAAACCAAGACTATTATGGAATCTATTAATGTGAAAATAGATGATCTTAGCATGCTTGATTTGTGTGATGATAAAAGTGTTAATGAACATAAAGGAAATCTTTTGAATGACACTAATACACCTATTGATGTGACTAGTTGTGAAACTAGTGCAGATTCACACAGTGAATCTATTCAAAATGTTGAAAATGATAGTGGTATTGAAGTAGAAAGTCAAGGGTTAGGAAATGTTTTAAATGACAATCAACAAGATGATCAAGTTATTGAACTTTCAAACTCTAGGCTTAGAAACATGCACCATCAAGAAAACATCATAGGTAACTTGAATGAAGGGGTTAGAACTAGAAGGCAACTAGCAAACCAAATTTCGTATGCTTGTTACACTTCTCAAATTGAACCCAAAAATATTAATGAGGCAATTGTTGTTGAATATTAGGTTGGGGCTATGCAAGATGAACTAAATCAATTTGAGAGGAATGAAGTATGGTCCTTAGTTCGTAGACCAAAAGACATTAATGTGATTGGCACTAAATGGGTGTTTAGGAATAAGGCTGATGAAAGTGGCAAGATTGTGAGAAATAAAGCTAGACTAGTGGCTCAAGGATACACTCAAGTTAGGGGTGTAGATTTTGATTAGACATTTGTACTCGTTGCACGTCCTGAGTTCATTAGACTATTGTTGTCCATTGCATGTCTTAAAACGTTCAAATTGTTTCAAATGGATGTCCAAAGTGCTTTTCTTAATGGATATCTTCAAGAAGAATTGTATGTTGAACAACCTAAGGGTTTTGTAGACCCACACTCTCCTAATCATGTGTACAAGTTGAAAAAGGCTCTCTATGGCCTTAAACAAGCTCCTAGAGCTTGGTATGATAGGTTGACTCAATATCTTGTTGAGAACAACTATAGGAGAGGTGGCATTGATAGAACTTTGTTTGTCAAACATCATGATAATGATATCTTTGTTACACAAATATATGTTGATGACATTGTTTTTGGGTCTACATGTAAAACCAAGGTTAATGAGTTTGTGAATGTCATGTCAAGTGAATTTGAAATGAGTAAGGTGGGTGAGCTCAATTACTTTCTTGGTATGCAAGTGAAACAATCTAGTGATGGTATTATGTTGACACAATCCAAATATGCTAGAAATCTTGTTAAGAAATTTGGACTTGAAAATGGAAAAGATTTTGAAACACCCATGAGTACCACTCTAAAGCTTGACAAAGATGAAAAAAGGAAGAGTGTTGACCAAAGTCTCTATAGAAGCATGATAGGTAGTCTTCTCTACCTAACGGCTAGTAGGCCAGATATTTGTTTTAGTGTTGGATTGTGTGCTAGGTTTCAAGCTAATCCTAAGGAGTCTTACTTGAAAGCCATTAAAAGAATCATTAGGTATATAAAGGAACACATAATCTTGGCTTATTTTATTCCTTTGGTACTAATGATATTCTTGTTGGCTATTATGATGCAGATTGGGCGGGAAACATTGATGATCGTAAAAGTACATCGGGCAGTTGCTTTTACTTGGGGAATAACTTAGTTTCTTGGTAAAGTAAGAAACAAAATTCTGTCTCTCTTTCTTCTTCCGAAGCTCAGTACATTGCGGCCGGAAGTGCATGCACACAAATTCTTTGGATGAAGCAAATCCTCAAGGAATATGAGATTGAAAAAGGTAAAATGACTATCTATTGTGATAATATGAGTGCCATTAATATCTCTAATAATCCGGTTCAACACTCACACACAAAGCACATAGATATTAGGCATCATTTCATTAAATAACTTGTTTAACATTCTATTGTTTCTTTTGAGCATATGTCTACTAAAAATCAACTTGCGGATTTGTTCACTAAGCCTTTGGACAAAGAGAGATTTAAATCTCTTAGAAGATCCATTGGCATGATTTGTGTTGATTGATGTCTATGTATGATTGTGAATGGCTTGATAAGCAAAACTTATATTAAATATCAATTTCTTTGAGAGCTACTCACTTGAGAAGTAATGATCTTGAGCAAATAACTATTATTGTTTCTAGATCATGCACTTGAGCTTTAAAATCTTGTTTTTACAAATGTGCACTAAGGCTTCTCTTATATGTTTAAGTTTGAGTAGTTGAGTTTGAAAATGTGTAGATTATGGATGCATCTAAAAGTTTATTGCTTAGTACATGATAGATGACCTATGGTTAGTATCCATTTTGCTTCGGCATCTACATTGAACTCAACGACCACCCTATGAAAAGGGCTACACACCTTGGTTGTGAAGCCGCCTAATGTAGGAAAGGGCTACACCGTTGTGATGAGTGAAAGCCGTCATGAGGAGTATATGTTTTTTGTTAAAGAAAAATCAAAGAAGTGTTGAAAAGAATCAATAAAAAACCTTTGATTCAAAGCATGAATAAATAAATAAAAGGCTAAAAGGAGTATAGTTGAAAATTGTGAATTGCTCGGGTTGACAAATAGTAATGGGAAAACGAGCCAGATGCACAGACACGCTCATATGTTGAAATCTATTCTTTTTAAAGCAAAAATTCCAGATGATAATCGGTTTGACCTAGATTGGAAATGCTTTAGATGGATAGGTGTTGAAGTGGTTTGTATGTTGATATCGCAATTACTCCTTTTACATATGCTAGAAGCATCCCCCCCACCCCACACACACACACACACACATTTTTGCTTAATGTGCTTGTTTCATTAGCAATGAGAGATTATTTTTGAGAGATTAATGAATATCTATGATTCTCTCTTTGAACTTAGAAAGTTATAATATAATTTCTCTGATTGCTTGATATGTGTGATTGTGTGATTCCCTTGTGAACCTGTTTACTTGGTGATTATAATGTGGAGCATATGTTGAGGGGGAGCTTAGTTTTGTTTAACTTAGTTCTCTAAATGACTTGTTTGCATAATATCTCATACTTTAATCATGCATCTCTTGTCTATTCCTTGTCAAAAAGAGGGAGATATGTATTCCCTCACCATTGGAAAAAAATGTATCTTGCATGATCTTGTCTTTAGGGGGAGAATTCTTTAAGTAAGGGGGAGATAAAAGAATTCTTGTTTATATGAGATATGGGGAGTTTGCTTGTTTGGTTTTATTGCATACTTTTGATTTTTGTGAATATATCTCACCAATCTTCTTTGTAGAAGATTTCTTGTTTGTTTGGTTGTGCTTGTCTCACAGGTAATTTGATGCTTAGAGAAGAGATTATCGAAGGCTCATGAAGATATGAAGACATTTTAGTCTAGGGATCTCTTTGTAATGCGAGGATGTGAGAATGCAATCAACCTTGTGTATTTGAGTGATCATTGTATGGTAAGGTTGAGGTTTTATCAAGGAATAGCCAAAAGGGGAGATTGTTAGGTTTTGATTTGTGTTGGCTTGATTCCATAACAAAACTCTCTTTCTTTGTAATGTCTAGTTGCTTAGGTGGTTCGTGATCGATTCAAGCTTCAAAGAAGAAAAACAACTTCTCATGCAAAGCTCATCTTCAAGAGGAAAAATGCTTACTTGAA
Source organism: Dipteronia sinensis (assembly GCA_033220585.1). Lineage (NCBI taxonomy): Eukaryota > Viridiplantae > Streptophyta > Magnoliopsida > Sapindales > Sapindaceae > Dipteronia > Dipteronia sinensis. The sequence continues at coordinate 26,802,505 of CM065642.1, forward strand.
TACTAAGGTATTGAGACTTTTCTTCCTCTTGCAAGGCATAAGGGAACACACACACATTGCAATTATTTGTGTCCCTGCATCGTTGTGCAAAATTTGTGTAACACATTCACACATTCATGTATGCACATGCATTAGATTTAAAGTTGACAATTTTCATAAATTGCATGTTCTAGGACTATATATATGAAATAGCATACTTGTGTGTTCTTGTGTTTATTAGTTTATGTTTTTGAGATATTGAACTTGAATTTGGCTTACATAATTCCTCATTGAGTTTCGGTTATTTCGGTTACTCATTCATTTAGTTTCGAGTTCAAACTAGGAAGTTAAGAAACTTTCCGGGTTTTTATCATACATGGTTTTCGTCCTTGATTTTCAAGTTGATTTATATATTTTTTGAGAAAGTTGTCTTGACATCTTTTGTATGTGAGGGAGGTTTGGTTTGTAATCCAAAAATAGATTAGATTTGGAGTTAGGAGGCTGAAGAACAGTCGAAGTACATTTCAGTGCGCGAGGGGAGATGAAAGGAAAAATAGGGGAGCCTTGCACCCCTCCCTATGGAGGCGTGTGGCCTCCACGGGAAGGGCAGCCTTCTGCCCCCATGGAGGCCATATGAAACCATGGGAAGCAGAGGTGGCTGCCCTCTATTGGTTGGTTGAAATCCCTCTCTTTCCCTCTCCTCTAAATACTACTTTCCCTCTCATTTTCAAACAAGTTGTTGGTGTGGAAAAATTGTGCAGAATTTTCTGTCAAAATTTTCTTATCTTCCAAACACCATAACTCTCTCAAATCAACTCCGTTTTTAGATTTTCAAAAGAAAAAATTTTTGGTCTTGAAGAGAGGAACAAATCCCAAGCATTTTCAGAGTCAAACAATTCTCAGATGTGTCGTGATAATCTGATTTCAGTTCGTGAGTCATTGTTTGTAAGTGAATCAATTCTCTTTCATTTTTTATTCATGATCTTCTTAGTGATTCTTCTTATATGAGTTGAAAGAAATGTTTAGAATGATTTTGATTCCAACATTAGGATTTGTTTGATTTACATTCAAGATTGGTTCATGTGTTTTGATTGAATATCATTTTTGCTAATCTTGAAGATTATGAGTTTGAATCTAGAATCTCTTTGTGTATTTGATCTTGATTGTTGATTTCTAGATTTAATCACATGTTTACAACTAGAGCTTGTTGATTGTGATTTTTATTTTTCAAAACCTAGTTCTTATTTTTGTTTTTGTTTGTTGAATATGTTGAAAACTTCTAGTGTTAACTTGTTCACTTGATTTCAAAGTTAGTTGTGTGATTTTCATTGAAAACTTGTTATACTAGTTTTGATTAACATGTTTAGGTTTCTAGATATCTTTGTGAATGTTCTTTGAATGCTTAATCTAGATTTCCTATCACATGTTCATAAGAATGAATTAGTTACATTTGATTTTGAGCGTGATTTGTGTATAAACTAATTCTTCATAGAGTGTGTTTGATCAACTTGCTCTATTTGCTTGTGTTTGCATCATTTGCATCCACTTAGATCATTTGTCTTGTGAAGAGGTTGGAAGTCTCATGTCTTAGAGTGATTCTTTGACTTGAGCATGGAAGTCTCATATTGGAGAGTGATTTTTCAACTTGACCATTGGAAGTCACATTTGGAGAGTGATTCTTCAAGTTGTGCATTGGAAGTCACATTCCTTAGAGTGATTCCTTGGATTGTGCATTGGAAGTCACATTTCTTAGAGTGATTCTTTAATTTGTGCATTGAAAGTCTTGTCTAGAGTCGAGGTGACTTGGATATACAAGCAAGGTTACTTTTTAGAGACTTTAGGTCTTGGATAGGAAGTTGGCATAGTAAGTTCACTAGGCCCGAGGGTAAAACAAGTGTTGATAGCTTAGAGAGTGAATCTTGTGTTGATTGCATCTTGAGTGTGTCACTCCTATTTGTCATAGTGAATTGCTTTTGTTGATGGTTGTGGTATCAACCTATGGATGTTTCCTCATTTTGAGGTTTTACCACGTAAATATCCTTGTGTTGATTTTAGTATTTCAATTTCTTTGCTTTCTTTGACTTATATTGTTTCAACTCTTGATTAATTGATCTTATACTATCTTGTTGAATCAATATACTTGTTAAAACTTGCTTGTTAAATTGTATATCTTATGAAGAAAAAGAAATTGCTAGAATTTTGAGACTATACATATTCACCCCCTCTAGGTATATTTGACACTATAATATCAAGGGAATTTCAGATTCCGATTTCACCACCAAGCCTTCCGAGCTATGACCCGCGATATGATAAGTTGTGTGTTGGCAAGTCACGGATACATACATGACTAGACAGAGGTTACAGAAATCAAGAAGACAACCCTTTACCCTCTCCTTCTAAGTTCGGCCGGCTTCTGCAAGAAGAACAAAAGAAACTTTTTTTTTTTGCTTTTGCCGCACCCTTCTCTGTTTTTATTAGGTTTTTTTTTTGGTTGCTTTTGTATCCTGATAAGTGTATATTATCTATCAGGATCCTAGGGTTCAGTTGTCTAAGTCAAAATAGGATTCTAAATCCTATTTTAATTCGGTCACCACTTGGACTTGAACTTGTGACCTCTAGGATTTAAAATAATCTTTATTATTTTTAATCCTTTTGTATTAGTCATGGTTCGAACCTGTAACCTCTTATTAATAATTCTTAATTATTAATATAATTCAATTATTAATATACTAATCGAATAATCATATTATTTAATTAGTTCCATGAATTTATTCTTGTCACTTTAGTAACACAATTAATTGGACTATCCAATTAATTAACCGTGATCCTTGTTAACAATAACCATAAAGGGCTAGTAAGGAGACCTAATGGACCCACAGTTTTGAGCTCCAATAATACATAGAAATATTAATTAACGTTTTGCTTGAAACCATAGGTTTTGATAGCAGTATCAAACATAATGTTCCAAGATCTAGATGTTTACTTCAGTCCATAAATAGACCTTTGCAGCTTGCAAACTTTTTGCTCTTGATCTTGTGACTCGAATCCCTCTGGTTGTATCATGTAGGTACTCTCATCAAGATTTCCATTCAAGAATGCAGTTTTGACGTCCATTTGCTAAATTTCATAGTTGAAATAGACTGCAGTGGATAAGAGTATCCTAATAGACTTAAACATAGCCATTGGCGAGAAGGTTTCTTTATAATTGACCCCCTCATTTTGGGTATAACCTTTTGCCACTAGCCTAGCTTTGAACTTCTGTACCTTCCCATCTACTCCTCTCTTTCTCTTGTATATCCACTTACACCTCATGGGTTTTATCCCATCAGGTAAGTCTACAAGTTTCTAGATTGAGTTGGAGTAGATAGACTCCATCTCGAGATTCATGGTTTGCAACCATTCGTCTTTGTCAGAAGCTTCCATTGCATGTTTAAGTGACAATGGATCATCCATACTATTACCAGAGAAGACACCTTGTTCCTCTGTAATACCTAAATAGTGATCAGGTTGTCGTACAACTCTCCCACTACGGCTAGGCGGCAGTGTGTTCTGACTAGGAATCATCTGACTATCAGACGTTGATGGAACAACAACTTTGTCAACAACTTTTGTTGATTGAGTGAAATTCCCTTAACCTTTTATTGTGTAAAATATACCTAGGGGGGGGGGGGGGGGGTGAATAGGTATATGCTCAAATACTTGCACTTCTTTCACACAACCATGTTAATCACACTTAGAGCATTTAACAAGTAAATTGCTTTAACAAGTCAAAGTAAATTCAATCAAGCAAGTGTTAAAACAATACAAGTTAATATAAGTAAATAAACTAAAAAAAATACAAAATCAACACAAGATATTTTTACATGGTAAAACCTCAAAATGAGGAAACATCCACAAGTTGATCCACACCCACCGGCAAAAAGCAAATCACTATGACAAATAGGAGATACACACTCAAGAGGAAATCAACGCAAGATTCACTCTCCAAGCTATCTACACCTATTTTACCCTCGGGCCAAGTGAAGTTACTATACCGACTTCCTATCCAAGACCTCATGTCTCTAGGAAGATTTCTTGCTTATCTATCCAAGTCCTCCCGACTCTAGACAAGACTTCCACGCTTAGCTATCCGGATCACCCCGATCCTAGCCAAGACTTCCAATGCTTAGCTATCTAAGTCCTCCCGACTCTAGCCAAGACTTCCACTGCTTAGCTATCCAAGTCCACCCAACTCTAGCCAAGACTTTCAATGCCCAAATCAAAGAATCAATCTTAGAAATGAGACTTCCTACCTCTTCACAAGGCATATGATCTAAGTGAATGCAAATGATGCAAACACAAGCTAATAGAGCAAGTTGATCAAACACACTCTATGAAGAATTAGTTTTTGCACAAGTCAAGTTTACAAACAAAAAGAACAAATTCATATGAACATGTAATTAGAAATCTAGAATAGGCAATCCAAAAACATTCACAAAGATATCTAGAAATCTAATCATGTCAATCAAAGCTAGAACAACAAGTTTTTTCAATAGAAATCACAAAACTAATTTTGAAATCAAGTGAACAGGTTAACATTTGAAATCCTAAACATATGCAACAAAATAAGAACTAGATTTAGATGACAGAGATCACAATCAAAAAATCCTAGTTCTAGAACATGTGACTAAAACCTAGAAATTAACAATCAAGATCAAAACATAAAGAGATTCTAGATTCTAGTTCATGTTCTTCAAAATTAGCTAAAAGATGTTCAATTAAAAATCACAAGAGCTAATTTCTAAAATCAATCAAACATGTCCAAAAGTTGAATCAAAATCATTCTAAAAATTTCTCTTTAATCAAATGAGAGGATTCATCAAGTAGATCATAACAGAAAAATGAAAGAAAAATGATTCACTTACAAACAATGAGTCACGAGTAGAAATCAGATACTCATGAAATATCTAGACATTTTTTGAATCTATAAATGTTTTGGAATTGCTCCTCTCTTCAAGACCAACAATTTTGGCTTTTAAAAATCTAAAATCGGAGTTGATTTGAGAGAGATATGACCAAAACAAAAAATGAAAAGTTATTGAAAATTTCTGCACGAAATTTGAATATATATTGAGGGAAAATGATGTGGAGAAGAGAGAAACTCGACCACCCAATGAGGGGTTGCCACCTCAGCCACCTATGGAGGCGCGTGGCCTCTGCAGGGGTAGAGGGAATCCCTTCCCATGGGGCCCACGTGCCTTCAGGGGGAAGGGGTGCAAATGGCACTTTTGGCATCCCTCTTCCTTCGCACACCACTCGCGTTCTTCGACGGTTCTCCGGTCTCCGAACTTCGAATTTGAATTATTTTTCGGATTACAAACTGTAATTCCCTTATGGACATGGACATCAACAAAATTTCATAAAAGATATGGAAATCTAGTCGATACACAAGGACGAAAACCATATACGATAAAGATACGGAAAGTTTCGTAACTTCCTATTTTGAACTTGAAACTTAATGAATGAGTAACCGAAATGACCGGAACTCAATAAGGCATAATATAAGCTCAAATTCAAGTTTAATAACATAGAAATACAAACAAATAAACACAAGAACACACAAGTATACCATTTCCTAGAAATAGTCCTAGAATATGCAATTTTACAAAAGTTGTCAAATTAAATCTATTGCATGTGCATACTTCAATATATGTATGAATGTGTTATACAAATTAGGTACAACTGATGCAAGGATACATATGGATGCAATGTGTGTGTGTACACCTACACCTTGCAAGAGGAAGAAGAATCTTGATACCTTAGCATCCAAGTAAGCACACATCCTCTTGAAGACGAACTTTGCATGCGAAGTTGCTTTTATTCTTTGAAGCTCGATCCGATCACGAACCACCTAAGCAGCTAAGAAATATAAACAAAGAGCGTTTTGTTTTGGAATCAAGCCAACACAAATCTAAAACCTAACACTGAGCACTGGTCATACCAGGTTATAATTCATTTAACACAATCTTACTTCGAGGCTTATGATCACTCAGATAGTTTTCCTCAAGAAACGTTGCGTCAGTCAATATAAAAACTTTGTTATCTTGAGGACTATAGAAGTATCCTCTTCCAGTTTCTTTGGAATAACCTACAAACAGGCATACCTGTGATCAAGGTTCCAACTTTTCACTTCTGTTCCTCATCACATGTATTGGACACCCCCATATGCGAAAATGTCGCAAACTAGCTTTACGACCACTCCACATCTCTAGAGAAGTCTTAGGAATAGATTTGGATAGAACTACATTCAATATGTAGGCTGCTGTCTGTAGTGCGTTGATCGTGCGAAATATGTAGTATATTTAGGCCCTCAAATCCGTATCTTGTGTTCTGTTTTCGTGCATTTTGGTATCTCTAATGGGTTGTTATGTGCGTAACTGTAGGAAATGGTGCAATGATAGGTTTCAAAGCATGTTACGGTGATTCCGGCAGAAAAGTGGTAAAAGGAAAGACAAAGGATCATAAACAGCTCTACAGTGTGGGTCGAAACCGCACTCCGACCGCACTTATACTCATAGCTAGGACCTGATGCTGGAAGAAGAGTTAAAGTGCTGGTCCAGTGCGGGTCATCCAACCGCACTCCACCCGCACCGTTGCCAAAGCTACAGAAGCTGATTTGCACCTGACGTTAAAATGCGGGTATAGTGTGGGTATAGTGCGGGTCATCCAACCGCACTCCAACCGCACTATTGCCAAAGCCAGAGAAGCTGATTTGTACCTGATATATAAAGTGCGGGTCAAGTGCGAGTGATTCAACCGCACTCCACCCCTACTGTTGCTCAAGACAGAGGAGTGGATTTGCACCTGACATTAAAGTGGGGGTCAAGTGCTGGTAATCCAACCGCACTCCACCCGCACTATTTCCCAGATCTGAGAACTGAACATGAAGACAACCCATATAGTGCGGGTACAGAGCCGGTAATTCACCCGCATTCCACCTACACTCCGCGTGCTCCAGTTTGCTTTTCTGAAGTTTAAGTGACCTATTTTTTTATATGGTATAAATAGAATAGTTTGAGAAAGTTTTTGCGAGCTTTTTGACTTAGATTTTCTGATGTTTTTACAACTTAGATCTAGAATCTCTCTCTCTCTCTCTCTCTCTCGCACACACTTACATTCTCTACTCAACTTCAAGGAAGGTAGGAGATTGAAGCAACTTCAAGGAAGGAGATGTTCTCCAAGGATTCTTTCTCTTTCCTTTCTCTTATTTTCCTAGTTATAATGAGTAGCTAAATCCCTTCTAAGGGGTTGATGGAGTAATTAGTTGGATATTGGGCTTGTACATAAACTTGATTCTATATTTATATTCATGTCTATCTTTCATTGTTCTACTCTTGTTATGAATGGTTATCATTGATTTCTTGTTTAGATACATCCTCTTAGCAAGATCTCTTTGGATTATGTATGAGTATTGCATCTAGATATACATCCTATTTAGTTGTTTCTTGCTCAAATGAATGGACAAAACGTCATGAATTCTGACTCTTAAACCGCGGTCTTAATCTAACCTTGATCGAGTTTCAGGCACTATACAACCTAGGTCGGGTCCGTCAGAGGATTAGAAGTCATCACTATACATCCTAGGTTGACTACATTTACATTCGGTTGAGTCATTGATAGGTAGACGGGCTTCATTTTCAGAATCCAACGAACAACCAACACTGTACATCCTAGGTTGGTGGTTTACGATGGATTAATCCCTAATAGGTGGTCCTCACTATACATCCTAGGTTGACCACTTTCTAGGGATAAATAACCGACTCTATACATCCTAGGTCGGTTACCTTTGAATAGACGTGCCTATGTACAAGTTTGTTGCATTGCCAGTATTTACTTTCGTAATAGTTAACTCCTTAGTTCCCATCATCTTTATATCCTTCATCCCATTTCCCTTTCCTCTAGTTTGCATAGTTAATTTATTGTTACTAAAAGGATAATTCACCATCTACATCTTCATCATTTTATGTTTCGTTTAATATATATATTCATTAACATTAATTTAGCAATAACTAATCTTAGCTAATTCTGCTCCCTATGGACGACACCCCACTTGCCACCATACGTGTGTTTTCCAAACCAATTTAGGCTTCGTAAGGTTTTTACAAATATTGTTGACTGAATTGATCTTTTTAAAACAATATGAAAACCCTTTCGTCAAATGGCGCCGCTGCCGGGGAGCGGCAGATTTAGTTTGATTAGTTTTGCATGAGTAATATTTATAGTTATTTACATTTCTGCCATTACTTAGTACGTATATTTTTACGTTGTGGGTAGTTTTGGTTTCTCAATATTCTAGGTTCATGGATGCCCCTTGGAAAAATTCAGGATCCGAGTACAAGCTTGATATTGACCCATTTAGTCAGGAATGTGGAGGTGAGCTAGATTTCCAGGAGGGATGCAATGTGGGTGAAGAGTTTTCAACCGAAGAGAGACTGTAGCTTTGCTAAAGGACTACTTGCAAGGGAATGAAGAGATCCCATTAGTAGAACAGAGAACAAGGGAAATTGTGCAAGCGGCACAGGCTCCAGAGGACATTAATGTAGGCCAGCTAAATATGGGAACATTTGATGAATGTATAGGAGAGTTCATGCAGTCAGCCAACCAGGATATGCAAGAGGTCCAACTGCTACAACAAGCACATTTAGAGAGTTGAGAGACATACATGTGGAAGAATGATAGGCAATCAAACGAGATGGATGCATCTATTCACAGGATTGAGTTCCAAATAGGTCAGTTGGCCGAATTATTACAAGAAAGAGAGAAAGGAAAATTTCTGAGCCAACCGGAGCAGGCTAGTGCAAAGGCAGTCCTCATAAGCGGAAGGGTTTTGAAAGAAAATGATAAGGAAACCATCACAGAAGAAGATGAGGTAGTTCATACGGAGCTAGAGAGTGAGAAAGAGTTAAAAAAGGAAGAATGTGTTCAGTTAGTAGACCCAGAACCAAGACCTCGGCTCCATAAGTCATCAAACCCCTATGTGCCGCCTATACCCTTTCTAGGGAGGCTGAAAAACTCTAAATTGGAGAAATCACATCAGGAAATCTATGATCTCCTTTCCAAGGTAACCATCAACTTACCACTTTTAGATGCTATTCAGAAAATGTCGGCTTATGGTAAATTTTTCAAAGATTTGAGTAAGAATAAAGAGAGATTTAGGTCGAAACAATAAGAACGTCTAAATGAGAATGTCAGTGCAGTAATTCAACAGTCATTGCCCCATAAAATGAAAGACCCAGGAAGTTTTATAATTGTCATTACAATTGGTGGTTCAAATCGTGATAGAGCAATGTTGGACTCAGGAGCAAGCATTAACCTCATGCCATTCTCGGTCTATAAGAAGCTGGGTTTGAATGACCTCAGAAAAACTACCATGTCTCTTGTCTTAGCGGATGCTTCTGTGAGAAACCCTAAGGGCATTGTCTAAGATGTGTTAATATAGATAGAAAAGTTAATTATACCTGCTGACTTTGTGATGATTGACATGGATGAAGGAAGAGACGAGAGAGATGTGAAGTTACTTTTGGGTAGGCCTTTCAAAGCGACAGCTAGGGTAGTGATTGATATGCATGCAGGGAAGCTTACCATGAAGGTAGTAGATGAAACAGTGGAGTTCAACATCCTTGACTCTTTGTCATACCCAGTGGGTTCCCACGATTGTAACACCGTGGATTTCTTAGAGGAGGAGTTAGATGTCACTGTTGAGGAGGAATTCGAAAGGGAAGAAAATGAAGATGACTTGGTACCATTAGAAGAGCTTCCACTAAGAGTTGAATTGAAAGCACTCCCATTGAACCTGAAGTATGTGTTTCTAGATGAAGAAAAGTTGAATCCAGTTATAATTGCCGCTAATTTGGAGGAAAGTTAAAAAGATGATTTACTTGAAGTGTTGAAAGAATATAGAGAAGTCATTGGTTGGTTCATAGATGATATAAAGGGAATAAGTCTCACCATGTGTATGCATCAGATTTTGCTAGAAGAAGACGCCAAACCAACACGGGAGGCACTAAGGAGACTGAATCCGATTATGCAAGAGGTGATAAAAAAAGAAATATTGAAGCTTCTCGATGCGGGGATTATCTACCCTATATTAGATAGTAGATGGGTTAGTCCCATTCATGTGGTCCTAAAGAAATCCGGAGTTACATTAGTGAATAATGAGATGAGTGAGTTGGTGGCACAAAGACTCCAGACAGGGTGGCACGTTTACGTAGATTACCGCAAGTTGAATGCGGTTACTAAGAAGGACCATTTTCCCTTACCTTTCATTGATCAAGTCCTAGAGCGGTTGACAGGGCATCAGTTCTATTGCTTTCTTGATGGATATTCTAGGTATAATCAGATAGTTATTGCTCCAGAGAACCAGGAGAAAACCACTTTTACATGTCCCTATGGAACCTATGCTTTCCGAAGAATGCCCTTTGGTCTTTGCAATGCCCTAGGTATGTTTCAAAGGTGTATGGTTTGGTTGTTTTTGGATATGGTGGGAGAGATTATTGAAGTCTTCATGGATGATTTCTCGGTATTCGGGGACTCTTTTAGATTGTGTCTTGACAACTTATCATTAGTACTACAAAGATGTATGAAAAACAATTTGGTGTTGAACAAGGAGAAGTGCCACTTCATGGTGCAACACAGGATTGTCTTGGGCCATATAATATCCGGAAAAAGGATTGAGGTAGACAAGGCAAAGGTTGAAGTAATCAAGAGCTTACCACCTCCTCGCAATGTGAAGGACATCCGGTCGTTCCTTAGGCATGCAAGGTTCTACAGGAGATTCATCAAGGATTTTTCGAAGATCTCCAGACCACTGTGCTTGTTGCTACAAAAGGACAAGGATTTTGTGTTTAGTGCAGAATGTGTGGTGGCATTTGAATCTTTAAAAAAGGCTTTGACCTCATCTCCGGTAATTGCACCACCAGTTTGGGATTTACCATTTGAAATAATGTGCGATGCATCTGACTTTGCTGTAGGTGCAGTTTTGGGTCCGAGGGTTGGAAAAGACCCGCATGTTATATATTACTCATCCCGGATTTTGAATGACGCACAGATGAACTATTGAACAACAGAGAAGGAATTACTGGCTGTAATTTTTGCTCTTGAGAATTCAGACAGTACTTAGTATGTGCCAAGGTTGTGGTATACTCAGACCACGCAGCTTTGCGATATTTACTTTAAAAGAAAGATGCAAAGTCCATGCTGATTAGGTGGGTATTGCTGTTACAGGAGTTTGATTTAGAAATCCAGGACAAGAAGGGTTGCGAGAATATGGTAGCAGACCACCTTAGTAGGATAGTTCATGATAGCCACATAGATAGGGATGATATTCCTTTGAGGGAGAGTTTCTGTGACGAAAATCTGTGGGCTGTACAGGATAAGGAACCCTGGTATGTAGATCTGGCAAACTATCTGACACATGGGGTATTTCTCCCTGATCTAGATTGGCAAGGTAAGAAAAGGTTTGCTAGGAGATCAATGGAATACTTCTGGGATGAGCCTTATCTTCTCAAACATGGGGCATATCAGGTAATTAGAAGGTGTGTACCAGCAAATGAGCAATATGACGTGTTACGATTCTGTCATGATTTGCAGTGTGGAGGCCATTTCAGCGCACGTAAGACAACACTTAAGGTGCTGCAATCAGGTTTCTTCTGGGTATCACTCTTTAAAGATGCTTATCAGTTTTGTGTTGCATGTGATAGGTGCCAGCGCACATGGAGCATTGGTAAACAGAATGAGATGTCACAAACTGGAATTTTGGTGGTTGAAATATTTGACACTTGGGGTCTTGATTTTATGGGACCGTTCCCACCCTATTGTGGAAACAACTATATTTTAGTAGGGGTTAACTATGTTTCCAAATGGGTTGAGGCTATTGCCACAAAGACCAATGATAGTAATGTGGTGGTAAAATTCATAAAGGAACATATTATGACTCGATTTGGGATTCCAACGGTGATCATTAGTGATGGATGGAGCCATTTATGTAACAAAGTCTTGGGAAACATATTGAAGAAGTATGGGGTGCGTCACAAGGTGGCCACACCATACCACCCACAGACATCGGGACAGGTTGAAGTAAGTAACATGCATATCAAGTAGATTCTGGAGAAGACGGTCTCCTCCACTAAGAAGGATTGGGCATTGAAACTATCTGATGCCTTATGGGCTTACCGAACGGCTTTCAAAACTCCTATTGGGATGAGCCTGTATAGGTTGGTTTTTGGTGAGGCTTCCCACCTTCCGGTAGAACTAGAACATAAAGCTTGGTGGGCAATTAAGAAGTTGAATTGGGAGTATGACAAGGCAAGTGAAGAGAGATGCAATTAGTTGAACGAGTTGGATGAATTCAGGTTGGAAGCTTATGAGAGTTCACGGCTTTACAAAGAAAAAACAAAAGTTATTCATGACAAGCGATCGGTAAGGAAAGAGTTCCAACCGGGCATGCTGGTGTTACTATATGAGTCCCGTTTGAAGTTGTTCCCTGGGAAGTTGAAATCGAGATGGTCAGGTCCACACCGTTTTATTAATGTCTCACCTAACGGAGCTGTAGACATTCAGAATTTGAGAAACGATGGAATATTCAAAGTTAATAGGCATAGGCTCAAACCATATTTTGGACCAGAAACCTGCTGCAAGGGTGTTGGTGCCATGGAACTTACTGAGCCATAGAACATCTATCATGTCTAAGCACTTGTGGGAGGCAGCCCGCTGAGGTCATATTTAAACTTTTAGCTTTCTTAGTTTTATTCTAGTTTGTATTTTGTTTTTTATTTCGCATTTGATTTTTGTTTGGTAGAGTTGTTGTGTGTTTTAAGCTAGGTTGTGCATCTTTTGGGAGGCACATGACAACAAGCACGGACAACGAACTAGCTTCCTTTTAAAGGGAGTTTTTACCTTCGATTTTGTACTTCATTGCATTAAATTTTTGATGAATACGAATTTAGATTTTGTTAATATGAATGAGCAAGGTTGAGTGCATATTGATCATATACTTGTATGAGTTTTGAGCTTATGTCAAGATCCGGTTTGGGGGTGTTGAACCCTCATTCCGTAAATTATTGTGATTATGCTTGTTATTGGTTGCGCTTTATGCATGTTCATAATTTTCGAGTCTTCTATGGTGTTTCTCTTCCGTTAGAACATTCCTTGTGGATTCCAACAATGGGGACATTATTAAGTTTTGGTTTGGGGATGTGTTACTCCTTGTACAGTCGTCCTTGTAGTCTTATAATGTCCAATTTTTCAATTTTTTCATTTGTCCAATTTTCAAACTGTAAGTAGTATGGGTATGATGCCTCTAGCGTGTACTTTTGGCGAGTTCTTTGTATGTGTTTTGATCTTGTAAAGTAGTTTGGTGCTACTTGAGGGTTCGCTTGCACCGCTATGGGATCGTCCCACCCGTTTGTGTTAAGTAGTGGGGACTCAATGTTCCCATGCCTAGTTCTAATAGTGGAGATGCCTGTGAGATCACAAACACAAGCGTTAAAGTGCGTATTTTTAGTGTATTATTGATTATTCTTAAACACGCCTCTCGTCATTTATGTCATGTGCCATAAGACTTGCATATCATTTTGTGAAGTGCGTGATGGATGCTTTCATTCCCTTTTTAGATGGTTATGGAGGTGATATTAGGGAATGTGTGTGCACTAAATTACCTTTACTAGCCTAAACACGTTCATACCATATTGTGTGCTCCAAAGCCAAGCTTGAGGCCAAACACTTACTCTTTTATTTGGTACCACATTCAACCATATACCTTATAGCCTAAACACATGCCTACCCTTGTACTAATCATGTTAAGATGTGAAATGGTGGTGATGAAAGGAGTTAAGCTCTATATGGTCAAATAGCGGGTAAAATGAAATAATTGTTGAAAATATGCAAGGAAAGGGCTAATAATTGTACTTGTGTGCCATAAGTGTCCAAAAAAGGGAAATTGTATAACTCAAATATAAAAAAAAATTATTAATTAAAAAAAAAAAAAGAAAAAGAAATTTTTTTTTTGTGTAGTGTTTGAGTGATTGTGTTATGATAAATACGCTCAAAGCGGAGTACAACATTGAAGGCACAGATGTGGGTTAAACGATTGCCTAGAGGTTTACGTATGAGTGATAAAAGAGCATTGTATGGGTGTAGGGATATATTCTAGCATGATTGGTGAGTTTGAACTCCAAATGTCCATATTCCTAGTTTAACCTCATTAAACCCCATAACCACACTATAACCGGTGGAAATGCCCTATTTGATTCATATAAAGTCTAGTTTGGGAATTTCAGTTGAAGCACGATCTTTCACGTCCATGGCATAGTGACTCTTTCCTAGGATAGTTCATTGCTTAAATTTTGTGCAGAATTCATCTTTGCATACTCGTTTGTGTGGAACTTAGGACTCTGTGAGGAAAGAAAAGAGAAAATCCATGCGAGTTTTAGAATTGAAGAGAATTATGCTCAAGGTATGGGAGTAAGTTGTCCCTAATTCATGAATGCCTTTAGGTGTGGGATTCGTGTTCGTACGAGCCTCCCTTTAGTGTCTCCAAATTGCTCTTGATCTTGTGCATATGTTTTTGTCCTCTCTATCACACCTATGTGTATCATATCACACATTGGACTTGCGGCATTGTTGAATTATTGCTAAGGTGTCTAGGATTTACCTTCAGTTGGCGTCTGATTGTTTTAGATTATGTTTGCTCGAGGACGAGCAAAGGTTTGGTTTGGGGGTGTTTGATCATGCCAAATATGTAGTATATTTAGGCCCTCAAATCCGTATCTTGTGTTCTATTTTCGGTATCTTTAATGGGTTGTTATATGCGTAATTGTAGGAAATGGTGCAATAATGGGTTTGGAAGCATGTTACGGTGGTTCCGGCAGAAAAAGGGCAAAAGGAAAGACAATGGATCATAAGCAGCTCTACAGTGCGGGTCAAGTGCGGGTCCAAACCTCACTCGGATCACACTCATACTCATAGCCGGGACCTGATGCTGGAAGAAGAGTTAAAGTGCGGGTCCAGTACGGGTCATCCAACCGTACTCCACCCGCACTGTTGCCAAAGCCAGAGAAGCTGATTTGCACCTGACGTTAAAATGAGGGTATAGTGCGGGTCATCCAACCGCACTCCACCCGCACTGTTGCCAAAGCCAGAGAAGCTGATTTGTACCTGATATATAAAGTGCGGGTCAAGTGCGAGTGATCCAACCGCACTCCACCCCTACTGTTGCTCAAGACAGAGGAGTGGATTTGCACCTGACATTAAAGTGCGGGTCAAGTGCGGGTAATCCAACCGCACTCCACCCGCACTATTTCCCAGATCTGAGAACTGAACATGAAGACAACCCATATAGTGCGGGTACAGAGCCGGTAATTCACCCGCACTCCACCTGCACTCCGCGTGCTCCAGTTTGCTTTTCTGAAGTTTAAGTGACCTATTTTTGTATATGGTATAAATAGAATAGTTTGAGAAAGTTTTTGGGAGCTTTTTGACTTAGATTTTCTGATGTTTTTACAACTTAGATCTCTCTCTCTCTCTCTCTCTCTCTCTCTCTCGCACACACTTACATTCTCTACTCAACTTCAAGGAAGGTAGGAGATTGAAGCAACTTCAAGGAAGGAGATGTTCTCCAAGGGTTCTTTCTCTTTCCTTTCTCTTATTTTCCTAGTTATAATGAGTAGCTAAATCCCTTCTAAGGGGTTGATGGAGTAATTAGTTGGATATTGGGCTTGTACATAAACTTGATTCTATATTTATATTCATGTCTATCTTTCATTGTTCTACTCTTGTTATGAATGGTTATCATTGATTTCTTGTTTAGATACATCCTCTTAGCAAGATCTCTTTGGATTATGTATGAGTATTGCATCTAGATATACATCCTATTTAGTTGTTTCTTGCTCAAATGAATGGACGGAACGTCATGAATTTCGACTCTTAAACAGCGGTCTTATTCTAACCTCGATCGAGTTCCAGGCACTATACATCCTAGGTTGGGTCCCGTGAGAGGATTAGAAGTCATCACTATACATCCTAGGTTGACTAAGTTTACATTCGGTTGAGTCATTGATAGGTAGACGGGCTTCATTTTCCGAATCCGACAAACAACCAACACTATACATCCTAGGTTGATGGTTTATGACAGATTAATCCATAATAAGTGGTCCTCACTATACATCCTAGGTTGACCATTTCTAGGGATAAATAACAAACTCTATACATCCTAGGTCGGTTACCTTTGAATAGACATGCCTATGTACAAGTTTGTTGCATTGCCCAGTATTTACTTTCGTATCCATTAACTCCTTAGTTCCCATCATCTTTATATCCTTCATCCCATTTTCCTTTCCTCTAGTTTGCATAGTTAATTTATTGTTACTAATAGGATAATTCATCATTTACATCTTCATCATTTTATGTTTCATTTAATATATATATACATTAACATTACTTTAGCAATAACCAATCTTAGCTAATTTCGCTCCCTGTTGACGACACCCCACTTGCCACCATACTTGTGTTTTCCAAACCAATTTAGACCTCGTGAGGTTTTTACAAATATTGTTGACGAATTGATCTTTTTAAAATGACACGAAAACACGTTCGTCATGCGTAACACCAAAAAGAGTTTGGTAATGATGAGAAACTGATCATAGTTCTCACCATTTCTATTAGGGCCATGTTTCACCTCTCCACAACACCTTTTTGCTGTGGTGTTCCAAGAGTTGTGAGTTGGGATACAATCACACGCTCAACCAAGTAGTCCTCAAACTCTTAGTCAAGATACTCATCTCCACGATCCGATCGTAGAGCTTTGATTGTTTTGCCTAATTGATTCTCAACTTCAGCTCAGAATTCTTTGAACTTTTCAAAACTTTCCGACGTATGTTGCATTAGGTAAACATATCCGTATCTTGAGTAATCGTCAATGAATGTGACATAATACTTATAACCAACCCTAGCTCTAACATTCATAGATCAGCAGACATCTGAATGTATAAGCTCTAATGGTTGTGTAGCTCTAAGCCCTTGTCCAGTAAAAGGTCTCCTGATCATTTTACATTCTAAACAAGACTCGCTGACATATATAGCACCAATCTTTAACTGACTTAAAGGTCCACCTTTTATTAGTCTATCAATCCTGTTAAGGTTGATGTGGCCAAGTCTCAGATGCCACATATACGTTTCATTATCTGGAGAAACCTTTTGTAGCTTTGTTTTTGGTTTTTCAAGTTTAAACAATTCAGTGTTAAGCAGTGATGTATGAATTGATGGTATTAAAACATACAAGTTGTTTTCAATCAAACTAGAACAAATATCCAAACCGTTTCTAGAAACAATAACTGATTTATTATTAAAAGAAACTAAATATAACATTCAAATAATCCGGATACAGAAATGAAATTTCTTGAAAATCCAGGAATGTAATAAACATCATTTAAAGAAAGAAAACTACTACTAAATTGAAGTTTGACTTCTCCCACTACTCGTGCTGAAACAACATCCTCTGTTCCAACCCATATTGAGAAGGTACCCTCCTCTAGCTCTGTCCAAGAATCGGTCCGCTGTAAAGAAGAACAAACATAGTTAGTGGCCCCTGAATCTACTATTCAAGGTAAAGTATCATCTTTCACTAAAGAAGATTCAATGACAAGTAAATATGATTTACCTTTCACTTTCTTTTTATTGGAGAGCTCCTCGAGGTACTGTGGACAGTTCCACTTCTAATGACCAACCTTGTCTCAATGGAAACATTTTGCCTTTGCTTTGTCAGTTGTGGTGCTCTTCTTTTTCTTTTGAACTTTCTTATTCTTGGAATTGGCCTTTGCTTTGCTAGTAGACCTCTTCCTCTTCTTCGAACCAAAAGAGGAAGGCTCATCAACATTTGCCTCGACTATCCTACCTTTGTTGTCCTTGAGCATGGATTTAAAGGTTGTGAACTCATTAAGCAGTTGGGTTAGACTGAACTTCAACTTGCTCATCCCATAGTTGCTTTTGAACTGATCAAAACTCTTCGAAAGAGTTGTTAGTATGAAGCTCACTTTGCTAGGCTCATCTATGGCCCCACCATTGACTTCAACTGTATTGAAATTGGACATCATGCCCAGGACATGTTCCCGAACTGATGCTCCCTCCTTTATGTGAGCAAACATTGCCGAATGAATAGTTTTGTGTCACTTTTGCTCAGAAGGTTGCCCAAACATGGCCTGCAATGACTCCATCATCTCAAATGTTGTAGTCATTGTTTCGTGCTTTGAAACAAGCACTTCGGTCATACTAGCTAGCAAATAAATGCATGCCTTTTCATCAACTGAAACCCATTTCTCGTAGGCCTCACGAACTGCTCGTGCTGTGTTGGCTGCAGGCTGTGGAGGACATTCCTCTGTAGGTATAAATTTTAGGTCTTTGGTGACCAAGATTGCATTAATTTTATTCTTCCATTTAGTAAAGTTTTCCCGGGTCAATTTATCATTAGCAAGTATTTGAAGTAGTGCAGATGACATTACTGAAATAAACATAAATAAGATAAAATTCATTCATTCCATACATTTATATCCCGTGTTAAGATTAGGCATAATATTAAACATGATGTATGAACATGTTTAATGAACAAGAATAAACCCTAAAAAAAAATGTTTCTATGCCATGATAATCCAACATTCCACTAGCAAGTGCCGCCTTAGGGTCGGTCAAGTACTTGCATGTTGGATCGAGACATTCTCAATCAAATGATACACCAGAATAACACTTTATTCTTATATCATTCAACCATCACTTATTTTAGTCAAGATTTTAATTAGTCATTTAACTAAATCCTTGTGAGTGTAACCCATCATTTCGGATCTCATGAACTTAACTTGAGAGGTGTCGCCTTAGGGTCAGTCAATCCTAAAATACATCCAGAAATCTTATCCGTTAGGAAGTCAACCTTGGTATTGACTCTCATGGAAACCTTCCTTAGGGAGGACGAAAACATAGTCGTCTCGATGCCCTACTTGAATCTCACAGCATTGATCTAACGATGGAGACTGTGAGATATATTGTCATATATCCCTCTCCCACTAATTATTTTAAGGGTTTCTTTAATTACTACGAGTATTGAAACTCTGTATCCCTAGATTAACTTAGATATAACGGCTAAGAAGAATCTAAGTTTCTAGGTTATGCTACTAGAATCTTATCCTATCAACATTAAATAATAAACCCGATTTTTAACTATTAAAAATCTAATTTATTATTGGAATTCTAATATATGTAAACTATTTAAATAGACTGGAATTAAATGTGTAATTTACCAAGTTTTAACTATTAAAACTAAAAACATATTATTCGGTCCAATTATTATTAGGGCCTTAATCGAATTAATCCGAATAATGTATTGAGCCTAACTAATCTAACTAATTAAACTCTTTAATTTAAAAGATTGGTTATTAATGAGAATTAACAAGTTTTTTACTCCTAAAAATAAATCTCATTATTAATAGCCAATTATGGGAAATTCCTATTTTAATCACATTAAAAAAAATTCATAAATCATGGCAATTATGTATGTATGATATGTTATAATGCAAGTGTAGGCACACCTAATCTATATGACATTCTTATGTATGACAATGCTTTTAATTTTTTTTAAATCATCCCATGACTTCAAAATTAAAACATTAGTTGACCGAGTACGATGGGTTATCTAACTAAAACAATTCTAATTTCAAAAAAAAAAAAATAATCCAAGGCATTCATTGGTCTTCTTGTAAATTCATTGTCTTCAATATTATTCAAGTCCACTTTTTTGCATCTTTGGGCTACCAATCAAGTCCAACTTGATTTATGTCAAGTGCTCCATCTCATGGATAGAACCCTAAGACCCATCACTTAATTTCAGCAGAATATATACTGCCAACGAGATCCACAAGACGACCTTTCAGCAAGCCTCAAGGCCGCACACACACGAAGATGCAGGCAACAGCCTGGACCAGTCAAGGCTGTCCATTCGACTTCTTATGGCTGCCGCCTATTGTACCAAGGCCCAAGTGTTACTTTCACATATTACCAGGGTCCAAGTACGGGCCAAAAAGCCCCTGCGCCTGCGAGCACGCAGCTGCAGCAGCGACAACCGCACACTCACTTGGTGCGCGCAGCTTGTCGCGAGCGGCTGCTATTTGTGCGCATAGGGTAGTTTTTTTTTCTTCGAATCCTTTTGAACATCACGATCTTCTTCGCAACATACAAAAAAAAATATTTATGTACAAAACTGTTGGGGTTTTTTCCCTAAAGCTTGTAATATGTAAATAGAATTTGAACATAAATAAAAGAAGTAGTATATTCATTCATTTTGTGTCATACTTTATATAACATGTGCACTTAACATCCAAGATTGCCGGATGTAATTTCGAATTGAGTATATGAGTGTCATATATAGATGGATTCAGTTTGAAACGAGCAATCTAAAGAGTCTGTAGATAGCAAATAAAGCTGGGTACTTTATTTGTGGTTAATCTACAGCTGCGGTCCATTTCGTAGTGTACGGTGATCCTATCCTGGATCATTCATATGTAGATATGAGAATGGAGGCACCTTGTATGATGTGATCATATAGGACTGGGCCATGATCTATATGAATCTCTCACTAAGATCCGTTTAACGATGAGATTCATATATATATATATCAACTAATGATGGCTATATGTGGGTGATCTTAATCCTGAGTGTCTTATCGACTCCTTCAGGTTAGATCGTGGTCTTTGATATACCATGGGTGAGGTCGGAGTTGCATTCCCGATCAACATACTCCGTATGTTGGGATCACGATTTGGCTTGTGGCTGGGAAGGTTTGTACACAATAGTGGAATCCACTCCTTCTTGTGAGAAGTAGATGGTAGTTCCCTTAAGGGTTGATTCAAGGCTTGAACAATATGAGCGCTCTCCTAATTCCGTAAGGAATGTAGGATTTATTGTTCATTAGAGAATCAGTGGTACTTAATGGAAAGATATGATTAGAGGGGTATAACGGATATTATGACCCAGCTCTAATTATGAACTACTTGTGGAGGATTATATCATATGTAATAGCTATATCGATGGACACCGAGAGTTATTGGTTTGGTAAAAACGTCTACAGTTGAGAGAGTGCAGCTTCGGGTTTTTAGTGGAATAACACCGAAGTTAATAATCATGAAATATTAATTAAAGAGTTTAATTAATAATTTCTAAGGATTATTGGAGCTCAAAATACTGTGGGTCCATTAGGTCCCCTTGCTAGCCCGATCGATTTAGGTAACAAGGGTCACGGTTAATTAATTGGATTGTCCAATTAATTGTGTTACGAAAGTGACACGTATTTGTTCGGGAATTAATTGAATAATGAGATTATTTAATTAATGAATAATGGTGATTAAATAAATTAAATAATAAGATTATTTAATTATGTTGTTAATCACTAAATGGAGGGTGTTAGTTGATATTTGATTTTGAATAAAATAAGATAATATGATTATTTTATTTTATTAAATTAAATATTTGAAATTGAATTTGCATTGTTTGAATTCAAAAATAAATATTTAATTTAAAAAGATATGAGATATTTTTTTAAAAATCAAATAAGATTTTGGTTTGATTTTATTTGATATATATGAGATATATATTTAATTAAAATAATGATAACCGAATCAGTAAAATTAACACAATAAAATAAAAGAAAGAAGAAGAGAAGTGATCGTGGATCACAAAACACACAGTAAAGAAAAAACAAACAAAAAGAAGAAAAAAATTAAGGTGTGGTGAGACCACATATGCTGCACTTCTAGTTTTGGTTTATGTGTGTGTTCTTCTCTTCTTCCTCCATACAGGTCCTGAATATCGTGATGCGCCCACACGCTGTTACCAGTTCCGGGAGATAGTGAGGAAGATCACGTGGTTCAAATCAGGAGCAGTTCGTATCAAAGTGAAGGAGCCTCCTACGTAGGTATGAAAAATCTTCACTTTAATATTGCATTTGATTATTACTGTACAAATGGGTTAATTTAATGATTGCATTAAAAATTTTAAAACCTTCCGCTGCGCAATCTGTAACCCTAGGTTCCAACAAAAACATATATCTAGAACAACCATGAAATAAAATGGGCTTTCTTGGTTACATAGATGAATTAAAAAAATTAGATCTATAACCCATCAGACCATATAATTAACGATCAACCTTGTTATATATATATATATATATAACAATCATACAAGCCTAGATTGTGCCTACACATATCATACATAATGTAATCAAAAGAAAACAACTTAAGGTTTTCCATGTATATACAAAAAATTGGCTCTAATGCCAATTGTAGAGAAAACAATTAGGGTTTTGATAAAATTGCAGCGAATAGGTTTTTAAAATTTTTCCTTTAGAAAATATATTTTTGGAACCAGATTTAGTATGTACACGTATATAAAAAAAACTTGAAGTATACCTGATTGTTCGCTTAGGGTGCGTTTGGTACGGGGACGGGACATGACAACGTGGGACTGGACTGGACAGTTGTTCCGTATTGTGTTTGGAATGCCTGAGACAGAACTATGAACTGTACTGTTATGCGTTTGGTATGGCTATGACAGGACTGGACAAGATGTTCAAATGACCAGAGTGCCATCCTTATATATAATAATATACATTATACTATTATATATTAATATATAATAATATTAAATAATAATATATTTAATATTATTTAATATACAAGAATATATATTATTTATATAATAATATGATATATTATATTATTATATATAATAATCTATATATATATATAGATATATATAATATTAAATATTACTACATATAAAAAATATTACTACAATTCATGAGCAGGGTTCCATATGCCTCGGCTGTTGGAAGTCTCATGTATGCAATGCTCTGCACTAGACCAAATATTTTTGCTATTGGCATAGTTAGCAGGTTTCAATCAAAACTTGGTCCTGATCAATGGAGGGCAGTCAAGCATATTTTCAAATATCTCAGGAGAACGAGAGATCATATGCTTGTATACTCTGGAGGGGATTTAATTCCCATTGGGTATACAAATTCTGATTTCCAGTCGGATTTTGACTCCAGGAGATCAACACCGGGATCTGTGTTTACTCTTGGAAGAGGCGTAGTCATATGGAGGAGTATCAAGCAATCCTGTATTGATGATTCCACCATGGAAGCTGAGTATGTTGCCGCATGAGGCTGTCTGGCTCCGCCAATTCTTGATTAACTTGGAAGTGGTTCCTAATGCGAATGAGCAAATCAATATCTACTATGACAACAGTGGAGCAGTGGCTAATTCGAGAGAACCAAGAAGTCATTAGAGAGGGAAACACATTGAAAGAAAGTATCACCTTCTGAGGGAAATTGTGCACAGGCGTGACGATCACTAAGATCGTGTCAGCAGAAAATCTAGCTGATCCCTTTACAAAGGCTATACCACAGAAGAGTTTTGATGGGCACCTAGAGAACATGGGAATGAGAGATATGACACACTTGCTATAGCGCAAGTGGGAGATTGTTAGGATTATGCTCAATAGCAAGAGTGTAATGATGTATTTGACAATCTTTTCATATTAATAAAGTGATTTCTAGTTTAACAACTATTATAGCATTTAAAGTTTCATTATTATAATTGTCAAAAGTAAATAATCATAAGGTCAAAAGACTATGAGAGATGAAGAATTGTTCATACATCAGGATATGTATGAGGTAGACACAATTCTTTAGTTAGTCTTGAACAATGTTCACAACTTAAGATAAAGGTTGGGCGCCTTTACCTTGTTAAATTTGTAGATTCTTTTGCTAGTGTTTGAGTGGGATCAAATGTGTTATGATGAGTCTAAAATCATCAAAGTGTAGTGTCTTTAGGCAAAAGAATCTAGTGCACTAGGTGCATTGAATAGGATCACAGTGAAATACTTTATTCAGAACCGTCAATGGATAAAAGTTTTCACTTGAGGATCAGAGAGTCTATCTCAATCCTGAGATAAATGATGGACTTATGGTTACAAGTGTTATCGTTTGAGCTATCAATGAGTATGATTATATAGCATAGTCTATCCTCAATAGTTTGGTGGTTTTCATTTGTTAATTGATATAGGACTTCATTTATAGATATGGACATCGTGGCTCTATTTATTAAATGTGAATAGAATATCATCATATGGATATTTTGATGTATTGGATGTTAAATCTTAACGTTAAGTTTTCAATAGTGTCTATTGAAACATGGCTTCTGGACAAGTCAAAATATCTAAGTTCAAAATGTGGTCATATAAGTAAATATGGTAACTAGGACAGCTATAGGCGGCCTATGAGCTCTTGGCGATTACTGATATTCTTCAAGAGGATACACTATCTCCAATAAAATTGTCTAGGGTACGAATGAGAAATATTATCTTATTCTATCTTTATTTAAGAGTTCAATTTTAGCTCTTTAGTGGAATGAGCTAAAATTAATAGATTGGACCTAAGTGAATCATTTGTTGATTGTGATTAGGTTATGTCTATTGAAGCTTAAATTAGATAGCCTGCCACGATCCCTAATCTGCACGAACTTGCATGGATAACTTGATATATTCTACCGGACCAATTTCTGGGTCCATCTAGAATTGTTTTTGGATTTCGAAATCCAAAAGTTTTGGAGAGGTGTTGTCATGTGTGATCAAGACACGCGGTAACTCTTCAAAAAGGCCTGGAATGGGTGGCCAAGGATGTAGGAATCCTAGGGTGGCCCTAATGGGGTGCGTTTAGCATTCCATTAATACAATAAGAATATAATTTGCACATTTTAATTAAATGGGCTGCTTGATTATATTAATGTATTAAATTTAAGGAATGTGGACTTGTTTCTTTTATAGTAAGAATAGATCTAGTTCACATGTGGACTTTTTATTAAAGTCCAATGGATTTAATAAAATGGAAAAATAATATAGTGCACAAGTATATACTTGGGCGGCAAGGCTAATTAATTAGTCTAATATATTGTTTTATTTTATTAATTAATCAAATGGAAATTAATTAATTAATTAATTAATTGTTTGATTAAAAGTTAAAATCTTTTTCTAACTAGGAGTAGGACTCCTAGTGTCATACTATTGTTGGTAGTATGGTAAATATCAAAGACTATATTTGATAAGTAGATAAATAAAAGTATTTTATTTATCTAGTCAAATTAGGAAGTTTTTGATATAGTCATATTTAATATTCAATAATTTATTATTGGATAATATACTCATGGGTTGGAATAGGGTTAAAACTCAAAATTGATAGGAGACTTGGAGAAGAAGTAATCCTACTTGTGTGAGGATTTGACTACAAGGTAGAAATCCTACTTGAGTGAGAATTTTGGCCACCCTATATATATATATATATTATTAAATTCGGAATTGATAATGTGAGTTAAAAAGAGTTTTTTTTTTGAAAGAAATAATTTTCATTCTCTTGCTTTTGAATAAAAAAAAACTTCCAACTCAAGAAAGGGGTATAGAATTCGGCCATAGAGAAGAAGAATAAGGAGCGTTTTATTTTCGATAGTACATTAGAAGCTTTTACATCAAAAGGCTTAATGTACAAGATCAAATTAAGGTTCACGTGAGTTTTCGATTAAAAGATTGAGAATTCACAAGTGACCAAACGTTCTTTATTTTCTCTACGAGGATTATTGTGACTAACAAAAAGAAAAAAAAATTTGTTTCCATCCTCAGGTTTACAATTCAAAGAAAGGGAGCTCACACTCCTAGGTGATTCAAGTTTGTGATTGGATTGGAAGATCTTGTGGATTCAATTCGAAGCAAACGGATTCAAATCGACGCAATATCAATCGTCACGTGAAAAATGTACAATACTTTTATTATATGTTAATTAATCAAGGGTTAAGGTTCTTTCTTTTAAAGGAAATTTTTTGAAATATACAAACCCAATTTTTTGCTTCCGCCGCCCATTTTTTCTTACATCTCTTTATTTAACACATCTTGGTGAGAGATTCATATAGATTATGGCCCTGCCCTATATGATTTCATCATATAAGGTTTCTCCATTCCCATGTCACTACATAAGTAGTCTAGGATAAGACCACTGTACATTACGGAATAAACCACAACAATAGATTAACCAAAAACAAAGTACCCAACTTTATTTGCTCTCTACAGACTCTTTAAATTGCACCTCTCAAACTGAATCCTTCTGTATATGACACTCATATACTCAGTTTGAGATTACATTCAGCAATCTTGGATGTTTTGCACATATGATATAAGCGTACAAATGTTTAAATATATATTTATAGAACGAAAAACCAACTTCTTTTACTCATGTTCTTATAACTTTTACATAATACAAGCTTTAGGGCATAAATACCAACATCATAGTGATCCAAGTATATTTTGAAAATATACAAATGTGGTTAAATTGCCTTAAGCTAACCTAGAGGTGGGGGTGAATAGGTTCTTACATCTTTTTTCAATCCCTTGAAACAAACAAAAGTTTGTCCCTCTATCTAGCTTGAATCACAACAACACTTTAGATAGCAAAGCATAAGTAGACAATCAATATGTATTCTCAATCAAAGTACTGTCAAACAAGCTTGCAAGTTGCTAGTGAAAGAATTATAATAAAACTAAGAACAAAGAATACTTGTTTTCTCAATATTGTTCAATATGTACAAGTACTTAATCAAAGATGATTATATACAAATAAATCAAATTACAAATAAAATGATATTTACAAATTTGAACAAATGAAGTGCTTGCATCTCACACTTTAAAACAATCTCGTTTACAAGAATATCTAGCCACTTGTATCACCAAGGAACTTTGAGCGATTGATAGTTCTCACATAATGCTTTAGAGTAGTTCTTTCGCTTGTGGAGATACTTTCTTCCAATTCTTTGATCCTAGCATCTTGTTGAGCTACCTTAGCATTGAGTTCTTCAATCTTCATACTTGACTTTTTAACCTTATCCTTCAATTGTGTAGCCCAATCCATAAGACAATTTGAGCTAAACACAAGGCTTGAATCTTGAGATTCACTAAAAAGCCCAAAAGTATCACAATCACTTCCCTTGTCTTTGTATGATATAAAAGTCACACGTTTATCACTAAACTTCTCTAAGGGAGATAGTAACACATCTTCCTCATGTGCCTTCACATCTAAAGCCAAACACAAATGAGTAATAAACCTTGGAAGTCCCAACTTCTTATCTAACCTAGTTGAACAAGCCGCACTATCAATATATTTGACAAGAACTTCTCCAAGGTTTATGAGTTTGCTCGTCACGAAGGCATACACAATCTTGATTTTCTCCTTGTTTAGCTCGGTAGAGTTAGAAGATCCCACAAGATTTATGCAAATAAAAAGATTCTAAAATGCATTGGCCTTAGTCAATTCACTTTGGCTTATGAAAGCAAGATTACCTAACTCAAAATCATTATCATCACATAGAGTTCTACCCATCATATTTAGATTCTCACTAATTTCAACATCAAAAAAGTCCGACTCAATATCCTTGCATAACGCGAGGAATTTATTGATATTTTCCGAGTTAACTCTAAAGACAACACCTCTCACATCCATCAAGTCATCTACATTGGTTGTACTATGCTTGTACTCATGGTAGAATTCCCTAACAATACTATCATTGACCATTCCAAGCATATTAACCCATGTACCCCAATTTCGATCAACAATAATCCGATGGACATATGAACCTCTACACTTACACAAATCTATACCCCTCTCTTGTAACAATTTTTTGGTTCCCATAATATCCAAAAGATTCAACCTAGTAGATTTGGATTTCTTAGAGGTAGATTTAGTTTTGTCTATGGGTTTAGAAGGATCACTACTCCCGGTAGCCTTGTTTCTTCCCATGACCTTGTGTAGAAAAACACTAAACACATAAACAAACGCGAGTGGAAACAATTAAAGCAAGTTAGTCATCAAAAATACAAAAGCATATGGTAATACAAAGAATCATCATGCAAATCAAGAAATAATAAATAGCATCTACACGATTCATCATCTCAACCAAAGAATATGCCAACAAATATCAACTTGAAATATGTGAACATATCATAAAAGAGGACAAAGTTTAGCATACTATGCTCCCTCTTGATAAGTGCTCTATCTAGGATCAAGATATCATATTGTTCACCATTAAATCCACACAATCACACATTCAAGCAATTTTAAAGAAATTCAACAAAATAAGCTCCACAAAGTATGAGAGAAACACCAAGATTTTCAATCTCTATCATAATTCTTCTAAAATTGCTAGAATATCAACATACTTATAAACAAAGTGTGTGTGTGAATTTTGCTTCAAGCATATGTAAAGAATTAATTTGATAACAACATGCAAACCATTTCAACATCTATTCATCTTAAGCTTTTCCATAAAAAGTCAAACCGATTATCATCCGGAATTTTTGCTTTTAAGAGAATAGATTTCAACATATGAGCATGTGTATGCATGTGGCTCGTCATCCCATTTCTATTTGACAACCCGAGCATTTTGATTTTCAACTATACTCTTTTAAGCATTTTTTTAATTATTATTTAGGCTTTGAATCAAAGATTTTTTTATTGATTCTTTTCAACACTTTTTTTATTTTTCTAACATAAACATATATTCTTCATGATGGCTTTCACTTATCATAATGGTGTAGCCTTATCCTATATTAGGCGGCTGCATAACCAATGTGTGTATCCCTTTTTATGAAGGTGCTCGTTGAGTTCTATGTAGTTGCCGAAGCAAAATGGATACTAACCATTGATCATCTTTAATGTACTAGTCATAGGACTTCAAGGTGTATCCATAACTTACATATATTCAAACTCAACTTAACAAAACATACAAGAGAAGCAAAGTGCGTTTGTGAAAAACCATGTTTTATGGCTTACAAGCACATGATCTAAAAGCAATACAAAGAGACTTACTTAAGATCATTACTTCTCAAGAGAGTAGCTTACAAAGAATACTAAGCTCATATTTTTCAAAAATATACCACTCAACATTCAAACATATAATACACACATCATAATTAAGATCAATGTGAACAACATCATTAAAAGATCTTAAAAGAGCAAATGTCAATGAGAACCATAAGAATACTACACTAGTTCTCTCATATGACATGCTAGATGATGTAACACAAATAATGAGTTGAGAGATGAAAATCCAAGTAAGTAAGCACTAGGATATGAAAATACCTTTGCAACCCTTTTTCATCAAATGCCACACCTTTGCCCTTTTTATGAGCTCTCTTGGCTTGTTTCTCCTCATGACAACAAGTTGTTGATGTGTCATCCCAAGAGAATAAAAGTATAGCATTTCAACTCAAAATATATAAAAATGACTTTCTCTAAAAGTCTTAACAAAAACATCACAATATAGATATCAATGAAGCAACTTCTCTAAAGTTAATCAATGGATTTAGACTATCATAATGATTTTGTAAGATAGCTAAGTTCATGTCAAGTTATAGAGAAACAAAGTTAGTAAGCTAAGTTCTTCACAACTTGACACTAATCTTAAAGCTAACTCACATGTGCAACTTACACTAATGGTAAGAGCACTCATCCTTGACCCATTTGGTCTTGGGTGAACTTACACAAACATTATCAACATCTTTCTTGACAACAATGTTGAATTTTGAGTAAAGACCTTCTACAACTTGGTCTACAATAATATCACTGATGCTCTTCTTTTCAACATTAGCAACACATGCTTTATCAAGATTAACAAAGTTTGCTTTCTTCTTATTCCAAACATTCTTAACATGCTTTTCAACATCTAAAGCCTTAGCATGCTTGAATTGAAGTTAAATCTCTTTATCTCTAGATGCATTTCCTATTTTGCAATATTCAATGTATTTATAGCACTTGGGCTTGATATGGCCTATAGTATTGCAAAAGTAACAAATAGGAATAAAATATGAGATTGTACCTTCCGGAATTGAAGTAGCAATAGTAGGAGTATATAAAGATACCATGTCCTTCAATTTCTTTTTAGTCTTGGATCTTTTCTTCTTAGGTGGTTTCTTGTCAATGATAACATTTTCTTCACTTGTAGGAAGTGATGCTTCTAAGAGCTTCTCCTCAACTACCAAGCAACTTGAACCTCCTTGAGGATTTTGCTTCCTATCCTCCAAAGTAGAAATGATCTTCTCTTTTTCAAGGACAATCTTCTCAACCTCTCTAAGCTTCTTAGCAATTTCATTCTTTTCACACAAAAGCCTTTGAGTGGTTGCCATAAACTCATCTACTTGTAACTTGATCAAATCATCATTCTCCTCAACCTCTCTCAAAGCTTCATCTCTTTGCTTTTCAAGAATCTCTATCTTAGCAAATAGTTCAAGATTTGTTGAATTAGAACTAGAGCTCTCTTAATGATTTGGATCAACTTCCTTGTCCAAAGATGCTTGACAATCTTCCTCTAGCATAGTATGAGAAGCCATGAAAGCAACAAACTTGCTAACTAACTCCTCCTCACTTGAGGACTCATCACTTGAGCTTTCCTCATCACTAGAGTCATCATCACTCTATGTGGCCGCCGTAACTTTACCCTTCTTGTCCTTACTAGTATTCTCATTTGGACAATCCGAGGCATAATGATCAAACTTCTGATGCTTGAAGCATTTAACTTTGTGATTGCTCTTAGCTTGACCACTCTTCTTATTCCTTGGAGTAGGTGATTTCTTGACTTCCTTTTCCTTAGAAAATTTGCCACTTGGCTTGGCACCACTTATCATAAACTTTCTAAACTTCCTAACCACGAACGCTATCTCCTCGTCATAGTCTTCACTTTCTTCGTTGATGACCTTGAGAACTATTCCCTTGCTCTTGACTTTAGGTTTCAAGCTTGACTCATAGGTTTGAAGTGATCCAAGCAATTTGTCGATGCTCATGCTATCAACATCCTTACTTTCTTTAATTGCCGTCACCTTAGCCTTGAACCGTTTAGGTAAAGATCTTAAGATCTTCCAATTAAGCCGCTCTTTGGAGATTGGTACATCAGGTGCTTGACATTGGTTGGCTATGTTTAGAAGTTTGAATTGGAAGTCATCAAACTTATCTTCTTCACACATTTGCAACGTTTCAAATTGTGATGTGAGCATTTGAAGCCTTGATTTCCTAACTGCCTTGGTTCCCTTATTGGTAAGTTGGAAAGCATCCCATGCTTCCTTGGCAGTCTCTGGATTTTGGATATAGGAAAATTACCTATTAGCCACTCCTCCAAAAATAGCATTCATCGCCCGATGATGCCATTTTGCCAACTCAAACTCATTCGCATTCTGTACACTCCTCGGTTTAGAAACTATAGATCCATCTTCGAGCATCTTGTTAGGAGGATTGTAACTTTCCTCTACCATCATCCATGCTCTCTCATTAATGGAACGGATGTAAGCCTTCATCCGAATTTTCCAAACACCGTAGTTATGCTGTTTGAGTAGCGGAGGTCTAGAGCTAGAAGCTCATTCGTACATTGTCTCTTCTTGAAGGACCATGACTTCAAAAACCTTGCAATCAACAGTGAGGGTATCCCAGATATTATTAATTTCCTTCTAACGACCCGTTCTGATACCAATTGAAAATATACAAACACGGTTAAATTGCCTTAAGCTAGCCTAGAGGGGATGGAGGGGGGGGGGGGGTGTGAATAGGTTTTACACCTTTTGTCCCTCTAGCTAATATTGTTCGATATGTACAAGTACTTAATCAAAGATGATTATATACAAATAAATCAAATTACAAATAAAATGATGTTTACAATTTTGATCAAATGAAGTGCTTGCATCTCACACTTTACAACAATCATGTTTACAATAATATCTAGAAATTAAGCTTGAGAAACAAGATACAAACATACATATAAAAGTATAAAAGAGAGATAGAAAGGATTGACACAATGATTTTTTTAATGTGGTAAAACCTCCTAAGAGGAATCATCCACGGGTTGAATACAACCATCGGGTATTTTTATTATTGGAAAGTAGACAAGACATTCCTCAAAAGTGACCAACAAATGACACACTCTATATTGGACTCAACGTCTGTCTAATCCCTATCGGTAGATTGGAAATTCCTCAACAGTGATCAACAAATGACACACTCTCTATTAGACTCCACTTCTACACAACACCATTAAGAAGTTGGAAATTCCTCAAGAGTGATCACCAAATGACACACTCTCTATTGGACTCTATCGCATCTTAATATCTCGGGTCTACCAATAAAAGGTTTACTTTCTATCCAAGGCACCCATGTCTCTAGAAAGTATCCCATGCTTGATTATCCAGACCACATGTCCTAATCAAGACTCCATGCTTAGCTATCCGGACCACATGTCAAAGCCAAGACTCCATCTCTTTTACAAGGACTTCCTAGTGTGATTAATGATTGCAAAATGAAAACAAGCACTCAACATAGAATATGAGATCAATAAATTCTATGGGAACTAGACATAAGCATGTGAGTTCATAAATCAAAGTTGTCTGGTTACTAAACATGAATAAATTCAAGAACATGTGAAAACACCTAAACACATTAAATTCATAGAATCATTCATGTGACTAAAACTTGAATCAATCATATACATTACACACATATTCAAGATTTTAGTAACAAACATAAACATGATAGATTCACAAAAATATGATCAATGAAAATTCTAGCAAATATTTAGAACATGTATTTATGAACAAGCCAATTAAATCCTAATTAGCTCTAACTATCAAATCAAATGTGCTAACCCTAAATATGTTCAACTAATGAGTCCTAGCACATGAAAAGGCTATCAATCATGAAAATAAAGTCAATCAAAGAACACATAGCCCTAGATAATAAGCTAATCACAATACAACTCACAAACATGTGAAAACCTAGATTTCTAGAAAACTAGTTCACATTCAAGTCTCTAATTAGACTAGATTAGCTTATAATTGAAGCTCTACTTCTCAAATATATTTTTTCAAGTAACACATACATATAGAAGAAGAAAACCCAAGGTAATTGAAGACTTTAAAGATAAAAACACAAAGATTAGAACAATATATAGTAATCTCGTGCAGTTTCGATTTTGACTATAAAACCACCACAAAACTTGAACAAATGACAGCAAAGTAACTTGGAAAAGGTAGGAGACTTCAATACAAAGATGATCCAACTTGAATCACTCAAATCAGACAAGAAATGAGAGAGTTGGTGTTTGGAAGATGAGAAAGTTGGAGAGAAAATACTGCACATATTTCTCAAGTTTTCTTCTTCAATTGAAATGAGAGAGGGAAAGTGAATTAAATGAGAGGGAGAGAGAGGGAAAGAGAAGAGCCAATGGCCACATGCCACCTCACATCCGCGAGGAGGTACATGGCCATCTCGGGGGCCAGAGGCCCTCCTCCCTGAGATGGCTGCCTCTAGCCCCCGAGATGGCCACGCGGGTTCTCGGGGATGGCCACTTGCTTCCTCCCTCACGTACCTTCGTATTCTTCGATCGTTCTCCGACCTCCGAACTTTGAATTTGAATTTATTTTTGGATTGCAAACTAGGACTCTCTCACCCTCATGGATGACTACGAAACTTAGACCAGAAAGTATGAATTCGACTAGATACACGAAGACAAAGACAATGCATGGTAAGTGACCGGAAAGTTTTGTAACTTTTTACTCGGAACTTGAAAACTAATGAATGAGTAACCAAAATGACCGAAACTCAATAAGGAATAATATAAAACCAAATTCATGTCCAAATTCTATAAAACATATACAAACAAATACATGAACACATAAGAATGCCATTTCCTAGATATAGTCCTAGAACATGCAGTTTACAAAACTTGTCAATTTGAAGCTAATGCATGAGCATTCAATATCAAGTGTGTGAATATATTATACAATTGAGCACAACAATGTAGGGACACATATGGATGCAATGTGTGTGTGTGCTTAAGCCTTGTAAGAGAAATGAGGTCTAAATATACCTTTGTTGAGCAATGAAGCATATTTTTCTTTGAAGGCTCAATCTTGCTTAATAAGTTGCCAAATCTTCTTTGAAGCTTGAATCATCATCAATCAAAAACAACTAATCAATACAAGTGAAGCATTATTTTGATATGGAATTAATGCCAATAGGACTTCAAAAACCTAACATATGTTTGCCCAATGAATCCCAAGTCAACAAGCTTGTTCTCACTAATCCAATACACAAAACCTGTTTTGGAGAACAAATTCGTTCCACCTCTTTTTTCTGAACCGTTAAACATATCATTGAAATCCCCTATCACTACCCACGGTCCCTTAAAACACTTCAAAGTGGTACTCAAATAATTCCACAAACTTCTTCTAACAGTCGCCCTAGGGTAGACAATAGTAAGAACCCAAGCCTTAGTACTTTCACTCACCACCCCAGTGATTGTGTGTCTAGAGCTAGCCATCACTTGAAGCTATACATTCATACCATTCAACAACAACCAAATGCTCCCAGAGAAACCAGAAGCATTAACTAAAAATTTATCAATAAACCCTAGTTTTCTAGCAATTTTACATGCTCTAGAGCCACTAATTCTAAGTTCCAAAATGGCAACCACTTCAAAGTGAAAGATTCTCCTCATAAATAGATAACAATGTTAAAGTCTTTCTTACCCGCACCCTAACATTCCATGTAGAAATCATTAAAATAAGGAGAAAAGAAACAACCAGGAGACACATATTCAATGGCAACCTCTATTTCCCCATGAAGCTTAGAGGCAACCACATCAAAATTGCTATTACCGGCTATATCCACTATATTCAAACTATTGTCAGCCTCACCATTTAAAGAAGAGTTGTTATCTACCTTAGATGGAAGTAGCTGGTTACCGGATTCTACTGATTCCATCATCTACTTATTTAACATCTGTAAGACTTTAGAATCCTCAGTATCCTCTTCCTTATTATAAGTTCCTTATATTTTGATTGGCTTATTTAGTTGACAAACCAAATTTTGGGTTTATTGTGTAAAGGTAGATTAGGTTCTTCATTGTTCATGATCAAGCTTCAATGGCCTCCTTAAAACCTCAAGCTCAAGAGCACTCCAAAGGTATACCACTTATTCTTGACTCTTTGAAGAGATCTAGTTGCACACACTCACACTTATGCATTTTAGTTTTCTCATGCATTGTGCTCTTTCGTCTTTGTGTTGTGCTCTCATTACACAAACACACTTGCACTTCATTTCTAGTTCTAAGTGTGGTATAATTCGTTTTCGTTTGTGTAATTGGAAATGTTCGCGCTTGCATGATTGTGTACTTCTTTTGCACGATGATCAACCGCTTGAGAATACATCTTATTCTCTTAATTTTTTTCCATGAAAGATAGAATTCGATGGTTAGCGTTCAGTGATTGGAGGCCGCCGATTGAAACGTCGTTTTCCTCTAGTGGATTCGACATTCGATGGTTGGGAGACGCCGATTGGAGCCGCCAATTTCCTCCAATGGATTCGACGGTTGGATTCCACGGTTGGGAACCACTGACTTGAACTGTCTACTGATTCTAGTGGAATTGGCATTTTGTGTGTTTGGCGGCCACCAACCGCCGATTTGCCCATTTTTTGGTCATTTTGGGTACTTCATAGCTTCTTTTTTTGGATCATATAAATACATCAACTTCTCTCCTAGAGTGAGAAAGAGTTCTTTAAGTGAGAGAAGCTTTAAGACTTCATATTTACCCAATAAATCTCAAAACCCATTGTGCATCTAGCATCTTCATTCATCATTCACGCATGGGTCTCTTTGTTTTCATAACTAGGTAAGTTGAACATGTCTTAGAATTCATTATTTCCATTATTGTTCATCTTTGCCTAGGTTTAGCATTTATTATGTAATTAAATGCATGATTCTTTTTTCTTAAGCTTATTTAGAATATGTTTAAGTCATTGTTTGTTGATTGAGATTGTTCTTCATGATAGCTTGCATCTAGGTTCTTCTTTCCCTATCTAGCTAAGTCTTTATGTTTTGCATCTAGACATTGATAATTATGAATTATTCTTGCATATTTAATTTTCTAATTAAGCATTTAGTGTTTGCCTAGCATTAATTGCATTTAAAATATTTTCATATATTCACTTAGACTGTTTAATCTCTTATTGAGTCAAGTCTTGTGACTAAGAGTGTTAATGCAAAAACAATTGGTCTAGAATCACTATTAAAGGCCAGCGAGTAGAATTGAATGTGTTAATGACCAATGATGGTTTAATTAGAGGTCAACATAGGTTGTAAACTTTCATTCAAATAGTGGATTTGAGGACCGCAAGTGGCTATATGGATAGTCCTTGAGTTTTGCCCAATTGGAGGGTTTCTCACGTAAATCAATCAAAGTGTTTTTATTGTTTTCCGCACCTTTATATCATTAATTTCTTGCTTGTTATTTTTGGGTAATTTGATAATATTTGTTAACTGAAAAATTGGAGAATGGTGGATTTCCAATTAACACTTTTTAACAATACGTAATAACTAGAATGAACAAGGAAGTATTAGCTAGAATGATAAAAATTGGTAGGTCACAGTTGGAGAGGTACCACCAGGTACCGGTAGATTCAATGTATGAACAAGGAAGTATTAGCTAGAATGATAAAAAATGGGATGCGATACGTAATAACTTCTCATACACCCTATTAGAGGATTTATTCATTAATAACATGGAGTAACACATAATAGAGCAATACAATGGTGGTTTAGGGGGATTTTTCTTAACACAATAGGCGATGACGAATTTCTATTAGTCAATAAATAGAGCTTGGTTTTCTAGGTGAAGGTGTCTGTATTTTTCTTGCTGAGAAGTCGATCCATTCTCCTGAGAGAGCTTCATATTATTTATAGGTTCTAATTCTTACTGTCCATCCTCAATCAATTTAACAATCATAGGAACACTGATTTGACGTTGATGGAGGCTGTATTTAAGTCCGGGAATTGTCCCTTGAATCAAGTAAATAGCTTCCATTTTGGTAAGATTTGATGAAGTTTACTGTTTCCGTTAATGACGCTTGTGAATGGTAGGAGAGGTCAACTTTCTCTTATTCTAGTTAGAGGATACTACAAGCTTTGTTCCTTTGGACGTGATCTTGTTCTAGGTTGTCTCCTAGGTGTACCGGTCCCTCTTCCTGGGTGGTCTTTCTCTCGACGTGTTGGAACTTTCCCACAGTTGTTTCCCAAGCCGGATGGGTAGGAAGTGCTTAGTGGACAGGTCCAGGATAGATGAAAAATACAAACACGGTTAATTTGCCTTAAGATAACCTAGGGGGGGGGGGGGGGGTGAATAGGTTAGTACACCTTTTTCATCAAAAGTTTGTCCCTCTAAGTAGCTTGTATCACACTTAAAAAGGCATGGTCAAGCAATATCAATTCAATTAAAGATATGCTTGTTTAAACAGAGTCAATGTAATCTATAACTTGCATGTTATACAAACTCAATTTAAAAATTGACTGTTACTCATAAAGTTTCAACATATACAAAGTTGATATAACATGACTGTCAATCACAAAGATATCATCCAAGATATATATCAACACATACACAAATATCAAGAGATAGGGATAGAGAAAATTAACACATGATTTGTACGTGGTAAAACCTCCGAAGAGGAAACATCCACGGGTTGATTCCACAACCACCGGCAAACACCTTTCACTAGTAAGATAAAAGATACAATCTCTCAAGTGACCACTTCACTGAGAAATTTACCTTTCAACCCTACACAATGAAAGAGATGCCTCCTTGCTTAATTATTTTGATCACCCCGATCCTAGTCAAGACTTCCATACACAAATCGAAGAATCACTCTCCAAAATGTGACTTCCACGCTCAAATCAAAGAACCACTCTCCAATATGAGACTTCCAATGCTTAGCTATCCAGATCACCCCGATCCAAGCCAAGACTTCCAATGCTTAGCTATCCAAGACCTCACGTCTCTAGCCAAGACTTCCAATGCTTAAATCAAAGAATCACTCTAAGAAATGTGACTTCCAACCTCTTCACAAGGCATGCGATCTAAGTGAATGCAAATGATATAAACACACATAACATAGTACATATTATTAGTATATCCTATGGAAACTAGAATTGAATCAATATACACATGTCAAATGTATTCTAGTTTACAATCTAAAAAAATAATGCAATCACACTAATGATGCATGTACACATGAAATGTGTGGATTAGTCACAAAACATGAAGAACTAGATTTTTATCAACAAAAGCGCAAAAACAAATTTATCTAGAACTTATAACATGAACAATTAATCTAGTGTATGTGAAACACCTAACACACACAAAAACCTAGATTATGTTCAATCACATAAAAATGCTAGAATCAACTTGATAAATTCAAAAATGAGTTTCTTGCAAAATATTAGAGCTTAGATTCACAAGATAATCACATAGATTCAATATAGCCCTAAATCATCAATCAAACAGGCTATGTTAAAAAATATTCAATTAAAGTGACCTAGCATATGAAAAGATTACCAATCATTAAAATCATGTCAATTAACACACAAGATAGTCCTAGATTTGAAGCTAGCACAATACAACTCCTCAAACATGTGAAAATATAGATTTGGAAAAATCTAACTCAACATGTAAGTCAATTGAAGCTCAATCTGGCTTTATTAGAGTTCATTACACTAATCAATATTTACGCATAAAACATACATATATAGAAGAAGAAAACCCAAGGTGATTGAAGACTTGAAGATCAAACTCAAGAGAGAAATATATACCTTAAGTGAAAAATGTGATGTCTCGTTTTTATGAGTAGAGCTACCAGAAAACTCAATCAAATGACTCCAAACTCTTGTGAAAATGATAGAGGACTGATAGACAAAGATTCTCCAATTAGAATCACTTGATTCAGACTCCGAATGAGAAAGTTATGGTGTTTGGAAGTTAGGAAAATTGGAGAGAAAATCTCAGCACTAGTTTTGGTATTTAAAGGAGAGGGAAACAAAAGAAGATTGAAGGCCAATGAGGGGCTGCCACCTCTGCTTCCATTGAGGCGCGTGGACTCCACGGGGGCAGAGTGCAGCTCTTCCCGTGGAGGCCATGTGCCTCCACGGGGAGAGTTGCAAGGCTCCCCTTTTTGCCTTCTTAAACTCCCCTAGCGCACTTATATGTTCTTCGACCGTTCTCTGGCCTCCAAACTCAGAATTCAAATCCGTTTTCTGATTACAAATGGGAATCTCTCATGTACAAGGAATTCACAAAAACTTTCACAAAAATAATATGTAATTCAACTTGAAATTCAATGATGAAAACCAAGTACGATTTAGACACGGAAAGTTTCGTAACTTCCTATTTTGAACTCGAAACTTAATGAATGGGTAACCGAAACAACCGGAACCCAATGAGGAATTATATAAGCTCAAATTCAAGTTTAATAACATAAAAACACAAACAAATAAGCATAAGAACACACAAGTATGCTATTTCCTAGAGATAATCCTAGAACATGCAATTTATGCAAATTGTCAACTTTAAATCTAATGCAGGTGCATACATGAACAAGTGTGTGTATTGTGTTATACCAAATTTTCTACAACGATTCAGAGACACATATGAATGCAATATATGTGTGTGCCTAGGCCTTGCAAGAGGAAAAAGGTCTCGATATACCTTTTGCTAAACAATTTGGCTTTGTTCCTCCTGTAGCCACCACTTTGCTTGACTGTTGTCCAATCTTCCTTAAAGCTTGATCATCAATAAATTCTAGACAACTAATCAATATAAAGCAAATTTCGTTTTGATATAGAATTATACCAAAAAAAATCTCAAAAACCTAACAATCTCCCCCTTTGGCAAATTCTATGTCAAAACACCTATACAAATACTAAAACATACAAAATGAAGATTGGTCACAAATCACACCTTCACATTACAATGAGTTAGTTCCTTTAGACTAATCTTCATCAAGTCTTGAATTCTTCCATGTAGTTTTCTCTTGTAATCACCTAGAATCATATTGAAACACAAGGCATATACAAGAGAATCATACATATATATGGCAAGATATTTAGATATATGTCAATTAAAGCTCAAATGGATTCACATGTCTCCCCCTAAATACATGCATACTATCCATCAAAAAAATATTATCAATATCCAAATATTACAAACCAAGAATTCAAGATACCAAATGATACCAAAAAAAATACCAAAAACTAAACAACCTAAGTTTAAGAAAGCAAAGCATAGGTTTTAGTATCATTGTTTTTCTCCCCCTTTTTCACATAAATGAAGCCAAAAGGTTAAGAAAACATACTACCACAAGATCAAGCATCATCAAAGAAAGTTCTTCTTATTGTTGATCTCACATAATGCTTTGTAATGGATGAATTGCTAGAGGCAATCTTGTCTTCCAAACACTTGATCTTTTCATCTTGTTGTATCACCTTAGCACTTAGTTCCACCAGTTTAGTATCAAGCTCTCCAATCATATTCATAAGCCCCTCATGAAATTGCATGGCCCATTTCGGTAAAGAATTTGTGCTTGTCATAACACATGGATCATAGTGCTCACTGACCGCTCTAAGTTTGTATATATTTTGAGCGACTAATTCATCCCTTTTGTGTCTGTTTATTGGACATTTGTGTGCTTTAATTATCTCTTTAAGTCCTTTGCAGGTATTATTGTTATTCAGGAGAAATTTAGGACTTGATGAAGAATATGGGAGAAAACGAAGTTTGAATTGCATTTTTAGAGAAATCTGCGAGTTACATCTCACAAAATCAAGTCGCAGATCATGTCTAGAAGACTCTGCCATTTCGAGATGCGACATTAGCCTAGCATAACTAAACCGAGAGTAGACACTGCGAGTTAGAACTAGCAAAAGGAAGTAGAAGCCAAACCAGATATTTTTCTGCGAATTCACACTGCCAGTTATGTCTAGCAGTTCAGTTCTAGAAAAGATTGTGACACACGACTACGAGATCGACCTTGCAGAAGCATTACGTAGTTCAGCACCAGAAGATACTTCGAGCATATACTCCGAGATCCAAGTCACAAAGCTAAGTCACAGAACAAACACAAATGAAGATCTGCGAGTTACAACTAGCAGAATGGGGTAGCAGATATTAAACTGACTTAGCTGCGACCTGTAACTGCGAGATCCAAGTCGCAGATCCAAGTGGCAGAAGCTATTCCACGTCACCCTACAGGTGAACCTTTTTCCAGAACTTTTTCCCACTATATAAGCAACTTTTTCTTTCCATAAAAAGAGTGTGAAAAGAGAGTGAGTGCAAGAACTTTGTAGCTAGAGTTAGAAATACCTTTTTCACAAATCACTTTACTTTGATCTTGTACTTTAGATTAAACACTTTATTTTACATAAATTAGAATTAGAATCTTCTAATTAGTGGTAAGTAAATTTACTCTTGGTCAATCAAGCAATGGTTTGTTAAGCAAGCTGGAGGAGAGCATGAAGGACACCATGAGCTTTCTTTATCTTTCTATTTTCTTTACTTGTATTTATTTGATAATGAGTGGCTAAATCCTTTTTGTTGAGGATCTAGTGATTATATATATATATGTGAACACCTTTTGTTTTTGGTAATGATCTATTCTATTTTTTATCTATTTTGAGTTTGCACTTATGCTTAATAGATTCACATGTTAATTGTTGGGTATGAAATTTACTTAACATCCAAGCATGAATTGTTGTGCATGAATAGTTGATCTATCTCTTGATTGACCAATCTTGAGTAGTTTGCACTTGAAACTCTTACATATAAATGGTTTAAGGTTAGAACTTGGGTTGTGAACTTTGTTGTTAGCATATTGCATCATTATCTCCTCAACATATCTTTAGAATCTTTAAACCTAGCATCAACAAGCAATTTCTCTTTAGCTTAACTTTCGGTGAATTATACTAGATTATTCAGGTGAACACATTCAAGTTCCTTGTGGGAATGATACCCTTACTTGTGTCCGCTATACTTGATAGTGATTCGTACACTTGCGAAGGGTTAATTAGACTCCCGCATTCCATTCCATTTAACTTTGTTTTTAGAGTACCATCAGTTTAGAGGTACGCTCGGAGTGAGTCACTCACCAAAAAGCATACAAGTGTCACTAGCCTTCCCTTTTTCTTTGTATGACATAAACACTAAGCGCTTTTCACAAAATTTATCCAAGGGAGGTAGAAGCACATCATATTCAAGCATCAGAACACCTAGCTTCATGCAAAAATGAGTAAGGAACCCTGGAAAAGCCAACTTCTTGTCCAATCTTAATGAAGTAGCCTCACTTTCTATATGTCATATTAAGAGATGGCCAAGGTTCAAAGACTTGTTTGTCACCAAGGCGTACACAATCTTGATCTTCTCCATGTTAACCTCAAAGCATTTGAAGATCCTACAAGATTTGTACAAACAAATAGATGCCAAAAGGCACTAACCTTGGTCAACTCACTTTGACCCATATATGCTCTCTTACCCCATTCAAATCCATCATCCTCACATAAAGTTCTCCCCATAAGATTTAAGTGATCAATGTTATTCACATCAAGTAGTTCTGAAACAATCTCATTTGAAATACCAAGGAACTTGTTAATGCTATCCGAGGAGATCCTAAATGTTTTCCCTCTCACACTCACCAAGGCATTATCAAAGGTTGTGCTTTCCTTATACTCAAAGTAAAACACTCTTATAAGGCTCTCATTAACAACCCCAATAGAATTTATCCATGTAGCCCAATACCTTTCATATATAGAGTGGTAAATCTAAGAACCCTCAACCAAATCAATATCCCTATCTTGAATAAGCTTCTTGGTTCCCATAACACCCAAGGCTTTCAACTTGTTTGGTTTAGGTTTCTTAGAGGTGGTTGGAGTAGATTTGGGTTTGAATATGGGTTTTGATGAATTGATAGAATTAGAAACCTTGTATCTTCCCATGGCCTTGTTGTTAACTCTACAAAACAAAAACACATGAGTGGAAAAGAGACACAAATGAGTGTTAGTTGACAAAAATAAACATAAAATGACATGATGAAATAATGAATCATAAACGCATACATGTTCTTTTTCAAGCATATTGGTACATTTTACCAAATTCAACAAATGCATTTAACAACAAGATTCATCCATAAATGGAGGAATTGGTTTCAATCACAATTACTATTAACCTCAAAACATGAAGGAGTTGGTCGTAACAACAACTACTATCAACCCCAAGCAAGAAGGAACTTAATAAACCTCAAGCTAGGAGGAATTGGTTGTAACTACAACTACTATCAACCTCAAGAATGAAGGAATTCATTGCAATATCAACCACTATCAACCCCAAACTAGGAAATATTCATTGCCAATACATTCATACTATTATTTCAAGATAATGCATTCTTATCATTCAATTATTCTAATCAATAAATATGTCAACATGTAACAAAGTAAATC
Source organism: Dipteronia sinensis (assembly GCA_033220585.1). Classification (NCBI taxonomy): domain Eukaryota; kingdom Viridiplantae; phylum Streptophyta; class Magnoliopsida; order Sapindales; family Sapindaceae; genus Dipteronia; species Dipteronia sinensis. The sequence continues at coordinate 26,845,944 of CM065642.1, forward strand.
ATGTGAACATATCATAAAAGAGAACAAAAGTTTAACATACTATGCTCCCCCTTGATAAGTGCTCTATCTGGGATCAAGATAGAATATTATTCACAATGATATTAACACAATCACACATTCAAGCAATTTTAAAATAAATTCAACAAAATAATTTTCACAAACTATGACAGATACACCAAGATTTTCAATTTCTCTCATAATTCTTCTCAAATTGCTATAATATCAAAATACTTATAAACAAAAGTGTGTGTGTGTGTGTGTGAATTTTTCTTTAAGCATTTGTAGAGGAGTAATTTGATAATCAACATGCAAATCATATCCACATCTATTCATCTTAAGCTTTTCCATAAAATGTCAAACCAATTATCATCCAAAATTGTCGCTTTAAAGAGAATAGATTTCAACATATGAGCGTGTGTGTGCATGTGGCTCGTCATCCCATTTCTAATTTTCAACCCGAGCATTCATGATTTTCAACTATAAACCTTTAAGCCCCCTTTTTATTTATTTATTTAGGCTTTGAATCAACGTTTTTTATATTTATTCTTTTTAACACTTCTTTGATTTTTCTAACATAAATATATACTCTTCATGACGGCTTTCTCTCATCACAATGGTGTAGCCCTTTCCTATATTGGGCGGCTGTACAACCAAGGTGTGTAGCCCTTTTCATGAAGGTGCTCGTTGAATTCTATGTAGTTGCTAAAGCAAAATGGGTACTAACCATATGTCATCTTAAATGTACTAGTTATAAGACTTCAATGTGTAACTACAACTTACATATTTTCAAACTCAACTTACTACAACAAAACATACAAGAGAAGAAAAGTGCATTTTTGAAAATCAAGTTTTATGGCTTACAAGCAAATGATCTAAAAGCAATAAAAGAGATTTACTTAATATCATTACTTCTCAAGAGAGTAGCTATCAAAGAATATGAAGCTCATGTTTTTCAAAACATATACCACTCATTATTCAAACGAATATTTCACACATCATATATAAGACCTTTGTGAACAACATCACTATAAGATCTTTAGAGAGTAAATGTCAGTAAGAACCATATGTATATTATACTAAGTTCTCTAAAAAGGACATGCTACATGATGTAGTGCAAACAATGAGTTGAGAGATGAAAACAAAGTATGCAAGCATTAGGATATAGAAATACCTTAGCAAGCATTTTTCATCAAATGCTAAGTCTTCGCCCTTTTTATGAGATCTCTTGGCTTGTTTGTCCTCATGACAACAAGTTATTGATGTGTCATCCCAAGAGAATAAACAATAAGCATTTTCAACTTAACAAAATATAAAAATCACTTTCTCTAAAAGTCTTAACAAACAACTAACACCATATAGATTCCAAAAATGAACTTCTCATAAAGTAAATCAATAGATTTCGACTACCATAACAAGTTTGTAAGATAGCTAAGTTCATGTCAAGTTCTAGAGAAACAAATCTAGCTAGCTAAAGCTCTCAACAACCTGACACTAATCTTGAAGCTAACTCACATGTGCAACTTATACTAATGGTAAGAGCACTCACCCTTGACCCATTTGGTCTTGGGTGAACTTACACGAAAATCATGATCATCCTTGACTTTAATGTTGAACGTAGAGTAGAGATTTTCAACAATTTGATTCATAAGAATATCATTAACACCCATCTCCTCAACATTACTAGCAACACATGCATTGTCAAGATTCTCATACCCATTAAACTTCTTCATCCAATCCTTTCTAACATGCTTCTTAGAAACATCATACTTATCAACAACTAAACCCCTAGCATGCTTCAATTTAAGTTCAATCTCCTTATCTCTAGATGCATTTCCTATTTTGCAAGATTCAATGTACGTATAACACCTTGGTTTGATATGACCAACGGTATTACAAAAATGACAAATATGAATAAAATTTGAGATTGTACCTTTTGGGATTGAAGAAGTGGTAGTGATCAAGTCTAAATTGATCCTCCTCTAGGAAAAATTCTTGTTCTTTGCTTTTGTCACTAACATTCTTTTCAAGCTTATCGATAAAATTGTTAGTAGACAATGACATGAAAAACAAGAAGAACCTTTTCCACAAATAGCTTGGATTCTATTCCATACTTCTTTTGCCATATTAGTATTTCAATTAAGAGAAAGGTGTTTAAAACTTACACCACTACATATGGCAAAAAGATCTAAAAGTTTCAACTTCTCAAAATAAACCTCATTCATACCTTGTAAGGTTTTAGATTTGTTGGCTTGATTCCATAAAAAAACTCTCTTTCTTTGTAATGTTTGGTTGCTTAGGTGGTTCGTGATTGGATCAAGCTTCAAAGAAGAAAAGCAACTTCTCATGCAAAGCTCGTCTTCAAGAGGAAAAGTGCTTACTTGAATACTAAGGTATTGAGATTTTTCTTCCTCTTGCAAGGCGTTAGTGCACACATACACACACATTGCATACAATTTGTGTCCTTGTATCGTTGTGCTAAAATTGTAAAACAAATTCACACACATATTGTTGTAAGCACATGCATTATACTTAATTTAACAACTTATGTAAAATTGCATGTTCTAGAACTATTTCTAGGAAATGGCATACTTGTGTGTTCTTATGGTTATTTGTTTATGTATTTATGTGGTTGAACTTGAATTTGAGCTTTTATTAATTCTCATTGATTTTCGGTTGTTTCGGTCACTCATTCATTAAGTTTCGAGTTCATAATAGGAAGTTAAGAAACTTTCCGGTTTTTATCATACATGGTTTGCGTCCTTGTTTTTCAAGTTGAATTCCATATTTTTTATGAAATTTGTATTGATGTCTTTTGTACATGAGGGATTCCTGGTTCGTAATCTGAAAATGGATTCCAAATCGGAAGTCGGAGGCTAGAGAATGGTCGAAGAACATTTCAGTGCGCAGGGGAGTTAAAGGGCGAAATAGGGAAGCCAAACAACCCTTCTGTCCCCGTGGAGGCCACGTGCCTCCACGGGAAGCAGAGGTGGCTGGCCTCGATTGGTTGATCAAATTCCCTATCTTCTCTCTCCTTTAAATATCACTTTCCCTCTCTTTTTCAAACATAGGTGTTTAGTGAAAAACTTGTGTATAATTTTCTTTCAAAAGTTTCTCACCTTCCAAACACCATAACTCTCTTAAATCAACTCCAATTTTAGATTTTCAAAAGCTGAAATTATTGGTCTTGAAGAGAGGAACAAGTCCCAAGAATTTTTAGAGTCAAAAAATATTCAAATATTTCGTGATGGTCTGATTTCAGTTCGTGAGTCATTGTTTGTAAGTGAATCAATTCTCTTTCAATTTTCTTTCATAATCTACTTAATGATTCTTCTTATATGAGTTGAAAGAAATGATTAAAATGATTTTGATTCCAATATTAGGACTTGTTTGATAAAGTTTCAAGATTAGTTTCATTCTCTTCATTGAATATCATTTTTGCTAATCTTGAAGAACATAAATTTGAATATAAAATATCTTTGTGTATGTGATATTGATTGTTGATTTCTAGATTTAATCACATGTTTTAAGAACTAGAACTTCTTGATTGTAATTTCATTTTCTCAAAACCTAGTTCTTGTTTTTGTTTTTGTTTGTTGAATATGTTGAGAACTTTAAGTGTTAATTTGTTCACTTGATTTCAAAGTTAGTTGTGTGATTTACATTGAAAACTTGTTATACTAGCTTTGACTAACATGAATAGGTTTATAGATATCTTTGTGAATTATCTTTGAATGCTTAATCTAGTTTTCCTATCACATGTTCGTAAGAATTAGTTACATTTGATTATGAGCTTGCTTTGTGCAAAACTAATTCTTTATAGAGTGTGTTTGATCAACTTGCTCTATTTGTTTGTGTTTGCATCACTTGCATCCACTTAGATCATTTGCCTTGTGAAGAGGTTGGAAGTATCATATTGGAGAGTGATTCTTCAATTTGAGCATTGGAAGACACATTTGAAGAGTGATTTTTCAAGTTGTGCATTGGAAGTCTTGGCTAGGACCGGGGTGATCCGAATAGCTAAGCGTGGAAGTCTTGTCTAGAGTTGGGGTGACTTGGATAAACAAGAAAGGTGTCTTCTTAGAGACGTGAGGTCTTGGATAGGAAGTTGGCATAGTAAGTTCACTAGGCCAGAGGGTAAAATAGGTATTGATAGCTTAGAGAGTGAATCTTGTGTTGATTGCCTCTTGAGTGTGTAACTCCTATTTGTCAGAGTGAATTGCTTTTGCCGGTGGTTGTGGTATCAACCCGTGGATGTTTCCTCATTTTGAGGTTTTACCACGTAAAAACATCTTGTGTTGATTTTTGTTTTTATTGTCTTTGCTTTCTCTAAACTTGAATTGATTCATCCATTTCTTAATTGTGTTCATATTGTTTTTGTTGAATCAATATACTTGTTAAAACCTCCCTGTGAAATTGTCTTGTGAATAAAAAGATATTGCAAGAATTTTGAGACTATACCTATTCACCCCCCCCCCCCCCCCTCCCCCTCTACGTATATTTGACACTATAATATTAAGGGAATTTCAATTGGTATCAGAGCGGATGTCTAAAGGTATTTAGATATATCCTTTTTATAGTTGTGGATTAATCATGTTCAAGGAAGTTTTATCTTTCATGTCTTCTAGTGTTGAAAATAAGCCTATTAACGTAGGAAATTAAAAGATCAAAGATCTTGCTCAAAAGAATGAGATCATCTCTAGGATGAATATGTCTCTTAATAAGAAGCTAGAAGAAATGCGAAAACTTAGTTTAAAAGAGAATAATGTACTTAAAGACAAAATCCTTAGTCTTGAGAATAACTTAAAAGATAGTAATGAAAGACTAGGAGTTTTGAAGCATAAAATTGAACTAAGAGATAATTCTCTTGATTGTGCTAAGAGACTTGAAAATGTGCTTAGAGTCAAACTTTGTGAGTATGAGAATCAAGAGAGAGTGCTTAATAACAAACTTAATGAGGTTAATAAGGTGATAAGCAAGATGTCATCTAGTTCTAACAAAGTAGAAACTCTCATTAAGATTGGAAAACATCCAAGTGACAAAACAGGTTTAGGATATGTTAATGAGAAGATTACTCATTCTACTAACAAGCCTACTTTTGTCAAAGCAAGTGGCAAATTGAATGTAGGTACACTGTCTAACAGTAAAGCCATAGATGCTACCAGAGGTGCCTTAACATCAACAATGAATGTCAAAGAAAAGACTCAACAAGGCCAAAGACAATATTCATCATCTTCAAATGCACAAGGCAGAGCATCAAGGGTTGTTCACCAAATAGGTAAATTTGTGAGAAGGAAAAGTGCATGGTGGCTCGAGCAAATGGTAAACTTCTCAAATTGATACCTATTTGTCATTATTGCAATATGGTAGGACATATAAGACCTAGATGTTTTGAATACATTCGCAAGTGTAAACAAGCCAATGATTTGCATGATATGTCTTGGTTGAATGGTCCTAGGCAATCATCCATGTATGGATATAGAACTAGACCTAGGTAGACCTTGGAAAAACATGTTGAGAAGAATGTTGTTGATGACTTGCTTGAAAAATCATGTGTTGTGTCTCACTCTACTATGCATAAGAAAATTGATAATGCTTTGTTTGATTTGTTTGAAAATGTGTCCAATAAAGTCAATGTGTCTAATAACAAGTCAAAGCGTGTTCATAGAAGTAAGAGTGAGAAACTTGTCAAGAAAGTATGGATTAAGAAAAACATAACACAATGTCACGTTGCACAATATGCTCTTAGATCATCCTATTGTTGGTACCTAGATAGCGGATGCTCTAGGAACATGACCGGTAACATGAAGGATGGTGGATGGGTTACATTTGGTGATGACACCAAAAAGCAAGTTCTAGGCAAGGGAACAATTTTTATCCCTGTATATGGATGGTTTGCAAGCTAACTTAATAAGCATTACTCACTTGTGTGAAATCTTTGAAAAAGTTAGTTTTAACAAGGATGTGTGCACTATAATTGATAAAAAGGGCAAAGTTATTTTAGAAGTCAAGAGATCTTTAGATAATTGTTATTGTCTAGAGATAGATCCTTTAACTTGCAATATGGCACATGACTGTAACATGCTTGATTTGTTGCATCAAAGGTTATGCCACATGAACTTTAAGGACTTAAAGAAGCTTGAAAAACATAGCATTGTTAGAGGTCTACCTAGTCTTAGTAGGAAGCTAGAAAGTGTTTGTGAACCTTGTCAATTAGGTAAGAGAACCAAAGTGTCTCACAAAAAGAACACTTACATAGCTACCAAGAAGCCCTTAGAACTAGTGCATATGGACCTAATGGGACCAATCCAAACCGAAAGCATCAATGGCAAGAAATACATTCTTGTTTGTGTTGATGACTATTCTAGGTTTGCTTGGGTGTATTTTCTTAGAAACAAGACCGAAACTTTCGATCACTTCAAGAAATTTTGTAATCAAGTTCAAAATGAAAAAGGTATTGGAATTAGGAAAGTATGTCGTATTAGGCGTGATCATTTGAGTGAGTTTGAGAATGCCAAATTTAGTGAGTTTTGTGATGGTTTAGGGATATCATATGAGTTCTCGGCTCCTAGAACTCCTCAACAAAATGCTGTTGTTGAGAGGAAAAACCGAATCTTGCAAGAGATGGCTAGGGTCATGCTCAATAGCAAGAAAGTCGCTAGGAACCTTTGGGCCGAAGCGGTCAACACCGCTTGTTATGTCACGAATAGAGTTTTTAGAAGACCCGGCACAAAACAAACCTCCTATGAACTTTGGAAAGGCAAGAAGCCTAATGTGAATTACTTCCATACTTTTGGGAGTAAGTGTTTTATTTTGAATGATAGAGATCTATTAGGAAAATTTGATGCAAAAAGTGATGTTGGTATCTTTCTTGGGTAGGCTAATAATAGTCCTGCCTATATGGTTTTTAATTTGAAAACCAAGACTATTATGGAATCTATTAATGTGAAAATAGATGATCTTAGCATGCTTGATTTGTGTGATGATAAAAGTGTTAATGAACATAAAGGAAATATTTTGAATGACACTAATACACCTATTGATGTGACTAGTTGTGAAGCTAGTGAAGATTCGCATAGTGAGTCTAGTCAAAATGTTGAAAATGATAGCGATGTTGAAGTAGAAAGTCAAGGGTTAGGAAATGCTTTAAATGTCAATCAAGAAGATGATCAAGTTGTTGAAATTTCAAGCTCTAGGCTTAGAAACGCGCATTATCAAGAAGACATCATAGGTAACTTGAATAAATAGGTTAGAACTGGAAGGCAACTAGCTAACCAAATTTCATATGCTTGCTACACTTCTCAAATTGAACCCAAAAACATTAATGAGGCAATAGTTGATGAATATTGGGTTGGGGCTATGCATGATGTACTAAATCAATTTGAAAGAAATGAAGTGCGGTCCTTAGTTCTTAGACCTAAAGATATTAATGTGATTGTCACTAAATGGGTGTTTAGGAATAAGACCGATGAGAGTGACAAGATTGTGAGAAATAAAGCTAGACTAGTGGCTCAAGGTTACACTCAAGTTGAGGGTGTAGATTTTGATGAGACATTTGCACCCATTGCACGCCTGGAGTCCATTAGACTTTTGTTTTCCATTGCATGTCTTAAAAATTCAAATTGTTTCAAATGAATGTCAAAAGTGCTTTTCTCAATGGATACCTTCAAGAAGAAGTGTATGTTGAACAACCTAAGGGTTTTGTAGACCCATACTCTCCTAATCATGTGTACAAGTTGAAAAAGGCTCTTTATGGCTTTAAGCAAGCTCCTAGAGCTTGGTATGATAGGTTGACTCAATGTCTTGTTGAGAACAACTATATGAGATGTGGCATTGATAGAACTTTGTTTGTCAAGCATTATGATAATAATATTTTCGTGGCACAAATATGTGTTGATGACATTGTTTTTGGGTCTACATGTAAAACCAAGGTTAATGAGTTTGTGAATGCCATTTCAAGTGAATTTGAAATGAGTATGGTGGGTGAGATCAATTACTTTCTTGGTATGCAAGTGAAACAATCTAGTGATGGTATTATGTTGTCACAATCCAAATATGCTAGAAATCTTGTTAAGAAATTTGTGCTTGAAAATGGAAAAGATTTTTGAAACACCTATGAGTACTACTCTAAAACTTGACAAAGATGAAAAAGGGAAGAGTGTTAGCCAAAGTCTCTATAGGAGCATGATAGGTAGTCTTCTCTACGTAATGGCTAGTAGGCCATTTATTTGTTTTAGTGTTGGATTGTGTGCTAGGTTTCAAGCTTGTAAGTTCCTCATATTTTGATTGGCTTATTTCGTTGACAAACCACATTGGGGATTAATTTTTGTAAGGGTATATTAGGCTTTATTGGGTGTGATCAAGCTTCAAGGACATCATCTCTCTCAAGAGCACTTCAAAGGTATATCACTTGCTTAATTCTCTTTGAAGAGGTTTTAGTTGCACACACTCACATTCTATGCATTTGTATTGACATGCATGAATAGTTGCACACACACACTTCTTGCATTTTAGAGTTGATGGGCTGCACAGTAGGTTAGGCGACATGCAAGGGCCACTTGTGCATGTCGCCTGACAAGTCGCCTTAGACTTAGGTTTTTCCCACAGTGGGTTAGGCGACATGCAAGGCCACTTGTGCATGTCGCCTCCAATGTCGCCTTAGTCATGTATTTTTTCTTCAGTGTGTAAGGCGACTTCATAGGCGACCTGGGGATGTCGCCTTACATGTCGCCTCTGACATCTTGATTTTTTCCACAGTGTGTAAGGCCACTTCATAGGCGACTTGGGGATGTCACCTCACATGTCGCCTCAGGCAACGTGTTTTCTCACAGTGTGTTAGGCGACTTCCAAGGCGACTTGCTCATGTCGCCTTTCATGTCGCCTTTTTTACCTGAACTGGGCATTTCAGGTATTTCACACCAGCTCATTTTTTGGTCCCTATAAATACATCTTATTCTCCACCATTTAGACCTAGAGCTCTGAAAATATATCCCTAAGTGAGAGAAAGTAAATCCAAGAGAGAGAGAGAGAGAGCTCCAAGAAATCTTTTTTACTCAACCAAACTGATACCCATGTGCATCTAAGCTTCATTCTTGCATCTATTCTTCATGGGTCTTCATGCTCTTCTTGACTAGGTAATCAAACAAGTCTTAGAACTTCCTTTTCATCTCTATGTTCTTGTTTACCTAGGGTTAGCAATTATTTGTTAATTAATTGTATGTTTATTTGGTTTAGCATGATTTGAGTATGTTTGTGATTATGTTTTTTGGTTGAGGTTGTATGTTCATTGATAGCTAGCATTTAGGACGTTTTTACCCTTCTAGCTAAATCTTCATGCATTTGCATTTAGATATTGATATCTAGGATTTGCACTCATTGACATCTTTAAATCCTTAGATAAGCATTTAGTGTTGCCTAGCATTAATTGCATGTTAGAATATTTTTACATATTCACATAGGTTATTTAACCTCTTCATTGATTGTTACGCTTTGTGACTAAGTGGATTAGTGCACTTGCTTATGGTCTAGAATCACTATTAAAGGCCCGTTGGGTAGAGTGAAAGGGTTAGTGGCCAAGTAGGTGTGACTTGAGGTCAACCTAGGTTGTAAACTTTCATTCAAATAGTGGATTTGAGGACCGAATGTGGCTAGAAGGATAGCCCGTAAGTTTTGCCCAGTTGGAGGGTTTCTCACGTAAATCAATCCTTGTGTTTTTATTGTTTTCCACATATTTATATTATGATTGATTGATTACTAATATGTGGTAGGACTGTTAATATTGATTAAGTCGAAAAGTTGGTAATAAATCAACTAAAACCTATTCACCCCCCCCCCTCTCTCTAGGTTAATAGACACACGCTTTAGTATTTTCAAAGCTAATCCTAAGGAATCTCACTTGAAAGCCGTTAAAAGAATCATTAGGTATATAAAAGGAACACATAATCTTGGCTTATTTTATTCCTTTGATACTAATGATATTCTTGTTGGCTATTATGATACGGATTGGATGGGAAACATTGATGATCGTAAAAGTACATCGGGATGTTGCTTTTAGTTGGGGAATAACTTGGTTTCTTGGCAAAGTAAGAAACAAAATTTCGTCTCTCTTTCTTCTTCCGAAGTCGAATACATTGCAGCCGGAAGTGCATGCACACAACTTCTTTGGATGAAACAAATCCTCAAGGATTATGAGATTGAACAAGGTAAAATGACTCTCTATTGTGATAATATGAGTGCCATTAATATCTCTAAGAATCCGGTTCAACACTCATGCACAAAGCACATAGATATTAGGCATCATTTCATTAGAGAACTTGTTGAACATTCTATTATTTCTCTTGAGCATATGCCTACTGAAAATCAACTTGCAGATTTGTTCACTAAGCCTTTGGACAAGAGAGATTTAAATCTCTTAGAAGATCCATTGGCATGATTTGTGTTGATTGATATCTATGTGTGATTGTGAGTGGCTTGATAAGCAAAACTTATTTTGAATATCAATTTCTTTGAGTGCTACTTACTTGAGAAGTTATGATCTTGAGCAAATAACTTTTATTGTTTCTAGATCATGCACTTGAGCTTTAAAATCTTGTTTTTACAAAAGTGCACTAATGCTTCTCTTATATGTTTAAGTTTGAGTAGTTGAGTTTGAAAATGTGTAGATTGTGGATGCATCTAAAAGTTTATTGCTTAGTACATGATAGATGACCTATGGTTAGTATCCATTTTACTTCGGCATCTACATAGAACTCAACGAGCACCCTCGTGAAAAGGGCTACACACCTTGGTTGTGAAGACGCCCAATGTAGGAAAGGGCTACACCATTGTGATGAGTGAAAGCCGTCATGAGGAGTACATGTTTTTGTTAAATAAAATCAAAGAAGTGCTGAAAAGAATCAATAAAAAAATTCAATTCAAAGCCTGAATAAAAAAAAGCTTAAAGGAGTATAGTTGAAAATTGTGAATTGCTCGGATTGACAAATAGAAATGGGAAAACGAGCCACATGCACACACACGCTCATATGTTGAAATCTATTCTTTTTAAAGCAAAAATTCAGTATGATAATCGGTTTGACCTAGATTTGAAATGCTTTAGTTGGATAGGTGTTGAAGTGGTTTGCATGTTGAAATTGTAATTACTCTTTTTATATATGCTAGAAGCATCCCACACACACACACACACACACACACACACACACACACACACACACACACACACACACACATGTTTTTGCTTAATGTGCTTGATTCATTAGCAATGAGATATTATTTTTTAGAGATTAATGACAATTTATGATTCTCTCTTTGAACTTGGAAAGTTATAATATATTTTCTCATATTGCTTGATATGTGTGATTGTGTGATTCCCTTGTAAACAAGTTTACTTGATGATCATAATGTGGAACATATGTTAAAGGGGAGCTTAGTTCGTTTAACTTAGTTCTCTATACGACTTGTTAGCATAAAATCCCATACTTCTATCATGCATCTCTTATCTATTCCTTGTCAAAAAGGCGGAGAAACGTATTCCCTCACCATTGGGAGAAATGTAAAAATGTATCAAGTATGAGTTTGGCTTAAGGGGGAGAATTCTTTTAGTATGGGGGAGAAAAGAATTTTTGTTTATATGAGATAGGTTGAATTTTTGTGAATATATCTCACCAATCTTCTTTGTAGAAGATTTCTTGTTTGTTTGGTTGTGCTTGTCTCACAGGTACTTTGATGCTTAAAGAAGAGATTATTAAAGACTCATGAAGACATGAAGACATTTTAGTATAGGGACCTCTTTGTAATGTGAGGATGTGAGAATGCAATACACCATAAGATTATTTAAGTGATCATTATATGGTAAGGTTGAGGTTTTGTCATGGAATAGCCAAAGGGGGAGATTATTAGGTTTTAGATTTGTGTTGGCTTGATTCTATAACAAAACTATCTTTCTTTGTAATGTTTAGTTGCTTAGGTTGTTCGTGATTGGATCAAACTTCAAAGAAGAAAAACAACTTCTCATGCAAAACTCGTCTTCAAGAGGAAATGTGCTTACTTGAATACTAATATATAGAGATTTTTCTTCCTCTTGCAAGGCGTTAGTGCACACACACACACACATTGCATAACATTTGTGTCCCTGCAACGTTGTGCTAAATTTGTATAAAACATTCATACACATATTGTTGTATGCACATGCATTAGACTTAATTTACAACTTTTGGTAAAATTTCATGTTCTAGGACTATTTCTAGGAAATGGGATACTTGTGTGTTTGTTTGTGTTTTTATATGGTTGAACTTGAATTTGTTCCAGCTATTTCGATTACTCATTCATTAAGTTTTGATTTCAAAATAGGAAGTTAAGAAACTTTAAGTGTTTTTATCGTACATGGTTTTCGTCCTTGTTTTTCAAGTTGAATTCCATATTTTTTATGAAGTTGTCTTGATGTCTTTTGTAGATGAGGGAGTCCCAGTTCATAATCTGAAAATGGATTCAAAATCGGAGTTCAGAGGCCAGAGAACGGTCTGAGCGAGGGGAGTTAAAAGGGCGAAATAGAGGAGCCAAGCAAATCCCCCAATGGAGGCGCATGGCCTCCACAGGAAAGGCTGCCTTCTGCCCCCGTGGAGGCCACATGCCTCCATGGGAAGCAGAGGTGGCTGAACCCTATTGGTTGATCAAATTCCCTCTCTTCTCTCTCCTTTAAATATCATTGTCCCTCTCTTTTTAAAACATAGGTGTTTAGTGAAAAACTTGTGCTTAATTTTCTCTCAAAATTTTCTCACCTTCCAAACACCATAACTCTCTCAAATCAACTCCGATTTTAGATTTTCAAAAGCGGAAATTGTTGGTCTTGAAGAGAGGAACAAGTATCAAGCTTTTTCAGAGTCAAAAAATGTTCAGATATTTTGTGATGGTCTGATTTCAGTTCGTGAATCATTGTTTGTAAGTGAATCAATTCTCTTTCAATTTTCTTTCATAATCTACTGAATGATTCTTCTTATATGAGTTGAAAGAAATTATTAGAATTATTTTGATTCCAATATTAGGACTTGTTTGATTAAGTTTAAAGATTAGTTTCATTCTCTTCATTGAATATCATTTTTGCTAATCTTAAAGAACATGAATTTGAATCTAGAATATCTTTGTGTATGTGATCTTGATTGTTGGTTTCTAGATTTAATCACATGTTTTAAGAACTAGAAATTCTTGATTGTAATTTCATTTTCTCAAAACCTAGTACTTGTTTTTGTTTTTGTTCGTTGAATATGTTGAGAACTTCAAGTGTTAATTTGTTCAGGTGACCATTAAGAATAGTCCAATCTAAGCAATCAGACGTCCCTGGGTTCGGGTTCCTCTCCTTCTCATTCATATTAATGGTGGAAGTCTTTGCTAGGATCTGGGTGATCCGAATAGCTAAGCGTGGAAGTCTTGTCTAGAGTCGGGGTGACTTGGATAGACAAGCAAGGTGTCTTCCTAGAGACGTGAGGTCTTGGATATATAGTTGGCATAGTAAGTTCACTAGGCCAAGGGTAAAATAGGTTTTGATAGCTTAGAGAGTGAATCTTGTGTTGATTGCCTCTTGAGTGTGTAACTCCTATTTGTCATAGTGAATTGATTTTGCCAGTGGTTGTGGTATCAACCCGTGAATGTTTCCTCATTTTGAGATTTTACCACGTAAAAACATCTTGTGTTGATTTTTGTTTTTATTGTCTTTACTTTCTCTGAACTTGTATTGATTCATCCATTGCTTAATTGTGTTCATATTATTTTTGTTGAATCAATATACTTGTTAAAACCTCCTTGTGAAATTGTCTATCTTATGCATAAAAAGAAATTGACCCCCCCCCTAGGTATATTTGACACTATAATATTAAGGGAATTTCATACCTTATGAACATTTTGGTTTAGAAGAAACTACTCCATCACATTTAAGACTTGGAGAAGTGCAACCTTTCTAAAAAATCAACCAAGCTTGCTCATTACTAGACTTGATATAGTCTTTCATGAGCACCTTTTACAAAACATATATTTTTTTAAACAATTAAAGGAGGACAATCATGACTCGAAAACTCTAGTAATTTACCATAAGTGTATCCTGGGATCTCACTAAGTGCAATCTAGTGACCTGCTATGATAACAAAAGAAAAATATAAACACGGTTAATTTGCCATAAGCTAACCTAGAAAAAAAGGGAGGGTGGGGGGGGGGGGGGGGGGGTGTGTGAATAGGTTAGTACACCTTTTTCACTCCTTTGAAACAAACCAAAAGTTTGTCCCTTTAAGTAGCTTGTATCACACTTTAAAACAATATCAATTTAGTTAAAGATATGCTTGTTCAAACAAAGCCAGTGTAAGCTATAACTTGGATGTGATACAAACTCAATTTATAAATTGACTGTTGCTCATAAAGTTTCAACATATACAAAGTTTATAGGGATATTATTCATTTAGTCCCTATATATTTTTTTGAAATGTCTATTTTTTACTCACTTATCCATTTTTCACTGGATTGGGCCCTATATTTTCTAAAACCACTCATTTTGGTCCTTCTGTGAGTCAAACGTTAGTCAACTTAAACGGTTCTAAGGGTATTTTTGTCTTTAAACATTGATATGCCACTTGTCAACACACAAATAAATAGAAAATGTAAAAAAAATAAAAAACAAAAGATATAATTAAATTTAAAGAATTTTTTTTATTATCGGGACGAGAAATCTCAGTTAACACCCTCGAGACCACTACCACGTAGGTGGTGGCCAAGATTGATCGTATGTGTAGCAATGATTTACAAAATGACAAGGAATAATGATACTATCCATCACCCAAAAGAAAGCAAGAATCTTTTCTTTATTGAACGTGCATGGTACACAAATAAAAATTTCTCTATTTTTGCTCTCAATTCTCTCTAGGATATGGTCGAGTATTTGTCGTATGCCTGTCGAATAATAGTCTCCTCTTTTCTTTTTCTTTCTTTTTATACATAGTTTGGTAGGTTAAGTCAACTGATTCTCCTCTTGATTTTCTCAGTCTCTCCCCTCCTTATCGGGCGGGATTTCTCGTTTAAATGTCATTGACTTTGATTTAATAGCCGATTTGAGAATATCTTGATGGAGATCAATCTGTTGCCTCTTTGGACTCTATTACTTGTGCTGCATATAGGTAATGTTTCCAGATATGATCCGATGTATCTTCGTATCTTCACAGCATGATCCTTTATAGAGTTCTTTGAATATGGCATGGTGTGGTGCATCAACTAGTGAGGTCGATCAGTGTTCCGGCCTCGATATCTGAGAAGTTTCATCCAGCTAGGAGCCAGATCTGGCTTTCCTTGACCTTTTCAGAGCTAGGTGCAGCTTCCCCTGACATTTCGAAGCTAGGTGCGGCCTCCTAGGGACATTCTCCTGTGTCAGCGAGGTATAGGTGAGTCCCTGGAGCATTTATGAGGTGACCTCAACTTCGGGGAACTTCTAGTTTTGGTGATGCGGGCTAGATCTGATCGTTCCGGGCTCTATCCCGGATGTTTCCGGAGCCCGTCCTTGTTCCTGGGGTGGTATCATAGCTCGGCTCTGGATAGGATGGTCTCCTGGTGGAAACTCTCGGGTATGGAGCCAGGTCTGGGAAGTGGAAAATTTTCCTTTGGTCCTTAGCCAATTTTGGCTATTAACAGAAGTCCCCTCTGATTTGAACACCAGACGTTGAGCTTGGGGTTGGGGTCAGATTTTTACTTTATTTGGGAAATCTTCCTCTTTTTACCGTTACCGAAATATTGGGGAAATCTCCTTCTTAGAGTGACGTGATGCGAACAGACTAAATTATCTCTGAATTAATCTGATTGCGTTACGGCAGTCCCCGAGATTTTTTACCGTTACCAGAATCTTGGGGAGATCTCCATCTTAACTGCGTGAGTGATGTGGCGTGAGATGATTAGCCTGCTTCTGAGTTAATCCGGTTACGTTACGGTAATCCCCGAGATTTTTTACCGTTACCAAACGAGTATCTCGTAGCTCGTGCTGTTGCCCTCCTGCCTATATATATACATATATTTCTATTTTTCTCCTCGTCTTCCACACATCTCTCAAACTAAAATTTTTTGCTAAGAAATATTTTCATAGCCTTTCCTCCAAGCTTGCTTTTTTCTTCATTCTTCGTCCTTATTGGCTTTTACTATGTCGAAAACCAGTCGCAATTCAGTTGACTCCATAATTGACGGCGAGGAGGTCATCAGTCTTACTTTGGGGAAACGGGCTAGGAAGAGTTCTGAAGGCGACGATTCCCCGCCCACCTCGCAACGTCGGCGGTCAAGTAGGAATGTATCCATTGGGACTGGGTTCTCCAACCATCCTGACCATCCTTTGGATATCGTCGACGAACATTCTGACAAAGAAGTGTACAGTGACGCTGCGGGGGAGCATCGGGTCTCGGCTCCTGATCCCCTTTTGGAGAGGCTCCCTCCTTATGATTTTCGGGTTGTCCTAGATTCCATCGTCGACCCGGTCTTGATTGACCGCTTGAGGTCAAAGTTTGGCATCCCCGACAGCGTATCCATCTCGGTGCCTCCCAAAAATTACGAGTTCTTCAACCCCCCTAAAGGCGTGCTTCCGATTCATGTGGCCGCTCTCGAGAACGGGGTCAGGCTTCCCCTTCATCTGACTCTTCGGCGAGCTCTTAACGCCATCCAACTCACTCCCCTCCAGTTGACGCCTTGCTTCTGGAGGCTTCTGATTGGTTTGCCTTATACTATGGAGGGAACAATGTCAGATGAGTAAGGTGATAAGGGAGCCGGGTGCAGAGGAGCTGGCCTATCTCTTCTAGATTGGGAGCCTGTCTGGCGCTCCTCGAGGCCAGTTCTATGCCAATGCCAAGAACAAACTCAACTTTGTCATTCCTGGTGCTTCGAAGAAGGACTCCGCTTGGAAAGAAGAATGGATCCTTGCGGGGGATGACTGGGGGAGCTCGATTTTCATTGGAGGGCATGAATTCGAGGTTCCCATGGCTTTTAGTGACAAGCCCTCATGGGACCGGGACTCTCTGCCTTCTGAGTCCGAAGCCATCTTGAAGGCTATTCTAGCCCAGAATTATTTGAACCTGAAGTTCCCTACTGCTGAAGCCTTTGATTCTCGTAGGGTGAACAAATATTTGCGGATCTCAAACGCTATTCCTCGTAAGTGTCACTGAGTTGCTTTGCCTTATTACTTAGCTTGGTTTTAACATTTTCCTTTTTAATCTGCTTAGTCACAGTTTTTGTCGTGGAACCGGCCAGCCGCCACGTCTCACGCTCTCCTCAAGGTAGAGTTTCTCTTCCCTCCACTGGGGTCGAAACTGCTCTTGCTTCATCTATCTCTCCAGCTGGGTCCAAGATGGCTACTCTTGCTTCGCAGGCTTTCTGGGCTTTGAGTAAAGCTCCCTAGGTGGCTGGTCAGGCTGCTTCTGTTCCTTCGGCTGTGGTCGCTAAAGTTGCTACCCCCTCGACTCAAACTCCTGATTCCGCTGCGCTTCCAACAATCAAAGCTTCGGAGGTTTCTGGGAAAGGTGCCGCGAGGGTTCCTTCCAGCCGCTCTCGGCCTCAGTCGAGCTCGGTAGGGCGGGATGAAGTCCTGGAGCAATTCATGTGTCTTGTCCGGGTGGTGGGATCTCCAAGATGGCTTCCATGCCTGTGGACGTCCTTATTACTAAGGGGTCTGCTATTTTAGCTGAGGTAATTGTATTTCCTTCATGCTACTCTTGTTAATTCATTCAGTTTCTAACTCGGGTTCTGTATTTTGTAGGCCTTCAAGTTTAATGTTGCGATGGGCCAGCAGGTAGCCTTCCTCCGCGACCGGGCTGTAAAAGCTGAAGCCAAAGCCGAGAAAGCCAGGGAATTGCTCAAGCAGGCCCAGTCTTTAGTGGAAGAGATGACTTCCAGCCAGAGAAAGGTCGAGGTCGAGATGGCTGAGCTTCGCTGCGATCATGAGAGGATGAAGCAATCTTATGATCAGGAGCGTCTTCAATCTCTCCGGCGGGCTAGACAGCGGGATTCCTGGAGATCTGAGGCTAAAAAGTTGGACCTCGAGAGTCAGTCTCTGATTACTTAGGTGACCAAGCTGCAAGCTGACGCGGAGACCTCCTTCAGCGACAGATATTTCTATGCTTCCTTTCAGGCCGCGGAAGCTCTTCCTCCTCCCTTTGATTTGTCGTCTATTGTAGGCTAGGATAGATAGGAAATAATGCTCAAGGCTGCTGAGCTATCTCTCCATGAAAGGCGACAAGGTGGTCCCTTCGAGCCAAGCAGGTGCTGGGAAATAGCCCGCCCAAACAGATCCTCCATTTCCTCTTCCTACCCTTACTACCTCAGGTCCCGGGGAGTCTTCCAGTAAAGTGTTGTCCTCTCGATCCGAGGAGGACCAGTCGGGAGCTGGTGAAGAGGTTAAGAGCCCATCTGAGGATCCTCCTTTAACAGAGATGGAGGTTGACAAGAGCCAGACGGGGTCCATGGCTGCCCTTCTTGATGCGGATATCCCGCCTGAGGTTATGGACGTGATTAATGAGGTTTTGGAGGAAGATCCTGCTGATCAACCGATAGAGCCTCTAAATGGAGGAGCGGTCGGCGAGGATAACCAAGATGGACAGCTATCTGTTGAGGGGGTTGATGGCGAAGATCAGCAAGGAGAAAGGCCAGCGGAGGAGAGTCAAGAGAGTCCCAAAGCTTGACGCAGTTCATCTTGACTTGTTTTTGTTTGCCCGGAAAAAAAGGGGTGGGCATCCCGTTTTGGCCTTATTAGCTTTTTTTTTATAGCCCGAGCTCGGGGGTTGGGCTCCCCGTTTGGTGGATGTAGCCTTATCGGGGGATAGGATCCCCTTGTTCTTAATGAGAAATCGAATCGCTTTTGAGAACTCTTGTTTCATTTCTGGTTTTGAATAGGGACCAAAATGGCATTTGTAGTAACAATTAAGACTCGTGTAGGGGATTATGATGATTTTGATCCTGCACATGAAAACAAACATTATATATATATATATATATATATTGGGTGATAGCCCGACCGAGGCATTAGGAGGGCTACTTAGCTATTTCCCGGTCTCGAGATCTGGAGGGCAACTATGCTCTTACACTCAGACCCTTCTTGGGGGTGGTAGCCCGACCAAGGCATCAAGAGGGCTACTTAGCTATTTCATGGTCTCGAGATCTGGAGGGCAACTATGCTCTTACACTCAGACCCTTCTTGGGGGTGGTAGCCCGACCAAGGCATCAGGAGGGCTACTTAGCTATTTCCTGGTCTCGAGGTCTGGAGGGCAACTATGCTCTTACACTCAGACCCTTCTTGGGGGTGGTAGCCAGACCAAGGCATCAGGAGGGCTACTTAGCTATTTCCTGGTCTCGAGGTCTGGAGGGCATTCTCTTACACTCAGACCCTTCTTAGGGGTGGTAGCCTGACCAAGGCATCAGGAGGGCTACTTAGCTATTTCCTAGTCTCGAAGTGTTTATGTTAAGTTTCCCACACAAGGGTATAGTCACTAATGTTGAACATAGTTGGAGACAAAGATGGAAGAGAAAAGGAAAATGACTTTATTGATGATCGGGATGTAGTACATCTTTATTAGGGTCTGTAATGAAAGCTAAATGGGGGTAGTCTGCTTGAGAATTCCCTTCAAGGGTAGAATTTCCTCAAATGGTCTGCATTCCAAGTATGGTCGATGGATCGTCCATCCATGTCTTCGAGTTTATAAGCTTCATTGCGAACAACTAGCTTTATCAAATATGGCCCTTCCCAATTGGGACTTAAGACTCCATCCGACCTTTTCCGAGTGTTCCGGGTCATTTTCCTAAGTACCAGATCCCCTTCTTTGAATTCCCGGGCTCTGACCTCTTGGTTGTGTAAGTTCCTCATATTTTGATTGGCTTATTTCGTTGACAAACCACATTGGGGATTATTCTATGTAAGGATAATTTAGGCCTCCTGAGTGTGTTCAAGCTTCAAGGACATCATCTCTCTCAAACAGCACTTCAAAGGTATCTCACTAGTTTAACTTTCTTTGAAGAGATCTAGTTGCACACACTCACTTGCATGCATTATTGTTCCTATCTTCATGTAATTGAATGATGTATTGTATGCCACTTTTCACACTCCACACTTGCACTGATTGCACATCACTTAGTGTGTTGAGTTTGCCTCGAAAAGAGAAATTTTTCTTTTAGCGCGGCCCAGACCGCTTGGCAAGACATGCTTGCACCGCGGCATACAGAGCGGTATACCTCAGCAGGGTCATGCTTCATATACCGCTTCATGTACACTTGCACGCATAGCGACCCAAGTCAGGGTGTTGTCCAGTGGGCCTTTGTTGCCCATACCGCGGCCTGTGCACCTGCATGCACAGCGCCCTGCACCGCGTTGTTGTCCAAACAGTGCACTGCTGTGTGTACCGCGGTCTGGACACTTGCCTGCGACGCGGTCCATCTAGCGGTATTGACGGGATTTTGTGCCCTAAGTTCAAAACGACGCTGTTTTAGCTAGGGCTCCCTTATATATACTCTATCTTCTTCCTTGCTCGTTTTCATGAGTTCAAGAAGCCATTTTTTATAGGCCAAGCTTCCCTTAGAGAGAGAAACTCCCAAGAACTCATCTTTACTCAACCAAACACAAATCCATGTGCATATAACATCTTTAAGCATCATCTCATCATGGATTCTTTTTGCTTTCATTGACTAGGTAACTTGAACATGCCCTAAATCTCATTGTATTTATTTATGTTCTTGTTTGCCTAGGGTTAGCTCTTTTATGTGATTTTATTGCATATCTTTATGTTTATTGGCATTTATAACATGTTTGAGTTGTTGTTTGTTGGTTGAGAGCCTTGTTCATTAATAGCTAGCATTTATGACCATTTTACCCTTCTAGCTAAATCTTCATGCATTTGCATTTAGATATTGATATCTAGGATTTGCATTTATTGACATCCTTAAATCCTTAGATAAGCATTTAGTGTTGCCTAGCATTAATTGCATGCTTTAATATCTTTTACATATTCACATAGGTTGTTTAACCTCTTTATTGATTGTTAAGCTTTGTGACTAAGTGGGTTAGTGCACAAGCTTGTGGTCTAGAATCACTATTAAAGGCCCGTTGGGTAGAGTGAAAGGGTTAGTGACCAAGTAGGTGTGACTTGAGGTCAACCTAGGTTGTAAACTTTCGTTCAAATAGTGGATTTGAGGACCGTATGTGGCTAGAAGGATAGCCCGTGAGTTTTTGCCCAGTTGGAGGGTTTCTCACGTAAATCAATCCTCGTATTTTTATTGTTTTCCGCATATTTATATTGGATTGATTGATTGCTAATATGGGGCAGGATTATTAAAATTGATTAAGTCAAAAAGTTGGTAATAAATCAACTAAAACCTATTCACCCCCCCCCCCCCCCCCCCTCTAGGTTGTATTAGACACACTTTGTGTATTTTCAATTGGTATCAGAGCGGGTTCCTAGATACACTTAGGTGATCCTTGCTCTTTGTGTGTCTTGGATTTTGTTTGTTTTTGTTGCATCATAAACATTCATCTTATTCATACCCAAAGACTATGAGTGGGAACAGAAGTGGTAATGAGGGAGCCTCTAGCACAAGACCCCCTTTGCTCACCGAAGTAAACTATGCCTCTTGGAAAGGCAAGATGGAGTCTTACATTTTCCAAATAAATGACCGAGCATGGATGGCAATTGAAGATGGCTACACTCTTCCAGAAAAGACTCTTGAAGACGAAAGTGTAGTTCCCAAGCCAAAGTCGGAATGGTCAACTCAAGAGTTTGAAGCATCCAAGTGGAACAACAAGGCTATGCATGCTATTCTTTGTGCAATGGATGACAATCAGTACAAATTGATCCAAACAACAAGAATTGCAAAAGAGGCATGGGAGATTCTAGAGACGGCTCATGAGGGAACCGAGGTGGTCAAGGACTCCAAGCTTCAAGTCCTCCAAACACAATTCGAGCAAATTAGGATGGAGGAGGATGAGTGCTTCAACGACTTTCAAGTGAAGTTGATAGACATAGTCAATCAGAGCCATCAACTTGGTGATCCCTATTCGGATAGAAGGATCAAGCAAAAAATTATGAGGTCGCTTCCAGCAAGATTTGAGTCAAAAGTGACGGCTCTTGAGGAGAATAGTGACTACAAGAATATGAAGCCAAGTGAAGTTATTGGAAGGCTTCTAGCATATGAGTCTAGATGGACTCCCACACCTACACCTCAAAAGAAGCAAAAGAGTATTGCTCTGAAGACTTCTAAGGTTGAGAAGGAGGAAGAAGACTCAGATGAAGAAATGGCCCTCATGGTGAAAAGATTCAAGAAGTTCATCAATTTTGAGAAGAGGGGATTTGGATCCAAAGGAAAGGAAATAAAGAAGAAGACTCCTTTCAAGAAGTTTGAGTCAAGTGAAGACAAGCCCACAAGAAAAGGGATTCAATGCTTCGAATGTAGAGGTTTCGGACACATCTCCACGGATTGTGGAAATTTGAAAAACAAGAAGAAAGGAAAGGCCATGGCCGCCACGTGGAGCGATGGTGATGACTTGGAAGAAGAAGGAGAATCCTCAGATGATGAGGATCATGTGGCAAACTTTATTGCCTTCGCATCTTCTCTCAAGAGTAAAGAAGCAATAGATGATGAAGAGGTAGAGAAACAAAGTGAAGATGACTCTAGCGATGGTGACTCTTCATCCCATTCAACAAATATGGATGTAGGAGGAATGGATCTTGATGGCTTCATTGAGCATTTTCAAAGCTCAAGATTGAAGATGAAGAAAGAGATTCAAAGGCTAAAAGGAGAGAATCTCAAGCTATCCACCGAAGCTACTCACTTAAATAAAGAAGTGAAGATAGCCAAAAGGAATGAGGAATTGATGGAAAAGAAGCTTGAAGAAGATAGAGAGATCATTGCTAAGATGACTTCAAGCACGAATAAACTTGACCACATGTTGGGAGTTGGAAAGAGGCCAAGTGATAAGAAAGGTCTTGGCTATGAAGATGACAAGGAGACCTCATCCTCAAGCAAGATTGTGTTTGTCAAGAGTTTGGATAACAAAGAGCCTCCACCCCTACAACATCCTAGGAAGAAGATCGAACTAGGAGAGTGCTCTAAAGATTCTCAAGTCAAGGTAGCACAAGGGAAACAAGCTCAAGCTCAATCAACAAGGGTGCATCAAGCAAGTTTCCCTCAACCCAAATACCATCAAGCCAAGAAGCAATTCATGCAAGGTCAATCAAGGAAGCAATTCATTCCAACTCAACAACAAAGAAGGAAAGAACCAATCCAACACCAAAGACAAGCTCAAATGCGTGGAAAAGCCCCTTTGTACTCACAAGGGCATGGTATGTCTTCTTATTTTATTCCCACTTGTCACTTTTGTGGTGTTGATGGTCACATTAGACCTAATTGCTTCAAATACATTGAAATGTGTAGAATCAAGAGCATGATTGAAAGAAATAGAGCTAGAGCTAAAATGCATGTTCCTAGGAAATCTAGAGCCAATTTGCATGATCCTAGGAAATCTAGAGCCAATGTGACTAATACCACTAGGAATGAGAACATTACACCTAGGTGGATTAGAAGGGATAACTATTCTTGCTATGTGGCTCAAATTGCCTTGAAGGCAAATGCCTCTAACACTTGGTATTTGGATAGTGGGTGTTCTAGGCATATGACGGGGAACAAGAGCTTTTTTAAATCCCTTGTCTTGGAGGATGGAGGATTTGTCACCTTTGGTGATGGATCTAGAAAGAAAGTCATATGGAAAGGAACCATTTCCATTCCCGATTTACCCTCCTTGTCCAATGTTTTACTTGTTGATGGCTTGCAAGCCAATCTTATAAGCATTTCTCATCTTAACGATGATGGACTCTCTGTCTTGTTTAAGAAAATGATTGCTCTATTTTAATGCCAAATGGACAAACCTTGCTAAAAGGAAAGAGATCTAGTGACAATTGCTATTATCTTGAAGCTAGTGCTATCTCTTGCAATATGTCCAAATGTGAGGAAATTGAGTTATGGCATCAAAGACTTGGCCACATGAACTATCGAGATTTGAGGATCTTAGATAAGTTCAAGGTTGTGCGTGGCCTCCTTAAGCTTGGGAAGAAAGTCGATGGCGTTTGTGGACCTTGTCAACAAGGGAAACAAACCAAAAGTATGCACAAGAAAGGCAAGTATCTCACCACCAAGGAGCCATTAGAGCTTCTACATATGGACCTTATGGGTCCCGTGCAAACTGAGAGTCTCGGTGGCAAGAGATACATTTTTGTTTGTGTTGATGATTTTTCTAGATTTACATGGACATATTTTCTTAGAGAAAAATCTGAAACATTTGAAAATTTTAAAATGCTTTGCACTAAAATTCAAAATGAAAAGAACTCACACATTAAAAGCATTAAAAGAATTAGGAGTGACCATGGGAGGGAATTTGAAAATGCTTGTTTTGAAAGCTATTGCAATAGCTTAGGCATTTCCCATGAGTTTTCGGCTCCTAGAACTCCTCAACAAAATGGGGTTGTTGAGAGGAAGAATAGGGTCCTTCAAGAGATGGGCCGTGTGATGTTGCTTAGCAACAATATCCCTAGGAACATTTGGGCCGAGGCCGTTAATACGGCTTGCTACATAGGAAATAGAGTCTTCCTGAGGCCCGGTACTAGGCAAACCTCCTATGAATTATGGAAGGGTAGGAAGCCAAATGTTAGCTACTTCCACTCATTTGGGAGCAAAAGCTACATTCTAAATGATCGAGATCAACTTGGCAAGTTTGATGCCAAGAGTGATGAGGGGATTTTTATTGGCTATGCCCTTAATAGTAAGGCCTATAGAGTTTTCAATTTAAAAACTCGGAGTGTCATGGAATCATCTAATGTTGTCATAGATGATTGTAGGCCTAAGACTAGAGACCATGATGAGGAGGTCATTGTGCTTGATTATCCTTTCTTGGAGAAGAATGGTAAGACTTCAATTAATGTGAAGTCAAGTCTTGATGAAGAGGTCATCCAACCTCTTGATAGAGATCCATCTTTGGACTCTAAAGAACCCGCTCCATGGGTTAGACATCTCCACAATAAGAATGACATTCTTGGAGATATGAATGAGGGTGTTAGGACTAGGCGTCAAATAGCTAATCAAATTAGCTATACTTGTTACACCTCTCAAATTGAACCCAAAAAGGTTGATGAAGCCTTGAATGATGAGTTTTGGGTTCTTGCCATGCAAGAAGAGCTAAACCAATTTGAAAGAAATGAGGTTTGGACTCTTGTTCCTAGACCCAAGGATACTAATGTCATAGGCACCAAATGGGTATATAGGAACAAGTCGGATGAGAATGGCAACATTGTGCTCAACAAGGCTAGACTTGTAGCACAAGGATACTCTCAAATTGAGGGTATTGACTTTGAGGAGACTTTTGCTCCGGTTGCCCGTCTTGAGTCCATAAGGCTTCTTTTGTCCATATCATGTGTGCACAAGTTCAAATTGCATCAAATGGATGTTAAGAGTGCCTTCCTCAATGGTTTCTTGCATGAGGAAGTGTTTGTTGAGCAACCCAAGGGGTTTGTGGATCCACACCACCTCAATCATGTCTATAGCCTCAAGAAGGCTTTATATGGGTTGAAACAAGCACCTAGGGCTTGGTATGAGCGCCTCACTCAATTTCTTGTTGACAATGACTACACTAGGGGTAGTGTTGACAAAACTTTATTCATCAAGAGGAACAAAGATGAGCTTTTCATAGCTCAAATTTATGTTGATGATATTGTTTTTGGCTCTACCAACAAATCCAAAGTCCAACAATTTGTTGATGTCATGTCTCATGAGTTTGAGATGAGTCTTGCTGGGGAGCTCAATTACTTCCTAGGTTTGCAAATCAAGCAATTGCATAATGGGATTTTCATATCCCAAGCTAAGTATGCTAAGAACCTGGTGAAGAAGTTTGGCCTTGAGAATGCCAAACATTGTGACACACCCATGAGTACCACCTTGAAACTAAGCAAGGATGCTAGTGGCAAGAGTGTGGAACAAAGTCTTTATCATGGCATGATTGGTAGCTTGCTTTACTTGACCGCAAGTAGGCCCGATATAGCCTTTAGTATGGGTGTGTGTGCTAGGTACCAAGCGGATCCCAAGGAATCCCATCTCTCCTCCGTGAAGAGAATCATTCGATATGTGAATGGGACATCCAACTATGGGATATGGTACTCTTTTGACACTAATGCTAGCTTAGTTGGCTTTAGTGATGCGGATTGGGCAGGAAATTGTGATGATAGGAAAAGTACATCGGGCGGTTGCTTCTTCCTAGGTAACAACTTGGTCTCATGGTTTTGCAAGAAGCAAAATTCCATCTCTCTATCCACAGCTGAAGCGGAATACATAGCCGTCGGGAGTGCTTGCACACAACTTCTTTGGATGAAACAAATGCTTGTGGATTACGGCTTTGATCAAGGTATTCTTACCCTTTATTGTGATAACATGAGTGCAATTAACATTTCAAAGAATCCGGTTCAGCACTCTAGAACAAAGCATATAGACATTAGGCATCATTTCATTAGAGAACTAGTTGAAAATAAATGCATTGCACTTGAGCACGTGGGCACAAATGATCAACTAACGGATTTATTTACAAAGCCCTTAGACTCAACTAGGTTCAACTCTCTTAGCAGGTCTATTGGGATTTGTCATATGCCTTGATGAGTTTTGGTGATTGACCCCTTGTGGGGAACTCAAGCAAAGAGAGCAACCTTGCATGTTGGAATAAGCAAAAACTTGATCAACTTTATGCTTCTTTATTAATTGCTTGAGTATTCTTGGTTGTGCTTATATATATTCTTATATGGCTTTTTATTTAATAAGTGTGCCTTGCTTGATTTGTAATCCATGTCACCTCTATGTTCAAACATGCATTTTTGGATTAGGAGAATTGATTGGGAAGTACATTTGAATGACCTAAAATTTATCTCCATGACATGTGAACTTGATTTTGTCATGCTCAAAATGATATGCATGAAATATGTTTTGATTGCTTGAATGCAAATATGTGTGTATGCAAATGAGAAGACTAATCAATAAGGATCTTGTATCCACGTAATCAATAAGGATTTTATATCCAAATTAGTCTTCTCTCTCTTCTTAATTGTTAATCAAGACTACTATCATATGGACAAGTATCCGGAAAAATCTAAAAGGATCTCTTGATCCAATGTCTTGACTTGCTTTTAAGAATTGATATAGTTTTGTGTGCGTTGAAATTTCTTTTCAAAATACTATATCATGTTTCACTATGGCAAAAGGGTGCAAATTGGTTTGAATTCTTTTGGAACCTTTTTTTGATGTTCTCCTTGCCAAATACCATTTGCTTGAACCATGATGCTACATGTCTTACATCCAAAGCAACTAAGTCACATATTTTCTTCTAAACAATAAACCCTCAATGATTCTCTCTCAATTAATTACGTTGCATAAAGTTGTTGTATATGATTATGCACTTGTCTTGCAAATAGCTCTCTTTGCTAAAGTGACCCGGTTGGGGAATACTCTTTTGCCTATCTCATGACAAAAAGGGGGAGTAATGTGGTTTTTTATTTAAGGGGGTTGCATATTTGGAGAGATTGTCCCGTTGAGGGGGAGTAACCTATATAGGGGGAGCATTTGCATGTTGCATGTTGTAGTTTTCTTTTATTATGCAAATTGCTCTTATTTATTTATCTCTCTTGATCACCTCACATGCACTTGTCTTGGAAAGTGTAGTCTCATTGTTTTGTAGGGAAGGTGGCTATTCTACAAGAGCTTGAAGTTTTGAAGACCTAGTATCTAGGTATCTTTTTGTAATGCAGAATATCTTTTTGTTGACCTTTAGTTTTTACTTTTTGTGAGGATGATTTGTGAGTGGTGGTTTTGTCACGAAATAGCCAAAGGGGGAGATTGTAAGTTACTCATATTTTGATTGGCTTATTTCGTTGACAAACCACATTGGGGATTATTCTTTGTAAGGGTAATTTAGGCCTCCTGAATGTGTTCAAGCTTCAAGGACATCATCTCTCTCAAAGAGCACTTCAAAGGTATCTCACTAGTTTAACTTTCTTTGAAGAGA
This sequence comes from Dipteronia sinensis, assembly GCA_033220585.1. NCBI lineage: Eukaryota > Viridiplantae > Streptophyta > Magnoliopsida > Sapindales > Sapindaceae > Dipteronia > Dipteronia sinensis. Next base: position 26,874,010 of record CM065642.1, read on the forward strand.
TCTAGTTGCACACACTCACTTGCATGCATTATTGTTCCTATCTTCATGTAATTGAATGATGTATTGTATGCCACTTTTCACACTCCACACTTGCACTGATTGCACATCACTTAGTGTGTTGAGTTTGCCTCGAAAAGAGAAATTCTTCTCTTAGCGCGGCCCAGACCGCTTGGCAAGACATGCTTGCACCGCGGCATACAGAGCGGTATACCTCAGCAGGGTCATGCTTCCTATACCGCTTCCTGTACACTTGCACGCATAGCGACCCAAGTCGCGGTGTTGTCCAGTAGGCCTCTGTTGCCCATACCGCGGCCTGTGCACCTGCATGCACAGCGCCCTGCACCGCGTTGTTGTCCAGACGGTGCAATGCTGTGTGTACCGCGGTCTGGACACTTGCCTGCGACGCGGTCCATCTAGCGGTATTGACGGGATTTTATGCCCTTAGTTCAAAACGACGTTGTTTTAGCTAGGGCTCCCTTATATATACTCTATCTTCTTCCTTGCTCGTTTTCATGAGTTCAAGAAGCCATTTTTTATAGGCCAAGCTTCCCTTAGAGAGAGAAACTCCCAAGAACTCATCTTTACTCAACCAAACACAAATCCATGTGCATCTAACATCTTTAAGCATCATCTCATCATGGATTCTTTTGCTTTCATTGACTAGGTAACTTGAACATGCCCTAAATCTCATTGTATTTATTTATGTTCTTGTTTGCCTAGGGTTAGCTCTTTTATGTGATTTTATTGCTTATCTTTATGTTTATTGGCATTTATAACATGTTTGAGTTGTTGTTTGTTGGTTGAGAGCCTTGTCATTAATAGCTAGCATTTAGGACCATTTTACCCTTCTAGCTAAATCTTCATGCATTTGCATTTAGATATTGATATCTAGGATTTGCATTTATTGACATCCTTAAATCCTTAGATAAGCATTTAGTGTTGCCTAGCATTAATTGCATGCTTTAATATCTTTTACATATTCACATAGGTTGTTTAACCTCTTCATTGATTGTTAAGCTTTGTGACTAAGTGGGTTAGTGCACAAGCTTGTGGTCTAGAATCACTATTAAAGGCCCGTTGGGTAGAGTGAAAGGGTTAGTGACCAAGTAGGTGTGACTTGAGGTCAACCTAGGTTGTAAACTTTCGTTCAAATAGTGGATTTGAGGACCGTATGTGGCTAGAAGGATAGCCCGTGAGTTTTTACCCAGTTTGAGGGTTTCTCACGTAAATCAATCCTCGTGTTTTTATTGTTTTCCACATATTTATATTGGATTGATTGATTGCTAATATGGGGCAGGATTATTAAAAATTGATTAAGTTGAAAAGTTGGTAATAAATCAACTAAAACCTATTCACCCCCCCCCCCCCCCCCTCTAGGTTGTATTAGACACACTTTGTGTATTTTCAGGTTGAAGTATCTAGCGATCTTGCTCTGGTAGATCGGTACTTTCTCTGCTACCCGATCTTGTTTTTCTTCAAAGAGGTCTAGATTAGCCCGGAGCTTGACTTCGTTACTTTCGGGCTCAAAGTGTTGTACCCTGAACGAGGTTAATTTATGATCGATGGGGAGGACTGCTTCAACCCCGAAAGCCAGAGAGTAAGGTGTCTCCCCCGTAGATGTTCTCTTTGTAGTCCGGTATGCCCAGAGGACTTCTAGCAGCTCTTCGGCCCATTTACCTTTCTTCTGCTGTAGCTTCTTTTTCAGAAGTTTCTTGATAGTCTTGTTGGTGGATTCTACCTGCCCGTTAGTCTGGGGATGAGCCACTGAAACGAGCCTGAGGTCGATCCCCAATCCCTTGCAGAAGTCTTTGAATCGGGCGTTGTCGAATTGCTTCCCTAGGTCGGCTATAATGATGAGAGGGGTCCGAAATCTGCATACCACGTTAGTCTTGATGAACTTGGTTGTATTCTTTTCTGATATTCGAGAAAGAGGTCCTGCCTCGACCCATCTTGTGAAGTAGTCGATAGCCACGATAGCATGTTTCATCTGTCCGGGAGCGGTAGGGAGTGGCCCAATTAGGTCGATTCCCCACATGGCAAAAGGGTAAGGTGAACTGAGGGACGACAGTCGCTCTGGTGGCTGGTGGTTCAAGTTTGAAGTTCTTTGACAAGGTTCGCAAGATTGCACAAAACTCTTTGCGTCTTGGTGGATGGTCGGCCAATAGTACCGCACACGAAGCACCTGATAGGCTAGAGCTTCCCCACCTATGTGGTTCCCACAGTCCCCAGAGTGGACCTCTCTCAATGCCCACTTAGCATCATCGGGATGCAAGCACCTAAGTAAGGGGAGGGATCTGCCCCTCCTGTAGAGGTACCCGTCCACCATACAGTATCGGACTGAGAGTCTCTTGATTCTTCGGGCTTGGTTGGGCCCTTCGGGAAGCTCTCCTTCAACGAGGTAGGCGACGATTGGGTCCATCCAGCAAGGCAGGTGATCCAGGGAACAAATTTCTCCATTTGTGGCTATGCTTGGTTAGGTGATTACTTGGAGGGGAATTCCCCGTGGTAGGGAGTGGCCTCCGTTCGCTGCTATATTAGCCAGAACATTTGCTGCGATGGTTTTGGTGTCGAGGCACCTGATCGATCTTGAGTCCCTTAAATTTTCTTTTTAACAGCTGAGCTAGCTTTAGGTAGGCAGCCATATTATCTCCATTTGCCTGGTAGACCCCAGTCACCTGGTTTACAACAAGCAATGAATCGCTCTTGATTTGTAGATAGTCGGCCTTTAGTTCAATGGCTACCTTCATCCCGGCTAGGAGGGCTTCATATTCCGCTTCCTTATTGGTAGCTTTAAACTCGAATCTGAAACAGTGACAGAATTCGGTGCCATCCGGATCTATTAAAACTATGCCAGCTCCTCCCCCGGCTTGCCCGGATGCTCCATCTGCAAAGAAAGTCCATGGCTTGCAGCCTTCCGACCAATTGTCGACCTCAGATATCTTCTCAGGGACCTCATTTGATACTGAGGGATCATCTTGATCTGGGATCGCTGAGAATTCTGCCACGAAGTCAGGCCAAAGCCTGTGCCTTAATCGTAGTCTGGGGCTTATACTTTAGGTCGAACTGAGTAAGCTCTAGGGCCCATAAGACTAGCCTTCCAGACACGCCTGGTCTTTACAAGAATTGGCGGAGGGGTTGGTCCGTCACCACTGCTATTGTGTGAGCTTGAAAATAGGGACGGAGTTTCCTCGATAGTATACGGGTCTTTGAAAACCGTCGCTACAATCCTTGGCCAAAGCCCCGCTTACTGCAGTTTCTGATACGGCCAGGTAGATCTGCAACTCATCTCCGAGAACCGGCTTGACTAACAATGGGGGGCTTGTTAGGTATTCTTTCAAAGCTTGAAAAGCCTGTTCACTCTCCTGGCTCCACTTCATGTTTTTCCCTTGTTTGATAGCCTTGAAGAAAGGGAGACATTTATCGGTGGAGCGAGAAATAAACCTGTTGAGTGCCGCCACCCGTCCAGTCAGAATCTGTACTTGCTTGAGCGAGGCTGGGGATTCCAGGTCCAAGATAGCTTTGATTTTTTTTGGGTTGGCTTTTATACCTCTCTCATGAACTATGAAGCCTAGAAACTTCCCCGCCGTTACCCCAAAGGCACATTTGGAGGGGTTCAAGCGCATCTGGTTTTTCTTCAGTATGAGGAAGGTTTTGCGAAGGTCTTCCTGATGTCCTTTTGCGGTTGGGGATTTCATGATCATGTCATCAATATATACTTCCATCGTCCTTCCTATCTCGGGCTTGAACAGTTTGTTAACCAGCCGCTGGTATGTGGCCCTCACATTCTTCAAACCAAACGGCATCACCTTGTAGCAGTATAAGCCTTGCCCAGTAATGAAACTGGTTTTATCTTGGTCAGCCGGGTGCATTTTAATTTGGTTGTATCCTGAGAATGCGTTCATAAAACTCAAAAGTTTATTTTTGGACGTGGAGTCAACCAGCTGGTCGATCTTTGGTAAAGGAAAACTGTCTTTCGAAAAAGCCCGGTTGAGGTCGGTGTAATCGACACACATACGCCACTTCCCATTCGCCTTCGTAACCATGACCACGTTGGCGATCCATTCCAGGTAACGTACTTCTCTGATGAACCCTGCTTTGATCAATTTATCAACCTCCTCCTGCACCGCAGTGTTCCTATCAGCGTTGAAGTGACGCCTCTTCTGCTTGACGGGCTTGACTGTTGGATCTACCTCTAGTCGGTAGGCGGCCAATGATGCCGGGATTCCTGGCATTTCATCATGGTTCCAGGCGAAGATGTCGCTGAGCTCCCTGAGAAGGTCAATTAGTCCTCTTTTTACTTCTGGATCAAGGGTGGCTCTGACCTTGATGACCTTGGAGGGATCGTCCTTTCTGATGGGTATCTCTTCTAGTTTATCTACGGATTGCCTGCTGGCCCATTCCTTACTCAGTTCTTCCTTGTAAGGCATAATAGGTTCGCTCTCCGGATGCCCAGGATGTTCTGCGGGCTCCTTCTCCTCCTGGATTATCCGGGATGTATCCATGTCTTCCTGGATTAATGTCACTTGTACACACTGTTTCGCTAGGGCTACAGGATTGGCAGATACTGCATAGCATTTCCTGGCTACCTGCTGGTCCCCGCGTACCTCTTCTACTTTGGTTCCAACCGGGAATTTCAGGACGTTGTGGTATATGGATAAGACTCCCTTTAAGGAGGACAGGAAAGGTCTCCCTAGGATGGCGTTGTAGGCCGTCGGGGTGTCCACCACAACAAAGTTGGTCATAACATTCTGTTGGAGAGGGGTGATTCCGATGATTACTAGGAGAATCATCGACCCTACTGGTATGATCGAATCTTCAGTGAAACCGTAAAGCGGAGTGGTACAGCTGTTGTAACAACGTTGCTTCAGGTTCAAATTTTCCAGGGTATCCTTGAAGAGGATATCTACACTGCTACTTGTATTCACGAGCACGCGATGGACCAGGCAGTTGGCGATATGTATCGTGATTACCATGGGATAATCATGAGATTGCACAGTGTTGAAGACATCTGCTTCGGTGAAGACGATCTGCGCTGACTGAGAGGGCTCTGTCGGGCTCAGGCTAACTTCGAAGATCCTCCGGCTCTCTCCGATGCAAGGAATCTTTCTTGCGTGGTTTTTTCGGGAGTTATTGGAAACGCCAGCCAGTGTAGGACCTCCGCTGATAGTGTGTATCACTTGGATCTGTTGCATTAAGTCAGCCCGTTCCCCTTTCCTCTTTTCTGCGTCTTCACGAATTTTAGCTTGTACATCCCTTCCAGTCCTAATGTTATCTCTGACTTGTTGTAAGAACTCAATCAGGCATCCTCCCCTTATCAGGGATTCAATCTGGTTGCGCAAATTATAGCACTCTGAGGTGTTGTGGCCCATGTCTACGTGGAAGTCGCAGTACTTGTACCGGTTTCTCCTGTCAGCTGGGGCCTTCATGGGAGCCGGCTTTTAGAGCAGCCCTTTATCTCTTATGGCAAGGTAGACTGTTTCCCTAGAAGCATTCAAAGGGGTGTAGTAGTCATACCCTTTTTCCCCCTGCATTACTGGAGCCACGGTCCTGGGAGGCGGCGAAGCCTGGGAGGGGTTCGTTTTGCTGGATATCGTTCTTGCCTATGTAGAGGAGCAGGGATGCGATAGGTCGACCTGTTGGGAGGTTTATTCTGAGTTTTCTGTACTGGCTCAAATTTGGGGGCTTCTTTCTTCAGACGTTTTGCCGTTCTCATGTCGTCGTGTTCCATCTTGACCTTGAGTTGTTCGTCGATCTCGACCTGCTAAAGTGCCCGGTTGTAGGCCTCCTGGTAAGTCTCGGGAGGTTTCTTGGCTAAGGAACGAAAAAGCTTTCCTGCCCATAGGTTCCGCCTGAAGTTGGCGAGGGTTTCTTTTTCGGTGATAACTCTCATTTGTATGACCTCCTTGTGAAATCATTCCACGTACGACCGAAGAGTCTCACTCCGTTCCTGAATCACATATTGGAGGTGTATGGGGTCTTTCGGACGAGGTTTGACCCTTTGGAATTGTGAACAAAAATCTGTTGATAATTTCGTGAAAGAATCCACGCTGCCAACGGGCAGTTTCCTGAACCAGGTTTTCGCGTAGTCGGTTAGGGTCGTTGGAAACATTCTGCACATAGCTGCTCTAGTAGTGTTCTGGACCTCCATCTGTTGAACGAAGCTCTCTAGGTGGCTTAGAGGATCTTCCGTTCCGGAGAACTTATCTGCTGGCATTTTGAATTTTTGGGGGAACTCTGCTTCCCGGATCCTCTTAGTGAAGGGAGCGTTCATCTCGCTCAGGGGATCCTTTTTGTCCTCCTTATTCTTTCCCTTTCTTATCTGATGGACCTCTTTTTGTAGCTTTGCCAACTGATCCCTCAGTCACTTGTTCCCAGGCCTCTTTGAGTTAACCTCAGATTCTTCACTATCGAGTATTTCCGATGAACTGGCAATTTCTATCCGGTCCTCCTCCTGGATAGGATTCATTCGGGGAGTTTGTCTACTTTCCTCCTCTAGCGCCCGGGCGGTCCTCTTAGATGTAGTTGGATGAGATAGCTCTCATGGCTTTCGGGTAAAAGCATCTGCGGCGGACTTAACTCGCCTGGGTTGATATTGTAAAGGTCTTTTAGGAACTGGGGGCATGGGTCCCAGCCTTTCCCGGATCGAACGTTGGGGCCCTGACCTATCTCGAGCCAGCTCTGGAAGAGGAGGTCCTAGGCGATCGAAAGCAGGTGGCCTAGCTCCGAGCCTGCTCGGCTCTCCCTGATCATTCAGGTTGGTTGGCTGGATTGTGATGCCTTCAGCGAGCAGGCGGACGCGGATGGACTCTACGAAGGCCGCCGCTTGTTGGTCGAGCGCGGCCTGGCTCACTATAGGGTGGCCAGCAGCCCGCGCATTGGTTGTTTGGACCGGAGCCTGACTACTATATCCTGACTTTCTCCCCTTTCTTGGGGCCTTTCGTGTTAGCCTCGCCGGAGGTTGCTCCGAAACTCTATGTTGGCCTTGGGAGGAGCGGAGCCTTATAGTTCCTGTAAAACAACGAAAATGTAAATGCAAATAATTGGTTAATTGGGTGTAAGGTCGTTCCCCAAAGACGGCTCCAGAGAGTGTTAACGAAAATTTTGCTCGAGACGAGAAATCTCAGTTAACACCCTCGAGACCACCACCACGTAGGTGGTGGCCAAGATTGATCCTATGTGTAGCAATGATTTACAAAATGACAAGGAATAATGATACAATTCATCACCCAAAAGAAAACAAGAATCTTTTCTTTAATGAACGTGCATGGTACACAAATACAAATTTCTCTATTTTTGCTCTCAATTCTCTATAGGGTATGGTCGAGTATTTGTCGTATGCTTGTCGAATAGTAGTCTCCTCTTTTCTTTTTCTTTCTTTTTATACATAGTTTGGTAGTGTTAATAGCCAAAATTGGCTAAGGACCAAAGGGAAATTTTCCACCTCATAGACCTGGTTCCATACCCGAGAGTTTCACCAGGAGACCTCTCAATCCAGAGCCGAGCTACTATACCATCCCAGAAACAAGGGTGGGCTCCGGAAACATCTGGGATAGAGCCCAAACCCGAGAGCTTCCACCAGGAGACCTCTCTATCCAGAGCCGAACTGTGATACCACCCCAGGAACAAGGACGGGCTCCGGAAACATCCAGGATAAAGCCCGGAACGATCAGATCTAGCTCGCATCACCAAAACTAGAAGCTCCCCGAAGTCGAGGTCATCTCACAAGTGCTCCAGAGACTCGTATGTACCTCGATTGACACAGAAGAATGTCCCTAAAAGGCCGCGAGGTCAGTCGAAGCCACAACTAGCTTCAAAAGGTCAGTCGAGGCCACACCTAGCTTCGTAAAGGTCCAGGGAAGCCAGATTTGGCTCCAGGCTGGATGAAACTTCTTAGATATTAAGGTCGAAATACTAATCAACCTCTCTGGTTGATGCACCACACCATATCGTCATATCCAACGACCTCCATAAAGGATCATACTGAAAGGATATGAGGAATGCATTGAATCATATCTGGAAACGTTACCTACATGCAGAACAAGTAATAAAATCCAAAAAGGAAACAATCTGATCTCCACCACGATACTCTCAATTCGAACGTCAATGACATTAAAGCAAGAAATCCCGCCTGATAAGGAGGAGACTAAGAAAATCAAGGGAGAATCAATCTGTTGACCTATAAACTATGTATAAATAGAAAAGAAAAGAAATTAAAAAAGGGGACTACTATTCGACAGGCATACGACTAACAATCGACCATTCCCTAGAGAGGGTTGAGAGAAAAGAGAGAAGAACCTCTGTGTTTGTATACCATGCATGTTCAATAAAAACATTCTTACTTACTTGTCACTTTATAAATCACTGTTACATATACAATAAATTTTGGTCATCACCTACGTGGTAGTGGTCTTGAGGGCGTTAACTGAGATTTCTCATCCCGAGCAAAATTTTCGTTAACAGGTAGGTTAAGTCAACTGGTTTTCCCCTTGATTTTCTTAGTCTCTCCCCTCCTTACCGGGCGGGATTTCTCATTTAAATGTCATTGACTTTGAGTTAATAGCCGATTTGAGAATATCTTGATGGAGATCAGTCTGTTTCCTCTTTGGACTCTATTACTTGTTCTGCATATAGGTAATGTTTCCAGATATGATCCGATGTATCTTCGTATCTTCACAGCATGATCCTTTATAGAGGTCGTTGAATATGGCATGGTGTGGTGCATCAACTAGTGAGGTCGATCAGTGTTCCGAACTCGATATCTGAGAAGTTTCATCCAGCTAGGAGCCAGATCTGGCTTTCCTTGACCTTTTCGGAGCTAGGTGCGGCTTCCCCTGACCTTTCGAAGCTAGGTGCGGCCTCATAGGGACATTCTCCTGTGTCAGCGAGGTATAGGTGAGTCCCTGGAGCATTTGCGAGGCTACCTCGACTTCGGGGAACTTCTAGTTTTGGTGATGCGGGCTAGATCTGATCGTTTCGGGCTCTATCCCAGATGTTTCCGGAGCCCGTCCTTGTTCATGGGGTGGTATCATAGCTCGGCTCTGGATAGGATGGTCTCCCGGTGGAAACTCTCGGGTATGGAGCCAGGTCTGGGAGGTGGAAAATTTTCCTTTGGTCCTTAGCCAATTTTGGCTATTAACACACACACACTCACTTCTCATGCATGCCTTGTTCACCTTGCATTTGTGTTCATTATTATTTATATGTATGCATCATTTACACATTGCACTCACATTTACGTGCATTTATTCCTTGTTGCTCATGTGTGCATTCCTTCTATCATATTTGCACTTCAATTCTATATGTAAGTGTGGTTGTTGCGACCGTGCTAGCACATTTTGATGTGCCTGTTTTTGTGCGTTGACAATCCCCGTGTGCGGATCTTTGTGCGTAGGTAGCTACCCGCACAGCCACCAGCGTAGTTGTCTATGGTATTTTTTTAGCCCCAGATTCGCTGGTCTGTTCGCCTGTCTCGACCAGCGAAGTCACTATGTACGGGTCAGTGTGCGGATCCCTACCCGTGCTGTAGACCAGCGCAGTTATCCTTGGTGCATTTTTGGTCTCCGGTTCACTGGTCTGTTTTCCGATCTCGAACCAATGAAGTCTATGTGTGTCGGTCAATGTGCAGGTCCTTACCCGCGCAGTATTCCTGCACACTATATCTTGTTTTGCTTTGTCTTTTTGCAAACTTTCCAAAACGATGTAGTTTTTTTAGGGTTGCTATATATACATCTCTTCTTCCCCATTTCGTTTCTAAAGCTTCAGATTTCAGAATTTTGAATAGCAAAAAAGCGCCTTGCAAGGAAAGCCACCAAGATTCAATCATTCTTGACCAAAACCCAAATACCCATCACTCATTCATGAATCAAGCATCATCTAGCTTCATCTAGGATGTGTTTTAGCATGGTTCTTTATCAATACACATGACTTGGTAAGTAGAACACCATCTTCATTCATTCTTGTGTTCTTGCTTAACAAGAAATCTTTTTTATGACTTGTTTGCATCTAGGCTAAGTTTTTATCTACAAGTTTAGATTTTTCTGCGCTGATTATTGGGTTTTGTATTGTGATAGCTATTGCATCAAGGTTTGCATTTATTTCATATAGCTAAGTTATATGTAAGTCGTATAGCAACATGATATCTAGGATTGTTTGAATCATTCATCCATGATTAGATAAGCATTAAATGTGTTGACCTTGCATTTGTGCATTTAAAATATTCTCATATTCACATTAGGTTGAATATCTCTTCTCTTAAGAGTAAATTCTTATATGTGACGTTGGTAGTATACAACCAAGAGCCTGAAATCACTGTTACAAGCATGCGGGTAGCAAGAATGATTAGTAACCGATTGGGTGTGATATGGTCAACCTAGGTTGTAATCGTTTTTATAAATAGTGGATTTGAGGGTTCTATTGGCAATTAGGCCCATAAGTTTTTTTTTACCCTATTGGGGCCCACGTAAAACAAATCATTGTCTTTATTTTATATTCCGCACTTTGTTATAGTGATTGTTTTTTTTTAGAGGTTAGTTTAAACATTCTTATAGTATTTTCAATTGGTATCAGAGTGGGTTCCTTAACATAATTAGGAGATTCCTTGCTCTCTAAGAGTGTCTTGCATTAGATTGCATTCTAGTTAATGTTGTTAATAGCCAAAATTGGCTAAGGACCAAAGGAATATTTTCCACCTCCCAGACCTAGTTCCATACCCGAGAATCTCCACCAGGAGACCTTTCTATCCAGAACCGAACTACGACACCTCCCCAGGAACAAGGACGGGCTCCTGAAACATCCGGGATAGAGCCCGGAATGATCAGATCTAGCCCGTATCACCAAAACTAGAAGCTCCCCGAAGTCGAGGTCACCTCGCAAATGCTCAAGAGACTCGCATATACCTCGCTGACACAAAAGAATGTCCTTAGAAGGCCGCACCTAGCTTCGAGGGGTCAGGGGAAGCCACTCCTAGCTTCGAAAGGTCAGGGGAGGCCACACATAGCTTCAAAAAGGTCAAGGGAAGCCAGATCTAGCTCCAAGCTGGATGAAACTTCTCAGATATCGAGGTCGGAACACTGATCAACCTCACTAGTTGATGCACCACACCATGCCATATTCAACGACCTCTATAAAGGATCATGCTGAAAAGATATGAAGATACATTGGATCCTATCTGGAAACGTTACCTATATGCAGGACAAGTAATAGAGTCCAAAGAGGAAACAAACTGATCTCCACCACGATACTCTCAATTCGGCTATTAACTCAAAGTCAATGACATTAAAGCGAGAAATCCCGCCCGATAAGGAGGGGAGAGACTGAGAAAATCAAGGGGAGAATCAGTTTGTATAACCTACAAAACTATGTATAAATAGAAAGAAAGAAAATGAGAAAGAGGAGACTACTATTCGACACGCATACGACAAATACTCAACCAGACCCCAGAGAGAGTTGAGAGCAAAAAATAAAGAAACTTGTATTTGTATACCATGCACGTTCAATAAAAAGATTCTTGTTTTCTTTTGGTTGAATGGTATCATCATTCTTGGCATTTTATAAATCATCGCTACACATACAATCAATCTTGGCCAGCACCTACGTGGTAGTGGTCTCGAGGGTGTTAACTAAGATTTCTCATCCCGAGTAAAATTTCCGTTAACAAATGTGTCTTGCTTGTCTTGGTTGATTGATTGCATTCATCTCATTCACACCCTTAAACACCATTAGTGGAAACGAGAATGAGCGAAAGAGAGCATCAAGTACAAGACCTCCACTTCTAACGGGGGTTTGTCGAAGTGCGTTTTTGTCGTTAGAAAATGCTCGTCAAAAGTAATTTATAAAAAACCTCAAATGCTTCAAAATGTTTTACAAAACAAGTATAATGGCAAGTAAGGGTATCGTCGTCAGGGAAAGGGAAATTAAATGGCTATAAACTAGTTAACTACTATTAAACTAAAACAAAACATGAAAATTAAATATCAATGGTTGTTTGAAAAGTTAATAATGCAACTACAATTAGGCTGGTTAATCTAACATGCAATTAGTGTTAATATATGATAGTGAGAACTAAGGTATTGATGGATCCAACAAGTGAATGATGGGAAAATCATGAACTTCTCATGAGTGTGCTTTAATCTTGTGTAACCAACCTAGGATGTATACGATTGGTTGTGTAGGGATAGAAATTGCTTAAAACCGCAGCGGAAGGCGAAAAAAATAATTTTCGTATAGTTTAAAATTTTTCTTAAGATTTGAACCTTAACCCTTTAATTAATTAAACTCAAATATATGGTTAAAGTTAAATACCTCTTGTCGCGTGATCCGATTGACTTACGTCGATGGTAATCCGCAAGATCTTCAATCCTAGCACGTACGTGAATCACCTAGGAGCATGGTCTCCCTTTTTCTTTGAATTGCTCACCTTAGAATGGATGTATAGACTTTCTGATCTTGATCTTCAATAGTAAAACACCAAGAGCCTAAAAAATAATTTCGGTCACTTTTGAATTCACAATCAATATGTTTGAAACTCGCGTAACCCTAAATCGAAAGTGTGCATAAAACCTTTTGATGTTAAAGGCTTGTAAGTGCACTATCGAATGAGAACTTATTTTCTTTTTCTCTCTTGGCCGAAAATCTATGTGTATAGAGTAGGATTTTTATTTTCAAAACAAACAAAAATCTCTCTCTATTTTTCTTCTTCTTGGTGGCCGAAAATTCATAACCTTATATTTATAGGTTGGCCGAATTTTCTCCTTCACCAAGTAGGGTTGGCCGAATTCATTGAATAGGAAATCTAGGGTTGGTTAATTTCCTTACTTGAAAAGGAATTGTCCTTTTCCCTAATTCCTATCAATTCAAGAATCATAACCCTTGTAGGACTAGTGGTGGCCGAATTCTTTGTATAATAAGGAGTGTATGTGGACTTAATCCTTACCACATTAGGACTCCTATCACTTAAAAGAATTCCAACCCTAATCCAACACATAGTATTTATTTTACTGATCAGGAAAAGATTTTGATTTAAACTATTAATTAATTAAATAATTAATTAATTCCCATTTAATCAAAACAATAAAATAAAATAATATCTTGGGCTATTTTATTTAGCCTTGCCGCCCACACCATGTATATATGGGCCCAATATTATTTTTCTTATTTTATTTAATCCATTAGACTTTAAATAAAAACCCTCATGTGAACCAGACTTATTCTTACTAAAAGAAACAAGCCTACATGTCTCCTTTTAATATATTAATATAATAGTGCAGCTCATTAAATAAATAATAGACATATTATATTCTTAATATATTAAATGCAATTCTAGATGGACCCATAAATTGGTCCGGTAGAATATATCAAGTGATCCATGCAAGTATGTGTGGATTGTGGATCTTGGCGGGCTATCTAAATTTAAGCTTCAATAGACATAACCTAATCACAATCAACAAATGATTCACTTAGGTCCGATCTATTAATTTTAACTCATTCCACTAAAGGGCTAAAATTGAACTCTTAAATAAAGATAGAATAAGGAGATGTTTCTCATTCATACCCTAGACAATCTTATAGGAGATGGTGTATCCTCGTGAATAATATCAGTAATCGCCAAGAGCTCATAGACCGCCTATAGCTCTCCAAGTTACCATATTTCCTCATATGACCACATTTTGAACTTGGATATTTTGACTTGTCCAGAAGCCATGTCTTCAATAATCATTATTGAAAACTCAACGTTGAGATTTAATATCCAATACCTCAAAACATCCATATGATGATATTATACTCTCATTTAATAAATGGAGCCACGATGTCCATATCTATAAATGAAGTCCTCTATCGATTAACAAATGAATACCACCAAACTATCGAGGATAGACTATGCTATATAATCGTACTCATTGATAGCTCAAATGATAACACTTGCAACCATAAGTCTATCATTTATCTCAGGATTAAGATCGACTCTCCGATTGTCCTAATAATGAAAAGACTTATATCTAGTGACGGTTCTAGATAAAGTATTTCATTGTGATCCTGTTCAATGCACCCAGTGCACTAGATTCTTTTACTCGAAAACCTTTCGATGATTTTAGACTCATCATAAATCATTTGATCCCACTCAAATGCTAGTAAAAGAATTCTACAACTTTATCAAGATAGAGGTGCCCAACCTTTAACTTAAGTTGTGAACGTTATTCAAGACTAACTAAAGAATTGTGTCTACCTCATACATATCCGGATGTACAAACAATTATTCATATCTCATAGTCTTTTGACCTTATGATTATTTACCTTGACAATTATAATTATAAATGCTATAAGATTTTGCAGAATCAGAAATCACTTTATTTATATGAAAAGATTGTCAATTACAATATTACACTCTTGCTATTAAGCATAATCCTAACAGGTTGTATATCACTTATGAGTGTCCAATCTATCATGTATAGTATTGACCACCCACAAGTGATTGTGCGTGAATGAACATCTATCAAAATAAGGGACTAATCTCTTTATAAAGTCACCAATCCTAGGATGTATAGTATTGATGCTTAACCTCTCATGAGCAACCAACCTAGGATGTATAGGATTGATTACCCATTTGAGATTAGATAGAAATTGAGATTAATATGTCCGAATTTCACTTGAATCATGTACTCTTGTTCAATCCTTCCATTCAAATGAGCTTAAGAGAACCAAGCATCATGTATACCCAATTCTCTACTCAAGTAATTTCTCAAACAAAATGCAAAGAGAGTCATGTACAATCTAAGACAAATCATCCTTGAAATCAATTAAAGCAATGAATGAAACATATTTGATAGATTTAATATAAAATATAAAGTTCATTACAAAGCCCAATATCCACAAGAGTTCACATCAATCCCTTAGTGAGATATTTAACTACTCATGACAAATACAAGAAAATAACAAAGAGAAGAGAGATAGGGAAGACTCATGTAGACATTCTCCTTCCTTCAAGCTTGAATCCTATCTCCAAGTGTCCTTAAGTAGATGATGAGGATGATGGTTAGATTTGGTGAGGAAAAATTTTTAAATCTAGGTTAGTGGTTAGTGATGTAAGGGAGAGAAAATAGTGTTCTTAGAAGAGGTTGGTGTGTATTGATCCCCCCATTTTCAAAATAAAAACAAGATATATTTATAAAGGGCCAAAAATTAGGTCTGAAATGCTGATGTGGCGACCAGATAATTCGTAGTGCGCGGATACATTTGCACGGGTAAGGACCAGGGCAGTGACCTCGCACATCCCTTTCAGCAACTTCTTTCTTTAATTCGCTGGTAAGTGCCCTGGTAGGACCCGTGCAGTACCAGCAAACTAGACACTTTGGTCTTTTTGGGTGACTTCTGATCTCCGGTTCATGAGTGGCTTCGCTGGTGTTTACCAGCAAAGATCTAAAACCTTGAAGTGCGCGGGTAAGAGTACCCACGCACACATTAGCACACTGTTTCCTTTCTTCTTGCATGATTTAGCTCGTTTTGCCCCTGAATTCTCCACTTCCATCTCCAAGACCGGAATTTCACCTATTGCCTGCAAATGTGATAAAAATAGCCCATAAGACATGAAAACATGTTCAAAAATGAGACAAGTGACAAGGAATGAGGGCCAAAATATATAACAATTTTGGCTCAATCAAGGTAAATTACTCATCATGTAAGGGAAAAATGGAGTCCTACATGTGTCAAATAGATGGTCAAGTTTGGATGGTGACTGAGGATGGACACAAATCACCCACCAAGACTCTTAAAGATGGAGACATCGTTCCCAAACCGAAATCAGAATGGAGTGCTTAAGACTTTGAAGCCTCCAAATGGAACAACAAGGCCTTGCATATAATCTTGTGTGCGGTGGATGTGAACCAACACAAGTTAATCCAAACAACAAGGAATGCACATGAAGCATGGACCATATTGGAAATGGCACATGAAGGAATCAACGTGGTAAAAGACTCCAAGCTACAAGTCCTTCAAACCAAATTTGAGACTTTGAAGATGGAAGATCACGAGTGCTTTAATGACTTCCAAGTGAAGCTAATGGTTATTGTCAACCAAAGTCACCAATTGGGTGATCCATATTCGGATAGGAGGATAAATCGAAAAATTATGAGGTCTCTTCCGGAGAGATTTGATGCAAAAGTGACCGCTATTAATGATGAAGAAATGGCCTTAATGGTGAAGAGGTTCAAGCAATTTTATAAATTTTGAGAAGAAGGGCTTAGGCTCCAAAGGAAAGATTGTGAAGAAGAATACTCCTTTCAAAAAAGGTGGAGAAGAGTGAAGAGAAGAACTCCAAGAAGGGTGTTCAATGCTACGAGTGTAATGGGTATGGACACATTACTCCAGAGTGTGCTAATTTGAAGAAGAAAAAGAAAGGAAAAGGTATGGTGGCTACTTGGAGTGATAGTGAAGACCTAGAAGAGTAAGAAAAATCATCGGATTATGAACATCAAGTGGCCAATCATTACCTTCTCATCATCTCATAACGACAATGAAGTTATGAGTGACAAAGAAGAGGATAATAACAAGCTAGAAGAAGAAGAAGATGACTCAAGTGATGGGAGTACTTCATCCGAGTCCAAGCATGAATTTGATGAGGATATGGACTATGAAGACTTCGTGAAATACTTTAAAAGTTCTAGATTAAAGAAGAAAAAAGAGATTCAGGAGTTGAAGAGGAATAACCTTGAATTGACTTCCAAGATGACTTACTTGAGTGAGAAGGTGAAAAGAGCAAGAGAATTGGAAGAAAGCTTGAAATTTGAGCTTGTTGTGGTTAAAAAGAGTGAAAAGAGTTTGAGGAAGGAGCTGTCGGAACCCCGATCACTGGTAAAGCAGCGGAAATAAGTTTTTTTAATTTAGACACATATCGTAATCGATTTGGGACCAGTGAACTTAGGATTGTAATTTTTTGGAACTTATACAAATAACATTATTACAATAATAAAATATATGTATACACAAGAAATTGTAATCAATAATCAAAAGGAAAGAAGAAATCAATTCTCCATACCTACGTAGGAGGCTCCTTCACTTTATGATATGCTCATGGTCTGTACCACTGATCTTTCTAGCTATTCTCGAAACCGGTAACTGCGTGTAGGCGCATCTCGTACTTAGGAACTTAGAAGGATGTAGAGAAAAGAAGAAGAAACTATTTCTTCCAAGAGAAAAAAAATACCTAGAAAAACTCTTATTCTTAAAAAATATATGTTATTTTTTTTCAATAGTGCAACACAACACACGTACCTTTTTTCTCTTTGATTCTCTTTTTAATCTCACGCACACCGATGCATTTTTCTCTTTTAAAAAATTGATGATATGTTGACTTTATTTTAAAATTCAAACATCATACAAGATGCCTCCATTCCCATATCTTCATATGAATTATTCAGGATAGAATCACCGTACATTACATAATGTACCGCAACTATAGATTAACCACAAATAAAGTACCAAGCTTTATTTGCTATCTATGGACTCTTTAGGTTGCATGTCTCATATTATATCCATCCGTATATGACACTCATATACATAGTTCGATATTACATCTAGCAATCTAGGATGTTAATATGCATAAGTTATAAAATAAACAACACAACAAGAATGAATTAAACTTTTCTTTTTATTTATTTCATAAATCCATTTATAAATTACATCTTTTGGGCATAAACCCCAAGAAATCTCCCGCTTGCACTAAAGCATGTTAGGCATGTTTCGTAACCCTAGACCATCTAGGTGACCCGAAAACACTTTAGTCGATAAGGTCTTCGTAAACTGATCAGCATGATTGTCTTATGAGGCTATCTTTGTAACGATCACATCTCCTCTCAGCACTATCACTATAATGAGATGATACTTTCTCTCTATATGCTTCCCTCTCTTGTGGCTACTTGGTTATTTGGAATTAGCCACATTACCACTGTTATCATAATAAAGTGTGATGGGCCTATCCAGATCTGAAACAACTTTCAGATCACTCAAGAACTTGCAGAGCTAAACAGCCTATTTAGCAGCTTCATAAACGGCTACATATTCGGCTTCCATGGTTGAGTCAGCAATGCAAGATTGCTTGATACTTCTCCATACAATAGCTCCACCACCCAAAGTGAAAACTGATCCAGACATGGATTTTCTAGAATCCATGTCTGACTCAAAATCAGAATCCGTGTATCCTAACGGGATCAAATCCTATCCGAAATACACTAGCATATAGTTTCTTGTTCTCCGAAAATAGTTGAGAATTGTCTTGACAACAACCCAATGATCGAATCCTAGGTTAGACTGGTACCTGCTGACTACTCCCACTGCATAGCAGATGTCTGGTCTTGTGCATAACATAGCATACATGAGACTACCTACTGCCGATGCATATGGTACACGTCTCATATTCTCAACTTCTTGAGGTGTCTTAGGACACTGTTCCTTAGACAAGTGAACTATATGCCTAGAAGGTAAATTACCTTTCTTGGAGTTATGCATCAAAAATCGCATAAGAATATTTTCCATATAAGATGGCTGAGACAGTTCTATGACTTTGTTCTTACAATCCCTTATAAGTTGGATCCCTATAACGTAGCTCGCCTCTCCCAAATCTTTCATTTGGAATTGGCTAGCCATCTAGCCTTTTACATCAGATAACACTCCCATATCATTCCAAATGAGTAGGATGTCGTCCACGTATATGACCAAGAAAACTACCTTTTTGTCAATGATACGCTTGTAGACACAAGGCTCATCGACGTTCTGCTCAAAGCCATAGGTTTTGATCACATCATCAAACATGATGTTCCAAGATCTAGATGCTTGCTTAAGTTTATAAATGGACCTTTACAGCTTGCAAACTTTTTGCTCTTGATCTAGGAACACAAATTCATCTGGTTGCATCATATAGATGCTCTCGTTAAGATTGGCATCTCAAGAATGCAGTTTTAACGTCCATTTGTAAAATTTCATAATTGAAATAGGCAGCAATGGGATAAGAGAATCCGAATAGACTTAAACATGGCTACTAGCGAGAAGGTCTCTTCATAATCGACCCCCTCATTCTGGGTATAACCCTTAACCACTAGCCTTGCGTTGAAGGTCTCTACCTTACCATCAAATCCTCTCTTTCTCATGTAGATCCACTTACACCCTATGGGTTTTACCCCATCCGGTAAATCTACAAGATCCCAGACTAAGTTAGAGTGCATAGACTTCATCTAGAGATTCATGGCTTTAAGCCATTCCTCTTGATCAGGATCTTCCATTACATTATTAAATGTCAATAGATCATCCACACTATCAGCAGAGACAACACTTTGTCCCTCACCTATACCTAAATAGCGATCAGGTTGTTTTATAACCCTCCCACTAAGTCTAGGTGATAGTGTATCCTGATCAGGAACCATCCGACTCTCAAAGCAATCGTGCATTGCTGACTCCACCATGGAAGCCGAATATGTAGCCACTTGTGA
Organism: Dipteronia sinensis; assembly: GCA_033220585.1. Classification (NCBI taxonomy): domain Eukaryota; kingdom Viridiplantae; phylum Streptophyta; class Magnoliopsida; order Sapindales; family Sapindaceae; genus Dipteronia; species Dipteronia sinensis. Next base: position 26,893,482 of record CM065642.1, read on the forward strand.
AGCTGCTAAAGAGGCTGTTTGGCTCCGCAAGTTCTTGAGTGATCTGGAAGTTGTTCTAGATCTGGATTAGCCCATTATACTTTATTGTGATAATAGTGGTGATATGGCTAATTCCAAATAACCAAGAAGCCACAAAAGAGGGAAACATATAGAGAGAAAGTATCATTTCATTAGAGAGATAATGTAGAGAGGAGATGTGATCGTCACCAAGATAGCCTCACAGAACAATCATGCTAATCCATTTACGAAGACCTTACAGGCTAAAGTGTTTGCAGGTCACCTAGAAGGTATAGGATTACGAGATATGTCTCTCATGCTTTAGTGCAAGTGGGAGATTGTTAGGATTTATGCCCTAAAGCTTGTATTTTGTAAATGGAATGTTAACATAAATAAAAGAATAGTTTAATTCATTCTTCTTATGTCATATATTGTGTATAACTTGTGCATTTAACATCCAAGATTGCCGGATGTAATTTCAAACTGAGTATATGATTGTCATATACATATGGATTCATTTTGAAACATGCAATCTAAAGAGTCAGTAGATAGCAAATAAAGCTGGGTACTTTATTTGTGGATAATCTACACCTGCAGTCCATTTCATTATGTACGGTGATTCTATCCTAGATCATTCATATGGAGATATGAGAATGGAAGCACCTTGTATGATGTGATCATATGGGACTGGGTCATGATCTATATGAATCTCTAACTAAAATCTGTTTAACGATGAGATTCATATATATCAACTAATGATGACTATATGTGGGTGATCTTAATCCTGCGTATCTTATCGACTACTTCAGGTTAGATCGTGGTCTTTGATATACCATGGGTGAGGTCAGAGTTGCATTCCCGATCAATATGCTCTGTATGTTGGGATATCGGTTGGGCTTGTGGTTGGGAAGGTTTTTACACAATAGTGGAATCCACTTTTGTTAGTTCTTGAGTTTTGTGTTGGCATAATTCTATATCAAAACGACATTTGCTTTGTATTGATTAGTTGTCGAGAATTTGAGGATGATCAAGCTTCAAGGAAGATTGGACAACATTCAAGCAAAGTGGTGGCTACAAGAGGAAAAAAGCTAAGTTGATTAGCAAAAGGTAAGCATGACCTCTTTCCTCTTGCAAGGCTAAAGTGCACATATACATTGCATTCATATTTGTCCCTGCATAGTTGTGCATAATTTGGTTTAACACAATACACACACTTATACTTATATGCACATGCATTAGATTTAAAGTTGACAATTTTCACAATTTGCATGTTCTAGGACTAGTTCTAAGAAATAACATACTTGTGTGTTCTTGTGTTTATTGGTTTGTATTTATATGTTAATGAACTTGAACTTGATTTTATGCTTATATAATTCCTCATTGAGTTCCAATAAATTTGGTTACTCATTCATTGAGTTTCAAGTTCAAATTAGGTGGTTAAGAAACTTTCCATGATTTTTTCGTACATGGTTTTCATCCTTGATCTCCAAGTTGAATTCCATATTTTTTGGAAACGGTTTCTTGACAACTTATGTACATGAGGGAGTCTCAGTTTGTGATGCAAAAACGGATTTGAAATCGGAGTTTGGAGACAAAAGATATGGCTGAAACAAAAAGGGTGCGCAAGATGGATGAGGGGTGCCAAGCACCTCCTTCCCGTGGAGTCGCGTGGCCTCCACTGGAATGGAAGGCTGCTGGTCCCATGGGGCCCACGTGCCTCCATAGAGATCTAGCATGGCAGCCCCCAATTGGTTGGTTCTTTTCCTTCCTTATTTCCCTCTTTAAATAACAAACTTCCCTCTCATTTCATTTAAGAAGAAAATTTGAAAAACACAAGTGCAAAATTTTCTCTCCAAGTTTTCTCATCTTCCAAACACCATAACTTTCTCATTTGGAGTCCGTTTTGAGTGATTTGAATTGGAGAATATTTTTCTACCAGTTCTCTATCATTTGCATAAGATTTTGGAGTTAATAGATTTATATTTCTGGTTGGTCTACTCACTAAAACGAAGCTACACGTTTTTCATTCAAGGTATTGATTTCTATTTCGTTCTTGATCTTCAAGTCTTCAATTGCCTTGGGTTTTCTTCTCATATATATGTATGTTTGATGTGTTATCATTTATTAGGGAAATGATCTCTAATAGAGCTAGTATGAGCTTCAATTGATTAACATGTTGAGTTAGGTTTTTACAAATCTATGTTTTCACATGTTTGAGATGTTGTATTGTGCTAGCTTCAAATCTAGGACTATCTTGTGTGTTTACTGACTTGATTTTTTTGATTGACAGTCTTTTCATATGCTAGATCATATTAATTGAAGATTTATTGAAATAGCATATGTGTTTGATGATTTTGAACTTAATTAGATCTAATTGATTATCTTGAGAATCTAAGTTCTATAATTTTGCTAGAGTTTCAATTTTGATTTTATCAAATTGATTTTAGTATTTTTTTTTTTTGTGATTGAACATAATCTAGGTTTTGGTGTGTATTAGGTGTTTCACATGCTCTAGATTGTTTGTTCATGTTACAAGAATCTAGATACTATTGACTTGTACTTTTGACGACAAATATCTAGTTCTTCATGTTTTGTTTTTCCACACATCTCATATGTACATGCATCATTGAGTGTGATTGCATTATTTTTAGGATTGTAAACTAGAAAACATATGACATGTGCTTAATTGTTCATTTCTAGTTTCCATAGGATATATTGATCATATATACTATGTTGTGTGTGTTTGCATCATTTGCATTCACTTAGATCATTTACCTTGCAAAAGGCCGGAAGTCACATTCCTTAGAGTGATTCTTTGGATTGTACATTGTAAGTCTTAACTAAAGTGGGAGTGACTTGGATAGCAAATCGGTGGACGTCACATGTTTGGAGAGCGGATCTTTAACTTATGCATTGTAAGTATTAGCTAGAGTCGGAGTGACTTGGATAGCTAAGCAGTGAAAGTCACATGTTTGGAGAGGGGATCTTCAACTTGTGCATGTAAGACTTGGCTAGGATCGGGGTGATCCGGATAGCTAAGCAGCGGAAGTCACATGTTTGGAGAGGGGATCTTCAACTTGTACATGTAAAACTTGGCTAGGATTGGGGTGATCCGGATACCTAAGCAACGGAAGTCACATGTTTGGAGAGGGGATCTTTAAGTTGTGTAAGGAAGTCTCGACTAGGATTGGGGTGATCCGGATAGTTGAGCAAAGGGCCATCTCATTCATTGTGTAGGGTGGAAGGGTAGATTTCTAGGTGAAATGGTCACTTGAGATATTGTATCTTTTTATCTTACTAGTGGATTTGTTTGCCGGTGGTTGTGGTATCAACTTGTGGTTGTTTCCACTTCAGCGATTTTACCACGTAAAAATCATGTGTTGATTTTCACTATCCTTATCTCCTTTGTTTGTATATGTGTTGATATATATCTTAGTTGATATCTTAGTAATTGATAGTCATTGTATATCATTTTTGTATATATTATAGTTGATTTTGTTTGAACAGGCATATCTTTATTTGAATTGATATTGCTTGTTCTTGTATTTGGAGTGTGATACAAGCTACTTAGAGGGACAAACTTGTGTTTGTTTCAAGGGAGCGAAAAACCCCCTAGGTTAGCTTAAGGCAAATTAACTGTGTTTGTATTTTTCATTTGGTATCAGAGCGGATCACTAGATTGCACTTAGTGAGATCCCGGTATACTTTCAAGGTGATTTGTAGAGTTATTGAAGCAATGGGATTTCAAGATGATGTGATGGTGGAAGGAGCTTCAAACACTAGTCCATCATTACTTCGTGGTAACAACTATGGGTTTTGGAAATTGAGGATGAATGCATACATTCGCTCTATAGATGAAAGAGCTTGGATGGTGGTTGAAGAAGGCTACTCCTCTTAGAAAGGTTTTAGAGGATGGAACCGAAGTCTCCAAACCTAGAAGTGAATGGACGCCTAATGACTTTGAAGTTCCTAAGTGGCACCATCATGCTATGAACGCTATATTTGGAGGAGTTGATGGACATCAATTCTCCTATATACAAAATCTTGAATCGGCCAAAGAAGCATGGGATACACTTCAAGTTACAAATGAAGGCACTTTGGCGGTGAGAAAGTCTAGGCTTCAAATGTTGACATCACAATTTGAGAACTTGCAAATGTGTGATGAAGACAAGTTTGAAGATTTCAAATTCCAACTTCTAAATATTGCTAACCAATGTCAAGCACTTGGAGTACCAATCTCTAGAGAGCATCTCAATTGGAAGATTCTAAGATCTCTCCCTAAGAGATTCAAGGCCAAAGTCACGGCCATAAAAGAAAGCAAGGATGTAGATTGCTTAAGCATTGATGAATTGCTTGGGTCACTCCAAACTTATGAGATGTGCTTGAAGCCAAAGACCAAAAGTAAGGGAATTGCTCTCAAAGCTATTGAAGAGGAGAGTGATGATGAAAATGAAGAAATGGCTCTCATGGTTAGGAAATTTAAGAAGTTTCTAAGAAGAGGTACCAAGCCTAGAGGTAGCTTTTCTAAGGAAAAGGAAATCAAGAAAACGTCTACTCTAAGAGTTGATAAGAATGGTCAAGCCAAGAATAAGAAAGGTGTTCAATGCTTTGAATGTCAAGGCTATGGACATTTTGCAAATGAGTGCACTAAAAAGAAGTCTAAGAAAGCCAAGAAGGGCAAAGCTATGGCTGCCACTTGGAGTGAGAGTGATTCTATTGATGAAGAGAGCTATAGTGATGAGTCCTCAAGTGAAGAAGAAGAACATGTTAGCAACTTTGTGGCTCTTACGGCTTCTCTCACAAAGCAAGAAGATGATTGTATAGTTTCCGTTGATGGATAGTATGCATGTATTTAGGGGGAGACATTTGTATCCATTTGAACTTCAAGTGATATGTATCTAAATATTATCTTGCCATATATATATGTTTGTTTCTCTTGTATATGCCTTGTATTTCAAGATGATTTTAGGTGGTGACAAGAGAAGACTACATTAAAGAATTCAAGACTTGATGAAGATTAGTCTAAGGAAAATATCTCATTGTAATGTGAGGGTGTGATTAAGTGACCAATCTTCATTAAGTATGTTTTAGTATTTGTTAAGGTGTTTTGACATAGAATTTGCCAAAGGGGGAGATTGTTAGTTCTTGAGTTTTGTGTTGGCATAATTCTATATCAAAACGACATTTGCTTTGTATTGATTAGTTGTCTAGAATTTGAGGATGATCAAGCTTTAAGGAAGATTGGACAACATTCAAGCAAAGTGGTGGCTACAAGAGGAATAAAGCTAAGTTACTTAGCAAAAGGTAATCATGACCTCTTTCCTCTTGCAAGGCTAGGGCACACACATACATTGCATTCATATTTGTCCCTGCATAGTTGTGCATAATTTGGTTTAACACAATACACACACTTATACTTGTATACACATGCATTAGATTTAAAGTTGACAATTTTCACAAGTTGCATGTTCTAGGACTAGTTCTAAGAAATAGCATACTTGTGTGTTCTTGTGTTTATTGGTTTGTGTTTATATGTTAATGAACTTGATTTTGTGTTTATATAATTCCTCATTGAGTTCCAATTTATTTGGTTACTCATTCATTGAGTTTCAAGTTCAAATTAGGTGGTTAAGAAATTTTCAGTGATTTTATCGTACACAGTTTTTGTCCTTGATTTCCAAGCTGAACTCAATAATTTTCGGAAAAGATTTCTTGATGACTTTTGTACATGAGGGAGTCTCGGTTTGTAATCAAAAAATGGATTTGAAATCAGAGTTTAGAGGCCAAAGATATGGCTGAAATAAAAAGGGTGCGCAAGAGGGATGAGGGGTGTCAAGCACCTCCTTCCCGTGGAGTCGCGTGGCCTCCACGGGAATGGAGGGCTGCTGGTCCCGTAGGGCCCATGTGCCTCCATGGGGATCCAGCATGGTAGGCCCCCATTGGTTGGTTCTTTTCTTTCCTTTTTCCCTCTTTAAATATCAAACTTCCCTATCATTTCATTTAAGAAGAAAATTTGAAAAACACAAGTGCAAAATTTTCTCTCCAAGTTTTCTCATCTTCCAAACACCATACTTTTTCATTTGGAGTCCATTTTGAGTGATTCAAATTGGAGAATCTTTGTCTACCAGTCCTCTATCATTTCCATAAGATTTTGGAGTTAATAGATTTAGCTTTCTGGTTGGTCTACTGACAAAAACGAAGCTACATGTTTTTCATTCAAGGTATTGATTTCTATTTCGTTCTTGATCTTCAAGTCTTCAATTTCCTTGGGTTTTCTTCTCATATATATGTATGTTTGATGTGTTATCATTTATTAGGGAAATTATCTCTAATAGAGCTAGTCTGAGCTTCAATTGATTAACATGTTGGGTTAGGTTTTTACAAATCTATGTTTTCACATGTTTGAGATGTTGTATTGTACTAGCTTCAAATCTAGGACTATCTTGTGTGTTTACTGACTTGATTTTGTTGATTGATAGTCTTTTTATATGCTAGATCATATTAATTGAATATTTATTGAAATAGCATATTTGTTTGATGATTTAGAACTTGATTAGATCTAATTGATTATCTTGAGAATCTAAGTTCTATAATTTTGCTAGAGTTTCAATTTTGATTTTATCAAATTGATTTTAGTATTTTTTTTTTGTGATTGAACATAATCTAGGTTTTGGTGTGTATTAGGTGTTTCACATGCTCTAGATTGTTTGTTCATGTTACAAGAGTCTAGATACTATTGACTTGTACTTTTGACGACAAATATCTAGTTCTTCATGTTTTGTGTTTATTCCACACATCTCATATGTACATGCATCATTGAGTGTGATTGCATTGTTTTCAGGATTGTAAACTAGAAAACATATGACATATGCTTAATTGTTCATTTCTAGTTTCCATAGGATGTATTGATCATATATACTATGTTGTGTGTGTTTGCATCATTTGCATTCACTTAGATCATTTACATTGCAAAAGGCCGGAAGTCACATTCCTTAGAGTGATTCTTTGAATTGTACATTGTAAGTCTTAACTAAAGTCGGAGTGACTTGGATAGCTAAGCGGTGGACGTCACATGTTTGGAGAGGGGATCTTTAACTTATGCATTGTAAGTCTTAGCTAGAGTTGGAGTGACTTGGATAGCTAAGCAGCGAAAGTCACATGTTTGGAGACGGGATCTTCAACTTGTGCATGTAAGACTTGGCTAGGATCGGGGTGATCCGGATAGCTAAGCAGCGGAAGTCACATGTTTGGAGAGGGGATCTTCAACTTGTACATGTAAAACTTGGCTAGGATTGGGGTGATCCGGATAGTTGAGCAAAGGGGTATCTCTTTCATTGTGTAGGGTGGAAGGGTAGATTTCTAGGTGAAGTGGTCACTTGAGATATTGTATCTTTTTATCTTACTAGTGGATTTGTATGCCGGTGGTTATGGTATCAACCCGCGGATGTTTCCTCTTAAGAGGTTTTACCATGTAAAAATCATGTGTTGATTTTCTCTATCCTTATCTCCTTTATTTGTATATGTGTTTATATATATCTTAGTTGATATCTTTGTAATTGATATTCATTATATATCATTTTTGTATATGTTGGAGTTGACTTTGTTTGAACAAGCGTATCTTTATTTGAATTGATATTGCTTGTGATTGTATTTGGAGTGTGATACAAGCTACATCTCTTAAGGGTTGATTCGGGGCTTGAACAATATGAGCGCTCTCCTAATTCTGTGAGGAATGTAGGATTTATTGTTCATTAGAGAATCAATGGTACTTAATGGAAAGATATAATTAGAGGGGTATGACGAACATTATTATCCAGCTATAATTATGAACTACGTGTGGAGGATTATACCATATGTAATAGATATATCGAAAGACACCGAAAGTTATCGGTTTGTGTAAAAACATCTACAGTTGAGAGAATGCAGCTTCGGGTTTTTAGTGGAATAACCCCGGAGTTAATAATCATGAAATATTAATTAAAGAGTTTAATTAATTATTTTTAAAGATTATTAGAGCTCAAAATACGGTGGGTCCATTAGGTCCCCTTCTAGCCCGATTGTTTTGGGTAACAAGGGTCACGGTTAATTAATTGGATTGTCCAATTAATTGTGTTACGAAAGTGACACGTATTTATTCGGGAATTAATTGAATAATGAGATTATTTAATTAATGAATAATGGTGATTTAATAAATTAAATAATAAGATTATTTAATTATATTATTAATCACTAAATGTAGGGTGTTAATTGATATTTGATTTTGAATAAAATAAGATAATATGATTATTTTATTTTATTAAATTAAATATTTTATTTTGAATTTAAAGAGTTTGAGTTCAAATCAAAAACATAATTAATATCTTTAAAGATATTAGATATCTTAAAAGATTTAATTAATTAGTTTTATAAAATATACATAGAAGTTTTGAGCGTTCAGAGAAAAAAAAAACCTAGAAGTGTCCTAGGGTTCGGCAAAAATGGAAAAAAAAAATTTGTTTTTTCTTCTTCTTCTTCTCTCTGTATTCTCCTATTGTTTATAAGTACCGTGACGCGCTCACACGCTGTTACCAATTCCGGGAGATAGCTAGGAAGATCAAGTGGTTCAAACCAGGAGCAAATCGTATTAAAGAGAAGGAGCCTCCTACGTAGGTATGAAGAAAATTGTTTCTTCTCTTCTCTTTTATGTTTTGATTTTGATTCCTTTTATTATTTTTTCTGTTCCGAAAAATAGATCGTAAGGTTTACTGGTCGCAGTGTCAGTACTTTATTGACATAATTTTCCCTACAGTCGTAGGCCTTGTTTGGTGATGAAGACTAAGAGATCTCCAATGCTCGTATGCATTTGGAGAAAATTGAGTGCCACGTAGGATAGTTAATAAATGAGATAGAAAAAACCTCTTCAATGCAATTATGTTACTTGATTATGGAGGTGATGTGGCAAAAAAAAAGTTAAAGAATATGGAATTGAGTTTCTAATTCTAGAAACTCTCATAGAAATGCTGAATATGATTTTTTAACTTTTTTCCACTAATAATATTACACCTCATTTAATGGTAAAATAAAAGAGGAGGGAGAATAAAATAAATGTTGTAAGATGATTTACAAATGGATACATATTTGATTTAAAAATAAAAAGAGGAGGAAGAGTGAAATAAATGTATTAATATTTTATGTCAGTTTTCAGCATTCTGGTAGGTGTGGCTAGGAAGATTGAGAGGCTTCAGAGAGGTTTCTTTTGGGGAGATGGCGTGGCTAAGAGGAGGATTCACTCTATTGATTGGGATATGGTTTGTAAAGGAAAAAGATAGGGTGGTCTTGGCAAAGTGGGTTTGGAGATTTGGGAGAGAGAACTCTTCTCTTTGGAAGAGAGTTATTTGTACCGAGTATGGACCAAATATCAATGACCTTCAATGGGATTGGCAGGCTTCTATCTCTGCCTCTTATTTCATTAAAGTGGTGGAGAAGCTTTTTATTGAGGAGTGTTGCTCCAGTCAAACTCTTCAGGATGGATTGAGAGTGGTTGTAGGTGATGGTGAGAGGGTGAGGTTCTGGAGTGAGCTACTCCATGATTCTTCCCCTTTAAAAAAAGCTTTTCCAAGGATTCATGCACTGGCTTCTAACAAGGCTAAGGTGGTTGCCGACTTTGGCATGTGGGAAGAGTCCAATTGAGTGTGGGAAGTGAAGCTCAGAAGACCTATTTTCGACTAGGAAGTCAACCAATGGAATTCTTTTTTGCAGGCTCTTGATTCAGTTACTATTAGGAGGTTGGTAAAGGATGAGCTAGCTTGGTCTTTTTTTCCCAATGGTTTGTTTAAAGTAGGGTCTTTTAGGAGATGTTTAGAGGAAGTGAATGGTGTGTCAGTTTTTGCTTTTGATCTGGTTTGGCAAGGAATTTGCCGTCCTAAGGTGGAACTTTTTGCTTGGCAGCTGAGTAGAGGCAGAGTATTGGTTAGAGGCGTGCTCAATCGTTTCAGTTTTGATCAAAGTTTTTATTGGGATTGCCCTCTATGTAGTGTAGAGATTGAATCGATGGATCGCCTATTTTTGCAGTGTTCCTGGTCTTGGTTCTTATGGACCAGGTGCATGAGATGGTGGAAGTGAACTTTTTCTCTAATTCCTTGTTGTCAGAATGGTGGCTTGGTTGGTCAGGCTTGTGTCCCTTTGCAAATAGGATAAGAGTTTGGAGCACTCTATTTTTTGCTTTGGTGTGGACTATTTGAGAGGTGAGAAATAAGGCTGTGTTTGAGAAAAAGGAAGCCGATGTTATTTCAGCCATGGATATGGTCAAGTTCAGAGTTGCTTGGTGGTTCAAGCACCATGGTCGTGGTTCCAGTGATGCCATCACGATGATCCTCTTAGATATTCAACAGAGATGTGTGGATAATATTGCAACTCTACCGAATATTCTGAGGAAATGGACTCCCCCGTCCAAAAATGCCATTTTCTTCAATGTTAATGGTTCTTCAAAAGGTAGCCCTGGGTTGGCGGGGATTGGAGGAGTGCTAAGAGATTTCAGTGGCAGGATTTTGTGCTCTTTCTCTTCTTTCGTGGGTATTCGCGATCCGATCTCGGCTGAAATTTTATCCATTCTCAGAGCTTGCCAACTAGTTTCCTCGAACAATCGTCTTCTCAACCGTAAAGTGACCATCTTCTCTAATTCAAAAGTTGTTGTTTCTTGGATCATGGGCGATGATTTCGGCAGCTTGGAGCATGTCAACTAGATGTATGACATTCAGAATCATTTGCGGAACTTGAAAAGCCTTGAGATCAAGTTTCTACCTAAAGAATCGAATTCTTATGCTGATAGGCTAGGTAAACGGGGTTCGATTTCGAGTGGTGAAACTCTAGAATGGGACGTTTTTTAATGTTTTCTAGCCTCTCTTTTCTTTGGTTGTTGCTCTGATCCTGGTTGTTTTGTTCCTGTTTGCTTTGTTCTGCTTTGGTTTTGTTCTTGTTTGTCTTTTCTTTGGTTGTTTGCCCTATGATGGCTCGTTGCCTTCTTCTATTGTGGGGCTTCTGTTCTTTTTTGGTTTTCGTTTGCCTTTTTTCTGGTTTTGTAATAAAGTTCACCTTTTCAAAAAAAAAATGATTTGTTAAAAATGGATACATATTTGATTTTACATAATTGCGTTGGAGATGAGAATATGCATTTCTTAAAAAATTTTGACAAAGTGGATCTCATATTCAATATATATACTGATGTCTCACTAGTTAGAAACTCAAAAATGTATATTTGCATTGAAGATGCTCTAAGAGATGAGTTATATTTTTTTTCTAAAATTTTTATTATTTATTATTTATTATTTATTTTTTATTTTTTTCTGATTATTTTAATTATTATAATAATTGATAAAATTGGTTGCTTTGGGTTAATTTGGACATTTCGCAAACTTTGGTCGGTCAACATTTAACTCTACTGGTCAACTGATAGGTCAAGGGTATTAACATGTTAAGTGCAATCTAGTTATAGTTTTAGTAAATGTCAAAATATTGTACCGTAATTTCCCTTCTTTTATTTATATTTAAAAGAAGGATAAAATAATATTTTGGTTAAAAAAGTTTACAGGTGTAGAGTGATATAAATTAAATTAGAGGATATAGGACTAATATATTTAACTAGAGAGTAGGGGTGGGCCGTGGGCGCGGTTCGGTTCGGTTCGGTTTTGGCCAAAACCGTATTGAACCGTTATATTTTCGGTTTTTGAAAACTTGAATCGGTTTGAACCGTATTGGCTTTAAGGTTTTTTTTACATATTTTTTCAATTTTTGTATCATTTAACAGCCCTATTTTTGTATATAGACCTTTGGCCTTTGGGCAATTGACTTTGAGCTATATTTTTTTAACAATCCATTACATTCAAAAACACATCTAAATAGACCACATTACTATTTAACTAATCAAATTTAGTCCAATTCAATCATAAGTACTTGCTCAATAGTTACTATTCTACCAAATTCAGTCCATACATTACATAGAATGATAGAAGTCCAAAATAAAATAAGATCATACATAAATAATCCAACATACAATCCATAATAAAATTTGTATTTTTTTTGTATTTATAGTTCGGTTCGTCGGTTCGGTTCGGTTTTGGAAGGTCCAAAACCGAAACCGAACCATATTCTATGCGGTTCATTCGGTTCGAACCGAATTGAACCAAACTCAACCTTAAAACCGAACCAAACACCATATTTCGGTTCGGTTTGGGTTGGTTCGGTTCGGTTCGGTTCATTGAACCGTGCCCACCCCTACTAGAGAGGGTTTTTTTTTTTCTTTAATTATTTTAAATATCTCTTAGATTCATTAATCGAAGTTATATCGTATCTTATTTGTTTTTTTGGTAATACAATATAATCCAAAAAATTAACCCAAAATTCAACTTAAATGAATACAAATCATGAGATGATATGGTGATAATACACTACTTGCCATATCATTTGGATTGGATTTTAGATTAATTTTTTAGGTTATTTAGTATTAGTGTTTTTTTTTATTTCAACTCTTACCTCAGCTAAATTGAGTTTATCACATTACTCACCAACCCGGTTAAATTAAAAATAGAAAATTTATGTTAACTAAAAGAATCTTCAACTATTTCTATTTCTTCAAACCGGTTACATAAAATTTCCATTTGCATCTACTACATTTAAAACAAAGAAACAATGAGGCCAGGACATGTTAAACCAAAAATGGGGAAAAGAAAAATGCATATCATCTGCGTATTGTCACAACTTCATGTTTGCTATAGCTATTATATATATATATATATATATATATATATATATATAGTTATATATATTTGATGACAAAGTTATATGAAAAATATGTAAGTTACATTGGTCACGATTGTCAAGTGTAGTGGTGTAAAAGGGGGCCGACACGGCCCACATCAGCACGGCCCCCCTGGCCCGTTTAGGAAAACGGGTCGTGCCAGGCACAGCCAGTTTTCCTAAATGGGGACCCGGCACGGCCCCTCCGTGCCGTGCCGCGTGCCGTGCCGGGCCAACCCGTGGGCCAATTAGGCGGGCCAAAGGGACCGGCTCATACCCAATTTTTTTTTATATATTTTAATTTTTTTACATATTATTATTTTAGTATAATAAAAAAAATGTTTATAATAATAGATTATAGATACATTTATTATTTTATTTAATGAATTAATTCAAAGAATAAATAAAGATAAAACATGAAAGAAAATAAAAGTAGATAAAAATATGAAATGAAGAATTCTTTATTTATTTCGGACTTTCAGTATTACATATTTACATGATTGCCTCATTAAAAACCCTACCAAGAAAACCCAGTGGGATAAAAACTTGGTAAGGGAAAAAGAGTGCAATCGTGTTACAAGTAAATGTACATTTACAACCTAGTTCTGGACCTGGTTACTGCTGAACCCTCATCGACATATAAATTTGAGAAATTTTGAATAAATTGTTCGTCTACCATTTCATTTTGCATCCTCTTTCGAGCATGCTCCCAATCCCGAACGCATATTAATACCTCCACCATCTCTGGAGTCAAACAATTTCTTCTTGGTTCAATAATTCGTCCACTCGTGTTGAATGCCTGTTCTGAAGATACAGTGGACACGGAGATAACCAGTATGTCACGTGCTAAGTGTGACAAGACCAGATACCTGTAGCTATTGGTCTTCCACCATAACAACAGATTAAAATTCTCCGTGTTTTCGTTTGCATCAAACTGTGCTTCAAGGAACCTATTCAGTTCAGCACCAGAAGATGCAGCAGATCGTGTAGTTGAAGAAGAAGAACTTGCTGATTTGTCTTTTTTCCGGCGTTTGAGAATGCTCCAACTTGTCGGCAATGGTTGTGTGTCCGGTTCTGGTGATGGTTCTGTGTCAACGCCGCCAAACATGCGCTCATAAATACTAAAAGTTTCGAACAACTTGTTTCAAATGTCAGTAATCTGGTCGGAATAATCTACTGACAATTTATTACCAATAAACTCAAGCAAATATTAAAAACCAGCTAATTTAATTCTAGGATCTACTATAACACCTAAGGCATAAAGGAAAGGCATTTCAGACCAGTATTTTTTAAACTTGGTCTCCATGGCAACAACTGCAGGGCCAAGCATGTCATTTTCCCTATAAGTGTTTAACAGGTCAGACATTTCCACAATCTGATGGACTGCCTAGGAAGATGTGGGGTAATAGACCCCAGAAAGAGTTACAGTGGCATTTTTAAAAAACCTTTAAAAATCAAAAAAAAATCTTTGCCACATACCAATCGTCTGGTGTCAGTGATTGAGCAGGTGGACAGCCACTTTCGGCCAATTTCATGTTATAAAAACCTGAAATAGTTGTATCATATTCCAAACAATTTTTCAGCATTAAGTAAGCAGAGTTCCACCTTACCGGCATATCAGTTTGGAATCGTAGGGGTCGTAGACCGTTTAATGTACAGTGTCTACCAAATTCTTGAAATCTTGGATTAGAGCTACCGATCCTAGAAATGGCATCTCTGATGCGTTCTATACGATCGCTTACTTCCTTCAAACCAGACTGTACAACTAAATTTATGATATAACATACACAACGTTGGTGGAAGAAATAACCCCCTGCTTGCGGGATGTTTCTTTCAGTAAACAATGCAATAGACTTAGTATTTGCCGATGCATTATCTAATGTGATAGAGATGATGCGATGAATTATGCCATAAGTTTCTAAAACAGAAAGAATGACAGCAAAAATATTGTCTGCGGTATGTGCAAAATCCATAGGACGAAAACCAATAATTTTTTTTTGTATCCTACATTCAGAGTCTAAATAGTGTTCTGTGACACATAAATAGTCATGTTTGGAACATGCATTCCAAATATCGGACGTTAATGCAATTGAGACAGTTAGATGCTGTAATTCAGCCGTCAAGTCATCTCGTTAGGTTTTCAACATTCTTATCAAATCGTTCCTAATGGTGGTTCTAGAAACAATTTGCATTTGGGGGCAAAATGCAGATGTGATAAATTCTTGAAAAAAAATAGTCACCGAAATTAATAGGTTGATTAGTTTGTGCAATGTATCATGCCAAACATTCTCTAGCATGCGCGGCGTCGTAATGCCACGTCGTAACCGACCCGTCTGGGTGCCGTTGTAGTTGTGTCTGAGTTGTAGTGGGTACATGTACGTGTTTGGGCATGCATTTTAGCATATGTCTTCTCAAATGACCGGTTCCACCCCTAGTAGTGGTATAGTTCTTAGGACAAAACTTACATTTGACTCTGGGCCGACCGTACCGTCTGGGAGTGTCATTTCTACTATGTCAAAACACTCCCATACGTCTGATATTAACCTCTTAGATTTGGTACGTGATGTCGGTGTGGCGCCGGAACCAGAAGGTCCCGCTACGGTTTCTGCCGGTCCGGAGAGATCAAAATCATCGTTCAGCATGTTTAGACCGCCTGGAAAATAAGGATGGGTAGGATCCATTTCCTAGAAAAAAAAAATATCAGGTCATTAGTTATTAATAAATATTAAAATTAAAATGATTATTTTACTAACAAAAAATATTAAAATTAACTCATACACATAAAATGATTATTTTACTAAAAAAATATATTAAAATTAACTCCTACACATAAAATGATTATTTTACTAACAAAATATATTAAAATTAACTCCTACACATAAAATAATTATTTTACTAACATTAATTATTAAAATTAACTCACACACATAAAAATGATTATTTTACCAATAAAAATTATTAAAATTAACTCCTACATATAAAATGATTATTTTACTAAAACAATATATTAAAATTAACTCCTACATATAAAATGATTATTTTACTAACATTAATTATTAAAATTAACTCCTACACATAAAATGATTATTTTACTAACAAAATATATTAAAATTAACTCCTACACATAAAATGATTATTTTACTAACATTAATTATTAAAATTAACTCACACACATAAAAATGATTATTTTAGCAACAAAAATTATTAAAATTAACTCCTACACATAAAATGATTATTTTACTAAAATATTTATTAAAATTAACTCCTACACATAAAATTTTTATTTTACTAACATTAATTATTAAAATTAACTCCTACACATAAATGATTATTTTACTAACAAAATATATTAAAATTAACTCCTATACATAAAATGATTATTTTACTAACAAAATATATTAAAATTAACTCCTACACATAAAATGATTATTTTACTAACATTAATTATTAAAATTAACTCTTATACATAAACTGATTATTTTACTAACAAAATATATTAAAATTAACTCCTACACATAAAATGATTATTTTACTAACATTAATTATTAAAATTAACTCCTACACATAAAATGATTATTTTACTAACATTAATTATTAAAATTAACTCCTATACATAAAATTATTATTTTACTAACAAAATATATTAAAATTAACTCCTACACATAAAATTATTATTTTACTAACATTAATTATTAAAATTAACTCCAACACATAAAAATGCTTAATTTACTAACAAAAAATTTTTAAATTAACTACTAAAAATAAATTGTTTAATTTACTAAAAACAAAAATTAAAATTAACCCCTAAACATAAAAATGATAAATTTACTAACTAAATAAAATTAATAACTGAAGTATAAACATAAAATGATAAATTTACTAACTAAACAAACATATTAAATTTAAAATATAAAATTAAATAATAACACTTAAATAAAAATGTACCTTTGAACTTTGGTGTCTTGGTGGAGAGATTAGAGAATAATAGTTATATAATAGTAAATTACTAATAAAGTATTATAATAGTACATTAGTACTGTAGAATAGTAGAGAGAGTAAGAATGAAATTAAGAATAATTGAAATTGTATTGAGAGTTTGAGAATTGAGAGATTGAGAGATTAGAAAAAGTGAATGAAAAATGGAATAGGTGGGAGTATTTATAGAAAAATTAGAAAAGTGGGTAAAAATATAAAAGGCAAGAGTTAAGGGGGCAAAATGCAATTGTTATAGTTTTTTAAAAACATAACCGTTGGCTGACGTCAGCCATGACGTCATCCAATGGTCATTTTTAAAAAAAACAACCGTTAGATTTTAAAAAATTAAAAATTAAAAAATAAAAATAAAAACATTCAACGGGCCCAACGGTCGGCACACGCCGACCGTTGGGCCTGGCACGCAGTGCTAGCGTGCCGTACAAGGCCGGCACGCCTTGCGGGGCCGGCATGCCTTGCGGGGCCGGCACGCCGTGCCTGGAACCCTGACCCGGCACGTGCCAAGAATGGGGGCCATACCTGGCACGGCCCGCCATCCTTGGCAGGCCGGCTGTACCGGGTTCTCCAGGCCCGGCCCATATTTACACCACTAGTCAAGTGTCCATACCAAGACAATGCTCACATACATGCAACAGAATTTCGCACTGCTCCCCTGCACTAGTAGATGGGAAAACTTGCCTGTTCATATATAAATCTCAACGATATTACATATCCATAACATTCTATCCCAATTTCCGTCCGCATTTTGATGGAAAAATTGTAGGCATCCATAAAAATGAGGATTGCTAAAAATATCATACAAAATCAAAAAGAATTCCGCAACTTGTCCTCTGCAAGGCCAACTTCAGTCTCTCGGAAGAAAACTTTTGGTGTATTTCTACTCGGCCGTTTCATCTCTACATCACCAAAAAGCCACCTAAAAGTAAAACAGTATTGCCCTAGGCCGAGGGATAAATGACCGAAAATTAATATACTTTCATAACCACCAGTTTCTCAAAGAGGACACATTACATACCCCTTAACTACAGTCACAAGAGGATATCTCTATGACATATTATATATATATAATATTTCTATTTTTCTGACAACAAAAAACCAGTAATGCAGATTATGCACCAGTCCTCGCTAGCAATGAATCTCAGAAACTGCAAAAATCATTGATAACAAAATAAACAAAGGTCATTCTACAAGCCAGATTCAGAATTATCAGGAATGATCCATTAAAAAAAAAAATTCTTAGAAATAATAATAAAATCACTACCTCATATACTTGAGTTGATCATTGACCCAGAAATTCTTGTTTTTCTTTGCTAAATGACCTGATATGTTTGATGAGGTCCTCTTTCAATGACTCAGGTATTTGAGAAATAAAAGTGGGTTTTGCATCTGCTATCAACTTCTTCCTGCATTGAAGTAGAAGGATGATCTAATTAAAGCATTCAAAAAAGATTACAATAAGAACCTGGTAGGAAAAAATAAAAACCAACAGTTGAAAGAGCTACAAGGGTAAAACTGTATTTGAAAAACAACTAAATATTTAGCAAAGCAGACAAAGCTTTACTTTCAATTGTTGAAAAAAAAAAAGTAACATCTACCTCTTTAAGAGCTATTAGGAGAGGCAAAAGATAATAAAAGTTAGAAAAGAAGACTAAATTTAGATGTGAACATTCAAAACAATAGCAACATGTACCTCTTGAAGATCTATTAAGAGAGAAAACAATACTGGTAAAAGGGATAATAATACTTATTGAGAGAAACCAAATCCACAAGGACTTCCTAAACAACAATCAGTATGACTCAAGGAAATGTTTAAAAAAAAAAAAGTATGACTCAAGGAAACTACTCTCAAGAGTCATATATCCATTGTGTTTTCCCCTGAATTCTAACAGAGCAATACCAATACTCTTAAAGTGAAGAGGGATATGGGTGGTGGGGATTGACAGCCAAACTAGTCAAAAATGCTAAAGTCAAAAATCCTAAAAACTAGTCAAAAATACTCTCTACAAGGTTGATCTGTCTTTGGGCTAAAGCTGTTTGAGCACACCCAACTAGAAATCTAGAACAGACTGAGGAATTCGAAGTGAAGTGACATTATCAGATTGTTGACAATTAGGATCTTCAGTAATTGATGAGCAGCAGCAGAATAGATCATTTTTTTTTATCATTGCAGTGTTATCTATAAATAATTGAACTGACACAGCATGAGACAGTACTTAATAATGCCTTGGTTTTAAAATAAGGAGAATATACTACAGAACTGAAAAACGGTACTTAATAATCCTATAAAATTCATGTTTGCTTAAATTGACCAGATATGGAATGGTTTTTCACTAAAAGACACATTACCGGACAATATATGTTATAGGTACCTATGAATTTGTTATGTCATGAGATAAAATACCACCGTCAACTGACCTACAGGTAAGGGTCTTGGGCCATGTCAGGCAGACTCTGTCACGTCGTATAAAAACATCATTACAGTACTACTTTAGTACAACACGATATTTGGCAACATTTATACACCAGTATTAATTTATACAGCATGGAGAGCTTAAAAGGTCCATATTCTATTAATTTATATAGTGGGCACTCCTCAACTGTCTAGCGATAATAAAATTTTGTAAGTAAGAATTTAAAGATATATATATATTTCTTTTTTTATAAAAAAAGGAACGAGGCGAGCAGCCTTCCTTCAAAAACGTAGAGACCCATATATAGTGGGCACTCCTCAACTATCTAGTGATAATAAAATTTTATAAATAAAAATTTAAAGAGATATATACAGTCTTTCTACTATCAGTTCGTCCTGACATAAAATTTATCAGGACATTGAATGTGAGCCACTCATTTATGAAAGAACTTACATACCAAGTCAAAGTATGTAAAATGAGTGGCTCACACGCAAGGAACTGATAAATCTCAGTTCGAACTGACAATAGAAAAATTGTATATATATATATATATATTTATCTTTTTTTTTTAAGGAACGAGGCCAGCAGCCGTCCTTCAAAAAAGTATAGGCTGGGTCTCCTTCATAATGGTCAATCATCTGAAATGTCAGTCTTCCTTCAGAGAAGGCTGGCAGCCTTCTTCACTGAGGATACCACATCTCCTCCATCATGGAAGGTTAGCCCCCTCCCTTATAAAAGGAGTCATGGCCTCCGTCAAGGAGAGGGTTCTCCAGCTACCTCCAGCCTTAGGATATGGCTGGAGGAGGAAAGGAATGTTTTCAAAAAATTGTTTCTTTATTTTTAATTAAAAGTTTGTTAAATTATAATTTTATTAAATATCTAATAACACTAAATTATATGTTCCAAGTTTTTGAAAGGCTAAATCGTGGTTGAGGGGTTTTACCTTACCCTCGCGAGCGTTAAACCTCGAGGCAAAACAAGGCGTAAGCCTCAATTAAATAAATAAATAAATTTTAAAAAAAGAAACAATATTTTTGAAAACAGTCAAATAAAAACACAAATCATGATGTAATTCATAAAAGAGAAAAATAATAACAAAGCAAAGTCATAAAATAAAAGGTTAAAAGCCATGAATCCTATCCCATACTAGAAATTTAGAACAAGTTTTGGAGTTAAAATTTATGACTTTATCTGCTCATCATTCTTATCAAGACAAATGCAATCGTTTGGAAGATCGAATTCAAAATTACTAGCTCCATCTCCATCAACATCATCGAACCCCCTATCTTCGTTTGGAGAAGATCGCTGCTTATTGCTTCTAGGGTTTGTTTCCTATTTTGTGTGTTTTAATATTATCTTTTAATTTTTTTTTACTAACTAAAGCCCATTAGACTCTCAAAACTTAAACCCATTAACATTACTAAACGAAACCCAAAACTTATCTCAAAAACAAAAGCTCAAACATCTATATAAAAGGTCCAAAAAAACTCATCTTTTTTCCAAGGCTTAAGCCTCGCAAGTCTCAAGGCTTACGCCTCAAGTCACCGAGGCTAAGGCATCACAGAAGTTAATTGAGGCTTAAGCCTCAAGGCTTTTTCTTTGCGCCTCAACACCTCAGCACATCAAAGGCGTAAGCCTCAAATGCCTTTTAAAACCATGATATTTTCAAAAGGATCAACAACACATTCTTTAACCCAAATTGTGGCACAAATTGTACACCATTGGATGATGCACTTTCAATGGTTGAGATTATAAGTTATAACAAAGATGGATATGTAATGCATGCTTAATGCCATTGAAAACAACACATCAAATTTGATCTCAACTGTCAAAGTGCTTCGATCTAAAGGTAGAAAACTTGTATCACAATTTGCGTTAAAAAAGAGGGAATGTTGATCCTAATTCTTCAATTACATACTTCAAAGATATTCAAAGATATATATGATTTTTGAAATTATAGTTTAGTTACATATTCATAATTAAATAATAAGAGTTCTTTGTCCAATTGAATACCAAAAACAATACAATATATTAATCCAATACAATCCAACTCAATACAATACAATACGGCATACGACACATGCCTAAAAAATAAGAGACGGCTACAACCAATTGTGTCCATACATTTTATGGACCCTTAATGGACTGCCAAAAACCAGATTATCCATCAATTATTTAATTCTATACACCAAAAAGTTTGTAACTCTTAACCATTTTATATAGGAATAACTCTCAAACATCAATTATTATAATTTCAAAGGACTACCCAACTGCATAATAAAAACTAAATCTACATAACCCCTCCTCCCTACCAAAAAAAAAGGTTCATTCTTTATTCAAATTTTTGGTTCAGATATGCAAATATGAAGACAGAAAATGGTACTTGTCAGTAAATTCAAAAATACCGATCAATTTGAAGGGGGATCACTATGACTTTGAAATGTCATTCTAACAGACAAGCAATGAACCTCTAAAACTAATGGCAAAGCAAACAATCAAGATTTTTGGCCAATATATACCCACACGGAACTGAAATCAATTTGCAAATGAGAGAAGATAAAAGGATTAAATATCTAGATCCAAATACAGATGTAGAGAAAGTTTGCGTTTCTGCAAGAAAAAGTTGACAAGACAGGCAGGGGAGTAGCTGTATCTCCCCTGTTGCAGCAATGGTGACAGGGGATGCCTTTTCCCAAAGTCCAAGACCCATTATTAATAATACTTGTTGTCTAATTGATTTCCAATTTTCCATCCCTTGGAGATATAATATCTGAGCCTTTTATTAATATTACTAGTACAAATTTGCCCTAATGGTTCATTATATCACCACAATAACCCCAATTTGCCCCATCTTTGTTTTTTTCTCTGAAGGCTAACACTGCATTTTGTTTTTCTGCTGTACCATCCATATATGTAATATCACTACCATTTACTCTTTTGATTACAAGAAAATAGAATAGAAAAAGGTAATAACTTTAGCAATAAAAATGGAATCTATAAATTAAATGGGAAATATGTATACTACAGATAATAGATTTTTCTTGTAATGAATACATATATACGGAGCCATGTCTGAATGGCCAACACTTCTTGTCTATGTCAATACTAGATTCTACTGTCCATGCTCATAAATCATAGGAAACTTATCATCGCTGAGAACAAAAAATATTTACATCCATCATTCAGAATTATCACTCTGGGGTAGCATGCATAAGAAAAAAATATTCACCCATAAGTTAGAAGTTGTAACATAATTCAATAACATAAAAAGGATTGAACACATAGTAAAGCAGAAATCTTCTGAGGGAAATTTAATTACTTTTAACACACAGAAACTATGCCCCGGCTATATAATTCATTTCAAAAATAGAAGACTTACTTTAAATCCATACCACAGGGAGTATTTACAGCTTCTGGTGTACAGAGCCTCTTCCTTGAGCACATAAAACTGTAAACCTTTTCAGACCAACCACATGATTCCAAGACCACAAAGGCCTCTTTCTCCAGACTGAGAAATATGAACAAAACAAAGCAAACTAAAGTATTAAAGCCCAACGAGTAACTTACAGCAAGGCAAACATGTGTATTCTTATACACATACACGCATATTGTTATGTACACACATACATGCATACATATTGTTATATACATACATAAATGCATATGGTGTAGGATCAGCGACACTGTTTTAATACACAAATTGTTATAGAAGTTGTACACCGTTGGATGATGCATTTCAATAATTGAGATTGCATTGGACATTTGGACATATATAATAAATGTGTATTGTGTAATTGATACACATTAAAAGAACACATCAGATGCAATCTCAGCAGTTAACGTTATCTGATCTAATGGATGATAACTTGTGTCATGATCTGTTAAAAGAAGAGGGGCTACAAATCCTAATCCCAAGTCCCCACCCCACACAAACTTTCTTTTATCTCAATCTAGATGTCAAATCTTAGCTAGTGAAATAAGACCACAAATGTGGATGAAACAAATTATTACTGAACTTTTTATATAAAGAATTAACTCTTTACACAAAGAGTTCATAAAAAAGACAGATATTAGCATTTTAGCAAAATGCAGATGTTTGCACCTTCTATTCCAACCTTATTTAACAAAATGTATGTGTCCCATTAGAATTATACTTCTATTCAAACACGCAATATGATGACCATTTTAGATGAATCATGTGACCTCCAAAATTTAAACAATACAAAAAATATGTGTGGTGTTTATTTTGGATCATAAGTGATCTTGACTTCAAGATGAACTTTTATTAAGTTGAGTCAAATAACCCCCTCCTCACATATCTAGCCTGAAATAGATAAAATAAATTGACATGATTTCTATTCATTAATTTTCAAATCATACTATTGATCATCCCTAATCAGTTGAACTTATGCAAAAGTGCAACGCATTTGATTTACAGTATCAGAACATATGATTAGAAAAACAGAGATCAACAAAGAAGTATGTAAATGCATAATCAGGGAAATTTGACAGAATTTAAAAATAAGTTGCATCAACAAGAAAATTTCTAAAGCAATTGAAGTGAAAGGCACTTACGTTTTCTTCAGTTCTTCAACCTTTTCCTGAGATTGAACATCTTGTGCAATCAAAATGCAAGACTCCTCTGACTTTCTCTTGGATCCAGAGACATCAGAGCCACAGTTAACAACACCATTAAGCAGTTTACGGTAATCATCCCCTCTTCCTGTTGTCATCCTGCACCCTGTGCCATGACCTTCACAAGGTTTCGATCCTACTAAGTAGGAACCAACACTAAGAGCATTACCATTTTCATTTGCTAACGATGATGATGCATGGTTGTTGTCTCTATCAGCAGCATCAACTCTTTTACTTTTGTTTGAACCATTGCTTTCTGCCAATGTATCTTTCTCATCTGAGTCCTTGTGGACTGAGTCTTTCACAACCCCATTCATTTGTATCTTCTGATTCTTATAAACATCGCCTTTTCCATTATAAGTTGGAGAAACTACTTTGTGACCAGAGTTTCCAGAAATGCTAAATTTCAGTCGTGGGCTAGAAGGCACTTTCTCAACCTTAGAAATGATTGAGACAGCATTCTGAGATGATTGTTCAGCAGATGGTTTTGTACACACTGATTTTAATGGAACACTAGCCTTCATGCCTTTATAGACCTCATTTCCATTTTGATGAGATTTTACTCCATTGGAAGCAAAATTGTTACTGGCTGATACTGGTCTTTGGTTAGCACGGGTGAAAAAGAGAATATAAACCTTTTCTGACAAGACCTCCTGCAGGGTTGAAAGTGAGACATATGAATCGTTGCAGCAATACCAGCGGCACATCGCATCCTGTACACACAGAACAAACTTCAACAAACCAATAACATAGTTGCATTCCTGAAAATTGCATAAAAATAAAAAAGCAAGACAAGGATAAGAGACCTTGACATAAGCATAATAATGCCCGGAATCAGGTGAAAATCCTGAATGCACAATAGTGCCGAAAAGGTTGTACTCTGGTTGTGGATCCTGCATCGCAATCATAAAATCAACATTTGTAAAAGGTTTACAAAGTAACTTATAAAATATATGAGACAAGTTGAGAGCACTGAACTTCCATGGGCTTGTAATTCAGATGAAGCATGATCACAAGCAAGCAGTAAGTTTTTTCTATTAGCTTGAGACAGACAGCATCATATTATAAAGATTTACTGAATAAAACAAATCACAAACTGGATTTCCTTTGCAAAGAACAAGAAAGCACATAAATGATATATAAACACAAAGAATTCAGAAAAATGTCAATTAGAGGATGTAACCATCCAGCTATCCCATCTAGCATTATGCATAGAAAACACTCAAACATGTATTGAGTTGATCAGACTTTAATGACCAGCTCAAACTCCATTTATATTGTGTACTTTTTCCGACTTCCCTTCCAACGTTTGGATTAGACTTCACATTTGAAACTCAACATAATATGATGTTTAACTTTCTTATATGCTATAGCACGATATTATTACAATCTGAAAATCTATATGAAGCTCAGTCATGTAAATGAGGTTAACATAGTAATGGCACAAGTTGTACTCTGGTTGTGGGTCCTGCATCGCAATCATAAAATCAACATTTCTAAATGGTTCACAAAGCAAATTATAAAATATATGAGATAAGTTGAGAGTACAGAACTGATCGTGCCAAAATTGTGTTATATTTGGCCCTCATTTCTATGTCCTTTGTCTCGTTTTCGAGTGTATTTTTTATGTCTAATAAGCTCTTTTATAGTGATTGCAGGCATTTGATGCAATTCAGGTATTGGAGATGGAAAGTGGGAAGTTCGTGCAGAAAACAGACCAAAGATCAAGGGAGAAGGCCCAGTGCGCGGGTGCATACCCGCACACAAGAGCTCAGAGTTTTCCAACGCCCAGTGCGCGAGTAACCCTACCCGCACACTTCCAAGGTTTCGGATGGTGCGTTGGTCCACACGAGCGCAGTGCAACCGCAAACCGAGATTCGAGACTTCTCCAGAATCACCAAGTGCGCCCAGAACGCGGGTACTGCGCCGGTCCCAACTTTTGGATTAGACTTCACATTTGAAACTCAACATAATATTAGGTTTAACTTTCTTATAGGCTATAACACAATAATATTACAATATGAAAAACTATATGAAGCTCAATCATGTAAAAGAGGTTAACATTTTCTTTCTTTTCTCTCCATGCCTATTCCTTGCTCAAAAATAACTTTCCACATTCAAGTAAGCTTTACAAACATGTGTTATTAGTCTTTTTTTCTTCATACGTCTCTAACTTGCCACATAAATTTGGTATCACACTTCAAAGTCTGAAACTTCAATATAGTATAAATTAAAGTTTTTTTTTTTATTCAGCATAATGCAATTTTTAGCAACTTGGAAAACAATATGGAGTTCAATTAAGCTTCCAATCCATTATTATTGTTCCTTTGTTGGTTCTTCATGTATATGTGTGTGTGCGTCAACAAATATCTTTAAGGCACAAACAGAAAACACAGAAAAATCAAAACTGTTGAACTTCAAAATACTCTGCAAGGAGTAATGATTGCTTCAATTCCTTTACTGTTTTCCTCCCTCCACATATCAAAGACAAACAAGCAAGTGTCATTCTCTTACAGGTTTACTCCTCCCATGCCATATGCTCTAATAACTCTTCTACAAACTCCGAATATCCTCTCCACTTGTTGAGATAGCATCCATGTAAAATCAAATAGTGAAAACACCAGTAACCAAATATCCCCCTCTATTGGATGATGGAATTCTGAATCCCACATAATGAAGAAAGATATTTAGGAATATTTTAAAGATTTTCTGATACTACTTGTTTGAGTAGATTTTTTTTTTCTATTTTCTTGTCCCCTTAGTTGAGGCATATTAGGTTTGAAGTAGATCTGTTTCCTCATTAGAGTTAGATTTTGTTTTTAACTGACATCAATAGGCCATAATGCATTTAATTTATTAAAGAGACTAATTATGAAATGAATTAACATTCTATTTCTCCTTAACTGTTCTCTTCTCTCTTTTTTGTCTCTCTCTATTCTATTTCTGGTGGAGAACCAATATTGTTAAAAAGAACTTATGAGAAAGGGGAGAAATTTAGAAGAAATCGGAGAGGAAAATTATGTCTAATTCCTATTCACTCAAATCTGAGAAACAAATATACCCAGGTCCCTATTTATAGTCAATGTTTAAAAATGTGTGAGGCGGTGTGAGGCAGTTTTGTCCTCGCGAGGGGAGGCGGTCGCCTCAGTTCGAAAAATATTGCAAAAAAAAAAATTAAAATCATCCATAATATTTAATACACAGTCCACAATCAACATTACTAACATAAACATCCCAAAAAAAAAAAAAGATGCTTAGTGGCCCGAAATATGGATCCAAAATGTCATCCTAGTGATGTTGGAGTGTTGGAGTTTTGGAGAAGTTAGAGGTGTTGTTGCCGACAGAAAGTTTAGACTTACTCTTATAAATAGTATTTTAGGGTTTTAGAAAAGGTTAAAGTCACTTTCCAAAAAAAAAAAAATCAAAGTCAGTTTTTTTTTTTAAAAAAAAAAAAACTGAAAAACTTGCAGGCTGCCTCTCACTCACCCGGCCGCCTCACAGGATGGAGGCTGCCCAACCCAAAGGAGGGTTGAGGCGGCCGAGTCAAAGCTCCCCAGCCATTGAGGTAACCGAGGCGCGCCTTGAGGCGACCACCTCAACCGATTTTTAAAACATTGTTTATAGTGTCCAAACAGAGAACCAAAGAAAGCAACAATTTACCTTCCCCAAACTAAAAAGATCTCAATCAATTAAAAACGGAAAGCAAAGATGTGAATTAAAATAAGATCCTAATCAAATTAAAAGCAAAGATCTTAATCAAAATCAAATCGGTCAAATCTTCTTCCTACACCAGAAATATGTGTATCTCCTTAGTATGTTCTACATCAATCCTCTCTGGCTAAAAAGGTGTAAACTCTGACGAGTTATGCTTCAAGTAAGACTCCAAACGGAAGGGACCAATGGGCTGAAGACCATCTTCAATGACCCATAAATGATTTGTGTCGAGTGATTCTTCCAACAAACCAAGAAACACCTAAACCCACCATCACGGTGCTTAGTTTGTATCTTTATTTGCAACCTTAAGTTTTTATATCTAACGGTTTCTTGACATGAGAATAGAAATTGTGTTAACGGTTTCTTAATGGTTGGGACTTTTAGGTCTAATTGTGTTAGCTCTCATTTCAGCTCTTGGGGGTAATATTTGTAATTACAAATTACGATCACATTCCTTGTAGACCATTTCTCTTTAATAGATTTTTGTTATGATCAAAACAACTCATACCGAAATTCATTGCAATAACAACCCAAAAAATAAAACCTAAATTCACATAATAGCGCAAAAAAAAAAAAAAAAAATTATTCTAAAGCTTCTCTGTTCTATCACCAACTATTATTTGAATGTTGCTTACCACAGATACACTTAATGACTTAAGCATGTTAGTCATTCAGTCATATAAAACAAATGCAGAATTGTAAGATTCAGTCTTGTGTGAGCATAATTAAAGTTTCATTCTTATTTTCCCAAGCCTAACACTAATTAGTACTTGCATTTTACACACACACACACACACACACACAACACCGGTGTCATATAATTTTTTTTATCAATTAGTGTGTAAAAATTGTAAAAACATGCAATTAAACGATTCATACAATTTGTACATGAAATACTTAAAATCAATTCAGCAAACCTACCTAACCTAATGGCTAACTACATTATATTGATTATTGACAAGACAACTGAACTCACCTGGCTTGATTTGCACATGAATCCTGAAAGAACCAAAACTTCTTCAAATGCGATGGTTTTATCGATCTTCCCACCAAATATTCCTTCAAATCTCTGACAACACAATCCAGCAATGACTCCTTTAGTCAAAGGCAGTAGGCACTACTAAGCTAAAAGCAATTATAAAGCTTTGCATTTTCTAAAAAATAGAAAAAATAGAAATGACCAACCTTGAGTTGGATTACAAGGATATTAGGTGCTTGAAGAATTGACATCTGCTTCCGTGCTGCCACCAATTTCTTACAACTAAACCAGTATAAGTTTGTAATTCAGAGAAGTAAAAATAGAAAAAGGAAGCAAAGAAAAGAAGTGTTGTACTGGAAATTACTTGTCACATTTGTATTTATTGTTTCCATCCAAAACTTCTGGTTGGAAGAACTTGTGCATAGCATCTTTCAGTGAACCACTATTCAAGATATCAAGACTGATATCCATAATTTCATCGACCTTATTGGACTCGGCACCGCAAGACAAACACTTCACCTGGCTCTGCATAGCACCACCGAAGATCTCCTTAACGACAGAGGAAGTGCCATTAGAGGGATCGGCGGCAGCCTTGCGCCTCAGCTTCTTGAGACGCAAACAGGTGTTGTGGCATGAATCAATGACATAGCGAAGGAACTCGTGAGCGTCCTCCTGGCGACCGCAGCGGAAATGCTCTGCAAATATTCTGAGACAACTCTGAATCTTGGCAGGCGCGTCTAGGGTTTGGTCGAGGCTAAGAGAGCGGACTATTCGTTTCTCGAGTAGGCAAAACGGACAATCACGGATTTTGTCTGAGTCTGAAGACGAATCACCTGAGATTCCATATATGAATTATAACATGAAGAATTGCAAAATAGAAGAAATTGAAACAGACAGACAAAGAAGACATACAGTGAGAAGAGTGTTGGAATTTGAGACAGAAATTGGCAAGAGGAGGAGTATATGTGAGACACTGAAGAACGCTGTTAAGATAACAAGAGTTGCCGAGATTCTTCAAACCTAAAGGAGGTCCTCTTTTGCGCTTTTCACTGAGTAAACTCGGCAGCCAACTCATTTGCAATTTCTCTCTTATCAGTCCCATCAACGGAGGAGACCCACTCTTTCTGCTTCAAATTCATCGGTCTGATCGCATCTCTTCTCTCACTGCAATTTTTGCTGCTTCTTTTTCTTTGTGTTTTCGATTTTATTGAGAGACAGAGTAATGGAGGAGGAGGTAGCGAACAACCCCCAATTCTCTTCTCTTGGATTTGAGACGCTTCATTTTTATTTCCTTTATTCTTCTTTAGGACATAATTTTTTTTTTCTCTTTAATTATTTTTAAGAAAAAGTCTTAAAATTTCATAATACTTGCATACATTTGACCCTTTTTGTTCATATATGTATTCAGAAAATTGTCATTTGTTAACGTAGGAAAGTTCAACTATGAAGATGTTCGGTATCCACGGAAAATTCATTACTATCCATTCGGTGGAAACATCGATAGAAATATCATTATCGACCAATATTGTTGTAAAATTTACCTATAGAAAATTGGAAATGTGGATTAGAAACATAAATAATACAGTAATAATAATGAAACTTTTAAAAAGATTTAAATAAATCAATAGAAATAAAATAACACATTTGTTTTCAAATACATATATTATCTAACAACTTTATAGTATAAATATAAATATAATGAACATACATACGTGCTATATAAAAATTTTAAATCTTTCAAAACTTTAGTTTTTAATAGTTTCCATCATATAAATAATTGAAATTTTAATTTAAAAAAAAAACAAAACAAAGACTTAGGTGGTTCAAATATTGTGTGGTTACAAACTTATTCATACGGTACTAATTCCATGATATACAATTTGAATAATTTTTAATGTAATCACGAACATTCCATGCATAATCTTTTTGTTATAATTTAACTAAAGAAATAAGCAAATAAAGATCAAATGAGAGATGAAAGCAAGAGAGAGACGAGAGAGAGAAAGAGTGAAGCTTCTGTATATATATTTCTAGGAGAGAAGAAGAAGTTTACAAATACACAATACGTGTATATATATAGGCATTCCTTTTGCTTAATGATGAAGTTACCAACTGGATAAAGTAAGATGGTGCAAGTGGAGAGATATTGATGATGAAGCAAGTGGGAGTGCAATTGAGAGAGAGAGAGAGAGAGAGAGGCGGTGAGTTTGTGGGAGATCTTGTGTGTATTATACATGTGGTAAAATCCACATATTATAACACTCCCCCTTGGATTCTTGGCTATTAACCAAAGGGAAATTTTCCACCTCCCAGACCTGGTTCCATACCCGAGAGTTTCACCAGGAGACCTCTCAATCCAGAGCCGAGCTACTATACCATCCCAAAAACAAGGGTGGGCTCCGAAAACATCCGGGATAGAGCCCAGACCCGAGAGCTTCCACCAGGAGACCTCTCTATCCAGAGCCGAACTGCGATACCACCCCAGGAACAAAGACGGGCTCCGAAAACATCCGGGATAAAGCCCAGAACGATCAGATCTAGCCCGCATCACCAAAACTAGAAGCTCCCCGAAGTCGAGGTCATCTCGCAAGTGCTCCAGAGACTCGTCTGTACCTCGATTGACACAGAAGAATGTCCCTAAAAGGCCACGAGGTCAGTCGAAGCCACACCTAGCTTCAAAAGGTCAGTCGAGGCCACACCTAGCTTCGAAAAGGTCAAGGGAAGCCAGATTTGGCTCCAAGCTGGATGAAACTTCTTAGATATCAAGGTCGAAATACTAATCAACCTCCCTAGTTGATGCACCACACCATATCGTCATATCCAACGACCTCCATAAAGGATCATACTGAAAGGATACGAGGAATGCATTGAATCATATCTGGAAACGTTACCTACATGCAGAACAAGTAATAAAATCCAAAAAGGAAACAAACTAATCTCCACCACGATACTCTCAATTCGGACGTCAATCCAAAAGTCAATGACATTAAAGCAAGAAATCCCGCCCGATAAGGAGGAGACTGAGAAAATCAAGGGAGAATCAATCTGTTGACCTACAAACTATGTATAAATAGAAAAGAAAAGAAATGAAAAAAGGGAACTACTATTCGACAGGCATACGACTAACAATCGACCATTCCCTAGAGAGGGTTGAGAGAAAAGAGAGAAGAACCTCTGTATTTGTATACCATGCATGTTCAATAAAAACATTCTTACTTACTTGTCACTTTATAAATCACTGTTACATATACAATAAATTTTGGCCATCACCTACGTGGTAGTGGTCTTGAGGGCGTTAACTGAGATTTCTCATCCCGAGCAAAATTTCCGTTAACACCACTTGTATTAATATTTTAAGAAAAACCCAATGGGACAAAATCTTAGAAAAATATATACAATGATCTCTCTGGATCTTGTGGTACTGGACGTTCTCAAAACTATCTCGTTAAAAACCTTGTCAGAAAAACCCAGTGGGATAAAACCCGATTGAAGGGAAAAAGAGTATAGTGTACATATGTCCAGATTTATTGTTTTCTTCAAAACATTTCTCACATTTATACTTTGCTAGGGAAAACCCAATGGGATAAAAACCTGAGCAAATATATTCATTGATCTGTCGGATCAAAGTAATATTTATGATGATCTTCTGGATCAAAGTAACATATATACGATGATTAGCAAGATCAAGGCAATATTTACAATGATCTTCTTGATCAAGTCAACATATATACGATGATCAACTGGATAAATGAAATATTTATGATGATCTTTATGGATCAAAAGATTTTGGGTGTGCTTAGATAATTGCCTCATTAAAACCTTATCAGGAAAACCCAATGGGATGAAAAACCTGAT
The DNA here is from genome assembly GCA_033220585.1 of Dipteronia sinensis. Classification (NCBI taxonomy): domain Eukaryota; kingdom Viridiplantae; phylum Streptophyta; class Magnoliopsida; order Sapindales; family Sapindaceae; genus Dipteronia; species Dipteronia sinensis. The sequence goes on from CM065642.1 coordinate 26,925,837, forward strand.
TGAAAGGAAAAAGAGTACAATGCACATATAATATACTTTATCATATATGCTCCCCCTGGTGGGACGCTCCCCCTGATAAAAGTTCTTTTGTAGCAATCATCTAGATTGTTGAACTAAAGCACACTGATGTTTATTTCACGAAATGATATAACATAAATTATTGGAGGGAGTATCAGCAAAAATTTGCTTTATGGAGTAATATCCATATGGAATCTTTTCAGAATCCTTTCAACATATTCTGATTAGGGGACAAGCATTCCATTTAATCTATGCTCGACCTTCAAGTCGAGACAATGTTTTCTTTCTCATTTCTTTATGAGGACACATGAGTATATAATTTATTATATCCATATCTTTATCAGATATTAACTGAGACAGTTATACCACATCCGTTCAAATTGTTTTTAATCCATATAAGGATTTTTGTATGTTCATTAAATACAGATCACGAGATCTCGATTTACATGCTTCTAGTATTTTAGAATCCTTCAGGATTTATAAATATCTGCATTGAGTAAATCATATAGATAAATGATTACTACGTCTAGAAGACGTATATCAAGCCTTTTAAAGGCAGCCAAATTTATCAACAACGTAATCGTATTCATCAATAGTGAATACCAAGTTTCTATAAGAAACCTCGCACTACGAGTCGTGTCTCATATCTCACAATCTCGTTTTTCTCATTACGTTTCCGTATAAAGACCCATTAGTATCCAACTAGTTTGACATCTTCAGGTGTCTGGAGTACTATTGGTCCAAATACTTTATGTATGGCTTATGAAGTCAACTGTTCTTGAATTGCTTCTTCCATCTAGGCCAATCATGCCTATTATCTATAATCATTGATATTATGAATATCATAATTATCATTTTATAATTTCAGTAGCGCTACTGTGTATAAAAATACATCATTAATGATCGTTTCCTTATATTCCACATATCTCTTATATGACTTGTAGAAATTTTCTCAATTTCTATACTTTTGTATCTCTGTTGAGATTTCTTCCATTTCAATGGATTTAGTCATTTCATAAACTCCGTATAATCTATAGAATTTCTATCAATTTCTATATTCTTGCTCTATTGAGATTTCTTCCATTTCAATGGATTTAGTCATTTCATAGACTTGTGTCTCTTTTAGATATATCAGACTCTTATAGAGTTGATTTAGAGAAAGTGGATTTATTCATAACTCGAGTTTTGTTTACTCTTGGGATCCCAATAACAATACCTTTCAAAAGGTTTATAAACTTATGATATGTATCAGATGATTTATTTATTGCCTTTTTCTCTGATCGTTCTTCAAGAACAATCACCCGGCCGGGGTTTATGAGACGACAACTGATAAAATCTTGTTACCTTTAATATACCAGGTAACAGATTAATAATCATCCGATGATCAATTATCTTTCGTATTTGAGAGATACGAAGATTGAAATGAGACACACATATATATAGAGAACCGAACTGGTATCTCTATTTTGTATATAAGTAATTTTACATTTACTTTTCTCTTCTTGAGAAACTTTCCATTTGGAAATTAATCAATATAATAATCTGGAGATATTTGATAAGTGATTCCCTTGATCCATTTTGATTATGATTTTATCTGGAAAACTGCTAACAAGTGTAAGCAATATGGAGATGTTTGATAATAAACAAACATATGATCATCTCGTAGATGCATCAATTGAAACCATATAATAATGAAATTGATCATTTAGTGGATGAATATATCCACATATATCTCCTTGAATTCTTTGTAAGAATGATGAGAATTCAAAACCAACTTTTAGAATAATATGGTTTTACTGCTAGTTTCCCCTGTGAACATGCAGTACATAAGTACTCATTGGATAAAGAATCTTCTGGTTCTTTAATAGATATCCATGAGTATTTTCAATGATTATATTCATCATTGTAGATCCTGGGTGACCAATACGGTCACGCCAAAACACAAACATTTTCGGATCTGGGAACTTTTGATTCATGATTCATAACTGCATAAACATCTACACTCTTTATAATAGTGTTTTATAATCCAGATGATAAAGCACGCAGCTATTCTATAATAAGTTTCTGGCCTGAATCATGAGTAATGCATATATATTAAACATCCTCATTACTCATAGTTTCAATATGATATCCATTCCTCCGTATATCTTTAAAACTTCGAATGATATAAAGTATCATCGATACACAATTTAATATCATCTGGTAATAATATCGTGGCTCTTTTAGAGCCTTTGATCAGTTCTGCTAGATCTGATATGGTATTAACTTTATATATTTTTGAACTTAGCATATTCTTTTATGTTCTGCTTGAATAATATCAAGTATCACTGATACATGATTTAGTATTATTTGATAACAATATCATGGCTCTTCCAGAGCTTTCTATCATGGCTCTTCCAGAGCTTTCTATCAGATCCGTTGGACGTGATACAATATTAATATTTGCTCAGATCAAAATCAAATTCATAAAATATATCTGACTCCGCAGAATTGTATGAGTCCTTGCACTCTAGGCAAGACATATATTTCCCTTCTGGGAATTTTATGGACATTATGTGTAATGCCATTTTATATCTTATCTGAAATGATAATAATCTTTTCAATAGGTTTATTCTATAAACCTTGCCTCTTGTCATTCACAAACATCCACTCCTGGGTATGTTTTGATATCTCATGAATATAAATATATCCAAATTCACTCTCTTGATACTGCTCCTTCAGGAGCAAGTATAAAATGGATAAAATATCCTTTATAATCTTATTACACGTGATATTAGGATCTTAAATTCTTTTAAGATACTCACAACATCCTACTGGATGTGTAGACCCTTTTTTTTCAATTGAATGATACGTTAGGATCTTAAATCTCTTTTGTGATAATCACATCATCCTGCTAGATGTGTATGAAATTGATACAATATTATTTCCAATTTCATTATTCGTTAGGATCTTAAATCTCTTCTTTATGATACTCTCAACATCCTACTGGATGTGTAGATCCCTTTTTTTTTCAAATGAATGATACATTAGGATCTTAAATCCTTTCTATGATACTCACAGCATCCTACTGGATGTGTAGCTCATTCTTTCAAATAAATGATATGTAAATATATCACTTGATATGTAAATATATCACTTGATATATATGAGATAACTTCATATAACTTCATATTATGAACGTGTTTGAAACCCCAGGTTCCAAATAATGAAGTATGACATTCATTTATATAACACTGGATCCAAAACTCCATGTTTTCATCGGTTTTCAAAACCGTGCCGTATGGCATGTATATAACACTGGGTCCAGATCTCCAGGTTCTATCAAGGGTATAACACAGTTTGATATGTTGCATAAAAATAAACAATTTCAGGGTCATGAGAACACCTTAGACACAGCATAAGCCAGTCCAGAGACATAACATAAGTCAGTCTCATATATTACATAAAAATAAATGGTTTCAGGGTCATAAGATCACCTTACAGGGCCGTGAGATCACCTGCGATGTGCATAAAAATAAATGGTTTCGGGGCCATAAGATCACCTTACAGGACCGTGAGATCACCTGTGATGTACATAAAAATAAATGGTTTCAGGGCCATAAGATCACCTTACAGGGCCATGAGATCACCTGCGATGTGCATAAAAATAAATCTAGAACTATTACATATAATTTCCGTTTGACGGCATAAGCCATCTTGTCCATTAGAAATTTAAATCTTTTTTATGATATTCAGAGCATCCTTCTGGATGTGTATGAAATGGATAAAATATTATTCCCATATCATTATACATTAGGATCTTAGATTATTTTTATGATGCTTACAACATCCGACTGAATGTGCATATTTCTCTGAATATTTCTCTGAATATTGCATCAATCATGTATATAATACTGATCCCGATCTCCAAGTTCTGGATATTCCATCGTGCTCGAAAACAGAGTTAATAAAGCTTAAATAAGTTAAAATAATACTTACAAGCGGAATTATCTGAAACAGATGGCACAGTTGCGTCCGGAACGGTCGAAATAGCTGGAAACAAGTCCGAATCGACCGAAAACGGGCGAAAACAGAAAGCTGACGTGGCGCTAACGTCAACTGCTGACGTGGCAGATCACTGCTGACGTGGCGCGACCACTACTGACGCACTGACGTGGCGCTTGCGTGGCATGACGTGGTTGTCTGATGCTGACGTGGCGATGACGTGGTAGTGACTTATGCTGATGTGGCGCTGTCTGGATGCTGACTTGGCGACGACGTGGAGCTACAGTGTCATCTTCGACCTTGGAAAATTTGTAGAAAAATTCTGGGGAAAATTTTGGGCGATGACCGGACTTTGACCGAAGCTAGAGACTTCGTTAGAGCTCTGTTTGAGACGCGGTTAGCGGCATCAGAATCGTATTTTCGAGAGGAACACAACGGTATCCTCCAAAAAATGATTCGAGAACTTTTAATTTTCTGGGTTCAATAAAAATTCAAAATCAAAACTAAAACAAACACTTAAAAACTCTTTGGAAGTCCTAATCAATATTTGTGCTGATAACGTGTTAGAATTTAACTAAAGAAATAAATAAATAAAGATCAAATGAGAGATGAAAGCAAGAGAGAGAGACGAGAGAGAGAGAGTGAAGCTTCTGTATATATATTTCTAGGAGAGAAGAAGAAGTTTACAAATACACAGTACGTGCATATATATAGGCATTCCTTTTGCTTAATGATGAAGTTACCAATTGGATAAAGTAAGATGGTGCAAGTGGAGAGATATTGATGATGAAGCAAGTGGGAGTGCAATTGAGAGAGAGAGAGAGAGAGAGAGGCGGTGAGTTTGTGGGAGATCATGTGCATATTACACATGTGGTAAAATCCACATATTATAACACTTTTTGATTTGTCCTTAACATTCTTTCATTTTTTTAGGAAACTAGAATGATAATCGGAGATCTCTTATCTTCATTAGATGGCTGCCTGTAATTTAAAAAGACAAAAAAAATTATTAGATTCTTGTTGGAAAAACCAAAAAATAATAATGAGAACCTTGTTTGAAAAATAAAAGTTAATAAACAGATTCTTGATGAAAAATAATAATAATAAAATTACAACATGATTTTATAAAGGGTGTCGATATTGACACCTATAAAACTTATTAATTACAAAAATTTCCCAAAAAAAATTTACCAATAAGGACAAATTATTTTAATTAAAAATAAACCAAATACTATATACACCAATGTCTTCAACTATATTTCTTTATTAAAAAAAACGTACCCTTAAAAAAACATATGATAAACCCTAACATATGATAAACCTTAATTTTTATGATAAACCATAATTAAAATCTAATTTTATTTTAAGTATCAAACTCTCTCATCATCACATGATTATCATATTGTTTTTGTCTTTTTTTATGTATAGTTATGAATTCTATCAATAACCAAAAAATATATTTTTTTTTAAACCATAGCAGTAGATATCAACAAGTTGTTTTTAAGATAGCTGTAAATATCAATAAGTTTTTTTTTAAGATAGCTGTATAAATAAGAGAATTCCAGATTGAAAATCTCTTAACCCCATATATGGTTCCTCATATTCCTTTTTATAAGGCTCCTACATTCAAGATATTTCCAAAAGTAAATTGGATCATCATTAAAAAATGATTTGATTCCAAAAATAATATGATTTTTTTTTTATAAATTGGGTGTGATAATAATTTAAGAGTGTTTATAAATAATATGTATTAAAATGAATATATTTATTTCAATGAGGGTACTATAGGCATTAGGATGGGTGCTTATAGTAATATATTTTTTTTCAATTTAGACATATTATAAAAATTGGTGTACTAATAAGTTTTATGGATATCAATACTGTATCCTTTCATAAATTATAGTTATAGATTGCTATATGGTTTGTTCGGAGAACAATAGCATCAACACAAATAAAAAACAAAATGTGACTAATTGAGTACATAGTTTGTTTAATTATCAAAAATAAACAAAAATATAGATAAAAACATTAGGGAATATCATAAATTTCTAATTTTATTTTGACAAAAATCTATCGGATATTTTGCAGATATTTCCACTATATTTCCCTAAATATCTATGATATTATGTAAAATTACACTACAGGTTCACTAATATATATATTTTACAGATTTCTGAAAATTTCCAGAATATTTTTATAGAAAGGATATTATACCCCATATCGATATCGGTACCCTTGAGATACGGAAATAACAAGGATATTATTATCGATTTTTCAATCATTGGGCCTAACTATATGCATATTTACACTAAAATCAGAAAAAATGTTGTAATTACACAAATTGCATGTTAACTGACCGTTGACCACTGTTAGTCAATCACGAAAAATGTGCAATGTCTTTTTTACTCTTGCACTTATATTTGTATTGGAAAAATAATAAAAAATCAATAAATAAAAAAATAAATATAGTTCATTTCCATTAATTGAAATCTAGATCTCCATTTTACAATGATTCCAAAACAATAAATCAATAAAAATACAAACATTCGATTCCAGTACAATGACAAAAATTCAAGAAAGGAAAAATGACTACTAATAAAAAATTCAGGAAGGATAAGAAAGGAAAGAAGGAAAAGTGACTTCTAATCTAAACAGGTAGGTTAATATGTATAACTAGATAGGTACCATTAAAATGTCGAACCACCGTTGATAAACCCAACAAAACATCTCAAAAAAAAAAACCAACAAAATCAATTGTTGTATGTGAATTTTGGCCACCTAACATGTCATCAAACTAATAAAGGATATCGGAGAAAAGATACGATATGTCATTAAAAGTCAACCATTCAAACCCAGCAAATTGCTGACTAATCTCCATCAGAGCAGGCACTTTGCCGAGCAAATGAACAGGTGCAGTAAGATGCACTTCAGGGAGAGTGGTTCGGCCAAGAGGGAATCTCAGCAAAACTGGATTCTGGTCGGCTAAGATATCTCCCCAATAGGAATTACAAACCCAAACCAGGATTTGATAAGCATCGTTAATGCCCGGTGACTGGAAATGGAATCTCACCAAAATAAGAAGCTTAGAATCACACCTCAATAAGGAAACGAATTGGTCTTCTCCAAGATATCAGGAGTTCTAATCAGATAGTGAATCAACTACATTAATTACGTGATAATTCCAGACATGAAAGAGATTAAGACAATCCATGCAAGAAGAGTCCTAACAAGATTCTACGATCTTTTACTTGTATACCAAGAATTAGGGTTACAGGAAGGTTGTATAAATACAACCTAAATATCATTGTAAACAATATCAAAAATACGAGCTTTAAGAGAGAGAAATAAGCTGAGTATGTAACTGCTTTCTCATAGTGAAAGATATTTTCTCGCCGTCACCGGCAACCGTGGTTTTTTTCCTTTTTAGGGTTTTTCATGTAAAATTGTGTCTCAATCTCATTATTTTTTGTTCTTTCAACATCAACCAAATCATTGTTAAATTGTTGGTTGGTCGATATTTCGCACGACAAAAAATCACTGTCAACATCAGTCAACATTGTTGCTTGAGAATCATAAGAGGTGTTTAATATATGAAACTCAACCACCAATCTTTTATCTAAGAAGAAAATAACATCGAGATTCACCATACTACCTTACATGGATCAAGAAAAAGTCACAATGACTATTTAAAACCACCATACAAGTCTGATTTACCAATACTATAAATCCACCATTTGAGATGAGAAGAGATTTGTTTTGTACTATGCCTTTGAGAAAAGAAGAGAAACAAATGACGCTTTCTAATAAGAACTTAAATGTAGTAGAAGATCAATCCCATATAAGAATCGACATGAAAAGCCAAGTATATCATCTTCTCTTTAACATTAACAATGTTTCTTTGTGTTCTCACCATGTCCTCCGCCCTCATCTCTTGAAACTCGTACTTGCAACTTCTTTTCTTGAAAAAGGTTCCTGATCTAGATGTTTCAAATTCATCAACATTGAAACCTTTTGCTATATTTGTAGGGCCTATTAAAAGTTGTTACTTAGGTTACGAACCAAAGCAAAACTATTTCGTATTTCCAGCTCGTTTGGACCTTATCATTTTCTTTTATGGATTGATGATATGGAAGTTGACGTAGACATATGTGGACTGAAGATATGCTTGCTTTTAGAGTTTTTGATTATGCACATACTGCTGCTAATATTTATAGAAAGATTAAAATTATTTTTCAAGATTATAAAATTGAAAGCAAAATTTTTGCAATTGGTTTTGATAATGCTTCTAACAATATAGCAGATATTTCTTCATTAATTTATTTATGTAAACCTTATTTTTGTGGTAAATTTTTTCATCAAAAATGTGCTTGACATGTTTTAAATTTATGAGTTCAAAATGGATTACAAATTCTTCAAAAGTTTAGTAAACTTATTAGAGATGCCCTCTATCATTTGTGGAAACATTCTTCTGCCATGAAAGCATGGGTAAGATTTTGTAAACAAAATAATAGGCGTCCCATTAAATTTCCTCACGATGTTCTAACACTTTGGAATTCTGCTTATAAATTGCTTGTTGGAAGTTATGATTATAGGGATTTATTAATTGCTTTTATGCAATATAATGTTAGAAACATTTATTTTTATGCACACCATTGGGAAGTTTGTACAAAAATTTGTGGTTTGTTAAAAGTCTTTAATAATACTACTAACAATTTTCTGGTATTTATTATCGTACTATTTATTTATTTATTATTGAGAGTGTTAATATTGTTGGTGCATTTTCTGAGTGGACATCCGATGTACAATTAAAGCACTGCAATGATGCTATGAAAAAAATGGTTAGACTATTATAAAGAGTTTCCAACTATTTATTTGCTTGCATTGTATTTTTGATCCACGTTGTAAATTAGAAAATTTGTCTGAATATTTAACTCATTATTATCAATGTTTAGAAATAGAAGTTGATATTATTAGTTATTGTTCTAAAATAAAAACATTATTTTATGAGTTATATGATAAATATCTTAGAGTTTATGGTCCATCATTGAACATTGACGTCCCACAAACTCAAACTGTAACTCATACTCCGTCTTCCGCATTAATAGGGTTAGGTGATACACGTCGTTGGTGTATACCAAAAAGATTTAATCTATTCTAAATTACTTCGCAAATGCACGCGTCAAAGGACTAATAAAATATGTAAGCAAGAGTTGATCCTAGAGAGAGGTGGTATTCGTCAACTATCTCTAGCTCTAGGGGTGTGTTTGGTACATGGGACGGGACATGACAGGACAAGGTGAGATAAAAATCTCAAAAAATGGTCCCACCCAAGACCTTAGGACAACTTGTCCCATGACATGGGACAAGTGTCGAAAAGACCAATTTACCGTTTAAATTTTTAAACAATTACAAACATGTCCAATATTATATATATATATATATATATATATATTAATAATATATGTATAAATTATAATTAAATATGTAATATTATATATAATATATATTATAAAATTATATAATAATATATAATATAATTATATATAATAATATATAACAATATATATAAATTATAATTACATATACAATATTATATAATATATATTATAAAATTATATATAATATATTTAATATATTATTATATATATAATAATATATACAATATCATGTATATATATATATTATTATATAATATATAAAGCATATATATAATATATAATATATATATATATTATATATATTTATTATATATATATATTAATATATAATATATATATATATATATATTAATACACAATATATATGATATATATTAAAAGACCAATTTACCCTTTAAATTTTTAAACAATTAGAAACATGTCCAATATATTATATACTATATATATATACTAATAATATATATATATATATATAAATTATAATTACATATATAATATAATATATATATATATATATATATTATAAAATTATATATAATATATTAAATATATTATTATATATAATAATATTTAATAATATATACTATATCATATATATATTATACATTATATATAATAATATATATATAGGATATATATAATAAATAATATATATTAATATGTAATATATAATATATATTAATACATAATATATATGATATATATTAATAAATATATTATAATAATATGTATATGTTATAATATATATATATATATATTATAAAATATATATGAAATATAAATATAAATATATATATATATATATATATTTTATATTATATACATTATAATATATGTATATATATAATATAATATATTATATTTTATTATTATATATAGTAATATATAATATATTAAATATTATTACCTATATAATAATATTATTACCTATGCAATAATATAAATATATACATGTAATAATATTTAATATATATTGTATATAATAATATTTAATATATCATATATATATATATATTATATTATATATATATTTCGGATACATATATATATATAATATAATATATATTATTTATATATATACATATATTTTAATATATATTATTATTAATATATATACATATATTATAATATATATATATAATATTATATTTTTATATGCACAAATATTTAATATTATATATATATATATCTATATATCATATATATATATATTATAATATATAATAATAATATATCATATTATTATATATATATAATATATATAATATTACATATTAATATATAGTAATATTAAATAATTATAATATATTTCAATTACAATATCACTTTTTGTATTAAATATAATAATACTGTAATTGAAAACAATAGGTGATTTGAACCTCCTGTTTTTGTTAAATATTATCATATATTTCAATTACAATATTTATTTAATATTGTTAAATACGATATATAAAAATATTTATTTAATAAAATACAATAAATACTGACTTGTCATGTCTCATATGTCACTATTATGTGGTAACAAACATTAGACAGAACAGGGAGGACACTTTGGTCATTTGAACCTCTTGTCTTGTCATGTCTCAGCCATTCCAAACGCATAACAGTACAGTCCACAGTTCTGTCCCATATATTCCGAACACATCATGGAACAACTGTCCAGTCCAGTCCCGTCCCGTCCCGTCCCCGTACCAAAAGCAGCCTAGAATTTATTTAAAAGCAATGCAAATAGAATGTGGATGTGGTGATAACAGTGTGTGTGAAATGTAAGCATGATGCGATGTGTGTGTGTGTGTGTATGTGTGTGTGTGTGTGTGTGTGTGTGTGTGTGTGTGTGTGTGTGTGTGTGTGAGGTGAGTGAAAACAACTCAAAACTAAAGGCATGAAACTAAAGATAGAAATGTAACCGGGTGCTTGCCTTTCTAAATTAAACTACTCCTAATCAAGTTATTCTACTCTTAAAGGCAAGACATCCAGGCTATAAAAATAATGGTGGCTTGGAGAGATGCAAGAAATTGGTAATATAAGGGACATCGGTTCACCAAACACAAGATGCAAATCATGTAGATTGTGGAGCATGTGAATACCATTTAACTAAAGTAAAGGGTTTGTTCTCTTGATTATGGAATCTACCCAAAATCAATTCATTACTTAACCAAGGTTTTGGATTTCCAACCATCATTCACCCAACTGTCATGGAATGAACAATAGCCAACAACTCATTAATGTACAAGAACATATAACTAAAACCTATTCTAACACGACCGTGCATAGACAAGTTTCATCCATTCAATATAGCTAAGTAGTCAAGACTATGCCCGGAAGGTTATCCTAGAGCACAATCCTAACTCTCATTTACTCAAATCATTCCAAACATAGCATGTTAAACCATTCACCAACATACATACACAAATGAGATATTTGATTATAATACTCCTAATTTAAGTTATTCTACTCCTAATCTCATCCATACATACACATCAATTTATAATCCTCTATACACACGCTTATCACAATAAAAATCATACATAAACTAAAGAATGAATCAATACCAAATCAAATCTAAGAACAACTCATACATAGATAGCTCAAGTGTTAGGTTTACAAATATTCCCAAGTGGGGATAATATATCAAAGATAACAAGAAATGCAAGAGAAGAGTAAATAAGAGGTCACTCTTGAAAAAAACTCCTCCAAAAGCTCACAACCTCCATTGAAGTTCCATGGTGAGGATCTTGGCTCAAAAATCCCTCTTTTTCTCTAGCAATATACTTTAAGATGGGTGTAGGATGTGTAGAAGTGTGGATGGTAAGACTTCCATGGAGGAAAAACCTTCATGGAAGCTTGAAGGCTTCTCCATCTCTTTGGTGGTGGTGAAATCTAAGAAGGGTTCTTAGATCTAGATGGTGATTTTTTGACCTTTAGAGAGTGGGCAAAGAAATGTGTTTATAATGGGAAATGTTAGGGCAAGAGTTGGGTGTGAAAAGACACCAATATCCCTCTGTAATTGGTCGATTCCCGGGTTCTTTCCTGCGGTTCAGAAGTCACAGTATTCCATCCGTAAGTTCATCTCTTCAGTTCCACAGGATCTTTCCCGAGGTTCTGAAGTCGCGTGGATTTCCAACAGGTTCGTTTGTTCTGTTCCGCGGGCAAGATGTCGTGTTGGTGAGCTTGAAGCTTGTTTTGGCCATGGAAGTTTGGGTTTCTTAGAGGGGAGAGAAATGATTGCATAGAGGAATGTAAGTGGTTGCAAATAGACTAGGGGACATCACGCCGTCGATCTGGGTGGAAAACGGTCAGAAAACTTGCCGAAAAATGGTTGGAAATCTCCGGGTCAACGCCGGGTCGATATCGAGCTATAAATTTGCTTGTACAATGTCAATCTTTTGATGTTGAGGTGGATGAGACATTTATGCTTATTTAGCCTAGGAGAATAATGGAGACTACCCTTGTGAGAGTTTTGTGCGTTAACGTTCATTTAAGAGGGTGTTTTTTGTTTCTACTCTTTAAACACTCTTCGATTTTGTTCTTAATTGTGATCCCATTGTACATCAACTTAGCATTGATTGTTATAGAAAATTCATCTTGTGGACTGCATGTTAAGATTTATATTCCCTTACTAGATGGACTTTTAGAAATGATTTTGGGCAAATGTGTGTGCATAACTACTAAAATAGCCTAAACACATTACATGTCCTAATATGTGTGCTTTCATCGCTAAAAGTGGGGCTAAACACTAAACCTACATACATCACCCACACAACCCAAACACTTAACCATTCCCTAGTTATTGATCAAGTTAAAGTGTATAACATAATAGAAGTAGTGTAAAGTTCTAAAGCGTGTAAACAACGTGTACTTAGGCAATAATATGTAAATTGTGCTAGGAAAAGGCTTTCAAAAGAAAAAGTGTTAAATATAAAACACTTAAAGCCTTCAAGTTCTTCAATTGTAAATTTACTCACAAATATTAGTACAAATGTTTGCAAAAATGTGAAGTTTAAAGTTTATAGCCTAGACGTCTGATTTGTAATGTGTAAAGTACATATGGCTTATTATGATGTAATTATAATATGTAAACACCTTGACATGGTTAGTAGCTTAATCTACCCTATTCCAATCACCCTTGGCCACAATATAATTAGGGAAATCCCATTTGATCATTTAGAAAGTCTATCTTGGGAATGAGTTGATGCATGCTCTTTCCACATTCATGGCGTTTCAATTCCTTTCATGAGATCTATTTCCAGAAATTGTGCTATATTTGAAAATACTCATATGTGATATATATTTGGTTCCAGTGCATAAACTCATTCACATATGTTTGATAAAGAGTGAGCTTAAAATCTGAGTGAAAATATGAGTTGTCTTTTATGAGAAGTAGAAGTCAAGGTGAAATATGTCTTGGGCATTTGAGTATATTTGTTTTGTAATCCAGAAACATCTTGAGTATTAGCAAACATGCATGGCGCTATCTATTGATTTATATGGCATATTTTTAGTCTTAATGCAGAGATTTTAGCATGCATGTAGTTTTTGTTGGTATGTTTGAGTTGGCATCTCAACTTATCTTGCAGAGTTATGTTTGTGGGTGTCGTAGCTGTAAACCCTCATGAGACTATAAATCCTCCTACTTGAGTCACTTAAAGGTTTAAAGGGTTGTGACACATGCTAAGTGCCATCATGTTTCCTACGAAAGTTGACTAGCCTAGTTTTTATCTTTTATATGTTTAGATGTGTTTTATTTAGTTTGTTTGATCATTTTTAGTTTTCTTGTTTTGTTTGTTTTTTTATTTTTGGTTTTGCTCGAGAACAAACAAAAGATAGGTTTAGGGGTATTTGATCGTACCATTTCTATACCTATTGAGGTCCCAATTTTTGATCTCTTGCACTCATTTCTCAAGTATTTTTGGTGTTTGAATGTGTTTTTTGAGCCTCGTATATGTTTCTATCCCAAAATAAGGTGTTGAGCTTAATTGGGGAGATTTGGAGGCTAGAATAGCTAAAATTGTAAAGGCTTGTAAGGAAGATCTAAGTTGTGGAAGCCATAACTCCCTCCTCAAATTTAATTGGGCATTCATCCACCTATATTCGGAAAGCCCCGGATGTCTAGTTTCTGGCAAACTTTACGGTTTATGATTCCGAGGTTTCTAGAGAAAGTTATGCTCATTTTAGTAACTAGTACGCGAAGTTGAAATTTTCATACCAGTGACCACGACGACCTCGATGGCGACTTACCCTTCTCGCAATGAAACTCGCCATAAAACTCACCATGACCTCTGCCAAAACATAACAGAATTCATGGCGACCTCCACATCGACCATTTTAGTTGCCACAAAGGTAGCCATGAAGCCGACGGAGGGAAAACATCCATTTCACCCTAAAATTGTGCCCTAGCCTCCCCACTCTATAAATACACCTTCTTCTAGCCATCTTTGGAGGAGATACAAAGGAGAAATGAGGGCTCTCATGTCAATTTCAAGCCAAACACACAACTATGGAGATGAACACATTTTGGAAGGGCTCTCCACTTGGGTTTTCTCTTATATCTCTTTTCCTTTTTATTTCTTTATCTTGATGTGTAATCCCTCACTTGGAAATATTTGTAAACTTACACTTGTACTATTTATGTATGATTGTTAATATATTCATTTAGGTCTTGTTCCGTTCTTTGCTATAATTATGATTTAATCTCTTATTGTGACTTTCATAAGTATGGATGGTTAGAAATTGATATGTATTCATAAATGGGACTAAGAGTAGTATAACTTAATTTATGAGTAGTTTAATTAAACATCCCATGATTGTATGCATGTTGATGGACGATTTGAAATACCATGTTTCGAATTATTTGCGTGAATGAGAGTTGGGGTTGAGCCTTTGGAAGGGCTTTCCGAGTAAGATCTTGGCTATTAGCTCTAAAGATTAGGAGAAACTTGTTTTATGCAAGGCTTGCTAGAATAGGTTTTGGTTTGTAAGTGCATCACTTTATGTTTGGCTTATTTCGTTAACAAAATCACAATTTGGGTTAATCATTGTAAAAGGGTAGATTAGGAATTGAAGATCTTCCATTGAACTCCAAGTGCTTTAAAGAAGGTAGATTACTTGACTCTACTTTTACTTGAAGAGATATAGTTGCACACACTCACTTGCATGCATTATATTCTTGTTTACATGTAATTGGATGATGCATTGTATGTCATTTATCACACTCCACACGTGCACATTTTGCACATTACTTAGTGTGTTGAGTCTGCCTGGAAAAGAGAGTTTCTTCTCTTACTGCCACCTAGACTGCTTGGCAAGCTCTGCTGGCACCGCGGCATACAGAGCGGTAAACATCAGTAGGCCCATGCTGCCTTGACCGCGTCCTGTACACATGGACGCCCAGCGGTCCCTGTCGTGGTAAACATCAATACGCCCATGTTGTCTTGACCGTGGCCTGTGCACTTGCATGCACAGCGGTCCCAACAGCGATGTTGTCCAGTAGGCATACTGCTGCGTGTACCGCGGTCTGGACAACTTGCCTGAGCCGCGGTAAGCACAGCGGTAATGACGGGATTTTGTTACTGTTTTTCAAAACGGTGTCATTTTGTCTAGGGCTTCATATATATATATATATATGCCCTTTCCTCTTCCTTGCCTCTTCAGAGCTTAAGAATCCATTCTCTCTCATTTCTTTTAGAGCTCAAGAGTGTCTTGCAAGAAATGGTAGCAAGAAACCATTTTTATTGTCCAAAACCCAATCACCCATCATTCATTCATGGTTCTATCATCATCTAGTTTCATCTAGGATGTTTCTAAACATGGGTCTTCATCAACATAGCTTACTTGGTAAGTAGAACACCACTCTCATCCATCTTTATGTTCTTGCTTAACAAGAAATCTCTTTTATGTTTCTTTTGCATCTAGATTATAATTTTTCATTATAAATAGAGATTTTTGTTGATGTTTGGGTTGTTGTATTATGATAGTTATTGCATCTAGGAATACTTTAATTTCATATAGCTAGGTTTTATGTGTATCATATAGCAAAATGATATCTAAGATTGTTTGAAGCATTCATACATGACTAGATAAGCATTAAATGTGTTGACCTTGCATTTTGTGCATTTAGAATATCATCATATTTACTTTAGGTTTCATATCTCTTCATTTAAGAGTTAAGTTTTGTATTTGCCTTTGGTAGTATACAAGCAAGAGCCTAAAATCACTATTAAAGGCCTGCGGGTAGCAATGAAGGATTAGTAACTGATTAGGTGTGATGTGGTCAACCTAGGTTGTAATCGTTTTTACAAATAGTGGATTTGAGGGTTCAATTGGCTATTAGGCCCGTGAGTTTTTACCCAGTTGGAGGGTTTCTTACGTAAATCATATAATTGTGTCATTTTGTTTATTCCACATTTTTATTATGGCAATGATTGATTGTGTTAGAGATTAGGGGTTATGGTGTTTAATTTTGATTAATCAAAAAAATGGCATTTAATTTGGTTAAAAACTATTCAACCCCCCTTCTAGGTTAGTTTTATCACTCTTAGTGTATTTTCAATTGGTATCAGAGCGGGTTCCTTAACATAATTAGGAGATCCTTTGCTCTCTATGAGTGTTTTGCATTAGATTGCCTTTTGGTTAGTGTGTCTTGCTTGTTTTCCTTTTCTCTTTCTTTGATTGATTGCATTCATCTCATTTACCCTTAAACACCATGAGTGGAAACGCATATGAGCGAGAGGGAGCATCGAGTTCAAGACCTTCACTTCTGATGGGGGTTAATTACTCATCATGGAAAGGAAAAATAGAATCCTACCTGTGCCAAATTGACGATCGAGTTTGGATGGTGATTGATGATGGTTACACATCACCTACCAAGACTCTCGAAGATGAAAGCATTGTGCCCAAGCCTAAATCGGCATGGGATACAAAAGACTTTGAAGCCTCCAAATGGAACAACAAGGCCATGCATGCAATCTTGTGTGCGGAGGATGAGAATCAACACAAGCTAATCCAAACCACAAGGAATGCACATGAAGCATGGACAATATTGGAGATGGCATATGAAGGAACCGATGTAGTAAAAGACTCCAAACTACAAGTCCTTCAAACTCAATTTGAGTCCTTGAAGATGGAAGATCACCAGTGCTTCAATGACTTCCAAGTGAAGCTAATGGATATTATCAACCAAAGTCATTAATAGGCGATCCATATACGGATAAAAGGATAAACCAAAAAATTATGAGGTCTCTCCCGGAGAGATTTGATGCAAAAGTGACCGCTATTGAGGAGAATAGGGAATATAAGAAGATGAAGCCAAGTGAGATAATTGGCAAGTTGTTGGCTTTTGAGTCAAGAAGAGCCCCTACTCCAACAACACCTCAAAAGAAGCAAAAGAGCATTGCATTGAAGACCTCCAAGAAAGAAAGGGAGGAAGAAGATTCGGATGAAGAAATGGCTCTTATGGTGAAGAGGTTCAAGTAATTCATGAATTTCTAGAAGAAGGGGATGGGCTCCTAGGAAAAATTTGTGAAGAAAAAGACTCCTTTTAAAAGAGTGGAGAAAAGTGAAGAGAAGGACTCCAAGAAGAGTATTCAATGCTATGAGTGCAGTGGGTATGGTCACATTGCCCCCGAATATGCCAACTTAAAGAAGAAGAAAGGAAAGGCTATGGCGGCTACTTGGAGTGATAGTGAAAACTTAGAGGAGGAAAAAAAGTCTTCGGATGATGAAGACCAAGTTGCAAACTCCATTGCCTTCTCATCATCTCACAATAGCAAGGAAGTTATGAGTGACCAAGAAGATGAGAATGACAAACTAGAAGAAGAAGAAGAAGATGACTCAAGTAATGGGAGTACCTCATCCGAGTCCAAGCATGAATTTGATAAGGAGATGGACTATGAAGACTTCATGGAATACTTCAAGAGTTCTAGAGCTAAGAAGAAAGAAGAGATTCTAGAAATGCAAAGGAAGAATCTTGAATTGATCTCCAAGATGACTCACTTGAGTGAGTAAGTGAAAAAAGTAAGAGAAAGGGAAGAAAACTTGAAGTTGGAACTTGTTGTGGTCAAGAAAAGTGAAGAATGCTTAAGGAAGAAGCTTGAAGAGGCAAAATGAGTAATTGTCAAGATGACCTCCGGAACTGAGAAGCTTGACAAGATGCTATCAATTGGAAAGAGCCCTAATGATAAGAGGGGTTTGGGATATGAGGAAGATGTAGGTACTACCTCTTTGAAAAAGACTACTTTTGTCAAGAGTCAAGAAGTTAAAGAAGTCAAAGTCCCACAACAAATTACAAGAAGGATTGAAATTGGAGAATTCTCAAAACATGCTCAAGCCAAGATTCCAATAAGGGCTCAACCACAACAAGTTAGAGCATTTCAATCAAGACCTCAACATGAAAGGATCCCTCCTCAACAATCAAGGATCATGTATGCTCAACAAGAAAGACATGCTACTTTGGCTCAACCACAAAGGAGAGAGTTTGTTCAACATCAAAGGACTACTCAAAGGAGAATGAAACCTCAAATGGTTGCACAAGGCTATGGTATGAACTCCTACTTCACTTCCACTTGTCATTATTGTGGTATTGAAGGTCATATAAGGCCTAATTGCTTTAAGTATATCAAATTGTGTAGATTTGAGAACATGATTAAGAAAAATATGCTTAGAAGAGCTAAAATGCATGCACCTAGGGAACTTAGAGCAAATGAACCAAAGGCTCATAGGATTGAAAATGTTGCTCCTAGGTGGACTAGAAAAAATGAATAGAAAAAATGCATATTTTTTCTATGTGGCTCAAGTGGCTTTGAAAGCCAAGGCCTCCAACACTTGGTATCTTGATAGTGGGTGTTCTAGGCACATGACCGGAAACAAGAGTTTCTTTGAGACTCTTGTGATGGAGGATGGTGGATTTGTCACCTTTGGTGATGGTTCACGGAAAATGGTCATAGGGAAAGGTAATATCTATTCCCGGTTTGCCCTCCTTGCTCAATACTCTCTATGTAGATAGCTTGCAAGCCAATCTCATAAGTATATCACATTTAAGTGATGAAGAGCTTTCGGTTATGTTTGGCAAAGTTGATTGCTCTATTTTTAAGGAAAATGGGCAAGTTCTTTTAAAAGGCAAGAGATCAAGTGACAATTGTTACTGCCTTGAATCTAGCAACATCTCTTGTAACTTGTCTAGTTGTGAGCAAGTTGAGTTGTGGCATCAGAGATTTGGCCACATGAATTATAGTGACTTGAAAGTCCTTGAGAGGTTGAATGTTGTGAAAGGCCTTCCCAAGCTTGGGAAGAGGTTTGAGGGAGTTTGTGGGCCTTGTCAAAAAAGGAAGCAAACCAAAAGTGTACACGAGAAGGGAAAATACCTTTCCACCAAGGAGCCATTGGAACTCCTTCGTATGGACCTCATGGGTCCCATGCAAACCGAGAGTCTAGGTGGTAAAATGTATATTCTTGTGGTGGTTGACGACTTCTTTAGGTTCACTTTGACCTACTTTCTTAGAAAGAAGTCCGAAGCCTTTGATAAATTTAAAATGCTATGTGTCAAAATTCAAAATGAGAAAAATTCTCACATTAGGAGCATTAAGAGAATTAGGAGTGATCATGGGAAAGAATTTGAGAATAGTAGCTTTGAGTAGTGCTCGCAATTTGGGCCGGGCCCAAACGGGCCGCCCGGCCCGGCCCGGCCCGCTAGCGAAATGGGCCAGGCCCAAGCCCGTTTCGCTGGTGGGCCTGGCCGAGCCCCCCTTTGAAAAATACCAGGTCGGGCCCGGTAAGGCCAGCAAAGCCCCGCAGCCCTAAAAAAATTTTAAAAAGTTTTTTTCTTGACTGGCCGCCAATTTTTTTTTTTTCAATTTTTTGGCGGGCCTTGCCAGGCCTTGACGGGCCGCCAAATTTTTTTTTTTCAATTTTTTTGAATTGTTTTAAAAAAAAATTTGAATTGAAGGTTGATTTTTATAATTAGCCAGGTGACCGTTAGGGGTGAAAAAATACTCAAAACTTTTAAAAATTACATTTTTTTAAATCTTTTACAATTTTTTTTAAAAAAATTCGAAGCCCGATGGGCCGGTCCGTTACAAGCCCGATGGGCCGGTCCGTTACAAGCCCGACGGGCTTGTGACGGGCCGGCCCGTTAAGGCTCTAACGGGCCTGCCCGTTTAAGGCCCGGCCCGGTCTGTCCCTACACAGGCCTTGGACCTGGGCCGGGCCCTCTTTTTTGTCTAACGGGCCCGGGCCTAATAGGCCGGGCCGGCCCGTATTGCCACCACTAGCTTTGAGAGTTTTTGTAATGGTCTAGGTATTTCCCATGAATTCTCGGCTCCTAGAACTCCCCAACAAAATGGAGTTGTGGAAAGGAAGAATAGGGTCTTACAAGAGATGGCTCGGGTGATGTTGCTTAGCAACAAGGTTCCTAGGAATTTATGGGCCGAAGTCGTTAATACGGCTTGTTATATAGGGAATAGAGTTTTCCTTAAACCCGGGACCAAACAAACATCCTATGAGTTATGGAAGGGAAGAAAACCCAATGTTAGATTTCCATATCTTTGGTATTAAGTGTTATATTCTTAATGACCGTGATCAGCTTGGTAAGTTTGATGCCAAGAGTGATGGAGGTATTTTCATTGGATATGCACTCAATAGCAAGGCCTATAGAGTTTACAATCTAAAAGCTCGAAGTGTCATGGAATCATCAAATGTTGTCATTGATGATTGTAGGCCCAAAAATGTTGACCATGAGGAGGATGTTTATAAGAATGGTGATCTTCCTTTGAAGGAGTGTGGTGAGACTTCAAGTGATGTGAAATCAAATCATAGTGAAAAGGATGATCAACCTCTTGATAGAGATCCTTCTTTGGACTCTAAAGAGTCTGTTCCATGGGTTAGACATCTCTACAACAAGAATGACATTCTTGGAGATGTAAATGAGAGTGTTAGGACTAGGCGTCAAATAGCTAATTAAATTAGCTATACTTGTTACACCTCTCAAGTTGAACCCAATGAAGCCTTGAATGATGAGTTTTGGGTTCTTGCCATGCAAGAAGAGCTAAACCAATTTGAAAGAAATGAGGTTTGGACTCTAGTTCCTAGACCCAAGGATACTAATGTTATAGGCACCAAATGGGTGTATAGGAACAAGTCGGATGAGGATGGTAACATTGTACGCAACAAGGCTAGGCTTGTGGCACAAGGATACTCTCAAATTGAAGGTATTGACTTTGAGGAGACTTTTGCTCCCATTGCCCGTCTTGAGTCTAAAAGGCTTCTCTTGTCAATTTCTTGTGTGTACAAGTTTAAACTACACCAAATGAATGTTAAGAGTGCCTTCCTCATTGGCTTCCTGCATGAGGAAGTGTTTGTTGAATAACCCAAAGAGTTTGTGGATCCACACCACCCTAATCATGTCTATCGCCTCAAAAAGGCACTTTATGGGTTGAAACAAGCACCGAGGGCTTGGTATGAGCGCCTCACTCTTTATCTTGTTGACAATGGCTACTCAAGAGATAGTGTTGACAAGACCTTGTTCATCAAGTGCAACAAAGATGAGCTTTTCTTAGCTCAAATTTATGTTGATGATATTGTATTTGGTTCCACCAATAAGTCAAAAGTGAGACAATTTGTTGATGTCATGTCTCTTGAATTTGAAATGAGCATGGTTGGTGAACTAAATTACTTCATAGGCTTGCAAATTAAACAAATGCATGATGGGATTTTCATATCCCAAGCTAAGTATGCCAAAAGCCTAGTGAAGAAGTTTGGTCTTGACAATGCCAAACATTGTGACACACCCATGAGTGCCACTTTGAAGCTAAGCAAGGATGCTAATGGTAAAAGTGTTGATCAAAGCTTGTATCGTGGCATGATAGGTAGTTTGCTATACTTGACCGCAAGTAGGCCCGATATCTCCTTTAGTGTGGGTGTTTATGCTAGGTACCAAGCTAATCCCAAAGAATCTCACCTTGTTGCGGTGAAGAGGATCATTCTATTTGTGAATGGTACCTCCAATCATGGGATTTGGTACTCCTTTGACAGTAACCCAAGTCTTGTCGGATTTAGTGATGCCGATTGGGTGGGGAATTGTGATGATAGGAAGAGTACGTCGAGTGGTTGTTTTTTTCCTGGGCAACAACTTGGTGTCTTGGTTTTGCAAGAAGCAAAACTCAATTTCCCTATCCACGGCCGAGGCGGAATACATAGCCTCTGGTAGTGCTTGTACTCAATTGTTGTTGATGAAGCAAATGCTAGCCGATTATGGCTTAGAGCAAGGCACTCTCACTTTGTTTTGTAACAACATGAGTGCCATAAACATTTCAAAGAATCCCGTCCAACATTTTAGGACAAAGTACATTGACATTATACTAGACATGAGGCCGGTTCGGTTCGAACCAGCGAACCGAACTGGAACCGGCGTCAAAAAATCAGAACCGGTACTGGCCTGTCCAGGTTCGGGTTCGTTTTAGCGAGGAACCGGCCGGTTCCTCATTTTAATTTTTTTAAAAAACCAAACCGTTGGGCCTCCAACAGTTCACTTCTTCACTTTTTTTTAATTATCTTTTTCTTTTTTATAAATACCTACCGCTCCATTCATTTTTCCTCACCCCAATTTCCTCAATTCTCTCTAATTCTCAATTCTCAATACTCTCTAAACTTTCAATTCTCCAAGTCTCCAACTCCAAGTCTCCAAGTCTCCAAGTTTCCAATTTATATTATTTGCAATTACTAAGTTAGTAAGTTTCCAATTTATTTTATTTACAATTACTAAGTTTCTAATTTATTTTATTTGCAATATTTCTTATTTCCAATTTATTCAATTTGCAATTAGTCAATTACAAAGTTTCCAATTTCATTTATTTACAATTTATTTATTTGCAATTTATTTTATTTGCAATTACTAAGTTTCCAAATTCCAATTTATTTTACTTGCAATTTATCTTATATCCAATTTATTTTATTAGCAAATTGCAATTAATTTTATTTGCAAATTGCAATTACTAACTACTAAGTTTCTAATTTTCTTCCAAATTTATTTCCAACCATTTAATCATTTTTAAAATCAATTTTTTAACATTTTTTGTTCAAGGAATTTTACAATTCAATTTTTAAAATGGCAAGTGGAAGTGGTGACGGTCCTAGACGTTCCATTTCGATGAAAGGTAAGGGTCGTATGATGGATAATCTCGGTCATGACGACCGTGCCTATCACGAGTATCTACAACACCAAGTCTATGCTGAAGACTTAGGCCTAAACTTTCCTCAATCTCATTCTCATCCCTCTCTTAGAATTTCTGAACCCGATCCCAATGTCACCCCCCTTTTGACAAGCCAATCAGAAAATATGCCTGATCTTGGCCATGATGGAAATGAGCCTGATCCCAATCCACATCAAGATTTTGATTTTGATCCACAGATGGAAGAAAAGTTACCGAAGCAGGTCAAATCTGATCTCTTCGTACTCCATATGAAGAAAGTTACGCAAGAAGATGGAAACACAGTAGTGATTTGCAATTACTGCAAAAAAGTATTTAAATGGCACAAATCTGGAGGATATGGCACATATCGGAAGCATATAACGAACTCACATCCAGATGCACAGGTCAAATCGAGTTCACAAGCTCAAATTCCCAGGTACGCTACCCTTAACCAACAATTATTTAAATATAGTGATGCAAAAAATAGAGAAAAATTAGCTAGAATGGTTGCAGTAGAACACTTATCATTTAGTTTTGGCGAAAATGTTGGTTTTAATAATTATTGTCAACGAGCATTAAATCCTGCTGCATGTCGTGTTCCTAGAACCACGCTCACAGAAGCACTTGAAAACATTTATGAAAAAGAAAAGAAAATGTTGGAAATTTTTTTAGAAAAATATAATGGCCGTTTTTCCGTATGTGCCAACATATGGAGTGATCATTGGCGAATGCATTCATACATAGGTGTGACTTGCCATTATATAGATAATGCATGGGCTATCCAAAAAATAATTCTTGCATTTAGAGTTTTTGATGATAAACACACTGCTGCTGATATTTTTAGACATCTTAGAATTATTTTTACAGAGTATAAAATTGAGAACAAAATTTTTGCAATTGGTTTTGATAGTGCTTCTAACAATACCGCTGCTATTCCTGCTTTAATTGAATTATGCAAACCTTATCTTGGTGGTAAATTTTTTCATCAAAGATGTGCATGCCATGTTTTCAATTTATGTGTTCAAAAAGGATTAAAAACTCTTGAACAGTTTATTCAACCTATTTAAGATGCCCTCTATTTTTTGTGGAAACATCCTTCTGTAATGAAATCATGGGCAACATATTGTAAACAAAATGGTAGGCGTGCCATTAGATTTTCTCGTGATGTTCCAACACGTTGGAATTCTACTTATAAATTGCTTGCTAGAAGTTATAAATATAGGGATTTATTAGTTACTTTTATTCAATATCATGTTAGTCACATTAATCTTTATCAAAGTCATTGGGATGTTTGTAACAATGTTTGTGGTTTGTTAAAAGTTTTTTATACTGCTACTAACAATTTATCTGGTGTTTATTATCCTACAACTAATTTATTTATTATTGAGAGTCTTAATATTGCTGGTGCATTTGCTCATTGTGAATCCGACTCATAATTACATGAGTTTGTTACTTCTATGAAGGATATATGGTTAGAATATTATAAGGAGTTTCCAAATATTTATTTGATTGCCTTGTGTTTTGATCCACGTTGTAGATTAGAAATTTTGCCTGATTATCTTTCTGTTTATTATGAACAAGGTTTAAAAATAGATTATGATGTTGATATGTGTTGTGCTAGGGTTAAGACATTATTGTCTGATTTATATGATGAATATCTTAGAGTTTACGGTCCATCACTAAACATAGATGTTCCACAAACTCAAAATGTATCTCGTTCATCATCATCATCCTCTGGATTTTTTAATTTAGGGTATAATCTTTTATAAAAAAAAACCAAAAAATTACGAGGTTCTTCTTCATCAAGCTCCACCACATATTCCGAGCTTGAATCTTATCTAAGTACCTCTTTTGAGTTCATAGAAGACACCGAAGATAAAATATTTGATATCCTACACTTGTGGAATAAGCATGAAAGGTACTTTCCAATCTTGGCTATGATAGCCAAACAAATCCTTTCAACACCAGTTTCTACGGTGGCGGTAGAACAACAATTCAGCGCCAGTGGGAATATTTTAGACCCAAAACGTTCCCTTATGAGTCTGAAATCACTTCAGATACAAGCTTGTGTTGAAGATTGCACGAAGGCTCAATATAGACAACAAGAAATCGATCAAGAAGAACCATATGATTTCTTTAAAGGTGATCAACCGGCTGAAAGTCGAACGGATGATCATGGCAACGATTAGTCCACGACTCCACTCCAAATCGCCAATCGCCATCTCCAAAGTCCAAATCTGTAATAAAAGGTAAGAGAACTACGAGGCATTTGATTCTTCTAAACACTTAAGAGGATACGTAGGCAACTTAATTGTGGTAAAAATTAAGTGCAAGACCAATTTTACATTTTTTGGTTTTGTTTTATTTTATTTTATTTTTTAATTTGTCATTTATTTATTTAATTTAATTTTGCGGGTGACCCAATAAAATACATTTACCAATTACATTTTTACATGGCTATATTTTTTATGAAATATGATTTAAAAAAAAGGGCCGGTTCAGGTTCGGAACCGGCGGAACCGGACCGGAACCAGAGGAACCGGAACCGGTGTCATGTCTACATTAGACATCATTTCATTAGAGAGCTAGTTGAGAGCAAAACTATTGCATTAGAGCATGTGGGAATAAATGACCAACTAGCGGACTTATTTACAAAGCCCTTAGATGCCATTAGGTTTGGCAACTTTAGCAAGTCTATTGGGATTTGTCATTTGGCTTGAAAAGGTATGTCTTAACCCCATATGGGGAGCTTAAGAAAAGAGAGCAAGTTGGCATGAAAGTGCATTGTGCTACATTGATATATTTTATGCTCCTTCATTAATTGCTTGAGATGATCGGTTGTGCATATGGTTATGGTATTTTCTTAATAAGTGTGAAAATTGCTTTTCTTGCAATCTATGTTATATTTATGTTCAAACATGCATTTTTGGACTAGGAGATTTACTTTGGAAGTACAATTTGAATGACCTATAATTGATCTCCATGACATGATGTTTTTATTAATGACACGCTTTAAGTTGATATGCATGAAGACGTATTTTTTATTGCTTAAACATGAATGCAAAATTGTATGCATAAGCAAATGAGAAGACTAAACTAAATAAGGACCATGTGTCTATTCAATAAATAAGGATGTCTCATCCAAATTTAGTCTTCTCTCTCTCTTTGTTAGTTAAACAATGCTACTATCATACGGGTATCTTACCCGAAAAAATCAAATAGGGTGCAAAAAGTTGCTCATGTCTTATTTCGCTTATAAAGTTTGATATAGTTGCTCTTTAATTTGAATTTCTTATACAATTCTATATCATTGCTTGAAATCATGACAAATGGTGAAAATTGGTTTGAATTCTTTTGGAAACCTTTGTTGTTTGCTTTGCCAAATACCATTGTTTTTGAACTTGAATGTAATATGTCTTGCATGCAAAGCATTGTGTCACACATTTTCATCAAATAAAACTCCTTGATTCTCTCCTACTTAATTGAGTTGCATAAAGTTGCTTATATGAACTTGCATATGTTTTGTGCTATAAGCTCTCCTTGCCAAAAGCTTACCCATTAAGGGGGACTCCCTTTGCCTATCTCATGACAAAAAGAGGGAGAAGAGTTGTGCTCTTTATTGGACTAGTAGTATCTTGTTTAGGGGGAGTTGAGAGTTGAGAGCTATCATGTAGGGGGAGTATTGCATTGCATAGCATGATTATATTATTTGATTGTATTGGTTTATTTTGTTAAGGCTATTGCAAATGTTTTTTTTTTGTTTATGGTTATTGAAAGCACCTCTCACACACTTGATCTTGGAAGGTATCCTTGTTTGTTTTGTTGATTGTGTGTAGGTTGGATGGTTCTACAAGCTTTGGATTGACTTGAAGATGTTCAAGACTATAGGCTTTATTGTAATGTAGAAAATTTTGTTGATCAATCTTTTGTTTTTATGAGGTTGCTTTGTGAGTGGTGGTTTTGTCACGAAATAGCCAAAGGGGGAGATTATAAGTGCCTCACTTTATGATTGGCTTATTTCGTTGACAAAATCACAATTGTGGTTAATCATTGTAAAAGGGTAGATTAGGAATTGAAGATCTTCCATTGGACTCCAAGTGCTTTAAGGAAGGTAGATTACTTGACTCTACTTTTACTCGAAGGGATATAGTTGCACACACTCACTTGCATGCATTATATTCTTGTTTACATGTAATTGGATGATGTATTGTATGCCATTTATCACACTCCACACATGCACATTTTGCACATTACTTAGTGTTTTGAGTCTGCCTGGAAAAGAGAGTTTTTTCTCTTACTGCAGCCTAGACCGCTTGGCAAGCTCTGCTGGCACCGTGACATACAGAGCGGTAAACATTAGTAGGCCCATGCTGCCTTGACCGCGTCCTGTACACATGTACGCCCAGAGGTCCCTGACGCCGGTAAACATCAGTACGCCCCTGCTGCCTTGACCGCGGCCTGTGCACTTGCACGCACAACGGTCCCAATCGCGATGTTGTCCAGTAGGCATACTGCTGCGTGTACCGCGGTCTGGACAACTTGCCTGAGCCGCAGTACGCACAACGGTAATGACGGGATTTTGTTACTGTTTTTCAAAACGGTGTCATTTCGTCTAGGGCTTCATATATATATATGCCATTTCCTCTTCCTTGCCTCTTCAGAGCTTAAGAATCCATTCTCTCTCATTTCTTTTAGAGCTCAAGAGTGTCTTGCAAGAAATGGTAGCAAGAAACCATTTTTATTGTCCAAAACCCAATCACCCAATCACCCATCATTCATTCATGGTTCTATCATCATCTAGTTTCATCTAGGATGTTTCTAAGCATGGGTCTTCATCAACATAGCTTACTTGGTAAGTAGAACACCACTCTCATCCATCTTTATGTTCTTGCTTAACAAGAAATCTCTTTTATGTTTCTTTTGCATCTAGATTATAATTTTTCATTATAAATAGAGATTTTTGTTGATGTTTGGGTTGTTGTATTATGATAGCTATTGCATCTAGGAATGCTTTGATTTCATATAGCTAGGTTATATGTGTATCATATAGCAACATGATATCTAGGATTGTTTGAAGCATTCATACATGACTAGATAAGCATTAAATGTGTTGACCTTGCATTTTGTGCATTTAGAATATCATCATATTCACTTTAGGTTTCATATCTCTTCATTTAAGAGTTAAGTTTTGTATTTGCCTTTGGTAGTATACAAGCAAGAGCCTAAAATTACTATTAAAGGCATGCAGGTAGCAAGGACGGATTAGTAACCGATTAGGTGTGATGTGGTCAACCTAGGTTGTAATCGTTTTTGCAAATAGTGGATTTGAGGGTTCAATTGGCGATTAGGCCCGTGAGTTTTTACCCAGTTGGAGGGTTTCTCACGTAAATCATATAATTGTGTCATTTTGTTTATTCCGCATTTTTATTGTGGCAATGATTGATTGTGTTAGAGATTAGGGGTTGTGGTGTTAAATTTTGATTAATCAAAAAGATGGCATTTAATTTGGTTAAAACCTATTCACCCCCCTCCTCTAGGTTAGGTTTATCACTCTTAATGTATTTTCATGGTTTTATGTTCTTGTGATTAATTGGACTTTGGTTATTGGTCACTCTATGGGTTATAGGTGAGTCATGGTTGAAGACACAATTGCTCATTTCCTCTTTTGGTTTTCCCATATTCATTAGACTTGACGTTGCTATCTTATTTACTATGCTAATATTGGGGCTTAATTTTGTATAGTTTTGTAGATTAGTTCACATGTATTGGTTGTAGTTTAGTGTTTGAAGGACTTTCAACACACTCTCCTGATGGCCCCGAATTTCAGTTGCGCAGCGAAATACGGTATTTAAAAAATTTTATTTTGCAACTTACAAACCACGTACGATATATATGAATAGAATTAAGAAGGATTTAGATCATACCTGAAAAATACAAACATAGTTAATTTTCCTTAAGCTAACCTATAGGGGGGGGGGGTGTGTGAATATGTTACTACACCTTTTTCGCTCCCTTAAAACAAACACAAGTTTGTCCCTCTAAATAGCTTGTATCACACTCAAAAAACAAGTACAAACAATATCAATTTAATTAAAGATATGCCTGTTCAAACAAGTCAATATAAGCTATAACATGTATGTGATACAAACTCAAGTTGTAACAAGGCTTTCATACAAAAAGCTCCAACATATACAAAGTTGATATACTATGCTTATTAATTACAAAGATATCAAACAAGATATATATATATAT
Source organism: Dipteronia sinensis (assembly GCA_033220585.1). Taxonomy (NCBI): domain Eukaryota; kingdom Viridiplantae; phylum Streptophyta; class Magnoliopsida; order Sapindales; family Sapindaceae; genus Dipteronia; species Dipteronia sinensis. The sequence goes on from CM065642.1 coordinate 26,955,709, forward strand.
CAACACATACACAAATATAAGGAGATAGAGATAGAGAAAATCAACACATTATTTTTACACTGTAAAATCTCGTAAGAGGAAACATCCACGAGTTGATACCACAACCATTGGCAAACACCTTTCACTAGTAAGATAAAAAGATACAATCTCTCAAGTGACCACTTCACCTAGAAATCTACCTTTCAACCCTAAACAATGAAAGAGATGCCCCTTGCTCAACTATACGGATCACCCCAATCCTAGTCGAGACTTCCATGCAAAAATTGAAGACCCCCTCTCCAAAATGTGACTTCCAATGCTTAGCTATCCGGATCATCCCGATCCTAGCCAAGACTTCCAACGCTCAACTATCCAGATCACCCGGATCCTAGTCGAGACTTCCAATTGCACAAGTTGAAGATCCCATTTCCAAACATGTGACTTCCAATGCTCAATTCAAAGAATCATTCTAAGAAATAAGACTTCCAACCTTTTGTAAGGTAAATGATCTAAGTGAATGCAAATGATGCAAACACACACAATATAGTATATATGATCAATATATCCTATAAAAACTAGAATTGAATCAATATGCACACATCATATGTATTCTAGTTTACAATCCTAAAAACAATGCAATCACACACAATGATGCATGTACATATGAAGTGTGTGGATTAGACACAAAACATGTAGAACTAGATATTTATCATCAAAAGCACAAATCAATTATATCTAGATTTTGTAACATGAACAAACAACCTAGAGTATGTGAAACACCTAACACACACAAAAAATCTAGATTATGTGCAATCATATAAAAATGTTAGAATCAATTTGATAAAATCAAATATACATCTCTAGCAAAATAATAGAGCTTAGATTCTCAAGATAATCAATTAAATTCAATCAAGCCCTAAATCATCAAGCATATATGCTATTTCAATAAATCTTCAATTAAAAAGACCTATCATATGAAAATACTATCAATCAACAAAATCATGTCAATATACACACAAGATAGTCCTAGATTTAAAGCTAGCACAATACAACATCTCAAATATGCGAAAACATAGATTTAGAAAAATCTAACTCAACATGTTAATCAATTGAAGCTCAAACTAGCTCTATTAGAGATTATTTCTCTAATCAATGATTACACATCAAACATACATATATATATATATATATATATATGAGAAGAAAACCCAAGGTAATTGAAGACTTGAAGATCAAGAACAAAATAGAAATAATAATGTTGAGAACCTAGAGTAGAATCCAACAACAAGCCCTAACTTGTACCCAAAGTTAGATAGATTTGAATCAAACCATTCAAAGGATTAAGTGATTGATTCCCTAGAATCAGATAATGGAGTTTACCTAACTCTAGCCCAAGCTATTCTATGTGTAAGTTCCTCATATTTTGATTGGCTTATTTCGTTGACAAACCACATTGGGGATTATTCTTTGTAAGGGTAATTTAGGCCTCTTGAGTGTGATCAAGCTTCAAGGACATCATCTCTCTCAAAGAGCACTTCAAAGGTATCTCACTAGTTTAACTTTCTTTGAAGAGATCTAGTTGCACACACTCACTTGCATGCATTATGTTTCTATCTTCATGTAATTGAATGATGTATTGTATGCCTCTTTTCACACTCCACACTTGCACATTTTGCACATCACTTAGTGTGTTGAGTTTGCCTGGAAAAGAGAATTTCTTCTCTTAGCACGGCCTAGACCGCTTGGCAAGACTTGCTTGCACTGCGGCATACAGAGCGGTATACCTCAGTAGTGTCATGCTTCATGTACCGCTTCCTGTACACTTGCACGCAAAGCGACCCAAGTCGCGGTGTTGTCCAGTAAGCCTCTGTTGCCCATACCGCGGCCTGTGCACCTGCATGCACAGCGCCCTGCACCGCGTTGTTGTCCAGACAGTGCACTGCTGTGTGTACCGCGGTCTGGACACTTGCCTGCGACGCGGTCCATCTAGCGGTATTGACGGGATTTTGTGCCCTAAGTTCAAAACGACGCTGTTTCAACTAGGGCTCCCATATATATGCTCTATCTTCTTCCTTGCTCGTTTTTTATGAGTTTAAGAAGCCATTTTTGATAGGCCAAGCTTTCCTTAGAGAGAGAAACTCCCAAGAACTCATCTTTACTCAACCAAACACAAATCCATGTGCATCTAACATCTTCAAGCATCATCTCATCATGGATTCTTCTTGCTTTCATTGACTAGGTAACTTGAACATGCCCTAAATCTCTTTGTATTTATTTATGTTCTTGTTTGCCTAAGGTTAGCTCTTTTATGTGATTTTATTGCATATCTTTATGTTTATTGGCATTTATAACATGATTGAGTTGTTGTGTGTTGGTCGAGAGCCTTGTTCATTAATAGCTAGCATTTAGGACGATTTTACCCTTCTAGCTAAATCTTCATGCATTTGCATTTAGATATTGATATCTAGGATTTGCATTTATTGATATCTTAAATCCTTAGATAAGCATTTATTGTCGCCTAGCATTAATTGCATGTTTGAATATCTTTTACATATTCACATAGGTTGTTTATACTCTTCATTGATTGTTAAGCTTTGTGACTAAGTGAGTTAGTGCACAAGCTTGTGGTCAAGAATCACTATTAAAGGCCCGTTGGGTAGATTGAAAGGGTTAGTGACCAAGTAGGTGTGACTTGAGGTTAACCTAGGTTGTAAACTTTCGTTCAAATAGTTGATTTGAGGACCGTTTGTGGCTAGAAGGATAGCCCGTGAGTTTTGCCCAGTTGGAGGGTTTCTCACGTAAATCAATCCTTGTGTTTTTATTGTTTTCCGCATATTTATATTGGATTGATTGATTGTTAATATGGAGTAGGATTATCGAAATTGATTAAGTCGAAAAGTTGGTAATATATCAACTAAAACCTATTCACCCCCCCTCTAGGTTGTATTAGACACACTTTGTGTATTTTCACTATGCAATTAACTGAGAAAAGCTGAATTCAAAAGAAATAAGATGAACCCTAGCTGGGTCAATTTTATTCATAAAGTCTTCCCCCCTCTCTCACAACCCTAAAATAATAGTTCTATTTATACTAGAATTAATCTTCTATCCTGACTATGACAGGATTAGTCTAAAATAGGAAAATAGTCTAAACCATAATAAAACAACATAACTAAAATAAAAATAAAAGAAATAGTCTAAAGCCCTTTTCAAAAACAGTATCAATTTCCTTATAATTCAAGAACCCAAATTATGCCTCTCGTCACTCAAACTGCTACCATCAAACTACGGTCTGGACCACCGTTCCACAATTCTTTTAGATTTTCTAACAGTCTCAACAATCCCTCACTCTTCAAGAATGCCCTTGTTCTCAAGGGAAAAATCTGGAAAACGCTCTACAATCTCGTCATAGTCTTCCCAAATAGCCTCTTCTGTAGGGACCCCTTGCCATTGAACCAGAACCTGCCACACCTTTGTCATACCACGTCCCTTCTTCCAATTGCGATATCGGAGAGCTGTTATAGGCCATATCAGGAAGTTACCAATCTGTATTAAACGCCGGTAAATCACTTGAAATGAGACTCGGGTTTCCCATACTCTTTTTCAACACGGTAACATGGAACACTGGATGCAATCTAGAAGTAGACGGCAACTCCAACTTATAAGCCATCTTACCTATCCGCTCTATCACCTTAAAAGGCCCATAATACCGTCGCGACAATTTCACATTGAACTTTTTCTTTAGAGATTTCTGTCGGTACTGTTGAAGTTTGAGATACACGAAATCTCCGGGTTTAAAAGATACGTCTCTTCTGCCTTGATCATAATACTTCTTCATTCTCCCCTAAGCCTTCTCAAGCTCCTTCTTCACCTTAGCTACAACCTCGTCTCTAGCCATCAACTCTCTCTCGACTTCTTCGTTTTGAGCCATCCCTTTCTCATAAATGCTTAGCATCGGTGGCGGTCGCCCATACATTACTTTAAATGGACTCATGTTAATTGAAGCGTGATGTGACGTGTTGTACCAGTACTCAGCCAATGAAATGCACTCTTTCCATCACTTTTGCTTCTCATGACAATAGCACCTTAAGTACTGCTCAAGAGTCTGATTCACCACCTCTGTCTGTCCGTCAGTCTCCGGATGGTAGGAGGAACTTGCCTTTAACTTGTTGCCCTACAAAGTAAATAATTCTTGCCAAAAAGAACTCATAAATAATTTCCCTCGACCAGTCACGATACTCCTCAAAATCCCATGCAATTTCACCACATTATCCACAAAGGCCTTAGCCACACTACTAGCAGTGAAAGGATGTCTGAGCGGAATAAAATAGGCACCCTTGCTTAACCTATCCACCACGACCAGAATTGACTTGTAACCACTACTAGGCAGCCCCTCTAAAAAGTCCATGGTCAAGTCCTCCCAAATTTTCTCCGGTATCGATAATGGTTGTAACAACCCCATAGGGCACATCTGGTCATACTTCATCTTCTGACAAATATCACACTCGGCCACCAATTTCTTCACTACATTTTTTAAGGCCCTCCTAATAGAAAAAGTGTTTAATCCTTACATACGTGCACAACCAACCCGAATGACCTCCTTCTTTGCTATTGTGGAAATGAGCTAAAATCTCCTCTCTTAACCCTGGTACCCTTGGTACATATACATAGTTTTTGTAGTACAATAGCCCATTTTTATAGCGAAATCTCTCTACACCACCCTCGTGGTCCTCCAAATTCTTACGAATCTCCACTGTTCGAGCATCAAATTGCATGGCCTCCTTAATTCGATCCCAAACACGCCATTCGGCCCCACTAAGTGCCGATAATCCTGCCTCATCGTCCGCATACACAGACCACAATATCGAACTGCCCTCTTTTCTGGATAAGGCATCAGCTACTTTGTTTTACCTACCAGATTGGTAGACAATATCGTACTCAAACCCAAGAAGCTTAACTAAAAACTTCTGCTGCTCCGGGGTCACAATTTTCTGCTTTAACAAATGCCTCAAAGCTTGTTGATCGGTGATAATGGTGAATTTCCTGCCCAATAAATAAGGTCTCCACACCTTTACCGCGTGCACCACTGCTAACATCTCCCTAGCATAAGTACTTCAAGCCTTCTTCATTGGCCCTAAAGCCTTAGAAACAAACGCCAGAGGCCTCTTCTCTTATACCAAGACTGCCCCAATCCCTTCTCCACTAGCATCTGTGTAGACCTCGAATGACTTTTCAAAATCGGGCAAATCAAACACATGGGTTTGTGTTATGGCTCTCTTCAAATATTCGAAAGCTTTCTTTGCTTCTTCCATCCACTCAAAACTGTCTTTCTTCAACATAGCAGTCAAGGGTTTTGCAATCAGCCCATAATTCTTCACAAACCTCCGGTAGTAACCTGTTAACCCCTAGAAACCCTCTTAGAGTCGACACATCTTTTGGCAATGGCCAGTCCACCATAGCCTCAACCTTTCTTGGGCCAACCTTCACTCCCGCACCTGAAATTATGTGCCTAAGATACTGCAGTTCCTCATGCACAAAATCACATTTTGCCATTTTAATAAAAAAATGATACTGCTCTAGTATCCCCAATACCAACTCCAATTGCTCTAGATCCTCCTCCAATGATTTTGAATAAACAAATATATCGTCAAAGAACACTAGCATAAAATTCCTCAGGTAAGGTCTGAAAATAGAATTCATGGCTGCCTGGAATGTAGAAGGTGCATTGTACAGCCCAAATGGCATCACTCGATACTCATATAACCCTGAATGAGTCTGAAAGGCTGTTTTGTGCACATCCTCCTCCTTCATCTGAATTTGGTAGAACCCAGCTCGCAAATCTAGCTTGGTGAACACACATGCCCCATGTAACTCATCTAATATCTCATCAACCGTCGGAATTGGAAATCGGTCCTTCATAGTTGCCTCATTTAAAGCCCAATAGTCGGTACAAAACCTCTAAGTCCCATATTTTTTCCTTACTAATAACACCAGAGACGAAAACGAACTCTGACTCTACCTGATCAATCCATTCTTCAACATTTCCTCTACTTATCTCTCAATCTCATCTTTCTGGGAATGGGCATACCCATATGGAGGCATATTGACCGGTTTAGCCTCATCTTTCAAAGTAATGCGGTGATCATAATGACAGGGGAATGGTAAGCTAGTTGGTACCTTCAGAACTTGTCGGTGATTTGCCACAGCCTTACGTACCTTCTCGGGTAGCCGTTGCAATTCGTCTTGCAGCTCATTTGTATTCTTTTTCTCTCTTTTCCCCTCATGTCAGCCTCCATCATTCACTATTGCAAAGTATTAGGCGCCTCCTTTGCAAAGCCTCTCTATCACCTGAGCTTTACATTGTTTAATTTCTTTATGAGGCAAAACAGCCCATGTTCTTTTTCTTCCGCCCAATTTGAATTCCTTTGTTATGGCATCAAAATCTGTAACTACCTTACCGATACTCTTCCACCAAGCATTGCCTAGCACTACATCTACTCCCAATAGCGATAACACATGAAAATCAGCAACAATCCCGACTCCTTGCACGTTCATCTTCACCTCGTGAACCACTTCCTCACACTTAAGTTTTTCCCCATTATCCACCTTCACATCAAACAGTTCTATGGCAGCCCCTCGCAGTCCAATCTTCCTTACAATATTCGCATTGATGAAATTGTAAGAGGAACCAAAATCTACCAACATCGAAACCTCGAACTTATCAACCCATGCCTTGAGCCTCATAGTGGATGGTTTCGAAACCCTAGACATGGCATTTAAAGACAACTCGGCTTCACAATTATTTTCTCCCAATTCAGCCACTCTCAACTCCCCCTCATCACTGATGGCTTCCTCATCACTGACAACATCATCATCTGATTCACTTGAGTCAATGATCATAAATACCTTCCCAGTTCGGCACCAATGGTCCTTGTTCCATTTCTCCCCGCATTTGAAGCACAAGCCCTTTTTGATTCTCTCTTGAACCTCTTCCTTTGTCAGTTTTTTTACATATTTGTTTTCCTTCTTGGAAATATCCTCAATAGCTCTCTTTCTTTTCCAAGAATCCTTGTTTGACTTCGATTTAAAATTTTTACTCCTAGAACTCTCCTTAAACGACTTCTTGTCATTGTAGTAACTATCCTCTAAAATCTCCGCCATCCTCATTGCTTCGGTCAATCTTTGCGGTCGCTTCAATTTCATCTCCCTCGCTAACCATGGCTTCAACCCTTCAATAAAAGTCCCCAATAATGACTCATCTGAACACCTTCTGACCAAAATCTGCAATCGGCAAAACTCCTCAATATACACATGAACCCTTCCTTCCTGTTTGAGCTTGGCCAACATGCCCATGATGATTGACAACCAGTGATGGCCCCCGTTGCGTTAAAAATTCCCGCTCGAAAGCCGTCCAACCCATTTGTCTACCATCTTGCTCATATTGAGCTTTGATCCATCTCCACCAGCTATTAGCCTTTCCATCAAGGTAGATGCATGCTATAGAAACCCGATTGGCCCTTGCCACTTCGTATACCTAAAAGTAGTGCTCCACCTTGTCTAACCACTCATGTGGATCTCCACCATTAAAATGTGGAAAATCGACTTTCGGCTTTCTAGGGCCCCAGACTATAGTGCATTTCTCTTTGCCTATCAACTTCATATTCTACAGCACCTCTCCACGGTTCCCTTTGCTGCCTATAAATTGGCCTTCAACTGCGAGGTCTCCTATCCAATCTCTTGTCTTCCTCAGATCCATCGACCATCTCTCCCTCAGAAACCTCATCATGCAACCAGCGCTCCACCATTAACGGCCCATGTTCCATACTTCCTCCTCACTTAAACCCTTCACGATTTTTGATCGGGTTGGGCTCAGTCTACCTTACCTGACGAGAATTCTGCCTCATGCCATAATCTACGTGATCCCCGTCCATCCCTTTGAGTCTGTCTGCCTATCTTTTCCTTTCCCTTATTTTCAGCCAACTGTCGTTCAAGTCTCTCGATTGCATCATTGTTTGACCTAGTCATATGCGCTATGGATGTCGTCAGTTCTGATAGGGACTTAAAAATCCGATCTTGATTCTCCTTCAAGGCCTCAAACCGCTGCTTGTTAGTCTTTGATCCACTCTCTTGAATAATAGAATCCTCCCTAGATCCCATGGCTTTTTTTGCCGATTCCTCTCAACGAAAGCACCAAATTGTTGAGGACCTACATTAGGATCCAACAACAAGCCCTAACTTGTACCCAAAGTTAGATAGATTTGAATCAAACCATTCAAAGGATTAAGCGATCGATTCTCTAGAATCAGATAACGGAATTTACCTAACTCTAGCCCAAGCTATTCTAAGCAATTAACTGAGAAAAGCTGAATTCAAAAGAAACAAGAAAACCCTAGCTGGGTCAATTTTATTCATAAAGTCTTCCCCCCTCTCTCACAATCCTAAAACAATAGTTCTATTTATACTAGAATTAATCTTCTATCCTGACTATGACAGGATTAGTCTAAAATATGAATATAGTCTAAAACATAAATAAAACAATATAACTAAAATAAAAATAAAAGAAATAGTCTAAATCCCTTTTCCAAAACAGTATCAATTGTCTTATAATTCAGGAACCCAAATTGTGCCTCTCGTCACTCAAACTGCTACCATCAAACTGCGGTTTGGACCGCCGTTCCACAATTCTTTTAGATTTTCTAATGGTCTCAACACAATACCTTGAAGAAAAACTGTGATGTCAAGAATGTGTTAGTGTAGCTACCAGAAACTTCAATCAAATAACTCGAAACTCTTGTGGAAATAATAGAGGACTGGTAGATGAAGATTCTTCAATTTGAATCACTCAATTCAGATTCCGAATGAGAAAGTTATGGTGTTTAGAGGTTGAGAAAATTGGAGAGAAAATTATGCACAAGTTTTTTGAATTTTTCTTTTTCTTATGAGATGGGAGGGAAATAGAGTATTTAAAGATGGGAAGCAAGAAGGTTTTGAAGGAACAATTGGAGGGTGCCACCTCTACTTCCCGTGGAGGCATGTGGCCTCCTCGAGAGTAGAGCGCAGCTCTTCCCATGGAGGCCACGCTCCTCCACGGGGTGAGTTGCAATGGCCCTCCATTTTGGCCTTCAACTCCCCTCGCGCACCATTTTTTTCTTCGACCGTTCTTCAGACTATGAACTTTGATTTTGAATCTGTTTTTGGATTACTAATCGGGACTCCCTCACGTACAAAAGTCGTCAAGAAAACTTTCACAAAAAATATGGAATTCAACTTGAAAATCAAGGACGAAAACCATGTACGATAAAATCACGAAAAATTTCTTAACCACCTAATTTGAACTGGAAACTTAATGAATGAGTAACCAAATTAATTGGAACTCAATGAGGAACTTTATAAGCTCAAAATCAAGTTCAATAACATATAACCAAAAACAAATAAATACAAGAATACACAAGTATGCTATTTCCTAGAACTAGTCCTAGAACTAGTCCTAGAACATGCAATATATAAAATTGTCAACTTTAAGTCTAATGCATGTGCATACAAGTATAAGTGTGTGTGTGTATTGTGTTATATTAAATTTTGCACAACGATGCAGGGACACATATGAATGCAATGTATGTGTGTGCCTAGACTTTACAAGAGGAAAGAGGTCTCGATATACCGTTTAGTTAAGCAACTTAGCTTTGTTCCTCTTGTAGCCACCACTTTGCTTGAATGTTGTCCAACCTTCCTTGAAGCTTGATTATCAAAAAATCCTAGATAACTAATCAATACAAAGCAAATGTTGTTTTGATATAGAATTATGCCAATACAAAACTCAAAGACTCAACAATCTCCCCATTTGGCAAATTCCATGTCAAAAAACCTATACAAATACTAAAACATACTTAATGGAGTTTGGTCACAAGTCACACCCTCACATTACAATGAGATAGCTTGGAAAGATCAGAGTGTCTAGTTTACATCAAACTTCATGATCTTTGATTCTGTGCCTTCTGGAGAGAGTTACCTTCGTTTTAGCGTCTAGTGGTCGGGTCAGAAAATCCTCTACGAATTGTTTTCTTCAATGTTACGGAAGCCATAAAATGTTCCACCAATCGAACTAGGTTTTGAGCCACATATGCTTAGAAATTTCTGGATGTCTAGTTTCCAATGATTTTTACGGTTTGCAAATCCAAATTTTCTGGAGAGAGTTAGACCTGTTACTGACCCCTCAGTGAATAGTTTTCTTCAATGTTGCGGGGGCCATAAAATATTCCACATGTCAAACTGGGTTGTGGGCCACGTATGCTTGGAATGCTATGGATGTCTAGTTTCCAATGGTTTTCACTGCTTGCGGTTTCAATTTATGTAGAGGGAGATATGCCTATTTTAGTGCCAGGTGGTATGATTAGAAAATCTTCAGCAATGTGATTTATGATGATTTTTTTTATCACTTGTTATCAGGGGAAAAGTACTCTTAGGACGGATTGTTGGCATCTCGAAGCTCTGTAAGAACATATTTTTTGATACTTTATGTATGAATTCGCTCGCAATCGCGTCTACTACTACTGGTGTTGTAAATGATCCACCCCCTAGCTCCCACAACAATCGTCTATTAATAGGACCGGACATGCTATAATGCTTCAGGTGTTGCATCCGCTGGTGTTGCAATTGCTGGTACTACACAATTGGCAATTGAATATACAGTAGGCATATCCCTAGAGAGTCGTTGGAATTTCGTTGATTGTCATCACCTTCATGTCAGTTTATGTTGAATCTTGCTTCTTTCGCTGTGAACATGATTGAGTTCAAGTTTTGTGTTGTCTTTTCACAAGGGTTCCTCAAAGTTATTGTCTGAGGCCCCTCTCCTTCTAGTGCCAATTGTTGACAGTGACTTTTAGCTTGTAGACAAATCAGTTGCCAACAATAACACGTAGACAAGCTGATGCTTAGGTTGGCTATGAGACTTATAACCAAAGCACCTACTCGCTACACGAATGCAGTGTTATATAAATACAAGAGATAAATGCAATAACAACACCAAAGTTTGTACATGGAAAAACCTAAGGCATGGAAAATACCACAATCGTCGTAACGATAGGAACAGAGATTTCACTATGTAAAATGTGATTAATATTACAAGCTTAATGTTTTCTCCCTCTAATGTTGTATTGCTCTCCTTTGTGTAATATGTGAAAAGCAGACTCTCTTAAATACAAATAATACAAGTGTATTTACAAGTGCGATAGGGTGTTGCCCTAATCCTTGATGTGTAAGTAAAAGATTGATGAGATTATATCCTTGTAGGATTATGATTTGCATGCCTGTTTGGGAGTTAGCTTCCTGGTAGTGGTCAATCTCTTTGATTCTAGGAATTATTTCTTATGAGCTTTGTAGTGATTGTCATTGAGATTCTTTGAATTGGAGAATCGCTCCCAATTTGGAATTCTTTGATTTGGAAAATAATTGTCGAATTTCTTTGTTGAAGATGACTTGGAGATATAAATATGAGATTTTGTATCTGTTGTGATCCCTGTTTGAGATTGCATATCTCACTAAGATTGCTTCCGTGGGGTCCAATCATGTTGAGTAGGTTGGATCCGCTAAATATATTGGCTCTGGCGAACAGGTTATATTTGGCAAATAGACCTTGTCGGGTAAGTATACTCTGCTTATATTTGTTGCTCTCGTGATGCTGCCATGTGTTGTGTATATCCACTTATGAAGTGGACCATCTTTGACTTTCTGATGACGTGGAATGATATGTTTCGTAATTCCCACTGTTTTTGCTGATGTGTCAAGCTAATCAAAAATACCCCTCACAACTGGTTTTATTTTTCATTTTGTTTCTATTTTTTGAAAACAAAATGAGAAACGGTTAACGAACGCGAATTTGAAATTGTTTTTGGAAAACAAAAACAAAAACAACCCTAAAAAACCACCTAACGGATAGCCCCCTAGGGTGCATCTAGTATCTTTTTTAAAATAAAAATGCAAATGAAAATAGTGTTTTTGATTTTAGTTTTGAAATCCAAAAAAAATGTCAAATAGCATAAGCGGAAAATGGTATTATAAAAATAATAACATTAAAAATGCGTCCAGTGGGTTAACCGCCAAATATAAAAATTGACAACAATTCATCCCAAATATATAAAAAATCATTAATTTAATTCAAAATATTCAAAAAGAAAAAAAAAGATTTAAAACTGCTCTTGAATGAGCAGATCAGAGGCTCCAACGCCTAAGGAGTAAGTTCGCTGCTATTTTGGAAGAAGAAGAAAAAAGAAGGAAAATAAAAACAAACCTGTGATTTTTTTTTAATGAAAAACATGTTTAATGTGTTTTCCATGTTTTTCAATTTTTATACTGGTTTTGTTTTCCTTGTTTTTTTGTTGAAAAGAAAATGAAAAACGGTTAACAAACGGTAATTCAAAATCGTTTTTGGAAAACAAAACGAAAACACCACCAAAAAAAAGTACAAGCCGACAGCCCCCTATTAATCCATATGAATTTCGTACTTCTCAAAATAAAATACTTTTCTGAATTCTCAGGCACATCAAAATTCTCTCTCTCTCTCTCCACAAAAAACAGTACCAAACAGCCCCTAATAATCCATATGAATTTCTAACTTCTCAAAATAAAATAATTTCGACTCTCAAGCTCATCAAAATTCTCTCTCTCTCTCTCTCTCTCTACAAAAAATAGTATCGGACAGCCCCTAATAATCCATATGAATTTCTAACTTCTCAAAATAAAATTCTTTTTCTGAAGTCTCAAGCTCGTCAAAACCCTCTCTCTCTCATTAGCTTATCTTTTTTTTCTTTTCTATTTCTCTCTCTATCTCGGCTTCTCTCTTTTCTTTCTCATATGTTATCTTTTTTTTGGCCGAATGCCACTTTTTCTTTTTTTGAAATATTACATAAATTCAGGTATTTTTAGGGAGGGGTAGAACTCTAACCTACGACTTCGTGACGTAGGTGTGAGGGGTTTTACCACTTGTCTAACCTCATCTTGTCAATGCCACGTCTCTCTTATCCATTTCTCTATTCATTCTTCTTTTATTATTTTTTTTATGCCACCATCTCACATGCCCATGCCACCTCTACATGCACTTGCCACCTCATTCTTCATCCACAGCCACCTGGAAGATACTTGATTAATTAATTAAATTTTTTTATAATTCTGAAGGGCCAAACTTATATTATCATAACATATAATTGATAACTTTCAGTAAGTACTGAATCAACCAATTCACATTGTATATATGGGTTTCACATGACCCACAAATATTGTTATCATTTGATAAAAATTATTATTATTATTATTATTATTATTAATGTATAACATTTAATTTAAATAAATAGTCATTTTTTCATTCAAAATCAAAATATAAATCATTTTTAGGAGAAATTATTTTGTATTAGAAATAGTGATATTATATTTTTTTCAAAATGAATTTTTTATATTTCTATTTTGTTTTAAAATAATTTATAATATTTTTATTTAACTCAAAACTTAATTTATTCCAATTTTATTTAATCCATTCATTTATGATATAACGATCTCATGGTGCATCAAACAAACACATGTTGAGAGAATCTCCCACCGCACTCTATTTTAGAGCACATATTCCAAAATAGAGTATCACATGCTTCCACCATAGTACTCTAAATTAATTTTTCCAAGAAATTTTTTTGAGTTTTTATCTTTGAAACTACATATATATATATATATATATATATATTACTGTTATTGGTAAAATCCAGAAGGATGACACATCAGCATACGCATCATGTTTCATGGAGATTAAAAGTGACATGTCAACAAATGTTGACTGAATTGTAGGGAAAAATCGATATAAAACGCAGCGGAAGAAACGAAAAATAGATTTCGTATGGTTTTAAAATTTTTCTCAAAGTTGAACCTTAACCTTTTAATTAATTAAACTCAAATATATACGGTTAGAATTAAATCCCTCTTGACGCGTGATCCGATTGACTTACGTCAATTGGTAATCCGTAAAATATTTTCCGATGCCCGTGAACAGTACCCGCGTGAACAGTGATTGTGAACAGTACCCGCGTGAACAGTGATTGTGAACAGTACCCGTGTGAACAGTGATCGTGAACAGTACCCCCCCCCCCCCCCCCCCCCCCCCCCCCGTGAACAGTACCGCGAGATCTTCCAATCCGAACACGTACGTGAATCACCTAGGAGCGTGGTCTCCCTTTTTCTTTGAATTGCAAACCTGAGAATGGATGAACAAAGTTTTCTTTTTCTTTTGTTAGTCACAAAACAATCAAAAGAAGACAAAAATTATTCCGGTCACTTTTGAGTTCTCAATCTAATGATCGAAACTCGCGTGAACCTAATTCGATGTTGTACACACAAGCTTATTGATGAACAAGCAATCATTGTACTATCAAAGAATAATCTCTTCTCTCTTTTATGTTTAGTAGAATAAAAATTATCTTTTTCTATGAATTGAGAAGAAGAAAAATTGAATCATTCAATCAACTTTTGTGGCCGAATTCTATATGTGGAATTATATAGGTGGCCGAAATTTTGCTTCCTCTTATATTTAGGATTGCTGAAATCTTCCTCTAAATGGACTAGGGTTGCCGCAAATCACATACCAAAAAGAGTTTGTGTTGCACCCTAATTTCCATCAACCTCTAGACTTCAAAACCTAATCCAACTCATAGATATTTTTATTCTTTTATTGACTAAATAAAAAAGACTTCTTATTTGATTAAATAAATAAAATTAATTATTTATTTTCTTATCAAACAAGTCTTTTACTTTTAATATACTACTACCAATAGTATAACTCTAGGAAATATATTTCCTGATCAGAAAAAGATTTGTTTCTTAATTAAACAATTAATTAATAAATTAACTAATTCTTATTTAATTAAAACAATGAAACAAAATAATATATTAGGTTAATATATACATCTTGCCGCTCCACTTATATAAATGGGCCATTTATTATTTTCTTATTTCATTTAATCCATTGGACTTTAAATAAAAGCCCACATGTGAACCAGACCCATTCTTACTAAAAGAAAGAAGCCCACATATCTCTTTTTAATATATTAATATAATAGTGCAGCCCATTAATTAAATAATAGACATATTATATTCTTGATATATTAAAAACAATTCTAGATGGACCCTTAAATCGGCCCGGTAGAATATATCAAGTGATCCATGCAAATACGTGTGGATTGGGGATCTTGGCGGGCTATCTAAATTTAAGCTTCAATAGACACAACCTAATCACAATCAACAAATGATTCACTTAGGTCTAATCTATTAATTTTAACTCATTCCACTAAAGAGCTAAAATTGAACTCTTAAATAAAGATAGAATAAGGAGATGTTTCTCATTCATACCCTAGACAATCTTATATGAGATGGTGTATCCTCGTGAATAATATCAGTAATCGCCAAGAACTCATAGACCGCCTATAGCTCTCCAAGTTACCATATTTCCTCATATGACCACATTTCGAACTTGGATACTTTGACTTGTCCAGAAGCCATGTTTTCAATAATCATTATTGAAAACTCAACGTTGAGATTTAATATCCAATATCTCAAAACATCCATATGATGATATTATACTCTCATTTAATAAATGGAGCCACGATGTCCATATCTATAAATGAAGTCCTCTATCGATTAACAAATGTATACCACCAAACTATCGAGGATAGACTATGCTATATAATCGTACTCATTGATAGCTCAAATGATAACACTTGCAACCATAAGTCCATCATTTATCTCAGGATTAAGATAGACTCTCCGATTGTCCTTTTTAATGAAAAGACTTATATCTAGTGACGGTTCTAGATAAAGTATTTCATTGTGATCCAGTTCAATGCACCTAGTGCACTAGATTCTTTTACTCGAAAACCTTTCGATGATTTTAGACTCATCATATTCATTTGATCCCACTCAAATGCTAGTAAAAGAATTCTACAACTTTAACAAGATAGAGGTGCCCAACCTTTAACTTAAGTTGTGAACGTTATTCAAGACTAACTAAAGAATTGTGTCTACCTCATACATATCCGGATGTATGAACAATTATTCATGTCTCATAGTCTTTTGACCTTATGATTATTTACCTTAACAATTATAATAATAATGCTATAAGTAATTGTAAGAATCAGAATTCACTTTATTAATATGAGAAGATTGTCAATTACAACATTACACTCTTGCCATTGAGCATAATCCTAACATGAATTGAATCAACCTGAGTTGGCTAGAAGATAACCCCATAATACTTGCACAGGGTTGCTTAGATGGTCGGATTAAAGACACACAACCAAGGTAATTATATTGACCAGGTAAAGATTATCCGGTCGGGAAAACCCAAATGGTCGGGTCTAGTCATCCGATCGGGTTTAGATCTCTGGTCGGGGTGAAAGAAGCTTGGTCGGGTTTGATAAGATGGTTAGCTAAGCAACACGTGGACAATTCTCAAAGACGCTCGAGTGAATGACACGTTGACAACATAGAATTCAATGTAATCATGACTCAAACAAGCAAGAGAAGAATCTTACTTAAATAAGGTATCACGAAGCATACTATGATAAGGAAACAAACTTCCTTAAAGATATCAGAGTCCAGAACATGCAAAAGATCTAATACATTCAGAACACAAGCAATACAAAACGGGAAAGAACACTAAAACGACTCCAACAAGTTAGAGTCTCATTAAGTTACTACCACCTTTTCTTTTACTTGTACTCCAACAATTAGGGTTCTATAGGTATATAAATAGACCCTGAAAATATCCTTGAAGAGGTTAACGCAAACTAAGTATACAAGAGGGTAAGAGAGGTTGAGCTTGTAACAGATTCATCATAGTGAAGATTTTCCTCACTGTCGTCGGCAACCGTGGTTTTTTCCCTTCCCGAGTTTTCAACGTAAAAACTGTGTGCATGCTCTTTTTACTTTTCTTGATTCATAATATTATTGTTAGTTCACCATAATTTGTTATGCCCGTGAGGCCGTGATCGAGTTTACATAATTGCAAAAATCACCATCAACAATTAGCGCTAGAAGGAGGGGGAGAACAATAAAATCTAAGGGAATATGTGTGACAGTAACATGGCGAATAATAGAGATGGAAGTCAATCCCCACGTGAAGCTGGCACCCCGCGTGGTGTCAATGATACTGGTCTAACAAATACCAGCGCTGCTGGAGGAGATTTTCCTTCTAGAACTCCGACTTCCACCTGACAGGATGAGATAACTTCTACATATGGCATCCCCAGTATTTCCCCAGATGCTTTTCGGCAGGTCCTGGAGTCCTTGCGGAGAGTCATCGAAGACGCCACAAGACAGGAGATCAACAAACTACCACCATGAACTTAACCTCACTATACCAGCTATCTACGCCGATGGTAGCTCGGGACCCCAGGATACGTTCTGAAATAGTGGTTACGACCCCATACGTGCCGTATAAATCTGGTAGAGATAGGGTGGATCATCGCGAAAGGAGGAAACATTCCCAAATGAGAGATGATCACCAAGATGACCAGAACCACAGGGAGCGCGGGGGCCAAGGAAACCTAGAAAGAAGAGAACACATGGAGTTCAATTTGCATGAAGATGCAGGAAGGTACCACGAAAGGGGAACGAGTTACGATCGGGAAGACAGGTATGACGGCCATAGGAGGAGATCTCGATCAGCTTCAACTGACGAGAAAGCTCCGCCCAGGAGGCGTAGAGAGAAAACCCTCACACCTAAGTACAACATCTGTGACGCCAAGGTCACATGGCAAGTTTCAAGGGATCCTCATGGTCTCACCATTCACCAAAAGTTCGACGAGCACAGTGAACCGGAAGGTGAACGGGAAATTCTATTAAGAAGGATATAAGCATTAGAGTGAAGACAAGGTCGTAGGAACTTGCTAATTGGTAACTCTGGTAGTCCATTCGCTGCTTGCATAAGGCAAGCTCGTTTTTCAGAAAACTTCCAGATGCCACACGTGGAGTAATTCAAGGCCAATACCGACCCCCAAGAGCACTTCAGAAGATACAAGAGTGCAATGGCGTAATATGACTATGATGATGCGCTCATATGTAGGATGTTCTCTCAAATATTAAGGGATCAAGGGTCTAGATGGTTTGGCGGCCTCGCTAGTGGATCAATCAGGAATTTTGAAGAATTGATACAAGCTTTCACCAGGCAATTCATAGGGAATATCCAGCGTAGAAAATCAATATCCATCATTTCAACCTTGAAATAAAGAAATGATGAGAAATTGAAGGATTACCTCACCATGTTCTCACAGGAAGTCTCGGAACTACATGATCCCAACGATGAGGTGGTAGTGTCTGCATTTGTCAACAGTTTGCAACATATCCAGTTGTCACTCAGCTTGAGGCAAAATGGGCCAACAACCTACGCAAATTTAGTGGATGATGTGGGAGGATATGCAATGGCCGAAAAAGAGCATATAGCCCACATAGGAGAACTTATACATGGCTGCCGACCAGAAGAAGGCCGAAAACCTAAAGATAATGGTTAGAAGGGAAGTAATAAAGAAGACCAAATGAACAATTTTGGGAAAGGCAAGGAAAGTTGCAAGGACGATGATAAAAAAAACAATAGGACTTTCAAGAGGCAGTACACTAACTATACCCCACTGGCCTAGAAGCAGGAAGAAATTTTGAATGTAATAGAAGACAAAATCTATACAAAAAGCCCCCAAAGCAATCCAATTTTGCAAGGAGGGATACCTCCAAGTACTACCAGTTAAGGGATTATATCAAAAAGTTGATCAGAGAAGGACACCTGAAAGATGTGGTTCTGAAAGGCAGGGATGACCGGTAAAATGACTCCATAAAGAATGACCAAGACAAAAAGGGCAGTCCTAGGGGAAACTCAGACGGGGTTGGAGCTATCAACCCCATTTTCGGTGAACCATACACAAGAAGAAGTATTCGGGAGAGAATGACTGAAGTCTGTGAGGCAATAGATGGCCAGAGGAACTTGGAAGTAAACTCCGTAGGTCCCGACGAAAGAAGCTCAAGCAATATTAGGACACGATCATTTTTTCCAAAGCAGATGCACACTGACTTGAAGTCAGACCAAATGATGCAATCGTGGTGTCAATTCGCATTGGTCACAAGGAAGTAAGAAGAGTGTTGATCGATAATGGAAGCTCGGCGGATATCCTAAGTGTTGGGGTATTTGATCAGTTGGGGCTACAAAGGAAGGATATGTAGCCATTGATGATTCCGCTTAGAGGATTCAGTGGAGCGGAGTTGAGATCACTAAGGACGGTTAAACTGCCTGTCGAGATAGGGAGTTTCCCATATCAGAAGACAGTACTACTAGATTTTATGGTTGTCGACACCGAGATTTGGCCCTACAATGTCCTGTTAGGAAGACCTTTATTAAATAAGTCAAAGGCCGTCACGGCAACCTATGCCCTGACCGTCAAATTCCCGACTGAGGCAGGGGTCGGTGTCATGAAGGGCTCCCAGGAATGAGCAAGGAAAGCCAATCTAGCTGTTTATAGAGAAAAAGCAGAGCCAAATGTAATGTAGATAGACCTCCCCGAGTGGGAAAAGTGTCCGAAGGTGGATGAAGAAGAGGTCAAAGCGGAGATACCAACCCAGTTCGACCTCATCTCCGGAAGATGGGAAAGGCCATGAAGGGGAACCAACTAAGCAAGTTTGTGATAGATGACAAAATCCCCGAGCAGACAGTGAAGCTATTGGCGTAGTTGACAGAATAAGTACAAAATAAGCTGGTCAACTTGTAAAAGAATACAAGGACGTATTCATATGGAAGCATGAAGATATGCCAGGGATTGACGCCAAAATAATTTCCCATGGCCTACCAGTTGACCTCGAGCGGAAACCAGTTATCTAGAAGAGGCGACGCTTCAACCCTGAGAGAAGTCTGGTGATCAAAGATGAAGTAAATAAGCTACTGGCAGCAGGTTCAATCAGGGAAGTGTAGTATCCTGAGTAGGTCTCCAATGTTGTACTCGTAAAAAAAAAAAGAACGGTCAATGGAGAATGTGCGTGGACTTCACAGACCTGAACAAGGTATGCCCAAAAGATAGGTTTCCCTTGCCACGAATAGACCAGCTGGTCGATGCAACAGCGAGGCATGAACTGCTGAGTTTTATGGATGCTTATTCGAGCTATAACCAGATCAGAATGTTCAGCCCAGATGAGGAAAAAACTATTTTCACAACCGACCAGGGCCTTTACTGCTACAGAGTGATGCCTTTTGGCCTAAAAAATGCCAGGGCAACTTACCAAAAATTGGTAAACAAGATGTTCACCCGATAGATCGGCAGAAACATGAAGGTATACATAGATGGCATGCTGACAAAAAGCATCACAGCAGATAAGCATGCAACTGATCTATAAGAAACATTTGGGGTGCTGAGAAGGTATGAGATGAAGCTCAACCCGAACAAATGTGTCTTTGGGGTACCATTAGGAAAATCACTCAGATTTCAAGTTCACCAGAGGGGGATCGAGGTAAATCCTAAGAAGATAAGGGCCATGGAGAAAATGAGGTCCCCGATTACCCTAAAAGACATTCAAAGGCTGACAGGCTGCTTGGCCTCGTTAAACCGATTCATCAGCAAATCAACGGACATGTGCTTGCCTTTCTTCAGGACCATAAGGAAGGACAAATGAGTGGAATGGAATGAAGAGTGTGAACGAGTCTTCCAAAAAATTAAGGAATATCTAGGTAAAGCCCCAATCTTATCGAAGTCTCTGGATGGAGAAGTGTTGTATTTGTACCTGTCAGTCACAGTTGTGGCCACGGGGTCGGTGCTGGTAAGGCTAGACGAAGGAGTACAAAAACTGGTATATTACACTAGCAAAGCCTTGCTGCTAGCAGAAACAAGGTACTCGGCAACCGAGCAGATGTCGTTAGCATTGGTGACAGCAGTAAGAAACTGAAACCTTATTTTCAGGCTCACAAAATCAAGGTTTATACGAACTGTCGGTTAAAGCAGATCTTGTCCAAACCGGAAGTGTCAGGAAAGTTGACAAAATGGGCAGTTAAGCTAAGTGAATTCGATATCACTTATTTGCCAAGGGCTGTAATAAAAGGTCAGGAAGTGGCAGATTTGATCGCCGAGTTCACTGAACCAAACAGTGAAGTGATCAGAATGCTTGAAGACAAAGAAATGATGGTTTTTTTTTATTGAAAATTGCACGTCGATGGGTCGTTAAATCCATACGGTAGCGGGGCAGGCATAGTGGTATCCACCCCAAAAGGTGATCAGGTAGAATGTGCCTTGCAATTTGACTTCAAAGCTACGAACAATATGGTCGAGTATGAGGCATTGTTGGCAAGACTCAGGATTTGCACAGCACTGAGAGTGGACGAATTAGAAATATTCAGTGACTCACAGGTCGTGGTCAACCAGGTCTTAGATGAGTACCAAGCGAAGGACAACAATATGGCGGCTTACCTGGAAATAACTAAGGCAGTACTCTAGAGATTTAAAACTTATAGAATCACTCAGATCCCGAGAGAGAAGAATGAGAAGGCTGGCGCTCTATCAAGATTGACATCAACAACCACTGGTATCTGGTCCAAAACAATCCTAGTGGCCCATCTCAAAGAGACCCAGTATCAAAGACGAGGAAAAGTTGATAGTCGAAGTAATTGAGTAAGGACAGATCACCTGGATGACCCCGATTAGGGAGAACCTAGAAGATAGCACGCTTCCCAAAGATACAGTTGAAGCAAAACGTATCAGGTACATGGCGCCCCGGTATTCGATAATACGATAAGAACTCTAAATAATAGGGTTTTCAAAGGCCTTGCAGAGATGTGTCGGTTAGGCTGAGGGAAATAAGATTCTAGCAAGTATACATAGAGGTGTATGTGGAAACCACACTTGAGGAAAAAGTTTGTCTCAAAAAACCCTCAGACAAGGTTTCTATTGGCTAACCTTGTTCCACGATACGCAATCGGTGGCTGAGAAGTGTAGTACTTGTCAAAGGATTGCGAATGATATTAAGCAGCCTCCTGAGCACTTAAAGAATCTGACCTCGCCTTAGCCATTCACAATGTAGGGGTTAGATCTGATCAGCCCAGTGTTGGAACCCCGTTCACTGGTAACGCAGCGGAAATAGTTTTAAAATTTTTTAATACAGATCATAAATGATCTGGAACCAGTGAACTTGAGACCGTAATTATTTTTTCAGAAATAATACATACAATATGTAAACACAGGAAATTGTAATCAATATATAAAAATAATTAGAACCTTACCAACGTTTGGAGGCTCCTTCACTTTATGATATGCTCCTGGTTTGTACCACTGATCTTCCTAGCTATATCCCGGAACTGGTAACTGCGTGTGGGCGCGTCACATACTCAAGAATTTAGGAGGATGTAGAGAGAATGAAGAAGAAGAAACGATTTTTTTTTGTTTACTATGCAACACTTGCATCACACACACTTGCACTTTTTTATTAAAAAACAATTGCGTTGACCAAAAATATATTTCTCTCATGCCGTTGACCAATTGCATCTGATGCAATTTATGTTCACCAAGCACTTTTTTTTATGTGTAAAAATATATATATCTATATCAATCAGGTTTTGTTGGTTTTTAAAAAAATATAAAAATCTTTTATCTTTTTCAAAAAATCACCGATTGATTCCAGCACCACAAATTGTATCCCATACAAATTGAAAAACTGATCATGTGTGTGCTATCTTTTTGTTATCAAAATATATATCATATATATATATATATATATATATTATAACTAAAACTCTTTAATTGATATCTTTTCAATTTTAAAACTAAATCTTTTAAAATGATATCTCATATCTTTTATTTTAAAAGATAATTAAATATTTATTTTGAATTTAAACATTTTTAATTCAATTTCAAATATTTAATTTAATAAAATAAAATAATCGTATTATCTTATTCTATTTTAAATCAAATATCAACTAACATCCTCCATTTAGTGATTAATAACAAAATTAAATAATCTTATTATTTAATTTATTTAATCACCATTATTCATTAATTAAATAATCTCATTATTCAATTATTTCCTGAATAAATACGTGTCACTTTCGTAACATAATTAATTGGACAATCCAATTAATTAACTGTGACCCTTGTTACCTAAATCGATCGGGCTAGAAAGGGGACATTATGGACCCACAATATTTTGAGCTCCAATAATCATTGGAATCATTAATTAAACTCTTTAATTAATATTCCTTGATTATTAACTCCGGTGTTATTCCACTAAAAACCCGAAGCTGCACTCTCTCAACTGCAGACGCTTTTACACAGACCGATACAGCTCGGTGTCCATCGATATAGCTATTACACATGGTGTGATCCTCCACAGTAGTTCATAATTAAAGCTGGGTCATAATGTCCGTTATACCCCTCTAATTACATATATCCTTTAAGTATCGTTGATTCTCTAATGGACAATAAATCTTTTTTTCTCACGCAATTAGGAGAGCGCTTATATTGTCCAAGCCCCGAATCAACCCTTAAGGGAACTACCATCTACTTCTCACAAGAATGAGTGGATTCCACTATTGTGTACATATCTTCCCAGCCACAAGCCAAACCGCAATCCCAACATACGGAGTATATTGATCAGGAACTGCATCTGACCTCACCCATAGTATATCAAAGACCACGATCTAACCTGAAGGAGTCGATAAGACACTCAGGATTAAGATCACCCACATATAGCCATCATTAGTTGATATATATGAATCTCATCAGTAAACGGATCTTGGTGAGAGATTCATATAGATCATGGCCCAGTCCTACATGATCACATCATACAAGGTGCCTCCATTCCCATATCTCATATGAATGATTCAGGATAGAATCACCATACATTACGGAATGGATCGCAGCTATAGATTAACCACAAATAAAGTACCCAGCTTTATTTGTTATCTATGGACTCTTTAGATTACACGTCTCTTACTGTATCCATCCTTATATGACACTCATATACACAGTTCGAGATTACATCCGGCAATCTAGGATGTTAATATATGTACAAGTTATAAAATAAACAACACAGCAAGAATGAATTGAACTTTTCTTTTATTTATTTCATAAATCCATTTACAAATTACATCTTTAGGGCATAAACCCCAACAATCTCCCACTTGCACTAAAGCATGTGAGGCATGTCTCGTAACCCTAGACCATCTAAGTGACCCGAACACACTTTAGCCGGTAAGGTCATCGTAAATGGATCAGCACGATTGTCTTGTGAGGCTATCTTGGTGACGATCACATCTCCTCTCTGCACTATCTCTCTAATGAGATGATACTTTCTCTCTATATGTTTCCCTCTCTTGTGGTTTCTTGGTTCTTTGGAATTAGCCACAGCACCACTAATATCATAATAAAGTGTGACGGGCTTATCCAGATCTGGAACAACTTCCAGATCACTCAAGAATTTATGGAGCCAAACAACCTCTTTAGCAGCTTCACAAGCGGCTACATATTCGGCTTCCATGGTGGAGTCAACAATGCAAGATTGCTTTATACTTCTCCATACAATGGCTCCACCACCTAGGGTGAAAACTGATCCAGACGTGGATTTTCTAGAATCCCTGTCTGACTGAAAATCAGAATCTGTGTATCCTAACGGCATCAAATCCTGTCCAGAATACACTAGCATATAGTTTCTCGTTCTCCGAAGATACTTAAGAATAGTCTTGACAGCAACCCAATGATCCAATCCTGGGTTGGACTGGTACCTGCTGACTACTCCCACTGCATAGCAGATGTCCGGTCTCGTGCATAGCATAGCATACATGAGACTACCTACTGCTGATGCATAGGGTACACGTCTCATATCCTCAACTTCTTGAGGTGTCTTAGGACATTGTTCCTTAGACAAGTGAACTCCATGCCTAGAAGGTAAATTACCTTTCTTGGAGTTCTGCATCGAAAAACGCATAAGAATCTTGTCAATATGCGATGCCTGAGACAGTGCTATGAGTTTGTTCTTACGATCCCTTATAAGTTGGATTCCTAGAACATAACTCGCCTCTCCCAAATCTTTCATTTGGAATTGGCTAGCCAGCTAGCCCTTTACATCAGATAACACTCCCACATCATTCCCAATGAGTAGGATGTCGTCCACGAATAGGACTAAGAAAACTACCTTTTTGTCAATGACGCGCTTGTAAACACAAGGCTCATCGATGTTCTGCTCAAAGCCATAGGTTTTGATCACATCATCAAACCTGATGTTCCAAGATCTAGATGCTTGCTTAAGTCCATATATGGACCTTTGCAACTTGCAAACCTTTTGCTTTT
Organism: Dipteronia sinensis; assembly: GCA_033220585.1. NCBI lineage: Eukaryota > Viridiplantae > Streptophyta > Magnoliopsida > Sapindales > Sapindaceae > Dipteronia > Dipteronia sinensis. Next base: position 26,981,022 of record CM065642.1, read on the forward strand.
GATCCGGAGACACGAATCCCTCTGGTTACATCATATAAATGCTCTCGTCAAGATTGCCATTCAAGAATGCAGTCTTAACGTCCATTTGCCAAATTTCATAATCGAAATAGGTAGCAATGGATAAGAGAATCCTAATAGACTTAAACATGGCTACTGGCGAGAAGGTCTCTTCATAATCAACCCCCTCTTTCTGGGTATAACCCTTAGCCACTAGCCTTATTTTGAAGGTCTCTACCTTCCCGTCTACTCCTCTATTTCTCTTATAGATCCACTTACATCCTATGGGTTTTACCCCATCCGGTAAGTCTACAAGATCCCAGACTGAGTTGGAGTACATGGACTCCATCTCGAGATTCATGGCTTTAAGTCATTCCTCTTTATCAGGATCTTCCATTGCATTCTTAAATGTCAATGGATCATCCACACTATCAGCAGAGACAACACTTTGTCCCTCACCTATACCTAAATAGCATTCAGGTTGTCTTACAACCCTCCCACTACGTCTAGGTGATAGTGTATCCTGATCAGGAACCATCTGACTCTCAGATGTTTGTGGATCAACAACTCTTGTTGATGAAGCACTAGTCTCACCAGGCTCCAACTCATTCAATACAATCTTAGAACGAGGTTTATGGTCACTAATATAATTGTCCTCAAGAAACGTTGCATTTGTCGATACAAATACTTTGTTATCTTCGGGACTATAGAAGTGTCCACCTCTGGTTTCCTTTGAGTATCCTACAAATAGGCAGACCACAGACTTGGAGTCTAGCTTTCCACTTCTGTTTTTCAGCACGTGTGCTGGACACCCCCTTATGCGGAAATGTTGCAAACTAGCTTTACGACCATTCCACAACTCTAGGGGAGTCTTAGGAACAGATTTGGATGACACTACATTCAAAATGTATGCTGCTGTTTGTAACGTATATCCTCAGAAGGAATTTGGTAATTATGAGAAACTAATCATATATCTCACCATTTCCATCAGGGTTCTATTTCTCCTCTCCGCTACACCATTTTGCTGAGGTGTACCAGGAGCTGTGAGTTGGGAAACTATCCCATGCTCGACCATGAAGTTTTCAAACTCTTGGTCAATGTACTCACCTCCACGATCTGATCGTAGTGACTTGATAGTCCTACCTAATTAATTCTCAACTTCAGCTCAGAATTCATTGAACTTTTCAAATGTTTCCGACTTTCGTTGCATCAGGTAGACATATCTGTATCTTAAGTAGTCATCTATAAAGGTGACATAATACTCATAGCCGCCCCTAGCTCTAACATTCATCGGTCCGCAAACGTCTGTATGTATGAGTTCTAGTGGCTCTATAGCTGACAAAGACCTTTTTCCCTTATGTCGTTTTAAAAGATCAGTCCGTCAAATAATATTTAAAGAAACCACACAAGCCTAAATCAGTTTACAAACATAGATATAGTGGCAAGTGGGTGTCGTCCACAGGGAGCGGAGTTAGCCAAATTAGTTAAAGCTAAAGCAATGGTATGTATATATAAATAGCAAAACGTGAATTGGTGAAAATGTAGATTGTGAACCAATTCTAAATAACACCAAATTAAATAAGTAAATAAAATGAAAGGGGAAAATGGAGTGAAGGATATATAGATGATGGCAACAAAGGAGTTAATGGATTTGAAAGCAAATACTGGGCAATGTAACAAACTTGTCAATAGCACGGCTCTTCAAGGTAACCGACCTAGGATGTATAGAGTCGGTTATTTATCCCCAAAAGGTGGCTAACCTAGGATGTATAGTGCGGACCACCTATTAGGGATTAATCCTTGTAAACTACCAACCTAGGATGTATAGAGTTGATTGTTTACCGGATTCTAGAAATGAAGCTCATCTACCTAACATTGACTCAACCGATTACAAATAGTCACCCTAGGATGTATAGTGATGACTTATAACTCTTTCACGGATTCCGAACTAGGATGTATAGTGCCGGAAATACGATCGAGGTTAGATTAAAACCGCGATTCAAGAGTCGGAATTCATGACTTTCCGTCTATTCTTTAGAGCATTAAACAACTAAATAGGATGTATATCTAGATGCAATACCCATTCATAATATAAAGACATCTTGCAAAGATCATGTATCTACACAAGAAATCAATGATAAACACTCACAACAAGAATAGATCAATGGAAGATAGACATGAATATCAATATAATATCAAGTTTATGTACAAGCCCAATATTAAACTAACTACTCCATCAACCCCTTAGAGGGGATTTAGCTACTCATTACAACTAGGAAATCAGTAGAGAGGAGAAAGAAATAACCCTTGGAGAACATCTCCTTCCTTGAAGTGGCTCCAATCTCCTAACTTCCTTGAAGTTGAGTAGAGAATGTGTGGATGAGAGGTAGAGAGAGAAACTAGATCTAAGAATGTCTAATCTGCCTAAAACGGAGTAAAAAGCTCCTTAAAACGTTTCTATACTTTTATATTTATACTAAATAAAAAAAATAGGTCACTTAAGCTTTGAAAATCAGACTGGCGCGCTCGGAGTGCGGGTGGAGTGCGGTTGGTTTACCCGCACTATACCCGTACTGTATGGGTTGCCTGCAACTTCAGTTCACGGATCAGGACATTAGTGCGGGTGGAGTGCGGTTGAATTACCCGCACTTGACCTGCACTTAGCCCGCACTTGGCATCGCACTGTGACTGCACTTCCTTCTCAGGTGCAAAATCTACCTACTGTCTTGAGCAACAGTGCGGGTGGAGTGCGGGTGGTTTACCCGCACAGTACCTGCACTCTAATGTCAGGTGTAATTCTGCTCTTCTGATCTTGATGCAAGTGCGGGTAGAGTGCAGTTCGATGACCCGTATAGTACCCGCACTCTAGTGTCAGGTGCGATTCTATTCTTCTGTTCTTGGTGCAAGTGCGGGTGAAGTGCGGTTTGCTGACCTGCACAGAACCCGCACTCTAATGTCAGGTGACTGCGCAGCTTCTGTGGTTTGGCAATAGTGCGGGTGGAGTGCGGTTAGCTGACCCGCATTGTACCTGCACTTTATCTCTGTACTTGCATTCTGCCCCGGCTATGCACATAAGTGCGGCTGGAGTGCGGTTGCGACCCGCACTGGACCCGCACTATAGACATGTTTGTGCTCCTTTTCTGCTGGAATCATCACAATGTGCTTCCAAGCCTGTCTCTGCATCATTTCCTTCAAATAAGCACAAAAGAACCCATAAGAGACACAAAAACGCACGAAAACAGAACATAAGGTAAAGATCTGAGGGCCTAAATATAGTACATATTTGGCCCGATCAAACACCCCCAAACCAAACCTTTGCTCGTCCTCGAGCAAATCTATTCAAAACAGCAAGACGCCAGCTGAAAGTAATTTCTAAATACCTACACAATACATCAATAATGTCGCAAATCCCATGTGTGATATGATACAAATAGATGTGATCGAGAGGAGAAAAACATATGCACAAGATCAAGAGCAGTTTGGAGACACCCAAGGGAGGCTCGTACGAACACGAATCCCACACCTAAAGGCATTCATGAATTTAGGACCACTTACTCCCATACCTTGAACATAATTCGCTTCAATTCTAAAGCTCACATGGATTCCCTCTTTTCTTTCCTCAAGAGTCCTAAGTTCCACACAACAAGTATGCAAAGAAGATTATGTATAAGATTTAAGCAATGAACTATCCTAGGAACGAGTCACCATGCCATGGATGCGAAAGATCGTGCTTCAACCTACATTCCCAAACTAGACTTACATGGATCAAATAGGGCTTTTCAATCGGTTATAGTGTGGCTGTGGGGGTGAATGAGTTTAAACAAAACAAAATATGGAATTTTTAGGAGTTCAACTCACCAATCACGCTAGAATAAAATCCCTACTCCCACACCATGTTCTTTTCTTGCTTTAAATGCAACCCTCTAGGAAACCATTTAACCCACATTTTTCCCTCAACATTTGCATTCCATTTGGGCGTGTTTAGCATAAAACACTCTCATTATGGCACTTCAAGTACAATCTTTCTTTAAATTTTTCTTTTGACAATTTCCAACTAACAATGTTGTACTCCATTTGAGTTGTTACCATCTTCCCTTTTTAGGCATTTAGAGTGCATAACTTACCCTTTTCTTTCATATTTTCAACATCTATCTCATTTTACCCACTGTGGGACCATTTTAACCCTTTTTCTCACTAACATTTCCCATCTTAACATGATTAGTACAAGGGTAGGCATGTGTTTAGGCTATTGGGTATATGGTTGAATGTGGTACCAATGAAGAGGTAAGTGTTTGGCCTCAAATCGGCTTTGGAACACACAATATGGTAAGTGGTGTTTAGGCTATAGAGGTACTTCAATAAACATGCATTCCCTACTATCACTTCCAAAACCATCTAAAAAGGGAATGAAAACATCCATCATGCATTGACAAAATAATGCAAGTCCTATGGCACATGACATACATGACGAGAGGCGTGTTTAAGAATAATCAATAATGCACTCGGAAAACGCACTTTCATGCTTGTGTTTGTGATCTCATAGGCATCTGCACTATTAGAACAAGACATGGGAACAATGGGTCCCCAATACTTCATACCAACAGATGGAACTAACCCATGATGGTGCAAGCTAAGCCTTAAGTGGCACCAAACAATATCACAAGGTCAGAGCACATATAAGAGACTCGTCAAAAACACATTCTAGAAGCATCATACCGATACTGGATTACAGTTTATAAAAAATGGACAAGCGACAAAATTGAAAAATTGGACACTAAACTGTACACGGCGGAGGCGTGATGCACCCCCAAACCAAAACTCAACAATGCCCTCATTGTTGGGAAGAATAAGCATAATCGCAATAAAAGGCAGAATGAGGGATTAACACCCCCAAACCGAATCTAGACATACATTCGACCAAGCTCATTCATCATAACAAAAACTAAATCGCATTCATAAAAATTTTAAGTACAAAACCGAAGGTAGAAAACTCCCTTAGAAGGAAGATCGGTCGATGTCCATTCGTGTTGTTGTGTGCTTCCCAAAAGATGCACAACCTAGCTTAAAACCACACAACAACTCTACCAACGAAAATTAAATGCGAAAAGAAAAGAAAAAATAAGTCTAAGCCATTTAAAAGATAATACAAATATAAATACAAGCAGTAAAAGTTCTGATCAATAATGAAGAAAAAGAAAGGATGGTCAATCATCGTCGGAAAACTTCCTCTCCGGTTCACTGGCGATCCCTTTGCCTTTGGGGTCGATCTCTGATCTGATCCGCTCTTCCTGCTCCCTCCTGGATCTCTCTATAGCAGCTCTAAGCTCTTCCCCATATGGGTCAATGGCTGGGCCCCCTGAAGGAGGTGAGAAAGCAGCTGACCTCTTCTTTTTCTGTGGATAATTCGGAAGACTGAGTGCCTCCCTCATGTCTGTGAGGTTGCCCCAAATGTCCGTGAAGTACTCATTTGCTTCCGCCCTGCTCTCAGTGATCTCCCTCCTGTTTTCGGCGACCTCGGTCCTGAGGTTCTCCAATCCAGTAAGCAAAGTCTGCCAAGGAACCTCTCCATATGTCTCCTGCGGGGGTGAGGAAGCTGCGGGCCTATAATCACCATAATCGATGTAAACCGGCTCCACATCCGGTGGTTCCGGGATGTCTTCCGGCTGTCTGCTCGTGCTGCCCCCTCGAGCAGGTTTTCTCCTCCCTGTTCGGACCCTGACACCAGAGGGGTCTCGCTCTCTGATCTGGTCGTTCCATGTGAATCGCCCAACCGGCCCCAAACCGCATTCGAAAGGATCGGATCCGAAATCTACTCCGGCGGTTCTGCAGAATGCGGTGATGAGGCTAGGGAAAATGAGTGGCTGCTTGTCCACCCTGACCCCTCCTATCTCAAGGATCTCTCTCTTGATCAAAAAGCCGATGTCGACCAACTGATTCTGCAGTATACAGTACAGAATCATGGCTGCATTGAAGTTCACTGAGGTCCTGTGCTTTCTGGGAATCAAGGAATGAGAGATGAAGACATGCCAGAACCCCAACTCACTCCTTAAGTTGGTGTGCTTCATACGGTGATCAGGGGCCACCCAAAAATCCATCGGACGGATCACTAACTGATTTGCAAAGTCCACATTTTGGGTCACAAAGAATTCGCTCCAAGTCACCCCTTGCCTTAGACGTCCGACTGCTTCGGGATCAACTGGAAGCTCAGTCCTATAATACCTGTTTATGTCCGCTATAGTCATCCGGACTTCTATCCCACGGACCAGAACCGAGGAAGAGCGTTGAAAAGCTTCAGGTACCAACCCAGCAAAGAACTCTTCGACCACACGTCGACAATACATCGGGGGGGGGGGGCTAACAAAGGTTTCCCATCCCCTTGCCTCAATCATTGGTGGAATTGGGGTGCCTTCCAGTTCTTCTACCGCTATTCCCCTCTCTACCACTATGTCTCGCTCCCTGAAATAGTCTAAGCGTTCCTCGAAATCTGGGTGCCTGATGCATGGTGGAGGAACTTGGGGGCCTCGCCTCGGTCTTCGTTCGGAACCCTGACAGCTTTGCCTAGGCGTTCTCCTAGGTCTCCCTGACATCTGTACATTAAAAATAGTTGTAAGGTAATATTCGGATCAAAGAAACACGAGGTTATGATGCAGGAATATGAAAGTACAAAAATTCTACCAAGAGGATAAAGTGCGAGTGGAGTGCGGGTGAGTGACCCGCACTGTGCCCGCACTCTAACTCGTCACCAGACACCAGCAAATGCAGAGTTCAATTCATGTATACATCTCAAAATTCCGGTTCATCATCGAACGAATCAACAACAAAATGACTCTAACTCATGTATCGGCTTCAATTCAACCATATAAACCCAATTCATAGTTTGAAAATCTAATTGCAAAATAGAAAATCAATTAACAATGAATACATTACATGCAAAATAGATAACACACAACATTCCACTCTCTTAGACATTAGCAAAAGCAAAAACAAGGGTCAAAACCCTAACTAATGAAATTCATGCATAAGAGGCAAAAAAAATCGTGATAAAGAGGGTTAGGGTTTTGGATTAGAGATATGTGAAATGAAATTAGAGTAAGAATTCATACCTTAGTTGCCGAAAAATCGAAAACGTGGCACACACGGAATACCTTTAGCTGGGAAGAGGGAAAAATTTGAAGTTTGCAGTTGGTTTTGCTCTTTTGTGGCAAGTGGAGCCCTAGAAAACGACAGGCATATATATACTGCGCGACAAAAGTGTGGGTGGAGTGCGGGTGACTGACCCGCACTTTACCCGCACTCTATTACCTGATGCCCTCATAGTGCGGGATGAGTGCAGGTGACTGACCCGCACTCTAACCGCACTGTTCCCCTAGACAGACTCCTGAATTCTGCCCTGCAACTGTATCTGTACCAAAACAAACTCAAACATTCTCAAAAGTTTACAACAACAAAACTAACCATCCGAAAAGTAAAACTAAAAATAAAAACAATAAAATAAATTCAAAAAATGAGTGCAATGCACTCAAAGTGGGCCCCGGTCAACCAAAGGAGGTTTGACCGGAATGGGGAGCATATTCAACTTGGCCACCCAAACCGGTGCCAAATGCCTATGCACTGCATCTCTCCCCACTCTCCTCATTTGTCCCACTAAGTCCTTTCGAACCCATATTTGTTTAACCTTTGGTGGGTTTATCCTAGAACTAACTCCACTTGCTTTTAATCTTTGGAAACTAAAGCAATAAGCTTTAGTGTGCCCTTTTTTAGCACAAAAGTAGCAAGTAATAGGACGGTTAGGGAAACTCCCTGTTCGATTGTTGGCGTGGGCCACTTTTTGTTGTCCGAATCTGAGGGATTTGACATTGTTTTCCATCACGGCGAGTTGTTCAATCAAATCCCCCTCATTGACCTTAGCCCGTTTCAACTCATCATCTTTTGAGCTCAACTGTTCATGCAATTCCCTTACCGCTTTTGCGGACTCCTCCACACCTAGTTGAAGTTTCCTTGTCCTTCTCCCATAGTCTTCCTCAAACTCTTCGGAGAGTCTTGCCAATGCATCTAAGTTCTTGGAGACCAACTCCTTTTTGTTGGCAAGCTCCACTACTTGTTCAGTTAACCCATTGTTGACTGATGAGAGATCATGCAATTTAGTCTTCAACTGTACATTCTCTGTCTTTAGCAAATAAACCTCCAGTTTGAGCTTTGTGTTGTCTTGTTCAAGCTCACCCAATTGCTCGAAGAGTTCAGTATTTGCTTCTTCCTCTTCGAATTCTGATTCTTGCCTCTCCTTGATGCAGTCTTGGTTTCCCAATTCCATCTCCTTGACACCTTCAAAGGCTTGCACAAGGGTGAGCACCCGGCTCCTTTTCTTTCTGGAATTTTATGCCTCCAAGACTAAACAATCTCTAACTTGGCTTGTTCTGGGGGATGTTACCTTGAAGTTCACACTTTGCCCTCCACAGCTGAAGGAAATGTCCCTAGAACAAATATCGATCACCATACTTGATGTGGCCATGAACGGCCTCCCCAATAGTAGTTTCCAGTCTCTACCGCTGGATTTTTCTCTTTTGCAATCCAACACAACAAATTCTGCCGGCAGCATCAAACCATGCACATTCACATAAATTTCCTCCTACAATACCTACTGGTGTGATGGGAGAATTGTCAACCATGAGGAGAGTCTGGGAGGTGGGCTTGATTGACCGAATCGTCAGCTGTTCGTAGATCTCTAATGGCATCATATTGATGCTAGCCCCCATATCAAGGACCGATCCCATCTTTGGTGAATCCTCAAGTTGTACATCTATGACGAAACTCCCGGGGTCTTCAAGTTTACTGGGGAAGCCTATGTTACTTCCCCTATCTTCCTTATCCGTAACCTCTACCATACTTGCTTCGGTTTCCTCACCTCCTAACTGAACAACCTCTAACATGTTAACATGTTCATCGGAGCTCGAGGCCTTCTCCTTGTTCTTCATCAATGCATCAAAAATCTATGCCAACTGAGTTTCCATCTTCTTCAGTGACGCTCCATGACTGTTGGCTCTCTGATCATTGGACTGCATGTAAGCTGACATTCATTGCTCAGAGGCATGTAAGGTGTTCTTGAGGGCTTCCGACCCGATACCAACAGTTTTGATAACTGTACTCACTATCTCCTCTAGAGACTTGTCCTTTGGTTGGCTAGCGGAAGCGTGGGAATTGAAGTTGGATGGTGGGTTACTACTTGAACCTCCCCATTGATTGTTGTTGTTTCCCCCTTGATTGTATCTATTGTACCCCCAGTTTTGGTACCCTTGGTTGTTGTTTCCACCTTGGTAATTGTTGTTGCCACCTTGGTGAGTGGTTGCTCCTAGGTGGTTGTTGTTGGACCAAGACAAGTTTGGGTGATTTCTCAACCCTGGATTGTATGTATTCGAATATGGGTCATTCCTAGGCTGCCTTTGGAATTCTCCAAGGGCTTGGGCTTGCTCTTCCTGACTGAAATGCCCTTCTCCCCCTTCAATCTCCCCCATGACTTGACTAACTCCTTAGGAGGGCCCTGGTTTTCCGGTTATCAGCTCCTTGATTGATTGAAGTTCCTTGTTCATTCTAGACATCTGGATTTGCACTTGGGTATCCTGACTCACTTCTATTCTTCCACCCCTCCTCACATGTGATGTCCTCTGTTGTGAGTTCTTTGCAATCTTCTCCAGAATGTCATAAGCTTCAACTGCCCACTTGTCTGCAATGGTACCTCCGCATGCATTATCTACCATTATTTGGGTTATTGATGAAAGTCCACTATAGAAGGAGTTAACCTTCAGTTCTGGATGGTATGTATGCGGTGGCATTTGTGCTAACAATAAGTTGAACCTCTCCCATGCCTCATGGAATGGTTCACCGTCCTCTTCGATAAAAGAAGCTATCTTCAACCTTAGGTCTTTAGCCTTCTGTGACGGAAAATACTTGTTGAAGAAAACCTTGCAGACTTGGCTCCATGTCACCAGTGATCCCGGCCTCAAGTTCATGTACCAAGTCATGGCTGCATCTTTCAGACAATATTGGAAACACCTCAGATGAAGCTACTCCCTTGTCAATACTGCTTGGCGAGCCATTACACGGAAGGTTTCTAGGGTGGCTCCATATTGTTTCATAAATTGGAGGCAATCTTCAGTACTTCGCCCACTAAACGACGGTAGGAGGCTGATGTGCATAGTTTTCAACTCGTACTGCCTTGTTACATCATCCAGTACTATAGCAGTGGGCACATTCCCTACAAACGGGAGAGTGTACTCGCCCATGGTGAGGCCTAGCTCTTCATCCCCATGTACACTTCCCTCATTCTCTCTAGCATGCTGCTCATGCTGATTATGCTCGTCCATATTTCCCTCTAACTGCTCTATTCTTCTACCCAACCGATTGATGTTATCGCTAACTGGCAACACTATTCCTCTCAACGATCTTCGTCCGTGCATATACCTAAAATCCTGAAATTTCACAACAAATAAAGCACAACGTAAATGAGGAACAGATAGGGCAGAGCATGAATATTACTAGACTAGCCTTACTCATGCATAACTAATTAAACTAACATGCCGCTCCCCGGCAGTGGCGCCATTTTGACAAAGACCTTTTTCCCTTATGTCGTTTTAAAAGATCAGTCCGTCAAATAATATTTAAAGAAACCACACAAGCCTAAATCAGTTTACAAACATAGATATAGTGGCAAGTGGGTGTCGTCCACAGGGAGCGGAGTTAGCCAAATTAGTTAAAGCTAAAGCAATGGTATGTATATATAAATAGCAAAACATGAATTGGTGAAAATGTAGATTGTGAACCAATTCTAAATAACACCAAATTAAATAAGTAAATAAAATGAAAAGGGAAAAATGGAGTGAAGGATATATAGATGATGGAAACTAAGGAGTTAATGGATTCGAAAGCAAATACTGGGCAATGTAACAAACTTGTCAATAGCACGGCTCTTCAAGGTAACCGACCTAGGATGTATAGAGTCGGGTATTTATCCCCAGAAGGTGGCCAACCTAGGATGTATAGTGCGGACCACCTATTAGGGATTAATCGTTGTAAACTACCAACCTAGGATGTATAGAGTTGATTGTTTACCGGATTCTAGAAATGAAGCTCGTCTACCTAACATTGACTCAACCGATTACAAATAGTCACCCTAGGATGTATAGTGATGACTTCTAACTCTTTCACGGATTCCGACCTAGGATGTATAGTGCCGGAAATACGATCGAGGTTAGATTAAAACAGCGGTTCAAGAGTCGGAATTCATGACTTTCCATCTATTCTTTAGAGCATTAAACAACTAAATAAGATGTATATCTAGATGCAATACCCATTCATAATATAAAGACATCTTACAAAGATCATGTATCTACACAAGAAATCAATGATAAACACTCACAACAAGAATAGATCAATGGAAGATAGACATGAATATCAATATAATATCAAGTTTATGTACAAGCCCAATATTAAACTAACTACTCCATCAACCCCTTAGAGGGGATTTAGCTACTCATTACAACTAGGAAATTAGTAGAGAGGAGAAAGAAATAACCCTTGGAGAACATCTCCTTCCTTGAAGTGGCTCTAATCTCCTAACTTCCTTGAAGTTGAGTAGAGAATGTGTGGATGAGAGGTAGAGAGAGAAACTAGATCTAAGAATGTCTAATCTTACTAAAACGGAGTAAAAAGCTCCTTAAAACGTTTCTATACTTTTATATTTATACTAAATACAAAAATAGGTCACTTAAGCTTTGAAAATCAGACTGGCGCGCTCGGAGTGCGGGTGGAGTGCGGGTGGTTTACCCGCACTGTACCCGCACTGTATGGGTTGCCTGCAACTTCAGTTCATGGATCAGGACATTAGTGCGGGTGGAGTGCGGTTGAATTACCCGCACTTGACCCGCACTTAGCCCGCACTTGGCATCGCACTGTGACTGCACTTCCTTCTCAGGTGCAAAATCTACCTACTGTCTTGAGCAACAGTGCGGGTGGAGTGCGGGTGGTTTACCCGTACAGTACCTGCACTCTAATGTGAGGTGTAATTCTGCTCTTCTGTTCTTGATGCAAGTGCGGGTAGAGTGCGGTTCGATGACCCGCATAGTACCCTGCACTCTAGTGTCAGGTGCGATTCTATTCTTCTGTTCTTGGTGCAAGTGCGGGTGAAGTGCGGTTTGCTGACCTGCACAGAACCCGCACTCTAATGTCAGGTGACTGCGCAGCTTCTGTGGTTTGGCAATAGTGCGGGTGGAGTGCGGTTAGCTGACCCGCATTGTACCTGCACTTTATCTCTGTACTTGCATTCTGCCCCGGCTATGCACATAAGTGCGGCTGGAGTGCGGTTGCGACCCGCACTGGACCCGCACTATAGACATGTTTGTGCTCCTTTTCTGCTGGAATCATCACAATGTGCTTCCAAGCCTGTCTCTGCATCATTTCCTTCAAATAAGCACAAAACAACCCATAAGAGACACAAAAACGCACGAAAACAGAACATAAGGTAAAGATCTGAGGGCCTAAATATAGTACATATTTGGCCCGATCAATAGCTCTAAGCCATTTTCCAGTAAAAGGTTTTTAGTCATCTTACCTTCTAAACAGGATTCGCAGACAGGTAAGGTGCCAACCTTTGACTCACTTAAAGGTCCACTTTTTACTAGTCTGTCTATCCGGTCAAGGTTGATATGACCAAGCCTTAGATGCCAGAGATATGTGTCATTATCTGGAGAAATCTTATGTCGTTTAGTTTTAGGTTTTTCAACCTTAAACATTTCGGTGTTAAGCAGTGTAGTATGTATTAACGGTCTTAACACATACAAATTGTTTTCATTAATTCCTGAACAAATATTCAGACCATTCTTTCCAATACTAACAAACTTATTATTAAAAGAAACAGAATATAATTGTTCCAACAACTTAGAAACGGAAATCAAATTCTGTGTAAATCCAGGAATATAAAAAACATTGTTCAATAATAAAAAACTATTACTATTACAAAATTGCAATCTTATTGCTCCCACTGCTTTGGCCGACACGACATCCCCCGACCCCACACGCATAGAGAAGACTCCCTCATCTAGTTGTGTCCAAGAATCAGTCTACTGCAAAGAAGAACAAACATGGTTAGTGGCCCCCGAATCAACAATCCAAGGTAAAGAGTCATCTTCCACTAAACAAGATTCAAGAACAAGTAAATCATATTTACCTTTCTTCTTCTTCTTGGCTACCTCCTCCAGGTAATGAGGACAGTTCCTCTTCCAGTGCCCGACCTTGTTACAATGGAAACATTTTCCTTTGTCTTTGTCGGTGGAGGTGCCCTTCTTTTTGCTTTGGGCCTTCTTGGGTTTGGGCTTACCTTTCGCCTTTCCAGCAGATCTCTACCTCTTCTTATTATTGGAGGAAGATGGTTCGGCAACATTTGCCTTACCGGTCTTACTTTTGCTGTCCTTAGTCAAGGACTCAAAAGTAGCGAGCTCATTGAGCAACTGTGTGAGACTAAACCTTAACTTGTTCATCCCGTAGTTGTTCTTAAACTGATCAAAACTCTTCAGAAGAGTCGTCAGTATGATGCTCTCTTGACTGGGTTCGTCAATGGCCCCGCCATTGACTTCTACCGTGTTGAAGTAGGACATCATGCTCAGGACATGTTCCCGAACTGATGTACCTTCCTTCATGCGAGCGAGCATAGCGGAACGAACAGCTTCGTGTCGCTTTTGCTCGGAGGACTGCTTGAACATAGCTTGCAATGACTCCATAATTTCGAATGTTGTAGTCATTGCTTCATGCTTTGTGACAAGCACGTCTGTCATAGAAGCTAACAGATATGTTCGGGCCTTCTCATCAGATGAGACCCATCGCTGGTATGCCTCTGTAAGTTCCTCATATTTTGATTGGCTTATTTCGTTGACAAACCACATTGGGGATTATTCTTTGTAAGGGTAATTTAGGCCTCTTGAGTGTGATCAAGCTTCAAGGACATCATCTCTCTCAAAGAGCACTTCAAAGGTATCTCACTAGTTTAACTTTCTTTGAAGAGATCTAGTTGCACACACTCACTTGCATGCATTATTGTTCCTATCTTCATGTAATTAAATGATGTATTGTATGCCACTTTTCACACTCCACACTTGCACTGATTGCACATCACTTAGTGTGTTGAGTTTGCCTCAAAAAGAGAAATTCTTCTCTTAACGCGGCCCAGACCGCTTGGCAAGACATGCTTGCACCGCTGCATACAGAGCGGTATACCTCAGCAGGGTCATGCTTCCTGTACCGCTTCCTGTACCGCTTCCTGTACTCTTGCACGCATAGCGACCCAAGTCGCGGTGTTGTCCAGTAGGCCTCTGTTGCCCATACCGCGGCCTGTGCACTTGCATGCACAGCGCCCTGCACCGCGTTGTTGTCCAGACGGTGCACTGCTGTGTGTACCGCAGTCTGGACACTTGCCTGCGACGCGGTCCATCTAGCGGTATTGTCGGGATTTTGTGCCCTAAGTTCAAAACGACGTTATTTTAACTAGGGCTCCCTTATATATACTCTCTCTTCTTCCTTGCTCATTTTTATGAGTTCAAGAAGCCATTTTTGAGAGGCCAAACTTCCCTTAGAGAAAGGAAATGAAGAAGAAGAAGACTCCTTTCAAGAAGTTTGAGTCAAGTGAAGACAAGCCCACAAGAAAAGGGATTCAATGCTTCGAATGTGGAGGTTTCGGACACATCTCCACGGACTGTGGAAAGTTGAAAAACAAGAAGAAAGGAAAGGCCATGGCTGCCACATGGAGTGATGGTGATGAATTGGAAGAAGAAGGAGAATCCTCGGATGATGAGGATCATGTGGCAAACTTTATTGCCTTCGCATCTTCTCTCAAGAGTAAGGAAGCAATAGATGATGAAGAGGTAGAGAAAAAAAGTGAAGATGACTCTAGCGATGGTGACTCTTCATCCCATTCAACAAATATGGATGTAGGAGGAATGGATCTTGAAGGCTTCATTGAGCATTTTCAAAGCTCAAGATTGAAGATGAAGAAAGAGATTCAAAGGCTAAAAGGAGAGAATCTCAAGCTATCTACCGAAGCTACTCACTTAAATAAAGAAGTGAAGATAGCCAAAAGGAATGAGGAATTGATGGAAAAGGAGCTTGAAAAAGCTAGAAAGATCATTGCTAAGATGACTTCAAGCATGAATAAACTTGACCACATGTTGGGAGTTGGCAAGAGGCCAAGTGATAAGAAAGGTCTTGGCTATGAAGATGACAAGGAGACCTCATCCTCAAGCAAGATTGTGTTTGTCAAGAGTTTGGATAACAAAGAGCCTCCACCCCCACAATATCCTAGGAAGAAGATCGAACTAGGAGAGTGCTCTAAAGATTCTCAAGTCAAGGTAGCACAAGGGAAACAAGCTCAAGCTCAAGCTCAATCAACAAGGGTGCATCAAGCAAGTTTCCCTCAACCCAAATACCATCAAGCCAAGAAGCAATTCATGCAAGAACAATCAAGGAAGCAATTCATTCCAACTCAACAACAAAGAAGGAGAGAACCAATCCAACACCAAAGACAAGCTCAAATGCGTGGGAAAGCCCCTTTGTACTCACAAGGGCGTGGTATGTCTTCTTATTTTATTCCCACTTGTCACTTTTGTGGTGTTGATGGTCACATTAGACCAAATTGCTTCAAATACATTGAAATGTGTAGAATCAAGAGCATGATTGAAAGAAATAGAGCTAGAGCTAAAATGCATGTTCCTAGGAAATCTAGAGCCAATGTGACTAACACCACTAGGAATGAGAACAATTCACCTAGGTGGATTAGAAGGGACAACTATTCTTGCTATGTGGCTCAAATTGCCTGGAAGGCAAATGCCTCTAACACTTGGTATTTGGATAGTGGGTGTTCTAGGCATATGATGGGGAATAAGAGCTTCTTTAAATCCCTTGTCTTGGAGGATGGAGGATTTGTCACCTTTGGTGATAGATCTAGAAAGAAAGTCATAGGGAAAGGAACCATTTCCATTCCCGACTTACCCTCCTTGTCCAATGCCTTACTTGTTGATGGCTTGCAAGCCAATCTTATAAGCATTTCTCATCTTAATGATGATGGACTCTTCGTCTTGTTTAACAAAAATGATTGCTATATTTTAATGCCAAATGGACAAACCTTGCTAAAAGGAAAGAGATCTAGTGACAATTGCTATTGTCTTGAAGCTAGTGCTATCTCTTGCAATATGTCCAAATGTGAGGAAGTTGAGTTATGGCATCAAAGACTTGGCCACATGAACTATCGAGATTTTAGGATCTTAGATAAGTTCAAGGTTGTGCGTGGCCTCCTTAAGCTTGGGAAGAAAGTCGATGGCGTTTGTGGACCTTGTCAACAAGGGAAACAAACCAAAAGTATGCACAAGAAAGGCAAGTATCTCGCCACCAAGGAGCCATTAGAGCTTCTACATATGGACCTTATGGGTCCCATGCAAACTGAGAGTCTCGGTGGCAAGAGGTACATTTTTGTCTGTGTGGATGATTTTTCTAGATTTACATGGACATATTTTCTTAGAGAAAAATCTGAAACATTTGAAAAATTTTAAATGCTTTGCACTAAAATTCAAAATGAAAAGAACTCACACATTAAAAGCATTAAAAGGATTAGGAGTGACCATGGGAGGGAATTTGAAAATGCTTGTTTTGAAAGCTATTGCAATGGCTTAGGCATTTCCCATGAGTTTTCGGCTCCTAGAACTCCTCAACAAAATGTGGTTATTGAGAGGAAGAATGGGGTCCTTCAAGAGATGGCCCGTGTGATGTTGCTTAGCAACAATGTCCCTAGGAACCTTTGGGCCGAGGCCGTCAATACGGCTTGCTACATAGGAAATAGAGTCTTCCTAAGTCCCGGTACTAGGCAAACCTCCTATGAATTATGGAAGGGTAGGAAGCCAAATGTTAGCTACTTCCACTCATTTGGGAGCAAATGCTACATTCTGAATGACCGAGATCAACTTGGCAAGTTTGATGCCAAGAGTGATGAGGGGATTTTTATTGGCTATGCCTTTAATAGTAAGGCCTATAGAGTTTTCAATTTAAAAACTCGGAGTGTCATGGAATCATCTAATGTAGTCATAGATGATTGTAGGCCTAAGACTAGAGACCATGATGAGGAGGTCATTGTGCTTAATGATTCTTCCTTGGAGAAGAATGGTGTGACTTCAATTGATGTGAAGTCAAGTCTTAATGAAGAGGTCATTCAACCTCTTGATAGAGATCCATCATTAGACTGTAAAGAACCCGCTCCATGGGTTAGACATCTCCACAACAAGAATGACATTCTTGGAGATATGGATGAGGGTGTTAGGACTAGGCGTCAAATAGCTAATCAAAT
Source organism: Dipteronia sinensis (assembly GCA_033220585.1). Taxonomy (NCBI): domain Eukaryota; kingdom Viridiplantae; phylum Streptophyta; class Magnoliopsida; order Sapindales; family Sapindaceae; genus Dipteronia; species Dipteronia sinensis. Next base: position 26,998,390 of record CM065642.1, read on the forward strand.
TAGCTATACTTGTTACACTTCTCAAATTGAACCCAAAAAGGTTGATGAAGCCTTGAATGATGAGTTTTGGGTTCTTGCCATGCAAGAAGAGCTAAACCAATTTGAAAGAAATGAGGTTTGGACTCTTGTTCCTAGACCCAAGGATACTAATGTCATAGGCACCAAATGGGTATATAGGAATAAGTCGGATGAGAATGGCAACATTGTGCACAACAAGGCTAGACTTGTAGCACAAGGATACTCTCAAATTGAGGGTATTGACTTTGAGGAGACTTTTGCTCCGATTGCCCGTCTTGAGTCCATAAGACTTCTTTTATCCATATCATGTGTGCACAAGTTCAAATTGTATCAAATAGATGTTAAGAGTGCCTTTCTCAATGGTTTCTTGCATGAGGAAGTGTTTGTTGAGCAACCCAAGGGGTTTGTAGATCCACACCACCCCAATCATGTCTATCGCCTCAAGAAAGCTTTATATAGGTTGAAACAAGCACCTAGGGCTTGGTATGAGCGCCTCACTCAATTTCTTGTTGACAATGACTACACTAGGGGTAATGTTGATAAAACCTTATTCATCAAGAGAAACAAAGATGAGCTTTTCATAGCTCAAATTTATGTTGATGATATTGTTTTTGGCTCCACCAACAAATCGAAAGTCCAACAATTTGTTGATGTCATGTCTCATGAGTTTGAGATGAGTCTTGTTGGAGAGCTAAATTACTTCCTAGGTTTGCAAATCAAGCAATTGCATGATGGGATTTTCATATCCCAAGCTAAGTATGCTAAGAACCTAGTGAAGAAGTTTGGCCTTGAGAATGCCAAACCTTGTGACACACCCATGAGTACCACCTTGAAACTAAGCAAGGATGCTAGTGGCAAGAGTGTGGAACAAAGTCTTTATCGTGGCATGATTGGTAGCTTGCTTTACTTGACCGCAAGTAGGCCCGATATAGCCTTTAGTGTGGGTGTATGTGCTAGGTACCAAGCGGATCCCAAGGAATCCCATCTCTCCTCCGTGAAGAGAATCATTCGATATGTGAATGGGACATCCAACTATGGGATATGGTACTCTTTTGACACTAATGCTAGCTTAGTTGGCTTTAGTGATGCAGATTGGGCAGGAAATTGTGATGATAGGAAGAGTACATCGCGCGGTTGCTTCTTCCTAGGCAATAACTTGGTCTCATGGTTTTGCAAGAAGCAAAATTCCATCTCTCTATCCATAGCTGAAGCGGAATACATAGCCGCTGGGAGTGCTTGCACACAACTCCTTTGGATGAAACAAATGCTTGTGGATTATGGCTTTGATCAAGGTATTCTAACCCTTTATTGTGATAACATGAGTGCAATTAAAATTTCAAAGAATCCTGTTCAGCACTCTAAGACAAAGCATATAGACATTAGGCATCATTTCATTAGAGAACTAGTTGAAAACAAATGCATTGCACTTGAGCATGTGGGAACAAATGATCAACTAGCGGATTTATTTACAAAGCCCTTAGACTCAACTAGGTTCAAGTCACTTAGTAGGTCTATTGGGATTTGTCATATGCCTTGATGTGTTTTGGTGATTGACCATTTATGGGGAACTCAAGCAAAGAGAGCAACCTTGCATGTTGGAATAAGCAAAAAACTTGATCAACTTTATGCTTCTTTATTAATTGCTTGAGTATTCTTGGTTGTGCTTATATATATTCTTATATGGCTTTTTATTCAATAAGTGTGCCTTGCTTGGTTTGTAATCCATGTCACCTCTATGTTGAAACATGCATTTTTGGATTAGGAGAATTGATTGGGAAGTACATTTGAATGACCTCAAATTTATCTCCATGACATGTGAACTTGATTATGACATGCTCAAAATGATATGCATGAAATATGTCCTGATTGCTTTAATGCAAATGTGTGTGAATGCAAATGAGAAGACTAATCAATAAGGATCTTGTATCCATGTAATCAATAAGGATTTTATATCCAAATTAGTCTTCTCTCCCTTCTTAATTGTTAATCAAGACTACTATCATACGGATAATTATCAGGAAAAATCTAAAAGGATCCCTTGATCCAATGTCTTGACTTGCTTTTAAGGATTGATATAGTTTTGTGTGCGTTGAAATTTCTTTTCAAAATACTATATCATGTTTGCTTATGACAAAAGGGTGCAAATTGGTTTGAATTCTTTTGGAACCCTTTTTGATGTTCTCCTTGCCAAATACCATTTGCTTGAACTATGATGTTACATGTCTTACATCCAAAGCAACTAAGTCACACATTTTTTTCTAATCAATAAACCCTCAATGATTCTCTCTCAATTAATTAAGTTGCATAAAGTTGTTGTATATGATTATGCACTTGTCTTGAAAATAGCTCTTTTTGCTAAAGTGACCCGGTTGGGGAATACTCATTTGCCTATCTCATGACAAAGAGAGGGAGTAATGTGGTTCTATTTAAGGGGGTTGCATATTTGGAGCGATTGTCCTGTTGAGGGGGAGTAACCTATAGGGGGAGCATTTGCATGTTGCATGTTGTAGTTTTCTTTTATTATGCAAATTGCTCTTATTTATTTATCTCTCTTGATCACCTCACATGCACTTGTCTTGGAAAGTGTAGTCTCATCGTTTTGTAGGGAAGGTGGCTATTCTACAAGAGCTTGAAGTTTTGAAGACCTAGTATCTAGGTATCTTTTTGTAATGTAGAATATCTTTTTGTTGACCTTTAGTTTTTACTTTTTTGTGAGGATGATTTGTGAGTGGTGGTTTTGTCACGAAATAGCCAAAGGGGGAGATTGTAAGTTCCTCATATTTTGATTGGCTTATTTCGTTGACAAACCACATTGGGGATTATTCTTTGTAAGGATAATTTAGGCCTCTTGAGTGTGATCAAGCTTCAAGGACATCATCTCTCTCAAAGAGCACTTCAAAGGTATCTCACTAGTTTAACTTTCTTTGAAGAGATTTAGTTGCACACACTCACTTGCATGCATTATTGTTCCTATCTTCATGTAATTGAATGATGTATTGTATGCCACTTTTCACACTCCGCACTTGTACTGATTGCACATCACTTAGTGTGTTGAGTTTGCCTCGAAAAGAGAAATTCTTCTCTTAGCGCGGCCCAGACCGCTTGGCAAGACATGCTTGCACCGCGGCATACAAAGCGGTATACCTCAGCAGGGTCATGCTTCCTGTACCGCTTCCTGTACTCTTGCACGCATAGCGACCCAAGTCGCGGTGTTGTCCAGTAGGCCACTGTTGCCCATACCACGGCCTGTGCACCTGCATGCACAGCGCCCTGCACCGCGTTGTTGTCCAGACGGTGCACTGCTATGTGTACCACGGTCTGGACACTTGCCTGCGACGCGGTCCATCTAGCGGTATTGACGGGATTTTGTTCCCTAAGTTCAAAACGACGCTGTTTTAATTAGGGCTCCCTTATATATACTCTCTCTTCTTCCTTGCTCGTTTTTATGAGTTCAAGAAGCTATTTTTGAGAGGCCAAGCTTCCCTTAGAAAGAGAAACTCCCAAGAACTCATCTTTACTCAACCAAACACAAATCCATGTGCATCTAACCTCTTCAAGCATCATCTCATCATGGATTCCTCTTGCTTTCATTGACTAGGTAACTTGAACATGCCCTAAATCTCTTTGTATTTATTTACGTTCTTGTTTGCCTAGGGTTAGCTCTTTTATATGATTTTATTGCATATCTTTATGTTTATTGGCATTTATAACATGTTTGAGTTGATGTTTGTTGGTTGAGAGCTTTGTTCATTAATAGCTAGCATTTAGGACGATTTTACCCTTCTAGCTAAATCTTCATGCATTTGCATTTGGATATTGATATCTAGGATTTGCATTTATTGACATCTTTAAATCCTAAGATAAGCATTTAGTGTTGCCTAGCATTAATTGCATGTTTGAATATCTTTTACATATTCACATAGGTTGTTTAACATCTTCAGTGATTGTTAAGCTTTGTGACTAAGTGGGTTAGTGCACAAGCTTGTGGTCAAGAATCACTATTAAAGGCCCGTTGGGTAGAGTGAAAGGGTTAGTGACCAAGTAGGTGCGACTTGAGGTCAACTGAGGTTGTAAACTTTCGTTCAAATAGTGGATTTGAGGACCGTATGTGGCTAGAAGGATAGCCCGTGAGTTTTGCCCAGTTTGAGGGTTTCTCACGTAAATCAATCCTTGCGTTTTTTTATTATTTTCCACATATTTATATTGGATTGATTGATTGCTAATATGGGGTAGGATTATTAAAATTGATTAAGTCGAAAAGTTGGTAATAAATCATCTAAAACCTATTCACCCTCCCCCACCCCCCCCCCCCCCCCCCCCCCCCCCCCCTCTAGGTTGTATTAGACACACTTTGTGTATTTTCAGCCTCATGAACAGTTCGTGTGGCATTGGCAGTAGGCACCGAAGGACATTCCTCTGTAAGCACAAACTTGAGGTCTTTGGTGACTAATATTGCATTAATATTAAGTTTCCACTTAGTGTAGTTATCACTAGTTAATTTATCGTTTGCAAGAATTTGAAGTAATGCAGAAGACATAATTGCTGAAATAAATTAAACATTCATTCAGTCATTTATTAAAACAAATGCGAGTGCTTTGGCATAAATTTAAACATGATGCGTGAACATGTTTAACGAACTAGAAATACCCAAAAAACAGTTACTATACCACGACAATCCAACATACCACAAAGAAGTGCCGCATTAGGGTCGGTCAAGTCTTTGCATGTTGGACCGAGACATTCTCAATCAAATGATATTCTAGAATAACTCGTATTCCATATCATTCGACCATCGTTTATTCAGTCAGGTTTTTAATTAACAAAACTTAATCAAAACCTTCGTGAGTGTAACCCACCATTTCAGATCCCACAAGCTAACTCGAGAATTGCCGCCTTAGGGTCGGTCAATCCAGAAATACCCTCAGAAATCCTATCCGTTAGCAAGTCAACCTTGGTATTGATCTTTGTGGAAACCCTCCTTAGGGAGGACGAAAGCAAAGCCGTCACGAGGCCCCACTCGGATCTCACGGTGTTGAACTAATGATGGAGACTATGGGATATATATGTCATATATCCCTCTCCCACTCACTATTTAAAAATTAGGCTTTTCTATTATCTGTTAATGCACCTAGACTCTACTGGATCAAACGGTTAACTTTAATCAAGTTATCTAGCGCATTAACAAATTCATTATTAGAAATAAATTCTAATTAACTAATAAATTATTAATGATTTTTAACTATTAAAAATCTAATCTATTAGTGAATAATCTAAGCTTTTGTAAACTATTTACTAAGCTCGGATTATTATGATTGTGTTTACCAAGTTTTAACTATTAAAACTCTAATACTTTTTTCGGTTCATTTATTATTAGGTCATTAATCATATTAATACTAATTACAAAAATGACCCTATTAATCTAACTTATTAAACAGTTTAATAACCATATTAATATTAATGAGAATTAACAAGTTTTCTAACAATTAAAAAACTAATCTCATTTTCATAGTCAATAATGTATTTACTGATTTTAATCATATTAAAAAAATACATAAAAATTAGGCTATGATGCATGTATGACATATCAAATATATTTGTGTAGGCAAATATAATCTAAATGACATACGTATGCATGATAATGCTTTTATCATCACATAATATAAAGCATACATGAATTGACCGAGTAGTATGGATTATTTAACCTAAAAAAAATAGGAATCTAAAATTACAGAAATATCCCCAAGGCATTCCTTGGTCTCCTTGTAATTTTCGAGTCTTACAGTCTCTTCAGGTCACTCCGATTCATCTCATGAATCCGAAATAGGAAATCCGCACGGAACGCACTAGGCAACACTTGCCAACGGAACTGTGCAAAAATATGTGAACAGTGCCAAACAACGTCCGCATGAACAGTATTGGTGCACAGTGTCGTGAACAGTAACGGGGGGAACAGTAACTGTGAACAGTACTTGTCACGCGTATTTCTCCGACTTCTCGATTTTTCCAGGTCTTCAATATATGTTACATTTTTTTTATAATACAATAACAGAGAAAAAAAAATAAAAAAAATAAAAAAAATTATACAACCCATGAACCCTAAATCCACAGTACCATATAATTAACGATCAATCATATTTTTGTAAATTAACAAATTTAATATACATACAAAAACAACATACAGTCAATTTAAATAGTGCCTACACAATCATACATACAGGAGCATCGAAAACAATTTCCTGTTCCAAAAAAAAAATTTGGCTTCGATACCAATTGTTGGAACCCCGTTCACTAGTACCGCAGCGGAAATAGTTTTAAAATTTTTTAATACAGATCATAAATGATCTGGAACCAGTGAACTTAAGACCGTAATTATTTTTTCAGAAATAATACATACAATATGTAAACACAGAAAATTGTAATAAATATATAAAAATAATTAGAACCTTACCAACGTTTGGAGGCTCCTTCACTTTACGGTATGCTCCTGGTCTGTACCACTGATCTTCCTAACTATATCCCGAAACTGGTAACTGCGTGTGGGCGCGTCACGTACTCAAGAATTTAGGAGGATGTAGAGAGAATGAAGAAGAAGAAACGATTTTCTTTTTGTTCACTATGCAACACTTGCATCACACACACTTGCACTTTTTTATTAAAAAACAATTGCGTTGATCAAAAATATATTTCTCTCATGCCGTTGACCAATTGCATCTGATGCAATTTATGTTCACCGAGCACTTTTTTTTTATGCGTAAAAATATATATATCTATATCAATCAGGTTTTGTTGGTTTTTAAAAAAATATAAAAATCTTTTATCTTTTTCAAAAAATCACCACAATTTTTATCCCATACAAATTGAAAAACTGGATCATATGTGTGCTATCTTTTTGTTATCAAAATATATATCATATATATATATATATATATATATATATATCATATATATATTATAACTAAAACTCTTTAATCGATATCTTTTCAATTTTAAAACTAAATCTTTTAAAATGATATCTCATATCTTTTATTTTAAAAGATAATTAAATATTTATTTTGAATTTAAACATTTTTAATTCAATTTCAAATATTTAATTTAATAAAATAAAATAATCATATTATCTTATTCTATTTTAAATCAAATATCAACTAACATCCTCCATTTAGTGATTAATAACAAAATTAAATAATCTTATTATTTAATTTATTTAATCACCATTATTCATTAATTAAATAATCTCATTATTCAATTATTTCCTGAATAAATACCTGTCACTTTCATAACACAATTAATTGGACAATCCAATTAATTAACCGTGACCCTTGTTACCTAAATCGATCGGGCTAGAAAGGGGACATTATGGACCCACAGTATTTTGAGCTCCAATAATCATTGGAATCATTAATTAAACTCTTTAATTAATATTCCTTGATTATTAACTCCGGTGTTATTCCACTAAAAACCCGAAGCTGCACTCTCTCAACTGCAGACGCTTTTACACAGACCGATACAACTCGGTGTCCATCGATATAGCTATTACACATGGTGTGATCCTCCACAGTAGTTCATAATTAAAGCTGGGTCATAATGTCCGTTATACCCATCTAATTACATATATCCTTTAAGTACCGTTGATTCTCTAATGGACAATAAATCCTATTTCCTCAAGGAATTAGGAGAGCGCTCATATTGTCCAAGCCCCGAATCAACCCTTAAGGGAACTACCATCTACTTCTCACAAGAATGAGTGGATTCCACTATTGTGTACATACCTTCCCAGCCACAAGCCAAACCGCAATCCCAACATACGGAGTATATTGATCAGGAACTGTATCTGACCTTACCCATAGTATATCAAAGACCACGATCTAACCTGAAGGAGTCGATAAGACACTCAGGATTAAGATCACCCACATATAGCCATCATTAGTTGATATATATGAATCTCATCAGTAAACGGATCTTGGTGAGAGATTCATATAGATCATGGCTCAGTCCTATATGATCACATCATACAAGGTGCCTCCATTCCCATATCTCATATGAATGATTCAGGATAGAATCACCATACATTACGGAATGGACCGCAGCTATAGATTAACCACAAATAAAGTACCCAGCTTTATTTGTTATCTATGGACTCTTTAGATTGCACGTCTCTTACTGTATCCATCTGTATATGACACTCATATACACAGTTCGAGATTACATCCGGCAATCTAGGATGTTAATATATGCACAAGTTATAAAATAAACAACACAGCAAGAATGAATTGAACTTTTCTTTTTATTTATTTCATAAATCCATTTACAATTTACATCTTTAGGCTATAAACCCCAACACCCAGTGCCAACAACAACCAAAAGAGGTGCAAAGCATGCCATAGTAGCAATGCACTATTTTACAAAGTGGGCAGAAGCAGAGGCATTGGTACACATAACCGAGGCTATGTTAGGTCGATAAATATTAATCTTTAAGACCCCTAATTCCTATGTTTTATGTTATGTTCTTGGGTGAAATTGAATATTTTAATTTATTTGTTGAGATTGTGTACAAGATAGCTCTTGGAGTAAATTTGAAGATAAAAAGGTGATTCTAAAAGATTAAAGGGCTAAAGTGTAATTGTAGCAAAAAGGGGCAAAGCGTTTAGCCAATCAATTTGCAAACAAAAAGGCAAACGCTGTGACATTTACAACGTCATTCACAGCGCCTTCATGGCGTCTTTTGTTAAATTGTCAAGCGCTGTCACTTGTACTTAGACATTACGCCGGTTCGGTTCGAACCGGAGAACTGAACCGGAACTGGAGTCAGAAAACCGGAACCGGAACCGGAAAAACCGGTTTCGGTTCCAAAACCGGACAGGGAACCAATCCGACCGGTTCGGTTCCGGTTCGTTTCAGTGAAGAACCGGCCGATTCGAACCGTACCAGAACCGGCGGTTCGGTTCCGGTTCGAACCGGCCGGTTCCTCTTTAAATATTTTTTTTTTTAAACGAACCGACATCAGCCGACCGTTAGGGCCTCTAACGGTTCACTTGTTTTTTTCTTCTTTTTTTTTTTTTACTTTTCTTTTTCATTTTCTTTTCTATAAATACCCCTACCCCTCCATTCATTTTTCCTCACCCCAATTTCCTCGATTCTCTCTAATTCTCAATTCTCAATTCTCTCTAAACTTTCAATTCTCTAAGTCTCAAACTCCAAGTCTCCAAGTTTCCAATTTATATTATTTGCAATTACTAAGTTAGTAAGTTTCCAATTTATTTTATTTACAATTACTAAGTTTCTAATTTTATTTTATTTGCAATATTTCTTATTTTCAATTAGTCAATTACTAAGTTTCCAATTTCATTTATTTACAATTTATTTTATTTGCTATATTCCAATTTATTTTATTTGCAATTTATTTTATATCCAATTTATTTTATTTACAATATATTTTATTTGCAAATTGCAATTACTAACTACTAAGTTTCTAATTTTCTTCCAAATTTATTTCCAACCATTTAATCATTTTTTAAATCAATTTTTTAACATTTTTTGTTCAAGGAATTTTACAATTCAATTTTTAAAATGGCAAGTGGAAGTGGTGACGCTCCTAGACGCTCCATTTCGATGAAAAGTAAGGGTCGTATGACGGATAATCTCGGTCATGACGACCATGCCTATCACGAGTATCTACAACAACAAGTCTATGCTGAAGACTTAGGCCTAAACTTTCTTCAATCTCATTCTCATCCCTCTCTTAGAATTTCTGAACCCGATCTCAATGTCACCCTCATTTTGACAAGCCAATCAGAAAATATGCCTGATCTTGGCCATGATGGTGATGAGCTTGATGACCCTGACGGTGATGGCCATGATTAGGGGTGGGCACTAAGTTTGGAACCGAACCAAACCGAATCGAACCGAACCAAAAAAGGGTGTTCGGTTCGGTTCATAAAATGAATTCGGTTTAAACCGGTTTAAAAAGTTGAAAACCGAAACGTTTTCGGTTCAAACCGGTTTGGTTTCCCAAAAACCGATTTGAACAGATTAAACAGCCTATATAAGTAAAAAAAACTCCTAACCTACTTCTTTTCTTTCATTAAATATTATTATTTATTAGTTAGGTTTGATTTGGGTTTTTTTGGGCTTGGACTATTAAAATTTATGAAACTTTGACACAAAATTAGAATCTAATAACCCATCAAATTTAAAAACATATTAAAAAGACTCATTAAACCCATCAAACCCATAAGGCCCATTAGGCCCAAAACCAAAATGAACCGAACCGAACCGAACCGATTAAAATCAGTTCAGTTCAGTTCGGTTACCATTTTTTATTCGGTTTAATCCGGTTCAATTTTAGGTAAATCGAAATATTTTCGGTTCAGTTCGGTTTTGCTCAAAACCGAACCGAACCGAACCGTGCCCACCCCTAGCCATGATCCCAACCCACTTCAAGATTTTCATTTTGATCCACATATGGAAGAAAAGTTACCGAAGCATGTCAAATTTGATCTCTTCATACTCCATATGAAGAAAGTTACGTATGAAGATGGAAGCACAGTAGTGATTTGCAATTACTATAAAAAAAGTATTTAAATGGCACAAATCTGGAGGATATGGCACATATCGGAAGCATATAACGAACTCACATCCAGATGCATAGGCCAAATCGAGTTCACAAGCTCAAATTCCCAGGTACGCTACCCCTAACCAACAATTATTTAAATATAGTGATGCAAAAAATAGAGAAGAATTAGCTAGAATGGTTGCAGTAGAACACTTACCATTTAGTTTTGGTGAAAATGTTGGTTTTAATAATTATTGTCAACGAGCATTAAATCCTGATGTATGTCGTGTTCCTAGAACCACGCTCACAGAAGCACTTGAAAACATTTATGAAAAAGAAAAGAAAATGTTGGAAAAAATTTTAGAAAAATATAATGGCCGTGTTTCCGTATGTGCCGACATATGGAGTGATCATTGGCGAATGCATTCATACATAGGTGTCACTTGCCATTATATGGATAATGCATGGGCTATCCAAAAAATAATTCTTGCATTTAGAGTTTTTGATGAAAAACACACTGCTGCTAATATTTTTAGACATCTTAGAATTATTTTCACAGAGTATAAAATTGAGAACAAAATTTTTGCAATTGATTTTGATAATGCTTCTAACAATACCGCTGCTATTCCTGCTTTAATTGAATTATGCAAACCTTATCTTGGTGGTAAATTTTTTCATCAAAGATGTGCATGCCATGTTTTCAACTTATGTGTTCAAAAAGGATTAAAAACTCTTGAACAGTTTATTCAACCTATTAAAGATGCCCTCTATTTTTTGTGGAAATATCCTTCTGTAATGAAATTATGGGCAGCATATTGTAAACAAAATGGTAAGCGTGCCATTAGATTTCCTCGTGATGTTCCAACACGTTGGAATTCTACTTATAAATTACTTGCTAGAAGTTATGAATATATGGATTTATTAGTTACTTTTATTCAATATCATGTTAGTCACATTAATCTTTATCAAAGTCATTGTGATGCTTGAAGCAATGTTTGTGGTTTGTTAAAAGGTTTTTATACTGCTACTAACAATTTATCTGGTATTTATTATCCGACAACTAATTTATTTATTATTGAGAGTCTTAATATTGATGGTGCATTTGCTCATTATGAATCCGACTCACAATTATATGAGTCTGTTACTGCTATGAAGGATAAATGGTTAGAATATTATAAGGAGTTTCCAAATATTTATTTGATTGCCTTGTGTTTTGATTCACGTTGTAGATTAGAAAGTTTGCCTGATTATCTTTCTATTTATTATGAACATGGTTTAAAAATAGATTATGATGTTGATATGTGTTGTGCTAGGGTTAAGACATTATTGTATGAATTATATGATGAATATCTTAAAGTTTACGGTCCATCACTGAACATAGATGTTCCACAAACTCAAAATGTATCTCGTTCATCATCATCATCCTCTGGATTTGTTAATTTAGGGTATAATCTTTTATAAAAAAAAAACCAAAAAATTACGAGGTTCTTCTTCATCAAGCTCCACCACATATTCCGAGCTTGAATCTTATCTAAGTACCTCTTTTGGGTTCATAGAAGACACCGAAGATAAAAAATTTAATATCCTACACTGGTGGAAAGAGCATGAAAGGTACTTTCCAATCTTGGCTATGATAGCCAAACAAATCCTTTCAACACCAGTTTCTACGGTGCCGGTAGAACAACAGTTCAGTGCCGGTGGGAATATTTTAGACCCAAAATGTTCCCTTATGAGTCCGAAATCACTTCAGATACAAGCTTGTGTTGAAGATTGGACGAAGGTTCAATATAGACAACAAGAAATCGATCAAGATGAACCATACGATTTCTTTCACGATGATCAACCGGCTGAAAGTCGAACGGATGATCATGGCAACGATTAGTCCACGACTCCACGCCAAATCCCCATCTCCAAAGTCCAAATCTACAATAAAAGGTAAGAGAACTACGTGGCCTTTGATTCTTCTAAACCCTTAAGAAGATACGTAGGCAACTTAATTGTGGTAAAAATTAAGTGCAAGGCCAATTTTATTTTTTTTGGTTTTGTTTTATTTTATTTTATTTTATAATTTGTCATTTATTTATTTAACTTTATTTTGCGGGTGACCCAATAAAATACATTTACTAATTACATTTTTACATGACTAATTTTTTTATTAAATATGATTATAAAAAATAAAAAAATAAAAAAAATAAAAAAAAGGCCGGTTCCGGTTCGGAACCGGTGGAACCGGACCGAAACCGGAGGAACCGGAACCGGAACAGCCGGTTCCGAACCGAAACCAAACCGGAACCGGAACCGGCGTCATGTCTACTTGTGCTGTGTATTTACACAGCGGTACACACAGCACTCCAATATCAGTACGTGATGCGCTGTGTATACACTGTCAGACTGATGTACATTTTCACATCGATTTTTCTCCAGTATATTTACGCTGTCAATTGTGCTCTAAATTATGGCAGCGGTTCCACAGCGGTCGTTGCTTATTTTTGGGGGATTTCCACTCCGAATTGGTTCCGAATTGGTCCAGAATTGTCCTAAAACTTCCCAAATCAAATCCTAAACGATTCTAAAAAATCAAGACATGCTTGGAAAATATCCTAACCTCAAATTATGAATTAATTTCCAAATAGGAAATCCAAGTTAGGAAAGAATTTTCATTCCTTATTTAATTCTTATTTCCTACTTGGTGTGTTTCCTACAACAAAACAAATTGGGAATCTACAAGGAGAAGTCACCTATAAATACCAGAAGTTTTCTACAAGGAAGAGGGAAGATTGAAGATTGAAGATTGAAGATTGAAGATTGAAGACTCCATCAACATTCTTTTCTTCTACCTTTCTTTAGATTAGATGTTTTTATTTATTTTTCTAGTTTTTATGTTTAGCTAATTTCTTTGTTAGTTAGGGCTACCTTGAAGCCCTAGACATGATTTTAATTCCATAGACAAATGTGTTTTAATGAAGTATTATTTTCTCAACATGATGGTTTTAATTTCTCCATAAAAATTGTTATTCTATTATTATGTTTTTTTGATTGATCACCTTAGAGCATAATTATTTTATTATAGAATCTGTGTTGCAAGGATACAAGTCGGACACCATACAAATCTATCCTTGGTTGCAACAATTAATTGAAATAAGACCCAATTAAGGGAAATTGATTCATGAATTACCTATGATAGATATCATGTTTTTGGGTTCATGTGATATTCATATTCTCTTTGTTCTTAATGAATTCCAATTATTAAATCTAAGTAGACACCATGCTAGGTTATAATTTGGAATATAAGTATTTATGTAGACACCATGCAGTTTACATGCCAACTAAGAGAGAATCATACGGCTTGAGTGAGACACCATCACCTTGTCGTGAATATCTTCATCATGTTTGACATCTTTAACTTTATTATTTGTCTATGGATTGGATGATTGTTTAGCGGTGGATAGGAGATCCTAACTAGTGTTTTCCATATATTTTTCCTTAATTATTTTTCTGCTGCGTTTTTATTTATTGTTATTTAATTTTCTTTAGTTTAAATAATCAATTCAAAAACCCCTATTCGTGTGTGCGCGTTAAGTGATATTGTTTTCTTATTTTTAGTTAGATTAGAGTCCTAGAGTGTCATAGATAAACTCATTATTTTAGTAGGTAATTAATTCTTCGTGGGAACTGATCATTGCTTAACAACTGTGCTATCGTTTAAGATTTGTGCACTTGCAAGGTTTGATAATATTTTTGTTTGCTATTTTGCAACCAACAGGCTAATACCCAGCTTCGTGAAGAAAAATATCATCTACCGATTTGGAATCCCAGATACAATTATCACTGATAACAGGACCCAAATCGATAGTGATATCTTCAGGGAAATATGCCAAAAGTACCACATTAAGAACTATTATGCCACACCAGCCCATCCTCAGACCAATGGATAAACTGAAGCTATCAACAAGATCATCAAGCACACTTTGAAGGCCAAACTTGATGACAGAAAAGGAAATGGGCAGACAAGTTGCACGAGGTACTCTGGGCATACCGGACGACTGAAAGAATGTCAACAGGAGAAACACATTATTCTTTAGCGTTCGGGACTGAGACAGTTATCCAGGTCGAAATAATCCACAGCCCCCCTAGAGTCCAGCTGTACCAGCCTGATGCGAATGTAAGGACTCTAGAACAGAATCTGAATGAGTTGGAGGAAAAAAGGGACATGACGAGAGTAAGAAACGCTACCTATCAATAAATGGTCTCTAGATACTACAACTCACACGTCCGGATAAGAAAATTTCACCTTGTAGATCTGGTCCTCAGAAGAATATCCCCAAACATAAAAGCAAAAGATCTTTGGCAAATAAGTGGGAGAGACCTTACCAAGTGGTCGGATTAGCTGGGCATGGAGGGTATCGTCTTACTCGACCAGGAGAGGGAGAGTTGCCCTGACCTAGCAATGCTTAGTATTTGAAGACATTCTACCCTTAAAAGGGTTTTTCTTTCAATTTATTTAGTTGCTCTGTTAAGTTTAGAATTATTGCAAATTTTATTTGTTCATGATTAATTGTCGCTTTTTTCTAGCATTTTGATTGAAGTTATCAATAAAAGCCCATCGAGAGAAGAATAGCTCAAGAAAAGTGTCTAATATTGCTTTCGTTTACAAAGGCAATCTCGTAGCACCTAAAATCGTTAACACCAAATGGGTGCTCGGGGGGTCCAGTGATGGGGTCAAAAGCATATGTCGTAAAGATAATGCACATTCACCAAAACTAACTGGGTGTATATAAACACTGTTACAGCGCCATCAAGTCATAGGTACCTGATGGGATCCCCAGAAAGTTGGATAGGGCAGTCCAATTCTAATACTTGAACACCAGTTAGCCAGATACTCGATTGAGATAAGTAAAGTTAATGAGATGCAGATCATCCCCATTGCAACGAATCTTGAGTAACAGACTACTAGGAGACGTCTCAGTGGCTTAGTTGACAGATAAAAGACAAACGTCTATAACTTAGATACCATGCAAATGGTTCATAAAAAGAACACTACTTGACAAAATATCTAAAAGAAATCGCGAGCAGCCCAAGCAAACAAGCTCAGAAGTTGTTTACACAACAGACCAAAAAAGGTCAGTTAATAATGAAACTGGCTAGACCAAGTTCGGTCAGTTAATAAGATAGTTGACCGGGTCAATAACGACCAGTTAATAAGATAACTAATCAAATAAAAAATAATGACCATCAAAGATTATCAACTAAAGCGTGGAAATTCACGTGAGCAAATGAAAATCTATATTATTGAAAATGAAATAGTCTTTCATACAATTGTATAGAAAATTTACAAAGATGTGCTGTGACAAAAAAGGAATGATAAAAATAAGGCAAGATCAGGCTTCGGGTGTGCTTGAGGGACCACCAAGCCCAGAACTGCCAAGAGGGTTGTTTTCATCTTCATAACCCCTGGTCAGGTCCCCAAAGTCTGGCCAACAGATGTCATCCTCCGGGTCATCAGTCATGAAAGATGAGTAATTAGCGTCAAGTAGGGGTCCAACATCAATTCCCTTGGCTGACGTACCACTCTCCCCATCGGTGTGGAAAGTCACCAGGGAGGATTTGGAGGAGAGTTCTATATGCATGAAGTGAGGGTCCTTCCCGATCGATCTGCAGTAGGCCCTTCATCTTATCCTTTGATTTTTTATTGCATCTAGAATCTCGGCTTTATGTTTTTAGATCATCCGATCCCATTTTCGGCAAGCTTCCCTAGAAGACCTCTCATTGGCCCTAAAGAACATCTGAGCGGTAACAAGCCCTCGCTCTAGCTCCCTCAGCATAACTGCTTCGAATTCAGGAGACATCGTGTACCGATCGACACTCTAGGCCTCGAGAGCCAGTTTGGCCTCCTAGGAAAGCACCTACATGCTAACTTTCTACTGCTTCAGGTCCTCATCCAGCCTTTCATAACAAAGCTTGGCCTTCTCAGACTCCTGTTGGGCCACGAGCATGGATTGTTAGGAAGCAGCTAGAGTTTCCTTGGCAGCTCGAGCTTCTGCTTCTTGATTAGCCGCTGCTTGCTGGCAAGAATGATCTTTTGCTCCAATTCAGCGCACCGCTGCTCAGCTTTGGATAAACTCGCTTCAAGATTGGTACCCTTCTTGGCAAGTTCACTGAGATTTTCAGTGGCAGTATTAGCTCGGGTCTCAGCATTGGCCACAGATCTCTTTAAAGTAGCTTCAATTGTATCGCACTGCCTCAGTTTTTCTTCAAACGATTCCTTCAGTTTCGATCCACTTGCTAAGGCAGAATCGAGTTCCTTCTTTTTCCCTTCAAGTTCCTTCTTCAACAAGGAAATTTCAGCAGCCTGCCTTTCTTGAGCAATCAAGGGCCCGGGTTAGCTCTTCCACGGCCTGAAAAGGATGAGAAATAGATTATAATAGTAAACCTAAAATCGAATGAATTATTTAGAAAGTGTAGGCACTTACATTTACACCGTTGTTAAAGATCATGCGGATTCGCTCCGAGCTATTGGCATTCTGCAAGTCTTTCCAATAACCTTCCTCATAGTAGCCCTTTCTAGCAGACATGGCACGTAACATGTCAAGGGGGTCAATCGACACTTCCCCAAAGCAAGAAGGGCCAGCGATAGCAAATGAATTCATCGCTTCATTACTTTGAGGGTGTTGACCAACCGGAAGTGCATCAATGGAGGTCGGGGTGGCCTCAAGTGTTAATTCCAAGGGCATAGCAATAGCATATTCCCGGTTGGTGGCTTCTGATAGACCTACTTCGTTATCACCTGCAAGAAGGGCCACTTCAGCATATGACAAGACCCCGGAGGGTCGGCCCAACCGCATAGAAATTTTGTCAACCCCTAATCAGTTATGTTGTCTTTAACTCCAAGAGCAGGAGGATCACCTCACTCCCCATCAGAGATAACCTACCCTTTATCAGTGTCAGAGTCATTAAAATTATCTGACGCTTGACCATAAAATGCACAAAGGTTTTACCGACACGTTGCACAAGAGGCTCAGTAGGGGATTAATTCGTGGGGCTGTCAGTTTGGATAAGAGCTAATCCAAATGAAGGTAGGGGATGTGTTTGTTGAGGGATGGTTTGTTCACTGGCCATATCAGGGGCTTGATCATCCATTCTGGGTTGTTCAGGCGGAAGAGAGGCAGACGTAGCAAAAACGAGATCAGTTCTCCTCTTCGATCGCTGCTCCCTATGAATCAGATTAATTAACATTTTTTGATCATCATCTTTTTCTTCAGGGTTAATAAACCTGAACTCAGTGTGATAAGCCTCCAGACCCACTACTATCTGAACCTCCTTCTTTTTACGAGCAACCTTGGGGGCGGATGACTCCTCTGCAGTTTTGGCCACCTTTCTGGCAGGGGACCTTTCAGAAGTTTTGGCCACCCTTCAGGTAGCCGTCTCCTTGGTGAATCTCTTCTTCGAGCCCTTAGGAGAATTCTTCTTCTCGTTATCCCGATCGGAGATCTCTTCTCTTGTTCCCGGTCGGGAGCACCCAAAGATGTATTGGGGTCAGGCTCGTAAGTATGCTCAACCATGTCTTGTTGTGGGGAAGCAATTCCCTGAGCCAATTGGGCAATAGCTTCCGCTCGGGAAGCCCTATCAAGGTTCTTAACCTTCTCAGCTTGCTCGCCAACAACAATGTGCATCTCATACACTAAATAATTAACTTAAGGAGTATTAGAAAAGGCAAATATAGTTGGTATAAGCAGAAACTGGGTGGAAGTAGAACTTACCGCGTTTGCACCGATTGGAAATAGCAGGGAACAATCCCAGCTTGATTAGGTCCCTTTCAACAAGCAACGCCCGACGATCTCTAGTCTCCCAAGTTGTCTGGGCGGCCTTGATCACATTGCTAGCTTGTTCCTCAGTCAACATTGCAGGAGCCTTGTTCCACAGGTCAGGGCTGGAAAAATACATGGGAACAATATTCCTAGCCAATTCTTAGCGAGGGTCAGCAACAATAGTTTTACCCAATCGCCTTGGATGAAGAACCAGCTGTTTTTTTTAATATTTATTGGATGAAGGGAAACCCCAAATGAAGCCCTTGTGATTCTTGTTAGACGCGGGGGTGGGTCGCTGGTCATACCCACGGGGGCTGAGAGAGCTGGATTGATAATGGAAAGTACCCCAGTTGTCCGATCGGCCCAAGGTGTAGAAGTTATGAATTTACTGGGGGGGGTCGGGGGATTCTTGGCACCAATTTGCTTCCACAAGTGCCATAAACTGATCAGAACCCAATAGGAGTTCGGGGTGAGTTGTGCAGGAGCAATTCTAGCTTTTTCTAGGAATCATGCGATAAAAGGCTATATGGGTAGCGTGACCTTGGATGTGAGCATGGCCCCGTAAATGGCCACAGCACCCCGATGGGGGTTCCAGATAGCGAGCCGACCGCTCATGAAGAGTTCAGCTGATTGAGGGAGGTCCAACATCTCGCCATATTTCATTATCTCCTGCTCGGTCACCATATTCACTTCGGAATCAAAGGCGCTTGGGTGGTCAGCAGAAAACTTCAATAAGTGTGCCTAACTCCTCTTGGAGACGTCTTCCATCTTTAGCAGTTGAGAAGGAATTTTCAAATCAACCACTGAAGAATCCATAGCAGCTGCTCTGCTTCCCCGATAGGATCCTGATGTCCTTGACATATCTGGACATGTATTAGCAGAAGTAACGTTTGGGTTAGCAATGTTTGGATCAAAATAAGAATGTTCTAATTCGGTATAAGCAACTGAGTAAGCAAAGCTAAGAGCTGTGGGTTGAGTTGAAGGGGTATAATCTTGAGAACGTCCCCGTAAAATAAACTCAATCCTATCACTGTTCTCTTTGTCGCCAGTTTCAATAGCGCGTATTAATAGTTCAACAAAACGGTGACGGGTAATAAGATCCATACCTGAATAATTATAGTGGATGAAATGTGAACGTTGACGATGATAAAGTTGAAGGTCCGAAGAAGATGAAAAGCTTCGAAGAAAAATAGGGTTGTAGTTTTGAAGGAGTGAAATGCAAAGATCGTGTGAGAGGGAAATTGAAGAGTTTTGAAAATATATAGGTGAAAGTGACATCATGCGAGAGTAGGGGTTGGTGTGGGAATCCCGGAGATCACGAGTCATTTGAAATTCAAATCAACCTCCGTCAGTTTCGTCACTCATATCAAATCACCTAGGCAAATCAAACGCTTGTGGTTAAAATTTAAAGCTTAGCTGTCAAGCATTAATAAGCATTAATGAGCTACAAGACAAAAAGACACCCGAGTTAAACATGTCTCACCGAGCGAGTTCTCTTTATTGAACAAGATGCTCGGTTAGAATGTTTAAGAGGGTATTGTTATTGGTAAAATCCGGAAAGATGACAAATCAGCATACGCACCATGTTTCATGGAGATTAAAATAGACATGTCAACAAATGTCGACTGAATTGAATCAACCTGAGTTGGCTAGAAGATATCCCCATAATACTTAGTCAGGGTTACTTAGATGGTTGGATTAAAGACACCCAACTAAGGTGATTCGATTGACCAGGTAAAGATTATCCGGTCGGGAAAAGTTTAGATCTCTGGTCAAGGGAGAAAGAAGCTTGGTCGAGTTTGATAAAATGGTCAGCTAAGCGACACGTGGACAATTCTGAAAGACGCTCCGGTGAATGACACATTGACAACATAGAATTCAATGTAATCACGACTCAAACACGCAAGAGAAGAATCTTACTTAAATAAGGTATCATGAAACATACTCTGATAAGAAAACAAACTTTCTTAGAGATATCAAAGTTCAGAACAGGCAAAAGATCTAATACATTCAGAACGCAAGCAATACAAAACGGGAAAGAACACTAAAACGACTCCAACAAGTTAGAGTCTCATTAAGTTACTACCACCTTTTTCTTTTACTTGTACTCCAAGAATTAAGGTTTTACACGTGTATAAATAGACCCTGAAAATACTCTTGAAGGGGTTAACGCAAACTAAGTATACAAGAGGGTAAGAGAGGTTGAGCTTGTAACAGATTCATCATAGTGAAGTATTTTCCTTGCCGTCACCGGCAACCGCGGTTTTTCCCTTCCCGAGTTTTCCACGTAAAATCTATTTGTGCATGCTCTTTTTACTTTCATAATATTATTGTCAATTCACCATAATTTGTTAGTCGCGTGATCGAGTTTACATAATCTCAAAAATCACCGTCAACAAGTACTAAAATTGAAACTCTAAATTTACTTTTGACAATTTATATTCCATTTTTAGTCTAATGTCCATAGTTGTAAACAAATATGTAATATTTATATCTTTTTTACCTTTTTAATTAAATCCAATGAATATATAATAAATTTTAATTTATTAATCATATTATCATAAAAATATACCATTAAAAATATCTCATCTAGATCATTAAAATGAAACTAATATTGAATATTTATTAATAGTATTTTTATTTAGTAATTTTTCATTTAAATATAGATATAGAGATACAAATAGAGATGTGATGAGTAGAGATGCACATTTTCCCCGGATTCCTAAATCTCCACATCCCCATCCCCATTTGGAGAAATTTTTTGGGGGGAAATGGGGAATGGGGTGGGGATGGGGATGATTTTCATTCCCAAATTAAAATGGGGATGGGGATGGGGGGGAGGTCCCCCCATCCCCATTTCCCCATTTCCCCATAAATATATTGAAATGGGGATGGGGATGGGGTGACCTCCCCCATCCTCATTTTCCCATTTCCCCCAAAACATATATAAATAAATATATATATATATATATTATGTAACACTTTATGATTTTATTATGTATTTGTAATGTACAATTTATGATTTTATTATGTATTTGTAATGCACTAATGTATTTTAGTTTGTATTTGTAATGAACTATTGTTTTTAATTTTTAATTTTTAATTTTTAATTTTTAATCAAATGGGAGAATGGGAAAACGGAGAAATGGAAAAAAAAAATAGGAAAATGGGAAAAAATAGGAAAACGGGAAATTAGGGTTGGGAATGGATATACCTCCCCCCAAAATTTCACATGCCCATTTTCCCCAAATGGGAAAATGGGGGGGCTTAGGGACGAGGGATGGGGCTGTATCCATCCACATTCCCCAAATGTGCATCTCTAGTGGTGAGAGATGCTTTTGAACTAGGAATGGCAATTGGTAAATGTAGATGGATATTGACTCTCCCCATCCTCATTCCCTAACCTGAAGATCCTTCCCTAATCCGCATCCCAGTCCCTATCATCATCCACGTTATCATCCTCGTCCCTATCGATATTTGGGAAAATGGTGATGTGGGATTTTTGGGGAGGCATCTCTATCCCTGGTTTCCTCGTTTTCCAAATTCCCAATCTCATTTTTTTTTTTCTGCTTTTCGTCGTTTCTCTGTCTCCTCCCGTTTTATCATGTTTGATTTAAAATTTAAAAACAATTAAATGCACTAAAATTTACTCATTCAAATTCAAATAAAAATTACATAATAGAAAGTCAAATAATAATACAAATAAGACGGTGCAGCTTTAAGCAAGACCAATAGCAAGACACGACCGACGGCGGCGGCAAGAGGGAGGCACGATGAGAGGCATAGATAGCAGATGTGAGTGAAATAGTAATCAGATTAGGGTTAGTTAAAAATTTAGAACTATTTAAACTTAACAAGAAAATATATTTTCCATTACAACTCATTTACCACCCACTTGAAAGGTCCGTCTTAAAAAAAAAAAAAACTATATTTACCACAGGGCATTTAAATGCTCGTAATAGATAATCACTTAATTTTTTTTACCACGAGCCTCTATATATAGAGCCCCAGTTAGGCTATATTTGGGATTTCTTAAACTTATAAAATAATCACTTATTTCCGAATCTAGGATCCATAAAGTGTGGTAAACACTTCATAATCCACTTATTTTATAATTTGCTCCTTCAATAATCAACTTTTGAGAAGCTAGTAGGGGTTGCTTTTTAAAGCTGTTTCTTGGAGAAGAAATTTCAATACTTCTAAAATTTCCATATTATCCTTATTATTTATTTTAAATGACAACAATGACCTTTATATATCTGTTAAATTTTTTTTTTCAAAATATCAAAATTATTTTAAACTAAAAAATATAAATATAATATTTTAATAAAAAAATCTTTTGCCACCGTTGTCTTCAGTGACAGTGGCCACCATCGTCGCCGGCAATAGTGGCATGAGGATAAACACCCTTCGCTAGACGACTTCGACTTTCGCCCTCCGCCCATCACCGCCCTTCTCCGTCGTTGACTTCGCGAACATATATAAATCCAGTCATCATAACCGGCTTTTCTGGCGCCGAAGAGGCCGGTCATTATCCAGTGATGGAGGAGGAGGAAGCCTCCTTCATTTTTGCGACTGGTTTCGGGATGGAATGTCGGCGATTTCTATCGCAAGAACTCGGCGGCGAGAGAAGAGGTCGACGACCACTTGACGGAGGCTGGCGACGCGCTCGAGGACGAGAATCTGGTGGATCGGCCAAGGATGGCGGATCGGAGAGGTTGACGGTGGAGGATGCCGAGTTTCAGATGTGGATCTAGTGAGTTTTAAAGGAACGAGTTGACTCAATACGAGTCGACTCAATTCATTTTTTAAATTTAAATATGATTTTTTATTTTTTTTTATTAATTTAAAATAAATTTGGAAAGTCTTGAAACCCAAAAATACACAAAACCAGTTGATAAAAAGGTAAAAAAAAAAAGCTAGAAAAATGGAAAAATAATAATAATAAACTGGAAAAAATGAAAAAAAATACTTCAAATATATTATGTTTTAGCACTCATGTCCCAATTTAGTAATTTTCCATAATCAATTAAAATTTACCAAACACATTTTCCTTGTTTTTTTCTCAAATTGATTATTTATAAAACCAATTTACCAAACACCTATCAACTTATTTGGTAAGTTGATTATTGCTTAAGTTAAACTATAAGTTAATTATTCTATCAACAAAGCAATCTCAAATATAGTTTTAGTCTAACAAAAAAAAAAAACTAATTTCACAATGTCCAAAACTCTACACCGTCATCTTCTCTATTTCTCACTGTCTTCATCCTTCAAGCTTCCTCGCCAATCTTCAATCTTCTTCTCTATCTTCATCATTAACTTCAAACCTCATTGGTATGCAAGCCTCATTTTCGTCTTTGACGTCTCTCACTTGGGAACACTTTGAATGATACAGGAAGTGGATTCGTAGAGTATGCATTGGTTGGGTACCTAATGCATTTCGAGTTCTTTAAGATCTTGTGACTAGGGGTGGGCATGGGTTGGGTTTGACTATACCCAAACCAAACCAAAATAAAATGGGTTTAATTTTTTACAACCCAAACCAAACTATTTATAAAGTAAAATCAAACCAAACAGATAAAAATCACTTTGGCTCGGTTTGGTTTTTACGGTTTAAGAAAATAATTATATTTTTTATTTTTATTTCAATAAATTTAATAATATCAGATTATCAATATAAGTAGTTAAACCAATTATCAATAAAATAAACAATAATACTAAATTTAAGTCAAGTGCAGAACAATAATCGTTTTAAAAAAAAACTCAAGTGTAGAACACAAAACTTATAAAATAAACTAAATTGTTTAAGCTTTTAAATTAATAATATCCACCACCATCCAAGCAACAACTTTGAAGTTTCGAAGTTCACTTCTTGTTGCATTGGGTTAGCTTTAGTGTTTGTTTGTTTTGTCGGATAATTTAATTAATAATATATATATATATATATTAAGCTGATTGATACTGGGCTTATTTGTCGGTTGATATTGACTTGATTCTTGAGGAAATTTTAACTAAACTAGAAGGCATTGATGGCAGGTCGATGCAATTTGTTTCCAGGGAAGCAAATTATGTCGCTCACACGCTGGTAAGAATGGGCCTTTCAATTTCGGATGACGTTGTGTGGATTGAGGATTACCCTCCGTGCGTGGAGAGGTTGATTCACAGCGAAGCTTCAGCTTAATTGTGTCTTCTGAGTTTTGCTTTAAAAAAAAGTAGTTGATAAAACACAACCCAAACCAATTGGGTCGCTCAAAAACAACTCATTCAGTTTATTTTATTTAACGAAATCAAACCAACCCATTTAAATTAGCTTGGTTTAGACGGGTTGATCGGTTTGACAGTTTGGGTGTCCACCCCTACTTGCAATGAATATCACCACCATTAGAAATGGGGAATTAGATACTTATTATTATTATTTTTTAAATGTTTTGGATGAAATGAATAAATATGCAAGGGGGACCTATCCCCATTTGCATTTGAGGATGAATTTCATCTCCTCCCCATTTGGGGACGAATTTTTATATCAAATGGGGATAGGGATGGGGATTTGGGGCCCGTGTAGAAAAATGTTATCCTTATTTAGACTCGAACCATATCAACGCCATGTGCATATGACGATTGTCATAATGAACAAGCTGTGAATACTAAATCAAACAAACAACTTATTCATCAAATAAGGGCATTAGTGCCATTAGGTTGTCACACTTATGGTGTGTTTGCTAGAAAGAAAATTCTCTCATTGTTGGGAATTTTATGGTTTTGCCTGTATGATGAGTTTATAAAACATTTGATATATAATCTATTAAAAATTTAACTAAAACCCTGAATTTGATCAACATGTAAAGTTTGACACATCTATTTATTGTAAATCTAAACAGATACATTTGTACAATATATAATAATTGATTATACAATAGGGTAAATTACACTGAACCCCTTGAGGTTTGGTCAAGTTACACTTAGATGAAAAAGTTTCTTTATTATACACTAACACCTCCAAAACTTAAATTTGACTTTTAAAAGGCCCCTAGTTATATTATTTTATACTTTATTTTTATTTTTTACCTTTTAACCAAAAACTTTATAAACTTTAATAAAAATAAAAAACTAAATAAAAATATTATTCATTAAATAAATAAATAGTTTAAAAAAATTTAATAAACAAATAGTTTAAAAAAATTAAATAAGTAGATAGTTTTAAAAAATTAAATCAATAAATGGTTTTAAAAAATTAAATAAATAAATAGTTTTAAAAAAATTAAGTAAATAAATAATTAAAAAATTAAATAAAAAAGTATTAAAAAATCTAATAAATAAATAGTTTAAAAAATAAATGAAAAAATTAAAAACATTAATTTTTAAGAATATTCATTAATAGGGATAAGATAAGCTCAAAATATCCAAGGAGTGTTGGAAACCTTGAAGCTTCTCTCACCATCATCTTTACCATAAAAGTTTGGATATTTAGAGTTTTTTTTTTGTCCCTATTAATGGATATCCTTAAAAAAAATTTGTTTTTGAATTTTTTTCATTTATTTATTTACATTTAAAAATATTTATTTATTTGTTTAAAACTATTTATTTATTTATTTATTTAAACTATTTATTTATTTTATTTTTTAAAACTATTTATTTATTTAATAAATCATATTTTTATTTTATTTTTTATTTTTATTAAAGTTTATAAAGTTTTTGGTTAAAAGGTAAAAAAAATAAAGTATAAAATAATATAACTAGGGGCATTTTAGGTATTTTAAAAGTCAAATTTAAGTTTTGGGGGTGTTAGTGTATAATAAAGAAACTTTTCCATCTAAATGTAATTTACCTAAACCTCAAGGGGTTCAGTGTAATTTACCCTATACCATTATGAGATTCTATTGGAATAATAAAAATATTAACATGCAGTTGTGGTCGGTAAACATTAAAAATGTAAGATAAAAAATTAGAGAAACATATAAGAATTATGCACTAATGAGTAATGATGATGGTCATTGACCATTCAGATACAAATTCATGAGGCATGACTACAAGCAGTCATCTTAACCACCGGTGTACGCTTTTCCAGCCGCCCAATGCCGAAATTTTATTCACCACATCTTGCCTTGTCCCACATACAACACCATGCCTTACCCAAAATCCTCTGATCAATCTCTGAGTCTTTTTCTTCAACATCCCACTAGATCCCTCCTTTGAAGACGATTTTGTTGTCTCATCATAGAATTTTTTGTCTCTGGACTCTACAAGTTGATTCAGTTTGTTGGAAATAGTATCAATCTCGTAGTTGTCAAGAAGGGAATTGTTATCAGTTGTATTGGGCCTGATGATGATGATGTTTCCAATATGGTATCTTCTTCTTCAATGATTTTCATGGCTTGGAGCTTGTAACGTGAGGGCTTATAATTGGCTACTCTCTGATCAGTTGTTCTTGTGATGACAAATTCACCCTGATCAGGCTTCCTCCCAGACCCAGAACCATGTTGATACCAAGCCCACGCTGCAGCTTTTACTATTGATAATGCATCTGTATTATTAGCTATACCTCCTCTTGGGGTTTTTTTGTCTCCTTGAAAGAGCTGAAAATTTCTTTTAAGTGGCATGACATCAAAAACTTGGATAGATGAGTAGTGAAGAATATGTGGAAATTCCAACTTCCAAGCTAAACAAGGAGAAAGTTGGCATGCAGCACTTTTAATTTACACCGATTACTGTTATAGTCACTCAACATCAACATCAACATCATAAATGTTCCAAGAAAGGTATCGAAACTTATCAAAGGGCTTTTTCTTAGGCTGCGATTTGGCATTTGTCATAATTCATAAAGATATGAGCATTGGGCCACTAGAAAAACTTATTCTTATGTGAGACTTGAGGTCCTACATCTCCAATAGAGAGTGAGAACTATAGTTATATTTGGGTCTCAAATAGTGCTGAGCGTGAAGCTTATATGTATTTTTGCTCTGGTGGTGCTGAGAGTAATATCTGAAAGTGATATTTTTATAACAAATTTAATTATGCCTAATTTATAATAAGTGGTCAATAAATTGTAATTTATAAACTTTAATGTTGATAAAAATAATACCATTGTAAATTTTTCAATGAGAGCTTTAAAATGATAATAATATTTAATATATTTAAATATTTATAAATTATTACCAAGTTTGATAACAATAAACAAGGGTTCAAAAATTAAATGACACTTTTTGGAGGTGACATTTCAATACTGTCACTGCTTTAATAACCTATGTTTAAAAGACACATATTATGATGAACGGACAAAAATACCCCAAATAGTTATTCCACATCAGATTTTTTTTCATTCAGTTTTACAGTGATAAAGTTGTGTAGTAGAGAGAGAAAGTCCCTTTGAAACCCAGACAATCACTCAAACGGTGACGAAGTGGCGCTACGCAGACGCATTCGGGGGTCCAATTTAAAACCCAAATTGGGTTTCGGTTTTGAATCTTCCATTGTTAAAGTTGTTGAGTGTTGGGATTTTCGAGTGGGGAAGAGGATGAACAGTACTACAAAAGGCTCGAAGACTTAAGTAAAAGGCTCAGAGACTAATTTAAAAGTCTCGGACACTTCTTACAAAAGGTTCAGAGCCTTATACAAAAGGCTCGAAGCCTTATTTAAAAGTCTCGGACACTTATTTAAAATGCTCAGGCAATTATCTAAAAATCTCGGAGAGTTATCTAAAAAGCTCGGGTAGTTATCTAAAAGGTTCGGACACTTCTTTAAAAGGCTCGGACACTTTATAGAAAGTCTCGGAGATACAAAAATAATAATAAAAAAATGATTGTTCAAAAGGCTCGGACATTTACTCAAAATGTTCAAATACAACTAACAAAGGCTCGGGCATAAAAAAAAAAGTTTAAAGTTCATACAAAAGGGTCGGACAGTTCATTAAAAAGGTCGGAGACTCATTAAAAATGCTCGGAGATTCAAATTTGACAAAACTAATATTCTTGAAAAAAGCTCGAACAACAATTTAAAAGGCTCGGAATTTTAAAAAACTGAGATAGGAAACCGATAAGATGAGTGATCTTATGTAACTATATGAACCTCGAACTCGTTGGAGAAGAAGATGAACTTGGATTTCAGTTTACAGAGTTTTTCACTTTAAGATAGTTAGAGAGAGGTAGATCTCAAACAACTTCAAAGCGTCTTCTAAAAACTAAAGTCAAACAAATAATTTATAAATGTGTACAGTAAGGGCATTTTTGGAAGTCACTTACTTTGGTGTCTTTTAAACTTAAGTTATTAAAGTGTTGTCTCACGTGCAACACCAACCCAAAAAGGTAACATTTTCCACCAATTCCACCATTAAACAATTTAATTTTTAAATAAGAAACATCATAAAATTTAAATTTCATAGGTTAGAAAATAATGAACATAAACACAAATATAAGGAAAAATTACATGCATAATTGAAAAGCACAAATATAAACGTAAATCACAAATTATTATTTGTCTCTCAAAATAGATTCTAGACGTGCTCCATTAGATCGTGTTTCAGTCTTGCGTGGATTTTATTTTTGTGATAAAAAATTAATTTATTTCAAATTTAAATGTCTGAAAAATTGTAGACCGTTCATCTCTAACGGTCAACAAATCTGATCCGTCCATCTCCAACTGTCAACAAATCCAACTAGGTCTCACACATTCATCTCTTTTAATTACGGTATGGGTCCCACAAAAAAAACAAAAATATAATTATTTTATTCATCCAATACATGTGCCCCAACATATGTGCCCCACCACCTTACACATAGGTCTCGCCATATAACTCTAACTCTCACTTAGGGGTGGGCATGGGTTGGTTTGGGTTGGGTTTGACGATACCCAAACTAAACCATTATTTAAACGGGTTATTTTTTTATAACCCAAACCAAACAAATTATAATGTTAAATCAAACCAAACCAAACCAATAAAAATCGGTTTGGTTCGGTTTGGTTTGGCGGTTTAAGAGAATAATTATTATTTTTATTTGAATAAATATAATAATATCAATACAAATAGTTAAACTCATCATCAAAAATATAAATAAGAATACTAAATTCAACTCTAGTGCGTAACAATAATAGCTAAAAAAACCCTCAAGTGTAAAACACATAAAACTTATTAAAAAAAAAAAACTAAACTGTATTGCTTAATGCGCTTTTGTGCGAAACAATAAAAAAAATTACTTATCCTCAATAAATTTGTTTAGTGCAACAACTTCGAATGAGATGAAATAACTTTAAGAATAAATAGAAGGGGTTAGAAATTAGAACTTGAAACCAGTAACCTTGGATATAAATATAATATAAAATTAGATTAACATTAATTTTTTTATATAATAATTTATATATATATAATGGTTTGAGTTGGGTTATACGGGTTGATAAAACACAACCCACTAACCAACCCAAACCAATCGGGTTACCAAATAATAACCCAATCGGTTTTTTTTCTTTAACAAAACCAAACCACCCTGTTTAAATTGATTTGGTTTGGGCGGGTTGATCGATTTGGCGGTTTGGGTGCCCACCTCTGCTCTCACCTTTACTAAATGTAATTCACTCAAATAACTCTCAACCTATTTTAACTCTCTATTGGAGATGGTTTTGTGACTTAAAAATGAGCATGTAGCTAGACATGACATCGGTTCCGGTTCCGGTTCGGTTCAGGTTTGGAATAGACAGTTCCGGTTCCAAGGGAACCGGAACCAGAACCTCCCTAAGGAAGGTTTCGATTCTGGTTCCGGCGGTTCGGTTCATATATATATATATATATATATATATATTACACATATCACAAATCACCCCAAATCACCATTATCTGATTATCATCTCTCTCAAATCGCCTGCACTACAAAGCTGACTTAGGTTGACTTGATTTGAAATTGTGGACGATCAGAACCAGTCTCTTCAACCAAGCCCTAATCAATCCTTTGATTTTGGGTTTGATGAATGGTTTTGGAAAAAAAAAAAATAGATTGTGTTTATATTGTGTGAAGAAATCTGAAAATTTTTCCAGATATCTTCAAATCAAATCTGGAAAATTTTCCATTTTAATTTTTTTAAAAAAATTATGGTTTGGCTTAGGTTTGGTTTTTTTTTTATATTAATTTCAAACATTAAAATACTAAAATTTTAAGGAATAAAAATAAAATTTGGCATGCATGGGCAAAAGCGTATTACACCATTTATGTTTCGTTTGACCGTTAAAAAAGAAGTCAGCAGGACCCATTTGATATACTTTTCAAAAGTCAGGAAACTTTTGATAAAAAAGTAAACTCGTTTAAAAAATTGATCATTCAAAAAAAGATAAGGACTCAACTGATAATAACCTTAAATGTAACAATAGTCTTAAGTCTTAACCGATAATTGGAAGTACCAAATTGATCTTCACCGGTTGCCAAATGTGACGTGTGAAATGTCCAATTTCCACTTCATTTAATATTTAATTCATTAACAAATAACAATTAGGTACTCTGACATTTGGAGAAAGACACGAATAATGCTGGTTTGTTGAAATGACACAAACCCGATTGAATTCCTTTGTTTTAATTGGTGATCAATCTTATACATTAAGCTTCCGTTCTACGGCTGTTTTTCAATCCGTTTTCGTTTTTATTTTCTAAAAATGATTTTGAAATCACGTTCATTAACTGTTTTTCATTTTATTTTTAAAAAATAAAAAATAAAATGAAAAACAAAACCAATATTAACAGTTAAATATTTAAAAAACACAAAATATTTTTTTCTATTTTTGTTTTTAAAAAAATTAACAATAAATTTTGTTTTTTCTTTTTTCTCTTCGGCGTGCATCATCTAACCTTTTGTTTTTACTTCTTCTTCTCATAATCTTCTATACATTAATCCACACTCATCTTCTCTGCCTCAAAACCAACAGATCTTCTTCTTCAAAAATCTAAAATCCAAGCTAATTTCACTGTGATATACATTAATCCACACTCTTCTTCTCTGCCTCAACCAACGGATCTTCTTCTTTAAGCAAATTTCACCAATAGCAAATGAAAACAAAACGAAAAATCTAAAATCCAAACAAATTTTCACTACGATATACATCATCATCCAAGAAAAACAACTCAAATTCATTTTTGTTTATTTTTTCTTGATTCAATTTCTCACTTTGTCTCAAAAATGGGTATCTCTTTTCCGGAGCCGGCCTTGGGCTGGTGCACCAGGTGCAACCACCCTGGGCCCAGGCCCAATGTTTTTTTAATTAAAAGTTGATTATGTTAGGTCTAAAAAATGTTTTATTAAATTAAAAGATTATGGTGCACCAAGTGTAACCGTCCTGGCTCCAATTTTTTTGTTAAAGCTAATGTATAGTATTGGATTTTGGATATATAAGTTTGTACATGTTGTGAATTGTTATAGTCCATAGAAAAAAGAATAGTAACTCTGAAAAGCTCAATTCTTTTATTTTTAATTATATACATATAATATATTTAAAAAAATTATGACTCTAAAGAGCTCAATTCATTTTTTTTAATTATATGTATAGAATATATTAAAAAAAATCTTAGGGCCAATTTTTGACAACATTCTATTCCTCATTCGATATATTATGGGGCCCATTTTTTCCATTCTTTATATTTTCATCCTGAACCTCAAAAACCTCATGATCAGCCATGCTCTTTTCAAACATTAATCCACACCCCTCTTCTCTGCCTCAAAACTAACAAAATCGGAATACCCAATTCGCACTCTCGCCGTTTTTTGGGAACTTCTGGCATGCCTGATTAGGCAAAGCTTCTAGACTCGAGCCAGTCCCGAGTTTCAAGAACACATGACAACATCATGCGAGGGCTTGGTCGAGGTCAAAAGTATTGAGACCCAGAAACTCGAGAGAGTGAGTGATGTGGAGAGTGTCTTTGTAGACACGAAGGACGGTGTTAGATCGGCGGCGGGATTCGGCTTGAGCCGTGGTTGGCGGTTGTGTAGGTAAAGACAAAAGAGTCAGGGATGGAGGAGAGAGATTGAAGCCTGGATGTGTACCAGTGACGATCTGGAATGGTGTGAATGTGGAGAGGAGATTGAAAACTGTTTTTTTATTGTAATTAAATATTAATTTCATTAAATTAAAAAATTACAAAAGAAAAAATACACCCTCTAATAATAATAATAATAATAATAATAATAATAATAAACTTATTGACTCGGTTTTTATTCAAATTAAAAAATTACAATAAAAAAAATAATAGGAAAATTACAATTTTTGATATACTTCGATTAACCTACCAGACGTGTTTTTTCTGTTTTCATTTTTAAAATCCAGCTTTCATCATATTCTAACGGACGTGTTTTCGGATTTTAAAATTGAAACTAAAAATATTATTTTTATTTTTATTTTCATTTTTCTTTTCGAAAAACAGCAAATGAAAAACGCTTACTGGACGGACCCTAAAATATCTAAATTATCCCTAAATCAGTTGTTTTATTAGTTATTATAATAATTTTAAAAATCTATAAATATATCATAACAATTTAAAAAGACAAAAAATTTAAATTAATAGGCAATGGAGGAGATCATTTGATCATCTCCAATTCCATGTTCGATCTCCTCTAGATCTCTTGTGGACGACATCTATAAAAATGATAGGGTTTATATATATATATATATATATATATATATATATATATATATATATATAGTAAAAATGCCTCATTTTTAAATCAACATGAGTGATGCTCTTGATACTCTATAGATCTATTTATATCCCACTTTTTAAAATTTTAATTTAATTATATAAAATTAAATGTTTTTATTAATTTTTTGGATTTATTTCTAGAATTACAATTTTACTTATTTTTCAAACTTAATACGCCCCATCTCTTTTTCAAAAAAATTAAAATTAAAACACACATCATATCTAATCTCTCTCTATACAGTTTTTGTTACAGTTTTTCACCTCCATTGCAGGACTTATTTTTTCTTCTTATTTTATGGTGAAACCATACTTCTTGGATGCGTTTTTTTTTTTTGTTTCTGTAATTGATTGGATTGTTGGTGGTAGATTGAGAGTGAGGTATTGATCGTCTCTAATGGTTTTTTTTGAACGATTGAGTTAGGGTTTGGTATGGTTTCGTTTCGTCAGAGATTAGGTTTTCTTGGTGCGATTTCGTTGTTTTGGTTGTTGTTGGTGTGTGTGGTGCCATTTTCATCCGGTTGTAGATGCTTGATATCATTCTTATATATTTTTTCAGGATGCTTGATATATTTCTCAAACAATTCTTCCATATTTTTTATATTATTCTCAAACTCTTCCACAATATTTTGTACATGTGTAAAAAGCAAAATTTAGGGTTTAAGCATTAAGGAAAAATATTTCAAGAAAACAAAATTACCGGTGAACCTGGGGTTTTTTTTATAATAATAATTTATTTATTTGAAAATGAAAGTGTAGTTTTATTAGATTTACTTCGTACAAGACTTTTAAAAAAAAATTATGTATCTATAAGTAATTTTGATAAAAAATATACTAAATAATTTAAACAGTAGAGCATAAATAGATCAATAGAGGGCTGACAATAGCACCACTCTTGCAACAATACCCCTTTTATGGGAAAAAAGTTACAAAAATATCCTATTTTTTCCTAAAATACCCTTACATATCACTACACCTTTCCCTTTTCTTTCTTTCTCCTTTTTCTTCTCTCTTTTCTTTTCTTTCACAACTCTCTCTCTCTCTCTCTATTTATATATTTTTATATATATATATATAAGTGGTTCTCTTATAAGAGATCTCTTATTTTAATTTCGGTAAAGACCATGATAAAATCACATCCATTTTTATGAATTTTGATCTGAATTTTTTTGAATATGATATGTTCAATGAAATCTACCTATAAATAAAATTTGATAATTTTGTAAGTACTATAATTATTTATCTCAATTTTGTTACATATCAAGGCATCGGAAAAAATGGGCGAAATATGGAAAAATTCAAGAAAAATAGTTATAGTACTTGAAAAATTCTCAAATTTTATTCATATGTAGATTTCATTGAATACATCATCCACAAAAAAAATTCATATCAAAATTCATAAAAATGGATGTGATTTCATCAAAGTCCTTACCGAAATTAAAATAAGAGATCCCTTATAAGAGAACCACTATATATATATATATATATATATATATATATATATATTAGTTTTCCTATGAGGACTTTTACAATGCACACTTTAAGTACCTTTGATGAAATTGCATGTAATCAAATGTTTTTCGATGAGATTTTTTTTACACATTTGGGTTTGAGAACTATTTTTTCTTATATTTCCCTATTTTTAAATGTTTTATCTTCAAAAAAATTGGAAAAAATTAGTTCTTGCACCCGAATTTTTTTTAATTTTTTCCATAAATGTATTTCAATATTTTCACCATCCATACAAAAAATCAAATCAAAATTCAATATATTCCATACAATTTCATCAAAGGTGTTTAAAGTATGCACTGTAAAAAATCCTCATTGGAGAATTACTCTATATAAATATATATCATATGTATATATATATATATATATATATATATATACAGTCATTTTCTTCTCAGTGTGCACTGGACCATTGATTATAACGAAATTTTGACAAGTGCATACACTTTGAGTCAAAATATGCAAATCTAATGATCCACATCTAACGCACTAATGAAGTTATATCAGTACGTACTGACTTGAAATTTTCTTTTTATAAAAATATATATATTGTGTTCTATTCTCTCTTCTTGATGGTTCTACCGAATTCCACTTGATGAACTTTGGTTGTACCGAATTTTTTTTAATTTTTTTCCACAAATGTATTTCAATATTTTCACTATCCATACAAAAAATCAAATCAAGATTCAATATATTCCATATAATTTCACCAAAGGTGTTTAAAGTGTGCACCGTAAAAAATCCTCATTGGAGAATTACTCTACATAAATATATATCATATATATATATATACAGTCATTTTCTTCTTAGTGTATACTGATATAACTTATATCAGTGCGTTTCATGTGGACCATTGATTATAGAGAAGTTTTGACAAGTGCATACACTTTGAGTCAAAGTATATAAATCTAATGATCCACATCTAACGCACTAATAAAGTTATATCAGTACGTATTGACTTGAAAATTTCTTTATATATATATATATATATATATATATATATATATATATTGTGTTCTATTCTCTCTTCTTGATGGTTCTACCGAATTCCACTTGATGAACTTTGGTTGTATCGTTTACCATTATCTTATAATCTTGGGCTTGGGTCAACTAACTACTTTGTTGGGCTTAGGCCTTATTCATATAAAAAGAAAAATTTAGCCCAAATTCATAATAATTAGTGCAAAGTATTTAAGAATGTTTTAGTCCATTCCCAGGATATTACATTTTAATCTCAGCATACAAGTAATTTAGGCTTTGTTTGGTAAGAGGGAAAGATGGAGGGAGAGAGATGGTAGGAGGGAGAGGGATGGGAGGAGAGCTCCAATCCTTTGTTTGGTTGGAGAGAAAAGAGATGGAGAGGAGAAGTGGAGGGAGCTCTCCTCCCTTTGGGCCAACCAAAACCAATCCCTCCAATTATGGAGGATGAGAGAAGGGAGGAAAAATTAGAGGGAAATTACAATAATACCTTTCAATTTTTTATTAACCTCCAATTTATTAAAGGGCAATATAGTAATTTTATAAATTATATACCAATCCATCCATTCAACCATCTTTTCAATACCAAACTACACGAAAGATTTATATTATCCTCTCCATCCTTCCTACTCTCTCTCCCCCTTAATCCATCCATCCCTCCGACTATCTCTCATTCCTACCAAACATAGCCTTAGTGATTACTTGTGATGTGATTTAAGAGCAAATTTGAGAGAGTTTGTTCGAGAGTTCGTTTGAGAGTTCGTAAGGCTATATAGTTTTTCTTTTTGTTTGATTGAAATCAAGTCTCCGTTGAATGTTCATTCATTCATACAATAGCATCTATATCGTTCTCTCTTGCGTTGAAAGTTTGTGTTTTGAAAGGGTTCGAGATACAAGAAAATTCTTACAGAGTTCGTAGAGGCATTCGTCAAGAATCAAAGGATTGAGTTTGCTAGTAAAAAGGCATAGGGGTAGACGGAGAGAGAAGTGATCGGATACATCATCTTGAAATGTAACTATCTATCAACTAATAAAACTTGCAATTAAAGTGACGAAAGAATTTATTATGTGGTTTTTTACCCGTTGTACGTGTTTAAGTTTAAGTTTATTATCTCGCGAAAAAAGTGGTATAACTATTCGCCGCCTTTAGGTTTATCTTTGTATTAAAATGACAACTTTTAAATTTAATGTCTTTCATATTTAATTGAATAGGGGGCTGCAGTTGCTTCATTTTAACAACCGCAATCACAAGTCCCAAGTGGCAGTGCATTGAGGGATATACTGATATGCCAACGATTTTAGCTTCCTTTTTTTTTTTTTTGATAAATAGAACAGCATTACACACCAGGAAAAACAGAAGGGCTGGAATCCAGCTAGAGACACTCCCTAAAAGAGGAGAAGGCAATTGATGCTAAGTTTTGTGCCAAGGAGTTCCTTGATTTTGGGGTGGCTAGAGACTTACAATTACCAACATCAACTAACAAGGCCTTAATGTCATTGACAATACAGAAAGCATCCCCTGGTAAGGGGAGAGGACAGTTTAGCGTGGCAGCAGCACTAGAAGAAGAAAGCTCAGCCAAAGATATAGGAAAGTTATCATCCCTTCGGCATGGGAGCTGCCATAAGGGATGATAAAGGAAAAGTG
Source organism: Dipteronia sinensis (assembly GCA_033220585.1). NCBI lineage: Eukaryota > Viridiplantae > Streptophyta > Magnoliopsida > Sapindales > Sapindaceae > Dipteronia > Dipteronia sinensis. The sequence goes on from CM065642.1 coordinate 27,035,560, forward strand.
CTTGCGGCCCGTTCAAACCTGGCTGTTGGCTCATTCCCAGCCGAGGTTAGCCATCTAATCGCTCTGCGAGAGGGTCTTTTGCTTGCCAACGATTTTAGTAGCTTTTCTTAAGGTGAGTGTTGCCACCCAAAAAGTAATCTTCACACCCATTACTAAAATAACCACATACAAAATAACTTAAAACGAGAAGAATAATATTATTTTCTACACTCATCATTATATAATGAATTAACAGAAACCATAATTCTCAAATTCATCACTAATTCAATTAAATGTACAATTAATTATCAGAATCCATAATATTTTTTGTATAGTGATTAGACTTAGCAATTAGTTGGATCGAATACGTATCAAATTATAAATGGACGATTCAAATTTTACTCAACCCAAACCCACCCATTTACTTATTGAGTTTGAAATTGAAAACTCAAACCCATTCACTATTTCAAGGGTAACTCGCAACCTATCCATTTAGCATTTTATCTTTTATTATTTTTTTTTTAATAATTTGATTTGTTAAAGAAGAAGAACAAAATGTAAAAATAAGATAATTAATACAAAAATTACTATATATATATATATATATATATGAATACCAAATATAAACAATAAACAATTAAACCTGCATATTATATTGTAATTATAATTCATGTCTAAAATTAGACTAAACCGGAAATAAATGTATAACAAAATCATCTTGTGAAAAATTTTAACTAAAAATTGTTCAAATTAAAATATTTTTTTAAATTAATGGATCGTTTTAAGAGGTAAACCCAAACCCGAACTATTATTTTTTGGATTTTAATAACTCAACCCATTAATGATCTGATCCAATAGAGTTAAAATCATCAACTTTTTTGTGAGTTAGTTTGGATCGAATTAGGGCCAGTTTGGTATTACTGTAACTTTTATAATAATCACTATTAGTTGTGCTGAAGGAATAATCAGATGTGAAGTTAACCAGTATATGTTTGGTTAAGAGTCCAAAAATTAAATGACACTTTTTGGATGTGGCTTTTTAACACTGTCACTGTTTTAATAACTTATGTTTAAAAGGCACATGTTATGGCGAACGGACGAAAACACCACCATAAGTTGTTCCACATCAGATTTCTTTCATTCAGGTTACAGTGACAGAGTTGTGAAGTAGAGAGAGAATGTCCTGTTGAAACCCAGACAATCACTAGAACGGCGACGGGGTGGCTCTACGCTAACGTACTCGGGGGTCAAGACTTTGTGTTTGTATGTCCGAGACTTTGTGTTATACAAAGTCTCAGAAAGCTTATACGACATCTCGGAACAAAGTCTTGAAACCCTATTCAAAAGTCTCGGAAAGCTTATACAAAGTCTCGGGACCCTATTCAAAAGTCTTGGAACAAAGACTCAAAAGTCTTGGAACAAAGACTCAAAAAGCTTATACAAAGTCTCTGAACAAAATCTCGGAACAAAGTCTCAGGACACTATTCAAATGTCTCGGAAAGCTTATACAAAGTCTCGGGACATGTTACAAAAGACTCGGGGATCCGATTCAAAAGTCTTGTAACAAAGTCTCGGAAAGTTTATACAAAGTATCGGAACAAAGTAAAATCATTGAATTGCAAATCCACTCGAGAGGCAACAGGCATCATTATATTTGGCATAGAGTTTCGTTGATTCTAATTTTAAATTGCAATTGCTTAGTATTTGCATTTTTCGTAGTTGCATTAACACTATTCGTTGGTTTCCTATCTTTGTTTCCACTTTGCCTCTCATTATGTGAATTTTGATATTTAAACAATGAGAGGCAAAGTGGAAACCGAGATAGGAAACTGATAAGATGAGTGATCTTATGTAACTATATAAATGTCGAACTCGTTGGAGAAGAAGATGAACTTGGATTTCAGTTTACATAGTTTTTCACTTTAAGATAGTTAGAAAGAGAAGCAGATCTCAGATAACTTCAAAATATCTTCTAAAAGTTAGGCCCTATTTTGATTTTTCAACTTAACACTGAATGGCACTTAATGTGTTCCATTCAGTTAATTTGTTTGATTTTTTAAGTGTTAAAATCACTTAATGAACCATTAAAACCATTTGTTTTGAAAAGTGAAAATTTGTCACTTTTCACTTAACACTAATCTAATTTAATTTGATGCAAAATTTTACTTCTAAAACTATCCTTACTATTTTAATCTATTTCCAATTTTGTCTTCTGTTAAAGCCCTAATCGTTTTAATACTTTTTCTTTTCTTTTCACCGTAAAGAACTTTAGCATCAGAAAACCTAGCTGCTTCCTAGCATCACAAACAACTGGAGACTGTTTTCCTAGCATATTCCGGTAAGGTCTCTTTCCTTCTTTTTCCATAATTTGATAATTTGTTTTATTAAATATTATGTTCATTTTCAATGTAATTCAACAAATGGAATAATGTATGAAATATGATTAATAACTAAATAAATTTATTTTAGAATTAATTTACATTTTAGAGTTGTCCTTAATATATTAAAATGTAAATATATATCAAATAATAGTTATAAGGGCATAGATGTAAAAACATTTATTTTCAGATATTTATAACTTAGAAAAACAAACAACTTATCACTTATATTCAGTTTTCAGTGAAAAAAAATAAACATGTTTTTCAGTTTTCAGTTTTCAGTCACTATTCAGTGTTCAGCAACATTCAGCATTGTTCAGTCTTCAAACAAAAAATCAAACGAGGCCTTAAAGTCAAACAAATAATTTTAAAATATGTACAGTAAGGACATTTTTTGAAGTCACTTATTTTGGTGCTTTTAAACTTAAGTTATTAAAGTGGTATCTCACGTGCAACACCAACTCAAAAAAGTGTTAAAACCCCATATTTCCTCGTTTGGTTAATTGTATTTTTTTAAATGCTGTATAGCTCAAAAGTAGTATACATATGTTGGTAATTTTATTGTAAAAGTGCTGAGATTAGTTACATTGACTAAAATATACATGATTTTAGGACCCTATTTCATTTTTTTTTCATTAATCACACCTATTAAATCAATATTTAAGTAGAATATTTAAATTAGAAAAAAAAATTCATAAGAACAATAAAAATATTTTTTAAAGATTTATAAATCAAATCAATATTTAAATAGAATATTTAATTTTGAGATGAAATAAGGTATATAAATGATTTTAACTTTATTTCATAAGGATAATAATGATGTTTTAAAAGATTCATTAAATGCTGAAATAGATTATTCCATAATCACTTTCAAAAAGTAACTCCTATCTATTTCTCAAAATCACTGTCAAAATTTGTGAGATTATCAATTAATCAATTTTGGAAGTTTTACCAGACATTATTTTATGGTAAAATTATAAAATAATCTGATTTTAACTTTTTAAAAGCAATATCAAACTGGCTCTTAGTGTCCGTTTGGAAGAGTTTTTCTACTGGTTAAAAAAGTTTTTTTAATTAAAAATACTCTTTTTATATTTTTGTGTGTCGTTTGGTTGTCATCCAGTAGAGTTTTTGAATGATTAAAAAAATTGTTTTAAGTCTATTTGGAGAATTTCAAAATTTAGGTGTTTTTTTTAATAATACTAAAATGTCTAATATAACCTATCATTTAAAATAGTTTTTAAATATTTTAGTAATCATACCATTTAAAAGAGTTTTTTCTAATTGACAACCAAACGACCAACAACTTTCTATTAAAAGTTCTACTTGTAAAAGATCTAATCCTAAAAGATTTATTTGAAGAAACTCTTTCAAATGGAGCATAGTAAGTTGGTTGTTATTTTTGCCACATCTAATAGTAATAAAATATTGTTTGAAAAATTCCAGAACTAGCAAAATAGAAAATTGGAATCAATTACGAAGAAGAAATAGAAAAGTACACCCAACTAAGTATCCTTTCAAAAACTATGAATGCAAATAATAATTATGCATATACACATATAATGAAAAGAATGCAAGAGAGACTTTGTTGTGTAAAAAGAATATTGAAAAAAAAAATCAAATAAAGAGAATGATGAAGAAGAATATAGAGATAGAGAACAAATGAAACAAAAACAAATCTTTAATTGTTGATGATACTATGATAGGGTAGAAAAAAGTGTCAATATAGTTTTATTGCATTTAGGTTTGTTTTGTGCTATTTTTGAGATTTTAAAATGTATAAAAGGTAAAATTTAACTAAATTATACTGATACTAGGTTCAATAACTAAATAGGTGTATGGAATATGAAGAAGATTTTTTGGTGGCAAACCGGCAATAGGCCACCATTTTATTATAAAGATTATATATAATTCTATTGTTTATTGGCCTCAAATCTTTTCTTTTTCAGATTTTTTTTTATATTTTAATTCAGTTTTTTATTCTTTGCTATTAATTTGATTTAAGATTTAATATTAGCTGGTTTTCAAAAAATATGGATTGATATGACCATACTAAAAAAAGTCATGATCAGTCATGATCATAAAGGATGCACCCTGCAGCGAAGGGCATCTCACATATATATATATAAATATATATATATATATAAACATCAGTGTACTGGACATTTTTAAAAAATTTATATATAATCAAAACTTTTTTGATGTAATCACATTAATTCATATATAATGATATACAACTCCCATGAAACAATATTAAAATCTAAATTTTATTTTGTTGTGATCACATATAACTTTCATACGATAACATTATATATAAACGATTACATATTGTTCATATACGATCACTTGTAACAATATTCTGATGCATTATACATCGGTGTTTTATAAATTATACCATATATATATATTTATAGATAAATTTTCATGTCAGTACGTACTGATATAACTTCATCAGTGCATTGAATGTTGACCATTAGATTTACATACTTTGACTCAAAGTGTATGCACTTATCAAAATTTCTCCATAATCACATTTGGTCGCCATTGATTCCGTTTAAAACACATTTATTTTTATTGATGTGTCCATTTTTTTTTCTTTTTTTTCCTTACCAAAAATAGATGAAAAATTAATGTCAATTTTGAATACTTGCTGAGTCAACCAAAAAAATAGTTGTGCAACAGACCGTCTGACGGTCATATTAACAATGTTAATATTATTATTTTTTGTCATATCAGTGTGATGTTGAATATGCATAGCTGCATTGAAGATACATTTTTTTAATAAACCGTCTAGTTATCCTATGTGGCATATCTTTTTTTTTTTTTTTCACAAATCACTCTTGCATTAGAGATCCTTTTAGTAGGGATGGGCGTAGGGGGCCAATGGGGTCGGGGAGGGTCCCTCACCCCTACCCCCATTCCTCAACCCTTCCCCCACCACATCCCCTAAAATCCATTTGGGGGGACCAGGGGCGGGGGCATTTTGGGGGGAGGTTCCCCCACCCCCACCCCCACCCCCACCCCACCCCTAACCACATTTCTCTCATTTATTTTCAATTCTCAAACCGAAAATCGGAATTTGAAATTTAGAATCCGGTCATTCCAATCTCTAGTTTGACCCTATTAAAATATTTAATCAAAAAATCAAAAAAATCATTCTAAAATATATAATTAGTTTAATGAAATCCAAATCCAAATACTTCTAATAGGGTATTACACAACAAATCAAATTTAAACTTTACATCTTCGATCAATACTCATGTACTAAGTACTAACTAGCTAGTAACTCAGGTTAATATAATAATATATTAGTTTTTTTTTAATTGTTAAAACTTTAGATATAAATAAAAATAAAAATAATTATATATACACACACATTTTGGGAGAAATGGGAGAAATGAGGGAATGAGTTTGGGGGAGGGTCCCCCCACTACCTTCCCGGTTTATAAAATGAGGGTCAGATTTACCTCCGCCCCTACCCTAAAACCCTATTAGGGCTCGTGGGGGATGGGGTCCCATGGGGAAACGTCTATCCCTAGTTTTTAGTCAACTTTAACGGTTTCAAAGGTAATTTTATCTTTAAATCAATAACATGTCATGTGTCAAAACCAAATAATAGAATTTCTTAAAAATATTTATATAATATCAAAAAAAAAAAAAGTAAACCTCTACCGTCTAAATCTTTGATGTATGATGGTGATTTATTTATTTAAAAAAAATATTAATTTATATAAAAAAAATTGGTAGATGGATTTTCATCATCTATCTCAAATATGGATGGTGATGATCAAACCACGAAAAAAAAAAAAAATTGTAAAAAGAAAAAACGAAAAAATAATTGAAAAAAAAAAAAAACAATGAGGTGGTGGTTTGGATCTCAATCTCAAATCATCAACAAAACCATCGTCAACATAGAAACCATCATAAAATCATCATCAACACCATCAAAATACCTAAACCATCTCAAATCATCATCAAAACCATCATCTAATCATCATGAACACCACCACCAGCCTCTCATAAATGGAGAACCAGATGGATCTGCATCTGAGATTGTTCTGGATCTCAGGGAGACCTTGCGATTGGTCTCCATCGTCGGCCTCTCTTCAAGGAGATCCACCTGGTCTCTTATCCTCTACTGGTCTTATCGTCTAGATCTCGTAGTTCGTTTTCTCGGCAGCCAAACAGAACATTGTCGTCGTTGCTTGATTCTAGTTTTGTTTTTTTATTTTCGATTCATGATCTGTTGCAACAAAAAGGATTTGTAGTGATAATATTTAGATTTCTTATTGTGCCCAAACAGGTTTGTTTACTCTAGAGCGTAGTTTGTTTAATTGTAGGGTTTATGTGTTGGATTCGGTATCTGAATTTAGGATCGCACATATGAATGGATGGAGGATGGAGTTGGGGGTGCATTCCATCAGATTGATATTTTTTCTAGATATTTTTTTTTTTGGTTTTATTGAAAAATATGGTCCATAAGGATTATTGGATGAGGTTTGATGTTGTATTTTTGGAATTGATTTGTGGTTTTTTGTTGATTTGATTTGTTGTTTTTGTTTGTGGAATTTAATTGATGACTGTGAATTTGGAATTCTTGTGTTTGTTTGTTTGATCGGATCTCCACCCCCTTTTCTCTTTTTCTTTTTTTTTTTCTTTTCGTTTTTTTTCTTCTAGTTTTTCTTTAATTCTTAATTTTTATACACCATTGTATTGCAATTTAATGGCCAAAAACTGCCCACTAACATTGCCGGTAACATCATCTTAGCAAACCACATATATATATATATATATATATATAATATTATCGCATATAAGTTATATGTGATCACGACAAAACAAGATTTAGAGGTCGTTTGTTTTTTTTTTTGTCTGAATACTGAACAGTTCTGAATTTTTCTGAAGAAGGGTTGAAATTTGAAACTGAAGGATTGAAATTTGAAACTGAATGACATATTTGTTTGTTTGTTTGTTTGTTTTTCACATCTGAATGTACTTTCAATATATTTATATTTAAAAAAATAAAATTATTTACAAATAAGTACGTTTATACTCATGTTAATTAAAAGAAGTAATTTAACATGCATATTCTTCTGTAAACAAAGTTCAATTTAACAAAACAAAAAATTCATTAATAATATAATTTTACATGTTCTGTAAATAAAGTTTAAGTTCAATTTATTATTAAAAAGAAGTTCAAGTTATTTGGTATGATGTCTATGTTTCTGATGTATATAGTTGGGGAAACCTTTTTTTTCATGGATCATATGTACCGGTAACCAAATAAAAAATGTAATTGATTTTTTTTTTAAATAGGTTTTTGAATTATATAGACCTGTCACTATGAAAAGTGAATAAGGTTTTTTTTTTCTTTCTAAAAGCTGTTTAAAATAAGAAATATGTTAAAAGAAAGATCTTTACACCATATCAAATTTGGATAAATTTGAAATTATATCTTCTTTAGGAAGATAAACTTGGAAGAGAATATTTTATTTGTAATTTAGTAATTTGAAATTAAGTTAAAAGTCAGGATTTCTTACTTTATTTTGTAAGTTGTTTTTTGATACTTTTAAGTTGTTTACCCACTTAAAAAAACAAATTAAACAACTTAATGACTTCAATTCAGACCTATTAAGTTTTAAGTGAAAAAATAAACGACCCATTAATTTTTTTATGTGGTCGCACATGAGTTGTACGTGTCACATATGAACTGATGCAATCACATTAAAAAAGTCATGATCACATATAAATTTTTAAAGGTGCATGGTACACTAGTATTTTATAGATCAACATTATATATTGTGGTTCTCTCATAAGAGATCCTTTATTTTAACATAAAATAATCTTTATGAAATCCATTGATTTGAATAAATTTTGATATGTATTCTTTTCTTTTTTTGTGGATAATTATTTCAATGAAATCTAATTGTAAACCAAATTTGAAAAATTTTCAAGCACTACAACTATTTTTTTCCGACTTTGCTAAATAAGAAGCATTAGAAAAAAAAGGACGAAAAATAGTTGTAGTACTTGAAAATTTTTCAAATTTTGTTTGCAAATAGATTTCATTGAACTTATCGATCATAAAAGAAAAATCAAATCAAAATTCATTCAAATCAATGGATTTCGTGGAGATCCTTACTTTATGTCAAAATAAGGTATTTGTCACGAGATAACCACTTTATATATATATATATATATGTATAGGTGTATGTATATGTATATGTATATGTATATGTATATGTTAACTTTTGAACTTCTATGTATAAATTGATGGGAAAAGTGCCCTAAGTACAAATGTTGGTAATCTTTTTGTTGAATTAATAAATAGATTTACATTTTATTGTATATTTGTGTGCATTTAATATTATTTATATAGTATTAATAACATAAAATTCCATAATTATTAAATGTAATATTAAACAAAATATATAAGTTGTTATATATATGAGGATTATGTTTAAATATAATAATATGAATTGTCCGTAATTAATAATTAAAGTTGGGATCTTTAATTAATTAAAACTACTAGTAAGGTTCATTCCCATTAAGAATGGAACAGTCTTATATGAACTGTTGATATGGTGACCTTAGAATGAAGGTACTTTGTATATTAAGATTATACAGGACGTGGATATGATAAATTGGAATCATTAATAATCTCTATTTTAAACAAAGTATTCTCATTTATCAAATCAGATGGTCATATATGGAACGATTTTAATCATGAGTATTTAATAGACTCCTATTTATAGAATTGTGTCTTTTGACTTACTCGGTATAGTTTGTTCATAATGTCAAACATAAATTTTGTATCTTGGAGACATAATGATATATTTAGCAGGGAATGATAATATACATAATGAAATCAATTCCTTCTTAAATGAAGTTAGACAAATAGTTCTTTTGAGTAAATGATTTTGGTCGTGAACAATAGAGCGCTCAATTTATGATAAGATCATAAATAATTTTTCATTAGAGAATTACCGGAACTCAAGGATAAAGATGTAATTGAGAAGTCAACGGATTTGAACCTAGCTCATATTACGAACTGTTAATAAATGATTGATCTATATGTAATGATTATATCAGTGGACTGTTCGATTTCTATTCGAGTAATTAATTCTATAATGACAAGAGTGCAGTTCCAGTTTTTAATAGAATAATTCTGGAATTAATAAATCAGATATTTAATTAAATAGTTTAATTAATTATTAAAGATTTATTGGAGCTTGCAATTATAGGTCCATGTGTCCCCATGTCATCTCCATAACATAACATAGTATTAAATATTAAGGTATAATAAGGTTTACTGATTAATTTGGAATTAGTCATCTATACATAAAGCAATTTATGTATTGTTTAATTAATTGTGAAATAATTAAATATTAACTGTTTTATTTAATAAGTTATGAATTAATTAAATCTTATTTAAATATTTAAATGGATGACACGGTGAGGTGGGACCACACTGTAATTTTTGAAAACTGAACAGTGACAGTCATTGTGCGATTTCGAAAATAACAGTTTAAATTTATATGTTAATTATTTAATAAGTTATTTGAATAATTAGATTACTTCAAATAAAATAATTATTTAATAATTGGATTATGTTATAAATAATATGAATAATATATAAAGAATTATGTAGAACAATAAAAAGATCAGATGAAACACATAAAGAATAATGATGAAGAGAAAAGAGAGAAAATAATTAACACAATAACACAAACCCTTTATATGACCTTTTGTTGATTTTTTGTATTGATATTTTTGTGATCATTCTTTACAAAGAAAGTTAAACATATATATAGACAAATGAGTGGCTTGTGGGGGAATCCATAGTAGTGGCTTGTGGGGCAATCCACATGAGTGGCTTGGTGGGGAAGCCATAAAATTACAACACTTCCCCTTGGATTTCCCACCACTTGTATCTTAATTTTGCTAGGAAAACTCCAGTGGGATAAAAACCTTAGCAAAACAATATATACAATGATCTTCTAGATCAAGTGATATTGGACATGTTTAGAACTGCCTCATTAAAACCTTTCTGGTAAAACCCAGTGGGACAAAATCCGGTAAAGGAAAAAGAGTACAGTATGTACATTCAAATTTTCGCTCCCCCTGAACAAAACTTCAATATCAATCCTGTAATTTACAGAGTCGACGCATGCTAATCTCATATACTAGTTTCTCAAAGGTTGATGTAGGCAATGTTTTCGTAAACAAAACTGCAAAATTATCTGTAGACCGTATTTGTTTAACATCAATTTGTCGGCTCTGTTGAAGTTCATGGGTATAGAAGAATTTAGGAGAAATATGCTTGGTTCTATCTCCTTTGATATATCCCCATTTAACTTGAGCAATACAAGCCGCATTATCTTCAAATATCGGTGTCGTCATTTCTTTAGATAATGAAAATCCACATGTATTTTGAATATGATAAATAACTGACCTTAGACAAATACATTCTCGACTTGCTTCATGAAGTGCAAGGATCTCTGAATGATTAGAGGATGTAGCCGCAAGAGTTTTCTTTGTGGAGCGCCATGAGATTGATGTGCCATTATAGGTAAAAACATATCCCGTTTGTGAACGAGCTTTATGGGGATCAGATAGATACCTGTCATCAGCATAACCAACTAAACCTAAAAAGTTGTTAGATTTTGAATAATATAATCGTAAATATTTCGTTCAACGAAGATAATGAAAAAGATGTTTAATCCCATTCTAATGTCTTCGAGTTGGTGCTGAACTGAATATAACAAGCAAATTTACTGAAAATGCTATATTTGGTCTAGTACATTGAGCCAGATATAATAAAGCACCAATTGCATTAAGATATGGTACTTTAGGACCAAATATCTTTTCACCATCTTCAGGTGGCCGGAATGGATCTTTTTTAGGATCAAGATTTCTAACAATCATAGGGGTACTTAATGGATGATCATTGTCCATATTAAATCTTTTCAAAATCTTTTCAATATATGCTGATTGATGGAAAAGTATTCTGTCTGATTTATGCTCAATCTCCAGGCCGAGACAATATTTTGTCTTTCCCAGGTCTTTCATTTTAAATTCTCTTTTTAAATATTCGGCAGTTTTCAGGAGCTCTCCGAGAGTTTCAATTAAATTCATATCATCAACATAAACTGCTATAATAGCAAATCCAGATTCTGATTTCTTTATAAAGACACATGGGCATATATGATTATTAATATATCTCTCTTTAATCAAATATTCACTGAGGTGGTTGTACCACATGCGCCCAGATTGCTTTAATCCATACAATGACCTTTGTAATTTAATCGAATATAAATTGCGAGGTCCCGAGCTGTATGCTTCTGGCATTCTAAATCCTTTAGGGATTTTCATATAAAATCTGAATCGAGTGAGCCATATAGATAGGCAGTTACTACGTCCATAAGGCCCATTTCATGTCTCTCTGAGACAACCAAACTTATCAGAAATCTAAACGTAATTGTATCCATCACTGGTGAATACGTCTCATCAAAATCAATACCAGGTCGTTGTGAGAAGCCATGTGCTACGAGTCGTGCCTTATATGGCACCACCTCGTTTTTCTTATTACGTTTCCTTATAAAAACTCATTTGTATCCAACAAGTTTGATGTCTTCAGGCGTCTGGACTATTGCTCCAAATACTTTACGCTTGGTTAATGAAGTCAATTCTGTTTGAATTGCTTCTTTCCATTTAGGCCAATCAGACCTTTGCCTACAATCGTCGAGGTTATGAGGCTCATAATCATCATTTAAAATTTCTATAACCACTGTGTATGAAAATATATCATCAATGATTGTTTCTTCACGATTCCACATTTCTCCTGTATAATTTATAGAAATTTCCTCATTTCTATGTTCTTGTATCTCTTCAGAGATTCCTTACCCTGCGGGGATTTCTTGTGTCCTTTCAGGGACATCTAACTCTTGTGGAGTTGATTTAGAGAAAGTGGATTAATTTACAATTTCAGGAGTATGATCCTGATATTTTGTTTTCTTCCTCCGGGGAACAGTATCTTTCGAACCAAGTGGCCTACCACGCCTCCAGCGTACAGTAGATGATTCTTTTGCTATTATTTGCTTATATCGTTCTTTTGGAACAATCACCTGTGCCGGTACATTAACAGCTGAGATGTATGATCTTGTTACCCTAGTAGCATCTGTAAATGCATCTGGTAACTGATTTGCTATTGTTTGAAGGTGAACTATCTTTCGTACTTCATTCTCACATTGAGATGTGTATGGGTCAAGATGAATTAGACTAGGGACTTTCCAAGAAAATTCACGCTTCTCTTCAGGAGAAGTTTTTCCTTTCCCTAATGATGGGAAAGTTTTCTCATCGAAATGACAATCTGCAAATCCTGCAGTAAAAAGATCACCAGTTAAAGGTTCCAGATACCTAATAATTGATGGTGAATCTAGACCAACATATATTCCCAAACGCCGTTGAGGTCCCATTTTAGTTCTATGTGTAAGTGCAATAGGGACATATACTGCACAACCAAAAGTACGCAGATGAAAAATATCTGGTTGATGGCCAAATACAAGTTGCACTGGAGAATATTGATGATAAGAAGTGGGACAAAGACGAATGAATGCAATAGCATGTCCCCAAACAGAAATTGGTAATTGTGTTCGTAATAATAAAGTTCTTGCAATTATATGGAGACGTTTGATAAGTGACTCTTCTAATCCATTCTGAGTATGAATGTGTGGAACTGGATGTTCAACATCAATCCCAACTGAGCTGCAATATTCATCAAATGTCTTGGAAGTAAATTCACCCGCATTATCAAGACGTATTGATATAATCGGATGATCGGGAAAATGTGCCAGAAGCCTGATAATATGTGCGAGTAACCTTGCAAAAGCAACACTGCGTGTTGATAATAAGCAAACGTGTGACCATATGACGGATGCATAAACTAGGACCATAAAATAGCAGAATGGTCCACTTGGTGGATGAATAGGTCCACATATGTCCCATTGAATTCTTTGTAGGAAAGACGGGGATTCAAACCCAACCTTAGAATGAGATGGTTTTATTACTAGTTTCCCTTGTGAACATGCAGTACATAAATTTTCATGGGATAAAAGAATCTTCTGGTTCTTTAATGGATGTCCATGAGAATTTTCAATGATTTTACGCATTATTGTAGATCCCGGGTTGTTGGACTCTAGAGTTACAGATTGCGCAGCGGAAGGTTTTAAAAATTTTTAATGCAATCATTAAACTAACCCATTTGTACAGTAATAATCAAATACAATAATAAAGTGAAGGAATTTATTTTTCATACCTACGTAGGAGGCTCCTTCACTTTGATACGAACTGCTCCTGATTTGAATCACGTGATCTTCCTCGCTATCTCCCGGAACTGGTAACAGCGTGTGGGCGCGACACGATATTCAGGACCTGTATGGAGGAAGAAGAGAAGAACACACACACAAATAGAAGTGCAGAACTTGTTGTTCTCACCACACCCAATTTTTTTCTTTTATGTTTGCTGTGTGTTTTTTCTGTGTGACGATCACACTTGTTTCTTTTCTTTTCAATTTTTCTTTTGCTATGTCAGTCTCTCATTCATTCGGTTCTCTTATTTATTCAATTAAATATATATCTCATATATATTCAAAAAATAAACAAACCAAAATCTTATATTTGATTTTTAAAAATTTTATAAAGATATCTCATATCTTTTTTTTTAAATAATTTAATATTTATTTTTGAATTCAAACATTTCAAATTCAAATTCAAATATTTAATTTAATAAAATAAAATAATCATATTATCTTATTTTATTCAAAATCAAATATCAACTAACACCCTCCATTTAGTGATTAACAACATAATTAAATAATCTTATTATTTAACTTATTTAATCACCAATATTCATTAATTAAATAATCTCATTATTCAATTAACTCCCGAATTAAATATGTGTCACTTTCGTAACACAATTAATTGGACAATCCAATTAATTAATCGTGACCCTTGTTACCTAAATCGATCGGGCTAGCAAGAGGACCTAATGGACCCACAGTATTTTGAGCTCCAATAATCCTTAGAAATTATTAACTAAACTCTTTAATTAATATTTCATGATTATTAACTTCGGTGTTATTCCACTAAAATCCCGAAGCTGCACTCTCTCAACTGTAGACGTTTTTACACAAACCAATAACTCTCGGTATCCATCGATATAGCTATTACATATGGTATAATCCTCCGCAAGTAGTTCATAATTAGAGTTGGGTCATAATGTCCGTTATAGCCCTCTAATCATATCTTTCCATTAAGTACCATTGATTTTCTAATGAACAATAAATCCTACATTCCTTACGGAATTAAGAGAGCGCTCATATTGTTCAAGCCCCGAATCAACCCTTAAGGGAACTACCATCTACTTCTCACAAGAAGGAGTGGATTCCACTATTGTGTACAAACCTTCCGAGCCACAAGCCAAACCACGATCCCAACATACGGAGTATATTGATCGGGAATGCAACTCCGACCTCACCCATGGTATATCAAAGACCACGATCTAACCTGAAGGAGTCGATAAGACACTCAGGATTAAGATCACCCACATATAGCCATCATTAGTTGATATATATGAATCTCATCGTTAAACAGATCTTAGTGAGAGATTCATATAGATCATGGCCCAGTTCTATATGATCACATCATACAAGGTGCCTCCATTCTCATATCTACATATGAATGATCCAGGATAGGATCACCGTACACTACGAAATGGACCGCAGCTGTAGATTAACCACAAATAAAGTACCCAGCTTTATTTGCTATCTACGGACTCTTTAAATTGCTCGTTTCAAACTGAATCCATCTATATATGACACTCATATACTCAGTTCGAAATTACATCCGGCAATTTTGGATGTTAAGTGCACATGTTATATAAAGTATGACACAAAATGAATGAATATACTACTTCTTTTATTTATGTTCAAATTCTATTTACATATTACAAGCTTTAGGGCAAAAACCCCAACAATCTCCCACTTGCACTAAAGCATGTGAGTCATGTCTCGTAACCCTAGACCTTCTAGGTAACCTTCAAACACTTTAGCCGGTACGGTCTTCGTAAATGGATCAACATGATTGTCTTGTGAGGCTATCTTGGTGACGATCACATCTCTTCTCTACACTATCTCTCTAATGAGATGATACTTTCTCTCTATATGCTTCCCTCTCTTGTGGCTTCTTGGTTCTTTGGAATTAGCCACAGCACCACTGTTATCACAATAAAGTGTGATGGGCTTATCCAGATCTGAAACAACTTCCAGATCACTCAAGAACTTACGGAGCCAAACAGCCTCTTTAGCAGCTTCACAAGCAGCTACATATTCGGCTTCCATGGTGGAGTCAGCAATGCAAGATTGCTTTATACTTCTCCACACAATGGCTCCACCACCTAGGGTGAATACTGATCCAGACGTGAATTTTCTAGAATCCCTGTCTGACTGAAAATCAGAATCTGTGTATCCTAACGAGATCAAATCCTGTCCGAAATACACTAGCATATAGTTTCTCGTTCTCCGAAGATACTTGAGAATAGTCTTGACAGCAACCCAATGATCTAATCCTGGGTTGGACTGGTACCTGCTGACTACTCCCACTGCATAGCAGATGTCCGGTCTCGTGCATAACATAGCATACATGAGACTACCTACTGCTGATGCATATGGCACACGTCTCATATCCTCAACTTCTTGAGGTGTCTTAGGAAACTGTTCCTTAGACAAGTGAACCCCATGTCTAGAAGGTAAATTACCTTTCTTGGAGTTCTGCATTGAAAATCGCATAAGAATCTTGTCGATATATGATGCCTGAGACAATGCTATGAGTTTGTTCTTACGATCCCTTATAAGTTGGATCCCTAGAACATAACTTGCCTCTCCCAAATCTTTCATTTGGAATTGGCTAGCTAGCCAGCCCTTTACATCAGACAACACTCATATATCATTCCCAATGAGTAGGATGTCATCTACGTATAGGACCAAGAAAACTACTTTCTTGCCAATGATGCGCTTGTAGACACAAGGCTCATCAACGTTTTGCTCGAAGCCATAGGTTTTGATCACATCATCAAACCTTATGTTCCAAGATCTAGATGCTTGCTTAAGTCCATAAATGGACCTTTGCAACTTGCAAACCTTTTGCTCTTGATCTGGAGACACAAATCCCTCTGGTTGCATCATGTATATGCTTTCATCAAGATTGCCATTCAAGAATGCAGTCTTGACGTCCATTTGCCAAATTTCATAATCTAAATAGGCAGCAATGGATAAGAGAATCCGAATAGACTTAAACATGGCTACTGGCGAGAACGTCTCTTCATAATCGACCCCCTCTTTCTGGGTATAACCCTTGACCACTAGCCTTGCCTTGAAGGTCTCTACCTTCCCGTCTACTCCTCTCTTCCTCTTGTAGATCCACTTACATCCTATGGGTTTTACCCCATTCGGTAAGTCTACAAGTTCCCAGACTGAGTTAGAGTACATAGACTCCATCTCGAGATTCATGGCTTTAAGCCATTCCTCTTTATCAGGATCTTCCATTGCATTCATAAATGTCAATGGATCATCCACACTATCAGCAGAGACAAGATCTTGTCTCTCACTTACACCCAAATAACGTTCAGGCTGTCTCACAACCCTCTCACTACGTCTAGGTGGTAGTGTATCCTGACTAGGAATTATCTGACTTTCAGATGTTAATGGATTAACAACTCTAGTTGACTGAGTACTGGTCTCACCAGGCTCCAACTCATTTAATACAATTTTAGAACGAGGTTTATGATCACTTATATAGTTATCCTCAAGAAACGTTGCATTTGTCGATACAAATACTTTGTTATCTTCAGGACTATAGAAGTATCCATCTCTGGTCTCCTTGGAGTATCCTACAAACAAGCAGACCACAAACTTGGGATCTAGCTTTCCAGTTCTGTTCTTCAGCACGTGTGCTGGACACCCCCATATGCGAAAATGTCGTAAACTACCTTTATGACCATTTCACAACTCTAGGGGAGTTTCAGGAACAGATTTGGATGGCACTACATTTAAAATGTATGCCGCTGTTTGTAACGCATATCCCCAAAAGGAATTTGGTAATGATGAGAAACTAATCATAGATCTCACCATTTCCATTAGGGTTCTATTTCTCCTCTCCGCGATACCATTCTGCTGAGGTGTACCAAGAGCTGTGAGTTGGGACACTATCCCATACTCGACCATAAAGTCTTCAAACTCTTGGTCAAGGTACTCACCTCCACGATCTGATCGTAGAGACTTGATAGTCTTTCCTAACTGGTTCTCAACTTCAGCTCGGAATTCTTTGAACTTTTCAAATGTTTCCGACTTTCGTTGCATTAGGTAGACATATCCGTATCTCGAGTAGTCATCTATAAAGGTGACATAATACTCATAACCACCCCTTGCTTTAACATTCATTGGTCCACAGACGTCTGAATGTATAAGCTCTAGTGGTTGTTTAGCTCTAAGCCCTTTACCAGTAAAAGGTCTCTTAGTCATCTTACCTTCCAGACAAGATTCACAGAAAGGTAAGGTGCCAACCTTTAACTCATTTAAAGATCCGCTTTTAACTAGTCTGTTTATCCGGTCAAGGTTAATATGTCCAAGCCTTAGATGCCAGAGATACGTTTCGTTTTCTGGAGAAATCTTATATCGTTTAGTTTTTGGTTTTTCAACCTTAAACATTTCGGTGTTAAGCAGTGTAGTATGTATTAACGGTTTTAACACATACAAATTGTTTTCATTAATTCCTGAACAAATATTCAGACCATTCTTTCCAATAATAACAAACTTATTATTAAAAGAAACAGAATACAATTGTTCGAACAACTTAGAAACGGAAATCAAATTCCGTGTAAATCCAGGAATATAAAAAACATTGTTCAATAATAAAAAACTATTATTATTACAAAATTGCAATCTTATTGCTCCCACTGCTTTGGCCGACACGACATCCCCCGACCCTACACACATGAAGAAGGCTCCCTCCTCTAGCTGTGTCCAAGAATCAGTCCACTGCAAAGAAGAACAAACATGGTTAGTGGCCCCCGAATCAACAATCCAAGGTGAAGAATCATCTTTCACTAAACAAGATTCAAGAACAAGTAAATCATATTTACCTTTCTTCTTCTTCTTGGCTACCTCCTCCAGGTACTGAGGACAGTTCCTCTTCAAGTGCCCGACCTTGTTACAATGGAAACATTTTCCTTTGTCTTGGTCGGTGGAGGTGCCATTCTTTTTGCTTTGGGCCTTCTTGGGTTTGGGCTTACCCTTCGCCTTTCCAGCAGACCTCTTCCTCTTCTTATTATTGGAGGAAGATGGTTCGGCAACATTTGCCTCACCGGTCTTACTTTTGCTGTCCTTGGTTATGGACTCAAAAGTAGCGAGCTCATTGAGCTCATTGAGCAACTGTGTGAGACTAAACCTTAACTTGTTCATCCCGTAGTTGTTCTTAAACTAATCGAAACTCTTCGGAAGAGTCGTCAGTATGATGCTCACTTGACTGGGTTCGTCAATGGCCCCGCCATTGACTTCTGCCGTGTTGAAGTAGGACATCATGCTCAGGACATGTTCCCGAACTGATGTACCTTCCTTCATGCGAGCGAGCATAGCGGAACGAACAGCTTCGTGTCGCTTTTGCTCGGAGGGCTGCCCGAACATAGCTTACAATGACTCCATAATTTCGAATGCTGTAGTCATTGCTTCGTGCTTTGTGACAAGCACGTCTGTCATAGAAGCTAACAGATATGTTCGGGCCTTCTCATTAGATGAGACCCATCGCTGGTATGCCTCACGAATAGTTCGTGTGGCATTGGCAGTAGGCACCGGAGGACATTCCTCCGTAAGCACAAACTTGAGGTCTTTGGTGACCAGTATTGCATTAATGTTAAGTTTCCATTTTGTGTAGTTATCACCAGTTAATTTATCTTTTGCAAGTATTTGTAATAGTGCAGATGACATGGCTGAAAAAACATAAATTAAAGATTCATTCAATCATACATTCTAAACATGTGCTAATGTTCAGCATAAAATTAAACATGATGCATGAAAATGTTTAATGAACAAGAACAACCCTAAAAACAATGTTTCTATGCCACGACAATCCAACATACCACAAGCAAGTGCCGCCTTAGGGTCGGTCAAACTCTTGCATGTTGGATCGAGACCTTCTCAGTCAAAGGATATACCAGAATAACTCTTATGCCAATATCATTCAACCATCGTTTATTAGGTCAGGTTTTTAATTAACCAATTTAATTAAAACCTTGTGAGTGTAACCCATCATTTCAGATCTCAAGAGCTTAACTCGAGAATTGTCGCCTTAGGGTCGGTCAATCCCGAAATCCCCTCCTAAATCCTATCTGTTAGGAAGTCAACCTTGGTATTGATTCTTATGGAAACCTCCTTAGGGAGGACGAAAACAAAGCCGTCACGAGGCCCCACTCGAATCTCACGGTGTTGAACTAATGATTGAGACCGCGGGATATAATGTCATATATCCCTCTCCCACTCACTATTTTATATTAAGGGTTTTCTATTAATATTAATGCACCTAGATAAAACTAGATTAAACGGCTAATTTTAATCTAAGCGTCAAGTGCATTAATCACAAATTATTAGAATCTTATTCCAATAGTTAATAAACTAAATTGATTTTTAACACTTAAAAAATTTAGTTCATTAGTGATAATTCAAATCTATGTAAACTGTTTACTAAGACTAGAATTATTATTAAATGTGTATTTACCAAGTTTTAACTATTAAAACTAAACACATTATTAGGTCCAATTATTATTAGGAGCTTAATCAAATTAATCCTAATAAATATTTTAAGGACCCTACTAATCTAAATATTTAAAATCTTTAATAAAAAGATTAGTAATTAATGAGATTTACCAAGTTTTTACTCCTAAAAACTAATCCCATTAAAAATAGCTAATTATGTGAATAACCCATTTTAATCAAATTAAAAAAAATTAAACACATAATATAAATGGCTATAATGCATGTATGATATATCAACATATATATATATATATATATATATATATATATGTTTAGGCACAACTAATTTAAATGACATGTATATGCATGACAATGCTTAATCATCAAAAAATTAAAACATACATGAGTTGACCGAGTGTTGTGGATTATTTAACCTAAAAATTGGAATCTAATTACAAAAAATATTTCCAAGGCATCCCTTGGTCTTCTTGTAATTTTCAAGACTTCCAATCTCTTCAGGTCATGTGCGCTGGTAGCATGCGCGGGTAGGCATCGCTGGAAAATATGCGCTGGTCTGCATGCTGCTCGCTGGTTGGTGCGCGCTGAAAGGCTTGCGCAGGTAGGGATGCGCACGTCATGCGCTCGCTGGTGGCAGGCATCACATGGGATGTGCTGGTCTGCAGGTGCACGCTGGTAGGCTGCGTTGGTCGCGCGCTGGGGCTGCGCTGGACGCGCGCTGTTGTGCGCTGGTAGGCGCTGCGTGGGAAGGCAGTGCGCTGGAGGCACTGGTGGCATGCTCTGCTGCATGCATGCTCGCAGTCTTCGTTGAGCGACCATGTCCTGTTGCAATTACAATTATTTTTTTTAATAATTACAACAGTAAAAATAAAAAAATAAAAAAATAAAAAAAAATTATACAATCCAGAAACACTCTAAATCCACAACACCATAAAAAATTACTATCAACCATGTTTTTAAATTAAACAATTTAATTAAAAACATCATACACTCATAAAAAAAAAATATGTGCCTACACATTCATACATATCAAGAGTAATCGAATTCGATTTTACTGTACAAAAATTGGCTCTGATACCAATTGTTGGACCCTAGGGTTACAGATTGTACAGCGGAAGGTTTTAAAATTTTTTAATGCAATTATTAAACTAACCCATTTGTACAGTAATAATCAAATACAATAATAAAGTGAATGAATTTATTTTTCATACCTACGTAGGAGGCTCCTTCACTTTGATACGAACTGCTCCTGATTTGAATCACGTGATCTTCCTCGCTATCTCCCGGAACTGGTAACAGCGTGTGGGCGCGTCACGATATTCAGGACCTGTATAGAGGAAGAAAAGAAGAACACACACACAAATAGAAGTGCAGAACTTGTTGTTCTCACCACACCCAGTTTTTTTCTTTTATGTTTGCTTTGTGTTTTTTCTGTGTGACGATGTGTGTTTTTTCTGTGTGACGATCACACTTGTTTCTTTTCTTTTCAATTTTTCTTTTGCTATGTCAGTCTCTCATTCATTCGGTTCTCTTATTTATTCAATTAAATATATATCTCATATATATTCAAAAAATAAACAAACCAAAATCTTATATTTGATTTTTAAAAATTTTATAAAGATATCTCATATCTTTTTTTTTTAAATAATTTAATATTTATTTTTGAATTCAAACATTTTAAATTCAAATTCAAATATTTAATTTAATAAAATAAAATAATCATATTATCTTATTTTATTCAAAATCAAATATCAACTAACACCCTCCATTTAGTGATTAACAACATAATTAAATAATCTTATTATTTAACTTATTTAATCACCAATATTCATTAATTAAATAATCTCATTATTCAATTAACTCCCGAATTAAATACGTGTCACTTTTGTAACACAATTAATTGGACAATCCAATTAATTAATCGTGACCCTTGTTACCTAAATCGATCGGGCTAGCAAGGGGACCTAATGGACCCACAGTATTTTGAGCTCCAATAATCCTTAGAAATTATTAACTAAACTCTTTAATTAATATTTCATGATTATTAACTTCAGTGTTATTCCACTAAAAACCCGAAGCTGCACTCTCTCAATTGTAGACGTTTTTACACAAACCAATAACTCTCGGTGTCCATCGATATACCTATTACATATGATATAATCCTCCACAAGTAGTTCATAATTAGAGCTGGGTCATAATGTCCGTTATAGCCCTCCAATCATATCTTTCCATTAAGTACCATTGATTCTCTAATGAACAATAAATCCTACATTCCTTACGGAATTAGGAGAGCGCTCATATTGTTCAAGCCCCTAATCAACCCTTAAGGGAACTACCATCTACTTCTCACAAGAAGGAGTGGATTCCACTATTGTGTACAAACTTTCCCAGCCACAAGCCAAACCGCGATCCCAACATACGGAGTATATTGATCGGGAATGCAACTCCGACCTCACCCATGGTATATCAAAGACCACGATCTAACCTGAAGGAGTCGATAAGACACTCAAGATTAAGATCACCCACATATAGCCATCATTAGTTGATATATATGAATCTCATCGTTAAACAGATCTTAATGAGAGATTCATATAGATCATGGCCCAGTCCTATATGATCACATCATACAAGTTGCCTCCATTCTCATATCTACATATGAATGATCCAGGATAGGATCACCATACACTACGAAATGGACCGCAGCTGTAAATTAACCACAAATAAAGTACCCAGCTTTATTTGCTATCTACGGACTCTTTAAATTGCTCGTTTCAAACTGAATCCATCTATATATGACACTCATATACTCAGTTCGAAATTACATCCGGCAATTTTGGATGTTAAGTGCACATGTTATATAAAGTATGACACAAAATGAATGAATATACTACTTCTTTTATTTATGTTCAAATTCTATTTACATATTACAAGCTTTAGGGCAAAAACCCTAACACAGGTGACCTAGACGGTCATGCCAGAGCATAAATATTTTTGGATCTAAGAACTTCTGGTTCATAACTGCATAAACTTTTACACCTCTTATAAGAGTGTAATATAATCCAGATGATAAAACACACAGATTTTCCATAATGAGTTTCTGGCCTTAATTATGAGAAGTAATGTACAGATACTCAATATTCTTATCATTTATAGTTTCTAGGTGATATCTATTACACCGTATATCTTTGAAACTGAGCAGATTTCTTCTGGATCTGCTTGAATATAAAGCATCATTTATACATATTTAAGTATTATTTGGTAACAGTATCATGGCTCTACCGGAGCCTTCTATCAGATCTGCTGGACCTGATATTGTATTAACGTTTGCTTTCAGTAGGGTTAAATTCAGAAAGTATTTCTGATTCCGCAGAATCGTATGTGTCGTCGCACTATCGGCTAGACATATATCTCCTATATTTTTCTTTTTAATGTCACCCAACTTATCGTTTAAAGACATATTTCTGATTACAACAACAAAAACAACAAAACAAAAACAAAAATAAATAAAGTACATGTCAGATAGAGTAATAAAAAAAGGCATATATGTACATAAGGAATATTTATATAAATATTTCACATGATAACAAAAAAATTACAAGCAGTACTTAATTGGTATGGAAATTTCCATCACCAATTGAAATGGTCACTTTATCTGGTCTGGCCTTATAAACATTCCACTTCTGGGGAGTGTTTTGATTATAATCACCCAGACAAAAATAACCATACGATCTTTCACGACCCCGACCACTGTTAGGACCACGACCACGGTATGAACTGCGACCGCGACTACGACCGCGAGTATGTCCTCCATTAGTGTTGGCATTCACTTCTGGAAATGTTGTAGAGCCGGTCGGGCGTGATTTATGATTTTTAATTAAAAGCTCGTTATTTTTCTCAGCAACCAAGAGACATGAGATTAACTCTGAATATTTTGAGAACCGACGTTCTCGATATTGCTGTTGTAATATCATATTCGAGGTATGAAAAGTTGCAAATGTTTTTTCCAACATATCGTTTTCCATTACATCCTTACCACACAATTGCAGCTGTGTAGTGATTTTAAATAAAGCAGAATTATACTCAGAGATTGATCTATATTCTTGAAAATGTTGCCATTGATATCTAGCATTTGGCAATACAACATCAGGTTGGTTATTAAATCGATCCTTTAGCTCTCGCCATAGAACTTCTGGTTCTGTGACTGTTAGGTATTGAGACTTTTGATCCTTATTCAGATGGCAACGGATAATAATCATGGCAATAGATTTCTCCTTTTCTTTTGCCTGGGTTCCATTGTTAATGGTGTAATACATGCCTACTGATTTTAGAAGTAACCCAGCAACAATAACCCAGGACATGTAGTTATCCCCAGATACCTCAAGTGCAGCAAACTTCAGATTTGCAAGTTTTGGCATTTTTACAGATCTTGGTTATTCTTCTGAAAAACACAAGTAGAATTAGAACTTCTGGTCTGATAAAAAATCGAGGAATTTCATTTTCAGATATATATAAAGAAGTATTTGTAAATCCAGAAACTTTAGGTTCTAGTAATGATAAATTCAGAAACTTCAGGTTCCGGTGATGATAAATAAATCCAAAACTTCAGGTTTTGGTTGGGTGACCAAATTGTTTAAATAAAAATTGCGTAAAAGTAAATAAAATGTGAGAAAGTAAATTGCATAAAAAATAAAATACGAGAAAGTAAATAGCGTAAAAGTAAATAAAATGCGAGAAATTAAATCTAGAACTGCAGGTTCTGGTATAAATAAAAATTTAGAATCTTCAGGTTCTAGTAATAATAAATTCAGAAGCTTCAGGTTCTGGTAATAAATTTAGGAACTTCAGGTTCTAGTAGTAATAAATTCAGAAACTTCAGATTCTGAGAATAACAGCATCGTGCTGATAACGTGTTATAAATAATATAATAATATATGAAGAATTATGAAGAACAATAAAAAGAACAGATGAAACACATGAAGAATAAAGATGAAGAGAAAGAGAGAAAATAATTAACACAATAACACAAACCCTTTATATGACCTTTTGTATTGATATTTTTGTGATCATTATTTACAAAGAAAGTTAAACATATATATATAGGCAAATGAGTGGCTTGTGGGGGAGCCATAATAATGGCTTGTGGGACAATTCACATGAGTGGCTTAGTGGGGAAGCCATAAAATTACAACAAAATATTATATATTTAAATTTTGAATTTAAATTGAACAGATAAAAATAAGAATCACAAGGATGTTTACATGTGTTGGCTGAATTTTCCGGTGGATAAAATCCACTGGCAATTTTGAAATTTATCTATTATTATGTTAATTAAATAATTGTGATTTAATTATTTTGATAATGATTTTTGAAATTACTATTTTAAATATTTAAATAAATTGGGGTTTATTTTAATATTTAATTAGTATTATAATCCAATTAAGTTTATGTCACAAAAGGGCTATGAGTACTCATGTATAGAAGACAGAAAGAGACAAGCATGATTCTTTTTTTTAAGTTCCAACCTCCGGAGAAAATTGTGAGAAAGTCTTTCAATATTTTTCTTGTTGTCTCATGTGTTGAGTACACAACAAGAACAGAAATTCGAGAGTCGATTTTTTCATGTTCAATACCGAGACGTCAACCCGTCAATCAGTGGTAGACCTAGAAATTTTAATCAGATGAAGCACTTGAACAAAATATTAATTATATAATAAAATATTGAAAAATAAAGGTAATAGTAAAATGAGTTTTTTTTTTTTAACTAAACTGACTTTTTTTGTAAAGAAAAATTGATGATATAATGAAGTTTAGATAAAATAAAACAAACAGAACACTTACTAAAGATAAACTAAATAATCATACATTTAAAAAGAAATAAAAACAAGAAACATGATATTAAAAAAATAATAACAAGAAA
The DNA here is from genome assembly GCA_033220585.1 of Dipteronia sinensis. Taxonomy (NCBI): domain Eukaryota; kingdom Viridiplantae; phylum Streptophyta; class Magnoliopsida; order Sapindales; family Sapindaceae; genus Dipteronia; species Dipteronia sinensis. The sequence goes on from CM065642.1 coordinate 27,061,656, forward strand.
AAAAAACATAAACAATTAAAAATTACGATATTTATTCTTAAGATAAAATTGAATTAAAGAAAAAAGATATATATTTTACTTGAAAAATGCAAATGGTAGGAGTAGAACCCTAACGATCACAATATATACAAAAGAAGAACACACTTCCAACTGTGCTATGGGTTAACACTTGATATTGAATGCTATTATATATATATATATATATATATACACACACACACACATATATATATATATATATATATATTAAAACAAAATCAATTTTTTTAAAAAGAAATTGAGGTAGGGCACGAGTCCCCTTGCCGTCAGTTCTTTATTGTTGGAGATTCGATGTAGAAGAACTTGATTCGAGGGAATCACGAAGATTCTACAAGTGTAACGATTTCGTTCTTACTTCTTTTTGAATCAACTATTAGAAACCATATGATTACAACGGTTCAGTAAAACGATTTTGCTTTTAGAAAAAATTTATTCGGGCCCACCATTCTACTACTCCTTTGTTTTTAAAACCATCATAAACATATTAACTTTTGATATGGCCGTGATCTCCACCGGGTTTTGTTTTTGATAAAAACTTCTTTTAAATATATATATATATATATATATATATATATATATATATATATATATCTGATCTCTAGCCATCCATCAAATTTAAATGAAAATTTTATAAATTTTCTTTTAATTTAGTTTTAATTCACAATTGGGTGGCCACTAGAGTAATTTTCCCTACATATGGCCATTTCCATCACACTCTTCGCCTGTCATTTTAACCGAATTTCCCATCTAATTATCCCTTTTATTTTTAAAACTCATCATTAACTTATTTGAACCATTAAATTGAAATCTAATGAATCTCTAAATCAAGCAATATAAATAAAAAGTTGAATTAGAATCAAAAGAAAAGGATTTATTTGAATGTAAGTTGCTCAGCTCTAATATGGGAAATCTAACTACTAAACTATGAAACTAATTAGAGGAATTAAAAATTTCCCACACAAATTAAAGAAAAATAACATAACAAGACATGGCAAAAACACACACATGCAATCCCGCATTGTAAAATTGCAGTTCCCCCCTCATCTATTTATTCTTGCTAAACCTGCCATGACCAGTAGATCGATCGATCATTCAATCAATCGCTCTTCTTCTTTTATTTCTCTCAATATATAAAAAATTGAAAAATTGAAGTTGAATGAAGTAGATATATAGAGATAGCTGATGTAGGTGTGGCCACTATCTAAGAGCTTCTCAACAAGAAATACTTGTCAATGTGCACTCTTGAAAGATGAAGTGTAGGCGAGGCACATATTGATGTTGAGGATAGGCTTTCAAACACACCAACTCCTTCAAAATCATTTTCTTCCTCAAAAATGGTGGTCAACATGTTCGTCAATGGCCGCTTTGCCACCGAAACAAATTGAGGAGGAGCAACTTCTGTCGAAATTCTCGCAGCGTCAAACTTGGCCATTTCAAATTGATTGATTATTATGAGGATGCTTTTGAGAGAAATGTATAACAAGAGAATTGATGAATATTAGAATCCAGTGATTAGTCATGTATTTATAAATTATAAGCGTGTGTCTGCGGAGACTAGTGTTAAATGCTGGGCTGCAACGTTCTTACAATGGTCGGTTTGGAATTGCATGCCATGTGGCCTCTCAGCTTCAGTCACTATCACTTTTGCACAAGCATATGCTTTTTATCGAGTTTCGATGACTACCACGTTTGTTTGCACATACGTAAAAGGAAACCAATTGATATATATATATATATATATATATATATATATATATATATATATATATAAAGCATAAACCGTTTGATAAATTAAACGACTATTTTGGAAATTATATTGCTACTCTTCCAAATAATCAAAAACACTCCTTGTACACTTTTATAAACTAAATTTGAGCTAATTTTATTTGTATTTGAAGTTAAATGCATCAAATAGTCTCAATGCACCTCCACAGCTTCACCCTTGGTAATGCTACCCATTAATAATACCGTAATTTTCTTGTAGTTAAACTATGTGTATCTCCTTTTTCATATTTGTGGTCTCTCTTTCCATATCTGTGGTACGTAAAAAGTTCAAATCCTACTTTAGTACTTTACTCATTTACGGTAAGGGTGTTGAGACAGTTAGGGTTTCAAATTCAAACTCATTAGAATTCAAGAAGTATTTTAATTTGTAATTGGGTAGTATTAAAAATTAAAAATAAAAATTGTTAAAAAAAATTTATAAAAAAGAAAACAGAATTGTCTTTTTCCTAAGAAAAAAAAGCCGCCTGTAAGGCTAAGGTTAGTCTTACCTTCTAAGTTCCCTTTTCTGCAAGCAGAGTGAATAGCATACAAGATACAACAACGCCAACTTTTCAGTATTAATTGCATGAAGACGATGTGTCCTTGGCAAAGGCAAAGGCTAAAATCTTGATTTCAATGATTTTCTTTAGTTTAATTGATAATAGAGATTTCAATTTCTGTACGATGTATTTGTTATGACTTTTGGAATGATTAAAAATGCTTTTTTAATATTAGAAGTTATTTTGAAGTTGTTTTTAGTTGTTTGGTAAAACTCAAAACAATTTTTTTAATATATAAATTATCTCGATTACTATTTATAAAAACTATTTTATATCTATTAAGAGAAGCCCAAAATTCAGGCTTTCCTAAAAAGCTTTTTTTGAGTTTTTTTTTAAACATATGAATTATCTCAACTACCGTTTATAAATTTTAGATATTCCACCATACAACTCTTTCATTATAAATACATTGTCAATACTTTTTTTTTATAATTTATACAACCAAAAACTCTTTTTAAAAATAAATTATAGACACATTTTTTGTAATTTATACGACCAAAAACTTTATTTGTTAAAAGCTCTATTCAATACAAATTTTATTAGTAAAAGATCTATTCTAGACTCTCACTTGAAAAGTCATACTAAACACATTTATATTCTATATCACAACTCAATTTCATTCGAGGCAAATTGCACAAATATCCCCCCGAGTTTTGGTAATATTGCACTCACTTAGTCACTTTAGGCCATAGTTACACAAACCTTCTCGGAACTTTCAAAATTGTTGCATCAGCATCCCTTCAATCCTTCATCATGTTTTTATTTTTGAAATTAATCCCCTCATCATGTTAGTGTTGCACCGGTATCGTCTGGGGTGCGTTTGGTACACGGGACGGGACAGAACAGGACGGGACAACTTTTTATTGTTCCACGTTTGGCGAGCCATTAGCTTGGGACGGGACGGGACAAGGTGGGACAAAAACCATGAAAAATTGTCCCACCTCAGACCCTCGGCCAGACTTGTCCCATGCATGGGACAAGTCTGGAAAAGATACGTTTGCCCTCAAAACTTCAAAATATTACAAAAATACTAACTATAAAACAAAACCCATAACATTCTTTTCTTGTCTCTCTCACGCTTCTCTTTTTTTTCTCTCTTTTTTCTCTCTTCTTTGGCCGCCAGCGAGGAGCAATCGACCTCTCTCTCCTCTCTCTCTCTCCGTTCGACCTCTTGCGATTTTGGATTTGGGGTTGAAAGAGAAGAAGAAGATTAGTCAAGAGTTGGGGTTGGATCTGCTCAAACTGGTTCTTGTTGTTTGTGGGGTTTTTTTTTGTGTGCTTGGATTAGTGGAGATGGATGGTAGAGAAGTTGTTGATGATGATTGAAGAAGAAAATTGAGATCTAAGTTTTTCTTTAACTGATGATGAAGATTGTTTTGTGTTTCATCAATAATGGAGATTTGTCTCTCAAATATTTAAGCTTAAAATCTGCAAAAAAAAATTCTTTAAATGATGATGATGCTTGAAGAAGAAGTTGGGATTGATGTTGCTGCCGATTGATGACGAAGGTGATGAAATCCAAAGATTGTTTTATCATTAATTTTCTCTTTTGTTTTAAAAACAAGTGAAGAAAAATTTCATTTTTGTTGATCTGGGAACGTTCCCAGATCTGCTTATTTTAATTTTTGTGAAGAAACACATGTGAAGCATCTCAGATCTGCTTATTTTAATTTTTGTGAAGAAAACATGTGAATTATTTTTATATAAATTCTAATTTTGAGGATTTTTAATTTTTGTTTTTTTTTAATTCACAATATTTTTATTTTTATTAAATATGATATATAAATATATTTATTTAATAAAATCAAATAAAAAAGACAATATGGGCATTTTGGTCATTTGAACCTCTTGTCCCGTCTTGTCCCAGTCATACCAAACATATAACATTACAATTAGTTGTTTTGTTCCAGACATCATAAACACAATATGGAACAGCTGTCCCGTCCCGTCCCGTCCCGTTCTGTCCCGTCCTGTCCTGTCCCATTCCGATACCAAATGCACCCCTAATGGTCAAGGGCAAAGATAGAAAGAGTTTAAAATATCCCTTATTTTAAGATTTTAAAAAGAGGTTTTTGTCATAACACGTGTCTTTTACCACGTGTGTATAATGCACAAATATCTCCCTCCCCACCGCCTCTCTCCCTATCCTATTGCCTATATATATATATTTGATTCATTTGTAAAAGTCTCTGATCAGACCACAAAATATCATTGCAAAATATCATACAATAAGTCAATAAAAACATAAGAAAAGGTTTCTCTCATATCTCTCGTTCCTCTCTTTATATTCTATACCTCATTTTAATGTCTTTGATCTTCACATGTTCTTCATCTTCTTCTATTGTTCTTCATATACATATTTATTATATCTAATTATTTATAACAGTTTTCTCTTTACAACCTAATTTTTTCTTTTTACACTCATTTTCTAAAGACACTAGATTTTAAAATTAAAAATTAAAAAAATAATTATAAAGACATTTTTTTTCCTTCAAAATTATCTGTTTTATCTTTTGACACTCCATTTAAAAAAATAATTAATTAAATCAACCAAAAAATTATAAGATAAAATCAAGATATTTTTTGAATAAAAACAATTTATAATTTGGGATTGTATCTAAGACCCTAAAATGCAATAATTTCAATCATCCAATTCTTTTATATATATATATATATATATATATATATAAACTCAATCATCTCATCCTAATACAAAGAAATCAAACAATTAATCAAATTCTTAACTTATTGAATATAAAAAGATGAATCAATCATCCTCCATCCTATTCAATATACATAAACTTCTAATAATAATATTTCGATTTAGGACCTGGATTCTCCAGAGAACCTTTTACCTCAGAAATTATGTTTAAAGTAGTGGATGATAACCAATATATGAATTTTTTTAAGAATAAAATTCTCTACGCTAAGAAGTAACCTGTGTAATTTTATTTTATTTTTGAATTCTTTGCACCATCAAATTAAAATTTTAGTGTAGAATAATTAAAGCTTAAAATCACACTAACTTATAAACCAACGTGTTTGATATATTTTCCATTAAAAAATTAACTTCATGCAAACTCAAAATAGAAAGAAGGATTACTTTCAAAAAAAAGAAAAGGATGTTTCAAAAATATATATATAAAGAAAGAAAGAAACAGAAAACAATGTTGAAATGTACCTCTCTATCATTCATGATTTTCTTCTTGTTGCATATCATTCTTCGTCACTTCTCAATCAAGAAAAACACAAAAATGGAAAGAAAAAAAACGTTGTTTTCTATTACAAAAAACTAATTTTGATTGTCTTTAGAAATTTTTTTATCATGTTTAGTAATTTTAATTCATGTTAAAATTGTTATTTGTTAGTAATAATAAAAATAAAAATAGAGTATAAACAGATATTTTGTGGATTGTTAACAGTATCACTCTTTTAAAAATTAAAAAAGAGAAAAATAACATAAAGAAACATCTCTACCGGTGATGGAGTCTCCTTCACGGTGAAGAGCATATCTTTTCCAACTAGGGGCGATCGCCTTGCTGTGCCATTATCTTTGCCAGTTAGAGAAGATCATGACAAATTTCCTTTATTTAGAAGAGATTTATTCTTCACCATTGGTGGATTTGTTTTTTTTGAGCTTCTCCTCACAATCCAATTTACTTTTTACGTTTCTTTTCTAAATACATTTCATTCTAAAAATTTTAACTAAAAAAAAAAATTTGTAAAGGCACTTCTTTTTCTTCCAAAATTATATATTTCATCCTTTAGCGCTTCTATTATGATGAGATTTCATTAAAAAAAAAAACTAAATTTCTAAAGATAATCTATTTTATTTAAATATTATCTATTATTATTTTTGAATTTTATTTTTAATTCAATTTTTTATTTTATTTTAACATATATGCAAACCCAAAATAACAAAAAAACTAGTAATTTGAATTTGATCTCTTTGGTCCACAGAAACAACACCGGCAAAACTCATATAATGGACTCATTTTATGTTCATTATCTATTTGTATAAAGGGGTCTTTTTTTTTTTTTTTTTTTGCTAATCAGCGTGATGGCACGCTACTGAGGACTATTTCATTTACATTAGTGATATTTTTGAGATGGCCAACTATGCACCAGTTTTTGTGAACACAATGCCAGTAGTTTTATGATTTTATTTCATTTTTCTTTGAATTTACTAATGAGAAAATAATAATATCATTTTTATCTTTGGGTTACTCTTACATTAGAAAATTGTGTTACCTAGGTGGAATCCGGATGCAATTGTCTTCGACTCCACACAAGCATATGGAACTTCGAGATACTGAGTGCAAACATATTTTAAAGAGTCAAGTGCAGGGACGGATCCATGATTATGTTCTAAGAGGAGCGCCGTGAAATAATGAGTTAAATCGATATATATATATATATATATATATATATATATATATATATATCTTAGAGGTTAATTAAAAAAATGTTGTTTATATTTTAAAACTTTAATTTTTTTCATTAATTATTTTAAATGAATAATAATATTTTATTGAGATAAATTATCTTAATTATGCATTTATGAAAAACATTTAAGATAATGAAATTTCATTATTAAAAATGATCCTAGTATTTTTTTAATATCCAACAACTATTTTAATTGTTAAAAATTATAAAAGTTTGCTTGATAAAATTTCTTAATAATTAAACATAATTATATGACTATGTTTACTTGATATGTTTTAATTATATAAATCAACACATTTTTTTTAAAGCAAAAACTATATAAAAAACTTTTTAAAAGTATGACATTATATTACAGGACTAGGGTGAAATTGGCTAAGATAGAATTGAGTAAGTGTAATTTTGATAAGAAAAAATTACAAAATTGACATAACAAAATATATATGTTGCAATTTGATGTATATTTGAGATATAAAGAAATAATAATAATATATTTAGAATCAAATATATTTTCTACGTGATTATGAGAAAATTATTAAAACTTAATTTATAAAAGAATTAAAAAAATCTAAATATCAAATACGGGTAAAAACATAAAAATCTGAAAGTTAAGGGGATTGATTTATAAAACTGTAAAACTTTAAGGAATATGAAATAAGGGTAAGAACCTAAAACTCTGAAAACTTAGGGAATAAATTTAGAAATCTATAAAACTTCAGGGAGGCAATCGTCACTTAAGGGGTTTGTAAAACAGTTAAGAGAAAAAAAAAATGCAATCGAGGAAAAAAAATGTTGTTTTCTAAGGAAAAAATAGTTTGGATTGTCTTTAGAACTTTTGTTGTCTTGTTTAGTAATTTTAATACTGGTTAAAATTGTCATTAATAAAAAAAATTAAAATAAAATGGAACAGATCATTTGCGGATAGGGATGGCGTGGGGAGGGTACCCCCACCCACCCCCCCGGGAGGCAATCGTCACTTAAAGGGTTTGTAAAACAGTTAAGAGAAAAAAAATGCAATCGAGGAAAAAAAATGTTGTTTTTTAAGAAAAAAATAGTTTGGATTGTCTTTAGAACTTTTGTTGTATTGTTTAGTAATTTTAATACAGGTTAAAATTGTCATTAATAAAAAAAAATTAAAATGAAATGGAACAGATCATTTGCGGATAGGGATGGCGTGGGGGCCCAATAGGCCCCCCCCCCCCCCCCCCCCCCCCGCTAAAATCCATTTGGTGGGGACCAGTGGGGGGGACGTTTTGGGGGGAGGTTCCCCCACCCCCAAAACCCATTTCCCCAATTTCATTTCCTTTTCAATTCTAAATTTCAAATTTTCAATCCGAAAAATAATAAAAACATGATAAAAATACAATACAAAATCCAAAATACAATACAAAAAAATTGTAAAATACAATATGTTCTTGTCAATCCTTTAATCCTTTAATATTATAATTTATAATTTTTTTAATTGTTAAAATTTTTATATAAAATATATATATATATATATATTATTTTGGGGGCCCAATGGAGTTTTGGGTTTTGGGGGAAGTACCCCCACCATCTCTCCCAAAATATGTTTGGGGGCAAACTTTGCCCCCACCTCCACCCCTAAAATCCATTTCGGGACAAAATTTGCCCCCAAAACCCTATGGGGGCCTGTGGGGGATAGGGCCCTATGGGAAAACACCCATCCCTATTTGTGGACTGTCAACATTTTTTTATTTTTTTTCAATTTCTTTTATTTTGTTAGAAAACCCATATTGCTCCTAATCGTTAGTTTTTAACATCACAAATTTAGCAGTAGAGGATACCATTGCAAGTGCCATAAGTGTCTATTATCCATTATTGCCAAAACTCGGGTGTTGTTAAAATTTACAACTTCAAAGGATCTTCCAATCCAATTCAAATGATCATATCTTGAATTGACGAGAGAAATGAACTGCAGCCTGCGGGACAAGAGCCACCTCGAACACAATCCACCAGACAAGACTTGTGTGTGCCTCTTTCCCCAAAACCTACGAGGCTCAAATCAACATCACTCACACTAGATTTGAGAGTGGGCTCCCCTGATGTGGTGATATTTATTCCCTCTTTAAAAAATTAAAAAAAAAATTCATTTCTATTTCATAACATATGCTCAAAATGACTTTTGACTGTTAATCACTAATGGATCCATTTTAGCACAAGGTGTGGTCTTCATATAAAAACTCAAACTTTCTCTCTTGCTGCAATTACATCAAACATAAGGGTCATGTAGTGCTTGTATTGCATTTCGGTTTTTAGATTTTTTTTTCTTTTTTAAGTAAAAGCACATCTCCTTTATGTTTGATATAAATAGATATAGGAATCATTTATTTTAAATTTTATAAAAAAAATAAAAAAAATTTCAAAAGACTCCTCTCAAAATGTAAGTACATTTCAATAGACAAGGCATCTGATTATCTGAATATTTTCTGAACTGAGCAAACTTAACTATATATAAATAGGCTAAATCTAAGAAGAAGGAAAATTTGAATTTGTAAGTGATAGGTATCAGTAGAATTGAAATGACCCTTGAAGATTGTGAAGAGACACTTGAATGAATGTATGTATCTCATTCAAGTGTAGTAATTGTGAGTTATGAGAATGATTTGATAGTGCTTGGAAAAAGAGAGATCACGTGTACAAAATATATCCTGCTAATTGTAACTGTAGGGAGGGGAGGGGGACCATTCATTAGTTTAGATCAGAATGTGGTTCTAAGTGTTGACCTGAAGTAGCACGTCAACATAAAAGAAATTGGGAACCGATTCTTATCCATTACAGGGATGAGCGTGGGGGTAAATGTAGGCACGAAATAAGGTAAAACAAAAAAAAATAGAAAATTTCAAAATTGACCACTTACATAATATGGAAAATTTGTTTTTCGCAACATATGATAGTTTAACGGCTAATAACATCTTTTTCATAAAAAAAAATGACTGTATATCCCAAACTTACAAAAATATCCCTGCAACTTAGCTTTTTAAAAGAACAAAAAAATTTCCAAAAAACTTCAAATCCGGAGGCAAAACGTGAAAGGTTGAAACAAAAAAGTGAAATCTAATACAAAAGTGTGAAATCTCATAAAACAAAAACTTGAAATGTTGAAAAAAAAGTGTGAAATCGAATAAAACAAAAACTTGAAATGTTCATGGGCTGTCCTGTAAGCGCTTTTCTTTGACTGTTTTTCGAAAAGCAAAATGAAATAAACTCAGTGTTTTTGGTTTCAGTTTCAAAATCCAAAAACGTATCTGGTAGCATATAAAGAAAACAATATTATGAAAATAAAAATATTAAAAACGCGTCTGGTAGGTTAACCGAAAAATTTCAAAAATTATCAACAATTCATCCCAAACAATTATCAACTAAGTCCGAATATTTTATTTCACATTATAACCTAAAAACAATTATATTAAATATTTTATTTAAAATTATTTTTTACTTAAAGAAAATCACATTAATTATAAATTATAAAATGTAAATTTTTGATTAAATATAAATTATCTGAAATCTTTTAAAAAGAAAAAAGAAAAAGAAAAAAAGAAGAATCAATCCATCTGCAATCCATCTGTTCAATTCAATTCAATGGCAGTAACTGATGAACACTTCAAGACTGCTCTTGGAACAAGCAATCCATCTGCTCTACGTGAAACTGTAAGTATTTGCAAGATATTCCAAACGACTTGGCTTTTTTACTAGTTAGGATATTTTTCCATTGATAGGTTTTTAATAAAAAAATTCTTAATATTCAGGTCGTTGAAGTTCCCAATGTCAGTTGGGAAGATATTGGAGGTCTTGAGAATGTTAAGAGAGAGCTTCAAGAGGTAATACCAATTGCTACATACTTTGCACTGGCCCCTTTATTTTCCCTGTCTATGTGCAACTAAAAGTTTGATCCACAAATCTGGGCATGGTGAAAAAGAAGAAGACCCAAGAGCTGATCCAGCTCAAACAAGAAGAAGAAGATCTGCTCAAACCAGATCGGCGTCGCACCTCCTTCGACGTGGTGAAGAAGAAGATGATCGATCCAATAGCAGATCCACAACTCAAATCAAAAGAAAAAGAAGATCCAGTCAAACCAAATCCAGTCGCACCTCCGCCGGCGTGAAAAAGAAGAAGAAGAAAAGTGACGACGGCTGTGAACAGTGACCCGAAGAAGAAGAAAAAAAAGAAATAATAAAAAGATGAGTTTTTTTTAATAAAAACAAAAACAAAAACAAAAACAAAAACAAAGAAAACATGTATTTGGTGTTTTTCAAATTTGTCACGTTTTACTTTTAATTTTGTTTTTGTTTTTTGAAAATAAAATGAAAAAAGGTTAATGAACACAAATTCGAAATCGTTTTTAAAAAACAAAAACGAAAATGGGGTGAAAAACAGTTGCATGACAGACCTTTATATTTTTTCAAAGGTAAAAAAATTATTGAAACATCCCCACTTAAATCATGTTTTTAACTTTTTTACGGTAAAATTACCAAAACTCTCTTCGAAGAGATGTTTTGGTAATTTTCCCTTCGTCACTTAAAGGTTTTTTTTTTTTTTTTTTTTTCATTTTCTTCGATAGGAAAGCCCTGACGGCGCTATCACCATGCTTGGGTATGCGCTTCCCAGGTGCGGTGTCGCCTAAGCGATTGTGTTGCCCAGACACAACGTTGCCAGGGTGCACGATGCCCATGCGACACGCTACCCAAATAACGCACCACTGGGGCAGCATGGGCTTGACGACGTTGTCCGACGAAGGGCTTGACGGGAGAGAAAGGAGAGAAGAGAGAGGAAAGAGGAGAGAGAGTTTCAGAATGATTTTTATATGAGTATTTAGGTAATTTCTTAAAAATGTGGTTATTAATGGTTAAACTTTCGTATGCGCTTCCCATGTGTGGTGTCGCCTGAGCGTGTGCTGCCCAGGCACAACGTTGCCAGGCTGCACGATGCCTAGGTGACGCGCTACCCAAATAACGCACCGCTGGGGCCGCATGAGCCTGATGACGCTGTCCGACGAAGGGTTTGACGGGAGAGAAATGAGATAAGAGAGAGGAATGAGGAGAGAGAGTTTGGGAATGATTTTTATATGAGAGTATTTAGGTAATTTCTTAAAAATGTGATTATTAACTGTTAAACTTTCGTATGTAGTTAAAAACGAAAGTCAAATGGTTTGGGATGTTATTTTTGATTTTCTCTAAAAAAAAAGTGTGTATATATATAAAATTATATATTTGGGGATGAGATTTAGTAGGGTTAGAATTTAGAGTTAAAGTTAGATTAATGTTATATTTAGATATCAGTTAGGAAATAAAATTAAAATTATATATAGTTGTGGGATAAGTTACTTGTATGAAATTATTTAATTTCATCCAATGTAAACAAAAAACATAGGATATATAAATAAAATTAATCATATCCTATTATATCCGATATTCCCATGTAACAAATAAGACCTTAAAGCATTAATTCTGTCAGTTAATATTCAATTCATTGATTGGAACACAATTTATTATTTTGCATTTATATTTATTTAATACCCCGCGCTTGCATCGTACATGATTAGGTGCATGCACGTACCACACTAGATCTAATCATGAGCACCTTGTGACAATTAAAAATTTGATTTTACTCTAAAGTGTACAAGTATTGAAGCAATAATATAAGTTATATAACCCGATAAAAACATGATCGATCCTAAAGGAAGAAGTTTCAGAGCTTGCAAAAACCAACAATAATCTAAAAAGTTTGCTCATGAACAAACTAATTTAAATGATAAATGATGGGTATATAAAATAATGAAATGTCTCAAATTAAAATATACATGCTAACGTTAGAAGTTCTACTCAAAGTATATAAAATGGTAAATTGCACTAAAATACCTTGACATTTGTTAATATTGCAACTAGATTGCACTTTTACTAAAAATAACAGATTAGTGCATTTGACGAAACAGTTGACGGTTAATATTAATGGTTGGCCGTTTAATTTTACGAAATGTCCAAATTACCCCTAATAACATCAAAAAGTAATAAAAAAAATCAGAAAGTAAAATAAAAATAAAAAATTAAGAAAAAATTAAGAAAAAAGAAAAAAAAAATGATAGAGAACTTCTTCATCATCAAACAATCACCTGCAAAGTGATCGGCATATTCTTTAACAAAATTTAATACCAGTCACAATTTTTGTTAGTATGTTGCACATCTATTATAGGCACCCACTTCTTCCCTCTCTTTCACTTCTCTCTCACAAATCATCAAACACCTAATAGGCACCACACAAAATCTCTCAAAACACAAAGACTCTCTACAAACCCACATTCTTCACTCAAATTAAGAGACATCACTGATAAAAACAGTTCAACACCACTACTAATTCAACATCATCAAACACATCGTAGATAGAAAAAAAAAAGGAAGAAAAAAAGGATTGAATTAATCCATCTAGTATGTGTGTGGTTTCCTTCCTGCCATTGTTGTTTCTTTTCTTCCAACGAAAACAGATCCCCTAAAAACCCCACAGCCATTGTGATTACCCTTTTGACATAAAAAACCCAGTTAACCATAATGGTCAATGTTAGGTCAAAGGTACTTCTCTGTAATTTAGGCAAAAGTACAATCTAGCTGCAATTTGAGCAAATGTCAAGGTGCTTCAATGCAATTTACCCTATATAAAATAAAGATATGGGATATTCCTATTTTAATCCCTCTAGTTTGATGTAATCCAGATTTCATTACCTCTAGTTTGTTCATTATCACTTTTAGTCAGCACCTTCATTGCTAATCTCGTTTATTGTCCATACCATCCAATTCTGTTAGAATTTCTTTGATTTCCGTATGGTCAACGATGGTAAAATGGTAAAAGAATGTCAGGCTTCTAGAATTTTAAATGATCGAAGGCTATAATGGTAATTTTCAAAATAAAAATAAAAAACAAAATCAGTTTGAAAGGTTTTAATTGAGACACATCAACATATAAATAGTAGCACACAACTAATAAACAAATTAAATTTAAAGGTGGGGATCCAATCTAAAAAGAAATAAAAAGAAATAAAAAGAAATGATATAAAAGAAAACCCAAAACCACCATAATTAAACAAAAAAAAACCTCTTCCACTACCAAACCCCGAAATCTCTCACACCAAATCCTCATGTCTCTCACTTTCTCACACGGCTAAAATCGAAATCAAAACCCTAAATCGAAATAAACTGAAATCAAAATCAAAACAAAATCAAACCAAAATCGCCACAAACCCAGAAATAAAGAGAAAGAGATCGAGAGATCGAGAGATCCATCTCTCTGTCTCTCCCATCCACCCAAAACCCTAGCCACCCTATAACCACCATTATCAACCCAAAACCACTATCACCAACCCACATTTTGTTCTTCTTCAATTTCTGCTTCTCGTCACCACCACCTCAACAACCACCGCCGCCGCACACACCCACACCCACACCCGTACTAGAACCAACACACCAAATACTCATTTGGCCTTACTCCAATTAAGGTGATTGAGAGCAATGGGTAAGATTAAAGGCGGTGGATTGAGGAGGAAGAGATATCTAGGTGATGCGATGGAGGAAGAATAAGGGAGGGAGACGGTCGTTGATGCGATGGCGATAGAGGGAGAAAGATGGTCTGGTGATGCGGCGACGGATGAAGCATTGGAGGCTAGGGTTTTGGTGGAGATCCGGTTTTGTTGAAACAAATTTTCCAGATCTTGTTTTGTTCGAAAATTTGTAGTGAGGGAGAATAAGATTGGGTTTGGGTGGAGATGATGGTAGAGCACCGCCCTGTTAAGGCGGAAGCTGCGAGTTCGAGCCCTGTCAGTCCCGACCTAGGCTAGGATTCGATAAATCGATCAATTTCTCTCTCCCGATCGTGAGACTGCCTGTTGAATGTCTGATGGCACGTTGCTCCGACCTGAGCTATGCAACAGGAAGCACCGTTACGAGATGTGTTGAGACGTTTTCTTTTTCCTAAGCAAAGATGCTCCTGCAATCACAAGCAAGTCACTCTCTCGACAAAACCGAAAACCAAAGCTGCAAGCTGGGAATCCCTATGGTCAAGCAGTTTCACACCTTAGCTGCAGCGCTAAGCGATAATAATTCCTTTATCTCCAAATTGCATACACCTCAGCTGCGAACATAAGTCTACAGATAACACTGCGAAGGGATTTCCCTTTGAAGTTCTGAGAATGCGCGGTAGCGTTCGTGGTGGTGCTTCAGGATTCCAATGTACTGCATCCAAGATTAGAATGAGCTTGCTGGCGGACCACTGCCGTCGAGAGAGATTAGATTGAGAGAGAGAGAGAGAGAGAGAATACGATTTTTTTTAATATTGATTTATTATTTAATTCATTTTTATTATTTTTAATTAGTTTATATATATATATAAATTTTAAATTTAATTAGTTTTATTTGTTTTTTCATTTTTATTTAATTAAATACAGAATTACCATGCAAATTTAATTTTTTTTATTTTTAATAAATCAAATTTAATTAGTCTTATTTGTAATTTTGTATTTTATTTAATTAAATACAAAATTAAAATATTAGACAAATTTAAGGGCATATTGGTCTTTTAAAAGGTATCAGCACTATTCAAGGACAGCAGGGTCATTTTGCCACCTGCCCATGTCAGCAATGGTACTTTTAACGAAAACAGTTATAAAAGGACTAAAAATGACAATTTTACAAACTAGTAGATTAAAATAGAATTACATTACTAGAATAGGAATATCCCTAAAGAAATAGTTATTTTCTTTTATAACCCGGGGAGAATTATTTCACGGGACTGGGCTGAAGCACAATCTGCCTTTTTTTGAAAAAAAAAAACTTGCGTTATTACAATTTTTATATTGATATTTTATATCATATTACAATTTTATCATATGTAAATTACAATTCAACCTTTACTTTAACTAAAATTCAAATAGGAATTGTTAAAACCATGAAATCATATAACCTTGCAATCTACTGAATTTAAGATGGAAAGTTTCCTTTTCTTTTTTGTTGAGGAAGATAGTACATTGCAATCTACTGAATTTATGAATGTCTCAAATCGATAAAGTGATCCTAGATTTGAGTAAGGTATTGTGAGTTTAGATTCTTTTATCTTTTAATATAGAAACGCCAGACCAACAAACACAGAGATTGCATAATGCAGACTATACAACTTCATCCTTTTTCAGACAGTAAATCAGAGAAGTAAAATAACTTCAAATGTTTCAAGAAATCTGATGGTTTGACTAGTAAATGTTGAGAAAAATAGACTAAGCATTTGCCAGTTTTCAAATAAAAGTAAACTCACCTGACCTCTACTTTTATTTATATGCATGATGATAATTCATAGCAACTTCATGTCCCAAAATCAAGTATATTTTCAGACAGACTGAAGAAGTTTCAAAACAGATTTCCTGTCAGGCATGCTAGGAATGGCTCCTTTCACTTGAACACAAAGAGAAGCAGCTGCAGCTGTGAAAAACAAAAAGACACAACTTCAATGAAATTCATTCTAGAATATTAATTTCAGGAATTTAAATTACATTTGTGTGTGTAACCCTGCCAACATACCAGCAAATTTCAAACATTCCTCTTTGGACTTGCCCTCGACCAAGGCCACAGCAAAAGCAGCAGTAAAAGTATCGCCTGCTCCAGTTGTATCTACAACTTTTGCAGCTGATATGATAGGTTGTTTGATTAGTTTTTCTCCTTCTACAAATAAAGCTGATCCTTTGGCTCCAAGTTTCACCAGCACTTGCTTGACATCCTGAATACATTAGATATTTTAACTAACTTTACTCAAAGCTTTATATCTATAGACATGAACCTTAAATGGCTCAATCATGCTGTGAAAGAACCAAATGGCAAACGTTTACATATAAAAGAAGATTAAGAGAGATGATTTCATTTCTACCAAAAGGGTGGGTGAACATCTCCTAGACACAAATATGGGCCATCCCATGGAAATCAAATGGGGACTATTATGGTCACTTTAAGACAATATATGTCAATAACAAAATATAGCTCCATCATTACAAATATTGGCATACAAGAGTCTTGGGTGAAGTTTGATTTTTTGTCTGGAGTTCTAAGAGTTCTACTTAATATTTGACTTAAATCTGTGGCTTCAACATCCATCCATTCATTTTCTCTCAATCCAATGGTGGAAAAGAGTAAAGAAATTAATGAAAGATGACAACCCTTGGATTGGATGAAAATAAACGGATGGATGCTGAAGTCACAAATTCAGTTAAACTTTTAAATTGATATAGCCTAACCCACATGATAACGTTCAAAAGAGAATTCTTACTATGAGTGTGAAGAAGATAGGCCCTCAAAAGAGGCACCAAGATTGGGTTCTTAAGGGACTTGTCTGGGGAGTGGATCCACAGGGCCATCCAACAGAAAATCCCCACAAAAGAGCACCACAGGGAACCACTAGTCGCAGGTGAAAAAGGAGGATAGGGGTTTGCACGTGTGTTGGAAAGGTGAGACAAGCCATTAAAAGTGGCATTCACGCATCTGGAAAGGAGAATAAGAGATCCAGTGGCTGAGGACCAAGACTTAATGACCAAGGAAGAAGATGAACGAATGGATCGATTGCCATTGCAGCCCTAGATGACACTAGACAAAAGGAAACCTAGTCCAGATGGCTGGGAGGAAAAGAGGAAAATCCAATATCGAGGATTGTTCCTTCATGATGTTGACAGGAGAGGACAATATCAGAAAAACTGTTGGCATTGTCCCTAGATTCCAAACAGCCACATAAGCAACGAAAAAGACTTGCAATACATCTGGCACACTTTGCTCCAATGGGATAGTGGATAAAAGACACCTAATCTCCACATAGGGCTCCAACGAGGAATTGGTCTTATGAGGAAGCATCTCAGCCACACATAGGTAAAAAGGAGGGGTGGGGATGTGGCAGTGGGGCATCGACGCTTTCACTAGGAAAAATTACTTATCTGTTCACCTTCTCTATCTCAAAACTCTATAAATACCCCATGAAAGCGGGGGATCTCTCTTTTTTGCTCAATTATTTCTAGTGGTAACCTCAAGAGTTCTCTCCTTGACTTGAGCGTCAGAGTGTGAACTCCAGCTTCCATGCTGCCTTCACCTTCACACGGTTGTTCATCTTGCGGGGGCAGGGCGCTATGAACCAAAGATCTAGTGGATCCTTGAGAAAGCGAGGGGAAGAGAGAGTCATGTGTAGAACAATTGTTTTGTTGTGCTTTTTCCTTTTATACGAGTTCGTTCCGCTTGTGATGTTGTGGGTTTGCTTGAACCCCTCAACCCTTAAAATAAGTTTTACCAAACGAAAAACGACAAACAACCTCGGTAATATGAGAGTAACACTTTTTAAGGTTAACACCACCTACTACATTCCTCATTTTAGCTGTTTATTTTCATTTACTTTTTTTAGACGTATTTATTTTCATTTATAATAATTTATTATTTTATTTCAAAAAAATAAAATAATTATTTAAAAAAAATAGATGAGTAAGGAGGCCGGCAGCCTCCTTCCTTGTCTGTCAAGAGGAAGCCGCTTGGCATCCTTTAACAGTGACAGAGGGCGCAGCCTCCTCCCTTCAATCGAGAGGAGGTCGGCCAGTATCCTCCTGCTTGACTCAAGGACGAGGTCGTCCGGCCTCCTCCGATCGTAACCCACGGATGAGGTGCCGCCTCCTCCTATTAGACTTCCAATTTTAGGGTTAGAGTTAGGGTTTGTGTTTGATGAAATTAGTGATTTTTGGGTGATTGGGGTATTTTTGGTAATAATTTAATTGTATGAGGATATGAGGAAATTAATATCAATTTGTTAATTATGACTAAATTGAATGAAAAGTAAAAAAAAATTAAAAAATTTAACTTTTTTAATTTAAGATGTTTTTAACTTAATTTAAGATTTAAGTTAAAAATCAAACTATAAATCACTTAATTTTTTTTTGAAATATAAATCACTTTAATTTAACTAGTTAACTCAATTAATATTTAAGTGGTAAAAAACAAACACCCGCATCTTATATTCTTATGGACAGACCTAAGTACAATATCTAAAATCTGAATTCTAAATGATATTTCCATTTAAAAGCTGCCACAGGCACATTTGGAGGATTGATATGCAAAACGATCAAAACATACCGAAGCAACAAATTTCCATGATATCCCAAAATTCCACCACAATTTCTTTTTTTTTGTTCTTTTTATTATTCTTTATTCTGCAAAATTTCAGGATTCGGGTCTAAAATAATATTTGGGGCAAGCATGGCCTAAAGGCCTTTTTTTTCTTTCTTTCTCTATTTTTTTATGGCCTAAAGCCTTTGATAACATAGATTTTGTATGTTTACCAACAATGACAATAAAAAGTCCCACCATGTCCCCGCAGATTGTTCTTTTTTTTCTTTCTTTCATTTTTTGGGTTGCGTTCTACCAATATTCAGGTCTAGAAAAGATATCTAGCAAAGTATGGAACAGAGCAATCAATAATAAAGATTTTGGCGTGTAATAACACTCACCATTTCATGACACTTCACCACTGCTTCACTTATTTGTTCAAAACTGTTGGTTGGCATTCCTGTCAAACGACCAAGTTCAGTTTCATTTGGACTTAGAATATCAATACCATTCAAAAGTTCTCGCGGGATTGGAGCATCCATTCCTCCTGCATCTAAAATGACTGGAACACCTGCATTTCTTGCAGCCTGATGAAGCAAAGAAATCAGAATATGCAAAGAATAGCTACAAGGACAAACCAAAGAATAAAAACATTTACAGCCTGATTGCAATTCCGAGTAACAGAAGGCAGGATCCAAGAACTTTGTAATGAAAGCAATAAAAAGTCCTTGAACTGCTATTATCAAAATAACCGTCACAGACATAATATTAAACTATAATCTTCAAATATACAGAGATTCGAAAAACCTTGATTGCACTGAAGTGGGGAAAAATGAAAGTTAAAAGAATAAAAAACTCAAGCTCCTTAACAATTTCAACTCGCAACCAAAGATAGCATCAGCAATTCAGCATTGACAATCTGTTACTACAACCAGCCACTTGCCCATTTACATCCATTTGTTTTTATTTTTAAATAAATAAACAAAGAGAGAACTCCCATGGTGTTACATTTTTTTCTATTTATTTTTGGACCTTTCATCTGGGCAACCATAAATAAATTTTAAAGTATGCCACGATCATAGTTTCAATGTTCAGCTCACATCACAAATGTCGTTACATTGAAGTAATGTAAACTTTAAACAAATCATGGAGATAATAAACCATACAGTAAAAGACAGAAGAAAAGCAGAATGGACGTATGGTTTCATTCTGGATGAAGAAAAAGAACAGCTGGCTACGCAGTCAGGAGATTTATGCTATAGATGTTAAACATGATTAAATTTTTCTATGCCACTAAACAGGACCATGTAAAAGTTTTATAACCACCCCATAATGTATGACACCCTAAGAGAAAATCCATCTCATCATTTGAAAGTGGACTCCAACAAACTAAATCAGTGATTATAGTTTACCTGTACGGTTTTTAAGGTTTAGAGAACAATTAGGGTTTTGCTTCAAAGGTGATGATGGTTAAAAGCAAAGATTTTGTTGCTGGAAATCCTAGACAGTATGCAGAAAAAAAAAATTAGGGTTTTCTTGATGTTTCTGTATTGTTGGTAATAGGAACAAATTGAGCTAGTTAAAATAGCTAGTAACCAACAAACCCCAAAGCTTAAACTGTTAAAAAAAGTCCAATAATAGTATTTAAACACTCTAACATCTCATACCCCCTCACGTACATAGAGCTACTAAATTAGCTATGAGGCCCGGTGCATTTCCCAAGGGTGTCCTAAAGTTCTTCCACCTAATTGCAGTACAGAATCATCCCCAAAACCTCACGAATTGGTCTTTAGGGTGCTTTCCTCCATCAATTAGATTTTTTATCCATAGAATAAAGTATCTAGGCTTATCTATTTCTTCATATTTCGACTCTATGAAGTTTCTTTCTTTGCTACAACTAGTAAAAATCGTTTTTTGCACGATGTGTATGTAAAAAGCCTATTTTTTTGTAGTATTTATTAGAGTATCTACTCTTTCTTCTCTTTTTTTTTTCTTTCTATAGTAAAGATAGTCCCACGCAATGACAAATCACAACAATATTATTAAAAGCTTAGGGTAAGAACGGGTTTCGTCTAGTGCCCGAAAATAATATTCTAAAGCAACGTTGCAAAGTCGAGATCCTGCACTTGATAATTGATATATGTGTGTTTGTGTTTGTGAGTTTTCTTCCTTGCCACATCAGGTCATGTTCTTGTCATCTTTCTCATCGATAATGTGTGAAATTACAGTAGTTACTCAACCAAGGTCAGGTTATATATTTTTTTTTTCATAAAAAGAAAAATAGAACCTGACCTTGATTGAGTAATTTCGCACATTATGTATGACGAGAAAACAGAAGTTGGGTTTACATATAGCCTGAGTATCTTTCAAAAATTAATATACCTAGAACCATTATAAACATCTCAACTACCTTAATCTTACTCTCCCTATTATGCATTACCCAGAAATTTTGTATTCCATTTTCAAGATAAGATACTTTATTATAAATAGAGTAAAAGGAAATAAAGAGGACCGGTAGCATTTTCTTCATCCTATCCTTCTAACTAATAAAAGAAAACAATACAAAACATCAACGAAATAAAAGCCCATAATCAAGTGAAATACATTTTTCTCTTCTAATTATTTCATACTCTTCTCTCTCTTTTTCAAAAGTCAACCACTTCAGTCATCTCATACCTCTACAAAATCTTAGGGTTCCAAACCTTGGTCTATTTGACTGTCAGGCCCGTTAGGCTTTTGGGTTGTTTTGTCTTGTAAATAGGGCTTGTTTTGTGAGGAAGTAAGCTTAAGCCATTCAAGGATGTATGATCTGTTTACTTAACTTAGTAGTAGTTATGTGGTACGCAAGGGAAAGTATGCACCATACCTGCCTAGACATAGCAAGAGGGAAGGTAAGGTTTTTCCTTAAAGAATTTATCAGATATGTAGCATAATTTTTGGAGGACAACTCAAGATGAAGACACGAAAGATAAATTATGCATTGACTCTCCTTTCTTTCATAAAGTATGCACCATTGATGAGATAAAGAAAGGTTTGGACACCTCATTTAAAGTAAATTGTTAGTGTTCAGCTTCCCATGAAACGAAATCGAAACTAAGGACTAACTTTTTGTTAAACTGAAGATCTCATATAAGGTTTAGGATGAAAAACTGATGGATGACAGATGACCATCAATCTACATTGCAAAAACATACTTACTAGAATAAAGTACCTAAGAATTAAGAGACCAAAATTATTTACCAGTTTCCAAATAAGAGAGGAAAACAAGATTAAGTTGGATTTCAAAAGACGTAAATACCCAATCAATAGAATTTCCAGATGAAAACACTGCAAGATCACAGATAGAATAGCCCTTAGCAGCAGACACAAGATAAGTCAGAAATTCAAACATCAAACAGAACATATACCACCATGACATTCACCATAACTGGTACGCCAGATAAAATATACTCATTGATAAATAGTCTTCTAAGAGAATTTGAAGGTCACCCTATTAGTCCCTAGAATTCTCAGCCATTTTCACACAGTCCCTATATACTTTTTGTTATATTCTGACACTTTGCCTCAGAGTTCTGCTCTGAAAAAAATCCCCCCACCAAAGCAATAATGGTGCTTTCAAGAACAGCCTTTTTCCTAAGTTATGCTATGCCTTTTGAAAAATTTGCTCTCTTACAACAATCCAATCTTTCACTAATCTACTCAATCATAAACAAAGCATGAAAGCTTACAATAAAAAAAACTTCTAATATTTTCAGCACAAATCAACGAATACCAAAAAGTAAATTCAAAATGATTATAACTAACTAAAAAAGTGCATTTCACTAGATAAACGAGAATTAAACAAAGGCCTGACCTTTGCAACATGAATGTTGACAGAATCAGGGATTTCCCTTTGAAGTAAAAGAATACCAGCATTCTTGAGAACCTGCAAATCATCTTCTAAGTTCAGAGGCCAGCCACTCATGTTAGCCCCACCAACAATTATAATAGAGTTCTGGCCATCAGACTGCAACATCACCACAGCATGTCCAGTGGGAGCACCATTCTTCAAGACATTAACATAATCCAAGTGAACCCCACAATCATTCAAAGCCTGAGTGATCAGATTCCCATTTGCATCCTCACCCACTTGACCCACAAAGTATGTTGGATGAGAAAGCTTGGCCCCACACGCAGCCTGATTTGCACCCTTGCCTCCTGCAAGAGTCTGACCATTCTTGGCTGAGATTGTTTCACCTTCTTCTGGGAGTCTGTCAATTTCTACATAAATATCAGCGTTGGCTGACCCAACTACTACTAGTGGTGGTACGTTAATGGGTTCTTTGGATACTGGGGTTTGGTTGCTCTGAGATTGGTTTTTTATGGAAAAAGAGCGAAAGGAGTGTCGTTTATTGAATTGAATTGGACTCCTCATGGTGATGATTTTGTTAAGCTGTTTACTGGGTATGTTTTGAAATTTGGGTTGAAAATTGTTTGATGGTGACAGTGTCATTTCTCTCATTATTCACCTATTCTACTACACACAGCAATAGCAATCAAGTTTTCTACCGATCGGGGACGAAAGGGAACTGTTTTAACCTGCGTTGCGTGGGTGGAGTTTGGAGTTTCGGTGATTACAGAGCATCCAACTAGAAATATAATTCTTATTGGGCTAAATTGCACAAACTAACCCTGTATTTATGAGATAAAACAAAATATGCAACAAATTACTTAATTAAATGAAAATTGCCTTTTCTTTACTTATTTGTAAACCCATTATAGCATTAAAACACCCAATTTCATCGGATTCATTGGCATTGGTTTAAACTAGGTCTTGGATGTTATAACACTGTTGTGAAATCGTTAAGTCATTGCTTTGTTTTTGATAGAGCAGTTCAAGATTTTATGCCTGTAATGGAATATCGAAAATGATATGCGATGGAATTGGTTTGTGTATAATGCTCTCATGAATTTGTACTTTATCTTCATCCATTTCAATTGTTTTAATTCAAAGGAGTTTTTATTTTTTTATTTATTTTTTATTTTAATACGGAAAGGAATAGAATTAGGTTGGTTTAACATATATGATCGGTGTTCATTTATGGGTGTAAATAGTTGTTTTTTGATTTATTTTTTATTAGATTAATTTGTACTCATTAGTCTTTTTATTAAGGGATACATCTGTAACAATTTTTTTAAAAAATAAAAAATATTTTCGGGTGCAATATCAGCACCTCTAAATTTTCTATAAAAGTAATATTAGGTTGTCCAAATTATTTGTCCAAATTAATTTCCAAATGATGTGTATAAATTGTCAAGATCCTATCACTGACACTGTAATCTTATAATTTACAGGATTTTGACAACTTACATGCCACATCATTTTAGTATGATTTTGAAAAAAAAATTAGATAGCTTAGCATTACTCTTTCTATAATAAAACATAAAAACAAGAGGGAAAATCTTGTTAAAAAAACACAAACAAAAATAATAAATAGTAAACAATAGAATTGCATGGAATTATGATTACCTTGAGGTGTGAAGTCAAGGTTATAGTTGGGTGAGACAAGACTTTATGCATCTGGATACATATTATTATATCTTATATCAAGCACAAGTTCCTTTCTAATTTTTCTATCATTTTCATCATATTCCAAATTCTTTCCACAGCTGCCAAGATTCTATGGTCGAACATACTCTCCGATAACATTAACAATGCATTGCCAAAATTGAAGAGGATTTGGAGGATATGGAAAATACATGTAGGTTGTGGTAGCCAAAAATCGTCCATAGGTCCAACGCTTAAGCCTATCGATAATTTCAAGCCAGATTTGATCCAGGCCCAATGATCCAGGAAACCATGCTTGGATCATAGCTTGACTGACTCACACTTCCACTCTGATTCAACCATTGAATCTAACTGATAACTCAATACCTTTGTGACAGATATTTGAACCGGTCAAACAACTGGATAATTCCATGAAATCTGGTCAAGATATCAGGGATACACTCTAACCATCCTAAACGTCCAACTCTCCAAAAAAGCCTATAAAGAGGACCCCTGGTTCATAGAAAGAGGATTCTGACTTCTCTCAATTGTTCTAAAGCTATAGCGTGCCGAAACTATGCCCAAATTGCTATTCCAGTCATCGGAATCCTGTTGTTACTCTTATTTCAGTCACTCTTTACTACCAACACTCAGCCTAAGCGCACCTAAGGCTATAATCACCATCCCCATTTTTTTCTTTTTCTCTTTCTTTTTCTGCCAATTTCATATTTTTTGCAATTTTTTGGAAGAAGATGACCTACTCGATTGGAGTAGTCCAACCAGGCTGCTTGGGCCTAATTTGAACTCGACCCAATCCACTAATTGTAGAACGACTTTCTACAGTTTGGCGCTCACCGTGGGGTCCATTGCAGCTTGATAGATGAACCAGTTGGATAGAACAAAAGGTTTCAAAAATGTCAAGAGATGGAAACACCCCCACCGTCGAGGAGCAGATCGCTATGCTGACCGCCCAGATGATCGCGAAAGCTGAAAGACTGTGAGTGCTCGATGCGAAAAACATTGCGGTTTGAACTCGCAATGCTGAATTGCGAGCCATTATCGACGGGAAACCTAACAATGTAACTCCAGAACCCCCAGTCCCAGTACTCGACAACGAACAAAATGTAGACATGACAACCCTAACCTTCTCCGCGAATCCTTCAAACCCAGAAGCCAACGCCAATCAGGGTTCGAGCCATGATGCGATGCAAAAGGTTCAAGTTGAAGCAAACCTGCTGGATCCGCAGATCCAGCAGGAGATGCCGTTAGCGCCAAATCCAGCTGTAGATCCGCAACATGAGAATATTTTGAAGACCCCAGTGTCGCTGCAGTCGACACCGAATTTGGTAACGCCAAATGTTGGTTTGCATTTGTTTGTTGACCCTAAGCTTTCTCGCAAGTTTGAAGAAATGGAAGCCCTTATTTAAAGGATCCCAGGAGTGCCAGCACCTGATCGAACCAAAATTGTTATATATTTTGGCCCTCATTCCTTATTCGTTGTCTTGTTTTCGAGTATGTTTTCGTGTCTTAGAGGCTCTTTATATCACATTTGCAGGCAATAGGTGAAATTCCTGTCTTGGAGAAGAAAGTGGAGAATTCGAACGGAAAACGAACGAAATGAAACAAGAAGATAGTAGTAATGCACTGGTGAGTGTGCGGGTACCGTTACCCATGCACAAACCGCTCACTTTCAAGGCTTTAGAACTCCGCTGGTCATACCAGCGCATCAACCCACGAACCGGAAGTCAGAAATCCTCTAAAAATAACCAGAGTGCCCAATTTGCTGGTACTACGTGGGTCCTACCAGCACAGTTACCAGCGAACTGAAGAATGAAGCTACTGAAGAGGATGTGTGCGGGTCCCTACCCGTGCACATGTACCCCTACACTGCATCGTATCAGGTCACCATATTAGCATTTCAGGCCTAATTTTTGGCCATCTATAAATATATCTTGTTCTTATTTCGAAAGGGGGGATACATACACCACAAACCTCTTCCAAGAACACTTATTTTCTCTCCCTTACATCACTAACCACTAACCTAGATTTAGGAATCATCCCTCACCAAATCTAACATCATCCTCATTATCTACTCAAGGACATTGCAGATTGGATTCAAGCTTCAAGATGGAAGAGTGCTACATGGGTCTTCTCTATCTCTTTTCTCTTATTTATTTTCATATATTTGCCATGAGTAGTTAAATATCCCACTAAGGGATTGATGTGAAACACTTGTGGATGTTAGGCTTTGTAATGAACTTTATATTTTATATCAATCTATCTAATATGTTCTATTCATTGATTTTTAATTGATTTTAAGAATGACTTGTTTTCGATTGTACATGACTCTTTTTGCAAGTTATTTTAGAAATTATTTGAGTAGAGATTTGAGTATACATGATGTTTGACTCTCTTAAGCTCACTTGAATAGGAGGATTGAACAAGAGTACATGACTTGAGTAAAATTCAGACATATTAATCTCTTCTCTATCTAATCCTACATGGGTAATCAAAACTATACATCCTAAGTTTGGTTGCTTGTGATGGATTAAGCATCAACACTATACATCCTAGGTTGGTGAACTTAACAAAGAGATTAGTCCCCTATTAGATAGATGTTCATTCATGGCACAACCAATTGTAGGTGGCCAATACCATACATGATGGATTGGACACTCATAAGTGGTATACAACCATCCTATAATCCTAGGTTGGTTACATCAGACTAATGTGCAGTAATGTGAGTTCCTATATTGCCCATTATTCACTTGTTGGGTCCATGAAGCCCTTAGTTCTCACTAATATCATTCTAACCTAACTGCATTTAGTCTAGCTTAACTTAATTGCATTTTAGATTTAACCTTCCAAACAAACAATGACATTTTCCTTTTATACATATTAGTATTATTAATCCTAATATAATTATCGCTACCCCTAATCCCTGTGGACGACCATTGCTTGCCATTGCACTTGTTTTGTAACAATTTGAGGCATTTGAGGACTTTTATAAATTACTTTTGGAGGGTATTTTCTAACGACAAAAATGAACCTTGTCAAAAATGGCGCCGCTGTCGGGGATTAGCGAGCGTAGTAGTGCTTAGATTAGTTTTAATATTACTTGTTTCTTAGTTAGTGTTTTTAGTCTTTTTGTTTCTTTTTACTTCTTTTGGTATTCATGTTTTTTTGATTTTGCAGGATTTAGGTTTCTATGGATTTCTTCATGCATGATTCGAGGCCAAGTCACTGACCTATGAGCAGATCATTCAAAGATGAGATGAGAGAACTCATGCGGTATATGTGTCGTATCAGTAAGGAAATTATAGCATCTTATAAAGTAGCTGAGCAGAACTTCAACAAATATGTGCTACCTAGCTGGCCAGACCAAGGAATGGAGTCCAATTTTGAAGGAAATTTCAACACCTCCAAGATGGCATCAAGCCAAGGCTACAATACCATCTCATACCACCAAGGGACGGATCGCAAAGGAACCTTGAGGAAGATAAAAGCCAAATGTTGGAAGAGATGTGCTAAGCAATGATGGATGCAGGGAAATAGCTAATGGCGTTGATGGAGTTGTTGAAGAGGGAAAAGAATGCACTTCAATTGAAAGTCGAAGAAGTCTCCCTAGAAAAAGAGGATATGAGGGATGATTTTGAGAAGAAAACGCAACTTTTAAAGAAGAAGCTAGAAGGCAAAGAAGCCTTAGAAATGTCAAAGGTTGAGAAGCTCCAAGAGCTAAACAAAAAGCTAATACTTAAAGTGAATTCACTCAGAGTGGAGAATAATACACTCATGAAGAATAATGAAGAAGTCTCCGATAAGAACAAAGAATTCGAAGATCAACTGGCGAGACTTGAATTTGAAAAAGATAAAGCATTGGAGGCATTGAGAGAATTAGCAAGACAATATGAAGAATTTATAGAAGAGAAGGCTTGAAAATCAAGAAACATGCAATTGGAGATCAAGCTACAAGCCAATGCTTTGGAGGAAGTTAAAGAAGCTCTCAGCAAGAAAGAGGAGGCCGTCAAGATAACAAAAGTGAAATAGTGTGACTTCATAGTTCAACTAGACAAGGTGGAGAAGAAGGTCAAGGCATTACAAGCGAAGTTAATCCAACAACCTCAAAGTCACTCATCAGAAGGGAGTTCCTCTAACTTTTTCCTATTTGCTATGTTTGTTCAAAAAGAGAGCATATAAGAGCTAAAAATTGCAATTTTGATAGACTTAAGAGAAAAAAAAAATGACATAGGAATAGGAAGAGTCCACCCAGGGTAAAGAAAATATGGGTGAGGAAAGATTTGATTAACCATGTAAGAATCATGAGAATTGAAATAATGGGAAACTTACCAAAAATTGTGTGGATTCCTAAGAAGAAAGAGTTTCTCAATTTGGTTAAGCCACCCTTAGCATCACATTGAATATTTTTGATGCACGAATTGCACAATCTATTTTTTCTCCTTTAATCTATTAGTTTTTCTCTCCCTTTATGTGTGAATTGGTGCTTGTTAATTGAGAAGAGAGAAATAACTAGGTTTGGAGATAAAATTTATTATGGGATTTGTTTAGTTTGTTTCTTTTTAATAAGAAGTGGTGTTACATGTTTTGGTTTGGCAACTGCATGTATTGAGAAAAGTCTAAGTTGCTCGAACTTTTTGATATGTGTTTTAGTGTGGCAGATAATCTAAAGCTTCTAGAGGAAGCGAATTTTCGCAGCTAGTGCGTTATTGCAAGGCTCTTCATCTTTTGGTACGAAACAATGATAACCTGTACATCTTGGAGGGACAAGCAGGCCAAGAGTGCTCATAAAAAGAGCGAGAGCAATATCTTCATAATAGAGGCTTGCAAGGAGGCAACCCACTTCAGTTGACTTTCCTAAACTCATGTTAAAATTTTTAAACTATGTTTTGTCTTTTAGTTTATATTTACTTTTATTGAATAATGTTGGGATAGTTGTGTGGAGAGATATTTGGATGATATATTTTTGTGAACATATTGATCATATACTTGAATTCTTGCATTGATTGATTTATTCATTCTTGTTGAGATGAGTCGAAGGCTAATTTTGAATGAACATATGTGAGTGTACAGGTTTATATTGCACATATATAGCCCTATTCGGTTTGGTGATTGTTTTTGATTACTCACATTTTTGTATAGGTCTTGTGCATATAGTGATACTCGGTTTGGGGGTCATCATGCCCACACTCCGTCATTTTTGATTGAAGAAAATGCTTGATGTTGGGTTGTGCTTAATGTCAAAATTGCATGATTGCCTTATTTTATTATGAGCATATTTTGAGTCTTTGATTTTGTTGGGCATTGATTGTGCATGATTAGTGCCTAGGTTGCTGTGTGTTGTGTCTAGTTAGGTGTGTGCCGCTAGACCGAGCTCTCTTGTCTTCAACCTTGAGGACAATGTTGGGTTTTGGTTTGGGGGTGTAGATGCCTTGTTGAGTCGTCTTTTTGTTTTGAGTCATTTTGTTATCTTTTGGTCTAAAATTTTCAAATTTGTCGCATTGGCCAAAATTTTCAAGTTTTAAATGGCTTGGATGTGATGCATTGAGCGTGTGCTTTTGGCGAGTTTTCGTATGCATTGTTGAGCTTGTGTAGTAACTAGTTGTTACTCTAGGGCCTCACTTGCACGACATTGGCAAGTCTTATCCTTTTTATGCTTAAGTTGAGGGGACTCGGTGCTCTTGCACCTTGTTCTAATAGTGGAGACTATCCGTGAGTTCACAAACACAAGCCTTTTAAAAAGCATTGAGTGTTACAATTTCTTTTACTCTTTTAAACACTTTTCTCGTCATATGTGTCACATGCCATAGGACAAACATCTCATAAATATTGTGGACTGCATGATGGATGTATTCATTCCCTTGATAGACTTATTGTGGAAATGATCTTAGGCAATGTGTGTGCATTTAACTACTTAAAAAGCCTAAACACATTCCTATGTCCCTTATGTGTGCTCCAAAGCCAATTTTGCAACCAAACACTTACCTTTTCTTTTAGAACCATAATAAACCATATAGTCATAAGCCAAACACAAACCAACCTTTTTAATTGCCAATCATGTGGGTTGTGTGTGTATGTGTGTGGTGTATGAAGGTGTAAGCTCTAATGTTGAAATAACATGTATTTAGGCAATTATGTGAATTGTGCGAGAAATGGCTCAAATTGTTAAAGTGATAAAATTGCACCTACAGCCAAATTGTCAAATGTATATGTGCAAAGGTAAAAGTGAAAAAAAAGAAAAAAAAAAGAAAAAGAAGAAAAGAAAAAGAAAAAGAATAGAAATGCAAAAGAGAAAAGAGAAAAAGCCATGAAATGTAATGGTTAAGTACTCAAAATTGAGTACAAATGTGTAGCACATATGTGTTTAATTAAATGCCTAGACGCTAGTGTGTAAAGGTTAACTAGAGCTTGATATGGGGTGTGTGTGAGTATGTTAAGCATGATTGGTGATTTTTGAACTCCAAATTTTTCGAATTTTCTTTGTTTCACCACATTAAACAGTATGGCCCCAACCAAAGGGAAAATCCTTTTTGATCCATAATGAGTCTTGATTGGGAATGTTTGCTGAAGCTTGATCTTCCACGTTCATGGCATAGTGAATCCTTCATAAGCTAATTCACAGACATTATCGGTCTTTCAATTTACATGTACGCAATGCATTTGATTTATATACACAAATTCCATCTTTTCATACCTTGTTTGAGTGTGAACTTAGGACTCTGAGCGGAAAGAAAAGAGAGACTCCACGAGAGGCTAGAGTCGAAGCGAATTACATTCAAGGTGTGAGAGTGAGTAGTTCTCGATACGAGAACACTCTTAGGTGTGGGATTCGTGATTGTGCTAGTTTCCCTTTAGTGGCTTCGAGTTGCTTTAGAACATATTGCATATGTCTACTTCACTATATCACACATCCTTGCATCTCATCATCGGTTGGACATACGGCAGTTTGAATTGTTTGTTGTTGAGTCTAGGAAATTTTAGATAGAGTCATAATTGTTGTGTCGAGTGTCTTTGTTTTGTTTTGTTTCGAGTTTGCTCGAGGACAAGCAAATGTTTGGTTTGAGGGTATTTGATCGAGCCAAAATTGTTATATATTTTGGCCCTCATTCCTTATTCGTTGTCTTGTTTTCGAGTATGTTTTCGTGTCTTATGGGCTCTTTGTATCACATTTGCAGGCAATAGGTGAAATTCCGGTCTTGGAGAAGAAAGTGGAGAATTCGATCGGAAAACGAACGGAATGAAGCAAGAAGATAATAGCAATGCACTGGTGAGTGTGCGGGTACCGTTACCCGTGCAAAACTAGCTCACTTTCAAGGCTTCAGAACTCCGCTGGTCATACCAGCGCATCAACCCATGAACCGAAAGTCAGAAATCCTCTAAAAATAACTAGAGTGCCCAGTTTGCTGGTAGTGTGTGGGTCCTACCAGTACAGTTACCAGCGAACTGAAGAATGAAGCTGCTGGAGAGGATGTGCGCGGGTCCCTACCCGTGCACATGTACCCGTGCACATGTACCCCTGCACTGCGTCGTATCAGGTCACCATATCAGTATTGCAGACCTAATTTTTGGCCCTCAATAAATATATCTTGTTCTTATTTCGAAAGGGGGGATACATACACCACAAACCTCTTCCAAGAACACTCATTTTCTCTCCCTTACATCACTAACCACTAACCTAGATTTAGGAATCATTCATCACCAAATCTTACATCATCCTCATCATCTACTTAAGGACATTGGAGATTGGATTCAAGATTCAAGAAGGAGGTGTGCTACATGGGTCTTCCCTATCTCTTTTCTCCTATTTATTTTCATATATTTGCCATGAGTAGTTAAATATCCCACTAAGGGATTGATGTGAAACACTTGTGGATGTTGGGCTTTGTAATGAACTTTATATTTTATATCAATCTATCTAATATGTTATATTCATTGATTTTTAATTGATTTCAAGAATGATTTGTTTTGGATTATACATGACTCTCTTTGCAAGTTATTTTAGAAATTATTTGAGTAGAGATTTGAGTATACATGATGTTTGACTCTCTTAAGCTCACTTGAATAGGAGGATTGAACAAGAGTACATGACTTGAGTAAAATCCAGACATATTAATCTCATCTCTATCTAATCCTACATGGGTAATCAAAACTATACATCCTAGGTTTGATTGCTTGTGATGGATTAAGCATCAACACTATACATCTTAGGTTATTGAACTTAACAAAGAGATTAGTCCTCTATTAGATAGATGTTCATTCATGGCTCAACCAATTGTGGGTGGCTAATACCATACATGATGGACTGGACACTCATAAGTGGTATACAACTATCTTATACATCCTAGGTTGGTTACATTAGACTAATGTTCAGTAATGTGAGTTTATTGCCCATTATTCACTTGTTGGGTCCATTAAGCCATTAGTTTTCACTAATATCATTCTAACCTAATTGTATTTAGTCTAGCTTAACTTAATTGCATTTTAGCTTTAACCTTCAAAACAAACAATGACATTTTACTTTTATGCATATTAGTATTATTAATCCTAATCTAATCATCTCTACCCCTAATCCTTGTGGACGATACCATTGCTTGCCATTGCACTTGTTTTGTAACAATTTGAGGCATTTGAGGACTTTTATAAATTACTTTTGACGGACATTTTCTAACGACAAAAATGAACCTCGTCGGCACCTATCAAGAAAAGCACGGCAAACAGCTTCATAGATTCGCCCTTTGTCGACGCCATAGCACTCATCGAGATGCCCAGGAAGTTCAGTTTCCCCAACGTGAAGTAGTTCGAAGGAACGACAGATCCAAACGACCAATAGCATAATACAAGTAGTGCATGTTCATTGCGGCGATCCAACACGACCTCAGAGAAACATGCATGTGCAAGGCGTTCAGATCCAGCCTCGGTGGCACCGCCTTACAATGGTATACGAATTTGCCTAACAATTTTATTTCTTCTTTTGCGCAGCTCACATACACTTTCGTGTAGAAGTTTGCAAGCAATCGAAAACTCGAGAAACAGTCGGACGACCTTTACACAATAACCCAGAGAAACGGAGAGAACTTGAGGGCATACGTCAGACGATTTAACAGAGAAAAAGTGCAAATCTGGCATTGTAACCAGTCGATAGCAATTTCGGCATCTAGGAAAGGACTTCGATTCGACTCTGAGCTCTACAAAGAGCTCACCAAATAACCATGTAAGAAAATGGAGGACGTGTTGGCAAAAGCGTGGGCCTAGATCAAGTGAGAGGAGGACGAGGCGAACTATATCGAAAAAACCAACAACTAAAATAGGCGCAACGACCGCGTCGATGGAAGATCGACCGACAGAAGAGTTGAACCCTATCCAACAGGAAATCGTTGCTGCAATAACTCCCGCTATAATGGACATAATGACAAAAGGCCATACGATGAGAACCCATTAAGAATTGGTCGATCGCGAGCCCCAATCCCAGAATATAACCTTATCATCGAACCAGTCGACCTAATGGCAATAAAGAAGGATATGATGAGAACAGTCAAGTGGCCAAGGAAGATGAACGCTCCACCAGAACATCGAGATGCCCGTTTTCAATGTGAATTCCACGGATATCACTACCATCAAATAGAGGATTGTATCGCTCTAAAGCTTGAGGTGTCAGAACTATTGAAGTGAAGACATATGTTGGAATACCTGACCGACAAAGGAAAGGAGACTGTCGCTAGACGAGAATAAAACAACAGACTAATTCGGAGGACGGACCACCAGCACGCCCCAGCAAGAAAGGGTGATCAACTATATATTAGGTGGATCAGAGGTTAGCAATGTGAGTTACTCAGCTGCTAAGAGACACACTCGACAAGTGTCAAACACAGAAATTCAGCCCAGCAGAGACCACCCCTAAAAAATCGATGAAACGGTCACATTCAAGTCGACCGATAAATCAGATTTTTTTTCTCCACACCATGATGCTTTAGTCATTTCTTTATATATTTGCTAATTGCTTAACTATGAGGATTTTAATCGACAATGGTAGCTCTTGTAACATTTTATTTCGTTGTGCACTCAAAGAGATGCAGGTCGAAGAATCTAAAATCATTCATCGAACAACAATATTAACAGGCTTCAGTGGCGAACAAAAGAGCACGCTTGGCGAGATTGTACTACCGGTTTACGCTGAAGGAGTGAACCTATATATCAATTTTTTTGTGCTCGATTGTCAATCCCCCTACAATGCAATTTTGGGTAGACCTTGGATTCATAAGATGAAAGCAGTCCCATCAACCTACCATAAAATGATCAATTTCTCAACCAAGTGGGGAGTTCGTGAGATCAAGGGCGAACATAGAGCAGCCAGGGAATGCTATCAGAATGCCATGAAAAAAAGGAATGAGCAATTATAGCAACTACAGGAAACCAAGGTCGAATCAACATCGAACAAACCTAAGATGGAGGATCTCGATGAGGTGTCGATCTACCCTGAAAAACCGGAGCATAAAGTTCAAATCGGGTCGAGACTACCAGAGGAGATACGGAAGTAGTTGATCGACTTATTAAAAGAGCGCCACAATAGCTTCTCTTGGTCACACTCATAAATGGTTGGAATCGACCCAGAGGTAATTGTTCATCATTTGTAGGTAGACCATAGTCACCCGCCGGTAAAACAGAAAAGAAGAAAGTTCTCACCAGAAAAAAACTAAATCATCAACGAAGAAGTCCAAAATCTGATCAACATCGGATCAGTCAAAGAAGTAAAGTACCCAGACTGGTTCGCAAACATCGTGGTTATAAGGAAGAAAAACGAAAAGTGGCATGTTTGAAATGATTTCACAAACCTCAACAAGGCATGCCCCAATGACCCATTTCCATTTCCTCACATCGACATGTTGGTCGACGCCACAGCAGGGCATGAACTATTCTGTTTCATTGATGCTTACTCTGGATACAACCAGATTCTAATGCACCCAAACGACCAAGAGAAAACTACATTCGTCACCGAGCGAGGTGTTTTCTGTTATAAGGTTATGCCATCTGGTTTGAAAAATACAGGTGCGATATACCAACGATTGGTCAACAAAATGTTCGCCGATATGCTCGGATCGACCATGGAAGTTTACATTGTTAACATGCTGGTTAAATTGCTTGCCTTTCGACAACACATAGAGCATCTGAAGTAGTCATTCGACGTGCTCGACAAATACGGTATGAAACTTAACCTCATTAAATGTTCTTTTAGTGTTTCCTCTAGCAAATTTTTAGGTCACTTGGTGACACAAAGAGGGATCGAAGCCAACCCAGATCAAATTTGGTCGATCAAAGCTATCGAATCGCCTAAGTGCATTAAAGATGTCCAGAAACTTACAAGTCGAACAACAGCCCTTAATATATTTATTTCCAAGTTTTCCGAACGATGCCAGACATTTTTCAACACCCTGAGGAAAAACAAAGAATTCAAATGGAATC
The DNA here is from genome assembly GCA_033220585.1 of Dipteronia sinensis. Taxonomy (NCBI): domain Eukaryota; kingdom Viridiplantae; phylum Streptophyta; class Magnoliopsida; order Sapindales; family Sapindaceae; genus Dipteronia; species Dipteronia sinensis. The sequence goes on from CM065642.1 coordinate 27,097,574, forward strand.
AAGAGTGTGAAAAAGTCTTGCATGACTTGAACGAATATCTGGCCTTGTCTCTGTTACTGTCATAACCTAAAGATGGAGAAGTGCTTTACTTATACCTGGCAGTATCCGACACTGTAGTAAATGCTGTGTTAGTAAGAGAGGAGGAAGATTCGCAACACTCGGTGTACTATGTAAATAAGGCCCTACTCAAAGCAGAAACCAGGTACAACAAGCTTGAGAAGTTGACTCTAGCACTTGTCATAGCCACACGCAAGTTAAGGCTATACTTCAAATGCCACCCAATCAAGGTACTAACTTCTTTCCCATTAAAAAATATATTACATAAACCAGAACTTTCAGGTCTACTGACAAAATAGACGGTCGAGATCAGAGAACACGACATCTCATTCCAGCCACGAACATCAATGAAATCACAGGTATTCACTGGCTTCATAGCAGATTTCACTCATGACGAAAACTTACAGGCTGAACAAGAATTGATGGCTCTCGCTGGAGACGTGACAAACGATAAATGAACCCTGTGCTTAAATCCCCATAAGGGGAAAATCTGGAACAGTCGATCCACTGCAACTTTCGTGCTTCAAATAATGAAGCAGAGTACGAGGTGTTGATCGCTGACCTTAACCTAGCAAAAAGCTTGGGCATAAGAAATATACAGGTACAAAGTGACTCACAGCTAGTCATACGACAAATGAATGGGACGTACGAGGCCAAGGACAAAAAAATGGCAGAATACTTGGCCAAAGCCAAGCAACTGGAATCGACGTTCTAAATTTTTTCTATATTGCAGGTGCCAAGAACAGAAAATGCTAGAGCAGACGCTCTAGCCAACCTTGGATCGACAACTTAAGCTAACGGCCCCAAATATATACCTATCATGCATCTATTGTTGCCCGCAATACATGATGAAGAAAATGTAGCACTAATCGACAATGGCTCTAGTTGGATGGATCCAATAAAAGATTACCTGCAAGCCGACATCTTACTAGGCGACAGAGCCGAAGCAAGAAAGATCAAAGCCAAATCGGCTAAATTCTGTATCATGTACGGTAAACTTTACAAAAAATCTTTTACATGTCCATACTTGAGATGCGTCACTCCCTGTGAGCATACGGCTTCCTTAAAAGCCTTCATTACGAAGAATGCAGAAATCAATCGGGCAATAGAAGTCTATCGAACAGGGTAATTACAGCCGAATACTACTTGGCCAACAATGCGATCAGACTCCCAAAAACATGTGAAACACTGTGACAAGTGCCAAAGATTCGCCCAAGTATCCCAACCCCCCCTCCTCCCCACTGGTATGCTAAATTCAATTTTAGCCCCTTGACCCTTTATGAAATGGGGTATGGATATTGTAGGTAAACTCCCAGCAGCACCAGAAGGGGTTGTCTACATGCTAGTCTTAATAGACTACTTCACCAAATGGGTCGAAGCGGAATCTTTTCAACATATAAGAGACATAGAGGTACGAAACTTTGTCTAGAAATAAATAATTTGTAGGTTTGGAATACCAAAGGAGATAGTGACCTACAATGGGTTGCAATTCATCTCGTTCGACTTCCAAAATTTCTGCGACAAATATGTTATCAAGTTGAGTTCATCAACTCCCCACTACCCTCAAGCAAAAGGACAACCAGAGTCGATCAAAAAAACCATTATAAACACATTGAAGAAAAGATTCAAAGCTGAAAAAGTGAATGAGCTGACAAACTTCATGAGATTCTATGGTCGTACAGGACAACTCCCTGTCCATCGACAAGAGAAACACTGTTTTCACTTGTCTATGGTTCAGAAGCGGTCATTCCTATTGAAACACAACTGTCAACAGCTCGAAGCGAAAACCCCCACGAAGAACAAAACGTCCTTGAACTCCTATTCGAATTGGATCACCTCGACGAATGATGAGAGTGAGCTGCCCTAAGAATTCAGGCTTATCAACAGCAAGTCGCTTGACATTACAACTAGAACGTAAAGATTAGAACCTTCAAAGTCGACGACTGGGTGCTACGCAGGGTTTTCCAAAATACTAGAGATTAGGAAGCATGGAAACTGGGTCCAACTTAGGAAATGCCCTATCAAATAACAGACGTAAAAGAACAAGGAGAGTCCAAACTACGAGACCTTGTCGGTCGAGAGATACACAACAGCTGGAATGCTTTGCACTTGAAATAGTACCATTTCTAATATTAGCTGTTTCTTTTTTCTAAGTTATTATTTTTATATACGCATTTGTTACTAACAAGTCGTTTGACAAGAGCTATGATGACGCCTTAGTTGCAACTAAATGCAAAACTAAGCTCACAAAATACAATTTTTAAAAGTTCATTACTACTTACCATAAAGAGATGTCGACTCCAACAAGCTATGAAACAAGTTTTTACAGGAACATAATTAGAGCAAGAACCCTGCATTCAAGGAATTGTGATTCAACGCCCTGTATTCAAGGAAACACGACTACAACTCCCAGTGTATTGACTTTACACACAGGAAGTTGGGGGGAGTATCAATGGGGACAATCAATAATTTATTTACGCATGTACACGATTTCTTATGTAATGGTCATGTCGACCAGAATGAATAACGCATGTAAGCGATTATTTATTGAAAATACACAAAGTGTGTCTAATACAACCTAGAGGGGGAGGGGGGGGTGAATAGGTTTTAGTTGATTTATTACCAACTTTTCGACTTAATCAATTTTAATAATCCTGCCCCATATTAGCAATCAATCAATCCAATATAAATATGCGGAAAACAATAAAAACACAAGGATTGATTTACGTGAGAAACCCTCCAACTGGGCAAAAACTCACGGGCTATCCTTCTAGCCACATACGGTCCTCAAATCCACTATTTGAACGAAAGTTTACAACCTAGGTTGACCTCAAGTCATACCTACTTGGTCACTAACCCTTTCACTCTACCCAACGGGCCTTTAATAGTGATTCTAGACCACAAGCTTGTGCACTAACCCACTTAGTCACAAAGCTTAACAATCAATGAAGAGGTTAAACAACCTATGTGAATATGTAAAAGATATTCAAGCATGCAATTAATGCTAGGCAACACTAAATGCTTATCTAAGGATTTAAGGATGTCAATAAATGCAAATCCTAGATATCAATATCTAAATGCAAATGCATGAAGATTTAGCTAGAAGGGTAAAATCGTCCTAAATGCTAGCTATTAATGAACAAAGCTCTCAACCAACAAACATCAACTCAAACATGTTATAAATACCAATAAACATAAATATATGCAATAAAATCATATAAAAGAGCTAACCCTAGGCAAACAAGAACATAAATAAATACAAAGAGATTTAGGGCATGTTCAAGTTACCTAGTCAATGAAAGCAAGAAGAATCCATGATGAGATGATGCTTGAAGAGGTTAAATGCACATGGATTTGTGTTTGGTTGAGTAAAGATGAGTTCTTGGGAGTTTCTCTCTCTAAAGGAAGCTTGGCCTATCAAAAATGGCTTCTTGAACTCATAAAAAACGAGCAAGGAAGAAGATAGAGTATATATAAGGGAGCCCTAGTTAAAACAGCGTCGTTTTGAACTTAGGGCACAAAATCCCGTCAATACCGCTAGATGGACTGCGTTGCAGGCAAGTGTCCAGACCGCGGTACACACAGCAGTGCACTGTCTGGACAACAACGCGGTGCAGAGCGCTGTGCATGCAGGTGCACAGGCCGCGGTATGGGCAACAGAGGCCTACTGGACAACACCGCGACTTGGGTCGTGTTGCGTGCAAGTGTACAGGAAGCGGTACAGGAAGCGGTACAGGAAGCATGACCCTGCTGAGGTATACCGCTCTGTATGCCGCGGTGCAAGAATGTCTTGCCAAGCGGTCCAGGCCGCGCTAAGAGAAGAAATTCTCTTTTCTGGGCAAACTCAACACACTAAGAGATGTGCAAAATGTGCAAGTGTGGAGTGTGAAAAGAGGCATACAATACATCATTCAATAACATGAAGATAAGAACAATAATGCATGCAAGTGAGTGTGTGCTACTAGATCTCTTCAAAGAAAGTTAAACTAGTGAGATACCTTTGAAGTGCTCTTTGAGAGAGATGATGTCCTTGAAGCTTGATCACACTCAAGAGGCCTAAATTACCCTTACAAAGAATAATCCCCAATGTGGTTTGTCAACGAAATAAGCCAATCAAAATATGAGGAACATACATTTATCAATGTAATGGTCGTGTCGACCAGAATGAATTACGCATGTAAGTGATTATTTATCAATATAACGGTCATGTCGACCGAAATTAAATAACGCATGTACGCGATTTCTTATGTAACGGGTGTGTCGACCAGAATGAATAACCCATGTAAGCGGATTATTTATCAAAGTAACGATCGTGTCAACCAGAATGAATTACACATGTAAGTGATTATTTCTCAATATAATGGTTGTGTCGACCAGAATTAAATAACTCATGTATGTGATTTCTTATGTGACGGTCATGTCGACCAGAATGAATAACGCATGTAAGCGATTATTTATAAATGTAACGGCCGTGTCGACCAGAATGAACTACGCATGTAAGCGATTATTTATCAATATAACGGTAGTATCGACTGAAATTCCGCTTGTAAGCGATTATTTATCAATGAAACGACTTAATTGAAATCACACTTGTAAGCGATTATTTATTTGTGTAATGGTCGTGTCAATTAAAATGATTTACGCTTGTACGCGATTTTTTATTACAATCGTGTCGACCTAATAGAATTAAGCACATACACGATTCTTCAAGAATATAATGGTCGCTTCGATCTAATCTAAATTACGTGTGTATGTGAGGCAAGACATTGCGAAATAACATTACGCGATTAAAAACAATAAACGGTCAAGTCGACCCCTATCCATTCGAAATGGAATAAAGTATCGAAAGTACAAAACCAAGTAAAAAGATCATATACACAAATAAATAATTTTTTTCTAGAATCAAGGTTGGTCTTAAGTCGAGTCTTCTATATGAGCATTAAGATCAGCAGTATCATCGAGGCCTTTGTTGGGTCCCCCAACATTTTCATCAGCAAAAGGAGATTTCTCAGCATAAAGATGTTCAGCCTCTTTCCATTCTACAATCTCGGCATGTGGGTCCCATTTTGAATGCTCTCCAGCTAGATATTGCCTGAAGAGGTCGACCCTGGCAGCACACATGGCCTTAACCGAGATGCTTATGAGTTGCTCATTCAAAATAGCTATCTGTCAATCCCTTTTGGCAAGGCTTGTATTAGCCTCAACCAGTTGTCGATCTCTATCAGCAATGGCCTCCTTAGACTTGGCCAATTCATCGTCAAGCACCTAAGCTTTCTTCTCGACCTCTTGCTTATCCTTGTCGATTGAATCATGCTCCCGCTTGAGTGCGTTGTTCACCTTTTGTAGCTTCGAGCACTTCTCTGGACTAGAGACGAACCTGTCCTTCAAAAACTGCTGCGTCTGGAAAGCCTATGAAACATATTCGCAATTAGTATTTGACACAACCATGATAAAAAAACAAATAATGATTACATGCTCACCTGGAAAGAAGAAAGAATACCTGCTTCGATCACGTCATTCGCCATTTTCCCCTTCAGATATTCTTCACCGGTTCAGAAGAGGAGGTCTTCCGATTTCTTTAAAAAGCTACTCGGCTTATTGAAAGAAGATACCTCTTCAGGGAACGCGATCAAAGTCAAGTTATATTTTTTCAGCATAACCCCGACCGCTGCCTCTTTCGACCTTTCATCTATCGACTTCCCCTTGTCTTTTCCTTCGGTTGTCTTCCTTTTCTTTTGCACCCTTGGAGGGTCCATCTCAGGGGACGATTCTAGAGGTTGTTCATCGACGGGGATAATCGACTTATCGATCGATGTCACTCCCTCTACGCTCTTCTTCTTAGCGAGTGCGGCCGCACTCTTCTTAGCCATTGCCTTTTTCTGCCGCTTCAACGCCTCCACTGGGTTAGGCATGTTAAACTACATGTTCGTTAGCGACTTAGCTGCGAAACGACGTTCAGCATCAATTATAGGGGTCAAAAATTTTGTACCACAAAACATTTCAAACCCTCTTCTAATAAAGGTGAACGACACTAAATCTTTCATTAGAGGATAAAGCGTTCGTGGCACATTCCATGTACAATGAAGCCAAATAGTGCTAGGCCAAAGGTTACCTTTCGCCATTAACACTTTCCAACTTCTCTCTTTAGCGGGAATTGCTAATACTTTTTACGTACGACCGACAGCATCGTCGTATATAGGTTTATTGTCTCCGCTTAATAACTCTACAAGGACAAAGACTTGTCAAAAATTAGGAACACTAAAACCAATCTAAACGACACTAAAAGATAGACATTCACCATATCGGTTCCAGACCTTCGGATAGACATATTTCTCGTTCACGAAGGGGCCATCAATCAGTGGACCCTTTGCAAAAAAGAATGTGTATTTCCATCTCCGGCCGTTCGTTGTGAGGTCTGTTATGAGATGCGTCGCATTAGACCTCAATATCAACGAGAATCTACTTTTCTCGTGCACATGCTGCTTTAGGTAGTAGCTGTGCAAGAGCGAGTCCAACCCAAATTTCAATTTGTATTTCTCATGTATGAAGGTTAGGCTTATAAGTATTCTCCAATAGTTTGGCATCAACTGGCCAGGGGTGATATCATAATAAACCAAAAGTCGTCGAGCCATAGATGAAACATGAAATCTAAACCCCTGGCGAAAGTTATACTTATAGAAGCAAGTCCATCCGGGGACTTCCTAGTCGGCTCGCTCGTGCTCCTTAGTCGCACGTAGAACAGCGTGATCCGAGATCCCATATATCATCCTTATACTATGCATGTCGTCAGTAGAAAGCACGCTTCCTGGATTGTCACCAGCCAGAATACCTAACGGTCTGCCGGAACACGACGGTTCCTTGACCTCTTTATATTCTGGGTGTTCGATTCTCTCCACGACAACACACACAACTCCTGTCTCTAGCACCCTGGAGTTGTCGGGTTCCCTATTATTATCAGTCAAGCCCAAACCAAAATCCAAAATTGCAACCTAAGATTTAAAGATCAAAACCTAGGGTTTCTATACACTCTATAAACCTAGGGTTTTTGTGGATCTATCAGAATCTTAACCAAACTTGGTCGACCGACTACAGATCTCGGCCAAAAGTATACAACGACAATGCAACAATTTATAAACAAAATAAATCTCATGAAACAACACTAAAGTGGATCAAGTCCTTTGCTAAAATTAATTTTACATTAGGCACAAAGAACAACATAAGAGCATAAAATGAATTTCTGGGTTAATTCCTTGATATTGCTTCGCTGGTTTCCTATGGGTAGAAAAAAGCTAAGTCTTTTGCAAATAAAATCAACAGAAAGGAGAAATTTTTGCTTACCTAAAAGTTTAAATTCGAAGATTACGCCAAGAAAACGCCTCTGTCAAGTTTGCAGCTGTTTTCGAGCAATTTTTGTTCTTAAGAATACGAAGTGATGAAGTAAGAGGTTTAGTGGAGGAGTTTCTAGTTATACAAACTCACACTTTGACCTAGGTCACCACGTGTCGTAACCGTTATGGTTACCGACTAACTATGGTACCTGATCAAGAGTTAATTTATATTTGATTTTTTCGATAAGTGCACCTAAAACATGAAATCGCGCCAAAGCATGGTGCCACGTCAACCCTAGAAATTAAGTAGTTTATATCCCGGCGATTGAGCTTATCAAGGTCCTCGAGGCAGTCGATACCTCGTCGCGTCAAAGATCTTTATCGATCATTCTATTCGACGCATTGTCGAACCCGTGGTCGACTAAACTGAAATTACACTCTCTAAATCAGAAGCTTCTTTTTTAGAGAGTGGGGGACAAACTGTGGAAGCCAAAAATCGCCCATAGGCCTAACGCTTAAGCTCATCGATAATGTAAGTGCCTCACTTTATGATTAGCTTATTTTGTTGACAAAATCACAATTGGGGTTAATCGTTGTAAAAGGGTAGATTAGGAATTGAAGATCTTCCATTGGACTCCAAGTGCTTCAAGGAAGGTAGATTATTTGACTCTACTTTTACTTGAAGGGATATAGTTGCACACACTCACTTGCATGCATTATATTCTTGTTTACATGTAATTGGATGATGCATTGCTTGCCATTTATCACACTTTACACTTACACATTTTGCACATTACTTAGTGGGTTGAGTCTGCCTGAAAAAAAAAGAGTTTCTTCTCTTACTGCGGCCTAGACCGATTGGCAAGCGCTGCTTGCACCGCGGCATACAGAGCGGTAAACATCAGTTGGCCCATGCTGCTTTGACGGCGTCCTGTACACATGTACGCCCAGCGGTTCCTGACACGGTAAACTTTAGTAGGCCCCTGCTGCCTTGACCACAGCATGTGCACTACACGCACATCGGTCCCAACCGCGATGTTGTCCAATAGGCACACTGCTGTGTGTACCGCGGTCTGGACAACTTGCCCGAGCCGCGGAACGCACAGCGGTAATGACGGGATTTTGTTACTGTTTTCAAAACGGTGTCATTTCATCTAGGGCTTCATATATATATATGCCATTTCCTCTTCCTTGCCTCTTTAGAGCTTCAGAATCCATTCTCTTTCATTCCTTTTAGAGCTCAGAGTGTCTTGCAAGAAAAGGTAGCAAGAAACCATTTTTATTGTCCAAAACCCAATCACCTATCATTCAATCATGGTTCTATCATCATCTAGTTTCATCTAGGATGTTTCTAAGCATGGGTCTTCATCAACATAACTTACTTGGTAAGTAGAACACCACTCTCATCCATCTTTGTGTTCATGCTTAACAAGAAATCTCTTTTATGTTTCTTTTGCATCTAGATTATAATTTTTCATTATAAATAGAGATTTTTGTTGATGTTTGGGTTGTTGTATTGTGATAGCTATTGCATCTAGGAATGCTTTGATTTCACATAGCTAGGTTATATGTGTGTCATATAGCAACATGATATCTAGGATTGTTTGAAGCATTCATACATGACTTGGTAAGCATTAAATGTGTTGACCTTGCATTTTGTGCATTTAGTGCATTTAGAAGATCATCATATTCACTTTAGGTTTCATATCTCTTCATTTAAGAGTTAAGTCTTGTATTTGCCTTTGGTAGTATACAAGTAAGAGCCTAAAATCACTATTAAAAGCCTGCGGGTAGCAAGGATGGATTAGTAACCGATTATGTGTGATGTGGTCAACCTAGGTTGTAATCGTTTTTTACAAATAGTGGATTTGAGGGTTCGATTGGCGATTAGGCCCGTGAGTTTTTACCTAGTTGGAGGGTTTCTCACGTAAATCATAGCATTGTGTCTTTTTGTTTATTCCGCATTTTTATTATGGCAATGATTGATTATGTTAGAGATTAGGGGTTGTGTTGTTCAATTTTGATTAATCAAAAAGATGGCATTTAATTAAACTAAAACCTATTCACCCCCCTAGGTTAGTTTTATCACTCTTAGTGTATTTTCAGATAATTTCAAGCCAGATTCGATCCAATAAACCATGCTTGGATCATAGCTTGACTGACTCACACTTCCACTCTGATTCAACCACTGAATCTAACTGATAACTCAATACCTTTGTGATAGATATTTGAACTGGTCAAACAACTGGATAATTCCTCTAAATCTGGTCAGGATATCAAGGATGCACTCTAACCATCCTAAACGTCCAACTCTTGAAAAAAGCCTATAAAGAGGACCCCTGGTTCACAGAAAGAGGATTCTGACTTCTCTCAATTGTTCTAAAGCTATAGCGTGCCGAAACTATGCCCAATTGCTATTCCAGTCACTAGAATCCTGTTGTTACTCCTATTTCAGTCCCTCTTTACTACCAACACTCAGCCTAAGCGCACCTAAGGCCATAATCACCATCCCTATCTTTTTCTTTTTCTCTTTCTTTTTCCGCCAATTTCATCTTTTTTGCAAGTTTTTTTTAGAGAAGATGACCTACTCAATTCGACTAGACCAACCAGGCTGCTTGAGCCTAATTCGAACCCGACCCAATCCACTAATTGTAGAACGACTTTCTACATAGGTAAAAGATTTTGATTTATTATATGTTCTAAGTTCTAACGAAAAGTTTTACTTTATGTTAAAGGTTAAAGAGTATTATTTTGTGAAAAAAATAAATTTAGCCCACCCTAAAATAAATTTCCGGTCTCTTAACTCCAAGGAAATATTTTAAAATTAAGAAAATTTTAGATGATTTCTTAGTGTTCTGGTAAATATTTTATAAAATTTTGCTGGTCCTAGAGTAATTATTATAAATTATGTGAGTCTGAGGGTGACAATTAGTTAATTCAATTATTTCGGTTATAATGATCCAGAAATTATGTGACAGATTGATAAGTACTGCATCTCATTATATAAAATCATGATCACTATGGTAGCCAAAAATGGCTTCTAGGTCCAACGTCCAAAGCCCACTAAAAATCTTACACGCCCGGGTCAAGTTCAATTAACCCGGGCCGACACGGCTTACTTTATCAAAAGAAGAGTTTGACTTGGTCATTAGTTCAGTTTGAATCAACTGCAAACAGTTCGTTTGAACTGATGAGATCGAGATAAAATCTCATGAAATCCGGGAGAGATTTCAGTGTCGGCTTACTTTATCAAAAGAAGAGTTTGACTTGGTCATTAGTTCAGTTTGAATCAACTGCAAACAGTTCGTTTGAACTGATGAGATCGAGATAAAATCTCATGAAATCCGGGAGAGATTTCAGGGATTCCTCGATCACGATCAACATCACTTCGGGGGTGATACTATAAATAGACCCTTCTGGTTACAGAGAAGAGATTCTGACTCTCTCTCTGAATAACCTTGTTTTGCTAAGCTGAAATTCTGCTCAAAATGTTACTCTGATCACCAGAATTTTAACTATACTCATATTTCAGTCATTTTTTTTACCACTAACGTTAAACCTAAGCGAATCTAAGGCCAAAATCATCATCACCACCTTTTGCTCTTCCTTTATTTGTTATTTTTATTAGCTTGTTTCTCGTTTCTTTGTTCTGTTTCTGGTTTTCATCTTTTTTGCAGGTCGCTTTTTGAAGAAGACAAGATACCAGGTTCGACTAGTCCAACAAGTTGCTTGGGCCTGTTTCGATTTGACCCAATCCACTAACTATAGAATGACCATCTACAGTTTGGCACCTACCGTGTGGCCCATTGCAGCTTGATAGACGAACCTGTTGAGTCAGACAAAGGGTCTCAAATATGTTAGGAGATGGAAAGGCCCGCACGGTCGAGGAACAGATCGCAGCGCTGACCGCCCAGATGACTGCAAATACGGAAAGGTTGCGAGTACTCGAAGCGGAGAACGTTACAGTTCGAACTCATAATGCTGAATTACAAGCCATTATTGACAGAGCACCTAACAACGTGGCTCCAGAACCTCCAATTCTGGTGCTCCAAATTGAACAAAATACGGACAGGACATCTCCCACCATTGAAGCAGATCCTACACACTTGGAAGCCAACACCAACCGGGGCTCGAGCGATGATGCGATACAAACCGTCTAGGCTGAAGCGAACCAAACTGATCCGCAGATTCAACAAGAAGTGCCATAGGCACCAATCCCAGTTGTCGATCAGTGCCATGAGAACATATTAAAAACCCCAGTGTCGCTACAATCGCTACAGTCGACACCCAATTTGGTAACATCAAATTCTGGTTTACATTTATTTGCTGACCCTGAGCTTTCTCGTAGGTTTGCAGAAATGGAGGCCCTCATCCAAAATATTCTAGGAGTACCAGCACCAATCAAGAAGAGCACGTCGAATAGCTTCGCAGATTCACCTTTTGTCGACGCCATTACGCTCGTCGAAATGCCCAGAAAGTTCAGCTTCCCCAACATGAAGCAATTTGAAGGCACAACAAATCCTGAAGACCATATAGCATAATACAAGCAGTGAATGTTCACAGCAGCAATCCCACGCGACCTCAGAGAAACATACATGTGCAAGGCGTTCGGATCCAGCCTCGGTTGTCATGCTTTACAATGGTATACTAATCTCCCTAATGATTCCATTTCCTCTTTTGCACAGCTTACAGATACATTTGTGGAGCAATTCGTAAAGCAGCAGAAAGCTAGAAAAGCAGTCGGACGACTTATACACGATTACCCAGAGAAGCGAAAAAAACCTGATGGCTTATGTTGGACGATTCAACAGGGAAAAGGTGCAAATCCCACATTGCAATCAATCGACAGCTATCTCGACTTTTAGAAAAGGGTTTCGATTCGACTCAGACCTCTACAAGGAGCTCACCAAATACCCATGTAAGACGGTGGAGGACGTGCTGGCAAAAGCGTGGGCTCAAATCAAGTGGGTGGAAGATGAGGCGAACTATGTTGTAAAAACAAACAACCACAATAGGCGCAATGATAGAATCGATTGACGATCAACAGAGAGAAAGGACGAACCCTATCCAACAGGGAATTGATGCAACAACCCATGCTACAACGGACATGACGACATAAGGTCGTACGATAAAATCCTCAAAGAACTGGTCGATCGCGAGCTTCAATCCCATAATATAATCTTAGCATTGAACCATTTGACCTAGTGGTGGTACTGAAAGAGCTGGGGAGAACGGTCAAGTGGCCAAGAAATATGAACGCATCGCCAGAACATCGAGACGCTCATTTTCGATGCGAATTCCATGGAGATCACGGGCACCGAACAGAAGACTGCGTTGCTCTGAAGCTTGAGGTGGCAGAACTATAAAAATCAAGGACATCTGCTGGAGTACGTCACTGACAAAGGAAAGCAAACTGTAGCTCGATGGGATGAAAAACAACAAAGCAGTCCGGAGTATGGACCACCAGCACCTCCCCAACAAGAAAGGGTGATCAACTACATACTAGGCGGATCGAAGGTCAGCGGCGTGAGTTACTCAGCTGTGAAAAGACACACTCGACAAGTGTTGAACGCAGAGATTTAACCAAGCAGAGATCACCCATCTATAATCGACGAAACAGTCACATTCAAGTCGACCGGTAAATCAGATTTGTTTTCTCTTCACCATGATGCCCTAGTTATTTCTTTATATATTGTCAATTGTTTGACTAAGAGAATCTTAATCGACAAGTGCGCTCAAAGAAATGCAGGTCGAAGAATCCAAAATCAGTTATCGGACGTCAGTTTTAACAGGATTCAGTGGCGAACAGAAATCCACGCTCGAAGAAATTGTGCTACCAGTCTAAGCTGAAGGAGTAAACCTGTACATCAATTTCTTGGTGATCAACTGCTAATCTCCCTATAATGCAATTTTGGGAAGGCCTTGGATCCACGAAATGAAAGCAATCCCCTCGACCTACCATCAAATGATTAAATTCCCTACCAAATGGGGAGTTCGTGAAATCAAAGGTGAGCAGAGAGCAGCAAGGGAATGCTATCAAAATGCCATGAAAAAGAGGAAGGAACAATTATAGCAACTATATGAAACAAAGGTTGAATCGACATCAAATAAGCCAAAGATGGAAGATGTCGACGAGATGTCGATAGATCCAGAAGAACCAGAGCATAAAGTACAAATTGGATCGAGACTACTAGAAGAATTGCGAGAACATCTGATTAACTTCCTTAAAGAGCGTCGAAAAAGATTCACATGGTCGCACTCATATATGGTCGGGATCGATCCTGAGGTAATTGTTCATCATTTGCAGGTTGACCCCAATCACCAACCAGTAAAGCAGAAAAGAAGAAAATTCGCACCAGAGCGGAACAAAATCATAAATGAAGAAGTCCGAGAGCTGATCGACATCGGATCTGCCAAAGAAGTGAAGTACCCTGACTGATTGGCGAACATTGTGGTTCTAAAGAAGAAAAATGGAAAGTGGCATGTCTGCATTGATTTCACCGACCTCAACAAGGCATGCCCCAATGACAATTTTCCACTACTATATATTGACATGTTGGTCGATGCAACAGCAGTTCACGAACTACTTAGCTTTATGGATGCGTACTCTGGCTACAACCAAATTTTAATGCACTCGAACGACCAAGAAAAGACTGCATTCGTCACCGAAAGAGGTATTTTCTGTTATAAAGTTATGTCATTTGGTTTAAAACATGCAGGTGCGACATACCAACGAATGGTCAACAAAATGTTTGCTAATATGCTCGGAACAACCATAGAAGTCTATATCGACGACATGCTGGTTAAATGGCTTGTCGCCTAACAACACATAGAGCATCTGAAGCAGTCATTCGACATACTGGATAAATACAGTATGAAACTAATCCTACTAAATGCTCTTTTGGTGTTTCTTCTAGCAAAGTTTTAGGCTATCTAGTGACTCAAAGAGGGATCGAAGCCAACCCAGACCAAATTTGGTCGATCAAAGTAATCGAATCACCTAAATGCATCAAGGATGTACAAAAACTCACAGGTCGAGTGACAACTCTCAATAGATTCATTTCTAAATCGTCTGAACTATGCCAGCCATTTTTTCAACGTCTTGAAGAAAAACAAGGTATTCGAATGGAACGACGAATGTGAAAAAATGCTACAGAACCTGAAAAAATCTCTAACTTCAGCTCTGCTGCTGTCGAAACTGAAAGAGAAAGAGACCCTTTACTTATATCTAGCAGTATCCGACACTGCAGTTAGTGCCGTGGTGGTAAGGGAGGAAGAAAGTTCACAACATCTGGTGTACTACGTAAGCAAGTCCCTACTCAACGCAGAAACCAGATACAACAAGCTTGAGAAGTTGGCTCTGGCACTTGTCGTAGCCGCATGAAAGCTACTGCCTTACTTCCGGTGTCACCCAATTATGGTACGTACCTCTTACCCGCTTAAAAATATATTGCATAAACCTGAACTTTCAGGTCGACTAACAAAATGGGCAGTCGAAATGAGTTAGCACGACATCTCTTTCCAGCCGCGAACAGCCATGAAGTCACATGTGATATGAACCTCACCAAGAACAGTGAAACCCGGAACCAATATATGGTAGCAATGATCGTTTTTCTAAATTCAAGTTTGTAAGCAAGAACAATATAAGACCATGGCCCGTTATCTATAATGAGATAAGAACCAACGGTATCAAGAAAGTGAATGACACCACACTCAAAAACAAAAAAACAAGATAGAAATGTGAGTGATAAGTCAATTTTTGGAACCA
Source organism: Dipteronia sinensis (assembly GCA_033220585.1). Taxonomy (NCBI): domain Eukaryota; kingdom Viridiplantae; phylum Streptophyta; class Magnoliopsida; order Sapindales; family Sapindaceae; genus Dipteronia; species Dipteronia sinensis. Next base: position 27,112,727 of record CM065642.1, read on the forward strand.
AAGAGAAAATTCTCTCTATTTTCATTCAAAAATCATGTCTACCGAAAAGTACATCAGTTGGTTCCTTATACACTAAAACCATAATCGAAAAGAAAGGCTACATGCCAATCTCTAGAAAGGAAACAAGGTATTCGGCCATTAAAGCCTTACAATCAGAAAATTAAATTGGGCAATAATTGCATTACAAACGGGAAAAAAACTAAAACAAGCAACTATTAACTTGTTCCCTATTTTGAAGGCTAAATCTGGAAACAAATCAGCCCATTAATTTGGGAAACAAATCAACTCTTATTCTTTGGAAATTAAAAAGGAAACAAATTAGCCGAAATTGAATCTCCTACCGCTCACCACACGCCTAGCTTGTGCCGCACGCCCCAGTCTTCTCTTATTCGGCCCAATCAATTGCCTTGATGACGTTAATTAAGCCTTGGTCTTCATGTGGACTTATCTTGGACTTCAATAATTCAACATCAGCCCAAGTGTCTTGAATCAGCCAATTGAGTGCTTCTTTGAATCTCTTAGCCCTTGCCATTATTATTGGCCCAACCGGAACATGCAATGGATCCCTTGGTGCAGCTCACTTATTCTCATCATTCCCTCCCACTTGAAAAGGATTTGTCCTCAAATCGTCACCTACATCAAAATGTGACAAATTAGAAACATTGAAGCTTGCACTAACATTATACTCACCTAGAAGATATAACTTGTAGGCGTTGTCATTAATTCTTTCAATCACTTGAAATGGGCCATCTCCCCTTGGAAGTAGTTTAGAACTCCGCTGGACTGGAAACCGTTCCTTCCTCATATGTAACCACAACCAATCACCGGGCTCAAACATAACTTTCTTACGCCCTTTATTTGCTTAGTTGGCATATTGCTCAGTTCTCCTTTCTATATTTTGCCAAGTCTTTTCATAGATTTGCTTAACAAAATCTGCCTTTTTCTTCCCATCCAAGTTAACATGCTCATTCACAAGTAAAGGAATTATATCCAAAGGAGTCAATGGGTTAAAACCATACACAATTTCAAAAGGCGAAAAATGAGTTGCAAAATGCACACTCATATTATAAGCAAACTCTACATGCGGCAAACAATCCTCCCATGTTTTCAAGTTCTTTTGTATTATTGCACGCAACAAGGCAGATAAAGTCCTATTAACTGCTTCAGTTTGACCATCAGTTTGTGGATGACAAGTAGTAGAAAATAAAAGTTTAGTTCCTAACTTACCCTACAAAGTCTTCCAAAAGTAGCTTAAGAACTTAGCATCTCTATCTGAAACAATGGTCTTAGGCATGCCATGCAATCTCACAATTTCTTTGAAAAACAAATCAGCAATATGTGATGCATCATCAGTTTTATGACAAGGAATGAAATGTGTCATTTTAGAAAACCTATCAACAACCACATATATAGAATCCCTACCCCTTTTTGACCTAGGAAAACTTTTTTCATAGTTTTATTCTTTGATTTGCATGTATGGAATGTGTAGGCAGTTTCTAATGATTGTATGATTTTTATAATCAGTTTTTTATTTATTATAAACATGGTTGGTCATTAATTGTACGGTACAATGAGTTTAGGATTCTTATTAAATGTTGTAATATTTTTCTCATGTAATATTAATTTCGGATTGTAAAATTATGTTATTTATTTATTATTATTTTTTGATTTGCTGTATTTTAATTTTATTAATGTAAATCAAAGAAGAGCGACGATCCAGAAGATATACCACAGCAGCTGCACGTGCAATAGAAACACACCCATGCGTAATTGTTGCGCAATACACAGATGCAATATACATATGATATGCTGTTATGAATGTGTGCATAGGTCATGCAACATGCAAGTGTGAGCATGCAACATGCAAGTGTGGGCACGTAACATACATACTGCAACATGCAACATGCAACATGCAATTGTTATGTTTGTGCAGCTGTCAACACATACACATGCGCAAGTGTTGTGCAGCATGCAGATATTCAGTTGTTGTGCGTTTGTGAAGCAGTCATGCATGTCGACGTGCAATGCTTCAGTGTGTAGCCCGCGAGTTTTCGTGCTACCCATACCTGCGAATGAAGGCCACGCGCAAAAGCGCTAGGGCCGTGAATTTGTGACGCTAGGGTTTCCAAATTTGAAAAAGGATTTTGAGTTGGATTTTATTTTTTTTATGCCTTGGGCCTCCAATAAGTGTTAGAGTAACACTTGGGCTTTAAATTTGATTCATGAGATAGGTCACAACATAATTTTTTTTTTAGTTAATCAAGTTGGACTTGATTAAAAGCCCAAAATAAGAAGAACCCAAACACTGAAGAATATTGGAATTACTTGAAGACCAAGGAATGCCTTTGATAATTTTTGTAATTAGATATATTTTAAAGTTAAATAATTCATTGTACTCGGTCAACTCATGTATGCTTTTATTATGAGATGATTAAAGCATTAAAATGCATATACATATCATTTAGATTAGGTGTGCCTACACATACATATATATATATATATATATTGATATATCATGCATGCGTAATAGCCATTAAAAATTATGTGTTTTATTTATTTTTAATTTGATTAAAAATTAGGATATTCACATAATTGGCTATTAAATATTGAGATTAGTTTTCAGAGTGAAAACTTGGTAATTCTCATTAATAACTACTCTATTAATTAAATCGTTGAATTAGTTAGATTAGTTAGGTCCTTTTCTTAATATTATGTTTAATTAGATTAAAGCCCTAATATAATTGGACCTAATAACGTGATTAGTTTTAATAGTTAAAACTTGGTAAATCACATTAAATAATTCTATTCTTAGTAAAATTGTTTACATAGATTAGAATTTGAATATTGAACTAGATTTTTAATTTGTTAAAAATCGAATTAGTTTATTTGTTATTAGAATAAGATTCTAATAATTTGTTTTTTATGCCCTAGACATTTAGATTGAAATTAACCATGTAATCTTAGTAATATCTAGGTGCATTAATTTAAAACCCTAATTCTAAAATAGTGAGTGGGAGAGGGATATATGACATTATATCCCGCAGTTTTCATCATTAGTTCAACATCGTGAGATTCTAGTAGGGCCTCGAGACGACTTTGTTTTCGTCCTCCCTAAGGAGGGTCTCCATGAGAATCAATACCAAGGTTGACTTCCTAACGGATAGGGTTTCTGAGTGTATTTTAGGATTGACCGACCCTAAGGCGGCAATTATCAAGCTAAGTTTAAGAGATCTGAAATGGTAGGTTACACTCACAATGTTTTAATTAAATTTGTTAATCATAAACCTAACTGAATTAAACGATGGTTGAATGATAGAGGAATAAGAATTATTCTAGTATATCATTTGATTGAGAATGTCTTTATCTAACATGAAGTATTTGACCGACCCTAAGGCGGCACTTGCTTGTGGTATGTTGGATTATCGTGGCGTAGAAACTGTTTTTAGGGATTTTCTTGTTCATTAAACATGTTCGTGCATCATATTTAATTTTATGCCAAACATTGATATGTGAATTAAATGTATTGTTGAATGAATTCTTTATTTATGTTTTTTCAGCAATGTCTTCTGCACTATTACAATTCCTTGCTAATGACAAACTAACCGGAGAAAATTACACAAAATGAAAACATCACATTAATGCAATTTTGGTCACCAAAGACCTAAAGTTTGTGCTTACGGAGGAGTGTCCTCCACGTCCTGCTGCCAATGCCGCACAAAATGTTCGTGAGGCATACAAGAAATGGGTCTCAGCTGATGAGAAGACCCCAAATTATCTGTTAGCTAGTATTATAGAAGTACTTGTTACAAAGCACGAAGTAATGACTATAGCATTCAAAGTAATGACTACAACATTCGAAGTCATGAAGTCATTGAAGGCTATGTTCGGGCAGCCCTCTGAGCAAAAACGGCACAAAGCTATTCGTTCTGCAATGCTTGCTCGGATGAATGAGGGTTCATCTGTTCGGAAACACATCCTGACCATGATGTCCTATTTCAACACGGCAGAGGTCAATGGCGAGGCCATTGATGAACCTAGCCAAGTGAGCATCATACTGACGACTCTTCCGAAGAGCTTCGATCAATTCAAAAGCAACTATGGGATGAACAAATTGAGGTTCAGTCTAACTCAGTTGCTTAATGAGCTCACTACCTTTGAGTTCATGATGAAGGGCAACAAAGGTAAGATCGGTGATGCAAATGTTGCTGAACCATCTTCCTCTAGATCTAACAAGAGGAAGAGGTCTGTTGCCAAGGCTAATGGTAAGCCAAAACCTAAGAAAGCCTAAAGCAAAAAGAAGGAACCTCCACCGACAAGGATAAAGGCAAAGGAAAATGTTTCCATTGCGATAAGGTTAGTCACTGGAGGAAGAATTGTCCTCAATATATCTAGAGGAGGTTGCCAAGAAGAAAAAGGCAAAAGGTAAATGTGATTTACTTGTTATTGAATCATGGTTAGCGGAAGATTATTCTTCACCTTAGATAGTTGATTCAGGGGCTACTAACCATGTTTGGTCTTCTTTGCAGTGGACAGATCTTAAGGAGAGAGATTTCTCTATGCGTGTTGGGTCAGGGGATGTCGTGTCAGCAAGAGCAGTGGGAGTAGTTAGACACCAGTTTGAAAATTGTTTTCTTATGTTGAACTCTATTTATTTTATTCCTGGATTTACAAGAAATTTGATTTCTATATCCAAATTGTTGGAACAATTATATTCTGTTTCTTTTAATAATAAGTCAGTCATTGTTTCTAGAAATGGTTTAAATATTTATTCAGGTTTAAATAAAAAAAACTTATATGTTTTAAGACCGTTAATTCATACATCACTACTCAATGCTGAATTATTTAAAGTTGAAAAACATAAAACAAAACGATAGAAAATTTCTTCAGATAATGAAACGTATCTATGGCATCTAAGACTTGGCCATATTAACCTTGACAGGATAGACAGACTAGTTAAAAGCGGGTCTTTAAGCCAGTTAAAGGCTGACACCTTACCAGACTGCGAATCATGTTTAAAAGGTAAAATGACCAAAAGACCTTTTACTGGAAAAAGGCTTAGAGCTAAAGAACCACTAGAGCTTATACATTCAGTCGTCTATGGACCGATGAATGTTAAAGCAATGGGTGGTTATAAGTATTATGTCACCTTTATAGATGACTACTATAGATATAGATATGTCTACCTAATGCAACAGAAGTCGAAAACTTTTGAAAAGTTCAAAGAATTCCGAGCTAAAGTTATGAACCAATTAGGTAAGACTATCAATGCTCTACGATCAGATCGTGGATGTGAGTACATTGACCAAGAGTTTGAAGACTACTTGGTTGAACATGGAATCATATCCCAACTCACAGCTCCTGAAACACCATAACATAATGGTGTTGCGGAGGGGAGAAACAGAACCCTGATGGAAATGGTGAGATCTATGATTAGTTTCTCATCATTACCAAATTCTTTTTGGGGATATGCACTACAAACGGCGGCCTAGATTTTGAATGTAGTACCATCCAAATCTATTCCTAAGACTCCCCTAGAGTTGTGAAATGGTCGTAAAGCTAGTTTATGGCATTTCTGAATATGAGGGTGTCCATTACATGTACTGAAGAACATAACTGGAAAGCTGGACCCTAAGTCTATAGTCTTCTTGTTTGTAGGTTATTCCAAGGAGACTAGAGGTGGATACTTCTATAGTCATGAGGAGAACAATGTATTTGTATCCACAAATGCAATATTTCTTGAGGACAACTATATAAGTGATCATAAACCTTGAAGCAAAATTGTATTAAATGAGATGGAGTCTGGTACGACTAGTGCTCGGTCAACAAGAGTTGTTGACCCATTAACATTTGATAGTCAGATGATTCCTAGTCAGGATATACTACCACCTAGACTTAGTGAGAGAGTTGTACAACAATCTGAACGCTATGTGGGTATTGTAGAGAGGGAAGAGGTGTCATCTCTAATGATAGTGTGGATGGTCTATTGATATTTAAGAATGCAATGGAAGATCCTGACAAAGAGGAATGGCTTAAAGCCATGAATCTAGAGATGGAGTCCATACACTCCAACTCAGTCTGGGATCTTGTAGACTTACCAAATGGGATAAAACCAATAGGGTGTAAGTGGATCTATAAAAGAAAGAGAGAAGTAGACGGAAAGGTGAAGACCTTTAAGGTAAGGCTAGTGGCAAAGGGTTATACCCAAAAGAAGGGGGTCGATTACAAAGAGACCTTCTCACCATTAGCCATGTTTAAGTCTATTAGGATTCTCTTATCCATTGCTGCTTATTTCGATTACAAAATTTGGCAAATGGACGTCAAGACTGCATTTTTAAATGGCAATCTTGATGAGAGCATCTACATGATACAACCAGAGCGATTCGTGTCTCGAGATCAAGAGCAAAAGGTTTGCAAGTTGTAAAGGTCCATTTATAGACTAAAGCAAGCATCTAGATCTTGGAACATCAGGTTTGATAATGCTATCAAAACCTGTGGCTTCGAGCAAAACGTTGATGAGCCTTGTGTCTACAAGCACATCATTGACAAGAAATAAGTTTTCTTAGTCCTATATGTAGATGATATCCTACTCATTATGAATAACGTAGAGGTATTGTCGGAAGTAACTGGCTAGAAAGCTAGCCAATTATAAATGAAAGATTTCGGAGAAGCGAGCTATGTTCTAGGGATCTAATTAATTAGGGATCATAAGAACAAACTCTTAGTATTGTCTCAGGCATCGTATATCGACAAGATACTTGTGCGATTTTTGATGTAGAACTCCAAGAAAGGTAATTTACCTTCTAGGCATGGATTTCACTTGTCTAAGGAACAGTGTCCTAAGACACCTCAAGAAGTTAAGGATATGTGACATGTTCCCTATGCGTTTGCAGTAAGCAGTCTTATGTATGTTATGTTATGCCCGAGACCTGACATCTGCCTCGCAGTGGGAGTAGCCAGTAGGTTTCAATCCAACCCAGGATTGGATCATTGGGTTGCTGTAAAATCCATTCTCAAGTATCTTCAGAGAACGAGAAACCGTATGCTAGTATATTCCGGGCATGATTTGATCTCGTTGGGATATACAGATTCTGACTTTTAGTCAGATAGGGATTCTAGGAAATCCACGTCTGGGTCAGTATTCACCCTTGGTGGTGGAGCCATATTATGGAGGGGTGTTAAGCAATCATGTATTGCTGACTCCACCATGGAAGCCGAACATGTAGTTGCTTGTGAAGCAGTTAAAGAGGATGTCTGGCTTCGAAAGTTCTTGACTGATCTAGAAGTTGTTCTAGATCTGGATAAGCTCATCACACTTTATTGTAATAACAGTGGTGCTGTGGCTAATTCTAAAGAACCAAGAAGCCACAAGAGAGGGAAACATATAGAGAGGAAATACCATCTCATCAGAGAGATAGTGCAGAGAGGGGATATGACCGTGACCAAGATAGAGTCTCTAGACAATCATGCTAATCCATTTACAAAGTCCTTAACGGATAAAGTGTTTGAAGGTCACCTGGAGGGTCTTGGGTTACGAGATATGTCTCACCTACTTTAGTGCAAGTGTGAGATTTTTAGGGTTTATACCCTAAAGCTTTTAATTTGTAAATGCGAATGAAACATTAATAAAAGAAGTAGTTTATTCATTCTATAAATCTGTCTCATACATTTATATCATGTGTACTTAACATCCAAGATTACCGGATGTAATCTCTAACTGAGTATTTGAGTGTCATATACATAGGAATTCTGTTTGAGATGAGCAATCTATAGAGTCCATGGATACCAAATAGAGCTGGGTACTTTATTTGTGGTTAATATACAGCTGCGGTCCATTCCGTAATGTACGGTGGTCTTATCCTAGACTATTCATATGGTGATATGAGAATGGAAGCACCTTATATGATGTGTTTGTATAGGACTGGGCCAAGATCTATATGAATCTCTCACCAAGATCCGTTACATGATGAGATTCATATATATATCGACAAATGATGGCTATATATAGGTGATCTTAATCCTGAGTGTCTTATCGACTCTTTCAAGTTAGATTATGGTTTTTGATATACCGTGGGTGAGATCGGAGTTGCATTCCCGGTAAATAACTTCGTATGTTGGAATCGCGGTTTGACTTGTGGCTGGGAAGGTCTGTACACAATAGTGGAATCCACTCCTTCTTGCGAGAAGTAGATAGTAGTTCCCTTAAGGTTGATTCAAGGCTTAAACAATATGAACGCTCTCCTTCTTCCGTAAAGGAAGTTAGGATTTATTGTTCATTAGATAATCAATGGTACTTAACGGAAAGATATAATTAGAGGGGTATAATGGACTTTATGACCTAGCTCTAATTATGAACTACTTGTGAAGGATCATACCGTATGCAATAGCTATATCGATGGACAACTGTAATTTCGGTTTGTGTAATACATTTATAGTTACGAGAGTCCAGCCTCGAGTTTTTAGTGGAATAACTCTGAGGTTAATAATCATGAAATATTAATTAAAGAGTTTAACTAATTATTTCTAAATATTATTAGAGCTCAAAACTGTGGGTTCATTAGGTCCCATTGCTAGCCCGATTGATTAAAGGTAACAAGGGTCACGGTTGATTAGTTGGATTGTCCAATTAATTGTGTTACGAAAATGACACGTATTTATTCAGGGATTAATTGAATAATGAGATTATTTAATTAATATATTAATAATTAAATTAATTAAATAATTAGATTATTTAATTAATGGATTAATAATTAATAATTAATTATTAATTGGAGGTTGCAGGTTCAAATCATGACTGAGACAAAGATAAAATAATTAGATTATTTTATTCTTTACTAGGTCTAGTGTTTACGTTCAAGTCAACTAGGGTTATATGGGAGTTAGAATCCTACTTTACATATGACACTTAAATACTAATTATCCTTTTGAATATATATATATATATATATATATATATTTGGAAAAGGATATGTATCTAGTTTTTAAATATATATATAGATATATTTATATGACTAGGAGACCACAATGAAAACGTGATTTCATTGAACCAAAAACAAAAACCAAAAACCTAGAGAGTTTAGGGAGAGATTCGGCCAAGCAAAGAAAAAAAAAATATTATCTCTCTTGTGTGGCCGCACCTGCTAGAAGAAGAAAAAAGAGTTTTTCTTCAAGTCTTTGCATCCTCTTGTATGTTCCTTAAAGATCGCAACGCGCTCACAGGCAGTTGCTGGATCGCAAGACCTAACGAGGAAGACTTGGTGGTTTGAAATCGGAATAAAGCTTAAAGAAACGAAGGAGTAGGTCTTCAAGGGTATGACCTAATTCTTTTATATATTCTTATAAATATTGTATATGGTTTAGATGTTGCATAAAAAATTTAAAACCCTGTTTCCGCTGTGCAACATAAATCCGGGTTCTTACGTATTTAATGTAATTAAATGCAATCTAACGATCCAAATCCAATAGAGAAACATATTTATGGCACCTAGGTCAGATAAAAGGTGATTTGGAGATTTGGAGATTCGTAGATACATATAAAATACCATAGAGTACAAAGGTTTCCATCATAGTTCTTCGAATCATTTATATATATTTAAAGTATTATACTATTACATAAAATTCTGGGTTCTGTTAGAGGGGAGGACTCGAAACCGCAACCTTGTGGTGCATGTGTGAGGGGTTTATCACCGAACCAACCCTATCTCGTCAAATCATTTACTTTTCATTCATAGAATTATGAGCTATTTTGATTGAGCTTTTGAAAAACCTCGATTTGTAAAATGTCTACTTGTAGTATATCTATTAGAAATAGAGTTTTTGAAAAAATAAATAAATATTATAGTTGTTTGATTTGTAATTTTTTTAATGTCTATTTGGAGAAGCTCCTCCTCATGAGCTTTGGCCTAGTACTACCCTGTACTGAATTGAAAATTGACAATCTCAAAAGCCCAAACAAACAACCCTAAAAAACTCCAATAGAGGCTTGTAGAGCTTTTGAGGTAGTAGAAAGCTAAATCAAACAAGTACTAAGTCATATATCACAAGCCCAGAGAAAAACACAACATTTTCTACCAAAATTGCTTCAAAGTTGGCTATAGTCAATACCCTGAACTGGCTGCTTGCAATGTTATATAATCTGACATTGCTACCTAGTGTTCATGGCTTAGGTGTTAGGCGACAGCCGGCTGCACCGATTTTATGGTAATTGGTAAGTCTATATCTAAACTGCCGCCTAGGCGGGTTAGGCAGTGATAAGGTACTTTAGGCGACGCTTAGGGCATTTTTTTAAAGATGACAACACAAAAAAGACGTAGTAACCCCTCTCCCCCCCAAACGATGTTTTGAATTTGTCTTCAAAACCCTAAAACTTTCTTTTTCTTCTTTGTTCTCTAGCCTCTAGCCTCCACACCTCTAGCCTCCGGCCTTTCACCGAGGAATTACCTAGACGCTGACCATGCACCTTAGGCGCTAGGCACCGGCTCACCGCCAACCACCAGACTAACGCCTAGGGCTTTCTACAACACTATTGCTCACTACCAACTACCGATACCTCTAAAATACATTAGCAAATCTAATATACTTAAAACCTATAAATTCTCATTTGTTTTCTCTCTATTTGGAGAAAATCTTGCACTGGTGCACTAGCTAAGTGGGTGCTGGTGCACCCGGTAACTAACAAGATGACATATCATCATGTTTTACTTTGCAGACGTTCCCTCTCTTACTTTTTCTCTTTCTTTCAATTGGTATTTTTTTAAACACATGATGATGTATCAGTTTATCAATGGCTAGAGATGCACATTGGGGAAATAAGGATGGATATAGGTCCCCACACCCCCACTCATTTCCTCATTTATGGAAAATGGGGATTGAGAATTTTGCGAGGGGGTATCTCCATCCCCAACCCCAGTTCCCCATTTTTCCCGTTTTTTCCTGTTTTCCCCATTTCCCCCCATTCCCGCGTTTCTCCATTTTCCCGCTTGACTAACAATTATAAATTAAGCAAACTAGAAAAACACAAACATTCCATTACAAATATAAAATAAAATCCATTACAAAATAAAGTGTTTCAAATAATTCAAAGTTTCAAACTAAGCGAACTTCACGTATGAAGTAACATAAACATTAGATTTAGGTTTTAGGTTTTGAAGTTAAAAGAGTAAATGAGTTTATATAGTTAGGGTTTTCAAAGAATAAAAAAAATTAAATATATATATAATTATATTTATATATGTTTTGGAGAAAATTTTAAATATAAATATCACACAAACCCTAGAATATGACATTTATTCCAAGTAATTCATGAATCAATTTCCTTTAATTAGGTCTTATTCCAATTAATTGTTGCATGTAAGAATATGTCTGTATAGCATTCGAACTCTATACAACAACGTAGATCCTAAAATCATGCTCCTAATGTGATCAATCAAAGAAACACAATAAAAGAAAAACAATTATAATGGAGAAATTGAATTCATCATGTAAGAAAATTAATACTTCATTAAAACGAAACTTGTCTATGGAATTGAAATCATGTCTATGGTTTCAAGTTATCCCTAACTAATAAGAAAATTAGCTAGAAAAATAAATAAAAACATCTAATCTAAATAAAGGTAGAAGAAGAGAATGTTGATGAAGTCTTGAATCTTCAATCTTCAACTCTCCATTTTCCAAACTTTTTCTCTTGTAGAAAACTCTTGGTATTTATTGGCGACTTCTCCTTATGGACTCCCAATTTGCTTTGTTGTAGGAAACACACCAAGTTGGAAAGAAGATTTAAACAAGAATGAGAATCCTTTCCTAACTTGGATTTCCTCTTTTGATGATTGACTCCTTAGGAAGTTTCCCAAACTTACATTGAACTTCTAGAGTCATTAGGATTTGATTTGAGAAGTTTTCTTTCAATTTTAAACAAATTCGGAATTCTTCCCTGTTAGGACCCGCAGAAGATTTTTTAGCTCTGACATTCGGTTACTAAATCAACAATAAATTCCTCTAGAAAACTCCAATCGACAAACCGTGAAGTTTTTCAGAAACTAGACTTCCGGAGCTTTTCGAAAACATATAGATCTCAACCTGGTTCGATATGATGAGGGAGATATGGTCTTCACAAGTTGGATGTGCTGCATAAGCATTTCTCCAAACTTTCTCTAAAATCACTTTTTTGTCTTCAAACTCACTCTAAGAGCTATCTTCTACATAATCTCAACAAACACATTAAAATATCTAATTTCACCTAATAACATAACATAAAACATAATAATTAGGGGTCTTAAATAAGAACAATTATCGACCTAACAACAAGTGAGTTGTTATCACCACATACAACATGAAATGATGTGGTTAATGAAAAAACCACTTGCCACATTGTTTGTTTTGAAATTTGGACTAAATTTTTGGATTGTTTAACATTAATGAATGTTTAATACGTGGCCAAAAGAGATCCTCTTCCTGCTCTCCTGTTTAGAGAAAGCCACGTGTCGCATCTCGTAATATATTATTCTGTTTGCTATTTGCATTTTACAAAGCAGCACAGGGCCGGCAGTTGGCAATGGCAGTCTCTTATAGTTTAACAATACCCACTGGGACTACAACATTAGCATACGTATCTTCAAATAGTCGATTCAAATCCAAGCTTTTTTTTGTGTTTGCTTATCGACAACCCAAAACAATCTCCTTGTCGGTTCGCGCTATGGGATCCTCTTCTTCGTCTTCTCAAAAACCAGACACTACTCAAGGTCTCTCTCTTTCTCTGTACTTGAATATATTATGCTTGCTCTTAAATCTTAATTTCATTTCTCTTGATTAATTCCATTTAATCTAGCATGACCCATTTATGTTTTCTACTTCCTTGTAATGATGTGTACAATTTATCAATTAAGTTTTGATTTCCGGGATTATGTTTTAATTATACGGGTTAATTGGTTGGAATATTGCCTTCTTTCTCTTAATTTGATTATGAGGGATCAAACTAACCATCTGCTATTGTTGTATTAACCAATTTGAAAAGTGGGTTCCAGATGTGATAGTTACTAACTGTGGAGGGAAATTTTATAAACTTATAAACAGAAGCCTATGCTAGAAGCTTTGTAAACTAATGTGTAATGTGTTGCTAAATTACTAATAGAATTTCAACTACACTTAAATTCCTTTATTCTCCACCTGTTTCTTCCCACGGTGATTATGTCTCGACTCTTTGCTTCACTTGAAATGCATGATAGAGATGGAACAGTAAAATAGAGATCATTATTAGTTGTGCGTCCAGCGTCCTTGATGGATGTAACCTAATTATTTACCAGGATTGAATGATGGTTTGTTCTCCAAAATCCAAATAATAGGTTTGTATTCCAAGAATATCTGCTGTGATTCTGTGAACATTAACCTGTTTGTCCATTGCAACCTGCTGAGCCCAAATGTAAATCCTTCTCTTAGGTAGTGGACGAGAGCAAGCTTCACATCCCGTCTGCTAGTAACTTTGAGCGAAAAGTTTAGTTATTAGGAACTGTACCTGCATTTGTCCTTAATGGAAATGATCAAGATGCCATCTACTCTAGTCTGGATTCTCCACCTATCGTTTCTATTCTTTCCCCATTCTTTTTTCTTTCTGGACAAACTTTTACCAATCCTTTATTCTCATTGTAACAGTTATTGTAAGTTGTCATAGAATTTATTTCCTTGGATGCGTTTAGGTGCCCCAGTTTGGTCTCGTCTGAAGCAGAAGGGGATGCAATGCTTGAGGAGCAACTCAATACATATTAAATACTTAATGATTTTTTTAGTTCATCTTTGTTCGAATGCTAAGTGATCTTGAGAATTTGTCTCATGGACATTTTTAAGTAAAAGACACTACTTGATCTAGTTAGTAACTATTTTATCTTTTATGCAAAAAAGGTAGGTTCAAAGGGGCTGCTGGCACTGCTAACTCTACAGCCCAGTGTTAGTGGCTCATATGTGAAACTGTCCCACTATGAAGCTTGATGCAGTTTTCTGTGTTATATGGATGGAAAGAAATAGAAATGTTTTTGAAGATTTCAAAGAATATGATATAAGTTATCTATGGGACAGAGTTTGCTTTTGAGCATCATTACGGACCTCTGTGACTACAAAATTTTGGGAAATCCTTTTCGTTCTTGTTCTCAATAATTGGGAAGTAGCTGTGCTGAAAATTGGGAAAAGTATCTTTTCATTTACAGGGTGGTGGCTATAGAATTGATATTTTTTTTGACAAACAAAGATTTATTAAAAGACCTCAATACTTGTGCAGTATAGAGAATTACAGATTCTAATTAGTGGTCTTTAGTTTTTGCTGTCTTTGCGTTTTTTGATCACCAGTTCGCTTAAATTCTAGTATCTGGACTTTGTTAAGTTTAATATATACCTTTTCTTTTTTGAAGCGTGATGCAGTTTAAATCTAAGCATTGAGTTAGTTTTTGCTACTTAAAAATCTATTTTTTTAATGGTTTTTTCTAATTTTTCCAATGTTTGTATTTGTTGTTTTAAACATGGTCTGGTGGGGAGGATAACTATTGCTAGCGTTGCTTTACTTAATTTTACTGCAAGCTTTATGGTGTTATTATTTGTTTGTCTCCCTTTAGCAAGTTAGATACTCAATCATTGGTGATGCAGGAAGGACAGTTCGAGCATGAGGAACCTATTGAAATAATTCCATCTAACCTCCAATATGAAAGTAAAAGAAATATTACAAATGGTCCATGACTCCATGTTGCTCATCCATATAGAAAATTCTTCTAACTGCACTGTTGAGGAATTTCTTTGAGTTACTACGTTCTTGATAACATACTTATTACCCAGAGATAATTTAAGTATGAATGTCTGGTGTAAAACAGAAACTATTAGCATTTAAGCATGATAAGAACATATTTGGTAGTACCCACCTTGAGCATAAGAGAAAATTTCAAAAAGAAAGATGATTTGGGCAAACAACCTGTCCACAGACTAGAAAATTCCTGGCGAATTTAACCCCTTACAAAGAGTGCTGAAAAAAAAATTTCTATCAGAAAAGCCGATCTCTCTACAAATTAGTGACATCAACAGAAGCCCTAAAGAGGTGTCTTCGAATTCTTTTGTAAGAGAGACCCAGAAGGATGCCAGAAATTGAACTCTATCCCATAAACAATACCGTTTCTTTTCCTGACTCTTCAAAAACTCTTATTTCTTTCCTGTCATTTACTCAAATATTTGCCAAAGCCACACATTTCAAAGAACTTGGGCATTTTTCCCCTTTCAAAAAGCAAACATTCCTTCCCTCCAACAAAGATCAACAAGAAGGCAGAACATGCCCATTGAAATTTTTCTGTTTGAATTAACTTTAACCATAAAGAGTAGGCTGTGGCTGTGTAAAAACAAATGATCAACATTCTCCTCACTTCTCTTGCACATTATACACCAAACACCAAGAAGGAGAGAGTCTGAAGTAAGGATTTTTCTCAATAAAGTCAGCAGTATTGAGCATTTGAGCTCTATGAGCTGCTGCTCAGACAATAAGTTCAACCTTTAGGAAAACTTTAGCCTTCCAAATTATTTGAGCTGGTTTGAAGTTTTTGCAAGGGCTATTTTCAATCAGTATAGAGAAAAGAGATTTACTAGAGAAGTTTCCTGAAGAACAATTTCTTCGTTCAGTTGGAGAATTAGGATTACAAAGCACAATAGTAGACCAGTGGTGTTATATATGGAGGTCTTGATGAACTTCACGAATTGAATAATCATTTTTTTTTGTAGTTGCATTTTCTGGTACTTGATGAAGGATAAATCATGCTTAATTTCAGTACAATGTTAAGAAATTCATTTGTTCTCATGACCAGCGGTAGGTGCGGTGGACTGTGCTCCTTTAAGCGATGAAGAATGGAAAAAGCAGCTCACAGGGGAGCAATTTTACATAACTCGACAAAAAGGAACTGAAAGGGCATTCACCGGGTATGATATTACGTAGATAGATCCTAGTTTGAGTACTATTATATTTTATATGAGAAATTTTCCTCATTTTACTAAATGATCTGCTCAAATGATACCTGATGGTATCTTAATAGTTTCCTTTCTTTGGGATTTTCCAAGCCTTTCTCATAAATATTGATGCTGGTTGACGTGATCATGATGTAGAAAAATGTTGAGAAAACCTACAATTTGAAATTATCATGTTGAAATTGGTTATTTAAAGCACTTGGAACTTAGATGGATATTTCTTGAAAAAGCTGCTAGCTTCCTCCTCTGTGTTGGGGGTGCCAACAGGGCATACTGATGGAGGAGGTTTGAGCCTAATCTTTATATTTGAGCGAAGGCTGATGGCCTCCTTGTCCTGGAGAAGGAGAAAATTGTTTGGCTCCTCCTTCGTTCTTTAAATTTTTCATAAGAAATTTTTAATTATTTAATTATTTGTTTTTATTTTACATGCCAATTTGAATTATTCAAATAAAAGAATTTAAATGATTAAATATTATAGTAAATAATCATATTTGAGATATTATCAAATAATTAGACAATTTTAACTTAAAATATATGAAAATGTTGGTTTTCAATTGTTTCTAATATATCAATTACAAATACACATGATGCTTAACAATTGTAAGGGTGTAAATGTCAAATTACTGATTTCTAAATGTTTATGTTTAGAAAAAACAAACAATTTATCGCTTATATTTAGACATTAGAAATAAAAACAGACATAGTATTTAGTCTGTACATTCAATCCTATTTATACTTGGTCTATTTTAAACCTATTCAAATTTCAGATAAAAAATAAAAACAACCTCAGTTTGCTCCCATCCGTTGACTATGTAAATGCTGATCATATCTTTGTTAATTCTGCTTTTTATTTGCTTGTAAGACGGTTGACATAAAAATTGTTTTTATCATTTGCAACTGCAGTAGGTAGAGATTGATTTACAGGTGACTTGTATCATCGCTCTGTAGGGCAGCGTCCCATTCTTGGCTTTTTACCCTTAGAACATATGTGACTGGGATCGGTTTAGAACCATAGAATTGTGACCAAATATATCCAGATTCTTTAGCATTTATCTGGGACACGGAAGTATATTTAAGCATGTGGGCATGTTAAGTATGTAGTGTTGATATTGAATGCTAATTTTGTTTATGCACTTATGTATGTGATCTGCAACATCTTTACTTCATGTTCAGGGAATACTGGAACACAAAAATCCCTGGAACTTACCATTGCATATGTTGTGACACACCACTATTTGAGTAAGTATGGTTACTTGATAAAGAAATCATCATTGTACATATTTCAGTAAACCTGATGAACCGACATTCTTTCTCTAGATCGTCAACTAAATTTGACAGTGGTACTGGCTGGCCATCATATTACCAACCCATAGGAAACAATGTGAAGTCAAAGTTAGATTTGTCGATTTTTTTCATGCCACGGCAGGAAGTTCTTTGTGGTGTATGTGATGCTCATCTTGGCCATGTCTTTGATGACGGTCCACGTCCCACTGGAAAGCGTTATTGTATCAATAGGTAAATACTTGTTTCCAACTGGGTTCCTTTTACCTGATATGCATCTTTGTGATAATCATTTCATATGCTGTTTTTGCAGCGCTTCCCTAAAGTTGAAACCCGAGTAAGAAAATATATCAAGTATGCATACCGAAAAGCTTTATATGTGATCGTTTCATCTGTATGCAGCCCATCAGTTCCGCTTTCTGTGATGAAGAGAATGTGTGCGCTGCAGAGTGATTAGATATTATTATTATCCAAGCTTTATGTGTACATACTATTGCATCACTATTAATGGTGCTGTTAATAATCCAGATGGATATGCTGTGATACAAGTGTATATATGTAAATGTCAATTGAGTTGTGAATGGGGAATAATAAGCCGAAATCAGATTCCATAAATATGATCCTAATGTTCAGACCACAATTGTACAATAAAATTATTAATAGATGAATAATGTATTTTTTTTTATATAAGATCAATAACAATTTAGTATTTACGACTTGGTACATACCATCTTTTATAATTTGCACTGTTGAATCAAACTTGCAATTTTGTGAATTTTGACTAGAAAATTAACTCGACAAATCATGTTGTCCCCGCTACATATATCAACCAGTTTCAATTTTTTAAAATTGATCACATTTTTAAAGTGAAGGTTTTGATTTCTTGTCCAACTAATATTGCATGTAGCATCAAAGGAAAATTGCCTACACAAGGAAACAAAGAAAGAAAAAAAAAGATTGTGGGGATTATGGTAAATCTCTAAGACCTATTTTTATAGGTATGTCAAGTTTGAGACTCAAATTATCAATCAAGGCTGCTGCTACCCATGGATTCTAAAGGAGTCTTTAGTAGAATTCATGATCAAGTAGGTACATAATATCTTATTACCCATTAACGTTTATTTTGTTAGATTTGATATCCTGAAAGCAATAAGAAATTATCTATTTATTTGAAGCATTAAATTATTCATAATTTATCGTGTTACATGAGTCCATATGTTGGCATTGTACCCGATTTTGGTATGTGATGTGTTCACGTAAAATAATATCAAAATCAAGAGTTCCTTACAAAACATTAAATGGTTCACAATCAGAGATTAAAGGTGAAATTGAGCGTTTCATTGTAGTGGACTGTGTAATACATTAAATTCACAAATCGGCAGACTAAATTGTCTAGACCATTATATCACGAGGTAGCACTGGATTTGATGTGTACATATATATTTTTGAAAAGCAAATTTATTCAAGAAAGCCTAGAAGGCAAATGATACAACACCTAGAAGGAAAGCAGCTGACAACAACGCAGCAAACAAACAAGACCAAAGCCAAGGAACAGA
The DNA here is from genome assembly GCA_033220585.1 of Dipteronia sinensis. Taxonomy (NCBI): domain Eukaryota; kingdom Viridiplantae; phylum Streptophyta; class Magnoliopsida; order Sapindales; family Sapindaceae; genus Dipteronia; species Dipteronia sinensis. Next base: position 27,131,539 of record CM065642.1, read on the forward strand.
ATTGAACAAAGCTGCAACAAAAACAGGGACATCCCAAGAAACAGAGCAAAACAGAGGCCCCAGATTTAAAGTGTACATTTAGAGATAAATGTATTGAACTGAACAATATATTTGAAGGGGGTGGCCAGCGAGTGGGGTGGTGGTGGTGTGATTTTTTTCTTTTTTTATCAAATTTAAAATACTTTCCTAGTTATAATATACAATATGAAAATACTTAAAAAAATGTGCAAATATAAATCAGGGCAATATAAGAAGATTGCACAATTAAAGAGAAAGAGATAAAGAAATCAAATGTTCCTTTTCACAGAGATGGAGATGATCTTTTTCATCTAGATCTCCATCTCCATAAATATGATATCTCCATGTTCTTTTCTATTTATATATTTTTTTATTTTTTTATTTTTTTATTTTTTTATCTATTACAATAACTCCTTCTTTAGATGGACGGTGGAGATCCTCACCTTTTTATAAGAAACACTTTCTTTTTCATTTTAGCTTTTTTCTTTATAGAGAAAATAGCATTAGACACCATTAATTGGTGGATGGAGTTTCAAAAAGGTCATTTACTATTTAAATTGTTCCAAAATCACTATTTTGACAAAATATGATTCCAAAATCACTATTTTAACAAAATATTGTCCATTGACAGTCATTCTGTTAAAATATAATAGAAAGCTACCGTTATCTTAACATGACACCCATAAAGAATTTTGTGGGCAATATTTTATGTATTTTGATATTTAATTATGGGTTAGGCTAGAACAACTTAAAATTGTGACTTAAAAGTTTGACTTCAACATCTCAACCACTCATGTGCTCTCAATCCAAGAGTTATAATGCATTCAAATCTCAACCATTGGATTAAGAGCATATGAGTGGTTGAGATGTTGAAGTCAAACTTTTAAGTCACAATTTTAAGTTGTTTTAGCCTGACCCTTTAATTATATATAAATTAATGATTTGATTAATTTATTATTTTTATAGGCAATATTTCCTGTTTATGAGTAACATCAAACTTATTATTATTACCTGATTATTTTGGAGTGACATCAAACTTATTTCATGATTAATTTATTATTTAATTATATATATAAAGTAGTGATTTCATTATAAGAATATTATGGGTAATATTTCATGTTTTATAAAGTAATCATAATCAAAAAATTATTAAAATACATGTAAAAAAAACCAGTCAAAACCTATTAATGGCCATTTGAGCCATTTTAAAAAATTAATATAGGTAAAAAACTAGTCAATTAATGGGTAAAGTAGCAACAATTGATACTTTCTTTCTATGAAATGGTTAATTTGAACCATTTAAAAAAATTAATGGTCATTTAGGGACCACATCACCAAATCAGTGGCTTTAGAAATCACTGACCCTTTTTTTTTATTGTTTTCTTTCTCAATGGATCTTGATCATCCATCTATGTGATGGATGATGGAGAGATCCATTTGAATAAAAAAGAATTATTTTCTAATTTTGAATTCGTTTTGTAAATGGATTTGCTCCTTTCATATATAGACAGACTTGGTCAACGATTAGTTTAAATGACAGTTTATCAATAAAAGTGAGTGTCAATTTTTGATAAAGTTGTTTTCACTTGTGCTTGGATTAATTTTATTTGGTTTGGCACGTCAAAATAGAACCAAGAATTCAGATAATCAAATCTCTACGACATCAGGCCACGTCAGCTCAACGGGCCATGAATAGCTACAGTGAGTAGAGGAGCGAAGAGCAAGCCAAGTCGCACATTAAAGGAATCTGCTCGTCGGAGAACTCCAAAACAGACGAATTGACTCGAACTCACCACCCACGTAGTAAATATAAAGCATCATTAACAAAACATGATTTCAGCATATCTTCCACGAAACTCGGTTTTATATTAGGTATGGCAATCACTCACAGTTGAGCAGTTGACAAATCCAGTAATAAATACAAAGATTCAGAGGAATACTCTCACAGGGAATGAAGATCCTCGCACCATAAATGCAAGAAGACTCGATTCGCCAAGAATATCACCAAGATACAATCCTCTTAGGATCACGCCCAATAATGATCTTTGCATGCATGCCAAGGGCGGCAACACCCTAAATCCTATATAAACACATGTATCAAGCAAAGAAAAGGGGGCACTACGAGCGATACATCAATTGTAAAAGCTATAATCATTCTTATATAATGAAAGATCTTTTTTCTGTAATTAAAATCTTGATGTCTTTATTATTTCCGCACTCGTCTCTTATTTATTATTCACTCATTAATTTACATATATATCAGTAAGACAAGCTGTATCAGACGTTAATAACTTGTAAAAGGACAAACCTCAAAACACAACATTTGGTGTGATTTGCTCTTAAAAATATGTAAACCTCGATTTCATAAACAATTTTCTATACTTTCAAAATAACAAGTCGTAAGGATTTCTATGAAGTTTGTTTTGTTTCGAAATTAGAAGTATTTAATTTTTGATGAATTTTATGATGTCCAAGTTCATCCATATTAACATCTACCATCTTTCAACCCAAGACCGGTTTGAATGTTTGATCATGTCAGCCGACTGTTGAAAGTCCAACTTTGTCGGACATGGAAGAGGTTTCTGCTGAGTTTGAAATTTTGCCGCATCATGCAATGCAACACTTTGCTTCTAATTAATATTATATAATATATACCTCAAATCCTCTGAGCAACAGAATCTCAGTTCAGGGGTAGCTCAACGGATTTTGAGGTTTTAGAGGAGAAAAAAAATAGATCTCAATTTTTTATATATAATAAAATTAAAATTAAAAAATCAACGATAGAACTTGATTAAAAATATCTAACTAAATTTAAAATATTGCAATTGAAAATTTTCTTCTTATAATTTAATATCTTAAGTAATAAGACAAACAACAACAATTAATAAGTAGTAATCATATTAAAACTAACCATTTAATTTATCATGCAATTAGAAAAAATAAAATAAAAATTAAATTCTTGAATTTGAATTTATATACCTTTTAAATGTTAGAATAATAATAAATTTAAAGAATATTGTAGAGATGTAACTAACGTAACTCTTAAGCCTTAAGAGATAAACAAAAAAGAGAGTAACTTGTAAGCTTCAAGAGATAAACAAATTATAGCAAAATGAGGGTTGTAGTTGTACTTGAATTGTTTTTAGATAAATGAGAATGATTTGATTTTCTTATAAATATTTTTTTTTGAAAGATGGATTCATAAAAGCAAAAACCAGACTAGACTGCGAAGTCAGCCAAAACAAGAGACTCCACACTAGGAGGGCACAAATTAAACCAAAAGAAATCAGCAACAGACTCGATGGCCAACCTGGCAAAAGAGTGAGCAACCACATTAGTTCCTCTAGGCACAAAAGAAAAAGAAATTGGAAACTAAGACAAAAGATTTAAAATATCTTGAATGATAACAACAATATCCGCTTGCGGAGCGACACCACCATTAATCAGCTCAATCACTGCCTTGGCATCAGACTCCACTACCAAAGGGAGCAAACCAGAGGAAACAGCAAGAACAATACCTCGAAAAATAGCACCTGTCTTCGTAATCTGAGGGGAAAAACTAGCCACAAGAGACTGGATGGAAGACCTCAAAACAAGACCATTATGGTCTCTGAAAATTAAACCACGGCCTGTAAACCCTAGAGTTGCGCAGTGGAAGGGATTTTTAAAACTTAAAAATAAATAAATATTTAAGCGACTTTAAAACCGTGTACGATATATAAGAATAAATAAAAGGTAGAATTCGAAATCATACCTCAAGGCTAACTTCTTCTTTCTTTAATTCTTGAATTTGCTTTCCGATTTGTACCACCGGATCTTCCTCTCTATCTCCCAGGTTCCGACAACTGCGTACGAGCACGTCACGGGCTTCAGGAAGTTATATGGAGGTAGTAGAAACAACACAAAATAACTCTTGCTTTGTGTATGGAGAATTCAACCAACCTTGAATGAAAATAAAGTAAACTTGTTTATATATAAATATATATATATATATATAAATAATCTCATCATTTAATTAATTTATTAATATATATAATTAAATTCTCAATTATTAATTTATTAATTAAATAATCTAATTATTCAATTAATTTAATTATTAATATATTAATTAAATAATCTCATCATTTAATTAATTCTTTGAATAAATTTCATGTTACTTTTGTAACATAATTAATTGGATCATCCAATTAATTAATTGTGACTTTGTTACCATCAACGTTCCGGGCTAGCAAGAGTACCTAATAGATCCACAGTCTTGAGCTCCAATAATTCTAAGGGAAAAAAATCAATTAAACTCTTTAATTAATATTTCATGGTTATTAACCTCAGAGTTACTTCACTAACTCTTTAATTAATATTTCATGATTATTAACCTCGGAGTTACTCCACTAAAAACCTAAGGTTGTACTCTCGTAACTGTTGATGTTTTTACACAAACCAAAAAACTCAGTGTCCATTGATATAACATATAGTATGATCCTCCACAAGTAGTTCATAATTAGAACTGGGTCATCAAGTCCGTTATACCCCTATAATTATATCTTTTCCATTAAGTACCATTGATTATCTAATGAACAATTATATCCTTCATTCCTTTACGGAAGAAGGAGAGTGCTTTTAATTGTTCAATCTCTGAATCAACCCTTATGGGAACTACTTCTCTACTTCTCACAAGAAGGACTAGATTTCACTATTGTGTACAGACCTTCCCAGCTACAAGCCAAACCGTAGTTCCATGATACGGAGATACTGATCTGGAATGCAACTCCGATCTCACCCATGGTAAATCAAAAACCACGATCTAACCTGAAGGAGTCAGTAAGACACTCAGGATTAAGATCACCTATATACGACCATCATTAGTCGATATATATGAATCTCCCTATGTAACGGATATTGTTGAGAGATTCATATAGATCGTGGCCCAGTCCTATATGATCACATTATATAAGGTGCCTCCATTCTCATATCACCATATGAGTAGTCTAGGATAATACCACCGTACATTACGAAATGGACCGCAGTTGTAGATTAACCACAAATAAAATACCCAACTTTATTTGCTCTCTACAAATTCTTTAGATTGCACGTATCATACTAAATATCACTGTATATTACACTTATATACTCAGTTCGAGATTACATAAGGCAATCTTGGATGTTTAGCACATATGATATAAAAGTGTGAGACATGTAAATAGAATGAAAAGATTACTTCTTTTATTTATAATTTATCATCATGTACATAATAAAAGTTTAGGGCAAAACCCCCAACAATCTCTCACTTGCACTAAAGCAGGTGAGACATATCTCGTAATCCTAGACCACCTAGGTGACCTTTAAATACTTTAGTCGTTAAGGTTTTCGTAAATGAATCAGCATAATTGTCTTATGACTCTATCTTGGTCACAGCGATATCTTCTTTCTGCACTATCTCCCTGATGAGATGATACTTCCTCTTTATATGCTTCCCTCTTTATATGCTTCCCTCTTTTGTGGCTTCTTGGTTCTTTGAAATTAGTCAATGCACCACTATTATCACAATAAAGTGTGTTGGGCTTATCCAGATCTGGAACAACTTTCAGATTACTTAAGAACTTACGGAGCCATACAACTTCCTTAGCTGCTTCACAAGCGGCTACATATTCGGCTTCCATGGTGGAATCAGCAGTACATGATTGCTTAACACTCATCCACACTATGGTTCCACCGCCAAGGGTGAATACTAAACCAAACATGGATTTCCTAGAATCCCTATCTGACTGAAAGTCAGAATCTGTATATCCTAACGAGATCATATTCTGTCCTGAATATGCTAGCATATAGTTTCTCGTTCTCCGAAGATACTTCAGAATAGTTTTTACTGCAATCCAATGATCTAATCCTGGGTTGGACTGAAACCTGCTGGCTACTCCCACTACGAAGCAGTTGTCCGGTCTCGTGCATAACATAGCATATATGAGACTACCTACTGCTGATGCATATGGAACTTGTCTCGTTAGGATTATGCTCAATAGCAAGATTGTAATATTGTAATTGACAATCTTTTCATATTAATAAAGTGTTTTCTGGTTCTTACAAATACTTATAGCATTTATTATTATAATTGTCAAGGTAAATAATCATAAGGTCAAAAGACTATGAGAAATGAAGAATTGTTAATACATCCGGATATGTGTGAGGTAGACACAATTCTTTAGTTAGTCTTGAATAACGTTCACAACTTAAGTTAAAGGTTGAGCACCTCTATCTTGATAAAGTTGTAGAATTCTTTTACTAGCATTTGAGTGGGATCAAATGAGTTATGATGAGTCTAAAATCATCGAAAGGTTTTCGAGTAAAAGAATCTAGTGCACTGGGTGCATTGAACATGATCACAATGAAATACTTTATCTAGAACCGTCACTAGATATAAGTCTTTTCATTATTAGGACAATCTGAGAGTCGATCTTAATCCTGAGATAAATGATGGACTTATGGTTGCAAGTGTTATCATTTGAGCTATCAATGAGTACGATTATATAGCATAGTCTATCCTCGATAGTTTGGTGGTATTCATTTGTTAATCGATAGATGACTTCATTTATAGTTATGGACATCGTGGCTCCATTTATTAAATGAGAGTATAATATCATCATATGGATGTTTTGAGGTATTGGATATTAAATCTCAGCGTTGAGTTTTCAATAATGATTATTGAAGACATGGCTTCTGGACAAGTCAAAATATCCAAGTTCAAAATGTGGTCATATGAGGAAATACGGTAACTTGGAGAGCTATAGGCGGTCTATGAGCTCTTAGCGATTAATGATATTATTCACGATGATACACCATCTCCTATAAGATTGTCTAGGCTATGAATGAGAAACATCTCCTTATTCTATCTTTATTTAAGAGTTCAATTTTAGCTCTTTAGTGGAATGAGTTAAAATTAATAGATCGGACCTAAGTGAATCATTTGTTGATTGTGATTAGGTTATGTCTATTGAAGCTTAAATTTAGATAGCCCGCCAAGATCTACAATCCACACGTACTTGCATGAATTACTTGATATATTCTACCGGACCAATTTATGGGTCCATCTAGAATTGCATTTAATATATTAAGAATATAATATGTCTATTATTTATTTAATGGGCTGTTCTATTATATTAATATATTAAAAGGAGACATGTGGGCTTGTTTCTTTTAGTAAGAATAAGTCTGGTTCACATGTGGGCTTTTATTTAAAGTCTAATGGATTAAATATAATAAGAAAAATAATATTAGGCCCATGTATATATGGTGTGGGCGGCAAGGCTAATAAAATAGCCCAAGATATTATTTTATTTTATTGTTTTGATTAAATGGAAATTAATTAATTATTTAATTAATTAATAGTTTAAATCAAAATATTTTCCTGATCAGTAAATAAAATACTATGTGTTGGATTATGGTTAGAATTCTTTTAAGTGATAAGAGTCCTAATGTGGTAAGCATTAAATCCACATACACTCCATACCACACAAAGAATTCGGCCACCCTAGTCCTATAAGGGTTAGGATTCTTAAATTGATAGGAATTAGGGAAAAGCACATTCCTTTTCAAGTAAGGAAATTGGCCAACCCTAGATTTCCTACACAAAGAATTCGGCCAACCCTATTTTGAGAAGGAGAAATTTCGGTCACCTTATAAATATAAGGTGATAAATTTCGGCCACCAAGAAGCAAGAGTGAGAGAGATTTTTGTTTGCTTTGAAAAATAAAAATCTTACTCAATACACATAGAATTTCGGCCAAGAGAGAAAAAGAAAAATAAGTTCTCATTCGATATTGTACTTGCAAGCCTTTAACATCAAAAGGTTTTGTACACACTTTCAATTTAGGGTTACGCGAGTTCCAATCATATCGATTGTGAATTCAAAAGTAACCGGAACTATTTTTCTAGGCTCTTGGTGTTTTGGGATTGAAGATCAGGATCAGAAGTTCCATACATCCATTCTCAAGTAAGCAATTCAAAGAAAAAAGGGAGACCACGCTCCTAGGTGATTCACGTACGTGCTAGGATTGAAGATCTTGCGGATTACCATCGACGTAAGTTAATCGGATCATGCGACAAGAGGTATTTAACTCTAACCGTATATTTGTGTTTAATTAATTAAAGGGTTACGGTTCAAATCTTTAGAAAAATTTTAAACTATACGAAAATCTACTTTTCGCCTTCCGCTACGGTTTTAGTTAATTTTTCCCTACAATTGGTATCAGAGCCTTGGTTGTACCCTTTAATTAATTAACGTATAAATATGTGAATCTATTTCTTTTAATTGTGATTATGCATGTTTTAGAAAGAGATGGCACTCTAGTTATTCGCATATATAATTACATGTCGAATGTATGGATTTATATATGTTGTTATAAAGTGAATTGTTATTGCTCAATTTTGGTCCTAGATTTTCCATGTAATTTTTGTTTCGGAATTGTAACAAGAAGGGTGGCCTATTCTCGTCACAAGTTCCTTCTTGATAGTTGCTTAATTTTTTTTATGTTGTATAAAATAGTGCAGTTTTTTTTAATGTATTAAAAATACTGCAGTTTTTTTTGTGCAGTTTTTTATTTGTAAAAAAAATACTGCAGTGGTTAATAAAAAAAAAAATTTACTGCAGTATTTTATTGTATAAAATAAGCTGTAATATATTCAAGATTCGAAGACTCGAAGATTTGAAGAAATTGGAGCATCCGGAACCCGTCTTGGCACCCGCGCGCACCGAGACAACAAACGCGCACGCAACCAAGCGTGCAGCTGCGCTAGTTGCGGTGCAACAGCGCGCGACCCATGCATAGGCTGGCCGTGCGGTAGCTCATGCCCTTGCGTGGGCTAGGCGTGCGCATGGGCTGCTGTGGTGATCTTTGGGCGCGCGAGTTTCGTGCGCGAGATGGTCGCTTGAAGTCTTGTCCGCCAAGAAAGGAGTTTTTGTATTCCGTACAATTGTAATTTACATGCTTTTCTAGGATGGACCAAAATTGTGACTATTTATTTTTTATGTATAAATATTACAATATTTGTTATTGTATGATAACATGTCATATAGAATAGGAGTGCCACTCATATATCTCTTTTGGTATGAACATGCATTGAATGATTTAGGTATCTAATTGGCATCTAGATAACTTGGTAAAATCATTCTTTGGAATTTAATCACACGCCTTAAATAATTGAGTGGGAGAAGGTGTGTTAGAACGCCTATGGCCTCCAAGGTTAGTTGAGTTTTATTATTTTTGGTAATCCCCCCAAGTGGCGTCCATAAATGGAATTTAACAAAATACTTCCTTACAAGGATAGACTAGAAAATTGACTTAAACGAAATCTACTCCCCAAGGAGGGATTCTTGTGAGAAAAAAGTGAGGGTCGATATCTTGGTGACACACTCAATGTAATTTTATTAATATCCTTCTAAGAGTTCTTGTTAATAAAATTGCAAGGCTAAAATTGAAAACGCTGGTTGTTATGTTAACAATTAGGTGGGATCTAGTCCAACTAGTAAATAGTACGAACTCCCAAAGGAGGCATAAGATTTATGGGTGTTGGATCACCGTTGAATTTTTACGATTGAATTATTTATTTAATTCAAGATAAATATTTAAAAGTGATTTATCATGATTATTTACTTATATATGTTTTTGTTTTAATCAGAAATCATGACCCCATCACTTATGAACATCCTGAAAGATAACACCTTAACTGGAGATAATTATGTCACATGGAAAAGGAAAATTGGGTTGTTGCTGCAAAGTGAAAAACATAAATTTATTCTGACTACTCCTAAACCACCCCTTCCTAATAATGAATCTAGTGTGATGCAAAGAGATGAGTATGAGCAGTGGAAGACTTCTGATGATATGGCAAAATGTTATATTATGGCCACTATCTCCGACGTGTTGCAACAGCAACATGAAGGAATGGAGTCCGCTGCGGATATAATGATGTCTCTAGAGGAAATGTTTCCTATGAGGTCTAGAACGATTAAGAGAGAGGCAGTGACTGCTTTTATGAATCTTAGGATGAAACCTAGACAATCTGTGAAAGATCACATGATGAAAGTCATAGCACATCTCAATATTGCTAAACTAAATGGTGCTGAGATTGATGGTGAGACCAAAATTGATATGGTAGTTAACTCACTGTCAGATTCCTTTGATCAGTTCAAGTTGGACTACACCTTGAAAAAAAAGGAATACACCTTGCAGGGCCTGATGCAAGATGTTCAAAGCGCTGAAAAGATCCTTGTGAAAAACAAAGGTCAAGAGATTCATTTGGTTGGTAAAGTTGCTACCGTTAAGACCAGTAAGAAGGTCAAGAAACAACAGAAGAAAAAGCAACTTGGGCCTACCAAGAAGGAAACCAAGAAAGTAACCAAGATCAAAGGGAAATGCTTCCTTTGTGGTGAAAAAGGACATTGGAAAAGAGATTGCTCAAAGTCTCAGAATAAGAAGGAAGAATGTAATATTAATTATCTTGAAACATGTTTTCTGGCAGATTCTACTGATTCTTGGATCATAGACTCTGGAGCCACTAATCATGTTTGTTATTTCTTGCAAGGGTTCCAAGAAAAGAGAAGGCTGAATGAAGATGAAGTCAATTTACGCTTGGGCAACGGAACGTTAGTGTCTGCAAATGCAGTGGGAGATATTAGAGTTATTTTAGATTCTAGTAGGCATTTAGATTTAATAGATGTTTATTATGTACCTCAATTCAAGAGGAATTTAATTTCAGTTTCTTGTTTAAATAAATATGGATATTTGGTTGTTTAAAATTTTTTGTAATACATTCAAGTATCGAAGACTCGAATGTTTAAAGGATTGGAAACAACTGGAACAAGTTTGGGATTGTGCTAGCCATGGCAACAAATGTGCATGCTAATGAGCACGCGGCCACAATTGTTGTGGCATGGGCTGCGCAAGGCAGCCCTATGGAAGCCATGGGCTGCGCATGGCAGTCCTTAATGGGGTTGTAGGGTACGCATGGCCATGAGAGGTAGCCAAAAGGTGCGCAAACGATAGACGCATGAAGACTTGTTCGCCAAGACAGAATTTTTTTTTGTATTCCAAATATTGTAATTTACTTGTTTTTCTAGGATGGACCAAAATTGTAGCTATTTATATTTTCGTAAATATTGCAATGTTTGTCATTGTTTGATAACATGTCATATAGAATAGGAGTGCCACTCATATATCTCTTTTGGTATGAACATGCATTAAATGGTTTAGGTATCTAATTGGCATCTAGATAACTTGGTAAATCATTTTATGAAATTCGATCACACGCCTTAAATAATTGAGTGGGAGAAGGTGTTATGGAACACCTACGGCCTCCAAGTTTGGTTGAGCTTTATGTTTCATGTAATAACCCCCCAAAGGGTATTCATGAATGGAATTTAGTAAGATACTTCCTTACAAGGATATACTAGACAATTAACCCGAACGATAACTACTCCCAAAAGAGGGATATTCGTGAGGGAATATATTGAAGGTCGAAAACTTGGTAACACATTCAATATGATTTTATTAATATCCTCCTAAGAGTTCTTGTTAATAAAATTGCAAGACTAAAATTGAAAACGCTGGTTATTATGTTGACAATTTGGTGGGACATAGTCTTACTAGTAAATACGGATGTTGGATCACCGTTGAATTTTATGATTGAATTACTTAATTTAATTCAAGATAAATATTCGAAAGTGCTTTATCATGATTGTTTACTTATATAAATTTTGTTTTATTCAGAAATCATGACCCCATCTCTAATCAACATCCTGAAAGATAATACATTAACTGGTAATAATTATGTCACATGGAAAAGGAAAATTGGGCTATTGTTGCAATATGAAAAGCATAAGTTCATTTTGACAACTTCTAAACCACCTGCTCCTACTAATGAATCTACTGAGCAGCAAAGAGACGAGTATAAGCAGTGGGAGACCTCAGATGAGATGGCCAAATGTTATATTATGGCCACCATCTCCGACGTGTTACAACAGCAACATGAAGGAATGAGTTCTGCTGCCGATATAATGATGTCTATACAGGAAATGTTTGCTATGAGGTCCAGGACGACTAAGAGAGAGGCAATGATTACTTTCATGAATCTTAGGATGAAACCTAGACAGGTTGTGAAAGATCACATGATGAAGGTCATAGCACATCTCAACATTGCTGAACTCAATGGTGCTGAGATAGACGGTGACGGTGAGACAAAAAATGACATGATTGTCAACTCACTGTCAGATTCCTTTGATCAGTTCAAGTTGGACTACACCATGAACAATAAGGAATACACCTTGCAGAGTCTGATTCAAGATGTTCAAAGTGCTAAAAAGATCCTTGTGAAAAGCAAGGGTCAAGAGATTCATACTGTAGGTAAAGTTGCTACTATTAAGACTTGAAATAAGGTCAAGAAACAACAGAAGAAAAAACAACTAGGACCTACTAAGAAGGAGACAAAGAAAGTAACCAAGATCAAAGGGAAGTGTTTCCTTTGTGGTGAAAAGGGACATTGGAAAAGAAATTGCCCAAAGTCTCAGGACAAGAATGAACAAGGTAATATTAATTATCTTCAAACATGTTTTTTGACGGATTCTATGGATTCTTGGATCATAGACTCCGGAGCCACTAATCATGTTTATTTTTCTTTACAGGGGTTCAAGGAAAGGAGAATGCTTAATGAGAACGAATTCAACTTGCATTTAAGCAACATAGCGTTAGTGTCTGTTAGTGCAGTGGGAGATATTAGAGTTAGTTTAGATTCTTATAGGCATTCAGATTTAATAGAAGTTTATTATGTACCTCAATTCAAGAGGAATTTAATTTCAGTTTCTTGTTTAAATAAATTTGGATATTCGGTTACTTTTTATAAAGCTTTTATTATTAGTAGGAATAACAAATTTGTTTGCAAAGGTATATTGGAAACGGTTTATTCTATTTGCATAGCAATATCTCTCACTTGTAGACACAGAATCAGCGCAACCTAATCATAAAAGAGTAAAATTATCAAAAGATGAAACCTACCTATGGCATTTGCTCTTAGGTCATATTAACCTTGATAGGATCAAAAGATTGGTTAGTGATGGACCTTTAAGTGACTTAAAGGTTGATGATCTACCAACTTGTGAGTCTTGTCTGGAAGGTAAGATGACCAAAAGGTCATTCACGACTAAACGTATAAGAGCCACTGAATGTTTAGGATTGATACACACTGATGTGTGTGGACCTATGAGCATTCAAGCTAGAGGTGGATATGAGTACTTCATCACTTTCACGGATGATTACTCAAGATTTGGCTATGTGTATCTCATGAGACATAAGTCGGATGCTTTTGACATATTCAAAGCATTTAAAGCTGAAGTAGAAAATCAGCTTGATAAAGACATAAAAATCTTGAGGTCTGATCGTGGTGGAGAATATCTATCTGGTGAGTTTCAGCAATATCTTATTGATAATGGGATAATTTCTCAATTTTCTGCGCCAGGTACGCCTCCACAAAATGGGGTGGCAGAAAGGAGAAATAGAACTCTTTTGGACATGGTTAGGTCTATGTTGAGTTATTCAAAGCTCTCTAATTCTTTTTGGGGATATGCTTTACAAACCGCTATGTACATTCTAAACGATGTACCATCTAAGTCAGTTCCTAAAACACCGCATGAGTTTTGGACTGGGCGAAAGCCTAGTTTACACCACTTAAGGATATTTGGACGTCTTGCGCACGTGTTAAAAGGAAAGACAGAAAAGATGGAGTCCCGTTTAGAAACATGCATATTTGTAGAGTATCCAAAAGGAACCAAATGATATTATTTCTATAGCCCTTCAGATCTTAAAGTATTTGTTTTGACAAATGCTAAATTTCTGGAAGAGGACTATATGAATAATTTTGTGCCTAAAAGTAGAATTGTCCTGAATGAGCTTTCAGGAGATACAATTCCACAAGAGGTTTCACAACCTAACCCAATTGTAAGCTCCGCACCAACACAAGATCAACAATTTACCATACCTCGTCGTAGTGGGAGGGTCAATAAACAACCTGAGAGATACATCGGTCTAGGAGAATCTGTAGAGAATCTCCCGGATGACGATGATCCCTACAAGTAGAAGGAAGCCATGGATGATGTTGATTATCGCCATTGGCAAAAGGCAATGCAATCCAAAATTGAATCTATATTCAAACAAAGTCTGGTCTCTTGTAGACTTGCCTAAATGGATAAAACTCATTGGGTGCAAGAGGGCATACAAGAGGAAAAGAGGAATGGATGGAAAGGTGGAATTATTTAAAGCTAGATTAGTAGCTAAGGGTTACACACAGAAGGAAGGTATCGATTACGAGGAAACCTTCTCTTCTGTAGCCATGCTTAAATCCATAAGGATACTCTTATCCATTGCAGCATCTCTAGACTTAGAGATTTGGTAAATGGACGTCAAGACAGCTTTCCTTAATGGAAGTCTTGACGAAAGCATCTATATGGTGCAACCAGAAGGATTCATTGAAAAGGGTCAAGAGGAAAGGGTATGCAAGTTGCAAAGATCCATATATGGATTGAAGCAAGCATCCAAATCCTGGAACATAAGGTTCGATCAAGCAGTGAAAAGTTTTGGATTTATTCAAAACCTTGACGAACCCTGTGTATACAAAATGATTAAAGGAGACAAGTTGGTTTTCCTAGTTCTTTACGTTTATGATATACTACTCATCGGAAATGATGTAGGTGTATTGATATCAATAAAAGAATGGTTAGCAAAACAATTTGATATGAAGGACTTAGGAGAAGCAAGTTATATTCTTGGTATCCAAGTCATAAGGGATAGAAAGAATATAACCATTGCATTATCCCAAGCTTCATACATAGATAAAATCTTATCTAGATTTTCCATGCAAGATTCCAAGAAAGGTATGTTACCTTTCAGACATGGAATCAAACTTTCTAAGGAACAAGTTCATTAGAATGAGCATGAAGAACAATTCATGAGTCGAGTTCCATATGCCTTGGCAGTTGGAAGTCTCATGTATGCAATGCTTTGCACTAGACCAATTATTTGTTTTGCTGTTGGCATAGTTAGCAGATTTCAATCGAAACCTGGTCCTGATCACTGGAAGGCAGTCAAGCATATTTTCAAGTATCTCAGGAGAACGAGAGATTGTATGCTTGTATATTCTCAAGGGGATTTAATTCTCGTTGGGTATACAGATTCTGATTTCCAATCGGATTATGACTCCAGAAGATCAACATCAGGATCTGTGTTTACACTTGGAGGAGGGGCAGTCATATGGAGAAGTATCAAGCAATCTTATATTGCTAATTCCATCACGGAAGTTGAGTATGTGGCCGCATACGAAGCTGCTAAAGAGGTTGTTTGGCTCCACCAATTCTTCATTGACTTGGAAGTGGTTCCTGATGCGAATAAGCAGATCACTATCTATTGTGATAATAATGGAGCAGTGGCTAATTTGAGAGAACCAAAAAGTCATAAGAGAGGCAAACACATTGAAAGAAAGTATCATCTTCTGAGGGAAATTGACGTGATGATTACCAAGATCGCTTCAGCAGAAAATCTAGTGGATCCCTTAACAAAGGCTCTTCCACAAAAGAGTTTTGATGGGCACCTAGAGAACATGGGAATGAGCGATATGACACACTTTCTATAGCTCAAGTGGGAGATTGTTAGGATTATGCTCAATAGCAAGAGTGTAATGATGTATTTGACAATCTTTTTATATTAATAAAGTGATTTCTAGTTTAACAAATCTTATAGCATTTATAGTTTAATTATTATAATTGTCAAAAGTAAATAATCATAAGGTCAAAAGACTATAAGAAAAGAAGAATTGTTCATACATCTGGATATGTATGAGGTAGACACAATTCTTTAGTTAGTCATGAATAATATTCACAACTTAAGATAAAGGTTGGGCGCCTTTATCTTGTTAAAGTTGTAGATTCTTATGCTAGCATGTGAGTGGGATCAAATGTGTTATGATGAGTATAAAATCATCAAAGTGTGGTGTCTTTGGGCAAAAGAATCTAGTGCACTGGTTACATTGAATAGGATCATAGTGAAATACTTTATCCAGAACCGTCAATGGAAAAAAGTTTTCACTTGAAGACAATCGGATAATCTATCTCAATCCTGAGATAAATAATGGACTTATGGTTGCAAGTGTTATCATTTGAGCTATCAATGAGTATGATTATATAGCATAGTCTATCCTCGATAGTTTGGTGGTATTCATTTGTTAATCGATAGATGACTTCATTTATAGATATGGACATCGTGGCTCCATTTATTAAATGAGAGTAGAATATCATCATATGGATGTTTTGAGGTATTAGATATTAAATCTTAACGTTAAGTTTTCAATAGTGTCTATTGAAATATGGCTTCTGGACAAGTCAAAATATCCAAGTTCAAAATGTGGTCATATGGGTAAATATGGTAACTTGGAGAGCTATAGGCGGTCTATGAGCTCTTGGCGATTACTGGTATTTTTCACGAGGATACACTATCTCCATTAAGATCCTCTAGGGTATGAATGATCAATATTAACTTATTCTATCTTTATTTAAGAGTTCAATTTTAGTTCTTTAGTGGAATGAACAAAAATTAATAGATCGAACCTAAGTGAATCATTTGTTGATTGTGATTAGGTTATGTCTATTGGAGCTTAAATTTAGATAGCTAGCCAAGATCCCCAATTCACATGAACTTGCATGGATCACTTGATATATTCTACCGGACCAATTTATGGGTCCATCTAGAATTGTATGAAGGCATATGGACTTGTTTCTTTTAGTAAGAATGGGTCTAGTTCACATGTGGACTTTTTATTAAGGTCCAATGGATTTAATAAAATAAAAAACAATATTGGCCCTTATATATTGGCTTAGGCGGCAAGGGACTATTTATTAGTCTTATATATTGTTTTTATTTTATTATTTAATTAAATGGAAATTAATTAATTAATTATTTAATTAAAAGTCCAAATCTTTTTCCTAGTAGGAGATGGTCTCCTAGAGTCATATTATTATTGGTAATATGATAAGTATTAAATACTATATTTGATAAGTAGATAAATAATATGAATTTATTTATCTAGTCAAATTAAGAAGTATTTGATTTCTATTAGGAAGTTTTTGATTTAGTCACAATTTAATTATATTCAATAATTGATTATTGAATGAATACACTATTTTAGTTGGATTAGGAGTCTTTGTGTGGAAAAGAAATCTTTTTTGAAAAATGATTCTTTGTCACCAAGTAAATCCACATAGAGATATGATTCTTGACCACCAAGTAAATTCTCTTTAGGAAAGGATTTGTATACCTATATATACACCAATTATTTTCAGCCAAGCATATAATATTTGGTTGAGAATTTCGGCCAAGCTAGAGAATTTTTTTTTTTGCTCTAGAAAAAATTCGGCCAACTCATAGATATTGTGTATTGAATTCGGCCAAAGAAAAGAGAAAAGGGGAACGTTTTTGTTTTCGATAGTACACTAGTATCCTTTACATCAAAAGGATTTTGTGTACAAAATCGAATCGGGTTCAAGCGAGTTTCAATCAAATAGATTGATAATTCACAAGTGACCGGACGTTCTTGGGTTTTCTCTTGGAGGATTATTGTGACTAACAAAGAAGAAGATTTTGTTTGTTTCATCCTCAGGTATACAATTAAAGAAAGGTAGCCCACACTCCTAGGTGATTCACGTTCTTGATTGGATTGGAAGATCTTGCAGATCCAATTCGACGTTAGTTCAATCGTCACGAAAAAAGGTACGATACTTTTAATTATATGTCAATTGATCTATGGTTAAGGTTCTTTCTTTTAAAGGAATTTTTTTTAAATATACCACCCAATTTTTCGCTACCGCCGCGTTTTGAACCGTTTTTCCCTACATGCACAACGTGGTACCTGCTCTTCATGGTTCGTATCTCCGGTGCTTTATCTAGGTAGGTAGGTGGTCGAGGTTCTGGCCTTACCGGGTATTGATTTCTTCTAGGTCGTGGCACCGATCCTGCTAGGTATCTGGGAGCTAGGATTGGTCCCTACCAGGTAGATATTTGTTGAAAAATTCTCCTTTGGTCCCTTGCCAGAAAACCCTGTTAAAAGGTTTTTATTTGATTTCTGTAAAAATTACTAAATCAAGCAACTTAACTACTCAACTTGCTAAGAATGCTAAAAAATACTAAAAAAATACTAAAAAACACTAGAATAACAGAAACGTAAAGTCAAATCCCTCAATGATAGAATTTCTTCAAGTACTGGGCATTGCACTGTCTAGGCAGAACTCCCTCATCTGGTCGGGCAATCAAATATGCCACATGTCCTGTTATACCGTCTATCACATACGGCATTTCCCATTTATCAGCTAATGATCTTGCCGCTTTGTTTCTTGTGTTGAGCGTTACCCTTCTCAGCACGAGGTCCTCAATCTGGAATCTGCGTACCTGAACATACGAGTTGTAGTACATCGCGGCTCTTTGTTGGTACACCGCATTCCAGATATGTTAGAAGTCTCTTCTTTCTTCCAATTCGTCCAGATTATGGAACAACATATTAGCATTGTGCTCGGGATCATATAACTGGACTCTTGGAGAAGTGAAAGAAAGATGTTTCCGCAACGATAACCGCTTCAGTTCCGAAAGCTAAAGAGAAATGAGTCTCTCTTGTTACAGTTCTTGGAGTCGTTATGTATGCCCACAACACCTCATGAAGTTTATTTGCCTAGTTTCCTTTCTTTGCATCCAGCTTTGCCTTTAGGGTATGCTTGATGATCTTGTTTACTGCTTTAGTCTACCTATTATTTTGAGGATGAGAAGGCAAGGCATAGTAGTTTGCGATCTTGTATTCCTTGCACAGCTTCCTCAACTTTGCATTGTCGAACTGGGTACCATTGTTTGTGATGATAGTACTCGGGATCCCAAACTTGTACAGTAAGTTTTTCTTCATAAAGCTTCTGGTATTCACCTCAGTAATATGTACCAGAGCCTCTACTTCTGCCCACTTTATGAAGTAGTATACTGCAACTATTGCATGCTTCGCTCCTCTCTTTACTCCGGTAGGCATTGGTCCTATAAGATCAAGACCCCACATGGTGAATGGTCAAGGAGATGTAAGGCTTCAGAGTAACTCGGGGGGCTGTCGGATATCGTTAGCAATCTTTTGGCATGTTTCATAGCTTTCCAAAAATTCTTGAGCATCAGTGAACAGTTTCGGCCAGTAAAACCCTTGTCTGAGCACTTTGTGTGCTAGGCTCGTACCCCTAGTGTGATTCCCACAAACACCATTGTGGACACTCTTCAGAATCTTTTCAGCTTCTTCGGTTTCCACACATCTCTATAACGCCCTTGAGAATCCTTTCTTGTATAGTTCCCCATTAATGATAGTGTATCTAGTCGACCTGTACTTGATTCGTTTTGCTTCAAGGGTGTCTTACGGTAAGACATCTTCTTGAAGATACCTTTTGATGGGCTTCATCCAACCGTCTGGGTCTACTTGGATCTCAACTACTGCCAGTTTCTCTTGCTCGGTTATGCTTGGTCGAGCCAAGTGAGCTACTGGGATAGTTTTTGACCTTATGTTGGTTGTTACAGATGCAAGCTTGGACAATGCATCTGTTTTCTCGTTGTTCTCTCGGAGAATCTAAGTAATCTCAAACTTTTTGAACCGCTGAAGCAACTCCTTTGCTGCTTCCAAATAACTAATCATGTGCTCATCCTTTGCTTTGTACTCGTCCAAGACTTAATTACCTACCACCTGCGAGTCACAGAATATCTCAACTTCATCTGCTCCTAGAGCAACACACACTCTAAGACCGGCCAGTAGTGCTTTGTATTCGTCTTGATTGGTTGTTGCTTTGAAATCAAACCTCATGGCACACTCTACAGCAGCTCTCTCTAGAGTGGTTACCATCATTCCTGCCCCGCTGCCATGGGTGTTTGATGAGCCATCTACATAAAGTTTCTACAAAAATGTCCCCTCATGTTTTCCCTGAACCATTCAGGCTATTTCCACATTCGGTTCGGTGAATTCGGCTACGAAGTCTTCTACTGCTTGCCCTTTGAGTGAGGCATTTGAGATGAATGCAATATCAAATTCACTCAGCTCTATCGCCCACTTGGTCAGCCTGTCAGATACTTCCGGTTTCTGCTAAATTTTCTTAAGTGGGCAATTTGTTTATACCTCCGCTTTATGTGCCTAAAAGTAAGGTCTCAGCTTTCTTGCTGCAACAACTAGGGCAAAGGGTCTTTTTCTCTGCTGGTGAGTATCTTGTTTCGACATGTAGCAAAGCTTTGCTGGTCTAGTACACTGGCTTCTAGATGCCAGCCTCCTCTCTTACCAGAACATAACTGGTTGCTGCTTCCGTGAGGGAAAGGTAGAGGTACAAAGTTTCTCCTACCATAGGTTTTGAGAGGATCGGTGCTCGGCTTAAATACTCTTTCAATTTTTGGAAAGCCCTTTCACAATCCTCATTCACTTTAATACCCTTTCCTTTCTTGATTGCCTTGAAGAACGGGGCACATTTGTCAGTTGACTTTGATATGAACCTGCTAAGAGAGGTGAGACATCCGGTCAGCCTTTGGACTTCTTTTAGTATCTTCGGTGAAGCCATATTGGTGAGAGCTTGGATTGTCTCTAGGTTGACCTATATCCCTAGCTAGTTGACTTGAAATCTAAGGAACTTTACCGAGGACACCCCAAACAGGCATTTGTTGGGGTTGAGCTACATTTTATATTTTCTCAGCACATCAAAAGTCTCTCTCAGATCTGAAAGGTGCTTTTCAGCCGTCACACTCTTGGTCATCATATCATCCACGTACACTTCCATGTTTTTTTCCTATTTACTAAGAGAAAATCATGTTAACGAGTCTCTGGTAGGTGGCACCTGCACTCTTTAGTCCAAATGGCATCACAATATAACAATACAAACCTTGGTCGGTGGTGAACACTGTCTTTTCCTCATCTAGCATGTGCATGTAGATCTGATTATACCCTGAGTAAGCGTCCATGAAGTTGAGTAGCTCGTGACCTATTGTTGCATATACCAATTGATAAATCCTTGGGATAGGAAATATGTCCTTTAGGCAGGCTTTGTTCAGGTCGGTGAAGTCCACACACATTCGCCACTAGTTATTCTTCTTTTTTACTAGGACGACATTCACCACCCACTATGGGTATTTGACTTCCCGAATTGACCATACAGCGAGCAATTTTTTAACTTCTTCTTTGATTGCAGCACTCTTCTCCGGATTAAAGAGTCTCCTTTTTTGGATTACTGAGTTTGCATCTTGGGCCACAACTAAGTGGTGAGATATAACTCCAGGATCTATCCCTGGCATATCCTCATGGCTCCAGGCGAACACATCCTTGTACTCCCTCAGCAAATTGGTCAGAACAACTTTAACTTTCTCGGGTAAGTTAGCTCTTATCTAAACTGATTTATTCGGCTCGCCATCATCCAGAATTACCGACATTGTTGGCTTGGTTTTCTTCTCCTCTGGCTCTTCCCATGGGTCGAGTTTGAACCTTTCAGCGCTTGGGCTTTAGACTCTTCAGCACCCTGGTTGGCCTTACATACCATGTACACCTGTTGATCTTCTTTTTCTACTTTGTCTCTGTAGACCAAAAGGTTTGCCCTTTGGCCATCTCTTAGGACCCCTTGATCCCCTAGACCCGATTCTATCAGGAACTTCATAATAAAGGAGTAAGTCACTGTGACGGCCTTGGTTTTGATCAGGAATGGTTGGCCGAAAATGGGGTTGTAGGGCCATTTTTCAGTGTCTACCACCACGAAGTCTAGTAGCACTGTTTTCTGGCAAGGTGCTTCCCCGATCTTCAAAGGCAGCTTCACAGTTTCGAGTGACCTTACCTCTTCTTCTCCAAATCCCTGGAGTGGGGTATGTAAGGGTTGCAGGTCCCGTCTGTCCAACCTCAATTAGTCATACACCCCTGCGCTCAGTATATTTGCCAAACTCTCGTTGTCGTGCCTGATCTGGGCACTTATGACTAGCGTATTGTTCGGCTGGACGTCTACCCCGTGTGAGTCAGCTTCAGTGAATATTATGGGATCTCATCCTTCCTTGATCCTCTATGGGTTGGGTTCTACTAAATTCACATCCAAATCTCTTCTCGTTTCCATGGCTTCCCGAACTTTCTTCATCATTTCCCTGTTGTTTTTCCTCCGCCGAAGATGGTATGTATTGCCTCCTCATCCTCAACCTTCCTCGAGCTTGGCTTCTTTTCTCGAGTACTTTCTTGGACCTTCTCCTGGTGGTTATCTCATGATCAGTCTTCTTGAGGACAATGTCTTTCAGGTGTTCTTCGCGGATAAGGGTCTCGATGTGATCCTTTAGTTGGAAACACTTCGAGGTTTCATGCCCATTCTCCTTGTGGAAGCGACAATACTTAGTCGTGTCTTTGCGAGCATACTTTGACTGTCTCGTTGGTTCTTTTGACAAGTTCTTTTCTTCTAGGATCGTGAGGATCTCATCCTATTTCTTTTTTAGTGGAGTGTAATTGGTGTATTTCCCTTGAAATCTGGCATTGGATCAATCACTCTTCTGTTCACTCTCACGATTCCTTCCTTGAGTTTTGTTTTTCTACTTGTCACTCTTTTCTGTAAAGGCATCTCCTTTCTAAGTCTTGTTTCCACCGTCCGTCTTAGTTTCTAGGCGTCGTCAGTGCATAAAACTTCCTCCCATTGCAATTTCCTCTTCCTCAACTAGTGTGTATCCACTGGCCATATCCATCATGTTAGCGTAGCTGGTCAGGCGTGCTCGCCTGAGCTCAAAAGACAATCGACCATTTTGCAAGTTGTTGGTGAATGTCGCTACGATGGCTTCATCATTGGCACTTCCAATTCCGACACTTCTCGACTGAATCGAGTCAAGTACTTCTTCAATGGCTCGTCCTTTTCTTGCTTGACTTGAGAAAGGTGAGCCACTGATTTCTTCATATGCATATTCCTGAGAAATTACTGAGAGAATGCATTACTCAACTCACCGAAACTGCCAATGCTGCCCGATGGAAGCTTCTCGAACCATCTAGAACCCATGTCTCCGAGTGTCTGAGGGAAGTTTGAGCATAGCAACGTCTCAATCCTGCCGTATTGGGCTATTGCGCTTTTATATCGCCTTACGTGTTCTTTCGGGTCAGTATCCTTTTTAAACTGTTCAACGTAAGGCATCATGAACCTTTCTAGGAATTGTGTCCGGAGGATATCACCGGTAAAAGGGCTGTCCGATTCATCATCTGATAGTTCGGTTCGCCCTTATCGCCTGACTAAAGCGTCCATCTGCCGCTTGTTGCTCTACACGTATTGGGTTAACTTTTGTATGAACTGTGTCCGGAGGATATCACCGGTGCAAGGGCTGTCCGATTCATCATCTGAGGTGTGATGCTTTTTTTTGAGCAAAGAAGTCTTAACTAGGATTGTGAAGATCCGGTTAGTTAAGCAAGAAGACTTGGTTAGGATTGTGAAGATCCAGATAGTCGAACAAGAAATCTTCCTAGAGACATGTGAAGTGTCTTGGATAGAGAGTAGGCAAAGTTTTCACTACGCCCGATGGTAGAATAGATAGTGGTGGCAATTTGGGCCGGGTCGGCCCATTATGCCCGTCTGTTAAACGGGCCAGGCCGGGCCGGCCTGTTAGACAAAAAAAGGGGCCTGACCTGGGTCCAAGGCCTATGTAGGGACAAGTCGGGCCGGGCTTGGACAAGGCCTGTAACGGGCCGGCCCGTTAAGGCTCTAACGGGCCTGTAACGGGCCGGCCCGTTAAGGCTCTAACGGGCCTGTAACGGGCCGGCCCGTTAAAGGCCCATCGGGCTTCGAATTTTTTTTAATACAATATTATTTTTTTATACATTGTAATAATTTTGAGTAATTAATGTAATAATTTTAATATGAAATATAATATTATTCATTTCATACAACACTTAATTAATTTTCGATGAATAATATTTTTGTAATTTCGTATTAAATCTGTGGTGAGATACTGAAATGTATAAATTACAAATCATGATTGCCTCGTTAAAAAACTTACCAAGAAAAACCCAATGGGATAAAACCCTGGTAAAGGAAAAAGAGTGCAATCGGGAAAAAAAATTAAGTATTTACAGTATATAGTATATAAATAATATATTAAATAAATAAAATAAATTTCAAAATAGTTGAAAGAGTGAGTGAGAGATGTTGGAGATTGTAGAGAATGTAGAGAATAAGAGAGTAGGGAAGTAGAGAAAATGTAGAGAATGAGGTGAGGGTGATGGGGTATTTATAGGAAAAAGTTAGGTAAGGGTATAATTGGAAAAAATTGTAAAGATTTAAAAAAAATGTAATTTTTAAGAGTTTTGAATATTCCCCCCCCCCCCCCCCCCCCCCCCCCCCCCCCCCCCCCCCCCAAACAGTCACCTGACTAATTACAAAAGCCACCCCTCAATTCAAATTTTTTTTTTAAAATTCAAAATGTTTTTGGGCCAGTGGCCTTTCCAGGCCCGGCCCGGTATTTTCCAAATGGGGGCCCGCCTGGACCCCCAGCAAAACGGGCTTGGGCTTGGCCCGTTTCTTTAGCGGGCCGGGCCGGCCTACACCGTGAAAAAAATGGGCCGGTCCTAGTGGCCCACGGAAGCCTGGCCCAAATTGCCAGCACTAAGAATAGAAGAGATATTCAATAGAGGGTGTATCATGTGAAGTGGCCAATTTTGAGGGTGTACTTTTATTTGTCATAGTGAAAGCTAGTTTGCGGGTGGCTATGGAATCAACTAGTGGATATTTCCTCTTCGGAGGTTTTACCACGTAACAATAATGTGTCAAATGTCTCTATCCCTATCTCTTATGGGCTTTTTGTTTTTTGTTTTTTTTTTCACTATAAGACTTATTGCCTCTTGTATCTTAAATTATGATAAATCAGTTTGTTTGTTTTCTTAACTTATATCTTATTTTAAGATATATATGTCTTTTAGAAAAAGTAAAAAAATTCGACTTTTATCTTATTAAAAAAGTGCTACAGTAGAGTGTTTTTTTAATAAATTTCCACAAATGTCCTATAACAATTCATACATTTATAATTTTATCCGCACATAATAAAACCCCAAAAATCAATTTTCCAAAAATTTCCAATTTTGAAGAAACCCTAATACAACATAATCAATTTTATATTTGTAATAAGTCATCCAAAATTAAAAATGTCAAAAACAAACATATCATAGTATCTTAATTTGTAAGACTTATCCATATGACTAACAAATTAAGGTGTTAGAAGACTTTAGATTAAAAAAAAAAAAAACAAACAAACAGCCCCTTACATTTTTGTATATGTGTTTGGTAAAATCTTGTTTGGATCTTTAGTTGATAAATTCTTTTGTAAAACAAGATCTTTTGCAAGAATGTGTGATGCAAACATCTTCTGGATCAAAGTTGTACGTATCACTTAATCTTGTAATTTGGTTTATTTGTATATAGTAAAACTTGTTTAGTACTTGCATAATAGCCACAGAGAAAACAATTTATCCGTGTTTGTATGACACATAAGATAGAGTTGCTGAAGTTAATAATCTGAGCAGACGCATGCGAATAAATATCCAAAACCTGCATAATAGCCACAGAGAAAAGTAAGCTGTCATCCGCGAAAAAGAGTTGGGAAATAATAGGGCCTGATCTGCTGAACTTGAAACCAGAAATCTTCTCAGAGGAAAAAGCTGACGCCAGTCATGGCAACAAACACAGAGTTCCTTTTGTTACACCTTACACTAAGTAAATCGAGGCCCTGAGTAACCCATGTCTTCCAACCCACAGTCATCCAACACAGTAGGAAAATCTCCAAAGAATCCGCAGGCTTGATTTCCTTCATAAATTCCATATCTGTATCTTCCCATAACCTCTCCGGCTTCCGGCTTCCTTTGACGGGCATTTCGTTACCAATTCCTTCTCTGTCTGCCTTGAGCCAAGCCCCAAACAGCAACTCAGTTGTATCACCAGTATTAGTACATTCCACCGTCTTATGAGTTATGACCCAACCTCCCACATCGGTAACAATGATCCGGCAAACGTTCGTACAGAAGGAGCTTCACTAACTCCTCCTCGTTTCGTCATGCACAGCAAAGGAACATTATGTATCTGATCCCAAAACGTGGCTCGATTAAAAGTCATAACAAGAAGATAATTATCAAAACTCAATGGACCTCTAATCAGAACCCTCATCCGATATTCACATGAACCACCTCAATAGTAAGTCCCATTCTAACCTTCCAGATCTTTAGCAAGATCTCGATTGATAAGTTTGTTAGCCAATACTTTTACCAACGAGACTCAACAACATCTTCCTTAATCCATCCTCATTCAGCTCACCCTTTACACTTTGTACCGGTCCCTTCTTCTCCTTCAAAGACATAGTTGCACTAAGCGCTGCAGTATCATCTGCGTTCATCGTAGCAAGACACAAAACACCCCGTTTCAGTGGAAAGAAAATAAAAACCAAACTACTCTCGTTCTAGGATCAAAGAGAGACGATTTTTGTAAACTGATTTAATTAATACAATGCTTGAAATGTGGATACTCAATCATTATTTGTAATTGTTACTAGTTAAATAAACAATTATTAAAATTGTTAATATATTCCTATTTTTTAGGTATATTTCTCTATAACTAATACAGTAATAATAAAAAAAATCCTTTGAATTAATTTTTTTTAGACCCTAAACTAGTGCTGTAAAAGGGGGCCGGCCCGGCCCACATCGGCACGGCCCCCAGGCCCGTTTTCCTAAATGGGGGCCCGGCACGGCACGTGGGCCAATTTGGCGGGCCAAATGGGCCGGCCCATATTTTTTTAAAAAATTTTTTTTATATATTATTATTTTTATATAATAAAAAAAATGTTTATAATAAATTAATAATAGATTATAGATACATTTTGTATTTTATTTAATGAATTAATTCAAAAAATAAATAAAGATAAAACATGAAAGAAAAAAAAAAGTAGATAAAAATATGAAATGAAGAATTCTTTATTTATTTCGGACTTTCAGTATTACATATTTACATGATTGCCTCATTAAAAACCTTACCAAGAAAACCCAGTGGGATAAAAACTTGGTAAGGGAAAAAGAGTGCAATCGTATTACAAGTAAATGTACATGTACAACCTAGTTCTGGACCTGGTTACTGGCGGAACCCTCATCGACATATAAATTGGAGAAATTTTGAATAAATTGTTCATCTACCGTTTCATTTTGCATCCTCTTTCGAGCATGCTCCCAATCCCGAATGCATATTAATACTTCCACCATCTCTGGAGTCAAACAATTTCTTCTTGGTTCAATAATTCGTCCACTGGTGCTGAATGCCTGTTCTGAAGACACAGTGGACACGGGGATAACCAGTATGTCACGTGCTAAGTGTGACAAGACCGGATACCTGTAGCTATAGGTCTTCCACCATAACAACAGATCAAAATTCTCCGTGTTTTCGTCGGCATCAAACTGTGCTTCAAGGAACCTATTCAGTTCGGCACCAGAAGATGCAGCAGATCGTGTAGTTGAAGAAGAAGAACTTGCTGATTTGTCTTTTTTCCGGCGTTTGAGAATGCTCCAACTTGTCGGCAACGGTTGTCTGTCCGGTTCTGGTGATGGTTCAGTGTGAATGCCGCCAAACCTGCGCTCATAAATACTAAAAACTTCGAACAACTTATTTTGAATGTCAGTAATCTGTTCGGAATAATCTGTTCGGAATAATCTATTGACAATTTATTACCAGTAAACTCAAGCAAATATTCTAAACCAGCTAATTTAATTCTAGGATCTACTATAACACCTAAGGCATAAAGGAAAGGCATTTCAGACCAGTATTTTTTAAACTTGGTCTCCATGGCAACAACTGCATCGCCAAGCAAGTCATCTTCCCTATAAGTGTTTAACATGTCAGACATTTCCACAATCTGATGGATTGCTTGGGAAGATGTGGGGTAGTAGACCCCAGAAAGGGTTACAGTGGCATTGTAAAAAACCTGTAAAAATTCAACAAAAATCTTTGCCACATACCAATCGTCTGGTGTCAGTGATTGAGCAGGTGGACAGCCACTTTCGGCCAATTTCATGTTATAAAAACCCGAAATAGTTGTATCATATTCCAAACAATTTTTCAGCATTAAGTAAGTAGAGTTCCACCTTACCGGCATATCAGTTTGGAATCGTCGGGGTCGTAGACCGTTTAATGTACAGTGTCTGCCAAATTCTTGAAATCTTGGATTAGAGCTACCGATCCAAGAAATGGCATCTCTGATGCGTTCTATACGATTGCTTACTTTCTTCAAACCAGACTGTACAACTAAATTTATGATATGACATGCACAACGCTGGTGGAAGAAATAACCCCCAGCTTGCGGGATGTTTCTTTCAGTAAACAATGCAATAGACTTAGTATTTGCCGATGCATTATCTAATGTGATAGAGAGGATGCGATGAGTTATGTCATAAGTTTCTAAAACAGAAAGAATGATAGCAAAAATATTGTCTACGGTATGTGCAAAATCCATAGGACGAAAACCAAGAATTTTTTTTTGTATCCTACATTCAGAGTCTAAATAGTGTCCTGTGACACATAAATAGTCCTGTTTGGAACATGCGTTCCAAATATCGGAAGTTAATGCAATTGAGACAGTTAGATGCTGTAATTCAGCCGTCAAGTCATCTCGTTGGGTTTTAAACATTTTTATCAAATCGTTCCTAGTGGTGGTTCTAGAAACAATTTGCATTTGGGGGCAAAATGCAGATGTTATAAATTCTTGAAAAAAAACACAGTCACCGAAATTAATAGGTTGATCAGTTTGTGCAATGTACCGTGCCAAACATTCTCTAGCATGTGCGGCGTCGTAATGCCACGTCGTAACCGACCCGTCTAGGGTGCCGTTGCAGTTGTGTCTGGGTTGTATTGGGTACCTGTACGTGTTTGGGCATGCATTTTTGCATATGTCTTCTCAAATGACCGGTTCCACCCTTAGTAGTGGTATAGTTCTTAGGACAAAACTTACATTTGGCTCTGGGGCCGACCGTACCGTCTGGAAGTGTCATTTCTACTACGTCAAAACACTGTCATACGTCTGATGTTAACCTCTTAGATTTGGTACGTGATGTCGGTGTGGCGCCGGAACCAGAAGGTCCCGCTCCGGTTTCTGCCGGTCCGGAGAGATCAAAATCATCGTTCAGCATGTTTAGACCGTCTGCAAAATAAGGATGGGTGGGATCCATTTCCTAAAAAAAAAAGTTTCGGTCATTAAAATTAACTCCTACAAATACAATGATTATTTTACTAAAAATATATATTAAAATTAACTCCTACACATAAAATGATTAATTTACTAAAACAATATATTTAAATTAACTCCTACACATAAAAATGATTTTTTATTACTAAAACAATATATTAAAATTAACTCCTACACATAAAATGATTATTTTAGGACCTAAACACATGCTTTGCTTGCTTATACCTATAGCCAGCACTTGTCTCAGTTAACACTAAAATAGACTCACGTACAAAATTGAAAATTTTGGAAAGGGTTGTGAGACAAAAGGAAATATAAATAGACTATATTTATCAAGACAAAGGAAATATAATTTTTTTATTTTACTCTGTCATGATCAAGAGCAGAAATGTTACACTTAAAAGTTAAAAAGTAAAGGAGTTTTTGTAATAATTTGCTAAATTTGAAAGAGTTTCGATTAAATTTGTTAAAAAGGGTTAAGAAAATTAAAAGTGATATATTCTTATGACATTTTCTTGTAGTGATGAAGGAATGATATATATTTATCTAAAGATGTTTGGCTAAATTAGAGTTGAAGGGAGTTTTTAATTTGTTGGAATTAATCAATAGACAATTAGGTTTCCCTAATTGAGACATGACTCACCAATATTGGATGGAAGAACATTGACAGTTGACACGTGGTTAATAGATGGATCATTATCAATCAATACATAAAAAATGGTGATGATGTCCATTGCATATACAATAAATGCCTTACTGCCTTGTTAATGTCCGCAATAAATGGTGATGATGTTCATTGCCTTCCTGCCTTGTTAATGTCTACAATAAATGCCACACCACCCACCTCACCTAAAGCAAGCAATAACTAGTACTAGTTAATTGACCTATCTAATTATCTATCTCCACTCTCCAGACTCCAAACAATATTCATATTTTATGGCCATGGACAACACCGACACTAAGATTCACGGCGGAGGAGGAGAAACTAGGTTAGGGCAAGATGACGAGAATGATAATAAGAGTGGGATGCGGTCAGCAGAGGCCATGCTGCGTTTGTCACCAGTCATTCTATGCGTTGCTGCGTTGGTTCTGATGCTCAAGGACTCTGAAACTAATGAATTAGCCTCTCTTTCTTATTCCAACCTTGGCGCTTTCAGGTCTCAATCACTTTTATGTTCTTGCTTTTGATGGATTGTTTTGATTTTAACAATTGGTAAATTACTAAATTATATTATACATAATGGCAGGTATTTAGTGCATGTAAATGGGATTTGTGCTGGGTATTCCCTTGTTGCAGCAATCATAGCAGCCATGCCTCGGCCCATCACCATGTCTCAAGCCTGGACTTTCTTCTTCTTTGATCAGGTCAATTTCTACTGATTCATGATCAAACCTACCTCTACCTCTATGGCTCTATCTCAAGTTGTATCTCAAGTGCAGGTTCTGACATACTTGATTCTGGGAGCGGCAGCGGTGGCAACGCAAGTGCTGTACCTTGCAGAGAAGGGAGATACAACCATAACATGGAGTTCTGCTTGTGAGTCATTTGGTGGATTCTGTCACAAAGCCACAGCATCAGTTGTTATAACCTTCATTGCAGTGCTTTGCTATGCACTCATTTCAATCATCTCTTCTTATAAACTATTCAGCAAATATGATGCTCCTCTGCGCCGCCCTGATTCCTGATTATTAATCTCTTCAAATATCCGTGTATTATTAATCTATCAAATATCTACTCTTAGTAGTTGTTCTTATCAGGATTTACTGATTTAGGCTCTAGGCCTAAGGATCGACTTACATAAGGTGTGAAAAGAGACAAGTGGGATCCTGTTCTATTCCGCCTAGAGTGGGGTAAAAATATGTGTTCACGTTTGAGTTTGGAGCAATTATTTCAAAGATTATTATCGGTGTGTTAAACCAGCTGAATCTCTCCTTCAAGTTTATGTTCTTTTCAATAAATAGTTATTGCTATTTTCTTAAAAAAAAAAAACATTTTTTGCAATATATTTGATGTTCTTAATTTTCCAAAGTTATTTTTTTTTTATCTATTATTGATAATCTTAAAATAATTATTCAAATACAAATAAAATACAAATCAAAGTTTATAATTTTTCTTTTCCGGATTTTTTTTTTCTGCATATCATAATGTTAATCTTCGTTGATCCACTGAAATTATACTGCCAAGATTCACTGAACCCAAACTCGTAAGAATAATAATCAGATCAACCCAAATTCTTATATAAAAAGATTTCAAAAAATTCGAAATATCTACATAATTTTTGGCTATATGTTCAACTGGTGAGTCCATCCTCCCAACTCGAAAGCCAATCAATACAAGCATATGATTTTTCTTCCTAGAACAAATTATACAAAACAAGTAACTCCACTGGTATCTTCCTGATTAAACCTTTTCATTAAATGACAAGATTGTGCAATTACAATACAGATATGAGATAACACCCCAATCTTTGGCAGTATTTAGCATGAATCAGGTAAACATCAAGGGGGGATTCTACTCGGTGTACCAGCAACTACGGTTTGATTGTAAAGCAGCTTAAAGACGATTAACCATCATATATATAGACTGGTGAGGATTGAAAGGGCAATGAATATCAACTAGCACTTACCCTTCTTTCCACTGTTTAGTACCCGATGCAGACGGAAAGCTTCACCCTGATCTCCATTCATAGATCTTCTCTCCAAGCAGCAAGCAGTCAACTGCCTTAGTAATCTCTCCAGATATGAATGCAAGCATCCATGCAAATCTTTCGCATTGGGATTCGTTGACAAAATCATTGCGTTAACCATGTCAGCCACTATCTCACGTTGTGAATCTTCAAGGAGATATCCTAAGGAGGACTCCTGTGGTTTTTCATATGCCAGCAAAGCAACACAATCCTACAAAAAGTTTTTGTAAGACAAATTACTTCCAAGTAGTAAAAAAGTCTACTGTCAACTTTTTAAAGCCAAAGGAGGATCGGAGAACAAAAGCAACTCAAAATGAGCTCCACTGGCCAAAGCAGGCAACCCCGTATAATAAACAAGACAAAACATCAGTTTGTGCATCCATTCCATTGCTCTTTAACATGCAACAACTATTCTCCTGGCATGCAATTCTCCCTACACCCTATCTCTTATAAGTTGAAATAAGAATTATTTTCATTCTCTCCTCAGCCCTAGCACGGCTGATCACAAAAAAAATAAATAAAGGACATGCCATTTTTGGAGGTTGACAATCAAGCTGCACTGAGATAAAATATTATTACTGTTTCCACCGTCTACCAACATTCTCCGATTTTTTTCTCCATCAAACACATGAAATGTTGTCAAAGTTGTTTGATTGAAAAAGCAACAAATTTTTCTGAGAAACTACAAACAATTCTCTCACAAACACACTAATGCAAGCACACATGCAGAAAGGTTACTAGCTCGACTTTGGATGAAAACAGTTAACTCAGCCCCTGTCCAACATTGACAAGGAGTAATTTTCCTTTCAAATTGTTGAATAGTTTACGTGGAGGAAAAGAGAGAGATGAGTTTGTGTCTCTTAACACATTAAGATAATTCACTTAAACAAGTCTGTAATACATGCACTGATGCACTATTTATAAACATAAAAAAACAAACTAGTTAATGCAATCACATTTTAGCATTTGACCCCATC
The DNA here is from genome assembly GCA_033220585.1 of Dipteronia sinensis. Taxonomy (NCBI): domain Eukaryota; kingdom Viridiplantae; phylum Streptophyta; class Magnoliopsida; order Sapindales; family Sapindaceae; genus Dipteronia; species Dipteronia sinensis. The sequence continues at coordinate 27,164,500 of CM065642.1, forward strand.
ATCCCAAATGATTGTTTAATATTTTGAAAGTTGAAACTTAGAATAATATAGAGTTCGACAATAAAAAACCATGCTTTCACAAGGAAAAACACTAGGTAATGATTTTTTTTGGCCTCTGACCATCAAACATCATTACACGTAATTAAATACAGATGTAAATAACTTTGTATTGCCTGTTACAAGATCAATTAGATTTTTTTTTTCAAAAAGTACCTGAACCAAATTCTCAAATTCATCCAAGCCAATGAACTTTGCTAATTCAACCCTGCCATACTTCATAGCCTCCTCCAGTGCTCCTACCTACATATCTCAATACAGATGTATCAAACAGCAGATCAATATTTTTATTTATTTAAGATAAAAAAAAATATTTATCTTTTAAACTTAAAAAAAACTTGAAAACTAGACCTATTTCTATTTTGCAATACGCCAATACTCCTGTACCAGTTGAGCTCAAGACCAAATGACTGACTATAATTTGTTATCAATATGTATGTACTATTACAAAAAATCATGGATTTCTAACCAAAAGTAAAAGAAAAGGAAATGCAAGGGATTAATTAACCAAAAATGGAAAGAAGACAAATAATTGTTAAAATACATGTGCAGTATCATAATCATAATTCATAAATCTGAAAAACTATTCAAAATTAAGTTTCCAGATTCATGAAACTAAAAAGCTTCGAACATGAAACTACTTTTGTTTCTGCATCTACTAGCAATAAATTAACTAGGAAAGAAATTTTTACCCGAACCAACTCAATAAACTTTTGACAGTGAAGCAGAAAGCATGTAGACGATTTATCATCCTGCAGAAAACAAAACCGAAGGTCAAACTTGCACAAAATTATGTATTGTTCAAGGAAGTCAATGATCATTATTTCTTGCTAATATAATGGTTACAAAAGGAACAAATTTATGGATAACTACATTATAAACTTCAACCATTAGAAGTACCAATTTTTTTATTAGAACATGAGATGAGACCATACACAATTCATAATCAAGGTCTCAAAGACTTCACATAACAAGTGACAAACTTTGGAAGCAAGGGACAAACTGAAGATCAGAACTCCCCAACATAATAATAGTTGCATAAAGCAAAATGAAAAAAAAATTCTTTCTCTGCCTGTTTTCCCAAAAAATACTAAGCAATAAAATTCACCAGCAGCTCTAGGTCAATTGTCATGAAGAAAATGGACATGAGCTAACCATTGAGCTATGCACATATCATGGCACAAATGAAGCAAATCCATGGGATAGCCTGGCACAGTATGCTAATGAGTAGAGTATGGCAACTACAATTATATAGGTGACTTAATATCTGTTGGTGTCTCAAAGTAGACATCATTTTGCACTAATCAACTAAAAGTATAACCACAAAATTACAGGTGACAATGTCTCCAAACCCTGTTATGCAAATATCGATTGCACCAGAATAAGATCTTTGGGAAACCAAGATAACAACAGTGAAAATGAAGAGTTAAGGCAGCGGGAAATATTATCCTCATTGTTTTTACAAACGGTTATGGTGCCATACAAAATGCAAAACAAGATTAAAAAAATAATGGAAATATGGCAATTATTTTCCTAATTAATGTAGATCAAACTATAGCATGTTGATAATAGAAAAAAAAATCTGTAACTGCAGTCACTACACCTGAACAATCCAGGGGTACCAGTTATGAAGTTTAGCAAATGCAGCATCAATCTCACCATTCCTGATTAGCTTCAATCATAAAGAAAATGTGAGAGTCAACAGCAAATACCCATCAAAAATTAGTTTTTAAAATACCTATTATCCAAAATAAAAAATAAAATACCATACCTGACGAAGAGTCTTTCTCTGATTTAATGCATATACAATGTCTTGCTCATCAAAGCCATTTTCTTGAGCAAAAGAAATAGGAGGTACAGTACTTTTGCCAGCCAAGTCAAATGAATTAAGTGTATCTTCATAGCCATAATGTAATAAGTAGGAGCGAACAAGTCTGCTTGGGGATACAAATGGATTAGCAGTTAGAAATAAATGTTATACAGATAACAAATCCTGATACTTTGATCAACAAATAAATGAAGACACCATAATTTTCAGGCAAATCTTAATATCGAAATGCTGATACAAAGACTTGATAACATTAATGAAAGAGCTGAAACCAAATACTCATTAAATTAAACACAAACAAAACATCAATCTCAAATGAAAAACAGTACAAAATCTTCGAAGACCAAAAGGCCAGATGAATTCAGAAAAATGGTTTAATCTTCAATATTGGCCTGATTTATCTGCTCACTAGTTGCTTAACAAGATTTAAAAGTCAGTTCTTTTTCCATTTCTAATGTTTTGGGGTTTCACAATGCTGGTTAAATGGTTTCTATCAGTGTTTTCTTTATTTTTGAGTCAAAGGCAGTTCAGTAATTCAAGATTAACTATAATGGAGGTTAGGCATTATTATAGGTTTTCATTCAAGTGAATTTAGGGAGATATTGCTCCTCTTTATGCATTCCAATTGGCAAGTTATTCTTTCATAAGTTGTCTGCTATGAATTTTGGGTTTTTCCGGTTGATGCAAGGTCTGCTTGGTCACCTTTAAAAAAGTAGTAATTTTCTGTCTTATACTAATTCATTCAATTTCATGTACAAAAGAAAGATTTCCCAGAATGGGGTGTAAAAGTGGTCCAGGGGCATCATTTAAATTTTAGCATCTTAGTAGTCCTTTATGGGGACCATTTACAAAGTCCTTTTCTGTCAAAGTCTGAATTCTTATTATTTACAGTTAACAAATTCTATTCCTACAAGTACAAACAATGAATTGCAACTACATTTATAAAAATATCTTGAGAATGTCTTTACAACCTTCATTTTAGTCATTGAGTGTGTTTGGTATTGATTTTCTACATGCCAAAGAACTTTTTTAATGTTATAAGCTCTTTTGATATATTTTTTGGTTGTTTGGAAAAAGTCTAGAGATTTTTTAATATTAAAAACCTATTTATGTCTACAGGGAGAACCTCCAAATTTGGGCTTCTCTCTATAAGCTCTTTTTGAGGGTTTTTAAAACAAATAAATTATCTCTCAATTACCCTCTATCAACTTTAAATATTTCACCATATACCCATTTCATTACAAATACTTTGTCCATGCTTTTTTTTGTAATTTATAACAACAAAAGCTCTTTTAAAGATATATTGTCAAACAATCTACTAACTTAAAAGCTCTTTTTTTAATTTAATACCGAACAACATACAAGTTTTGGTTAAAAGCTCTACTCAATAAAAGCTCTACCGGTAAGATCTTCTCCAAAAGCTCAACTTGAAAAGCCATTCCAAACACACCCATTATCTGTCACATGCATGTGAAGATAATGATAATGTAGCAAGTCCTAATGGATTCTCTGGCTTTTTAAAAAATGCTGCGGGATTTTGAAGGAGGATTTACTGAAGGTCATGGGTTTCAACAAAGGAGTAAACAACAAAATCACCAGTTCCACTTATATTAGCTTCATTCGACAGATCAGTAAAAATTTGAGATTTCAGACCAATTAGCCTGGTATCGAGTCTATAAAACTTATTGCAAATGTAATGTCCCTTCAACAGAAAGAAACTATTTAGGCCATGAGTATTCCACAAGTGTTCTGGGTATCATCAATAAGTAGGTTCTCAAACAGCACTTGGGAAGTGGGAGGCAAACAGTTTATGCAGCATTTGTCTCAAACAGCACTTGCGAAGAGGGAGGCAAACATTTTATGTAGCATTTGTGAAGGAGGCAAACAATTTATACAGCATTTATGAAGGAGGTAAACGATTTATACAGCATTTATGAAGGAGCAAACGATTTATGCTGGTTTGGTGGACTGGCAAATAAAGTATTAAAATTGATAGTATTAAAATTGATGTAGAGAATTCTCATGATCATGTTTAATCAGGGTTCTTGGATAATGCAAAGGTGCTTAAGAGTTAAGAGTATATGGAGTAAATGAACCCTATAGCCCAATTTAACTACTAAAATCTAGAAGGCAAGGAGACCCACTATCTTTCTTCTTCTCATCTCAATGATGCAAGTTTTCAGTAAATAAATAGAAAGAGCTACTAAAGAAAAAAAATTGTTAAAAAGCATAGAAACTTCATTTCATGATGTGATTATTTAACCATTTTAGGATTCTATGAGTTTACATACATTAAGAAAAGAAAAGTACTGTGTCTTGCAGAATTAAATACAAGATGAACTTACCCATAACTGACATTTGGCGGTAAAGATATTTTTTCAATCGTCATTTGTTGCTTCATCCTCTCTTGGGCTTCATAGTCCTAACAAATAATATTAAAAATAGTTGAAGAAAAACCAAAAAATAACAATAACAAAAACTAGATAAGGAACTTTCACTAATAATAAAATTTAAAATTTAGCAAAAGTAATGGAGTTTGCTATCCTTAGATTTAGGAGGTATCTTAGATCATTTGACTTTACAACAATTTTAGGCCATAAAATCAGTCTCCAGCCAACACTCCAATATGGAAAAGTGAAATAGTTTCCAGGCAAGACAATTCCGCCCTTACCATACAACACTCTCCAACTTGGCAATATTTCTAGCAGTGTTAGGCATAACCCAGCAAAATCCAAAAGTGAAAAGGAATGAATTTCACTTCTTTGGAAACTAACCCTGAAGCAACAAATGATCCGCCTCACCATCCCTCCTACATATATACACCAACTGAATTTCACTTCATTTGCATCATTTTAGTGTTTCACTAGTTCAAATACAAGGAAAGATGTTCTTCTTTATTGAAAAAGAGAAAAAGTAAGTACATGTATGTGAACAAGCGGTCTACAAACTGCTCCCGAAAATACAGTGTACGGGCGGGATTGATAAACATAATATTAATAATAATAAATTATTTATAAATAAAATAAAATAAAAGAGCACTAAGGAAATAACCAAAACAAACAACCACAAAAGAATCAAAGAACTCAAAAGGTATCTTATCACATTAATGAAGAAGAGTGAAACTTATTTAAATGTCACTGAAGTCTAAAGAGATGCCAAAAAAGGGTTTCTCTCATTAAAAGAATTTTCTCATAGGTTCATTTATTTCTCTCCATTTCAAATCGCCAAAAAGGTAGCCATAACCTGGACACTACTGTAACACTTTAGATGTATTCCACCCTACACCCCCCAAGGAAAACTGCCAATTTTTCAGTTATAACCTTGCAATCTGAAGAAGATACTGCACAGCGCAGATTACCAATCAAAAAGACAAAAACAGTTTGCTCCAGAGTTGCCAAGCTGAGGGTCAGAGTATGACGAGGATATATTTACACAAGATGCAACATTGGGCATGGTGGACAAATGAGTTGAGAGGACTTACAGAAGGAGTTGTGTCTAATAATTGTGCACGTGTGCATTCAACTTGAACAAAGCAAGGAGTACAGAAAAATGATTTTTGACCTTTTCTAACTCCTCATCATTAAGTTCTACTCAGTATTCAATACCATATAACAATGAATAATGGCCAAATGAGTGTCAAGCAAGAATCACAAACCGATACTCCTATCATTTTCTTTTTGTCCTATGCTTTTCTCTAATCTGTGACTAAAAAACACTGAACCAAATCAAAATATTCTTTAAATGAATAAAATCCAAAGAAAATACTAAAATTGCATTATGAACTTCTTTAGTTATCTTAAAATGTGACTGAAAACATAGAATTAAGAGAATTAGGAATCTCAATTAAGGCAAAATTAATCACTAGGTAAAGTTGCTTTGTTTCTCAATCTAAAGTAAAAAGTGTTTTTGCCTTGGACCGTCTTTTCTTAATAGGAAACTGGACATTATACTAAAAGACAGAAGGGAGAAAACAAAGATGAACCAGTAGTCCACCAAGGGGACTAAACAGTTTTGAATATTTCTTCTCTAGGAAAATAGTTTCAAGATTTCCTAAAGGCCGAATTCTGTGTGACATTATGGAATAAACATGGGCTACTTAAACCCTCAAGTGTCATTGGAAGGTTATTTCAAGAGGATATCAAGACAGAATTCCACATATCAACTTAATTCCAAATAACATAAGGAATTAGATTTCAAGCAGATTTGCAGTAGATTATACTTCATGGCCCTGGAAATAATAAATTATCCCAAGCTGATTCTATGGGCCTATAGTCTTGTTCTATCTTTCACTTGAAATTCTATTGATTAAGATTTTCGCTTTTTGTAAAACCTTTATGCTAGATGGATGAAAGGACTCTCTTCTTTGATTGCAATCAACAACCTTGTTTTCCCCTCTTAAAACAAAAATAAACGATTATCCCTTCATCTTTAAATATTTTTCCTCTTAAGTGTTTCTTAAGGATGTTAATTGGAGTTTATTTTATATTATTGGCTTTCATTTGAAAGTTTTTATTAGGATATTTTGAATCCCTCAAAAGTTATATTCTAAGCTAAGACAACAGCTTATGGGAAATTGAATCTAATGATTTGCTTCAAAGGAGGCAGCCAACCTTTCTTTATCTCCTCATTTCCTTAATTATAAGGAAAAATATATCAAAAACATCTCTTCATCTCCTTAAGGATGCATACTTTGTAAAACTGGATTGGGGAAGTCAATACATCATTTATTTTTTAGTAAGTTGGGTATGTTGTTCATATTTTACCTCACCCAGCTAATCATTTTGGTAAGCAGATTTTGAAGAATTTGAGATGATGAAGAAGGATATGGAGATGAGCAGTTTGCTATAGGTTGTTAGAGTGAGAAAAAAAAACAAAGCAAATATTTTGTAAAAAAAAAAATTCCAAAAGACTTTGTACACTTATAAAGCTTCATTATGGGCTCTACTTTCAATTGTTTTTGGACTATTTAAGAAGCATCTTTCTCGAACCTGAAACAGTCTTGTTCAAGACTCATTTTCCTTTTTGGGAGAATTCCAAAAACCCACCCAAGTTATCTAATCTGAAATTACAACGTTGTTTTTGGATTTTTATCAAACCTTGGGGATAATAATCTATTTCCTATTTGCAGTTATATAATTGTCTTTTTAAGCTATTTGCAATCATATAGGGTTAATCATCATTTTGAAAGTCAACTTATGCGATTTATAATCAATATTAATGGTAGGGTGTAGATGACAAATTCTGAAACTAAGGGGTTCTACATAATTTTAACAATAACGTTGGGAGTTCTAGATGAAACTTTACCCTATCCCATGCGGTGTAAGGCTATTTTGATCATTTTATGCACAAACAAGAACCCAATTAACAAATATGATGGTGAACCAATTTGCAGAGAGTTTCTAGGCTCTCAAATTCCAAAAGGCATAAATGCCTCCAAATAACTAGTACGAGTCAAACCGCAAAACATGACGGTACCAATTTGCAGAGAGTTTCTAGGCTCTCAAATTCCAAAAGGTATAAATGCCTCCAAAGAAATAGTACAAGTCAAACCGCAAAACATGATTACACACATAGTTTTATGGAAAGAAGCAAAAAAATCTAGAACAAGGAAATGCTAAATGATACTGAAACAGTACATGCTCAATGATTTAAGGATTTTGTAAAGTATATAAGCTGCACAAGTTGAAATAAGCATATAACTCCAACAAGTAACGATTCAGCAAGCATCTAATATTATAATAATAAGCCGGAACAGTTAAAAATAAATAGAAGTATATCATGTTTTAAAAGACAGAAGAATTGGATTGACAAAACAGCTCAGCATGTTATGGGAAAGAAAACCATTGTATGCCAACCCAACGTGTTTATGATGTTAATTCCTTATCCATCAATGCATCGGGGAAGAAACACAAACATTTTGAAGAAAAGGGAGAAAAAAAGAGACAAGGTTAACCAAATACCGAATACAATAAGGCTGAGAGAGAGAGAAGCCTATCTTGCCTTAAGATCAAAAGCAAATTTTTTCTGTCCAAAGTTGACTTGAACCCTGCAAGATTAAAATCAAATTCACAAAAGAAAAATCAGAACCTGTATCAATATGAAAGATATACATGTAAAGTGATAACTATGTAACAAGTATTAGAACCATTAATAAGTGCAAAGAAAAAAAATGAAACTGGAGACTATGCAGAAGTCACAGCACTATGCAGAACTGCAGAAGTCAGTAAAAAAAGAATCACTAAAATCTGAGTGAGAGAGAGAGAAAGCTGAGAGTATGACAAACTGAACATGAAAAACAGAAGTTTACAAGTATTACTGTATTAGCACCATTAATAAGTGCAAAAAAAATTGAAAGTGGAGAATATGCAGTAGTCACAGCACTATGCAGAAGTCAGTAGAAAGAATCACTAAAATCTGAGAGAGCGAGAGAAAGAGAGACGTCAGCTGAGAGCATGACAAACGGAACATGAAAAACAGTTTACAAGTATTGATGCTTATGCCCAGTCCTCTAAAAGAAGAAAATGAAATTGTCTATAACTTCCCACAGTCCCATTTGCAGGGATTAACAGTCTTCTGAAAAATCACAATATTTTCTCATAAACCTAAATTTACAAAGGTAAAAGAAATTCAATGGTGTACCATAGTCAATGTTATCCATTAATAGTTCATTTATCTTCTCTATGCCCAGAGATAAGCACCAGATAGGTTGAAATTATAGTTTTACCGATTTGTTGATTTGAACCTCTCATAGTTAGCATGATGCTAATACTTGTAAAATTCTTATAAGCGCCAGATAGACATAATTATAGTTCTTCAATTATCTTCCCTATGCATTAGTTTCACTTTGCCACCAACTTACTTTCTATTGCCTCATGGTGTAACTCTTTCTGCCAAAGAATCAAATAAATTACAGCGAGATACGATCTGTTAGGACTAATTGACGAGTTTCTAATTAAGAATAGAATGGAGGATTGATGGTAGTTTTCTGGAGAACATTGACAGAAGCAAGCAGAGCCGCAGAGGAACTAATGGAAACAAAACAGCAGCAAATCACCCAAATTCAATTGGTAGAACAAGTTTTCACAAGTCATCAAAATTCCTTGGTTAAGAGATACAAGAAGGCCAGCTCTAATTCACTGTTTACATACCCATGAAATGTGTTAGGTGCACCAAGCTACAAGGGTTTGGGGTTATTTCAATCCTGTTGCGCCCACCATAAAGGTGGGTTAGCCATCATAATCCCACTGGAATATATACATCTTTTATTTTATTAATAAATAAATTATAAAATTGAAAAATAATAGAAAACTATAATTTTATTTTAAAATATTTTTTGTTACAATTAATTTAATAATATATAAATTAAAATATTTATTTCATCACAAATTTTTTATTTCAAATATTTGTTATTCAATTTCAAAATATTATCAAATTTAAAATATTATTATATAGTTTTTGTAGAATTATTAGTATTTATCTTTGTAGTTATCTTTATTATTTACTATTTCTAGGATAGATAGGTTAGAGTTTTATTATTTAAAATAAGAGATAAAGATTATTCTTTATCTCATGCTTAGAACTTAGCCGGCCTACATTCAAGGGAGTTTGTTGCCTTGAATGATATAAGTTTTGTATCAGTTTATTTACTTAATAAGATTTTGGAAACTCTCTCTCCAAAATTCACATGGTATCAGAGCCTCCTCTGAAAACCTAAAATGACAAAATACGGAATGGCTACTCTTTCCCCTTCAGAGAAATCTTCCGCATCTTCTTCTAAAGAGCCAGAACCATCATCTTTAAACAGTGGTGGTGGATCTAACAATGGGAATAATGATAACATTCCCCATATGCCAATCACAAGGCATAAACTCACAGGACACAATTACCTTCAGTGGTCTCATTTTGTGTCCTGGTTTATTCAAGGAAAAGGAAGGGATGATCATATTACCGGTGCCTCTGAACCACCAAACAAGGAGGATTCAGCCTACAAACAGTGGAAGGCAGAGAACAGCATGGTAAAATCTTGGTTCATCAATTCAATGACTAATGAAATTGGTGAGAATTTTCTGCTATACGAAACTGCAGAGGAGATTTGGAATGCAGCAAAGCAGACTTACTCCAGCAGTGACAACATAGCAGAATTGTTTGGTATTGAAAGTGCCCTTTTCGATCTAAGGCAAGGTGAGTTAACCGTTACTCAATTTTTTAATAAACCAACCTGAAATTGGCAACAACTTGATTTGTATGAGAAGTATCAATGGAAAGACCCGGATGACAGTAAATTATTTAAAGATATTGTAGAGCAGTAGCGGATATTCCAATTTCTACTTAGTCTAAATCCAAATTTAGAAGCTGTTAGAGGAAGGATTCTGGGAATCAAGCCCTTGCCTGGAATTCGTGAAGTTTTTTCCGAGATTAGAAGGGAGGAGAGCAGGAAAATTCTCATGATGGGTGCATCAACTAAGTCTGACAGCATCAGTTCTGGGGAGTCTAAGGGATCTGCTTTGGCAGTTCGTGGAAGTTAGTTTGCTGCAGGGGAGAACAAAGCAAACAAAGGAAGACCCTGGTGTGATTATTGTAAGAAGATTGGTCATTTAAAAGAGTATTGTTGGAAGTTACATGGAAAACCTACTAACCGGAAGCCTAGGTCAAGCAAAGAGAGTCGTGGGAACCATGTAGCAGGTTGTGATTCATCACAGTCCAACGAACAGAGTCTTTTTAGCAAGGAACAAATGGACTTGCTGCAAAAGCTCTTCATTCCGCAGCATTCAATCGTTGGTACTGGGACAGTGGCTCAAAGAGGTAATTTCTTGTCTGCTTTATACTCTAGAAAAAATACAAAGGGGTCTTGGATTGTCGACTCAAGAGCTACTGATCACATGACTGGAGAGATGTCATTGTTTGAGAGATTATCTCCTAGTCATGGTGGATCAGCTGTGAAAATAGCCAATGGTTCATTGTCTAAAGTGGCTGGAATAGGTTTGATTGTTATCTCTCCTCATATTACTTTGCAATCAGTTCTATACGTACCAGAGTTGGATTGTAATCTCCTCTCAATAAGTAAGTTAATTGTTGATATGAACTGAGGTTAAGTTTTCTACTACTGGTTGCCTTTCCCTAGGAATCTTGTTAGCAGTGTTTCTTTATATAAGGATAGTGATTCCAATTTGAATAATGATAGAGAAGTTTTTCTATGGCATTACAGATTAGGACATCCTAACTTTTTGTAGCTAGAGAAATTATTTCCTGAATTATTCCGCAATAAAAAGCCTCAATTAATTCATTATGAAATTTGCAATCTTTCTAAACAGACTCGTTCTTTTTATCCAAATCAGAATTATAAAGAATCTCATCCTTTCACAGTAATACATAGTGATGTGTGGGGTCCTGCTAGGGTTCCACATATCACTGGAGCTAGATGGTTTGTCACATTTATTGATGACCATACTAGACTCACTTGAGTCTATCTTATGAAAGAGAAAAATGAAGTGAGTAAAATTTTTCCAAATTTTGTCAAAATGATACAAAATCAATTTGAAATAAAGGTTAAAATTTTCATAACAGATAATGGGAAGGAGTTTTTTAATGCTGTTTTAAACAATTTTTTGCTACAGGAAGGTATTGTCCATCAAAGTTCCTATATTGAGACTCCACAACAAAATGGAGTCTCAGAACGGAAAAATAGACATATACTAGAAGTAGCTAGGTCATTAATGTTCACTAGTAATGTGTCTAAATATCTTTGGGGGGGAAGCAGTCTTGACAGCAACCTTTTTAATTAACAGGCTACCCTCTAGAGTTCTTAGTTTTCAAACTCCTTACAATGTTTTTCTGAAAAATTACCCAAATACCAAATTGATTTCAGATCTTCCCATTAAAGTATTTGGATGTACTATTTTTGTTCACATAAATCAAATTCATAGAAGTAAGTTAGACCCAAAATCTCTTAAGTGTGTGTTTGTTGGATACTCTCCAACACAAAAAGGGTTTAAATGTTATTCTCCCTCTACACATAAATTTTATTGTTCCAAAGATGTCACCTTTTTGGAAACTCGGCCGTTTTATACTAAAATCAAGGGGGAGAACGATTCTGTGTGTTTTTGGGATTCAAGGTTCTGTCGTGATTTGGGCAATTCAATATTTGAAGAGTCTGTTATTCCTTCTATTTCTAGGTATTCTCGTCAGCCTAAAATTCAGCAAGAAATTGTGTTTTACCCAGTTGATGATTCTCCTAATAGAATGACTAGGAATCCCACTCAAACTCAAACTTTTCAAAGTCCACAAACTCAAACACCTCACGGTCCTAGCCAAAGTCATATTCAAGAAGATCAAATTCAGCAAAACACTCTTGAACCAATCCTATCTAAACCGAGACAATCAGAAAATCAGATTATTTTTGATCAATCTGATTTACATTTAGACACTCAAGAGAGTCTTGTGTGATGAATTTTTTCCTAGCCTTAAACACAATCAAATCCATACTGAAAAACCTCTCATTGTCTTTTCACGGAAAGGAAGAAACTTGAAACAAGTAGCAGACCCGCTTCATGATAGATAGTCATGAATTTGATCAGGGCAAAACAGTTCTTGAAAACAAACCTGAAGAACCAGCAGAAAAGAAAACAGACAGCAGCCATGAAACAGATAAAATTGAGGAACCAATTGCACTCAGAAAGGGGGTTAGAGAATGTCGCAGTAGGCCATTATATCCACTCTGTAAGTATATCTCTTACACAGGTCTATCTCCACAGTTTCAAGCGTTCTCTACAAATCTTATGCAGACACAAATACCAAATAGTGTTGAGGAAGCACTACCGGTACCGGTACCTTCGCACCGGTCGCTAAGCTTAATACAATTCGGATTTTACTCTCTTTGGCAGCTAGTTTGGATTGGAAACTTCACCCACTGGACGTCAAAAATGCGTTCCTAAATGGTGACCTTGAGGAGGAGGTTTATATGAGTGTTGAAGAAGAAAGGGGGCAACAATCTGATTTGCAAACTTCAGAAGAGTTTGTATGGACTGAAACAGTCCCCGCGTGCTTGGTTTGATCGTTTTACCAAGGCTGTCAAGAAATGCAAGTTCATACAGTGCCAAACCGACCACACCATGTTTGTCAAGCATTCAATTGGAGGTAAAATAACCATTCTTATGGTATATGTAGATGATATCATTCACACAAGTAATTGTGAAGAAGAAATACAAGCTTTGAAGCAGGTTTTAGCAAGAGAGTTCGAAATAAAAAAGCTATGAAGTCTTAAATACTTTCTAGGCATGGAGATAGCACGGTCTAAAGAAGGGCTAGCAGTCTCACAATGTAAATATGTTCTGGACTTGTTGAAAGAAATTGGCATGGAGGATTGCAAGCTAGTAGACACTCCAATGGACTACACTGTGAAGTTAGGAAGTGTTGAGGGAAGTGCACCGGTTGATAAAGGGAGGTATCAAAGCTTAGTAGGGAAGCTAATCTACCTTTCACATACACGGCCAGACATAGGTTTTCCCGTTAGTGCAGTTAGCCAATTCATGAACAGACCTACTGAGGAGCATATGGTGGCAGTGTACAGGATTCTATGATACTTGAAATTGACTCCGGGTAGAGGATTATTTTTTAAGAAAAATAATTGTAAGGCTGTTGAGATTTTTACAAATGCAAATTGGGCGGGGTCAGTTACTGATAGAAGGTCCACATCTGGTTACTGTACTTTTGTGTGGGGCAATCTTGTAACCTGGAGAAGCAAGAAACAGTCTGTAGTTCCAAGAAGCAGTGCTGAAGCAGAGTTTAGGGCATTTGCACAAGGAATCTGTGAAGGAGTTTGGCTGAAAAGGGTGTTAACCGAATTGAGGATGCCACAAGAAGGTGATGTGCAACTGTATTGTGATAACCAATCTGATATTCTAATTGCTAAGAATCTAGTACTTCATGACCGGACGAAGCATGTTGAAATTGACACACTTCATCAAAGAGAAGCTTGAAGAAGGAAGTGTCAATTTGAGCTATGTTCCATCTACTTATCCGACAGCAGATATTTTAACAAAACCCCTAGCTAGGACAAGTTTTGATGAATTATGTACCAAGCATGGTTTGATAAACATATATCAACCAGCTTGAGGGGGGGGGGGGGGGGGCTGGCGTGTAAAATTATTAGTATTTATCTTTGTAGTTATCTTTATTATTTACTGCTTCTAGGATAGATAGGATAGAGTTTTATTATTTAAAATAAGAGATAAAGATTATTCTTTATCTCATGCTTAGAACTTAGCCAGCCTACATTCAAGAGAGTCTGTTGCCTTGAATGATATAAGTTTTGTATCAGTTTATTTACTTAATAAGATTTTGGAAACTCTCTCCAAAATTCACAGTTTTCAATCCCTTGTTTCACCAAACACGAAATAGTATTAATTTTGTCTAATCCAATCACTTCCAATCTTATCTAATCCCAATCCCATCTCAAGCACGACATAGTATTAATTTTGTCTAATCCAATCCAATCTTATCTAATCCCTATCCCATCTCAATCCTATCAAGTCTCATAAATTAATCCAATCCAATCCCGCACACCAAATGCAATCTGACTACACAGCCTGTCAGGCTTAGAACATGTAATGTAGAGTGAGCTTATATGGAACTACCCAAAGAAGTAAAGCAGTAAACAATACCAGAACCACTTGCATATCAAAGTAAAGTAGCACAATACAAAAGTCCATTAAAATCAATTTAGCACCAATAGTGAAGACAAATCTTCTAGATCGAAGAACTTCACAAGTCAACAAGCAATATAAAGGAAAATTGACCTTTGGAAGTCCAAAAAAAACAAAAAAAAAGATAAACCCTTACACCAATCCTTTGATAATAATATAAAAGACAAACATACAGAAAACATAATAAAATAATCAAAAATCATAAAATTTTAAAATAAATAAATAAAGTAAAGCAATGAGTAATGTTTGAGATTTTGCTCTCATAATTTATTTTGACATCAATAGAAGTAATCCCATTACAACTCAAATGATTGAATCCATTTGTTAACTAAATCATAATTCAATCGCACATTCACAAAAGTTATTGATTTTTTTATATTCCAAGTCAGAGGCAGAAATATTAATCATAGAGAAGCAGAAGATACAAAAGGTGGACAAACCATTCACAAAGACCTATCTAAGCTAAGCATAACTCTGATGATGACTCTCTCCTGCCAGAGAGGTACCCGTTCACAAAAGTTAGTTCTAACTGAACCGTGATCACCAGACAGCAACCTACTACTAAAATGTATGCCACAAACTAGGTGCTTGCAATACCATCTTAAAAGTGACGCCAAAACAGCTAAGCATGAAAATAGGGTTTCATGAAAGACCAAATTACAACAATATCAATGCTAATGATGTGAGTATTTCAAATAATAAAACCATAACATAATAAATATATCAAAATTAGTAGAACAAATTTACAGATTATGTGTCTTCAGTACATAATCTTCCCTAAAATCTACTAGAATGTGTTAGAGAGTAGCAGCGATACAAATATATTAAATAGAGAGCAAAACATACTCCTCGTTTTGACTGTGAACTGCAATGGTAGGAAACAAGGGACCCTTGATATCCTTGAACACAGATCCGACTACAGCACCATTTTTCCTGGTATCAGTGTAAATTAACGAAACATCAGAAGCTTCAGAAGAAATGGAAGACAATAGAATAAATTAAAGCTATACATAAACAAAATTAAATACATAATCAAACCATGTATATTGAACAGATTATACAACTGCCTTACGTGAAAAAAAATTCCTGTGAAGCATAGTTAATACCGCCACCAACAGTATCATTAGACGTAAAAGTTGGGCCAAATGTCTCTCCCTTCCCTTGTCCACGATAAAGCAATCCATCATCACCATGATATCCACAACTGTTTGCTTCCCACCTGCATAAGGAAAAGGGAAAATGAAGAAATTAAGGTGAAGAATGACCTTACTGCAATCAAATACGGATATTTATTTCTATGCAAAGATTCAACAAATGAGATTCATAAAAAATGGGGTGATTAGGGGAGGGGGACACAGAATTGGGTATATGTGATCTATTGACTCTAGGCCAACTCTTGTTTTTGTTTCCAAGAATGATTCTAGAATACGATTGACTTTAAGATGCTAATAGTTTGAATCTAAAATATGAATAGTTGAATCTAAGATATGAATAGTTGGTTTACGTTATGGAAGAAAGACATGTATGTAATATTATATATTACGAGCTCTACATCAACTAAAGATATATCTAATCCACCTATATCACACTATATATATATAAATAAAAAGAGTTAATTTTTCTTTCTAAAAACTGGCAATAATAGTGAATAACATAGATCCACATGTAAGATAAGGTCTTTTCCCTTATAAATGAAGAACACTTTGACGATCACAATGTCAGAAATCCTCAAAATACCTGAAATATTTCCTTCTCACAAATTCATAAAGCAAGAGTCATACTTAACTACCTATTTCACAGAGGATGCCAATCTGTTATTCTTTTAGTTTGCTCGTATTGGGAAAAAATCACAAACAAACAGCTCAAACAAAATTTAAGAAAATATAATTAATTTGTCAACAATCTATTAGGAATTTTCTTCTCAACATTAAAAATAAATAAACAACTAAATAAACGCAATAAGATAAATCCCAACACCATATTATTTTGTGTACAGAGCATTAAAGAATCATAAATACACACATGTATACACACATGAAGACATGCATACAGGCATTCACACATACATACATACATATATGCATGTGTGATGTGTGTGAATGCATATGTTCATGTGTGTGTGCATAGTACACGCAAACATCTATAAAAACATACATATTATGGAAGGATCAAAAGCCCTCTATCTTTAGACAAATTATGGATCATTAAATCAAAGTACTTTTAATGGTTAAGATAGCATCTTACATGTGCCATCTCCCATGTTCATTAATTATGCATGAAAGATAAATTTTCAGCCAATGAGAGTTCATTGATCCAATGATTTAAAATTATGTTAAATTTTGTTAGATATCATTGTTGTGACTATATAATCCTGGCATGCAACCCAACTCAATAATTTCCATGCAACATAGTGATACTCAACCTGCAGTTACACTGTTACAGTCAATCACTAAACCAAACAAAAGAATATGAAACACAAACTCTCTAAAGATTCAAGGCAAAAAGAGAAGGAAGTTAAATTTCAAGATAAGAAAAAGAAAGTCATAGAACTTTGTTCTTTGTGCTAGGCTTACCCATTCTATGAAAGTGACAGCTCATACCCATCTTTTCCAAAAACCTAGAAACCCTATGAGAAAATATCAGGGCAAAAAATTTAATTCGGTATGCTTTTGATCATAATTGACCTACTTGAGACCTTATTTGATTTAATTATGAATTGTACTCTAAGCCCAGTGACTAAAAGAAGCATGTGATGTCTGGAAAAGTCTTAGAAGTCAAGTCCAATATCGTTTAGAGAATCTTGGGAAATCTATTAACCATGAATCTTCGGAAGTCGATCAAAGTCGTGTTTAGTTTAGAGAATCATTAATCTTCTATTTGAGTATTTTCTCAAGATTATTTCCATCTTATAAAATTGGGAGGGTGTTTAACTGATTGCATTTTTATTTTTATTTGTTCTTCACAGTTTGGCTAACTTTTTATAAATTACTGGTCCACTCTTTGTACTTAGATTTGAAATTAAATAAAATATTGTTGCTTTTATTTTATATATATAGTATTCTCTAACAGGATTTTTCGTGAGCAGTTAGATTGGCTCAAATGATCAAAGCAAAGGTGAACAAGTGGACTTTTGAGGTCATACTTAAAACCATACATCATTAGATACTTTATCTTCTTTTTTGGCAACTGTCTAAAACCTTCATAGATTTGTTGTTTTTGTTCAGGCGTTCCTAGACGTTTAGACAGCTTGTTCACCTTGTCATATTAATTAAATTTATTATTTATTCTCAAATTATACCTCTTCCCAAATTAAGTGAACAAAGAAAAGAACTATCTTGGAACTCATTGTGACTAAAGCTACTAAAAAAGTTGGGAGTTTTATTCTTTTCCCAATTTCCAGAAGAGGCATATTGTTGTTGGACAGTCTCTCCACATGGATATGACATATGTCCTTTTAGCTATTTTCCAGCTTTTTTTTTTTACGCTTTTGTTACAAATTTTCAGCTAATTACGTTTTGCCTGTATTTTGATGTTATAAATAAAGTCCACCGTTCCTTTTTATTTTCAAAATTGCCAATGGGTTCTCTCCACTTCACACTTTTGACACGTGTAATTAGTGTACTTTTTCTTTCACACTATTTTTTGCTTTTTCATTAAGTTCATTAAGTCTTTCATTGTTTGCAAGGCCACAACACTATAAAAAACACAAAAACCAAATGCCTTGATAATGTTCTTCTAATAGGCAATTTTACAAACACCTTGTACGCACTCTAGTAACTTCATAGGTTTTCTTCTGTGTTTTTATTTAGTGTTGTGGCATTGCAAACAATGAAAGACTTAATGATAAATAGTGTGAAATAAAAGTACACATGTCAAAAGTGAAGTGGAGAGAACCCAATGGCAATTTTGAAAATAAAAAGAAAGGGTTGGCTTTTTTATAAAATCAAAATATGGGCTAATATGTAATTAGCTGAAAACTTGTTGCAAAAGCATAAAAAAAAATCAAAATGCTGGAAAAAAGCTAAAGGACCAATGTCATCTCCATGAGGAGAGACTGTCCAACAACGGTCGCCTAAGCACAACACACCTCATTCCCAGAAACAATAGATATCTTCTTCTTTCCCTTAATCAAAGATTCTACCATTTCTTTATCTTTGCATCACCCATAACAAATCCTTGACAATACACCTCCACATGACCTTTGTTTTATCTCCAAAGCTAAAAGCAAGAGTATTTTCGTTCAATGATTGAAATGATTGAAGAAGCTAGAGAGCTTCCCATAAATCTTAGCTTCCTTTATTAGCTTGTCTAACAATTAGAAAGAGTACCACAAAGAATTATAAGGTGACTAATAGTCTGATTGCTTCTTTTGCACATGAAGCAAGAAGATAAAGATAGGCAAGTTATAGCCTTATAGGATTTATTTAACTTCGGGGTCCTTATCTTCATAAACACATTTAGAATACTTATCTTCATAAACACATTTAGAAGATCCATCTCCAGCCAGTTGGCAGAACAAAACACCCAGAGAACTACTTAAAATCCCGAATCCTTGATTTTTTTTCTGGAAATCTGGAACTTATAGCTTACCCCCCCCCCCCCCTCAGACTCCCTCAGACTAGGCTAATTATGATCATTTTGAAAAATCAAAATAATGTGAAACATCAAAGGGAACATTACATTGTTGTTTGTTCTCAAGCTTTAAGTAACTGAAGGACTGTAAAAAGAATTGAAACAAAAAAAAAGTATAAAATGAAAATCAACTTCTTCAAACTACACGTATAGCATAGGCAGAAATTATATCAAACCATGAAGCAAACAAATTCTTATCCAGGTTCTATAGAATATGTAAAAAGCCAACAAATCAACTAACAGATTTTAGGCATCCAAAAAATATATAATTTATTTTCTTCTCTCAGTTAAGCTGTAAGTTGCAATATCCTTTTTCAGTTTTTCCCTACAATTTGTAAAGGTTGTGTAACATTTCATTCATATGGTCACTTTTGTCCAAATATAATATATAATTGCAAATTTAGAATTCAATATATCAGTTCATGGATGCCCATACCATAATCATATACTTTCTTTTCATGAAATTAAAACAGGCTCTACCAATAAAAACCAACTTCTCTTGATCCAAGACACAAACACAAGTTGGGTTTCATTCTTATTATTAAGTCTCATTCTAATAAAGCATTTAATTCTTATTATTTTCTTTAATTCTTGACAAGTTGGGTTGGACTTGAGCAAGTCATTTGTTTATTTCTATTTTCCACTGATCATTAGTTCAGCAAGCACAAACAATAACGTTACAAGAAATTCAAATAATAAAGAATTACCCGGGTTGTCTCCTCATCTTGAAAGTTTCACTGGTAAACCCAATGGCAATCTGGCCCTTGGCACCAGCGTCCTTAACGTAAATCTCAAAATAGTACACCAGCCGCTTCACCGGAGCTGGCTTATTGGCTTGAACCACCCCGACGTCATGGCCGTGCAAGTTGACGCTTGTGTACTTTACCGACAACTTGTCCGGCGAAACAACGAGGAACCCTCCGGAGCTGTTAATCGTGTTCAGCTCCATAGGTGACTCCTCTTTCTCATCCTCCACGCCCATCGAGCTGGAAGCACGAGCCATCTCTAGAAAGTACAAGCCAAGATCTTGATTCTTCTTCTTGTTGTTGTTGTTGTTGTTACTGCCCATTGTTCGGGATAAAGAAATATCCTACAATTATGTCGATGATAATTAGTTGAAAATACAAAGTTTAAGTTGCAATTGACTGATTCGTGTACAGAAACAATCACACGTACAAGACATAGATGGAGATACAAGATCGAATATCAAACGAAAATCAATCGCATGAACTGAGAAACTTACTGTACAAAGAGAGAGAGAGAGAGAGAGAGAGAGAGAGAGAATGAGCGAGATCTTGGACGAAGCTAGGGTTAGGGTTTTTAATAATATTCCAGAAAAAAAAAGCTTCTTCGAAACGTGACAACCGTCCTATAAGGACTCGGAGAATTTCAAAGTAGCAGTCAAAATGCAAAATCAATTGCTTAACTCCGTCCGTTTGGATTCAAATCTGCCTGGAATTGTGAAAGAATCATCGGTACAACACTAGGATTGTGGAAATTTGTAAAATATCGATTTTTAATTCATATCAAAACTTTTAAGTGTTTTTATGTATTTTAATTTCTAATCAAGTATTTTTCAAGTTTGCTACTCAGTCTCAGACACTTTACTGTAGCGTTTATTTGATGTGCCACATCGGTTGTGATTACGAATGAGATGGAATTACGGAAATGGTTTTTTTTTTTTTTGTGCTAGTTTCTTTGAGTTTTCTATTATATTTCTTTGGTTTTGTTCGGGTTTTTGAGATTGTTTATTTTAAATTAAATAGAAATTAGTAGAGTTTAAACCTTTACTGGACAAAAGCTCATATAGGGTGTTTTTCCAAATAGATTTTTTTTATTAAAAAAATAGTCTATCAACCAAAAAACTATTATTTAAAAAAAAAAACTCTATTTTTAATAGATTTACTACAAATACATCTTTTACCAATAGAAGTTTTTTAAAAGCCCAACAAAACAAGTTAGTATTATTATTATTATTATTAGGATATTCCTATTTTAGTCCCTCTAGTTTGTTCATTATCATTTTTAGTCCACTCTTTTACTGACAATCTCGTTTATTATCCCTACTGTTCAATTCCGTTAGAATTTCTTTGACTTCTGTCTGGTCAACGAGGGTAAAATGGTAAAACAACACCAGGCACATAGTATTTTATGAGACCGAAGGCTAGAATAGTAATTTTCAAAATTAAAAAAAATAAAAACAGGAATATTGAAATAAGAATATAAAAAAAAATCCAATCCTATCTCTCCATCAATCAGGCCACCACCACCATCAAACCCTAAAAATCTCTCTCTTTCCCCAGTCTCTGACACTCTCTCTCTCCCTCCTTGATTCTCTTCCACCGCTTTCTTCTTCTCTTACTCTCTCCTCGATTTTCTTATTTCTCTTCCACTCTTACGCTGGTCTCTTCTTCTTTTTCTCTCTCCCTGATTCTCTGCTTTTGATTCTCTTCTTCTCTTTCTCTCTCTCCGCCCTCTTCTTGGGTGTTTGATTGATGGGTTTGGTTAATGGGTTTCTGGGTTGGTTGATGGATTGATTTAAGGGTTTCTAGGTTTGGGTGTGTTGGGAGGGGCATTCGTTAGTGGGTTTGGGTGTGGGTTTAGGTGTTCAGTGGTTTGGATTAAGGTTTTAGATTTAAGGGTGGTGGTTGTGGTTGCGGTTGCTTCGGTTTGATGTGATGGTCGTCGTTGATTTCAATTTAGGTTTGGGTTTAGTGTGGTGGTGGTTGTGGTTGCTTCGGTTTAGTGTGGTGGTCGTGGTTGATTTCGATTTAGGTTTGGGTTTAGTGTGGTAGTGGTTATGGTTGCTTCGGTTTAGGGTTATGGCTGTAATTGACTGTTTTCAATTTAGGTTTGCGTTTGGTGTGGGTTGTTATATGGTGGTGGTGGTGGTGGCTGAATTTTGGAGATGGAGATTAGATCTTTTAATTTTTTTAAAAACAATTTGTATGTAAAATCTGGAAATTTTTTCCAGATTTCCACTAGAGGTAGAAATCTAGAAACATTTCTAGATCTGTCGGTTGATTTTTTTTTTTAATCTGGAAAATTTTCCAAATTTGTTGGTTTTTTTTTTGGTTTTATACACAGATCTCCACCAGATTTACAATTTTCTTTATTAAATTTTTATTTATTTATTTATTTATTTTTATTTTTATTTTATTTTTGTATTTGTTGGAGATCCACCAAATTCATTTTATAAATCTGGAGTTTTTTTTAGTTTTATTTAAAATTTTAAAAATTAGTATAAGGGTAAAATTGAAGGGCATTAAGGTCTTTTAGTTGGTATCAGCAATTACTCAAGGGCGGCAGGGTCATTTTCCCCTCTGCCCATGTCAGGAATTGTACTTTTAACGGAAATAGTTACAGAAGGACTAAAATAATAATCTTACAAACTAGTGGACTAAAATAGAATTACGTTAAACTAGAGGGATTACAATATGAATATCCCTTATTATTATTATTATTGTCAAATTTTCCTATAGTTAAAAAAAATTATAGTTAAAAAATTAATTTTACCTATAGTTAAAAAAAATTATAGTTAAAAAATTAATTTCTTTTTTTAATTTGTTTTCAAACAGAAAAAAAAAAGGTTATGAAAATTTGGCACATCTATATTTACTAGTATATGTGAGAAGTTTTCTCCTTGTACTATAAGAGTAAATGTTTCTCGGTTGTGGGAGATTTCTAGTAGACACTCATCCGGTATTATATTTCAAAAATAAATATTGTGAAATTTTGCTTTTAACCACATTTACTCATTTGATTGTTACTAATCAACTTTAAATTTTATTTTCACTCTATTGACATAAAATTACAAAACAATCTCCGGTAAAAAATAGCATCTTCTTCAACATTTTCTTTCTCCTTCTTCTTACACTAATTTCTCACAAGATATGTGCAAAATAAAAACCTAATTTGATTTAGACACGAAAAAAAAAATCCAAAATCTAAGTTGTTAGTGAATCATTGCTCAAGTGTTTAAGAATTTCTCCTTTCAAGGAAAAACCGTCAAATCTCGTCATATTTGTTTCAGGTGTGTAAAACACTTACTGAAATTTGTTCATTATCTTTACAACATCATATATCATCATGAGTGTTAGTTGAATATTATATGTTACAATACTTTAAGATGTAAGCACAAAAAAACACCTAAAAACCGAAGTTCGTAATTATCCAAACATTTCACATAGGAGTTTGCTATGAGAAACCATGGCTTTGCTATTGAAATCTTACTTCTTTGTTACGTGAAACTTTTTTTTTTGTTGGCTTCGTGAAATATTGCTTCTCTACTATATGAAATATTATGATTTACTTTTTTTTTTTTTGAAATATTACAATAATTTGAGATTTTGAGAGGTAGACAAACTCGAATCTACAACTTCATTGTAGGTGTGAACAGAAAACCACTTGAAAAACCCCAGCTGGTCTAAATCTTATGATTTATTAATATTGCTTTTCTGTTACATGAAATCTTTTATGCCTATGTGAATTTTATGTTTAGTTGCATGAAAACTTGTTTCTTTTACTACATGAAATATTCTAAAATTTTGCTACTTTGCTTCTCTATCTTCTCTCTTCTCTCTTCTCTCTCTTTCTCTCTTTAGAACCAAAGGTCAATGGTGTAATGAAGGGTTTCGCTTAACCACATCGTCGACGGCGTCTTCAACTTCTCTAACGACATCCAGCTCATCTCTAGCATCTTTTCTCTCTTCTTTCTCTCTTCTTTCTCTCTTTCTCTTGAACGAACAACCACTTCCCTTCAATGGGAAGAAAACCTCAACTAGGGACATTTTGGTACTTTAACAATCCAAAATCGTTAACAATTAAATTATTTGAGGTGGCTAAAAATAATGTTGTACATAATAAAAGGGTATTTGTGAAAAAATTGAAATGGTTCGATTGAGTCAACGTCTACTAAACCTAGGGGGTGAATAGATTATTCCCAATTATTATATATATTTTTTCTCGCATAAATGTGCACCAGAATACAATTGCTTCAATTTCAATAAACAACTTAATATAAAAGCGATAAGAAATTGACAAATGGTTTTACATTGAAATCTTAGTAAGTGAAAACCCTCTTTGGCTACTTTCGTCACGAAATCTACTAGTTGAAAAGATAGTTATACCCTTAGGTCGATTTACAAATTCCTATTTAAGAATTTTTCAAACACTACAATTATTTATCTCGATTTTGTTAAATATGACGTCAATGGAAATTGGGCAAAATATAGGAAATTTCAAGAAAAATAGTTGTAGTGTTTGAAAATTCTCAAATCTTATTTATAGGTAGATTTCATTGAACATATCATCACACAAAATTCATAAAAATCGACGTGATTTCATCAAGGTCTTTACTGAAATTAAAATAAAGAATCCCTTATGAGATAACTCATATATATAAATAACATTTTAATCAAATATCATACCTTAAAATTTATTACCATGAGAAAATATTAAATTTGAATGCGGATGTAAGCACCTAACTTGGTTGTTCCATCATAGTAATAAGATATATATATATATATATATATAAATGTTCTAGTAAACGCTAGACGCTGATCGGGCGGCAACTCAAA
Organism: Dipteronia sinensis; assembly: GCA_033220585.1. Classification (NCBI taxonomy): domain Eukaryota; kingdom Viridiplantae; phylum Streptophyta; class Magnoliopsida; order Sapindales; family Sapindaceae; genus Dipteronia; species Dipteronia sinensis. The sequence continues at coordinate 27,189,297 of CM065642.1, forward strand.
GCTTAGCGCCTAGACGGATTGAACGGCGCCTAGGCGGTAGATTTTTTTTTCTTATTGTTTTTTTTTGCTTGGCCGTTTGTTATGTGCTTTTGTTTTTTATATTTTATATTCAACGACTTTGACTCCGAGCAACCCGATTTTTTTGGCCAAAGCGGCAAATTTTTCCGGTCATGTCGACTGATTTTCTTCCGGCTGCCTAATATGGGTGATTTGGCCGAAACGGGACGGCCGACGACCGCCTAGTGTATAGGCAGAGCATAGGCGACCATTTTTTCCGATTTTTCGAACACTGATATATATATACTTTTTTTCTAATGAGAACTTTTTACAATGCTCACTTTAAGCATATTTGATGAAATTTAATGAAATTTATTGAATCTTAATGTGATTATTTGTATGGATGATAAAAGAATGAAATACATTTGGGGAAAAAATTAATAAATTTCCGGGTACAAGAACTAATTTTTTCCGACTTATATTTATATATATAAAGGTAAAAAGTAAAAAATTTAGAAGATCTGAAGGTGGGATCAGGGCCGGCCCCAAGGGGTAGGCCCACGAGACAAACCGCCTAGTGCCCCCAAATTTCTAAATTTCAGTTTGAATTTTTTTTTATGATTTTATAAATATAAGGCCAGAGGTCCAAATATGTTTTTTTTAACAAAGATAACCAACAATTATAATTAAAGGCACATCGTTTACATGTTTTTTTTCCTTTTAAAAAAATGCCCGCCAGTCAATAGACGCAATACAAGAAACTTACCACTAAAAAAAGACCCACCAAAAAAACAATTATAATTATTACAATAGACAACAACACATCAAATACCTTGATAAGAAAATTCAGACATGAAATCTCAAAAATTGTGTAATTCACTTGTAAAAGAGTTGAATTTGTTGTCGTTTCAAATATAATTGAATCTAACACTTCTTTCCCTTCTTCTTTTTTTCGAAAAACCTCTTTGTTTTTCTTTTCTAGTTTGTTAGATTTCGAATTTTGACACGATTCGAATTTCGTGTCTGAATTTATAGCATATATGTTTTTTTTTCCTCTCGAATTGAATGGACAAATCGAAAGAGTTCAAATTAAATTTTTATTCATGGACTTTTCACTTCTTATTTTTTTGTGTTGCAGTCTTAATTTTGAATTATTATGTTGATTTTTATAAGTATTTACTAAAGGAAAAAAAATCAAGTAAACATATGTGATGTAAAACCCAAATTCTGATTTTTAGTTTATTTGTTTCCCTAAGCGTTTAGGTTTTAAAATCACTTTTTGTTTTTGGTAGTTTATATGGATTTATGGGGGTTAAAGTTTTAAAATAAAAATTAGAGTTGAATAAGTTTATTAATCCTTATATAACTCTTTCTTTTAAATGATATTAATAATACTAAAAAAAACAAATAGAGATTTTGATTTTGATTAGAAATCCTACCTTTTTAAAAAACTCTTATATTTAAGACCTTTGTTTTCTCTATTACGACTAGAGGTGTCAACGGTTTGGTTAAACCGGCGGTTACAAAATCGGTTGGAAACCGGTTGAAGCCGGTTCGGTTTCGGTTTAGGCTTTGGAAAAACAGCCCAAAAACCGTCCAAAACCGCCCAAAACCGGCGGTTTACATAAAAAAACCGCCCAAAACCGTCCCAAAACCGTCCAAAACCGCCCAAAACCGTCCAAAATCGGCGGTTAAAACCGCCGGTTTACATAAAAAAAATCCGTCCAAAATCGCCCCAAAACCGCCAAACCTCCGGTTAAAAACCGAACCAAAACCGAAATTTTTCTGTTCGGTTTCGGTTCGCCCTCTCCACGGAACCGGAACCGCCGGTTTCGAACCGAAACCGGCCCAAACCAGAACCGTGGACGGGTCTAATTATGACCATTGAAAAAAATATATATAGAACCCCCCAAAAAAAATATGCTTTGAACGGCAAGGAAAAAAAAAACTCCCATACTTTTTAACAATAACTTGTTTTCAAGCAAAAAGAAGAAAGGTGTTTTCAAGGTGTGTTTCTTTTCACTTTATATGTTTTTCTTTATTACTTATACGCTTAGAGGAATCAATATTAGGGTCTTGATTGTGTAGTAACCCTAAAAGCTTACTATAATGATTTCTGAGTTCCTATCTTCCGATATCAATGTATTTAGGGCTAACCAGTGATTATTACGAAATTTATAGTTAATTTATCTACAATATTTTTGTGATTTTTGTTTTGAGATTTTAAACTAAACTACATATGGGTTCCAAATAAATTTGTTTCGTTTCAAAATAAAAAGTATTGTATTTTTTATGAATTTTGAGTTTGAAACCATATTGCTAAAAATATCAGTTTTTGTAACTCAGTTTGAATTCAAAAATATTTTTCACTGTGTTATACTTATTTAAAAATTTTAAATTTTGGTACAGAGGTTTAAAAACAAGTTAAAATGGTTTCAAAATTTATTTCAATATTTTAGGGTTTTATTAAATTAGTTATGAATTTTCAAAAACAGGTACTACAATCTGTTCAGTATTAGTCAGATTCTAGTAACCAAAAGTATAAATATTTTAAAAGTATTTATATAAATGATTTCGCTTTAAAACTCTTATTTTCAAACCTATTATGTGTTATTGAAGATTTCATGTCAATTTATTGTTTTTACAATTTTTAAAAATTCAAATGGTGAGTAGTGTTCGCGACTGTCTATCAAAAAACAGTCGTGAATACTACGAAATGTAAAATGTTTTAAGGGAGTTACTGATTTTATTAAATTCTGAATATTTTTATGTCAATATATATGTTAATGTTAGATGTTATTACAAAGTTTTAAAATTTACCAATGTGTAGGTAATAAATTAAAAATCCTACATTAGACACTGCTCAGTTTTCAAAAACAACACTTGTTAGTTCTAGTACTAGGATTTCGGTTTGTGAAGCGATATGTCGGACCTGATTCCAATCCTTGATATGAATTAGACTTTGACATTGGTATAATTATGTGATTTTAGGGTAAGGATTGGATTGCTAGCTTCGTGGTCGATTGCTTTTATGTGGTTTGCTAAGAGGTGTGTTTTTACAAAATATGTAGTTGCATAAATGTTTTTCTTAGGAAACAAATTTATTTACCTTATTATTATGTTCTGAAATATTTTAATTTATGTATATATATATATATATATATATAATTGTTTCCTACGTATGTAGTCGATCTTTACTTAACATATTGTTACCTATTTCTTTTTAAATGAGTTTTGCTTTTACTAGAACTTTATACTTAAAAGCTTATATATAAATTCATCAATTTTATGCCTTTGTAATGCAAATGTATTATTATTATTATATATATATATTTTGAAAGTAATGTTTTAGCTTTATGTCAGTAGTAAATAAAATGTGAAATGAAATGTTGATCACCTGTGATAATATAAATGCAGCGCGCTCGACAAATGAAATGTTATGATTTTGGTCTTGTACCAATTTCTGAAATGTTATGGTTTTGATCTAGTACCAATTTCTAAAATGTAAATGGCCGGGTCACCCGAGGTATTGGTGACACTACTTGACTTGAGCTTATTTTTATGAAATGTTATTAATCGTTATCGTATGCTAAAAATGTTAATTTTGTAAGTTTTACTTGTATTTGAAAATGATACTTTTGCAAGTTACTTGTATTTGAAAATGTTACTTTTACAAGTTTACTTCTGAAAATGTTACTTTTGTAAGTTTTACTTGTATTTGAAAATGTTACTTTTGCAAGTTTAATTGTATCTGATTATTTGAAAATCTACGTGCTCTTTAAATGTTATTATAAATTTCATAAATGTTTTCGATTACGTATTATGCAATACTTAATGAGTTGATAGCCCACCCCTTGTCATTTAACATTTTGCAGACTAAGTATCTTAGAAGCTGACTGTTAGGGTGATAGACTTTCAGGAGTTGGAAGTTATTGAGATTTTATGTAATGTTTTTCTTTGTTTCGTTACTTAGAATTTGAGTTTAGGTGCTCGGTATTATTTTAATTCCTTTAGAGTGTTTTTGAACTTTATTATTGGATTTATTTGGAGATATATTTTCATTGGAGAATGGTTTATTTGGAGTTATTCAATAATTAGTGGTTTCTTTTGGGTGAAGTAATTAACGATTTATGATATAACATTCCAAATCAAAGTGTTTAATTACTCTTTGAATTTTGGGATGTTACATGTGAAGGGTCAATGACCTCATTTTTACATTTTGCATCGGACCTACAAAATCTCAAGACTGGCCCTGGGTGGGATGGATGACAGACCTCTCCTCTGGTCCTCCTAAAGCTAGGGACCACGGCTGGTAATGACCACCTCTCTTTGTATTGTTATTTTATAATAACGTTTCTATTTTTTGTTTTTCAATTTTCAATTTATTTTATTTTATTATTTTAATCTCACGAATCACGAAGAAGCTAAGGAGGGGGCACGGTCCCAATACCTAAAGTACGGACCATTACTCCTTTTATTTATTTTATAATAATAATGATTCTACTTTCTATATTTTAATTTATTTTATTTTATCTTTTTGTTTATTTATTTATTATTAACACAGGTCAAGATTTTAGTCTTAATTTTTGAAGAAATTATTAAAAGAATCAGTTTCCTCTCATCTCTTAGGTTTCTGTGCAAATTTCAAACCGATTTGATAGATTTGGTTGTTTAAATTTTCTTGTCAAATTACATTCCCATCACTCTAATCCGTTGAAATTTGCCGACAAAGATGCACGAAGGAAAGTCAAGGAATCGAAAAGGTCAAATTGTAAAGATTGTATTAGCCTTCACATGAATGGAACTAGGCAAAACTTCGTATTCTTATAGAAGATTAAACTCTAAAAAAAACAATAGAGAACTTCTCTTTATTTATAATATATCATGGAGAATTACAAACAAAATAATATAAGCACTACCAAGTAAAACTCTAAATGGCAAAATAAATAAGCAAGCACGATGGTACTTGTTAATTTGCCTTTAGTTTCGTCTACTACTTAGTCTTTACTCCAAACCAAACATCTTCATGCGCTCTTGAACAAATCCAAACACCTTCATTGAATCTGAAAGAGTTTTGGAAAGGCTTTCCATCTTCAAACATCTCTCAGCCCATCCAATGCTGAAATTGCCCAATGTTTCATAAGAGTAAAACTAGTAAGTGTAACATATTAGAGGCACGTCCACAATCCCTAAAGTTTATCCTCCAAAGAAGGGTTTGTCTTCTAGCTGCTCTTCCAACACATTGAGGATTTCAATTAATTCTTTCTTTGATGTCTCCTCCTCCCTATTTCATGTAGCTTCTTGTTAATGAAATCGGCCCAGAACCTAGCTTGGGCTCTCTGGTAAGGATCAGAGGGAAGCAAGGGAGCCTTGTCATGCCAAACCTCATCAGTGATAGAGGACTAGAACCGAGATCTTCTTGTGAACCGAGGATTGTTAAATAAAGAAATAATTACAAATGGATGCAATGTCTCACTAAAAGACATTTTGAAGAGTTGTAATTTGATACAGATTGTTATGTCGGTTGGAGAATAAATACAGTTTTATGGTTTGATTCAAAGAGCCATGTCTCTTGATAATTTGTCGTTTAAATTTCAAGAGTTAGGTCTTTTAGTTAAAAGACATGTTGATAATTATGAGACAAATAAAAAAATGTCATTTAATTACAAAAGGATACATCTCTTAGAAGAGTTGTAACCAGAATGAATGTTTACATGGTTCACTATAAATAGGAGATTTGATCATCGTTAAATTTCAATCATGTATTCTCTTGCATTATCCAATTCTTCATACAATCATAAAGTTTCCAAATTTAAGTGTTTTGAGAATACTTCACTATTACTAAGTGTAGTATTCAGGTTTTGTTGTATCCTGGAGGTAATTTACATAGCAAACTCTTTGAGTGGATGCAAATAAGACCTTAAGGAAAAGTGACTACACACCGCAAAACCATTGTTCAGACATATTTCTGACAACTGTATTAACAACCTTAAAGTCTTATTATGGAAAATGTGTCTGATTAAGTGGCTTTCAAAGTAATAAATCAATACTTTGTGAAGTTAGACAAGTTCGATGGGACGAATTTCAATCGTTGGAAGGAAAATGTTATGTTTCTACTTACGATTCTAAATGTCTCATATGTTCTGGATTAAACTCTACAAGCTCTGCCAGTACCAAGCAAGGATGACACAGAAGACATCATCAAGAAGAAACGTGAAGAAGATGAACTCATTTGTAGAGTCCACATTCTCAACACATTGTCTATCTAATCGTTTGTTTGCTCTTTACACATCCATCAAGTCTCCAAAAGAAAAATGGAATGCGTTGGATTGCAAGCATACAACGGAGAAATTAGCTACGGATAAAATTTTAATTTTTAAATATTTTGAATTCACTATGATTGATACAAAGTCTTTAATGGATCAAGTTCATGAGTTGCAAGTGTTATTTGCAAAACTCAAAGAACTTAAAATTGTTCTTCCTGAATCTTTCTAAGTGGGGGCTATAATTATAAAATTGCCTCAAGGATGGAATGATTATAGAAAGAAACCTTTGCATCAAACAGAAGGTTTCAGTGTGGAAGGTATCCAAAAACATTTAGGGATTGAGGAAGAAACAAAGGATCATGATAAAAAAATTCTTCTCGAGAATCATCCAAAGTACATAATGGTGAGAATAATAAATTTTCAAAAGCACTTTAAGATGAATAAAGAGAAGTTCAAAAAGAATCATTCCAACAAAAATAACAATGGCCTTTGTTATCGTTATGGAAAGAAAGGTCATTACATAAAAGAACATCGATACATGAAAGATTTTAAGGCTATTGATGATAAGCCAAGCAACACAAATTTAGTTGAACACAATGTTACTAATATGGTTGCTATGGTATCTGATATGCAAATTGGCATGGTTGTGGAACCAAATATGGCTGCAACACTTAAATCCTCTGATTGGTGGCTTGATTCTGGAGCTACTGTACATGTCTACAACGATATATCTCAATTCAAGAAATATGAAGATGCAGCAAATAACCAAGAGGTGTTAATGAGGAATCAAAATTCTGCTAAAGTTCATGGAAAAGGAAGTGTTGATCTTCAATTTACTTCTGGAAAGATACTTACTTTGCTTAATGTTCTTCATGTTCCAAAAATTAGAAATAATCTAGTATCTGCAATTCTTTTATGTAAAAGCAGTATTAAAGTCGTGCTTTAGTCTGATAAATTAATACTGTCTAAGAATGGAGTGTTTGTTGGAAAGAGATATACTTGTGATGGAATGTTTAAACTTAGTATCAACATAATGATTTCTTTTGTTTATATTGTTGGTTATTCTTCTTCTTTATGGCTTTGTCTACACATGGTTTGATTTCATGCAATTATCAGGCCAAATAACAACGAAACCTTTCCAAATGTTGAAAGAAATACACAAATATTAGAATTAATTCATTCTGATATTTGTGAATTTAATGGTTTTTTAACTAGGGGTGGAAAAAGATATTTTATAACCTTTATCGATGATTTTTCTAAATACAATTATGTGTTTTCAATGTTGAATAAAGATGAATCTTTTGATTTATGTAAACGTTTTAAAGTTAAAGTTGAAAATTAAAAAGAAAAGAAAATCAAAATGTTTAGAAGTGATAGAGGTGGTAAATATTTTTCAAATGATTTTTCATCTTTTTGTGAAAAGCATGTATTATACATCAAAGAATTGCACCTTGCACTCCACAGCCAAATGGTTTATCAGAAAGAAAAAATAGAACTTTCAATGACATGATTAATTCTATGATTATAAATGCTAAATTTCCTTTCAATTTGTGGGGTAAAACCATTTTTACTGCTTATCACATACACAATAGAATTTCTTCTAGGAAAACACATGTTTCACCATATGAAATGTGGAAAGGAAGAACACCGAATTTAGAATATTTGAATGTGTGGTGGTGTTTAGCCTTTTATATGTCTCATGATCCAAAAAGGTTGAAGCTTAGTCCAAGAGGTATCAAAAGTATTTTTATTGGTTATGGAGAAAATTCTAAAGCATATAGACTTCTTGATTTAGATTCGAATGTTATTTTTGAATCTAAAGATGTTGAATTTATTGAAAATAAATTGTTAAATGACTCTAGTACTGAAATAGAATATAATCAAGTACCTTTGACTAATTCATATCACAGTTCTTCTTTTAGTGAGAAAAGGAAAGAACATGACACAACTAATTGTCTTTGGAGAAATCAATGAATTAGAAAAGAGAAATCTTTTAGCCCTGGTTTTATTTCATCTCAATCGATAATATTTTTGGTTGACGAGGATAGAAATAAAGTTCTTAATAAAATACTTATATTGTTTAATTTAGAAGAAAATCCTAAAACTTTAAATGAAGAAATGGCTTTAAGAGATGTAGACTTTAGGAAAAATGCTATAGATGATGAGATGGATTCATTATTGTCTAATCAGACTTGGATTTTAGTGGATCTACCTCTAGGATCTAAACCAATACAGCGTAAATGGGTATGTAGAAAGAAGATTAATACTGATGGGTCTATTCAAACATTTAAGGCAAGATTAGTTGCCAAAGGGTTTACACAGAAAAAAGGAATTGATTATTTTAATACCTCTTCTTTTGTTGCTAGAATTGCATCCATTAGAGTATTGATTGCCTTAGCTTCAATTTATAATTTGCATATACATCAGATGGATGTGAAAACGACATTTTAAATGGTGATCTTGATGAAGAAATTTACATAGAACAACCTGAAGGGTTTGTTTTACCAGGAAATGAAAAGAAAGTTTGTAAATTAGTCAAGTCACTTTATGGTTTGAAGCAAGCTCCAAAACAATGGCATGAAAAAATTGATTTTGTGATTATTTCAAATGGATTTAAACATAATAATGCAGATAAATGCAAATATTCAAAATTCACAGATGAATATTGTTTGATTATTTGTCTTTATGTTGATGATATGCTAATTTTTGAAACAAATTTGAAAGGTATTATGGAATCTACGAAGTATCTGATTTCAGAATTTAAAATGAAAGATTTAAATGAAGTAGATACTATCTTAGAATTAAAGTAAAGAAACATTGCGGGGGTTATGCATTATGTCAATCTCATTACATTGATAAATGCTTCTTAAATTTAATCATTTGCAAATAAAAGAATCAAGTACCCCATTTGATTCAAGTAATAAGTTACTTGAGAATTCTAGCAGATCTGTTGCATCGTAAGGATGGGCGAGCATCCTACCCACAGTTTCCGTGACTTCACCAGCACGATCTCCACCGATCCTGATAGCTCTCTATTCTCCACTCGATTCCCGTTCTACGTCAATCGGAGCACTGGGGTCGTTTGTGAAACCTGTCCCGATTGCGACATTCCTATTTGATCGGAGACAGTTGTAGAAGAGGGACATCATCCCCATTGTTATCATTGACTCGGGTCCTATTTCTATAGGTGAGGTTCCCTCTGGTAGACACGTCGCCGGTGAAGAATTGTTCGATACTGTCATTATCTGGAGAAGACATTATAGCAGAACCAAAGCAAGAACCTTTTGAAATAGAAGGAATCAGGGATGACGGATGATGAAGAAGAAGACTAGGGTTAGCATAGGTGTGAAAAGTTTGAGAAGTTGCTTGAAAAAGAGTGAGTATGCCATGGAAGAGCAAGGCTTAAATAGAAGAAGAGGCAACTAATTGTAACGGGTAGAGGAGGTAATCAATGTCGCAGGATAATCGGTGAGATCCCTGATTCTACTAGAACCAACCACACTATTAGGCGCTTGCGGAGAGATTTTAAGATCCTTAAGGATATTACGATCTCCATACCCCTGGATAGGTATGATATGTATACTCTCAATCTTGGCGAGCTTCTGATTCACACGACGGCTTTCGATAGTGGAGTCAGGTTACCTCTCCACCCTACCTTGCGTAGGGCGCTGCATGCCTTACAGCTCGCCCCCTTCCACTTTGGAGGCACCTGGTAGGGTTCTTGGTACTATAGAAAGAACAGTGCGAGAGAGATAACGTCGACCGTGAACCGGGGCCAGATGAGCTCGGATAAGTGTTCTAGATTGCTGCTAATTCTTCCGGCCCAAAAGGGCAATTTTATGCTCGGGCTAAGAACAACTTGAAATTCATGGTAACAGGACCACGAAGAAAGATACCTCATGGAGGGAGGAATGGGTCGTCATCAAAGGCGAATGGGGCAGCTCAGTTTATATTGGAGGAACTGAATTCAAGGTTCCTACTTGTTTTAGTGGGAAGCCTCCGTTGGAGAAGAACAAACTCTGTTGAGTCAGATAAAGTTTTGATAGCTATCATGGCTCGCAATTATACCAACCTGAAGTATTCTACCTCGGATGCCTTCGAGGCTGGTAGGGTGAAATTCTTTCTCCACATTTCCAGTGCATCCTTAGGTAAATAATTTCTCAGGTCCCTTCTTGGTAACTTTTTCTCGTTGATTATACATGTGTTAACTCTTTGGTGTGGATAGTCTCTGCAGTGCTTCCATCGGTTCCAGAGAGGGAGCTTAACCTGGCTAGTGGCAGAGATTATTCCCCACCGCCCTCCCATATCAGGCTTCCTGCTAGCTCTGAACGTGAAGGAGGGGCGGGTACCCTCGCTGGATCTAGCAGGACCCCGACTGAGGTACTTGAAGCTTCAGCTTCTCTTTTTGTCAGGTTATTGGAAACTTGTACAGACAGAGTGAGGAGGTACCGAGGTACTCCTAGTAGGGTGCAAGGCGTGCCAACCATCGCCTCAGTCACCGCCACTGCTGCTATTGCTGCTGATCAACCAGCTCTCTCTGCCTCTCCTGCTGTAGCGACCGATTGTTCTACCCGGATCGAAAGAGGTTCTGATCCTGCTGCTGCTAACCGAGTAGTACCTTGTGATAGGCCGCGATCGAGGTCAAGAGATAATAGCCAGGATAAAGTATTGGCCAGGTTTGTAGCTTCCTGCCCAGGCGGGAGTTTGGAGGCCATGACTTCCATGCCCATTGATTACATAGTCTCCAAAGGATCTGCTCTTCTGGCTGAGGTAAGCTATCTCGTCTGGTCTTTTATCTTGATTTCATAACTGGTAATATTCCAACTCATGTTTCGTACTTGGCACGCCTTCAAATTCAATATAGTTATGAACCATCAGGGTACCTCCCTCTAGAACCAGGTTAATGAGGTTGATGTCTAGCTGGAAAAGGCTAAGAAGGAGCTCGCTAAGGTTGCTAAGGACATGGTAGCTCTGAACCAGCCTCTAAACAATGCTCAGACGGAAGTGGATGCGGTGAAGGTAGATAGGGAGGGGATGCAGGATGCTTTAGACACAGAGAGACTCAAGTCCCTCCGTCTCTGAGATGAGAGGGAGATTGCGAAGGATAGAGTAGCGGAGCTAAAGAAGGAGGCTTAAGTTCTTCGTGAGAGCATGGCCATCTTGGAAGCTCATGTGGACACTGCCTTTGGGGATGGCTACTTCTTCACTGGCTACCATGTGGCTATATCTTTGCCTCATCCGTTTGACATGAGGGTCATCGAGGGATGGAGCAGGAAGGAAATTATGGCAAAAGCCGTCGAATTGGCTAGGGTTGCTCCCTTCGATGTAGTTGGACCTTCTCGGGTTGCTGGAGTAAGTAGAGTGGTAGGTGGTGAAGATCAGAGACCTATCTCTCTTCCTCCACCAGGCAATGTTGGAGCAGATCCTAATCTGAAGGTTCTCGAAGTTTGAGTGGCTCAAGTTGAAGGCGGGACTTCTGATCCACTTGTCTCTTTGCCTAAATCCATCAATAAGGTAAGGGACCAACCTGCTACCAAGAATAGAGGATTTGATGTGCCAGTCTCCTTATCGGGTCCCGACAAGAAGGTGGAGGATCGAGCTACCTTCACCGAGGACATGTGGGAACCGTCTAGTATGGTAAATGTGGAGCCTCAGGCTGGACCTGCTCAAATGGAGATCCTAGTGATAGCAGGAGTCCAGGTAGCAAGCGAGGCTCCTACCGAGGCGGTGGTGCAATTAACAGGTGAGCTCCCAGTTGGACCTGAAAAATGAGGTTCGAACCATAGGAGCTGGAGAGAAAAGGGCGAACCAGGAGCAGGGGGATGCATGACCAAGCTTGATCCTTTATCCAATCAACTTTACTTTTTTCTAGTTTTGTAGCCCATGATCGGGGAATGAGCTCCCCAATTTTAGTAGTGAAAACATTTCTTTCTTTTCCTTAGCTCCATACGTGTGTAGTTTACTGATCACATGGTTGAATTCTGCCTCGATCTAAAGAAAAGTCCCCAGTGTAAACTTGATTTAACAAATTTCTGATAATAGATTGAAAAGTATAGCACAGCTTCTAACCGATACAAGGATCTCCTGGGACTTTAGCAGTAGGTCTCATTTGGAGGAGAAGACTAGGTACCAGGTATTCTGGTTATGGGACTCCTGGTACTTAGGCGAGATTGCAGTTGGACTCAGGGTGTCGGCCATTCTTGTTAGAAGAATCTTGGTACCCAGGTGTTGATTTGGTGATACATCTTCTATTAAACCCCGATCAAATGTAGTTAATAACGTGATTGGTCCAGGAGTGGTACCAAGGCATTAGTCGAATATGGATCGCGGTACCTAGCGATCGAGGTAGTCATGGTATACACCCTTTTCGGGGATATCCTGGTGGAATTTCCTTTCCAGCATTCAAGAGTAAAAACCCCTAGTTCAGACACTATATTTTATTGTTCTCGCATGTGTCAATCCAGGATATGCTCGTTTGCCTCAGACATTAAACTGCGGAGGCGCACGCTTTGCGAAGCTGTCTTTCCCCATATTCAGGGTGTCGTGCCTCATTAATGACCCTATCTTCCCTTTACCGAGATCCTCTTTCTCCTTCTATAAATACCCCGCCCTACTTGAGAGTTCTTCGTATTGCTCATTTCTTTTCCAACAAAGTCGAAAACATGCAGCAAATTGATCAATGATCGTTGTGATGGTTAGCACCGTGAGAGGAAGAAGAGATGCGATTTCTCTGACTGGTAGGCAGCTTGGAATTGGGGAAATAGCAGTGCGAGATAGACCTAGTTACTGGGGAATCACGATAGGTAGTGATTCCCAGGGTTGGGAGGAGTGGTGGCTTAAGATACTATGCCCTTGCCAATGGTGTAGACATTACCTAGGCGGGCTGCGACCTCGTATCCAGTTGCCTCTTGAATGTGGATGGTTTCAAGATTATCCTTCTACCCCTCTTGTATTTGACGATCCCAACACGGCCTCTATTCCTATCTTCGGTGGTCATGATGGTATCACAGACATCCATCTTGGATGAGATCAGTATCGTTGGATGAGTAAGTCAAGAAAGTGGGCAGGAAGTTGGAGAGGAAGTTGGCAGGCCTGAGTCTTCAACTTATTTCCTCTTATTTCTCTTTCTTGTTTTCTGTATGTAGCTTGGAAGAAATGTTGTGCTCCCTGATTTGATCAATGAAGAAACCCCTTTTTCTGTGCTTGTTTGACTATTATTTATGTTTTCCTTAATTGACTTTTGTTGCATGCTTCTAACTGTGGTATGAAATTTGGGCAAGAACCCCCAGCATGAATATGCCTTAACCAAAATTTGGTAAAGCGAGGAATTTGATATAAACAGGAGTATAGCATGATAAGCAACTGGTACCAGGGTACCTGGCCAATGGATCTGTGGACATCTTTCTAGGTGTAAGCACTCCTTTGCAAATGGTACGACATATCCTAGTTGATATCGCGATCGAGGTACCCGATATCCTTACATTGAGGAATCAGGTACATGGTGAATATATTTGATTGAACCCGGTACCTGGCGCTCTTGTTTTAAGTGTTCAGATACCTAGGCGAACAATTTGGTAAATTTAGGTTCCTCGCATTCCTGCTTTAGGAATCTCGGTATCTAGGTGAACATACTGGCGAATCTAGGTACCTCGCATTCCTGTTTTAGGAATCTTGGTATTTTGGCGAAAACAATGGTGAACATATTGGCAACAAGATCCTGGTAGGCAACTAAAGCCACTTTAGCACCAGGTCTTTCTCGGCGGGGGGTGGTACCCGGCCAAGGCCTTGATATGGCAGGTAACTATGCTCTTATTATCTAGACCCTTCTTAGCCGGGGGTGGTGCCTGATCGAGGTTTGATCCGTCTGGCAACTATGCTCTTAAGTACCAGATCCTTCCTAACGGGGCGTGGTACCCGGCGGGGGCATCAGGAGTGCCATATGGCCTGTCCTAGTTTCGAGGAGATCCTCCTGGAGGGGTTAATCCGGTCTAGGGCATCAAGAGAGCTATATATCTATCCTGGTCTTTATGGTTATCCTTCCAGAGGGATTAATCCGATCTAGGGCATCAGGAAAGCTATGTAGCTATCCTGGTCTTTATGGTGATCCTCCTAGAGGGATTAATCCGATCCAGGGCATCAGAAAAGCTATGTAGCTATCTTGGTCTTTATGGTGATCCTCTTAGAGGGATTAATTCGATCCAGGGCATCAGAAAAGCATGGTGATCCTCATGGAGGGATTAATCCTATCGAGGGCATCAAGAAAGCTATGTAGCTATCCTGGTCTTTATGGGGATCATCCTAGAGAGATTAATCTGATCCAGGGCATCAGAAAAGCTATATAGCTATCCTGGTCTTTATGGCGATCATGGCGGATTATGGCGATATAACGTAGACAGATGTAGACAGATGTAGACAAATGTAGATGGAGAAAAATCTTCTGTATTGATGAATCAAGAGGCGATACAAATATTCATGAGCACTAATATTCACTAGTACCTATTTAAAGTGATTCCGGTCGGTCTCCAATGTAGGTTCTATGGGTGGAACCTCCTCAAATGATCGGCGTTCCAGGTGTGGTTGATGGGGCGTCCTTCCATGTCCTCCAACTTGTAGGCCCCGTTTTGGACTACAAGTTTAACTAGATAAGGACCTTCCTAATTGGGCGTCAGTACCCTCATCAGACCTCTTCAGGGTATGCTGGGTTACCTTTCTGAGAACCAATTCCCCTTCCTTAGGCTTCGGTTTCTGACTTTCCTGTTGAAGTACTAGGCAATCCGGCTTTGGTAGACTACTACCTTTTCTGCGATCCTATCTTGTTTTTCCTCCAAGAGGTCTAAGTTGGCTCTTAGCTTGTACTTGTTCCCCTCTGGGTCAAAGTACTGAACCCGAAAAGAGGTGAGTTTATGCTCGATGTGGAGGATAACTTCTACCCCGAAAGTTAATGAATAGGAGGTTTCTCCAGTGGCAGTCCTTTTGGTGGTGCGGTAGGCCCATAGCATGTCCGGGAGTTCATCTGCCTACCTACCTTTCTTCTGTTGGAGCTTCCTTTTCAGGAGTCTCTTGATAGTCTTGTTTGTGGCCTCTACCAGGCCGTTAGTTTGAGGATGTGCTACTGATGCAAAACAAAGCACGATTCCCAAATTCCCATTGAGGTCCCTGAATCTAGCATTATCAAATTATTTTCCCAAATCAGTGATAATGACCATCGGGGTGCCGAATCAGCAGACTACATTTTTCTTAATGAACTCAGTTGGTTTGCTTCAATGATCTTAGTGAGAGGCTTCGCTTCCACCTATATGGTGAAATAGTCAATGGCCACAATCGCGTGCTTCTGTTGACCAGACGCGGTTGGGAGAGGTCCAATTAATTCTACTCCCTAGTAGGTAAATGGATATGGTGAGCTGATTAAGGATAGTCGTTCTGAAGGCAAATGGTGCAAACTGGCCATTTTCTGGCATGGTTCGCATGATTGTACGAACTTCCTCGCATCGTGGTGCAAGGTTGGACAGTAATATCCCATGCCAGCACCTGGTAAGCTAGCGCTTCTCCTCTGATGTGATTCCCGCAGTCTCCTGAATGTACTTCCCTGAGTGCTCAGTTTGCATCATCGGGATGTAGACATCTGAGTAAGGGGAGAGATCTTCCTCTTCAGTAAAGGTATCCCTCCACCAAGCAGTACCGTACTGAGGCTCTCTTGATCTTGCGAGCTTGATCAGAACCTTCATGGAGCTTTTCTTCCTAGAGGTAATCTACGATGGGATCTATCCAGCATGAAAGTTGTTCCACAGGGTTGACTTCTCTTCTTTCTGTTATGCTAGGTCTAGAGATTATCTGGAGAGGTACCTCTTTTGGCAGCGCCTGTCCTCCATTTACAGCTATCTTGGCTAGGACATCGGCCTGATGATTCTACTGCCTGTGTACCTGCTCGATCTTGAACCCCTTGAAGCGAGATACAAGTTCTTGGACCTTTTCGAGGTAGGTTGCCATGTTTTCTCCTTTGGCCTGGTATAGACCTGTTATCTAATTAACTACCAGTTGTGAGTCACACTTAGCAAAGATGTAATTAGCTCCCAGCTTTGCTGCTGTTCTTATTCATGCTAACAAAGCTTCATACTCAGCTTCGTTGTTGGTGGTGTTAAACTCGAATCTGAAGAAGTGAGAACATTCAACTTTTTATGGATCTGTTAGGACGATTCCGCCCCCGCTCCCTGCTTGATTGGAAGCCCCATCCGTGTATAAGACCCGGGTCTCTCGATTGGTGGTCCAATCTTCAGGTTCTTGCTCCTTCCGAGGGATCAAATCCGAGGTCGGGGTGGTATCGTGATCAGGCATTGTATTGAATTCTACCACGAAATCTACCAAAGCTTGGGCCTTGATGGTAGTTCTGGCTTTATACTTGATTTCGAACTGGGTGAGCTCGAGGGCCCATAGTACAAGTCTTCCTGATACGTCAGTCCTTTGGAGAAATTGGCACAGGGACTGATCAGTGACCACCGCGATTGTATTAGCTAGGAAGTATGATCCTACCAGTGACAGTGGGAACAGCGCCACTCCAGTAGAACCTAATGACGGACTTCGTTGTGGTAGATACACCGTTCGCCTACAATGCTATACTGGGGAGGCCCTACTTGTCTGCCCTCAAAGGGGTCCTATCAATATACCATAACGTCTTAAAATTCCCAGTGGGAGACAAAGTGGGCGAAATACGGGGGGATCAGCAGGCTGCTCGTAAGTGCTATGCAGTGTCTACCAATCCAGCAGCGCTGGCTAAGCAATGCGCGCAGATAACCGTCAACCAAGACCACTAGTTCTCAGAAGAAGATTTTAAAGGCAAAACGGACATCCAGTAGACCACATTTGGAATGTTGATCACCTCAAGAGTTTCTACCCATAAGTCAGGCAATGGAAATCGGCCAGGATTACTCCGAAACGAATGTTAGAAGGCGTTAATAATCATGAGTACTTGTATTCATTTTTTCTTTGGTCATCAATAAAGAAGATTTTGTTTTCCATCTGTTCTTGCCTACATTTGTCTAAATCTATCTGCTTTATGTCGCCAATTGAATTCCCCATGAATCCAGGGAAGCCACATAGCAATCCTGATGCCCTGGACCGGGTAGATCCCTCTAGGAGGCTCGCCATGAATCCAGGAAAGCTACATAACAATCCTGATGCCCTGGACCGGGTAGATCCCACCATGAGGCTCGCCATGAATCCAGGAAAGCTACATAGAAATCATGAAGCCCTGGACCGGGTAGATCCCTCTAGGAAGCTCGCCATGAATCCAGGAAAGCTACATAGCAATCCTGATGCCTTAGACCGGGTAGATCCCTCTAGAAGGCTCGCCATGAATCCAAGAAAGCTACGCAGCACTCTTAATGCCCTAGATCAGATTAATCTATCTAGGAGGATCTCCCTGAGACCAGGAAAAGCCACATGGCACTCATGTTGCCCTGGCCGGGCACCACACCCCCGCTAGGAAGGATCCAGTACGTAAGAGTATAGTTTCCCGATGGATCAGACCTTGGTCGGGCACCACCCCCAGCTAAGAAGGATCTGAATAGTAAGAGCAAAGTTGCCAGCCAGAACAAGGCCTTGGCCGGGTACCACCCCCTGCTAAGAAAGACCAGGTGCTAAAGTGGCCTTAGTCACCTACCTGGATCTTGCTGCCAATATTATTTCGCCATTGTTTTCGCTAGAGTACCAAGATTCCTGCAAACAGGAATGTGAGGTACCTAAGTATGATGACCTCAAGACCAGAAAAGACCGTACGGCCTTCCTGCTGCCTTGGCCAGGTACCACCCCCCTCTAAGAAAGACCAGGTGCTAAAGTAAAATGACCTTAGTTTCCTACCTGAATCTTGCTGCCAGTATTATTTCACCATTGTTTTCGCCAAGGCACCAAAATCTCCTACAAACGGAGGTGCGAGGTGTCCAGTTTCGCCAGAATACTCATCTGGAGACCTAGGTTCCATCAAACAGGAAAGCTAGGTACTCAATCATCCGATAAGGTTTCTAGTTTCGCCAGACTACTCGCCATATTGCCGAGGATCCTAGAATGGGAATGCGAGGTACCTAGAGTGCGAGAGTGTCCACCGGTATGCTCATTATCATCAAGAAACCAAGACTCTCAGAACTAAAGTGCGAGGTACCATGGTACCAATCAACTGCTATTCCTCTACTTTATTCTCATCAGGTTTTACGAGTTACCAAGTCTTGATTAAGTCAAGTTTGTGCTGGGGACTTTTGTCCGAGTTTATGCTACAATCGGAAGTGTGTGACTGAATTAAATCGATAGATACAGATGGAAATGAGTTTTTCTTTTCATTGATCAAATCAAGGAACCTAACCCTTATTTTAAGTTACATACAAGATACAAGAAAGAAAGTGACAAGAAAATAAACTGGAGGTCTGAAACAGCCAGTTCCCTCTCTAACTTCTCACCTACTTTCTAGATCTGCCTACCTAGCAACATTGATCTCAATCAGAATCTATGCTGACAATGCTGCCACGAACCCCGGAGGTAGGAACAAAGGCCGTGTTGGGATCAGCAAAAATAAGAAGGGAATAAGGATTCCCCCCACGTCTAAGATGCAATGGGGCATGAAGCTGCGGCTCGACTGGGAAATGTCTACACCATTGGCAAGGCTGCAGCATCAGAGCCCACCATTCATCTTAATCCTAGGAATCTCTACCTTTCCTGTTCCTCTGGTAATTAAATCCACCGAGCACAGCTCTTTCCACAATACCAAGCATCCTCCCAGTCACAGAGCTGACATCTCCTCCTCCTCCTACAGTGTTAGTTGATACGACAATCATCGGTCAATCTATGGGAGATTGCCTGCTACAAAGGAAAAAGGGATTGTTTGAATACCCACCTAACAGATAAGGGGTATTTATAGAGGGAAAGATCCAATATCGAGAATGAGGGGATAAAGTCATTTATGTACGCAACATTCGATACACGGGAAAGGGAAGCCTCACGAAGTGTGCTTTCCACCTGAGACTTAATGATTTGGATAATCGAACCTATTCTGGATCGACATCTGGAAGGGCAGTTGAATACAAAATTCGAACCAATAATGCCTACATGGAAACTCACAAAAAATGAAGTGCCCCGATCTATATCCGGTTGAGGTCTTGGTACCTCTCCCGGACCACTTGCGGTATTAACTCCTGGATCACCAAATTCCCACCTAGGTACTAAGAGTTATCCCAGAGCAAGCATTTCAACCTGGGATGTAATAAACTACACACGCATGAAGTCAAGAAAAACAAAAAAAAATTCTCATTACTAAAATCGGGGAGCCCATCCCCCGATCATGGGCTACAAGAAGATATAGTTATCTATATGCTACTAGGTAAGGGGTCAAGGTGGATCATGCATCATCCTGCTTCTGATCAGCCATTTCCTCTCCATCTCCTCCAGTTAGAGTTTCTTCCTCTACTGCACCAGATGGAAACCTGCATGCTTCCTGGGTACCCCCCGCAACCGGAAGCTCCCCTGCGGCAGCTACTCGATCTAAATCCCCTCCGACTTCCTCGGTTGGAGCAGCCTGACCCTCCACTACCTGGGCAGGATCAGAAGATAAGATGGGCAGGGTAGATTCTCCATCATCAGTAGCAGACTGATCCCTTATCTCCTTGACAGATTCTGATGGAGGAGCAGAAGAGACTGGAACTCCTCCTCCAGTCTGAGCCACACCAGCCTTAAGATCCTTCAAAATGGGAGACGCTCCAGCACGGCTTGGTGGAAGAAGGGAGATAGAGCTCTGGTCTGCACCTCCTACCACTCCACTATCTCTGGCAACCTGGGAAGGTCCGGCCATATCGGAGGGTACTGCCCCAGCTAGTTCAACAGCCTTTGCCTTGATCTCCTCCCGGTTCTATCCAGTGATGGTACCCAGATTAAACGGATGAGGGAGAGCTAGAGCCATTTGGTAGCCAGTGAAAAAGTAACCGTCCCCGAAGGCGGTGTCTACTTGAGCATCCAGACCGGCCACGCTGCCATAAAGGGATTGGACGTCTTTCTCCAGCTCTGTTACTCGTCTTGTAGCAATGTCCCTCTCCTCCTTGCGGCGAAGGTACCTGAGCCTCTCAATATCCAGAGCATGCTGCATCCTCTCCCTATCAACTTTCGCCTCGTCAGCCTCCTTTTGGGTATTTGCCAGTTGACTGGATGTTTTTCTAGTGTCGTTTTAAAAGAGCAATCCATCAACAATATTTGTTAAAACCTCACGAAGCCTAAATTAGTTTGAAAACACAAGTATGGTGGCAAGTGGGGTGTCGTCCACAGGGAGCGGAGTTAGTTAAAATTAGTTATTGCTAAAGTAATGTTAATGTATATATATAATAAACCAAACATAAAATGGTGAAGATGTAGATGGTGAATTATCCTATTAATAGCACTAAATTAATTATGCAAACTAAAGTGGGGGAAAATGGAATGAAGGATATATATAGATGATGGAAACTAAGGAGTTAACGGATACGAAAGTGAAAATTGGGCAATGCAACAAACTTGTCAATAGCACGGCTATTCAAGGCAACCGACCTAGGATGTATAGAGTCGGTTATTTATCCCTAGAAAGTTGCCAACCTAGGATGTATAGTGCGGACCACCTATTAGGGATTAATCCGTCGAAAACTACCAACCTAGGATGTATAGTGTTGGTGGTTCGTCGAATTATGAAAATGAAGCTCGTCTACCTATCAATGACTCAACCGATTGTAAATGTAGTCAACCTAGGATGTATAGTGATGAATTCTAATCCTCTCACGAGATCCGACCTAGGATGTATAGTGCCAAAAATTTGATCAAGGTTAGATTAAGACCGTGGTTTTAAGAGTCAGAATTCATGACGTTCCGTCCATTCATTAGAGCAAGATACAACTAAATAGGATGTATATCTAGATGCAATACTCATACATAATACAAAGAGATCTTGCAAAGAGGATGTATTTACACAAGAAATCAATGGTAAACATTCATAACAAGAATAGATCAATGAAAGATAGATATGAATATCAATATAACATCAAGTTTATGTACAAGCCCAATATTCAACTAACTACTCCATCAACTCCTTAGAGGGGATTTAGCTACTCATTACAACTAGGAAAATAAGAGAAAGGAAAGAGAAAGAACCCTTGGAGAACATCTCATTCCTTGAAGTGGCTTCAATATCCTAACTTCCTTGAAGTTGAGTAGAGAATGTAAGGATGTGAGAGAGAGAGAGAGAGATTCTAGATCTAAGTGTGTAAAAACCTCTGAAAAACGGAGTTAAAGGCTGGTTAAAACATTTCCATCCTATTCTATTTATACAACCAACAAAAATAGGTCACTTAAACTTCAAAAATAGGTCACTTAAACTTCAAAAATCAATCTGGCGCGCGTGGAATGCAGGTGGAGTGCGAGTGAATTACCCGCACTGTACCCACACTGTACCCGCACAGTATAGGTTGTCTTCATCTTCAGTTCTCGGATCTGGACAATAGTGCGGGTGGAGTGCGGTTGGATTACCCGCACTTGACTCGTACTTGAGTCGCACTTTACCTGCACTTGAGTCGCACTTGAGTCGCACTTTACCTGCACTTGAGTCGCACTTGAGTCGCACTCTACTGTCAGGTGTAAAATCCACTCATCTGTCTTGAGCAATAGTGCAGGTGGAGTGCGGTTGGATGACCCACACTGAACCCGCACTCTAATGTCAGGTGCAACTTTAGCTTCTCTAGTTTGGCAACAGTGTGGGTGGAGTGCTGTTGGATGACCCGCACAGTACCCGCACTCTAATGTCAGGTGCATCTTCAACTTCTATGGTTTGGCATTAGTACGGGTGGAGTGCGGTTGGATGACCTGCACTATACCTGCACTTTAACTCTTCTCTTGCATCAGGTCCCGGCTATGAGCATGAGTGCGGTTGGAGTGTGGTTGCGACCCGTACTTGACCCGCACTGTAGAGCTGCTTATGGTCCTTTGTCTTTCCTTTTGCCCCATTTTC
The DNA here is from genome assembly GCA_033220585.1 of Dipteronia sinensis. NCBI lineage: Eukaryota > Viridiplantae > Streptophyta > Magnoliopsida > Sapindales > Sapindaceae > Dipteronia > Dipteronia sinensis. Next base: position 27,211,560 of record CM065642.1, read on the forward strand.
TACCGGAACCACTGTAACACGCTTCGAAACCCCTCATTGCACCATTTCCTTCAATTACGCATAAAACAACCCATTAGAGATACAAAAATGCACGAAAACAGAACACAAGGTAAGGATTTGAGGGCCTAAATATACTACATATTTGGCCCGATCACTAGCTACTGGTTCAGAGCTTCCATTCCTTGAGCAGCCTTAGTAAGCTCCTCCTTAGACCTCTCCAACTTGGCAGTAGAACCTCTAACTTGCTCCACGAGGGAACCAACCTGCTGGCTTAACGCCACATTGAATTTGAAGGCCTGCCAAGAATAAAATACTAGTCAGGATATTTTCAACCTTTTACCTGGATAGAAGACTAAAGTAGGAGAGCTTACCTCAGCCAGGAGGGCAGATCCCCTCCTAATTAGAAGCTCAGTGGGCATGGCGGCCATGGCGTCTAGACTCCCACCTAGGTAGGAAGCGACAAAGCGAACCAAGACTTCGTCCTTACTGCTGTCTGATCGTGCCTAAATTGTTGTATATTTCGGCCCTCATTCCTGTTCCTTTGTCTCGTTCTTGTGTGTATTTTCTACATATTTTATGCCTAATAGGCTCGTTTGTTCTAATTGCAGGCAATAAATGTAATTCTGGTGTTAGAAGCTAATTGCAGTGATTCCATCAGAAAATGGGCAAAAGGAAAGACAAAGGATCATAAGCAGCTCTACAGTGCGGGTCAAGTGCGGGTCGCAACCGCACTCCAACCGCACTCCTTCCCACAGCCAGGACCTGAATCATGAAGAAAAGATAAAGTGCGGGTAAAGTGCGGGTCATCCAACCGCACTCCACCCGCACTATTGCTCAAGACAGATGAGCTGATTCGTACCTGACAGATAAAGTGCGGGTCAAGACAGGGTTGGATTCATTAAAGTGCGGGTCATCCACCCGCACTCCACCCGCACTCACCCGCACTCCACCCGCACTACACCCGCACTCCACCAGCACTGTTGCTCAAGACAGCTCCACCTGACACTAAAGTGCAAGTAAAGTGCGGGTAATCCAACCGCACTCCACCCGCACTGTTGCTCAAGACAGAGGAGTGGATTTACACCTGACACCAGAGGTTGAGTACAATGCGAGTAAAGTGCGGGTAAAGTGCGGGTAATCCAACCGCACTCTACCCGCACTGTTGCTAAGATCAGAGAACTGAAGATGAAGAAAATCCATATAGTGCGGGTACAGTGTGGGTAATTCACCGGCACTCCACCCACACTCTGCGCGCGACAGTTTCTGGTTTCAAGATTAAGTTACCTATTTTTCCATCCTCTATAAATAAAAGGATGGGAACGAACCAAAACATCACCATATCTCCCAACACTTATATTCTAAGCTAGTAACACATCTCCCTATCATCCAAACCATCTCTACTCAATCAAAGGCAACTAGGAGACTTGGATTCAAGCTTCAAGGAAGGAGATCAACCTTTAAGAGTTCTCTCTACACTCTCTCTCTTAGTTTATTTGTTTGTAATAGAATATGAGTAGCTAAAATACCCCACTATGGGGTTGATGTTATTTGTTTGATGGATATTTGGGCTTTGTAAATAAACTCTATGTGTTATATTTATTCTATCTCTATGTTTTATTCCATTGCTTTAATTGATTTCCATTATTGATTTGCTTGGATACACCCTCTTTGCATGATTGATTTGGATTACTTGAGTAGGCAATTAGGTTGTCGAATGCTCAATTGAATGGAAGGATTTTCAGAAATCCAGCTCTACAACCGTGCCCTTAATCTAATCTTGAATTAGTGGCTTTCACTATACACTCTAGGTTAGCCACTTGTGAGACAATTAGAAGCCTCCACTATACACCCTAGGTTGGCTACTTTAGTGATTCTATGAGAACTGACCTTCGAGTTGAATTCGGTTGATAACCTAAAGCCTAATCCAATCTCAAACGGGTGGCCTTCACTATACATCCTAGGTCGGCCACTTGTGAGGGAATTGGAAGCCATCACTATATACCCTAGGATGGCTACATTAGTAATAGGTTGAGCCATAGCTAGATAGATGAGCATTCATGGAAAAAGTCTCGATTGAGTAACTAGCCATTGTTGGTTGCTTAGGAGGGATTAATCTCTAGTAGGAGGTCTTCACTATACACCCTAGGTTGACCTCTTGCTATAGATATATACCAACGTTATACACCCTAGGTTGGTTACATTTGTCAATACATGCTTAATTGAGAGTTTGTTGCAATTGCCCTAATATTCACTTACGAGTCCATCAACTCCGTAGTTCCATCATCATTCATTCATCACTCCATTGTCATCCCATTTTATTTGCTTTCATAGTTTAGTTTATATTGTATTTTCATTCACCATCACTTTACCTTTATGCATACTAGTTATATTAATCCTAATCTTATCACCGCTACCCCGATCTCAGTGGACGACACCCGTGCTTACTGCTTTACTTGTATTTCTACTTGTGAACGCATCGCATAGGTTTTATAAATTGTTTTGATGGACGGTTTTCTGACGGTGAAAACCTTCCCATCACTGTCCTTTGACCTTGATCGCGCCTTATCCCGAGGTCCCACCCGCCTCACCATAACAAGGTCAGAACTCTTCTCAACCGGCTTAGACTGACCAGATGCCATGACGGGAGAAGCAGAAGGAGCTGAGGCACCAGCATCAATGGCAGCTGCAATATCGACTGGTCTGAGGGGTGAAGCATCTTGCACCCGACTGGAATACCTCTCCACTCTGGCTGTAAAAGCCTCTAGCGACCTAGCCGAGGTAGGAAGAGGGGGAGCCGACGGTCTAGATACCCCGACTGGGGTCCTATCAGAGCCAGCGGATACACCAACCCCTACATCAAGACCAGAACTGGCTGGAAGCCTAACAGGGGAAGTTGAAGGAGAATCAACAGTACCGCCGACTTGGTGGGGATCCACCTTAGGAACCGATGGAGATACTGCTGAAACTACAAAGATAACCAGAGTCAATATTCACAGAATCAATAAAGCAGTATAATAGGAGCAAAGTCTGAAAAGTTTTCTACCTGGAGAAGCTCCGGAAATACGAAGGTAGTGATCAACCCTTTTTACCTCGAAGGCCTCCGTGATGGGAAACTTCGTGTTAATATAATAACGGGCCATGATAGCCAGTAAGATTTTCTCCGATTCTTTAGATAACTTGCTCTTCTCTAACTCGGGCTTGCCACTGAAAATAGTGGGAACTCGAAACTCAGACCCTCCGATATGAACTGAGCTTCCCCATTCACCTTTGAGGATGATCCATTCCTCATTCCAGGAGGTATCCTTTTTCGTGGCCCCGGGTACCACAAATTGCAAGTTATTTTTGGCATGAGCATAGAAATGCCACTTTGGACCTGAGGCATTAGCAGCTGTTAACGGAAATTTTGCTCAAGGTGAGAAATCTCAGTTAACACCCTCAAGACCACTACCACGTAGGTGGTGGCCAAGATTTATTGTATGTGTAGCAATGATTTATAAAATGACAAGAAAGCAAGAATATTTTATTGAACGTGCATGGTATACAAATACATAAATTCTTTTATCTTTGCTCTCAACTCTCTCTAGGGAATGGTTGATTGTTTGTCGTGTGCCTGTCGAATAGCAGTCTCCTCTTTATCATTTTCTTTCTTTTCTATTTATACATAGTTTGTAGGTCAACAGACTGATTCTCCCTTGATTTTCTTAGTCTCCTCCTTATCGGGAGGGATTTCTCGAATTAATGTCATTGACTTTGAATTAACATCCGAAATGAAAGTATCATGGTGGAGATCAGTTTGTTTCCTTTTTGGATTTTGTTACTTGTTCTGCATATAGGTAACATTTTCAGATATGATTCAGTGTATCCCTCGTATCCTTTCAGCATGATCCTTTATAGAGGTCGTTCGATATGACATGGTGTGGTGCATCAACCAGGGAGGTTGATTAGTGTTTTGACCTTGATATCTGAGAAGTTTCATCCAGCTTGGAGCCAGATCTGGCTTCCCTTGACCTTTTCGAAGCTAGGTGTGGCCTCGACTGACCTTTTGAAGCTAGGTATGGCTTCGACTGACCTCGCGGCCTTTTAGGGACATTCTTCTGTGTCAATCGAGGTACAGACAAGTCTCTAGAGCATTTGCGAGGTGACCTCGACTTCGGGGAGCTTCTAGTTTTGGTGATGTGGGCTAGATCTGATCATTCCGGGCTCTATCCCGGATGTTTCCGGAGCCCGTCCTTGTTCCTAGGGTGGTATCGCAGTTCGGCTATGGATAGAGAGGTCTCCTGGTGGAAACTCTCGGGTCCGGGCTCTATCCCGGATGTTTCCAGAGCCCACCCTTGTTCCTGGGGTGGTATCGCAGTTCGGCTCTGGATTGAGAGCTCTCCTGGTGAAACTCTCGGGTATGGAACCAGGTCTGGGAGGTGGAAAATTTTCCTTTGGTCCTTAGCCAATTTTGGCTATTAACTGAAGTCCCCTCTGACTTGAACACCAGACGTCGAGCTCGGGGTTGAGGTCAGATTTTCACTTTATTTGGGAAATCTTCCTCTTTTAACCGTTACCGAAATATTGGGGAAATTTCTTCATTTGAGTGACGTGATGTAAACCGACTAATTTATCTTCGAATTTGTCTGATTGTGTTACGCCAGTCCCCGAGATTTTTTACCGTTACCAGAATCTTGGGGAGATCTTCCTCTTAACTGCGTAAGTGATGTGGCGTGAGATGATTAGCCCGCTTTTGAGTTTAATCCGGTTACGTTATTGTAGTCGAATTTTTACCGTTACCAAACGAGTATCTCGGTAACTCGTGTTGTTGCCCTCCTGCCTATATATATGTCTGTTTTCCTCCTCATCTTCCTCACATCTCTTCGAGCTAAAAATTTTTTTGCTGAGAAATACTTCCATAGCTTTTCCTCCAAGCTTGCTTCTTTCTTCATTCTTCGTCCTCTTTGGCTTCTACAATGTCAAAAAACAGTCGCGACTCAGCTGATTCCATACTCGATGGCGAGGAAGTCGTCAGTCTTACTCTGGGGAAGCGAGCTAGGAGGAGTTATGAAGGCGATGATTCCCTGCCCACCTCGCAACGTCGGCGGTCGAGTAGGAATGTATCCATCGGGACTGGGTTCTCCAACCATCCCGACCACTCTTTGGATATCGTCGATGATGACTCCGACATAGAAGCAGACGGTGGCGCCGCGGGGGAGCATCGGGTCTCGGCTCCTGGTTCCCTTGTGGAGAGGCTCCCTCCTTACGATTTTCGGGTTGTCCTAGATTCCACCGTTGACCCGGTGTCGATTGATCGATTGAGGTCAAAGTTTGGCATCCCCGACAGTGTATCCATATCGGTGCCTCCCAAAAATTATGAGTTCTTCAATCCCTCTAAAGGCGTGCTTCCGATTCATGTGGCCGTTCTTGAGAACGGGGTAATGCTTCCCCTCCATCCGACCCTTCGACGGGCTCTTAACGCCATCCAGCTCGCTCCCCTCCAGTTGACGCCTGGCTTCTTGAGGCATCTGATTGGTTTCCTTGTATTATGGAGGGAACAATGCCAGATGAGTAAGGTGAAGAGGGAGACATGTGCAGAGGAGCTGGCTTATCTTTTCCAGATTGGGAGCTTGTCTGGGGATCCTCGAGGCCAGTTCTATGCCAAAGCCAAGAACAAGCTCAACTTCATCGTTCCTGGGGCTTCGAAGAATGACCCCGCGTGGAAAAAAGAATGGATCCTGGCGGGGGATGACTAGGGGAGCTCGATTTTCATCGGAGGGCATGAATTCGAGGTTCCTACGGTTTTTAGCGACAAGTCCTCCTGGGACCGGGACTCCCTGCCTTCTGAGTCCGAAGCCGTCTTAAAGGCTATTCTAGCCCGGAATTATCTGAATCCAAAGTTCCCTACTGCTGAAGCTTTTGATCCTCGTATGGTGAACAAGTATTTATGGATTTCAGACGCTATTCCTCGTAAGTGTCCTTGAGTTGCTTCGCCTTATTACTTAGCTTGGTTCTAAAATTTTCTTTTTTAATCTGCTTATTCACAGTTTTTATCGTGGAGCCGGCCACCCGTCACGTCTCACGCTCCCCTCCAGGTGGAGTTTCTCTTCCCTCCTCTGGGGTCGAACCAGCTCTGGCTTCGTCTATCTCTCCGGCTGGGTCTAAGATGGCCACTCTTGCCTCGCGGGCTTTCCGGGCTTTGGGTAAAGCTCCCCAGGTCGTTGGCCCAGCTGCTTCTGCCCCTTCGACTATGGCCGTTAAAGTTGCTACCCTTTCGACTCATACACCTGAGTCCGCTGCGCTTCCAACAACCAAAGCCTCAGAGGTTTCTGGGAAAGGTGTTGCTTCTGGGAAAGGTGTCGCGAAGGTTCCTTCCAGCCGCTCCCGGCCTCAGTCGAGCTCGACAGGGCGGGATGAGGTCCTGGAGCAATTCGTAGCGTCCTGTCTGGGTGGCGGGATCTCCAAGATGGCTTCTATACCCGTGGACGTCCTTATAACCAAGGGGTCTGCTACTTTAGCTGAGGTAATTGTATTTCCTTCATGCCATTCTTGTTAATTCGTTCAGTTTCTAACTCGGGTTTTGTATTTTGTAGGCCTTCAAGCTTAATCTGCAGATAGTCGGCCTTTAGTTCAATGGCTACCTTCATCCCGGCTAGGAGGGCTTCATATTCCGCTTCGTTATTGGTAGCTTTAAACTCGAATCTGAAACAGTGACACAATTTAGTCCCCTCCGGATCTATTAAAACTATGCCAGCTCCTCCCCCGGCTCGCTCGGATGCTCCATCTGAAAAGATGATCCATGGCTTGCAGCCTTCCGGCCAATTCTCGACCTCAGATATCTTCTCAGGGACCTCATTTGATACTGAGGGATCATCTGAATCTGGGATCGCTGAGAATTCTGCCACGAAGTCGGCCAAAGCCTGTGCCTTAATCGTAGTTTGGGGCTTATACTTTAGGTCGAACTGAGTGAGCTCTAGTGCCCATAAGACTAGCCTCCCTGACACGTCTGGTCTTTGCAAGAATTGGTGGAGGGGTTGGTCTGTCACCACTGCTATTGTGTGAGCCTGAAAATAGGGACGGAGTTTCCTCGCTGAGATCACCAGAGCATAAGCGAGCTTCTCCAGGAGAATGGAATTCCTTTCTGATTTGGTCAAAGCATGACTCACATTGTATATGGGTCTTTGAAAACCGTCACTACAATCCTTGGCCAAAGCCCCGCTTACTGCAGTTTCTGATACGGTCAGGTAGATCTGCAACTCATTTCTGTGAACCAGCTTGACTAACAATGAGGGGCTTGTTAGGTACTCTTTTAAAGCTTGAAACGCCTGTTCGTTCTCCTGGCTCCATTTCATGTTCTTCCCTTGTTTGATGGCCTTGAAGAAGGGGAGACATTTATCGGTGGAGTGAGAGATTAACCTGTTGAGTGCCGCCACCCGTCCAGTCAGAATCTGTACTGGCTTGAGCGAGGTCGGGGATTCCAGGTCCAAGATAGCTTTATTTTTTCTGGGTTGGCTTCTATACCTCTCTCATGAACCATGAAACCCATAAACTTCCCTGCCGTTACCCCAAAGGCACATTTGGAGGGGTTCAAACACATCTAGTTTTCCCTCAGTATGAGAAAGGTTTTGCGAAGGTCTTCCTGATGTCCCTTTGTGGTTGGGGATTTCGTGATCATGTCGTCGATGTACACTTCCATCGTCCTTCCTATCTCGGGCTTAAACAGCTTGTTAACCAGCCGCTGGTATGTGGCCTCCGCATTCTTCAAACCAAACGGCATCACCTTGTAGCAGTATAAGCCATGTACAGTAATGAAACAGGTCTTGTCTTGGTCAGCCGGGTGCATTTTAATTTGGTTGTATCCTGAGAATGCGTCCATAAAACTCAAAAGTTTATTTCCGAATGTAGAGTCAACCTGCTGGTCGATCTTTGGTAAATGAAAACTGTCTTTCGGACAAGCCCGGTTGAGGTCGGTGTAATCGACACACATACTCCATTTCCCATTCGCCTTCGTGACCATGACCACGTTGGCGATCCATTTGGGGTAACGCACCTCTCTGACGAACCCTGCTTTGATCAATTTATCAACCTCTTCCTGCACCGCCGCGTTCCTATCAGTATTGAAGTGACGCCTCTTCTGCTTGACGGGCTTGACTGTTGGATCTACTGCTAGTCGGTGGGTGGCCAACGATGCCGGGATTCCAGGCATTTCATCATGGTTCCAAGCGAAGATGTCACTGAATTCCATGAGAAGGTCAATCAGCCCTTTTTTTTACTTCTAGATCAAGGGTGGCTCCGACCTTGACGACCTTGTAGGGATCGTCATTCCTGATAGGTATCTCTTCTAGTTTATCTATGGGCTGCCCCTTGGCCCATTCCTTACTCCGTTCTTCCTCGTAGGGCACGATAGGTTCGCTCTCCGGATGCCCAGGAAGCTCCGCGGGCTCCTTCTCCTCATGGATTATATGGGACGTATCCATGTCTTCCTGGAGTAATGTCACCTGTACACATTGTTTAGCTAATGCTATAGGATTGGTAGATACTACGTAGCATTTCCTGGCTGCCTGCTGGTCTCTACGTACCTCTCCTACTTTGGTTCCAACCGGGAATTTCAGGATGTTGTGGTATATGGACAAGACTCCCTTCAAGGAGGACAGGAAAGGTCTCCCTAGGATGGCGCTGTAGGCCGATGGGGTGTCCACCATAACAAAGTCGGTCATAACATTCTGTTGGAGCGGGGTCATCCCGATGATTACTGGGAGGATCATTGACCCCACTGGTGTGATCGAGTCCCCAGTGAAACCGTAAAGCGGAGTGGTACAGCTGTTGTAACAACGTTGCTTCAGGTTCAATTTTTCCAGGGTATCCTTGAAGAGGATATCTACATTGCTACCTGTATCCACGAGCACGCGATGGACCAGACAGTTGGCGATTTGTATCGTGATTACCATATGATCATCATGAGGTTGCACAGTGTTGAAGACATCTGCTTCAGTGAATACGATCTGTGCTGATTGGAAGGGCTCTGGCTGACTTCGAAGATCCCTCGGCTTTCTCCGATGCGGAGAACCTTTCTTGCGTGGTTTTTCCAGGAATTATTGGAAACTCCAGCCAGTGTAGGACCTCCGCTGATAGTGTATATCACCTGGATCTGTTGCATTAAGTCAGCCTGCTCCCCTTTCCTCTTTTCCGCGTCCTCACGGATTTCAGCTTGTACCTCCCTCCCAGTCGTGATATTATCTCTGACCTGTTGCAAGAACTAAATCAAGCATCCTCCCCTTATCAAGGCTTCAATCTGGTTGCGTAAATTATAGCACTCTGAGGTGTTGTGGCCCACATCTTCGTGGAAGTCGCAGTACTTGTACCGGTTTCTCCTGTCAGCTGGGGCCTTCATGGGAGCGGGCTTTTGGAGCAACCCTTTATCTCGTATGGCAAGGTAGACTGTTTCCCTGGAAGCATTCAAAGGGGTGTAGTAGTCATACCCTTTTTCCCCTTGCATTACTGGAGCCACGGTCCTGAGAGGCGGCGAAGCCCTGGGAGGGGTTCATTTTGCTGGATATCTTTCTGGCCTATGCAGAGGAGCAGGGAGGCGATAGGTCGACCTGTTGGGAGGTTTATTCTGAGTTTTCTGTGCTGGCTCAAATTTGAGGGCTTCTTTCTTCAAACGCTTCGCCGTTCTCATGTCGTTGTGTTCCATCTTGACCTTGAGTTGTTCGTCGATCTCAACCTGCTCAAGAGCCCGGTCGTAGGCCTCCTGGTAAGTCTCGGGAGGTTTCTTGGCGAAGGAACGGAAAAGCTTTCTTGCCCATAGATTTCGCCTGAAGTTGGCGAGGGTTTCTTTTTAAGTGAAGACTCACATTTGTATGACCTCCTTGTGAAATCGCTCCACGTACGAACGAAGAGTTTCATTCCGTTCCTGGATCACGTATTGGAGGTGTATGGGATCTTTCGGGCGAGGTTTGACTCCTTGGAATTGTGAGCAAAAATTTGTTGATAATTTCGTGAAAGAATCCACGCTACCAACGGGTAGTTTCTTGAACCAGATTTTTCGCGTAGTCGGTCAAGGTCGTTGGAAACATTCTGCACATAGCTGCTCTGGTAGTGTTCAGGACCTCCATCTATTGAACGAAGCTCTCTAGGTGGCTTAGAGGATCTTCTGTTCCAAAGAACTTATCTGCTGGCATTTTGAATTTTGGGGGGAGCTCTGCTTCCCGGATCCTCCTAGTGAAGGGAGAGTTCATCTCGCTCAGGGGATCGTTTTTGTCCTCCTTATTCTTTCCCTTCCTTATCTGTTGGACCTCTTTTTGTAGCTTTGCCAGCTGATCCCTTAGTCGCTTGTTCCCAGGTCTCTTCGAGTTAACCTCAGATTCCTCACTGTCGAATCTTTCTGATGAACTGGCAATTTCTATCCGTTCCTCCTCCTGGACATGATCCACTCGGGGAGTTTGTCTACTTTCCTCCTCTAGGGCCCGTGCAGTTCTCCTGGATGTAGTTGGATGAGATAGCCCTCGTGGCTTCCGGGTAAAAGCATCCGCGGCAGACTTAACTAGCCTGGGTTGATATTGTGAAAGTCTTTTCGGAACTGGGGGCATGGGTCCCAGCCTATCCCGGATCGAACGTTGGGGACCTGATTTATCTCGAGCCGGCTCTGGAAGGGGAGGTCCCAAGCGATCAAAAGCAGGTGGTCTAGCTCCGAGCCAGCTCGACTCTCCCTGATCGTTCAGATTGGTTGGCTGGATCGTGATTCCTTCAGCGAGAAGGCGGACGCGGATGGATTCTACGAAGGCCACCGCTTGTTGGTCGAGTGCTGCCTGGCTTACTATAGGGTGGCCAGTAGCCCGCGTATTGGTTGTCTAGATCGGAGCTTGACTACTATATCCAGACTTTCTCCCCTTTCTTGGGGCTTTTCGTGTTAGCCTCGCCGGAGGTTGCTCCGGGACTCTATGCTGGCCTTGGGAGGAGCGGAGCCTCATAGTTCCTGTAAAACAACTGAAATGTAAATGCAAATAATTAGTTAATTGGGTATAGGGTAATTCCCCACAGACGGCGCCAGAAAGTGTTAACGGAAATTTTGCTCAAGGTGAGAAATCTCAGTTAACACCCTCAAGACCACTACCACGTAAGTGGTGGCCAAGATTTATTGTATGTGTAGCAATGATTTATAAAATGACAAGAAAGCAAGAATATTTTATTGAACATGCATGGTATACAAATACAGAAATTCTTTTATCTTTGCTCTCAACTCTCTCTAGGGAATGGTTGATTGTTTGTCGTGTGCCTGTCGAATAGTAGTCTCCTCTTTATCATTTTCTTTCTTTTCTATTTATACATAGTTTGTAGGTCAACAGACTGATTCTCCCTTGATTTTCTCAGTCTCCTCCTTATCGGGCGGGATTTCTCGCATTAATGTCATTGACTTTGAATTAACATCCGAATTGAGAGTATCATGGTGGAGATCAGTTTGTTTCCTTTTTGGATTTTGTTACTTGTTCTGCATATAGGTAACGTTTTCAGATATGATTCAGTGTATCCCTCGTATCCTTTCAGCATGATCCTTTATAGAGGTCGTTGGATATGACATGGTGTGGTGCATCAACCAGGGAGGTTGATTAGTGTTTTGACCTTGATATCTGAGAAGTTTCATCCAGCTTGGAGCCAGATCTGGCTTCCCTGACCTTTTCGAAGCTAGGTGTGGCCACAACTGACCTTTTGAAGCTAGGTGTGGCTTCGACTGACCTCGCGGCCTTTTAGGGACATTCTTCTGTGTCAATCGAGGTATAGACGAGTCTCTAGAGCATTTGCAAGGTGACATCGACTTCGGGGAGCTTCTAGTTTTGGTGATGCGGGCTAGATCTGATCGATCCGGGCTCTATCCCGGATGTTTCCGGAGCCCGTCCTTGTTCCTGGGGTGGTATCGCAGTTCGGATCTGGATAGAGAGGTCTCCTGGTGGAAGCTCTCGGGTCCGGGCTCTATCCCGGATGTTTCCGGAGCCCGCCCTTGTTCCTGGGGTGGTATCGCAGTTCAACTCTAGATTGAGAGGTCTCCTGGTGAAACTCTCGGGTATGGAACTAGGTCTGGGAGGTGGAAAATTTTCCTTCGGTCCTTAGCCAATTTTGGCTATTAACAGCAGCAATCTGAAACACATATCCAATCTCATCTGGACCAGGTTCCCGATCGATGTTATCCTTCTGGCACTGCTCCCTCTATAACACGAGGAACCCCACCAAATGCCTCCAAAATCAAGAGCTTCTTTCAATATCATTTATTGTTCTTCTTACTCTAGATTAGGTATTTATTGCTTAATTCAATACCTTGACTAACTTTATTGCATATATTTATGAGTCTAAATTGCATGATTTGGTTTGTTTGTGATAGCTTTCATTATTAGGTCATTTATGCCTAAATAGTTAATCCATAAATGTTCATGTATGCTTAATTAATGATTAGGTTGACTTTGTGCATCTAGTCAAGTTCTTGAACATTTATTTGTGTTTGTTTTGTGATAGCTAAATTGATTAGGTCATTTTTTCCTAAAAGCTAGGTCATAAACATTCATTTGTGATTCATTGATAACTAGGTTGAAATATTGATTCTTAATCAACTAGTTAAGCTTATTGAATGTTTATGCATATTTTGTGTAACAATTAGTTTGTTGGAAATTCTCTACAAATCTAATTCTCTACAAATCTAATTGAGTTTGTTTGTTGATAGACTTTTGTCTAAGACTTGTATTTAGTGAATGATTAAATGTCTTGTCTCAATCACATGAATATATGCTAAGTTTATGTTGAATACATTGTGAGCATATTTGTTGATTCATTGTGATTGTTTGTGATAGCTAGGATGGTTGTTATTTATAACATCTAGCTAAGTCTTTATGCTTTGGATTTAGACATTTAACAACTTGGATTTGTTTCTACAAACTCCTAGTTGAGCAATTTGTGTAGTCTAGCATAAATTGCATTGAGCATCATTTCACATGGTCACATAGACATTTCATACTCTTCATTGATTCAAAGTCTTGTGGCTTCGAGGTGAAGTTGCACAAGCATTGAAGTCTTGCAACCGAAGGTTGGTTGGCAAGCATTGGTTGCCAAGAGCCACTGTAAAAGGCTCATGGGGTAGATTAGGAGGTGCTCACGCCAAGAGTAGTGAATCGGGGGATATCACTAGGGATTGAACCAAGAGTGGCGAGTGGTAGTGTCCATAGCCTGAGGTTATCGAGAGTGAGAGTCCGAGTATCACTTGAGGGTGTAACTTTCTTTTCATATAGTGGATTTATGTGGCTCAAGTGGCTAGCATGGCTAGTCCCGTGGTTTTTCCCGTTTGGAGGGTTTCCACGTAAAAATCAAGTGTTCTTTATATTTCTGCACTTTACTTGATTTTTATTGTTTGATTGTTTGGGTTAATTGTGATTAATTTTGACTAATAAAAAAAGTTTGTAATAATCGATTAACAACCCATTCACCCCCCTAGGTTTGTTAGACACACGCTTGTGCTGTATTTTCAATATTTTTATATCTCGAGAGGTGCTCCGGAGAGCTTACATTAACACAAACTGAGTCCTAGTAGGTCACAGTTAGAGGGGTACCATTTGGTACCGGTATATTCATGGCGAAAATTGATATACATAGCAGTCGATACAATGGTGGTGTAGAGGGAATTCAGGCAGGGTCCCTTTTACACTCCAGGCGATAGCGAACTCATATTCCTAGTGGAGAAGTGGACGAAATCTGGGATCGAAGACATCTTGGAGATATGGAGATACTGGAGGGCTGTTGGACTATGTTTATTGTTCGAACCTCCTGTTGGTGAAATGTCCGACTGGAGAAATATTGAGGAATCGACCCTTTTCTTGGAGAGTGACTTGTTATATTTATATCTGTTCATCCTTATTGCCCACTCCATTGGTTTATCGATATTAATGAGTTGAATATCTTCTCATTGATGGAGTTGAATATCTTCTCATTGATGGAGTTGAATATCTTCTCATTAATGGAGTGTGATTATCTTCATTAATGAAGTCGACTCCCTCATTAATGGCGTTGTGAATGGCCATTAATGGAGTTGACTGATTCCCTCATTATTGGAGTTATGAATGGCCATTAATGGAGTTGACTGATTCCCTCAATAATGGTGTTAATTATCTCCATTAATTTACCAGAAAGGTCAACTTTCTCTTTTACGTTGCTTGAAGGAGAATTCTGACTCTGTATCTTAGTGGTATGGTACACTGGTGTACCGGAGTACTCGCTGGCGTGGCGCTTGTTCTAGCATGCTGGTACCTCTTCCTAGTTCCATTCTTCTTACTTGGAGGGTAGGATACACATTCTGGTTAGATCCTGGACTGATATCGCCGTACTTGGGTACCAGGTAGATGTCGCGGTACCTAGGTATCAGGTAGAAGGTATCTTGGTACCTAGGAACCAGGTAAGAGGTATCATGGTATAGCCTTGCTTAGTACCTAGAAGACTATGAGATGTGGTACTGACTTCTTTCCGGTTCATGGTGTACAGCATCCCCGGTATCTAGGTATCGGTCCCAATCTAGGTCCTACCAGGTACCTACCGGATGGAAAATTCTTCTTTGTACCCCTGCCAAAAATGACTGTTAACAGAAGTCCTCCCTGACTTGAACACCGCTATTAAGTTGGGGTTCGAGTCAAGATCTTATACTGCTTGAAGAATTTTTCTCGTCGTTTCTTACTTGTAGCTATTACTTGAAAAGAGAAAACGGTCACAACACTCTTGGCTTTGGCGAATCTGAGTACCTGGCATTCTTGTTCAAGGGATCCTGGTATTTTGTCTATAATAATGGCGAATCAAGGTACCTAGCCTTCCATTTTTCAAGAATCTGGGTACATAGGCAAAAATGATCTTGGTAGGCAACTATGCCATCCAGATCCTTCCTGGCGGGGGGTGGTGCCCGGCCAAGGCAGTAAGAGGGACATTTGGTTGTCCTAGTCTTGAGGTGAAAACACGTAGGCGAACATATTGGCAAAAATGGGTACGTTAAATTCCTGTTCCAGGAATCCTGGTATTCTGGCAAGCACATGGCGAACATATTGAAGAATTTGGGTACCTTGCATTCATGTTCTAGCAATCTTGGTACATTGGCGAACATATGGCGAACATTCTGGAGAAACTGGGTACCTCGCATTCCTGTTCTAGGAATCTTGGTACCTTGGCGAACACATGGCGAACATTCTGGCAACAAGATCCTGGTAGGCAACTAAGGCCACTTTAGCACCAGGTCTTTCTTAGTAGGGGGTGGTGCCCGGCCGAGGTTTGATCCGTCGGGCAACTATGCACTTATGTACCGGATCCTTCCTAGTGGGGGGTGGTGCACGGCCAGGGCAACAGGAATGCCATGTGACTTTTCCTGGTCTTGAGGAGATCCTCCTGGAGGGATTAATCCAGTCCAGGGCATCAAGAGAGCTATCTAGCTATCCTGGTCTTTAAGGCGATCCTCTTGGAGGGATTAATCCGGTCCAGGGAATTAGGAGTGATGTGTAGCTCTCATGAATTTATGGTGATCCTCCTGGAGGGATTAATCGGGTCCAGGGCATCAAGAGTGTTGTGTCGCTCTCCTGGATTTATGGCGATCCTCCTAGAGGGATTAATCCGGTCTAGGGCATCAGGAATGCTGTGTATCTCTCCTGGTTTTATGGCGATCCTCCTAGAGGGATTAATCCGGTCTAGGGCATCGGGAGTGCTGTGTAGCTCTCCTGGATTTATGGCGATCCTCCTGGAGGGATTAATCTGGTCCAGGGCATCGGGCATTCCTATGCAAGGATTTCCGGTCTTCAAGCGATGGTTTGGTAGGCAACTAAGGCCACTTTTGCACCAGGTTTTTCTTGGCGGGGGGTGGTACCCAGCCAAAGCATAAGGAGTGCCAAGTGGCTATCTTGGTCTCGATCATAGGCAAAAGGTGATCATATGAGAACTACCAAGGCGATCGTAGAAGAACTACCAAGGTGATCATAGGAGAACTACCAAGGCGATAATAGGAGAACTACCAAGGCGATAATACTCAAGGCAATACTGGTCAATGCTCACCCCGCAGGTTTCATTGGTGAGACCTTCTTGGATAATCTGCGTTCCCGGTATAGGTAAGTAGAGCGACCTACTGCAATGGTGCTTCTTATTGTGGACTGGTCACTAGGAGAACTTTTCTCATGTTGAGGTCACTACCCCTTCCATAGGAGGACTAGGGAGAATGATGAGCTTCTAGTCCCCAAGTGATGTAACCAGTTTAGGAGCCTTCTTGGAGTGAATAGGAGTCTTCACAAATCGTAAAGGGACTCGAGACTCTGCTCGAACAAACCTGGACCTCGGCATCTCGCTAGGGAGTTAAGTAGCCTGGCATAAAAGATCGGAAACCGATAATCTTGCAGCTGTGATCTAGGTAGCTCACATGGGCGCTGTGAGGGCCCAATACAATAAGTGATGAACCAATGATCCTGCAGTAGTGCTGCTGCTCCAGACGCATACTTAGGCATATATCGGTGGTTCACTAGGGCATTGAGGGGCCCAGTACAGGAGGTAGGGAGTTACCAGTGTGATACTGGTCCAGAGGCATGCTTGGGATCATATAAGTCCCTATCAACTGAAATGTGGCTCTGGACCGTCCTCGAATGAATCTGGACACAGTGGCTCACTTGGGCGCTGAACGACCCGGTATAATAAGTGAGGAGCCACTGGGCAATGTAGCGGGGCTGCTGCTCTAAAGGCTTGCTTAGGCATGTAGGAGGCCATAGCAATGTGGGAAGCCTCTGAGCTCTCCCAGAACGGATCAGGACATCGGTGGCTTACTAGGGCGTTGAGGGGCCCAGTACAAGAGGTAGGGAGCCACCAGTGTGATGCTGGTCTAGAGGCATGCTTGAGATCATAGAAGTCCCCAACAATTGAAATGAGGCTCTAGACCGTCCTCGAATGAACCGGGACACAGTGTCTCACTTGGGCGCTAAATGACCTGGTATAATAAGTGAGGAGCCACTGGGCTATGCAGTGGAGCTGCTGCTCTAGAGGCTTGCTTATGCATGTAGGAGGCCATAACAATATGGGAAGCCTCTGAGCTCTACCCAAACAGATCGGGACATAGGTGGCTCACTAGGGTGTTGAAGGGCCCAGTACAAGAAGTAGGGAGCCACCTGCATGATATTGGTCCAGAGGCATGCGTGGGATCCTAGAAGTCCTCAGCAACTGAAATGTTGCTCTAGACCATCATGGAATGAATCAGGACACAGTGGCTCACTTGGGCGTTTGACTAGCCCGATAGAAGAAGTGAGGAGCCGCTGGGCCATGCAGCTAGGCTGCTGCTTCAGAGGCATGCTTAGGCATGTAGAAGGCCTCAGCAAAGTGGGAAGCCTCTAAGCTCTACCCGAACAGGTCGGGACATAGGTGGCTCACAAGGGCGTTAAAGGGCCTGGTACAAGAAGTAGGGAGCCACCTGCATGATACTGGTCCAGAGGCATACGTGGGATCCTAAAAGTCCCCATCAACTGTAATGTGGCTCTGGACCATCATGGAATGAATCGGGACACAGTGGCTCACTTGGGCTATGACTAGCCCGGTATCAGGAGTGAGGAGCCATTGGGCCATGCAGCGGGGCTGCTGCTCCAGAGGCTTGCCAAGGTATATAGAAGGCCTCAGCAAAGTGGGAAGCCTCTGAGCTTTACCCGAACGGATCGAGACATAAGTGGCTCACTAGGGCGTTGAAAGGCCCGGTACAAGAAGTAGGGAACCACATGCATGATACTGGTCCAGAGGCATACGTGGGATCCTTAAAGTCCCCAGCAACTGAAATGTGGCTCTGGACCATCCTGGAATGAATCGGGACACAGTGGCTCACTAGGGCGTTGACTAGCCCGGTACTAGGAGTGAGGAGCCACTGGGCCATGCAGCGGGGTTGCTGCTCTAGAGGCTTGTCAAGGTATATAGAAGGCCTCAGCAAAGTGGGAAGCCTCTGAGCTCTACCCGAACGGATCGGGACATAAGTGGCTCACTAGGGCGTTGAAGGGCCCGGTACAAGAAGTAGGGATCCACCTGCATGATACAGGTCCAAAGGCATGAGTGGGATCCTAGAAGTCCCCAGCAACTGAAGTGTGGCTCTGGACCATCCTGGAATGAATCTAGACACAGTGGGTTCACTTGTGCGTTGACTAGCCCAGTACCAGGAGTGATGAGCCACTGGGCCATGCAACGGGGCTGCTGCTCCAGAGGCTTGCCAAGGTATATAGAAGGCCTCAGCAAAGTGGTAAGCCTCTAAGCTATACCCGAACAGATCGGGACATAGGTGGCTCACTAGGGCGTTGAAGGGCCCGGTACAAGAAGTAGGGATCCACCTGCATGATACAGGTCCAAAGGCATAAGTGGGATCCTTGAAGTCCCTAGCAATTAAAATATGGCTCTGGACCATTCTGGAATGAATCGGGACACAGTGGCTCACTTGGGCGTTGACTAACCCGGTAAAGGAAGTGAAGAGCCCCTGGGCCATGCAGCGGGGCTGCTGCTCTAGAGGCTTGCTTAGGCATGTAATAGGCCATAACAATGTGTGAAGCCTCTGAGCTCTACCCGAACGGATCGGGACATAGGTGGCTCATTAGGGCGTTAAAGGGCCCCGTATAGGAAGTAGGGAGCCACCTGCATGATACTGGTCCAAAGGCATGCTTGGGATCCTAGAAGTCTCCAGCAACTGAAATGCGGCTATGGACCATGCTAGAATGAATTGAGACACAGTGGCTCACTTGGACGCTGAACGACCTAGTACACTAAGTGAGGTGCCACTGGGCCATGCAGCGGGGCTGCTACTCCAGAGGCTTGCTTTGGCATGTAGGAGGCCTCAGCAATGTGGGAAGCCTTTGGGCTCTCCCAGAATGGATCGGGACTTTGGTGGCTCACTGGGGCATTGAAGGGCCAGGTATAATAAGTAGGGAACCACCGGTCTGGTACTGGTCCAGAGGAATGCTTGGGATCCTAGAAGTCCTCAGCAACTGAAATAAAGTCTGGACCCTCCTCGAAAGAACCGAAACCGTAGTAGCTCACTTGGGCGTTGACTGGCCCGGTACACGAAGTGAGGAGCCACAAGGATTCTACCGGTTATGCTGCTCATACGATCATATAGTTGAGTCTGATTCTCCACTACATGGGTTGACTTGCTACCTTGGAGCTTTCAAATAGTGGATCCGGTGATATGAGGATATCAGTATAAACAGGTGCAAATCCAATGGATCTGCTGTAGAGGAGATCTACTAGTAGCGGATATGCTGCATAAAAGATCGTAATGGATTTGCTGCAGAGGAGATCATAGCGGATCTGCTACATAGGAGATCTGCTGATAACTGAGCAAACCCTCAGTAAAGAAGCATGAGAGGTGCAACTCTGTTGTATAGAAGCTTTAGATGTACCGGAGCAGATCTACTGTAGAGGAGATCGAGGCGGATCTGCTGCATAGAAGATCGTAGCGGATCTACTGCATAGGAGATCTGCTGATAATGGAACAAACCCTATGTATTGTAGTAGGAGAGGTGAAACTCTGCTAATTAGGAGCTCTAGAAGTACCGGAACGGATCTGCTGTAGAGGAGCTTCGCAGGTATATGAGAAGGTTTGTTGCATATGAGCAGTATGGTGGATCGGTTCTGCTAGGAATCCCACGTACCATATTTGTCAATAGTAGAAAGTCGAGCATGCATGTAGAGATAATGATGCTCATGTAGAGACATGGAAGCCACGTTGGTGAGCTTCCCACAGACGGTGCCAAAAAGTGTTAACAAAAAAATCACTCTGGGAGCGAAATCTCAATTAACACCCTCAATTGGGTACCTAGTAGATGTCGCAGTACCTAGGTACCAGGTAGGAGGTATCTTGGTACCTAGGTACCAGGTAGGAGGTATCTTGGTACCTAGGAACCAGGTAGGAGGTATCATAGTATAGCCTTGCTTGGTACCTGGTAGACTGTGAGATGTGGTACTGACTTCTTTCCGGTTCATGGTGTACAGCATCCCCGGTATCTAGGTATCGGTCCCGATCTAGGTTCTACCAGGTATCTATCGGATTGAAAATTCTTCTTTGTACCCCTGCCAAAAATTACTGTTAACAAAATCTATTGTGGGATTTGTTTAGTTTGTTAAGTTTGTTTCTTTTAAATAAAGAAGTTTGACAAGTTATTGTTTTAGAATGGGCATGTATTGAGAAAAGTCTAATTTGCCTGAACCTTCTAATATGTGTTTTAGTGTGGCAAATAATATAAAGCTTCTAGAGGAAGCGATTTTTATAGCTTGGGTGATAATGCTAGGCTCATTATCTCTTAGGGAGAGACAATGACAACTTGCAAGTCGTGGAGGGACAAGCAAGCCAAGAGTGCTCATAAAAAGAGCAAGAGTCGTATCTTCATAAAGAAAAGCAACAACTATAAGCTTACAGAGCTGTAATGCTCTCACAACGTCTTGTCCAGACGATAAATAGAGCGTTTGTGGGAGGCAACCCACCTAGGTTCTAAATTCTGAACTTTTTTCTGCTTTTGTTTTATTCTGTTTCTTTAAATAATTCTCGTGGATGTTTGGTTGGATATTTTGGTGGATGTTGATATTTTGATCGAGGATATTTTGATTTTGATGTGATTATTGATTATCTTGAATGATGAGTGAGCCGAAGGCTTTTATGAATGAATGTGTGTGATTGTACATGTTCTATTTGCCATATATTGCCCAAATTGGTTTGGGGGTTTCGTGGTTTGATGTGGATTGTACAGGTTTTGGTGCATTATTGTTTGATTCGGTTTAGGGGGTTGTTGTGTCCTTATCCCATCAATTTTTAGTGAATGCTTGATGTCGTTTTTACATGATGGGATTTGTGTGCCATATATACTTGATTGAAATTATACATTGTATTGCCCTTTTATATATGAGCCTTAGTTGTTTATTTTTGTGTTGTTGGGCAATGATTGTGCATGATTAGTGCCTGGGATTTGTGTCTTTTGTGTGTTGTTTAGCGTGCGCCGCTTAGGCAGGATTCTCTTGTCCAACATTGAGGACAATGTTGAGTTTTGGTTTGAGGGTGTAGACGCGTTTGTTTTGAGTCGTCTTGTATGTCTTTGAGTCAAAATTTTTCAAAATTGCTACTATGGCCAAATTTTTCAGCTTCATTTTGCTTGGTGAGATACCTTGAGCAAGTGTTTGTGGTGAATTTGTGTATGCTTAGTGCACTGAGTCAAGTAACTCTTTGTCACTTTAGAGGTCTTACTTGCACTTCATGAGTTAGTTCCATCTTTTAGTGTCTAAGTTGATGGAACTCGGTGCTCAAGCGCCTTGTTATAATAATAGAGATTTCTGTTGTGAGGTTCACAAACACAAGCCAAAAAGTGTGTCAATATAACGGAAAATGTTTTTCAAATCATAAAACACTTTTCATCGCTTGAACACCATGCATAGTCTCATTACATCAACATCATCATGTGTCATAGAACATGCATCATATAAGTGGACTGCTTGCCTGCAACTTTCATTCCCTTGATAGATAGTGTTAACAGGATTTTTTGGCAAGGGACCAAAGGAGAATTTTCCAACAAGGAGCTACCTAGGAAGATTCATCTAGATATTCCATGTAACCAGCGAGATCGGTATCACTACCTAGACGGAGCCGATACTTGACAAGGTCGGGACCTCGACTACCTATCTATCTAGATAGGACATCAGCTCCGCGTGCTAATAAAGGCATGTACCTCACCCTACTGAAACTCCTAATACCGACTTAAGACCAGTACGATGATAAACTTGCACACCTAGCACCCCGCAAGCACCCCGACATCAATCAAGGCATCTAGTACCTCGATAACCGCCTTGGTACTGGCTCGACTTCCACCTGGTACCTAGTACCTCGATGTATATCCTGAGCCTCTCCAAGGCAGATACCTTACCTGCCAAGCAATACGAAGAAGATCGTGAAGACACAAGCACCATTCCATCAAGAAATAGAACAAGCTCCATCATACTGATATACTAGCACCTCATTCTGCCATAGTCCAGAATTTCCCTCCAAGCTCCATGAAGAAGGAAAGTTGACTCCATCGCCAAAATAAAGCGACATTAATGAGACCTAATGGTCAACCGAATCAGAACTTGAATACGACAGTAATTAATGGGATCAAATCCCGCGCCTTCAGCCCCATACAATGCCTTTCAACGCCAAAAATAGGACTCTTAGTAATCCTCATTAATACGATCGGATTTTGAGGGGATTCTTGGGAGATCTATATATACGGTCTTGAAGGGTAAAGAAAAGGGGATTCGAGTATTTTTTATCGCTTAAGGAAAAGAGATTTATTTCCGGTAGAATTTCCTCTGAAATTCTCCGAAGCCAGTGAAAGTTCATTGACGATCATTGAGAGAACATATCCACTTATCGACATAAACGTTTCCTCCACCACCACCCTGTGTAAAAGAGTGAGAAACGAGAGAAGAGTGTATGTTGTGTAACTTTGTTATGGTATTATTTAATAAAACAGTGTCCTTCTAGATCTCCCGGTCCTTTTTTGTTTCTTCTCTATCATATTATTTTTTGCTTTCGATTATAAAAAGGGACCCCAGTACCGAAGGTACCTATCCCACTACTGCTACTGGTAGTGGGTGAGGGTGCTAACCGAAATTTCACTCCCCGAGTGGATTTTTCCGTTAACACCTTTTGGCACCGTCTGTGGGAAACACCACACCCTCAAAAGAAAGCCAGTGTGCCTCATTTTCTTGCTATACCATCAGAATGAAGCTCCGATCCTCTCAAGATCATCCTGATCCGACGGGACATCAGTAAAACGCTTCAACCTGAAAGAGCCAGAAGCCGAAGAAAGGGGAAAATGGTCACAAACCAGCCTCAAAGCCGTCAGCTACAACGTGGATTACCCCCCAAGTACCTACTACCCCAGCAGCTGGACCTACCAATTTGGACCAACAAGTCGCGGACTTCATAGAAAGCATTTGACTCCGAATGGTTGTTGAAGGTAGTACTAATTAACCTACAGTACCAGATCCAGGGGAGATGTCAATCAGCAAGGTACCAGGGTACCTCCCTTCGACAGGTTGGGACCACCACCTCCCGTACCGGTCTATGATAGACTCGGGCCCATGCCCCCGATTCCAGGGTAACCTGCAGGTTATCAACACCGGCATGTGAGATCCACCATTGATCTCCCGCCTAGAGAACGCCACCACCTGGTCCAACCATAAGCTTATTCTAGACAGCCTCAACAGGAAGCGACCAGAGGACGCCTTCATTTAATGGCAGGAGGTAGTAACGGGGCACCGGAGAAGACCCTCCCCAAGGAGAGAATCAGGATGAAGCTTCCCCGACATCGGAGGGGCCTAACGACAGAGACTCTGAGGTGGAGTCTGGGAATGATGGCAACAAACGCCTCTGGGACCAGGTTTCCAGAATGGCGAAAGAAATCCAAGAGTTGAAGAAGGGCAAGCACAAGGAAAACCAGAAGGACCCCTTGGGAGAGACGAATGCTCCTTTCTCTATGAGGATGAAAGAGGCGGAACTACCTCCCAAATTCAAGATGCCAACCTACAAATATTCTTGGACCGAGGATCCCCTAAGCCATCTAGAAAGCTTTGTTCACCAGATGGAGGTCCAGAATGCTACCAGGGCAGCCATGTGCAAAATGTTCCCTACCAAGCTAACTGACTATGCCAAGACATGGTTCAGAAAGCTATCAGCAGGGAGCGTTGACTCATTCACCAAGTTGACCACTGACTTCTGTGCTTAGTTTCATGGCATCTGTAGGGAAAAATTGCTTGAAACTGCAGCGGAAGGCGAAAAAATAATTTTCGTATAGTTTTAAATTTTTCTAAAGATTTGAACCTTAACCCTTTAATTAATTAAACTCAAATATACGGTTAGAGTTAAATACCTCTTATCGCGTGATCCGATTAACTTACGTCGATGGTAATCCGCAAGATCTTCAATCCTAGCACGTACGTGAATTACCTAGGAGCGTGGTCTCCCTTTTTCTTTGAATTGCTTACCTTAGAATGGATGTATGGAATTTCTGATCTTGATCTTCAATAGTAAAACACCAAGAGCCTAAAAAAATAGTTCCGGTCACTTTTGAATTCACAATCAATATGATTGAAACTCGCGTAACCCTAAATCGAAAGTGTGCACAAAACATTTTGATGTTAAAGGCTTGTAAGTGCACTATCGAATGAGGACTTATTTTCTTTTTCTCTCTTGGCCGAAAATCTATGTGTATATAGTAGGATTTTTTATTTTCAAAACAAACAAAAATCTCTCTCTATTTTGCTTCTTCTTCTTGGTGGCCCAAAATTCATAACCTTATATTTATAGGTTGGCCGAATTTTCTCCTTCACCAAGTAGGGTTGGCCGAATTCATTGAATAGGAAATCTAGGGTTGGTTAATTTCCTTACTTGAAAAGGAATTGTCCTTTTCCCTAATTCCTATCAATTCAAGAATCCTAACCCTTGTAGAGCTAGTGGTGGCCGAATTCTTTGTATAATAAGGAGTGTATGTGGACTTAATCTTTACCACATTAAGACTCATATTACTTAAAAGAATTCCAACCCTAATCCAACACATAGTATTTAATTTACTGATCAGGAAAAGATTTTGATTTAAACTATCAATTAATTAATTCCCATTTAATCAAAACAATAAAATAAAATAATATCTTGGGCTATTTTATTTAGTCTTGCCGCCCACACCATGTATATATGGGCACAATATTATTTTTCTTATTTTATTTTGTAAGTTCCTCATATTTTGATTGGCTTATTTCGTTGACAAACCACATTGGGGATTATTCTTTGTAAGGGTAATTTAGGCCTCTTGAGTGTGATCAAGCTTCAAGGACATCATCTCTCTCGAAGAGCACTTCAAAGGTATCTCACTAGTTTAACCTTCTTTGAAGAGATCTATTTGCACACACTCACTTGCATGCATTATTGTTCCTATCTTCATGTAATTGAATGTTGTATTGTTTGCCACTTTTCACACTCCACACGTGCACTAATTGCACATCACTTAGTGTGTTGAGTTTGCCTCGAAAAGAGAAATTCTTCTCTTAGCGCGGCCCAGACCGCTTCGCAAGACATACTTGCACCGCGGCATACAGAGCGGTATACCTCAGCAGGGTCATGCTTCCTGTACCGTTTCCTGTACACTTGCACGCAAAGCGACCCAAGTCGCGGTGTTGTCCAGTAGGCCTCTGTTGCCCATACTGCGGCCTGTGCACCTGCATGCACAGCGCCCTGCACCGCGTTGTTGTCCAGACGGTGCACTGCTGTGTGTACCGCGGTCTGGACATTTTCCTGCGACGCGGTCCATCTAGCGGTATTGACGGGATTTTGTGTCCTAAGTTCAAAACGACGCTGTTTTAACTAAGGCTCCCTTATATATACTCTATCTTCTTCCTTGCTCGTTTTTATGAGTTCAAGAAGCCATTTTTGAGAGGCCAAGCTTCCCTTAGAGAGAGAAACTCCCAAGAACTCATCTTTACTCAACCAAACACAAATCCATGTGCATTTAACCTCTTCAAGCATCATCTCATCATGGATTCTTCTTGCTTTCATTGACTAGGTAACTTGAACATTCCCTAAATCTCTTTGTATTTATTTATGTTCTTGTTTGCCTAGGGTTCGCTCTTTTATATGATTTTATTGCATATCTTTATGTTTATTGGCATTTATAACATGGTTGAGTTGATGTTTGTTGGTTGAGAGCTTTGTTCATTAATAGCTAGCATTTAGGACGATTTTACCCTTCTAGCTAAATCTTCATGCATTTGCATTTAGATATTGATATCTAGGATTTGCATTTATTGACATCTTTAAATCCTTAGATAAGCATTTATTGTTGCCTAGCATTAATTGTATGTTTGAATATCTTTTACATATTCACATAGGTTGTTTAACCTCTTCATTGATTGTTAAGCTTTGTGACTAAGTGAGTTAGTGCACAAGCTTGTGGTCAAGAATCACTATTAAAGGCCCATTGGGTAGAGTGAAAGGGTTAGTGACCAAGTAGGTGTGACTTGAGGTCAACCTAGGTTGTAAACTTTCGTTCAAATATTGGATTTGAGGACCGTATGTGGCTAGAAGGATAGCCCGTGAGTTTTTGCCCAGTTGGAGGGTTTCTCACGTAAATCAATCCTTGTGTTTTTATTGTTTTCCGCATATTTATATTGGATTGATTGATTGCTAATATGAGGCAGGATTATTAAAATTGATTAAGTCGAAAATTTGGTAATAAATCAACTAAAACCTATTCACCCCCCCTCTAGGTTGTATTAGACACACTTTGTGTATTTTCATATTTAATCCATTAGACTTTAAATAAAAGCCCACATGTGAACCAGACTTATTCTTACTAAAAGAAACAAGCCTACATGTCTTCTTTTAATATATTAATATAATAGTGCAGCCCATTAAATAAATAATAGACATATTATATTCTTAATATATTAAATGCAATTCTAGATGGACCCATAAATTGGTCCGGTAGAATATATCAAGTGATCCATGCAAGTACGTGTGGATTGTGGATCTTGGCGGGCTATCTAAATTTAAGCTTCAATAGACATAACTTAATCATAATCAACAAATGATTCACTTAGGTCCGATCTATTAATTTTAACTCATTCCACTAAAGAGCTAAAATTGAACTCTTAAATAAAGATAGAATAAGGAGATGTTTCTCATTCATACCCTAGACAATCTTATAGGAGATGGTGTATCCTCGTGAATAATATCAGTAATCGCCAAGAGCTCATAGACCGTCTATAGCTCTCCAAGTTACCATATTTCCTCATATGACCACATTTTGAGCTTGGATATTTTGACTTGTCCATAAGCCATGTCTTCAATAATCATTATTGAAAACTCAACGTTGAGATTTAGTATCCAATACCTCAAAACATCCATATGATGATATTATACTCTCATTTAATAAATGGAGCCACGATGTCCATATCTATAAATGAAGTCCTCTATCGATTAACAAATGAATACCACCAAACTATCGAGGATAGACTATGCTATATAAGTGTACTCATTGATAGCTCAAATGATAACACTTGCAAACATAAGTCCATCATTTATCTCAGGATTTAGATAGACTATCTGATTGTCTTGATAATGAAAAGACTTATATCTAGTGACGGTTCTAGATAAAGTATTTCATTGTGATCCAGTTCAATGCACCCAGTGCACTAGATTCTTTTACTCGAAAACCTTTTGATGATTTTAGACTCATCATAACTCATTTGATCCCACTCAAATGCTAGTAAAAGAATTCTACAACTTTATCAAGATAGAGGTGCCCAACCTTTAACTTAAGTTGTGAACGTTATTCAAGACTAACTAAAGAATTGTGTCTACCTCATACATATCCGGATGTACAAAAAATTCTTCATATCTCATAGTCTTTTGACCTTATGATTATTTACCTTGACAATTATAATTATAAATGCTATAAGATTTTGCAGAATCAGAAATCACTTTATTTATATGAATAGATTGTCAATTACAATATTACACTCTTGCTATTGAGCTTAATCCAAACAATCTCCCACTTGCGCTATAGCAAATGTGTCATATCTCTCATTCCCATGTTCTCTAGGTGCCCATCAAAACTCTTCTGAGGTAGAGCCTTTGTGAAGGGATCTGCTAGATTTTCTGCCGACGCGATTTTGGTAATCGTCACGTCTCCCCTATGAACAATCTCCCTTAAAAGATGATACTTTCTTTCAATGTGTTTTCCTCTCTTATGACTTCTTGGTTCTTTCGAATTAGCCACTGCTCCACTATTGTCACAGTAGATAGTGATCTGCTTATTCACGCTAGGAACTACTTCTAAGTCAATCAAGAATTGGCGAAGCCAAATAGCCTCCTTGGCAGCTTCGCATGCAGCTACATACTCTGCTTCCATGGTGGAGTCAGCAATACAAGATTGCTTAATACTCCTCCAAATGACTGCTCCTCCTCCAAGAGTAAACACAGATCCTGATGTGGATTTTCTAGAGTCAGAATCCGATTGGAAATCAGAATTTGTATACCCAACGGGGATTAAATCCCCTCCTGAGTATACAAGCATATTATCTTTCGTTCTCCTAAGATACTTGAAAATATGCTTGACTGCCGTCCAGTGATCAGGACCAGGTTTCGATTGAAACCTGCTAACTATGCCAACAGCAAAACAAATATCTGGTCTAGTACAGAGCATTGCATACATGAAACTTCCAACTGCCGAGGCATATAGAATTCTACTCATGAATTGCTCTTCATGCTCATTCTTAGGAACTTGTTCCTTAGAAAGTTTGATTCCATGCCTAAAAGGTAACATAGCTTTCTTGGAATCTTGCATGGAAAACCTAGACAAGATTTTGTCTATGTATGAAGCTTGGGATAGTACAATCGTTTTATTCTTTCTATCCCTTAGTACTTGTATACCTAGAATAAAACTTGCTTCTCCTAAGTCCTTCATATCAAATTGTTTTGCTAACCATTCTTTTACTGATGTCAATACTCCCACATCGTTTCCAATGAGTAATATATCATCTACGTAAAGAATAAGGAAAACCAACTTGTCACCTTTGATCCTTTTGTATACACAAGGTTCTTCAAGGTTCTGTAAAAATCCAAAACCTTTTACAGCTTGGTCGAACCTTATGTTCCAGGATCTGGATGCTTGCTTTAATCCATAAATTGATTTCTGCAACTTGCATACCTTTTCCATTTGGCCCTTTTCAATGAATCCTTCTGGTTGCATCATATGGATGCTTTCGTCAAGACTTCCATTAAAGAAAGCTGTCTTGACGTCTATTTGCCAAATCTCTAAATCTAAAGATGCTGCAATGGATAAGAGTATCCTAATGGATTTAAGCATGGCCACATGAGAGAAGGTTTCCTCGTAATCGATACCTTCTTTCTGTGTGTAACCTTTAGCTACCAACCTAGCTTTAAAAGTTTCCACCTTTCCATCCATACCTCTTTTCCTCTTGTATACCCACTTGCACCCAATGGGTTTTATCCCTTTAGGCAAGTCTACAAGGGACCAGACTTTGTTATTGAACATGGATTCAATCTCAGATTGCATTGCCTTTTGCCAATGGTGACAATCAACATCCTCCATTGCTTCCTTGTACGTGTAGGGATCATCGTCGTTAGGGAGATTCTCAACAGATTCTCCTAGACCGATGTATCTTTCAGGTTGGGTTCTAACCCTCCCACTACGACGAGGAATGGTAGGTTGTTGATTTTGTGTTGGAGTGGAAATTACAATTGGGTTAGGTTGTGAAACCTCTTGTGGAATTGTATCTCCTGACATATCATTCAGGACAATTCTACTTTTGGGAACAAAATCATTCATATAGTCCTTTTCCAGAAATGTAGCATTTGTTGAAACAAACACTTTTAGATCTGAAGGACTATAGAAATAATATCCTTTAGTTCCTTTTGGATACCCCACAAATATGCATGTTTCCGAACGGGACTCTATCTTTTCTGTCTTTCCTTTTAACACATGTGCAGGACAACCAAATATCCTTATGTGTTGTAAACTAGGCTTTCGCCTAGTCCACAACTCATATGGTGTTCCAGGAACCGATTTCGATGGTACCACGTTTAGAATATATATTGCAGTTTGTAGAGCATATCCCCAAAAAGAAATAGGAAGTGTTGAATAACTCAACATAGACCTAACCATGTTCAAAAGAGTTCTATTTCTCCTTTCTGCTACCCCATTTTGTTGAGGTATACCTGGTGCAGAAAACTGAGAAACTATCCCATTATCAATAAGATATTGCTGAAACTCACCAGATAGATATTCTCCACCACGATCAGATCTCAAGATTTTTATGCGTTTCTCAAGCTGATTTTCTACTTCAGTTTTAAATGCTTTGAACATGTCAAAAGCATCTGACTTATGTCTCATGAGATACACATAACCAAATCTTGAGTAATCATCTGTGAAGGTGATGAAGTACTCATATCCACCTTTAGCTTGAATGCTCATAGGACCACATACATCAGTGTGTATTAGTCCTAAACATTCAGTGGCTCTTGCACCTTTGGTATTGAATGGCCTTTTGGTCATTTTGCCTTCCAAACAAGATTCACAAGTTGGTAGATCATCAACCTTTAAGTCACTTAAAGGTCCGTCACATACCAATCTTTTAATCTTATTAAGGTTAATGTGACCTAGGCGTAAATGCCAAAGTTAGGTTTCATCTTTTGATAATTTTACTTTTTTATGATTAGGTTCCGTTATTTCTGTGTCTAACGAGTGAGAGATATTTCTATGCAAAAAGAATAGACCGTTTTCCAATGTACCTTTGCAAACAATTTTGTCATTATTACTAATAATAAAAGCTTTATTAAAAGTAACCGAATATCCAAATTTATTTAAACAAGAAACTGAAATTAAATTCCTCTTGAATTGAGGTACATAATAAACGTCTATTAAATCCCGTCAATACCGCTCGCTGGACCGCGGCTCGGGTAAGTGCCCATACCGCAGTACATGCAACGATGCACCGTCTGGACAACATCGCGGTGGGGACCGCTGTGCATGCAGAGCACATGCCGCGGTCTAGGCAGCAGGGGCCTACTGAAGTATACCGCGGTATGGACCGCTGCGCATACAAGTGCACAGACCGCGGTCTTTCACGCATGCACCTTCTGGAACCAACCGCTGTTGGGACCGCGACGGAGGCAGGTGCCCAGCAAGCGACCTGCACCACGGTAAAGAGGAAAATCCTCTTTTCCAGGCAGACTCAACACACTAATCTAATATGCAAAAATGTGCAAGTGTGGAGTGTGATGAATGGCATACAATGCATCATTCAATAGCATGTAATCAAGAATATAATGCATGCAAGTGAGTGTGTGCAACTAAAATCTCTTCAAAAGAGTTAAGGACAAGTGAACTACCTCTCTTGAAGCTCTTTGGGATAACCAGAAGCATGTCTTCGAGAAAACCACACTTGGAGAACCTATGCTACCCGTTACATAAATATCCCCAATATGATTTGTCATGAAATAAGCCAATCATTAAAATGAGGTTCTTACACAACCTCAGCGTCAATTTCTTCAAATGCCGGATGTATCGGGAAAACTTGTGCTGTGAGCCCTCGAGCTCACCCAGTTCAACATTAAGCATAAAGCCAGGACTACTATCAAGGCCCAGACTTTGGTGGATTTCGTGGTAGTATTCAGTGCAATCCCCGATCAGGATGCTATCCCGAACCTAAATCAAGCTCCTTAGAAGGAGCAAGAGCCTGCAGATTGGCCTACTAATCGAGAAATCTAGATCTTACATACCGATGAGGCATCCAATCAAGCAGGAAGCGGATGTGGGATCATTCTAACCGACCCAGGAAAAGTTGAGTGAAGTCACTGTTTCAGATTCGAGTTTAGTACCACCAACAATGAGGCCGAATATGAAGCCTTGTTAGCAGGAATGAGAACAATAGTAGAGCTAAGGGATGATTACCTCCTTGCCAAATATGACTCGTAGCTGGAAGTTAATCAAATAACAGGTCTATACCAGGCCAAAGGGGATAACATGGCAACCTACCTCGAGAAGGTCCAGGAGCTGTTACCCCACTTCAAAGGCTTCATGATTGAGCAGATACCTAGACAGCAGAATCATCGACTACAGAAAGGAGTACCACTCTAGGTAATCACTATATCAAGCATAACTGAAGGCAGGGAAGTCAACCCCGTGGAACGACTTCCATGCTGGATTGATCCCATCGCGGATTATCTTCAGTCAGGAAAGCTTCCTGAAAACCCTGATCAAGCTCGCAAGATCAAGAGAACCTCTGTCCGATACTGCTTGGTAGAGGGGCATGTTTACCGTAGAGGTAGGTCACTACCCTTGCTTAGATGCCTACATCCCGATGATGCTAACTGGGCTCTGAGAGAAGTGCATTCAGGAGACTGTGGAAATCATGTCGGGGGAGAAGCACTAGCTTACCAGGTGCTACGCATGGGATATTTCTGGCCAACCTTGCACCATGATGCAAGGCAGTTCGTACAGTCTTGTGAACCATGTCAGAAAACGGCCAACCTGCATCACCTACCTCCATAACGATTATCTACCATCAGCTCACCGTATCTGTTTGCCTTCTGGGGAGTAGATCTGATTGGACCTCTCCCAACCGCGCCAGGTCAGTAGAAACATGCGATCGTGGCTATTGATTACTTCACCAGGTGGGTAGAAGCAGAACCCCTCTCCAAAATTACTGAAGCAAATACAACAGAATTCATCAAGCAAAATGTGGTTTACCGGTTTACCGGTTTGGTACCCCGATGGTCATCATCACAGATCTGGGTAAGCAGTTTGATGACGCCAGATTTCGGGAATTTTACGAGAGTCTAGGGATTGAACTTCGCTTCACATCTGTAGCACATCCTCATACTAATGGCCTGGTAGAAGCCACAAATAAGACTATCAAAAGGCTCCTGAAGAAGAAACTTCAACAGAAGAAAGGGAGATAGGGAAATGAACTCTCAGACGTGCTATGGGCTTACCACACCACCAAAAGGACTGCTACTGGAGAGACCCCCTACTCACTAGCTTCCGGGGTAGAAGCTGGTCCTTCCTATAGAGCATAAGCTCACTTCTTTCCGGGTTCAGCATTTCGACACTGATGGGAATGAAGACAAGCTGAGGGCCAATCTGGACCTCCTAAGGAGAAACATGACAGGGTTGCAGAAAGGGTAGCAGTTTACTAGAACCGGATTGCTCGTTACTTCAACAGGAAAGTAAGAGCCCGAAGCTTCAAAGAAGGGGACTTGGTTCTCAAAAAGATTACTCAGAATACTCGGAAGATGTCAGACGGAGTACTGTCACCTAATTGGGAAGGTCCCTACCTAATCAGAATGGTGATCCAAGATGGGGCCTACAAGTTGGACGATATGAATAGACATCCGGTAGTCCACACTTGGAATGCTGATTACCTCAAGAGGTTTTACCCATGAGTCATGCAGTGGAAATCAGCAGGGATCCTCCCGAAACGAATGTTAGAAGATGTTAGTAGTCGTGAGTGCTTGTATTCTCTTTTTTGATCATCAATAAAGAAGGATTCTTTCTCCATCTACTTTTGTCTGGATTTATCTACATCTATATGCTTTATGTCACCAATTAAATCCGCCATGATCACCGCCTTAAGACCAGGAGAGCTACATAGCACTCATGATGCCCTGGACCAGATAAAACCCTTCAGGAGGATCGCCTTAAAACAAGAAGAGCTACATAGCACTTCTAATGCCCTGGACCGGATTGAACCCTCCAGGAGGATCTCCTCGAAACTAGGATAAGCAACATGGCGTTCCTGATGCCCTGGTCGGGCACTACCCCCCGCTATGAAGGATCCGGTATGTAAGTGTATAGTTGTCCGACAGATCAGACCTCGACCGGGTACCACCCTCCGTTGAGAAGGGTCTGGATAATAAGTGCATAGTTGCCAGCCAGATCAAGGCCTTGGCTGGGCACCACCCCCGGATAAGAAATACTTGGTGCTAAAGTGGCCTTAGTTGCCTACCAAGATCTTGTTGCCAGTATGATCGCCTTATTTCCACCAATGAACGCCTCAAGACCAGAAAGAACCGTATGGCCTTCTTGTTGCCTTGGCTGGGTACCACCCCCCAGCTAGGAAGAGTCTGGTTAGTAAAGGCATAGTCTCCTACCAGATAAAGGCCTTGGCCGGGCCCTACCCCCTGCTAAGAAAAATCTGGTATGAAATGGGCCTTAGTCGCCTACCAGGATCGTGCTGCCAACACGTTCTCCCTCATGTTAGCCATGGTACCAAGATTCCTAGAGCAGGAATGCGAGGTACCCTGATTCGCCAAATTTTCTCACAAAGGCACCAAGATTCCTACAAACAGAAATGCAAGGTGCCCGGTTTCGCTAGAATATTTCACCTAGAGACCTAGGTTCCTTGAAACAGGAAGGCTAGGTACCAGGTTATTTGTTGAGGTACCAAGATCCCTGCAAACAGGAATGCGAGGTACCCAGATTCGCCAGGTCCATTCGCTACGATACCAATATTCTTAGAACGGAAATCCAAGGTATCTAGTTTCACCAGAATATTCGCCATGGTACCAAGTTTCCTAAAATAAGAATACAAGGTACCTAGACTGCAAGATTATTCGCCGGTACGTTCACCATCATCAAGGAACCAAGATTCCTAGAAATGGTGTGCGAGGTACCCCGATTTTACAGATTTCTCCGCTAAAGTACCAGGATCCTCAGAAAAATGAGGATCGCCAGCACCCAGACTACTTTCGACTAAATTTCTGCCAGGCTACCAAGGGTCCTAAGATTTTTTGACTAGGTACCATGGTACCGGTCACTTGCTGTTTCTCTACTTTTACTCTTATCAGGTTCCTCGCGTTACCAAGTATTGATTAAGTCAAGTTTATGCTGGGGACTATTGCTCTAATTTATGCTACAATCAGAAGCGTGCAACAAAATTCAGTCAACTGATATATATGGAAATGGGTTTCCTTTTCATTGATCAAATCAGGGGACCCAGCCCTTATTTTAAGCTACATACAAGATACAAGAGAGAAAATGACAAGAAAATAAACTGGAAGTTCAGAAATGCCAGCTTCCTCTTTAACTTCTCGCATACTTTCTTGATCTACCTACACTAGCGACATCGATCTTAATTAGAACTTATGTTGACGATGCTGCCACGAACCCCAGAGGTAGGAACAGAGGCCGTATTGGAGTCAGCACAAATAAGGGGGGCATAAAGACAGTCCTGAAACCCCCCATGTCCAAGATGCAACGGGGCACGAAGCTGCAACTCGCCCGGGTAATGTCTACACCATTGGCAAGGCTGCAGCACCAAAGCCCACCATTCATCATGATCCTGGGAATTGCTACCATTCTTGTTCCTCTGGTAGTTTAGTCCACCGAGCACAGTTCCTTCCACAATACCAAGCATCCTGCCAGTCACAGAGCTTACATCTCCTTCTCCTCCCACAGTGTTAACTAACATGGCGATCATTGATCGATACGCTGGGATTTGCTGCTCCATTAAAAGAGTAAAGATGTGGCATGAAAAACTATCAAGCAGGCAGAAGTATTTATAGAAGGAAAGATTGAGTAGCGGGAACGAGAGGATAAGGCCATTAATGGGACACGACATCTGGTATATGGGAAAGGACAGCTTCGCAAAGCGTGTTCCTTCAAAGTTTAATGCTTGAGACAATCGAACTGTCCTGAACTGACACTTAAAAGAGCAGCTGAATATAAAAATTGAACCAATAATTCCTACGCGGGAATTCCTAAAAAATATAGAAGGTTTTTGATCAGGGTAACTACGAAGATAGCATGGACCGTGGCAATCTAGATTACCAGGTACCACGATCCATATCCGGTTGATGCATGGGTACCCCTCCCGGACCAATCACTTTTTCCACTACACTAAATCGGGACTAATAAATGATGGATCGCCGAATCTACACATAAGTACCAGGATTCATCCGAGGACAAGTATCTATGGGACCGAAATTACATTAGGGACCCTACTTTATATTAAGGCGAGGTTCAACCAAGAGTTTAATAAACTACACATGCATGAAGTTAAGGAAAAATAAAAAAGTTCTCATTACTAAAATCGGGGAGCCCATCCCCCGATCGCGGGCTACAAGGAAATAAGGTTGACCGGGTATAACTGGGTAAGGGATCATACTGGATCATGCATCCTCCTGCTCCTGATTGACAGTTTTCTCTTCAGCTCCCTTAGTTAGAGCTTCTTCCTCTTCAGCACCAAGTGGAACCCCGTTTGCTTCCTGGGTACCTACCGTAACCAGAAGCTCCACCTGAGATAGATCACCCCGAAGTTCCCCTGCTGCTGCTTGGTCAGAATTTCATCCAACTTCCTTGGTCAAAGCAGCCTGATCCTTTTCTACCTGGGCAGGGTCAGAAGATGTGATAGGCAGGGCAGATTCTCCATCATCAGTAGCGGGCTGATCCCTTACCTCCTTGACGAACTTTGACAGAGAAGCAGAAGGGGCAGAAATTCCTCCTTCGGCTTGAGCTACTCCAGCTTCAGAAGCCTTCAAATTGGGATCTGCTCCAACATTACTTAATAGAGGAAGGGAGATAGAACTCTGGTCTTCACCTCCTGCCATTTCGCTGGTTCCAGCAACCTGGGAAGGTCCGGCCACATTAGAGGGCGTTGCCCCAGCTAATTCAGCAGCCTTTGCCATAAAATCCTCCCGGTTCCACCCCGCGATAACGCTCAGGTCGAACGGAGGAGAGAAGGCTAAAGCCACCTAGTAGCCAGCAAAGAGGTAACCATCCCCAAAGAGAGTGTCTACTTGAGCATCAAGGTTGGACACACTATCAAGAATGGACTGAACCTCCTTATCCAGCTTCAGTGCTCTATCGTTCACGATCTCCCTGTCCTCCTTACGGTGAAGGGACCTGAGTATTTCAGTATCCAAGGCATGCTGCATCCGCTCCCTGTTATCTTTCGCCTCATCCGCCTCCTTCCTAGCATTATCCAGAGACTGGTTCAAAGCTTCCACTCCTCTAACAGCCTTAGCAAGCTCCTCCCTAGACCTCTCCAGCTCAGTAGTAGCACCTCTAACTTACTCCAAGAGGGAGCCGACCTGCTGACTCAGTGCCATATTAAACTTAAACGTCTGCCAAGAACAAAACATTAGTCAGGATATCTCCAATACTTGACAGGGATAGAAGACTAAAATGAGATAGCTTACCTCAGCCAGAAGAGCAGATCCCCTTCTAATTAGAAGCTCAGTGGGCATGGCCGTCATGACATCCAAGCTCCCACCTGGGCAGGATGCAACAAAGTGGGCCAAGACTTTATCCTGGCTGCTATCCTTCGACCTCAATCGTGGCCTATCCCGAGGCCCCTCGGCTAGCCATAACAGGCTCAGAACTCTTCTCGACCGGGTTAGAGCGACCGGTAGCCACAACGGGGGAGGCAGAAGGGGCTGAAGCATCAGCATCAGTAACAACTACAACATTAACTGGCTCGATGGGTGACGTATCCTGCACTCGACGAGGAGTACCTCGGTACCTCCCCACTATGGATGTAAAAGCCTCCAACGACCTAGTCGAGATTGGAGGAAGGGGAGCTTGTGATTCGGATACCCCGACCGGGGTCTTACCAGATCTAGCAGATATGCCAACCTCTGCATCAGGACCAGAATTAGTTGGAAGCCTGACAAGGGAAATTGGAGGGGAATCGATGGTACCACCATCTTGGTTGAGCTCCACCTCAGGAGCCGATGGAGATATCGCCGAAACTGTAAAGATAGCTAGAGTCAATATCTACAGAATCGATGAAACAGTATAGTAAAAGCAAAGTCAGAGATTCCGTTACCTGGGAGAGCACCAGAAATGCGGAGGTAGCGATCAACCCTCTTTGCTTCAAAGGCCTCCGTGATAGGATATTCCATATTAATATAATTTCGGGCCATGATGGCCTTCAAGATCTTCTCCGATTCAGCGGAGAGCTTGCTCTTCTCCAACGTGGGTTTCCCGCTAAAGCAAGTAGGAACCTTGAACTCAGTTCCTCCAATGTGGACCGAATTACCCCACTCGCCTCTGACGACGACCCACTCCTCCTTCTAGGAGGTATCCTTCTTTGTGGCACCTGGCACCACAAATTGCAGACTATTCTTGGCACGAGCATAAAATTGCCCCTTTGGACCCGGAGCGTTGGCAGCAATCTAGAACACGTACCCGAGCTCACCTGGCCCCGACTCCAGGTCAATGTTATCTCTATCACACTGCTATCTCCACAGTACCAAGAACCCCACTAGGTGCCTCCAGAAACCCGACGTTAGTTGAAGAGGGGCAAGTTGCAGAGCATACAACGCCCTACACAAGGTAGGATGGAGAGGTAGCCTGACTCCGCTGTCGAAGGCCACCGTATGAATCGGGAGTTCACTAGGATTGGGAGTATACACATCATACCCAGGTGGGGGAATGACAATCTAGATCTCCTTAGGGATCTTAAAATCCCTTTGCAAGCGCCCCACAGTATCTAATGAGCTAGTTAAGTTGGGAATGCATCTATACTCGTAAGGAAGGGCGAGTACCCTCCCCACGGTGTCTGTGACTTCACCGGCCCAGTCTCTACCTACCCCAATGGCAGCTCCTGTTTCTTCACTCGATTCCCGGTCAATATCAACCGAAGCATCGGGATTGTTCAAAAAGCCCGTCCCGATTGCCACATTCTGGTTGGAACGCCGACATTGAAAAGGAATATCGTTCCCACTATCGCTATCAACGCGTGCCCTTTTTCTGGGGGCCAGGCTCCCGTCGGCTAGCGCATCACCGCCAAACAACTGGTCGATACTGTCGCCATTAGGTGAAGACATAATGACAGGCTCGGAGTTTAGTTCTCAAAGAAGGGAAAGTTGAAGATTGACGAAGAAGAAGCTAGGTTTTTTTTAAGACTCTCATTTTGGAAAGTTTGCTGAAGTGAGTACAATGTGAAGAAGCAAGGGTTTATATAGAGATAGTTACTTGTAACGGGCAGAGAAGGTAATCAATGTCACCGTATAATCGACGACGTGGAGGGAACGGTTTCGAAAAATGTGCACCCCCAACGATTTCCTTCTTTTGAATTCGGCCTACCCTGGTCAGCCACGTGGAAGACTCATTTAAATCAGCGTGCAAAGAGAAGATTCCCTCTTACAAGATGGTTACTGAAAAATTCTCCAAGTGCTATCTATCCTGACTCCAACCCCGGCCTGCTATCTATCTAGTCAGGGGGGACTTCTGTTAACAGGGTTTTTTAGCAAGGGACCAAAGGAGAATTTTCCAACAAGGAGCTACCTAGGAAGATTCATCCAGATTTTCCATGTAATCAGCGAGATTGGTATCACTACCTAGACGGAGTCGATACTTGACAAGGGCGGGACATCGACTACCTATCAATCTAGATAGAACATCAGCTCTACGAGCTAACGAAGGCATGTACATCGCCCTACTGAAACACCTAATACCGACTTAAGACCAGTACGATGATAAACTTGCACACCCACCCCGCAAGCACCCTGACATCAATCAAGGCATCCAGTACCTCGATACCCACATTGGTACTGCCTCGACTTCCACCTGGTACCTAGTACCTCGATGTATATCCGGAGCCCCTCCAAGGCAGATACCTTACCTGCCAAGCAATACGAAGAAGATCGTGAAGACACAAGCACCATTCCATCAAGAAATAGAACAAGCTTCATCATACTGATATACTAGCACCTCATTCTGCCAAAGTCCAGAATTTCCCACCAAGCTCCACGAAGAAGGAAAGTTGACTCTATTGCCAAAATAAAGCGCCATTAATGAGACCTAATGGTCAACCGAATCAGAACTTGAATACGACAGTAATTAATGCCATCAAATCACGCGCCTTCAGCCCCACACAATGCCTTTCAACGCCTAAAATATGACTCTCAGTAATCCTTATTAATACGATCGGATTTTGAAGGGATTCTTGGGAGAACTATATATATGGTCTTGAAGAGTAAAGGAAAGAGGATTTGAGTATTTTTTATCGCCTAAGGAAATGATATTTATTTCCGGTAGAATTTCCTCTGAAATTCTCCGAAGCCAGTGAAAGTTCATTGACGATCATTGAGAAAACATATCCACTTATCGACATAAATGTTTCCTCCACCACCACCTTGTGTAAAAGAGTGAGAAATGAGAGAAGAGTGTATGTTGTGTAACTTTGTTATGGTATTATTTAATAAAACAGTGTCCTTCTAGATCTCCCAGTCCTTTTTTGTTTCTTCTCCATCATATTATTTTTTGCTTTCGATTATAAAAAGGGACCCCCGGTACCGAAGGTACCTATCCCGCTACTGCTACCGGTAGTGGAAGAGGGTGCTAACCAAAATTTCACTCCCCGAGTGGATTTTTCCGTTAACAGATAGAATCTTAGAAGTGATATTAGGTACTGCGTGTTTTAGCCACTTAAAAATGCCAAATACTTCTCATTCCTAAAAATGTGTGTGCTCCCCAAGCCAACTTTGAATCCAAACACATCTAGACTTTTTCATTCTATCACCACATTATCCAAAACTCAAGCAACCTAAACACTAAGCCAAACCTCACTAAATTGATTTTGTTGAGGCTTAGGATCGAATGTAAAAATGAGCTCTAAATTGACTAATGGTGTGTACCTAGGCAATAAGTGATGAGTCGTAAAAATGTGCAAAATTCAAGGGCAAAAAAACAAAGAAAAGTCAAGAAAAAGAAAACAAAAAAAAGAAGAAAAGGGAAAAAAAACAAAAGAAAGAAAGCAAGAATAAAAAAACAAAAAGAAAAGAAATATGCTCCATTTGCCTTGTGTAAATTGTTTAAGTTACTCAAAAAGGGGGTAACAAGAGTAGGTAGAGGTTACACTTGGAATCTAATTGTAAGCCTAGACGCCATATTGTATTTTGAAGTCGTATTGCATGTGGAATTAAACGTTCAAGCGTAGAATGCATTGCCTTAACTTGGTCGATTAGTGCATTGTGCCTAAATTCTCATTCATTCTACTCACCAATCACCTTGGCCCATTACAACCAAATGGAAAAGACCTAGTTGATCTTAGGGGAAGTTTAGCTTGTGATATTAGTCGATGCATGCTCTTTCCATGTTCATGGCACTTGATTCCTTCATAAGACTCATTCACTAAAAAAGAGTGTTTTTTCTGTATTAATTGTATGAAATTAATTTGATTCCAATACATAAGCTCATTTGCATACATCTTGCATGAGTGCGAACCAAGGTTCTGAGAGGAAAGATAAGAGATGATCTATGTGAGAACCTAGAGTCGAAACAAATTATGCTCAAGGTGTGAGAGTGAGTAGTTTCTAAGGTGATGATGCTTTTAAGTGTGGGATTCGTGTCGTGCGAGTTTCCCTTAGAGTGCATTGGAGTTATTTTAGAATTTTTTGCATATGCCTATTCCTCACTCCCACTCTATTTTGAGTATCTCTCTA
Organism: Dipteronia sinensis; assembly: GCA_033220585.1. Classification (NCBI taxonomy): domain Eukaryota; kingdom Viridiplantae; phylum Streptophyta; class Magnoliopsida; order Sapindales; family Sapindaceae; genus Dipteronia; species Dipteronia sinensis. The sequence continues at coordinate 27,252,538 of CM065642.1, forward strand.
CTAGTTGGCTTTGCAACATGTTTTTTGTGCGTTAGGAAATTTTTAGATTGTGGTCTTCTTGTTGAGTCTTATATGTTTTAATGTGTGTCATTTTATTTAGAGTTTGCTCGAGGACGAGTGAAGGTTAGGTTTGGAGGTATTTGATCGAGCCAATTTTGTGTTACATTTTGGCCCTTATTTCCTCAACCTCTGGCTCAATTCCGAGTGAATTCTTATATTTAATGGCTCTTTTCTAGTCAATGCATGCATTCAATGTGTTTTAGGTGTTGGAGATGTAAATCGAGATTTTCAGGTGCAAAACAAGTCAAAATTCAAGAAAGGGAGCCCAATTGGCTAGTCCCTTCGCGGGTTCATACCGTACAAGTTAGCAAGGCACCTGTAAACCAAGACTCAGAAGAATTCCAAGTGCCAGTTTGTGGGAACTACGCGAGTGACCTTACCCGCGCACTTTCATCCACGTAGTTGCTCTAGAAGACTTAAAGGCACAGTTCGCTAGTCCATACCAGCGCAATGACACGCGACCCGAGAGCCACATCACCCCTAAGAAAACCAAGACTGCCCAGATAGTTGCTAGTGCATTGGACAACACCAGCCAAGTGACCCGCGGACCGAGAACCAGACATTTGCCAAAAGTGCCCAATACGCAGGTCCTCACTAATGCAGTACTCGCGCACCAACCACAGACCGAGAGGTAGAAATGCCCAAATCTACTGCGTGGGTCCAAACCCGCGAACATCGGGCCGCGAACTACACTAGATTTGCTTACATCAGCATTTTCAGACCTATTTTCGACAAGCATATAAATATGTATTTGTTAAAAAGGGTTTTTTTGGCAAAGGACCAAATGAGAATTTTTTCAACAAGTACCTACCCTGTAGGGACCAACCTCAGCTCCCATATACCTAGCAGAATCGACATTGCAACCTAGAAGGAATCACTACCTAGCGAGGCCAGGACCTCGGCTACCTAGACAAAGCACCGGAAATATGAACCAGGAAGAACAGGTACCATGCTACGCATCCACTTCGACAACTGACGATCGAAGTACCATGACATCATACTCCCAGCACCTCGCAGGTACCTAGCATTTCTTACATGTTCCCCCGGTACCGCGACGTGCACCTAGTATCCCAGATCGCTACGACATCAGCCCACAGTCCAACCAAGACATGTATCATGCTTATCCAGTAGGGTGAATACCGCCACCAAGCCACCAGCATGATGGAACAAGTGCCACGCCAGTAAGTCAGAACAGTACACCAGTGTACTACGCCACCAGGTCTTAAAATCAGTGTACCTCTCCAAGAAATGCAAGACAGGAAAGTTGACTCCTTAGCTAGTTAAAGTGTCATAAATGAGACCAAATGGTCAACTAAATCAGAGTTTAAATACAATAGAGATTAACAGGATCAAATCATGTGCCTTTAGCCTCACTCAATTCCTTTCAACGCCTAAAAAAGGACTCCAAATAATCCTCATTAATACGACCGGATCCCGAGGATATTGGAGATCTATATATACGGTCTCTAAGGACAAAGTGAGGGATCGATCCATGAATCGTATTTTTTATCGCCAAAGAGAGATTTTCACATCCAGAGAGATTTCTCTAAGTTTCTCTAAAGCCAGTGAGAGTGCATAAACAACCACTGGGAGGATAATAGCCACTTATCAACACAAACACATTCTCTATCATCGGCCTGTGTGAAAAGGAGAGAAAAGAGAGAAGAGTGTATTGCGTTGTAACCTTTATACATTGCATATTCAATAAAACAGTACTTACTTATATCTCATTGGTCTTTCATACTTGTCCATATCAATCTTCAGCATAGAAAGGAACCTCGGTACCGAAGGTACCTATCCCGCTACCACCTACCGGTAGGGGACGAGGGTGTTAATTGAAATTTTATTCCTCGAGCAGATTTTTCCGTTAACAGTATTGTTCTGATTTCACCCACACGGACTGACAAGCCAAGAGCACTCTTTTCCCTCATTTCTTACCTCACTTAGATCCAAGAATCATCTCTCACTAATCCAAACCACCCTACACCATTTCCTAACCATTTCCTTCCCCAAATCAATCTCTACACCACTCATTCAACCTCTATTTCACCAAGACCCAATTACCCACTCAAGAAGTTTCGGATTTGCAAACTTAGGAGGAGGAGATGACTTGAAGAAAGAGGAATCTCAGCACTCCAATGAGTTCTTCCTTGACTCTTGTTTCTTTACTTTTCCATTGTATTAAAACTATAAGTAGCTAAACCCATATGTGGGAATTGATGTAATAATTCATGGATTGTGGGCATGCCACCATATTTTGAGTATTTGATCTTATTTAGTTCCATTTATTGTGTTTAATATCTGTTAACGGAAAAATCCACCCAGAAGGGGAAATATCTGTTAACACCCTCACCCACTGCCTGTGGACAGTAGCGGGGTAGGTATCTTCGGTACCGAGGTCCCTTTCTATAATCAAAGATAATAAATAAAATGATGGAAGAGATAATAGGGACCGGGAGATATAAAGAACACTGTTTTATTAAGTAATACTATAACAAAGTTACAACGCATACGCTCTTCTCTCTTTCTCACTCTTTTACACATGGTAATGGATGAGGGAGCATTTATATCGATAAGTGGCTAATTCCCACCCAGTAATTGTCTATCAACTCTCACTGGTTTTAGAGAAACATCAAGAAGTTCATCTGGTTGTAGAGATGCTTGTTTCTATTCTAAAAGACTCTCCCTTTTTTAGATCGGCCTCCCTCACTTTGTCCTTCAAGGCTGCACATATAGGCTCATGATATCCCTTAGAATCCGGTCTCTTTAATGGGGATTATTCGAATTCCTTTTTTAAGTATTTGACAAGAGTTGAGTGAGGCTAAAGGCACGGGATTCGATCCCGTTAATCACTGTCGAATTCAATTCTGATTTTGTTGATCGTTTGGTATCATATAAGGTGCTTTATTTTGGCGATGGAGTCAACTTTCCTTCTTCGTGGAGCTTGGAGGGAAATTCTGTATTTTGGTAGAATAAGGCACTGGTACATCAGTTCGATCCCACTGGTATAGAGCTTGTTCTGCTTCTTGCTGGAGTGGTGCTTGTGTCTTCACGATCATCTTAATATTTCTTGGCAGGTAAGGTACCTGCCTTGGAGGGGCTCCGAATAGACATCGAGGCACCAGGTACCATGTGGAAGTTGAGGCAGTACCACAGCGAGTATCGAGGTACCGGGTACCTTGATTGATGTCGAGATACTTGCGGGGTGCTGGGCATGCGAGTTACTGTTGTACTGGTCTTAAATTGGTATTAGGAGCTTCAGTAGGGCGAGGTACATACCTTCGATAGCTCGCGGTGCTGGTGTTCTGTCTGGGTAGATAGGTGTTAACGGAAAAATCACTCAGGGAGCAAAATCTCAGTTAGCACCCTCACCCACTACCGGTAGCCAGTAGCGGGATAGGTACCTTCAGTACCGGGATCCTTCCTCGTAATGTAGATGGACGTAAATAAGGACCAGGATAAGAAGGATCATTGAAATATGAAATAACACTGTTTATTTAAAAAAGGGGTATCAAGATTATAGTTACAATTCAGACTCTCCTCACACTTAAATCTCTCTTCACTCTTACACAAGATGAAGGCAGAACCTCCGTTTATGTCGATAAGTGGATATTTCCTTCCAATGATTATCAATGGACTCTCACTGGCTTCGGAGAATTTCAAAAGGGAATTCTAACGGAAGTAATCTATCTGTTCTGGTGATAAAAACAACTCTCTCTTCCCCTCCAAAAAGCCTCATTTCTCTTACCTTTCGGAGCTGTATATATAGTTCTCCCAAGATCCCCTCAAAATCTGGTCCTACTGATGAGGATTATTGAGAGTCCTATGTTAAGCGTTGAAAAGCATTGAGTGGGGTTGAAGGCGCGGGATTTGATCCCATTAATTACTATCAAATTCAAATTCTAATTAGGTTGACCATTTGCTCTCATTAATGGCGCTTTATAATGGCGATGGAGTCAACTTTCCTTCTTCGTGAAGCTTAGAGGGAAATTCTGACTCTGAACATTGGCAGAACGAGGTGCAGGTATATCAATCCAATCCCGCTGGGGTGGAGCGTATTCTATGTCTTGATGGAAGGGTGATTGTATTTTCACGATCATCTTCGTATTGGTTGGCAGGTATGGTACTTGTCTTGTAGGGGCTCCAGATATACATCGAGGTACTAGGTATCAGGTGGAAGTCGAGGTAATACCAAGGCGGGTATCGAGGTACTGGGTGCCTTGATTGGTGTCGGGGTGCTGAGCGTACAAGTTTATCATCGTACTGGTCTTAAGTCGATATTAGGAGCTTCAGTAGGGCGAGGTACATGCCTTCGTTAGCTCACGGAGCTGATGTCCTATCTAGATACATAAGTAGTCGAGGTCCCAAACTTGTCAAGTATCGGCTCTGTCTAGGTAGTGGTACTGATCTCGCTGGTTACCTGGAATATCTGGATGAATCTTCCTATGTAGCTCCTTGTTGGAAAATTCTCATTTGGTCTCTTGCTAGAAAACCCTGTTAACAATAGGTAATCAAAGTCCTGACCTTATCCAGCATCGGCTCTATCTAGGTTGTGGTACCGATCTCACTGGATATCTGGAATATCATGATGGTTCTTCCTAGATAGATTCTTGTTGGAAAATTCTCCTTTGGTCCCTTGCCAAAAAAACCCTGTTAACAGAAGTCCCCTCTGACTTGAACACATGTACCAGGTCGGGGTTGGAGTCAGGATGGATAGTACTTGGAGAATTTTTTGTAATCGTCTTGTAGAAGGGAATCTTCTCTTTGCACGCTAATTTAAATGAGTCTTCCACGTGACTGACCAGGGTAGGCCAAATTCAAAAAGGAAATTTTTGGGGGTGCATGTTTCTCGAAACCGTTCCCTCCAAGTCGTCGATTATCCCGCGACATTGATTACCTTCTCTACCCGTTACAAGCAGTTATCTCTATATAAGCCTTGCTTCTTCACAGTGTACTCACTTAAGCAAACTTTCCCGAACAAGAGCCTTAAGGAAAAAAACTTAGCTTTCTCCATCCTCGACAATCTTCAAACTTCCCCTTTTTCAAGAAACTAAGCCTTGAATCTGTGAACATGTCTTCACTGGGTGGTGACAGTATTGAGCAGCTGTTTGATGGCGACGCGGCGGCTAGTGGGAGTCTCACCCCTAGAAAAAGGGCTCGCGTCGATAGCGACAGCGGGGAGGACGTTCCCTTTCAGCGTCGGCGTTCCAATCCGAACGTTGCAATTGGGACGGGCTTTTCAAACAATCCTGATGCTCCGGTTGATGTCTACCGGGAGTCGAACGGAGATTCAGAAGCTGTCGTCGGGGTAGGTAGAGACCGAGCCGGCGAAGTCATTGACATCGTGGGGAGGATACTCGCTCTTCCCTACGAGTATAGATGCATTCCCGACTCGACTAGCACCTCGGACACTGTGGGACATTTGAGGAGGGATTTTAAAATCCCTAAGGATATCTCGATTGTCATACCCCTACTTGGGTATGATGTGTATACTCCTAATCCTGGTGAACTTCCGATTTATACGGCGGCCTTTGACAGCGGAGTCAGGATACCTCTCCACCCTACCTTACGTAGGGCGTTGTATGCCTTGCAGCTCGCCCCTCTTCAGCTGACACCAGGGTTTTAGAGACACCTGGTGAGGTTCTTGGTATTATGGAGGGAATAGTGTGAGAGAGAGACAAAATCGACATGGAACCGGGACCGGATGAGCTCGGATACGTATTCCAGATCCCTGCCAATGCCCCGGGTCCAAAGGGGCAGTTCTATGCTTGGGTAAAGAACAAATTGAAATTTGTGGTACCAGGGGCCACAAAGAAAGATACCTCATGGAGGGAGGAATGGGTCATCATCAAGGGCGAATGGGGCAGCTCAGTTCATATTGGAGGAACTGAATTCGCGGTTCCTTCTTATTTTAGTGGGAAGCCCACATTGGAGAAGGGTAAGCTCTCCGCTGAATCGGAGAAAATCTTGAAGGCCATCATGGCCCGGAACTACATCAATATGGAATATCCTATCACGGAGGCCTTTGAAGCAAAAAGGGTAGATTGCTACCTCTGCATTTCCGGTCCTTTCCCAGGTATCAGAATTTCTGACTTTGCCTTTATTATACTGCTTCATTGATTATGTAGATATTGACTCTAGCTACTCTAGCAGTTTCAGTAGTGTCTCTATCGGTTCCTGAGGTGGAGCTCAATCAGACTGGTACCGTTGATTCTCCCCCAGCTTCCCTCATCAGACTTCCCACTCCAACTGTTACTATTGGACCCAGTCGGGTCTCAGTCCAGGTACATGGGGTTTCAATTCCTCAAGTAGCTAGGTCCCTGGAAGCTTTTACTGCCAGAGTGGGGAGGTATCTGGGTGTTTCCAGCCGGGTGCAAGTTATATCACCCATCAAAACAGTTTTAGCTGCAGTCGTTATTGATGCTGATGCTTCAGCTCCCTCTGCCTCTCCCGATGTGGCAACTGGTCGATCTAAACCGGTCGAGAAAAATTATGATCCCGCTATGGTAAGTCAGGTGGTACCTCGGGATAGGTCATGATCGAGGTCGAAGGATAGTAGCCAAGATGAAGTCTTGGCTCACTTTGTTGCTTTTTGCCAGGCCGGGAGCTTGGATGTCATGACGGCCATGCCCACTGAGCTTCTAATCAGAAGGGGATTTGCTCTTCTAGCTGAGGTAAGCTGTCTCATTTTAGTCTTCTATCTCAGATTCTATAATCAGTAGTATTCCATCTTACACTTTGTGTTTGGCAGGCTTTTAAGTTTAACGTGGCACTGAGCTAGCAGGTCGGCTCCCTCTTGGAGCAAGTTAAATGTGCTACTATAGAGTTGGAGAGGTCCAAGGAGGAGCTTGCTAAGGCTGCTAAAGGCGTGGAAGCTCTGAACAAATCTCTGAATAATGCTAAGAAGGAAATGGATGAGGCGAAAGCTGACAAGGAGCGGATGCAGCATGCCTTGTATACCGAAATACTCAGGTCCCTTTGTAGCAAGGAGGTGAAGGAGATCGCGAAGGATAGAGTAGTGAAGCTGGATAAGGAGATTCAGTCCTTTCGTGATAGTGTGGCCAACCTCGATGCTCAAGTAGACACTGCCTTTGGGGATGGCTACTTTTTTGCTGGCTATCAGGTGTCTTTAGCCTTCCCTCTTCCGTTTGACCTGAGTGTTATCGCGGGGTGGAACCGGGAGGAGATTATGGCAAAAGCTGCTGAACTTGCTGAGGCAACGCCCTCCGATTTGGCTGGACCTTCCCATGTTGCTGGAGCTAGTAGAGTGGCAAGAGGTGAAGACCAGAGTTCTATCTCCCTTCCTCCACTAAGCAATGTTGGAGTATATCGCAATCTGAAGGCTCCTGAAGCTGGAGTGGCTCAAGCTGAAGGAGGGGTTTCTGCCCCTTCTGATTCTCCGTCAACGTTTTTCAAGGAGGTAGGGGATCAGCATGCTACTGATGATGGAAAATCAACCCTACCTATCTCTTCTTCTGATCCTGCCCAGGTAGCAGAGGGCCAGGCCGCTTTGACCAAGGAAGTTGGGGAAAATTCTGATCAAGCAGCAGCAGGGGAGCTTCAGGGTGATCTGTCTCAAGTGGAGCTTCTGGTTGCGGTGGGTACCCAGGAAGCAGGCTGGGTTCCATCTGGCACCGGAGAGGGAGAAGCTCTAACTGGCGGGGTTGGAGAGAAGATGGCCAACCAGGAGGTGAAAGATGCATGACTCAATTTAAACTTTTATCCAGTTAACTTTATTTTTTCTTTTATTTTGTAGCCCGCGATCGAGGAATGGGCTCCCCAGCTTCAGTTATGAGAACTTTTTCTTTTTCCCTTAGCTTCATGCATGTGTAGTTTATTAAACTCTTGGTTGAACCTCGCCTTAATCTGAAGTAGAGTCCCTAATGTAATTTCGATCCCATACATTCCTGTCTTCGGATAAATCTCGGTGCCTAGGTGTAGACTTGGTGATTTATCCTTTATTTAATCCAGATAGGATGCAGCCGTTGATATAATGGTATAGACTTGGCGATCTATCCCTTATTTAATCTAGATAGGATGCAGCTGTTGATATAATTGGTCTATCACGGATCATGGTACTTGGAAATCGAGATTGTCGTGTTCCATGCTACCTTTGAGGTTATCCTGGTCAAAAAAACCTCCTTTTTGGAATTCCCGCATAACAATTTTTGGTTTGAGTTCGATATTCTATTGTTCTTTCACGCATCAGTCTAGGACAGGTTCGATTGCCTCAAACATAAAACTTCGGGGGGAGCACGTTTTACGAAGTTGTCATTTCCCATACACAGAATGTTGTGTCCCATTAATGACCTTATCCTCTCACTCTCGATACTAGATCTCTCATTCTATAAATACCTCTATCTGCTTGACAGATCTTCATACTATCTCTTTACTCTTTTAGTGGGACAACAAATCCCAGCAGGTCGATCAATGATCGTCGTATTAGTTAACACTATTGGAGGATAAGGAGATGGTTCTATGACTGGTAGGATGCTTGGTATTGTGGATAGAATGGTGCGAGATGGACTTAATTATCAGGGAATCATAACTGATTGTGATTTCTTAAGTCAAGAGGAACTATGGATCACAGCGTTGCACCCTTGCCAATGGTGTAGACATTACCTAGGCAAGCCGCAGCTTCGTATCCAGTTGCATCTTGAATATGAAGGGCTTCAAGGTTGCCCCCCTTATGTTCGATGGCTCCAACACGACCTCTGTTCCTGTTCCTACCTTCGGGGGTTGCGGCAGTATCATCGACATATGCCTTGGTTGAAAATAACGTTGCTAGGTAGGCATATCGAGAAAGTAGGCAATGAGCTAAAGAGGAAACCGACATTTCTGAATCTCTAGTTTACTTTCTGTCATTTTCTTTCTTGTTTCTTATATGCAGCTTGAAATAATGGCTGGGGTCCCTGATTTGATCAGTGGAGATACCCTCGTTTCTTTCTTGTATGTATCCTGAAATAAGGGATGAGTTTCCTGATTTGATCAATGAAGAAAAACTCATTTCCCTCTATATCTATTGACTGAATTTTGCCGCATGCTTCCGATTGTAACATATACTCAAGCAATAGTCCCCAGCATAAAACCTGACTTAATCAACACTTGGTAAAGCCAGGAAACTGATAAGAACATAAGTAGAGAAACGGCAGGTGACCGGTACCGTGGTACCTAATCGAAGAATCTCGGGATCCTTTCCCTAAGGCTCAATGTGGCTTTTCGTTATCAATGAGCGTTGTATACAGGTAAGTCAAGGTACCAGGCGTTCCATTTTGAGGAACCTTGGTAGCTTGGCGGAGATTTAGTTAAAAGAAGCCTGGGTACCGGAGATCCTCATTCTTCTGAGGACCTCGGTACTTTGGTGGAGTAATCTGTTAAATACGGGTACCTCGCATTCCTGTTTGCATGGATCTTGGTACCTCGGTGAATAATCTGGTACCCAGCCTTCCTGTTTCAAGGAAACTAGGTCTCTAGGTGAACATTCTGGCGAATCTGGGCACCTCACATTTCTGTTTGTAGGAATCTTGGTGCCTTGGCGAACAAATTTGGCGAATCCGGGTACCTCACATTCCTGCTCTAGAAATCTTGGTACCATGGCAAACATGATGGAGAACGTGTTGGCAACAAGACCCTGGTAAGCGACTAAGGTTACTTTAGCACCAGGTATTTCCTAGCAGGGGGTAATATCCGGCCAATGCCTCAATCTAGCAGGCAACTATGCTCTTACTAACCAGACCCTTCTTAGCGGGGGGTGGTACTCGGCCAAGGCAGCATGAAGGCCATATGGTCCTTTCTGGTCTTGAGTTGATCATTGGCGAAAATAAGGCGATCATACTGGCAACAAGATCCTGGTAGGCAACTAAGGCCACTTTAGCACCAAGTCTTTCTTAGCGGGGGGTGGTACTCGGCCAAGGCCTTGATGTGGTAGGCAACTATACACTTATTATCCAGATCCTTCTCAGCGGGGGGTGGTGCCCGGCCGAGGTTCAATCCTTTAGGCAACTATGCTCTTACATACTGGATCCTTCCCAGTGGGGGGTAGTGCCTGGCCAGGGCATCAAGAATGCCATGTGGCTTACCCTGGTCTTCGAGGAGATCCTCCCGGAGGGATTAATCCGGTCCAGGGAATTAGGAGCGATGTGTAGCTCTCCTGGTTTTAAGGCGACCCTCCTGGAGGGATTTACCCGGTCCAGGGCATCAGGAATGCTATGTAGCACTTCTGGTTTTAAGGCGATGATCATGACGGATTCAACTGGCGATATAGATGTAGATAAACGTATATAAAAGTAGATGGAGAAAGAAACCTTCTTTATTGATGATCAAAAAAGAGAATACAAGCACTCATGATTACTGACATCTTTTAATATTCGTTTCTAGGCGATTTTGACTGATTTCTGCTGCATGGCTTATGGGTAGAACCTCTTGAGGTGATCAGCATTTCAAGTGTGATCTACAGGATGTCTATTCATATCGTCCAACTTGTAGGCCCCACCCTGGATCACCATTCTAATTAGGTATGGACCTTCCCAATTAAGTGATAGGAAGGACAGCTTATACCCCGAAAGCTAGTGAGTAGGGGGTTTCTCCAGTAACAGTCCTTTTGGTGGTGCGGTAAGCCCATAGCACGTTCGAGAGTTCATCTGCACATCTCCCTTTCTTCTGTTGAAGCTTCTTCTTCGAGAGCCTCTTGATATTCTTATTTGTGGCCTATACCAGGCCATTAGTCTGAGGGTGTGCTACAGATGCAAAGCAAAGCTCAATCCCCAGATTCTCACAGAATTCCCGGAATCTGGCATTATCAAATTGCTTACCCATATCTGTGATAATGACCATCAGGGTTCCAAACCTGCAAACTACATTTTTCTTGATGAATTCTGTTGTATTTGCTTCGGTAATTCTAGAGAGGGGTTCCGCTTCCACCCACCTGGTGAAATAATCAATAGCCACGATCGCATGTTTCCGCTGACCTGGCGCGGTTGAGAGAGGTCCAATCAAATCTACTCCCCATAAGGCAAACGGATACGGTGAGCTGATGGTAGATAGTCGTTCTGGAGGTAGGTGATGCAGGTTGGCCATTTTCTGACATGGTTCATAAGACTGCACGAACTGCCTTGCATCATGGTGCAAGGTTGGCTAGAATTATCCCATGCGTAATACCTAGTAAGCTAGAGCTTCTCCCCCGGTATGATTTCCACAGTCCTCTGAATGCACCTCTCTCAGTGCCCAGTTCGCATCGTCGGGATGTAACATCTAAGCAAGGGGAGTGACCTTCCTTTGAGGTAAAGTTATCCCTCTACCAAGCAGTAACTGACTAAGGTTCTTTTGACCTTGCGAGCTTATGAGCTTGATCAGGGCTTTTAGTGAGCTTTTCTGACTGGAGATAATCCACGATGGGATCCATCCAGCACGGAAGTCGTTCCACGGGGTTGACTTCTTTACCTTCATCTATGTTTGATGTAGTGATTATCTAGAGTGGTATTCCTGGCAGTGCTTGTTCTCCACTTGTAGCTATCTTGGCTAAGATGTTAGCTCAATGATTCTACTTCCTAGGTATCTACTCGATCCTGAAACCTTTGAAGCGGGGTAACATCTCCTGGACCTATTCGAGGTAGGTTGCCATGTTATTCCCTTTTGCCTGGTATAGACCTGTTATCTGATTAACTACCAGTTGTGAGTCGCTTTTGATACAGAGGTAATCATCTCCTAGCTCTACAGATGTTCTCATTCCTGCTAACAAGGCTTCATATTCAACTTCGTTGTTGGTGGTGCTAAACTCGAATCTGAAACAGTGACAACACTCGACTTTTTCTGGGTCTGTTAGAATGATCCCACCCCCGCTTCCTGCTTGATTGGATGCCTCATCGGTATACAAGATCCAGGTTTCTCAATTGGTGGGCCAATCTGCAGGATCTTGCTCCTTCTGAGGAACTTGATCCAAGCTCGGGGGGGCACCCTGATCAGGGATTGCACTGAGTTCTACCACGAAATCCACCAAAGCCTGGGCCTTTATGGTAGTCCTGGACTTATATTTGATGTCGAACTAGGTGAGCTCAAGGGCCCACAGCACAAGTCTTCCCGATACGTCTAGCCTTTGGAGAAATTGACGCAGAGGTTGATCAGTGACTATTACGATTATGTGAGCAAGGAAATAAGGGCGGAGCTTCCGGGCAGCCACTAAAATGCGAAGGTGAGCTTCTTCAGGAGAGTGTAATTCTTTTGTGACTTGATCATAGCGTGGCTCACATAGTAGATAGGTAGCTGAATCCCATCTCTACATTCTTTTATCAAAGCTCCGCTAATAGTCGTCTCGGATACAGCCAGGTACAGTTGTAGCTCCTCTCCTAGTACTGGGCTAGCTAGTAGTGGGGGGCTAGCCAGGTACTTCTTCAATGATTGGAAGGCTAATTCACTGTCTTGGTTCCACTTCATATTCTTCCCTTGTTTGATGGTTTTGAAGAAGGGAATACAATTATCAGTTGATCGTGATATGAAGCGGTTCAAGGCTGCTATCGGTCCGGTCAAACCCTGCACCTGTCTGAGCGAGGTAGGTGATTCGAGATCTAGGATGGCTTTGATCTTCTCCGGATTTGCTTCGATTCCCCTTTCATGGACCATAAATTCAAGGAATTTCCCGGCGGTAACCCCGAATACTCACTTGGTAGGGTTTAAATGCATCTTATTTTCTCTAACAATCTGAAAAGTTTGACAGGTGATCCTGGTGCTGCTCGGCTATCGAGGATTTTATGATCATGTCATCAATGTATACCTCCATTGACTTCCCTATTAGCTCTATGAATAAGCGGTTGACTAGGCGCTGATAGGTAGCCCCTGCATTCTTGAGCCCGGAGGGCATAACCTTGTAACAGTATATGCCTTGTCCAGTTATGAATCTGGTTTTACTATGATCAGTGAGGTGCATCATAATCTGGTTGTACCCTGAGAAGACGTCCATAAAGCTTGGGAGTTTGTTACCTGCGGTCGAATCAACCAGTTGATCGATTTTTGGTAACGGGAAACTATCATTCGGGCAGACGCGGTTGAGATCAGTGTAGTCAACGCACATGCGCCACTTCCGGTTAGCTTTGGTCACCATGACTACGTTGGCAATCCACTCGGGGTACCGAGACTCCCTGATGAATTCTGCATTTAGTAGTTAGTTTACCTCCTCTTGTACCGCAACATTTCTTACTTGGTTGAAATGCCTTCTCTTCTGTTTGACTGGCTTGAAGGTGGGATCTACCGCTAGCCTGTGAGCTACTAAGGTAACTGGTATCCCTGGCTTCTCCTCATGACTCCATGCAAAGATGTCATTATATTCTTGTAAGAGGTTTATCAGATCTTCTTTTACTCATGCCTTCAATATCGAACCTATCCTGACTACCTTGGAAGGATCGTCCTTCCTGATATGTATCTCTTCTAACTCTTCTGCAAGATGGCCACTGGCCCATCCTTTCTCTTCCTCCTCCTTGATCTCTATATCGGGGGGTTCTGGTATGGATCCATTTTCAACTGAGCATGTTCTGTCTTCAAAGTCTTCTTCTGGTAATTCTTGATCCCGTACAATGATTATCTGTGCACATTTCTTAGCCAATGCTCCTGGGTTGGTAGATACTGCATAGCACTTGCGTGTGCAGCCTGCTGGTCCCCTCGCACTTCGCCCACTTTGTCTCCTACTGGGAATTTCAGGACGTTATGGTATATCAACAGAACCCCCTTGAGGGCAGACAGGTAGGGTCTTCCCAGGATGGCGTTGTAGGCGAACGGGGTGTCTACCACAACGAAGTCTGTCATCAGGTTCTGCTGGAGTGGCGTTGTCCCTACTATCACTGGTAGGATCATAGATCCGGTGGGAATCAGCGAGTCTCCTGTGAACTCATATAATGGGGTAGTGCAGCTGTTGTAACAAGGTCTCTTTAGGTTGAATTGCTCTAAAGTACTCTTGAAGAGAATATCAACGCTGCTACCTGTGTCAATCAAGACACGATGGACCAAGTTGTTAGCTATTTGCACAGTGATGACCATGGGATCATCATGGGGTTGCATGGTGTTGTACACGTCCTCTTCTGTGAAGATGATCTGTGCAGTAGGAGGAGACCGAAGTGATCCTCTAGTAACCTTGAAAACATTCTGGCCCGCTTCTACCCTGGGAACTTTCCTGGCATGGTTCTTTTGAACATTGTTGGAGGTTCCTGCCAGGGTGGGATCCCCACTGATGGTGTTGACTATGTGGATCTACTCCATCAGATCCTTCCCTTTGGCTTTCCTTCCTTCTTCAAACGCTTTAATGTCTGCTTGCACCTCCTTCCCGGTGCGAATGTTGTCGTGCACTTGTTAGAGGAATTCCTCCAAGAAACCTCCATTAACTAGGGCTTCAATATGGTTCCGCAGACTATAGCATTCCGAGATATTATGACCTACATCCTCATGGAAGTCACAATACTTGTAGCGGTTCTCTTGATCGACTGGTGCCTTTATTGGACCCGGCTTTCTGAGCAGTCCTTTGTCGCTGATGGCGAGGTAAATAGTCTCGCGAGATGCGTTCAGGGGGTTGTAGTGGGAGTACCTCATTTCCTCTCTATCTACCCGCGCTACCTCCTTGGGTAGAGGTGTAGCTCTGGGCGGAGTCCGCCTAACTGGGTACCGGTTTCGCGAAGGCTGGTAGGGTGGCGATCGATACGTAGATTTGTTGGGAGGTTTGTTCTGATTTTTATGAACTGGTGCAGGCTTGGGCACCTCCTTCTTTTGGCGCTTGGCAGTTCTCATATCATCATACTCCATCTTAACTCAGAGCTGTTCATCTATTTCAACCTGCTCTAAAGCTCTATCGTAGGCCTCCTGGTAGGTCTCCGGGGGATGCTTAGAGAAGGATCTGAACAGCCTGCCTGCCCATAGATTTCTTTTGAAATTGGCCAAGGTTTCCTTCTCTGCGAAGACCCCCATCTGGATTACTTCTTTATGGAATCTCTCCACGTAGGCTCTGAGTGATTCACCCCACTCCTAGATCACGTATTGGAGGTGAATGGGATCCTTGGGGCAGGGTTTGATGCCTTGAAACTGAGCACAGAAGTCAGTAGTCAACTTGGTGAATGAGTCAACGCTCTCTGCTGATAGCTTCCTGAACCATGTCTTCGCATAGTCCGTTAGCGTGGTAGGGAATATTTTGCACATAGCAGCCCTAGTAGCATTCTGGACCTCCATCTGGTGAACAAAACTTTCTAGATGGCTTAGGGGATCCTCGGTCCCAGAATATTTATCGGTTGGCATCTCAAACTTGGAAGGTAGTTCCGCCTCCCTGATCCTCCTAGAGAAGGGAGCATTCATCTCTCCCAATGGGTCTTTCTGGTTTTCTCGGTGCTTGCCCTTCTCCAACTCCTGGATTTTTTTCGCCATTCTGGCAACCTGGTCCCGGAGATGTTTGTTGCCATCATTCCCAGATTCTACTTCAGAATCTCTGTCGTCAGGCCCCTCCGATGTCGCGGAAGCTTCATCCTGGTTCTCTCCCTAGGGTGGGTCTTCTCCTATGCCCCGGTTGCTACCTCCTGCCATTGAACGAGGGGGCCTCCTGGTTGTTTCCTGTTGAGGCTGTCTAGAAAAAGCTTCTGGGTGGACCAGGTGGTGGCGCTCTAGAGGCGGGAGATCGATGGCAGATCTCGCGCGCCAGAGTTGATAACCTGTAGGTTACCCTAGAACCGGGGGTATGGGCCCGAGTCTGTCATGGATCGATGGTACCGGAGGTATGGGCTCGAGTCTGTCATGGACCAATACGGGAGGTGGTGGTCCCAACCTGTCGAAGAGAGGTACCCTGGTGCCTTACCGATTGACATCTCCCCTGGGATCTGGTACCGCGAGCTGACTAGTACTACCTTTAGCGACCATTCAAAGGAGAATGTTTTCTATGAAGGCCACGACTTGTTGGTCCAAATTGGTAGGTCAAGCTGCCGGGGTAGTAGGTACTTGGGGGTAACCCACGCGGTAGCTGATGGCTTCGAGGGGGGTTTGCGACCCTTTCCCCCCTTCTTTGGCATTTGACCCTTTCGAGTTGAAGTGTTTAATTGGTGTCCCGACGGGTCAGGATGATCCTGCGAGGATCGAAGCTTCATTTTGATGGTATAGCAAGAAAACGAGGCACACTGGCTTTCTTTTGAGGGTGTGGTTTTTTCCCATAGACGGCAGCCAAAAAGTGTTAACGAAAAAACCCACCCAGGAGGGGAAATTTCAATTAACACCCTCACCCACTACCGGTGGACAGTAGCGGGGTAGGTATCCTTCGGTACCGAGGTCCCTTTCTATAATTGGAGATAAGAAATAAAATGATGGAAGAGATAAAAGAGACCGGGAGATATAAAAGAACACTGTTTTATTAAGTAACACTATAACAAAGTTACAACGCATACGCCCTTCTCTCTTTTCTCACTCTTTTACATAGGGTGGTAGAGGAGGGAGAATTTATGTCGATAAGTGGCTAATTCCCTCCCAGGAATTGTCTATTAACTCTCACTGGTTTCAGAGAAACATCAAGAAGTTCCTCTAGCTGTAGAGATGCTTTTTTCTGTTCTCAAAGACTCTCCATTTTTCTGGATCGGCTTCCCTCACTTTGTCCTTCAAGGCTGCACATATAGGCTCCCGATATCCCTTAGAATACGGTTTCTTTAATGTGGATTATTCGGAATCCTTTTTTAAGTATTTGACAGGAGTTGAGTGAGGCTAAAAGTGCTGGATTCGATCCCGTTAATCACTGTCGAATTCAATTTCTGATTTGGTTGATCGTTTGGTATCATTAATGGCGCTTTAATTTGGCGATGAAGTCAACTTTCCTTCTCTGAGGAGCTTGGAGGGAAATTCTGTATTTTGGCGGAATGAGGCACTGGTACATCAGTTCGATCCCACTGGTATGGAGCTTGTTCTGCTTCTTACTGGAGTGGTGCTTGTGTCTTCACGATCATCTTCATATTGCTTGGCAGGTAAGGTACCTGCCTTGGTGGGGCTCCGAATAGACATCGAGGCACCAAGTATCAGGTGGAAGTTGAGGCAGTACCACGGCAAGTATCGAGGTACCGGGTACCTTGATTGATGTCGAGATACTTACGGGGTGCTGGGCGTGCGAGTTACCATTGTACTGGTCTTAAGTTTGTATTAGGAGCTTCAGTAGGGCGAGGTACATGCCTTCGTTAGCTCGCGGTGCTGGTGTCCTATCTCGGTAGATAGGTAATCAAAGTCCTGACCTTATCCAGCATCGGCTCCATCTAGGTTGTGGTACTGATCTCACTGGTTATCTAGAGTATCAGGATGGTTTTTCCTAGGTAGATTCTTGTTGAAAAATTCTCATTTGGTCCCTTGCCAAAAAACTC
The DNA here is from genome assembly GCA_033220585.1 of Dipteronia sinensis. Taxonomy (NCBI): domain Eukaryota; kingdom Viridiplantae; phylum Streptophyta; class Magnoliopsida; order Sapindales; family Sapindaceae; genus Dipteronia; species Dipteronia sinensis. The sequence goes on from CM065642.1 coordinate 27,269,946, forward strand.
TGTTAACAATATCGTCTTGAATTAAGTAGGTACTCCAACTCTTAATTCATGTTTGGTGTTGAGCTTATTTGAGTTCTAGAACTTATAATTGATATTCTTCTTGGATTAAGTAGGCACTCTAGCTCTTAATCCATTTAGAGGTTAAATGTGAGCTTTTAATGCATTTGATATTTTTCTTGGATTAAGTAGGCATTCCAACTCTCAATTCATGTTAGATGTTAAATTATGATATCTTCTTGGGTTAAATAGGCACTCCAACTCTTAGCCATGTTAGATGTTAATTAAATTGAGTTTTTAACTATATGCACATTAAGGTGTATTAAACATGCTCTCTTGAATGGAAGGGATAGATTGCGAGCACTCCCCCGGCTAAGTATCTACCTAAGCTTAATGAGAGTCTTTCGTAGTTGGGTTGTAGGTGAAGGTCAAGTGGTCTTTCAAACCACACTTATAGGTAGATTGGCCCTAAATAGATCGAATCGGTTTTTAATAGATTTGTCGGATTGCACATTATTCATGTATGAATTGCATTAACTCTCATATCTCTCATCATATCTTATCACTTCGCATTCTTATTATCTTAGTTTAATCCTAGTTTTAGATTTAATTGTAGTTTGCATCTTAGTGTTAATCTTATCAAACACACCATTTACATTTTACTTGTTAAGCATTGCTAGTATTAGGACTTTAATTTAATCATCACTACCATTCGATTCTTGTGGAACGATACCTCACTTGCCACTATACTTGTTCTTTAAAAACAATTTTGAGCACATTTGAGATCCTTTATAAATTTATTTTGAACTTGCGGTTTCTATTGGCAAAATAGCAAAAGGCACTTTCACTTTTCTAGTTTAACGGTCAACGAGAGGTTTTAACGTAAAAGCTAACGGTAGGGGAGAAAATGACGAATAGTTTCATTTTCAGGAGGAAAAATTGTTATTACTGAAATTAGAAGGGATAAAGTGTCTAATTCAGAAAACTTCAGGAGCGAAAAATGATTATATCCTTTTTTTAATATGTTGCTCTCTTTATTACAAATTTACAAGTTACAACAATACAAAGAGGGGCCATCCTCCTTTTGCACGGCACGGTACCAAAGTAAGGACCGCTACTCCTTTATCCTTTTGTTATTTTGTTATTTTAAAATAATAATGATTCTACTTATTTTTTTAATGGGGTAATTTCACTAAAGTTCCTAATTTTTTTTTTTGAATTGTCACCTATTTAAATGTCTTTGTCATATTATCAACTTTAATCCCTTCTTTTTTCAAAATACATCACTTTAGTCCATATGACTAAATTTCTAACAGTCAACTATAACTAAATATGTAAAGGTCAATTTTACCCCTAAAAGTTTTTTTTATTACATTTTAATTTTCCAAAAACAATTTCAAATACTTTTCATATTCTAATATTAAATAAAAATCAAATTAAGGAAAAAATATATATCTTCTTAAAAAACAGGATTTTTTTATTAGGAGTAGAATATGAATTTAAATATTAAAAATTAAGATTAAAAATATTAAAAAACAGAAAAATAAAAATAAATTAATTTGTTTTATGAGATCCAATGGATCTCTAAAGATTGAGATCTGGAAATTTCTCAATCTCCATCGTTTCAAACCTAAACGTAAAGATTGAGAATCACCAACAAGAAGAGTCGTTTCTCCTTCGAAAACAATATCTATGTAGAACCCAGATTGGGGTTCTGGCCCGAATCCGATTGCAGTGGCTGTGGTGGTGGTGGTGAGCTTTTTGGATCCATGTTTTTCCACAAAAAAAGGGCTTGATTTGGAGGTCAAAATACAGAGTAGAGAGAAAAGGAGAGTTGTTAGAGAGAAAACATAGGAGCCGATGGAGATGAGAAATCAAATGGGTGGAGATTCAAATGAAGAGAGTGTCCAATGAAGGACCGAGACCATGTCAGAGAAAATAAATGGTGGCTTTCCTGATACCGTCTGCGCGGTGGTGGAAATATTGCAGATGGGTGTTTGTCCACAGCAGCGACGGTGGCGGCGGCGGGGAAGAAGCAAGATGCGAAGGAAGAAGAGGTGGTGCTGTGGTGATGATGATGATGTTGTTGAGACATTGTATTTTGTTTTTTTGTTTTGTGTTTGTAAACTTGTGAGAGAGAGCACCGCCATTGGAGATCCATTGGATCCATTGAAAAAAAAATTCCAGATCTCAATATATATATATATATATATATATATATTATATAAACAACAATACTACAAACATCAAAACAAACAAAGAAAGGCTAAGCAGCCTGGTTGGCCTCTCTAGGAATATAGCCAACACGCAAACCATCAGTTTCAGAGATCAATCTCATAAAAAAAAATTTAATTTTTTTTATTTTTATGTTTTTTAATATTTTTTAATCTTAATTTTTAATAATTAAATTAATTTTTACCCATAATTAAAAAATCCTGTTTTTTAAGAAGATTTTTTTTCCTTAAGTTGATTTTTATTTAATATTAAAATATGAAAAGTATTTGACATTGTTTTTGGAAAATTAAAATGTAATAATAAAAAATAACTTTTTGGGGTAAAATTGACCTTTACATATTTAGTTATAGTTGACTGTTAGAAATTTAGTCAAATGGACTAAAGTGATGTATTTTGGAAAAAGAAGGGATTAGAGTTGCTAATATGACAAAGACGTTTAAATATGTGACAATTCGAAAACAAATAGGGACTTTAGTGAAAATAACCCTTTGTTAATTTCCAATTTATAATTTATTTTATTTTATCTTTTTACTTCACAAACATACCTCAAGTTTAGGTGTAATTGTAAATGTATTCAACTTTTATCCAAAATTACATAAACATATCCTACCACTAGTGGTCAACGGTTATTTTTAACATTTGACTGTCTTGTTAGTTTAAGAAGTCCAAAATGCCTTTTTATATTATTTTATTGGATTAATTGCACAAACACCATTGAGTTTAGATATAATTGCACGTATATGAGCTTTTATCCGTAATTACATAAACAACTCATACCGTTAGTTGACTTCTATTAGCTCTAACCGTTTACCACAATTTTACCCCTCAATGACTAAAGTGTCCACAGTTACCTATTTTATTATTCTCAATTAATAATTAAAAAAATGAAACAGAATGGACAAAGAAAACAAAAAACCAAAATCAGTCATTTTTTCCTTTTTCTCTTTCATTTCCTCAACCCCAAACACAATCCAAAAATAAACTTAACAAACAAAAACCAAAACTCAAATCCTCAAACAACAACCAAAAATCAAATCCACAAATGAAAACTCAAATCAGTCAATTCCACAACCAGTTAATCAAATCCATTTTTTTTTTTTAAAAGATCAGAACATCAACCTCGAGAGTTGAAAATCTGCTCCAAGCAGAACACTCAATCTCACTGAGACGGAGATGGTGTTCCATTTTTGAGAGCGCTCCATCTAGATGCAGATTGAGCGGCTCCATCTTAGTGAGATGATGGAGGTGCGATTGCCGCAGATGGGTAGATGATAGAGGTCTGATTGACGCGCGATGGAGGCTGTTAGGCAGACGATAGAGGCGGATGGGATGATGGTGGTGGTGCGATGGAGGCGGATGTGCAGATGATGGTGCGCGGATGGGAAGATGATGGAGATGCGACTTCATTATTGCATATACGACTCCATTTTCGAAGATGATGGCATTTGGAGCAACGTTCCATATGGAGCAGATTTGCTCTATCAACGACGGAGATGGAACGGATTTGCTCCATTTTTACCGATTAAATTTCTGTTTTTAAGGTTTTTTTTTTTCAAAAATTGATGTGGTTTTGATTTAAGGAGAAGTCTTGGATTATTGCAATTGAGTTGGAATACTGTAATTTATTTGGGTTTGTGGAATTGATTTTGTGTTTTTTTGTGGAATTGATTTTGTGATTTTTTGTTTTTTTGTTTTTTTGTGGAATTGATTTTGTGATTTTTTGTTTCGGGAATTTGGTTGAAGAAATTTGGATTGTGTTTGGATGGTGAGAAAATGAAAGAAAGCAAAATATTGAGTTGATGTTTGAATGTGTGTTCTTTGTTTGTTAAAATTTTGCAACTTTATTTAAATAGTCGTGATCATGAAAAAGTTTTTATTGGTGGCTTTGATGATTGTGTTTGCAATTTGATATAAGACGAAAGAAGAGAGATTTTGGGTTCCAAAAGATTGGTTTTTGAAATCCGGTGATAAAGACGAAGAAAAAAATGGCATAAATGGTTTTAATGGTTTTTTTTATTAAAGTAAATGCTTTAAATATTAAATTTAAAACAATAAAATAAAAGATAATATAACTAAAAATTAAAACTCCATTTTTAAAAAATAAATACATTAAGCATTATATATATAATTAATAATACTTTTAAAATTTTAACAGATCAAAAGACTATTTTACCCTTCGACCGTCAACTTATAATGATAACCCACTAATGGCAGGAGATGTTTGTGCAATCTCGGACAAGTTCCATATGTGTGCAATTATGTCTAAACTCAAGAGTCGTTTGTGCAATTAGTCCTATTTTATTGAGTGGTGCTATTGGCATTCTCCCTACTGATTTATTCATGCCCCACTTTTTAAAATTTTGATTTAATTAAATAAAATTAAATTTTTTTATTAAATTTTTTTGTTTATTTCCAAAACTACCCATTTTACTTATTTTTCAAACTTAATACATATCATATATAATTTCTCTATCTCTTATCTCCGTATCTGTATATATATCTCTCACATCCATTGATTGCTTTATTTTTGTTCTTCTTATTTCTTTATTTTTAGTTTTTTTTTTCTTCTTATTTCGAAAACGAAAAAATAAAAAATAACAGGGTACTTTAACATAACGACAACTTGATATCATTCTAAAGAAAAAATAAACTTTCAAACTTATTTCTAATGAATGAATTGTTTCCATATGCTTACTATCATTGTCAGACAATTCTTGTTTTATGTCATTCTCAGATAATTCTTCAGGATGTTTGATATTGTTCTTAGACAATTCTTCAATTTTCTTGATATCGTTCTCAAACTCTTTCAAAATATTTTAGATGTATGTAAGTAGCAGATTTTAAGGTTTAAGAGTTAAATTTTTTTTTTGAAAGAAAGGTTTTTTTTTTTTTTTTTAGAAAAGAAATATAAGATTTGAATAGATTTACTTTGTAGAAGATTTATTTCCTAAAATTGTATGTCTCTTTAAATTAAAAAATTTGGTATGAATAGATCAATAAGGGTCGTGCCAATAGCACCACTCATTTTATTAATACTTCATCGTTATTTGGTCAAAACAATTTCAATTAAATAATAAAATAAAAATAATTAAAAATAATTAAAAATTGAAAAAATAAAATAAATGAAACACTCAAATCTGGAAACCTCTCACAGTCTCACCAGTTTGAGTTTCAAAACAAACATTTAGAGAAATCGTTTTTTTTTAATAAAATAAAAAAATAAAAAAATAAAAAAATAAAAAAACCATCAGGAAATCGAACCACCAACTGGAAATCGTAGCACACAAATCCGAGGAATCACTCCACCACCACCATATCAACTCGACCGCTTAGAGCCGTGAACTCCTCTGCCCCTCGTGGAGGAGTTCGTTCTCCACCTTCGCTCAGAAATCTGCTTCAATCGAAACAGATCTGATCCAACTGGAGCAAATCGCTCCAAGGAGCGGAATACCTAGTTGTCAATATGGCCGTAATTGAGGAAGCCAGACAGGACATCGATCTGGCCATTACAGAGGGTGCCGATCTCTTTCGCGAACTTGGCATTGCAGGCCTGATCGAGGAACACCTCGAAACTCTATTTCTTCGACGTTTAATCGGTCGATTCCCTTTTTGAGGAGACAGAGGAGATCCCTTCTTCGTCTCAGACGAAGGAAAGATCTCCTCATTCTTTGTTGAGGACAGATTTCTCCTCGTGAATATGAATTTTTCTGCGTTTCATTTTTAAAAAAATAAAAAAATTGTTATTTTCAAGTCTTCTCCATCCTTTTTCTTTTAACTTTTAAGTATTATGTAAATTTTTAATGACTATTTTGGATAAAAGGACCTTTTTGCCCCTAAGCTGTTAGTTTCTAACAGCAATTTTAAGTCAAGATGCACGACGAAGGAAAGAAAAGGAATCGAAAAGGTCAGAGATTAAAGATTGAATTAGCTTTCAAATGGATGGAACTGGGCAACTTATAGAACACAAAACTCCGTCTAATAAAAATAAACAAATAAACAAATAAAAAAGGTACAGAACTCCACTTTATTTATGATATAATATATCATGGAGATTTGATAACATAAAACTCGAAAAGGCAAAGTTTTATATAAGCAAGCACGATGGTACTTGTTAATTTGCCTGTCTACTAGTTTACTCCAAACCAAACTTCTTCCTGAGCTCTTGAACAAATCCAAACACCTTCTTCGAATCTGGAAGGGTTTTGGAAACGCTTTCGTTGTTCGAACATCTCTCAGCCCATCCAATGATTTTAGGGCATTCAGCTCCAATGTTGAAATTGCCCAATGTTTCATAAGAATAAAACCAGCAAGTGTAACCTATCAGAGACACATCCACAATCCCTAAAGTATCTCCTCCAAAGAAGGCCTTGTCCCCCAGCTGCTCTTCCAACAGCTTGAGAATTTCAATGAATTCTTTCATTGCTGTCTCCTGCTCTTCTCCTGTTGTTGTCCATGTCCTCCTCCCTGTATCGTATAGCTGCAATAGTTTCTTTTGGGTGTTCAAATCTATATTTATAAAATTAGAGTAGCTTTCAACATTTTGAGAAATTTCAAAGATCCAGACAGGAATTTTTTAAAATGAATCCGAAAAATAAATTAAAGGAAAAAGTAGTAAAACAGACCTTCTTATCAATGAAATCTACCCAGAACCTAGCTTGGGATCTCTGGTAAGGATCAGAGGGAAGCAAAGGAGACTTGTCATGCCAGACCTCGTCGATGTACTCCACAATAATAGCGGACTCGCAGATCGGCTTGCCGTTGTGGATGAGAACCGGGATCTTCTTGTGAACCGGGTTCATCTGCAGAAGAAGAGGGCTTTTGTTCTTCAGATCCTCGTCTCTGTACTCGTACTTGAGACCTTTCTCCGCCAACGCAATCCTCACTCTTATTCCGAACATGCTCGGCCAGAAATCAAGCAGAATCAACTCCTCCGCCATTATCGCTCAAACTGAAATATCAAAGATTCGTGAATTGGTAAAGAGTGAGGAGTGAGTGGTTTGTATTTAAACTAAACTTGGGTTAGGTTTAGGTCCGTTTTGTCATTTTAGTATGGGATATTATTATTTTTCACCCTACCTTTTTAGGTATTAGACGTTTTGCACCCCTTGTTTTGGTATCCTGACATTTCATTTAACTGTCTAAATGCACCTTACTGTTAATAACCGTTAGTCAAATGGTAAACATTTGAAAAATAAGAAGGGTTAATAGGTAATTTTATCCTATAACATAAATTAAAATAAAAAATTATATAAAACTAAATAAAATAAAATTAATACCTAACACTTTCTCTCTCATGATCTCCTCCTCGTCGTTTCTCTCTGTATTTTTCCCTTCTCTTTTTTCTTCCCTTCCTATCTTTCTCTCACTCTCTCTCTCTCTCTCTCTCTCTCTCTCTCTCTCTCTCATCTCTTCGTCCCCGGCGAGGAGAGCCGATCTCCTCCGCTGAGAGGAGATCGTCGCTCTCTTATCCCATTTCTCTCAATCTCTCTCAATCTATCTCTCATGTCTCTAATTGTTTTGGTTGGCGCCGATGAGGAATGGAGGTCGATCTCCTCTACCGAGAGTAGAACAACGGTGGGTTGGATTTGAGACTGTTGGTGGTTGTTGATTTTGGGAATAGTGGGTGTTGGGCGACGAACTTCTCGAGGTCGGAGATGACGGCGGAGGTATCAGGGAGGCAAGATAGGTTGGCTGAGGATTCGATTTATGCGGCAATTGATTTCTTCAAGCCGTTGAAGCGGAAGAGGAACGCGGAGGTAGTGGCTGAGTCGGACTGGTCGGGTTTCCAAGTCTCTAACCGAGTCTGGTGGCGAGCCGAGAGGCGCTAGAGCATCGATTGGTGCTTCTTTTGGTGTCTGGAAAAATGATGGTGGTGTGTTTTGGGTTGATAGTTTTTGGTGATTGTTATAATTTTTTTTTCAATTGTAATTAGATAATGATGTTGTTAAGACTTGATCTTTTTATTTTTATTTTTTAAAAATTTGCTTTTCAATTTCTGGGTTGTTTGAACTTTCAAGGTGATGAAACTAATTTTTATTTTTATTTTCAATTTCTGGGTTGTTCAAATTGTGGTTGGGTTTGTGATGAACTGATGGTTGGCTTTAATATCATTTGTGATGAAAATTGCTTTTCATCGATGAATTTTAATATCAAAAATTCAAATTTGGAATAAAAATGAAGTTTGGCTGGGTTTGTGATAAACTGATGAACTTGAGAGAAGATCATTGAGAGTTATGGTCTGGTGGAGATCAAATCTCCAGATTGGAGCTCCTCCGTCCATTTATACGATGGACGATGGATCTCTACCAAATCAATAATTTGTTAAAAAAAGATTATTTAATTAGTTTTAAATATATTTTTCAATACTTAATAAAAGGGCAAAATAGTATTTTGACTAGAAAGTTAACAAAAGTTAACAGAAGTTAACAGATGGTGGAAAATGACCAATTCTAAAATAAGTGGGTGCATAATGACCAATATCTTATAAGTGAGGGTGGAAAATAATAATATCCCTTTTATCATTCAGAATAATCTTTTTGATCTTTTGGAGGTTTGCTTTTTTCAAATGTGGAAATTAAATGTATAAAATATTCTAGATTCTTCCTGTACATACATGATACATCATAGCCATAGGTCATTGCTTTCGCCATTTTTTTTATAGATCTTAATTCTTTCCATTGTCTTAATGTCTTTCTCAAATGGAAAAAAAAAATATCTTTCTTCTTTATCCTTTGGAATAATAATACAGCTGTTTTGTTGGTGAATTTCAATATAATCCCTAACTTTTCAAGAAAATAAACTGTTTTACTCATCATTTCACTCTATGTTCATTAGGTTAATATCTATACATTCAGAGTGAGTTGAGCCATATTTTTAACCCTCATATTTTGTTGTGATAATTTTTAAATTATGAAAAGGCTTATATACCCTTGCTTGTTTCAATAAATTACTTTCAAAGATTGATATAGTTATGTGAAATCTATAAAGAATAGAGGGTATATATGGTATTTCATTATTTTAATTTGTTTACAATTATACTTATATCCTTGAAGGATTCTAAAATTACATGAAGATATTAAACAATGTATAAATAAGGGTATAAATGTCTTTCACATTGCATGATTAGAGACCATTTAAAAATTTTACATGTAATTATCTATATGTATTTTTTTCTTGTAGAAAGGCTATATCCTTTCTTTTTCCCTTTAATAAAATAACATAATAGGCAAGTTGCCAGCAAAAGAAACAAGGTGGCAGCAAAGGAAGCAAATAGTGATAGGTGGAGAGGTGAGGTGGAAAGAGATATGAGAGGTGGCAATAAAAGAAAAAAATAAAGAATAGAAAAAGAGAAACAAATATATTAGGATAGAATCATAGAAATAAGTAATCGAAATGAGGCGGAATTCGTAAAACAGAAGGAAAGAAAGAAAGAAAAAGAAAAAGAAATAGAGAAATAGATTTCGTGAGGCTTCCAAAACAGAAAATATCAAAGTCCCTATTTTGATTGCTGCATCTGGGTATCAGGTTTGTAGTTATGATGATGATTATTGAATATAATTGATTTTTTTTACACTGGATTTGCTATCTATCTATCTATCTAACTGCTATATCCAGACAAGAAGGCATGATTGTTAACACAATTCAAGATAAAAAGTATGTTTATTAGGATTAAAGTGTTAAACACATCCAATAACCAAATTTGATTTAAAAAAGAAAAGCTGACTAAACATAATCCGATTGAAACTATGCATGACTCTGAAGATCTTTGGCAAAACAGAAGAATTTTTAGTTGCTTCAGTTTAGTCAGTATATGAAACGAAGCACAATCTTGGAATTTAAAGCACATTTTTTTTTAGATAAACAATATAAAAGCAAAGGGTAAATATCATTTTTGTCCTTATGGTTTACCATATTATCCATTTTGGTCCCCGTCGTTCCAGTATTAGCCATGCAGGTCCAAACGTCTTCAATTAATCTCTATTTTGGTCTCTGCTGTCCAATTCTGTTAGGGTTTTTGAAATTTCCGTTAATAAAGCGAGGGTAAAATGGTAACTCGTCATGCATTCTTCTAGAATTTTTTTAAGAAGGGTAAAACAATAACTTCAAAAATTAAAAATTTGATAAAACTAATTAAAAAACAATACATAAATATTAAAACTAATTAAATTTAAAATTAAAAAACTATAAAACTAATTAAAAATATTAAATAAATATTAAACTAATTAAATTAAAAATTAAGATATATATAACTAATTAAAAAATAATAAATAAATATTAAAATAATTAAATTTAAAATTAAAAAAGATATAAAACTAATTAAAATAATAATAAATAAATATTAAACTAAAATTGTAAAACGATCTTCAACCAGCCATCTCCTCTATTCTCTCTTCCCAATCTCTTCTCTAAACCACAAACCAATCTCTCTTCCCAATCTCTTCTCTCCCTAATCTCTTCTCTAAACCACAAACTCCATCCGTCAAAACTCAACAAACAAACAAATTTCCACTGCACATCAAAAACCCAACACCTAAAAATTTTGTTCTAGATCTCTTATGGAGAATCATTAGATTCAACCTTGAACCTTCAACCTTCAACCTTCAACCTTCAACCTTCAACCTACCAATCTTCCCCACAAAGAAAAAACCCATAAATTGTTTGTCCAAAAATGGAAACCAGGACCATAAAAACAACCCTTCCATCCGTCATCTCTGATGGAGCTCACCTCAACCAGAATTTTTTTTTTATTTTTTTGGTCTGAAGAGATAAATTTTTTTTGTGGAAATGGAAGGAAATGGCCTTTCCTATGTTTCAAAGATCAAAAATGTCCACTTATGAAAAAAATTGCATTTGTGTCCTTTTTTGAGTTGCTTTTACCAGATTACCCTCTAATTCATTTTTTTCAAAATTACCAAGTTGCCCTCCTTTATTCCCTCAACCATAAGATATTACCAAACTGTCCTCCTTCCTTCATTAACCCTTATTGGGGGTCCCCCTAACACTAAACAAACAAATCCCCAATTCCCCAATTCAAAAATCACATTTCTGTGTGTGTGTGTCGAAGAAGAAGAAAAGAACAGAAGAAAACAAAAGACCCAGAAGAAGAAAAAGACCCGATGTCCCCGTTGTCTGTCGACTGAGAAAAGAAGAAGCCCAAAAGAAGAACACGAAGAAAAAGAAGAAAAATAACGAAAAACGAAGAACAGAGGTAGGGATTTTTCTTTTGTTTTTGTTTTTGTTTTTGTTTTTGTTTTTTGTTTACATGGGTGTTGTATCTGTTTAGCTCTGTTTCTGGGTTTGTTTTTATGAGTATTTTATTATCTTTGTATGTTTAGGGTTATGTTTCTGGGTTTGTTTGTTTTTATTACCACTTTTGAAGACTTGGGTGAACTCCCCTGCCCCTGGCTTTGTCTTTGTTTTATTGTTCCATTCATAGCATTCTTTGGAGCTTTTGGTTTGTTTTGTATCCACCCTCAGGCATTTGTTGATAAGCTTTTGGGTTGCAATTCCGAGGACTGTGAACTTTTGTTTGTTCTGTGTCATGGCTGAACTTTGGAGGAGTGAGGATTATGGTCATTTAGTTCTGTTATTCTTTGTTTGTTTGTTCTATGTTTGCCCCGTTGTATGTTGTTTATGTTTTTGTTTGTATTCCCTAGCTATGGTTCTGGCTCTTTCTCGTTTTCTTCGAGTTTTTTGTATGGGTTGTTGTATGTTGTTTATGTTGCTATGGTTCTAGTTTCGTTTCTCGTTTTCTTCATTTTTGTCGTAGGGTAGGGTAGGTATGGGGTGTGGGGGTGTTGGTGTTGTGGGGGTGTGTGTTGTATGTATGTATGTATGTTGGTTGTGAGTTGTGGGGCTCGTTTCTGCTTCTAATATTTCTGGTTTATGGTCTTCATATTCGTTGTTCTAAGGCCATGGAATTAGAGGTGTGGCCCGGGCATCAGGTGAATGTTAATATCAAGTTTCACACATGAATTGCACACTTCAATTTCTCGGGCTTCATACCAGATTACTAGGCCTTACATGAATTTCTCTGGCTTCAATTTCACACTGGAGATTCTCGGGCCTTACATGGTTTTGTGTGTATGTGTGTGTGTGTGTGTGTGTGTGTGTGTGTGTAGGGGGGTGGTTAGGTTACGGGTATGTTGTTTTCTGCTTCTGGTTTTTCTTGTTTTCTTCATGTTTGTTGTTCTAAGGCTAGGGAATTAGAGGTGTGGTTGGGCTTTACATGAATTTCGTATGCTGCATTTTGTTCTATTTTGCTATTTTTAATCTATGTTTAAGTTTGTTTGTTTTTGCAGCTTTGAAATGACCCTAATTATTATTTTTGTTTCGTGTTTAAGCAGATGCCGAAAAATCCAAACGATAGACTATGGCGGTTCCCAGATCATAAAGAGTGGATAGTTAATGTGAGAGTAAACTCTCAGAGCAAAAAATATCTAATTAGAGATATTAAGGAAGTCCTAACGAGCTGTGGCATGCTGTTAAGATTTAGGGAAGACCAGTTTGGCCAATATTTGGATTTGCCACAACCTTTGAAGATTCATGGAAAACTTATTCATAACCTTTTAAGAGAGAGATTATTATTCCTGGACAAAGAGATGATGAAATATGGCTAGGTTTGGGGAGGTCGAAGGTTCGTTTTGGGAAGGAGGAGTTTTGTCTTTGTAGTGGGCTTAAAATGGGCATGCTGCCACAAGGTTTCAATGAAAAAAAAAGATGTGGAAAAAGGTTCGTTGTTGAAAAGATATTTCAAAGAGAAAAGGCCGAATGCTGAGCTGGTGTATGCAACTATGAAAAATCTGTCACAAGTGAGGAGGGTGAAGACATATTAAAGATGTCGTACATCTTTATGGTTAGCCAATTTTTTGGCACAGTTGACGGACGAAAAGCCATTCCTGGATGGATTTTTGCATTAGTTAAGGATGAAGAAGCTTTCAAAAAATTTCCACGGGGGTCTTACATATATAGTATTACACTGTTTTGGCTCAAGAGACTTACCGAGAAACACATTTCCACACTAAGAGGTAAGAAGGAGGAGGAAGAGAAGAAGAAAAAGGTAGTAGTAAAGGGGAAAAGAGAAAATAAAGGAAAAGATGAAGAAGAAGAAAATGAAGAAGAGGAAGATCAAGAAGAGAACAAAGAATTAGAAGGGCAACAGAGGGATGAAAACAAAGAAGGAGGTCAACTCAGAGAAATTCAGGTGGATGTAAAACAGGACAAGAAGAAATCCAAGTACCATACCATAAATATATTTGGTTTTTCTCTAGCATTTCAGGTATGACTACTATATTTTATGGTCATTTGTACATTACAAATAATATTCATGTATAGAATAATAGAATACCCCATTGTTTGATATTTAATTTTCTAGGTATGAGCCGTGGAGAGAATTACTCGTTTGACTTTGACGGATGCTGTCGGGAGACGAATTGGTACCGGGTTTCCACGGTTCAACATATGGGATTTCAATACAAAGGTTGTCAATATTGAATCCAAATTCATATCCATGGTGTGTATTTCAGTTGTTTTCCCTTTTTAGTTCTATAATGATACTGAATTGTTGCAAGAATGTAACAGTGATTTTCCTTACACATGCAGATGTCATTGTTTCCTTGGGTGGTTCACACCTATGAGAAGGGGCTAGATTACTATAAGTCCTTGAAACAGGATTATGTTTGTGGCCCACTAACACACAAGGGGAAGGATTTGGTAAAGGCAGTTCAAAGTCTAACTAAAGAAGAAGAGAAGGAAGAGAAGGTTGGTTCTGACGAGGAACATGATAAAATTTTAAATTGGATGGGGGGGATGAATCTATTTACAATCACTATACATCAGCATCCCTCGGAAGATCACCAGATGATCCCCCATCTAGGAAGAAGCTGTTCGATGATACTAATTTCCAAACTCACAAGGTACGATTTTATTTACGAGAATATCAAATATAGTTTAGTATTATAATTGTTTAATGTCTTTAAATTTTCAAAACATTGAAGTATACTTGTTTAGTGTCTCTAATTATAATTTCTACTTGGAAGCTTTATATATTGTGAATGGGTGATGATAACTGAATACTGATCAATGGAATAAATTTTTATTTCTGCTTGTAAGTTTGTGGTGGGCAATGGAATATATTGTATTGTATTGAGATGATGATAACTGAATTCTGATAAGTGATTCCATATATAAATATACAGCTGGTGGTTTTTGTGATGTTGATTCCTGATTTAAAATATTAAACACTGAAATTTCTTATTAATCCACTTGGCTAAATATGTTCCCTTGGAAGTGTTATATTCTGCTAGCTATCTTTTGAACCTATATATAAACCTTAAATTACTACTATAGAGAGACAATGACATATAAAAAAAATTACTACTGTCATCATTTTTTCTCTTACTGTTCATGCTGAATGGATTGTTGATAGATAAGATAAGTTAGTTGGTTGGTGTTTTAGACATGTATCTGTAGCTCTATTTTTTATTGTTTTTTTTCCTTATTGATGTAAATACTTGGTAATGATGACATGACATGGCTCTATCACTAACGATTGTTGTAGTTATGTTGTAAATGTTGACACTTATTTTGGTCAATGCAGTCTACATTTCAGACTTCGATTCAGCCATCCACCATCGCCGACCTCTATTCAGCTATTGGTTTGCTAATTAAGGAAAGCGAGGAACGACAACTATCTTTTTGTAGAGCAGAATTTGCCAAAATAAGAGAACAAATCAAGGTAGGAGATACACCTGCCAAGAAATCCACTGAAGAAAAATCAGGAACAAGCAAGCAAAAGTATGACAAGTTTTATGAAGAGGTAATTTATTGCAATACCTTAAACTTGGTACTTATCTATTCACCTATACTTAATAAAATACTTATACTGTAGCTATACTTTTTTATAATACTGTAGTCCTTAATAAAATACTTATACTGTACAATATAGGATCGCGATGGTCTCACCTTTTTGTGTGATCAATTGGAAAAAGACCATGTTTATCTTCATGTTGAAACTCTTGGTAAGGAAAAAAGTGATGCTCAGGCTGATGCTGTAGCCAATTCAGCAATGGAAGAGAGTGATGCTCAGTTTGATACTGCAGTGAACGATGTCAGTGTTCTTCCAAAGAGTGATGCTTAGGCTGAAGCTGAAGCCAATTCAAACATGGAAGATAGTGATGCTCAGGTGGATGCTGCAGTGAAGGGTGATGGTGTTCTTCCAAAGAGTGATGCTCAGGCAGATTCTGTAGCGAATTCTGATGGTGTTCCTCCAAAGAGTGATGGTCATGAACATGGTGATCCTTTAGCCGATTCAAAAATGGTTGAGGTACGTATGGTAATCAAGTTTTTGTATTTATATCAATTGCATTCAGGTGACTGACCAAATGTCTTTATACATTTAGGATGTGGACAACCAAACTATCCTTGATGAAAATGAGATGAAGGAGATCAACGATTGTGTTCAGCTATGCATCGAGGAGAAGTTGGTTCAGAAGGTAGAACCTTTGAAAAAAAATCTCCAACGTTCATGTGAAATCAGTCCAAAGGTCTATAGATGTGGATGATTACTCTTCCCCAACTCTGAGCATTGTTGTTCCAAACCCCTCCCCGAGTGTTGTTGCTTATGATGTTCCACACCCCAATGTGATATATAAGGATCATGACTAAAAGGGCAAGAAAGAGATCAAGGTTTATTAATAGCCCGTGGACTGATCCCTTGGCAAGGAAAAAAAGGAAATCTAATGATTCGAACAAACCTTCCACTCAAGACGAAATAAATAATGTTGAGTTCACGGCATTTTTGAAGAGCAAAGAACCCACATGGTAATAGTACATTCATATTCTCCAATATTATATCCTAGTAGATTCATATTCTCCAATATATTCCTAGTGTAATGTTTTTCTAATATAAAGTAATATTGTTGAAAAATTAACAGTCTATATACCGGGCAAA
The DNA here is from genome assembly GCA_033220585.1 of Dipteronia sinensis. NCBI lineage: Eukaryota > Viridiplantae > Streptophyta > Magnoliopsida > Sapindales > Sapindaceae > Dipteronia > Dipteronia sinensis. The sequence continues at coordinate 27,286,129 of CM065642.1, forward strand.
TCAAATTCATGGAGCGTAAAGAGTTCAAAGAGCTGGTGGACCCTAGAAAATTGATATCGGATATGGTAACTTTTTTTTTTTCAGATTTCCCTCTTATAGATCATATGAAAATCATATGTTTGTAGGCCTTTTTATGTGTGGATTTGTTTCAATGCTATATTTGACAAAATATAATACTAGGTCTGTTATTCCTTACATCATATCAAACCTCAAAACAAGTTTTATCTCCCCACACATCTTTCTTATTTCTTCGTCACTCTTCAAATGGTTAACATGTATTTTTTTTATGCATAGCACATACACAGCTACTTTGACATTCTGTGGAGGAGGCGTTCAATAAAAGATGTCAACTACTTGCAGAATATCGCATTGGTTAACACCTCATTTTTTGTAAGAAACATCTATATATTTACAATGGCTGCTAACTTGGCTTCAAATTAATTTACTTAGAATCTAATTATTCGCTTATTTTTCTAACTTTCTAATTAAAATCATTACACAGATGAACCTAAAAAGGAGGTGGGATATTCAAATGGAGGAAATGGAAGCATTAAGGGAGATACAAGAATTTGAAAGGAATCATCATGAAGGAGGAAATGAGGGAAAAGATGAAGAAACGCGGAAAAAAGAAAGCAAAACAAAGGGCAACAAGAAGAAGGATCCTCCTCCAGTGGTCGCGGTTTGGGAAGAGTACCCGAAATTCAATCCCTTAGAATTTGAGCCAGACACGGATTGGTTAGAACATGTTTCCGGTCATGAGCTTCTGTACACTGACTCTTGGTGGAAAATGGATTCGGTAAATATGTGGATTTCATGTTCAACCTTCATTCTTATTGTGATAATAAATTATTATATAATAACGTGGCCAAAAAATTTGGTATTGTATGAACAGGTGTTGATACCATGCAACACTGACAATCACTGGGTCCTTTGTCACGTAATTCTGAACATCGGAGAAGTACATCTTTATGATTCATTATGGCCCCGCAATGGTAACAGTGATCGATTAAAAGACATCAGATGCATACTCTACCTGTTGCCCTCCATATTGAAGCACTCGGGTTACTACGCAGAAACGAAATCCGATCCTCACACTAGTCCACTCACTGATACAAACATCAAGCCAACCCTGATTCCCCAACAAAATGATGGGTATTGTTCTTTCCTTCATTTCTTGCACAGTTTCTTCATTTTACTCCTGTAGAATCTTATATTTTTCAAATCTTAACATGTTGCAGTTACAGTTGTGGTGTGTTCATGATGAAGTACGCTAAGTTAATACTCTCCGGAGTCAAATTACCATGGCTGAAACAATTTTCCCAAAAAGATATACCAGCAATTCGTAAGGCAATGGCAGTTGACATTTTCACTAATGGGCAAATTGCAAATGAATGATTGTTGGTATGTGATATTAGGTGTGGTGCTTGTTGGTAGTGATAGTGGTACAAAATAGTTCATTGTATATCTTAAAAGCTTAGATTTAGGGAAGAAGCTTAGATAGATCAGCTTTCTTATATTAGATCCCCCATTGATGCATGTTTACTCTTCTGCATCAAGTTTTTAAGGCTGAGAATTTTGTTTTTGTGCCTAGGAATTATTGTCTGAAGCCCGAGATACTTACTGATAGATGGTTTGACGGGCCTAAGAATTAATATCTGAAGCCCAATAGTAATATAATATAATATTTTGAATTTGTATGTACATTATGAATGTTGCACATGTGAGGTTTACTCTCCAGAATTAGTCTCAGAATTACTAATTTGAGCATGAGAATGAATGTCTGAAGCCCGAGAATCAACCATTGATTTTGTAAGGTGGCTGAGGTTGCATGTCTACTCTACTAAGCCCGTGGTGTAATGTCTTGAGCCTGTGAAATGATGGTTCGAGCCTAGGAAATAATATCCCGAGCATCAGAATCTCTTAATCATGTGCATAAATGAATGTTGCATGTTTACTCCCCAGAATAAGCCTGAGAATTACTATTTTGAGCCTGAGAATGAATGTATGAAGCCCAAGAAGTAAAAAATATTTTGTGCATGTGAATCTCTTAATGAGCCTGGGAATTAATATATGAAGCCTAAGAAGTAAAAAGGTGGCTAATGTAAACATGATAGGGTAGTAGTGGATTACGATTGGATCGCACAAAATCTTCTTCTTCTAATTAAAGGCTGGGAAATATTATCTGAAGCCCAAGAAGTAAATAATATTTTGTGCCTGGAAATCTCTTAATGAGCCTGAGAAATAATCTTTATCCCTGGCATCAGAATCTCTTAATCATGTACATTAATGACTGTTGCATGTTTACTCTCCAGAATTGGCCTTAGAATTACTATTTTGAGCCTAAGAATGAATGTATGAAGCCCAAGAAGTAACAAATATTTTGTGCCTGAGAATCTCTTAATGAGCCTGGGAATTAATATATGAAGCCCAAGAAGTAAATAAGGTGGCCAATGTAAACATGATAGGGTAGGTAGTAGTGGATTACAACTGGATCCCATAAAATCTTCTTCTTCTAATTAAATGCTGGATCCCACAAAATATTTTTCTTTTCTAATTAAAGGCTGGATCCTACAAAATCTTCTCTTGCTTCCTTATTCAAAACAATATTGAAATTAAATACTTCTTTCTTCCATTCTTTCTTGCCTTTGTATTTTAGTCCGTTTAAAGCAAAACATGTTTGCTTCTCATTCTTTGTTTCCCCTCCCACATACTCTTCATAACGTCCACATCTACAGGTAAACAATTTTCATCATTATACATCTCCTTGGCTCACGCATCTATTCTTCATTCTCGGGTTCGAAATACTATTTTGTTTTGTATACAAGTTCTCAGATCTATATTATTCGTGTTTTTCTCTTCTTTTTTTAATTTTTTTTAAAAGACTTTAAAGGTTTTGTGTTGTCTGCAATATATTTCTGGTCCACTAAAAATTCATTGTTAATTATTTAATATTTTTGATTAAATGACTAAGAGGGTTTTGTTTTGTGGGAATATGTTCTGTTCTTGTCGTGCTTTAGGGAACTCTTTTGCAAAATTATATATTTCTGTTCTGTCGATTTAGTAACTTCAAATTTGTCATGTCAGTTATAACATGTTTTAGTACAACAATTTAGGAGAAAATGGTGAACCCTAGAGTTTTCTTAGACCTCAACATCGGTGGCCAACCAGCTGGTAGACTTGTGATTGAGCTTTTTACCGATAGTACCCCCATAACAGCAGAGAACTTTCGGACTCTCTGCACCGGTGAGAAGGGAATCGGCAAGAACGGGAAGCCACTCCACTACAAAGGAACAACCTTCCACCGCGTGATACCCAGGAGCATGTTCAATGGAGGAGACATCAACGAAGGAAACGGACTAGGAGGCGAGTCCATCTACGGTGATAGTTTCACCGACGAAAACTTCGTAAACAAACACACAGGTCCCGGGATCCTCTCCATGGCCAATACCGGCCAAGGAACCAATGGCTCTCAGTTTCTCATCTGTACCACAAAGGCCGAGTGGCTCGATGGCACGAACGTTGTCTTCGGTCAGGTAGTTAAGGGGTTTGACGTCATGAAGGCTGTCCAGAAGGTTGGTTCCTTGTCCGGTTTAACATCCGAGCCCGTAATGATCGCCAATTGCGGTCAATTGTCTTGAATTATTGTATCCTTTAAATTAGACTCTTTGGAGACCATGGGTATTAATCTTTATTAAAGGATCACTGAGATTCTGTATGTGTTGAATTAATGTATTTTGAGCCTGGGTGTCATGTGTAGTTACATGATAGAATGGAAGGAATAGTAAATGTTGCATGTTAAATCCAATCTCATATTCCTGATAAATAAAGTTTGTGCCTAGGAATATCATTTTGAGCCTGGGAAACTTAACTAGAAAATTAGAAAAAAATGAATTTTTAGCAACGTGTATTTACATGATAGGGTGGGTAGTGGATTAAAGCTTTTTCCAGCCTTCACATTTTAGAAATGGAAGGAATAGTAAATGTGCACGTCTTATCTCAACCCATAATCCCCTAATCCCGCTAAATACAATTGTGGGAAAATTTGAATTTAGTCTTAAATATTGAAAATTGAAAGTCAGAATTATTGTGCCACGTGTTGTTACATGATAGGGTGGTTGTGGATTACAGCTAGTTCCAGTCTTTGCATTTAGTGGAAATGGAAGAAATAGTAGTACATTTTAGTAAACCTAACTAAAATTGTGGGAAAATTTGAATTTAGTTTTAAATATTGAAAATTCAAACTCAAACAACACTATTTTTGCCTCCACCAATAATTTCTCAGCACTTGCCTAAAAACTAAAAAGTCAAAAGTTACCATTTTGACTCTAATTTCTGGGCTTTAAAACAGGAGATCCCGGGCTTCACTGTAGTATCGTGGGTCTAACAGTTCACGAAACGTGCATCTGATCATGTGGATCCCACACATTTTTCACCGATCGGTACCGGTCATCAGGGATGGGGCTTCGGCGGGCAACTTTATGGTGTTTTTCGAGAGCATCGCGCGGTTGGATATATCTCGCACTACCAACTCCACTATAATTGTTAGGGAGACACATACTTTGTATTTGTAAAATTGCTTAGGGGTGTTTGGACTTAGTCTCACAAACAATGGATTGGTCTCACGAGCTAACTTTATATCGCATAACACGTACCCCGACAGTTGGTCACCGCTAGTGGAAAAAATATTTTTCGTCGAAAAAGTATTTAAAAATGTCAGAAAAATTAAATTTAATCAAAAACACAACCGTAGTGGCCCAAGATGTTATTCTCTGGCCTTACATCTTTATCCCAGGCCTCACAACTTTATCCCGGGCATCAGAATTATTGTGCCATGTGTTGTTACATGATAGGGTAGTTGTGGATTACAGCTAGTTCCAGTATTTGCATTTAGTGGAAATGGAAGAAATAGTAGTACATTTTAGTAAACCTAACTAAAATTGTGGGAAAATTTGAATTTAGTTTTAAATATTGAAAATTCAAACTCAAACAACAGTATTTTTGCCTCCACCAATAATTTCTCAGCACTTGCCTAAAAACTAAAAAGTCAAAAGTTACCATTTTGACTCTAATTTTCGGGCTTTAAAACAGGAGATCATGGGCTTCCCTGTAGTATCGCGGGCCTAACAGTTCATGAAACGTGCATCTGATCATGTGGATCCCACACATTTTTCACCGATCGGTACCGGTCATCAGGGATGGGGCTTCGGCTGGCAACTTTATGGTATTTTTCGAGAGCATCGCGCGGTTGGATATATCTCACACTACCAAATCCACTATAATTGGAGACACATACTTTGTATTTGTAAAATTGCTTAGGGGTGTTTGGACTTAGTCTCACAAACAATGGATTGGTCTCACGAGCTAACTTTATATCGCAGAACACGTACCCGACAGTTGGTCACCGCTAGTGGAAAAAATATTTTTCGTCGGAAAAGTATTTAAAAATGTCAGAAAAATTAAATTTAATCAAAAACACAACCGTTGTGGCCCGGGATGTTATTCCCGGGCCTCACATATTTATCCCAGGCCTCACAACTTTATCCCGAGCATCAGAATTATTGTGCCACGTGTTGTTACATGATAGGGTGGTTGTGGATTACAGATGGATCCAACTAAAAATCTTCTTCTTATTATTAAAGGGTGGATCCCACTTTTTCTTTTTCTTCTCCTTCTTCCTTAGTCAAACAACTATTGAAACCGAAACCTAAATCTAAAAACCTCTTCTTCTTCAAGTGTTCTCAAACCGAAAACCTAAACCCCACCATAAAAACATCTTCTTTTTCTTCACTTGTGTTCAAAGCTTTTTCTTCTTCACCAGTCCAGAGCAAAAATTATTTGCTTCTCCCACAAACTCTTCCTCACGTCCACATCTGCAGGTAAAAAAGATTCAGATTTTATACATCTTCTTGCCTCACGTATCCATTTTCATTCTCAGGTCCGAAACACTGTATTGCTTTGTATACAAGTTCTTAGATCTAAAATATTTAGTCTATATTATTCGTGTTTTTCTCTTCCTCTTTTTTTAATGACTTTGAAGTTTTTGTGTTTTTTGCAATATATGTCTGTTGTACTAAAAACTGTGTTCTTAAACACTCTTTTTTTATTTACAGAAATAAAATGTGTTTTATAAAATGGGGAAGAATTCTGTTTATGTTGTTTTTAAAGGAAGGAAAGCTGGTATGTTTAATTCTTGGCCTGAATGTCAAGAACAAGTGGATGGTTTTCCAGGAGCTTCTTACAAGAAGTTTAACTCAAATGATGAAGCATATAAAGCCATAAGTAGTCGTTCTGTACATTCACGCAATTCTTTGCCAGAATGTTCCGTGAATGTTGAAGAGAAGGTATCTGAGAAGAGTGAAAGTACTGGAGTCATGTTGTTCTTATTTCTATTTGTTTTTATTTTTGGAGTGATAGTAGGCAAGATTGTTTGAAAAATCTTTATGTCTAAGTACTGGTGTTGTTTAATATTGAATAAGAATGCATAAGAAACTTGTTATGTTTTGTTGTTTAACATATAGATTTTGTTATGTTCTGATCGTATTTTAGAGTAATGAAGAAATATAATGACATTAACAAGCAAAGAAAACATAACCAAATTTTTTTATTTTCATAATTTTTTTATTGAAGTATGGTTTTCAATAGAAGACATATTATGTGTGTTTTTCTTCATATTGATGGTGGAGTTTCGAAGTCTATCAACTTCTTCTACAGTTGTTCAACAAGATTGTACAGTCCATTGAGTTCATTGTCCCTTGCTTCGATCTGAACATTTAAATTGATAATTTCAGCTTCCAGATTTTGAAATTTCCCCATCAAAACAGTATAATCAACACTTAGGCGTCCAACATTTGCATGCTCCTCAGCATTTGCAATCCGGGTATACTTAACCCCGGGTATATTTTGAAATTTGGATTAGAGATTATTGTGTTAATTCAATGGAAATACATTTATAATTTATGGAATAAATGTTGTGTTCAAAGCCCGTTTCATTTCTTAAGTCCGTGTATACTTATGATGAGCCTGGGGAATCTCCATGTAAAAGCATGGGAATTACCCTTTGTGGTTTTTATTGTGTGAAAGTTGTTTATGGTCTTAAGCCTGGGAATACTAACGATGAGCCTGGGGAATCTTCATGCAGAAGCCCGAGAATTACCCTTTGTGGATTGTATTGTGTGATAGTCATTTCATTTCTTCACTCCGGAATACTTGTGATGAGCCAGGGGAATCTCCATGATAAAGCCCGGGGAATTACCCTTTGTGGTTTGTATTTTGTGATAGTCGTTTATGGACTGAAGCTCGGGTATACTTACGATGAGCCTGATGAATGCTATGAATGCAAAAGCGCGAGAATTACCCTTTGTGGTTTGTGTTGTGTTATAGTCGTTTCATTTCTTCAACCCGGGGAATTATGATGAGCATGGGGAATCTCTAAAAGCCCGGGGAATTACCTTTTGTGGTTTGTATTTTGTGATAGTCGTTTATGGACTGAAGCCCGGGTATACTTACGATGAGCCTGGGGAATGCTATGAATGCAAAAGCGCGGGAATTACCCTTTGTGGTTTGTGTTGTGTTATAGTCGTTTCATTTCTTCAGCCCGGAATACTTATGATGAGCCTGGGGAATCTCCAAAAGCCCGGGGAATTACCCTTTGTGGTTTGTATTTTGTGATAGTCGTTTACGGACTTAAGCCCGGGTATACTTACGATGACCCTTTGGAATCTTCGTGCAATGGCGCGGGAATTACCCTTTGTGGTTTGTGTTGTGTTATAGTTGTTTCATTTCTTCAGCCCGGGGAATTATGATGAGCCTGGGGAATCTCCAAAAGCCCGGGGAATTACCCTTTGTGGTTTGTATTTTGTGATAGTCGTTTATGGACTGAAGCCCTGGTATACTTACGATGAGCCTGGAGAATGCTATGAATGCAAAAGCGCGGGAATTACCCTTTGTGGTTTGTGTTGTGTTATATTTGTTTCATTTCTTCAGCCCGGAATACTTATGATGAGCCTGGGGAATCTCCAAAAGGCCGGGGAATTACCTTTTGTGGTTTGTATTTTATGATAGTCGTTTATGGACTTAAGCCCGGGTATACTTACGATGACCCTTTGGAATCTTCGTGCAATGGTGCGGGAATTACCCTTTGTGGTTTGTATTGTTTTATAGTCGTTTCATTTCTTAAGTCCGTGTATACTTATGATGAGCTTGGGGAATCTCCATGCAAAAGCCTGGGAATTACCCTTTGTGGTTTGTATTGTATGAAAGTTGTTTATGGTCTTAAGCCCGGGAATACTTACGATGAGCCTAGGGAATCTTCATGCAAAAGCCCGAGAATTACTCTTTGTGGTTTGTATTGTGTGCTAGTCATTTCATTTCATATGCCCGAGAATAATTTTAGGCCCGGGAATTATTAGTTGTTTCATATGATAAGCCCGAGAATACTTATAACGAGCCCGGGGAATTATATCCTAAGCCCGGGCTCAAACACATTAATACCTGCAACAAATCTGTTGGGGGATAACACCTGTTGCGCAACTACATACCTACCCTCCAAAAGAAATATCATGATACACATACAACATCATCACCACAACAACTAAAAGAAGTGATACATATCAGGTTTTTAACCTTCCAGGATTAACCTTCAAAGATAGGTTCACCACAACAACTAAAAGTTATAGCATGGTAAATTTTTAACCTTCCAAGATAGGTTCACTGCAACAATTAATAACTAATGAAATTCCTGTAAGTTGTGATGTAATCTTCAACTCAAATATGTCCCTACTGACCCCAATCCGATCGTAGAACTTTTCCACCATTTCACTATATATTCCATTTGCATTCTTAGAAACACAACATGCAAAAGTGTTCGGACCAACAAACTGGTTACCCTTCGAATAAGCACCGCAATACACTAAAAACCCAATCATCGAAGCCGTTGGACCTGAAAACAGTATTATAGTCATTCAGATTGAAGCAATACATCTTTATTAGTAGACACTTTTGTTGAAAGAGATGGCATCAAAGTCGGTGTGTGTGTGTGTGTATTGTTTTGTGGGGTACTACTATATATATATATAACACCATTAGCCTTGTGTCCTGGATGTGTCAGTCACTCCATAACTTTATATGGCACTAACCACAAGCATTCAAACAATACACTTCTAACATTAACACCATTAACCTTGTGTCCTGTGTGTGTCAGTCACTCCGCAACTTTATATGGCACCAACCACAATCATTCAAACAATACACTGCTAACATTAACACCATTATCCTTGTGTCATGTGTCATGTGTGTGTCAGTCACGCCACAACTTTATATGGCACCAACCACAATCATTCAAAAAATACACTTCTAACATTTTCTAATCTATTTTCCAACATTATTTTCCGGTTTAATCTATTTTGCAAATTTATATGGCACGAACCTCCCAATTCATGTCTTTATAACTTCCTAAAAGTCCACAAACAAAAATACATGCCACATTCAATTTTAGAGACAATTTTACACGTTCAAATTCAAAACTCATCATCCAATTCACAGGTGAATTACAATCCAGTGGAAGGATATAAGAAAAGTAACCTAAAGTAAAACCAAGTAAGCAAATGGAAAAGTTACTAAAGTTTGTAATGAAACAATGAACATACATCTAGTATGAACAAAAGGGCGATTATTGGTGGAGCAGCATATCCAAGTCCTTCGAGGATGGCGTCTAACGATGGATGAAAACCACCCATGCTATCAATTCCAGTGATTGAGCATATGAAGTTTCCAGCCAGTGCCATTGCACCATATACTTCTAACATTTTCTAATCTATTTTCCAACATTATTTTTCCGGTTTAATCTATTTTGCAAATTTATATGGCACGAACCTCTCAATTCCTGTCTTTATAACTTTCTAAAAGTCCACAAACAAAAATACATGCCACATTCAATTTTAGAGACAATTTTACACATGTTCAAATTCAAAACTCATCATCCAATTCACAGGTGAATTACAATCCAGGATATACACGCACATGAACACCTAGATGCATGGAGAACAAAAGAGAAAGAAAGACATAACAAAAGTCATCACTTCCATAAAATTTTATCATTCAATCTTCCATAGCTTTTTGTAGACAAGAATACAAAAAAAAACATTTTGTGCATAGAAACTAGAAAGGAATAGATATAACTACAACCATTAAATACATTCATAATCAAAAGTATGTTATTTTTCATTTCTAGACTTACAAAGATCCATCTAACATGCCATTTCCAATTTAAGACTTTTTAAGACCAAGTTATATAACTCTTAATATGCTACCTTTAACTAAAGAATAGTGAATGTGGTTGTGTAATTCAACACACCATAATTCAAAACGTAGTGTCACAGTTTATATAAACTAAACCAAAAATGTAATAATCAATTAATGAGATTAGGGTCGTCACAGTTCATATAAACTAAACAAACTAAACAAACAACTAATAATCACATTTGCCTTCCATTCTTGCTGGAATCAACGGAGTAAACGTCGGGTGTAATTGCTCGTCGAAGAGAGGAGTCGAAGACCCACAGCCCACAGGACGACGAACCTCGCAAAGTACAATGTGGAATTCCCAAGCTTCTGAGAGAAATCAGTATTGGGTGTGTGTGTTGATGTTGTTAGTTTGGAAGATGGAGGTGGTAATGAAGATTAAGGTGGTGGTGGTAATGAAGATAAATGGGGTAATCGGGTTATGGATGAATCGTGTTCTGGAAACCAAGAATGGACAGATTAAGGAAGGAATGGGAAATGTAAGGCTGGAAGTGTCGAGCAGAGAGAAAATCGATATTGGGTGTGTGTTGATGTTATCAGTTCTGGAAGATGGAGGTGGTCATGAAGATTAAGGTGGTGGTGGTAATGAAGGTGCGGTGAAAGGGAAATCTGATTCTGGAAGATGAAGGTGGTAATGGACAGATTGAGGAAGGAAGGTGAAATGTAGAGCTGATGGAGATTGGCGCCCAATTTAAAGAGAGGGCATTTTGGTCCATTACTACATGAAAGGGGCTTTTGAGTCATTTTGCTCCATTCAAGAGGAAAGGGTATTTTAGTACCCAAGTGGACATTTTAGGGGAAGAGAACATCAAGAATGGACATTGTTGCAATTTTTTTTTCATAAATGGACATTTTTTATCTTTAAAACATAGAGATGGCTATAAAAGAAATTGCCCCAACTTTTTTTTTGAAGTTAACTAGAGAAAATAAGAGATACCCCAGATTCTAGAATTGAGATATGGAGCTCAAATCAAAATAAAGAGATCTTCAGATCTGGAAAAATCTTTATTTTTTTTTTGCTTTTTGTTGAAAAGACTGAAAATCTCTTTAATTTTTTTAAAAAGATCAGGAAATCATTCCAGATCTCTTTAGAAACTTTTCAACTTTTTTTTATCTTTTTTTTTATTTTTTATGAACTTCAAATCTAGAAAAAAAAAAATTTGAATCACCAAACGTTTTTTTTTGTTGGTGATGGATTGAATCTGGGTTTGATTGATTATTGGTTGGGATCTGGGTTTGGGGCGAGATTGGGGTCTGTGTTTGGTGTTGGGTTCTTTGGTGTGTTTGATGGTGGAGGATTCTGGGTATTATGTTTGGTGGTGATGTCTTCAGTGTATGGTAATGTGTCGGGTGTGTGGTCGGTGGGTGGTGGTGGTATATGGTTAGGTGGGGGCAAAATTGTCCTTACAAGCTCCTAAGAAATTTTAAGGGACATAACGGTCATTTTGCCTTCTAAACATGTCAGATGGCCTGTCTTTGACGGAAAACGTAGCAAAAAGACCAAACGGGCCAATACTGAAACGACGAGGATCAAAATGGATAATATGGTAAACTATAGGGACGAAAATGATATTTACCCTAAAACAAATATTAACATGGATCTGAACAGAAATAAATTAAATATAATTACAGAATAAAAAACTATGTTCAAATAAAAATAAAACTTCAAAAAAGAAAAATTAATCCTGAAAAACAAAATAATTTAAATACAAAAAAGTTAGGAAATAACAAGAAATCTGAACCATAAACAAAAATCAACCTTGAAATATAAAAAGAGAAAAAAAAATTTAACCTTAAATCTAGCAATAATCACACAAAAAACAAGCAGAAACAATCTTGAATACAAATCTATGAACAAGAGAATACAGATTGCCTATGAAACAAAACCAAATCTTGAAATCAAAAGCATAAGAAAATAATAAAATGCTAAAAAAAAATAAGCATACAATCTTTATTTGAAGCAGAGATCTTAAGGAGAATTATATCTGAAGGAGAGAAGAAGAGTTTGGCCTAGGATAACTTAGAAAGAGAGAGAGGTGTTTGGATTTGTACGAAGGAAAGAAAAAGAGTTTGGTTTAGGATAACTTAGAAAGAGAAAGATAAGTGTTTGAATTTGTACGCTTGACATAGGGTTATAATTGTATATATATATATATACGGCCCAAAATAGGTTTAGATTTAGGTTAAGCACCTCTTTCTTTCTTTTTTTATAATTGTTTTTAAAAATGTTATTTTTTTTATTTATATAGTTTTTGGAAGAATCAATTTAACCAAACCCTTACAGCTAGAAGTTTGACCAAGAATGTGAATATATATTTACTTTAATTTGGTTTGAATTATTATGTAGAATTATGTAGGTCTTAAAATAGCTAATTGGAAACCAATAACTTGCTCACCCAGTTCTAAGGAAGGCGAGACTCGATCCCATTATCCATCATTAATTCAAATATGAATGTGTAAGACTACTCAACAAACCAGAGACCCGAAACAAAAGTGATATAATCAAAAGTCTCTCCCTTTGGTTTTCTCTCTGAAACTTTAGGTGAGAGTGGTTGTAAGCACTGTGTCCTGTAGTCTTTGTGTGTTTGCTATTTTATTTGCCAAAATGAATGCAGAGGAGATTATTAAACTGTACGAAAGGCTTTCGTTAATAGAAAAGGACGGGCAGGCATGCACACTAGATGTGGAGCTCCAGGATAGAAGTAAGAATCGTCTAGATATGTGTTTGGTGGGAAAAGTCTTGAAGAAAAAGCTGATTAATGGGGGTTTTTTTTTATCAATGTTATAAATAAAATTTGGAGAGTGAATGGTGGGGTAGAGATAGAGTCAATAGAAGGGAATGTTTTCGCGTTTTATTTTTCCACCCTTGAAGATCAACAAAGATTATTAAAGGGTGGACCATGGAGTTTCGATAGAGCCATCATTCTCTTTGAGAAACTGGTAGGTGTCGGTGAAATAAGAGATATGGGTTTCAAATTTGTGGATTTTTGGGTGCAGATTCATAATCTTCCTCTTCTCTGCTTAACAGAAGAGATTGGTTTATTTTTGGGAAATATGAGCGGTGTGGTCCATGATGTGGATATTGGAGCGGTGGTAGATTGGGGTAGTCATTTTCTGAGGATGAGAGTCACAATTGAAGTTGATAAGCCTCTACAGCGATGCCTCCTAGTTGACCTGCTGGGTAATGGGAAAATAACCACGATGCTTCTTCATTACGAAAGGTTGATGGATTACTGCTTTAGGTGTGATAGAATTGGTCATGTGATGGATGAATGTATCTAAAATATTGATGAAGAAAGTAATGTATTTACAGAAGCTAACAGGAAGCTTGCAGTTTGGCTTCGGGCTTCAAGCCCCCCAAAGCGCAGCTTTAGAGGGCTGGGAAGGGTGGAGCCTGCAGCCTGGGGAAAGTATAATGGCTCTAGAGGTTACCAAAGTGAGATGGGTGTGACCAGGCTGTCATCGGAGAATTATAAGGCAAACACTATGGTATCCGATGAGGGTCGACACACTACGCAACGAGATATTTGCATAGGAGTGGAGGTGGATCATGACGCTAGCCTTGCCAAGGACAGGCTTGGGGAAATGGAAAGGAGCGGCTCCTTAATTGCTCCTGCTCCCAATGATGGGATGGCCAAGTCAGTAGAGATCTTTAAAGATTTGAGTCACGAGATTGGGCCTTTGGGTGGGCTTTGCTGGGCAGCTAGCCCTGTAGTATTGGGTCTTTCTCAACTGGGCATAGAGGATGACCCAACCCTTATAAATCTGGACATCTCTCCAATGGCCTATGTTGGGTCTATTCTGGGAGGAGCTGTAAGTGGGTCGGTGTTGGTTGATTAAGGAGATGGACCGAGTTTGATGGTAAAAGGAATTGGTTGGGGGCCAAAATTTGGGTCGTGGAAACAGATCGCTTTTAATAGACAAATTGGGTCTAGTGGAGGAAAAAATTGTGGGAGCTTTTAGGCAAACGAATGACTGAAGATGGCAATTTTAGAGATTGTAAGCGATCTAGGCAACCCTCAATTCCGTTTACCGGTACATGCATGGCTAATGTTAACCAGTTTGTAGGTGGAGCTCAGATTAAGATTGATTCAGGCATTTGGAAGGCCAGATCAAGGAGGAGGGGGAAACTGTTGGGGATGAATCGATCGATGGTGCGATGTGGAGTGAACAGAATCTGGCTGGAGTGGTTATCCCTTCAAGGGCATCTCTGTGGGTGGAGAGGACCACATTGATGTTGTTTTCTCGACCGACCGGTCTCTACCGGTCCTGTCGGTCATAATGAAACTCTTTGTTTGGAATGCTAGGGGTCTGGGGAACGCCCGGGCGTTCATTGCCCTACGGTCTCATAAGCAGAAGGTTAGTCCGTATTTGATATTCCTATGAGAAACAAAGTGTGATCAGGCCAAGATGGAGAAGTGGAGGCTAAAATTGGGTTTTAGCGGGAACCTTGTGGTGAATAGCGTTGGCAGATCAGGGGGTTTATGTCAGCTTTGGTCGAATAACATTGATGTTAACCTTCTCATGTATTCCCAAGAGCATATTGATGTGAAGATTACTGACACTTGTGCGGTGGTGTGGAGATTTACTGGTTTTTATGGTCATCCGGATCAAGCCCAGAGAAAGCATTCTTGGACTCTTTTATGTCATTTGGCATGTATGTATGATCTTCCTTGGGTGTGTATGGGTGATTTTAATGAGATTATGTGCGATGATGAAAAGATTGGGGGTGTTATCAAAAACTGGAGGTCGATGACTGAGTTTAGAGAGGCTCTGAAAGATTGCAATTTGGAGGATATGGGTTTCATTGGTCCCAACAAGAGAGATGGTGGTGCTTCGGTGATGGAAAGACTGGATAGAGGTTTGTGTAATAGTAATTGGCGAAATCTATTTCCTCTCTCGGTTATTAGACATCTCGATTTTTGGGTCTCAGACCACATGCATCTTCTTCGTACTTGTGTAGCTGGTCAAATTCCTTGTGGGAGAGGTAAGAGATTTTTCTTTAAGGAGTGTTGGATTGATGATGATATGTGTAAGGATGTTGTCTCCTCTACTTGGAGAACTGATTTTAGTAGCAATGGTGTGGTGAATGTGCTGTGGAAAATAGATAAGTGTGGAAGCAGCTTGCGTAGGTGGAATATGGAAAAGAGGATGGCTATGAGGTTCGATATTAACAAGAAAAGAGAGGCGCTCAAGGAGGTGAATAAAGCTGGCCAACCAATGTCTTGGAAATATGTTAATCTCCTGGAATCTGAACTTAACGACGTCCTTGAGATTGAAGAGAGATATTTGAGGCAAAGGGCTAAGGTTGACTAGGTACAGAATGGTGATAGGAACACTCATTTTTTCCATTCCAAGGCTTCGGCTAGAAAGGCGAGGAATAGGATAAAGGGCTTTCATGATGAGCGGGGTATATGGAGGGACTCTACAGATGATATGAAGCTGATTGCAGGTCGGTATTTTTCCAATCTTTTCACCATTAGCAACCCCTCTTAAGGAGATGTGGACAGGGTTATTGCTGGAATACAGCCAAGACTTATTGATCAGATATCCAGGCTCCTGGATGCCCAGTTTTCTGGTGAAGAGGTCCGAAAAGCTATTTTTGAGATAAAGCCTTTGTCGGCCCCTGGATGTGATGGGTTACCGGCGGTTTTTTATCAGAAGTTTTGGGATTTAGTAGGGCCGTGTGTTACCAAGGCGTGTCTTGGGTCTTGAATGATGGCGATTCGGTCGCATGTATGAACAACACATTAATCTCTTTGATTCATAAAATCTCAAACCCTGTTAACTTCTCCGATTATAGGCCTATAAGCTTGTGTATGTAGTATACAAGATTATAGCAAAAACTATTACTAATATATTTAAGCATGTTTTGGGAGATGTTATTTCGGAGACTCAATGCCCCTTTGTCCCTGGCCGGTTGATTTCAGATAACACCATTGTGGGCTTTGAGTGTTTACATAGGCTGAAAAGAAGATGTGGAGAAAGGGGTTCGATGGCCATTAAACTGGATATGTCTAAGGAGTATGACATGGTGGAGTGGGTTTTCTTGAGGGGTATGATGCGGAGTCTAGGGTTCTCAGAAAAGTGGATTGAACTGATTATGAATTGTGTGACTTCATTATCTTATTCCTTCATCCTCAATGGTGAGGTTTGTGGCGAGATTAAACCTTCCAAGGGGTTAAGGTAGGGTGACCCCATTTCGCCTTTCCTCTTTTTATTTTGTGCATAAGGTTTCTCCTCTTTGATCCAGAGGGAACAAGATAGGGGGAGGCTGTCTGGGTTTCAGTGTAGTCGAGGGGGTCCAGCTATCTCTCATTTGTTTTTCGCCGATGATAGCCTCCTATTCTCTATGGTGAATGAGGAGAACTATGCTGCTGTGAGAAATATCTTTGATGACTATGAGAGGGCCTCTGGTCAGATGATCAATTTCAGCAAGTCTGTTGTTTGTGTCAGCCGTTCTATGTCAGTTGTAGAAGGTGAGAGAATTGCTTCCCTGGTTGGTGTTAAACTTGTTGAGTGCCACGAGAATTATTTAGGTCTCCCTTATTTTTCGGGTAGAAGCAAGCGAAAGCTTTTTGCTAACATTATTGATCGCGTGTGGGGGAAAATTAAATGTTCGGGTGAGAAGCTCCTCTCCATTGGTGGCAAGGAGATCTTAATTAAAGCAGTGGTGCAGGTGGTCCCTTACTATGCTATGAGTCTCTTTCGCATTCCCAAAAGCCTAATTCTTGAAATTCAAAGGCTTTGTGTGCGTTTCTGGTGGGGTGGTAATGTGCACAAGAAAAAGATGCAATGGTGTACCTGGAAGCATTTGTGTATGCCTAAGAGAGAAGGTGGGCTCGGTTTTCATAATATGGAGTCCTCTAATAGGGCTCTTCTGGTGAAGCAGGGGTGGAGGATCCTTAAGCATCCTAATTCATTGGCGGCTAGGGTTCTCAAAGGTTGTTATTTCAGGCACGACAATTTTTTGGGAGCTAGAAAGAATTCCTCTGCTTCATATGTTTGGAGTAGTCTGATTTGGGGTAGGGATTTGCTGGATAAAGGGCTGAGGTCGAGAGTGGGAGATGGGAAAACTGTCAAAATTTATAGTGACAGATGGATTCTGAGACCCACTGAGTTCAGGATTCTTTCCCCTCCAGCTTTAGACATGAATGCTACGGTGGATAAGCTGTTTTCTCCTACTGGTGGTTGGAACATTGAGCTTATCTATAATAATTTCCTTTCGGATGATGCCAAGTCAATCCTTCGAATTCCAATTGCCTTAGGAACCAGTCATGATTCGTTATTATAGCACTATGAGACTTGTGGCAGGTACGCAGTGGGTAGTGGTTATTGGCTGGATCATGGTCTTAATAGGAGTCTCTGCTATTCTAATCCTAGCCCTCTCAAAGCTTGGTGGAGGTCCTTTTGGAGACTGCAGATCCTTTTGTTTTCTTTTAGAGAGCCTGTTTCAACTGGATTTTGAACAATTTTAATATAGCTAGGCCTGGGATCCGGACGGATGGCAATTATGCTACTTGTAAAGCCTCACTGGAAACAACTCTTTGTGGGATTGTAAAAAGCTGAATCATGTCCGAAATGAATGGTATCACCTGCAGCCTGCTGTTCGAGGTAATCATGCCAACGTTTTTGATTTTGTGCTTGACTTGTTCTATGTGATTAGTGAGAAGGACAATGAGCTTTTTTGTGTTCTTGTGTGAAGGGTTTGGGGTTGTCGTAATGCCTTCCTTCATAGAGCTTCTTTTGCGGATAAGGCTGAGATTTTTTGCTGGAGTCAGAATTTCCTAGATGAGTCTCAATGTTATATACAGGGAAATCATCAAGTTCATGATGTGACTACTCATGTTCGGGTTGTTGGTTCCAGGTTTTGGATTGCGCAGCGGAATGGTGTTTTAAATTTTTTTATGCAATCATCAAGTAAACATATTTGTACAGTAATAATCGAAAACAATAAGAAGGAGAAGAAACTATTTCATAACAGCGTTTGAAGGCTCCTTCTTTCTTTTCCGATCTGCTTCCTGATTTGAACCACAAGATCTTCCCGGCTATGTCCCGCGATTAGTAACAGCGTGTGGGCGCGTCATGGGTTTCAAGAACTTAAATGGAGGTAGAAGAAACTAACGAAAACAACTCTTGTTTTCTAGGTGTGGAATTCGGCCACCATGAATCAAAGAAAAAATTATTATTTTCTTTTTCTTTTTCTCTAGCAGCACACCTCTCTGATTTCTTCTCTTTGTTTCACGCAACCAATTGTATTCAATACAATTGAGAGAACTCAAATATTCTCTTCTCTTAATTACGTGTATCAGTTTTCAAAAGCAAATATATATCTCATATACATTTATTCTTTTAACTGACAACCTTTATTAATTAATCGTTTAATTAATAAACGATAATTAATGGTTTGAATTTAAACCTTTTAAATTTAACTTTTATAACACCCTCCAACTAATGATGAATTGTATAATTAAATAATCTAATTATTTAATTACATTATCATTAATATTCATTAATTAACTAATCTCATTATTCAATTAATTCCTGAATAAACACGTGTCACTTTCGTAACCCAATTAATTGGACGATCCAATTAATAAACCGTGACCCTTGTTACCTTAATCAATCGGGCTAGCAAGGGGACCTAATGGACCCACAGTATTTCGAGCTCCAATAATCCTTAGAAATAATTAATTAAACTCTTTAATTAATATTTCATGATTATTAACTTCGGTGTTATTCCACTAAAAAACCCGAAGCTGCATTCTCTCAACTGTAGATGTTTTTACACAATCCAATAACTTTCGGTGTCCATCGATATAGCTATTACATATGATATAATCCTCCACAAGTAGTTCATAATTAGAGCTGGGTTATAATGTCCGTTATACCCCTCTAATTACATATTTTCCATTAAGTACCATTGATTCTCTAATGAACAATAAATCCTACATTCCTCACGGAATTAGGAGAGCACTCATATTGTTCAAGCCCCGAATCAACCCTTAAGGGAACTACTATCTACTTCTCGCAAGAAAGAGTGGATTCCACTATTGTGTACAAACCTTCCCAGCCACAAGCCAAACCGTGATTCCAACATACGAAGCATATTGACCGGGAATGTAACTCCGATCTCACCCATGGTATATCAAAAACCACGATCTAACCTGAAGGAGTCGATAAGACACTCAGGATTAAGATCACCCATATATAGCCATCATTTGTCGATATATATGAATCTCATCATGTAACGGATCTTATTGAGAGATTCATATAGATCGTGGCCGAGTCCTATATGACCACATCATACAAGGTGCCTACATTCTCATATCACCATATGAATGATCCACGATAAGATCACCGTACATTACGGAATGGACCGCAGCTGTAGATTAACCACAAATAAAGTACCCAGCTTTATTTGCTATCTACGGACTCTTTAGATTGCTCGTTTCAAAATGAATCCATCTATATATGACAATCATATACTCAATTTGAAATTACATGTGGCAATCTTGTATGTTAAGTACACATGTTATATATAAATGTATGAGACAATTTGAATGAATAAACTACTTCTTTTAGTTATGTTCAATTCACATTTACAAATTACAAGCTTTATAGCAAAAACCCCAACACGGGTGCATTGGATCCCTCCTGTTATGAATGGTTCTAAAATGAATTGTGCTGTCTCTTTTGACAGAAATGGGGAGAGGGTTAGGATAGGTGTTATAATTAGGGACTCAGCAGGTGAGGTGCTTGCTTGCTGCTCTCAAAGTTTTGGGCCTAATTTATGCACAAAAACTTCTAAATTGATAGCCATACAAAGAGGCCTCCAATTCGGTGTTGATTGTGGCATTTCCCCTTCTATGTTTGAGATGGATGATGTGCATTTGATTGATTGGGTTAATAGTGGTCATCATATTGACTATGAGTTTGGTGCTATGCTCAGAGATATTCTTCAGCTGTCTGGTTGTTTTCATGGTATGTAATCTTGCCATGTCCCTCCATCGGCTAACAAAGCTGCGAGAGGCCTCTCGAATTATACGCTTGGTGGTGTTGAGGATACGTACTGGATGGAAGATTTCCCTAGTTGCATCAGCAATGTAATTGGGGCTGAAAAGTCTGATTAGTTTTTTGTGTTTGTTTGCCGTTCTTGTTGTTTATTCAAAAAAATATAAAAAATAAAATAAGAATAAAATAGCTAATTGCAAAAATTATAGAATATGAAATTGTAATTAATTGTGCTTTCATCAATTACTAATACTCAATGATTTAACGGTAACTATGGGATTGAGTATTAATAGTGTAAAAATGACTTTGTGTTATGGCTGATTTTTGTTTTCTTATGCCTGCTATAGAGGTGGATACAAGATTTTGTTTTTGGGTACCGAAATTGTTTATTGTTGGTTGCATAGCTTGGGAAATTAATTAACTTGCAACAACTATTACAAAGCCTCTTTATGTTTTTTTTTACCTACAAACAATGAATTTATTGAAGTATTAATTAATTTTTAATTGCAGGAGTCTATCATCCAATAGAACTCGCCAAACTGAAAAAATTTAACACAATTATAAACTTTTGTTAAAATTATTTTAAGATTTCATATGAATTTTGGCGTAAGTTTATATCATGTTTCGTTCTTCTTGTGTGATGCATAGGATTAATGACAACGACTTCTGTTATTGGTATAATTTGAAGAAATAACAAGTCAGCATAAACAATTATTGACGTGTCAACCAAAGTCGAATCAACCTAGAGTGATCAGAAAATAACCCTATAAATCTGATCAGAGTTACCTAGATGATCGGGTTTTTGATACCCTACCAAGGTAATAAGATCGAACGGGTTATCATGATAACGATCGGGGGAAAGTTAACTGATCATGTTTAGTTACTTGATTGGGTGAAGATCTCTGGTCGGGGGTAAAAGAGATCTAGTTGGGTTAGGAGGACGATCGTGTAAGCGACACGTGGACAATGTCTAGATACCTTCAGATGCTTGGCCTATTGATAACTTTATTACGACTCAAACATGTAAAGAAGAATCTTCCTCAAATAAGGTTGCGAGAAGCGTACTCTGATAAGGAAGGAAACGGATTTCCATAAGAGCTATCAGAACAATAAATAGGCAAAGTCCTAATGCGATTAAAACGACCCCAACAAGTCAGAGTTTTATTGAGTCACTATTGCCTTCTCTTACTTGTACCCCAAGAACTATGGTTTTATACATGTATAAATAAACCTAAAAAATATCCAACAAGGGTTAGCGAGTCATTAAGGATTCAAGAGAGCAAGTAAGATTGTGTGTGTAATCATAATCATATAGTGATTTTTTCTCTCGCCATCACCGGCAACCGTGGTTTTTTCCCTTCCGCGTTTTACACGTAAAATCTTGCTTGCGTGATATTTTTTATTTCTTTTTGATTCAATTATATAATTGCAAACCTTACGTGTTGTGTGTGACGTGTGATTGAATTCATACAACCCAAAAATCGCCGTCAACAACTTCAATAGGAGTATTCCAGATTTTATTCAAAACTGGAAGGGACTCAGGAGAGTAGGAGACTGTAAGATCCTATACTTACAGTTTTTCAACTTATATTCTAGTGCTTGAAGATATAATTGTAAGTTTCTCACTTTTTTTGATTGGCTTATTTCGTTGATAAACCACATGGGGTCTTGAATATAAGGGTAGTTAGGTCTCATTGTTCGTGATCATGCATTGATGTCATCCTCAAGCTCAAGAGCACTTCAAAGGTATATCTCTTGCTTAACTCTTTTTGAAGAGATTAGTAGCACACACACACATTAGCATGCATGCCTTACATATCTTGCATTTGTGTTTCAATCGTTTGTTGTGTGTGTTCTTCATTACACTTCTCACACATGCACTTTTGTGTTAGTTCTAGGTGTGGTTGTGGTCTTTGAATTTCATTTTCCGATGTATGTACGGAAACATCTGTGCCCCCACGTTGGTGTGCTTTTTCTTGGCGCGACGAGTGACATTCCTTGTAGAATGGCTCTTTTGCACAGGTAGTGCACGGGTTACCTACCCGGGTAGTTACCCATGCATTAAAGATGGGTTCCCTTAGATTCTCATACTGCACGGGTAGTGCACAAGTATCCTACCCCTGCAGTTACCTGTGCACTGAGGTTGGGTGCTTCGGGTTTGAGAAACAGCACGGGTTGTGCACGGGTCTTCTACCTGTGCGGTTACCCGTGCACTAAGGTTGGTTGCTTTGGGTTTGTTTGACTGCACGGGTTGTGCAAGGGTCGTCTACCCGTGTAGTTACCCGTGCACTGAGGTAAGATGCTCTCTGATGAGCCTTTTGCATGGGTGTTGCACGGGTCTCCTACCGTGTGTGGCTAGAAGGATAGTCCGTGAGTTTTGCCCAGTTGGAGGGTTTCTCACGAAAATCAATCCTTGTGTTTTTATTGTTTTCTGCATGTTTATTTTGGATTGGTTGATTACTAATATGAGATAGCATTATTAAAATTGATTAATTCGAAAAGTTGGTAATAAATCAACTAAAACCTATTCACCCCTCTAGGTTAGTAGACACACGTTTTATAGTAGTTTCAATAATCAGAAAGAAGCAATATTTAAATTCTGTCTCTTCCTCCGCAACCCTTTCGGAAGAAGATGGGATAGAAATTGCCGAAATAGAAAATTTACTTCCAGGGGTAAATCAGTTTTATCACTATTTCTTTCACACCGGT
Organism: Dipteronia sinensis; assembly: GCA_033220585.1. Taxonomy (NCBI): domain Eukaryota; kingdom Viridiplantae; phylum Streptophyta; class Magnoliopsida; order Sapindales; family Sapindaceae; genus Dipteronia; species Dipteronia sinensis. The sequence goes on from CM065642.1 coordinate 27,309,151, forward strand.
AATTTCCCCTTTTTGCATAGTATGAAATATATTATTATTATAACAACTAACAAGTTTAAATAGTACGAATCATTTGTATGCATTTATTGCAAGCGCCAGAATGCCAAGGCTACACCAAGGTATTTTCTATGTCGTATTCTTTTTTCAGACCATTTCTTACTTGAGTATTCTTGAACCGTTTCTCATAGAAGAATAATTGCATATTATTTAACATTAATCTATGTTAAAACAAACTATTCAATTTTTATAAGCAATTCGACTTTACTATTACATTTCTTTTTCTACTGTTATTTTGAAAATTCAATTCACAGTAAATTTATCTTCTCTTTATAATGTATATTGTATATAATACGTTGCATTTTGCATTTCCATGAAAAATTACATAATAACATTAAATAATAATTTCAGTAATTCTTTTTTAGAGTTGTTTTAGGATTTGAGAGCAAAATTTGATCTTACTGTTTTTAAGAGCAAAGCAAAATTTGATCTTATTTTCTTTGTTGTTGGTTATTGGTCTGATGTTTGGTACTTTAGTGATGATGCTATTGGTAAATAGGTCTCGGTCTCGTCAATTGAATTACGGGTTCTGATTTTGTTCCAAATTACGTGAATCTTTTTCTGTTCTCTTCTTTTAAACTTCCTTTGATAATATACTTACTTTAGATATTGTACAGCTAACTTTCTTTAACAAATAAAACTACGCTATAGATTGTTCATTTATATGTCTAACCCAAATCATCGTCTCAATTTCAATCCCGTTAATACCAATTGATTGATAGAAGTTGCCAAAGTTCTAGGTACGTTTTTCTCCTTTTTATCATATCAGTCGAAAACTTATATTAATCACAATATTTGGTTCAGTTTTAATTCAATATTTCTTATCTGAATTATTTTGTATACTTTATAATAAATTTACTATCAAAGTGTTTATATTTGGTGTATTTGTAAGTTTATGTTAATTTTTAATTTTGTTTTGATTAAAGTTGTTATGAGCTGCTAGAAGCTTACATGTTCTATACGTTTCAAAAGTGTATTAAAGTTTAATAATGATTATAGAAGTTTTAAGAATAAAAATAAATTTAGCCTTTTGTGACTCTTTTGAGTTTTTATTCATTTATTGTGATTTGTGTTTTCAAGAAGTTGTTAAAATATATAGTGAATTCTGAGTTGTCTTTATGTAACATATTGTTACAAAATGTACATTTAGGAGGCATATGTTATGAAAAATAGCTCAATTTGGTCAACTAACTAAATATTTCATGATCGATCGTCACCTAATCAAGAAAAAATTGATTTTTCCTTACACTGTGATTTGACTGATAGAAATACAACTTTTCCCCTTAGTTGTTAATTTTATATTTTTACAACCAAAATGTCCAAAGATGTCAACTGTGAAGGACAATTTTAATTAGAACGGTTAAAGTATTTGCAGCTTTACCTATATATTGAAATATTATTAATTAATGACTCAAATTTACCGATTTACCTTCAGAATTTCAAGTCAGAAAACATTAAAAGAATACACCATCACATAAAATCGAATTTTTGAAGAAGCTAATCACACTGCAGTTTGACAATATACATAATGCAAAATTCGATATGACAACACTTTTCGGTCACAAATAAAAAACACAGGCAACTCAATACAAACAATTCAACAAAATAAAAACTAGAATATTTTGAACAAAGAAACCAAATTACCAGCTCATTCTTGTACAAAGAATACACCATCAGTAAGCTAAAAATAATAATGACTTTCAAGTTTCCATTACAAAGAAATAATAATAATAATAATAATAATAAGGGTTAGGTAAATTTTTGACCTTTACAAAAGTGATCAAATTAGTCCTTATATTTTTCTAAAGTGCCAAATTAGTCCATATAACTAAATTCCGTCAGTTAACTTTAGCTGTGTAGGGGTAAAATTATACTTTACTCCCTAAACAATATGTTGGTATATTTGGGTATGGGTTGGAGACCACCCCAAGTGGGCCAAGATTACAAGCAATACATGGAGAGCCTAAAATCCATATAGTCCAAGCCCATGTACCAAACAATAACTGCATGAGCAGTTTTATGAGAGGCAAGTATCAGTTTTAGAAACTGATATATATATATATATATACACACACACAAGGAAATACACAACAAAACAACGTGAATAGTTGTGTGGTCTGGTAGCATGTATGCAGTGCAATGCAAAACAATGAGTGTGTACATTGTGTGCAATTCAAGGCATGAATATGTCATGTGTGTATTTTCAGTGCAAAGAATAACACAAAGAATGTGTGTGTGCAAGTGTTTTAGAAAGAACACAAAATACAGAGAGTGTAACATGGTGAGAGATGTGGAGAAAATCAGTAGAATTTTCTCCCATCCACAATCAAAGTGTGGGTACATGCATTGTGATCAGAGGGGAATTTCAGAAGGTGTGATCGTCCTCCACCATTCTAGTTGTTTGATCCGCTTCCGCTGTAGGATTTCCGTATGGTGAACGGTAATCCAAATTCATTTTGTTAATATCGAATTTACTTTCATTGGTATCAAAGCTTTGTTATGAATGAATTCCGGTTTTAATATGCCACTTTTTGGAAAAAAAAAATTATGAATGCATGAATGCTTCACAAGTCAATAATTGCATAACACCACACCACACACTTGTTATATATATTTTTTTTGGCATGTATGTATACATATATATATATATATATTATATAATGTTCTGGAAATGCATGTCATTTATGAAATTCAAAGGTTAAAAGAATTTTGAAGAAATGTATATGAAACCCGTGACTATTATAAGGTTCGAAACTCATTGTCATTTTTTTTATTTCTCTGCGATAATGGTACCGTTAGCTAGGCCCTTCCGAGAGCTTTCCAACAATATGTCATTTGCATAATTTGGATTATTATAAAGGGAGAAAAACGATTTTGAATTTTTCTATTAGAAATTAAAATCTGGAAACTTGTTTTTGTTCTTGAACTTTGATGAAGAACATGATGTACACGTGCCACTCACTTATAGGCGGAGAGTGCGCTTCACCTCTAACCCAAACATCATAAAATTTGGCATCTTTGGATTCACCATGACAATAAGGTTTAGTGTATTTTAATAGTAAGAAGCTCTTGAGACTATAACATGAATCATGATTGAACCTCGATATAGTACTTATTTTTTCTCAACATACAAAATGTGAAGGCTTATCAAGCTAGAAGTTAAACTGCTCACATTATGTTGCGGAGTAATTTAAATAGTGGCCTCACATGTATGGTTCGATAAGTACAATAGGATTTAAGTAAAGTGGTTTACCTTTCAGAGTTTGGCTTGAAGGGCAATTTTAGTAGGTACGGTATCAAGTTTTGAGTACTTATAAGAAGCGTCAAAATTAGTGGCAGCCTCCAATAAGGATATAAAACATGATACACCAACTAAACGATCTAATCTCTTCTGATAGTAAGAATATATATAAAATTAATCTGACACGTATATATCGTGTCATTTCGGTAGTAAAAGATGAGCACTTAGAGGCGGCTTAGGCTTCTAGCCAATATTATATGAAAGATTCCAACTTATACAAAACTTTTAGTTTTGAATGTTTAAAAAGGAGAAGAGAATCTAGTCATAGCCACTTAATCTTAGATTGGATTATGCATGAAGTTGAGGGATAACGAATTGAGGAAGAACACAACTAAAATTAACTTCTTACAATTATGACAAGCTAGGTCATTTTCATTCATCAATGCATTGAGTCGAAAAGCGTAAAACCCAAACTCAAGAATTGGTTAAGTTATGCTTAAGTTTCCGGCTAGGTATTTTCTTTTGAATCTTGTCCTTTGTGGACTGTAGATAAGTGAAGATATACCATCCAATAAGAAACTATAAAGCCTACGTTAAGTAAAGTTAGATTATTAAAAACAAGATGTATAAGTGTTAGAACAATTTTGGAGTTAAGTACCTACAAACTGGGTTTGCATGGTAGCCTAAATTTTATCTCCATGATGTTCTAATATACACTTGAGATCTAACTGTGCTTTAGCGTCTGCAGTTGTCCTCATTGATTCGGGTTATCGTTAATAATCATAATGGTTGTATGAATATTATTTTTAGCAAATTATATTCATATGGTACTTGATAGTTGTTTAATGGTTTTATAGTATTATACGTCGTAGAGACGATTATAATTTTTGTTTGTTTTTTAATCATTACAATGGTGATGATGCTGATATTTCGACATGCTAGATTGAGACTTGATGGACTAAATAGAATGAGTATATCAGTTGGAGAGGATTAATTGGACTCATTTATCTTAAAGTTCATACAAATTATCTAGCAAGAAAAACAACTAGAAAACCATTTAGTAAGGAATTAGATCAGGGATTCCATTGCAACTAATTCATTATAACATTTGTGATTGAATGAATGTAAAGACTAGACATGAAATTTCATATCTAGTTACATTCATTAATATCTTTAGACGTCTCGGTCATGTCTATTTGATCTTCCATAAATTGAAAGCATTAGATGATAAACTTTTGAGTTTAAATCGAGTACGTAAATATCTTTCCGAATGGTTTAAGAAATTGTTTAGCAAGAAAGATATAGAAAGATATTAATTTATTCCTAGGACTCCATGGCAAAATAGTATAGCGGAAAGAAGGAATAAAATATTGTTGGAAATGGTTAAGTCTGTGATGACTCAAGTAAATTTATTTGTATCTTACTAGAAGATATCTTAATTGATTGTTGCCTACTTACTTAATCATGTTCCACTAAATTAGACACTTCTACACCTTATGAATTCTGGACAGGTAGGTAGCCTGGTCTGACTATTCTACAACCTTGGGGGTATACAGATTATGTTTATAATCCATCTCATAGAAATGAGAAATTGGATGCAATAAGAGAAATTGTATCTTTGTTTGATACTCTGTGCATTCCAAAGGATAAATAAACGAAGGTGTAAAATTAGATAGTATATTTTGATGTATTGAAAGGATCAAATGAATAGTATATTTTGATTTTACCGTTAATGGAATTATACATTCACATTAGAGCAATTGAAATATCTATCTTAATTCTGAGATAAATAATGAACCATATGTATTATGAGTTGTAACGTTTGAGCTATCAATGAGTACGACCATAGAATAACAGTTTAATCCTGATAGTTTGACGTTATTGATTTATATGTCATAGTGGACATATATATACATATATATATATATATATATATGGACATCATGACTCTTATAATCAAATAAGAGTAAATACCACTTCATGGGTCTTACAAGGACTTGGAAAATAAATCTTGGTACCGAGTATTCAATAAGGAGTTATTGAATCATGATTTATGATAAATCAAAATTATCCATTAGACGTAAGGACGATCCTAAGGAATAAAGTAATTAATAATGCAACGGTCAAAATGCATTTTAATAATAATTATTTTTCATGAGGATACATATTTCACACAATCGTTTAGGGTAATAATATTTAATATATTTTAGTTTAATTCAAGAGTGCAATTTCAGTTTTTAGTAGACTAAACTGAAATTAATATATTTGGGCTGACTTACTATAATTAAGAGTTAATTGGTACTTAGGCCAAATATATTGGAGATTGTAATTAAAATAACTCGTGGAGCCCTAAACTTCATAAGTTAAATTGGATTATCTAAAAATAACCTATTGAGCTCAAATGTTGGGTTCCAAGATAATTACTCATCTTACTTCTTTTATTTTAGGGGCCCTTACATATCTAGCATATCTCAATGTTTAGTTTCTATGAAATAGCCTATTGATGAAAAAATTGCAAATATGGTCTTTCCTAATGTTTAGTTTCTAGGAAATAGCCTTTGTAAGACAATCATACCCTCTACAACTAAACCCTGCAAAATGTCTAAATCACCCTCTTACAAAGTGTAAGGACGAAACTATCCTTGTCTTCTTCTCCTTCATTTGACTGAAGAAATTCAAAATATTCGGAATTGAATTAACCTTCTCCATCGTTCCTGTAACAAATCCATCCAATCGGTCACTCATTCTTCCCATTTCAAATCCCATCGTCCTCACTCTCGACCGGAAACCATTGTTGTTGAAATTCCATCGTCCTCTCCGCTGGAATCCTGCTCCCGAACTGAATCTTGCCAGCGATCGGAATCTTGACAGTGCCTTCACCTCATTTAATCGAGCTTAATAGTGCTGCCACCTCCTTCATCTGAGCTTACACTGTCAAGTTTGAAATCGAGCATACACAGTCAATGTAAGACCCGAAATGACACTGAAGTTCGAAATGCCATCGTCCTATCAGTCTTTAATTTTTGTTTAAGTTTGAAATGTTTTGGATAGAATGAGGGATTGAGGGTTTTGGATTTGTTGACCATGAATTGGGGCTTGTGTATGTAGTATTGTTGGGTGTAGTTAATGTGTTTGATGAAATGCCTGTTACACCAAGCTTTTCTCTATTTTAGACAGAACTTCCCTTAAAATTAAGCATAGTCCTAAGAATTGTTCCTTATAGAGCTCAAACTATGACATGAATAATTGGAAATGCAACTAAAGTCATTCAACATACTTCAGAGGTTAAGATGCATTAGTAGATTGAAATGACAAATTTGCATAGGAAACACATTACTAGTGACCATAGAACTTAAATGTGCAGTAGACAAAACTGAAATAATTTGCTAGTGCCTAAACTAGGAAATATGTTTCTGAAGAAACAGAATGCCCCAGTGCCTAAACTATAGGAAATATCTTACTAGCTGCTGTTATTGATTTTGAAAACAGAAAATGAACTAAGCCCGGGAGGAATGTTATAGGCCTGGGAATTGAGACATTAAGCCTAAGAATAATGCCTAATTTCATGTAAGGAATGACAACTCAATGACCAAAGAACCATACATAGGCCTAACAGAATTGTACCTAGGCCTAACATAATTGTACTAAATACTGTAATTGTTCATTTGCAGTTAATTGTTGTTTGATACTGTAATTGCCATGTCTTGAGCCCGGGTAAGAACTTTTTGCGCCATGTTATAAAATTGTTTGAGCCCTGGAAATAAGATGAACTAAGCCCAACATAAATGTTTCGAGCCCAGGTATAATACTGTTATTGACTGATTTTAATTTTTTTTTCAGGGTCAAAGGATACCATGTCTTGGCTGTTAGTTCAGTGCGGTGAGCATTGGAAGGGTAACTAGTTTACTGGGCCTATATAGTTTTCAGTATGCCTAACAAAAAAAGACAACGGAGCCTACGATGAATTAGTGGAAACGATATACCAACGGACAGGGGTTAGTAGAGACAAAGCTGAGTTGAAGCTAACTTCGAATGTGAAAACGGAGGATGATACAATTACATTATCTATTATGAGTGACGACGATGTAGAGTTTATGATTATTAATAAGGAAAAAGTTTAGGCCATAATTGATGTTGAATTTGTCAACAAACATAAATTTCGACCTCCAGCAAATCCTATCCAATCAACATGTACGATCTCTCCTGTTAAACCGACCGAGAATCCATGGTCTCCGACGGGTACTCCAAACTATAAATTAGTTAGTGGCAGTAATAATCTGCTTGCATCCCATGCTTCACCCGAATTTACATCAGCAGCCAATGACCAGGCTACTCCAGCATCTACTACCAAGCATGTAGTTGCGGATGACAATGATAGTTCTGAAAGCAGTGATACAGAAGATAAGAGTGGTGATGATGATGGTGGGCAAAGGGCAACAGAAGATGGAACAGAAGAACAAGGGGTGAGTGGAACACCCAACAGTTCTTCATCTTCCATGAACACACGGTGGATAGTATCAGGGTCTGAGCTTTACTCAATTAAAGCCGTTCAATTAGTGGATGTGTTTGAAAAACCAGCCGACCAAGGTCCATTATACAAAGGACATATGTTCAAGGAAAATCCAACATTGAAGTGAGTTTTAGGGTCGTATGCATTTGCAGAGAGGTTTGAGTACAGGATTTCACGATCTTCTAATACATGATTCACTGCAAAATGTACACAGAGATGTTGTGGATGGGTTCTTCGGGCATGGAAGTCGAATAGGGGGACTTACTGGCATTTGAAGTCTTTCGTTAATGAGCACACATGTGACAGAAATGACAACTACAACATTGAATTTAAACGTGTAAGCGCATGTGTGATAGGGGATTTGTTTGCAAGTAAATTTGGCGATCATGGACGCATCATCCGTCCTAAAGATATAGTTTCTGAGACGAGGGAGCAACATGGCATACACCTCCCCGTACAACAAAGCCTACAGATCGAAGGAGCAGGCTTTGAATCAGGTATTCGGCAATCCGTGGGAATCCTTTTAGAGGCTGTCGGCTTATTTTTATGTTTTGGAACAATTTAACCCCGGGACTATGACAAATATCAAGACTGACTCGAAACACTGGTTTCAATATGGATTCATAGCAATTGAAGCCTCTATAGAGGGGTTCAGTTCTGTTATTAGGCCGGTTATCTGCATCAATGCTACCCACTTGAAGGTTATGACCAGAGGTGTTTTGTTAGTTGTGGTGTGTAAAGACAGAAACGAGATGATATACCCATTGGCATTTGGGTTTGCAAACTCTGAATGCACAGAGTCGTGGACTTGGTTTTTGAAGAAAATCCGTAAAGTGATACAATATCCCGACCGTGTGATGTTAGTTTCGGATCGGCACAATGGTATATTTAATGCAATGGTAGCCATATTCCCAGATGCAGCACATGGGATTTGTGCATACCACTTGACACAAAATCTTAAAAGATTTTGCAAGTAGAGGCATGACGTGATTTGGCTATACTACCGTGCTACGTATGCATACCGTATCGATGAGTTTGACCGTGCAGTGGGTGAGTTGAAAGAAATCTACCGTAAGGTTTACGATGAGCTCCTGGCCGCTGGGGTAGAGAAGTTTTCACGTGTACATAGCCCTAGAAAGAGGTATTTTTTAATGACCACCAACATTGCTGAGTTAATGAATTCTTGTCTACTTGCGGTCCGAAAATTGCCTATAAAAGCAATGGCAGAATTTATCAGAGATTTGATACAAATGTGGTTCTACAATAGTCGGACAAATGCACGTGAAATGTCTATATACTTGACAACGTTTGCAGATGAACACATCAAAGATAGGACAGAAATAGTGCATCGGTGTGAGATTCACCCCATTCACTTCAATAAATTTAAGGTAGACGACAAATGGAAGGAAACAACCGCCGACCTTGACGAACGTTCTTGCTCATGCCGTCAATGGGATTTGGATGAGTTGCCGTGTTGGCATGCAATGGCGGTCGCTAGGTATGCTTCCCGGTCTTTTAACTCTCTACATTTATCTGTTGTGGTTGATTTTATAAACTTTAATTTCTGTTTGTTGGTGTCTTATGGCCTAGGTTCAAAGGTGTGTCAAATAACAACGCACTGGCTTCTAACCTTTACACAATAGGATTTCTTAAACATGCTTATGAAATGGGTGTCAACTATGTTCTGAATCTCGAATTTTGGGACATTCCTGATGCAATTCAGAATCGTTTTGTATTTCCATGGAAGAAAAAGAATTTTCTAGGAAAACCAAAGAAGTTGGGGATACCATCTGTTGAGGAGAAAAGAAAGTTACAATCGCGTTCAAAGAGTGGAAAAAGAGGAAACAATAAAATAACTTGCCTAGAACCATCATCTAGCACATGCAAACCAACCAACAAAGCCTGAACATGTAGCATTTGTAAGAAAAAAGGACACAACAGACTGAAGTGCCCAGACAAGCCACCTGAGCCTACCTTGATTGACACGGACAGAGAGAATGCCGCTGGAGAACCTTTTTTGAACTCTGGTGAATAGTGTTGTATGCTGTGTTTTCAGTTTGGACATTTATGGTGTTGTATGGTTTGGTGCGGAGAGGGTTTAGGGAATTTGTATGTGTTTTATTGAGTGTTAAACACTGCTGAACCTTAATAGGTTTATGTACCATTTTTGTTCACCGGAAAATTTATTTTTAATGTGTTTTGTTGTAATGGTTTATGGTGAATGTATATTTGTTTGTGTTGATGGTTGCTGAACTAAAACAGGTTTAGGTGTATGGTCGGTGTTGTGTTGGTTGTATTTTGATTTTCAAAACAAGTGTTTGTTGTTTGAGGAGCTGTTACCAGCTGCTGTGATTGATTTGAAAACATAAGATGAGCTAAGCCTGGGAACCATACCTAGGCCTGTAAATTATTTCCTGGGCTCGGGGGCTTTTGCTATATTCACTCGTCACGTCATCAATTGTGACACGTGTTAAGAAGATGAACTAAGCCTGAGAAGTTGTAGGCCTGGGAAATGGTACATTAAGCCTAGGAATAATAGTTAGGCCCTAGGTTGATTAAATATAATTTTTTATAATTTTCTTTTTTTCCGAATGCACGGGATGTTTTCAAAAAGCGGTGTGCACCCATCAGAGTATAATTCGGGACCGCATAGCTAATACGGGAGACCGAGCCAAGCAACCCTAGCAAGTTACAAGTTTGTGAAACAACTATTAGGTATGAAGTGGTTTATTAATTTAAAGGTTTGGTTGCTATCTCTAGTGTAATTGGTAGTGACATATATGTCGGACCATTCGATGATCTCGAAACTTTACGTATAGATTTCCATTGGTACCCATTCATCTCTGGACGGTGCCGATCAGTTATATTTTTGCAGGGCCCCTATAATTTCATCTAGAAAGGAAGATGAGCTAAGCCTGGGAACCATACCTAGGCCTAAACGAACCGTACCTAGGCCTGTAAATTATTTCCTTGGCTCAGGGGCTTTTGTTATATTCGCTCGTCACGTCATCAATTGTGACACGTGTTAAAAAGATGAACTAAGCATGGGAAGTTGTATGCTTGGGAAACAGTACATTAAGCCTAGGAATAATAATTAAGGCCCTAGGTTGATTAAATATCGAATTAAATATTTATTTTTATAATTTTCTTTTTTTTCTGACTGCACAAGATGTTTTCAAAAAGCGGTGTGCACCCATCAGAGTATAATTCGGGACCGTATAGCTAATACGGGAGACCGAGTCAAGCAACTCTAGCAAGTTACAAGTTTGTGAAACAACTCTTAGGTATGAAGTGGTTTATTAATTTAAAGGTTTGGTTGCTTTCTTTAGTGTAATTGGTAGTGACATACATGTCGGATCGTTTCGATGATCTCAAAACTTTACGTACAGGTTTCCATTGGTACCCTTTCATCGCTGGACGGTGCCGATCAGTTATATTTTTACAGGGCCACCGTAATTTCATCTAGAAAGGAAGATGAGCTAAGCTTAGAAACCATACCTAGGCCTAAACGAACTGTACCTAGGCCTGTAAATTATTTCCTGGGCTCATGGGCTGTTGCTATATTCGCTCGCCACGTCATCAATTTGTAGTGGATTACAGATGGATCCCACTAAATCTTCTTCTTTTCATTACAGCCTGATCCCACTAAATCTTCATCTCCTTCCTTAGTCAAACGCTCAAACCTTTCACTTTCAATTTTCTTCTTCTTCACGTGTTCCCAAATAGAGAACCAAAAAAATTGTGAATCTTTTTCACTGTGTAGACCCCAACTCTTCCTGTCGTCCACATCTGCAGGTAAACAATCTTCATAATAAATACATACATCTCCTTCCCACTGTTTTGCTTTGTATAAAGGTTCTCAGATCGAAAATATAAACTAGTAATCTAGATTATTCGTTGACTGAGAGGGTTTTGCAACTTTAAGAATTTGTATACTCCTTCTAAGATCGAATATCTCCTTCTCCCATTTAATCTTCATATTTTTTGTTTGTTTCAATGATTGACATGATTATTTTTTGTTTGCAATATAAGCCTCATATACTATAACATTCATTATTAAATTGAAAATTTTTCTTTTTACAGATATATGTCAAGTGTTTTGTATGAAATGGGAAAGAAATCTGTTTATGTTGTTTTCAAAGGAAGGAGAACCGATGTGTTTAATTCTTGGCCTGAGTGTCATGAACATGTAGATGGTTTTCCATGAGCATCTTACCAAAAGTTTAACTCAACTGATGAAGCATATAAAGCTATAAGTAGCCGTTCCAGACATTCAAGCCATTCCTGGCCTGAATCTTTTGTGAATGTTGAAGAGAAGGAATGTTCCGTGAATGTTGAAGATAAGGAATCTGAGAAGAGTCAAAGCACTGGTGTGATGTTGTTTTCATTTCTATTAGTTTTTATTTTTGGAGTTATAGTAGGCAACACTGTTTGAAAGATTTGTTGTTTATGTTTAAGTTATGGTGTTGTTGAATATGAAACAAGAACGGATAAGAAACTAGCTCTGTTATGTTCTGTTGTTAAACACTTATAGTTGTATGTCTATCTTGTTATTCTTGTTCTGGTCTTATTTAAGAATACTGACGAAATATATATAAATAACAGCGTGTGAAATGTGTACAACATATGAAAACGAAACCAATTACTTCACTTTCATTAAGAAGTAAGTTAGACGGTACAACGTGTGCATAAAAGACATAACATAACATATAATTATGTGGAAGGCAGATTCGATGTGTTTTTTTTCAAGCTGATTGTGGAATATTGAAGTCCATTAACTTCTTCTGTATTTGTTCAACAAGTTGGTAAAGTCCATTGAGTTCGTTGTCCCTTGCTTCGATCTGAACATATAAAATGATAATTTCAGCTTCCAGATTCTGATATTTCCCCATCAAAACTGTATAATCAACATTTAGGCGTTTTGCACTTTCACGCTCCTCGATGACGGTCTCCTCAGCCTTTGCAATCCGTTCATGCCTACATTCGAAAATGGTATTTAACCTGTTACTACTACCGTTTGCTTCCATTTTCACTTGTATAAATGAAGTGAGGAAAATATGCAACAATTGAGGAATATTGAAGATTGAAGATTGAAGATTGAAGTGAGGAAAATATGTAACAGAAATGGGGTATTTATAGTGGAACAAGATGACCCATATTAGTGAAAACTCACTTTTACATATGTAATTGAACCACTGTAACCTTTAGATTTGAAATGAACCATTGTAACCTTTGGATTTGAAATCAACAATTGTAACTTTTGGATTTGAAATCAACCATTGTAATTTATGAACATCCATTTTCATTATGCACTGGACAGTGGGTACACTTTCTCAAGCCTAACTGAATTGAATCCTAGGCGTAAGAGAATTGTACCCATTCCTAGCAGAATTGTTCTACCCAGGCCTAAAACAATTGTTCTTAGCCAAGCCTACAAGAATTGTTCCCAAGCCTGGCTGAATTGATTCCCAGGCCTAAGTGAAGTGATTCCCAGGCCTAAGAAAATTGTCTTAAGCCTGGGAACAATTCACTTAGGCCTCAAAGAATTGTTCCCAGGCCTAAGTGAAGTGATTCCCATGCCTAAGAAAATTGTCTTAAGCCTGGGAACAATTCACTTAGGCCTCAAAGAATTGTTCCCAGGCCTAAGTTAAGTGATTCTCAGGCCCAAGAGAATTGTTCCCAGGCCTAAGTGAAATGATTTGCAGGCCTAAGTGAACTGTTGTTTTATTTTCACAGGGAATTTCATAACCTTAAAAATTTTAAGAATTTTATTTAACTAATTCTATAGTTGGTAAAGTTAAATCTGTCACAAAATATTCCCATGCTGAACATGACAAAATACCTCATAAACATTCCAAGTCTAAGAGTACTATACAAAATATTCCCAACGTAAATATTGATTCCGAAGCTGTACACATTCCCAGGCAGAAACCACAAACCTAAAACGAAATTTTCTACGGGGAATTGAAGTGTTGACCATTGGTGTAAATTTCAATTGCAATGGCCTTACAAATGTCTTTGATATCCTTTTGTCCAAAAACTGATTTCCATGGAGTTTTTACTCCGGCAAGAATCAACTCAGCATACTTCATCAAGAAAACACCGCAATTGTATCTGTAAAATGGTAGGATAAGTCAAACATAAGTTTCTTAAGAAAGTAAATAAATATGTCACACATACTCATCATCTTGTTGATGAATCAATTCAGAGCCCATGCTTTGAACTGTGAATGGGCTGGCATGATGATCCATCTTCATTTCTTCTTAGTAACCGGCATGCTTCAGTAAATATGGCAATAGGTAAAGTAGGGCACGAACGTCCTTGAGCCGACGACTAGTTCCATCCCATTTATTCAAAGAGTCAAATAACAGAACTTTTCCTTCCTTCAAAAGTACATGACATAAAACCCAATGAGCGGGTAGGTGGCACGGGATGAGCACCTATATATACAATATAATTTTTTTAAGTAATTAGATAAAAATTAATTAACAAAATAGATAATGACAACGCAACGTCATTTCCTAAACTAACTGAATCCATTTCCTACCAAGGTTGAGAGTACAGAAGGTCATAGCCGGTAACATGTCTGAGGATGTCTGGACTTGGCTGGTAATTTAAAGGAACGAATTCTGGGTAGTCTTCCCAGACATTTACAGCATGAGGAGAAGGATCGCTGATCTTCTTGCCCTTTTTTTGAGATCTTTTTTCTGTTGAGGAGAACCAGTTTCTGTCTGCTGACGTCTTTCCTCCTCAACCTTCTCAAATTTTTCTATCTTCCTCATGGCCTCCAATGTATCCATTTCAATTACCCACTTAATGTTTAGGTTAGACTGCATATACAACCATTAATTCTCAGTTGATAATTCCATTACCAGGCATATATAAATCAAAAGCATAAATACAACAATTCCCAACTGAGATTTCCTAGGCTCATGGCATCCATTCCTAGGCTCATGGCATCCATTCCTAGGCTCATATCATCCATTCCTAGGCTCATGGTATCCATTCCTAGGCTCATGGCATTCAATTCCCATGCATATATCAATCCATTCATAGGCTCAAAAGCATACATGCATTAAAACACATTTTCAGAAACATGCATATAATAAACGGATTTTCATATACCATATCATATAACTAGGGAGATACTTACGAAGAAAGATGTGTTAACCAATCCAATATTTTGCAATTAGTTAAGCTCACTGCTCGATCGTCTCCTCCATAGGATATCAAAGTAACTGTGAATGTGCTGTGTAAATGTAGTGATGTACATTAAAGAATAAGTAACATAAAGCCTTAAAACCACAAACAGGGAGAAATGAAATAGATAGTTAATTATGTTACCAAATCTGATATCCACTTTTCGATGTTGATCAGGTCTACAAAATCTTGACACCTAATGGGAAGAATTTAACCGGTATAAAAACTATTCAAGTCTAGCGTTACATTACATTAAATACTGTAAAAATGAATACATTATAATACTGCCAATATAACAGATAATCGGAATAGAATATTACCTAAGTTGGTCTTCGTTCTTCAGGAAAGATGTGAACTTAACTAAGTTTATTTCTTCCTCGTTTGACTGTGGTTTCCTTTTCTTCTTAGGCATGGGATCTGTCCACGGGCTTTCGAGCCACCTGGACCGCTTTCAGCCTCTTCTATTTGTCGATGTCTCTGTATTCAATATCAGGGTTAACCTCATCAAGCACTACCACACTACTGGGAATGTTCTGGACAATAAAGCACACAGATAGGGATGGATATTCATCCAGGTCAAGGATAGATATTCTCCCCAACTCTTACAAAAATTAGATATTCGGTCTAGCAGAAACCATTGAATAATTCCCAGACAAAAATAATATTATATAATGTACCTCGACCATATCACCCTCAAATGCAGCATCCCGAACAACCACACCGTCACTGCCAACATCTTGATCAGAACCCATTCCAATTTCACCAACAGCAGCATCCTCTTGCTCATCACCCTTACTACCCTCAAATACAGCTTCCGCAATAACCACACAATCACTGCCAACACCTTCCTCATAACCCTTACCAATTTCACCAACACCATCCTCTTGCTCATCACCCTTACCACCCTCAAATGTTGCATCCCCAACAACCAAACCATCACTTCCAACACCTTGCTCAGAACCCTTACCATTTTCACCAACACCATCCTATTGCTTATCACCTTTACAACCCTCAAATACAGCATCCACATCACCAAGATCATCATCTTTCTCTTCACCCTTACCACCCTCAAATGCAGCATCCACATCACCAAAAAAAATCATTTTCCTCACCACCCTTCCCAACTTCAGCAACAGCACCACCATCTTGCTAGACACCCATACCAAGTTCACCAACTTCACCAAATGAATTTAGTTCTTCAACATCCTTATCAAAAGTAACATTATTTCCAGCACCCTTATGTTGGAACCCCGTTCACTGGTAACGCAACGGAAATAGGTTTTTAAAAAATTTATACATCTCATAATTAATCTGGAACCAGTGAACTTGAGATCGTAATTATTTTTCGGGAACTAATACATATAATATGTAAATATAGGAAATTGTAATCAATATAAAAAAAATATTTAGAACCTTACCAACGTTTGGAGGCTCCTTCACTTTACGATATGCTCCTAGTCTGTACCACCGATCTTCCTAGCTATTCTCGAAACTGGTAACTGCGAGTAGACGCATCACGTATTCAGGAATTTAGGAGGATGTAGAGAAAATAAGAAGAAACTATTTCTTCCTAGAGAAAAAAACACTTAGAACAATTCTAGTTGTTCAAAGAAAAAAAATATTATAAATTTTCTTTCTTTGTTTTCAATAGTGCACGCCTACTATACAAATTGCCTTTCTTTTCTCTTTTTATCTCACGCTGCATTGTACATGGTAATCTATAGTTTCAATATTCAATGGTTGAAGGTGACGGAACGGAATTCAAAGATGCTTATGGGCCTTATTCGACCACGATTTTCATGGTATATCTCCCCTGCAAGCGAATTCGTGCCCTACATACAGGTTAACGCCAGAAGTGGAGGCGGGCTTAATGTCCCGTTGAAGCAGATGAACCAAAGGCTGTTTCCGACACAGAAGAGAAAAAGCTAGGGCTGGATGGACGAGAATCCTTCCATCTATCTATCTATCCTGAATACTTTTGTTCTAGGCATCGTCCGAGAAAGACAGTACCATACGAGGTAGCATAGATCGATAGGGCAAGTTCTATAAACCTGGGATTTTTCATTAACAGCTCGCAACCACAGGTTCAATTCGGTTTTGGGCCTATTGGGCCTATTGGGCTTTGAGGTTTTTTTACATATTTTTTCAATTTTTGTATCATTTAACAACCCTATTTTTGTATTTAGACCTTTGGCCTTTGGGCAATTGACTTTGGGCTATGTTTTTTTTAACAATCTCTTACATTCAAAACACATCTAAATAGACCACATTACTATTTAACTAATCAAATTTAGTCCAATTCAATCATACGTACCTGCTCAATAGTTACTATTCTACCAAATTCAGTCCATACATTACATAGAATGATAGAAGTCCAAAATAAAATAAGATCATACATAAATAATCCAGCATACAATCCATAATAAAATTTGTATTGTTTTTTTGTATTTATAGTTCGGTTCGTCGGTTCGGTTCGGTTCGGTTTGGGTCGGTTCGGTGCGGTTCAATGAACCGTGCCCACCCTTACACACAATTGCTCACCACAATAATTGTACTGATGCGTTTTTCTCTTTTACATATAATGTGTTGACTTTTTGAAAAAAAAAATCAAAATCATTTTAATCAAAAACCAATCAATTAAACCAATCAATCTGATCTTTTAAGATATTGATTAATATTTAGTTTATTTTATTTGATTTGAATTCAAACTACTTAAATTCAAAATTTAAAATTTTAATTTAATAAAATAAAATAATCAAATTATCTTATTTTATTCAAAAACAAATAATCTTAAATAATCTTATTATTTAATTTGTTTAATAACCATTATTCATTAATCAAATAATCTCATTATTCAATTAATTCCCGAATAAATACGTGTCACTTTAGTAACACAATTAATTGGACAATCCAATTAATTAACCGTGACCCTTGTTACCTAAATCGATCGGGCTAGCAAGGGGACCTAATGGACCCACAGTATTTTGAGCTCCAATAATCCTTGAAATCATTAATTAAACTCTTTAAGTAATATTTCTTGATTATTAACTCTGGTGTTATTCCACTAAAAACTCAAAGCTGCACTATCTCAATTGCAGACGCTTTTACACAGATCGATACAACTCAGTGTCCATCGATATAGCTATTACACATGGTGTGATCCTCCATAGTAGTTCATAATTCAGAGCTAGGTCATAATATCTGTTATATCCCTCTAATTACATATATCCTTTAAGTACCGTTGATTCTCTAATAGATAATAAATCATATTTCCTCACGGAATTAGGAGAGTGCTCATATTGTCCAAGCCCCGAATCAACCATTAAGGGAACTACCATCCACTTCTCACAATAAGGAGTGGATTCCATTATTGTGTACAAACCTTCCCAGCCACAAGCCAAACCGCAATCCCAACATATAGAGCATATTGATCAGGAACTGCATCCGACCTCACCCACGATATATTAAAGACTATGATCTAACCTGAAGGAGTCGATATGACACTCATGATTAAGATCACCCACATATAGCCATCATTAGTTGATATATATGAATCATCGGTAAACAGATCTTGGTGAGAGATTCATATAGATCATGGCTCAGTCCTATATGATCATATCATACAAGATGTCTCCATTCCCGTATCTTCATATGAATGATTCAGGATAGAATCACTGTACACTACAGAATGGACCGCAGCTATAGATTAACCACAAATAAAGTACCCATCTTTATTTGCTATCTATATGCTCTTTAGATTGCACATCTCTTACCGTATCCATCCGAATATGACACTCATATACACAGTTCGAGATTACATCTGGCAATCTAGGATGTTAATATGCACAAATTATAAAATAAACAACACAACAAGAATGAATTGAACTTTTCTTTTTATTTATTTCATAAATCCATTTACAAATTACATATTTAGGGCATAAACCCCAACACCTTATCACCAACAACATCAAAATCAATAAATTAGTGGAAATTATTAAGGACTAAACTATTATATATAACTATAAATAATAATATAAATTTCAACAACTTCATATCCAACCTTCATCTCCATTCTAATCTTCGAAAATTCTTCTCTACAGAATGCAATGATACGTTGCTCGCTTTCAAGCATAGCAGCATATAGTTCTAAGATAGTGGAAGGCACCTAAATTTTGCAATAATTAATACAATGCTTACAACAATAGCATACTAAAACTAATCAGTGTAGATGCAATCATACCTTAGGATTTCTATCAGAGAATAGCAGCTTCTTAGAAGGGGGGGAATATTCGTTAGAAAATGTGCTTCTAGTTCTCCCGACAGAACCTCCTATCTCATCCTTCTAAACAGAAGAGTCAATCCCATCATTGACATTGCCTGTCTGATTATCATCACTTTCATTGTCGGAACCAAGATCTTCTCCTCTTTACTTCGAGGTAGAGCCAACTTCTCCCTCTTCTTAACAATTAGTGGGTCACACACATATTCAAGGTTGAGGGATTTGAAGTAATCTGTACCCTTCTCAAAAGTTTCAACATCCCAATCAAATAAAGTCGTCTGCATATCGGGAACAAACAATTGTTAGGGAATTTCTACAAATAATTATCCCTATATAAGTAAAAAGAAAGGATAATTAAGTATACACCAATGTATTGAATTTGGATTCAATAATTGTAACCTTTGCACTGAATTCTCATCTACTGAACAGTGGACACCCTGTAGCAACTCTTTTTCCAACGAGATTTTCTAAACAAATTACTATCTCCATAGCCCATACCTATACAACGAAGATGTGAAATGGAAGACATATTTTTAGAAAATGGACAGGGAATTTGCTATTAAAAAATACTGGACAACACCAACCTTTCACCAAAATAGCTAGCTTTCTAGCAATATTTTTCTTAATTTTAACATAACAATCAAAACATGCTCAACTTTTATAAAACTTACTTGAAGTGCTAGAGGGAACCCGGAAAAATTGTAGGTATAATACTTGGATTTCTTTTTCTTCTTCTCTTCCTCACCCCGTAGCCTTCCTTTGCATTTCCCTTTGTCTTTCCCTTTCACTTCTTCTTCTTCTACTGACTTCTTATTCTTCTTCTTGTTCTTTTTCTTCTTATCTTCTTCTTCTTCTTCCAACTCGTCTTCTTCTTCTTCTAATGTCTTCTTATTCTTCTTCATCTTCCCCTTCTTATCTTTCTTCTCTTCTTCACCTCTCAGTTTGGGGAGGCGCTTGTTAAGTACATCCTTCATAAAAAATAGTGTAAAACTTAAGATGTAAGAATCCTATGGAAATTTTTTGAATTCATCTTCGTTTTCAACTAATGAAAACAATCACCTAGAGATGGCTGTCGTTCGTCCATCATCCGTGCCAAAGATTTGGCTCACCATATAAATATTCAACATCTTGTACCATCTTCACTCTTTTCGGATGACATTTTCTTCAAAGTAGCATACAATACCTCAGCAGTAGGTCTTTTTCCTTTGAAAATTCTTCTAAGCATTGAATCCTCTTCATTGTTATTGGCAAAACCTTTAGGAAGCTGTCCCATTTTCAATCCGATGTATAGATAAACCTCTTCTTGACAAAAATGAGCTTTCGACTTCCCCAACCCAAACCACATCTCATCTGGTCTTTGTCCATTGGGGTAAATAATCTCTCATTTCAAAATATTATGAATTAGGTGCCCGTAAACTATCAACGGTTGTTTCAAATCCAAATACAAGCCGAAAAGGCCTTGCTTGAATTTTTCCACCAACCCAAATTTTTGGAGGATCACCTTCAAGTCTCTAATCTTATACATCTTGCTTTGACTGTTTACTCTGACTGGAATCTATTTCTCATGCCCTGGGAACCGCCACAACTTTTCATTTGAATTTTTCGGCATCTGGAAAATTAAAAAAATCAAATAAAACTTAGGTTCAAAATGAAATACATGTATCAGCATTATACATGTACCAGCATTGTAAATGAAAATAAGTCCAGGCTCAGAATCAGCATTATACATGTATCAGCATTATAGTATGTGGAAATTATACATGTATCAACATTGCATTATAATTGAAATTAAGTCCTAGGCTCAAAATTATACATGTATCATCAGTCTCAGGCTCATAATCAGTACTAGGCTTCTGAAAATCGTTCATAGCCTCCTAGGCTCAAAATAATACATGCATCATTCATCCATCGGCCCTAGGCTTATGAAAATCATTCATAGGCTAAACATATACATTCAACATAAAAAAGCTCGGCTCATCAAATTACATGCTTCATCCATCGGTACTAGGTCCATTACAATGATTACTAGGCTTAAAATAATACATGCATGCAAAATAAGTAATTCTAGTCTGCAAACGCTATTCTTAACATTGAATTACATCTCACTAAATGTTTTTCCAATGTAGTTCACAGCAATGGCTAAATGATTGCCCTCCTTCAAACAGAACACACACCCTCCCAATACACATACAACGGAACACAAACATGCCAAAAACACAAACAACAAAACAATCTCCCATCAAAAACACAAACAAGAACAATCTCCCATAAATTATAGTAGTTTGAAGAAATTAGTACCTTGAAACTGTCTCACTCTCTTTGCATTTCGTCTAGGGTTTGGGGTGCTTTGATCAATGCCGACTGTCGGCCTGTGCTTTAAACGGCGACCGGTGACTTTGCTTCTATTTTTGGGTTCTTGCTTGGGTTTGAGTTTAATCATCGTTTGGGTACACAGACGAAGAACAAGATTGAAGGGCCACGGCGACGACGACCTTACTTCTCCGACGACTATCTTGCTTCTCCGACGACCATCTTGCTTCTCCGATGACCATCTTGCTACTCCTTCCTCTCTCCGAGTCTCTGAATTTCTAGGTCATTGATTGAGTTTCGGTTTTGCGTACACAGAGCAAAACAAAAGCATCGAATGTTTTTTTATATATTTTGAAATGTGTTGTTCATCAGTGACTTTTGTGGGAAATGACATCAGAGGGTATTTTAGTAAACTTCAACAAGTTATAATGAATAAAATATTTAAAGAGGCTATTATGGGAAATTTCAAGTGAGGGGCTGTAAAGGTCAATGTTGTAAATGTGGTTGGGGAAAAGGCTAAAAGGGCATTTTTTTTCACCAATGCGCTATTTCTTAGAAACTAAACGTTGAGAAAGGCCATTTCCTACAATTTCCACTTTATTTTATTTTCCATTCATTTCCTATTGGGAATGGAAAATAAATCAAAATAGGATTTTGATGGAAAAATAAATAAAATAAAATAAAATAAAAATGAAAAGACTTCTAACAAGATTAGACTTATTAAATCACAATAGGATTTGTGATTCTTGTGTCCTATGAGAAAACAAATTATTCTTTTCTAAACCTATAAATAGATCGTTTAAGAGAAAGAATAAATTTACAACAAGTTTGTCATTCTCATTGGCGTTGACACAAGTTTGAAAGTAAGTTGTAAGTTTCAATTTCAATTTGAGCTTTTAATCTTTTTCTTTAAGTCTTGTAGATGGATTTACACATTGGTTCAAAGAAAAATGAGCACACACTCGTAGGTGATTCAATCGTATGCTAAATGCGGAAGATTTACGGAGACTAAACTACAAAGGTAATCTCTAATTTAATTCAATTTGCATCACATTTAGAATACGATCTGGCGATGTTTTGAATTTTTTTTTAAGTTCCGCAAATACATTTGTTTTCAAAACGGTCATTTTTTCCTACAATTCATACTTCCAAGCAAAACTAATGGCCGGAGAATACGCAAGAAGCTCGGCCTCAAACGCAAATACATGACTAAGAGAGATAGCAAAACAACCTTTCACAAAGCCCGACAATTACAGAAGACTACCCAATCTCCAACTCTTGGAGAACTCAAGCATGCACCATCCGTATTGACTTTGATCCAACCAGAAGTTGGAGGCTTCCAAATCACACTCTTAATAACCAGAGCCCTAGCAGGATGACCACGAAGACCGAACCGCCAAAGAATCATAAGACCATTCACACAATTACGCATACAACCAATCTTCAAGCGATTAGCATCAAACTTTTATGGAATTAAAAAGTTTGGGTGTATTCAATGTAGACTTTTAAAGACTCTATAAAAGTCATGGAGTATTCAATACAGACTTTTATGGACTTTAAAAAAGTATTTAAAAGTCATGTGGTATTCAATCAAGACTTTTTAACAGTCTATGAAAGTTAGAAGGTATTCAAAATCTCAATGACATTTAGTGACTTTTAAATATCAATAACTTTTAATGACTTTTAGTTATAACAAATCTCACAATTTGTCTTTCATTCCTACCAAAGACTTTGAATGACCTAATTTAAAAAAAAAGAATTTCACTTTAGAAGAAAAACATAAATCTCTTTAAAAAACATTAATCATCAAACATATGTTATATTTTCAAATAAAAGAACACACATTCTTAACAAATTTTACAAATAAAATAAATAGAAAACCTTTTAAAATGAATAAACATTATAAAAAAAATAAAAACATTAACGATCTATAACAAAAAAAAATTAACTAAAAAATAATATAAAACAACTCTCCATAGGCTATACAATTAAGGACGAGAGATTTTTTTTTACCTCTATTTTCAAAGCAACTAAACAACAACGAAACAAATCAAATGAACTTCATTTATGTTAATTAAAAATAATAAAAGATAAAAATCACTACTCAATCATGCAAATTTGCTATAATCAAAGTCGCGTATGAGCCTGACTCTATGTAATTATGATCAATATCAAACGACCCACTTTTAGGTATGAATCTTGTTCAACAACTATATGTGGTTTTTTTATGTTTTATCTTCAGTAACTTGAATTAATTTTGGATAGATTTTGTATACCCATTGACATACTTTCGTAGAGACCTGTAAACGTTAATATTATTGTCGATTTGCTACATTTATTCTAAAAGAAAATTTATAATATTTTGGCTAATAATAAAATAAAATAAATTTTTGACTAATTATTAAAAAAATTAGGTGCATAATATCTTTATGATGCAAAATATAATAAAATTACAAATAAAAATTTTAAAATCACATATATAGGCAAGAATGTTTTTGTCAAGTTTAATTAACAATGATTTTTTTTATTCTTTTTTTTAAAAAATATTTTTATTGATATGAGAAATCTATATAATTTTACTAAAATAAAGTATATATCATATTTAAAAATCAATAAATGTATATAAATATCTATAAAGTCTCTAAAAGTCATATGAAATAAAAGTCTATGAAAGTCATTTAAAATGAAAGACTATGAAAGTTTTTCATAACTCTGTAAAGTCTATAAAAGTCCATAAAAGTCCATGAAATCTGCAAAAGCCATCCACTTAAAAAAAGTCATTAAAAGTCTTTTGAAATCCTGATTGAATACACCCTCCTAAAATAAAAAGTAAAAAATCATGACTTTTCACTTGATTACAAATCACTGAATTGCATTAAATGCAATCCAAAATCTTTTCTTCCGATACTATCCCCTATATATAACATATTTCCAATTTCATCATAATTATATATGGTATAGAAATCTTTATTTTAATATATTGCTTATTTTAAATAGCTTTAAAAATAAAAAAGAACCCTAATCACTTCTCATATTGGTGTTTAATATCAATACTTTATTATGATATTAGAGTGTTGTATTAATATATTATTTTTTAGAGTGTTTTGTGTGAGTTTTCCTGATGTCTCTTTTATTTTTTGAAAAAAAAAACATTTTCTTTTTTTAGTAAAAATGAAGTTTGTTTGTATTGGAAGAAGAAGATCATGATCATATTTTTTTCATATATAATTATTAGTTTTGGATTGTTTTTATTCCATGTATAATTGTTTAACATTGGTATAAATGAAAAATTATTTATTTTTAGACAATTTTACTTTTAAAAATCAAACGTGTTGAGAATACATTCAAATTTGACAAAAAATAAACAAACATGTCATTCACGTTCAGACTTCAGTCTCTATTCGGTCTTTAGAAAAATTCAGAATTGTTCAGTTTTCAGACAAAAAAACAAACGATCCCTTAGTTTATCTTTTTATATATTCTTGTTTTTTGTTATTTTGATTGATTGGACGATTATTTGTGCAACTGTAATCTCAAAGTTTTATTGCTTAAAATAGTTTTAAAAATTAAAGTTATTTTTTGATTAGAAAACAATTTAGGATTTGACCATTGTCTGTATTTACAGGACAACCTTTGTGTACAGGTTAACTTTAGGTTAATAATTTGATTAGATAATGTTCTTTAGATTTAAGAATTAATTACGATCAGATGCAGAACTCATCTTAATATTTTGTTTTGTAGATGTTGAATTCCTTGTATGTCCCTGGTTTGCAATCCTAAACATATTTCTTTATTTTACTTCAGAATTTTATATATTATTGAAAAAAATATATTTATATATTAGTTTAGAAGTAATTACACTGAAATACTTGACGTTTGCTTATTTATTGATATAAACTAATTCTAAAATTGACATGGACCTCCCTACTGTTAGAGTTTGATTGTTAACTTCAAACGATTGATCATATCAAAAGGTTAAAAATAATTAAATACCTCTATTACTCTTAATTTAATAAAATTAAATTTAAAAATATTGATCTCGTCCTAGAAATAAAATAGATAAAGACATCCATTTCAGAAGAGATCAAATTAAAAAAAATTATATAAATAAATAAATAATTGAAAAAACAATGATTGATATTGGATCTCCATTGATCCAAGATAGAGATGGTTCTCTAGTAACCCACGGCTGTAATGTTGGGGGAGGGAGGCTTGCCTCCCGAGAGCCGCCGTGATAGAGATCCAAGGCGATGAGATCTCCATCGCCTAGGATCTCGATTGTGTGGAAATTCGAGCGATTGGATCTCCACCAATCCATTTTTTTCCAGTTTTTATTTTTAAAACAAATTGTTTTTTTTAAAAAAAATTTATTTCTCCACTGTCCTTTTTCGGTCCCTTTCCCCTCTAAGATTGATGATGGTGATTAATTTTGTTTATTTATTATTATTTTTAAAGAAAAAAATAGGATGAAAGAACATAAATACCCTTTAAGCAGTTAAGTTTGACTAACACTCGAGGGGGTCAATGTCGGTTTTCGGAAAAGTTTTTGTCAATAAATAAGTGTAGACGGTCGATATTACAATCAATCGAAACGGGCACCGACAACCTGTAAAACTAGAAAGGTGAATGTAAGAGAGATTAGGACACTTGGGTGATGCCAATCAAAAAGACTTTGATGCTCTAGTTAGCGATTTAAATGTTGAATATCAATATTCAAACCGCAGTACACTCAAGAGGAGTAAAGCGGAAGGTAGTATGATCTTAGTGGGTTGTATGGTAGAGAGAAGCCAAGGTCCGGTGAACATGCTGGGATGTTCTTTTCGTGATGGTTGATCGGAGACTAGCTGTGTTATCCATAGTTTGATTAATAAGGTTTGATAGAGTAAGTGAGCTTTAAGCGATGTGAGATAATCAAATATCAAATTCTAGAAGAGGAGAAAAAAAATTCATCATTGGTGGTTGTGATGTTTGGTATTTATAGAGGTGGAGCCAGTGGATCAGCTCGTTTTGATATCCCCGAAATCGTGGGCTATCCCTAGCTTTTTGAAAGTGTTGTAGATACGTTTATTAGTTCTTTGTTGATAGTCGTTGGATCTTTTGACTTGGGTTAAGACCTATTTTATGTGTAGGCTTATTAACTCGAAAATCAGTGAAATGGGCAATTTACCAACGTAGGCTAGCATCTTGGGCCTAAAACCAATTTTTGGCTACTACAATAATTCAAGGATATTTTTTACTTAAAATATATAAGTAATTATGCGGAATCTACTCAAGGTTTACTTATTGTAGTGGTCAAAAATCAGCTTTAGACTCGAAATACAACCCCAATGTTAGTGAATGCCCATTTCTCAGACTAGTACTACGCTGACAGTAGTGTCAGACACTACTATGTAGACGTAGAGTTCCTCCCGTTGATTGGCTTCGACAGAAAGGGAAGGGTTGTGAGGTAGACTTTTAACTCCTACAGAGCCTTCTAGCATGCCTCTATCTATACGAACTATTTGTTCTTCTTCAATAGGTCGAAGAAACCATGGCACCGTTCGAATGATCGAGAGATGAAATGTCCTTGATGCATTTTGGAGATTGGATCCCCATGATCGATTGGATTTTACCGGTTCGCTTCGACTCCTCTATGGGTAACTAAATAGCCTAGGAACTTCCCTGAAGACACACCAAATGAACACTTAGTAAGATTAAGTTTCATGTGATACATGTCTAGTATTTCGAAAGACTGTCTCAGGTGATCGAGGTGTTGTTCAGCTACAAGTGATTTGACTAACATGTCATCGATGTAGACTTGCATTGTGTCTTCAAGCATCACCTTGACATTTTGTTCACCAGTCTTTGGTAAGAGGCCTCTACATTTTTCAAACCAAAGTACCAAACGACATCACCTTATAACAAAAAATACCTCGCTCAGTGATGAAGGCCGTCTTTTCGTTATCTTTTGGATGCATGAGGATTTGGTTGTAGCCTAAGAAGGCATCCATGAAGCTTAACAACTCATGATTTGTTGTTGCATTGACTAACATGTCAATGTGAGGGAAAAGGAATGAGTTCTTTGGGCACGCCTTGTTCAGGTCGGTGAAACCGATCCAGGCTCTCCACTTCCCATTCTGTTTCTTGCCACGACCACATTAGCCAATCAGTTAGGGTAGTTGACCTCTTTTACTGATCCGATGTTGATCAGCTTCTGGACTTTGCCGTTGATAACTTTGTTTCTCTTAGGGGTGAATTTTCATCTCTTTTGCTCCACCGGTCGATGATCTGGGTCTATCTAAAGTCGATGAACCATGACCTCGAGGTTGATACCTACCATGTCAACGTGTGACCATGCAAAGCTGTCATGGTGTTGTTCGAGGAACTTGATTAGCCTCGCCCTGATGTTGTGAGCTAGCCTTGACTCTATTTGGACTTTATGTTATGGAATGTCCGGATGGATTTACACTTGGTCAAGCTCTTCCATCATGGGCTGGTCGAGGTCGAGCTTGAGCGTTAGCTTATGTAATTGCTATAACTCAAGCTTTTTCTTATTCATGGGGGTATTCTGATAACAATCTCTGGATGTCTTATGTTCCCATTTTATCTCTCGGATTCCTCATTTGGTAGGGAACCGAATGGTCTGGTGAAGGGTCGACGGTTTCGCTATGAGTTCTTGAATCCATGGAGGACCTACGATGACGTTGTAGGCTGATGAGCAAGTCGAGCATTAAGAACTTCATCTAAATGTTGACTTTTTCGGCATAAACAGGCAGAATGATTTTTCCTACAATGCTCTTTGATTCTCCGCTGAAACCTACCAGGGTTATCAAGTGGTGTGTGATTCTAGCCTAGTCGATCTGCATATCTTTAAGGGCAGCTAGAAATAAAATACTAGTAGAACTAGTGTTGTCGACCAGACAACGTTTAATTAAGCAACTTATAATAAATAATGAAATTATAAGTGCATCATAGTGAGGGAAAAATAGATCAGAGATATCAAAATCACTGAAACTTATGGTCATGTCGATCGTTGGATCTTGAGATCGATGAAGTCGAACCTCAGTGTTTGCTACTTGTCGAGTGTGCCTTTTGGCTGTTAAATATGTAACTCCACTTACCTCGGACCCACCTGTAATGAAGTTAACTGTAGGTTCGGGTCGAGGAGGTTCTGGTGGCGAGTTATTTCCTTTAACTTTCTGTCGCTCATCTCGCTGTGCCAAAGTGTTCTTTCCTTTCTCGGTTAAGAATTTTTTAAGTCTTCCTTGCTTTCGGAGCTAGGCTACTTCGAGTCGTAGAGCAATGCTCTTGTCCGTTCGATAACTGTGATCACCATGAAACTTACACCGTTTGTTGGAATCCCTATGCTCTAGGGGTGATGTCATCTTCAGAGGCCATCTAACTGAGGTCCTCATCCCTTTCAAAACTTTGATTACCTTCGTTGGTTCAGTGATGAGGTTGTACTTGGGGATTCGAGCCCTTTGATGATCAGATTGTGGCTGCCTATCTTATGGTCACCTTCTTTCTCTTGGTCTGTTATCCCTTCCTTCAGTCGACTTATCTGGTCGGTCATTGGCCTACTGTCAATATGTAGATTACGCCTATTGTCTGTTCCAAGGTGGGTCGAAGGCTGATAGTTGGCATCGTCCTCTTCCCATTTAATATGAGCTCAGGCTTAAGCTAGAACGTCTTCCATGGTTTTATAGGGATTATTCGTTAACTCCTTGTAGAGGTCGGAGTCGTGCTGCAATCCTTTCCTGAAAGAAGATATAACAGTGGCAAGATTACTGTTAGGGATTGATACATTCTCCTTGTTGAAGCGTCCTACGTAATCGCGTAGTGATACATATCTTTATATCTATCTAAACGGATATAAATGTGAGCATTTTAGTTCTATTGATACGCCCGAGATAGTTCTCAAAATATATGCATGAAGCGATTCCCGTTGGGAAAGTTCTCTAAACTATGATAAATGATGAGGCGTGTGAGTGTATTCTCTCTTTCGCAAGTGTACGAGTCGTTCAACTCGTATAATGGTCACAAGTAAGGGTATCGTTCCCATGAGGAGGTGGTTCCGTCTAACTATCTCTAGCTAAAGCATTATATAAAGAAATGTAAATATAACAATTAAGGGATGAGAATGGTGTGTGTGATGTGTAAGCATAATACGGAAAAGAGTGCGAGAGCATATAAATAAAATAAACTAAATTACACTAAACATAAAAATAACCGGGTACTTGCCTTTCTAAATTAAACTACTCTTAATATAAATTAATCTACTCCTAAACTGAATTGATCTACTCCTAAAGACAAAGCACTCTAGCTAAGAAAATAAATGTGGCTTGGAGAGATGCAAGATAATGGTTATACAAGGTACATAAGTTCACCAAACACACAAGCTAGTCATATAGATTATTAACCTTTAAGAACCATTCAACTCGAGTACGAGGGTCCATTCTCTTAAGTACAGAAATTACCAAAATCAACTAATCACTCCCCCAATATCATGGAAGAGCAATAATGTCTTCAACCGTCACTTACCTGTGGTATTAGAGTGAGCGATAGCTAAAGACCCATTAAGCATAAGAACATTGACCAAAACCTAATCCAGCATAACATGTATAAATCAAGTTTCATCCATTCAATATAGCCGACAATCAAGACCCATGCACAATTAATCAACTGAAACATGATCCACTATTTCACTCAAATCAATCCATACATATCAATTCACTTTCGTCACCAACATGCAAACAAGAGTGAGACACTACTTTTACACTAAGTTACACTACATCGTTATATTGATCTAAAGTTTCACTTATGCAGTACACATCAATTTCTACTCATTCACTAACATACATGTAAAGAAAATAGATATATAGCATTAAGCACAAAGAATAGAACAAGATCCAAGTCGAATCTAATTGGTTTACAAATATTTCCTAACGGGGATTACATATCAAACAAATAGAAAATAAAACAAAGAGAGTAGTTTAGAGATAACCAATATCTCCATTTCGTTTTTGCTCTCCTTTCTCCTTAGATCTACTTTAAAGATGGATGGAGGAAGTTTAGAGGTTGTGGTGGTAAGACATCTATGGAGGAAAACCTCTATGGAAGCCTTTGAAGCTTCTCTTTCTCTTAATTTGTGTTGAAAAACAAAGAGAGGGTTGTGTTGTCTATCTAAGAGTGTTTATCTAAAGTATGTGTTTAAAGACCAACAAAATAGGGTATTTATAGAGTTTAAAGTTTAGAGCACTAACTGGGGTTGAAATGACAAGGTTGCCCCTTCAAACTTGCGAGATCTACAACTTGATAAGGCAGTTGCAACTTTTTCTACGACTTCATCTTGCAGTTCCAAGTCGCAGTTGACTTGCTACTTCATTCTACGACTTTATCTATCATAATTATCTAGCAGAAATCTCTAATGTTGTTTTTCTACATCATTCTGCGACTTCATCTAGCAGAATCATCTAGCAGAAATCTCTGATGTTGTTTTGCTACTTCACTATGTAAGATGATCTCACAGAAATTTCCAGCTTCGAGCATCATTTGCTAAAACATGCATAACTTCTTCTAGAAAACCTGAAATCGTAATCCGTCAAGTTTTCCGAAAACTAGACTTTCAAGGATTTCCAAAAACATGTAGAACACCCAGTTCAATTTGAGGAGGGAGATATGGCTTCCGTAAGATAGACGTTCTTCACAAGCTATAACAATTTCAGCTCTTTTTCCTCCGTTTTGCCTCCAAACCTTCACTTTAAGCTCAAACACCATATTTTAGGGATATAACCTACACAAATCTCAAACACATATTAGATACACAAAGTGCTAGAAAACGAATTTAAAAACTAGGAATATGGAGCTCTAAATGTGTACATTTGTAGAGTGATCACGTAATCGCTTTCATCTATATTGGGTAATGGTGTAGAGGTCGTCTGATTTCTTCTTTAGCTTCCCGCTACTAACGAATTGTTCTACAAAAGTTTTAGTCAACTGAGCAAATGAGCTGATCGATACGTTGGGCAGGTTAGTGTACCACTGGAGAGCTGGTCCCATGAGGATCAATCCAAACCCCTTGCACATGCATGCTTCTCTGAGGTCACGGGGAATGGCTGCTGTAAACATTCGCTACTTGTATTGCGCAATGTGGTTGTTCAGATCATTCATCCCATCGTATTGCTTCATATTTGGAATGCTAAATTTCCTGGGCATCTCGACCATCACGATCTCATCCATAAAGAGTAAATCTGAAAAGTTGTTAGATAAACTTTGCTTGATTGGTGTAGGCATCTCAGGGATTTTTTTTGTCGTGGCTTCCATTTCTGTAAACCTATGGGCAACATCAGGATTAGAGAAAATAGGGGTCGATCTTACCATTTCTTTAGCCGATTGGTTCAACATCGGGTCTTGGATGGGAACTCCTAGTTCAGAGTATTCTGGTTTGAGTCCCTTTGTGTTCCAAACGGGGTCAGCGGATTTGCTGGTATGGCATTCGCATCCGTTACTAGTATTAGTTTGTCAAGGTTGACAAGAGGTGGTTCGATCTGTACTCGTGTCGATCGATTCTCTTGTTGTCGTGTACTTTGCTCAGGCAAATTTGATGTGATTCGCTCGGGCATATGATTAGCATTAAGTGGTGCTTGCTCGGGCGCTGGCACCACGTTGTTGGACAGTAAATCCACCTTATTCTGCAACTTTAGGTTCTTATCTCAAACGTCATCGTTCTCCTTTTCCAGATTTGCAATCGAGTTGGGCTTTCGCTTATCTGAGTCATATGGAGCATGATCTGTGTCTCGACATCTATAACATTGGTGGATTCACTCATTGTATTTGATATGCGTCTAAAGTGATAGAACTAGAGAAAAATTGTCAGTGCCCCACGGTGGGCCCCAAACTATAATTAATCAGATCTACAGTTATTTGAATTGTCAAGATAAGCATTGGCAACCTATCAAAAAAGAAAAAAAAAACAAAGCGGTTATCGAGCCACATGAAGGGGTGGTCCCTTAAGGAGACTCTTCAACGCTCAAGTCATAATATTTGTACAAAGGAAAGGAGTTAAAATAAGAGATAGAATGGTCAAATCGTGAGTTCGGCATGTTAAGTCGTGTTGGAGGCCTGGTATTTTGGGTTCGATATTGAGTATCGATGAGCCCTAAGTTGGATAAACTGAGGACTCTTACTAGGTCGTTGAGGATTGGCAAAAACTGGGTTCGACTAGCTCGAACGAGCAAGTGGGTCGACACATTTAATGTCGAGGAGAAAGCAGTTAATGAGAAACGATATTTGCAGAACAAGAATATCAAAGCTTTTTCCTATGAGAGTTCTCAAAAAGTAGGGGCCATTTCTTTCTTTGAGAACGGGTCTCATATTTATAGTGAAGGCCTTGAGCCTTTCAACCTTCAATCCATTTAAGTGAGGGTGTGGATCTCGAGCTCTTAATTACCCATTTTGATTTTAACGAATCTGGCAATAAGAGTCATGTTGGGATTTGTGCAATGCTCGATATGTGATTAACGAGTGATCAAGGTCATTTATTATGAATGTTTACCACGTTTCTGATTGACCTGATGCCTTGGCGGGTTGGGCCAGGCTCAGAGCATGTTTCCAATATGGACTTCCGCCGTTAGATAAGTGTTTCGAGTCGTATATTGGGTCTTTTGTTAATAGGCTCGATGGTTGGGCCGTAGGTCGGTTTTTTTACCACTGCATATACATATATTATAGAGAAAACAATGGATAATGATTTTGTTCTTCTAATGAAAATTAGTTTAAAACTTACATTTTCACAACTAATTTGTTTGATGATTTTGATTCATTCTCCATACATAGCAATCAATTTGTTTTTTCAGAAAAAAAAAATCAATTTTAATTTCCTCAAAAGAAATAGAAAATATATTTGAATTTTTTAAAAAGAATCTAGGGGAAAGGAAAGAGTTTTGATGATATATTTTAGTATCAAACCATTAATAGGGAACTTCCTTAAATGATTAATAGAGAAACATTACTTCATTTTAAAAAAAGCCATTAATAGTATTTTTTTTTGTTTGACAAAAGATTAAATTAGGAAACTGACTAATAATTATTGGTGGATGTATTTACAAACTAAGAGTAATGTTATTTTGTCCAAATTTTGTACTCAAATGATGTGACATCACTATAATCCATTCATTTAAATTATATATTGATTTAAATGAATATATTATAGTGATGACACATCATTTAGACACCGGATTTGGACATAGTAGCATTACTCATAGATATTATTGGATTTTTAAAAAGATATTAATTTTGGATGTACATACAGTTTTTAAATGATGCAAATGTCGTTAATCTTATAGATTTGACCGTCCATAATCATTATTAGATAGGTTAAAAATGTGAGGGAGGTTTTAAAATAAAACAAAGATTTCTACTCCATTTCAAATACGTGTAAAGATTGGGGAAGGTTGATGTAATATAGTCTTTAACTTTTAAAAAGGTCAAAGAAGCGATTCTTTCTTTGAAACAAATAAGAAAAACCAAATCAATAAAACTTAAAGCAGTTTGAGAATCGAAACAAATCAAAGGCAAAGTTTTGGCACTTGGCATAGACTGCGATTGAATTGCAGATAAACTTGTTCGATTTGCAAATCGTTAAAGCTTGTGGAGTTGTGGTATGTTAAATGCTTATTTTGTTTCTACTTTACTTTTCCCCAGTTGTTTTTGTACCCTAATAATAATACGACAAGGAATATTTGTATAGAATATGTTTGCGTCTAGGGTTTTCTTGGTGGATATTTTGCTTATATGTTTTGTTTAATTGTGTTAATGATTTTATATGAACTCTAATTCCGTAAATTATAGATTTCATATGCGTTTCTGTTCTTTCTTCTTTTACCAAGAAAATGTCGTTTTCGATTTCATAGAATAGATTCCCATTTTAAGTTTTAATTCAATTTCAAGATCCTTAATAATTCAGCCAAATATGGTCTCATGACCTGAACGTAATGATTTGCAGGTGAATTAGTTATGGGAGGCCATGGTGGTTTAAATATTCTTCCGCAAAAGCGGTGGAATGTATACAACTATGAAAATAGAGAAAAAGTCCGTCAAGATGAAGAAGCTGCGGCTAAAGAGGAGCAGCTCAAGCGCGAACAGGTGAGAAAACGTGATGCTGAGCTCCGTTTAGAACAGCTTCGTGTTGCCCGTGGCTTGGCTCCACTGAAACAAGTGGCTGAACCTGCCAAAGAGCCCGCAGCGGAGCCTACTATAGCGGAACCTAAGTCAAATCATATTAACCTCTTTGAAGGAATTAGAATTTTTGACCCAGTTAAAGGATTGGATAATGAAGGAGGTGCCAAAGAAGATGGGTTTAAGAAAAAGAAGATGAAGAAAGAGGAGGTTGGATCGAAAAATATTATTACCCCAGATGATGAGAAGTATAGATTGGGTTATGGGATTGCAGGGAAAGGAGTTAAGTTGCCGTGGTATCTTGAAAGGCGGAGCAATAATGAGAGTAGTGTAGGCGATGGGATGACAAGAGTGCAGATGGAGGAGGAAAAGAAGGACAAGAAGAAGACGCTGGAAGAGTTGAGAGAGGAACGATTGAAAAGGGAGAAGAATGAGAAGGAGAGGGAACGGGCATTGATTATGGAGAAGAGCCGGAGAGATGGGACTTTCTCAAAGAATAAAAGGTTATTTAGGGGGTGAGCATTTGGAATTTTAGTTGTTTATTCTGTAGATTACTGTTGCTAACTATATCAAAAGTGACATGGTCTTGTATGGCTCTCCCTATTCTGACATATACAGGCAGCACTTTTGCATGTATGGATTTTCAGTTATAGGATTTGTGTAAAAGTAATGCTCAAATTCATTATTTCTCTAGGTTTGATGAAGAAATCTTTTGTCATATTCTTATCTCATGAATATATTTGCAATATGCGCAGAACTAAAATTATGTGTAGAACAAGTTCACGAGTGGCAACTCTGATGATATTATGTTTTTATTTCTCTTTAACAAAGGTCCTTCATGCTTAAACAGTAATTCTCTATATCTTTTTTTGAATGTGTGAGTTGTAGTTAACCTTCAATTCGGCCCTCTCATTTAAGAAATAGAAAAGTGATAATGTATTCATTAGGATGAAATTTAACATGTTATTTTTACATTTCTTGGGAACAATCAATTGTGATAGAATTAGTCTGTTGGGACAAAGAGGAACAAATTACATGATATGGAGAGGAAACAAATAACAAAGAAAGTTTGAGAGTGTGCTTGCACATGATAGGTAGGGCTTGTTGGGTGCCAGCCAACATAGTTGGAATGCTTTAAGTTTTCTTAGATGCAACTGCTCTCTTGCTTGACTTTATTCCTTTATTTCATACTTGCAAATTGCAATGCTTGCTGTTGTCATTTTGACTCATCCATTACGCATTCATTAGCATCCATTTCTCAAGGGAAAAGAAGGCTAGAGACTGTTTTTTTATTATATAGCCCTTTCTTGTAAAGAAAACCAAATGGCACGTGGGACCTTATCTTTATACTTGCATATGATTAATAATTACTGGCCTAGTTATATACTTGCAATTTTGGGTCTTGTATTTCCAATGTCCAGGTGCTAAGAAAAGGAACTGGGTTCTTTTCCTCTGAGTCTTTATTTATCCCAATATATGTATATATATGAAGAAAAAAAGAAGTCATTTTGCATATATATAGCTTGCGGTAATCAACTATATATTCATGTTTACAGAAGAATAGAAATTTTGCTTGGCATCTGTCCCCTGACTTGCAATGGTGAACTTGTCAAACTGCATAGTATGGGCTCTATATGCAGAGTGTAATTCAGTGTATAAAGACGATATTGTGGTGTCATTCTTATGCTTTGATTTAAGAGATGCATTTATAGTATAGAAGACAGCAGTGGAATATCATTCAATAGGAGAGTTGGCATAACCATAGGTTATGCAGGTAGCTTGTTTAGATAGACTGAAGTTATGTATGTTGAGGAGAATTCGCATGATTGTATATGTTATATTGTTATGCAGGCATGTACATAAGAGGATAACTGTGTTGATATGTAATATCTTGGAATTTCTTCCTACTATTAGTCACATGATTTCGATCATTTTATGTCTGAAGTGATTCTTACAGCATTAATCAACATCTCTACAGAAGGTTAACTCAGCATTCATGATATATGTGCAGCCTAGTGATTTGTATGTTGATGAGGTTTTAGACATGCAAGCAAGGGCTGTACTAGAAAGAATTGTTCTATTTAATTGATTTTTTTTCTAAATTTGTGTGGAAGAATTGTGACGAGCCCAGATTCGTTATTTCTCTAGGGGTGATCAATCTTGCTTTTGATAAGATTTTTGCCTTTTTGGTATTTCATAAATTGGTTGTCTTCCATTTGCAGATCTGTATATTTCTTGTTTAATTGAATAAATGTATGCGTCTCCATTTATACTTTTATAGAACTTTTTTCCTTTTCTTTTTCTTTTTGAAACAAAAGAACTTTATTAAAACCACAAGCAACAACTACCTTGGAGCATCCTTCTTAAGGTTGTTTTTTTTTTGAATGGCAAATTTATTGAAAGAAGCCCTCAAAGGCAAGCACCAGATCCTTCTTAAGGTTGTTAAGATACATAATGAGATTACGGTTAACATTTAGGGTTGCGATTGCTAACAATTTAGGCTATTTTCGGGGTTGTTATTCTTGTAACTTATGATCAGTTTGGTATTGCTTTTGAAAAGTTAAATCAATTTTTTTTAACATTTTGATATATAAAAGATGTTTATAAGATATTTGTTAAAACTTTTAAAAATGATTTAACTTATTTTGAAAATTAGTTAAAATGTTAATTTTTGATAATGGTTATGGAATAATCTGCCGGAACATTTAATGAAC
The DNA here is from genome assembly GCA_033220585.1 of Dipteronia sinensis. Classification (NCBI taxonomy): domain Eukaryota; kingdom Viridiplantae; phylum Streptophyta; class Magnoliopsida; order Sapindales; family Sapindaceae; genus Dipteronia; species Dipteronia sinensis. The sequence goes on from CM065642.1 coordinate 27,346,617, forward strand.
CCTCAAAGTGCACCTAATTTTCTTATGAAGTATAAACTATAAAAGATCGTGATATTTTTAAGACCACCCTCTAGTTTCGTTTTTGGTCTAAAACCACCATCTAGTTTCATTATTGGCCAAAAACCACCTTGCTTTTTGATTTATTAGCCAAAATGCATAATGCCGCTAGTTTTCCGTTAAGATATTCAATTTTTTTTGTTAAACCATGAAGGGTATAATAGTAAATGGGGAGTGAGTAAATTTAAAATATTATTAAATGAAATAAAAAATTCATTTAATAATAAATATAAAAAAATCAAAAACAAAAACAAATATCTCCCACACAAATCATCTCTCTCTCTCCCTCTCTCTCATCTCATTTGTTTGTTGAGAAGTTTGCATCCTTGTACGTAGTGAAAAGGGGCTCCGTTCGCCGCAAAAAGAGGACATAGGTTGTTTGTATTCGATGTGGTTTAGTCATGGCGGCAGATGGTGGCTTGTGTGTTTGGATTTGGGTGGTGGGTTGACTGTTTTGCATTTTGGGTTTGGTGGTGGTGCCAATTTCGTGTTTGGGCTTTGGTGGTGGTTTGACTAGTGTAGATTTTGGGTTTTAGTGGTGGTGCGATTTCGGGTTTGATGGCGGTGTGATGTCGTGTTTGTGTTTGGGTTTGGGTGGTGGTGCCATTTTCATATGGCGGTGGAGATCCGGAGATCCAATGATGGTTTTTTTTTTCAATTATTTTGTTTATCCAAAAGTAAATTTATTTTGTAAATATTTTTAATATCCATGTTGATCCAGGATTGTTTTTTTTTTTCAATTATTTTGTTTTTCAAAAAATAAATTTATTTTTTAAATATTTTTAATCTTTAAAACCGTGGAGATCCAGGGCTATTTTTTGTTTTTCAAAAAGAAAAATTATTTCTTTAGGAGTTTTAATCGGTTTTTTAGATTTTTAATCGTTTTTTATTTGTTATATGTAAATATTTAAGGACCTCTATTTTTATGATTGGCTTATTTCATGACAAACTACATTGGGGATGATTTTGTAATGGGTAGCTTAGGTTCTTGATGGCAAGTTTCTAAACATCTCCGTGACTTCAATAAGCACTTCAAAGGTATATCAATTGTGCTTAACTCTTTGAAAAGAATTAGTTGCACACACTCACTTCTTCATGCATGCTTTGTTTATCTTGAATTTTTGTTTCAATTCTTATATGTGTGCTTTCATTACACATCTCACACGTGCACTTTTTTGTTAGATCTATGTGTGATTTTGTGTAGTGTAATTCTTTTCCGGTTGTGTGATCGGAAACGTCCGCGTTTGCACGATGGTGTGCTTGTCTTAGCGCGATGCGTGACTACTAGAAATGTCCTTTTTTTCCTCTCTTGGTTTGGTCTTGAGTTATATGGTCTTATACCATGAGTTTGGACAATATTGTTGTTGTCCAAATCTGACCTTTAGTCACTCAAATGATCATAACTCTTTCTACAGACATCGAAACCTTATTCTATAAACTAAGTAGAAAGTAGACATCCATATCTTTCCAACGGTATATTATACAACAAGTTTTGATGTCGTTTGGTCTTGTTTTGATGTCGTTTGGTCTTGTTTTGATGGGCTCGAATATTTCGAGAGTGCGCAACTCTTTCCAGCAGGGTGCGCTATTCGTGCGCACCTATGCACACTTCGCTGGAAATGTTTACAAACTTCCAAAAACGACGTAGTTTGACTTGGCTTCTATAAAGACACTTCTTTCTCATCTTCTTTATACAACCCACGAAATTGCAACCCTAGATAGAGAGAGAGAGAGAGAGAGAGAGAGAGAGAGAGAGAGAGCGAGCTTCTTGAGAGAGGAAGCTTCATCAAAGCTTCTTTGACTCTCCAAACCCAAAAGTCATACATCCATAACATTTTTTATGCATCAATCTTTCATGGCTCTTCATCCTTCATGACTTGATAAATTGAACAAACACTCTATCTTTATTAATTGTTCAAGCTTTCCAAGATTCCTTTTTTATTGCATTTATTAGATGATTAAATGCTAGGACTCTCTTTATTGCATCTATTCATGAGTTCTATTGTATGATTGGGTCTTGTTATGTGATAGCTTACATTTAGGACATTATTGCCCTTTAGCTAAGTCTGTATACCTTGCATCTAGACATTGATATTTAGGTCTCATTAATTGCATTTCTTTATTGCATATTTATTGCCTTTGTTATAATTTGTGACAACATGTATTGATTGAGCTTTGTTTGATGACTAGTTTTTAGACTTGCATATCTTCATCTAGTTACGTTTTTATGTACATTCATATAGATATATTGATATCTATGATTGTTTGATTAACATCATAAATCTCTAAATAAGCATTTAGTGTTGCCTAGAATTATTAACATATTAGAATATTGACATATATTCACATAGGTTGCTTATCTCTTCATTAAGTGTGAAGACTTGTGACTAGGTGGATTAGTACATAAGCAATTGGTCTATAATCACTATAAAAGGCCTGCGGGGTAGTAGTGGTGAGTTAGTGACCGATAATGGTGTGACTAGAGGTCAACCTAGGTTGTAAACATCATTCTGGATTTGAGGACTGTGTGTAGCTAGATTGATAGCTCGTGAGTTTTGCTCAGTTGGAGGGTTTCTCACGTAAATCAATCATCATGTTATTTATTGTTTTTTGCACTTTAATTTCGTTGATTGATTGTTTGTCTTTGTGGGGTAATTTTGACAATATTGATTAATCCGAAAAATTGATAATTAAATGGATTAAAACCTATTCACCCCGCCCTCTAGGTTAGTTAAGACACGCTTTATTTATTTCAAAATATAAGGGTAAAATGGTATATTTGGTAAGAGATATTAACATAAAGTTGTTTTGGCTAATAAATTAAAAAGTGGTGGTTTTTGGCCAATAATAAAACTAGATGGTGGTTTTTGACCAATAATGAAAACTACATGGTGGTTATTAAGATCAGATTTTTTTAAGTTTTTATTCTGTTAGAAAAAACGTAACCGGTGGAGGGGTTCGATGCCTCCATAATTTTCTCTAATAGACACACAATATAGGTATATTTATAGCATATTAATACACATCATCACATTTTTACCATGTATTTTATTATAATTGAAGGTATGTTGCTTATATGGTAAATATATGGTGATGTATATTAATATGCTATAAATATATCTATACTATGTGCCTATGACAGAAAAATTCTCCACCAAATTTTATTTTTTATTTTTATTAAATTTTGAAATACATGTTCTATCACTAATATTTTTTTAATTAAATTTTACCATATTAATTTCCTTTAACTCAATTTACTTTAAATATTTAAAATTATAATACTAATTTATAATTTAAGAACAAATATTAAAAAATGGTGCGGATATTGACACCCATAAATATGATAAGCACACCCATATTTTAATAAAAAAATTAATTACAAAAATATCCCAATAGAAATTTATCAATAAGGACAAATTAGTTTAATTAAAAATAAATAAAATACTATGTACACCCATTGATTACACACATATCTTCAATTATATCACTTTATTAAAAAATTAAAAATAAACCGTAATTAAAAGCTCAATTAACAAAAATGATTTTTATTTGAAATTTAAGATAAGCATATGTTGCACACGAAGTTCACTGTCCCCATTTTTGAAAAACAGTAGAATGAGCTCAATATTATCAGTCAATTTTGCAGCCAAATATATCAGTCTTAAAACTCCATTCTAGGGAAATGCAAAGCTCCTCGTGTACATGGAATTGACTGCATATGTGATTTTGTTAGATTTCAGGCAGATAAAAGTGTTACAACTTCAAATCCTTGGTTGATTATAGCCCCAGCCACCCATAGCTTCAAATTTGGCAAATTCATGCATGGTTTAGAATCTCTCACCTGTTTTGAAGATTGATCAATAAATATTACTAAAAAAACGGAAGAAGATCTCATAGAACAACATGAAATTGATAGCTTACACTCAAAGTAAATGTTAATACTAGTCTCCTAGACACTGTAGTCAAATTGGAGTTTTGAAGATTGAAGCTGGTGAGGGCTCAAGAACCTTGTACAGTTATGCAGCAACCCCTGCTCCTTTGTTGCACACCGGTCTCACCTAAAAATATCTTTCGTCCAACTGAAACACATCCATCTACAAAAACTGAACTTGTAATAGATATCAGCAACTTGACAGAGTGGGGTTCTCTCTGCTTTCATTTCCCTGAAGTATAACTTCTCGAAATTTAAGAATTTAAGAATTCTCCAGACTGTGTTTTCGAGCCTGAAGAACTTAAGAATTTATCATTTATGAAATTGGATGTGTTAATAACTTAATAGGGTTTATAAATAAATTATATTAAAATGAAAACTATACATTTAAATAAAGGTATCATTAGCATTAAAATGAATGTTTATAATAATGTTTTAATTTTAAATTTTAAACATAAATGTACTTATAATTATAGATGTGATATCGGTGTGATATCGGTGTACTTATCATATTTATAGATATTAATATCCACGCCTTAAAAAAAAAAGTAAAAAAGCTTTGGACACCGGTTGGGACGTTGGATTGCACGAGTATCTAACGAACTGATGAGTTAACTTGAAAACTTTGGCAAAATCTTCTCTTATTTACCGAATATTGCAAATTTGACTTGTGTATTTGATCTAGTAATTATCAAATGGACAACAGAACTACAATTATCCAATCTTAGCAAGTGGCCTATGTTGTCAAAAGCAATAATTGAAGCAAATTTGGGATTATATCGCAGGTGACTTGATGATAAATAGAGTTCATTCAGTTGGATAATGTCTCACTTAAGTACGAGTCTTACCATCATAGGTGTATATCAAAATAATAACAATAAATATAAATGGGGGGGGGGGGGGGGGGGGGGGGGGGGGGGGACTACAAAGAGAGACAGTAACTATATATATATATATATATATATATATATATATATTGTCTAAATAAGATCTCAATCAGTTAACTTCTTATGAAATCAATAAGATGCTGCAGCCTTACATAATCTAACAGAGAATGTGAGTTGTATGTGTATTCTCTAGCATTGTGAATCGAGCACAACTCTGCAAATACAATAAGAGAAGATCTCTGAGCTTGTCGGTATCTCTTTGGAGGATATCATGGAGCTTATGGTTACATTGAATCTGAAAAATTCAAAATCATTAGTACTACTGTTAGTTCACCAGGTCACTTTTGTTAGCAGATAAAAAAATATATTTCAATAGATGGGGCATCCTTAGATTACAATGTTTATGAAGGAGACAAACATTCAAGGAGAAATTTCGATCATTAGAATTTATTCTCATTTTTTCTTTTCCTCCTAGGCACAATGAGCCATGTTCTAATACCAAATCAACATATTTATTTAACTAGTGGCTGATACTTGGCAAACTGAAAAAAAAAAACTGAATGACCAGAAAAAGGCTAGAGAGAGAGAGAGAGGGGCCTGACAGCTTATTAAATTTCTAAGTTAGGACCGTAAATAAATTGGTATCACTGTAACCATATGAATATATTTACAAACAAAAACAAAATAAACAGGGAATTGTGCAGGCAGTAAATATGTGGTGTGCCAGAAGTGTTTTTCGCAAATTTGAACAAGATGGAAGAAGCAATTTTGCCTTCAAGAAGCCTATAAACGCAAACTTAGTATCACTAGGCAATCATATTAACGTCACCATGGGATGATGGGAAAGATAAATAAATAAATAAATAAACAAAGAAACCATCTTTCTAACCTCTTGAAGAAACGTTAGCATCTAACGGAGTTTCTGATGTCGGGACTGATGGAGGATCACCAATAGCCTCCCTAGCATCAATCATCATTGCAATGACCTCTCTCATCGTTGGCCTATTAAGCGGTGAAGTACTGGTGCAGAACAATGCAATCTTTAGGACTAAAGTCATCTCCTCAATTGTCCTTTCCATACTCAGATCCAGCCTTTTGTCTAATAATTCAAACGTAGGCACCATATCATGAATTGATCTTCTCACCCAATTGACCAAATCCCCTCCCTGCTCTAGAGGTTGAACAGGAGACATACCGGTAATTAGTTCCAAAAGAACAACGCCAAAACTATAGATGTCACATTTCTCGGTCACTTTCATTGTGTAAGCATATTCTGAAATGAAATCGAGCAATTACTAGGTTAGAACTGTGAAATATAGTATAAAAGTATATAAAACAGTAAAAAAAAAATTTCTAAAAAAAACAATATAAATATTAATAATATCACAATATTTCTTCAAAAACATATTGAATACAAATGTAAAAGAGTGCAAATCCTTTGCTGCAGCCTGCAGGTTGGTGTCCTGTTCCTCTGTGACAACAAGCAGATTCCATGTTCATTTGTTTTGTCTCCTAATTCCCCCCTTTTCCTCTGTCTCATTACTCCACTGAATCAGAATATGTGACAAGCCCATATGACCTTAAATATTTAGATACTCCCTAATAATATGCACTGAAGGAATTACTGTCACAACAGTTATTCGATTCACTTTATTTTTCCAGAACGGTAACAATGACTTAAAAGATACAAGTATCTGGTTCCCCTTTTCACATAACAATTTTCTATTCTTGACTCTAGCTTTTGGCCACTCTTATCTGTCACTCGTTCATCTCAACACTGCCATTGAGATAACCTATCAGTTTTAAATGCATCCTATACTGATAACTAAGGAACTAACATTAATAAAGTCAGTTCATCTTGAGGAGAAAAGTGTGTGTGTGTGTGTGTGTGTGTGTGTGTATAACCTCAAGTACTCAACAATAATTAAACATATTGCACAAGCATTATGAATATCTGACTAGATATTGACTTCAACGGTAAAAGCCCAAAAATTGTAAACAATAAAAATGTTAAGTATCTAGTGCTCCCCCATCTATTCCCAACAAATTTATACAAACATGATAATGCAAATTGCTGGACCAGCTTAGAGGTTTCTTATAAACAACATTATTGTCAAATAACTAATTGAATCAATAGAAGAGAAGCACCAAGGAATAATCATTTAAATGCCAAATCCAATGAAATGCCAAATGTATATCTGAACTGTATGTCTGTATGAGACTAAAAGATGATCTACTGGTGGCCTACAGTTAAACAGACAAAGAGATGCATAGCATAATCACCGAGAGATGTAAACAACGTAGCATCTTCGGTCTTCCATAGCAATAGTTATGTGAAACTCTTACCCGAATTGGAGAAAAGAAAAACAAATGGAAAATGATGAAACTAGAAGAGACAATTTCAAGTGCAAATAAGTGAGAAAGAGAGATAGATAGATAGAGATAGAGAGAGATGTTAGATATAGAGAGAGAGAGAGAGATGTTAGAAGATAAATTACCTGGTGCAATGTAGCCATATGAACCTGCAACAGCAGACATGGATTTAGAGTAGGGTAAATCAATCAACTTTGCCAAGCCAAAGTCTCCAACATGAGCCTGAAGCAATTCATCCAATAAAATGTTGTTTGACTTTATATCACGGTGAACGATATGGGGCCTACAATCATAATGAAGATAGCATAAACCCTCTGCCGCTCCAAGAGCAATTCTGTATCGAGTATCCCAGTCCAATAAACAAATTTGTTTATTTCCGTGGAGCTGTTCTCCAAGACTCCCATTTGCCATGTACTCATATAAGAGAAGATTCGAGTCCTGGTGATAGCAGAAGCCATAAAGTTTTACGATATTACGGTGTCTAATCTTTCCAAGTGTTGAAATCTCAGCGAGGAAACTACTGTCAACATTAGCTCCTTCGCTGCGAGACTTCAGCTTCTTGACAGCAAGCACCTCACCATCATCCATAATAGCCTTGTATACAGTGCCACAGGCTCCCTTGCCTAGAACTGCACTTTCTGAAAAATGACCAGTTGCAACCAATAGGTCTTGATACGTGAATCCTTCCTTGGGAAAGTAATAGTTATCTAAAACATCAGGCCTTTTTTGAGCTTCAAGCGAAACAAAAGCAGAGTGTCGGCGCTTCCTAACCCAACAAATTCCCACGATTAGAAACAAAGACATTAACCCAACAACTACACAGATGATGCTTACTAATTTTTCTTTGGCTGAACCCTCCTTCATCCAGCCTGGTTTAGGAGCAAGTGATGGGTGTACAGCTTGATTACAACGGTTTGAAACCAGTGGGCACAAGCCACTGTTTCCAGCAAAATTTGATGAATCTATCCTTTGAAATACAGAGGTGTTTGGCACTGTTCCTACCAGGTTGTTGTTTGACAGGTTGCATACCAGGAGGCTCATCAGCTCACTCATTGATGCAGGAATTTCACCAGAAAGCTGGTTATCATTCAAGAACAGGGATTCCAACATCTGCAAGTTCCCCAGAGCATCAGGAAGCACTCCAGAAAGATCATTGTGGCTGATGTTGAGAGCAATCTGAAGAGCTGTAAGCTGTCCCAGTGCAACAGGAATGCTACCAGAAAAAGAATTACCCCCCATTTGTAGTTCTGTGAGTCGGGCCAGATACCCTAAGGTACTCGGGATGACTCCAGTTAGTTTGTTATCAGAGAGCTTTAAGAGTTCCAGATTCACTAGCTTTCCAAATTCTTCTGGAAGAGAGCCAGTGAATTGGTTTCTACTAAGATCAAGCCTCTGGAGTTTTATACAATTCCCCAATTCAGGAGGAATGCTTCCAGAGAGGCTATTTGAAGAAATGTTGAAGGTTACAAGTTGTCCCAGATTCTTTATTTCAGGAGGGATGTTCCCAACGAAATAATTATTTGACAAAAGCAGCCTCTCTAAATTCCGAAGCTTGCCCACCTCCGGGGGTATCAGCCCTGAGAAACGGTTCTGATAAAGTTCGAGAGCAGAAAGATTTTGAAGTTTATACATATCAACAGGGAGACTACCTGTAAGTTGGTTGTCTCCTAGCATTAGCTGCATAAGAGACTTGCAAGTTTTTAGATTATGGGGGATATTTCCAAACAACCTATTTGACCCAAGGCTCAAAAAATTCAATTTCTGATACTTGCAAAGGTATGGAGGTATGCTGCCAACAAGATTATTTGCAGACATGTCAAGAATTGAGAGGTTACTGTATACCCCAATGAGGGGCGGAATAGTACCATCAAGACGATTGTCAAAAAGTTGCAAATCCACTAGATATTTAAGGTTCTGCAACTTCAGAGGAATCCTACCGGTTAAGTTATTTATGGACAAGTCTAAATTTTGAAGTTGTGTCAACTGTACAAGCTCCTCTGGAATGTTTCCCTGAAGACGGTTTTCAAATAGGTGAAGCAACCAGAGATTAGGAATCCGACCCAACTCTCTTGGTATAAACCCACTTAAGCAATTTTCAGAAAGATCTATCTCAACTGCACTTGTGCAATTCCCTAGTTCAAGAGGAATTGTTCCATTCAACTGGTTGGTATAAACATACAATTTTTTCAATCGAGATAACTTCCCAAGCTCCTTCGGAAGCACTCCACTGAAAGAATTTTCATGCAAAGCAAGCAACTCTAGGGTACTGATATTACCAATCTCGGCAGGAATTTCACCAGATAGATGGTTTTGCCAAAGGATCAAATCAGTGAGATTCTTAAGTTTCTGAAGCTCACTAGGAAGACAACCTTCCAGACTATTCTGTGCCAACCCCAAAACCTGTAAGCTTTCACACTCACCGATTTCGGGAGGTATTGGACCAGAGAGAGAATTATGACCAGCCCTAATAACCCTAAGCTGACTCAACTTACTAATTGACACTGGAATTGCACCTGTGAGATTGTTACTGTAGATTACAAGTTCTTCTAGAGAGGTCAAATTTCCAATCTCCTCAGGAATTTCACCAAAAATGTAATTCTCACACAAATAAAGCTCTCTAAGTGTGTTGATTGAGGATAATTGGGTCGGTATTTCTCCATGTAGTCTATTGGTGCAAAGGTCAAGAATCTCTAACTTACTACAATGAGCAAGATCTTTAGGAATTGAACCAGAGATAAAATTCGAGGACATATTGAACACAACTAATTGAGGAAGACTACAGATGCTTGGAGATAAACTACCATGCAAATTAAGGCCATGGAGAGTTACAGAAGTTACCTTAAAATCTGTACAGGCTACACCAATCCAATTGCATGGAGTCAAATCCGACGAATTCCAGCTTTCAAGATTGTTGCTGGAATCATTAAGGGAAGCTTTAAAGTTCAAAAGAATAACACCCTCTTGATTCAACGAAGTCACTAAAATGACATCAAAGCAAACTGTCAAGACAAGAAAAATTAGTTCTTGGACGTGGGAATTCCACGGCCTTGCCATTTACGATGGAAAAAGTTGCAAAGAAAAAGATTACATGATTTGTGGAAATGGAGATTCAAGATAAATCTTAATTGCTGACATAATGACATGCAAGTATACGAAGAACAACAATGTAAACAGGGTTACATATTCTAACAAATAAAATCAACAAACAACACAATAGAGGAAATTGAAACTGAACGATAACTAAAATGACTGAAATAGCTGATACCCAGATGAGCTCTAAAGGCATAGAACCCGAAGAACATAAATAAAGACCATGAACTCAAGCAATTAATGAAGTCAAGAGAGCGAGACAGGGACAGCGACCTACCTCCTTTACAGAGAGAGAGAGAGAGAGAGAGAGAGAGAGAGAGAGAGATGAAAGAACAGATTGATTGATTGATTGATGAGGGCAAGAGTCAAGAATGAACCACGAGAGTCACGATCGGTGAGCAGTGAAGTGATAATCACTTTTTGGAGTCAACTCTACACTTTACAGCATAGTACTTCTTCTTCTGGTGGTTCTTTTTTGGGTACAGAAGAAACAGGAAGCAAGCATTTGTGTAGATTTGATGGTGTGGATTTGAAAGAGACGATACGTGGAAAAGGAGAGATGATGATCTCCGCCACCATTGCTGCTGGGCCTTGGTTTGTGTCACTCTAACAAAAGTCTCCATTCTCATCATTTTCTCATAGACTCTTTTCAGTCTTTGCTTGCCGACCGGAGTTGTTGCTGATATGTGATATGACTTTACCACTATCACCATTAATGGGCTCAACATTTTCTCAATATCCAGTGACTCCAACTTATCACCTAACCAACATTTTGTTAATCGAATAAAATTCACACTTCAATATATCTAAACATCAACCTTACTGTTAAATCATTTTCAATTTTCTGTTCCATATGCAAATTCAAGTGTCTTTTCTTTATTTTTTTTCATGTTATGATAGTTTATTAATTACATTACACTCTCGCCAAATAAAGAAATTACTAAACATATCCAAGCATAATACTTTTATGATATAACATTTATAAATTAATAATCTCTTTTACTTAATAAATTTTGCCGTTCCGATTTAGATTAAGGAGATAAATTAATAATTTTATCAAAATTATTAAATAATATAATTATGAAAAGAATATTTAGTCTCGTTCATTTTATAAATTAACAATTTGCTAAACGTACGTATAAAATTGTCTATGATACTTTTAGTGGTGGGTATAGTTCGATTTGGCTCGATTCGATTTTGGATAAAACCGAATTAAATCGAAAATATTTTGGTTTTTAAAATTAAAGAAAATCGGTTTAAATCGATTAAGGTTTAGTACCGTACCAAACCAGACTAAACTAGTTCTTATGAGTTCGATTCGCTTCAACTCGATTTTGGACCTAATGGGCATGATGCTTAATGAGTTTTTCTTTTCTTTACAATTTTGTAATTTAATATCTTGTGCCAATACTTACTATATTTTTTCATACAATGAGTCATATTTGAAAACATGTAAATGTGTTTTTCTCACTTTTTAATACAAGAAGTCAATAACACACTAATTATCCATTCAAAAAAAAAACCGGTTTTATTTTGTCTTATATAGGTTGGTTCATCGATTCAATTCGGTTTTAGACATCAAACCGAACTAAACCGAAAAATATTCGGTTTTTAAAAAACCAAACTGATTTGAATCGAACACCCTTTTTTCAGTTCGATTCTAATTGGTCCAGTTCAATTCTAGATTTTGTGCTCACCCCTATATATTTTTTTAAAAATATGAATTTGAGCATTTATCTGATTTCATATGCGATTGAGCATTAAAAATTTGGGTCAGACTGGCCCATCCCGACACTTTTGACACCTCTAAATAAAATTTTGTTGCATGGAGTGGAGCTTTTCATATGACCTTCATTTAATAGTTTAAAATTTTAGGATTTTAAACAAAAAAAAAAGTTTTAACAATGAAAGAAAAGGTTAACAATATGAGGTTGGCTTAGTGGTATGCTAATCACACTTACACTAGGAGGCTACGGGTTCAAGCAGGGGCGAATAATGGTGGCCACGGTTCGGTTTCGGGGCGGTTTCGGTTCCGTGGCCACCCAAACCGTAACCGAACCGAGAAAACCGGTTTGGTTTTCGGTTTCGGTTTGGTTTCGGTTTCGGTTTATTTTTTTTTTTTCAATTTTTGTGGCCACGTGTCACTTTTCTATTGGTTAGATTTTTTTTTAATATATAAACCGCCCAAAACCGTCCCAAACCGCCGGTTTTGGGCGGTTTGTGTTTCGGTTTTGGGCGGTTTCGGTTTCGGTTTTGGACGGTTTCGGTTTCGGTTTTTGTTGTTTTTTTTGTCTTTTTGTCCACGTGGCACGTTTCTATTGGTTGATTTTTTTTTAATTATAAAAACCGCCCCAAACAGCCGGTTTTGGGCAGTTTTGGGACATCCCTAACCGTAACCAAACCGGCTCGAAACCGGTTTCCAACCGGTTTCGTAACCGACGGTTTCGGTTACGGTTTCGGTTTCGGTTTTGGATGGTCGGTTTCGGTTTTATACACACGGTTTAACCAAACCGTGGGCATCTCTAGGGGCGAAACCAGAAATTTTTTTCTGGGTGGGCTACAATTTCATATAGATAAAAAATTATACTATGTTAAAAAAAATCATTTTGATGGTAACTCTTGACGGTACGAGAGAATTTTTATTAATTAAAATAAAAAAATAAAAAAAGTGCACCTAGTAGGGGGGACATAATTAGGGGGTTCAAAAATTATATTGCACATTTTTGAGGTGGTATTTTAAGACTATCAATTCTTGAATAAGTTAAGTTTAAATGACATATATTATGGTAAACGGATAAAAATGCCCCTACAGTAACCTTCTTTACTATTTTGGTTTTTTTTCCAAAATCCTCTATCAATGGAGGTGAAAGACCTCCAATGGAGGTCGAAATCGACCTCTGTTGGAGGTCGATTAAGAAGAAGATGAAAAAAAAAATTGGAAATTTTTTTCATGTAATTTCTAATATTTTTTGGGTATTTCCGAGACTTTTCAAGTATTTATAAGACTTGTTAGGTAATTTCTGAGACTTTTCATGTATTTTTGACACTTTTCAGGTAGTTTACGAGACTTTTTGGTAATTTGCGAGACATTTGGTAATTCTTGAGACTTTTTGGGTAAAAATGAAAGTTTCCATGACTTTAGTCATTTCCAAGACGTTTTGGTAATTTCCGAGACTTTCTAGGCAAAAATGAAAATTTTGAAATGGCCAATTCCAAAAGTCTCAGAAAATTTCATTTTTATCTAGAAAGTCTCGGAAAATACCAAAAGTCTCTAAAATTATCAAAACGTCTCGGAAAGTGACAAAAAGTCTCGGAAAATTTTATTTTTGTCTAGAAAGTCTCGAAAAATTTCATTTTTGTCCAGAAAATCTCGAAAATGACCAAAAATCTCGAATTACCAAAAAGTCTCGGAAACCATTTGAAAAATGTCAAAAATTACCTGAAAAGTCTTAAAAATAACCTGAAATTTTTTTATAAAAATCTTTTTTCATCTACTTCTTAATCGACCACCAGTGAAGGTCGATTTCAACCTCCATTAAAGGTCGATTTTGACCTCCATTGAGGTCAAATAGATCTCCAACGAAGGTCGAACGACTTCGACCTCGAATGGAGGTCGATTTCGACCCCGAATGGAGGTATGTTCAACCTCCACTGAAAGCCGATGAAGAAGATGAAAAAAAAAACTACATACTGAAAAGTAAATAAAATATATATGTAAAGTAAGAACATTTTTAGAATTTCACGTACTTTGGGGCCTTTAAAACGTAACTTATTAAAGTGGTAACACTCATGAAATACCAACTCAAAAGAGTGATAAAACCATCTATTTCCACACATAATGAGCATTACCCTCAAATATATATTCTAACCAAGAAAAACACAAGAAAATAAAAAAGGGAATATACATGCAATGCAAATACAATAAGATCCTACTTAAATTTTGACTTCTGAGGCTTCAAAGAAGCAAAAATATCTATTACTGAATCTTAATCAATTGTATCAGTAAGTTCTCTTTCAATATAAACAACCATACAATTCTCAAGAAACTCGTCATCCATCTTGTTGCGTAAATACGTTTACAAGTTTCATAGTTGAATATACACGTTATGTTCTTGTTGTCGAAATAGAAAGAGTTAACACCAAACGAATCAATCTGTCAATCAATTAGTAACATTTGTTTGACATGTTGCCATAATCATTGTTCTTCAAAAACATTATAATTGTTTGACAAAAGCTGGGGTGTTCAATGAATCACCAAAAATCAAAACTATCATCACAAATCTACAATTAATTTTACAACATAAACTTAAAAATAAAATAAAACTTACGGTTTTCTCCTGCCGACATTTATGTACCACCACAAATCTAAAAGCTATGAAAACTCATAAAATTGAAATTCTTGAAGTCTTGCAGATTAATTTATAGGGTAAACCTACTGCCTTTGATTAGTTGGTAAAGGGTTAAAATTTTCCAATTTTATTTTTTTAGTTAAAAAATGATTAAAATTTCTCAATTTGATTTTTCAGTTGATAAACGGTTAATATTTCTCAATTTTATTTGTCACTTGGTTAAGGAAATACAATGGACTTGAATGGGTTTGATGCTTATTTTTAAATGTTAAATTAAATTTTTAAATGAAATTGAATTAATTCGAAATACTTTAAATTAGTTTGAAGTAAAATACAATTACTTAAAATAAAATAACCAATTTAAAACTATTTTTTGTAAATGCAATCCTAGCTAGAATAGAAAGAAACCAAAACAGAAGTAAAATAGGAAATGGAAACCCAAAATGAATTTAGAAGGAAACCGAGACACAATAGGAATTGTTACAACTATAAATATCAGTTTTATAATAATTAAATCTTTTAAAAAAAGAGTTGTGTCTGTATTCGTCCACCCACATCGTCATCAAGCCTCAATCCTCACGTCGGAAGCGCAAAATGTGTCCCACATCAACCCTCCATTGCACATGTTAAGGAGACTAGTATTGTACGATGCGAAGATAACAAAGTGCAATGCAACTCGGTCTTCTAGAGGACTACTGATGATGAACTTGATTGCTCATTTTATTAGTAACACAGACTTAAAGTCAGTCTTGGTAGTTAGGCGGTTAGGTTGTTATAAGGAAATGAATAAGGTTTTTAGAAAGTTGAGGTGTCAGCATATTATTATTTCACCATATAGTGGTTAGCCTGAGTTTTAAGCTTAGTATTGTTGTATATATTGATATACGTTGTATCCGTAAAAGTACTCTTTTCTCTTAATATGAAAAAGTTCCAGAGCTTGAGAAACCATTAATGGAGGTTTATAAACTCTCATTTTCCTTTCTTGTTCTTTGTTTGTTCTCTTAGTAAATTCGTCAAACACCTACAGATCCTTCTCAAATACTTTCCTCTGTTTCCAATTTATTCTTGCTTTTCACATGGTATCAGAGCTATTGACTAACATCAATGGCAGAAAATTGATCCAACAATTCTTCTTCTACTGAATCTCACAACATCATGTCTATACATATAAAATCCACGGATTTTTCGTCCTTAGCTAAGACTCTGAGTCTGAATCTTACATTGAAACTTGATCACACAAACTACATCTACTGGAAGGCTCAAGTTTTAATAGCCATTGAAGCTTTAGATCTTGAAGGCTTCGTCAATGGTAAGAACAAGCCTCCACCGAAGTTCATTCAAGTTCGTTCTGGTGATAGTGCAAAGCAGCAAGAGAACTCTGAGTTTCGCAATTGGAAAAAAATCAGATAAGCTCTTGATGAGTTGGCTCTTCTCAACGTTGACTCCAAGTGTGCTTGGTCAGGTAACTAACTCTAAATCATCCTTTAAAGTGTGGTCAAAGATTAAGCGAACCTATGCTCAAAGATCCATGGCTAGGATCATGAAACTGAAACAACAATTGCAGTCATAAAAGAAAGGTTCAAATTTCATTGCAGAGTTTGTTCTAAAACTTAAATCAATCGGTGATGCTTTAGCTATAGCTGGAGAGTTTGTTAGTGATAGGGACATAATCATAAGTCTCTTAAATGGTGTAGGTCATGAATAAAATTTTGCAGTAACTTTGATCTCCTCTTAACAGAGCACTATGTCATTAGAAGATGCACAATTTCTCGTTTTAATGCATGAACAAAGAATTGAACTGAAAATACTACTCTAACGTGTGTCTAAAACCTAGAGGGGGGGGGGGGGGGGGGGTGAATGGGTTGTTAATCAATTATTACCAACTTTTTCGATTAGTCAATATTAAACATATAACCCAATTAAGTCAAACATACAAAATCAAGTAAAAGTGCGGAAATATAAAGAACACTTTATTTTTACGTGGAAACCCTCTAAACAGGAAAAACCACGGGACTAGCCATGCTAGCCACTTGAGCCACATAAATCCACTATATGAAAAGAAAGTTACACCCTCAAGTGATACTCGGACTCTCACTCTCAACAACCTCAGGCTATGGACATTACCACTCGCCACTCTTGTTCAATCCCTAGTGATATCCCCCGATACACTACTCTTGGCGTGAGCACCACCTAATCTACCCACGGGCCTTTTACAGTGGCTCTTGGCAACCAATGCTTGCCAACCAACCTTTGGTTGCAAGACTTCAATGCTTGTGCAACTTCACCCCGAAGCCACAAGATTTTGACTCAAGAAGAGTATAGGGTCTAAGTGACAATCATTGAATGCTCAACTCAATATATGTTAGACCAAACATACAATGCTTAACTAGATGTAGATAATGCAATACAACATCTTAGTTATCAAATAATGCCTACATGTACACACATGAGGTCTCAATTAGTTGTAGAGAAATTCTAACAACCTAATTGTCAATTAAATTCACATAAACATTCATAAACTTGACTAGATGCATAAAGTCAACATAATCATCAATTAAGCATACATAAACATTTATGGATTAGCTCATTAGGCATATATGACCTAATAATGCAAGTTATCACAAACAAACACAATCAAATATTCATGAATATTAACTAATTGATTAAAACACAATTTCTCAACCTAGTTATCAATTAATCACACATGAATCTTTATGACCTAACTTTTAGGCAAAAATGACCTAATCAATTAAGTTATCACAAACAAACCCAATCATGTTATAAAGACTCATAAATATATGCAATAAGTAGAGTCTAGGTATTTAATCAAGCAATAAATACCTAATCTAGAGTAAGAAGAATAATTAATGATATTCAAAGAAGTTCTTGCTTACCTAGTCATGAAAAAATGAAGACTCATGCTCAAATGATGTTGAATGATGCAAGATGGAGATGGGTTTTGGGTTTGGAGAGTCAAAAATGCTTTCTTGAAGCTTTCTCTCTCTAGGAGCTCTAACCTCTCTCTAAAAATGATTTTCTAAGCTCTTAGTCGGCCAAGAAGAGAAGAGGAAGAATATATATGAAGCCCTAGTTAAAACTACATCGTTTTGAACTTGGAAAACAAAATCCCGTCAAAACCGCTTGCTAGACCGCGGCACAGGTAAGTGTCCAGACCGCGGTATATACAGCAGTGCACCGTCTGGACAACACCGCGGTTGGGACCGCTGTGCGTGCAAGTGCACAGGTCGCGGTCCACGTCGCGCATGACGCACTAGAGAATACCGCTCCGTGCGCCGCGGTGCAAGTAGAGCCTGCCGAGCGGTCTAGGCCGCGCTAAAGGGAAAAATCCCTTTTTAACACTCAAGAAAAATGTATATCTTAAATGAATGTTGTGCAAGTGTGAAGTGAGTGAGATGCACACAATGAAGTACAATTAACATGCCAAACATGTTTATCAAATGAGATACAATGCAAGATATGATATCTAATGCAAGCTAGTGAGTGTTTTTGAAAAGGATGCACACTTATATAAACAATAAAGAACACAAATGCAAGATAAACAAAACATGCATGAAGTGTGTGTGTGCACCTAAACTCTTCAAGAGACAAAGTCAAGTGAGTATACATTTCGCTCTTGAAGTCATGGAGATGCTTGGAAGCTTGCCAATACGGACCTAAGCTACCCATTACACAATCATCCCCAATGTGGTGTGGTTTGTCATGAAATAAGCCAATCATAAAATCGAGGTCCTTACAATCTCCCCCTTTGGCTATTTCATGACAAAACAACCACTCACAAACAATCCTCACAAAATAAAACAAGGCTATTGTCCATAATCACTTCTACATTACAAAAGAGATACCTAGAATCTAAATCTTTAATATCTTCAATCTCTTTGTAGAATTATCAATATACCTACACACAATAGCAAGAAGCACTTTCCAAGAACAAGTGCAAGTGAGGTGAAAAAATAAAAACAAGCATTGCACTTAAATACAAATAAAGCAATACAAAGAATGCATGTGCAATGCTCCCCCTAAAAAGTTACTCTCCCTCATGATTTCTCCCCCAAAGCATAGCATAAACAATGCTCCCCCTATATCTCTTAAGACTTCTCCTCCTTTTTGTCATGAGATAGGCAAAGGAGCTTCCCCTATCGGGTTGCTTTAGCAAAGAGAGCTATTCGCACTAATACATTGCATAATCATATACACAAACTTTATGCAACTAAAATAATTTAGAGAGATTCAAGGAGTTTTATTTTAAAAAAAGGTGTGAATTTGTTGCTTTGCATGCAAGACATATAGCATTCAAGTTCAAGCAATGGTATTTGGCAAAGCAAACATCAAAAGGGTTTCCAAAAGAATTCAAACCAATTTGTACCCTTTTGTCAAGAGCAAACAAGATATAGTTTTTCAAAATGAATTTCAATTTAAAGAGCAACTATATCAAACTTTATAAGCGAAACAAGACATGAGTGACTTTTGCACCCTTTTTTATTTTTCAGGGTAGGATACCCGTATGATAGTAGTCTTGTTCAACTAATAAAGAGAGAGAGAAGACTAAATTTGGATGAGACATCCTTATTTATTGAATGGATAAAAGGTCCTTATTGAGTTTAGTCTTCTCATTTTCTTTCACACATATTTTGCATATTAAGCAATCAAAAGCATTTCATGCATATCATTTTAAAGCATGTCATTAAACATGTCATGGAGTTAAATTATGGGTCATTCAAATGTACTTTCCCAATCAAAATCTGCTAGTCCAAAAATGCATTGTTGAACTAAAATATGACATGGATTGCAAGTAAAGTAATGTTGCACACTTATTAAGAAAATAACATATAAGCTTATATGTGCAACCAATCATCTCAAGCAATTATAGAAGAGCATAAAATTAATCAACTTTTTGCATATAACAAATCATGCAAGTTCGCTCTCTTTGCTTGAGCTCCCTAAATGGGATCAAATCCGTACCGTATCAGGGCGAGAAACAAGTCCCATTAGACATACTAAGTCCATTAGACTCGGTAGTATCCAAGGGTGTCATATGATCATGATTGCAATCGGGTTCAATCTTTCTAATCCACCTAGATTCCACCTTTTTAATTTTAGTGGTCAAAATCTTTAAGTCTCTAAGTTCCCTAGGATCATGCAAGTTAGCCATACGGTTCATTCTCTTTTCTTTCATGCTCTCAATTCTACATAACTTGATGTAGTCAAAACAATTTGGTCTAATGTGACCAATCATACCACAATAATGACAAGTAGGTATAGAAGAAGAATTCATACCATTGCTTTGAGCTATCATCGAGGCATTGCCATGTTGATGAGTTTGTCTTTGATGTTGCACCGGTTGGCTTTTTCTTGGAACATTAGCCGGATGTTGGTGCCTTTGTGGTTGAGCATGAACAACTTGATGTACTTGCCTCAAGGGTTGAGGTGAAACTTGTTTCCTCGGAAGCATCTTCAAGGAAGCACTCTTGGAAGACTCACCCACAATAATACATTTCTTGGGTGATGGAGGCGGACATTTAGGAGAGATCTCCTTCACAAATGTAGTCTTGCCCAAGTATGGAGTGCACTCACCATCAATGAAACCAAGCCCACGCTTGTCATTTTGCACCTTGCCAATACTTAACATCTTGTTAAGTTTCTCCGATCCCGAAGTCAATTTAGCAAGAGACATCCTTGCTTCATCAAGTTCCATCTTCAACTTGCCTTCACTTTCTTTTACATATCTCACTTCATCATTCAAGTGAGTCATCTTGGCTTGTAGTTGAAGGTTATCCTTTTTTAACTCAAGGATATCATTATCTTTCTCTTTCAAAGACTTTTAAAGAGAATCAACTAACTCTAGATAATCAACCACATTATCACAAGAGTTCCCAGAGTAAGAAACATCATTCTCAAATATTTTCTCACTTGTGCTTGTAAGAGTCATATCATCAATGTTTGCTTCTCTCAAGCTTGCTCCACTTCGTTTCCCAAACTCTAAGTCACCAATCTTGAACTCTTCAAGTGACACATAGTTGGTGATGACTTGTGTTTCTTCATGGTAGGAAACCGGAAATGCAGGGTAGTTGTTCACACACTCACTTGAGCTTGTGGAACAACTTTCAACAACTTCAACTTCGCTATCACACCGATTAGCGATCATACTAACTCCTCCATTTCTGTACTTCAAGTTACCACACTTGGAGGCACTGTGGCCAATTCCACCACATACAAGGCAAGGGTCATTTTTCCTTGACATTTTCTTTTCCTCCTTCAATTTTTGAATCTCCATTTTCTTCTTCAACCTAGAGTCTTCAAAGTACTTAATGGAGTCTTCAAGTTCCATGGCTTCACAAATTCTTCTAGAGTGAGATGGAGACTTCTCATCACTAGAGTCACTCCCTGCACTTACTGATGGTGCACACTTCACACTTTCCCTCTCATCAAGTGAGTCAACTTCATCATCAAGACTTTTACCTTGGTCACTTGTTTCTACACCAACAACTTCCCTATGAGTAGCTACATCAATTACACATCTAGCTACCACTTCATATATTCCTTCTTTAAGGTCACAAGTCAAGGCACTCTTGCCTTCTTTTTCATCATCCACATAGGAGGCTCCAAAGGCCGTGTAGTTAATGGCAAGTTCTTCATCATCCGAAGAATCTTCTACACTCTCACTATCACTTGATGAGATGGCCATCACCTTTCCTTTTCTCTTGTCCTTCAAGTTACTACACTCCTTGGAGACATGCCCAAATCCTTCACATTCAAAGCATTGAATCCCCTTTCTTGAAGGCTTCTCATGACTTGGCTCAATCGTCTTGAAGTGGGTCTTCTTCTTCAAGTCATTCTTGTGAAGCTTCATAAACTTCTTGAATCTCTTGACCATTTGAGCCATGTCTTCATCCGAGTCATCATCTTCCTTCACAATCTTGAAGGTCTTCAAAGCCAACTCATTTTGCTTCTTAGGAGGTGTAGAGTTAGGGGCTCATCTAGATTCATAGGCTAAAAGCCTTCCAATTACTTCGCTCGGCTTCATGCTCTTGTAATTGCTATTTTATTCAAGAGCCGTCACCTTGGATTCGAATCTAGTGGGAAGTGACCTCATGATCTTTTGCTTGATCCTCCTATCTGAGTATGGGTCAGCTAGTTGATGGCTTTGATTCACAATGTCCATCAACTTCACTTGGAAGTCATTAAAACACTCATCCTCCTTCATCTTGATCGTCTCAAATTGTGCTTGGAGGGCTTGGAGCTTAAAATCCTTAACCACTTCGGTTCCCTCATGTGCCGTCTCTAGGATCTTCCAAGCTTCATGTGCATTTTTGGTGATTTGGATGAGTTTATATTGGCTCTCATCCATTGCACAAAGCAAAGCATGCATTGCTTTGTTGTTCCACTTCAAAGCTTCAAATTCTTCGAAACTCCATTGAGCCTTGGGCTTGGAGACTTCACTTCCATCTTTGGTGGTCATAGTTGGAGGCGTGTAGCCATCCTCAATTGCCATCCATGCACGGTCATCTATTTGGCAAATATAGGACTCCATCTTGCCTTTCCATGAGGCATAATTGTCCCTCTTGAGTAATGGTGGTCTCACACTCGACGCTCACTCTTTACTCATCCCAAAGTCACTCATAGTGTTTAGGTAATATGAATGCAGATGAATATAATAAACAAAATGCAAGAAACACACAATCAAGAGCAATGATCACCTAAGTATGTCTAGGAACCTGCTCTGATACCAATTGAAAATACTACTCTAACGTGTGTCTAAAACCTAGAGAGGGGGGGGGGGGGGTGAATGGGTTGTTAATCGATTATTACCAACTTTTTCGATTAGTCAATATTAAACATATAACCTAATTAAATCAAACATAAAAAATCAAGTAAAAGTGCGAAAATATAAAGAACACTTGATTTTTACGTGGAAACCCTCCAAACGGGAAAAACCACGGGACTAGCCATGCTAGCCACTTGAGCCACAGAAATCCACTATATGAAAAGAAAGTTACACCCTCAAGTGATACTCGGACTCTCACTCTCGATAACCTCAGGCTATGGACACTACCACTCGCCACTTTTGGTTCAATCCATAGTGATATCCCCCGATACATTACTCTTGGCGTGAGCACCTCCTAATCTACCCCACGGGCCTTTTACAGTGGCTCTTGGCAACCAATGCTTGCCAACCAACCTTTGGTTGCAAGACTTCAATGCTTGTGCAACTTCACCTTGAAGCCACAAGATTTTGACTCAAGAAGAGTATATGGTCTAAGTGAACAATCATTGAATGCTCAACTCAATATATGTTAGACCAAACACACAATGCTTAACTAGATGTAGATAATGCAATACAACATCCTAGTTATCAAATAATGCCTACATGTACACACATGAGGACTCAATTAGTTGTAGAGAAATTCTAACAACCTAATTGTCAATTAAATTCACATAAACATTCATAAACTTGACTAGATGCATAAAGTCAACCTAATCATCAATTAAGCATACATGAACATTTATGGATTAGCTAATTAGGCATATATGACCTAATAATGCAAGCTATCACAATCAAATATTCATGAACATTAACTAGTTGATTAAAACACAATTTCTCAACCTAGTTATCAATTAATCACACATGAATCTTTATGACCTAAAGACTCATAAATATATGCAATAAGTAGAGTCCAGGTATTTAATCAAGCAATAAATACCTAATCTAAAGTAAGAAGAACAATTAATGATATTCAAAGAAGTTCTTGCTTACCTAGTCATGAAACAATGAAGACCCATTGAAAATACAGCTCAAGCGTGTGTCTACAACTTAGAGGGGGGTGAATAGGTTTTAATCAAGTTAATTAGCAATTTTTCTTGATTAGTCAATATAAAAAATTCACCTCATAAACAAACATACAAAATCAAGTGTAAAGTGCGGAATAATAAATAACACTTGATTTTTACGTGGAAACCCTTAAACAAAGGGAAAAACCACGGGCTATCCTTCTAGCCACACATGATCCTCAAATCCACTATTGTAATGATGTTTACAACCTAGGTTGACCTCTAGTCACACCATTCTCGGTCACTAACCCACCACTACTACCCAACGGGCCTTTATAGTGAATCCTTGATCACTTTGCTTGCCAACCACACCTTGGTTGCAAGACTTCACTTGCTTGTGCACTACACCTTGTAGTCACAAGACTTAACTCTCAAGATGAGATTAACAACCTAAGTGAATATATGAATACTCAAAATGCAAATAAGGCTAGGCAACACTAAATGCTTATCTAGGGATTAAATATGACACGAAGTACAAATCCTAGATATCAATGTCCATATGAATGCTCATAAAGACCTAACTAGATATAGATATGCAAGTCTAAACTCTAGTCATCAAACAAAGCCATATCAACACATGTTGTCGGCAAGGATAATAAATGCAATTAACAAATGCAATCAATGAATCCTAATTAGCTAGAGGGCAAATATGTCATAAATATTAGCTATCACAATACAAACCCAATCATACAAAGGAACTCATAGATAGATGCATTAAATAGAGTCCTAGCATTTAATCAACTAATAAATGCAATAAAAACACAATCTTGGAAAGTATGAACAAATGATAAAGATGGGGTTTTTGTTCAACTTACCAAGTCAACTAATGATGAAGACCCATGCCTTAAAGATGCTTAGAAATGCATGTAGATGATGGGTTTAGGGTTTGGAAAGTCAAGGAACAAAGCTTGAAGCTTTCTCTCTCTAAGGGTTGTTCTCTCTCATAAAAATGGGTTCATGAAGCTCTGAAACGAGTTGGGGAAGAAGAGAACATATATATAGAAACCCTAGACAAAATTGCGTCGTTTTGGGTTTGAGAAACAAAATCCCGTCAATACCGCTCGCTGGACCGCGGATCGGGTAAGTGCCCATACCGCGGTACATGCAGCGATGCACCGTCTAGACAACATCGCGGCGGGGAACGCTGTGCATGCACAACACAGGCCGCGGTCTAGGCAGCAGGGGCCTACTGAAGTATACCGCGGTATGGACCGCTTCGCATACAAGTGCACAGACCGCGGTCTTTAACGCATGCACCTTCTGGAACCAACCGCTGTTGGGACCGCGACGGAGGCAGGTGCCCATCAAGCGACCTGCACCGCGGTAAAGAGGAAAATCCTCTTTTCCAGGCAGACTCAACACACAAATCTAATATGCAAAACTGTGCAAGTGTGGAGTGTGATGAATGGCATATAATGCATCATCCAATTATATGTAAACAAGAATATAATGCATGCAAGTGAGTGCGTGCAACTAAAATCTCTTCAAAAGAGTCAAGTCAAGTAAACTACCTCTCTTGAAGCACTATGGGATCTTGGAAGCTTGTTGATGAAGAACCACAATAATACCTAAGCTACCCATTACAAATAATCGCAATGTGATTTGTCATGAAATAAGCCAATCATAGAAATGAGGTTCTTACAATCTCCCACTTTGGCTATTTCATAACAAAATCACCACTCACAAAATAATCCTCACAAAACAAAAAAAAACAAAGCTATTGGTCAACAAGTAATTCTACGTTACATTAAGAGAAACCTAAGATCTAAGTCTTCAAGGTCATCAATCTCTTCGTAGATCATCATAGCTACACACAATAGCAAGAAAGCACTTTCCAAGAACAAGTGCATGTGAGGTGAACAAAAGCAAGCATTTGCATTGAGAAAATAATACAATCAATATAATGTAGTGCAATGCAATGCTCCCCCTAAAAGGTTACTCTCCCCCAAGACTCACTCCCCAAAGCATAAAAATGCACCCTCATGCTCCCCCTATATTTCTCAAGACTTCTCCCCCTTTTTGTCATGAGATAGGCAAAGGAGCTCCCCCTATCAGGTTGCTTTAGCAAAGAGAGATATTTGCACAAAATATGGTTGCATAATCATATACATAAACTTTATGCAACTTAAATAATTGAGAGAGATTCAAGGAGTTTTATTTAATGAAAAATGTGTGAAATGTTGCTTTGCATGCAAGACATATAACATCAAAGTTCAAAAACAATGGTATTTGGCAAAGCAAACATCAAAAGGGTTTCTATAAGAAGTCAAACCAATTTGCACCCTTTTGTCATAAGCAAACATGATATAGTATTTTTAAAAGAAATTTTCACCGCACACAAAACTATATCAATCCTTAAAAGCAAATCAAGACATTGGATCAAGAGATCCTTTTAGATTTTTCCGGATAATTATCCGTATGATAGTAGTCTTAATTAACAATTAAGAAGAGAGAGAAGACTAATTTGGATATAAAACCCTTATTGATTGCATGGATACAAGATCCTTATTGATTAGTCTTCTCATTTGCATTCACACACATTTGCATTAAAGCAATCTAAACATATTTCATGCATATCATTTAAAGCATGTCATAAAAACAAGTTCACATGTCATGGAGATAAATTATAGGTCATTCAAAGGTACTTCCCAATTAATTCTCCTAGTCCAAAAATGCATGTTTGAACATAGAGGTGACATGGATTGCAAACCAAGCAAGGCACACTTATTGAATAAAAAACCATATAAGAATATATATAAGCACAACCAAAAATACTCAAGCAATTAATAAAGAAGCATAAAGTTGATCAATTTTTTGCTTATTTCAACATACAAGGTTGCTCTCTTTGCTTGAGCTCCCCATAAGGGGTCAATCCCAACCAATTCAATGGGAGGCAAGAGCCCGTATAGACCTACCAAAACCATTAGACCTAGTTGAGTCTATGGGTGACATATTAGCACAATAGCATGCGGGTTCATCTTTTCTAATCCACTTAGGTGATATACTTTCATTCCTAGTGGTCTTAGTCAACATATTGCTAGACTTCTTAGGATCATTTGCTCTTGCTTTCACAGGTACTTGCATATTGGCCTTTTTAAGTCTATTCCTCTCCCTCATGCTCTCAACCCTACATTTCTTAATGTACCTATGGCAATTAGGCCTAATATGCACATCAACACCACAAAAATGACAAGTATGTATAAAGCGAGGAGTTATACCATATCCTTGTGAGGTCATTAGAGACTTGTCAAGCATTTGATGTCGCCTTTGGTGTTGAACCGGTTCTCTCCTTCTTTGTTGTTGAACCGGGTTGGGATGCCTCTTTGGTTGAGGTTGCATGGCTTGCCTTCTTGGTTGAGGAAAGCTTGGAAGTGGAGCTCTTGGTTGTTGAGATTGAGCTCCATTCTTTGTTGGCATCTTCACTTGGCCACTCTTGGATGACTCTCCAAGATCAATTTTCCTCCTAGGATGCTGAGGAGGTGAAGCTTTGCTTTTGCCTTTAGCTTGAGGTTGCTTGATCTTATCCTTCTTCAAGTCTTGAAGGTACATTATCTTTTTATCCTTGACAATCTTCAAGGAAGCACTCTTGGAAGACTCACCCACAAAAAGAATTTTCTTGGGGTGTTGAGACCGAGGTGGACAAATAAGAGCAATCTCCTTCACAAATGTAGTCTTGTCCAAAGGTGGTGTGGTCTCATCATCAATGAAACCAAGCCCACGCTTGTCATTTGGCACCTTGCCAATACTTAACATCTTGTTAAGTTTCTCTGATCCCGAAGTCAATTTAGCAAGAGACATCCTTGCTTCATCAAGTTCCATCTTCAACTTGCATTCACTTTCTTTTACACATCTTACTTCATCATTCAAGTGAGTCATCTTGGCTTGTAGTTGAAGGTTATCCTTTTTCAACTCAAGGATATCATTATTTTTCTCTTTCAAAGACTTTTGAAGAGAATCAATCAACTTTTGATAATTTACCACCTTATCACAAGAGTTCTCCGAGCATGAGTTATCACTATCGAAGCTTCTCCCACTTGAGCTTGTGAGAGTCATATCTTCAACGCTAGCTTCTCTTAATCTTGCTCCACTTTGGCCTTCACACTTCAAGTCATCCTTCTTGAATCCTTCAAGTGACAAACACTTGGTGACGGCTTGAGCTTCTTCATGGTAGGAGACCGAAAAGGCGGAGTATTTGTTCTCACACTCAACTTCGCTATCACACCGATTAGCGATCATACTCACTCCTCCCTTCTTGTATTTCAAGTTGCCACAATTGGAAGCAATATGGCCAATTCCACCACATTCAAGGCAATGGTCACCTTTCCTTGACATTTTCTTTTCCTCCTTCACTTTGGAGGTCATACACTCCTCCTTCACTTTGGAGACCAAACCCTTCTTTTGAGATTTCACAAATCTCCTAAATCTCTCCACCATAAGAGTCATCTCCTCATCGGAGTCATCTATCTTCCTCTCAACATTAGAGGTCAAATCACCATCCATCATCTCAATGCCACTCATAGGGTTTAGGGAATGAGATGAATGCAAATGAATGCAACAAGCAAAATGCACACAAATTCAAGACACACAATCACGAGCAAGAATCACCTAAGTATGTCTAGGAACCCGCTCTGATACCAATTGAAAATACAGCTCAAGCGTGTGTCTACAACCTAGAGGGGGGTGAATAGGTTTTAATCAAGTTAATTACCAATTTTTCTTGATTAATCAATATAAAAAATTCACCTCATAAACAAACATACAAAATCAAGTGTAAAGTGCGGAATAATAAATAACACTTGATTTTTACGTGGAAACCCTTAAACAAAGGGAAAAACCACGGGCTATCCTTCTAGCCACACACGATCCTCAAATCCACTATTGTAATGATGTTTACAACCTAGGTTGACCTCTAGTCACACCATTCTCGGTCACTAACCCACCACTACTACCCAACGGGCCTTTATAGTGAATCCTTGATCACTTTGCTTGCCAACCACACCTTGGTTGCAAGACTTCACTTGCTTGTGCACTACATCTTGTAGTCACAAGACTTAACTCTCAAGATGAGATTAACAACCTAAGTGAATATATGAATACTCAAAATGCAAATAATGCTAGGCAACACTAAATGCTTATCTAGGGATTAAATATGACACTAAGTACAAATCCTAGATAGCAATATCTATATGAATGCTCATAAAGACCTAACTAGATATAGATATGCAAGTCTAAACTCTAGTCATCAAACAAAGCCATATCAACACATGTTGTCGGCAAGGATAATAAATGCAATTAACAAATGCAATCAATGAATCCTAATTAGCTAGAGGGCAAATATGTCCTAAATATTAACTATCACAATACAAACCCAATCATACAAAGGAACTCATAGATGGATGCATTAAATAGAGTCCTAGCATTTAATCAACTAATAAATACAATAAAAACACAATCTTGGAAAGTATGAACAAATGATAAAGATGGGGTTTTTGTTCAATTTAACAAGTCAACTAATAATGAAGACCCATGCCTTAAAGATGCTAAGAAATGCATGAAGATGATGGTTTTAGGGTTTGGAGAGTCAAGGAACAAAGCTTGAAGCTTTCTCTCTCTAAGGGTTGTTCTCTCTCATAAAAATGGGTTCATGAAGCTCTGAAACGAGTTGGGGAAGAAGAGAACATATATATAGAAACCCTAGACAAAACTGCATCGTTTTGGGTTTGAGAAACAAAATCCCGTCAATACCGCTCGCTGGACCGCGGCTCGGGTAAGTGCCCATACCGCTGTACATGCAGCGATGCACCGTCTGGACGACATCGCGGCGGGGAACGCTGTGCATGCACAACACAGGCCGCGGTCTAGGCAGCAGGGGCCTACTGAAGTATACCGCGGTATGGACCGCTTCGCATACAAGTGCACAGACCGTGGTCTTTAACGCATGCACCTTCTGGAACCAACCGCTGTTGGGACCGCGACGGAGGCAGGTGCCCATCAAGCGACCTGTACCGCTGTAAAGAGGAAAATCCTCTTTTCCAGGCAGACTCAACACACTAATCTAATATGCAAAACTGTGCAAGTGTGGAGTGTGATGAATGGCATATAATGCATCATCCAATTATATGTAAACAAGAATATAATGCATGCAAGTGAGTGCGTGCAACTAAAATCTCTTCAAAAGAGTCAAGTCAAGTAAACTACCTCTCTTGAAGCACTATGGGATCTTGGAAGCTTGTTGATGAAGAACCACAATAATACCTAAGCTACCCATTACAAATAATCCCAATGTGATTTGTCATGAAATAAGTCAATCATAGAAATGAGGTTCTTACACCCATGCTCAAATGATGTTGAATGATGCAAGATGGAGATGGGTTTTGGGTTTGGAGAGTCAAAAATGCTTTCTTGAAGCTTTCTCTCTCTAGGAGCTCTAACCTCTCTCTAAAAATGATTTTCTAAGCTCTTAGTCGGCCAAGAAGAGAAGAGGAAGAATATATATGAAGCCCTAGTTAAAACTACATCGTTTTGAACTTAGGAAACAAAATCCTGTCAAAATCGCTTGCTAGACCCCGGCACAGGTAAGTGTCCAGACCGCTGTACATACAGCAGTGCACCGTCTGGAAAACACCGCGGTTGGGACCGATGTGCTTGCAAGTGCACAGGTCTAGGTCCACATCGTGTATGACGCACTGGAGAATACCATTTCGTGCGCCGCGGTGCAAGTAGAGCCTGCCGAGCGGTCTAGGCCGCGCTAAAGGGAAAAATCCCTTTTTAACACTCAAGAAAAACGTCTATCTTACATGAATGTTGTGCAAGTGTGAAGTGAGTGAGATGCACACAATGAAGCATAATTAACATGTCAAACATGTTTATCAAATGAGATACAATGCAAGATATGATATCTAATGCAAGCTAGTGAGTGTTTTTGAAAAGGATGCACACTTATATAAACAATAAAGAACACAAATGCAAGATAAACAAAACATGCATGAAGTGTGTGTGTGTGTGTGTGTGTGTGTGTGTGTGTGTGTGTGCACCTAAACTCTTCAAGAGACAAAGTCAAGTAAGTATGCCTTTCGCTCTTGAAGTCATGGAGATGCTTGGAAGCTTGCCAATACGGACCTAAGCTACCCATTACACAATCATCCCCAATGTGGTGTGGCTTGTCATGAAATAAGCCAATCATAAAATCGAGGTCCTTACATGAACAACTCAATATGTCTGCTTATTTAAGTGTAACAAATCCTTCTGCTCAATATATGGTGAACAATTCCAACTTTAACAATAGAGGAAATGGAAGAAACAACACAAATGGCAACTACAGAGGTAATCGTGGAAGAAACAGAACAGGTAGGTTTGGGGGAAGGTTTAACCAACGTCTTCATTGTCAGCTATGCTCCAAACCTGGACATGGTGCTTGGCAATGCTAAAGGCGTTTTGATCAGCAATTTCAAGGAGGTCCAAATCAAGGAATTCAAGCAAGTCAAAGTGTTCACTCTAATCAAGGAAGTCAGGCTTTTGTCTCTCAACAACATGCCCATAATGCATATGAGCAAGAAAGTTCTTCCAACTCTTTTAATACACCAAATGTTTTTCAAGAAAATGTGCAGATGGTACCAGCTAGTGCCTATCAAAATGGAGCATACATTTATACACCTAAAACTGTTGCAGACCAGACATGGTATGTGGACTCAGGAGCTACAAATCATGTGACCTCTAGTCTTAATAACCTCTCTATCAAATCAGATTACAGAGGTAATAACTCTCTCTCTCTCTCTCTCTGTACGTAATGGTAACCAGCTAACCATTTCTCATATTGGTGGCACTGCAATTAGATCACATTATCCATCACACACTGATTTGTATCTTAATCAAATACTTTGTGTGCATTCTATTACAAAAAATCTTCTTAGTATTTCCAAATTCACCAAAGACAATAATGTTGTGGGTAAATTTTCCTCTCTTGGTTATGTGATTAAGGATCAGAGAACCAAGAGACCTCTACTCCAATGATCTCTTAAAAATGGCCTTTATGAATTGAATTTGGTTGAAGCGACTCCTCAAAGCATTAATCTAATGAAGTCAGTTTCTGGAACAAGTTCTAATGGACATAGAAATAAGGTTTTGTTTGATGTAAATAAGGCTAGTGCTTATGCTCAATCTAGTCGAGAAAATGTAGCTCATTTTAATGCCTTTGTAGCTGCTAAGACAAACTTTGTACTTTGGCATGCCAAAATGAGACACCCAGCTCCCTTGATTCTTAAAAAAATGTTGAATGATTTGCATTTCCCTTTCAATGTTCACACTAATACCTTTTGTGATTCGTGTAAACTTGGAAAAATGCATAGGCTTCCCTTTCAAAGAGCTGAAATCACTGTAAAAGCTCTTTTAGAGCTCATTTATAGTGATGTTTGGGGTCCATCACCCATATTATCTAGAGAGGGCTATAGATACTATATTGCATTTGTGGATGCTTTTACACGTTTCACTAGGATTTTTCCTCTTAAATTGAAATCAGATGTTTTTCATGCTTTTGTCAACTTTAAGAAGTCTGTGGAATTGCAACTTGATAAGAAAATCAAATGATTTCAAGCTGATATGGGAGGAGAATACCAGCCTATTGTATTGTATCTACCAAATATGGGAGTTCAAGTTCGTTTATCATGCCCATATACTCAACAACAAAATGGTGTACCCGAGAGGAAACATCGCCTTTAAAGTTCTGGTTTGATGCATTCTCAACAGCTGTGATTCTAATAAATAATCTACCCATTGATGTCCTACATTTTGTTTCTCCATTTGAAAATTTGCTCAAGAAAAAAGCCAAATTATAATTATCTAAACGTCCTTATGTGCTCATGCTTTCCATACCTTAGAGATTACTTAAGGTACAAGCTGGACTTTCATTCAAAAAAGTGTATATTCATTGGATATAGCTTGTGTCACAAGAGGTATAAATGTCTTAGCTCATCTGGAAGAGTGTTCATTTCAAGACATGTTCTCTTTAATGAGAGAGAATATCCTTATAAGGAATTGTTTACTTCAACTTTATCTTCTGATGTCTCTGCTGGTTCATCTATTGGAAATTCAATCCTTATCAATCCCTTAACTAGTCTCTTTCCAATGTTTGACAAATCAGATAAGCCATGTGCCTCAATTGCTATTAAAATCCTGTGATCAGACCTCTACCTCTCCTAGAAATATTTTGTTGCCAAACTCCAATATGCCTTCTCCAAGACATGATAGTGTGCTGCAGACTTCACATTCTGATGGTGTGTTACTGGTTCTACCTTTAAATGAAGCTCGTGATGGTGGCACTCATCACATGATTACAAGAAGTAAGATTGGCTCTTTAAAGCCTAGGATTTTTTTATCAGAATGCTGCTTACCTTCTAGCTTTGTATTTGCTGTTGAGCCTAAGTCTGTCAAGAGTGCAATGAATGATCCACTTTAGTTTGCTGCTATGAAAGAGGAGTTTCAAGCATTACAAAGAAACAACACTTGGTCTCTAGTGCTTGAAACTTCAGATATGAGTGTAGTGGGGAGCAAATGGGTTTTTAGGACCAAGTTTAATCCTGATAGGTCTGTACTTAAGCACAAGGCCAGGCTTGTTGCAAAGGGATTAAATCAAACTGCTAGCTTGGATTACTTTGACACATTTAGTCCAGTTGTGAAGCACTCCACCATAAGAGTAAATTTTGCCTTGGCTGTTCATTTCAGTTGGGATGTCCAGCAAGTAGACATCAATAATGCCTTCTTGAATGGTGATTTAAAGGAACATGTCTTCATGAGGCAGCCTAAAGGTTTTGCTGATCAACGTTTTCCTTCACATGTTTGTCGACTACAAAAGGCCTTGTATGGCCTAAAGCAAGCTCCCAAGTCATGATTCCATAAACTTCGTTCTGCTCTTGTTCAATGGGGTTTTCACAATTCTACTTCTGATACTTCTCTCTTTATTAAGCATCAAGAATCTGATGTGCTA
Organism: Dipteronia sinensis; assembly: GCA_033220585.1. Taxonomy (NCBI): domain Eukaryota; kingdom Viridiplantae; phylum Streptophyta; class Magnoliopsida; order Sapindales; family Sapindaceae; genus Dipteronia; species Dipteronia sinensis. The sequence goes on from CM065642.1 coordinate 27,380,130, forward strand.
TTCTTGTTAGTGTATGTTGATGACATACTAATCTCAGGGAACAATTCGTCACTTATTCACAAGACCATCTCTCAGCTAAATACCAGTTTTGTTCTCAAAACTCTTGGTTTGGTCAACTACTTCTTCGGTTTTGAAGTTTTTCGTGATTCAAACGGTTTGTACCTAACTCAGTCCAAGTATATTGATGACTTACTAAGAAAGACAAACATGTTTGATTCCAAACCATGTGCTACTCCAATATGTTTTGGTTCAAAACTCACCAAAAATGAAGGGGTTCATTTCGAAAATCCTACTGCTTATAAAAGTACTATAGGGGCTCTTCAATACATGTGCTACACTAGGCCAGACATCTCTTATAGCGTTAATAAGCTAAGTCAATTTCTTGTTCCTCCAAATCTTCTTCATTGACATGCTTGCAAGAGTGTGTTGAGATATTTAAGAGGTACTCTTCATAAAGGGTTCTGGTTCAAGCCTTCTTCGACACTCAAACTTGAAGCCTACGCCGACGTTGACTGGGCCAGTTGCCTTGATGATAGGCGCTCCACGAGTGGAAATTGTGTCTTTTTGGGTGGAAATCGTGTCTTTTTGGGTGGAAATCTAATCGCTTGGAGTTCAAGAAAGCAACAAGTGGTTGCTCGTTCTAGCATAGAGGCTGAATACAGTGCAATGGCTCAAATAACATCTGAAATTTTATGGCTTCAGTCACTTTTTGGTGAACTCCACATTCAAATTCCAGCCCTGCTATCATTTGGTGTGACAACATGGGTGCCAATTTGCTTGCTCAAAATCCAGTTTTCCACTCCAAAAAGAAGCACATTGATATTGATACACATTTTATACGAGAGAAGGTTGTTGTTGGTATAGTTGAGCCTAGGTATGTGCCAATTGATTTTCAGGTGGCTGATGTTTTAACTAAGGCTCTGCTTACTGATAAGTTTCATTTTCTTTGTTCCAAGTTGAATTTGGTGTCTTCACCACAATTCAGCTTGATGGGGGATGTTAGAGAGACTAGTATTGTACAATGTGAAGATAACAAAGTGCAATGCAACTCAGTCATCAAGATGACTGCTGATGATGAACTTGATTGCTCATTTTATCAGTAACACATACTTAAAGTCAGTCTTGGCAGTTAGGTGATTAGGCTATTATAAGGAAATGGATAAGGTTGTTAGAAAGCTGAGGTGTCAGCATATTATTATTTCACCATATGGTGGTTAGCATGAGTTTTAAGCTGATGTATAAAAAAAAAACACTGTCAAGTTGACTGTCTATTTTCAGACGTTCTATTGGATAGCTATTTCGTAGGCTGACTCAGCATTAAAGATAAATACAAAAAATTATTAAGAAAGTTGTTTGATTAATAATACAATAATAAAATAATAAAATAATCAAACATGTTATTAATAAGTTAATATTTTAAACAGAAGCACTGTAGATGGATTTTTTATTTAGCTGTATGTCAAGTATGCTTCTATGCTATATAGGAAACAAGTCTCTCAATAGTGTTGACATATCAACAATTATTGAAATTCAAGCCACTTTTGTATTTGAGATGCTCTAAGTTTCTTCAAATTTTGTTATAATTGTTTCCCTCTCTCTCCTAGATTTGTTTCTCTCTCTCCATTTTTTTTAATCGAAGAAAGTTTGTTTGTGGAGGGAAGCAAAGGTATTTATGTCCAAAATCCACTTTAGCTGTTGAAAAAAAACTAAATAGGAGTGCTAAAATCACTTTCTCAACTCACTCTCCCAAGCTACTCTCTCTTCTCCTTTTACACTTGTCCATTATTTACTTTTTTGAAATAAATTTTAGAGTCATCACTAATGAATTGTTTTTACATGTTATTTACAATTCAAACCATCATATCTTTCCAAATTACCCTTTTTTACACCAAATTGTCATAGTCCTTTTTTTAAATATTAATAATATTATTATTTTATATACCTCTTTTTTATTTTCTAAAATATCACAACAAACACAATTTATACTTGAAAAATTATCATTTTTGTTTATATTATCATAAGTTCATTATATTTTATAAAGTAATTATTTTTACTCGATTTGAAAAATATAATTAAAAAAATTAAAATTTCATTAATAATATCAAAACTCAAATATACTAAAAAAGGCAAGATGTCAATGTTTATTATATTTTAATAAATTTAATATTGTTAATAATATATTTGCTAATTTTCTTTTTAAATAAAATAAAATAAATATTATTCAACCCATTTTACCTTTGAAGATTTTTGCTTACATATTTGGAAATGACACTTTGGTGTAAAAAAAGGGCACTTTGGAAATATGTGAATGATTTGAATTTTAAATAACGTGTAAAAATAATTCATTAATGATAGCTCTAAAATTTATTTTTAAAAAGTCAATATAGGACAAGTGTCAAAAGGAGAAGGGGAGTGGGTTGAAAGAGTGAGTTGAGAGAGTGTATTTAGCACTCCTCAAAACGAAATTGTTATATTGGTAACATTTACAAAAATAAGCACCAATCGGTGCCATTAAAAAAATAAAATAAAAAATCAAACATTATTATGGATATTTAGGCTCCTCCTTATATTTCCAAATTCGTTCTAAAAGACGTCCAAAATTTTATAATTCTATTTTCTTGACGAATTTCAGGCTTTCAATCTTAAAAAAAAAATAATTCATTATTTATTAGCAAAGCTAATAAATTTTGCTGATGACTATTGGGAAGTGAGGTATCAGGTATGTAGTCATGCCACTGGTTCAGTTCCGAACCGGGAACCGAACCGGAACCACCTCTGTAAAAACCGAACCAGAACAGAAATAGTAAACCGAATCGAAACCGAAACCGGTTCTAAAAATTGAAGAACTGGCGCGGAACTGCCGATTCGAATCACCGGTTCCGGAACCGACGGCTCCACACCATGTTTTCAAATTTTATTATTTTTTTAAATTGGGCCTCCAACCGTTTGGCCCAATGGCAACTTTTATTTTATTTTAATTTTCTTTCCTATAAATACCACCGCCCCCCCCCCCCCCCCCCCCCCCCCCCTCATTTTCCCCCACTCCAATTTTCTCCAAATTCTCTCTAATTCTCATTTTTCTCTCAATTTTCCAAGTTTCCAATTCTTTCTCAAGTCTCAATTACTAAGGTATTGATATTTATTTTATTTGCAATTACATTTATTTTTAGTTATTTACACAATTAAAATTCATTTCCATGTTCCAACAAATTTTTCAAATTTATTTCCATCAATTTATTTCCATCAATTTATTCACATTTTTTCACATTTTTTCCATCAATTCTATTTTTAATAGGAAGTGGAGGTTTTTAATGGAAGTGGAAGTGGAGACGTTCCAAGGCGTTTCATTTGGATGAAAGCCAAAGGTAAGGATCGTATTCCGGAAATTTCGGACAATGTCGGTTATAACGACATCGCCTATCATGAGTACCTACAAGCCAAAGCCTATGCTGAAGCCCTAAACTCTCCTCAACCCAATCATCCCCCTCTAATAATTTCCGAACCCGATCCCGATTCCACCCCCTATATCATAAGCCAATCAGAAAATATGCCTGATAGTGATCCCCTCCCCATCCAGGGTTTGAATTTAAACCACAAATGGAAGAGATAAAGAAGCAGCCGAAATCTGATCTCTTCATACTCCATATAAAGAAAGTAACTCAAGCAGATGGAAGCACTAAAGTGGTTTGCAATTACTACAAACAAGTCTTTAAGTGGCACAAATCTGGAGGACATGGCTCTTGTCAAAAGCATGTAATGAACAAGCATCTAGAAGTAGACGCACAGGCTAGATCGAGTACACAATCCCAAATTTCCAGGTTCGCTACCCCTAACACTCAATTATTTAAATGTAGTAATCAAATTATTAGAGAAGAATTTGCTAGAATGGTTCCAGTAGAACATTTACCATTTTGTTTTGGTGAAAAAGTTGGTTTTATTAATTATTGTCGACGAGTATTAAATCCTGATGCATGTTGCGTTCCAAGACAAACGCTCATGGAAACACTTGAAAGGATTTATGACAAAGAAAAATCGAATTTGAAAAAATATTTTGAAAAATATAATGGTCGTGTTTCCGTATGTGCCGACATATGGAGTGACCATTGGCAAATATATTCATACTTGGGTGTCACATGCCATTCTATGGATAAAGCATGTATAATCCAAAAACGAATTCTTGCATTTCGACTTTTTGATGATTCACACACTACTGCTAAATTTTTTTCATTTGGTTTTGATAATGCTTCCAACAATACCGCTGTTATTCCTGCTTTAATGGATTTATGCAAACCTTATCTTGGCGATAAATTTTTCATCAAATATGTACATGTCATGTTTTAAATTTATGTGTTCAAAACGGTTTAAAGACTCTTCAAACTTGTATTCAACCTATTAAAGATGTCCTCTGTTATTTGTGGAAACATCCTTCTGCAATGAAAGCATTGGCAAAATTTTGTAATCAAAGTGGTAGGCGTCTCATTAGATTTCCTCGTGATATTCCAACACGTTGGAATTCTACATATAAATTGTTGTTTTAAAGTTATGATTATAGAGATTTATTAGTTACTTTTATTCAATTTAATGTTAGTCACATTAATCTTTATGCCGCACATTGAGATGCTTGTACAAAAATTTGTGGTTTGTTAAAAGTTTTTCATAATGCTACTAACAATTTATCTGGTGTTTATTATCCTATGACTAATTTATTTATTGTTGAGAGTCTTAATATTGCTGGTGCATTTAATCATTGATTGCACTATGTTTAACTATTACCAAGAGTTTCTAAATATTTATTTGATTGCATTATGTTTTGATCCACGTTGTAGATTAGAAGGTTTGCGTGAATATCTAACTGCTTAGTATCAATGTTTAGAAATAGAGTATGATATTGATATGGCTTCTTCTGGAGTTACGATATTACTGTATGAATTATATGATGAATATCTTAGAGTTTTTGGTCCGTCATTGAACATAAAGGTTCCACCAACTCAAAATGTATCTCAGTCCACATCATCATCCTCCTCATTTATGAATTTAGGGTATAATCTGTTAGCCAAAAAAATTAAAAAAATTAAAAAAATTAAAAAAATTATAGGGTTCTTCTTCATCAAGCTCGAACTCGTATTCTGAGCTTGAATCATATCTAGATACCTCTTTTGAGTTTATAGAAGACAGTGCTATTAAAAAATTTGATATCATACACTGGTGGAATAAGCATGAAAGGTACTTTCCAATCTTGGCTATGATAGCCACACAAATTCTTTCAACACCAGTTTCTACGGTGGCTGTCGAACAAGAGTTTAACGCTAATGGAAATATTCTGGACTCAAGACGGTCACTTTTGAGTCCACAATCAATTCAGATGCAAGCTTGTATTGATGATTGGATCAAGGCGTAAAACAGACAACAAGAAATCGATCAAGATGCACATGCACCGTACGATTTCTTCAAAAATGACCAACTTGCTGCAAATGGAACGGATGATCATGACAACCAATAGTTACAGAGCCACCTCACACAACGTGTCCATATCATCACCAAACATGCAATAAAAGATAAGAGAACTACGTGGCATTTGATTCCTCTAAACCCCAAAAGGATACGTTTGCAACTTAATTGTGGTAAAAATTAAGTGCAAGGCCAATTTTACTTTTTTTAGTTTTATTTTAATTTATTTTGTAATGTATCATATATTCATATATTTATTTTATTTTAATTTCGGGTGACCCTATAAAATGCATCTACAATTTTAAATGTCTAAGTTTTTTTTAATTATAATAACAATTAAAAAAACCAGTTTCGAATCGACAGAATGGTGGAACCGTCCCGGAACCAGAACCAGAATTGGAACCAGCGGCATGACTACAGGTATGTCATTACAACCTCTCAAATCTCAAAATGTTAAGAGCGGTGATATTTGCACTCCTGAAAAATTATATGTGCACCCCTTTTTGTATATATACCTTATTAATTTTTGTTTAATAGTATAATTCGTAAACACACCCCACATATCACAAATATACCCTTATTCTCTCTTTTTTTACACAAAATACGACATTTCTTTTTATTTTTGAAAAAATATACTAAATTAATACGTTATAAAACATTTTTTTAAAATGGATATATATATATATATATATATATATATATATGGAAGAACCGCCTCCTCCCAGAATTAGGATGGACTATTTTTAATATAATAGTTGTTTATTATTATTATTATTATTATTATTATTACAGAAAGGGATTCGAGCTTGGAAACTCTAAATTAGCAGCCTTCTCAGTTTTTTATTTTTTTTATGAATTCTTGAAATTTTTATTGAAAATAGTAGTATATGTTATGTAATTGGCCTGAAATCTTGTAGTTTCTTGAAGATTGAAGTCCAATATCTGATTTAGAATAAAAAAAAGGGAGTCCAACCTGAGCACCGCTTAGGACTAGCAATTCAAACAAGTAACACAACATATTGCATATATATAAGAAAAAAAGAAATAAACACTTAAAAAAAAGGGTAAATTACACTAAACTTCTTGAGGTTTGGACAAGTTACACTTAGATGGATAAGTTTCTTTATTATACACTAACACCCCCAAAATTTAAATTTGACTTTAAGAATACCTAGAATACCTAAAATGCCCCTAGTTATATTATTTTACACTTTATTTTTTTTACCTTTTAATCAAACACTTTATAAACTTTATAAAAATAAAAAAAAATTAAATAAAAGATATGATTCATTAAATAAATAAATAGTTTTATAAAAATAAATAAATAAATATTTTAAATAAATAATTTTAAAAATAAATAAATAAATGAATAGTTTTTAAAAATAAAATAAATAAATAGTTTTAAAAAATAAAATAAATAATTAGTTTACAAATATAAATAAATAAGTGAAAACTTAAAAACATTAAATTTTTTAAGGATATCTATTAATAGGGACAAGAAAAACTCTAAATATCTAAACTTTTACTGTAAAAATGATGGTGAGAGAAGCTTTAAGGTTCCCAACACTCCTTAGATATTTAGAGCTTATATTGTCCCTATTAATGGATATTCTTTAAAAAATTAATGTTTTTAATTTTTTCACTCATTTTTTCAACTATTTATTTATTTAAAACTATTTATTTATTTGATTTTTTATAACTTTTTTATTTAATGTTTTAAATTATTTATTTACTTAATGTTTTAAAAAATATTTATTTAATTAATTTTTTTTAACTATTTATTTATTTAATTTTTAAAACTATTTGTTTATTTAATTTTTTTAAACTATTTATTTATTTAATGAATCATATTTTTTATTTAGTTTTTTTTTTATTAAAGTTTATAAAGTTTTTGGTTAAAAGGTAAAAAAAATAAAGTGTAAAATAATATAAACTAGGGGTATTTTAGGTATTTTCAAAGTCAAATTTAAGTTTTGGGGGTGTTAGTGTATAATAAAGAAACTTTTCCATCTAAGTGTAACTTGTCCAAACTTCAGGGGGTTCAGTGTAATTTGCCCTAAAAAAAATAAACTTTAGCTATCTCATATGTGACTAAAGGAGATATATATGTATATATATGCTGTAAATAATTTGAAGAAATGAGCAAAATAAAAGATGAGATGAAGAAGAGAGTGAGAGATGGGAGACATAAGAGAGCTGTGAGAATATATCTTTGTTTTCATTGATATTTTGTGATCAGCTTCTTTACAAAGAAAACTAGAAATTTATATAAGCAAGAGTAGGCAAGATAGGCGGTGAGTTTAGAGGAGATATTTGTGTATGTGAGATATTTGTGTGTATGTACAAAAGTGGTAAAAGCCACATATTACAACACTTCCCCTTGGATTTATACCACTTGTATTAATTTTTTTTAGAAAAACCCAATGGGATAAAATCTGAGAAAAATGTATACAATGATCTCTCTGGATCTAGTGGGGTTGGACATTAAAAGCTATCTCATTAAAAACCTTGTCAGGAAAACCCAGTGGGACAAAACCTGATCGAAGGGAAAAAGAGTATATTGTACATATGTCCAGAATTTATTGTTTTTCTCAAAACATTTCTCACATTTATACTTTGTTAGGAAAAACTCAGTGGGATAAAAACTTGAGTAAAGATATTCATTGATCTGTCTGATCAAATTAATATTTATAATGATCTTCTGGATCAAAGTAACATATATACGATGATTAGCAAGATCAAAGTAATATTTACAATGATCTTCTTGATCAAGTCAACATATATACGATGATCACCTGGATAAATGTAATATTTATGACTATCTTTATGGATCAAATAATTTTGGGTGTGCTTATAGAATTGCCTCATTAAAACCTTATCAGGAAAACCCAGTGAGATAAAAACCTGATTGAAAGGAAAAATAGTACAATGCACATATACCTAAAATGATTAATATACTTTATCTGATATGCTCCCCCTGGTGGGACGCTCCCCTGATAAAAGTTCTTTTGAAGCAATCTTCTAGATTGCTGAACTGAAGCACACTAATGTTTATTTCATGAAATGTAGTAACATCATAAATTATTGGAGGGAGTATAAGCAAAGACTTGCTTTATGGAGTAATATCCATATGGAATCTTTTCATAATCTTTTCAACCTTCAGGTCGAGATAATGTTTTCTTTCTCATTTTCTTATGAAGACACATGAGTATATAATATGATTATTATATCCTTATCTTATTGGATATTAACTGAGACGGTTATACCACATCGTTCATATTGTTTTCAATCCATACAAGAATTTTGTATGTTCATCAAATATAGATTAGGAGATCTCGATTTATATGCTTCTAGCATTTTTGAATCCTTCAGGATTTATAAGTATTTGCATTGAATGAATCATATACATAAATGATTACTACGACTAGAAGATGTATTTCAAGCCTTTCAAAGACGGCCAATTTTATCAAAAATTTGTAATTGTATTCATCGGTAGTGAATACCAAGTTTCTATAAGAAACCTTGTACTAAGAGTCGTGCCTCATATCTCACGATCTCGTTTTTCTCATTACGTTTTCGTACAAAGACCCATTAGTATCCAATTAGTTTGACATCTCCAGGTGTCTGGAGTACTATTGGTCTAAATACTTTATGTCTGACTTATGAAGTCAATTCTTCTTGAATTGCTTCTTTCATCTAGGCCAATTATGCCTTTTGTCTACAATCATTGATATTATGAATATCATAATTATCATTTATAATTTCAGTAGCGCTACTGTGGATAAAAATACATTATCAATGATTGTTTCCTTATGATTCCACATTTCTCTCATATGACTTATAGAAATTTTCTCAATTTCTATACTCTTGTATCTCTGTTGAGATTACTTCCATTTCAATGAATTTAGTCATTTCATAGACTCTGTATGATTTATAGAATTTCTCTCAATTTCTATATTCTTGTATCTCTGTTAAGATATCTTCCATTTCAATGGATTTGGTCAATTCATAGACTCTGTATGATTTATAGAATTTCTCTCTATTTCTATATTCTTGTATCTCAGTTGAGATATCTTCTATTTCAATGGATTTAATCATTTCATATTCTTGTGTCTCTTTATATATATCAGACTCTTATAGAGTTGATTTAGAGAAAGTGGATTTATTTATAACTCGAGTTTTGTTTACTTTTGGGACCCCGATAACAATACCTTTCAAAAAAGTTCATAAGTTTATGATATGTATCGGATGATTTATTTGTTGCCATTTTTCTCTAATCGTTCTTTAAGAACAATCACCCGGCCGGGGTTTATGAGATAGCAATTTATAAAATTTTGTTACCTTTCAATATACCAGGTAACAAGTTGATAATCATCTGATGATCAATTATCTTTCGTATTTGAGAGATATGAAGATTGAAATGAGACACACACACACACACACACACACACACACACACACACACACATATATATATATATATATATATATAGGGAGAGAACCGAACTGGTATCTCTATTTTGTATATAAGTAACTTTCTGTTTACTTTTCTCTTCTAGAGAAACATTTCCATGAATAAGTCCCCATATAGAATTTAGTAACTATATCAAAATAATGAAGTTCTCGTAATTTACCTGGAGACGTTTTGATAAGTGATTCCCATGATCCATTTTGATTATGAGTATATCTGAAAAACTAATAATCAGTACAAGTAATATGGAGATGTTTGATAATAAACAAACATGTGATCATCTCGTAGATGCATCAATTAGAACCATATAATAATGAAAATGATCATTTGGTGGATGAATATGTCCACATATATCCCCTTGAATTCTTTAAAAGAATTATGAGGATTCAAAACCAATTTTTTAGAATAAAATGGTTTTACTGCTAGTTTCCCCTGTGAACATGCAGTACATAAGTACTCGTTGGATAAATAATCTTCTGGTTCTTTAATGGATATCCATGAGAATTTTTAATGATTATGCGCATCATTGTAGATCCTGGATGACCGATACGGTCACGCTAAAGTACAAACATTTTTGGATCTGGGAACTTTTGATTCATAACTGCATAAACACATACACTCTTTATAATAGTGTAATATAATCCAGATAATAAAGCACGCAGCTTTGCTACAATGAGTTTCTGGTCTGAATCATGAGAAGTAATGCATACATATTAAACATTCACATTACTCATAGTTTCAATATGATATTCATTCCTTCGTATATCTTTGAAATTAAGCAGATTCCTTTATATTCTGCTTGAATGATATAGTGTATCATCGATACACAATTTAATACCATCTGGTAATAAAATTGTGGCTCTTCTAGAGCTTTGATCAGATCCGTTAGATCTGATTTGGTATTAACTTTACATGCTTTTGAATTGAGCATATTCTTTTATGTTCTGCTTGAATAATATCAAGTATCACCGATACATGATTTAGTATTGTTTGATAACAATACCATGGCTCTTCCAAAGCTTTCTATCAGATCCGTTGGACCTGATGCAGTATTAATATTTGCTCAGATCAAAGTCAAATTCATAAAATATATCTAACTCCGCGGGTCAAATGCATAAAATATATCTGACTCCGCAGATCAAATTCATAAAATATATCTGACTCCGCAGATCAAATTTATAAAATATATCTGACTCTGCAAAATTGTATAAGTCGTTGCACTCTAGGCAAGACATATATTTCCTTTCTAGGAATTTTATGGACATTATGTGTAATGCCATTTTATATCTCATCTGAAATGATAATAATCTTTTCAATAGGTTTATTCTATAAACATTTTCTCTTATCATTCACAAACATCCACTCCCGAGGTATGTTTTGATATCTCATGAATATAAATATATTCAAATTTACTCTCTTGATACGGTTCCTTCAGGAGCAAGTATAAAATGGATAAAATATCCTTTACAATCTCTTTATATATGATATTAGGATCTTAAATCCTTTTAGTATACTCAAAGCATCCTACTAGATGGGTAGATTCTTTTTGCTCAAATGAATGATACGTTAGGATCTTATATCTCTTTTATGATACTCATAGCATTCTGTTGGATATGTATGAAATGAATAAATTATTTCTAATTTCATTATACATGATATTAGGATCTTAAATCCTTTTATAATATTCACATCATCATATTGGATGTGTATGAAATATAAAATATTTTCCAATTTCATTATTCATGATATTAGGATTTTAAATCATTTTATGATATTCACAGCATCATTATACATGATATTTAGGATCTTAAATCCTTTTATGACATTCACAGCATCCTGTTGGATGTGTATGAAATGGATAAATTATTTCCAATTTCATTATACATGATATTAGGATCTTAAATCCTTTTATGATATTCAAAACATCCTTTTGGATGTGTATGAAATGGATAAAATATTTTCCAATTGCGTTATTCGTTAGGATCTTAAATCATTTTTATGATACACACAACATCCTGTTGGATGTGTAGATCATTCTCTCAAATAAATGATATGTAAACATATCACTTCATGTATATGAGATCAATTCAGATTCTAAATGGGTTTGAAAACCCCAGGTTCCAAATAATGAAGTATGACGTTGTGTATATAACACTGGATCCAGAACTCCAGGTTCTCATCGGTTTCCAAAACCATGTCAACTTAAATATAAAAATTCCAGGAACTTTAAATTCTGGTTAGTCGGTCTAGCCGATCTCATATATTGCCTATAATTTAATAATACGAATATTTAAACAATTTATTTGGAGACACAGGATAAGCCAGTCCTGAGACACAACATAAGTCAGTCCCGAGACACAACATAAACCAGTCTCATATATTGCATAAAAATAACAATCTCAGGGTCATAAGATCATCTTAGACACAGCATAAGCCAGTCCATAGACACAGCATAAGCCAGTCTCATATATTGCATAAAAATAAATCCAGAATTATAATATATAAGTTCCGTTGACGGCATATGTCATCTTGTTATATAGAGCTATATATATATATATATATATAAAGATCCAGAATGTAGAAATATAAGTATATTACCCATCAGGGGATCCTTTTTACGCATTCGCAATCGTGCTGGATAGCAGGATCTTCCATTGCGCCTGAAAACAGAGTTAATAAAGCTTGAATAAGTCAAAACAGTACTTACAAGCAGAATTAGCTGAAATTGATGGCACAGTTGCGTCTGGAACGGTCGAAATAGCTGGATATAGGTCCGACTTGGTTAAAAAATGGACGAATATTGCATGATGATGTGGCACAGTCATGCTGACGTGGCACTGACATGGCAACTTGCCGATGCGGTAGACATGCTGACATGTCAGATGACGTGGCTCCCTTGGAGCTGACGTGGCGTGCCTGTTTGTTGACGTGGCACTGACTATTGCTGACATGGCGCTCCAGTGTCCTCTTCAACCTTTGAAAATTACAGAAAAAATCTGGAAAATTTTTCAGGTTTAACAAAGCTTTGACAGAAATCTAAAGGGTTCGTTAGAGCTCCGTTTGAGACGCAGTCAGCGGCGTTGGAATCGTTTTTCTAAGACGAACACAACGATATCCTCCGAACAGCGATTCGAGCACTTTGAAATTTCTGTACTCGATCGAAAATTCAAAACCAAAGCTAAAAACACTCAAGAACTTTCCCTGGAAGTCCTAGTCTATATTCGTGTTGATAACGTGTTGTAAATAATTTGAAGAAATGAGCAAAATAAAAAATGAGATGAAGAAGAGAGTGAGAGATGGGAGACGAGAGACATGAGAGACTGTGAGAATATATCTTTGTTTTCATTGATATTTTGTGATCAGCTTCTTTACAAAGAAAATTAGAAATATATATATAAGCAAGAGTAGGCAAGAAAGGCGGTGAGTTTAGAGGAGATATTTGTGTGTATGTACAAAAGTGGTAAAAGCCACATATTACAACAATATATTATTTTTAAAATGATATATACATATATATTTATTTAAACATTTTAGTATTATATAAATGAGTTATTATCAGTTGGGTCTATCTTTTTCTGAATGATCAATATTTTAAATGAGTTTGTATTTTTAGCAATATGTTCCCTGACTTTTGAAAAGTATATCAAATAGATCCTTTTGACTTTTTTTAACGGTCAAACGTGACAGAATACATAAATTAACCATTTTACCCTTAACTTTAATTAAAGAGTTTATAAATAAAAAACAAACAAATATTATTAAATTAAATAAAAAATTAAGAATTAAATAATAAATTAATTTAACAAAATTAATTTAACAAACACAATTCAAAACACAAATACAACTCAATCTAGATTCAATCAACCCAACATCAATTTGTATCTCTTATCCATCGAATCATCACAAAAATAAAATAAGAAAAAAAAAATCAAAATTGCAAAAAGAACATAGATTTCTCTCCCACAATCTCAGTCTGGAGAACCTCTGCTTTCTCTCCACCACCCTCACATATTTCCACAAACACCTAGAAACCCAAAAACCCAAAAACCATTAGAACTCATAACACCCATCCTCATCCCCATCTAGAACACCCACCTAGGAACCACCACAGCACCAATCTTCACAACAATCTCACAAACAAAGTACATAGGATTCTCTGCTTTGCTCAAAATCCATCAAGATCTACAGACCCAAACCCAAAATCGCACCATACCCTAACTCACCACCATCGAAACCAAACCCACCAAACTCTCCATCTCCCAACACCAAAACTAAACCCAGAAAACTCAACACAACTCCCAAACCTATCAAGCAAAACATTCACAAAGCAGATGGTGATCGTTTGTTTCTGTTTGATTTTCAATTAGATGGTGATGTGATGAAGAAGGCTTGAGAAAGAGAAGGGGATCGACAGTAGGTTCGGCAGTAGATCAAGTGTGGTGTCGATTTCGTGAATCAGGTGTGGTGTGGTGTCGATTTGGAGGTATGGATTTGGTGGAGGTTGTGGTGGTGTGGATTTGGTGGATTTGGTTTTGGAGGCGGTGGCGGATTGGAGGTGGTGGTGGATTGGCGGTGGATTGGCGGTGGTGTGGGTTTGGAGGTGGCGGTGGTGTTGATTTTGTGGAGGTGGTGGTTTGGATCGACGGTGTGGATTTTGCCTCCTTGGATCGGTGGTGGATTTTTTGATAATTTATATAAACATTAAAAAAAATTTATTTATTTTGTTCAAAATATATATATATATATATATATTATTGATTTTTTTATTTCTATTTGTGACACGTGACATTTTCTTGGTTCAAAGACAAAAATACCCCTACAAATGTTAAGTTTGACCAACAGTTGACTAACAGATGGATCTATTTGATATACTTTTCAAAAGTCAGGGAACATATTGCTAAAAAAGCAAACTCATTTAAAATATTGATCATTCAGAAAAAGATAGGGACCAAACTAATAATAACCCTATATAAATTTGTTGTATGAAATATATTTATTTTAATCATTTTAATAATTTTAGACAGAATTTCACATGAGTCCTATATTTTCGGTGATTTGTCACATTTATAAATGTATTTCCAAATTCATCACTTTAGTCCTTAATTTTTCCCAAACTCATCACTTTAGTCCATTTGACCAAATATTTGAAAGTCAACTATTTTAAAACTTGTGAAAGTACACTTTTACCCTTATTACTATTTTATTTAGTTAAAATGATTATCTTAGCTTTAAATTAAAATGAAAAACAATAAAATTCTCAATAATAAAATCTTAAATAAATATATTACAAAAAAAGCTTAAATAAATAATTAAAAAGTCCATTAATTTTTTCTTTTTTTGTATTTTTTTTCATAATGGATTTTTTTTAGCTAAAATGATTATCTTAGCTTTAAATTAAAATGAAAAACAATAAAATTCTCAATAATAATCTTAAATAAATAGATTACAAAAAACAAAATTATGAAAAAAAATCATTTAAAGCTAATATAATCATTTTAGCTAAATAAATATCCATTATGATAAAAATACAAAAAAAAAATTAATGGATTTTATTATTATTGTTATTTATTTAAGATTTTTTGTAATATATTTATTTAAGATTTTATTATTGAAAATTTTATTATTTTTCATTTTAATTTAAAGCTAATATAATCATTTTAGCTAAATTAAATAGTAATAAGGGCAAAAGTATACTTTTACAGATTTTAAAATAGTTGACTTTTACATATTTGGTCAAATGGACTAAAGTGGTGAGTATTGAAAAAAGTAAGGACTAAAGTGATAAATATGAAAAGATGTTTATAAAGGTAACAAATCACCAAAAAGATAGGACTTATGTGAAATTCTGTCATAATTTTACTTAAGGGTAAAATTAGTATTTTCAAAAATATATCAATTTGGGGTGTATATACAGTTCTGCATGGATACAAATCGCCGTTGATATGTTAAACACCAAATGGATGGTGGATCTAATTTCTTTTGTCAATAAATGGGCCAATTGGGTCCAATAACTGTTTAACACCAATAACAGTTTCAATCCAAACAAGTGTTTTCCCGAAATAATTCTTTGAAGCAGGATCAATATAATTGGATCGGATAAAACGATCCAGATGGATTGTTTCTATTTACTATGTTCCAATGAACCCGATTCAACTGGTTTTTTAAAACATGATTGCAAATTGGTTTCCTTGAATCAGTTAAACCAGATTCAGATGAATGGTTATATAGGAGCTAGGTTCAAGTGAACCGTTATATATGAACCGATATTCTGTACTGATTTGAATTAAATCGGTTTTGTAATTGCATATTTGACCCATTATCATAATTGTTGCACAATTATCCCAATTACAAAAATATCCCTAATAAACATACAACAGCGTAAGAGCATCTCCGATGGTATCTTCAAAAGTAGGAGAGTAATCAAAATTGATTTTTATCAAAAAAACACTGTCCAACATAGTCACTAAAACTTAGCAATAGAAGTTATTAACAATCAAATTGACTCTCCAATAATCAAATTTGAAGATTGACTTTCAATCATCAACTAAGAACTTAACTCAAAATAAATGATGTTATAATTTTATTCTTTCTCTCTCATCTATGGCTTTTTTTTCCTTTTTTTTTCTCTGATCACTTATGTATTTCATCATTGTTTCCACACCAAAAATTTCAATCACATAAAATTCGTCGTTTCATTACGAATGGATCAATACCCATATCAGATACCTTCTCTTGTCTTTTATAGTTTTTTTATTTAAATTTTTTTTTTACCTTTGAAATAAAAATGAACGGGAAAGTGTACCATTGTGAACTACACAATCATCAAAATTAGCAATCGTTAAAAACAATCATCAAATGATGAGGTGACAACTTTTGATGATCCAAATTTACTTATACCATTGGAGATGCTATATAATATATAGACTTGCATCGAATTAGATATTATTTCACCGTGATTAGAGGTATTTTGGACTTCATAGGCATACTTAGAGAGTTTTACTTTTACTGCAGCCATCATGAATACAATTTCAGGAACGGGACAGCTATTGTGATATTTTATCAATTATGGCGAGAAGAAGTCATTGAAATGATATGATGCAAATACAAAGAAAAACGTCGACTCTTGAAAAGCAAAACAAAAATTTACATCACCATAAAAACTCACTCAAATTGTATTTTCTGTCGATATATGTAAGTAAAATCTAAAATTGTAACCAAAAACAAATGTGTAAACGTGTAATCAAACTCAGACACATTTCCCACCCTTACTGTTGACATAATTACTATTATTATTTTTTCTAAAACTCAAGTTTTGGTAATAATTTCTAGAACTAATAATTTTATTATTTTTCGTAAAAATAGCAAGCTTCTTCCACCAGCAACGCTTGTTGTTGTTGTTGCCGCCCACGTGCGTCTTTGTTCTCTTTATAACCAGCCCTCTCACTTCCGGTGCCTTGTAGTTCCTGATCAATGGCCACTTGATCCCCTCAAAAAAGGGGTGCCGTTTAATATCCGTCGCACCCCTGGCGCATCCTAGCCTCTCTCTCGGGTCTTTTACCAATAGTTTCTCTATCAAGTCCCTTGCCTCTGCTGCTCCTTCCCCCAAATCAAAATGGCACCTCACTTGCTTGCTTGATGCTATATTGCGCAGGGTGCTCTCCTTGCTCCCTCCCTTAAACGGCGTCACTCCGTACAACAACTCATATATAAGTATCCCAAATGCCCACCAGTCAACGCCGTTTCCGTGGCCGTTACCGGAGACCAACTCGGGAGCCAAGTACTCGTGGGTCCCAACACAGGACTTGGACAACGCCGTCACCGGTTCAGCTACAAACTCGGTCAGCTCCTCCGGTTCTCTTCGGTTCATCCAACCGAAACAACCGAACCGGTTTTTTGTTGGCCCGGTTTTTTTGCGGGACCTGAGAACCCGGTTTTTTTGCAACGTGGGGACCACATCTGCTTTGAAGCACAAATCGAAATCTGACAACATAATATGACCGTCTTCACGTAACAAAATGTTTTCTGGTTTCAGATCCCGGTAAACGACACCGAGGGCGTGAAGATACTCCAAGGCGACGAGGACTTCGGCGGCGAAGAACCTGACGGCGTGGAGGGGTAGGCCGCGGTTAGAGGGCTGTTTGCGGAGGAGAACGTGGAGGTCACCGTTGGGACAGTAGTCGATCAAGAGACAGGTGTAGTGAGAAACGTCGAGACGGGCGTAGAGTGTAGGGAGATAAGGGTGGTCTAGCATGGAGAGGATCTCAGCCTCCATTTGAACGTGAGAGAGTTTCTTAGGTGTGAGAGAGTCTTTGTCTATCACTTTGAGAGCGAAAGTGGCGCTGTTGCAGTCTCTCAGGTTGCAGAGGAACACTCTTCCGAGGTTTCCGGTGCCCAGGTGGCGGACCAGCTTGAGGTGGCTGAGGTGGAGGTTTCCGTCGGTGGCGGCCTTGATGGCGGACCAATGTGGATCCCATTTACGGTGGTGGAGGGTGGTTGCAGGAGCAGTAGTAGAGAGAAGCAGGGATTCGTTGAAGCTGAGGGTGATACTGGAACGGGCGCTGGAAGAAGTAGTGAAAGTACGGTCGGTGGTGGTGGAGGTGAAGCTGAATTCCAGATCAGTGTCGTCGTCCATGCTCATTGATTTGAAGTTGTTATTGGTTTGTGTGTTGCGATTACTTGCTTATAAAGGACAGGGACAGAGACAGAGAGGAGTGGAATTAATTAAAGAGGATGGATGGTTCGTGGTTGACCAAAGTGCATCCGAGTGGAAACAACTTGACGTGTTATCAAAATAGATTTATAGCCAATTAATTTAAAATTTAATTTTTAAATAATATTTTTTAATGATATATATATATATTTTTTAATTTTTTTTTATTAAAAAAAATTAAAAATTAATCTCATTATAATAGACTGTCTGAAAGTAGACAACCATATTGACAATGTTTAATTTTTTTTTACCATGTCAATTTGAGGTTGAATATACACAATTACATTGGAAAAAGATTTATTAATAGAATGTATATTAATCCAACTTGACATTACTTTTTTTTTCACAAGTCATTCTTACATTAGACATATTCTAAGAAATTAATCTATTAGGTTGACTCTATTACTCTTTTATTATACATAATTAATCATCCTCACCATATTCTTTTTTTTTTATGTTAAATTTCATCATTTAAATACATTTAATTCAGTTTAAATGAATTTTTATTTATTCTTCAAAGCTTTTTAGGTAAACAAGATGCCTTAGCATATATAAGTCCATGTAAAGAGTTGATAATTACTTAAATTTCACCAAAATAAACTAAGAATATATATATATATGTATATTCCTAGCTATTACACTATATAATTTATATAGTCTAAAATATCATCTTAAATTTTTTATGTAAATGATATGACAATGTGATTTGTAACCTATTACATGACGGGTTCATGGCTATACACCCAAACCAACAAATTTTCTTAAAATTCAAAAAAGAAAAAGTTTAATCAAATTTTATCTTAATTATTTTTTGTTATTTATATTTTTCAGTTAAAGTTCTAATTATATATATAACTGGCCCTCCGTTTTATGAAACTGGCTACGCCTCTATTTATAACTATGCTTATCTCATATCTTATTACAAATTATAATATCATATTATCCAAGTAACGTAGCATTATTAGCATAAATTGAACATATAACATGGTTTATTACTTTATTTATTAAATGTACATATGTTTGACTTAATTGTGTAAAAAACAAAAAATTAATTTCGAACAGTTTTAATGGCAATGGTAATTTTGTAATCTCAAAAATGAAAATAAGAAAGGGCGGTACTGGTAGTTGGAAGAATTGAAAGCAAATGACAAAGCGGCGTTAATAATGTATAGGGAGAAGTGAATCAGAAAATTAATAAATTAAGTAACAAGTAATAAAATACTAGTCGGCCCACTATTAAATGGCCTTCATTTTACGTTTTCATTGACTTCTAATTAATTACCTCCTTATTCCTCCATTCACACCATAACACTGCTTTGATCATTTCATTTCTAATCACATTAGCCTAACTTGTGTCTCATATTAATTACTACTTGTTTTCTTGTAAATGAATCTGTTATTGAATTAAGATATATTTAATCTTTTAAATTATACAAATTATACATATATATATATATATATTTAACTCTTTAATTTAAGTTGCATACGTATAATATTACATTGTTGAGTTAACAACAAATTTTTAAATAAATAAAAAAATCAAAGAGTTTTGCACAGATTTAAAAAAAAAATTAGAGACTTTTTTATATAAAAAAGTAATTTTTAATCTACTGAAATTATTGGGGAATTTAATGAATCCAAAATGTAGGAATTTTGATGATAATATCCATTGCTTCATCATATTAAATTTTGTGGATGCATGTGTCCCCCAAAGAGATCCATTTTATTAAAAGTAACTTGCCAACCAAGTTTGTGGCTGTGTACGTAGTGGATCAGTTCAATAACTAGAAGATTTTTTTATTACATTTGATGTGTTTTCACAAACTTTATGTTAAGACATTGTAATAAAAATAGATTCAGTCCCCTTGACCACAATTACAATTTCATGATGGATTAATTATTTTAAATTGTAACTGGTCAATATGCTATATTAAATGCCTGGCTTCAACTTTGACTGCTACCAAGTAATTATCAAAAAAGCTTAAATGATTTGCGGAAAGTTTGGCAAGAAGAGTTAAGAGCCTAGTTATTGCTTTTACACTTTTACGCATGCATCATGCATAATAGACTAATCTAGCTTGCATTATTGCGTCTGGTTTATATCTGGTTCGATCCAATCAAATTATGTTATATGATATGAATAATCAATAAGAAATGAATACATCAAGTTATTACTTTTACAGTACTTTTACATATGCATTTTACAGAATAGATTACTGATCTATATATGTAAGAGAAATACACTAGTTCGTCAGTTGTATATCAATATATGTAGTTAATCAATTCAGTCAAATCATGTTATATGAAATGAATAACCAATAAAAAAAATGTATACCACATAACACAATATCTAAATGGGTTAGGTCATATATGCTCAAACATATTAAAACATATTGCACATCACACATGCATGAAATTTTCTGATTATCAAATTTAAATTTTTAGGAATTTCTTGGTGGAAATAGTAAAACTATGATGAACTTGTCAATGCATTTAATTATGTTTTATTTGTTTTTTGTCTTCATGGCCTCATGGATTATATAGGTTGTTGGGTTGATAAGTTTTGAAAAAGCAGCGAAACACAACATCTTCCCAAATCCCAACACCCCTTGAAATGCAGTAGAATGTAAAATTTATTAATCAGTTGATGATGCAGGTTAACAGACAGGGGTAAGCTTGGCAAAAACAAAAAAAAAAAACCCAACGGGCTGTTTGTAAAGTGAGCAGAGGCGAAGTTAGGATTTATTGTCCAGGTGGATTAGTAAATTAATTTTTTTTTTTAAATATAGACATACGATGCAGCGACTCGAACCTAGAGCATTGTCAGACTGAATGAACGTAATTTCATACATAAACCATAAAAAAAGTTTTTTTAAGCAAATCTTACAATCAAATTTTCCTAATTAAAAAGTATGTACATAAATAATAAGATATGATGATCTTAGATTTAGATCATCTACTGATCTTAGATTTAGATCATCTACTGATTTGATATTTTTAAAGCATGTGATTGGTTGCTGATAAAGTGGTTGTGGAAACCAATCACATTTTAATCACATATTCATTGCAATACTTATTTGTCATGAGATTGTGTGAGGTCATGAAAAAAAATCAGATCAACAGATGATCCAAATTCAATAATCTTTGCACCTAAAAACATTTAAAATGATTCAACTAGGAAACAGAAAAAGAAAATAGAAGCGAAATAAACTAAATGCATACTTTTTCAGATTTCTTTTATTTATGGAATGAAACAGGGAATATAATGGCAATGAGATATAAATTTTAATGTGTTTAAGTGTAAATAAAATATTGCGCATATCACTTTAATGAATTTATTGAGATTATTTTAATTAAAAAAAAAATTTATCTAAAAAAATTAAATTATAAATTATAAACTGTAATCTATTGAGATTATCTCAATTAAATTAAATTATAAACTAGACCATTTATATGAATTATCAAGGAATATTCATTTTGTAAGTGTCATTCATTTATATTTTTAACAAAAATAAAAACAAACATTCAAAAAAAGTTCTTTTTTAAAAAAAGTTAAGAGTCCAGGCTAACTTATCAACACATCCGCCCTAAAAGTGAGGCAACACCATGCCACAAGCAGAGGCCTTAAAAAAAATGCGTTGAAACTTATTAATAAGAACAGAAGAATAGGTACTGCCCATCAATATAACTTGAAGATATAAATGATCACTCAACTTTCTAACAATGTTCCAAATTCGAGATATACACTTCCATAAAAAAAAATAAGAAATTTAAACACTTCAAAATTTAATTTAAAAGTTAAATAATATGATTGCATCGTCATAATTACAATAATTATAATCATTATTATTCTAATGGAAACCTTGGGGACACCAATTGTTACTATAGAATATGCTATAGTATTTGTATTGGCATCATGTTAGTTGACTTTAACGCAGCTAAAATATCATCTTATTTTTACTATTATTTTTTCTACTTCTGATTTCTGAAGGGTAAATAATAATAAAAAAAAGGTGGAATTTTCTTATAAATATTAATTGGCGTAAAATGGAATAAAAAATTGTTAATAGGGCAGTTGCTATTCTTCTAACTTCTAAGGGATATTATTTAAAATCACCCTGTAATTGCCATATAAGCCAACAATCACCCTCTAGTTTTGTTTTTTTTTTTTTTTTTTGCCAAAATCCTCATTTTGTTAATATCACTAAGGGGTTTTTACAATTTGGTTCCAATCTAATCGGGAAACATCACCTTTTTACTCCTTAATTTAAATTTCATCAATTTGATCTTTATATAATTGAAAATCAATCAAATTAGTCCTACCGTTAATCAAATTGATGAAATTTGAATTAAAGAATAAAAAAGTGATGTTTATTATACAACATAACATATAAAACTAATAATATTTATTAATATATAATAATAATCTTATATTTCCGATTTCTGATATATATAATAGTCTGAAATTCTAGAATTCACAAAGTCAGCAACATACGAATTAAATGATACTATTAACAATAATCATAAATATAATAACAGTCATATATTTTTTTAAATTTCTCATGTTCTAATATATCTAATTATACAATATAACATATAATAATAATAATATTTATTAAAAATATATATAATAATAATAATCATATATTTCCAGTTTCTGATATATATAATAGTCACAAGTTCTGGAGTTCACACAATCAACAACATACGTATTAAATTATACTATTAATAGTAAGCATATATATAATAATAATCATATTATTTTTTTATATTTTTTTTTCCCATATTCTAATATATCTAATTATACAATATAACATATAATAATAATTATTATTATTAAATAATTATATATAATAAAAATAGCTACATTTGTTATGGTCGCGACATATGACATGTAATAAATGATATATATTTTCTTAATTTTTTTATTTTTCTGATATAACATATAATAATAAAGGTTTTTTTTTTACAATTTTGTCCAAATCTAATTGAGAAACATCACTTTTTTACTCATTAATTCAAATTTCATCAATTTCGTCCTTATATAATTGAAAATCAATTAAATTAGTCCTACCGTTAGTCAAAACCATCACACTTTGACTAACGATAGAACTAATTTGATTGATTTTCAATTATATAATGACCAAATTGATGAAATTTGAATTAATGAGTAAAAAAAATGATGTTTCCCAATTAGATTGTGGGACCAAATTGTTCCATATTACTAACTAAAATGTTATCTTACCCTTCTATTTAAATATAAATTAAAAATTAAAAAAATTAATTAGAAAACAAAATTTAATTTTAAACAACAAAACTATATCGTCCATCTTGAGATGGACGGTCAGTGAAGATTAAGAAATAAAAAACATAATTAAAAATTAAAATAATGAAAAACATATATCTAGATTGAATTTCATTGAATTAGGAGGCTGGAGCCTCCCTCTATTCGTAGGGTCCATGTTCGCCACGAATTGGGCCACCGTGAATAGCGCTCCATCTCTAAATCATGTGAACATCACTCATTCTTTAAGCCATCGTGAACAGCCTCCCACTAAACCATTGGCCTCAACGCCACACTACCTAGTAGAGGTGTCCACGGTTTGGTTAAATCGGCGGTTAAAAACCGAAATCGAAATTGGAAAACCGAAATTTAAATTGGAAAACCGAAACAGAAACCGAAACCGAAACCGGCGGTTACAAAACTGGTTGGAAACCGGTTAAAGCCGGTTCGGTTTCGGTTTAGCCTTTGGAAAAACCGCCCAAAACCGCCCAAAAACCATCCAAAACCGCCCAAAACCGCCGGTTTATATATATAACCGTCCAAAACCGCCAAACTGACGGTTAAAAAACCGAACCAAAATCGAAATTTTCCTGTTCGGTTTCGGTTCGAGCTGTCCACAGAATCGAAACCGGCCCGAACCAGAACCGTGGACAGCACTACTACCTAGTCAATCCATTAACCCTAACATCACATCACCTAAACATCACCAATCTAACCCCAAACACCTCTCTCTCTCTCCACCAAAATCCCTACCAGCAACCTCTTACCAAACCCTAAAGCCACACTCACCAATTTATTTTTCTACTTCATCGTTATCACCACATAATATATTTTGTATGACCACAAAACAACCACACACAAACACAATTCAACCAATCATCACATGTGAGAGAGAAAGGAGAGAGAGATGCAGATGGGAGAGATAGAGTGAAGGGCAAAGTAAATACAAATTTAAATGGGAAAGAGACCAAATCATTTTTTTTCTTAATTTTTAATTAATAATATTTGTTTAATTCATTAATTGCTCATTTACTATTTTAGCCCTTAGTGACCTAAAAGAAAATTCAAAATTTTTATGACGGCAGGAGTATTTTGACTATTATATTTAAACACAAAGTGTTCTGACTAATAATGAAACTGAAGGGCAGTTTTTGACTAATAATACAAGCTAGAGGGTAAGTTTTTAATAATATCCTCTGTACCAATATAGAAGAAGATCGAGAGATGGACCCATGTGGATGGACCAATAAGACCGCTTCTGAGTTTCTGAGTAAGAGTTGGGACCCACGTGAAGAGGATGCTGTCTGCCACGTGGTCAACACCGGGCCTACATTGTCGCTTCGACACTTTCGAATTCATTAATTTATGACTCTGAAGTCTGAACTGATTTCTAATATTATACATTAATTGAATATTTAATATTATTTTTTTTTTTTTCATAAATAATTCATCAATAATGCCCTCAACTTCCAAGTAGACTGAAGTAGTTAAGTGATGATATTAATATTATTAATAATTAATTTAATACAACGAAATTATGAAGTTGTCTTTTATTTAATTATTTTTTTTCTCTTTATCATAAATAAGAGAGATGGACTTGGACAACGGTGTGGGGTCCTTTTATAATTAGAGCAAGAGCATACAATAAAGAAGAATTTTAACTTAGTCACTTTAATATAACATCAAGAAAAATGAAAATTCCTATTCATTTCTCCTAATTTGTAAAATTGTATTGTTTTGTATATATAAATAGAATATAACAAGATAATATCACACTAATTTCTTTCAAAATTTGGCTAAAATACAAGAGAATCTAATGTAATTTACTATTTTTTTTATAGGACTTTGATATACAATAAGTAGATGCATAGTATGTCAACCTAAGGGTTAGTATGATATTATTGTAACTTTTAAAATAATCGCCGTTAGCATTGTGCTGATAGAATAATCAGCTTTGAAATCAATCAGATATATTGTTTAAAAGTAATATACACACGTTCAGAAATTTTATTGTGAATTCTAAAAATTAATAGCACATTTTGAGAAACTTTTTATGGGCTAATTTATTAAGTTGAGTTTATATATCACCAAAACTTGACTTCTTCCAAAAATACCCTCACATCAAATACACATGACTGCGTGAAGTTGAGAGAGAAATGAAGTAAACAATTGAGAGAGAAAGTTGATCGATCGGTGGAAGACAAAGACGAAGACGACGATAATGAAGACAACATTAGTCACATAGAGACTATAAAGACATTGCATAAGTGAAAATGAGACAATCTTAAAAATCGAGATTTAGGGATTTAATTTCATGTGAAAAAGAAGAAAAAAAAAACTTTGTTGTGGAAGACTCTCTTGCCCAAACTCCAATGTATTGCATTCTTTGCAATTGTTTTTGTGGAAAATTGGTTTCTAAAAAATCTGGATTCGAATTTGGAGAAGATGATGAACACTCGTTGTTGGTTCAAGAATTATTTGTTGTAAAATCGAAAATTAAAATTGTTAAATCGAGATTAAAATAAGTCTCAATTAAGACTTAAATAAAAGTCTCGATTTGAGACTTATTGTTAGTATTAATTGGGCTCACCCAAGATTGGTATTGGGTACACCCAAGATGGGTCCAAAACCCAATCACATGGCCTTGACCCATGAAGCCCAAACCAACACTTAATAATAACTGTTGTAAACAGTTATTGTAGATAATTGCCTATGCAGTTATGCTACTGACTCCACTAACACACTATGTGAGAAAATATTGGACAGATAGTCATATATAAGACAAGTGTGTGCAAGTGGATTAGAGAGTGTGAATCTGTGTGTATTACATATAATACAGAAAAGAGAGAAACAATAAGAGAGGATTCTTATACTGTGATCAGAGTTTGAGTTCCATTAATTTGGTGGCTCTTTCCTGACCTGTAAAACAATCTGTATTCGTTCCAGAACCGAAGAAAGGTAAACAATTCGTGATTCTTTCTTCTTATGTTTATGATTTATATATAATCATCATTGGTATTAGAGCCTGGATGATTGTTTTCTGGTCTAAGTGGTTCAAAAACGCAAAAAAAAAAAGCTATAATTTTTTTTTAAAAATCTAATTTTGTTTACTGCATATGGATTATATTCTTTTCTCGTATGGTAGCATATATATATTTTTGAATAATTATGTTTTATTGTTGATTATGAGACAACATGTGAAACTTGTAAACCATCGTTCGAATTCTTCATATGAACAAATGTATATGCTTATATTACCATATGATCTGTGCATTTGTGATTAAAATGCTATGAATTTTTTTTTTTCTATTAATGAATTCATATACACATGTTTTACTACAATTACAAGTTTTAATATGTGTAGATTATGTTATTACATTTTCGAATTCATTAAAATCACATGATATATGCTTATGATTAAGTATGAATTGTTTTATTTGTGTTATATGCCATGAAATTTAAAATTTCGCATATGAACACTAAGAAATAGAGCCCTAAAACCGAAACTTTGAGTAAGTGGTAGAGGGTCAAAATTGTCGTTATAAGTTGCGATTCTGGTACCATTAGAAACTAGAGATCCCAATCTTTCCAAAGACACTTCGATCGCAAAAATTTGGTTAAGAAACGAGTGAGAACGAGTCGATTGAAAACTGGGTCAGGGACAAAAAAATTTTTCCAGATTTTTGTTTGGAGGTTGATGATGATGAATAGTACCACACGCCATTAGGGCGGCGAGTGTACTCCACCCAAATCCAATTTTTAAAATCAAGGGCATTAATGGAATAATAAAGTAATTTGGAGTCGAATGGTGATATTCCGGTGATCATGGGAATCTGGGAAGGCGGCGCGTGGACTACACTCTCCTCCAATGCGAGTGAGATGATCACAAAAGCTATGTGCTGTTGAAATGTGGTCAAACCAGAGAGTGACAGGTGTCAAATAAACTACCAGCAGTGACATGTGTACCAATCCCATGATGCCACATGTCTAAGACGTGTCACACCCGAAACCGTCCACCGTTTCCGACGATCGGAGCGGTTTCAGTTGACGGTTACCGGTCACCGGAACAGTACCAGCTTTGGACCTTTTTCCGGCATCGGTTCACCACCGGCAAATTTTTTCAACGCCGTTTCCGGCGAAGAAAATTTTTTTCGCCGACCTATAGACAGTTTTTCGACCATCAAAAAGCGGTTTTCGGGCAACCAAAAGCGGTTTTTCGGCGACCGATGGCGGTTTTCCGGTAATTTTTTTTTAAAAAATAAATAAATAAATAAATTTGTTCCATTAATTGTTTTCACTCCAATGGGAGTTGAATTTAAGCCCGAATAATTTTTTAAGTTCTCATACATATTTTCTTTACTAACAAATTAATTGATAAGTGTCTATTTTTCATTTCTCTGTAGATAGAGGAAATGTGTAACCATAGCTCATCTGATTCCAATCCTGAAGAGGAGTACTCACCAATGTCGGTGGAGGAATATTTACCACAATCGGTAGAAGATCATTCATCATCATCAGATGACTTCGATCCTCAGGAGGAGAATTCACAACTCTCTGTGGAGGAATTTTCATCACAATCGGTAGAAGTTGATCCACCATTGTTGGATAATTCTAATCCTCAAGAAGAGTACTCACCACTGTCGGTTGAAGAATATTCACCACAATCGGTAGAAGATTATTCACCATTGATGGATGAGATGTCCACAGAGGAAAATACCATTGAAGAGTATATATACCTGGGACGCTTGAGGACGATGAAAGTCCACATTCTCCAAGGATTGAGATGGATGAGACTTATATTGAAGAGTATAGGAATTTCGAAAAGCTTTTAGCTAAGTTCATAAACAAACTAGAAAGTCATAAAATGGATTTGAACACTAGTCTTTATGTGCGGTTATTAAATTTTGGGAATCTTATCATTTCTGAATGGCCTTGGAGTGATGGTGGGTTAGAATCAATTTGGAAAGAAATTATTCATGCCCTACTTAAGGTTTTACCAGAGGAGCTACGACGACATAATTATGTAACACTTACATTGCTAGAAGCAGATGTAGTTACCACTTTTAATGAAGCATTAGAAATCATATTAGATTATGATGATCATCGAGTGCGTAGAAATTTCAGAAAGCATGCGACTTTGAGTATGGGTTCTAGTTTGAGAACACAAAAACGTTCTGATTCTAAGGCAGAATGGTACATAAGTAGTGCTTACAAAAACTATTTGGTAGATGAGAAATACTACCGATCTCGGGATGACAAGCATAGTCTCTATGCATTTTTTGAGAGAATCCTGCATGATATCCCAGAGAGTTTTAGAATTACTGATTAAGAATGTAATTCTTAGGTAGTATGTTGTTATGTAAATACTCCTAGTTTATAAATACAACTCTTTATTATTAATGAAATGGGATGCTCTGTGCACATAATTATGCAAAGTTTTAAATACTTGTGCTTATTTTGGGTGTTCTAAATTGTAAGAAACAATGTTAGAACTGTGCCGCGCAAAAGACACTAATAAATATAAACTTGTGAATGTTAAGGACTTGGATGGTGAATGGGAGCTTGGACTCTCATTTCGATTCCTATCCTAAATATTCCTCTTATTATATTCTTTATGTGTAAGTTTGCTGCATAGCGTTGTGCTAAGTATGAAATTGTGAGAAAAACATGCTAGAATAACTATTAATTACACTATGTGTTAATTTTTTTTTTCTTTAGGAAATGGCTTCTGTATCTAAGTCAATTGTTGCTGAGTTGAACAAGGGAGAAAAGCTGAATGGTGATTGTT
The DNA here is from genome assembly GCA_033220585.1 of Dipteronia sinensis. Taxonomy (NCBI): domain Eukaryota; kingdom Viridiplantae; phylum Streptophyta; class Magnoliopsida; order Sapindales; family Sapindaceae; genus Dipteronia; species Dipteronia sinensis. The sequence continues at coordinate 27,409,831 of CM065642.1, forward strand.
AAGATTATGCTCAATAGCAAAAGTGTAATATTGTAATTGACAATCTTTTCATATTAATAAAGTATTTTCTGATTCTTACAAATACTTATAGCATTTATTATTATAATTGTCAAGGTAAATAATCATAAGGTCAAAAGACTATGAGAAATGAAGAATTGTTCATACATCCGGATATGTGTGAGGTAGACACAATTCTTTAGTTAGTCTTGAATAACGTTCACAACTTAAGTTAAAGGTTGGGCACCTCTATCTTGATAAAGTTGTAGAATTCTTTTACTAGCATTTGAGTGGGATCAAATGAGTTATGATGAGTCTAAAATCATCGAAAGGTTTTTGAGTAAAAGAATCTAGTGCACTGGGTGCATTGAATAGGATCACAATGAAATACTTTATTTAGAACCGTCACTAGATATAAGTCTTTTAATTATTAGGACAATCGGAGAGTCGATCTTAATCCTGAGATAAATGATGGACTTATGGTTGCAAGTGTTATCATTTGAGCTATCAATGAGTACGATTATATAGCATAGTCTATCCTCGATAGTTTGGTGGTATTCATTTGTTAATCGATAGAGGACTTCATTTATAGATATGGACATCGTGGCTCCATTTATTAAATGAGAGTATAATATCATCATATGGATGTTTTGAGGTATTGGATATTAAATCTCAACGTTGAGTTTTCAATAATGATTATTGAAGACATGGCTTCTGGACAAGTCAAAATATCCAAGTTCAAAATGTGGTCATATGAGGAAATATAGTAACTTGGAGAGCTATAGGCGGTCTATGAGCTCTTGGCGATTACTGATATTATTCACGAGGATACACTGTCTCCTATAAGATTGTCTAGGGTATGAATGAGAAACATCTCCTTATTCTATCTTTATTTAAGAGTTCAATTTTAGCTCTTTAGTGGAATGAGTTAAAATTAATAGATCGGACCTAAGTAAATCATTTGTTGATTGTGATTAGGTTATGTCTGTTGAAGCTGAAAATACACTCTTAACGTGTGTCTACAACCTAGGGGGGGGGGGGGGGGGGGGGGGGGGTGAATGGGTTGTTAATCGATTATTACTAATTTTTCGATTAGTCAATATTAAACAAATAACCCAATTAAATCAAACATACAAAATCAAGTGTAAAGTGCGGAATAATAAATAACACTTGATTTTTACGTGGAAACCCTTAAACAAAGGGAAAAACCACGGGCTATCCTTCTAGCCACACACGATCCTCAAATCCACTATATGAGTAAAAAGTTACACCCTCAAGTTATACTCGGACTCTCACTCTAGATAACATCAGGCTATGGACACTACCACTCGACACTCTTGGTTCTATCCCTAGTGATATTTACTGATACACTACTATTGGCCTGAGCACTTCCTACTCTACCCGCATGCCTTTTACAATGGATTCTTGACCAATGCTTGCCAACCACAACTTGGTTGCAAGACTTCAATGCTTGTGCAACTTCACCCCGAAGCCACAAGACTTTGACTCAATGAAGAGTATAGGGTCTAAGTGAACAATCAATGAATGCTCAACACAATATATGTTAGACCAAACATACAATGCTTAACTAGATGTAGATAGTGCAATACAACATCCTAGTTATCAAATAATGCCTACATGTACACACATGAGGTCTTAATTAATTGTAGAGAAATTCTAACAACCTAATTGTCAATTAAATTCACATAAACATTCATAAACTTGACTCGATGCACAAAGTCAACCTAATCATCAATTAAGCATACATGAATATTTATGGATTAGCTATTTAGGCATATATGACCTAATAATGCAAGCTATCACACACAAACACAATCAAATATTCATGAACATTAACTAGTTGATTAAAACACAATTTCTCAACCTAGTTATCAATTAATCACACATGAATATTTATGACCTAGCTTTTAGGCAAAAAAGACCTAATCAATTAAGCTATCAAAATGCAAACCCAATCATGTTATCAAGACTCATAAATATGCAATAATAGAGTCTAGGTATTTAATCATGCAATAAATACCTAATCTAGAGTAAGAAGAACAATAAATGATATTCAAAGAAGTTCTTGCTTACCTAGTCATGAAACAATGGAGACCCATACTCAAATGATGTTGAATGATGCAAGATGGAGATGGGTTTTGGGTTTGGAGTGTCAAAGATGCTTTCTTGAAGCTTTCTCTCTCTAGGAGCTCTAACCTCTCTCTAAAAATGAATTTTTGAGCTCTTGGTCGGCCAAGAAGAGAAGAGGAAGAATATATATGAAGCCCTAGTTAAAACTACATCGTTTTGATCTTGGGAACCAGAATCCCGTCAAAACCACTTGCTAGACCGCGGCACAGGTAAGTGTCCAGACCGCGGTACATACAGCAGTGCACCGTCTGGACAACACCGCGGTTGGGACCGCTGTGTGTGCAAGTGCACAGGTCACGGTCCACATCGCGCATGACGTACTGGAGAATACCGCTCCGTGCGCCGCGGTGCAAGCAAAGCCTGCCGAGCGGTCTAGGCCGTGCCAAAGGGAAAAATCCCTTTTTAACACTCAAGACAAAAGTCAATCTTACATGAATGTTGTGCAAGTGTGAAGTGAGTGAGATGCACACAATGAAGCACAATTAACATGTCAAACATGTTATCAACTAAGATACAATGCAAGATATGATATCTAATGTAAGCTAGTGAGTGTTTTAGAAAAGGATGCACACTTATGCAAACAGTAAAGAACACAAATGCAAGATAAACAAAACATGCATGAAGTGTGTGTGTGCACCTAAACTCTTCAAGAGACAAAGTCAAGTGAACATACCTTTTGCTCTTGAAGACATGGAGATGCTTGGAAGCTTGCCAATATGGACCTAAGCTACCCATTACACAATCATCCCCAATGTGGTGGTTTGTCATGAAATAAGCCAATCATAAAATCGAGGTCCTTACAGAAGCTTAAATTTAGATAGCCCGCCAAGATCCACAATCCACACGTACTTGCATGGATCACTTGATATATTCTACCGGACCAATTTATGGGTCCATCTAGAATTGCATTTAATATATTAAGAATATAATATGTCTATTATTTATTTAATTGGCTGCTCTATTATATTAATATATTAAAAGGAGACATATGGGCTTGTTTCTTTTAGTAAGAATAAGTCTGGTTCACATGTGGGCTTTTATTTAAAGTCTAATGGATTAAATAAAATAAGAAAAATAATGTTAGGCCCATATATATATGGTGTGGGCGGCAAGGCTAATAAAATAGCCCAAGATATTATTTTATTTTATTGTTTTGATTAAATGGAATTTAATTAATTATTTAATTAATTAATAGTTTAAATCAAAATCTTTTCCTGATCAGTAAATAAAATACTATGTGTTGGATTAGGGTTAGAATTCTTTTAAGTGATAGGAGTCCTAATGTGGTAAGGATTAAGTCCACATACACTCCATACCACACAAAGAATTCGGCCACCCTAGTCCTATAAGGGTTAGGATTCTTAAATTGATAGAAATTAAGGAAAAGCACAATTCCTTTTCAAGTAAGGAAATTGGCCAACCCTAGATTTCCTACACAAAGAATTTGGCCAACCCTATTTTGAGAAGGAGAAATTTCGGTCACGTTATAAATATAAGGTGATAAATTTCGGCCACCAAGAAGCTTGAGTGAGAGAGATTTTTGTTTGCTTTGAAAAATAAAAATCTTACTCAATACACATAGAATTTCGGCCAAGAGAGAAAAAGAAAAATAAGTTCTCATTCGATAGTGCACTTGCAAGCCTTTAACATCAAAAGGTTTTGTGCACACTTTCGATTTAGGGTTACGTGAGTTCCAATCATATCGATTGTGAATTCAAAAGTGACTGGAACTATTTTTCTAAGCTCTTGGCGTTTTGGGATTGAAGATCAGGATCAGAAATTCCATACATCCATTCTCAGGTAAGCAATGCAAAAAAAGAAAGAAAGGGAGACCATGCTCCTAGGTGATTCACGTACGTGCTAGGATTGAAGATCTTGCGGATTACCATCGACGTAAGTCAATCGGATCACGCGACAAGAGGTATTTAACTCTAACCGTATATTTTTGTTTAATTAATTAAAGGGTTAAGGTTCAAATCTTTAGAAAAATTTTAAACTATACGAAAATCTATTTTTCGCCTTCCGCTGGGGTTTTAGTTAATTTTTCCCTACAGTGATAACTATGAAATGTGGCACCGAAAGGTTCAGCTGATCCTTAAAGAGCAAGAGGCTCTTGAAACTCTGACAAACACCATGGTTGAACCACCAAATGGTATCACTGCCCAACACAGGAGAGATATGGAAACATATCAAACCTGGAAAAGGAAAAACATTCTGGCTTGCATAACAGTGCTGAGTAGTATGACTGATGCTCTCATGTGTGAAAATGAGGGGTTTGACACTGCGCAAGACATGTAGATTGCATTGAAAGACAAGTTTGGTGGTACTTCTACTACCAAACTTAGGAGACTTACAATTAAATTTGACACCTATAGGAAGCGCCAGAATCATGATATGAGGCAGCACCTGAGAGAGATGTCAAACATGATTCGTGAATTGAAGTCTGTAGGTCATACCTTAACTGATGAGCAGCAAATCCAAGCAGTGATCCGGTCTCTTCCTAATAGCTGGGAAAATATGAAGATCAACATGACTCATAATGATAATATCAAAACTTTTGATGATATATCACGTCATGTTGAACTAGAAGATAAGCGCCTAGAGGCAGCTAAGGCTTCGGGTCAGCTTTACATGGCTGAAACCAGCAAGCGCAAAACCAAGGGTTTTAAGCGTAAAGGAAAGAATAGGAACTTCCAGAAGGGTAATTCCCAGAAGGGAAAATGGAAGGGTCCTGCAGAGAATTCTAAGAAAAATGAGACCAAATTTCAGACAAGGGGCAAGAGTGCTGGATTCAAGAAGGACAAAGCCAAATTGAAGTGTTACAATTGTGGCAAACAGGGTCATTTTTCTCGTGAGTGCACTGAGCCGAAAAAGGTACCACCTAATTCAATAACTGATAACTATGTTTTGGTTTCTAGTTCTGTTTTACTCACTGAATCTCGTCATTTGTGGATTGTAGACTTATGAGCCACATACCATGTAGCTAGAGACAGAGCAACGTTCGTAGAATATCGTCGAATCGGTCAGGGGACTAGATGGATTTACGTGGGGAACAACTCTAGAGTTGAAGTGAAGGGTATTGGCACTTGCAAATTGATGATGCTATGGTGGTCAAGTACTTTATCTCCATGATGTTCTATATGCTCCTGGAATCCGACGAAATTTAGTTTCAGTTATTGTCCTTCTAGGTTTAGGTTATGAACTAAACTTTTATGGTGTTTGTATGGATATTATTCTAAATTCTGTTTGTGTTGGTACTGGATATTTGTTAAATGGTTTTATTGTATTAAATACCGAGTTAGACGGTTTTAATTGCAGTGATGGTTGTTTTTCATTAATAACTTCCGCTAATAATGTCAATGTTGATGTGAATACTTGGCATGCTAGACTGGGTCATATTGGCCAAGATAGGATGAACATATTGGCTAGAGAAGGTCTTTTAGGTTCATTTAATAAGATAGAATTACCTATCTATGAAAATTGTCTAGCTGGAAAAGCAACTAGAAAACCATTTGGAAAAGGAACTAGGGCTAGAAATCCATTACAATTAATTCACTATGATATTTTTGGTCCAATGAGTGTAAAGGCAAGACATGGTGCCTCATATTTTAATGCATTCATAGATGACTTTACCAGTTTTGGTCATGTCTATTTGATTTCTCATAAGTCTGAAGCATTGGATTGTTTCAAATTATACTTGAACTTAGTAGAGAATCAATTAGATAAAAGGGTTAAACCATTACGTACTGACAGGGGACGAGAATACCTTTCAGATCAATTCAAGGAATTGTGTGATGAAAAGGGTATACATAGACAGTTAACTGTTCATAGAACTCCACAACAAAATGGTGTGGCGGAAAGGAGGAATAGAACATTACTTGAAATGGTTAGATCTATGATGGCTCAAGCAAGTCTCCCAGTACAAAAATTGAGTGCAAGAGGAAAGAAATGTATTTTCATTAGATATTATGAGCATTCAAAAGGATATGTACTAATAATTGAAAACTCGGATGGAAGTGTGACTGAGATAGACTCACGAGATGTGAATTTTTTTTAGAAAATGAATTTCCTGAAAGAGGTGAAGTTGACAGAGATATTCGATTCTACGAATTGGATAATCTAATCGAGGATTCAAATCTAAATACTCCACTAGATATTAATATGGATCTATCAGGGACTTCTGTCCCTAGTGGGAGTGAAACTCCACTTGAAGTAAATACAGATCTACCTGGACCTTCTGTCCATAGTGGGAGTAATGACGTTGTTGAAACAACAATTTTAGATTTACCTTTTCGAAGAAGCAACCGTGGAAATGTTCCTCGTCGTCGCTTTGAGATTGAAGGGGAAGCGTTTATGGTTGCTTTACATGATGCTGATGAGCCTAAAAATGTGAATGAGGCTCTCAAATCACCCGACAAGGAACTATGGATAAAAGCCATGGAAGAGGAGATGGATTCAATTAAAAATAATCATGTCTGGGACTTGGTTGACTTACCGTTGGGAAGGAAAGCCATTGGAAACAAATGGGTCCTTCGAATCAAACGAAAGGCTGATGGCACAGTAGAGAGACATAAGGCGCGTTTAGTCGTAAAAGGTTATACTCAACAAGAGGGAATTGACTATGCAGAAACTTTTTCCCCTGTGGTTAGGTTTGCTTCAATTCACCTCATTCTGGTAATCGTCGCACATATGGACCTAGAATTACATCAAATGGATGTAAAAACAGCATTTCTCAATGGAGAACTGGATGAAGAAATTTACATGGAACAACCAGTAAATTTTGTTTCAAAAGGCCATGAGCGCAAAATGTGCAAGCTCAAAAGGTCAATATATGGTTTGAAACAATCATCCAGATAATGGTACCTACGGTTCCATCAGGCTGTTGTGTCTTATGGGTTCCAAATGGTTGAAGAAGACCATTGTGTGTACATAAAACGAGATAAAGATAAGTATGTGCTGCTATCTTTGTATGTGGATGATATTTTATTGGCTGGAAACTCTAAAGAGTATGTGTTGGCCATTAAAAAAATGGTTGTCTTCAAATTTTGAGATGAAGGACATGGGTGAGGCTGCCTATATATTAGGAGTCAAAATTATAAGAGATTGTTCGAAGAAACTACTTGCTTTGTCGCAAGAGACTTATATAAGGAAGATTCTTCAACGGTTTAATATGGTTGATTGTAAGCCTATGGATACACCCATATCAAAAGGCCAGAATCTCAGTCTTGACATGTGTCCCGAAACTCTACAAGAACATGATAGTATGAAAAATGTTCCTTATTCCAGTGCTATCGGCAGTCTTATGTATGCTATGTTGTGTACTAGACCAGATATCTGCTATGCGATAGGATTCGTAAGTAGATATCAATCCAATCCTGGACGGAAACATTGGATTGCCATAAAGAGAATTTTGGCGTATCTAAAAGGTATTGCCGACTGCTCCCTTTGTTACCAAGGTGGAGATTTGCATCTTACTGGATATACAGATGCCGACTGGGGAGGCGATCTTGATGAGCGAAAATCTACATCAGGATATGCATTCCTACTTAGTAAATGTGCTATCTCTTGGAGTAGCAAGAAACAGACATGTATTGCATTATCAACAATGGAGGCTGAATTTGTGGCATGTTCGACAGCAGTACAAGAAGCCGTCTGGCTTAAGAGATTCTTGGAGGATCTGGATGTCTATAAGGGCATGGGAAAGCTAGTGACAGTTTATTGTGATAGTCAAGCAGCGATTGCTTACACTAAAGACTCCAAGTATCACAGTAAATCCAAACACATAGAGACAAAATACAATTTTGTTAGAGACATCGTATCCAAAAAGGAAGTAATTATTCAATACATTTCAACCCATGAGATGGTAGCTGATCCTCTCACTAAAGCTGTTACTAGAGACGTCTTTGAATCACATGCTAAGTCATTAGGGTTGCGTAAATTGTAAATGATAGACTGAATCATTGTACTAAATGATGTTATTATAGTTATAAATAAAAATAGTTTTCTGTTAGCAATTTTTATTAGCATGTTATATTTCATACATAAATCATTATTTTTAATGTCATCAGGTTGAGACCGGCATTCTTACACGTGCGGTCGCCTCAGTTGTTTTGGGAGAACAAGCTGAGATGAGACACATATATTATGCATAATATGTAAGAAATATTCTAAAAAGAGCTTAAATATATGAAAATGTCGCCTTGATTGTATCAAGATGAGGTTCTTAACAAATATGCATATATTTTAGAACCGATCATGATAGACCCCACTATCATTGATACCTGATTCAGCTAGATATGAGAACTTAATGTGGCGCTAGAGAATGGCGAGCTTTTAAGAACTCGGGTTAGTTGCAAGATGTGACTGAACTTAGATCTGTACAGTGAATTAAAAGAAAGACATAATCATTCTCGTTTAGAATGAAAAACACTGTAACACATGTTTCATACCTCGTGTGCTATTTGTGATCAATTTGAAAAATGAGAGAATGAATCCATGCTTCCTCATTGTGTAAGTTCCATTGAAGTTGTATAACACTTCAAATGATGTCCTTATGACCATACAGTCTCAAAGTGACAAAACAGTGTTAGCACCTTTAGCGTGTTATTTCTATGGCTATGATAATGCAGCCTATGGGGCATGTCTAAGGTAGCAGCTATTTCGGAGACTAAGATAGAATATGAAGATTTAATATCTTTTTATCTTACTTGTGTTTTCACCGGCTAGCCAATTGTATTTAGAGATACAATTGTGAATACATGAAATGTGATAAAGTCAAGCATAGCTTCTTGAGGGGTTAAGTATGTTTTGGACTGATAAAAAGATTATGAAATTAAATCTAGGACACAATAATGAACATAATCATATCCATTGTAAATATAAAAAAAATTTACAATTGAGATTTCGAAGCTCCTTATTTTTACAATTGATTGTTCATAGGTCACACGGTATATTTATCCGTATGAATACTCTTAAACGACTTCATGATAATGTCATAATTATGTTCTCTTTGATGGAGCTGTGTTGGACCCACTTGTGCGAGTGGGAGATGTTAGTATCAATTGGGCTCACCCAAGATGGGTATTGGGTACACCCAAGATGGGTCCAAAACCCAATCACATGGCCTTGACCCATGAAGCCCAAACCAACACTTAATAATAACTGTTGTAAACAGTTATTGTAGATAACTGCCTATGCAATTATTCTACTGACTCCACTAACACACTATGTGATAAAATATAGGACAAATAGTCATATATAAGACAAGTGTGTGCAAGTGGATTAGGGAGTGTGAATCAGTGTGTATTACGTATAATACAGAAAAGAGAGAAACAGTAAGAGAGGATTCTTATACTGTGATCAGAGTTTGAGTTCCATTAATTTGGTGGCTCTTTCCTGACGTGTAAAACAATCTGTATTCCTTCCAGAACCGAAGAAAGGTAAGCAATTCGTGATTCTTTCTTCTTATGTTTATGATTTATATATAATCATCACTTATTTTTACAACAAATAATTCTCGAACCAATAATCAACGATTCCCAATTTTTCCACAAAACCAATCACAAAGAATGCAATACATCGAAGTTTGGGCAACAAAATGAACAACCCAATTTTAAAATCTAAATCAATAAAAACAATAAAAAAAATATTAACTTGAGACAGAAAAGCTTTGTGTCTAAGAACTGAATATACTATTTTCAATTTGTAAGTGGAGAGTTTAGTGAGAATAAATTGTGATGTGAGAAAAAAGAAATACAAGTTTTGTGAATAGAGAATGAGGAAAAAGAGAGAGTCGACTTAAAAGGACATTTTTGTCTCACATATTTTGGTGTTATTTAAGCTCAAATTATAAAATGATCGATAAAACCACAAAATCAGCTATAACAAGTGTAATTTGAATCTATTTTTATTTTTATTGTAAAAGTGATTAATTACGATGATTAAAATAGTAAGAGTAGTGTTAACCTCTGGCCTTAGTAAGGGCACATGTTAACAACTAAAAAATGCCAAAAAAGGAAAATTTTAATTACATTATTGTTTTAGTCAATACAATAAATAAATATTTATAATAAATAATTTTTTTATATAAATTTGTAGTTGTTAACCTATACCCTTAGACTGTGTTTGTTGCACAACATTGGCCAAGATTGGACAATTTCCAATCCTATTCCCCGCGTTTGGTGGGTCGACCAGATGGGATAAATTAATCCCATTCAAATTTTTTATCCCATTAGTTTGGGATAAATTAGTCTCATACAAATTCATGGGATTTCATTTAGTCCGACTTCCTTACAATTTTTTTTTTTGAGAAAACAAAACAAATGATTAAATGAAGAAGAAGTAATATTGTTGATGCATCACATAAAATCAAACAAATCAATTCAAAAATTTGAAAATTTCAGATCAAACAAGTTCTGGGTTTTTTCACTTGGGTCGATGGGTTTCACACCCATACCAGTGATCGATCTCGGGTCAACGTCTCCCCATACTCGTGATCTCATCCGAGTTGGCCAGTTTTCACACTAGACTTGTGCGATTTGCGGCGACGATCACGATCGTCTGTTGTCATCCACGATCTGGTCCAGATCGAGCGTTTGCGGGTTGTGAGTTGCATCGCCGCTGTGCGTCGTTGACTTCTGATGACGGCATGTTAGCTACGACGACGGCGGCGAAAAACCTAGGGTTGCAGAAGCATGATTTTGCTTTGGGGAAATGAGAGAGGGAAAAGGAGAGTAGAAGAAGAGAATATGAGAAAGGAAGAAAAAAAAATGATGGTCTGGGTATTCACGATCTGTTTTTCTTTTTCTTTTTTTTAAATTTGATTTTAATTTTTTTTTAAATAAGTTTATATAATTTACACCTCTATTTTTTCCAATCCCATTACTTAACCAAACAAAGAATTTGATTATTTTTAGTCCAATCTCATGTTGTACCAAATACGGGAAACACTATAATTAATCCAATCTAATCCAATCCAATCTCATTCTATCTCTTAAAAATAGTCTAATCATATCCCGTGCACCAAACGTACCCTTAGAACACATATTAACATTACCTAAATAGTAAATAGATATAAGTTTAGAACATGCTTTCTATTTTCATAAATAATATAAATCAAATCAATATTTAAGTAAAATATTTAAATAAAAATATTTTATCATGTATATTTCTTGAATTCAATCAAAATAAATTATATAACATGCATGTCTAAATGTGATAATTTTTTTAAATATATATATAAAATAAATTAAAAATTAAAATTAAATTTAGGTCACATTAAAAATGAATAAGATGCTTTGATTTGCACCGGATTCGGTGGAGGCAAAACCTCTTCAATCTGGTTCTTTTGATAACAAAATGATAAATAATTTATTTAATGAAATTTGTTGTTTGTTATTTAACTTTAAGATAAATAAAAAAAAGGATATAGATAATTTATAAGTACAATAAAGATATTTTAAAAGATTTATCAGATGCTGAAATAGATTATTCTACATTCAAAAAGTAATCTATATCCCACTTTGTAACGATTCCTAACTCAAATCTACCAACAAAAACCAGCAACCAAATTTGATTCTAACTATTTGAATGTGCAAGAAAAAGATCTTTGTAAAATATGACAAAAAATATAAAAAGAATTAAAGGAGAAGAATGAGATAAGGATTTATACTGGTTCGATTGTCAAGTGACAATCTACATCCAGTTGAGGAGCAGTGCTCAATCCACTGTGACCAGAGGAAGAATTACAGATACAGAGTACAATTTATCATCACTCTCTCTCTCTTTCTCTCAGTCTCTCATCTACCAAACAGCTAGAGAAAAAACTCTCATTTTGTCTCCAAAATAAAGCTCTCGAAATACACCAAAGCTTCTGGAATACTCCTTTTTAACAAAACAGACAAAATTCTTTACAAAACCAATTGCTAAAAAATAATATGTAACAAATTCGTTTCCCTCTCTTACTATTTTGCTGACGTGGACTATATTGATAAATCATGTGCCACATCACAACAATTTCTACCTTGGCACCTTATTCATCAATATTTCTTGCCACTGCTCCTCCCTTCAAGTCAGTGTTATATCACTTGAAGCAGGCTCATACCTGTGTTTATCTGTGGTAACAGACTCAATTAGCATATCTACAGGGTTGTAAGCACCTGCGATTTTCTTCATAGCTACCAACTTGTCTTCCACCAAATCTCTAATAAAGTGCAAACGTACATCAATGTGTTTACTCCTCTCATGAAACACTTGATTCTTGCACAAATTAATTGCACTTTGACTGTCACAATTAATTGTAACAGTTTTCTACTCATAACCAAGCTCTCTTACCAAAACCTTTAGCGAAAGAGCTTTTTTTGCAGCTACAGTTATGGCCACATATTCAGCTTCTGTTAAGGACAATGTCACAATTGGCTACAGATTAGCTTTCTAGGTAATTGAATTATCCCACAAAGTAAACACATAACCTGTGATTGATTTTCTGTTATCAAATTTCCCTGTATAATCTGCATCAACATACCCCGACACACAATCAGCTGAATTATTCTTCCTTTTAAACTCCAAACCAACAGAACTTGTACCTCTAATGTATCTCATTAGCCATTTCAATGCTTCATAATGTTGTTTTCCAGGATTACTCATATACCTACTAACAACACTAACTGCAAAAGAAATATCAGGTCTTGTACAGACCATTAGATACATCATACTACCCACTGCACTTGCATAAGGAACCAAGGACATGTCTTCTACCTCTTTTTCTGTTTTTGGCGATTGTTCAATGGACAATTTAAACTGTTGTCCCAATGGTATCTGAATTGGTTTTGCAGTAGCCATATTAAATTTCTGTAGAACTTTTCCAACATAATCATGTTGAGATAACACCAATCTATTAAGTTTTCTATCTCTAATTATGTCCATATCAAGTATCTTTTTAGCACTCCCCAAATCCTTAATCTCAAACTTTTGATTCATAAGCCTTTTGAGCTTATTAATTTCTGTAGAATCTTTACAAGCTACCAACATATCATCTACATAAAGAAGTGGATAGATATACCCTATTGACAATTTCTTCATGTACACACAATTATCATACTTACTTCTTGAATATTCAATCTCAAGCATAAAATTGTCAAATTTTTTACACCATTGTCTAGGCGACTGTTTCAAACCATAAAGCGATTTCTTCAATAGACATACCTTTTGTTTTTTTCCTTGAACTTCAAAACCTTTCGGTTGCTCCATTAGAATCTTCTCCTTAAGATCACTATGTAGGAATGCAATTTTGACATCCAACTGCTCTAGTTCAAGATCATGTTGAATCACCAAAGCCAACAAAACTCTTATTAACGTATGTTTTACCACTGGAGAAAAAATCTCATTAAAATCAACTCCCTCAATCTGTGTAAAGCCCTTTGCAACCAGCCTAGCCTTGTATTTAGGTGGCTCAACACCTGGTATGCCTTCCTTTTCATTTTCTAGAGACCGAAATCATTCGAACTGGTGAATTTCACAACCTTAAACTTAGTCGACATCTCTACAAATTTGATCTAATCAAATCTTAACGAAAACTGACAGAATCGAGAACAAGGAATCTAGATCTTATACAACTAAAGCTCTGATACCATTTTGTAACGATTCCTAACTCAAATCTACCAACAAAAATAGCAACCAAGTTTGATTCTAACTATTTGAATGTGCAAGAAAAAGATCTTTGTAGAATATGACAGAAAATATTAGAAGAATTAAAGGAGAAGAATGAGACTAGGATTTATACTGGTTAGATTGTCAAGTGGCAATCTACATCCAGTTGACGAGCATTGCTCAATCCACTATGATCAGAGAAAGGATTACAGATACAGAGTACAATTTATCAGCACTTTCTCAGTCTTTCTCTTGGTTTCTCAGCTACCAAACAGCTAGAGAAAAAACTCTCATTTTGTCTCCAAAATAAAGCTCTCGAAATACACCAAAGCTTCCGAAATACTCTTTTTTAACAAAACAGACAAAATTCTCTACAAACCAATTGCTAAAAAACAATATGTAACAAACTCGTTTCTCTCTCTTACTATTTTGGTGACGTGGACTATATTGATAAATCAGATGCCATATCAGAACACACTTCTTATCTCTCACTTTTTAAAGTAACGGTATAAAATTGTCGGATTATGAATTAACCTCTTATGGGAGTTTTACCAAATATCTTTTTATAATATTAAAGAAATTGATTTTAACTCTTTTAAAAACAATACCAAACTGATCTTAAATCCACAATTTATGCAAAAACATTTCATCTAGTTCGGCACCAATAAGACTAGGGTTGACCTCAATATGATACATTGTGAGTGGTATTGGATTGAGAGATTTGAGTCTTACATTTAACACATGAGAAAAACTTTTATAGGATGGTCTCACCGCCAGGTCACCCGGTGGGCGGTGAGATAGTCCAATATAGATGTAGTATATTTATTGAAAACATTAACATTTACTTCAAAATTTAAAACAAAACTACACTTCTATTCTTGACACAAAATATATCTTTAACTTAAATTATATTATATCAAATGAGAATAAATATTATTCCTTTTTAAAGTAAAAAAATAAAATAAATATGATTGGCGATATCATGACATGTCATGGTTTAATTGGTTAATAAATAAGATAGTTAATTTGAGTCTTCTTATGAATTTTTTTAATTGTTTTTTTTTAAGTATACATGTCTAGGGATGTTTGTTTTTGGGGATTGGCTATGCTATCACTTGGGTATGAATGTATGATAGCAACAAGTTTTGAGAGCAACTCAATGTTAGTTCTGAGTTAATTTTGGTAATAAATTCAATATTGAAATCATATTTGGAAAACACTTGCACATTAGAGTGAACCATCAAGTTGTTCCCAAAAGTGGTTGTTATCATACAAACACTTTTTCTTAAGTATTATAGTCAAACCCTTGTTTTTGACACATAAATCTGAAAGTATCAAAATAGACCCATATAAAATGTTTAGTTTTTTTTTCCGCCTTACTAAAATACGAATTTTACCTCAAATCATTTTAGTTAAATACAGAGACTGACCACTACAAAGTGCAAAGGCTAGGGTTGTGCCCACCCCAGTCTTCTTGAAATTTTGATGTAATTACAAAATTACCCAACATAGGAATTTAATAAATATTTTTTCTAACCTAAGCAAACATGTAACATACTAATTGCATTTCAAAATTATAGTATAATTGTTGTTTCGGCTAGGTTTGAGCATTTACAGAATAGAAATTTAGTTGAATTTTACCTAGTGGCTTGTTAAATTTTTGCTGCAAAAGGAATTCTAAATATTGAAACTGTCAAATAAAAAAAACAAGATTTAGGCAAATATAAACGAGAAGAGGCCTGTTCAAATATTACACATGTAAATGAAAACTTTCTTAATGTATTTATTTAATATTAATCCATGTCTCATCACTGGGTGTATTGTGGTTTTTTTTTTATTAACAATTTTTTTTCATACTATGAGGGTTTGTTTGAAAAACAAAATAATTGAATCCCGATTACATCTCTAATTAAAAAGTCACAAAATTTGACATTTTTCTGAAATGAAAATAAGTGGAAATAACGTTTAATATTTAATTCCAAAAGTGCACCCTGGAACTTACCGTATTCCCCATTTTACCCTTAACAAAATTAGAAGAAGGGTGTGTTTGATATGACTTTTTAAATGGACCTTATGAAGTAGATCTTTTACTAGTAGTGCTTTTAACAAAAAGTTGTATGTTGTTTGATATTCAAGCTTTTAAGTTAATAGATTGTTTGACAATATATCTGTAAAAGAGTTTCCGGTTATCATAAATTACAGAAAAGGTATAGATAAAGTATTCATTAATTATGACTATAAAGAAATAAAATAGATTACCAATAAATATGCAAATTAATTCCCATAAGAGTTTCTTTTTATATTCAAATAGAAAAATGAGAAGCATGTGAGTAAAGTTAAGAAAAACCAACCAAATCAAGATATCTATTAAGATATTTGATTATTCTTCAAAAGTAATTACTGTTGGAGTTTTGAATGTAATTCAAGAGGTATGAATTAAAATAGCGTTTGTTCGTCACAGAATAACCCAGAAGTCATATCTTGTCACCGAAAGGTTGTGTCTCTTTATCAAAGAGATGCAATCCTTTTTTTGAATTGTGCCTTTCCATAAATGGATGCAACCATTACCAAATTTTTTTTTGAAATCTATAAATCGGAATGAAATTCATTCTAAAAGGATATAGTTTGAATAATGAGTTTTACAATAGAATTTTTTTTAGTAATCATTCTGCACTTTTGTTTACATTGAGAGGATATACAAAGTTTGCAAGAGTTCTAATTTATAGTGTTAGAAGTTGTATCTTGGAAATAGTCACTTGAAGAACTTCAAACACATGAAAAAATTTATTTATTTATACTCATTTTTTTATGCAATATATGAGACTGGCTTATGCTGTGTCTCGGGACTGGCTTATGCTATGTCTTGGGACTGGCTTATGCTGTGTCTCTAGACTGGCTTATATTGTGTCTTCAAATAAATTGTTTAAATATTCAATATTTATTATTATGCAATATATGAGACTGACTTATACTGTGTCTCGGGACTGACTTATGTTGTGTCTCGAGACTGACTTATGCTGTGTCTTCAAATAAATTGTTTAAATATTCTGCATTTATTTTTATACAATATATGAGACTGACTTATACTGTGTCTCAGGACTGACTTATGCTGTGTCTTAGGACTGACTTATGTTGTGTCTCCAGATAAATTGTTTAATTTATTATGCTCTTTAATTATATTCACACCAAATTAAATCTACAATTTAATTTACGGAAAAAAGAAGTTGTAAGCATGGCTAAACTTGCGAATCTGAAGTTTGATACACTCGAAGTTTCGGGAGACAATTATATGTCTTGGGTTATTGATGCGAGGTTATACTTAAAATCTCAAGGCCTGTATTATACCATTGATGATGGTAGCCATGCTAATGAACATGATAGATCCACAACGATCGTGATAATTCGTCATCACTTACATGAAAATTTCAAAGCTCAGTATCTTACTGTCACAGAACCTGAAGAACTGTGGCAAGAGCTGGGTGCGTAGTTTTAAAAGATTAGGTGGTTATAATCAAAACACTTAGCAAAAGTGGAATACTTATAAGGCCAAACAGTACAAAGGAAAAGATGCTAAAAATAGGCCTAATACAAATAACAATGTTTGTTTTAGGTGTGGATATTACAATCATTGGTCGAATGAATGTAATACACCTAAACATAACATCTGGTGGATCTGTATCAAGCATCAATCAGAGGAAAGAGAAAGAAACCGGAAACTCATTTCATTGAAGATCCTAGAGATATTACGCATCTCAATGTTGCAGATTTCTTCCCAAACCCGAAAGACGTGCCAGCTGCTTCAATTGGTGATGGGAATGTCCATACCAATTAAATACTACTTACAGTAATATTATTTTGTTATCATGTTCATGTAAAATATATCTCTATGCAATATATATTTTTTGAATCACTTTGTCTGATATGCATTTATTTTTCTTTATGAAACATACAAAATGAATCTAAACGATAAAATGAGGATTATTGAAAAGCTATAAGCAGAAGATATATGTCTAGTTGATAGTGCAACAACTCATGCAATTCTATGGAGTCAGAAATATTTTATAAATTTAAATTTACTCAGAGCAAATGTTAATACAGTATTATGTCCAACGGATCTGATAGAAGGCTCTGGAAGAGCCACGATATTGTTACCAAACAATACTAAAATATGTATCGATGATGCATTATATTCAAGTAGATCCAGAAGGAATCTGCTTAGTTTCAAAGACATACGGATGAATGGATATCATATTGAAACTATGAATAGAGATAATATTGAATATTTGTGCATTACTTCTCATGACTCATGATTCAAGCCAGAAACTCATTATAAAAAAGCTGTGTGCTTTATCTTCTGGATTATATTAGATTATTATCAAAAGTATAGAAACTTATGCAGTTATGAATCAAAAGTTTTCAGATCCAAAAGTGTTTGTACTTTGGCATGACCGTCTCGGTCATCCAGGATCTACAATGATACGTAGAATCATTGAAAATTCTCATGGATATCCATTAAGGAACCAGAAGGTTCTTTATCACATGAGAATTTATGTACTGCATGTTCCCAAGAGAAATTAACAATAAAACCATCTTTTTCTAAAGTTGGTTTTGAATCCCCATAATTTTTACAAAGAATTCAAGGGGATATATGTGGACCTATTCATCCACCAAGTTGACCATTTCGTTATTTTATGGTTCTAGTTGACACATCTATAAGATGATCACATGTATACTTATTATTAACATGTAATGTTGCTTTTGCACAGATTATTAGGCTTCAGACTCATTTTCCCGATCATTCAATTAAGTCTATACGCCTTGATAATGCTGATGAATTTACTTCCAAAGCATTTGATGAATATTGCAAAGTGGTTGGGATTGATGTTGAGCATCCAGTTCCATATGTTCATACTCATAATGGATTAGTAGAATCACTTATTAAACGTGTCCAGATAATTGCTAGGACTTTATTATTACGAATGCAATTACCGATTTTTGTATGGGGGCATGCTATTTTACATGTTGCTGCATAAATCCAGCTTCTGCCAATTGCTTGTCATCAGTATTCACCAGTACAACTTGTACTTGGTCATCAACCAGATATATCTTATTTACATACTTTTGGTTGTGCGGTATACGTCCCAATTGTGCAAACACAAAGAACTAAAACAGGACCCCTAAAGGCATTTGGAAATATATGTTGGTCTTGATTAACCATCAATTATTAGATATCTGGAATCTTTGATTGGTGATCTTTTCACAGCACGGTTTGCAGATTGTCATTTTGATAAAACAAATTTCCCATCATTAGGGGAAAGAAAACCTTCTTCTGAAGTGAAGCATGAACTTTCCTGGAAAGTTCCTAGTCTAATTCATTTAGACCCATATACATCTCAATGTGAGAATGAAGTACGCAAGATAATACATCTTCAAGCAATAGCGAACCAGTTACCAGATGCTTTTACATATGCTAATAGGGTAACAAAATCATACATCTCAGATGTTAATGTACCAGCTCGGGTGATTGTTCTAGAAAAACAATCTAAACAAATGATAGCAAAATAATCATCTACTACACACCAGAAGCGTGGTAGACCATTTGGCTCAAAAGATATTACTTCTCGAAAAAGGAAAATAAATAAATCCACTTTCTCTAAGTTAACTCCAGAAGAGTTAAATATCTCTGAAGGGAAACAAGTTACTAAAGTGACAAATCCCCTGTAGGGGGAGGAATCTCTGAAGAGATACAAGAATGTAGAAATGAGGAAATTTCTATAAATTATACAAGAGAATTGTGGAATTGTGAAGAAACAATCTTCGATGATGTATTTTCATACACAGTGGTAACTGCAATTATAAATGATGATTATGAACCTCATAATCTCGATGATTGTAGACAGAGGTCTCATTGACCTAAATGAAAAGAAGCAATTCAAACAGAATTGACTTCATTAGCCAAACGTGAAGTATTTGGATTAATAATCCATACGCCTAAAGACGTCAAACTTGTTGGGTACAAATGGGTTTTTATATGGAAACATAATGAGAAAAACGAGGTTGCGAGATATAAGACACGACTCGTAGCACAAGGTTTCTCGTGGAGACCTGGTATCGATTTTGATGAAACATACTTACCAGTGATGGATACAATTACGTTTCAATTTCTAATAAGCATGATTATCTTGGAAAGACTTGAAATGCATCTAATGAACGTAGTGACTACTTATCTATATGGTTCACTGGATTCAGATATTTACATGAAAATCCCTGAAAGGTTTAAAATGTCAGAATCATGTAACACAAGACCTCGTAATTTGTATTCGATAAAATTACAAAAGTCCTTGTATGATTGTATCTGATTAAAGAAGGATATATTAATAATCCTATATGTCCATGTGTTTTCATTGAGAAATCAGAATCTGGATTTGCTATCATAGAAGTTTATGTTTATGATATGAACTTAATTGGAACTCCTGAAAACTGTTGAATACTTGAAATTAGGAATTTGAAATGAAAGATCTGAGAAAGATAAAATATTGTCTCGACCTCGAGATCGAACATAGATCAAATGGAGTACTTGTCCATCAATCAGCATATATTGAAAAGATTTAAAAAAGATTCCATATGGATAATGCTCATCCGTTAAGTACTCATTTGGTTGTTAGAGTTTTTGATCCTAAAAAGGATCCATTCAGTCCTAAAAGAAAATGATGAAAAGACACTTGGTCCTGAGGTACCATATCATAATGCAATTAGATGTGTAAGGACCTCGATTTTATGATTGGCTTATTTCATGACAAACCACCACATTGGAATGATTGTGTAATGGGTAGCTTAGGTCCGTATTGGCAAGCTTCCAAGCATCTCCATGACTTTAAGAGCAAAAGGTATATTCACTTGACTTTGTCTCTTGAAGAGTTTAGGTGCACACACACACTTCATGCATGTTTTGTTTATCTTGCATTTGTGTTCTTTATTGTTTGTATAAGTGTGCATCCTTTTCTAAAATACACATTAGCTTACATTAGATATCATATCTTGCATTGTATCTTAGTTGATAACATGTTTGACATGTTAATTGTGCTTCATTGTGTGCATCCCACTCTCTTCACACTTGCACAACATTCATGTAAGATTGACTTTTGTCTTGAGTGTTAAAAAGGGATTTTTCCCTTTGGCGCGGCCTAGACCGCTCGGCAGGCTTTGCTTGCACCGCGGCGCACGGAGCGGTATTCTCCAGTGCGTCATGCACGACGTGGACCACGACCTGTGCACTTGCACGCACAGCGGTCCCAACCGCGGTGTTGTCCAAACGGTGCACTGCTGTATGTACCGCGGTCTGGACACTTACCTGAGCCGCGGTCTAGCAAGCGGTTTTGACGGGATTCTGGTTCCCAAGTTCAAAACGATGTAGTTTTAACTAGGGCTTCATATATATTCTTCCTCTTCTCTTCTTGGCCGACCAAGAGCTCACAAATTCATTTTTAGAGAGAGGTTAGAGCTCCTAGAGAGAGAAAGCTTCAAGAAAGCTTCTTTGACTCTCCAAACCCAAAACCCATCTCCATCTTGCATCATTCAACATCATTTGAGCATGGGTCTTCATTGTTTCATGACTAGGTAAGCAAGAACTTCTTTGAATATCATTTATTGTTCTTCTTACTCTAGATTAGGTATTTATTGCATGATTAAATACCTAGACTCTACTCTATTGCATATTTATGAGTCTTGATAACATGATTGGGTTTGTATTTTGATAGCTTAATTGATTAGGTCATTTTTTCCTAAAAGCTAGGTCATAAATATTCATGTGTGATTAATTGATAACTAGGTTGAGAAATTGTGTTTTAATCAACTAGTTAATGTTCATGAATATTTGATTGTGTATGTTTGTGATAGCTTGCATTATTAGGTCATATATGCCTAAATAGCTAATCCATAAATATTCATGTATGCTTAATTGATGATTAGGTTGACTTTGTGCATCTAGTCAAGTTTATGAATTTTTATGTGAATTTAATTGACAATTAGTTTGTTAGAATTTCTCTACAACTAATTGAGACCTCATGTGTGTACATGTAGGCATTATTTGATAACTAGGATGTTGTATTGCATTATCTACATCTAGTTAAGCATTGTATGTTTGGTCTAACATATATTGTGTTGAGCATTCATTGATTGTTCACTTAGACCCCATACTCTTCATTGAGTCAAAGTCTTGTGGCTTCGGGGTGAAGTTGCACAAGCATTGTAGTCTTGCAACCAAGTTGTGGTTGGCAAGCATTGGTCAAGAATCCATTATAAACGGCCTACGGGTAGAGTAGGAGGTGCTCACGCCAATAGTAGTGTATCAGTGGATATCACTAGGGATAGAACCAAGAGTGGCGAATGGTAGTGTCCATAGCCTGAGGTTATCTAGAGTGAGAGTCCGAGTATCACTTGAGGGTGTAACTTTTTACTCATATAGTGGATTTGAGGATCGTGTGTGGCTAGAAGGATAGCCCGTGGTTTTTCCCTTTGTTTAAGGGTTTCCACGTAAAAATCAAGTGTTATTTATTATTCCGCACTTTACACTTGATTTTGTATGTTTGATTTAATTGGGTTATTTGTTTAATATTGACTAATCGAAAAATTGGTAATAATCGATTAACAACCCATTCACCCCCCCCCCCCCCCCCCCCCTCTAGGTTGTAGACACACGTTAAGAGTGTATTTTCAAGATGCAATTAGCATATTCGTGAGAAATATTTTTTACTGATCAACGCAAATTAAAAAAAGTGTGCAAGTGTGTGTGGTGCAAGTGTTGCACAGTGTAGGAAAAGAAATTGTTTCTTCTTCTTCATTCTCTCTACATCCTCTTGAGTTCCAGAGTACGTGACGCGCCCACACGCAGTTACCAGTTCCGGGAATAGCTAGGAAGATCAGTGGTACAGACTAGGAGCATATCGTAAAGTGAAGGAGCCTTCAAACGTTGGTAAGGTTCTAAATTTTCTTTTAATATATTGATTACAATTTCCTGTGTTTACATATTGTATGTATTAGTTCCGGAAAAAGAATTGCGATCTCAAGTTCACTGGTTACAGATCGTTTACGATCTGTCTTACAAATTTTAAAACCTATTTCCGATTCGTTACCGGTGAACGGGGTTTCAACAATTGGTATTAGAGCCAATTTTTTTTTTTGGAACAGGAAATTGTTTTCGATGCTCCTGTATGTATGATTGTGTATGCACTGTTTAAATTGACTATATATTGTTTTTGTATGTATATTAAATTTGTTAATTTACAAAAACATGATTGATCGTTAATTATATGGTACTGTGGATTTAGGGTTCATGGGTTGTATTCTATTTATTATTATTTTTTTCTGTTATTGTAATGTAAAAAAAAAAAAACTGTTACCTATACTGAAGACCTGGAAAAATCGCGAAGTCGGAAGGGCGAAATCGGAAATACGCGTGACGGGTACTGTTCACAACACTGTTTACAACACTGTTCACACGTACTATTCATACGGTGGGTACTGTTCATGCGTGGTACTGTTTATGTCGGGTACTGTTCATGTCGGGCACTATTCACGACGTCTTGCACGGTTCCGTTGGCAAGTGTTGCCTAGTGGGTTCCGTGCAGATTTCCTATTTCGGATTCATGAGATGAATCGGAGTGACCTGAAGAGACTAGAAGACTCGGAAATTACAAGAAGACCAAGGAATGCCTTGGGCGTATTTTTGTAATTTTAGATTCCAATTTTTTTTAGGTTAAATAATCCACAATACTCGGTCAATTCATGTATGCTTTATATTATGTGATGATAAAAGCATTGCCATGCATACGTATGTCATTTAGATTAGATGTGTCTACACAAATATATTTGATATGTCATACATGCATCATAGCCTAATTTTTATGTATTTTTTTTAATATGATTAAATTCAGTAAATACATTATTGGCTATGAAAATGAGATTAGTTTTTTAATTGTTAGAAAACTTGTTAATTCTCATTAATATTAATCTGGTTATTAAAGTGTTTAATAAGTTAGATTAATAGTGTCATTTATTGTAATTAGGATTAATATGATTAATAACCTAATAATAAATGGACCACATAAAGTGTTAGAGTTTTAATAGTTAAAACTTGGTAAACGCTTACATAATAATCTGACCTTAGTAAAAAGTTTACAAAAACTTAGATTATTCACTAATAGATTAGATTTTTAATTGTTACAAATCTTTAATAATTTATTAGTTAATTAGAATTTATTTCTAATAATGAATTTGTTAATGCGCTAGATAACTTGATTAAAATTAGCTGTTTGATCCTGGAGAGTCTAGGTGCATTAACGGATAATTGAAAACCCTAATTTTTAAATAGTGAGTGGGAGAGGGATATATGACATATATGTCCCGCAGTCTCCATCATTAGTTTAACACTGTGAGATCCAAGTGGGGCCTCGTGACGGCTTTGCTTTCGTCCTCCCTAAGGAGTGTTTCCACAAAGATCAATACTAAGGTTGACTTCCTAACTGATAGGATTTCTGAGGGTATTTCGGGATTGACCGACCCTAAGGCGATAATTCTCGAGTTAAGCTCGTGAGATCTGAAATGGTGGGTTACACTCACAAAGGTTTTGATTAAGTTTTGTTAATTAAAAACCTGACTGAATAAACGATGGTTGAATGATATGGAATAAGAGTTATTCTATAATATCATTTGATTGAGAATGTCTCGGTCCAACATGCAAAGACTTGACCGACCCTAAGGCGGCACTTCTTTGTGGTATGTTGGATTGTCGTGGTATAGTAACTGTTTTTTTTGGGTATTTCTAGTTCGTTAAACATGTTCATGCATCATGTTTAAATTTATGCCAAAACACTCGCACTTGTTTTAATAAATGACTGAATGAATGTTTTATTTATTTTAGCAATTATGTCTTCTGCATTACTTCAAATTCTCGCAAACGATAAATTAACTGGTGATAACTACACTAAGTGGAAACTTAATATCAATGCGTGTAGGGTCGGGTGATGTCGTGTCGGCTAAAGCAGTGAGAGCAATAAGATTGCAATTTTGTAATGATACTAGTTTTTTATTATTGAACAATGTTTTTTATATTCCTGGATTTACTCGGAATTTGATTTCCGTTTCTAAATTGTTAGAACAATCGTATTCTGTTTCTTTTAATAATAAGTCTGTTATTATTGGAAAGAATGGTCTGAATATTTGTTCAGGAATTAATGAAAACAATTTGTATGTGTTAAGACCGTTAATACATACCACACTGCTTAACACCGAAATGTTTAAGGTTGAAAAACCAAAAACTAAACGACATAAGATTTCTCCAGATAATGACACGTATCTCTGGCATCTAAGGCTTGGTCATATCAACCTTGACCGGATAGACAGACTAGTAAAAAGCGGACCTTTAAGTGAATTAAATATTGGCACCTTACCTGTCTGCGAATCCTGTTTAGAAGGTAAGATGACTAAGAGACCTTTTACTGGAAAAAGGGCTTAGAGCTATAGAGCCACTAGAACTCATACATACAGACGTCTGCGGACCGATGAATGTTAGAGCTATGGGTGGCTATGAGTATTATGTCACCTTTATAGATGACTACTCAAGATACGGATATGTCTACCATGATGCAACGAAAGTCGGAAACATTTGAAAAGTTCAAAGAATTTCGAGCTGAAGTTGAGAATCAATTAGGTAGGACTATCAAGTCACTACGATCAGATCGTGGAGGTGAGTACCTTGACCAAGAGTTTGAAGACTTCATGGTCGAGCATGGGATAGTTTCCCAACTCACAGCTCCTGGTACACCTCAGCAAAATGGTGTAGCGGAGAGGAGAAATAGAACCCTGATGGAAATGGTGAGATCTATGATTAGTTTCTCATCATTACCAAATTCCTTCTGGGATATGCGTTACAAACAGCGGCATACATTTTGAATATAGTGCCATCCAAATCTGTTCCTAAGACTCTCCTAGAGTTGTGGAATGGTCGTAAAGCTAATTTGTGACATTTTCGCGTATGGGGGTGTCCAGCACACGTGCTGAAAAACAGAAGTGAAAAGCTAGACTCCAAGTCTGTGGTCTGCCTGTTTGTAGGATACTCCAAAGAGACCAGAGGTGGACACTTCTATAGTCCCGAAGATAACAAAGTATTTGTATCGACAAATGCAACGTTTCTTGAGGACAATTATATTAGTGACCATAAACCTCGTTCTAAGATTGTATTGAATGAGTTGGAGCCTGGTGAGACTAGTGCTTCATCAACAAGAGTTGTTGATCCACAAACATCTGAGATTCAGATGGTTCCTGATCAGGATACACTATCACCTAGACGTAGTGGGAGGGTTGTAAGACAACCTGAACGCTATTTAGGTATAGGTGAGGGACAAAGTGTTGTCTCTGCTGATAGTGTGGATGATCCATTGACATTTTAGAATGCAATGGAAGATCCTGATAAAGAGGAATGGCTTAAAGCCATGAATCTCGAGATGGAGTCCATGTACTCTAACTCAGTCTGGGATCTTGTAGACTTATCGGATGGGGTAAAACCTATATGATGTAAGTGGATCTACAAGAGAAAGAGAGGAGTAGACGGGAAGGTAGAGACCTTCAAAGCAAGGCTAGTGGCTAAGGGTTATACCCAGAAAGAGGGGGTTGATTATGAAGAGACCTTCTCGCCAGTAGCCATGTTTAAGTCTATTAGGATTCTCTTATCCATTGCTACCGGATGAACTAGTTTTTTTAGTTTTTTTTTTATAATTTATGCAAAACCGTTGGATCGAGATTAAAATGATCCAACGGACCATTTGTATCACTATTCATCACTGCATACTAGCCAACCCCATATATATATATTGAAATTAACATAATTTTATATTAAAATTCACTTTATAATTTTATTTACCTTTATTAATTTAATTTATTTAAATACAGTATTTTTAATATTTTTCTTGTTTTCTATATATATAGTGGCGGAGCCAAGAATACGAAAATAAAAATTTTTTGGGGGCCAAAATAAAACAAATGTAAATTATAAAGACAATTTTATAATTTTATAAAGTTGGTTCATAAAATTATTGACAAAATTTTGAGGGTATATATATTGATTATTAGGGTAAAAATGATAAATAACTAACTTTTAAAGTCTTTCTAACAAACATTTTAACACTTATATTGAGACTTAAAAAAAACAATAATATCATTTAAGTTTAAGATTTCAGACAGACTTCAGTTAAATTCAAAGTTATTTAAATTCAGATTAAAAAAACAGCTGCTACCAAACTTATATATAAATGCAACTTGTCATAAAACCACATCTCAATATCTTTATAAAAATGAACATCAAATACTTTTATTGTTCTCTAACCCATGGTTGCTCTTGCATTGCATGTTATGTTAAAACCACTTATGTTAAAACCACTTGCAACACAACTATTGTACTATTTAATTAATTGCTTCAAAATCCCAACACAACACACAATTATGTATTATGTATTTATGTATTTATGTTACTATGTATTATGAATAGTACTTGTTCTCTAAATTAATATGAGCGGAGTATATAAGCAGTAATGCATGCATCTGAATGCCATGTGGAAGGCAAGAGCCATTCATGATTGCATAAGCTAGAGAAAGATACCAAGTTTATTAGTGGTGGAATATGTTCTTCTTGGATCACAGAGGATCTTATGTTGTGGATGGCCACCACCATCCCATATATTTCCATCACATGTCTCCACTACCTTATAGTGATACACATTTCCTTTTCTTAAATTAAGGCTACAATTGTCATTTAATAATTATTCAGTAACATTTTTTTTATATACCATTTGCAGTGCGACGATTCAAACTTCAAACATTGTTATATTGAAATCTGAATGAGCGTCATTTACAACCAAACCACATTGGGCGGTTGTAATCCTATTACAATTTGGCTATACGCTAATACATACTTACTTTTGTATACAATTAATTCTTAATTAAGTGTACAATTAATTGTCATTCAAATGGGATATTAATTTTGTCAAAGATGGTAGGGACAGATGGCAAGTTCATGTGCCACCAGCCTGGATATGTTTTAATCACCTAAAATTTTAATGTAATCTTAAAATTATGAATTAGACAAGGCAGAATTGTGCTGTCCTTAGGATCTAGCTAATATAAAGTTATAAACACCATTGACATGTGTCATGTTTTCTACTTTATGGGCCCTTGTTATTGAGGCCCACCAATATCAATTGAAGTTTTTGGGTCCACTACTTTGTAGATATTGCTTGGGCCGATCAATCTTTATCTCTCCTTTTCTTCTTATTTGTGGAAACTATATATAATTATATTTTACTGAGTCTAAGAGTATTTGATTTGTTTAAAATAATTTTAAAGCAGTTATAAACGTATTTTTAAAAATATTCGATTATGTTTGATGTCTCAAAAAAGCAATGATCGTTTTGAATAAAAATAAATAAATAATTACTTCGAATGTTTTTTTTAGAAGAGATTAATAGGGGTTCTTTTAACAACCAATTATCATAAAAATAGCTCTTCAAGTATTATTTAAATAGTAATGATTTGGATATTGGTATAGATTAATTTGCTCAAAGACATTTAGGTAGCGTGAGATTAGCATTTTAGGTCGCACAAGACAAGTGTAGTTTGTAGTTGTGCGGCAATTATCCAAATTATGCACAAACCTAATTATTGAAGAGAACACTTGAAAAATGCTTATTTAGAAAGCGCTAGTTAAGAGGAACCATTTATTTAATAAACATGTTTTCTTTAAAGTAAAAACATAACTTAACTTATTTTTTAAAACAAAGAACTTTAAAATGCTTTGATCCAAAGTACCCAAAATTGGGCTGTCTGGAAAAGTAATTAAAAACCCAACTTTAGATCCTTGTATTGCTGAGAAGTTGAGAATATGTGAGTTGCTTTTTGCATGCATGCATGCACAAGAATAATAGTAAAAGAGAATACAAGGCAGACATCCTTTTTATTTTTTTCCTCCTCTTTGTGTGCAATGTATCCAACCATACAACCTCATAATTAACACCTAAATTATTTAATAATCAAATCACAATACTACACTAATCTCCATCAACCTATCAATATTCAAACCTTAACACTTTGTATGTATATATTATCTTACCATTGTCTAAAAAACCATAATTTGTATAAGGAGACCACTCCTAGTTTTAATGGGAACCGACTTCTTTCGATTGGGGAAGAAGTAGACATCCAAACCGCTTTGAATAAAAAAAAATAATACACAATACTAATTATGCTTTATCTTACTTTTTCTTTAGTCTTTTCAACCACTTCTTGTCACATGCAATAATTAATAATTCCTGAAAACTCAATCATTAACTTGGATCCCAAACATTTATAAATATATAAATATTAAGGAAGAATGTGTGCAAATACATGGAATCAACAACCATAAATCCAATAATGATCAAACCTCATGAAAAAAAGATGCCATTGTTTTATAATTAAATAGAAGAAATTAAAGGATGAAATTGTAATGTTGTGAGAATACAGTTGGTCTTGGTTTGTGTTTGTCTGGTGACCAACCAAATTGGGATGTCAAAATTTGAAGGATAATTATTAGTAGATGGAAGAAGATGCCAAAAGGTAGTGTCAGATTATAAGGAAGAGGTTAGAAAAATTCCAACAATTTTATAGAACCTGATTCTTCAACTTGATAGATTTTTAGTTATTTCAGTTACAAATCGCCCTGTCTCCAATTCTATACAATTTTCAAATAAATATGAAGGTACATTTGAGAGTGTTGTATATATAATGAAGACAGTTTTCAGAAAACTAATTTCTTTTTTACTTGAAATTTTTTCTATTCAACCACCAGTCACCACCACCGGAAATGGTGAAACTGTATACTGTGAAAGAATTGAAGAAAATCCATTCCTGGTCCCTGATTGTCAATTGGTCTTGTATTTACTCTATTTTTTTTTTTAACTAATACAATATCTTGGATTGAGAAAAGTGCATGACTCGAACCTACCCAATACTATCATCATATATTCACTCTTACAAACTTCTTGTTGGCGACAAAAAATGGTTGATGATATCCGATCAAGAGGGAGATTTAGAGACTAGAGTACGCAAGTTTGCTTTTAAAGAGGTAAGCCAGTCAACCATATGATGGTCCCAGGCACCCACCCGAACCTGAATCTCGTAGGTCGAGTTCGGGGCCATCCCTGTCTGCTAAGAGACCCACAAGCTAAAAACTCAATTTTGCCAGATAAATTCACATTCCCATTTATGATAAAATCAAATGTGATTAGGTAGTGAAAAACATTCAATCAGTGTGATAATGTCTCGAGTTCAAGTGGCGCTGCATATATATATATATATATATGTGGGTGGAACAAGTTCATGCCCATGCCGCCATGCGTGTGTAAGTTTGGACCAAACTCACATTCTATATCACGTGTGATGGTTTAATTGATGCACACAAAATATTTGACAAAATTGAAATGTGGTTTTATCAATCTTCTTTCCTTTGGTACAGCATTGAATCAATAACGATTGATGTTCGTTTCTTCTTTCCATCAAAATTAACAAGAGACTACGAACATAACATTACAATGCAATTATACTGACTGAACATAAGATTACAATGCAATTATACCTCCCATTGTCTGCAAATATCCTGACTTTCCTAGACTGACTATGACAAGGACTTTGAAACTAGTCCCATTTCAAGTGCGGATACAGCCAAATATTTTGGTATTTCACAAAAGGAAACCCAACAAAAAAGAAGCTTCCAATTTCATAGTAGTGTCTATACGTCTAATCTAAAACCAAACTGCTTATCCCAATGCCAGTTGTTGGTGTTCTGACCTTCAACAATGTTAATTAAATAGATTGTGTTTGAACTGGTCTTTATATCTTTAATATGATTCACAATCGACCTACAAATCCTAACTGACATTCCTAATTTGTTTCTATACATGAATGAATCTCTTCGAACCATGCCGGGCCAAATGGTGCTACCATTTTGGATGAAAATCTAATCCCACATGCACAGTTAACGTTTTCCATGACGATAAACTTCCAAGTAAAAATATCAGATGAAAGCTAACATGAAAATGAACATACCATTACTACAAGTGACCAGTGCACAACAGAAGGAATCCAATACATACCGAGTAAATGACATTCAATAATAACAAATTATGAATCAAAATCATAAAAGGCCTTAGCAGCTCTCCATATGACCAAGACATCAAAAGAGGAGAAGAGACTCTACTCAAGGCCATACAAACTTGCGAGCTCAATCTCTGAACCTTACAAGCTTTATGTCATACAGGATGAATGTTACTATAGATACTTTCTTGCAAGAGCACGGACCTTAGTATCAAAATGTGATGACGCAATGCGGGAACCGGGCAAGTATAGCGGGTTAAGCAGAATCTGCAAATTCCAAAGATGTCTCAGTAGGAACGCATTAATCCAACAAATAAATAATAAAGAGGAAAATATTATGTTACATATATGAGCACTATAAATTGCAGCCCTTAGATTGTCAACATAATGAAAAAGAATACTCTTATAAATAACACCTACAAGGAACCCAAAAACTAGGGGGCAGGTGATGCAACAGCATTGGATTACATGGTATTGGAATATATGGAGGGGTTGGATAGGAAAAAGACCAAGAAAAAATGTCAATTCATTCCTACTAGTCCGAGCAACGAAGTCGGATTGACGTGAAATTTTTCCAGTTGATGCGTTTCGGCGAGATCTTCAATAATCACGACCTTCGGTCGTGAAGCATACCCTTTTTTTAGCCGAATTCCTTTGTTTAGGCTCCGAAAATGCTGTTTTTGCCGTTTTGGAAAGTTTCGTTTTTGCAATAATTTAAGTTTTCTAAGTCCGAATCGATTTCCGTCAATTTCGGCTTGCTTAGGATTCTTAATAGTATTAATTTCTGCATTAATCTCAATTTTGCCTTTTTTGGTAATTTTTCGTAATTAGGTTCTTTTTCTTGTTCTGCAAGGAATACGATTAGGGTTAGGATTTGTTTGCTTTAAATAATCATGTAGGCCGAAAGGCTATTCCGTTTTTATTTTTTATTAATAAAATTTAAAGTTTCTCTAATTATATCAATTTTGGTATTCCTTGTGAATCAATGAATTTGAAGCCTAATATTCTGGTATTCGTACGCGAATCAACGAAACGTCAGTAGGTTATTTTCGATTGTTTCTAGCAGGTTTTTCTCGACAGAGCTTCCGCTACATCAGTTTGGTATCAAAGCTGTGTTCGTTCGGGACGACATCATGATGCCGCCAAGAAGACGTCCACTAAACCAAATTCATGTACAAGAAGCCATCGAACGTGACCGCATGGCACAGTTGGAGCGATAGGTTGAGAAATTAATGGAGCAGCTTGCGACGATGAGGGCCAACCAAAACCCTTTTCAGAATTTAAATCCTGAAACGGGCGGTGACAGTGATGAAGGAGAAGAGATTCCGCGACTACAACCACAACGCCGACAAAAGGCGCATGAAGCTGATGACAGAGCTGAAGACATCAGGCGTTGGGAGACAGGGATGCGGACAGAGGTTTCACAATTCCATGGAAGTATGCAGCCAGAGGAGTTCCTCGAGTGGATTGGAATTGTTGAAGAAATCCTAGAATTCAAGAGAGTTCCTGAGAGAGAGAAGGTGGCGTTAGTGGCCACGAGACTTCGGGGTCGAGCAGCGGCATGGTGGCAGCAACTCAAACTCACTAGGACTCATTAGGGAAAGCCCAAGATTTCTGATTGGGAGAAGATGAAATGAAAGCTGCGAGCTGAGTTTTTACCTCACAATTTTCAGAGGTTGATGTACCAGAGATTGTAGAATTTGCGTCAGGGCATGAGATCTGTTGATGAACATACCACATACTTCTATCAACTGTTGGTAAGAAACGAGATTCAAGAGACACAAGATCAGTTGGTGTCGCGCTACTGTGGCGGATTGCAAACGCAAATCCTTGATATGATTAATCTCTTTGATCTAGTAACGGTGACAGAGGCGCATCAAAGAGCTTTACAATTGGAGAAAACGTTGTCTCGAAAATCTAGCAGTGGGCCGTTTTTGAGTTTCGGAGGAGATCCTATCAATCGAAACAACAGACAAGTGGAAGCAGTGGTAGTGGCGATAATACTGGGAACCGTTCAGGTGCTAGTGGCAGGTCGAATTCTGGACTACGAAACCATACAAATAATGTTCAACCTCCCAGGGCAACCACGGGCGGATTTCGATGTTTCTGAAGTGGAGAAACGGGTCATAGACTGTCTGAATGTCAGAGACTAGCCAAAAAGATATTGTTTATTGATCCTGCAGAATTTAATGAGGAAGATGCGGAAATAGTGAAGATCCGCAAATATGTGCAGAGGAAGTAACGAGTGATGTAGTAACAGGCGACACGGGAACAATGTTAATGGTGCGACGTACTTGTTTGGCACCAATAACTGAAGAGGGAGATTGGCTTCGAAATAATATATTTCAGTCTACCTGTACCATTCTAGGTAAGGTGTGCCGATTCGTTATAGATAGGGGAAGATGTGAAAATATTGTTTCAACCGAAGCGGTGCGAAAGTTAGGGGTAAAGACAGAAAAACATCCAAAACCGTTAGCTTGGCTGCAGATGGGAGGAGAGGTAACCGTGTCACAGCGGGCATTAATCTCGTTTTCTATGGGGTCCAACTACAAAGATCAGATGCGGTGTGATGTGGTGGATATGGACGCGTGTCACCTGTTGTTGGGAAGACCGTGGCAATATGACAGAAAAGTTCACCATGATGGGTTTAAAAATATTTATTCGTTTATTTTTCATGACACTAAGATTGTGTTACTGCCAAGCAAACCTTTTGAAAAGACGAAGTCGCCTGAAGATAATACTAACTAGCTGTCCTATGCAAAATTTAAGTTAGAGGTCAAGGAATCGGAAATGATGTATGTGTTGGTTGGAAAAGAAACAAGTGCTGAATCAGAGGTTCCTAAAGCTGCAGCTCCTCTTACTTCGGAATTTGCTGATGTGTTTTCGGAAGAGTTACCAGAAGGACTTCCACCCCTACGTGATATTCAACATCATATCGATCTACAGCCTGGGGCTGTGTTACCAAACAAGCCACATTATCGTTTAAATCTTACTGAGCATGAAGAATTGCGAAGACAGGTTGAGGAGCTATATTCAAAGGGGTTTATTCGTGAGAGTCTTAGCCCGTATGCTGTACCCGCCCTTTTAATACCAAAAAAAGATGACACATAGAGGATGTGTGTCGATAGCCGTGCAATTAACAAGATCACCGTGAGGTATCGTTTTCCAATTCCGAGACCGGATGATTTGTTAGATCAGCTGAGTGGGGCTAATGTGTTTACCAATTGGACCTGAAGAGTGGGTACCACCAGATTCGTATTCGGCCTGGGGACGAATGGAAGACAGCGTTTAAAACGCGAGAGGGTTTATATGAGTGGCTAGTCATGCCTTTTAGGTTGTCAAACGCGCCCAGTACTTTCATGAGTCATGAACCAAGCCCTTCGACCATTTATTGGTAAGTTTGTCGTTGAATATTTCGATGATATCTTGATTTACAGCGCAAACCTCGAGCTGCATGTTCAGCACATTCAGAAGTGTTGTGTGTTCTACACAGGGAAAGATTTGTTGCGGCAGCAGATAAATGTGTTTTTAAGACGCCAAAGGTGTTGTTTTTGGGTTATGTTATGTCTGGAGAGGGACTACAGGTGGATGAGTCCAAAATTAAGGCAGTAAGGCAGTGGCCCCGACCAAAAACAATTACTAAGGTTCGCAGTTTTCATGGGTTGGCGTCATTTTATCACCGGTTCATTCCGCACTTCAGTAGCATTATGGCTCCTATCACTGAATGTATGAAGGGAGTCAAGTTCCAGTGGACATCCGAAGCAGAAGAAGGTTTTCAGCGAATAAAAGAGCAATTGACAACAGCTTATATTCTAGTCTTACCGGATTTTTCTCAACCGTTTAAGTTGCATGGTAACGCCTCCAAAGTGGGTATCGGAGCTGTTTTGAGTCAAGTTGGGAAACCGGTGGCATATTTTAGTGAGAAATTGACGGGGTCTCGAGTTCGTTACAGTACATACGATATAGATTTCTATGCTGTGGTCCAAGCGGTGAAACACTGGCGACATTATTTATTCCACCGTGAATTCATTCTATACACTGATCATGATTCATTGAGGCATCTTCATAACCAAGATAAGATTTCTGCCCGACATGCTTCATGGTCCGCCTATCTACAACAAGTTTACGTTTGTTCTAAAGCATAAGGCAGGTGTTACAAACCGAGTGGCCGATGCTCTGAGTCGAAGAGTCAATTGTTGTCAAAAATGACTGTCCAAGTACCAGGTTTTGATTCTTTTCGTGAATTATTTGATTCTGACCCGTATTTTTCTAAGGTGATGACTACTATACGGGCGGGGGAAAGTTCTGAATTTTTGTTGGTGGATGCTTTTCTATTTCGGGGAAATCAACTTTGTGTTCCCAATTGTAGTTTGCGTCTGCAAATTATTAAGGAATTACATGGTGAGGGTCATGTGGGCAGAGATCATACTCTTCAGTTAGTCAAGGCGTCCTATTTTTGGCCTACAATCCGGAAGGAAGTAGAGAGAGAAGTCGAAAGATGTCGGATCTGTCAATTGTCCAAAGGGAAAGCAACTAACGCAGGTATGTACATGCCATTACCCATTCCTACTCAACCATGGACAGATTTGAGTATGGATTTTGTCTTGGGGCTGCCAAGAACTCAGCGGGGTTTTGATTCCATCTATGTAGTTGTTGATCAATTTTCCAAGATGGTTCACTTTATTCCGTGCAAAAAAACTACTGATGCTGTAAAAGTTGCCCAATTGTTCTTTCAGGAGGTATATCGTCTTCATGGATTACCTATGTCAATCGTTTCTAACCGGGACACTCGATTCCTCAGTCACTTTTGGCGGAGCCTTTGGAAGATGGTCAATACAAGGTTGGATTTTAGTAGTGCATATCACCCACAAACGGATGGGCAGATTGAGGTGGTGAACCGAGCTCTAAGAGATTTGTTGAGATGTCCGATAGAGGATAACGTCCAGTCGTGGGATCAGAAACTTAGCCATGCTGAATTTGCCCACAACCATGCTGTCAACAGAAGTTCTGGATTCAGTCCTTTTCAGGTTGTTTACAGATTGGTTCCTCGCAGCCCACTAAATTTGTTACCTCTGCCTAGCAAGACTAGGATTCATGGAAAAGCTGAAGATTTTGTTCAAGGATTACAGGAAGTTCATCAGCAGGTGCAAGAAAATCTGTTACAGTCAGCAGGAAAATACAAGCTGGCTATTGACAAAAAAACGACGTCATTTGGAGTTTGAAGAGGGTGATTTTGTTTGGGCAGTCCTCACAAAGGACAGGTTTGCTGTGGGGGAATATAATAAACTTGCTGCTAAGAAGATAGGACCATTCAAAATTTTAGAGAAGATTAATTCTAATGCTTATCGCCTGAAGCTTCCCGGTCACATTCGAACTCATGATGCGTTTAATAACACGCATTTGATTCCTTTTCATGGCGATTCTTCTGATGATAATACTATAGGAAATTCAAGGACGAATTTTCTCCAACCTAGGGAAAATGATGCAGCAGCATTGGATTACATGACATTGGAATATATGGAGGGGTTGGATAGGAAAAAGACCAAGAAAAAAGGTCAATTCATGCCTACTAGTCCGAGCGACGGAGTCGGATTGACGTGAAATTTTCACAATTGATGCGTTTCGGCGAGATCTTCAATAATCACGACCTTTGGTCGTGAAGCATACCCTTTTTTAGCCGAATTCCTTTGTTTAGGCTCCGAAAAGGCAGTTTTTGCCTTTTTAGGAAAGTTTCATTTTTGCAATAATTTAAGTTTTCTAAGTCTAAATCAACTTCCGTCAATTTCGACTTGCTTAGGATTCTTAATAGTATTAATTTCTGCATTAATCTCTATTTTGCCTTTTTTGGTAATTTTTCGTAATTATGTTGGTTTTCTTGTTCTGCAAGGAATACGAATAGGGTTACGATTTGTTTGCTTTAAATAATCATGTAAGCCGAAAGGCTATTCAGTTTTTTTTTATTAATAAAATTTAAAGTTTCTCTAATTATATCCAATTTCGGTATTCCTCGTGCATCAACGAATTTGAAGCCTAATATTCCGGTATTCGTGCGTGAATCAACGGAACGTTAGTAGGTTGTTTTCGATTGTTTCTTGCAGGTTTTTCTCGATAGAGCTTCGGCTACATCAGTAGGGCAGTAAATTTGGCTCTACTTTGGTTGTGCCCAAAACATCATCTTTGTAAATGAAAAGAGCAAATAAAAATTGTAAGTCGAATGATATGATGGATGATTATTTAGCATAGAGCATGATCAAGATCAAAATCAAAATTAAATGCCATTCAATTTTTATTTGGAATGGTACAGATGGTCAGGGGAGGAGGAAGTAAGCAAAGCTTCTTCAAGCAACTAAGGATCTAGCAAGGATTAGTAATATATAACCAAGGCACTAAGATTGGATAACGGATAACCGTATCAAGAAAGAATGTTACAGTAATGATGATAGATTAAACGTTCATTTACTTTCTTCTTTTTCTCCTTTCTCATAATCAGGAAACTTCATACCTTAAATTCTATCAACCTCAACAAACTTGGCAGTTAGAAAACTTGAGGGATATAATGTATAACGTAGTTGACCACAAGGGGATTTGAATCCTTAACCTCTCTATATGGATACCCAAAGGTCTAACCACTCTACCCACCTTGGTCCTTGGGGTTAAATGCTCATTTACTGTTAATTAAAAAAGGGCCTAAAGTAAAGAGTAAGATATACACTTTAGAGAGATGTTTACAAGCCACATCCAACACTTTAAAACCAAAAATTTAGCACAGAGCGAGTGCACTTGTTATAGCACAATCACACATTTGTTCTTGGGACCCAACGTTCTATGATCTTTCGGCCTCAAAATCAACATGTCTAAAAGCTCTTTGGTGGTATTAACATAACCGACAGTATCTTAGCTAGCTTAGATAATTCTGTGGGTTGTGAGGTGGGAAGTTTGCCTATGAAAATATCTTGGTCTTCCCTTGAGTGAGAAGTTTAACACTCACTCATTCATTCACTTTTATTAAGTCTCCCTACCTCTTTCTTATCCCTTTTTCGGGTCTCTGTTAGTGTGGCCAAAAAATTAGAAAAGCTTATGAGAAACTTTCTCTGGGAAAGATTGTAGAAAAGGAGAAAAAACCACTTGGTAGATGGGATGTGATTACTATGGACCCTTCAAAAGGGGGTCTTGGTTTGGGGAACCTTGTCAAAAGGAATTTGGCCCTTATAGGAAAATGGTTGTGACGGTTTCCACAAGAGCCAAATTTCCTTTGGCATAAAATCATTGTTAATAAATATGGTATTCACTAGAATGAGTGGGATTCTACGGAGATTTGAAAGGATCCAGCCATTACCCTCAGACCTATATTTCTCAAGCTTCTAGTATGTTTCTGCCTCTATGCCTCATGTGAAACAGCAGATTGGGAATGGGAGGAGAGTGAGGTTTCAGGAAGATGTTTGGAGAGGTGAAACTGTTTCCAGACTTATACAGATTGTCTGCAGGGAATAATCTTCCTATTGTTAGATTCAGGACTCGTAATGAGGCTCAAAGAAGTTGGGATTTTATGCTTTCAAGAAATTTGAATGATAGAGAAGCAGAGGAATGTGCTGGTTTGCTCCTTACTTGGTATAGAAGGGGTGACCCTCCTAGATAGGGAGGAAGATAGAAGACTATGGCTATTAGAAAAGAGTGGGATTTTCTCGGTGAAATCCTTCTTAACAGCCTCGGTTAATGACCCAACTCATCCCATCTTAGAGCTCCACAATATCATTTGGAAAGCCAAGGTCCCTAATAAAGTCCAACTCTTGGTTTGGTCAATTGCTTGGAATAGAGTTAATACTAATGATCCTTTGCAAAAGAAGAGACTGGGGATGGCCTTGTCTACTAATTGATAAATACTAATGACATAAAGTAATATTGTTTCACCATAAATAACGTTACATATTTATGATAAATTATAAATGGGAAAACTTGTTAGAAGAAACAGAAAATCAATAACTTACCTTTATATAAAGCTCATGAACCTCTTGGAAAAAGCTCTTGATTCCATCATCATTACGAGAGTCATGAAGTAGCATTAATCGTGTATGTATGATATGTCAAGGAATCGACCTTGAACTGGTATTCGAAAAGAAGGCACCACTTTCAATGACTAAAATACTTCAAAAATACCACAATGAGCGCAACCACAAGCAGGGTAGTAATAAGGCTACAAAGGTTGTATTCTTAAATGTTATCATGCCTATCCAATTTAATGACACATCTAGCAGGTGTGGCCCAAGAAAATGAATGAGAAGTCTTCATTGTCAAGTTGGAATGATATCTTTTCAAAATACACATGCACAATACACATAAGATATCATCATAGGATAATAATTGGCAAAGGTTTAACAGTCTAACATGACTTCAGTGTGTCTTATTCCCAGAATTTGCAGAAAGTTCATGACGTTGTTCTAGGTTACTCATCATCTATTTTAGTCTTGTTAAATATCTGGATTTAGAGAGGTATTTTACAAATTACCACTATGTATATATATTTTTACTAATAAAAATTATATATTCCAGTAATGACAGGCGGTCAAAACATTTGGAAACCGAGAAAGAGGAAGGGAGAGACTCGAACCGGAGATCGCAAGGCTCCAATACTATAATGGTAGCCACTCAGCTAAAAACATTATTCCTCATATGTAGTACCAATGGACTTGTATCGTAGACCAAGACCAAACAAATATACACATTCAAATGATAAAAAAATCTAGAAACAAACAAAAATGCAGTCACATGGTAAACTCAAACCTATGCAATACTTTTAAAAATAGCTCTAATACTATTGCAGAAACCACTTATGCTAAAAACTTAAATTGTAAGGTGCGTTACAATAGTATTAAAGGACAAGAGATTTAACATGTTAACAAAACAGAACCAAAGGCAAAAAATAAATTAAGAAAATGAAACTTGTGCTTTCATACCAAGCCACAGACATATTAATCAAAATGAGTAATTTGTTCTTACCAGAAAAAATGTTCTTAGGCAATGTAATTATGAATTTAATAATAGAAATTCTAAGCCACTGATAGAAGTAAGTTCACACATAAAAAGGATATGACCAGCTGTAACATATACTGATACCACCAAATCATTAAACCTGTCAATTGCTTTCAAGAACCTGAGAGAAGTGAGACATGAAAAATCAGCATGAGATTTTGGGATAAAAGCAAGCCAGAATAAGTAGAACAAAAGCACAGGTTTCCGAATGATGTTGACACAAATTTTAATAAAGGAATAGAACTCACATGGCACTAGTAGTCCATGCAAGGTCCTGAACTATATCCAAAGCTGCATGTAATATGAACTGGTGCAGTTGAGCTGCATCTTCTCTCTGTCAAGAGGTAGATAGGATTGGGGTATCATATCTCAAAAATAAATTGTGTAATAAGTCCAGGCAACAAGGTTCAAAAAAACGCACTGAGGTATGCTTCAGAGGCGAAATTCAAAAAAACGCCTCGAGGCTTAAGCCTCAATACCTGTTAGTGAGGCTTACGCCTCAAATTGCGCCTCAGTACGCCTCGCCTCTACGGCTCAGAGGCTTAATGAGGCTTTCCGACTCAAATACAGTCTATTTTCTATTGGGTTTTAATAGTTTTGAAGGCCCAATTTGACAATTTTGATTAGCCCATTGAAAATTATAAAATGATGGGTTTAAAATTGTATTTAAAGCCCAAAAACAGAGGCCCATCAGTCAAAAAAAAAAACCCATTGTGTTAGGGTTTGTTCTTCACTAAGAAACAACACTAACTCATCTTTTTCTCTGCTGCTGCTGCTGTGCTGCTGCTACTAACTCATATTTTTATCATGTTATGAATTATGCACTTGTTAGTTGTGTTATGAATTATAAATTATGAACTTATTGGTTGTTTTATACTTTTATGAATTATGAATTTTATGTGCTTTATTTGCTATCTATATATATATATATATATGTGTGTGTGTGTGTCTATTTTTACTCTCCCTAATGAGGCTTACACCTCGTTACGCCTTGAGACTTACGCCTCGCCTCAGTAGACAAAAATGCATCAATGCTAAAAACGCCTTTTAGAACATTGCCAGGCAATTATACATACGAAGCTAAACAAAAGAGAAACTTGAAACCTTGTCCCAGCAGAAAACAAAATCCTATTTTATTATTAGTAATTTTTTTTTTTACTGAAATGCATCAGAGTTGTAACAAATCAATTGTGGCACCATATCATTTCAATACAACCATCATAACATTCATATGACACTGATTGTGACATTGTAATGCTGTAGCTCAATTTGGTTGAGTACAAAATACTACATTAATGATGTAAAACCAAGATATCAATAAGTAGGGATGTAATATATAGCTCAGATCTTACATCATGATGAAAATTGAACAAAGTTCAGCATAAAATGATAATTAGATTCTTTCTTAGGATATAATCATCATTAACCAAATAGCCATAGATGTCCTTAATTATTGCCTCTCCTAAAATGGCTCCACTTACAAACAATTCCAGTATGGAGTATTGACATAAAAATAGATTATGAAACCAAAAAAAATATTATAATATTGATAATAAAAAAGACTTCTTTCAGCAATAAGTTTCAATATGAGAAACACAAAAACAAAAAGTAAGAGAAGACAGCATACTTTAGTAGCAGACCCAACTTCTGCTTCATAAATGGGAATGTCGTTCCTGCTCACAATAATAAAACAAGATGTGCTTGCCATCCCTGTTTCTCGCAAAACCTATGCAAAATAATAGAGTTTCTATAAAACTTCAAGTACAAGATAAAGATATTTAGACCTGTGAGGCAATGAGGGATAAGGAAAAGCCTTTAAAATTAGATATTAAGATAGAAGCAATAACTATAACTATAACTCACCTAGTCAAGAACCTCAATTGTCCACAATTACAAGAAAAAGAAACAAGAATTGTAGTTTGAGATACCAAAAGAAGTAATGAACCAGCAGGGCCCGCCCTGACCTTTTAGAGGCCTGGGGCGAAAATCTAAAATGGAGGCCACTAATTCATTTCCATAGTTTTTTTTCTCTCTCTCTCTCTCTCTATATATATATATAATGTTTTCACATATTTAGCCCGAAAACGATAAGTTCGTCGAAGATAAAATAATATCATACAATAAATACATTTATTATATAATCAAATAAATTTCTCATATAAGCGGAGCAAAATATGATTAGTAATATAATAACAATCAAAGTGAAAAGTAACAATAAAACCTGTCAAGCAATTGGATTCAACATGTCCCAAACTCACACACCGCCACACTCGCACTAGTCATGTAAACGGCAATTTGCAAATTTACACATAGTAATCGGGGAACTAATTGAATTGATACAAATAACTAAACTTAAAATTGTCAGTCAAAAAATTGAGCACAGAAATCAAAACAGAATTAACCAATTAGAGTATAAATTATAAAACCGTGAAGCACTACATATCCAACCCCAAAACTAACAAACTGACCCACATTATCGAAGAACAGATTCAAGTTGAACTTTTTAAAACACAAAATTCAAACTTAAAAAAAATAAATAAATAAATTCAAACCAGTCCCGCAAATCGCAGACACACTCTTGGATTCATAAAATTATAACTAGGATTATTTAAAATCAAATAATCGTTTCAATTAAAAGCGTAAATTATTAAATTAATAGGCAAGACGCAAGAGACCAAGAGATTATTCACTATATTGAGTAGATTTTATCGGTTAGTAAGTCAATAATAATTTGTAAGAAAAATTACAATTTGTAAAAAAAAAAAAATTAAATAAAAAAAATTACCTGGGCACGGACACAGTGAGAGACTGAGAGTGAGAACTGAGACTGAGACTTTAGATTGAGACGCTTGAATGGATGAGACTTGAGAGTATGGGATTGAGACTTTAGAGAGACTGAGAGAGAGATGCGTTAGGCGGCAGCTGAATTTGGTGGAGAAAAAAGAATTAAGAGATGATTGATGAATTAAAAGCTTAGAACTAGAAAAAGGGTTTGTGGGCAATGGGCATTAGAAACTGAATTGGGCTTGTGAAACAAGCAAAGATAAATGAATTGGGCAATGGGCATTAGAGAAACTGTGGGCCCTTTTTTTAAGTACTGTTGGGCTTGTTTTAAAACAAAAATTTAGGCCCATTTTAATTATCTGCAACCCATATATATACATGTAAGAAGTCCCCCTTTTAATGTTGGGCCCTAGCCGCTGCCCCTCTAGTCCAGCCTCAGGGCCGGCCCTGTGAACCAGCTCGATATTGGTGCTAAAAATATCTAATTGTAGGAAATCACAGACAGATGAGATGGATACATCATCAATATTTACACTAATAAATGAAGGTTTTTTAATTTTTTATTTGTAATTATATTCTTCACAGTCACATCAGGTACTCAAATCAAAAGATGAAGCATGAAATCAACGACATACCTGATTTAAAATAAAATGGAAGCGATAGATCGAATCGAAAGAGAGCTGCTAGAATGAATTTAAAGTGTCGACTTAGAAGGACTTGGGCTCTTCAAGTTCGTCAGGTACTCAGGTCAGGGTGTTTGGTAATCGGTACACCACGTGGTGTTTCAGTATTATACTAAAATTTTAAACAACAAACTAAAATAAGGGTAAATTGCACAAACTAACCCTGTTATATGTCATAATTGCACAAACAACCCCTGTTGTTAGCCAACATCCGTTAGAAATAACAGTTGACTGGAGTATACAGAGGTAAAATCGTCATTTTATAATATCTATATAATAAAATAAAAAATAACATAGGAGATCGCACCTAGTAAATAGTATCCATTGTTTCCTTAAACCAACCGATTTCTACCGACGATGAAACCGGCAAATAACCCGGTGATCCTCAATTAGGTTTAGGGTTCTTTTGGGGTTTTTATTTTTTATTTTTTGATTTGTTGTTGATCTTTTAGAGAACACGACATACAATTTGGCGGAAAAAAATATGGTGATGATGACAAATCTGTTGTGTTCATTGTGTTCATGCTTGTAAGAGGATAGCTAGATCTGGTTTGTTTTTTTTTTTTTTTTTGAGGTGTAAAAATAACGGTGATGATGACCAAATTGATTGATGAATGATGATAATCAATCTGATTTTTATTTTTAGAAAAAAAAATTGATCTGGTGTCCAAGATGAGGAATAAAATAGTGATAACTATATTAATTTCAGATAGATCATGTGCTAGAGATGAGGAAAAAAAATAGTGATTCAATTTCAGATCGATTAGAATATTGATCTATTATTATTATTATTATTATTATTATTATTATTATTAGGGCAAATTACACTGAACCCCTTGAGGTTTGGTCAAGTTACACTTAGATGGATAAGTTTCTTTATTATACACTAACACTCCCAAAATTTAAATTTGACTTTAAAAATACCTAAAATGCCCTTAGTTATATTATTTTACACTTTATTTTTTTTACCTTTTAATCAAACACTTTATAAAATTTAATAAAATAAAAAAAATTAAATAAAAGATAT
This sequence comes from Dipteronia sinensis, assembly GCA_033220585.1. Taxonomy (NCBI): domain Eukaryota; kingdom Viridiplantae; phylum Streptophyta; class Magnoliopsida; order Sapindales; family Sapindaceae; genus Dipteronia; species Dipteronia sinensis. The sequence goes on from CM065642.1 coordinate 27,454,324, forward strand.
GATTCATTAAATAAATAAATAGTTTTTTTAATTAAATAAATAAATATTTTGAATAAATAAACAATTTTAAAATAAATAAATAAATGAATAGTTTTTAAAAATAAAATAAATAAATAGTTTTAAAAAATAAAATAAATAATTAGTTATAAAAAAATAAAAATAAATTTAAAATATAAATAAATAAGTGAAAAACTTAAAAACATTAATTTTTTTAAGGATATCCATTAATAGGGACAAGAAAAACTCTAAATATCTAAACTTTTACTGTAAAGATGATGGTGAGAGAAGGTTCAAAGTTCTCAACACTCCTCAGATATTTAGAGCTTATATTGTCCCTATTAATAGATATTCTTAAAAAAATTAATTTTTTAATTTTTTTCACTCATTTTTTAAACTATTTATTTATTTATTTAAAACTATTTATTTAATTGATTTTTTTAAAACTTTTTTATTTAATGTTTTAAATTATTTATTTACTTAATGTTTTAAAAAATATTTATATATTTAATTTTTTTTAACTATTTATTTATTTAATTTTTAAAACTATTTATTTTTTTTCAAACTATTTATTTATTTAATGAATCATATCTTTTATTTAATTTTTTTATTTTATTAAAGTTTATAAATTGTTTGATTAAAAGGTAAAAAAAATAAAGTGTAAAATAATATAACTAGGGGCATTTTAGGTATTTTTAAAGTCAAATTTAAATTTTTGGGGTGTTAGTGTATAATAAAGAAACTTATCCATCTAAGTGTAACTTGTCCAAACCTCAAGGGGTTCAGTGTAATTTGCCCTTTTTATTAATTCTTAAATGGTTAGATAATTATTAAATTATTAATATAAAGAGAGAAATTGATCGAGCCAGAATTGTTATATATTTTGGCCATCATTCCTTATCTCTTGTCTTGTGTTTCGGGCATGTTTTAGTGTCTTATGAGGTTTTTCTATCATATTTGCAAGCATTAGATGTAATCTCGGTCGTGGAGAAGAAGGTGGAGTATTCAAGCGCAAAACCAGCCAATTGAAGCATGATGAAGGAATAAGTGTACGGGTACCCTTACCCGCGCACTACCCGCGCAGTCTCAGTTTCAGACCTTTGTTGGTCACACCAGCGAACTTACCCATGAACCGAAGGTCGAAAATCTTCCCAAATTGTCAAAGTGCCCAGTTCGCTGGTACTGCGCCGGTATATACCAACCCAATGACAAGCGAACTTAAGATGGAATTTGCTGGAGAGGATGTGCGCGGGTAACTGCGCGGGTCCTTACCCGCACACATGCACCTGTGCACTACATACATTCTGACGATCATATCAACATTCAGACCTATTTTTGGAAAATCTATATAAGGAATCACTTCTGATTTTTAAAAAGGATGCCCACACACCATCTTACATTACATTTTCTCTCTCTAGATATAGGAATTATATTCTCCCTTCACGTCTAAAACCCACACATCATTTCTTGATTTTCCACTCAACAGAAGGAAGCAAGGAGATCATTTTGAAGCTTAAAGCAGGAGAATTCTTCCATGGGTTTTCTTATATCCTTTTCTTCTTGCTTATTTCTTGTAATAGACATGAGTAGTTAAATCTCCACTAAGGGATTGATGTGATTCATATGTGAATTATGGGTATTGTAATGAACTCTAATCTTTTATATTAGTCTATCAAATATGTATTCAATGTTTTAATTGATTTCAAAGATAATTTGTATAGATTGTACACTTCTCTCTTTGCAAATTGTTTGAGAAATTATTTGAGTAGAGAATTAGGTATACCCTCTATTTGATTCTCTTAAGCTCAATTGAATAGAAGGATGGAACAAGAGTACCCTCCTCAAGTGAAATCCGGATTTATTAATCTCAATCTCTATCTAATCTTAAATGAGTAATCAAAACTATACACTATAGGTTGGTTGCTTGTGAGAGGTTAATCATGAATTCTGTACACTCTAGGATTGGTGATTTTATAAAGAGATTAATCCCTTATTTTGATAGATGCACATTCATAAACAATCACTTATGAGTGGCCAATACTATACACTCTAGATTGGAAACTCATAAGGGATATACAACAAAGCTATACACTGTAAATTGGTTACATTTGACTAATGTTCATTAATGAGAGTTCATCTTGCCCATTGTTTACTTTAATGGATCCATCAATTCCTTAGTCCCTTTATCATCTATTTTTACCTACTATCTTAGTTGCATTTTAATTAGCTTTAACGTAGTTTGCATATTAGTTAATTCTCAATCAACAACCATTTCAATTTACTTTTATTGCATTTAGTACTAGAGTAAAGATTTGGTCATAACTATATCTCGATATCTGTGGACGATACCTTAACTTACCACACTACGTGTTTAATACATTTGAGTGCAAAGTTGCGGTTTTATAAATTTTTGTTTTGATATTGCATAATACGACGGATGTGTGTCAAAAATGGTGCCGTTGCTGGGGATCGACGTATATAGTTGTGATTAGATTTAGCTTTAGTGGTTGTTTCTATTTTCTTTTGTTCTTTTTACTTCTATTGGTATTTTTGTTTCTTTTGTGTTTCCGGAGTTACGGATTATTTCTGGCAAGATTCAAGGCTAAGATATGAGATGTATGACTACCCATATGATCAAGAATGGGGAAATGGCCCGGAATTTCAAGAGAACGATTATGAGATCGGTGCTCTTTTGTTTAAAGATCAAGTGAGGAGTTTTGTGGGATACTATAATTGGATAGGTGATGAGTTTGAAGCATCTTGGCAAACCCCTCAACAAATGCATGAAGAGTGTTTTTATTACTAAGGGTGTGGTGAAGCTTATCAGATGGATATCGACTCTCTTGGAGAACAGGTTTCGTGCAGTTAACACAACAAACAACACAAGAATTCCAAGACTTTGAGGAAAGAACAAGAGAGAATTTAAGTAGATACATCAGAGAGAATGAAAGAAGAATGAATGGGATAGATGTTTCCATTCAGATAATTTTGTCAACTTATTACATGGTTTGAATGGTAATTTTCATATTTTATAGATAATTTTGTAATACTTAATTGTTGATGGGGTTATTGACACATATAAAGTGGTTCCTAAAATATGTGAGCGTGTATGTTTATCCTGCAAGTGTACAGATCGTTAAAGGATCGCATAGCGGTAAGTACGAGTTCATTACACAGGGAGATGTCTTCGTTATACCATTTCTAGCTAGAGATTTATTGAAAGCAATGTAAATAAGAATATGGAAATTGTGAGAATGGTGTGTGAGAAGTATAAACATATTGCGGTTATGTGTGAGAAAATTGGAATGAAAGTAAAAGGCATGAAAGAATGTAAAATGGGGGTGTTGTTGTGAGTGTGTGTGAGAGAGCGAACAGGGAGCTTGCATTTCTACGTTAAACTACTCATAAACTAAATTAAGCTACTCCTAAAGGCAAAGCACCCTAATTACTCACGCCACGGATAGTTTAGGCGGATTGGAGAGATGCAAGATAATGGTTACACTAGGTACATAAGTTCACCAAACAAATATACTTAACATATGGATTAAACACTTAAGCATAGTCAATTGCATTCAAGGGTTTGCTCATTTGATTAAGTAAATTACCAAAATCAATTCATCATCCTCCAAAGGTCATGGAATGTGCAATTGTGTCTTTAAGTCAAAGTGTCATTAAGCATAAGAACATTTAACCAAAGCCTACTCTAGCATAATGATTCATAAAAACAAGGATTTTCCATTCTATGGAGCTAATTAGTCATCATTGTGCCCCGAAGGTCTCCCAAAGCACAATTCATAATTCTCATGAAGTCAAATCATACAATGCGTGTCAATTTAGATACATCCACCGACATACATACTAGAATGAGATGTTACATTACACTACTCCTAAGTTAAATTATACTAGTCCTAATTTCATTCATGTAGAATATCAATTTCCAATCCTCCATCCATATGCATGTAGAGATAAGACATGGATTTATCAAGAACACAAAGAATAAAACAATAATCAATTAAACAAATATCAATCCAATACATAAAAGAGCACAAATATAAGTTTACAAATGTACCTAATGGGGATACACATCAAATAAGAAAATAAAACAAAGAGAAGAGTAAAAGATAGAGAAAACCCAAGAAGCCATGGTCATAATCTCCTCCAAGAGGTCTCAATCTTGTTGTGATTGTGTTTGGTTCCTCATAAACAAGAAATAACCATCTTTTCTCTATAGATCCTCCTCTAAGATGGATGGTAGAAGGTTTGGTGATGGTGGATGGTGAGCTCACATGGAGGAAAAACCTCGAGGGGAGCTTTAGAGCTTCTCTCTCTCTTGATTGGTGTTGGGTCTTCAAAGTATGTTAGAAGATTAGATAATGGCTGCTTCTAGGGCTCAAAATGGGATATAAATAGGCTAGGCACAAAATTAGGGCTTCAAAATAGTGAAATGACGAAGTTGGCTCGTCAAAATCGTGGTTGACTTTTCAGCATTAACCATCAGTCACTAAAATGGGCATAAATCCTTTTAGAAAATTTGGAATCGTGAACCGTAAATTTTTCCGAAAACTAGACATTCGGTAGGGCTTCAAAATAGTGAAATGATGAAGTTGGCCCGTTAAACTCGCGGTTGACTTTTCAGCATTGCTATCAGCCACTAAAATGGGCATAACTTATTCTAGAAAATTCGGAATCGCAAACCGTAAATTTTGCCGAAAACTAGACATCCGGCGCTTTTCGAATATATAAAGCACGAAATCCAATTCAAAGTTTAGAGATAATTATGGCCTCCACAAGTTCTTCACACGCCCTTACAATTTCATCCATTTTCCCACATTTTTACCTCCAAAACCTCCAAACTCTCCAAATAAGTTCAAAGCCCTTATTTGAGGATAATTACCTACACAAGGCTCACAAAACACATTGAAATACTAAAAATACCAGAGAAACGAGCGCCAACAATAGGAAAATGGGGCCTAAAACAAGTATAGAAATGACGTCATCATTTATCCTAGTCTTATTCACAATGGTAAGTTTGTAAATATATACCAAACAAAGGGACAAAACAGTTATTTCATTCAAGCTTTTTTAAAATCAAAGGTAAAACAGTCTTTTTGATAAATCTATTATGTTTGACTGTCAACATTTTGGCTAGAACGACCTTTTGATGCAATCTAGAAAAGTTGAGGACCAAATAATCTAATACACATATCAGATAAATAGTGACTTTTCATCAAAATATAGGGACTAAAGTGTAATTACCCCTTATATATATATTTTTAAGGCAAAAGATGGACTTTATTACAACAAATCAACTGATACAAGACTATGATTAAAGATATGACACACATAGAACCTATCTTGTCCTCATAACTTGAACAAGCAAATTTAGCAAGGGCATTAGTGATGCAACACCGGTATGGGTTATCAAGCCCTGTTGAATATGAAAATACCCAAGACTATAAATTAATATAAACTTGCTGATTCAATTGAATATTGAAAAAGCAAACACAATAAAAGTTGTATTATTCAACTTCAAATCTGCCATCAAATGACTACAAAGATCCTTTAAATATGATTAAATCAATGCAAAAGAAATGAAATACTTCAAAATTGAAACAAATCCTAATCCAACAATTAGGCTATAAATCATCCCCAAATTGAGCTTCCAAAATTAATAAAAATCTCTAATATTTTATCAATCTTAATGATTTAAATTAATTTAAAAGATACTAAAAATCTTTAAGATATTGTGAAGACTCTAATAACTTGGTTTTCAATTTTCCATAAAACTTTAAGCCATCGTAACCACATGGTGTTCATCAATTAGCCGCCCTATTATCATCTCGTGGAACAAAATCATAGGAAGGATTTCCCATACGAGGAAATGGTAGGAAATGATACTCTTTTCATGTTGAATTTTGAGAGTATCACTAGATTAAAAATTTAAGTTTAAATGGCACTAAAGGACTAAAATAATCTGATCTCATTCTTTTATTACATTTGTGCCATTTTTAGGATTTTGTTTTTCAAAAACCACTATTGATGGATTAATGGACATCCTCCATCAATAGAGATGAAGACCTCCATTGGAGGTAGAAATTGGTCTCCAATGGAGGTCAATTCAACCTCCGATGGAGGTTGAACTCTGTTTGACATCAAATGGAGGTTTCAATGAAGAAAATGATTTTTTTTTTTAAAATTCATTTTTATCCAAAAAGTCACAAAAATTGTAAAAAGTCTCGGAAACTACAAAAAAATTTGAAAAAAGTTTTAGAAACTACCAAAAAGTCTCAAAAAACACGAAAAATATGTCTCGCAAAAAAAAAACACGAGACTTATTTTTGTGAGTGTTTTTTAATGGTATGTTTGTTAGATCCATACTTTAGGTATTGTTAAAACTTAAGTTATTAATGTGGTGATAGTTTTAAAATTCATTTTTTAAAGAGTGCTATTAAATTTTCGAACCCTTTCCTATACTAGAGAACAAGCTTAAGATATCAAAAATTAGAATACCGCACACAAAAAAGAAAGAGATTTAAAAATACTTGTGACAACACTAGAAAAATCACTTTCCACCCAAGCAATTTCAAAACCAAGCCTTTGAATCACCACAAAAGCTGCAAATAAGGCAAACACTTCACCAACATCATAATCAAAACAACCCACACGAGGGAGAGTCATTTATATTTGTTTTTTTTTTTCCATTTGAATTAAATGTGATATAATTATTTTGCTTCTTTACATTTGAATTAACTAGCTAATACTAATGCAGATGACATAGGGATGGGGATTTCCCCCATGGGGCCCCACCCCCATTTGGGGGCAAAATTTGCCCCTAAATGGAGTTTGGGGGTGGGGGTAAATTTTGCCTTCAAAATCTTAATGGTGGTGGGGGTAGGGGAACCTACCCCCACCTATATTTCCCCATTCCCCTATTCTCTTAATGGGGGTGGGGTGGAGATGGAGCCCCCATTTCCTCATATATATTTATTTATATATTTATATATTTTTACTTTTATTTTCTTAAAAAAAAAACTTTAACTCTATTACTTATTTACTCTCTATCTATTTCTCTCATATCCCTATATATATATATATATATATATATATATATATATATATATATATATTTATGTGTAATACTATATTACTACAATTATTTGTATTAATTTTGGATTAAATTAAATCAATTATATATTTTAGGATTATTTATTGGATTATATATTGAAAAAGGTGAATCGAAAGATTGAAATGATTGAATTTCGAATCCCGAATTCTAAATTCCAAATTTCAGATTAAAAAATATTAGGATTGAAAATGGAAGAAATTAGGGACAAGATAGGGGCAGGGGAACCCTCCCCCAAACACCCTCATCCCCACTTCCCCCAAATGGGGTTTGAGGGCAGGGGTAAGGGTAGGTTTTAGGAATTGGGGGTGGGGGTGGGGGTGGGGGAACCCTCCCCTGCCCCAATGGGCCCACACTCCCATCCCTAGATGATCATGTGAATTAGAAAAAAAATTAATATAGATATTTTATTTTTCTTTCTCTAACATTTGAATTAAATATTAAAAAATTATTTAACATTTTTCTTTGACATTTAAATTAAATCAATTAGAAAGTAAAACATTTAAATTTATATAAATTTTCTTTGAAAAAAATATCATATCATACCATTTTTAGTCATTATATAAATTCACAGCTATTGACATTATAATTTAGCAAAAACATGCATACCGTTTTTGAGTCTACATTAGTGTTAGCAGTAAACAATATTAATTAAATAGTTGTCTAATTAACTTCACAGCATATTATTTCTTTAGCACAATGAATACTGATTATTTTAAAAACTATAACGATAACAAACTACAACAATAGAGTTAGGTTAGTTAACTAGGGTTATTAATTTAAATAAGTTAAATTGTTTCAAAAATTATATATACATATGTTAAAAAAATGTTATAGTACAAATTCAGAGAACTAATTTGATGCTTGGACAAATATGGGGATCAATTCGATTACTTTTATAAAATTCAAACTATTAGCATTTTTTTAAAAAAAATTTCCAAACTTAATATTTGGTAATTGACCTTTAAAAAAAAAAAACAATTAAGGACATTTTTTTTTAAAATACAATTAAGGACATTTGCATTTGTTGAATGTTCATAATGTGAGTACAATTTGTACAAAAGAAAAAAAATTATAATAATAACAACAAATCTGAGCCGTTAAAAGATTCAACCATAACTGAAAAGCAATACTTATTTGACCAACTCGAGCTCCTATTGGCTGGAGCACGTCACTAAGTAGAAAACAGATCACAACATTAATGCATTTTCCATTGATCCCACGTTCGCCAATCGCGCATTGAAACAACACCACACCTGTCGGTTGATCTAACCATCCAAGCTTCAAAACGTTTCAATCTCATCGGCGCAGTGAATGCTAGCTCCGTCATGGCGCGTGGACAAGCAGTGTTCCTGATTCATTTTCCTTTAACCGTTAACGAATAAACAAGGAAAGGCGCGTAGCTTCTGAAAATTTCTTGAAAGTTCAAAGTCTAAAACCAGTCATAGTAACGCTCTCCATCCGTACAAATTCTCTAGGGTTTAGTCTTTATAAATTTAAAATCAATTAATTAATTGGAAAAGAATTTGGAATTGAGATGGTGAAGAAGGAGGAGATTGACGAGAAGAAGAAGACGACGACGAAGAAATGGGGATGGTCGGTGGTGGCTGTGATCGTGGTCTTGTTGGCCACAGCACTGTCCACCACCACCACCACCACAACCACTTCATCGAAGATTGCTCTCTTCATTAACAATCGCAAGTCCTGTCGCTGTCCTTCTCAGGTATATTCTATTTCTCGATTTGCATTTCTGTTTTTAAGTCGATTTTTGAATTGTTTGAGATTGAGAAGCTTCCATTATTTTGTTCCAAGTTAGCTTATATTACTCTGATTCAACCGGCATTGTAATAGGTCTTGTATTGATCAAAATGTGATTTGTCTGTTGATTTTTCTAGGATTTAGGGAAATATGAGGGCATGGTTGAGGACTGTTGTTGTGATTACGAGACGGTAGATGGTCTTAATGTAGAGGTTTTACACCCTCTGCTTCAAGAACTGGTTGCCACCTCCTTTTTCCGCTATTTTAAGGTCTGTTTATTCTCTCAATTTTGATATATTTATTTATCAATCTATTATTATTATTATTATTATTATTATTATTATTATTTTCTTTTCAGAATGATTGATTATTATAATGTGACTTTTCTGAGTTGGGTTAATATGAGTCATCAAATTATTGAGTAATATGAATAGGGGAACATAAACTAAAAGAACTCTGTTTCTTTTGATATAACATGTTTGGGATGAGAGAGCATTGCTTGATTGTGATGTTAAATTCTCTCTGTTATTGAAAAACAGTTATGCAACATAGTATCAAATTAAACATTGTTTCTTTTGTTTGAAATGAAAATTATGCTTTGGCAATGCTTTAATCTCTTCTATTCATTTGTTTGTTCCTTTGGGGCCTGATTATTTGTTGTAGGCTAAGCTGTGGTGTGACTGCCCCTTCTGGCCTGATGATGGTATGTGCCGTTTGCGTGATTGCAGCGTCTGTGAATGTCCTGAAAATGAATTTCCAGAACCTTTTAAGAAGCCATTCCGTGGTGGTCTTCCATCTGATGATCTGATATGCCAAGAGGGGAAGCCACAGGCAACCATTGACCGCACACTTGACAAGAGAGTTTTTAGAGGCTGGATAGAAACAGATAACCCATGGACAAATGATGATGAAACTGATAATGGTGATTACTGCTTTTCTGAATGCATACTGCATAATATTATGTTTATTTAATTATCTTTTTTGTTGCAACCTAGGGGTTAAAATTTGTTTAGGTTTCTTCTCATAGCAGCATGACTGGTATTTCTGCATTAAGGATAGAAAAGTAATCTCTTAGAATTTCTTTCCTTGTATAATTACAGTGAGTTTATGTTTTTGTTAATATCTTCTTGGGATTCACTTTCGATGTGGTTGGATATGTAAAATTCACATTGCTGAATATGTCAAAGGAACTTTGATATCAGCATTACCACAATTCAGTTTCTTCATTTTAGCAATATATTCTCCCTGCTATTATAAAGAAATTATGTTGAAAGAGAATCATGCAGATATTGACAATTAAAATTTCAATTTGTAGGTGAAATGATGTATGTGAATCTTCTACTAAATCCTGAACGTTACACTGGCTATGTTGGTCCATCGGCTAGGAGGATATGGGATGCTATTTATTCAGAAAATTGTCCAAAATGTGAGTTGATCTCTATTCTTTAGATATTTGTGGACAAATGAACTTGCTGGAATGTTGCAACTTTGATATACACACACAGGATACTTTAGCTGATGCAGTGAATTTAGACTCTGGTAAGACTGATTTGGCTTAGTATTTATTGGTATTGCGAACCCAATCTTATCAGGGTGGGATGCTTAGTTTACGTGTTAAAATTTGATTGGGGCAATAATTGGTGTAATTATAATTTATGGTACTTAGAGATTCACAAAAGGCTCTTAATTAAACTGAAGTTCTTACAGTAGTTAAGAAGAGAAAAGAGGAATTTCTTTTTCTTTTTGATAATGGTATGTGAGTTTTGTTCTTATTTAAATTTAATTGAAATTAGTATTCCTGTTAGAGAAAGGTTTTTATCGAATTTATCTAAACCTGAACGCTTGTGCTAGTTAACCTGATAACAATTTATATTAGAAAATTAACGAGACAATTAAATAAGCCTTGTTTTCTGTTTCTTTATTTTCCTCCTTATTGTCCTCAATTCACTGTGCAACAGTTAAGTATTAGCATAGTACATTATTAGATACAATGAAATTGAAACTTTTTTTATAGGAAACAAAAAATATATTGCATAAAACAATGAAATTGAAACTTAATCTGATGGATATGAATTTTGTCAACTATGATACTGCATAGCTATAAAAAATCATTGGGTTGCATTGTTATCATCTTTTAGCCTTTGTTCCTATGCCATTGTCTTTTTCCTCATTTTCAGAATATATTTTTGCCAAGATGCTTGCATGATTTGCCTATCCTGATTGAAGAAGAAAGAACTAGAAAAAGAAAAAAAAATTGAAGAAAGAATAAAATTGATGATTTACCTTTTCAATATTTTCCTTTTTTTTTTTTTAATGTTGTATTGATTTGCCTAATTGTTAGCTCCTCCTTTTTGTTTCTATGCATTAAACATTGATGTTATGTTCTGCATGGTTTAGGAAGTAGCTCCATGATTCAGTTTTTCTCCTCTATCCATTAGTCTCATGCTCAATGACAAACTAATATTTGCAATGGTGTCTAACCTTTTTCGAAACAATCAAATTAAATGAATCATTGTTTCTTCATACAGAACCATGTTTATGGTTCATCTCTATTATTTGGAATCATCATTGAAGGGGTAGGTATGAGCAAAATCACCACAGTACCACCACACATTTGCTTTATTTGCAGCACACAATAGCATCAACCTTTTCCACAATAAGGGAGACAATAGATTCCGGAAAAGCCCACTTCAAAGCTACCTCAGAAACAGCTTATTCCACATCTTTACAACCAGTGGAAAATGGAGAAATGAATAACCCATATTCTCTTCATGATTTCTTGCATACAGATCACCATGGGAGAGGGACGAACATTACTATTTCTCTTATGAATAGTCACCAGTAGTGATTTTGCCATCGATCACCATACGATTTATTTGATAGTCCATCATTCATTTTGGATTTGACATAACATAGAAACAGAAATATGTCAAAACTTTTTTTACTTAGAAAACAGTATGAAAACTTGGACAAAAGTTTCCCATAAAGCATTCCAATGGTGTAGCACTAACTTACTGAACAATATGTTACTCTCCTTTAGGATGTACTTGCTTTATATTTTTTGACGTGAAGTGTTTCTTTTATATCACATCAATCATCTTGCATATATTTCATGGAAAAAATGTAAAAAAAAAAAAAAAAACATTTGGTGCAGAAAAGAGTATCAGAACATGGTCTCCAAGGATTGGTTGAGATATTCCTCTCAAGTATTGTTCTGGAAATCTTTTGAGGAATTGCTAAACTTGAGATACAGGCGGACTTAGAATCCTAATGTTCTTGCAATAAATTTATCTACCTCGAGGAGTCAAGCTCTAACATGTTAGTAAGCATGCACAAAGTTGGTTGATGTCATTGAGTCAACGGTATTTGGGAAATTAATCTGATGATGATAATGGATCTGGTTTTGATCTGTCTGGCATCTTTCACAGTTCAACCTTAAGTTCTTTCCTTTGGTTGTGTATTTAATGTGACTATAAAGTAGCTTCCGTGCAGTGTGTAATATATTCTTCATTATTTGTTGCATCACAGTCCCTTTTTTATGGCAACTAGGTTTTGTGCCATCCTTTACATGTGTTTGTTATGGCACTTATTAAGCTTAATATTGACATTTTATAGTAATGACAGGTAAAACTACCCTTTTTCTATAAAATGCGATATTTTCCATTGTTTTCAATAACCATACTTGGGGATTAAGATTTCTGGCATCATATTTGGTAATTAGGCAGAGCATGATAGAAATGATAGATTTCCTGAGTTAGAATCTATCTCATGGTGTGAATTATATGAATGGAGAAAGGATCCTATTCTAGGGAGAAGAAATTTATGCTTAACAATGTTGATCTTTTCTATATTAATGATATGAAAAGAAAGGAGAACAAAAAAAGGAAATTCTGTTGTTGTAACATCAGCTCAGGTACTAATTGTAGTGACCTTGCAGTCAACATCTGAGATGTTCCTTTTAGAATAATTTTCTATTCTATTTGCTGTATTAAGATTTCTAACCAACATAAATGTTGATTTTATGATAATGTTTAAGCCTTACACCTGACAGTTCTCATGCTAGTCTAGTGTTAAACCGTTCTTAGACGTCAATTTTGTTCTATCACTATGATGATCTGAGTGGAGGCATCCTTCAGTACATCTCTCTCTCTCTCTCTCTCTCTCTCTCTCTCTCTCTCTCTCTCTCTCTCTCTCTTCTTTTATAAAGTTTATAAATGTGACTAAAAACGTTTTTGCAGATTCATCAGGAGAAATTTGTCAGGAGAAAAAAGTTCTGTACAAACTAATATCTGGTCTTCACTCCTCGATTTCAATCCACATAGCTGCAGATTATCTACTTGATGAAACTACCAGTCTGGTTTGCTTCTACATTATACCACTTGATACTTTAGTATATTTACCTTTTTTATATCCGTTATATTATTCCATTATGGTTCATCACTCAAAACAGATAGGTTTTTACTTTTCAGTTGTTTCCTGGATGACATCATATATGATATATTCAGTTGTGCATCTTGTTCTTTGTTGAGTGATCTAGATCAATCAATTTCTTTCATAATCCTCTTGATGGCTCATATTCATCTGCAAATCTTGCTTTGAACATACATACATATATATAAATATATAAATTTTGTTTTCATCAACTCAGGCTTTTGCTTTACCCAGAAAAAGAAAAGGAAAAAAAAAATCTAGCTTCTTTTTTGCTAAGATTTTGTTTCTGGTTGATATTTGTGTTATCTAAATTTCCTACTCTCATTTATTTCTTAGGCTTGTTGGATTTGCCATCTTAGTGGTTTCTATTGTTGTATTTCCCGTGTACTTTGGTTGTGCACCTGTGATTTTAATAAAATTGATTCACTTTACTTATGTTGTGCACTTGTGTTTTTCAAAATTGATTCACTTATAAAATAAATATATATAAAAACTGGTGAATGGTCTACTTGTTACTGTAGCCAAAGTAGAACTGCACAGAAACTGTGTTTATTACAAATGGATTGATCTAATGTTTCTCTTCATGAAATTTCAGTGGGGTCAAAATCTGGATTTGATGTATGATCGTGTTTTAAGATATCCGGAACGTGTCAGAAACTTGTACTTCACATTCCTTTTTGTTTTACGTGCAGTGACTAAAGTGAGTATTTACCGCAACGACTTAGTTCTTAGAAATCAGATATTTTATGTTGATATTCACTTATCTTAGTGATTGTTGATGTTATTTTTCTCAAATTTTGTTGCAGGCAGCGGATTACTTAGAGCAGGCCGAGTATGATACTGGTAACCAAACAGAGGATCTGAAAACACAGTCATTAATAAAACAGCTACTTTACAATCCCAAACTCCAAGCTGCATGTCCTCTTCCCTTTGATGAAGCTAAGTTGTGGCAGGGTCAAAGTGGACCTGAACTGAAGCAGCAGATTCAAAAGCAATTCAGGAATATTAGGTTTCTCACTGACATAGTAAAATGAAAAAGCACATGCAAATATATGGAAAATTACAGATACCGATCTATTTCAATGAGGCCTGATGCTGAATTTTGGATATATTTCATCTCTGAAATTTGTAAACCTGAGTAAAAATTTGAAAAAGAAAATGCATTATCCCCACTTTCATTTTTTATGTCCCTTGTGGATTTTTCTAACTTCAACTTAGTTTCTCATTCTATGCTGTTTATTGCAGTGCGCTGATGGATTGTGTTGGCTGTGAGAAGTGTAGACTTTGGGGAAAGCTTCAGGTTCATGGTCTTGGTACTGCATTGAAGATCCTGTTTTCTTTTGACGGTCAAAATCACCAAGTCCAACCTGTGAGTCTTGCACCTTGCAAATGCCATTTTGCTCTATTTTGCCTTGTGGTTTAAAATAATTTGATAGGCAGCTGATAGCATTGCTGAATTTGAACCTTTCTCTCCTTTTCTCCCTCTACTGGTTTAGCAGCTGCAGTTGCAACGTAATGAAGTGATTGCTCTGGTAAATTTGCTTAATCGACTCTCGGAATCCGTTAAACTCGTCCGTGAAATGGGACCATCAATTGAGAGGATCATGGAAAGACGGACATCTGTTCTTCCTGCAGTTGAATTTAGCGCATGGCGGAGAATGTGGGAGTCTATAGTCGGGCTTTGGTAAATATATTGGTGTTATCCTACATATACAATGTGGACTTGGATCCTCCAGTTATATGAGCTTTTACCTGAGTAACTATCAAGCGTATGATTGATAGTTAATAACAAAATTAAAATAAATCTCAATTGTTTGTTTGTTCAACAATGTTGGTGTGTCAAAAAGATGTTTAAAATCTTATTAGAGCTCATATTAGTGGAGGATCCTAGTTTATCCGTAATTAGTGGCTCATAGTTTCTGATAATATCGAGTATCAAAATGGTGTTAACAGGTCAAGGAAGCCATCATTGTAGCAGTTCGTATAATGATAGGTGTTCACAGCAATAGGAAGGCAATGTAATGCTCAGATGATGCGTAGTGACCATTAACGAGGTGTAGTACAACAGTGCAGTTTTTGGAGGTAATACAAAATTACACACAACACACATTTATACAGAGCTAAAGAGTGTTTAGAGTAAATGTAATATGTAAGATCCATGCGTTATCGGATCTAAATAACAATGACTATTGTATTGTGCAGTAATCATAATCTTTGTTGGTTGTAAAGTAATTTACAACTGAAAATTGATGAGCAGCAATCATAAACATTAACATAAGACTCAGATGAATGAAATTGTTTTGTTGGCAAGAGTAGTTATTTATTTTACATGCCTTTTAATCAGAGGGGACTTGTAATGAAATATAAAAAAAGTTGTTATTTGATGAGAAGTGGAGACGTGGAGTCAGATTAAAAGATATCAACCTCTACCACTATTTGAATCCTAGAAGATTTCAAGATTAAGCTGTGCAAAAGAAGTTGAGAAAAATGTAGATGCAAACTTCAATTCGGAACCATTTCTTTAAGCAAACATACATATGAAAATTATGAGGTGCTGGCCTGCAGTATCTGAACAATTAATTTTGAGATTTGGAAATCGTCCTAATTTTGTATGAAAATAAAATGTAGACGTCAAATATGTACAAATATTTCCGGTTTATAAATATATGGGCAATTACCAATTAGGTCCCATATATTTTTTAAATTTCAATTTGTTTGTGACTTTTACAAAAGTGACCAAATTGGTCCTTACATTTTTTCCAAGTGTCAAATTAGTCTCTCTAACTAAGTTCCGTCAGTCAACTTTAACCTTTAAGGGATAATATTGTACTTTACTCATAAATGATATAATAATAACACATGCACAATTTTTTTTTAACACATGTATATTTTTGTTAATTTTATTTATGGATTTTGATTTTTGAATAATTTTGACAACCGTGCTTGTATAATATTAACAAAAAAAAACCAATTATATAAAAATGGTAAAATACTAAACTGGGAATAAATGGTAATTAAGGGTATAATTGACATTGTCTTATTAAAAAGAATTTGGATTTTTTTTAGAAAATTTAATTATAAAAAGGTACAAATTGTGTTTCATTAATAACATTTTTGGATTTTGTTGTAATTATAATGGTGAATTTAATGTACAAAAGACAAAACAACTTTGATATAATATAACAAATAAATTGTATTTACGTACTTTAACTAAAATTGTTAAAGTCAACTGTTATATTTAACACCGTTAAATCGTTAGAGTGACCAAGGTCACTTCTAAAAAGAGAGGAACTAATTTGGTACTTGGAAAAAATATGAGGACCAAATGTTACTTTTGTAAAAGTCGCAAACAACTTGGAATTTAAAAAAAAATCCAAGATCTAATTGGTAATTGCCTTAAATATATTATAAACTATTTTGAAATAGAAGTTGTCGTGTTTAAACGGGTCGTATGCAAATCTGCCGCCGTTTGGCGATGATTCTTTTTCTTCGGAACTTCTACTTCTTCCCTGCCGACCTTTGACGTCAATTTCCTTTCTTCTCTTTTTCTCTCTAATGTCTGTGGCGGATGTTTCACATTGACAGGGGTTTCCAAAGTTTACAGGTGTGGTTTTTATATGGGGGTAGTTTGGTCATTGAACATTTTATATGGTTAAAAACATGAAAACAATGGGATATGTATCTTCACTCATTCATTGCAATGCTTATGTGTCATGAGATCATATGAGTAGGAAAAAGATCAGAGCAGTGGAGGATCCAAATTCAAAACAATGAACGGGGGTTAAAACAAATTTCTAGTTATATGTGGTTTTTTTTTTTGGTAAATTCCCCTATTAATTATTTGTCAACAAGATACTTAAAAAAAACAAGATTAAAAAAAGACTTTTTATATTGTTATAGGGATTTTTCGGTAGCATGACATGTCAGCAAAGATATCGGATAATCCGGATATATGGCAGACCACGTCATCAGAAAAGAATCACAGTCTCTAGTGATTAGCAAGTGGTCGGATGAACCGAACGGGCAAAATAGACCTGATCGGGTATATCAAACCGATCGGGTAAAATAAGCACGGTCGGGTAAAGTCAACCGGTCAACATTCGACCAAGTCACAGTTGATGTTACTAGACGGGGTGGTCAAACTGAACCAATCGGCCAAGATAGGTCTAAACCCGATCAAATAGTGAAACCGATCTGGGAAAGAGGGCCTGGTCAGATTGGGAAACGGTCGGCCAAGAGATGCTCAGTCAAGACAGTAACATTAGATCAAATACGATTCAATTACAAAGAAGAAGAATCTTACTCAAGCAAGGAATCTAGAACCACATTCCGATAAGGAAATATTATTATTTCCCATATATATCAAAGAGTTAAGATCAAGCAATAATTCTGCTCTTCTAGAAGATTGCACACCAATCAGGAAATCAGTCCTAAACGGACTACTCAACTAGAAGTCCTATGAAGATTCTAATTCAATACGCAAGATCTCTGAAACAGAAAAGGAGTTAAATACTACTTCAACAAGTAACAAGTTCTAGTTAAATACTACCACCTTTCCTTACTTGTGCAACCAGGATTAGGGTTCTATGCACATATAAATAGACCCATAATCTCATTGTGTAAGGAATGGAACGATCTGAGTATAAGGGGATCTATCGATCTATGTGTAAAAAAGCATAACAACTACTCGAGAGAAAGAGAGATTGTGTGTGTAATCATTCTATTCATAGTGGATTTCTTCTCGCCGCCACCGGCAATCGTGGATGTTTCCCCGCCTTAGGGTTTTACCACGTAAAACATGTGTTATGCTTTATTCATATTTTATTTCCTACTTTTATACATCATCAATCATAGATACGAACAAATCGTATCGCATCTACGTGGAGAAAGAAGCTTTGATTATTCAACCCTAGATTGGTTAAAGCTTCGATCTGCCTACGCGTTAATGTTTGGCGGTTGACTTTTCAACGATCCAAAAATCACCGTCAACATATATAATTAAAAGAAATAGAAAATGGGGAAATTTCAATTTAATCCCTAACATTTCTTAAAATAGCAATTTTATACTTATCTTCCATTTTAGGCTCACATGGTCCCTAAAGCTTTGAAAGTATATGCTTTTAGTTCATCTTTTAGTGAACTATTAGTCAAACTTAACGGTTTCATGAGTATTTTTGTCTTATAACACAAGCTTTCAAAATACCACATGCCCAATTAAGAAAAAAAATACATATCAATAGATGATAGACATCTATCTTTGGTCTCTATTGAGCCTAAAAATCTATTGAGATCTCCATTTATGTGAGAATGAGATCCACCGGATCTCTATCTCCCATTTGGTCATTCATCATCATGGATATAGAGATCCGGTGAGGAGGCTCCTTGCACCTTCTCCTTGGTGACGTGGGGAGAAGGTCATTTCTAGGCTGCCACTTCCACCATCAGTAGAGTTACTATATCCACATTTTTTGTAATTATCTAATTTTAAAAAATAATTGATTTTTTATTCTTTTCTTAACATTTTATATTTTATAATTTTTCTATAGTTTAGATACTTAATAGGATTTTTCTATTTCATAATTTTAGGTTGAAATTAAAGTTCAAAAGGCAAAATTGTTTTGTGTCATTCTTTAAACAAACTTATATCCACTTTAATCCCCGTACCTATAACAAAAACTTATATCCTACAAATTACAATGAAATAAGAATATAATGTCATTTGTATGTTTTTTAAATAATAAATGTAAGACCCAAAACTGAAACAGGTAAGCTAAACAAGCCAGGAATCCCAGCCCACAACCCAGCGGACAAGGGGCGTAACTGAAAGGACGCCCTGCAGCTGAAGGGACAAAGGAGATGAGTTGAAAGCTTTCTCCGTGTCGTGTAAGCGCCCGTGAAGTCATCCTATGACTGGAGGTGCGCCCGCGGGCAGGGAAATCCAATTCCTGGCTTGTTTAGAAACCTTTTTTGTTTCGCCCGGAGAGAACGGCGCGATGTACACAAGCCGTATCTCCCGCTCCAGCTTAGCTTTAGAGAAATTGAGCTTTAGGTCTAACTCTCCTCTCCAAGGTTTACTGCTGCCCTAGGCTTGATTATAGCCCCCTCCTCCCCCCAACCAAAACAATGGGGGAGAAGAGGGGGGCAGAAAGAATCAATCCTTCCCCCGGGGGGGGGGGATTAGGGGGGTAGCGACCTTAAAAGGGGGAGAGGGGTCCTCTTCTCCAACTGAGATCTCCAAGCCAAAAAAAAGTTTCTTTTTTTTTATTCCTCACATTTGCCTTCGCCTTTCCTATCCGTTCAATTCAATCCAACTCACGAAAACACGAAACCACTAAAAAGATCCACTTCACCAAAAACCAAACTACCCTTACATACATTTCTAGGAGGTATGGCGTTATCGATTGAGTATAGCTGTTACTGATTAGCTTTTAGAAGGTCACCACTCTTCCTCCGCTAACAGTCAACGAACGAATGCGTTTCCGGTCAAGAAACGGGTAGCCCGCTCTCTCTGCGGCTTACCCTGGGTCTTGCCTAGTGCAATTTCCAGGTTTCACTGTGGGATCCCTCCTCACCGGTGAAAGAACCCCTTTCATGAATCTTGACTTGTCGCGCATTGAACAACCAATGCCGTCTTGTCTTCTTTTCATGCTTCCCAGGTTGATTGAGGTATCAAATTAACTTTTGGGAAAATCGAAAAAGAAGGTTCACTGATCACTTTGGGTGCGTTTGTTACGCGGGACAGGACAGAACAAGGTAGGACAACTTGTCCTTGTCCCGCGTTTGGTGCGATTTTAGGGTGGGACTGGGTGGGACAAGATGGGACAAAAATCCCAAAAAACTGTCCCACCCTACACCCTCGGCCAAGTTGTCCATGGCCATGGGACAAGTCTGGAAAAGACTTCTTTGCCCTTGAAACTTTCAAAAAATTACATATATATAAATTAAAATCCTATTTTTTCTCTCCTCTCTCCTCTCTCCTCTTTCTCCTCTCTTCTCTCTTCTCTCTTCTCTCTTCTCTCTTCTCACCAACACCAAACCGATCGATGATTTCTCTCCAAACCGCCGCAACGACGCCGACTACGGGAAGCGACGACGACGACGACGATCGGAAGCGACGACGAAGACGACGATCGGAAGCGACGACGACGACGCTCGCGTTGACCAGAAGCGACGACGACTACCGGAAGCGACGACGACGACCGGAAGCGCGATGACGACGACGACCGGAAGCGCGACGACGACGACGACGACGACGACGACCGGAAGCGCGATTGACGACGACCAGATCTATCTCTCTTCTTCTTCTTCTTTCTCGGCTTCGGGGTGGTTGATGGTGGTGGTGAGATTGATTGATGGTGGTGGTTGGCAGCACGATTGATTGATGGTGGTGGTGAGATTGGTGGTGGTGGTGAGATTGGTGGTGGTGAGATTGGTGGTGGTGGTGGTGGTTGACAGTGTATGGATGTGGGTTTGATAATGAATTAGTTTAATTTTGGGTTGATGATAATGAATGATTTCTGGAAAATCATGAATGATTTCTGGAAAAAACAAAATAGGGTTGATGATAATGAATATTTCTGGAAAATCAGATGATGACGATGATTGTTGTGTAATTTTTATTTTTTTTTCAAATTTTTTTCCAGAAGTTTTGATTTGTTTTCAATTTTTTTTTCCAGAATTTTGGATGAAATCTGATTTTTTTATTGTTGGGTTTTTTGATTTGTTTTGTTTTTTGATTTGAAGATATCTGATTTTCCAGATTTTTTGATGGAATTTCCAGATTTAAGAATAAGAAAAAATGTTTCCAGATTAATTAAAATGTTTCCAGATTTAAGAACAAGAAAAAATGTTTCCAAATTAATTGAATGTTGGTGGAGACCAATCCCAGATTGGATCTACACCGTTCATCAATCATTAATATCTGAAATAATTAATCAATCATGGTGGTGATTGATGGACGGTGGAGATTCAATCTGGAAAATAATAAATATCTGAAAATTTATTAAGTTAATCCCAACCATCCATCTTAAATAATCTTGTAAAATTATTAATTAAAATATTTTTCAATAACAATAAGGGCACTATGGTCATTTAAACCTCTTGTCCCGTCCTGTCCCGTTCTGTTCCAGTCATACCAAACGCATAACAGTACAGTCAACAGTTCTGTCCCAGGCATTCCAAACACAATATGGAACAACTGTCCAGTCCTGTCCAGTCCTGTCCTGTCCTGTCCTGTCCTGTCCCGTCCGCGTACCAAACGCACCCTTTATGAAATTTAGTGAAATCCTAGATTTCTATATTTATGAGCTAAGACGGGATATTTGGAGAATAAGACAGGAGCATCTGATTGAAATATCAAGGAATCCAAGGTGAGTTCCTCAAAACGAATTATATGGCCATGTTTATTAGTGAGTAATCTTATTTTTCCACTACTGTAATGTGATACACCTTATTTGAGAATCCTCATTGTATGGGCATTTACGTTAAGTAGAACTAAAGTAGTCTTTATAAACTATAAGGTATCCTTACAGCCCGCTTAACACGAGCACAAACAACGGAGAGTTTATTTGTTTCCCTAAGTGTTTAGGTTTTAAAATCACTTTTTGTTTTTGCAATTTATTTGGATTTATGGGGGTTAAAGTTTTAAAATAAAAGTTAGAGTTGAATAAGTGTTTTATTCCTTATATAACTCTTTCTTTTAAACGATATTAATAATATTAAAAACAAAATAGAGATTTTGACTTTGATTAGAAATCCTACATTTTATTAAAACTTTTATATTTAAGAATCTTGTTTTCTCTTTTACGATCATTGGAAAAAAATATATATATAGAACCCTAGAAAAAGGCTTTGAACGGCAAGTGAGATGAAAAAAAAAACTCTCATACTTTTTAACAAGAATTTGTTGTCAAGCAAGAAGAAGAAAGGTGTTTTCAAGGTGTGTTTCTTTTCGCTTTATGTGTTTTTCTTTATTACCTATATGCTCAGAGGAAACAATATTAGGGTTTTGATTGTGTAGTAACCCTAAAAGCTTACTATAATGATTTCTGAGTTCCTATCTTCCGATATCGATGTATTAAGGGCTGACCAGTGATTATTACGAAATTTATAGTTAATTTATCTACAATATTTTTGTGATTTTTGTTTTTAGATTTTGAACTAGACTACCTAAAGGTTCCAAAGAAATTTGTTTCTTTTCAAAATAATAAGTATTGTATTTTTTATGAATTTTTGAGTTTGAAACCATATTGCTGAAAATATCAGTTTTTGTAACTTGGTTTGAATTCGAAAATATATTTCGCTGTGTTATACTTGTTTAAAACTTTTAAAATTTGGTAAAGATGTTTACAAACAGGTTAAAAGGGTTTCAAAATTTATTTCAATATTTTAGGGTTTTATTAAATTAGTTATGAATTTTCAAAAACGGGTAATACAATCTGTCCGGTATTAAACAGATTCTAGTAACCAAAAGTATAAATCTTTTAAAAGTATTTATTTGAATGATTTCGATTTGAAAATCTTATTTTCAAACCTAATATGTGTTATTTATGTTTTAGTGAAGATTTCATGCCAATTTAATATTTTTACGATTTTTAAAAATTCAAATGACGAGTAGTGTTCGGGACTGTCTATTATCAGACAGCCGTGAATACTACGAAATTTAAAATATTTTAAGGTAGTTACTGATTTTATTAAATTCTGAAATTTTGTATGTCAATATATATATATGTAAGATGTGTTTACAAAGTTTTAGAATTTTCCAATGTGTAAGTAATAAATTAAAAATCCAATGTGTTAGTTCTAGTACTAGGATTTCGGTTTGTGAAGCGATATGTCAGACCTTATTCCAGTCCTAGATATGAATTAGACTTTGACATTCGTATAATTATATGATTTTAGGGTAAGGATTGAATTGTTAGCTTCGTGGTCGATTGCTTTTATGTGGTTTGCTATGAGGTAAGTATGTTTTTGCATAATATGTAGTTGTATAAATGTTTTTCTTAGGAAACAAATTTATTTACCTTATTATTATGTTCTGAAATATTTTAATTTATGTTTATATATAAAATTGTTTCCTATGTATGTAATCGATCTGTACATAACATATTGTAACCCAATTCTTTTTAAATGTGTTTTACCTTTACTAGAACTTTATGTTTACAAGCTTATATATAAATTCGGCATTTTTATGCTTTTGTAATATAAATGTATTATTATATATATATATATATATATATTGAAAGTAATGTTGTAGCTCAACATCAGTAGTAAATGAAATGTGAAATGAAATATTGATCACCGGTGATAATGTAAATGCAGCGCACACGACAAATGAAATGTTATGATTTTGGTCGTGTACCAATTTCTGAAATGTTATGATTTTGGTCTTGTAACAATTTCTAAAATGTAAATGGCCGGGTCACCGGGGGTATTGGTGACACTACTTGACTTGAGATTATTTTTATGAAATGTTATTAATCGTTATCGTATGCTAAAAATGTTAATTTTGTAAGTTTTATTTGTATTTGAAAATGTTACTTTTGCAAGTTTACTTCTAAAAATGTTACTTGTGTAAGTTTTACTTGTATTTGAAAATATAATTTTGCAAGTTTACTTGTATTTGAAAATGTTACTTTTACAAGTTTACTTTTGAAAATTTTACTTTTGTAAGTTTTACTTGTATTTGAAAATGTTACTTTTGCAAGTTTAAATGTATCTGATTATTTGAAAATCTAGTACTCTTTAAATGTTATTATAAATTTCATAAATGTTTTCGATTACGTATTATGCAATACTTATTGAGTTGACAGCTCACCCCTTGTCATTTAACATTTTGCAGACTAAGTATCTTAGAAGCTGACCGCTAGGGCAATAAACTTTCAGGAATTGGAAGTTATTGAGATTTAATGTAATGTTTTTCTTTGGTCTGTTACTTAGAATTTGAGTTTAAGTGCTTGGTATTATTTTAATTTCCTTTAGAGTATTTTGAATTTTGTTATTGGATTTATTTGGAGATATATTTTCATTAGAGAATGGTTTATTTGGAGTTATTCATGATTAGTGGTTTCTTTTGGGTGAAGTAATTAACGATTTATGATATAACATTCCGAATCAAAGTGTTTAATTACTCTTTGAATTTTGGGGTGTTACAATAAATTTCATGTGTGGATTTAATTTCAAAATCAGATTCTAATCGGTAGTTCCTGAAAAATAGGCGTAAATTATAGGATTTCTAGGGATGAAAAATTGTATAGCATTTTTTGGAGATGGATTTACACAATTAGCACCGCTTTAATAATTCTAGTTTAAATAGCACTAAAGATGAGATTGAGACAAAAATACCCTCACTCTTATATAATTTTCTTTTACTAATCTTTTTTTTTTCAAAATCTTCATTGATAGAGCTCGAGCTCTACCGCCGACGTCATCACCAATGAGTTGATTGACAAAACCACTGGGAAAAAGTCCGTCAGGTGCCACCCGTTGTAACCGAAGTATCCGTTTTCAGTTTCGAGCTGTGTGGAAAGAGAAACGAAGCCAAACCTTCATCGTCAAATCTGCGACGATCCGTCGCGAATCTGACGAAACCAATGGCGCCAGCAAACTCAACGTTGTCCGATCTTTTAGATCCGACTATTTCGGAAGTCAACCAGCACCGTTGTCGGATCGTCAATTTCACCATTGATGGAGGTATGTTACCATCACGATGAATAAGAAAGGCAAAAAAAAAAAAAAATCTTATTTCACTTCAGTAAGTATCGAATTTCCAAAATAAGTCTCAAATTTGTCTCAATAAGTCTCGAATTTGCAAAAAAAAAAAAAATCTGTCTTATCGATTGGTGGAAACGAATTAAACGAAAAAGAAAAATCATAGTGATATGAGTTTTTCAAAGAGAGGTGAGTTTGTGTGACTTGTGAGGGAGAGGAAATTAGAGAAAATTAAAAATGAAAAATAAAAGTAAAAGAATAAGTGAGGGCATTTTGGTCTCACCACCTACTTTGGTGCTAATAAAACGTAAGTTATTAAATCGGTGTTAGTTACGTAAATCAAGGTTGAAAAAATGCTATCAAGACCCATTTCGTCATTTTTTTTATTGGGCAAACATAATTTAGGTTCGCGATTCCAACAATCCATGATCTATTTACTTTTGGTTCAAGAATTAAAAAAAAGTGTTGACCAAAAGTTAAAGGAAGTCACAGAATCATTAATACAGTCTCTCACCCCTGAATCAACTATTAGATATATCGACTTAGATTTGAATACATTACTAATTTCGTTATAAAGTTTAACAATGAATATACAAATAGAATAATCACAAAACTTAAATCAATCTTGAAGAACTAAGCTAAATCCAAATTGAGCTTTCAAACTAATGAAAAGCATCAAACTCATAATTTGCAAGCATGTCAATATGTACATTGTTGATAAATCAGACTAATATTAACTATTACAATTACAAAGAATCAAACCGATGATGGAAAACAAATCCACACAAGGAAATCACCATTAATGATATCATACTAATGTTGATAAAGAAGATTTCTAGGTCCGGGCAAGTGTTCCTGCAATATTCCAGCCTCTCTCCTTTTCCTTTTGGTTGTGCTGTTGTTTTTGTTGAATTTCATTTGTTCCTCCTGTTCTTCTTCCACTGCCCAGTAACACTCTATGTGCCATCCTTCCTCTACTTCCAATGGACACTCTGACCTTCTCCATTCCCACATTTACACCAATCCTTCTAAGATTATGTTGCTGCATTGGTGATTTCATCTGCATTTTCTTGTGAAGACTTCTTCTCAATATGCTATTCATCAGCTTCTTACCCCCACCACCACTTTTTATCCCTTTAGGACTGCTACAAGCTATTTGTTCGGGCAAGAATTCTTCGATATCTTCTTCTTTCTCATCGTCTTGGTACAGTGGTGGCAGTGGTGACAATGCTTGTGGGAGGAGCTGGGTTGAACTTGGGAGAGGAATCAGAGAGTTCCGTCTTGGAGCTGGCGCTACTGGGATCCGCCTTGCTGCTGTTGTGCAAATAGAAGCTCTTCCTGTCCTCTTTGGTAATAATCTTGGTTGTTGTTCAACCAACTCAGGAGGGTTGTTTTCTTTTTCTGTGAGATTCATGTGCTTGACAAAGTTATCTGTTGGAGGAACAGGTACAGGAGGTTTGTAACTGTTGTTCTCCATAATAGTTGTTTTTCCTTGCTCTTTCATCATTGTAGTACTTGCTGGTTCATTGAAATTCTTGTTACTTCCTAATATTCGATTTGCAAGTGGTGACCTGAATGGCGCGGTACTTTGCTGCTCATCTTGCTGTTGTTTCATTTGTTGTTCGGCTATCTTTGTGTCCACATGCTGACGTGCAAGTTTCCTCTCGATTAGAAGCTGTGATTCCAGTTCCTTAACCTACAAGACACAAACAAACCCCATGAGACTGTGAAAGGATCAAAAGAAAAGAATGCATAGAAGAAGAAAATTATCGCATCTCGAATAGATGAAATGAAGCTAAAATGTTTTCCAAAGCCAAATTTGGGAATAAAGTTTACTAAAATAATACCTTGTCTTGCAGGGTTTTGATCTTGAGGTCTCTATCTTTTATCTTCGAGTCCAATCCGTAGATTGTTTCCTCCATCTTCTTACTCTGCAAATCTTTGCTCTTTAAGTCTTGCTTTGATTTCTCAACCTTGAAAACAAATGGACAACCAAACTCCTTAGTAGTTTTAGCAGAGATATTAAGTACGGATAAAAATTAAGGTCAAAACTAACAAGAATCTACCATTTGTTTGTATCTGAGAAGTTCAGCAGTGTCTAACTGTTTCCTTGCAGGACCTAACTCTATTCCTCTCACTCGACTTGCAAAGTTCAGTGAGCATAAGGTCTCACCGAGGTCATTCTCATTAGGACTGATTTGTACAAACATGAGAGTCTTTGAATCTCCTCCTAACAAATATACATCCATAATCCATTCATCAGGTTTATTTCATTTCGTGCATAGATTTTAATGTTGGTAACTAAATATAGAATGGGTTCAAATTATATTCCTTAAATCCTGAAAGTACCTAAAGAGTCTTGGAGCAAGTGCGTGAGCTTGGAATTCCTACAATGCATGGAAGCAAAAAACAGATACTATACTGACAAGAGATCTTACAATGACAAGAGATCTTACAAGTTAAGATAGTTAGCACCCACAATAAAATAAGAATTCATTTGCTTTATCAAACCTGAAAGGGATGTGGGGGCTTTTAGTTGCAAGGGCGGATATGACGTCTCCAAGTGCTGATAACGATCTATTGATATTTTGGGTTTCCTTGAGTCGTTCTCCTTGTACTTCTGTCTTTGCTACTCGCTCACTTCCTGCTAGGTCTACCAACCATAGCTTGCTCTGTGTGCATTCCCCATTCAACAAATTCTCTCCCCTCACCATCACACAATGTATACTGAGAATGGAGAAATAAGTACTGGTTAGCATTTCAGCACTGTCTATAAATGCATTTCTGGGACCGTATATTAGAACTGACTTGTTTTAAGTGACGTAAACAGACCAGTGGGATCTACTGCTGTGCTCATTGGCATTGGTTGAGCCAACAGCTCTTGCATTACTGCCAGTTTGTAAAACTTCCCAGACCTCACTCATGTTATTTACAGGCGCTTCAACCAATCCAGGAACATGATGCATTCCTTCTCCTGCTTGCCGTACTTCAAGTCTACAAGTAGAAAAGTCAAGCAAAAGATTTAGTACAAACAACCAATGCCATAATGTGCAAAATTCTTATTAAACAAGTGAGAATAGTGAAATAAAAGATTAATCACCATTAGCACCAAACTTAGCGAGGATGGAATACACTTAAAAAGGCTTGATCTTTTTTTTTTTCGATAACTCAGAAATCCCCAAACCCTCTAACCCAAGATCGAAACTGGTGGCCTCCGTTGAACCCAACAATCTTTGGAAAACGGGAAAATGGTTTTTGGTCATGCGATACCCATGAGGGGATTCAAACAACAGGCCTGGCCATTTTGCTAACCTCTCATGGGTAAAAAAAAAAAAGGCTTGATCTCTTTAAAGTTAAGGCCATTTTGGAACACCTTAAGTTCTAGATGTTACATTTATAAAATGTAGTCCCAAAATGGTAACCAAGCAATGCCAACAGCTGCTACATTTATCAATAACCAAAATAGAAAAAAGAAATGGTAGTAATATGTTTTCTAACCATATTTAATCTCAGGCAAGATTGATAAACCTTCTCATCTGCATACGGGCACAGTAATAACATGGCATATGTGATATGTTGAACATGTAAATTTCACAAGATTTGGGAAACAATTTCAAAGAAAACTGACAATGCACCTTTTTGAAGTTGATCCTCGCTGAGAGCCTAAGACCAGCAGATCTCTTATTTGCTCATTATAAACTTCTAAGACGCTCACAGAAATATCATACCGATATAGCTTCTGTCGCTCCTTAATTATACGAAACAGCTCCTCAAGAGTCTTAAAATTTACTCCACGTGCTTTTCCTGTACCTTCCATTGTAAAAGTTTTTCCGGTTCCTGTCTGCCCATAAGCAAATATGCACACATTGTACCCATCAAGGACAGAGATTGCAAATGGAGCTGTGTCTTCGAAAACATCAGCTAAACAAACAACAAAAACCAAAAACCAAAAACATTAATTATGTTGCTGAAGGAAGCAATGTACTGTAGTTATCCAAGAGAAATACCATTGGTTAAGAGAATATACCTTGGCCTGCTTGGGGCCCAAAAACAGCATCAAATTTGAAGGTCTTTTTTGGAGCCCCATTTGAGATCACAGTGAGCTCACCATCTTTAGAAGAATCGAAATCAATTGCCATTGCAGCTCCTGCTGCAACTTCTTCACTGTTTAGAGGCCTACATCGGCAAAAGACCCTTATATTTCCTGGAAGTGAACATTGTAATACCTGTTAAGCCTCTTCTACCTTACCAATTTCAATCTATAAATAAAGATCGAATATAAAACTAACCTTTCAACTCTAAAACCTTGTTGTATAGTTCTTTCTGTTGCTTTGTTCCGTTGATAAACTTCACCTTTAGATGTTCATACAGATCTACTTGATGATTTACTATTTAAACAGAAACAAATATAATATTAAATAACTGAAAAAAAGAACGACAGAATGACATAATAAGTGTATGATTATAAAGAAAGTCAACCTACTTGTGGACTGAATTGTAGAGCTCATTTCATTCATATCTGCAACATATTTCTTATGTGTAGATGCCTCTTCAGATAGCTTGATTTGTTCCATTTTCATTATCTGTAAATGAAACATTTAGAACAAATGGAATTGCATTTTTGATCAGTGTCATATAGACATCTTCAATTACAATATCATTACCTTCAATTTTCTTGTTAAGTCTCTTAAAGATGAGAACCATTTACTCTTCTCTTTCACTTGTCCCTCAATTGCAAAAGCTAGAACCACACAAAATCAACAAATTATCCAACAGATAACATGTATGAAGGCTCCTAATATCAAAAAGTTTACGTACCCAATGAGCCAACATGCATAGACTTGCGCATAAGCTCATTTTGGAGTTCTTGTAAAGACTTCACAGCTTCTTGGCTTTCTTTACTCTTAAGTTGGTTCTCCCTCTTAAGTTCCTCCAATGCCTTTCTAGCCTCTGCTAATTCCTTCTTCTGACACTCGTAATCTCTTTTTAGTCTTTCATAGCCTCCTTCCCCCTCACAATCACCACTATCCTGCATTGTAATTCATCACAAGGAAGAAAAAAACAATAAATCAAAATTATTATTCTTCTTTTTTTCACTGATAGCTTTAGATAAAATTGTGAACTTTTTGATTGGTTTTACATTTGTTGGTTCACATTCCTCAACTTGAGACATTCTCATAGCTTCTAGCAATTGCGATTCTCCAAAATCTGAGAAACATTATCTCGGTTAAGTATTTCAACCTTTATATTCCATATGAAAACAGTACCAATTCAAAGAACAGGATGATACCCGGTACCTGCATTGCTGCTTATACTGGGAATGTGATGTTGTGGTAAGTTGTCTTCCATTTCCAGAGCTGGAAGGAGCTCCAAAGAAGATTCAGGAGAAAATTCTTGGTTGAAAGATGAAAATTTGACAGATGGGTTCTTGAAAATACTTGTGGTATCATGAGAGCCATTGATGCCATTCTCTAAGGAGACCTCAACAGAAAACTTATTATTCTTCAAGAAATCAGGGGAATCTCCATAGCTACTTGTGGGGATATCGGGTGAACCACCACCACATATCACCAGATCAGGAGATGTTAGAGAGAATCCCAACATAGACTGACCTGAAAGGAACCAAATTTCACTCAATCAACTACCATCTTTGAAATAGAAAACCAATTATAATCGGCAAATCAATCTTACCATTGTGATCAATCGACTCTTCCAAAATGGGGTTACTGTTACTGAGATTCTGTGTACAATTTGCTTCAAAGCTTTGATTTTTCTCAGAAACAGTTATATTACCTAAACAACCCATAATTAATACAAGCATCAAAGAATGGTTTTACACAAAACTGTCAAGAAAGAAGAAAAAAGAAGTTGTAGAGCATTACGGTCATCTGGGTCGTGATAAATTAAAGGATCAGCCATAGTCAGAGTCTGAGTCTGAGAGATGGAGAATGTTGTTGAATTACTGTCTGTCAAGAAAGAAAGAAAGAAAGAAATTAGAAATAAACCCAGAAGATGATGTTGATAGAGTTAGCTGGGTTTGTAGTAATAGTTGTTACAGTGAGAAGAGTGTTGTTGTTGTTGCCGAGAAACGTCAGTGAGAAGAAGTGGGTCATACCATTGATAATTATCTTCCATTGATGAGTAAAAAAGAAAAGGACAAAAAAGAAAAGAAAAGTGGTTTTTGAATGAGAGCAATCAATTGAGGGATTTCTTTATGCAGAAAAACAAAGTTTGTATTTGTTTGGAAGATGACCTTACTAGTTACTACCTTATTCAAATGAATAATAATAATAAAATGCGACCGTTGCAATTTTTTTTTTTTTGAAATTTGAAATTTGTTAACCGGGTAAGCTTGCCACGTGCCCAAACATCCTACTCTCCTCACGTGTGGGAGTATCCTTCAAATTTACTTTACGACCCGGACCGGACTACCGGATGGATCATGGATACATATCCAAACTCCAAACTATATTGCATGGAATGTTACTCAACTCCAGTAATATCGTACAATCAAGTTTTACGATGATCTCCCTACCGTTAAGTCAAATTTAACATGCACTCGTAAAATTTTAACATGATCTCCACCCCCATTCACTCTCCACAGGATCTCTAATGCGATAGAGATTCAATTATTTTTAAAAAAAATAAATTCCTACCGTCCATCTGATATAGACGGTGGAGATTCAATTTTTTAACATTTAAAATTTTTAATTTGTTAATAATTTTAAAATTCTAAATATTAGGGGTAATTTGATCTTTTAACGGTTAAGTTTGACTAATAGCAAGGGGATCATTGTCAATTAATGATAAAATTGTTTCTAATTGTCGAAGAAGAAACCTCATGGATTTGCTCTTATAATAATGTTAAGATCATTCTCTCTCAATTCAGGTGTGTGCACATTCTCAGTAACCAAAGAACAATCAACTGAGACTGACTTATCCAGAAAAGAAAGACGATAATAGTCGGGCCATACCTACAACTCGATTTCTTAAGCCAAGATACAATATTCTCAATGACTCTAAAGAAGAAATAAGCTGATGAACCACAGAAGAAGCATTAGACTCAACCAAAGCTAGAACTAATTAGATGCCTAGCATATTTCATGATTTTAACATAAATAACCCTTGCTTAAAAGTTTTCAAGAAACTAAATTATGACCTCTTAGAAAGAGAAAGGGTTGAGTAACCAATTATGGTATTGGGATATATCATTGCAAAAAATAGTAATATACACACCCTGAGCTGTTTAAGAGGTTTGGCCATGAAAATACATGTTCAAATTGTTCATTTTTTGTTGACATCCTTCCATTTCTTTTGCTTTTTTTCATTTTTGGGTTAATGCTACAAAATAATTTCCACATGGAATCATGAGGAACTTAATAGTTCACTCTTTACAGGATATGAAGCCCTAATTGCAAAATACAATATTATATACAACCAAATTGGCTTACATCCTTACAACAATTGACCTAACCATCTTCGCAATGGCACCCCACATCTTCAAATAAATTGCTTGTGGAGCATCCTCATCTGCATTATACCTTCTCAGAAATTTCAAACCACTGACCGGATGGTGGCTTAACTTGTTCAGCGTGGGACTATTACTTCTCAAGCAGATAGGAAAGGCCGATTTATAACCACAAGCAGTGTTTCTATGATTTGATTCCTACTCCATCGAGTGCAGCTGCCATTGAAGCCGATGCCTCTTCAAGGGTCCGCGTCTTCTGAGCTGTGTTGAAGGCCTCGATGATGTCTCCTTCCTCAAAATCATCGAAGTCTTCCAGCCCCATACCACATTCCAATCCAGCATTCACCTATTTAGGAGTAACAAATGGATGAATTTGCACTGTGAATAACAAAATGCAAAAAGCACAAGCTTCCAAATACCATAAGCATAGGTGCCACACAAATTTCAGTAATCATGAATATTAAGGTCTAACACTCGTAACATTACAAAATAGGCTAAAAAATTGAAATAATAAAGTTCTAGGCGATGAATTGATAATGAATTATAGTTTCTCCTCCCTATTATCTCCCTTTATTCTGATTTTCTCCCATTGTCTTTTTTTTTCCTCCCCTTTTCTATTCTATTTATATCCCTACCAACCCTATTTCTTTTCTATTATCTATTTTTTCTACTTGTTTCTACGTGTGTCCTACATCACGTGGTAGTTTTGCTTATTTGGAAAGTTTACATTGGTCATTCAGAATTTACAGCTATTGGGTTCGGCACTATCTATACAGGCCATTATGTAATAGATTGAGATACAGTAGATGAATACAAATTGAAATAAAATAAAATAAAGAGTCTAACGGCCTCTTTTGTCCTATTTTATTTCTCCCTAATCTAAAAGTTCAAGTAATCTCTTCAAGGTCCAATCAAGCTTGAAGGTGATGTCATAAAGTAAAAGAGGTTTGATCCTCTCCATAGAAACTACCCTGGTTTCTTTCGTTATACCTAAGGAATTTACAACCGATTTATGACAAGGAATAAGAAACAAGTGTAGAAAAAATAGAAATCAGAATTGGGGAAGGGAGATTTAAACTCGGGAAAGGAAATAATAGAATATGGCAAAGGGATGATTAGGGGCTAGGGCTTTCAAAAATTTCAATTCTTAAAAAAAAAAATACTAGTTATTAATGAAAAAAGAAAACTAGGAAACTGTACACAAAGGAAGTGAACAGACTATAAACAAAAAGGCAGCCTCAGGGTACACCAAAATGGCATATAAAAATAGTCCTCAACACCAAAACCTATAAATACAACAAAACCCCACAATATACATCAATAATATATATAAAGTTTTTTTTACATGATTCATGATAATCATCTAAAATATATATGAACAGGCAAAATGCATCT
Organism: Dipteronia sinensis; assembly: GCA_033220585.1. NCBI lineage: Eukaryota > Viridiplantae > Streptophyta > Magnoliopsida > Sapindales > Sapindaceae > Dipteronia > Dipteronia sinensis. Next base: position 27,488,205 of record CM065642.1, read on the forward strand.
AGCCATACAGAAGTAAACATTCAAGAACCACCTTAATTTATCTAACAAAAGATGAAGGCCCAAAAGCCTTTCTTCATGTACTAATAGGAACAAGTCCTTATTTTTAGATTACAAGATCACAATAAGAAGTTAATAATGCAATAATCATAGCAAACAAGCTCTGGCATTTAAACTATTCAATTATTTCATTCAAGACTTAATAGAGAAAAGTTATTGACTTGTTTAAACGGTCAAGACCAAACCCGTTGTGCACAAGGCACAAGCACAACCTTAGAAATCTAGTCTCTAGTGTCTACCATAAATCTAAAATTAACTTTATAAACAAGCTCAGTTCCCAAACGATCCAGACTTTTTAATAAAAGAAGTTTATCATTTAACTAGGTAAAACAAAGTTAAACTTTATTACTTCTTTGACCTTCCGTAATGCAAATTTCACTTATCATGATCATTTAATTTAATAATGTTTACTATAGGGATTCACAAACATGTCAAATCTCCCTAGCATGCTGTATCTGGCCCTTTATTTCATTTCCCTATCCACACAAACTCACATAACAGCAGTACAAGGTTACTTGGGCTAATAATTGATATTCTATGCTTGAAGCTACATTTGTAAAATGCTAATGCTCAGAGATTCATAAAAAAATGTGCTTGTCATGACAAAGGCAAAGCTATCAACGATGTTTATTTGCTGAAATTATTGATACTGTAACCCTGTAACACCATGCTATATGTCCCTTGCCAGATCAAATTAATATTGGATTTAAATTCATACCTCTTTTACGATTTCCTTAACTCGTTTTAAAGAATCAAGTACACCAACATGGACCGTCTTTCCTTTTCGAATGACCCGAGCGCCACATCCTTTCACTACTTTTCCCTCCATCACCATGCATCCAGCAACACGGCCACTGCCGCTTGTGAATATAGCCCGAACCTCCGCTGAGCCAATCACTACTTGTTCCTATCAACAAATGAGCAGTAACTCTCAACTGTAAATCTTCAGGGATAAGAATATTAGAGAAATGCGAAACAAAACCTGATCATGCTCCCACATAATCCAACCCTGAAGATCCTAGGACAGTGATGCTAGTATGCTAAAAACTACAATGATCATCTGTTCGTAACTGTCTTAAGAAGTGAAAGAAGACATAACAGCTGGACATAATAATTCATACATATCAAACACAATGATCATCCCAACCCCCTCCTAGTATAATCTAGAAGCTGCCACCATAAGATAGAACCAATAAAAGAAAATGAATATATAAATATCTGATCTGAACTGACCTCAACAGGCTCTAGCAAACCTTCCATTGCTTTTCGCACATCATCAATAAGATCATAGATAACTCTATATAATCGAATCTCAACACCTTTGTTATCTGCATAACTCTTAACAGATCCTGGTGCTTTGACATTAAAACCCAAAATAATGGCTTTGCTAGCAATTGCAAGATCAACATCGCTAGAGCTGACATCCCCTGTTGCTTGTAAGAGGAACTTTAAAGTGACATTATCTTGTGGGAGCACCTGCAGGGCTTGTCTGACAGCCTCAATGGATCCCTTCTCACAAATCACAATCAAGAAAAATTCATCAGTTGCATGAATATTATAAATCTTGTTGATTATCAATGTAATACACTTTATCAGGCTTTTTGTTTTTGTTTCCTTTTTGATAGTGTAATTGATGGGGAATTAACTAAACATTATTAGATGTTTTATCTAGATATTATTAGTATCTTATTGTGTTTTATCTTGAGAATAATTATCTCCGTAAAAGATTAGTTTAGGTTTGTTTTATCATTATCAGAAGTATCGATGTTTATCTCTTTTATGCTGTCAACTATTTGGCCCCTTCAGAGCCTTTTGTTATCAGACTAAAATGAATTGAGTGAATATTGTGTTTTTCCAATCTCATATGTTTATTTTGAGTTTCTCCCCTTTCTGTTCATTCTCTATTTCCAAGCCCTAATTCTCTCTTTTTCCTCTAAACTCTATCAAGTTCTAGTCCCGATTTCTATTGTTCGTCCTACATCAGTAATACACTTTATCAATACTTCAGTATAACTCAACAACAGCTGAAAGTTGAACCACCCACAGATCACCTGTTCTAGAATCTACTTTGGAGAGACCAGCACTTAGAAATTACCTTCTTTAAGATCTCACATATTTTATCTAGGTAAATGAAGAAATTTTATTTTAAATGAATGCTGTTCCATGTTTAAACACAACGAAAATTCCATGTTTTGACGCACTTTTACCCATATTTAAGGGTTATAATGATTAAATGTATGTAAACTGGTTTACTACAATGCACTAGCTGCTGTGTAAATTAGTAAATATTATAAAATTAGAACAGAGGTACATATTTCTTTCTAGAACAAATTGAAACAAAGCTCTGTTGTAGTTTTTGTCAGGGAAGACATCCAAAAGCTACTCACACCGCATAACTATTCTGATAAACCCGGTGATGTTAACATAAACTTGCAACATCAAAGCATAATAAGCTCACTCAACCTCCTTTGCATAGTTTTAGCATTACCTGAACGTCGACCTTTAAAATAACATTCAGCTGGTGTAAGTCTAATCCAGACAGCTTTCCAGATGAGACTGCAGAGGCTAAGGAAGAAAGTGTGACCTTCCCATCCCCAGCCTTGGCTGCTATTCGCTCATTTCGCAATGAATCTTCTCGTGCCTCTGCCCTTTCACGTGCTACATCAAGGGAGTCAACAACCTCAAATTCATCACCAGCAATAGGAACACTATTCAGTCCAATAACCTGCATGGAAAAAAAGCCCAAACATAGTAAATAATATTGTCAACGTAGAAAACTTTTAACTTTTAAGAGCATAATCAACAGTGACTCGAAAAAATACTTCACAATAAAAAGCCACACAGAATTTAACACATATCAAAATCACAAAGTTGAAAGAACATCTAGCAAATCAAAATTATGGACTTAATTTCAATCATTTAAGGGAAGCAAGATTCATGGAGTGCCAAATTAGTACTTTACCAAAATGTCCTGTTATGTTTTACACAACCAGATCATTCAGAATTATCATCAATGTATTGTTAGAGATCAAGGAGGAAACTTCAGCGATGTAAAGTGACTTAAAAAATTAAGCAGTCATTACATGAACCTTAAAGAGTTGAGCAGTAGCAACATGAATCTTATCACAAGGAAATGAAAGTAACATCAAAAGAGATTTTGTTCTTTTCAGAAACTGAAGAGCATAGCATATACAACCATCTAGTATGGTGTCACTTAATTTCAATAAAATAAACCACTTTTGAAGTCAAGTTGCATAATTTAAATCTTAGCTGTCTAATAATCAGTCAAACAAGAATAGAAATTTGAATTCACTTTAAATTGATCAAAGTATGCAAAGAAGGTTTTTTGCACAAACTAGTGTACAAAAATATAGTCAAAGAAAAATATGAAGTTAATCCTGAATACAAATAAATAAGAAAAAACATAATAAACAACGAACCTGTACAGGTATAGAAGGTCCAGCTTCATCAACACGTTTCCCACCATCGTCAAATAAAGCCCGCACCTGACGAAATAAATAAATAATTCTCTTAAAATGAATGAGCAATTTATGTTTCAGCGTATAAGTATAAAAAGTGAATTTCTTGTAAGGAATTAAAGTTCCTGCGGTTTTAAATATTAATTTACCAACCTTTCCAAAGGCTTCTCCACATACTACTACATCCCCTCTTTTAAGGGTTCCCTTTTGCACAATAAATGTAGCTATAGGCCCTTTCGATTTATCTAAACCGGCCTCAATAACTGTGCCCTTCGCATTTCTATGAGGATTAGCCTTCAACTCTTGCAACTGAAACAACCATGGATGATATCAGAACAAAGGAGCAACACAAATATTGTCTATGCTCAAACACATGCTGCTAGTTATCTTTTCATGGGTACATTTCAGAAGGTAGCTCATTGAAAGATTGGGATTCTACAGAAGTTTAAGGCTTATCCAGAAATAACCAAACAGGAGAGCATGATGGTAAGAGACTAAGAGTAAATGCATATGTATGTGTACATGTATATGTATTGAATAATCCTTTTTCCCTTGTCGGATTTTAGGCAGTTTAAGGTAAAACTTGACTCATAGCTTGTATATATCATTTCAGTAGGAAAGCATGATTACTCCTTGCATGTATTTCTTACAACAAACTTTAAAAAAAAATTATTAATAAAAGAGAAATATAGAACCATAAAGCTAACTGTCACAAATCAAAAATTGTATTTTGTTCTCTTTTTTTATTATTATTGCAAGACAAATATCAAAGCCAAGATGTCAGTACTCAATATAGTTAACTTACCTCTGCAACAAGCATAATGGTTTCCAGCAAATCATCTACATTCTCCCCTTTGAGAGCACTTATCTGTTCAAGAAACAGAGATAGGCAATGACAAAAGGTAAAAAGTATCAAAGAAGTATGCATATACTGCTAAATGATAAAGACCTTAACCATCGGGATGTCACCACCCCAATCTTCTGGCATCAGACCGATGGAAGAAAGCTCTTGCATGACCCTGTCTGGATTAGCTCCATCTTTATCTATCTGGTATAGAGTAAAAATTAAGACTGAGTCAGCAGGTCCTCATGCGCATTTCCCAGTGCCAGTATTTCCTGCCTTCTTTCTTTCTAACTGATAAAAGAAAATGCCATCGTAGTTGGCATACCTTATTTATAGCTATCACAATAGGTACTCCAGCTGCCTTAGCATGAGCTATGGCTTCATTTGTTTGAGGACGAATACCATCATCAGCAGCCACTACAATGACAGCAATGTCTGTCACCCTTGCTCCACGAGCTCTCATAGCCCCAAACGCCTACAGCAGTGAACATTATATATATCATCTTAAGGCAAGGAACGTACAACAAGCAACAGTACATAGTTGATTTTATATAGAATAGCAGAAAAAGGGATAAGTTGTCGAAGCAATATTATCCACAGCGAATATGATCTTGTAGAACCAATAAGTGAATATACTGTCTATTTGGCAAAGAAAGTGAAAGTTTGTAATGCTGATTTGAGTAATTTACCTCATGTCCAGGAGTATCAAGGAAAACACATGGTTGCAACTTGCCATCGACAGGTACCAATAACTTATATGCCCCGATTCCTTGTGTGATGCCCCCTGCTTCGGAGGCGGCCACCTGCAGAAGTTTAGCAATAAGGCTTCTGTGAAATTTGAGCAGATATTCACATTAACAACTGCATATGCTTTTAACAATCAAGTTAATCATTTTAGCCATAAAAGAAACATTTTACATGCAGAGTACAGACAGCCATTTTGACATGACCACTTTAGAAACTAAGTTGAATTAAATTAATTAAATACGAAAGGCAGTAAGAATTGACCTAGAATAACAAATAATCAGACCTTAAAATTTTCAAGGACAAAGGATGCAATGGGAGAGAAAATGAACACATTGAGACGATTATTCAACGTACCTTGCTTTTACGGATATGATCCAAAAGAGTTGTCTGCCAAATGGGTAACAGCAGTCACGTATTAGCAAAATGTCACCATTGAAATAGAAAATTTTATTTTATTTTATTGACATTCAAATAAATTGCCGAAAAAAATATGCATGATGCAAGAGATTAAATTAACAGAAAATTTACATAAGTTTATAGAACTTACCTTTCCGTGATCCACATGACCCATAATGGTAAGGACAGGAGGTCTGTCTTCCAGCTTGTCCAAGTCTTCTTCATCAAATATTTCCCTCTTCCTGGCCATCTCTTCCATTTTAACAGTGTCAACATCCAAGACTTCCACCTCATACTCTTTACAAATCATCTTCACAATGTCTTTGTCTAAAGTTTGTACCCCATCGAGTTTAATCCCCTTTGAATACAATAACCCAAAAATTTCACCTTCACTAACGGCCAAGTTGTAGGCCAAATCCTCTACCAACATACCATCCTCCTCAATCTCAAGGATCTCTACTTTGACTGGAGCCGCCTCTTGGGCAGCCCTGAGTCTAGCTGCTTTCCGGCTTGCTTTACTCCATTTCCTCCCTTTCCTTGCACCAGGAATGGAGACATTCAGTTCAGATGTTTCCTCATCTGCAATCTCATCAACAATCCGTCTCCGAGATCCTCCAGATGAAACCTTTTTGTTACGGTAATCATCTTTGAATTTTCCAGGGGCAGGGCTCTTTCCAGGTTTTGTTGGGGCCAGTACTGTTTTAGCAATAAGAGGATCAACCGCCGATTTCTTTGTTGCAAACTTGTCTATCAGAATCGGTTTCCGCTCTTTACTTTTCACACCCAAATCGGTTTCATCAGTAACAGAAGACTTAGGAGCCGCACCCACATCTTTTAAAACGACAGGTTTCTTTATCATAGGCGGAGGAGGAGCTACTGATGGCTTTGTTTGTAGTTTGGGTTGAGGTCTCAAAGGTGGCTGAGCAGGCCGAACACTAAGACTAGCTTGAGACTCCACCTTTAACTCTCCTTCCATTTCAGGCTCCTCACTCTTAGTACTAGCCTTGGGTTCTTCCTTAACTACCTTTTGTACACTTGCTACATCATCCCCTTTACGCCACACACTTTTCAAAGTCTTAGTCTTCCTAGTAGCTCCTGTTGAATTGACTGGTTTACCATTTTTCGGATTAGCATAAGCAGTAGATGGTGTCAATTTATCTACATTTGCATTTCTAACTTCTTTTCTGGTCTCGAGTTTCTCAGCCTTCTCCAACACCTCACCAAGTGACTCAATGACCTTACTCCTCTCTTCTTCATCCGAATCCTCACCCACTCTTGATGGGTCCCAGCCGGCCGAATTCTTGCCTAAAAGGGGTTGTTCATCGGCTCCCGAGGACTTCAACACCGGCTTAGGAGCAGGCTTAAGGACAATTCCATTATCATCATCATTTTTATCGTAAGTGTTAGAATCAATAGACAACGAACCATTGCTTTGATCAGCAATGAAATCAGCTTTTGTTGTAGTAGTTGTTGCTGTGACAGAATATCTACAAAGCCATCTTTTTGTACCCCTATAAGTACGTTTGGACAACGAAACTCGCCTAACTAAAGAATAAGAGGGCCACTCTGATGAACTCGTGCCTACAACACTTAAACTTCCAAAACTAACCAAAGAAGCCAGAGATGGCATCGTCCCTACCAAAACCAGCATACTCAAAATACAAATAATTCGATTTCTAACGACTGTAACTCCTCATTCTACGAAACCCATCATAATTTCTTAATGGGAAAATTCGTTTACAGTAATTCAAGAAAAAACGATAAACTTTAACAGATATAACGAAAGCAAGATAATCTTACCTCAACAGGGTCTTTGTTGAGAAATAGTAATGCAAAAGCAAAAAGCTGCAATTTATGTGGAGAGAAAGAAGTGGGAAATTTTATTGTGGTGATGGAGAGAAGAGAAGCTAGAATGGTTGGGCTTGAGCAATTGTGGGTGTGGCTTGTTCTCCACCTGTCAAAATCCATTTTTTTTGTGATAAGGTATTTTTAAACGTTTTCATTGGTTTTCATTTATCTCTTCATTTTCTATTTTTCATTCTCTTTTCTCTTTTTTCTTTTTCTTTGTCCGGAGAATTAAAAATAAATTAAATGTAAATTGTCAAAAATAATCTTTTACTTTTAGCAAAATTTGTTTTTAACCCATAGTCAAACATCGGATATGATACAGTATATCCAACTTTTCCTCTCAGTACTCTTTCCCTCGCTCTTCAACAAATATGACTCAAACAAAGACATGCATGATAACATTTATGCACACAAAAAAGTTCATATTGTTGCATTTCTTAAGTACAGATACATTCAAAATTAGTGAAATTTTTTTTGTCAAAACTCGTAACTTTTATTCAATGTGTGTAAAACTCACAATGTAATCACATTATTTTCTATGTAACATCATTCCTTTGATGGATTTTGGTTGTATGTTGCAATTTTTAAAAAATTTGGAAAATTCAAAAAAAAACATGAGATGTTGAAAAATTGAAATATTTCATATTGTAAAGGGCATTGCTTTACAAAGTGAAATAATCACATGAAATACAAATTGTTGGTCAATACAAACAATAACCAACATCAAAAGCAAGTCATGACCAACGTGAATTACAAGTAGCAATGAACAATGTGAAATACCTAAACCAAACCATATGGGCCAATTTAGACATTTCACCCTCCAAAGGTTAATAATAGTTAAACTATTGGATGTGGGCAAAAACAATATTTATATAACTTAAGCGTCACTTTTGAAATTATTGATTTTTGTTTTTAACCAAATACATTATTTCTCATGTTTTTAACCATGTATAAAATTTTATCACACCCCATAACCAAACAATTACATTTATATTGCCGAAACCCTGGAAGGTGTGTAAAACTTTTATTTTAGTTACATTATTTACTTTGTTACATCATTTACTTGCTATGTTTTGTTTGTTTGGTTGAATGTTTGAAGAATTTAGGGAAACAAAACATGAAAAACGAACTTGGTCCGAGTTGTAGAGTGTACGATGTGAAATACACTTGTTTTTTGACATTTCACGTATGGGTACAAACATGAAATAATATAATATTTCACTTTATGTCCGAATGTGAAATGTTGTTTGAGGAAATTGTCAAAATTAGCTATTTTTTAAATTATTAATTAATTTTATTAATCACATGTATTGTTTTTCATGTTTTTAACCAGATATGAAAATTACATTTCACTCTAATTCAAAAAAAAATTACATTTCACTCCATAATCAAACCAGAAGAATTTGCAAAAGTAACCACAATATAATATTTGAATTTGTTTTTAATCAACATGTATTGTTTTTCATGTTTTTAATCATATTGAGGGTATAAAGTCTAAAGTACCCATATTTTCAAAATAAAAACAGAAATCACTTTTAAGAAGGAAAACAACATAGAGAGAGGATGGACCAGCAGCGGCCCAATAGTGAATATTGACAACCGAATTCAACTATTTTTAGGGGGCGAATCATTCTGAATTTCGCAACATGCGGCTCAACTTGAATCTGCTATTGTTCAAGGTATTTTTCCACAAAAAATTTTGTTTTTCGTGTTACAATTAGTGTTCAGCATGCATTTTTTATTTATTTTTATAGAAATATATGTTGAATTGTTGTTGGGATCGACTGTTTGAGAAATATATAAGTTTTAAATGTGTTGAAATTTTATATTTCCAGAAGTTTCATGTTCATCATGAAATATCTTAAACATTTAACATATGCTTTCTATTTCATGTTGAACATGAAACATATGTTTCATCTTAGAATAGGAATGCTTCATGTTTAACATGAAACATATGATTAATGTTTCAAATTTAACATGAAACATACCACTTTTCGCGATTCAGATTTTGCAAAAGTAGAGTTCGTTTTGACTGCAAGAGAGAACATGATGAAAGAAGAGATCGGTTGGTTCAAGAACAAGCTTAAAAATCTGAAGCGCGTTAAGAGAAATGCCAAAAGTGACGTCAAGAGGTTGAGGACGAAGTACCAGATGTTGAAGTCTCGGATTTCAAAGTTGGAGGCAGAGACGAAGGAGTTAAAGGCGGAGAATGTTGATTTGGCAGTGGCAAGGCACATCAATCTAGCTCGTGAAGGTATTTGTAAATTCATTTTTAAGTTCACATGTATATGTATTGGCTCGTTATTATGTGAAATTAAAATGGTGAATTCATGTCAGAATCCACTTGATGGCTGTTTTGCTATTATCTAAATACTGGTGGTGATTTAAATTTCATTCGAGAAATAATAGATAATAATGTAAAGTCATAATGCTTATAATATATTAATTTCATTTGGCATACTTGACTGCTTGAAGCATTTAACCAAACAAAGTCGAGTGAATTAGGGTCCGTCTTGTAAGCGTTTTTCGTTGACTGTTTTTCTAAAAGAAAAATGAGAATGAAAACAGTGTTTTTGGTTTTAATTTTAAAATCCAAAAATGCGTCTGGTAGCATATGGTAAAAGCTGGATTCTGAAAATAAAAACGGAAAAAACGTGTTTGGTAGGTTAACCGAAAAATATCAAAAATCGTATTTTTCGTATTATTTTTTTTTAATATGAATGTAAAGTGAGTCAACAATTTATCAAATATCTTATAATTGAGAAATAAATATTAATTTTTTACTATAAAAAAAATAATAATTCCAGGCCACCCAAATGCCCTGTAAACATGCTTCACATCATCAGAGTTTTTGAACTGTGAGAGAAGCTAAGAGAAGAAGGGGATGACCAGCAGCCGGCGAAGACGACGGCTACCAGCTGAAGAAGAAGAAGACGACGGCGACCAGCTGAATAAGACCACGGCGACTCGTTGAAGAAGAGCAGATCGGCGACGAACTGAAGAAAAAGAAGACCAGATCGGGAAGAGAGAAGATAAGGAAGAAAGAAGATGAAGATGGGAAGAGAGAAGATGAGGAAGAAAGAAGATGATGCACAGTGAAGAGAAAAAGAAAAAAAATGAAAAAAACAATTTGTTACTTTTTTTGAAAAACAAAAACAAAAATGAAAAACAAGTTTTTTTTGTTTTTCAAATATTTCACAGTTAACACTAGTTTTGTTTTTCAATTTTTTTTTTAAATAAAATGAAAAACGGTTAACGAATGTGAATTCGAAATTGTTTTTGAAAAACAAAAACGAAAACTGACTGAAAAACAGCTGCATGACGGGGTCTTAGATCGCTCATATCACTCAACTAATTTGATTGCTCAAATTGAATATATTGATATTTGATAATAGTCTTAATAGTTAGTGGAAAATAGTATAATGTTCTATTTTTGTGTTTATATATCGTCATTAATATCTGCACCAAAACCTTATGTTTGATGTTGAACATGAAATATATGATTCATGTTTCAAATTTAATATGAAATATAACACTTTTCGCAATTCAGATTTTGCAATGTTGGAGTTCGTTTTGACTGCAAGAGAGAACATGATTAAGGAAGAGATCGTTCTGTTGAAGAACGAGCGTAAAAATCTAAAGCGCGATAAGAGAAAGGCCAAGAATGAGGTCAAAAGGTGGAGGACGAAGTACTGGCTGCTAGAATCTCTGATTTCAAAGTTGAAGGTGGAGGTGAAAGAGTTAAAGAGCGAATAATGTTAATTTGGCAGCGGCATGGAACGTCGGTCTAGCTCGTTATGGTATTTGTATATTATTTTATGTTTAATATGTTCGAATTTTGTTTTATTGGTTCACTGATAAGTTTACCTGTATATGTATTGGTTCGTTTCGTTATTGTGTCAAATTAAAGTGGTGAATTCATATGAGAATCCATTTGATGGATGTTTTGTTATTATCTAAGTACCGGTGGTGATTTAACCTTCATTTGAGGAATAATATATAATAATGTAGAGTCAGAATGTTTGTAATATGTTAATGTCATTTGGCATACATGACTGCTTGAAGCATTTAACCAAACAAAGTTGAGTGAATTAGATAGCTTATGTCACATATATCACTCAACTAATTTGATTGTTCAAACTAAATACATTGGTATTTGATAATAGTCTTAATAGTTAATGGAAAGCAGTATAAAGTTCTAGTTTTGTGTTTACATAGGGCCATCAACATCTGTACTAAAACCTTTGTTTCATGTTGAACATGAAACATATGATTCATGTTTCAAATTTAACATGAAACATAACACTTTTCGCGATTTGGATTTTGCGAAGGTGGAGTTCATTTTGACTGCGAGAGAGAACATGATGAAGGAAGGATGAAGAAGGAGCGAAAGAATCTAAAGCGCGAGAAAGGCCAAGAGTGAGGTCGAGAGGTGGAGGATGAAGTACCGGCTGCTAGAGTCTCGAATTTTAAAGTTGGAGGCAGATGCAGAGGAGTTTAAGAGTGGAGAACATGTCGTTAGGGTTTCTTACAAGAACTACGAGAATGCCGTGGTGGAAAATGAAATTTTGGATGTGGATGCGATCAACAATGAGGAGTATGTTGATTTGGTAGCAGTACAGAACGTCGGTCTAGCTCGTGAAGGCATTTGTAGATTGGTTTTAGGTTTAATATGTTAAAATTTTGTTTTATTGGTTCATTTTTAAGTTTACATGTATATACATTGATTCGTTATTGTGTGAAATTGAAGTGGTGAATTCATATGAGAATCTATTTGATGGTTGTTTTGTTATTGTCTAAGTACCAGTGGTGTTTTAAAATTCATTCGATGATTAATAGATAATAATGTAAAGTCAGAATATTTGTAATATACTAATGTCATTTGGCATTCATGACTGTTTGGAGCATTTAACCAAACAAAGTCGAGTGAATTAGATAGTTTATGTCACAAATACCACTCAACAAATTTGATTGCTCAAACTGAATAGATTTGTATTTGATGATAGTATTAACAGCTAGTAGAAAATAGTGGGAAACAGTATAAAGTTCTTGTTTTGTGTCAATATATTGACATTAACATTTGCATCAAAACCTCATATTTCATGTTTCATGTGTTTCAATATGAAATGAAAATGTTTCATGTTTAACATGAAACATATGATTCATGTTTCAAAGATTAACATGAAACATAGCACTTTTCACGATTCGAAGTTTGCAAATGTAAATGGGGTTTAGAAAGCCGGTAGGTGTGTTTTCAAATGGAGATAGTTTGGACATCGAGCATTTCATAGGATTAAATACATGAAAACCAATGCTTAGAGGTTAAAGACAATTTTTAATAGTTGTGTTTGATTTTCGAGCTTAAAGAATGTGAAGACCAGGTATGGATTTTTGCAAGGTTTTAATTATGAAAATTCAGTTAGCTTCTAGGTTTTTTTTTTTCTATTGCTTTCAAAATCTGGGAAAGAGGGAATTAGAGTTATTGTGTGTTCTTCTTTGGCATGTGTGGTTCTTGAGAAATCAAATGGTGCATGGTAGTGGTCGGCAGGATAAGGAGAATGTGGTCTCTTAGACTGAGGAGTTTCTGGCTGAGTTCTATGAGGCAAATATGGTTGTTGAAAACCAAAGGAAACAAGATAGACTTCATGATGTTAAGTGGCAGCCGCCGGATGTTAGTAGTTATAAACTTAATACTCATGCTGCTATTAGTGTGCAAAAGCATAGTGTGGGGTTGGGCATGGTAAGTCGGGATAATTTGGGCTCGGTCCTGGTTTCTAGTACTCAAAGGCTCGGGGCGGATTATTCTCCTTCGATAGCAGAAGAAGCAATGGAAATTTTACGATAAACGATTTTCGCAAAAGAAACTGGTTTAGAACCGATTGTTATTGAGTCAGATGCTATGGGAATGGTTAATATGATTAATTCAGAAACTCAAGTTTCCACTGAAATTGGTTTGATTATTGCTGATATCAGAGATCATTTGCTGAATATGGTAGGATATTTTATTGTTTTTGCTCATAGAAACATGAACGTTGTCGCATATACTCTTTCTAGAATGGCGTTGACTATTGTGGAGGACTATTTTTGGATGGAATCATACCTTTCGTGTTTGGAGCGGTGTGTCTAGGACGATTGTCCTGGTTAATTTGTGTTGTTTGTTCTTGTTTAAACGAAATCTTCCCTTAAAAAAATAGTTGTGTTTGATTATTTTTGCAAATCCCCTTTCATGTCGGAGTTGAGATAAATATTTGAAATTTTCACTTTTACCATTCTATTTTTTGTCAGTTTTGCAATTTCCTCATACGTTTTCAATTTTCGTTCATTTTAAGGAAGTATGACTAAAAGTAGACTAATAATCACTATAAAGGGCAATGGGATGGTGCGTGTACTCGAGCACCGGACTTATTGCAAAGTTGGAAAATGACTTATTTTATGATTGAGATCTAAATTTGAAATTTATAATATACTAACTCTAATCCTATCCGAACAATCAATTTTTTTATAAATTTAAAAAAAAAATTGTAAAGTATCAAGTAATAAATGTTTTGATCCAATTATGATCTGATTGATGCTCATCCCTCTAGATGTTAGGATTTGATCATGGATGACTGTTAAGTTTAACACCTCAAAGGGTAATATCGTCATCTTACCTTTAATTTAATAAAATCGGGAATTTAAAAAAAAACTCCACCATCCAAGATGGACCGTTGAGATCAAAATAAAAATTAACAAGTAATAATTGGAAAAAAAAGTGTTTTTTTTAAAAAAATGGATCTGCACCATCCATCTTTGAGATGGATGGTGGAATCTTTGAGATGGATAGTGGATGGTGGAGATTAAAAAAGAAAATTGAAAAATGAAAAGGTGGAGATCCAGTCTGAAGGAACCTCTCTTGTTCACCATTGAGGAAGGCTAAAGCCTCCCTGCCGCACTTCCCTCTTTCGCCAAGGAGAGGATGGAGATATAATATTGGATCTCCACTTTTTATTTTCTTTCAATTATTTTTTAAAAAATTTTATTTAATATCCGCCATCTATTTTCGAGACGGGTGGTGGAGATTTGTGTTTAAAAAAAATAGTTTTTCATTTTTTTTTGGATATTCATCTTTTGTATTATTTGAATTTATATTCTCAGAGCTTGTTTGGTTGGGTTTTTGAAAAACCTTTATCGGTAAAAGATCTACTTGTAGTAGATCTATTAGAAATAGAGTTTTTGAAGAAAAAAAATTATAGTTACTTGGGTTGGTAGACTTTTTTTAAAAAAAAAATCTATTTGTAGAAACATCTCCCCATAAGCTTTTGCATAGTAGAGGTTTAAACTCTACTAATATATACTCAATTTAAAATAGACAATCTTAAAAGGCTAACCAAAAACTCTAAAAAAAACCTCAAATAGACGTCTGTAGACCTTTTGAGACAGTAGAAAACTCAACCAAACAAGCACTTAATCTCTAATGGATGTTTGGAGGTGTTTTTCTTTTTTTAAAAAAAAATTGTCCATTTAAAAAAAATATCTTTTAATTTCATTTGATTTCTACCATCTATCTCAAAGATAGAATGCGGAGATCTATTTAAAAAAAAGTTTTTTTTTTCATTTTTTCATTTTTGTTTTTTTTTTAATTTAATTTAGAGATCATAGGTATTTTTTTTTTGAAAGCCTAACACGGTCAACAATTACTTTAAACGGTAGTTGACTAACGGGCAAATATGTGAGTGTTAAATATCATTAAGTTGTTTCAGAGTGTAAAAATTAGCCTTTTAGACATAGTCAACGGTTAATTTATATGAAATATGACTAACGGTAAAGAAAGTCGGTGTCAGTTAAACGTAGTGGTGTAAAAGGGGGCCGGCCCGGCCCACATCAGCACGGCCCCCCTGCCCGTTTAGGAAAACGGGCCGTGTCCGGCCCACATCAGCACGGCCCCCCCTGCCCGTTTTCCTAAATGGGGGCCCGGCACGGCCCCTCCGTGCTGTGCCGCGTGCAGTGCCGTGCCGGCCCCGTGGGCCAATTAGGCGGGCCAAAGGGGCCGGTTCATACCCTTTTTTTTTAATATTTTAAAACAACCGTTAGATTTAAAAATAAAAAATAAAAAAAAATAAAAAAAATTCAGCGGGCCCAACGGTAGGCACGGCGTGCCGTACCTGGAACCCTGACCCAGCACGTGCCAAGAATGGGGGCCGTGCCAGGCACGGCCCGCCATCCTTGGCAGGCCGGCCGTGCAATGCCCTCTAGGCCCGGCCCATATTTACACCACTAGTTAAACGTAAAGTTACTTGTTTTTTTTCTTTTTAGATTAAATTTTGGGGAAGTGATCAAATTTTTATTGGACTAATCAAATAGGCAAATTTGTCACATCGTAAATGATCGGAGGACAAAAGAGTCTTTCTAACTCAATGAATTAATATAAACGGTAAAAGAGTCCATTTACATTTTCAGTATTTATATTTTGATGTAATTATGCTAATTTAGGGACCACATGAGCCCAAAATAAAAAATAGGTAAAAACAAAAAATATTTTTTTTTCCCAGAAATAAGTTAGGGAGTAAAATGATAATCACTATTCTTTAACTATAATTTTGAGTATTTTTTTTTAAATATTACATAAATTCGGGTTTTTTTTAGATGAATGACTTGAACCCACGAGCTCGTGATGAAGATGCGAGGGGTTTACCATTGGACTAACCTTATCAGGTCTAATTTTGAGAGTTAAATAGGGAAATATAACTTGAATCAACTACCATTCGATACGAGTGTGAGGGGATTACCATTGGGCCACCTCAATTTTACTTTAATAGTAAGGGTTCTTTTGAGTGTATTTATTTGAAAATTGAATTAATTCACTAACACAAGAAAAAGATTTCTTGAAATCTATATTGTTTATATCGTTCAGAAGTCAGAACGAAGTAATAGTGATTAACAATCCGAGTGTAGTTGTAGGAAAAGTCTCTTAATTGCCTATATTTGATGTTTTGAACTGACCACTCAACATGCTTTTGTAAAATAGCAAATAATTTGAATTTTGGAAGAATCCGCAGTTGGTTGTGTTGTGGCTCAACCACTCACTCAACTACTGTACTATATATATACACCCATCACCCATCAAACCCTCCACAACTTCAAACTTTCAATTCACATTTAACCATCAACCGGTTGTGAAGATCACCCATCAAACCCTCCACAACTTCAAACTTTCAATTCACATTTAACCATCAACCGGTTGTGAAGAGCACTCTCCATATTTTGGAATCTACGGATCCTAGCTGAAGTTGTAGAATTTTGACCAAATCATGAAACACAAGTCACACAGCAACTACAGTCAGGGGTGCCATTAATAAATTTTTGAATTAATTACGTTACGCGCTACTATTTAGTATTTTACCAAACAGCAAATAAGATGTCCATGGCCGATGGTCCGATGTGATAATTATTGACAAAAATATATACAACAATTAAAGGCTGATAAGTTACAAGATTGTGCCCTGATGAAATTGAGCACATTCATGCCAGATCAATACAACTTGATCTCTTTCTCTGACAAATTGACCGAGCCGATGTGCACTGAAGGCAATGAATTTTAAGCTTGAAAATGCCCTCTAACTTTGTTTAAAACTTTTTCGACAACGCACAAATCTGCCTTTGCCTGGATCATCCAGCATATTTGGTTGGTGAAACAAGCTCCTTTCATCTGGACACATCACCCACCTCTCCCCTTCACCCCTCTTTCTTCCAAACTGGGATTCTTCCAACTAAAAGATTGTGGTTTATAGGCAATAAAACTTTCAAATACCCTTCACTCAAGTCATTTAGGTCGATGATCTCCGCCATTGCTTCTTCGCTTTCGCTTTCTTATGGTTGGGCAACTTGAATGGACTCCAACTCTTTCGGCGTTTGGAAGTTTCACAAAAGAGGCCAGAAGCCAGAGCCTGCTGAAGCCAAAGCTCAAATTCTTCCTCATCCTCATCCTCATCCATCATCTCAGCATCCAAATCCCAAGGGTATCTGCTTGAATTGGATCGTTGTGTCTTCTCCAAACCAACCATGTTTACATGGAAGCTTGGTCGATGCGTGTTAGGCCTACAAGCCATGCCCTGCAAGTAACATTTTCAGGCTATGAGATAAAGAAGATAAAATTGAATACATTTCCATTTTCCTGTCATTCTGTCAATAATAATTGATCCTATGCTAATTTTGAACTCTCACCGAGCTTTTAAAGATCTTGAGGGTAAAAGGTGATTAAGATTTATTTCCTTTTTACTATATATTTTTTTATTAACTATCAATTACAAACTTTAATAAAGTCAGGTAAAACCTGCTGACAGTATTCAAAGATTATCAGTTTTTGCTCTCCATTTCAAAGGCCCGTTGTATATGATATGGCAACAAACCTCATCGGATTATGGGATAGTGCTTCCTGCTACTTATAGACCATCTTCAAAAAAAAACTTGAATTGAATAATTTGTCATTTCCCTCCTATATCTCACATTTTTCACTACATACAATAAACAATTTACTAAGGAAACCCCACCAAGAGTTTATCTACATGCCCATATCTGCTCACAAAATCCCTTCAACTAAATAAGGGGTTAAAAGACCCCAAATTCAACTTTGCCCTACAACTCCACGACTAAAACCTAGGAGTTTCAGTAGTTACCACTCCAACAATCACAATATTAACTAAAAACATCAAATGCTTCTCTTCAGCCAGAATCTTTCTATTGCTGACAGGCTTATGAATCTGAAACTTGACCCGAAGCAATCAGCTAGAAATTCAAAGTTCTATAGGCCAATAACTGATTAACTGATCTTGAACGATCGTGGAACTCTTACATTTTGAGTTTTTTTGATCATTTACAAGTACATAGAGCCTTGGATTCCTTTGTAATATAATCATATGCAAATAATCCATCCACTTGTGAGTGCTTCCATTCTTTCTCTACAAAATCAAGTAGTATCTTTCGCACCTTTTTCATTGAAGCATATGTTATCAGATTTCAAGCATAATAATGTAGAAAGGAACTTTGAATCAAATTTAACGTGAATAATAACCATATCACAAGCATACGGTCTCCTGCCTTCAATTCAACAAAAATAGAATAAAATTCTTGCTCAGTATTATTTGGCTCTTTCAGATTTTCCCCTTCCTTGAGAAATATGATTTTAGCATGTATAACAAGGGCTCCATATCAGAAACAAGTACTAACCTGGCAAATAGCCCATTCTGACACATCAAAGATTTTGCTCTCAGCACAAACAAAAGCTCGAGGTATTTCCACCTAAAACACAGAAATCAAATTTCTAAGAAAGACAGTAATGCAAACCTGAGACATCAATGGAATTTCAAAAGAAAGTGACACAGACAATTAAATACTAAACAAGAGATGGAATGACACCAAACATATTGAATGTAAAGGAATTGATGGCAATGAACATGTTGGAACCTAGGAATAAGGCTCTATACTCTGATGTTATGTAACTGGCAATATGGCATCACAAACTATCCTATGTGAAATAAATAAGAATTTAAAATTCCCTAAAAAGTATTTGGACTTTGAAAACAACGAAAAGGGACACTCATAGAGGTCATAAGTTTCTAAAGGCATACTTCTGCAACATCATCATATATTCTCTCAAAATTCTTGAAATATTTTCCTTCTCTTATATTATTTGGTAAGCAATTCTTGCAAATACATAGATAAGATATGTGTGCAAATGGTTATTATTAACTATGAAATTTAAAAAAGAGGTTCATCTTGTCTGGTTTATACTTGTTTTGATTGTTGGACAAAATTGAACCCAAGAACAAACCTCAATTTCATTCTGTTATCCACCCACTAGGCTAGTGTGTCACTGGCCAAAGAACAATCTTATTTAATATACAATTTTGTATCCAAAAATGTTTATCCGACAAATACTAGATCCATTAGAGTGCTTAGATACTATTGTTGGGTCATTTCTCATTATCTTAAGCTTTTGGGTCCATTGGTTACTGACATCAGAGCTTTGTTATACCAAGGAGTCCTGGATCAAGTCCCCCTATGTGATTATATTTGAATTTGTTATCTGATTTGTTGTGTGCTTGTGTTTGGGCTCGGGCCACGTGGCAAGCCCATTGGTCATGCACGTGAGGGGTGTGTTAGACTGCTTAAATACTACTGTTGGGTCATTTTTAATTAGCTTAAGATTTTGGTTTTGGTGGTTACTAACAAGATCTAAAACAAGTTACCTAATAGTAAAGGACTAAACGCCGAAGCTTCTTAAAAACAGGTGTTAGTTTAGAATAGAGCAACTGCTGCTTATGAAAACACAGTTTCTAGACAAAACTTTAAAATGACACAATACTTCCCCATGCTTCAGAAATTTTAAACTATTCCCTATGCCAAACTTTTTTCTCTCAAATCGTTCAAGCTTGCATTAGGAGCCTATTCTAAACTAACAATAGATTAGATGGCTCTCAGTTCCGCATCATAAATATGTTTCAACTTACCGAAAGTTCAAGACTACATAATCAAACCGAATTACTTAAAGTTAGTAGACAAAATAAATTGCACTTCTTCATGAGAAGAATATACCTTTTGTGGCCTATCAAAGACCAATGAGCCTTTGTACTCAACCCATCCATCCCCATCTTTTGCTTGATGATATTGACAGCAATCCTGAAATCAAAATAATTCTTACCAGTTCAGAAAATCAATAGCAGAAATAATTTTAAAAATGATGATTTACCAAGCAGGATAAACAGGACTAACCTGACACCATCTTGCCTTGGCCTTACTCCTATTGGTGCAGACCCATATGTGCGAATTGCCACACTTAGTGCAGTGTATGCGCCTTGACTCCTCTGCACAGTAATCCGGAATATCCTGCTTGAAGTAATAATTAACTTAAAAAATTTCTAAATATAGTTATAACTCAGTAACAGAGAATTGACTTAGCCGCCTGAATTGGTTCAAAAAATACAAGCTTGTGCATGAGAGTATCCGACAATATAGCATATGAGACCACAAAGCAGAATGCCAACAGTAAATATATCTCTTGATAGTTGATACTTAGGCCATTCTTACCTTGCTTTTCCGTTTAAAATTCGCTTTATACATTTTCGCTGAAATCACCATATACTACTTTATAAATTGATCTTCGTTGACAATCTTGGAAATAAGTGTGCATAGACAAAAATGAAATCGTTCTTTAACACCAAAACCTTTTATAAATATTAGAGCGAAAAACAATTGTAAAACCAATACTATTTTGTGAACACAGAAACAAGATCAAGCGAATTTCTACTCTAGATGTAAATTCTTATCAAGTATCATCCCCTTCTATGAACACCATGCAAAAATAAAATTACAAGTTAAACACACAACAAGCCCAAAAACATAAAACCGAAGAATTCCATGTAAATTACCGGACGTGAAGCACCACCATGAGACTTCTGACAAACACTCCGTGTCTGAGCTTCTTCCTTTCTTAATTGTTCATCATAGTCTCTCTTCTTTGTCAAATCAGAAAGAACCTACAAATTACACTCATTCTGAGTAGAAGAAAGGACCAATGCCACACATACTTGACATGATGGAGAATTTTGTTTCTATCCTTACATGATGTGGCAACTGAAAAATCATAAAGCAAGGCAATGAGATATAATAAATTTTATAAATTGCTCACCTCATATGCACATTGGACTTTCTTAAATGATTCACTAGCTAAAGCACTTCCCATATTTTTATCAGGATGTACAAGCATGGCCTGCATACACACACATAGAGAGAGAATAAATAAATAAATAAATAGGGATTGAAAACAACAAGTGTACATGCATGAGAGTGCAAGCATACACAGTCAAACAAAGAACTCATTAAAGGATTCTTGAAAAAGAAAGACTTCAATTCTATGAACAATGTGATTTTATTCCACAGCATATTAGATGTATGATTTGACTAAATATAGGAGGTTAAATCTGTGATGATATCCCACTTTCGGTTGAAATGGAAAGTAGTAAATTATGCAGAGAACAATAAGCCAAATCGAAATTCAAAAAGCAACAGCAATTAAACTAAATTCCACTAAAACAGAAATGAATTATCTCTGCCAACAAAATTACCATATACCTTCTTCCGATACTCCTTTTTCAAAACTGTAGCATCAATTTTTTTGTGGCGGGGAAACCCCAATGCTTCATAATGATCCATACTATTTAATATCCTTTTCATCTCGTCAACTGAGCTTGTTTCTTCTTTGACAACCTTACTACCAGAAGACTCTTCCTGGTTAATAATAACAGATGAAGTAACAGTTGGTTTGCTGGATGATTTGCATGAGTGCAACTTTTCAGTTTCTTCAGTAGGAATAGAATATTCACACTCTCCAGCGAATTCATCTTCTGTTACTGTTTCTGATTCTTTCTGCTCTTCAACGTGTGAATTTTCACTGATATTGTCGCACCATTGAAGCAAATAATTCAGTACATCATTCGAGAGGAATGCAAGGTTTATTGCAAGGAAAACTCCAAACCATCCAACTCGAACTTTGACAAAATAAATTGCATATATAGTCGCCATTAAGATCACCAATCGGGCATGATTTAGAGAAAATAAATAACCTGCAATTGCACAGTCACAACTAAAATTTTTAAATTCTATAGAAATATAGCATAAGAACGAAGGACTGCTTAGCTGTACAATGCTTCAATTTGCTAGAATAGTTTCAAGACTTATGGACCCAACAGAAAAATAATCCAGATATCTTCAACCAGGGAAACTAACCAAGGTAATGCAGAAATGACAGCATGAATAAAATATGGACAACCCCATAAGCACGTGAGGTGCACACACAAATGAGTAACATATATGGAAATTTCAAGTAAAATATTAACCAAATCATTTAAGCTACCACACATTTTATTTTAGGTTATATTTCTTTGTGGTGTCCACTCCCTGCCACAACACAGCACAGCATAATCACTCTAATGCTCCAGTTAATCATGCTTTCCACTTGCAGAACATTGTGATTTCTCCAGATTTAAGAAACATGCTGTAGTAATTTATCCCCATATGAAGACACAGAGTAACTAATTATTAGTATTATTCTTATTATTGGTAGGAGAGTAGCAGATTTGGTTCAAATATGTCCTGAACACTTAACAAAGGGAAATGTCCTTTCAAAAAAAAAAACAAAGGGAAATGTTTGTCCGCCTTGCCCTCTTAGTCTTACATCTAGATTTGATCTTATTATTATTATCAGAAAAAAAAAGTATCATGGGGAAAAAAAAGAATATGAAAGAGAAGCTGGCCACAAAGAAAGTGAAATATAGATTGCTTGAATTTGGTTTCTCTTTGCTGCCTGGAAATGAATGATATTGGAAATCTAGCATATCATTAAGGTTTTGATCCATTCTCTGAGCAATTGCAACAGAGGATATCTTTGTATGCTTACTATTAGCAGTCTTTTTATGAAACATAAACATACTACATTTTTCTTTGGAAAGCCCAGTAACTTGATTTATTGAGGACATGATCTACAAATTTCCAGCTCCTATGACCATTGGTCTAGCAACATATGTAGGCCAAATTTTAGACGTTGGGATTTGAAACTCTAATAGATAGAAAAACATTCTTCTGAACTCATGCAGGTAAATGAAAACATTAATGCAAGCAGACCCATAATGAACTTAGAAAAGTTGTGAAAGCAAGCTAACAAAAGGCTGCAAATCCATAGCCTACTCATTCTATGTTTTAGCGTCTTTTCCCAATTACTTATGGTCTTAATAAAGGGATATAGTGCTATGCATATGTTATAGTGAAAACCGTGTTTATTATCCATTCTCTATTCCATTTGTGTTAGAAAGTTTTGCCCGCGTCTTCTATCTATCCAGTATGCATGTTGGACTCAGAAGTACATTGTTAAGAACCATCACCTCTCCATCACATTTCTTTCAGGTATTACCAAACACCTCCTTTCCTATCTAACAAAATAGCCACTGTTTCAAGTCATTGTTGTTTTGTAAATTAGAGCCGTTGCATCTCTCTCTCTCTCTCTCTCTCTCTCTCTCTCTCTCTCTCTCTCAGTAATTTGATCCATTCTTTTTGGCGCCCGGCAAACTCACTTTTCCCATTTTGGAGAGCTAACCCAACAATTTCAAATAAAACCGTGGTAGCCAATAAAGCTGCACTTGAGACCATGTGGCATCTTCACATGCAAGAAATGCCCTGAGGACATGTCTACCACCATCTTACAGCTACCAACTAACTGCTTAAACTCTCTCAGGCACTCTATACCTTGTTGTATTGGTTGCATATTTTTCCCTTCTTTTTTTTTTATAAACCAACATTTTCTGAAGATGTTCTAAACTAGACTATTGAGATGTAAGAGAGGTCAAAAGGTAGTGGTTCCATTCTGGGCTTTGCAGTCGACATTTTTGGTGCTCAGACTGGAGAGAAACAAGGGTTTTAAAATATAATGATGGACAAGATATCCAAAGTTTTAAGCCAGAGTTCATTCTTAGGCATCTTTATGGACCTTAGTCTCTCCAATCTTTTAAGATACTTTTGTTTTTTCATCAACCTTAGTTAGGAGGCTGCTCTAGCCAAGGATGTTTCTATAAATATTTCATTGTTAAGTTTTTGTCTCTTCTCTGTTGTTTTGTCAGTTTTCTCTACACAATTGGCCTCTGCTTATGCAAATCTTCATTTTGTGATTAAATGCATACTTTAGGTTAAGCGTTATGACCTCCACACTCATTCAGATATTGCATATGCAAAAGGAAAAAGTTCTGAGAGCATACTCAACATGCTCTTTCGACAAAAATTTCAAGTCAATGTCTTTGGATTTTTTTCATTACAATGATCACATAGAGGAAGTTTTAGCTATGTTGATAAACATAAAAAGCCGTGCGACAAAAATTTTAATCTTGTGAATTCTCACTTATGAAATAACAAGAAAAAAGAATAGAACGAGAAAAGGCATAAAGAATATATTACATAATGATAGTGAAGTAATCGCCAATTACAAACAGAATGCAAAAGATTACTTAAAAAATTAATTATCGCAATAGTTCTGGGTTCAAAACAATAATTATCATGATACTTTGTTTTTAAAAAGATTGCAGTAAAATGATAACAGGCACAAAACAAATGGTGAAATAAAATAACAGCACATTGGGTTAAATATAAAATCAAAGTGCAAGGACCAAGGAACCAAGTCATACCTCCAACTATAAACAGTGTTCCAGTTATCCAAAAGTTAGCATACATCCATAAAACCAATATAGCAAATAGTCCAACAATAAAAAGGCCAGGAGTGTAACCCAAGTATTGAACAGCAGCTCCAGCAGCTCCCTAAAACATTGGATCAACTGTTAATAACAGCATTAACATTTATCTGTGAGATTTTACAACCTTATTAGTCAAGAACTCATGGGATACAATAGCCAGGTTGACATTATTAACATATTCATTCTAAAAATGTGTTTTTCAATTAAATTGGTTCCACTGAACAAAGCCTATGCAGCTACAAGTGGCATTTAAGCCAAGAGAATGGATTGTTGTTGAAAAAATTCTAGACATCATATAGAAAGAACAAATGCATGTAAATATTGCAATGTGAGAGGTTCCTAGAATGCTCTTTTTTGGTAGCTATAGTAGACTGTTTACTCACTTTATTCTTTCTTTTTTTGATAAAATTTCATTTTGTTTCATATAAATAATAATAATAATAATAATAATAGGTGAGAAGTGCCTAAAGATTGATAAAAACCCATAACAAAATGGAAAGTTTTTGTAAAACAATAAATAAATCAAGCTCAAAAAAGTAGGATTTTGTATTCAAGAAAGGAATTAATTGAATTGTATTACTTATATAGTTATATCAACTAAAAATGAAAATTTCACCCCAGATCTAGGAAAGGAGATGGACTAACTTTGATCTCAAGAATTTAAACAAGTGATATATGAAGCTCTAAGTTCTCTGGTTTCCCTTCTATTTTTATTAGTTTTTTCTTTAAGGCTTTTGAGCAAAATGCAAAAAGGATAATGAAGTTGATTAATTTCTTGACAACCAAAGTTAATTCCTTTCTGGGTATCAAAATAATAATGATAATAATAACTTTCCTCATATAAGAATTGAATTCAAGGCTCTGCTCTCAAAATGCCACTATTTCTATAAGTTAATTTTCCATATATATATATATATATATAGAGAGAGAGAGAGAGAGAGAGAGAGAGGGAGATAAGGAGAGAGAATGAATCCACAGCTCAGCTTCAACCAAAATGCCAACTAGTTTTCCCCCTACACTAGATATCTTAGCTAGGAGTTCAGTGTATAATAGTTTGAAACTTTACGCCATTATTTCACCCTAAGAAAAATCCCCAAACATGTCAACTCATCCAAAAGAGTTACTTATCATAAATACAACAAAATAAAGTGACAAAGAGAAAAATAAAAAACAATGCACCATGCAAAGACCTGACATATGTAGGGAAAAAAAAAAACATTGCATCCTGAACTGAACATCAGTATTTTTTAAATGAAAAAAAAAAAAAAACAAAACAAAAACTAGAATTAAAAGATAGCATTGACTTACACAACTTCATTGCACATAATCTAGTTTATTTAAAACTTCAGAAACAACAATAGCCTGTTATGATTACAGGATGTTAAACCCAACAAAATATAATGCTAATTTGACATTTATTAGCACATAACAAAACGAAACAAGTTGAAAAATACCCACTTAAAACCTACCCATGTGAATAAATCAACAAAATGAAACTTTAAAAAAAAATCCAAACAAAATTACTTTTGCTCATAGCCTCATACAACCCATGTAAAAAAAAAAAAAAAAAAAAAAAGTAAAGTCTTAGATTTTTCATCCTGCCTTAAATAGAACGACTTCTTAGCTTTTAAGCAAGGTTGTACTTAAGTTTTTGTGATCCCAAACTTATGAGATCGAACAAGAAAGCCTCTTCTATATATAACTTCAAGCATTGTTATTTGTCAATAACATTAGCATTCTCAACATTTTATCTCCATGGTGAGTGTTTTACAAGTCAGTCTTACTGATTAACATTACTTGACCAATCCATAAGAAGTAATAGGCTTAAGACTAATGCATAAGAAGTAAATCCATATGTATTAATATTATCAAAAACATCATTTTGTAGTTTGTAGAACTAAAGTGTTACCTTCTTTCTTAGTCTCATACAAAAAAGGGAAGAAAATAACTCAAGTATCAAAAAATTGCAATAGGAAGCAATGATAAACCTCAACATTTTAAATCTACCAAAAACATTAAACACAAAAACACTGGAAAGAAAGAAAAATAAGAAAACTTACCATACTGAGGAGTACATAAAGCAAGCAAGACATAGAAGTCAAACTAAGAAAGCAGCTCCACATAATAACGAACAACGAAGAGGAACCCAACTTGAGCATTGACTGAAAGCCCCTCACAACAGAATTCCTCCAAAGAAGCAGCAATAAGCACACACATTTCCCCAATTTGGCACAGCCAGTGCACACCATCGGCCAATGCCGATCTATAAACACACCCATTTTGTCCCTGAAACAGCCTAAAGCCGTTTGAGCTCGTGAGTACATGTGTTTCTGGGATTGCAGCCATTTCCAACCTTGCTTCACTAACCCAATATCTTCCATATTAATTATACAAATGTAAACTACCGAAAACAACAACACAACTATCTTGGATTTCACAGAAACTGCTATCGATAACCATCTAACTGAATCCGAAACTCTGCATTGTTGAAGAAATGTGAATGCAGATCATGAATGCTGCTACTACTACTACCCACCATAGTGAGAGAGCTTAGCTTGATCTGCAAAATTTACAAAAATGTCCCCAAGATTTCACGGGTTTCTTGCAAATAAAGGGTACCCAGAAGCCATGTGATGAATCGTCTACTATTAAGAGATAAAAAACACAACAGTGAAAGACCCACTAAATTCAGTCACGTTCAACGCCCAAATTGCTTCACATGTACGTCTCCACAAAAGCAAAAAACATTCAAAAAAGCCACATAATTGGAAATAATTTTATTCCCCTTTAGAATGTCCTCTCTCTTTAAAACACCAAGCGCCCACTAGCTAGCTGTTTCCTGCTCTCTCTTCAACGCAAAAGCACATCGAAAACACTCGATGATATCAAGAAAAAACAACAGATAAGAGAAACCAACCACAGATCAGTTGAGCTGGGCCTGCTTGAATAGAAGAGAGAAATGGGATTGTATGCAAATCTTGGGTTGACGAGGGTGAAACCCTAGCTTCTGGTTCCAGGGAGTGCCCGTGAAAAAGAAAGTAAAAAAAAAAGTGTCAAAAAGTTTCCTTAAAGAAAGAGAGAGAGAGAGGAGTCAGGAGTGTGTGTGTATGTTTTGAGTTTTGACATCATTTACTTTGCGTTTGTAGATCAGTAGGGTTGTGGATGAATTGCGTAATAATTCTATGGGACCCACTATCTTTGTTCTTTTTTTCAAGTTATTGTTTCCTGTTACCGTTCTCATACTACTACTGCTGCTACGCTTCCATTTTTTTATATTTTTCCCATTTTATTTTAGGATAATTGGCACTGATGCCCCTGAACTATGCCCGAATTTACACCTTACCCCGTATACTTTTTTTCGCCATTAAACCTCTTGAACTATGGAAATGGGCAATGGTTGACGGAATTGTAATGCCGTCCATTTTTCTGTCATGACAAATTGCACTAAATTCCCCTTATTATATACATAATTACATCAAACCGAAAACAATACA
This sequence comes from Dipteronia sinensis, assembly GCA_033220585.1. Lineage (NCBI taxonomy): Eukaryota > Viridiplantae > Streptophyta > Magnoliopsida > Sapindales > Sapindaceae > Dipteronia > Dipteronia sinensis. Next base: position 27,516,337 of record CM065642.1, read on the forward strand.
ATAATATAACGCAAACACCACTCTAACCAAATTTTAAAAATTAAATAGAAATAAATAGAAATATATATATATATTTAAAAAATTTCTTCAATCTAGAAACAAAAAAAAATCCAAATATCCAATCAAATTCCATACAAAAAATTCAAATATATACCTTCATCAATCCATATCAAAACAGACATCCTTCATCAATATCAAATTTCACAAAATATTAAAATAAGAAATGAATATTTTTCAAAAAAAAATATAAAAATGAAAAAACCTCTCTAAAACTATTTCTCTCTTCTGCCATCTCTCTCTCTCTCTCTCTCTCTCACACAAAAAACCAAAAAATCTCTCTTGTCAACCCGTCTCTCTCACACAAAAAAACCAAAAAATCTCTCTCTCGTCAACCCGTCTCTCTCACACAAAAAAACCAAAAAATCTCTCTCTCGTCAACCCGTCTCTCTCTCTTCATGAGCTCTCCGTTCACAGTGATCGGCGTGAAACAACAAATTGCATTTCTCTTTTCTCTTCTTCCCTATTTCTTTGTGGCACGGTACCGATTGGGGTGGTGGAAAGGTTAATGTTTGCTGGGTTTGGTTTCTGTGTTGGGAGGTGGGGGGTTTGGTTTCTGTGCTTGTGGAATATGGGAGTTTGTTGTTTATGTGGGCGTTAGAGAGAGAAGAGAAGGAATCGATGGTGAATTTTAGGTTTGATTTTTCTAGGTTTTGTGGGAAATTCTTGGTTTGGTTTCGATTTGGATTTGGATTTCTAATTTGGATTTCGGTTTCGATTTGGAGATAAGATTTGGGGGTTAGGGTTTTTTTTTTTTTTGCTTATTGGGTTTTGAATTGGCTGTTGGGTTTTTTGATTTGGTGGCTTTTTGGATTCCTGATAGGTGTGTTCTGGGTTTGGTGGTTGGTAGTGGTGTTTTGGGTTTGGTTCAGGTGGTTGTGGTCTTCTGGACTTCGGGGAATAGTTAAGGTGGTGGTGGTCGGTGGAGATGAGTATTATTATTTTTTTTGAGTGGTTTCTGGGTTTCATGAAGAAGATGAAGAAGATGAATTATTTTTAAGTTTTTTTTTTGGATTAGGTGGAGATCCAGATTGGATCTCCACCGTTCATCCTATGTGATGGACGGTGGAGATCCAATCTGGACCTCCACCTAATCAAAAAAAATTTCTTTAATTTCAATTGTTTTTTTTTGTTTCTTTTTATATTTTTTTAGGTAGAGATCCAGGGCTATTAAATTAAATTTTTATTATATATATATTTCGATTTATTTCTATTTGATTTTTAAAATTTAGTCAGAGGGGTGTTTGGATTATATTATTATATTGTTTCGGTTTGATGCAATTATGTATATAATCAAGGGAACTTAGTGCAATTTGTCATGACAGAAAAATGGACGGCGTTACAATTTCATCAACCATTGGCCAATTTACAATAGTTTAGGGGTCTAATGATTGAAAAAAAAAGTATAAGGGGTAAAGTGCAAATTCGGACATAGTTCAAGGGATATCAGTGTCAAATAGCCTTTATTTTATGTACAAAAAAGAATAATAAAATTATGATATTTTGCTAAAATACCAAACAAAATAAAAAGGAAAATGCAATAGCTTAGAAATCTATTTTAATGATATGCCAACCGATTTGTCATTGACATATAATTTACTAAATCATCTCATGATTTATATCGTAAGGACAACTTACTAGTCAAATAATTGGAGTTGGTTTTTGATTTGAATTTTTTTGGGGATCAATCGTAAAATATTTTGTTCTCGCCAAATTTTGTACTGCTCAGGTCAATTGTAAAATATTAAGTTAATCCATTAATTTAACCATTGACTAAAAATATTTATTAATTAAGAAAAGAAATCAAATTAATTAAAAAATTAAAGAAAAAATGAAGAAACTCCACCATTGGTAGAGAACTCCTTCGATTTGTGGAGGACAATTTGGAAATGCTCGACGAAGAATTCCTTTAACACCGAAGGAGATCATCAATCTTTTTGAGTTGGTGAAGGAGATAAAATCCTCTAGTCAAGTCGATCTCCTCAACAAATTGGAGGAGATCGTCAAAGATCCTCCACAAACTACAAGAAATCTCCATGGACGATGGAGCTCAACTATCAATGGTGTCTCCATTATTTTCGTGGTTTGATTTATATTTATTTAAGAGCAAATTGCGTCAAACTCCCCTTATGCTTGTCTTTTTACACCCAAAAATAACTTAATTGAAAATTGATACTCGCCTCCCATGCAGTTAGTCAACGGTCGTCGAAAATAACATTTGACCATATCACACTGTCGAAAAGATAAAAATACCCTTGATCCCTAAATTAAATAAATAAAACATTTTGAAACGAGCTAATTGCACCAAACACCCATGAGGTTTGCCCTTTTACACTCAGAAACAACTTTATCATTAATTAACACTTATCTCCCCTACTGTTAGGGTTTGACCATGGTTGACCGTTAAGTTTAACACATCAAGAGTAATATCGTCATTTTACCCTAATTTAATAAAATTAAAAATTAAAAAAAAAAACAAGATCTCCACCATCCATCTTTGACCAAGATTGATGGTTGAGATCAAATTAAAAATAAATAAAAAATTATTAAAAATAGTTTTTTTACAAAAACAATAGATCTCCAACATCCATCTTTGAGATGGATAGTGGAGATTAAAACAAAAACAAAAACAAAAAGGTGGAGATCCAATATCTAGATTGGATCTCTACCAACATCCATGGAGATCTCCAAGGAAGGCGATCCTCCCATGTCGCGAAAGGGGCCGGAGGCACAGCGAGGGATGTATCACCTTCCCCGGTTTGATGCTCGCCTCCCGTGTTCGCGGTTGAGGGAGGCTGGAGCCACATCATGAACAAGGGGAGGCAAGACACCCTAACCCCTCAGCGGGGGAGGGTATAGATCCATGGAGATCTCCACCTCTCTTATTTCTTTTTCTTTGTTTAATTTTTTTTTCAGTTTTTTTTTCTTTTATTGAAACAAATGTTCTATTTAATCCACCATCCATCTCAAAGATGAATGGTGGAGCTCCATTTTTTTTATAAAAAAAATTCAGTTTTTTTATTGCTTTATTTTTGAATTATTGAATATCATAAATATTTAATATCTGAATTTTTTTTTCATTCTTTTTATTTTTTTAATTCAATTCATACTATCCACCATCCATATTTATGATGGATGATTGGAGATCCATTTAGAAAAAAAAAAGTTTTTTTTAAAGAAATTTTTACAAAGAGAACTTTTTTAAAAAAAAATTGTGATATGAGGGGCATTTCCATCTTTTGCATTTTATTAATTAAGAATTTCAAGGGTGTTTTGGTATTTTTGATGTCATACTTGGTCAACAATTAAGATTGACTAATGGTAGGGGTGGTGAGTGTCAATTAATTATAAAATTGTTTCTCGATGTAAAATGGCAAACCTTAGAAGAGTTTGATGCAATTTGCTCTTTAAAAAAATAACAATTTTTTTAAATGGATCTCCACAAAAGGATGGTGGAGATCAAATAGAAATTTAAAAACATTGAAAACTAACAATTAAAAAAAATTAACATAAAAAAAAAATCGAATCTCAACCATCCATCTTAGTCAAAGATTAATGGTGGAGATCTTTTTTTTATTTATAATTTTATTAAATTAAAGATAAAATGACGATATTACCCTTAAAGATGTTAAACATAACGATGAACCATAGTCAAACCTTAATGGCAGAGGAGGTGAATGTCAATTTTCGATAAAATTGCTTTTGTGTGTAAACGAGTAAACGTCAAGGGAGTTTGGTGTAATTAGCTCTCTGTTTTTTCGGAAATATGACATAATTAGCTCTTTTTATTAATGGTGTGTGTATACATATAGAGAAATTTTCCAATGAAGATTTTTTACTATGCACACTATAAGGCAACTTTGGTGAAATTTAGTAGAAATAATTGAATCTTATTGTGATTTTTTTGTATGAAAAAAATGGAAAAGTTTCAGGTACATGAACTAATTTTTTTCTGACTATTTTAAGATAAAACAATGAAAATAAAGGTGCTATTTGAATTAAAGTTAGGGGTGCTCATGAGAAAAGTTCTCTCTCTCTCTCTCTCTCTCTCTCTCTCTCTCTCTCTCTCTCTCTCTCTCTCTATATATATATATATATATCTAATTATATATATATATATATATTATGGCACAATCTATAGAATATTGGTGTATGATACACCGGAATATTGTTACATGTGAGTAGCATGTGATTGTATGTATATAATGTTATCGTATATAAGTTACATGTGATCAAACAAAACAAGACTTAAATTTTATTATGTTGCATGTGAGTTGTATGTGATCACATATGAATTGATGTGATCACATCAAAAAAGTCATGATCACATATAAATTTTTAAAGGGATATTATTATGTTTCACCTTCACTTATGAGGTATTGGTCATTTTGCACCCTCTAGTATGAGTAATGGTCAAAATCCACCCTATAATTTCAGTTAATAGTTAAAATACACCCTACCGTTACTCTTCCGTTAAAATTTTTATTTTTCTGTTAAGTCAGTAAGGGTATAATGGTAAATGAAGTGGTAAAATTAATAAAGATTATTAAATTAAATAAAAACAAACAATTAAAATACAAAATTATACTCTCTCTCACACATTCAACCCCACCATCTTCTCCACCCAATCATCGTCCCCACCACTCACCACCAACTCCACACCTCTCCCTCTTTCTCTCTTTCTCTCTTATTCTCTCTCTCACCATTCGTCTCTCTTTCTCTCTCTCTCTCTCTCTCTCTCTCGTTTTCTTTGATTTCTTCTTTCTTTGGAAACCTATCTCTCTCTCTCAAACATTAAATCATCGTCCCCACCGCCATCGTCTCCACCCATTCTTTTTTTACATCTCTTCTCTGTCTCTCTCTCACTCTCACCAACACACCAACGATTGGGTGGGTTCGATTCCAAATCTGGGTTGGGTCTGGAATATGAAGATATTGAATTTCTTTTTCGATTCCAGATATTGACTGGGTTTGATTTGTATTCCAGATATTGATTTTTTTTCTAGGTTTTATTTTTATTTTTAAACTAATGGTTTGGGTTTTGTTATTGAAGGGTTTTAGATATCAAATGTCTGTTTTTTTTTCTTAAACAAGATATCGAGCAGCGATTTTTGTTTGGATTTGGTGTGTTTTTTGTGGCGATTTGTTGGGATCTCCATTGTTTTTTTTTTCTGATGGTGTGGGTTCTAGACTTCTGGTGATGGTGATGGTGATGGTGATGGTGATGACCGATGATGGTGATGACCGATGATGGTGTTTCTGGGTTCTGGATATGGTGTTGCTGGGTTTGGATGATTGTGTTTATGGGTTTGGATGATGATGGTGTTGACGCTGGAGATTGAAGCCGGAGATGAACTTGATTTTTTTTTTTAAATTAATAGAAGGGTAAAATAGTAACTTGACCTAAAATGTTAACAGATCTTAACAGAATGTGCAAAATGACCAATACCGAAACATGAGGGTGCAAAATGACCAACCAATACCTCAAAAGTCAGAGTGTTTGTGGTAGCCAAAAATAGTCTCTGGGCTTTAACGCTTGAAGCCCAATAAAAATCATGTAGGGCCTGGATTAGGACTAAGTAATCATGGTCGACCCAGATTGTTTTATCAAAAGGTTATGTTGACTGGTTCTTCCAGTTAACAACCTTTGTTATCAGTTGAAAATAAACTGATAAGATCACGATGTGATCGTGATCTTAAAGAGGGATTCTTGTGATCGTGATCTTGAAGAGGGATTCTAGGGATTCAAGTAAACCACGATCAAGAGTCGTTTTGAGCATCTCCACCTCTATAAATAGGAGGGGACTTTCAACATAAGACTCTCTGGTAAAAACTCCCTGACTAACGCTACTAGCTAGCCGAAACTCTGCCGGAATCACTTCTCTGATCATCAAAATCTGTTACACAATCTCTTCTCTAATTTCTACTTAATAATAACGCTCAGCCCAAGCGAATCTAAGGCTGAAATACGAACTACCACCATCGTTTCTCTTGTTTCTGTGTTATTTCATCTTTTTTACAGGTATTACACTAGAGAAGACGATTCAACAGGTTCGACCGAGTCAGCAAGCTGTGTGGGCCTACCAAAAACCGATCCGACCCACTAATTGTAGAACAACCATCTACAATTTGGCGCCCACCGTGGGGCCCACTACAGCTTGACAACCAAATCAGTCGAGTCGTACAAAACGTTCTCAATATTTCTGGAGAGGGAAACGTTCCTACCATCGAAGAACAGATCGCAGCTCTGACCGCCCAGATGACTGCAAACGCCGAATGATTGCGAGTGTTGGAGGCAGAGAATGTTATGGTTCGGACTCGCAATGCTGAATTGCGAGTCATCATTGATGGGGTACCAGACAACGTAGCTCCAACACCTCCAATCCTAGTACTCAACAACGAGCAGAACGCAGACGAAGCAAACCCCTCACCTTTGGAGAACAACATCAACCAAGTCTCAAGCCATAATGTGGCACAAACAACACACGCTGAGGCGAACCAACCTGATTCACAAACCCAGCAAGAAGTGCCACCAGCGCCAGTCCCAATCGTCGATCAGCGTCAGGAGAACGTATTGAAAACCCATGTATCGCTGTAGTCGACGCCGAATCTGGTAACTGGGGACTCTGGTTTACATTTATTTGCTGACCCTGAGCTCTCTCGCATGTTTACAGAAATGGAAGCTCTTATTCACAGGATCCCGGGAGTACCGGCCCCTATAAAAAAAGCACGACGAATAGCTTCGCAGACTCACCGTTTGCTGACGTTATCGCGTTGGTGGAGATGCCCAGAAAGTTTAACTTCCCCAACATGAAACAGTTTGAGGGAACCACAGATCCAGACGACCACATAGCGCAATACAAGCAGCGCATGTTCACTGCAGCAATACCACACGACCTTAGGGAAGCATGCATGTGCAAGGCATTCCAATCCAGTCTTAGTGGTCCAGCCTTGCAATGGTATACAAACTTATCTAATAACTCAATTTCTTCTTTTGCGCAGTTAACAGATACATTTGTGGAGCAATTTGCAAGCAGCAAAAAACTGGAAAAGCAGTTAGACGACCTATACACAATTGCCCAGAGAAGTGGAGAAAATCTGAGAGCTTACGTCGGACGATTCAACAGAGAAAAGGTGCAGATCCCACATTACAACCAATCGACAGCTATTTTGGCCTTCAGGAAAGGATTGCTGTTTGACTCAGATCTCTACAAGGAACTTACCAAATATCCATGTAAGACGATGGAAGACGTGTTAGCAAAAGCATAGGCACAGATCAAATGTGAGGAAGATGAGGCGAACTACGTCGCTAAATCAAACAACTACACTAGGCGCAATGACAGAGTCGACCGATGTTCAAACGACAGGAGAGTCGAACCCTATCCAACAGGGAATCGACGCAATAATTCCTACTACAATGGAAGATCATAAGATCAGAATCCCCTTAAGACTGGTCGAGTGCGAGCCCCGATCCCAGAATACAACTTCAACATAGAACCGGTCGACCTAGTAGCAGTAATGAAAGAGATGGGTAGAACGGTCAAATGGCCAAGGAAGATGAATGCACCACCAGAACATCGAGACCCCCGTTTTCGATGCGAATTCCATGGAGACCACGGACACCGGACGGAAGATTATGTTGCCCTGAAGCTTGAAGTAGCAGAATTGTTGAAACGAGGACACCTACTGGAGTATTTAACCGACAAAGGAAAACAAATTGTCGTTCGACGAGAAGAAAAACAATAGACCAACCTAGAAGATGGACCACCAGCACCACCTCAACAAGAACGAGTTATCAATTATATAGCAGGCGGTTCAGAGGTTAGCGGCGTGAGTTATTCATCTGCCAAGAGACACACTAGACAAGTGTCAAATGCAGAGATTTAACCAAGCAGGAACCGTCCAACTGATATCGACGAAATGGTCACATTCAAGTCGACCGACAAATCAGATTTGTTTTCTCCTCACCATGACGCTCTAGTTATTTCATTATATATTGCTAATTGCCTGACTAAGAGAATTTTAATTGACAATGGTAGATCCTGTAATATTTTATTTAACTGTGCACTCAGAGAAATGCAAGTTGAAGAATCCAAAATCAGTCGCCGAACGATAGTCCTAACAGGATTCAGCGGTGAGCAAAAATCCATGCTGGGGGAAATCGTACTGCCAGTTTACGCAGAAAGAGTGAATTTGTGCATCAACTTCTTAGTAATCGACTGCCAGTCTCCCTACAATGCAATCTTGGGGAGACCTTTGATCCACGAAATGAAAGCAGTCCCTTCGACCTACCATCAGATGATTAAATTCACTACTAAATGGGGAGTACGTGAGATCAAAGGCGAATAACGGGTAGCAAGGGAGTGTTATCAAAACGCCATGAAGAAGAGGAATGAGCAATTATAGCAACTACAGGAAACGAAGGTAGAGTCGACAATTAATAAGCCAAATGTTGAAGATCTTGACGAAGTGTTGATAGACCCAGAAGAACCAGAACATAAAGTACAAATCGGATCAAGACTGCCAGAAGAATTGCGAGAACAGCTGATTAATTTCCTTAAAGAACATCGAAAAAGCTTCGCATGGTCCCATTCTGATATGGTTGGAATCGACCCTGACATAATTGTTCATCATTTACAGGTCGACCCTAACCACCAGCCAGTGAAGCAAAAAATAAGAAAATTTGCGCCAGAGAGAAACAAAATCATAAATAAAGAAGTCCAAAAGCTGATCGACGTCGGATCGATCAAAGAGGTGAAGTACCCTGACTGGCTGGCAAATGTCGTGGTAGTAAAAAAGAAGAACGGGAAGTAGCGAGTATGCATCGATTTCATAGACCTCAACTAGGCATGCCCCAAAGATCCTTTTCCACTTCCTCACATCGACATGTTGGTCTACGCGACATCAGGACACGAACTACTTAATTTCATGGACGCTTATTCCGGCTACAACCAGATTCTGATGCATCCAGGCGACCAAGAAAAGACTGCATTCATCACCGAAAGAGGTATTTTCTGTTATAAAGTTATGCCATTTGGCTTAAAAAATACAGGTGCAACATGCCGAAGATTGGTCAACAAGATGTTCAAGGAAATGCTCGGATCAACCATGGAAGTATACATCGTCGACATGCTGGTCAAATCACTTGTCGCTCGACAACATATCGAACATCTGAAACAATCTTTCGATGTACTCGACAAATACGGTATGAAACTCAACCCTACAAAATGCTCTTTTGGCGTTTCTTCTGGCAAATTTTTAGGTTATCTGGTGACCCAAAGAGGAATCGAAGCCAACCCAGACCAAATTCAGTCCATTAAAGCAATTGAATCGCCAAAATGAGTCAAGGATGTACATAAACTTACAAGTCGAGTAGCAGCTCTCAACATATTTATTTCTAAATCATCCGAACGATGCCAACCATTCTTCAACATCCTTAAGAAAAACAAGGCGTTCGAGTGGCACAAAGATTGCGAAGAGGTGCTACAAGATCTTAAGCGATATCTGACTTCACCTCCGCTACTGTCGAAATCGGAAGAAAACGAAACCTTATACTTGTACCTAGCAGTGTCTGACACTGCTGTTAGTGCCGTATTGGTAAGAGAGGAAGATGGTTCACAACACCCGGTGTATTATGTAAGCAATTCCTTGCTTGACGCAGAAACCAGATATAGCAAACTGGAGAAGTTAGCCTTGGCACTTGTCACAACCGCACGAAAGCTACGGCCTTACTTTCAATGTCATCCAATTTTGGTACGTACTTCTTACCCACTCAAAAATATATTGCACAAACCCGAACTTTCAGGTTGATTAACGAAATGGGCGGTCGAACTCAGCGAACACGACATCTCCTTCCAGCCTCGAACAGCGATGAAATCTCATGTATTCGCATATTTCATAGCAGATTTTACTCCTAACGAAAATATGCAGGCTGAACAGGAATTAATGACCCTCGACGGAAGCATAGCCCAAGGGAAATGGACCATGTCGGTCGACGGGTCCAGCAACATTAAGGGCAACAGACTTGGAATCGTGCTCGAATCCCCCTAAGGGGAAAACCTTGAACAGTCGGTTCACTGCAGTTTTCGTGCGACAAAAAATGAAGCAGAATACGAGGCACTATTAGCTGGACTCACAACTTGCCAGAAGCCTCGGCATTAAAAATATAATAGTTCTCAGCGACTCACAACTTGTCGTACGATAAATGAACGAAACGTATGACGCCAAGGATAAAAAAATGGCAGCATATTTGGCTAAAGCAAAGCAATTGGAGTCCACGTTCGATCATTTTTCCATACTGCAGATACCAATGACAGAAAATGTTCGAGCAGACGCCATCGCCAACTTAGGGTCTACTACAACAAACGAAGGCCCTAAATCAATACTCATTGTACATGTACTTGTACCAGCAATACACGAGGAAGAAAATGTGTCGCTAATCGATAATGGTTCAAGTTGGATGGACCCGATAGTAGATTATTTACAATCGAATTTGCTACCAGACGATAGATCCGAAGCAAGGGAAATCAAAGCTAAATCAGCCAAATTCTGCATGTTATACGGTAAGCTCTATAAAAAATCTTTTACAGGTCCATATCTGAGATGTGTTTCGCCTCGAGAATCGTACGACGTCCTCAAGAGCCTTCATTATGAAGAATGTGGAAATCATTCGGATGTGAGAAGCTTGTCGAATAGAGCAATCACAGCTGGCTATTAATGGCCGACAATGCGATCCGACTCCCAGAAACATGTAAAGCACTGCGACAAATGTCAAAGATTCGCTCAAGTGTCTCACCTTCCACCAGGTATGCTTAATTCGATTTCGGCCCCTTGGCCATTTATGAAATGGGGAATGGATATTGTAGGAAAACTCCCAGCTGCACCAGGAGGGGTCGTCTACATGCTTGTCCTAACAGACTACTTCTCAAAATGGGTCGAAGCAGGAGCATTTCAACATGTAAGAGATATAGAGGTACGCAATTTCGTCTGGAAACAAATAATTTGCAGGTTTGGAATTACAAAGAAATTATGACCGATAATGGGTCACAATTTATTTCCATCGACTTTAAGAACTTCTGCGACAAGTATGGAATCAAATTGAGCTTCTCAACCCTACGCTACCCCCAAGCGAATGGTCAAGCAGAGTCGACGAACAAAACTATAATAAATACACTGAAGAAAAGACTCGAAACAGAGAAAAGCTAATAGGCCGACAAACTTCCGGAGATCCTATGGTTATACAGAACAACTCCACGCCGTTCGATAGGAGAAACACCGTTTTCGCTTGTATATGGATCAGAGGCAGTCATCCCAATCGAAACCCAGCTCTTTACAGCTCGAAGTGAAGGCCCTTGCTAATGACAGAATAGTCTGGAACTCCGATACGAATTGGATCACCTCGACGAACGTCGTGAACGGGCAGCCTTAAGAATCCATGCCTATCAATAACAAGTCGCTCGACATTATAATAAAAATGTGAAAATCAGTGTTTTTAAAATCGCCGACTGGGTACTACGAAAGGTTTTCCAAAATACAAGAGACCAAGAAGCAGGAAAGCTGGATCTGACATGGGAAGAGCCGTGTGAAATAACAGACGTAAAAGGTCGAGACGCCTACAAAATAAGAGGCCTTGACGGTCTGGAAGTACACAACAGTTGGAACGCTCTACATCTAAAACAGTACCACTTCTAAAACTCCACTACTATTTCTTAATTATTTTTATTTATTGGATTTTACCGATTTCAAAACTAACATTTCAATCTACAAGAGCAATGATGACGCATTAGTTACAACTAAGTGCAAAACTGAGCTCACAAATAACAATTTTTCCAAAGAGATATGCTACCTAACACTTGAAGCTGTCGATACCGACAAGCTATGACATAAATATTACAGACTCTTTTGACCGAGACCCTACATTCAAGGGGACATGATTCGACAACCTGTTTCGACAAACACAATTCCAAGTGAAGACTAACTACAACTTCCCATATTCCTTATTGACAACTACGTGAAGTTGGGGGAATATACTACACCAAATAATTGTAAGTTGTCGATTGCAAATTATAAACGCACGTACGCGATATTGTTGTAAAGTCTTGTAGACAGAAATTTATAAACGCATGTACGTGATATTATTGTAAATCTTGTCGACTGAAATTTATAAACGCATGAGCGCGATATTGTTGTAGAAGTCTTGTCGACAGAAATTTATAAACGCATGTACGTGATATTACTGTAAATCTTGTCGACTGAAATTTATAAACGCATGAACGCGATATTGTTGTATTAGTCGTGTCGACTGGAATTTATAAACGCATGTACGCGATGTTATTATAAATCTTGTCGACTGAAATTTATAAACGCATGAACGCGATATTGTTGAACAGTCGTGTCGTTTGATATTTATAAACGCATGTACGTGATATTATTGTAATAGTCGTGTCGATAGAAATTTGTAAACGCATGTACGCGATATTACTGTAATAGTCGTGTCGACTGAAATTTATAAACGCATGAATGCGATATTATTGTAAGTCTTGTCGACTGAATATTATAAACACATGTACGTGATTATTGCAAGTCGTGGTTGAATTTATAAACGCGTGTACGCAATATTGACAGTCGAGTCGATCATAAACACACGCAAACAGTTGTGCAATTCTCGACCTAGTTAAACCATACAACTCAAAATTAAGAGTAACGCAAATGCGAAAATAATAAAATAAAATTACTTAGATCATGAAATGAAAAAGTTCCATCGGACAATTCGTTCAAAGATTTAATTTAAAGAAAACATTCCAAAGTTTGGCTTGGTCTTGGGTAGGATCTTGAATCGGATGATCAGGATCGACAACATCCAGCAGAGGAAGAGACTCAACAGCAGTAGCATCTTTGGAACCGGTATCATATCCATCATGCCCATCGCTTGGTGATTTCTCTGCCTCAAAACGTTCGGCTTCTTCCCAATCTGCAATTTCAGCATGGGGATCCCATTTTGTGTGCTCCCCAGCCAAATATTGTTTGAAGAGGTCGACTCTGGCAACGCGCATAGCCTTAACTGAGATACTCGTGAGCAGCTCATTTAGTTCTACTATTTGTCGATCTCTCTTGGCAATAATTACATCGGCATTTGCTAGCCTTTGATCTCTATCGACAATCTCCTCCTTGGATTTGGTTAACTCCGCATCAATCCCCTGAACTTTTTCTTTGGCCGATTTTTTATCTCTGACTGTCGACTCAAGATCCCGCTTAAGACTGTCTTTCGCCTTCTGTAGATCAGAGCATTTCTTCCGGCTCTCGAAATATATGTTTTTCAAAGCCAGCTGCATCTGGAAAGCCTACATACAAAAATATTTTTTAGTTGAGGTCGCACAACAGATCTAAAAACATTCTAAAGAGACTATTATATACATGAAAAGTAGAAACAAGGCTCGCATATATCATCCCCTCCGTTGTCTTTCCCTTTAAAAGTTCTCCATCTACAGAGAATAGAAGGTCGTTCGACTTCTTTAAGAAGTTATCAGGCTCATTAAAAACAGAAACCTTCTTTGGGAATGTAACTGAAGTCAAATCTACTTTATTTCGCACGACCTCAGTTTAAGCACCTTTCGATCCTCCTTCGATCGACTTCCCTTTGCCTTTATCTTCAGCGGTCTTTCTTCTCTTGGGTGGCCTTAAAGGGTCTGTCTCAGGGGAAGACTCCAAAGGTTGTTCGACGATAGGAACGATCGACTTGTCTTTTGATGCCGCCTCGACACTCTTCTTCTTTGCAAGAGCAGCCGCTCTTCTCTTGGCCATAGCTTCCTTTTGCTTTTTCAAGGCTCTTCCGGATTAGGCATAGTGAACTTCATGCTTGATAATGAATTGGCTGCGAAACGATGTTCAACATCAGTTATAGGAGTCAGAAATTGCGTACCACAAAGAATCTCAATTCCTCTCCTAATCATTACAAACGACACTAAGTCTTTATTAAAGGATAGGAGTTCGTGGCACATTCCATGTTGAATGAATCCAAATGGTACTAGGCCTAAGGTTACCTTCGGCCATCAACACCTTCCAACTTCTCTTCTCAGCAGGAATCACTAATACTCTTTGTGTACGACTAACGACATCGTCGCACCTAGGTTTACTCTCCGCATTTATCAACTCTACAAGGATAAAGAATAGTCAAAACTTAGTAATTACTAAGATCAATCTAAAACGACACTAGGAAATACACTCACCATAACAATTCCATACCCTCCGGTAGGCGTACATCTCATTCCCAAAGGGACCATCGATCAATAGACCCTTGGCAAAGAAGAATATATCTTTCCACATAAGGTTGTTTGTCGTAAGATCTGTTATAATTTGCTTCGCATTCGACCTCAATATTAGCGAATATCGATCCTTTTCGTGGACGTGTTCCTTCAGATAATAGTTATGCAAAAGTGAACATATCCCGAAAGGCAAATCATATTTTTCACGTAAAACGGAAAGAATTATAAGTATTCTCCAACTGTTGGACATCAATTGGCCAGGAGCTATGTCGTACTACACCAAAAGACGTCGAGCCAATGAAGGGACATGAAACCTGAACCCCTGGTGAAGATTATATTCGTAAAAACAGGTCCAACCAGGGATGTCCCAATCTGCTCGCTCACGTTCTTTTGGGGCACACAGAATGACACTGTCTGGAATCCCATACAGCGTTCTTATGCTATCCATATCAGCTTCAGTAAGCACACTTCCCGGGTTATTGCCGGACAAGATACCTAGCGGTCTACCAGAACACGATGGTTCGTCAACATCTATATATTCTGGAGACTCATTCCTTTGCACAATAGTGGGCACAACACCAGATTCTAAGGATGAATCTATCACTACTTATGTTGGCTTTGCAATCGTTATCTGTCAATCGACATCTAACGAGTCAGCCTCGGTATCTCCTCCAACTTCATCCTTCGAACCACTATTCGTCCAGATAAAGGATGGTTCTGAGGTTGTAGAGTCGTTCGACATGTCTCCAAAAAACTGACAAATGCAGACAACGCAAATCAATTTGACTAAATCTAAGATCACAACCTAAGATTTGGAGATCAAAACCTAGGGTTTCTATGTGCTCAATAAACCTGGGAATTTCATAGATCTATTGAATCCTCTAAGAAAATTGTGTCGATCGACTAGAAATCTTTAACGAAAATGACATATACGAAATATATACACACGAATCTCGTAGTTCGACACACACGATGGATCAAAACCACTGACAAAACGAATTTCATATCATGAAATTTAAAAGCAAAAAGCGAAGAACACATTTCTGGGTATTAATATGTTTCCTATATGCAGAACAATAAGAATCAAGTCTTGCATAAGACTAAAAACGAAGGGGGGAAAATTGTTGCTTATCTTGAAGGATAAAAACGACTATGATCTGACAGGAAATCTTCTTCGAACAAGTTATGCAGATATCGGAAACAAGAAAAAGAGCCTGCTTTTGAGAATATGGAGGAATGAAGTAAATAGTGGAATGAACGAGTGTGCATTTAAAAAACTCAATTTTTTTAACCTAAAGAGCCACATGTCGTTATCATGTTGGTGAACGGTTAACCAGGGTAAACGAAATTGAGTTTTGAAATTTAATCTTTCTTGATAAGTGCGCCTAAAAATACAAAATAGCGCCAAAAATGCCGCCACATCAGCTCTAGGAAATAGACCATCGATTTATCTTCTCCATGAATCGTGAAGCGGTCGATCTCTTAAAAATACGTCGATCGACACATTGTTGAGTGTGTGATCGACCCGAATGAAATTACTCTCTAAATCAGACTACTACTTCAGAGAGTGGGGGACAAACTGTGGTAGCCAAAAATAGTCTCTGGGCTTTAACGCTTGAAACCCAATAAAAATCATGTAGGGCCTGGATTAGGACTAAGTAATCCTGGTCGACCCAGATTGTTTTATCAAAAGGTTCTGTTGACTGGTTCTTCCAGTTAACAACCTCTGCTATCAGTTGAAAATAAATTGATAAGATCACGATGTGATCGTGATCTTAAAGAGGGATTCTTGTGATCGTGATCTTGAAGAGGGATTCTAGGGATTCAAGTAAACCACGATCAAGAGCCGTTTAGAGCATCTTCATCTCTATAAATAGAAGGAGACTTTCAACATAAGACTTTTTGGTAAAAACTCCCTGACTAACGCTACTAGCTAGCCGAAACTCTGTCAGAATCACTTCTCCGATCATCAAAATCTGTTACACAATCTCTTCTCTAATTTCTACATAATAATAACGCTCAGCCCAAGCGAATCTAAGGCCGAAATACGAATTACCACCATCGTTTCTCTTGTTTCTGTGTTATTTCATCTTTTTTACAGGTATTACACTAGAGAAGACGATTCAACAAGTTCGACCGAGTCAGCAAGCTGTGTGGGCCTACCAAAAACCGATCCGACCCACTAATTGTAGAACGACCATCTACAGTGGTAAATAATAATATCCCATTTTTAAATGTACAAGGTACATCGGCGTTCTATAGGTCAACTATATAGATATATACACACACATTCACACACTTCATTCTAAAAACATCCCATTTTTTAAAAACAATTCATCATAAAAACCTAATTTTTTTTTAATAAAATCATTTTGTTTCCAAATAATGTTTTTCATTGAATACTGAATTGACAAGTTTTAAAAAACAAATTTTTTGTTTTTACTCTTTTTTCAAAATATTTATGAGTCAACATTTAAGAAAAAAAAAATAGATTTTTTTTTTCTTATTATTCACTAAAAATATGCAAAAATCAACTTCTTAAAAAAATAATAGTTTGTTTCTTGTTAAAAATCATTCTCATCATTAAGTCGTCTTTGATATAGGAAACCTTCAATATGAGCTAGCAAAACAGAAACTTGTTAGAAGCACAAGTGTTCTTGACCGACGTGGACGCCAAACAACTGTTTCTCAGGGAAATAGATTGTATTTCGCAAGAGAATTGAGTAGAGTTTCCACTAAGTAAAAGCTTATAAATTGTGTACCTTTAATGTATGAAATACCTGGTATTTATAAGTGCGATAGGATAGTGAAAATTGCTGAAAATGACCACATCTAACATGAAAAATTCATTTTTAACCACATACGAAAATTTAATTGTTAATAACCTCTTTTTTTGAAACAAATTCAATGTATATCCATAAATTATAAAAATACCCCCAACATCAACTTTTCTATTTTCTTTTATTTTTTTCTACCGTCTTCTTTCTTTATTCTTCCTCATCAAATTTCGATTTTTGTTCCTGCAAATCGACCAACTAGAGGATGGTTTTAGCATTGTTTTAGTCTTATTGCATCAATTTTGTGTGTGCTTTGTGAAGAATCGAATTAAATAAGGTTTCAAGTTTTTTCCAGAAGATTTCAAGTTCATTGGTTCAAAAACTTGAAATCTTATTTTAAAACTTAAAATGTTGATAAATTTCTGGATAAGATTTCATGTTTCTGGGTAAAATTTCAATCAAGTTTTTTCCAGAAGATTTCAAGTTTCACTGGTTCGAAAACTTGAAATCTTATGTAAAAACTTAAAATGTCAATAAGTTTCTGGGTAAGATTTCAAGTTTCTGGTAAGATTTCAAGTATGACTTCAAGTTTTCATAAAACATTTCAAGTTTGTCGGAGATTTCACGCTTTCAAGTTTTATTTCAAACCAAACTCCAACATCGCCAAATCATCCAAAATATCAGACATCAACCCTCAAAATTGATACATTTCAACATTTATTATTCCTTATTAACAATAATAAAGCGAAGAGAGGAGCGGGGAGAGAGAGAGAGAGAGGAAATGGAGAGAGAATAGAGTGAAACCAAGCGGCGCACCCCCTGGTTCGGCGCACCTTAGGCAGCTCGGCGACACCTTCGCAGGGCGGTGCACGCCAAGCGACGACGCCCGGCAATGATGAGCGGGGAAAGAGAGAGAGGAGAGAGAGATGAGCGGGGAAAGAGAGAGAGGAGAGAGAGAGAAAGAGAGAGATGAGCGGGGAGAGAGAACATAGGAGAGAGAGAAAGAGAGAGTGTGTGTTTGGGGATAATTTTTATATGATGATATTCAAGTAATTTCTCAAAAATATGGTTATTAACAATTAAACTTTCATATGTGGATAGAAACGAAATTCTAATATTAGAAACGAAATACTAATATTTATAAGTGCGATAGGAGTTGTAAAGGATTGTTAGAATCGTATCCTTGTAGGATTATAATTTGCATGCCTTGTTAGGAATTAGCTTCCTGGCAGTCCTGTATAGGCGTCTTTGAGTAATAATGATCGAGTTTCCTTGTTGGAACTTTGATTTGAAAAGATAAATCCAGGATTTGTGTTTAGTGTGATCTCTGATTGATATTGTGCATCAAGTTATACTTCTGTTTGTGTTTTGATATGTGCCGAACAGACTGAGCTCACCGATTAAAGTTGCCTTGGCAAGCTAACCATAACTTGGGGACCAGGTCTTGCATTTTGGCGAACATGTTTCACTACCTTAAGTTGCCTTTATTCGTGGTGCTGCCAAGTGTTGTGTGTTGACCAACTAATGACGTGTTCCAGCGTTGACTTTTAGATGATGTGGATTTATGTATCTTCGTATTTCATGCTATTTGTGTTGATGTGTTTGTCAGACTAAAAATCCATCCAACAATTGTATATGAAATCTTAAAAATGATTGATTATTTTCCATTTGGGAATTTTTAAATTAGTATCCATTAGGAATTTTAAAATGCTCATCCACAACTTATCCATAATTAAGGCCATGTTTGTTACCATCCACAACTTATCCATCATTACGACCATGTTTGTTACCATTTATTGTGTTGTATTAGACAATTAAAATGTGCTAAAATAATACAATAAAGTGTCAATGTCAAACACTGTATTGTATTATTTTAGCACATTTTAATTGTCTAATACAACAAACAATATATTAACTAATACATTATAATTGGTGGTATTATGTTGTATTGTATTAGAAAAAATACTTTCTTTTCTCTTCTCTTTCAACAATATATGGAATATTGATGAAATATGTGTTATATTGTTAATATTTTTTTATAATTTCAAAATTATATAGGAAATATTTATTTTATCTTTAAAAATATTGTTTATTTAAATTTTTTGTTTCAATTAAAATATATATTTATTGATTTTTTTATATTAAAATATTTATTGATTTATTCATGCTAAAGATATTTAAAATTAATTATTAACTATTTTTTTAAATATTATATTTTTATAATAAAATACAATACAATAAAGTCATATATGAATAACTTAATATAATATAATACAGTTAATTGCCAAACACATGTTTGTATTAATGATAATACAGTCCAATACAATACAATACAATTTAATACGGTGTACCAAACGAGCCTAAGAGTAGGAGAGTTCTAAAATTTTAAATTATATGTACTGGTTTTACTGTTTTTTGTTTATTAAAATATTATATTCACTTTTAAATTTTAATACCTATGAGCAGTGACGAACCCTTAAAACATTTGCAACCCGTGCTAAACTCTCTATACATATATATATATATATATATATATATATATATATATATTATAACGTTGGATTTCAGATAAAAACTGGTATCTATTGGATTTACACCAGTATTTATTGAATTAAAACTGATATTTATTATATAAACTAATGCTAGACAATCCAAAATTTTAGTCCAAATTTCAATCCAAATGATGTAGCAAGTGGTTTTTTCACTAACCACATTGTCTCATGTTGTATATGGTGATAACAACTCACTTGCCACATCATTTAGGTTAATTATTTGGATTGTATAAACTTACTCTTATTAGATATCCCACATAAAAAAAATGTGCAACATCCCATACCTGATAATTTTCAATATATATATATATAAGAAACTTTTCTCTTTAGTGTGTATTGATAAATAAATATATATATATATATATCAACGCCTTGCATGTTGACCATTGGATTCAATTACTTTGACTCAGTTTGTATGCACTTGTTAGTGCTTATTTATAATCTATGACTCACATGCAATGCACTGATGTATTTATATCAGTGCGCACTGAGTAGAAAAAGACTATATATATATATATTATATATATGGAAACTTTTCTCCTCGGTGCGCACTGATAAATATATATATATATATATATATATATATATATCAGTGAATTACATAAAAATCATTAGATTCAATTACCTTAACTTAGTCTGCATGCACTTGTCAGCGCTTATCCATAATCTATGACTCATATGCAATGCACTGATGTATTTTATATCAATACGCACCGAGGAGAAAAAGACTATATATATATATATATATATATATATATATATATATATATATATATTATTTTGCTTAGAGATAGGTCTTTCTCCATGGGTGCCAACCCCATGGGGTTTTGGGGGCAACCCCCCCCCCCCCCCCCCCCCCCCCCCAAATGGTTTTTTTTTGGGGGGGTAAACTTGGTCCCCATTTATAAATGGGGGTGGTGGTGGGTGGGGAACTTCCCACCACCCCCATATATACATATATATATATATATATATATATTATTTTTATTTTTATTTTATATCTAAAGTCTAAACAATTTTTTTTTAAATAACTAGTTGAGATTTGAGATTACCTAGATTTTGTGTGCCTTCTTGTCTTGTATTTTGAATTGATCGAATATGTAAACTTTAAATTTGTTTGACTTTTATTGCATAATACTCTATTTTAATTATTTGTATTTATTTTGGATTTCTTTAAACCAATTATATATTTTAGAACAAATATGTTGATTATTTTTGGAATGGATATTTTAACAGGATCAAATTAGAGATTGGGATGATCGGATTCCAAATTCTGAATTCCGATTTTCGGATTAGGAATTGAGAATTTGGGTTTAAAAATGAAAATAAATCGAGGAAATGAGGTTTGGGTGGGGGTGGGGGAACCTCCCCCCAAACACCCCAGCCCTAATTCCCCCAAATGGATTTTTTGTGTTAGTTATTAATTAATTATTAGTCGTCAGATGTATCTCTTATTATATAATCAATGGTTTGCAAGTCTGATCCTAATCTTAATTAAGTGATTTTTATTGAACGTATGTGTTTCTTTTTTAATAATAAGACTAGTTAGAAGATAGATACCGTTTTAATGGTGAACTATTCAATAACATATAATATTACGAGTGTTTTACGACTCACTTTGAACGATAAAAGATATTTACATTTCACTCAACTTTAAAATATATAGTTTAGCATTCAACATACTCAAACTCATAAATTAGAAGTAATATAAGACTAAAGTTTTATAAAACACAGCCCAAACAAATGAATAATTATCATACAAGTGAAATACACAATTAAAAGTACAATATGAAATTAATATTGTATAAAAATAAAAATAATAAAAACTGCGTAACAGAAAATGATTTATTGAAGGGTATGTTTAGTAATATTTTATGAAATTAAAATTTCATTTTTTTTTTTCAAAAAGCTGACCCAAGCAATAGTTCGGATCGGCCCTTTATACGGTCTGCCCATGCCTGTGAGTAATTTGGTCTTTTTATTAGTCAATTTAAGAGTGGATGAGATTTAAGTGACATTTTTTTTATTTTTTTTATTTAGTTTAAAAAAAAAAAGTGACACATACTAGCTCTCAACTTTCATTTATGACAAACTTCAGGGATCTCACTGTATTTATCTCTAAAATAATAAATTAATAATTAAATGAAAAACACACTGAGCTTGCGGTTCCTCAGCATCTTTGGCTCTCCTTAAATGCAATAGAATATATTATTGTTTTAGTTTTACTTTGTATGATTGTATCATAGCCAGCTCCTGCTAGTTAATATTTTTTCACATGCGGCCTTGAGGCTTGGCTGGAGAGCCAATTGCACTAGGCCCTAAAAATAGAGAGCCCAATTTTTTTGTTATGGCCATGAATGAATAATAATAATTGCTTTGGCCAAATTTTTTTTTTTTTTAAAATGAGGTTCATAATTAAATGTAGAGTGACAATATTTACACCACTCAAAAACTATATCTACACCCTAAAATAGTTTTTTTTAATCCAATATTACCTTTGATCAAAATTACTTAAAATGACTAAATAGTTTGTAAATACACCCATTAATAATTATTAATTGGATTTATATTAATCTTTTGTAAAAAAGAACAAAAAAAAGTAAATTTCCAATTTGATATTCACATATATAATTGTGTTTAGTTTAGAACTAATTTAGCAGACATGGCAGCATGGTAAGTTGTCTTTATTTTAAGGAGAATTTGTTATACAGTACATTATGTGAAAGAATTGGATTTTTGAGTTGTAAACTTGTATATAAACTGATTATAACCGTCAATATGAATGAATGAAAATATCATTTTTGCCATAAAGTTTTCTCCGGGGACTTTCTGCAAACACATGTGCTATAGGAATTTCAACATTAACATTATAATGCAGCTCGTCAAATCATCATGCCAAACAAAACACCACAAAAGAAATCTTTCACATTGCAGATGGGTTTTGGGAGACAACAAAGGGCAAAAAATGTCAAAATACTTCTATCTAATAATGCAAACATGAAGTGTTTAATGGATCCAAAGAGCGGCTTCTGTTCACTCAACAAAACTTACCATACCTTCAGACCAGACATTTCACTCCCACAACCATCTCCATCACCCAATTCATTTTCTCTCTCCACCACTCTTACCTCCAACTAAACATTTCTCATCAACACTGCCACCGTCCACCGTCTCGCCTACTCTAATTTAGTCTTCCAGACCAACGACTTCTTGATGATTCCATTTCCAATATAAATTGTTTGGTTGACCTCAGTAGACCCAAATCATAGGGCAAAATGCTCAAGGGGCTTTATCTGCCATTGGAGTGCAGATCATGTCCTCCAACTTCGCGATGTTCTTCAACGAATACAGATTCTTCTCCATAGAATCCCCCTTTTTTATATTCACCAACCAAATCATTAATGTACATTACTGAGATGTAAGCTTTTTCAATATGGTGTAACTGGAGAAGATTGAGATAATAATAAGACTAAAAAAATAAAAAATAAAATTTTAATGCAATGGAAAGAAATTTTGTTCAGAAAGTTTTCAAATAATCCCAAATGTTTTTGCTGGAGTTGGAATTTTTTTAAAACGATAAATTATTTGTTTGAATAAAAAGATATAATACTTTAAAAACTTATATTAAATAATAATAAAAGTACTTACAAAAATGTAATACGATCGAATTAAAGAAAGAGTATTTTTTATATTAAATAGGTTTATTTATGAACCAAAGATTTTAAAAATATTTTAAAGGTTTAATTATGGTGTACAAACAATTTTTTAGAGGTATTATCGCCACCTTAAATGTAATATAAGTTTTTCTCTTTTAGTTACTGGATCCAAATTTATATATAAAGGTTAGGCCTAATTTTCCGGTTTTTTAAAATTGGCCAAATATGAAAATGAAACCAATTTTTTGGGAAAATTGCACTAATATCCCCTAACTTTAGATAAAATTGGACCAATAGGCAAAAGAGCGTTTTATTGTATGAACCTCCCTTAGATTTCGTTGGCCAAACAATTGACTAACCGAAAGTTACCGGTGGAAAGGGTAAAATGGATTTTTTCAAGTGTGACATTAAATAAATTAAATGAAAATAGACCTTAAGCCAATCATAACTAGACACATCACCTATCCACAATTTAAAATTAATTTAGCATATAAAAAAAAATTCCTCCTAAAAGAAAAAAAAAAGCACTTAAACAAATATTAATTTAAAAGAAAGAAAAAAAAAGGATAGAGATTGATGGCTATCTCTATAAACCATTGATCCAGAATGAAAAAAACAAAAAAAAACAAAATCATTGATGGAGTTTGGACAATTTCCACACGCCATGGATCCAGAGAGGATCTCCTCCCATTGTCGCGAAGTCCTCCCCTCGCCACGAAGTTCTACTTGCCACGAACTCCTCTCCCTTCGCAAACTCCCATCTCTCCTATCTCCCTCTCCACCAATTGCTCAATTTTCTCCAACAAACTTTACACAGACACAAACATAAGCACCTAGACAAAAACCCACCTCCAAATTGGACTCAATGAGGTGAATCAACTTTTTTTATTTGCCTGTTTGAAGCAAATTTCCTAATCGTTTTGATCCAAAATTATATGCTGATATTTCAAATCATCTCTCTTTACTATCCAAATGAACTTCTCTTAGAGAGCTATAGCAATCAAAACTTTTACCTATCAAAACCCACCTCCAGAATGACGAGATAGATCTCATCCATGGAGATCCAATCTCCCCATACGTTTTTCTTTCCTTCAATTTTTCTTTTTCCTTTTTTTTAGTACTGTTTTTGTTTTTTTGTTTTTTTGTTTTTTTTTATCTCCATTTTGTTTTTTTAGTACTGTTTTTTTTAATACTATTTTATTTTTATAAAAATATTTAAATATTATAGACTTGTATTCATTTATGGGCAAATTGCACTGAACCCCTTGAGGTTTGGGCAAACTTCTCCTTAGATCCACAAATTATCTATTTACACTCTTATTTAATTTTTTTTATTAATGACAATTTTAACCTGAATTAAAATTATTAAACAAGATAAAAAAAATTCTAAAGACACTCCAAACTAATTAAATTATTAAAAAAAGAAATTTTATCTCCTAAATCATTAGATTAAATATTATGTATTAAACTATCACTTCTAAATCTATTATTACCATATTAAACACTCTCTCTTAATTACCCTCTCTCCATTTAAAAAGAAATCATATCTTCATACTTTCTCAATCAATCTTTGATTAACAGTGTTATTGGTATAATTTGGAGAGATAACACGTCAGCATAAACATGATGAGGACAACCAGTGACGTGTCAATAAATGTCAGCTAAATTGAACCGACCTAAAATGATCAGAAAATATTCATACAATACTGATCAGAGTTACGTAGATGGTCGGTTGGAAAAATCCGACCAAAGTAGTTAGATAACAAGAAAACGATCGAGGGAAACCTAAATGATCAGGTCTAGTCACTTGATCGGGTGAAGATCCCTGGTCGGGGGTGAAAGAGATCTGGTCGGGTTTGAAAGACGGTCAGCTAAGCGACACATGGATAAAGTCTATATACGATCGAATGCTTGACATGTTGATAATGTTATTACGACTCAAACACGTAAAGAAGAATCCTCCTTAAATAAGGTCTCAAGAAGCATACTCTGATAAGGAAGCAAATTTCCTTATCGTTATCAGAACCCAAAATAAGCAAAAGTCCTGATATGATTACAGCAACTTCAACAAGTCAGAGTTTTATTAAATCACTACTACCTTTCTTTTACTTGTACAAAAAGAATTAGGGTTCTATACATGTATAAATAGACCTAAAAAATACCCAATAAGGGTTAACGAATCATTAGGTATTCAAGAGTGCAAGTAAGATTGAGTATGTAATCATATTATTTATAGTGATTTTTCCTTCTCGCCATCACCGGCAACCGTAGTTTTTTCCCTTTCGGGTTTTCCACGTAAAAACTTGCTTGCGTGATTTCTTTTATCTCTTCTTGATTTGATTATACGATTGCAAATTCTACATATCTTGTGTGACGTGTGATTGAATTCATATAATCCAAAAAACACCATCAACAAATAGTTAAAGAATAAAAAACTTATGAATATTTTTCATTTTTTACTAACAGTAATATATATATATACACACACACACACACACACACACACACACACAAACACACACATTAAAACGTCAATTTTCAAAAAAAAAAAAAGATATATAAAAACTTGATTTGTTACAACTAAATTCAATTAAACTCAGAATTTCTAAGATTAATGAAAGAATTAAAGTTCTCTTATCAATTACATACCTACGAAAGTAACAAAAAACATTTTCATATTTCGATTAAAAAAAAAACAAAGTACTTGTTTTTTGAGTTTTTTTTCAATATATACATACATACGGTTCCTAAAAATCAAGCTTATTCGTAATTTTTTATTTAACTGTTAAGCATAATGGTGAGTATATTGACACCTATAAAAGTTATTAGTACACCCATTTTTATAAGTACACACATGTCTAAAATTTAAAAGATAAATATTACTATAAGCACCCGTCCTAATGCCAACAGTATCCTCATTAAAATAAATATATTCATTTTAATACATATTATTTATAACCACTCTTAAATTATTATCACACCCCATTTATAAAAAAAACACATTATTTTTGGAATCAAATTCTCTTTTAATGATGATCCAATTTACTTTTGGAAATATCTCGAATATAGGAGCCTTATAAGAGGGAATATGTGGAACCGTATATGTGGTCGAGATTTTCAATATGTAATTCTCTTATTTATACAGCTATTAAAAAAAAACTTAAAAAACTTGTTGATATCTACAACTATCGTTAAAAAAATATATTTTGTTTATTGATAGAGTTCACAACTATACATAAAAGAAAGACAAAAACAATATTATAATTATGTGATGATGAGAAAGTTTGATACTTGAAATCAAATTAGAGTTTAATTATGATTTATCATAAAAATTAAAGTTTATCATAATTTTTTTCTTGAAAGGTAAGGTTTTTTAATAAAAAATATAGTTGAAAATATGTGTGTAATTAATGAGTATATATATATTTGGTTTATTTTTAATTAAAGTATTTTGTCCTTATTGATAAATTTCTATTGAGATATTTTTGTATTTAAAATTTTAAATAAAAGATGGGTGTGTTAATAAATTTTGTGGGTGTCAATATCGACACCCAAAGGATAATCTTTGAACAAACGGAAGTGTCTTTAGAAATTTTTAAATTTAAATTTTGAGAATGAAGTGTCCTTAATTTTGAGAATGTACTGTCTTTAGAAAAGAAGTGTAAAAAGAAAAAAAAATGGATTGTCAAAAGAAACTCTATTTATTAAAAAATTTAATTCCAAAAATATCATAATAGAAATTTATAGATAAAGACAAATTATTTAATTAAAAATAAACCAAATACTATATACACTCATTAATTATATTCATATCTTCAAATATATTTCTTTATTAAAAAAAACTTACCTTTAAAAAAAACTTATGATAAACTCTAACATATGATAAACCATAATTTTTATGATAAACCTTAATTAAACTCTAATTTTATTTCAAGTATCAAACTTTCTCATCATCTCATGATTATCATATTGTTTTTGTCTTTCTTTTATGTATAGTTATGAACCCTTTTAATAAACAAAATATTTTTTTTAACGATAGCGGTAGATATCAATACGTTTTTTTAAAGATAGTCGTAGATATCAGTAAGTTTTTTTAAAGATAGATATATAAATAAGAGAATTCCAGATTGAAAATCTCTTGACCCTATATACCGTTCCACATATTACATTTTATAATGCTCCTACATTAGAGATATTTCCAAAAGTAAATTGGACCATCATTAAAAGAGGATTTGATTCTAAAAATAATATGATTTTTTTTATAAATTGGGTGTGATAATAATTAAAGAGTGTTTATAAATAATATGTATTAAAATGAATATATTTATTTCAATGATGAGACTATTGACATTAAGATGGGTGCTTATAGTAATATTTATTTTTAAAATTTTAGACATGGGTATACTTATAAAATTGAGTGTACTAATAAATTTTATAAGTGTCAATATCAGTATTTCTTGTCAAATTTTGCTCATGAGTTAAGAGAAATTTGTATGAGGTATGTTGTCATTTACACAAACGGCAGAACAATTCAAGAATATCATATCCACTGATCAGCCATAACTGTTAGAAGAAATTTGGGTGTGCACATGTGAGTCCGTGACTTAGCACATTTTGCTACTTCATTGACTTTATAAAATTTAAAAAAAGGCAGCAATTAATTCTGTGATATAGAATTAATATTTTAGATTCAAAATTGTAATCACCAAATTAGTTGTGATTAATTTCCAATTAATATTGTGTTTAAATTAAATGGAAATATTTAAATCTTGCATTGGTTTCAATTTCTCTCCTTTAACTTTTAATTGGAACTAAACAACATAGACAAGTATGGGTGTACATTTTCGGTTCGGTTCGGTTTGGGTATCCCCCCCCCCCCCCCCCCCCCCCCCCCCCCCACCCCAACCGGTATGTATCCCACCCTCCCATAACATGCATCGGTATCAATTTAACATTTAAATGTATTATGTACCCCCCCGATAAGTATGGGTGTAGCTAAACAACATATACAAGTATGGGTGTACATTTTCAGTTTAGTCAATCCAACCAGTATGTATCCCCCCCGATAACATGCATTGATATCAATTTCTCTCCTTTAACTTTTAATTGTAACTAAAAAACATAGATAAGTATGGGTGTACATTTTCGGTTTGGTTTGGTTTGGATTGAAGATCAATATCAATCCAAACCAGTATGTATCAGTTTGATATTTCAATCCAAATCGAACTAATGTGATTTGTCAAACCGATTCAAACTAAATCCAAAAAAGTCGGGTTGGTTTAGATAGATATCAATTTTTTTTTTTGTAATATTATAAAAAAATATTTTAATATTTTAAAAATATAAAATTATTAAAAATAGGTGTTATTTAATTATTCTGAAAATAAGAAAAATATTTAATAATTAACAAATTAAAAATAACAAGTATCATGGCAATGAATGAGAATGAAAATTCATAGAAAAAATAAATAAAATAGTTAAATTATCAAGTTTATGCGTGTATTATCTTCTTAGATGTGACTTATTGGAATATGAGTTGTCTCGAAGTAGACAGTGGTAACATAGCATGATAAGTTAAAAAAAAAGAGTAAATCATGAATTATTGAATATACAGTAAGTGTGTCGATATCCACACCCATAAATATGATAAACACACATACTATATTTTAATAAAAAATTTAATTATAAAAATATCCAAATAGAAATTTACTAATAATGACAAATTGATTTAATTAAAATAAACTAAATACTATATGTACCAATTAATTACACCCATATTTCTTTATTAAAAAAAAACTAAACCCTAATTTTATTTCAAGTATAAAAATCTCATATTATCATATAACAAAGTAATGGACAAAGAATTTTCAAAAGACTCTGATCGTACAGATGTATGTATTTTTTTTTATGAACTCTAGTGATAAACAAAAAGTGAGAAGTAGTTTTTTTTAGAAAAAAAAAAGATAACTGTATATATCGTTATGTATCCTAGGAGATCAACGGTGGTATGAAGATGTGAAATCTGTTGTAATAGATATTAACAACTTGATTATTATCAACATAGATGATGTTTGAGATTTGTAAATATTGAGAAGATATATGATGTAGTTGTTGACAGCAAAGAACTTACTACGAAAATACTGTGTGTTTTGAGTATGGAGAACTTAAGAATTTATCATTTATGAAATTGAGTGTGTTAATAACTTAAAAGAGTTTATAAAGAAATGGTATTAAAATGAATATATTCATTTAAATAAAGGTACTATTGGCATTAAGATTGGTGCTCATAGTAATGATTTAATTTTAAATTTTAGATATGGATGTACTTATAAATATGAGTGTACTTATCATATTTATGAGTGTCAATATCCGCTCCTGATACATTAATACTATTCCACCCAAAAAACTAACCCAAATTTTTAATCCAACTCACATGGCATCCTACTAGGCATGCACACCTCATAAGGACATCTCACAATTCTAATTTTATTAAAAACTTTATTCCTAATACAATGTCTTTTTATTAATTACGAAATCACTTGATTAAAATTCTAATTACTGTACAACACAAATTCTTTCTCTGCTCTAATTATTTTTTTTTCATCCCAACAACAGATTCATCCAAACCTGAACAGGTTACTGGTACGTACTGCGTATTTCTTGACTTACCTATGATGATAATAAGGAAACTGAAGTTGTTTAAGGTTAATTAAGGAACCTTTGACCTTTCAACAATACTGAGTATTTGAAGAAATTTTATAACATATCTTATTCAAGAACTGACCTGGCTTTTAAATAGCCTTGTCTGTCACAACGAACATCAAGAAACAGTAACAAAACCATCTACCCAACAAAATAGGAGAAGAATAGTTCTTCCCGTAATACTAGCTCAACTAAAACAAGATTTATTAAACTTATTCAACAACTAGAAAATAATAAAGCAATAATTAGAAAGAAAGGCACATAGCAACTCCTTAAAAATCAGCCTTGACCTCAAGGCCATGGTTAGGAAATTGCTTTTGCATAGCAGCAAGATTTTCCCAAGTCGCTTCTGCAGGCAACAGTCCCGTCTAATGAATGAGAATTTCCTCTCCATATTTTCGTTGACGTCGATCGAGAACGGCTTGTGGTGTAGGGACAATGGTTCATGTATCCATTACCACAACTGGAATTTCACCTTGAATTGGAAACATGGAACACATGATGGATCTTAGACTCTGATGGAAATTCCAACTTATAAGAAACTGCTCCTATTTTCTTTAGAACCATGAAGGGTCCATAATATTTTGGAGCTCGCTTGGCAGCTTTTTGTATTTCCACTGATGAATATTGATAAGGCTGGAGTTTCAGATAAACCCAGTCTCCTACTTCAAATTCTCGTTCCGTACGATGCTGGTCGTATATCTTCTTCATACGAGATTGCGACTCTTGAAGCGTGACTCTCAAGTCTTTAAGAACTTAATCCTCTAATCTGTAGTTGATTGTCCACAGACTCAACCGCAGTAACACCGGGAATGTAAGACAACAATGTAGGCGGAGCCTTGCCATAAACAAGTTCAAAAGGAGTTGTTTTGATAGAGGAATGCCAGCTGGTATTGTAACAGTACTCTGCCCATGCTAACCAGTTACACCATTCTTTGGGTCCCAAACTCGGAAAACACCTTAGATACATCTCGAGGATACGATTCACCATTTCCCTCTGTCCATCAGTTTATGGATGGTAGGCAGAGCTATAATTAAAATTTATACCATTCCTCTTGAATAACTCTGACCAAAAGATGCTTGTAAATGTGGGATCTCGATCACAAACAATCGATCTTGGCATCCCATGCAATTTAAATATATTCTCAAAAAAAAAAAATCAGCAACACCACCAACAATATATGGATGGGACAATGGAATAAAATGTGCGTACTTGGTCAGTCTATCAACCACGATAAAAATTGTTGTTTTGCTTTTAGATACCGGTAAACCATCGATGAAATCAATCGATATATCTTCCCATACTTGATTCGGGATTGGCAGTGGCTGTAGAAGCCCAGCAGGAGCAAGTTGTTCGGACTTGTGGCATTGGCAAATGTCGCATGCAGCAATAAACTCTTTGATTTTTTTCCTCATTATCGTCTAGTAAAAGTTGGCCCGAATCCACTGGAGGGTTTTATGATACCCTTCATGAGAGCTGTTATGAAACTGCTCAATTATATTAGGGATTAATGGTGAATCTGCAGGTAGGAAAATTATTTCTTTAAAAAAAATCACTCCATCAACAAGCTTCCATGTTCCCACGATTTCATCTCCTTGGATTAGTTGAACCAAGTCTTGCAAATCTGTTTTAGAGTTAATTTCTTCTTTGATTGCAGCTACCCAATTTGACATTGGTTGAGAGATTGTTGCTAACTCCCCACATGGTATTGCCTCCCTTGCATCGTCTTCTCTTCGAGATAAAGCATCGGCCACAATGTTTTCAGGTCCCTTCTTGTATTCGATGACGAAATCGAACCCCATCAATTTACATAACCATTTTTGTTGAGCTAAAGTGGTGATGTTTTGGACCTACAGATACTTCAAACTTTGGTGATCCGTTCTCACTACGAACTGTCGCCCGAGTAGATAGGGACGCTATCGTTGTACAACCAAGACTAATGCCAGAATTTCTTTCTTGTATGTTGACAATAATAAATTTTTACCCCGCAACGCTTGACTATAAAAAGCTATTGGTCAGTCTTGCATCAATACAGCTCCCACCTTCGAACCATTGATATCACATTCCACAATAAATTTTTGAGCAAAATTGGGTAGGCTAAGACAGAAGCTTTCGTCATTGTTGATTTCGATTCTGGAAGGTAGTATCCGCTGTAGGTGACCATAGAAATGGGTCTTTTTTTAGCATCCGAGTCAGCGGCCTTGCTATCTTTCCGTAGTTCTGAATGAACTTGCGATAGTAACCTGTCAACCCAAGGAACCCTCTCAATGCTTTTGGGGTGGTGGATTTAGGCCAATTAACCATAGCGGCAATCTTGTCTTGATCCACGACAAACCCTTCATCAGAAATCACATGGCCAAGGTAGTGGACCTGTCGCTGCCCAAACTAACACTTTTCTCTCTTGACAAACAACTAGTGACTTCTTAATATAGTTAAGGCTAGTTCCAAATGGTGAAGGTGTTCCTTCCAAGACCGACTGTAAACAAGAATATCATAAAAAAAAATACTAAAATAAATTTACGTAAATATTCTTGGAATATCTCGTTCATTAAGGCTTGGAAAGTTGAGGGTGCATTGGAGAGACCGAACGACATCACCAAAAATCCGTAGTGCCCATGATGCGTACGAAAAGTGGTCTTAACAGTATCCTCTGGAACTACCGGGATTTGATGGTACCCGCTTCGCAAATCAAGCTTCGAAAATATTTTTGCCCCATCTAACTCATCCAGTAGCTCATCAATAACGGGAATCAGAAACTTGTCCTTGATCGTGATCTTATTAAGAGCAAGGTAGTAGACACACATTCCCCAAGAACTGTCATTTTTTTAATTAAAATGACAGGAGAGGAATAAGGATTGTTACTTGGCCTGATAACTCATGTAGAAAGCATCTCCGCTACAAGTCGTTCAATCTCCGACTTTTGATAATATGGGTATCGATATGGCTTAACACAGATTGGTCCACTTCCTGGTAGTAATGGAACCTTGTGATCATGGGTGCGAGAGGGTAGTAGGTTGTTTGGTTCTTCAAAGACATCTCTAAATTTTTTCAGGAGTTGTTGCAAGTGAGAAGATTGATACTGTTCTTCTTGTGAAGGCCTTGGACTATCCAGAGAAAATAATTGGAACAACATACCTTTATAGCCTTTTCGTGCCTCTTTGGTGAATTTTAATTCCCTAACTATTTGATTTGCCTGACATGATTCTCCTTGTAAAATCACATCTGCTTCTGCTACCTTGAACTTCATCTGTAATTTTGCAAAGTCCCACAAGATTGGACCTAGTGTTCGTAACCATTGTGTGCCTAAAACAATATCATATCCTTCCAAAGGCAGTAAATAAAAATCAGCAGACACATGAATTCCTTGTAGGAGCAACGTTACACCCTTACACTTCCCTTGATTAGATAAACGTTCACCTGGTGCCACCATTACTTCAAACTGTCCTCCTTGTACGGGTTGTAAGCCCACCTTCTTTGCTGAAACTTCACTGATAAAGTTATGAGTGCTTCCCAAATCAACCAAAACAATGGTGGATATATGCCCAATGTTGCTTCTGACTTTCATTGTCTCTGGTGCTCGGGATCCTGAAATAGCATGCAAGGAAATTTTAGGCATGTCAATCAAGGATGTCTGCTTTGTGTTTTCTTTTTCCATAACCACATCACCGTCTTCTTCTGCTTCACAAAGTTCAATCAGGAACAACTTCTTACACCGATGACCCGGAACAAATCTTTCGTTACAATTGTAACACAAGCCTTTCACACGTCGTTCCTGCAGTTCTGTTGGTGATAATCGTCGGACTGGGAGAGTGGTTTTGTTGTTTTTTTTCCTCATGCTCAGGTAAAGAACCCTTTCTGAAATCTACTGTTATTGTTGGTCGGCGCTGTGATGTATTGCAAGCTTTATACAATCGAGCTAAACCGATGGTTGTTGACAAGGTTACTCGGCAGCCAGCTAGTATATCGACTTTAATGGACTCTTTCAACCCGCTGATGAAACAACTTACTTGGCGGTTCGGAGGAAGAGACCCCATTTTAGCTAACAATTTCTCTAATTGAGTTTGATAATCTTGAACTGAACCAACCTGATGCAACTTAATTAAGTCTCCGAAAAAATATTGAAATTTAGTAACACCAAATCGCAGATTTAATCCATCATGGAACTCTTGCCACGTCAGTACGCCCTTCTCCTGTTTGAGTAGTTGAAACCATAATTGAGTGTCTCCTTCCAAATGAAATGATTCCAAAGCCACTCGATCTTCTTCAGGGGTGTGATTGAATTCAAAAAACTGATTCACTCTACAAAACCAGCTCGTAGTATCTTCTTCTCCTTTGAACCGCAGAAAATCAAGTTTGACAAATCGGGGTGCATAATGCAACCCCTGCTGTGATGCGCCACTGGTGTTGCCCATTCACAGAATCGGACTCTGGAACGGAGCCTGTGAGTTCTCACCTTCTAGATCAGGTTGAACATTTGTGGGTTGTGGACTAGCTTTGGTGTTGAACTGAACAGAAAGTTCATTCAACTTGTCGAGAATTTGTTGTTGACCGATGGTGAGAGAATTGACATCAGCTTCCAATTTCTCCACTTTTGAATCCATGCCAGTGCTCTGATACCACTGTGGTACGTACTGCGTATTTCCTAACTTACCTATGATGATAATAAGGAAACTGAAGTTGTTTAAGGTTAATTGAGGAACCTTTGACCTCTCAACAATACTAAGTATTTGAAGAAATTTTATAACATATCTTATTCAAGAACTGACTTGGCTTTTAAATAGCCTTGTCTGCCACAACGAACATCAAGAAACAGTTACAAAACCACCTACCCAACAAAATAGGAGAAGAATAGTTCTTCCCGTAATACTAGCTCAACTAAAACAAGATTAATTAAACTTATTCAATAACTAGAAAATAATAAAGCAATAATTAGAAAGAAAGGCACATAGCAACTCCTTAAAAATCAGCCTTGACCTCAAGGCCATGGTTATGAAATTGCTTTTGCATAGCAGCAAGATTTTCCCAAGTTGCTTCTGCAGGCAACAGTCCGGTCCAATGAATGAGAATTTCCTCTCCATATTTTCGTTGACGTCGATCGAGAACGGCTTATGGTGTAGGGACAATGGTTCATGTATCCATTACCACAGCTGGAATTTCACCTTGAATTGGAAACATGGAACACATGATGGATCTTAGACTCTGATGGCAATTCCAACTTATAAGAAACTGCTCCTATTTTCTTTAGAACCATGAAGGGTCCATAATATTTTGGAGCTCGCTTGGCAGCCTTTTGTATTTCCACTGATGAATATCGATAAGGCTGGAGTTTTAGATAAACCCAGTCTCCTACTTCGAATTCTCGTTCCGTACGATGCTGGTCGTATATCTTCTTCATACGAGATTGCGACTCTTGAAGCGTGACTCTCAAGTCTTTAAGAACTTAATCGCTAATATGTAGTTGATTGTCCACAGACTCAACTAAAACAAGATTAATTAAACTTATTCAACAACCAGAAAATAATAAAGCAATAATTAGAAAGAAAGGCACATAACAGTTACACCTAGTTATTTTTAAAGTTCGAATCTAATAGTATAGGAAGATGATCAGAAACTATATATCTTCACATTAAGGCTAAAAACCTGCCCAACCTACAACTAGTAGACCAACAAAAAAAAAGCCCTCCTGCCTTGGACGAGGTAAAAGAGGTATTTAAGAGATGGGAGGGCCCTCTCAATCCGGTTTCCATGGTGAAGGCATTGAAATTCCTCATGCTTCTTTTTACTCCCCTGCATTTGACTATTGTGAAACTTATCCAACTAACAGTCAATCGACTAAGAAGTATGATAACACTAATATGTGACTGAAAACTAATTGCCCATTAATTGTATGAACTGATTGCCAAAAACCTAAATCACATCAACACTAATATGACTGTAAAATTCTACAAAAGATAATTGTTTGCGATAATAATCAAAGAGAGTTTCATTAAGAAAATAAAAAGAATGAGCGAACAAGTTATCCACATATCAGGAAATTCCAAACAAGAATTTGACCCTATATAAATAGAGCTACAAATTTAAAATTTATGTCTTGTCTTTAAAATTTATGTCTCGTCTCTTTATATAAATAGTGATATCAATGAAAGCCTAAACAAAAAAATAGGTTTCCTGAAGAAACCAGATGGCAGGATTTTTTATTTGGCTTAATTTGGTAGAGGTTGGGCATTTCCTTCGATAAGGAGAACATCCTATGTCAACTGCATTGCCAAGAAAATGGACCTCCCCACCCAAAAGTAGACATGACACCGGTTCGGTTCGAACAGGAGAACCGAACTGGAACTGGAGTCCAAAAATCAGAACCAGAACCGGAAAAATCTGTTCCAGTTTCGGTTCCGGTTCCAGTTCACTTTAGAGCGGAACCGGCAGGTTAGAACCGGCGGTTTGGTTCTGGTTCGAACCAACCGGTTCCTCCTTTTTAATTTTTTAATTTTTTTTAAACCGACCGTTGGGCCCAACGGCCTGCTGACGTCAGCAGACCGTTGGCCCTCCAATGGTTCACTTCTTAATTTTTTTTCTTTTTTCTTTTTTCTTTTTCTTTTCTATAAATACTACCCCCTCCATTTTTTCCTCACCCCAATTTCCTCAATTCTCTCTAAACTTTCAATTCTCCAAGTCTCCAACTCCAAGTCTCCAAGTCTCCAATTTATATTATTTGCAATTACTAAGTTAGTAAGTTTCCAATTTATTTTATTTGCAATTACTAAGTTTCTAATTTATTTTATTTGCAATATTTCTTATTTCCAATTATTTAATTTGCAGTTAGTCAATTACTAAGTTTCCAATTTAATTTATTCACAATTTATTTTATTTACAATTTATTTTATTAGCAATTACTAAGTTTCTAAATTCTAATTTATTTTATTTGCAAATTGCAATTACTAACTACTAAGTTTCTAATTTTCTTCCAAATTTATTTCCAACCATTTAATCATTTTTTAAATCAATTTTTTAACATTTTTTGTTCAAGGAATTTTACAATTCAATTTTTAAAATGGCAAGTGGAAGTGGTGACGGTCCTAGACGTTCCATTTCAATGAAAGGTAAGGGTCGTATGGCGGATAATCTTAGTCATGACGACCTTGCCTATCACGAGTATCGGCAACACCAAGTCTATGCTGAAGACTTAGGCCTAAACTTTCTTCAATCTCATTCTCATCCCTCTCTTAGAATTTCTGAACCCGATCCCAATGCCACCCCCCTTTTGACAAGTCAATCAGAAAATATGCCTGATCTTGGCCGTGATGGTGATGAGCCTGATGGCCCTGATCCCAACCCACATCAAGATTTTGATTTTGATTTTGATTTTGATTTTGATTTTGATTTTGATCCACAGATGGAAGAAAAGTTACCGAAGCAGGTCAAATCTGATCTCTTCGTACTCCATATGAAGAAAGTTACACAAGAAGATGGAAGCACAGTAGTGATTTGCAATTACTGTAAAAAAGTATTTAAATGGCACAAATCTGGAGGGTATGGCACATATCGGAAGCATGTAACGAACTCACATCCTGATGCACAGGCCAAATCGAGTTCACAAGCTCAAATTCCCAGGTACGCTACCCCTAACCAACAATTATTTAAATATAGTGATGCAAAAAATAGAGAAGAATTAGCTAGAATGGTTGCAGTAGAACACTTATCATTTAGTTTTGGTGAAAATGTTGGTTTTCATAATTATTGTCAACGAGCATTAAATCCTGCTGCATGTCGTGTTCCTAGAACCACGCTCACAGAAGCACTTGAAAACATTTATGAAAAAGAAAAGAAAATGTTGGAAATTTTTTTAGAAAAATATAATGGTCGTGTTTCCGTATGTGCCGACATATGGAGTGATCATTGGCAAATGCATTCATACATAGGTGTCACTTGCCATTATATGGATAATGCATGGGCTATCCAAAAAAGAATTTTT
The DNA here is from genome assembly GCA_033220585.1 of Dipteronia sinensis. Classification (NCBI taxonomy): domain Eukaryota; kingdom Viridiplantae; phylum Streptophyta; class Magnoliopsida; order Sapindales; family Sapindaceae; genus Dipteronia; species Dipteronia sinensis. The sequence goes on from CM065642.1 coordinate 27,554,315, forward strand.
GCAGTTAGAGTTTTTAATGATAAACACACTGCTGCCAATATTTTTAGACACCTTAGAATTATTTTTACATAGTATAAAATTGAGAACAAAATTTTTGCAATTGGTTTTGATAATGCTTCTAACAATACCGCTGCTATTCCTGCTTTAATTGAATTATGCAAACCTTATCTTGGTGGTAAATTTTTTCATCAAAGATGTGCATGCCATGTTTTCAATTTATGTGTTCAAAAGGATTAAAAACTCTTGAACAGTTTATTCAACCTATTAAAGATGCCCTCTATTTTTTTATGGAAACATCCTTCTGTAATGAAATCATGGGCAACATATTGTAAACAAAATGGTAGGCGTGCCATTAGATTTCCTCGTGATGTTCCAACACGTTGGAATTCTACTTATAAATTGCTTGCTAGAAGTTATGAATATAGGGATTTATTAGTTACTTTTATTCAATATCATGTTAGTCATATTAATCTTTATCAAAGTCATTGAGATGTTTGTAGCAATGTTTGTGGTTTGTTAAAAGTTTTTTATACTGCTACTAACACTTTATCTGGTGTTTATTATCCTACAACTAATTTATTTATTATTGAGAGTCTTAATATTGCTGGTGCATTTGCTCATTGTGAATCCGACTCACAATTACATGAGTCTGTTACTGCTATGAAGGATAAATGGTTAGAATATTATAAGGAGTTTCCAAATATTTATTTGATTGCCTTGTGTTTTGATCCACATTGTAGATTAGAAAGTTTGCATGATTATCTTTCTGTTTATTATGAACAAGGTTTAAAAATAGATTATGATGTTGATATGTGTTGTGTTAGGGTTAAGACATTATTGTATGAATTATATGATGAATATCTTAGATTTTACGGTCCATCACTGAACATAGATGTTCCACAAACTCAAAATGTATCTCGTTCATCATCATCATCCTCTGGATTTTTTAATTTAGGGTATAATCTTTTATAAAAAAAAAAACAAAAATTACGAGGTTCTTCTTCATCAAGCTCCACCACATATTCCGAGCTTGAATCTTATCTAAGTACCTCTTTTGAGCTCATAGAAGACACCGAAGATAAAAAATTTGATATCCTACACCGGTGGAATGAGCATGAAAGGTACTTTCCAATCTTGGCTATGATAGCCAAACAAATCCTTTCAACACCAGTTTCTACGGTGGCGGTAGAACAACAGTTCAGTGCCGGTGGGAATATTTTAGACCCAAAACATTCCCTTATGAGTCCGAAATCACTTCAGATACAAGCTTATGTTGAAGATTGGACGAAGGCTCAATATAGACGACAAGAAATCCATCAAGAGGAACCATACGATTTCTTTAAAGATGATCAACCGGCTGAAAGTCAAACGGATAATCATGGCAACGATTAGTCCACGCCAAATCGCCAATCGCCATCTCCAAAGTCCAAATCTACAATAAAAGGTAAGAGAACTACGTGGCCTTTGATTCTTCTAAACCCTTAAGAAGATACGTAGGTAACTTAATTGCGGTAAAAATTAAGTTCAAGGCCAATTATATATTTTTTGGTTTTGTTTTATTTTTTAATTTGTCATTTATTTATTTTATTTTATTTTACGGGTGACCCAATAAAATACATTTACCAATTATATTTTTATATGACTAATTTTTTTTATGAAATATGATAAAAAAAAAGACCGGTTCCGGTTCGGTTACCGGAACCGGTGGAACAGAATCGGAACCGGTAGAACCGAATCGGAACTGAAACCGAAGGAACTAGAACCGAAACCGGAACCGAAACCAGAACCGACGTCATATCTACCCAAAAGTAGTCGTCAAGAGAAACGGGTCCAACCGCCGGTGGAACTATTGCCTTGATTCTTTGTCAATGCCTCGTAATGAATGCATTGATTCTTTGTCAATGCCTCATAATCATTACGATAGTAGAATTATTATGATGGAAAAAAGTATCCCCATCGGAATAGTAACGGGTGATTCCGTTATACACCAAGAAATAGGGGAGGTGACTGTAGTGTATTTAGGTGATTATCAACTAATTTCCTCCAATATTTTAGTAAATTTTTGACAATATAACGTAGAGTTAATAAAAAAAAAACGATATGATACATAAGAATCGTAAACATCTTTTGGTTAGCAATCAATGTCATTTGAGAAATCCTTTAAATAACAATAATACAATCTCTATTAGCTTTCTTTTTCTTTTTTCATCCGGATGGTGTGGTACTGGAATGGTGTTGTTGGGCATTTCAATATATATAAACAAGCAATTACGAATTGTTTATTTTATTTTTATATACCATTTATACTGACGGCAACTTGAATTTAGAAATTGTCAAACAGTGCTTTTACCATTGAGTCATATTGAGCGATGGTTACTACGAATGTTTTATTATTTAATATTAATGAAACCATTTTTCTTTTAATTTTAACACTAATGCTAAACAATCTAAAAAATTTGTCTAAATTTCAACAAAAATGAGATGTGTCAAGTGGTTTTTTCATTAACCACATCATTCCATATTGTGTGTGATGATGTCACGTCATTTGATTTGAAATTTAAGTTAATTATTTTGGTTGTACAGTATTACTCTAATTTTAAACATAGGTGACTTATAATCGATAATTGGCGAGAATTAACTATATTAAAATAATTTTTTGAAAATATAAATGGTAAAATGTATTTCTCTGTTATGTCATAATTAAGTAATTAGATTGAGGTTCTTTCAAAAAAAAAAAAAAACTAGAATGAGTAAGCAAGGGACTGTCACTCGGATTGAGCCCAAGATCAGCCCAAACAATGTGTTGATGGGCTTCAACAATGATTTTAAGCAAACAGCCCCGAAGATAAACCAGAAAAAAATTGTGATCACTTTTGTTGTGTCATGTGGCTTGACTGGCTTATATGCTTCCTTGTATTGATGATTTTGTATATGAAATTATGCTTCTTTAGTAATTGATTTTCTTGATTTCCAATCAAATGTTTATTTCAATACAATTGTTAATATGTCAACACTCAGACAACAATTTCCAATCATACTTTTTACAAATTCACCAGATGTTGTCTATTTACGAGAGAAAACTGTAAAATTCTACAAAAGATAATTGTTTATGAGAGTGATGAAAGAGACTTTTATTGAGAAAAGAAGAAGAAAGAATGAGTGAACAAAGATAATTTAGGTGATTATTTGGTTTCCTCCAATATTTTAGTAATTTGTTTACGATATAATGTATAGATTTTTTTTTTATGCATAAGAATTGTAAACATCTTTTGATAGTGATTGATGAATGTCATTTGAGAAATCCTTCAAATAACAATATTAAAATCTCCATTAACATTTTTTTTTTTTTTTTACAGCCAGATGGTGTGTTATTGGAATGGTGTTGGGCATTCCAATATGCATAAACAAGCTATTACAAATTATCTATGTATTATTTTTTTTATATACCACTTAGAGTGGTGGCCATTCGAACCTGAAATACTATCGGATTGAATGAGCACTCTTATCATTGAACTACATTGAGCGGTGATTATTATGAATTATTTATTATTCAATATTTTTGAAGCCATTTTTCTAATAATTTTAAACATCGGTGACTTATAATCGATAATTGATGAGAATTAACTATATCGAAAATGATTATCCGAATATAAAGCAGTAAAATGTATTTCTCTGTTATGTCATAATTAAATAATTAGAATGAGGACGATGGCGGCCCAACAGAAGCTTCAATTGGATAACATGGATAGAATTCTTAAACTTTTAGGCCTAGTTAACATTGGACCAACAACTAATGAGTATAGTTCCCATATTGCAGCTTGCCTTACAAGCAACTTCTGGCCAATGAAAATATTCGGACTGTCCCAGGCTGCTGATGGACTCATGCTGGAGCAGTGGCAGAAAGCAGCAACACAAGCTTGAGTGCTTGACACTTTCCTCAACATGCAAAATTAGATTTTATAAATTGACAGCTTTTGACTTGTATCAATGACTTTGCATATGAAATTATGCTTCTTTAGTTATTCATTCTCTTAAGGGTGAACTTCATTTTCATCCCTCTAATTTGACCTAATAGCCAAACTGATCTTCCGGTTGACAGGTCCCTATAGTTTTTAAAAATCTGTATTTCGGTCATTCCGTTAGGATTTCTGAGAATTCCGTTAGGTCAACGAGGGTAAAAGGGTAAAACAACATCAAAGGTTCTAGAATTTTATCTGACTAAAGGGTATAATGGTATTTTACAAATTAATTTAAATGATAAATATTGAAATATTAAAAGAAATATTTACAGAAATTTTAAATGGATATCTACGGTGATGAATGGTGGATCAAAGATGAAATGAATTAAAAAAATCTAAAATTAAAAACAAAAAGCAGGAATTCAAAAACAAAGCAATTAAAAACTGAAACGAAAAAAAAAAAAGATCTTCCACTTTCTTGTATTTTCTCATCAAACAAACATCACAACTCTTCCATTTTCTCATCGATCACGACAAAAACATTTAACATATAAACTTATAAACCAAACCTAGAAAAAACAAAATCTAAAGGATCCAAAGTCATCCGACTTTTCTATAACCGAACCCAGAAAAAGATTTCCAACGGATCCAACTCCATTTGTGACCTATCCATGTAAGCGAACTTTGAATCTGATTGAATTTGTTCAGTTCAATTTTTCTTTCACTTTCGATGCCACCAAACACCCACTTTTGTTTGAAAATTTTGATGATCTGATTAGCTTAAAGAGTTAGGTTTTCGATTTTGAGCAAAACCCACGAAGGAATCATCAAATGCATGCACAGAATTGATACAGATTGAAGCGGAACCCCTCACTTCTCATCGCATCTCATCTTCAACTTGACTCGATCTCGCATGAAGATCCATCGTCCTATTCTGTAGATGGAGATTTGGTGGCTGGTGGTGGTTTTGTTTCTTGGATTTGGTGGGTTTGTTTGGAGAGAGACGACCGGAGAGAGAGGGAGATTAAAAAGGCAAGAGAGATTGGTTGCAGATGAGAGAGATGGTGGGGTTTGGTTATTTTTGGGTTTGTGATGATTATTGGATTCTGGAAATCTGATGAGGGGGTTTGAAATCTGATGAAGTGGTTCGGTGATTTGATTTTGGTTTTTGTTTGATCTTGGTGGTTGTGTTCGACGATGGTGGTGCGGTTTGATTTGGCGAGGGCAGGCGTGGGTGCTTGTGTTGGGTTATCTGGGTTTGGTTCTGGATTTGGCGAGGCCAGGCATGGTTGTGATGAACTGTGTTGATTCGTTTTTATTTTTTTAATTAAAAAAGCGAAATGATGGTGATAGTTTAGAATTTAGATTGAACTAGGGGCATATTTGTCTTTTAATTAATTTCAACAGTTATAAGGGCAGTATCGTCATTTGACCTTCTGACCCTGTCGGGTTCCACTTTTTCAACTGAAATCTTAAAAGAAGGATTAAAAGAAACAATTCTGGGAGACCAGTTTGGCTCTTAGATCAAACTAAATGGACGAAATTGAATTTCACCCTTCTCTTAATTTCCAATCAAATGTTCGGTTGTGATTTGTCATTTTTCTAAATGTTTTTACTATATTTATTACTTTAATCCCTTCTTTTTTAAAAACGCTTCACTATAATCCATTTGACCAAATATTTGACAGTTAACTTTAACAAATGAGTTAAAGTACATTTTTACCCTTATTTTTTATTTCATCATATTAAAATAAAAAACAGTACACTTATTTAATAAAATCTTAAATAAACATAAAATCAAACAATAAACCCATTAACAACTTAAACAAAAATCCATAATCAAATTACAAAAAAAAAAAAAAAAATTCAGTTGTTGAAAAACACAATATCATCTCCAAGTCTCCAACAATTAAACTTAGCATCCTGCAATTAAAACAAAAACAAACCAAAAAAAATGAGATATCCAAGAAAAAAGTATATGCAAAAGAAGAAAATATATAGATTTATGATAGAAAATAAATAATTTAAATTAATATTAATATTTAAAATAAACTAATATATTAATTTTTTTAAGAGGTCAGGTCTTCTCTATGAAGGAGACCATGGTCTCTTTTTTTGGAGGAAGCAACAGCTTCCTCAAGAACGGTGGAGGAACCGCCGGTTCCTCCGTCGATCTTGAGAAAGTCGACTTCCTTAACCTGAAAGAGGCAGACTTCTTCCTGATTCGCGGCTTCCTCCGGTTTCAATCCGGAGGAAGTAGAGCTGCGCTTTCCCCCAATCTGGAGGAAGCCCAACTTCCCCCAGTAGAGGCCACCTTCAACGGTGGCCTCCATTATTGTTTTTTTTTTAAATACATTTTTTTGTTTTAATTTTTTTAAAAAGTTTTAAATATCTATTTTTAATATATAATTTCATAAATATCTCATTATTATTATTATTATTTTACACAGTTTTTTATTATTTTTTTTGAAGTGACAATTTCTTATATTATTATTTGAGTTTTTACACAATTTTATTATTATTAGTTTAAGGTTTTGTAAAAAATATATATTTTAAGGTATTTTTCCATTGGCCATGTGTACATTTTTTTACATGTCATATTTTTAAAATTCTTGTTTTATAAATGTTAGTATATTTATAGATCTCATGCATGAAGTCTAAGATGCCTTTGGATCTATCAATTTTGATCGATGGAAGGGCTAAAGTAGTGAATTTTGATAAAAGAAGGAACTAAAGTGATGAATATGGTAAATCATGATTTAGATGTGACTTTTGAGAAATTCTGCTTGTTTTAATACAATTGTTAATATGTCAACACTCGCATAACAATTTCCAATCAAACCTTTCACCAATTCATCCGAAGTTGTCTATTTACAAGAGAAAACCGTAAAGTAGAATATATAATTGTACAATTTACATGGACAACAAAGCCTCATACCCAAAAATTTATAATAACAAATTGACAAATATTTTGGCATCGATTTTTTATGTGCTTCTGTCATATGGTGCAGTAAAGGTCATAGTTGCACAACTTGTATATTCAGATGACAGGTTGTCTGAGCTAGATGCATTGTAAGAAGATGTAATTATCATCTCTGAATTACTTTTCTCAGGACCTCTTACTTTGAGCTCCATGAAATCAGAAATTAATCCTGGCTTTGTTATTGTATCGTAATCTATGTCCTTCTCACCCGTTAACATCTTCACGACAGTTGACATTGAAGGCCGAAGCTTGGGAGTGTCTTGGGTGCAGAGAAGACCGATCTTTAGGAACCTGCAAGCCTCCTCTGCATCAAAATCCCCGTTCAATGATGGGTCCACCAGCCCTACTAACTCTCTTCTCTCGTACAGTTGCCATGTCTGCAACACAACCGGCATGTCATAGAGTGTAAAATCTTTCAAAATTAGCTGATCGCTGGATTTCAATACAATCCTTTTCAATTTAATGAACCCCAGTTTTCATGATAAAAGGAATGCACAATTTTATGGATCTCAACTTTCATAAATTTCAGATAACTTGAGAGGAAAATTTTCTAAGAAAAATGCCATTCATGACTCAACCAGGAAGTCAAAGGTCAGTACCACAACTCTTAAGGAATAAAAGATAAATACCCGTTCTAAGAGATACTGTTCTTCGATAGGCAATCGCGTATTTGTGTTACATCTCCCACTGACTATTTCCACAAGGAGGACACCATAACTGTATATATCTGCTTTTCGTGTCAATTGACCTCTTATCGCATACTCTGGAGCTAGATAGCCTCTAAAACAACGAACAAAAATGTAAATATAAAGCTATCTGTGTACTGAAAAAAAAAAAAAAAGAGCAAAAAAGAGTGGAAGTTTTTTATAATAAATACCATAATTAAATTCTAGCCATACGAGCACATGTAAATTCAAACTATTATCACTGAATAAGGGTCCAAGGACAAAAAAGCTCATATTTTCATGCATGTACATGTGAAAGGATTCGAACTTAGGACTTCCTCATAAAACTTGTTTTGATATCATGTTAGCTTACTGTTAAACACAAAAACTTAAGCCTAAGGTAACAAAACACAGTATTTGAACTCTTATCACAAACATTGTGAAGCAGCTTAGCTACTGTAGACAAGGATCATATACTCATATGCTTGTTCAAGCAACAACCTTGTAAACTAATAAATAGTTTGATCTGAAAATAACTAATAAAATAAATGACAATATCAGATCCTGCAGTAACTTATTAAATGAATGCACAATATCAGATCTAGCAATAACTTTATAAAAGGAATGCACAATTTTCACGAAAAACTGGAACTTACATTGTTCCAGCCACACGTGTGCTGACATGAGTCATGTTGGGTGGGATAAGCTTTGCAAGACCAAAATCTGAGATTTTGGGCATCAGGTCTTTGTCAAGGAGAATATTGCTGGCTTTGATATCTCTATGAACAATGTGTGGTCGTACTTCCTCATGAAGGAATGCAAGTCCACGTGCAATCCCAATGGAAATTCTAGATCTTGCCCGCCAACTGAACTGGATGCTACTGTGCCCTCCACCTGAAAGCAAAATATTTATGCAGGAATCAGGTTCATTTAATTCAATGGAAAATGAAATCAATACAAGCATTGAATACATATACTGAATAGTGAACGTCTACATAACATTTTTAATTTCAGATTGAAATTTATCTAATGGAAAATTCATAACATAGAAAGAAATTTATAGCAAACATATATGCAAAAAACAATTATCCCCAGTATGGCACTACTCCAAGATATTAAGCATTGCTGCAATAAATTATTACTAAGGACTTCTAGAACTAAAATAAGAAATTACCTAGAAGTGTTTGCGCAAGGCTATTGTTCTCAAGGTAGTTGTAGACTAAAATTCTATGATTTCCTTCCAAACAGCATCCATAGAGCTTTACCAAGTTTTCGTGCTCTATTTCTGAGATCATATTAATCTCTGTCAAGAATTCCTTAACCCCTTGTCTTGATTCAGCTGAAAGAACTTTTATAGCAGCTAACCTCCCACCTTTAAGCCGTCCCTGACCATCCAAATTTTTTTTGAGATGTCATTTCTCAAGAAACAGAAAGAAAAGAAACACTTGAATACTTCATCATGTTGAGTTGATAAACTGAGAAATTCACAAAAAATATTGAAAAATTAAATGTGCTGTTACCTTATACACACTACCAAAACCACCCTCCCCAATTTTATTGATTGGACTAAAATCATCGGTAGCGATCCTTAATTCTCTGTAAGTATAGAGCTTAGTATTGTGAATACCTGAAAGTTCTGTTAACAAAAATGCTGATTAGACGCTTTAACATAAGAGAACCTCATTCAGTTACATGATAAATCTGTAGAAATATTTAAAAAAATTTGTCACAATTATTCACAAGTTTTGCATTTACCTTCGATGACTTCAAAAGGTCTCTTTGTTGAGGAAACCCCCCTCCTACTGAACAAACAAGAAAAGCAAGACATAACTGTGCGATACACCACCAGCTTATCTATTCAATGGTCAATAAATAAGTGCTTCTGAGGAAAACCACTTTCACAACCTGGGAAACTCATCCATCAGAAATACAAATGTCAGTACAAACATAATTCTGCAGAATAAAATGCCAAAGCATCCATCTGGATATAAACATCAATCAATCAGCCAAACCAGAATAATTTCAAAAGGTTCACAGAATTACTAATCAGTTAATTTAATAAAATTAAAATGTCCAACAAATTAAGCATAAACTTTGAGTAAATAGTCACACAAGAGTCCCAAACAATTACATAAAACACTCTTAACAGAGCCAGAGGGAATGATTAAATAATTCTTTTTCATAAATAAAAGGTAATTTTGTAACATTGTTGAAAAGAGAAGCTTGCAGATAATATTTCACAATGACTGAAAAAAGTGCAACGGACTTGGGCCTGTTTAGTGCTGTTGTGACTTCTAAAAAAAATGAATATTAGCTATACCATAAGAAAAATCAGCTGTAAAAGAAAACAGTTGAGCATTTGATAAACCGTTCTTTTAAAAAAAAATACTATGAATTTCAAACGCCGCATATATGTGATTGACAAATTTCAACGTGTAAGTGTTGTGGCCATGGGAAATCACCAAAATGGATTAAAGATGCTTTTCTCCTTTTTTTGGAAAAAAAAAACAATTGCTTTTTTGCATAGTTTAATGAGAACATGAATCTTATTATGTGCATAGTATAATGTGATGCGAAAAGTGTACTTCAAACATTTTAAACATGAAAGCTTTACTTAAACGCACTATAACACAACCCCTCGAGCACTACCGATAGGTTTGTTATGTGATCTAAGCCAACATAGGCACAGTTATCAAATAAAAATTCAATTATGTGTAGTAACTGGAACCCAATCACTTTGGGTGAAACTAGATCTGATAGTTTGATACCATGTTACGTAACTGCTAGATCCAAGAGCGTAAACTTGCAGATAAAAGCCTTAACAAAAACATTAAGCTTTAACAAATACAAAAACCATATTTAGCACAAAGAGAAGATACAAAAAAATATGCCCACACCATCTTCCAGATCAGTGCAAAACATACTTAATTGTGAGCTAACAAAAGTTCTATACTCCCGATTACCTTAATAAGCATCCTAATTACATTTAGTTATTTCACCTTCCGATAACTATAACTGCAGATGAAGAAAGATACCAGTACTATTATATCTTATGTAGTTATGTACCAGCAGACTAAGTCTTCTAGCATCTAAAGTACAAACTTCTTCGATGGGTCAAAGAAAAAAAATTAAGTTTGATAATCCACTCTCTAGTTTGCTAAATCTTTTTGCCTTTTGTTTTCTGTTCTTTGCTTTTTAATTTGTTCCGATCAGCAACATAATTTATTTCTATCTGATTGCAACACCTGATGCAACACCAAAGCAATCATATTCATCAAAAAATCTTACATGGAACAATGGACATTGACCTCCTTCTGGTAAGTACAGAGAGCTGAAAATTTGCAAATAATTCACCAAAAGCATCATTGATATACCTCCGAACATCACCCACAACCTCCGAGAACAAAATTCTAATAATAAAACATTTCCATTGAAAAATAGATTTAGATATAAAATTGCCATTATATTAAAATGTTTCCCCAGCATAAGTGGATTGCAGATAGGGGATGCCCATATAAATTTATTGGTTCAATAGCACTCTGTGATTGAATGGTGATACAAAATGCCCTTACTTCGAGAATTAACAACCTAAGCCAAGACTGCAGGAAGCATTAACCATACAAACTCCACCACATAATTACTAGTGAATTAAGCATTCACATGGTACCTATTGTACCATGCTGCAAATACATTTCCAGTAAACATATACTCGTTCACGAATTCATACTTGATCGTGTGAGCCTTAAAGACTTCAAAGTCATCAGGCATATTAAAATCATAGACAAATGAAAGAGGTAGGATAAATATTTAAGTTCCATGTAGAAGAAAAAGTTCTGCATTGATTCTTGGAATATTGACATTGAACAAAATGAACTTAATTTGTACATTCAAATCATAAAATTGGGTACATATTATTTTCACAACTAGGTGAAATCATGAATCGAAATCTAAAGAAGCTTTGTTACGCATCGATCAGAACTCAATTAGTTCCACATTGCAAATTCATCACTTGTACAACTCAGTGATTGGCTCATAATTAACTTTATTAAACAATCATTACTATGACTCCATCTATCATTGCTCTTTCACTTGTATGCTCTAGTGCAAATGTCCACAAGTCTCTCTCAATAATATCAAACCAAAACACAAAATTTATTAAATATATATCTCAAAGCCACTCAACGTGGGTGTGTGTAAGAAGTATCAAGATCAAGCTCAAGGTCAAAGCAAACAACCCATTTCTACAAATCACCTAACATGAACATTTCGATAATCAAAGCTTCAAAAAAAATCATGGGAAGTAAAGTAAAATAACAGAAACAAATCTCCCATAAAAAGAAAAAGAAAGAAGAACAACTCACCTGACAAGCTGAGAAACCAAACCCAGAAGCAGAAGATCGTTTAAGAGAGTTTTAAGGGTTCGAGTCTATAGACAAAGTCCACGAAGGGAGGCACACGATATGGGGTTTGAATTTTCTTGTTGGGCATGGAAGACCAAGGAAACAGAGTAAGAGTTACCGGTGGCGCTTGAAAGTCAACTTGTCAAACATCATGACTCGGTCCTTCACTTTAACCGTGTATTTGTTTTTTTCTTTCTTTTCATTTTTTAAATTGTTTGACATTATGATTTTGATTTTAAATATAATTGTTTGTTTTACACCTACCACGTTTTTAAAGATTTTCAACCATTTAGTACTAGTTTGATATTGTTTTTGAGAAATTAAAAAATAATTATTTAAAAATTTTAGTATAAAAAAATGTATGATAAAATTTTCAAAATTGATTATTCAAGAATCTAGATTAAATTAGCAGTAATTTTAAAAAGCATGTAATGGTTATTTTACAAAGTAACTATGATAGAGACTGCTTTCAGATTTAAAGAATCGTTTTTAAAACCATATCAAGAAAAAGCTTCTTAAACTGAGAATTGATCCGATCACTCACGACTCACGAGCCTTCCATAAAGATCAACCAAAGCATGATGAGCTAGCTACTGATGATCAACAAAGTTCAGCTGATAACTTGCTTGTTGAATCTGCTAGCAGTAATAATAATAATCATTAAATGCTCGAAACCGACAACATGGAAGACAACAACTCAAGCTCATCACCACCAACTGAAAATTCTTCCAACACTGATAATGATTCACGTAAGTTGGCATGATAGTATTTGCAACGGTGAGTCATTAATCATTATTGAATAGCTTGTGGAATATTGATGAACCTTGGAACAATATTGTTCAACCGGCTGCTAGCCAAAATATCGGTGACATCATGAGCTTGCCATCTTCCTGCTTTGAAGAAGCAATGTAAGTGCTTGGTTACTTGATTGTCAGGATTTTGATATTTATGATTTCGGATTCGATTGTTTCATGAGTAATGACTTTGAATTAAACCGTTCTCCCAACACGTTGGAGATGAGTGACAAGCAGTAACAATTTCTATATATATATATATATATAACACAAAAAAAAAAAGGGATATGATGAAGCTTGAAAAGCTTATTCTAGTAGTCCATACATTTTATGTTGTCGATGTTGATTTTTAATTTTTTTTTTCTATGTTTCAGAATTAAGATTTGTTGGTTCAGATGGAAAGGCAACCTCGCTTCTTAAGAGGGTTTTTCTCACCAAGACACCAACCAAGTCAAAACAGTGAGATACCACCTATGTCTGTAAAAGTTGGTATTAATTGCTTCGGGCTTTACATGTGTTGTAATTTTTCTGTGTAACAAGATAGTGACACATCTGAATCTGACGTCAAAGTGTTAAAGCTAAGTGGGTTTTGTTTTGTAGTTAACATGAAACCATTATCTGCATGTAAATATTGTATTTATATGTTGGAAATTAAATAAAAGAAAAAAGATGTTACGTACGTACATTATTCTATTTTGGAATTTTAATATATTTGTTAAGATCGAAAAGTTTGATTTGTGCCAACAAGGGCGTAACTCAGCTGGTAGATGGATGAACTTGGGATTTGGGTAAATGACTTCCAGATCAGCGGCTCGAATCCTACCAATACGAAAGCTTTCAATAAAATATCTGAATTAATAAATATGTTGTCTAAAAAAAAAGTTTGATTTGTTTGTTGGACGCTGATGATGCTAGCTCCTTGCTTGGATCAGGTGTGTACAAATTACAGTATATATATAATCAAGAATACTGCGAGTTAGCATCAGGTGTATACTGTGTACAATATCTATAATCAAGAATACTACTGATCGAAGGGTTATACTCTTGAAAATATGTGCTATAAAAACTAAATATCATATTATATAATCAGAAAATCTACACCAAAAAAATAAGGTTCGGTCAAACTAGAGAAATAAACTCTCTCTCTCTCTCTCTCTCTCTCTCTCTCTCTCTCTCTCTCTCTCTCTATATATATATATATTATATTATAAATCAAAACATAAAAGCATAGAAAGTAATACTAACCAAAAAGAGAAAGAATGAGAACAAACTAATTCTATTAGTTTATTTCTTTCTATCTATTGAAAGCTTACACAATAAGTCTATATATAGGTACATGAAGAATTGAATCTACAATAAAATAAGAAATAAGATCAAGATAGATAATTGACCAACATTGAAATAGGAAATGAAATCAAGAGAATTAATTGCGAATTATTTTTTAGGTGGTGAAAGTCAATTATTTCACAACATTCCCCCTTGGACGTACGCCACTTACATAATAATTTATGAGGTTCTTCTAAAAAATATTGGACGTATTTAAATGCTGCCTCATATAAAACCTTGTCAGAAAAACTCAATGAGACAAAACCTGATTAAGGGAAAAATGTGCGGTGCATAAATGTCCAAAGTGAAGAATATTCCCCCTTGAAAAGTGCTTCATTCTCAATCTTGTAGTTTGCCAAGTCGAAGTATACCAATGCCATATATCAATTTCTCTAATATTGCCGTCGGCATGGTCTTCGTAAATAAATTTGTAAGGTTATTTGTAGGCCTTATCTGTTTGACATCAATTTGTCGACTTTCTTGAAGTTTATGAGTGTAGAAGAACTTTGATGATATGTGCTTGGTTATATCTCCTTTGATGTACCCTCCTCTGACTTGTACAATACAAACTGCATTATCTTCATATATTATTATTGCCGAATCTGTAATTGGAGACAGTTTACAAGTACTCTGGATATAATGAATAACGGGCATCAGCCATACACACTCTCAACTTGCTTCATGAAGCGCAAAGATTTCAGAATGATTAGAAGAAGTAGCAATGCGAGTTTGCTTGGTAGAGCGTCACGAAATTGCTGTACCATTATATGTGAAAACATATCCAGTTTGTGATCGTGACTCATAAGGATCAGAGAGATAACCATCATCGGCATAACCGACAAGTCCTGAACTATTTGACCTTGAATAAAATAAATCCAAGTCTATAGTTCCTCAAAGATATCGGAAAACATGTTTGATCTCATTCTAATGTCGTCGAGTCTGGGAAGAGGCTTTCACTACTACCACACTTTTTGGTAATAACCTTCCTACACCTCAACCAAACTTCAAATTCCCTTTTGAATTGTTATTCAACAAAAAGCCTAACTATAACTATCTTAAGGCATTCAAGTGTGCTTGTTTTCCCTACATGAGACCTTTTTCAAATCAAAAATTTAACTTTCATACTTCAAAATGTGTTTTTGTTGGCTATAGGATTCATTATAAAGGATACAAATGTCTTCACCCTTTAGGTAGAGTCTATATTTCTAGGAATGTAATCTTTAATGAGTTAGAATTTCTTTTCAAAATTCTCTTTACCACTACTCATACACAGTCCTCAGTGTCTTCAAAAAGTCTACGTATCTCTATTTTGCATTATATATCTCCTATTTGTAACACTAGAAAATTAGCTTGTTCAATCTTAAATGATCATCATACTACACCATTATTGCATATTTCTCCTATTATTGCTGCTCATAGTCAAGATACAGCTCCAGTTGACTACTCAAATGAGCTTAGACAATCACCACAACATACTCAAGATACTGTTGTCATGCCCTCACAGCCTATGGTTTATGTGTTACATACTCAGTTTGTGGTTGCAACTCATCCTATGATCACTAGGTCGAAGTTGGGTATTTTCAAGCCAAAAACATATTCAGTAATGTGCTAATCTCCTTTTAGCTTGATTGCTGATATGGAACCTAAAAGTGTTAAATTGGCACTTGCTAATGTAAAATGGTTGTAAACTATGAATGATGAATATAATGCTTTTATGTCTAACAACACTTGGACTTTGGTTCCAGCCACTCCAGATATGCATCTAGTTGGGAACAAATGGGCTTTTAGAGTCAAACACAATCCAGATGGTAGTGTTCTCAAGTACAAGGCTAGGTTCGTTGCAAAGGACTTTCATCAAAGTGAGGGAATAAATTACTTTGATACCTTTAGTCCTGTCATCAAGTCATCAACAATTTGTATAATTTTTACATTGGTTGTTACTTTCAATTGGGAGATTCAATAGGTCGACATCAATAATGCATTATTGAATGGTGAGTTAAGTGAGCTTGTGTATATGCACCAGCCTGAAGACTTTGTTAACTCCTTAAAGTCCAGCTATGTTTGTAAACTAAACAAAGCTCTTTATGGTCTCAAGCAATCTCCACGATCTTGGTTTCACAAACTAAGGGCTGCTTTGGTTAGCTGGGGTTTTCAGAATGCAAAATCAAATGTATCCATCTTCATTCAAAAGCAAGGTCAAAATGTTATCTATCTATTAGTCTATGTCGATGATATTTTGATCACAGGTAGCAGCTCAACTTTGATTCAGCATACAATCAACACTCTTCACCCAGCTTTTGCTTTAAAAGTACTGGGACAAGTTAATTACTTTCTCGATTTTAAAGCATTTCGAAATACTGATGGAATCTATCATACTCAGTCAAAGTATGTTGTTGACTTGCTACTCAAAACAAAGTTAGAACATTCCAAACCTTGCTCTAATACTATTTTATCTATCACTAATGGAGCTCTAATTGCTGATCCATCATTATACAGAAGTACAATATCTAACTCACACAAGGCCTGACATAACCTTTGCTGTGAACAAATTAAGTCAATTTCTTTCTGCCCCTACTGATGTTCATTAGATGGCTTGTAAACGGGTGCTACGTTATTTGAAAGGAACAGATGATCTTGGTCTTTTCTTTCAACTTGTTGTTTGTCTAAAGGCAGAGGCTTATAGTGATGCTAATTGGGGTTCTTTCCTTGATGATAGACGTTCTACAGGTGAATGATGTGTGTTCTTAGGTCCTAATTTGATTACTTGGAGCTCTGGGAAACAGAAAGTGGTGGCTCGTTCCAGCACTGAAGCTGAATACAAAGCCTTGTCTTTGGCCTCAACAAAGGTTATATGGTTGTCCTCTTTGTTTAATGAGCTTGGTGTTTCCTTAGTTGCTTGTCTTATTCTTTGGTGTGACAACACAAGTGCTGAATCTTTGGCCAAAAATCCTGTCTTCATGCTCGAACCAAGCATATCGAGATCTATGTCCATTTTGTGCGAGAAAAAGTTGCAAATAAGCAACTTATGGTTCAGCATGTTCCAACAGAATTCCAACAAGCTGGTATTTTCACAGGCTCGTTTTGATTTTCTCTGTACCAAACTGAATCTTGTTTCTTCACCAAGGTTCATTTTGAGGGGGGGATGTTAAAGCTACTGCTGCTATTGGTAAACATAGCAACTCAATCTCAATTCCTGGTCCACAACAACGCTCAATAGATCAGCATTGGAAGCAGTATGACTATAACTGTGATTGAGTCAGCTTAAGAGCTTAATTATCCAAGCTGACCTAGCAAGGCTTCTTGGCGGGAAATCACAGCTGTAGGTTGTTATAGAGTTAGTTACAATTCTTTGGATTAGGTTCATGACTTTAGTTATGTGAGCATTGTAAATTCAACAATTTTATTCAATGAAAATACAGAGCAAGATATGCTTAGCTTTGAAGCTCCATTCATGGTGTCCATAATCTCTTCATTTTTACATATTCTATTTTCTTTCTTCTTTTGCTAGTTACTCTGGTTCCTTTCTGCTTAGTTTATCAGGTTTTCACATTGGTGCTGCTATGTGCAACATAATTGCAGAGAGAGAGAGAGAGCAATAGAGTTGGTGTGCTGCTTGCTAGTTTGGGGCATTCTCTTGACCTGGGTCTTTCTTTTTTTAAAGATTCTGGGTGCTTTGGAGGAAGATGCTAAAGGTGTGGCTTTTGCCAGGCCTGCTCCTATCTTAGAGTAGTGTTTCTTTTCTTTATGGGCAAAAAAAAAAAAAGACTAAGCTACTACTCTTCGTCATTAGTAATTTGAATTTTGGAAGGCACAAAAACAAACAATATATATTTATACAAGAAAATTAAGGTAGGAGAATTAAAGCGATCTTTTTAATATATTGAAATTAAACATGCATTATTCTTTCTTGAAAAGCACTTACGAAAATTTTGTTTTTAAAGGTACTTATTATAGGAATGTTATAACTATTTGAAATTGTTTTAATTAGTATTGCTTAAACAAAGGTGCAGTGGTACCTGAGAGATGTGGAAAAATAATAATTCCCAGAGATGAAAAAAGGTGTTGGGAGACCCAACAATAAGATTCTCAGTAGTCTCTCTCCAATATTGATCTGATGGATGGTGCCCTGATCTGGCACCAAAACAAAAAGGAGTGGTTATTGCATCATATACAAAACATATATTTAATTATTTATACAGTGGACGTTAAATGATCATTTTTGTATGTGGTTTTGAATAATTCTTATGTTTTTTACAAAGCAAATTAATTCATATCTGCAGCTTTCAAGTCTCTTGGAAAACTATTTGAATAATGAGTGAGTAAAAAGTTGGCCATCTCTTCTGACCCTTCACTTAGAATTAGAATGTAAAATATATACTTGAATGTATATTATCTAAAACAAAAGTGAAATATTATAAATATGTTACTCAATCATGAAATTAATTAGCACTTGTTAAAAGATCAAACAATCAAAATTTCCATCGTGTCGAACATGACACCTCTTTATCCAATTTGCTACTGTTTTGAATTTACTAGTTAAAGCATAATTTTTATATATAACCTCTATATGTTATTAAATTTTTATTGATTATTTTTTAATCAAAATTTTATTTGTAAATTAATTCCAATAATTTATATTTTATTTTTATATGATAAACAAATTAATATTAAAAAATTTTTATTGTAACATTTAATTAACAATAATACTACTTTACCTAAATTTGGTGTCCAAATTGTAATATATTCATTTAAATTGTATTAGATTTACATGATTTAAATGAATGTATTATAGTGTTGCCATATCATTTGGACAATAAATTTGGACAAAGTAGCAGTACTCTTTAATTAAACTATTTTGTTAAAATAATATATTGTCAAATGAAAAGGCCATCGTTAATCGTATTTGTAATAGATATACTTTCTTTACATTTTTCAATTTAATAGAAAAATGCAAGATTTGAATCCCTATCACAAAAGGTAAGGAGAAATGTACAACAACTTTTCTAAAGAGTGGTTTTACATTTTAGATTCTTCTTATTATATTAATAAAAATAATAATATTATTTTTGTCCAAATAAGTCCTCAAATCTCAAACTTTTTTTCTTTTATTTTCTTTTCAAAAGAAATCTCAAACTTTTTAGTGACGAATAATTATTTCGTCTCAATACACATCCTATTGGGACAAATTTTTTCCGTTCCTAAAAGTCTCGTCACTTTTGCAATATTTAGAGACGAATAATTTTTTTCGTCATAATAGATATTCTATTGGGACAAATATTTTTCGTCCCTAAAAGTCTCGTCAAGTTTGTCATTTTTAGGGACAAATAATTTGTTTCGTCCTAATAGACATTCGATTGTGACGAAATTTTTCGTTCCTAAAGATTTATTCAATTTTACAATTTTTAGGAACAAATATATTATTGTGTCTCATTAAACGTTCTACTGGGACGGATTTTATTCGTCCTAAATTTTTTGTCCCTATAGCCCAATTTTTTTGTGGTGACATTGTTGAGGAGGTGTAAGCCTCTTCCATTCCATGCTATATAGCTGGAGGAAGCCATGGAGGTCATTGTTGATTTTCTTGTTTATATTAACTATTAAATAATTTATTAATTTTCATAGAGAAAAAGACTAATTTACTCCTTGGTAGTTGGATAAATGTAGAGAAAAAAACTAATAACAATAATTTATATATACATAGAGAGAGAGAGAGAGATATGATATGCAAATAGTAAAAAGAGAGATGATTTGTGCAATTTGATTGAATATTAATTTTTTTTTATAAAATTTCTATTGCAATTGTTTTTGTTGAATTGATTTGTGCTATTTGATTGAAGAAGAAGAAGAAGAAGAAGAAGAAGAAGAAGAAGAAGAAGAAGAAGAAGATGATGATGATTATTATTATTATTATTATTATTATTTGTGTGGAATTGATTTGTGCAAATTGGATTGAAGATGGATTTCAATTATTATTATTGTGCAAAATGACGTTTTACCCTTGAATCTTTAAGTCAAACCATTAGTCAACAGAAATCGTAGGAGGCTTGTGTGGTTTTCAAAAACAATAATGTTAATTTGTCCAAATTTAGTGTTCAATGATATGGTATCACTATAATCTATTTATTTAAATTGTATTAGATTTGTATGATTTAAATGAATGGATTATAATCAGTGTTCTAGTAAGCGCTCCGCCGCCTAGCCCCTAAGCCGACTAGTCGGCGAGATTAATCGGCCGGCGGATTTTAATTTTTTTTTTCCTGTATAAAAATCCGATCACAAACAAATTCCGATGATCAAATCCAAACAAAATTCTTTCCATATCCATAAATGCCAAATTACTAATCAAAATCCAATCACAAACCAATCCAAATCCATAACACACCCATCCAAATGCAATCATAAACCAATCCAAATCCAATCATTAAAAAAAACATATCAAAATGACAAATTCCAAATTCTAAGTTCTTACAAACATCAACAAGTTATAAACATTCAAAATGTAAATTATAAAACAAGAAAAGAAGAAACTATCTAAGTTTCTAAATCTTTGTCTCCTCCTCCAAGGATATCGGCACGCTCATCATCAGACTCAAACTGAACTTCAATTTCCTCATCTATATCATCATTCGCTTCTGAACCGAGCTCTACTTCTTCATTATCCTCATCACCAAGCCATTCTTGTGTATTACTAGCATCACTTGCTTCTAGCACCTTAACTTTCTTCTCATTATCTCTTAACCTTTTGTGCGTGTTCATCAATTTAGTATATTGTTCAATCGATTCACATCTAGTCTATTCATTTTCTTTGTATGTATCTATGTAATATAAAAGTATAATAATCAATAAATAATAAAAATATAAAATATAAATATAGTATAAATTATAAAATATAAATATGTCACTTATGACTTACCCCTTCAAAAGTGCTCCAATTTCTTTTGTATCCGGATGAACTACTGGTTAAGGAGAGCATCCTAATTGCTACTTTTTGCAAGTTAGGTGTTTGTGATCCATACATTTTCAACCATTGAACTACATGAAGAGAATACAGGATAAATAAGTTTTAAAATAAATACTAATATAATTATGAATAATTTTGTAGTTTTATAACTCAGATCGTAATTGTCATCATTCTTTAAACATCCTTTTGCCGTCAATGACTTTCCAAACGAACCTTATTTCCTGCTATACTTGGTGAACTCAATATTCACAATAAGATCTTGCATATCAAGGTTATTAGAAAAGTAAATCTATACAAATGTAGTAAACCTGATAGAAACTATATCATCACCAAAAATGGTTGAATCCTTACAGAAGTAGTAAGGATTTAATAGATAGGCCAACAAATATAGTCAAGTATCAAGTCAATCTTTGGATTTCTCATCAATAATTGCAAAGATGGGCAGATATTGTTGTTCAACTTTGTTCAACGTCTCTTTTATCTCAAGTTTTGCTTGTAAAAGCTCTCCATATAAAAAGCCCAGACTTCGATCCCCATCAAACAATTGAAGCACTTTCACCAATGGACCAAATGCCATCAAGCGTAACTTCACACCATTCCAAAAACTAAGGCTCACCATAGTGGATTAGGAATCTCTCCCCTTAACGGTGTTCGCCCAATTGACTTTTCCCATTTGGCGCTAGTAAACATCTGTCTTAACCCATCCTTTTTCTCCACCAAACTTTTCAAGCTTAGGAAAGCAGAGGCAAACCTAGTGACTCTTGGCCCTATGTCCCTTATGCATAAACAAAGATTGTGACAGTGGCAGAATCAATGAATTTCTTGTACTTTGGTAGTTTGCCAATACTTTCAAGCATTAAGTTAATGACGTGAATGCACTACAAGAAAATTAGGCTATAAGGATGAAATTTTTTGGGATGAATTTTATTTGTTCCAATAAAACGTCTATTGGGACGCAATAACATATCCGTCCCTAAAAACTGCACACCTGAATAAACCTTTAGGGACGAAAAAATTCTTCCCAATAGAACGTCTGTTGGGACGAAGCAAATTATTCATCCTAAAAAGGATAAACTTGATTAGACTTTTAAGGACGAAAAATATTTGTCCCAATAGAATGTCTATTGGGATGAAAAATATTATTCGCCCATAAAAAGTGAAAAAGTGACGATACTTTTAGGGACGAAAAAAATTTATCTCTATAGGATGTGTATTAGGACGAAATAAATTATTCGTCCTTAAAAAGTTTGAGATTTTTTTTTTGGAAAGAAAAGAAAAGAAAAAAAGTTTGAGGCTTGAGACATATTAGAACAAAAATAATAATTTTTTTTTTTGTAAATTTAATAATAATAATCTAAGATGCAAAACCACTTTTAAAAAAAAGTTGTTATACATTTCTCCTACCTTTTTGTGATAGGGATTCCAATCATACATTTTTCTATTAAATTGAAAAAAAAACAGTTGTTGTACATTTCTCCTTCTCTTTTGCGATAGAGATTCAAATCTTATATTTTTCTATTAAATTGAAAAATGTAAAGAAATTCTCTCTTTTCCAAATACGATTAACGATTGACCCTTTGATCTGACAATATATGATTTTAACAAAATAGTTTAATTAAATGCTAAATAAACGTTTTTTTAATATCAATTTGTTTATCATATAAAAATAAAATTTAAATTACAGGAATTAATTTACAAATAAAATTTTGATTGAAAAATAATCAATAAAAATTTAATAACATCTAGAGGTTACATATAAAAGTTATACTTAAATTGACAAATTCAAAGCAGCAGGCCAGCAACAAAGTGGATAAGACTTTGCTTTCTCATGAGGTGACAGGTTCAACACACCTTGAGAACAAAAGATTAATTGTGATTGAGGTGTGATGAGATGGAGCTTATGGATATGTGGGTAGGTGAGAATGGCCGAATGGGGTGTGGGGTCAGGGTGTCCTTCGAGGCCACAAAACAATTTTTTTTAAAGTTTCGTTCCTATAGGATATATAAAGGGACGAAAAAGCTACATGTTGTCTATGGGGACGAAAAAAATTTCGTACCTATATATTATCTATTGGGACGAACAAAATTTCATCTCTATTGTATTTCGTCCCTATAGGTAGTCTTTGGGGACGAATTTCAATTTTCGTCCCAAAGAACCTATTGCGACCCACCTAAGTCGACGTAGTTTGGGAAATTTTTTTTTCGCCCTAATAGATCTATATGAACGAATTTTAGGGTATTGAGATGAAAAAAAATCGTCCCAACAGTCCTTTTTTCTTGTAATGATGGCACACAAGCTCCAAAACACATGTGACATTTTCTCCTTCAATAACTTTACCTTGACTATATTGTTTGAGGCATTGTCGGTGACTATCTGAACAACATTCTGGGGCCTAACTTGTTGAATCACCTTGAACACATACTAAAAAATATATTCACTGGTATGTGCCTCATCGGAGCATTCCTTAGAAGAAAGGAAAGTGGTTCATTCCCTGCAATTTACACACAAGTTCATGATACTCCTTCTTTTTCTATCCGTCCAGGCATTGGTCATAATTGAGCACCTAGAAAGTTTCAACTTTTCTTCTTGGTTTTTGAGGGCAACTTGGGTTTTTTCAACCATTTTCTTCAATAGTGGTTCCCTCAACTGCCATTAACTTGGAGGTTGGAAACTTGGTCCAAATAGACCAATCGCCTCAACCATTGCTTTGAAGCTATCATTGTCAACGACATTAAAATTAATTAATGTTATAAAGCTATCGTGTCATACATCCATTGTGCCACATATTCTTGCACTGATGATGTCCTCTTTATAAAGAGTGATTCATTAATGTTTTGTTATCGCATAAACCTACTACTGACGGAACAAGAGTCGATAGCCTTTGTAAATTTGTCCATAGGGCCAAGAAAATTAGGCCTTTACATTGACCCTAACTCTTCCATTTTCTCACATTCATCTTCGTCACTAATATTCACTCCTGCTCTTATCTTATCTTCTTCATTTCTCTTATTTCTCTTCTTGTTTCTGACATCTTCAATGACTTTTCTATATTTATCAATAGTCTCCTTTGTAGCCCTCGAACACGAAGTAACATTTCTTGATATGTGACCAATGCCCAGTTTGGCATTGTTGTGATGTTGGGGAATTACTTTTGGATCTGCTATGGGGCGAATTGCTTTTGGATTTGTTGTGGGAAGAATCAGCTGAGTGTTTGGTAAACTGATTTGTAAAAGTGCTGTGAGAACCAAAAGTAATTTCATTGTGTTTGGTAAACTGGAAGTAAAAAGTTCTGTGACCATGTAAAATTACTAAAAAACACAATTGTAATTAAGTTTGTCCACTGTAACTTGTCCATTATAATTCTTTGATGAACTTCAATATAATTTTTTTATATGGATTTTAATAATTGAAAATGAAGGTTAATATTTGGAACTAAAATAATAATAATAATTATTATTATTATTTCTCGATATTTATATGACCAAACATTTGATTTTAATTCAGCCGCTTATACAAATAATTTTTTTTTGTTTTATATAAATATTATGCTGTAACAAAAAAAAAACTAATTTGAAGCCCAAGCGCTGTCTAAATGCATCAGACCCATTTATGACTTCATCTTCAACCTCTAACATTCACAAACCAGACCCCCAAATCTTCATCTTCAACCTCTTGCTTGGCAGCCATGGTCGAACCAGATTAGACTTTCACCTCGCCACGAAGTGCCGCTGCAGCGAACCAGATCGGCGTCATAGTCATCCCACCACTTGTCTCCAGCAGATCACGGTCTTCGTCATCTCGCCAACGTCACCAAACCGATTTCCAACTTTCGCCAGTGACTTTAGCGGTGGTAAATTTTATGAAAGACAATGATAAAATAGGAAAGTTGGAAAATTTTCATTAAAAAATCACTGTAGCGGGGTTTTGAGAAAATTGCTTCCCTAGGAAGTGGAAATCCAAAAGTTACAAATTGTAGCTTTCCAAAAGTTACAAATTGTAGCTTCTCAAAAACTCAGTTGGGAGAAGCTAAAATTGGCCAAAAGCACTTCCCCACAATTTTACCAAACAACCTATCATTGGTCCGGAATCACTTTAGACCCCAAAAACAGTTGGGGAAGCAATGCCAAACTGGGCCCAACATCAGTCTATATGCCCCCTAAAAACGTATTTCCACACAACTTGCATCACTCAATCCAAATTCTTTGCACCAATCAATTGGCCAAACTCTTACCTGATATCGTTTGATTTTTTGTTTCAACATGGAATTGGAATCAGAGGCACCCGAAGTATTGGATACTGAACTCATGTTAAAATGTAGAGTTAAAATCTGAAATCAAAATATTTGAAAAAACACAAAGTGTGTCTAATACAACCTAGAGGGGGGGTGAATAGGTTTTAGTTGATTTATTACCAACTTTTCGACTTAATCAATTTTAATAATCCTACTCCATATTAACAATCAATCAATCCAATATAAATATGCGGAAAACAATAAAAACACAAGGATTGATTTACGTGAGAAACCCTCAAACTGGGCAAAACTCACGGGCTATCCTTCTAGCCACATACGGTCCTCAAATCCACTATTTGAACGAAAGTTTACAACCTAGGTTGACCTCAAGTCACACCTACTTGGTCACTAACCCTTTCACTCTACCCAACGGGCCTTTAATAGTGATTCTTGACCACAAGCTTGTACACTAACCCACTTAGTCACAAAGCTTAACAATCAATGAAGATGTTAAACAACCTAAGTGAATATGTAAAAGATATTCAAGTATGCAATTAATGCTAGGCAACAATAAATGCTTATCCAAGGATTTAAAGATGTCAATAAATGTAAATCCTAGATATCAATATCTAAATGCAAATGCATGAAGATTTAGCTAGAAGGGTAAAATCGTCCTAAATGCTAGCTCTTAATGAACAAGGCTCTCAACCAACACACAACAACTCAATCATGTTATAAATGCCAATAAACATAAAGATATGCAATAAAATCACATAAAAGAGCTAACCCTAGGCAAACAAGAACATAAATAAATACAAAGAGATTTAGGGCATGTTCAAGTTACCTAGTCAATGAAAGCAAGAAGAATCCATGATGAGATAATGCTTGAAGAGGTTAAATGCACATGGATTTGTGTTTGGTTGAGTAAAGATGAGTTCTTGGGAGTTTCTTTCTCTAAGGGAAGCTTGGCCTATCAAAAATGGCTTCTTGAACTCATAAAAACGAGCAAGGAAGAAGATAGTGCATATATAAGGGAGCTCTAGTTGAAACAGTGTCGTTTTGAACTTAGGGCACAAAATCCCGTCAATACCGCTAGATGGACCACGTCGCAGGCAAGTGTCCAGACCGCGGTACACACAGCAGTGCACCGTCTGGACAACAACGCGGTGCAGGGCGCTGTGCATGCAGGTGCACAGGCCGCGGTATGGGCAACAGAGGCGTACTGGAAAACACCGTGACTTGGGTCGCTTTGCGTGTAAGAGTACAGGAAGCTGTACAGAGAGCATGACCCTGCTGAGGTATACCGCTCTGTATGCCGCGGTGCAAGCATGTCTTGCCAAGCGGTCTAGGCCGCGCTAAGAGAAGAAATTCTCTTTTCTGGGCAAACTCAACACACTAAGAGATGTGCAAAATGTGCAAGTGTGGAGTGTGAAAAGAGGCATACAATACATCATTCAATTTCATGAAGATAGGAACATAATGCATGCAAGTGAGTGTGTGCAACTAGATCTCTTTAAAGAAAGTTAAACTAGTGAGATACCTTTGAAGTGCTCTTTGAGAGAGATGATGTCCTTGAAGCTTGATCACACTCAAGAGGCCTAAAATACCCTTACAAAGAATAATCCCCAATGTGGTTTGTCAACGAAATAAGCCAATCGAAATAAGCCAATCAAAATATGAGGAACTTACAATCTCCCCTTTTGGCTATTTCGTGACAAAACCACCACTCACAAATCATCCTCACAAAAAGGTAAAAACTAAAGGACAACAAAGAGATATTCTACATTACAAAAAGATACCTAGATACTAGGTCTTCAAAACTTCAAGCTCTTGTAGAATAGCCATCCCTACAAAACAATGAGACTACACTTTCCAAGGCAAGTGTATGTGAGGTGATCAAGAGAGATAAATAAATAAGAGCAATTTGCATAATAAAAGAAAACTACAATATGCAACATGCAAATGCTCCCCCTATATAGGTTACTCCCACTACAATATGCAACATGCAAATGCTCCCACGACAATATGCAACATGCAAATGCTCCCCCTATATAGGTTACTCCCACTACAATATGCAACATGCAAATGCTCCCCCTATATAGGTTACTCCCCCTCAACGGGACAACCACATTACTCCCCTTTTTTGTCATGAGATAGGCAAAGAAGTATTCCCCAACCGGGTCACTTTAGAAAAGAGAGCTATTTGCAAGATAAGTGCATAATCATATACAACAACGTTATGCAACTTAATTAATTGAGAGAGAATCATTGAGAGTTTATTGTTTAGAGGAAAATGTGTGACTTAGTTGCTTTGGATGTAAGACATGTAACATCATAGTTCAAGCAAATGGTATTTGGCAAAGCAAACATCAAAAGGGTTTCCAAAAGAATTCAAACCAATTTATACCCTTTTGTTATAAGCAAACAAGATATAGTTTTTCAAAAAGAATTTCAATTTAAAGAGCAACTATATCAAACTTTATAAGCAAAACAAGACATGAGTGAATTTTGCACCCTTTTTGATTTTTCCGGGTGGGATACCCGTATGATAGTAGTCTTGATCAACTAATAAAGAGAGAGAGAAGACTAAATTTGGATGAGACATCCTTGTTTATTGCATGGATACTAGATCCTTATTGGGTTTAGTCTTCTCATTTGCTTTCACACATATTTAGCACTAGAGCAATCAAAAACATTTCATGCATATTATTTTAAGCATGTCATTAAAAGTTCTCATGTCAAGGAGTTAAATTATGGGTCATTCAAGAGTACTTTCCCAATCAAAATCTCCTAGTCCAAAAATGCATTTTTGAACATAGAGGTGACATGGATTACAAATCAAGCAAGGCACACTTATTAAATAAAAAGCCATATAAGAATATATATAAGCACAACCAAGAATGCTCAAGCAATTAATAAAGAAGCATAAAGTTGATCAAGTTTTTGCTTATTCCAACATGCAAGGTTGCTCTCTTTGCTTGAGTTCCCCATAAGGGGTCAATCACCAAAACACATCAAGGCATATGACAAATCCCAATAGACCTACTAAGTGACTTGAACCTAGTTGAGTCTAAGGGCTTTGTAAATAAATCCGCTAGTTGATCATTAGTGCCCACATGCTCAAGTGCAATGCATTTGTTTTCAACTAGTTCTCTAATGAAATGATGCCTAATGTCTATATGCTTTGTCCTAGAGTGCTGAACAGGATTCTTTGAAATGTTAATTGCACTCATGTTATCACAATAAAGGGTAAGAATACCTTGATCAAAGCCGTAATCCACAAGCATTTGTTTCATCCAAAGGAGTTGTGGGCAAGCACTCTCGGCGGCTATGTATTCCGCTTCAGCTGTGGATAGAGAGATGGAATTTTGCTTCTTGCAAAACCATGAGACCAAGTTGTTACCTAAGAAGAAGCAACCTCCCGATGTACTCTTCCTATCATCACAATTTCCTGCCCAATCTGCATCACTAAAGCCAACTAAGCTAGCATTAGTGTCAAAAGAGTACCATATCCCATAGTTGGATGTCCCATTCACATAACAAATGATTCTCTTCACGGATGAGAGATGGGATTCCTTGGGATCCGTTTGGTACCTAGCACACACACCCACACTAAAGGCTATATCGGGCCTACTTGCGGTCAAGTAAAGCAAGCTACCAATCATGCCCCGATAAAGACTTTATTCCACACTCTTGCCACTAGCATCCTTGCTTAGTTTCAAGGTGGTACTCATGGGTGTGTCACAATGTTTAGCATTCTCAAGGCCAAACTTCTTTACTAGGTTCTTAGCATACTTAGCTTGGGATATGAAAATTCCATCATGCAATTGCTTGATTTGCAAACCTAGGAAGTAATTAAGCTCCCCAACAAGACTCATCTCAAACTCATGAGACATGACATCAACAAATTTTTGGACTTTGGATTTGTTGGTGGAGCTAAAGACAATATCATCAACATAAATTTGAGCTATGAAAAGCTCATCTTTGTTCCTCTTGATGAATAAAGTTTTGTCAACACTACCCCTAGTGTAGCCATTGTCAACAAGATAGAGAGTGAGGTGCTCATACCAAGCCCTCGGTGCTTGTTTCAACCTATATGAAGCCTTCTTGAGGCTATAGACATGATTGGGTAGGGAGGATCCACAAACCCCTTTGGTTGCTTAACAAACACTTCCTCTTGCAAGAAGCCATTGAGAAAGGCATTATTAACATCGATTTGATGCAATTTGAACTTGTGCACACATGATATGGACAAAAGAAGCCTTATGAACTCAAGACGGGCAGCCGGAGCAAAAGTCTCCTCAAAGTCAATACCCTCAATTTGAGAGTATCCTTGTGCTACAAGTCTAGCCTTGTTGCGCACAATTTTGCCATTCTCATCCGACTTATTCCTATATACCCATTTGGTGCCTATGACATTAGTATCCTTGGGTCTAGGAACAAGAGTCCAAACCTCATTTCTTTCAAATTGGTTTAGCTCTTCTTGCATGGCAAGAACCCAAAACTCATCATTCAAGGCTTCATCAACCTTTTTGGGTTCAATTTGAGAGGTGTAACAAGTATAGCTAATTTGATTAGCTATTTGACGCCTAGTCCTAACACCTTCATTCATATCTCCAAGAATGTCATTCTTATTGTGGAGATGTCTAACCCATGGAGCGGGTTCTTTAGAGTCCAAAGATGGATCTCTATCAAGAGGTTGGATGACCTCTTCATCAAGACTTGACTTCACATCAATTGAAGTCTCACCATTCTTCTCCAAGAAGGGATCATCAAGCACAATGACCTCCTCATCATGGTTTCTAGTCTTAGGCCTACAATCATCTATGACGACATTAGATGATTCCATGACACTCCGAGTTTTTAAATTGAAAACTCTATAGGCCTTACTATTAAGGGCATAGCCAATAAAAATCCCCTCATCACTCTTGGCATCAAACTTGCCAAGTTGATCTCGGTCATTTAGAATGTAGCATTTGTTCCCAAATGAGTGGAAGTAGCTAATATTTGGCTTCCTACCCTTCCATAATTCATAGGAGGTTTGCCTAGTACCGGGCCTTAGGAAGACTCTATTTCCTATGTAGCAAGCCGTATTGACGGCCTCGGCCCAAAGTTTCCTAGGGACATTATTGCTAAGCAACATCACACGACCCATCTCTTGAAGGACCCTATTCTTCCTCTCAACAACCCCATTTTGTTAAGGAGTTCTAGGAGCCGAAAACTCATGGGAAATGCCTAAGCTATTGCAATAGCTTTCAAAACAAGCATTTTCAAATTCCCTCCCATGGTCACTCCTAATTCTTTTAATGCTTTTAATGTGTGAGTTCTTTTCATTTTGAATTTTAGTGCAAAGCATTTTAAATTTTTCAAAAGTTTCAGATTTTTCTCTAAGAAAATATGTCCATGTAAATCTAGAGAAATCATCAACACAAACAAAAATGTATCTCTTACCGCCGAGACTCTCGGTTTGCATGGGACCCATAAGGTCCATATGTAGTAGCTCTAATGGCTCCTTGGTGGCGAGATACTTGCCTTTCTTGTGCATACTTTTGGTTTGTTTTCCTTGTTGACAAGGTCCACAAACGCCATCGAATTTCTTCCCAAGCTTAGGGAGGCCACGCACAACCTTGAACTTATCTAAGATCCTCAAATCTCGATAGTTCATGTGGCCAAGTCTTTGATGCCATAACTCAATTTCCTCACATTTAGACATATTGCAAGAGATAGCACTAGCTTCAAGACAATAACAATTGTCACTAGATCTCTTTCCTTTTAGCAAGGTTTGTCCATTTGGCATTAAAATAGAGCAATCATTTTTGTTAAACAATACAGAGAGTCCATCATCATTAAGATGAGAAATGCTTATGAGATTGGCTTGCAAGCCATCAACAAGTAGAGCACTGGACAAGGAGGGTAAATCGGGAATGGAAATAGTTCCTTTCCCTATGACTTTCTTTCTAGATCCATCACCAAAGGTGACAAATCCTCCATCCTCCAAGACAAGGGATTTAAAGAAGCTCTTGTTCCCCGTCATATGTCTAGAACACCCACTATCCAAATACCAAGTGTTAGAGGCATTTGCCTTCAAGGCAATTTGAGCCACATATCAAGAATAGTTATTCCTTCTAATCCACCTAGGTGTAATGTTCTCATTCCTAGTGGTATTAGTCATATTGGTTCTAGATTTCCTAGGATCATGCAAATTTGCTCTAGATTTTCTAGGAACATGCATTTTAGCTCTAGCTCTATTTCTTTCAATCATGCTCTTGATTCTACACATTTCAATGTATTTGAAGCAATTAGGTCTAATGTGACCATCAATGCCACAAAAGTGACAGGTGAGAATAAAATAAGAAGACATACCATGCCCTTGTGAGTACAAAGGGGCTTTCCCACGCATTTGAGCTTGTCTTTGGTGTTGGATTGGTTCTCTTCTTCTTTGTTGTTGAGTTGGAATGAATTGCTTCCTTGGTTGACCTTGCATGAGTTGCTTTTTGGCTTGATGGTATTTCGGTTGAGGGAAACTTGCTTGATACACCCTTGTTGATTGAGCTTGAGCTTGTTTACCTTGTGCTACCTTGACTTGAGGATCTTTAGAGCACTCTCCTAGTTCGATCTTCTTCCTAGGATATTGTGGGGGTGGAGGCTCTTTGTTATCCAAACTCTTAACAAACACAATCTTGCTTGAGGATGAGGTCTCCTTGTCATCTTCATAGCCAAGACCTTTCTTATCACTTGGCCTCTTGCCAACTCCCAACATGTGGTCAAGTTTATTCGTGCTTGAAGTCATCTTAGCAATGATCTCTCTAGCTTCTTCAAGCTCATTTTCCATCAATTCCTCATTCCTTTTGGTTATCTTCACTTCTTTATTTAAGTGAGTAGCTTCGGTGGATAGCTTGAGATTCTCTCCTTTTAGCCTTTGAATCTCTTTCTTCATCTTTAATCTTAAGCTTTGAAAATGCTCAATGAAGCCTTCAAGATCCATTCCTCCTACATCCATATTTGTTGAATGGGATGAAGAGTCACCATCGCTAGAGTCATCTTCACTTTGTTTCTCTACCTCTTCATCATCTATTGCTCCCTTACTCTTGAGAGAAGATGCGAAGGCAATAAAGTTTGCCACATGATCCTCATCATCTGAGGATTCTCCTTCTTCTTCCAAGTCATCACCATTGCTCCACGTGGCGGCCATGGCCTTTCCTTTCTTCTTATTTTTCAAATTTCCACAATCCGTGGAGATGTGTCCGAAACCTCCACATTCGAAGCATTGAATCCCTTTTCTTGTGGGCTTGTCTTCACTTGACTCAAACTTCTTGAAGGGAGTCTTCTTCTTTATTTCCTTTCCTTTGGATCCAAATCCCCTCTTCTCAAAATTGATGAACTTCTTGAATCTTTTCACCATGAGGGCCATTTCTTCATCAGAGTCTTCTTCCTCCTTCTCAACCTTAGAAGTCTTCAGAGCAATGCTCTTTTGCTTCTTTTGAGGTGTAGGTGTGGGAGTCCATCTAGACTCATATGCTAGAAGCCTTCCAATAACTTCACTTGGCTTCATATTCTTGTAGTCACTATTCTCCTCAAGAGCCGTCACTTTTGACTCAAATCTTGCTGGAAGCGACCTCATAATTTTTTGCTTGATCCTCCTATCCGAATAGGGATCACCAAGTTGATGGCTTTGATTGACTATGTCCATCATCTTCACTTGAAAGTCGTTGAAGCACTCATCCTCCTCCATCCTAATTTGCTCGTATTGTGTTTGGAGGACTTGAAGCTTGGAGTCCTTGACCACCTCGGTTCCCTCATGGGCCGTCTCTAGAATCTCCCATGCCTCTCTTGCAATTCTTGTTGTTTGGATCAATTTGTACTGATTGTCATCCATTGCACAAAGAATAGCATGCATAGCCTTGTTGTTCCACTTGGATGCTTCAAACTCTTGAGTTGACCATTCCAACTTTGGCTTGGGAACTACACTTTCGTCTTCAAGAGTCTTTTCCGGAAGAGCGTAGCCATTTTCAATTGCCATCCATGCTCGGTCATTTATTTGGAAAATGTAAGACTCCATCTTGCCTTTCCAAGAGGCATAGTTTATTCCGGTGAGCAAAGGGGGTCTTGTGCTAGAGGCTCCCTCATTACCACTTCCGTTCCCACTCATAGTGGTTGAGTATGAATGAGATGAATGTTTATGATGTAACAAACACAAACAAAAAGCAAGACACACAACGAGCAAGGATCACCTAAGTGTATCTAGGAACCCGCTCTGATACCAATTGAAAAAACACAAAGTGTGTCTAATACAACCTAGAGGGGGGGTGAATAGGTTTTAGTTGATTTATTACCAACTTTTCGACTTAATCAATTTTAATAATCCTACTCCATATTAACAATCAATCAATCCAATATAAATATGCTGAAAACAATAAAAATACAAGGATTGATTTACGTGAGAAACCCTCCAACTGGGCAAAATTCACGGGCTATCCTTCTAGCCACATACGGTCCTCAAATCCACTATTTGAATGAAAGTTTACAACCTAGGTTGAACCTAGGTTGACCTCAAGTCACACCTACTTGGTCACTAACCCTTTCACTCTACCCAACGGGCCTTTAATAGTGATTCTTGACCACAAGCTTGTGCACTAACCCACTTAGTCACAAAGCTTAACAATCAATGAAGAGGTTAAACAACCTAAGTGAATATGTAAAAGATATTCAAGTATGCAATTAATGCTAGGCAACAATAAATGCTTATCTAAGGATTTACAGATGTCAATAAATGTAAATCTTAGATATCAATATCTAAATGCAAATGCATGAAGATTTAGCTAGAAGGGTAAAATCGTCCTAAATGCTAGCTCTTAATGAACAAGGCTCTCAACCAACACACAACAACTCAATCATGTTATAAATGCCAATAAACATAAAGATATGCAATAAAATCACATAAAAGAGCTAACCCTAGGCAAACAAGAACATAAATAAATACAAAGAGATTTAGGGCATGTTCAAGTTACCTAGTCAATGAAAGCAAGAAGAATCCATGATGAGATAATGCTTGAAGATGTTAAATGCACATGGATTTGTGTTTGGTTGAGTAAAGATGAGTTCTTGGGAGTTTCTTTCTCTAAGGGAAGCTTGGCCTATCAAAAATGGCTTCTTGAACTCATAAAAACGAGCAAGGAAGAAGATAGTGCATATATAAGGGAGCTCTAGTTGAAACAGCGTCGTTTTGAACTTAGGGCACAAAATCCCGTCAATATCGCTAGATGGACCGCGTCGCAGGCAAGTGTCCAGACCGCGGTACACACAACAGTGCACCGTCTGGACAACAACACGGTGCAGGGCGCTGTGCATGCAGGTGCACAGGCCGCGGTATGGGCAACAGAGGCCTACTGGACAACACCGCGACTTGGGTCGCTTTGCGTGCAAGAGTACAGGAAGCGGTACAGAGAGCATGACCCTGCTGAGGTATACCGTTCTGTATGCCGCGGTGCAAGCATGTCTTGCCAAGCGGTCTAGGCCGCACTAAGAGAAGAAATTATCTTTTCTGGGCAAACTCAACACACTAAGAGATGTGCAAAATATGCAAGTGTGGAGTGTGAAAAGAGGCATACAATACATCATTCAATTTCATGAAGATAGGAACATAATGCATGCAAGTGAGTGTGTGCAACTAGATCTCTTCAAAGAAAGTTAAACTAGTGAGATACCTTTGAAGTGCTCTTTGAGAGAGATGATGTCCTTGAAGCTTGATCACACTCAAGAGGCCTAAAATACCCTTACAAAGAATAATCTCCAATGTGGTTTGTCAACGAAATAAGCCAATCAAAATATGAGGAACTTACAATATTAAATAAAATTTAAAATCCTAATTCACAAATCACAATTCACAAACCATAAACAATATTAGTATATCACAAATTCACGATAAACATACAAATCATATAGAAATTCAAATCCTAAAAAGTAAAAACTAAAAGTGAAATAAGTGAAAAGTTAAACTGGGATAGGTTGATATGGGTGATAGAGACATAGTTTGTTACTTGTAACACTTCACAACTCAACTGGGATTTAGTGAGCTATTATCAGTATGGATAGTGATATTCACATAAGTGCTTCTTAAATTATCAACCAGAAAATAAGCAATGACATGTGAGTTTTTTTTCATTAAATTTATTAAATTTCATGTGTTCATTTGAAGTTCATAGCTGAATATATGTTGGTGTAATGTCACTATGTTAAAAACATATTTGTTGGAGGTTAAACTTCCGTGGACATGTGATGCCATGTATATCAACAAGTAAACATCTCTTGAAGTAGTTATTTTGATTGAGATTGCATAAATAAATAAATAAATTAAGGTTGAATACATAAATAAATATATCAATGTTCTTATAATAATGAATAAATAAATATATTAAAGTTGAAAATTTCAATGCTTATTCATTTGTAAATTTACACATGCTTTTTCAATTCTTTTTACAGTTACTTATTATTTCAAAGATAAGAACATATTTATAAAATCCAAATAATTAATTTACAAATTAATAAAAGGCAACAATAACAAAAACCTAGTACATTAACATGCAAAAAGTGTCAAAATTTAATTACAAAATGATTAATGCAATTTTAAATAAATAAATTATAATACAAACCCTAGATGGACTTTGTAGTCTTGGAGACAAGAGGATGACCGATGAACCAGCAACGGCAGATGACAACTTTCGGCGACTGAATACTGGCAGGTGGCATGATGCTTCTTTGGGCGATCTCGGTAGACGATTTGTTTTGTCGAAGAAGAACTGAAGAAGTGAATGAAAATTGTTTTGCTTCACTTTAATGAAGACCAAAATGGCAGCGTTTTGGGTTCATTATATTAAAGTGAAGTAAAACAACGTCGTTTTGTTTTTTGTTTCTTGATTTTTTTAATAAAAAAAGGGGCTAGGTGGAGTCAACGACTTTGACTCCGCTTAGTGGATTTGAACGATTAATCGTTCTCCGACTAATATGGTTGATTATGGCATTTTCTCCATGGTGAAACACCACCTAGAGGAATTCCACCGATTAATAGGCCACATAAGCCGATTTTTCGAACACTGATTATAGTGATGTTACATCATTTGAGTACCAGATTTGGACAAAGTAACATTATTCTTTGGAAAAAGTTATGGCTCAATGCAATGCTGTATAACCTTAGGGATGTTTGTATAATTTTCCCTACAAAAAAAATGAGGGATCAAGTTTACGTCTCTCTGCCTCTTTGTTCTCATCTCACCCAAGTCACCTCTGCTCCATTGCTAGTTGCCACCGTCGACACATCATAGCCGACAAAGCTTCTCGGTTAGTCGTCTCTCTTAGACGAGCTATTTTTGAATCTCCCTTCGTATAAAAACCAACTTCAATAGGTACTTCTCTCTCTCTCTCTCTCTATCTCTCTCTTTGTGGGTTGTTTTGGTTTCATCTTTGTTTGTGTTTTTCGTGTTGATTCCTTGATGGGTTTTGAAGATTACATGAATTGATTTTAATATTAGCATAAATCTAATATTTGAGGATTGCAATTTTAGTGTAAGTTCTTTTGAGATTGATTCGAATTCCATGTTTAGCTGCTGATAATTGTAGAGAAAAAACTAATAATAATACACTTTTTAACGAGAAAATGATAACGCAAATATTAAAAAGAGATACGAAAATATTATGATATTTTAAATTTTGATTACATGAAATTTAAAATCAAATAAATAGTAAATTTTGATTAGGGTTTTTTTTAATAAAGAACTTAAATTTAAGAAATTCAATGTTTAATTGTATGTATAATTTGTTATGTCCACATTTTCATGACACCAAAAATAGAACCTGAAAATTTAACTCATATTTCACCACGTTTCTGAACCAACGCCCATATTAGTCAACATTATCAACACTACCGGGCTATCATTATTCAATGCGATAATATTACACCCATACATAATATTAACCCATCTTAATCTAGCATATAAGTTGTACGATTACATTGCTCGAACATATGTGATGGTAGTCTGACACGAGACTTACTGAAGTGCTCCATAACTAGCTTGATACTAAATGTTTCATGCACGTTTTCATGAAACCATATTCTCCCAAAATGCTAACATAAACTAACACATATTGCTGAAAATTTAACCCATCCTTTTATTGATAGCAAATCTCTATTTATAGAGATTACAAACTAATTATTAGTAACAAATAAGAGATTAGTTAAAATAAAAAATCTACCTGGTCTTATTATAAACAAGAATTTCTTTGTTTATTTAATTTTAAAGCAAAAAATAATATTTGAATTTAAATAAAAATATGATCATAGCATAATTATATAATCTAGAATATATAATTATATAAGAGTGATGTTAGGCATCTCGAATTTTTTTCCCAAATTCTGTCCCAAATGATGTGGCACATGAGTTGTCAACATCACATCAGTCACCACATAATCTCATGATTTATAAGATGCTGACACCTCACGTGCCACATCATTTGAGACAGAATTTGGGAAAAAAATTCGGGACGTATAGCATTATTCAATTATATAATCACTTGTGATTTTATAAACAATTGGATTCAATTTTAAAAATATCTTTACAATCCCTCGTCCCCAATTCTGAAGAGTGAAGATAGTAAATAAAAAATGGTATTTACCTTTAGTAGTGATATGAAATGAAATTGATTGAAGAGATGATGTTGGTTCGATGGTAAAACCATTCAGTCAAATATCTTTAAAACTATACAATACCTTTATAATCATACTTTCCCAAAACATAGTTATTTCCAACTAATCACCATTATAAGCATAAGGCATAGGACCCAAATAAAGAGAGAAGCATTGTTCACATTTCTAGCAAACTAATAAATAACAACCCATCACCATTTATCCTTAAATTTCACATATATAGTATGGACTAAGCACCAATTTTTTGGTCACGAAACTTATGTCTTTCATTAACTTTTGTGTGCACTGCTAGATTTAGTTGAGAGCTTTCTGTTTCTTATAAATTTCATGAAATTAATGGGGCAAAAAATTTCGTGTATTAGAATCCATGAATAGTTGTTGTTTTCATGTAGATTAAAATAGGTTCCATCGGTCCTATATTATGTTAATTTGTGTACTTGAGTTTATTATGTAACATTTTCTTAAGTCTGCCTCAAGAAATTCATCAATAATGTATAAGCTGATTAATCACTAAAAGAAAGCAAATACTCGAAAGTATGAATGTACCAAATAGATACAACAAATATACAAGCTTCTAATTTTAATAAACCATTTTGTCGATTGTAATAAACTTCTGAAAGCAAATACTCAAAAGCATGAATGTACCAAATAGAAACAACAAAAATACAAACTCCTAATTTTAGTAAACCATTTTTTCGATTGTAACAAACTTATACATCCGGTGAATGTTAATTGAAGCTCTCAAAACATTGCTCCTATAATCACAAAAATGTTATAACACCATAAACCTTGAACAAACTCGCAAACAAAAACTAGTTATCAATAGCGTCGTGACTGTCTATGTACATAATTTAACAGAGAAAACAAGATTACATGTAGAGAGATATAAACCCTAAATGCCAATCATAAATCACAAAGCAGAATCTAATTGAATCAAGATTCAAGATATATTACTAATCACAGACGAATAATCTGATTAAATAATAAAAGCGATCAAAGGATTACCTTGAAAGTAACTATAGTCGTTGTCCGGGTTACGAGCTCTCTGCTTCTACGTTATTTATTTGTTA
Source organism: Dipteronia sinensis (assembly GCA_033220585.1). Taxonomy (NCBI): domain Eukaryota; kingdom Viridiplantae; phylum Streptophyta; class Magnoliopsida; order Sapindales; family Sapindaceae; genus Dipteronia; species Dipteronia sinensis. Next base: position 27,593,402 of record CM065642.1, read on the forward strand.
CGAGAAATTAAAGAAAAATTTGCAAGAACTGCACTCTGATACATATTAAAAGTCTAAACTATCCAAATAGTCATGTCTAGAAGACAATTTTACCCTTACATAATCAATTTCAATTTTTTTAAGTATTAAACTATGACATAGAAAGACTCTAACCCACAACCTTGTAGTATAGGTTTTTGAAGATGTTTGACTAGTGTTCAAAAAAAGGGTCTAGGCAGCCGCCTAGGCGGCGCCAGGCCTTCCCGAAACAGGTAAAATCGGCGAATCTATACTGGTTGGGAAAAAGTCAGCTGAGTTGGCCGATTTATTTGAGGTAGGTGGGTCAAAGCCGTTGACTCCTGCCCTGTTTTTTTTAAATCTGGTCCTAAAACGACACCGTATCATATATGATATATCTTATTCTTGAGCTAATTACACCAAACTCCACTGAAGTTTGCTCTCATACACTCAGAAATAACTTTATTGATAATTGGCATTTATCTCCCCTACCGTTAGTCAAATTTAATCGTTGACCAAGTTTGACTCTCAAAACTAAGGGTATTTTAGTCATTTGAAACATTTTTTAAAGAAAAATATTTTAAAAATTGAATAAAAATTTTAAAATGAAGATTAAACGAAAAAAAAGATAAGAATAGTTGAAATTTTAGAATTTTTTAAAACAAAATTAGAAAGATTCAAATTAAAAAAAATCATGGACAGTCAAAATCTGAAAATCCATTGCCATACTTTTTTCTCCGCCACGACACCACCATCATTCATCCTTCAATCTGAAACACAATATATTGCCTTTTTTTTTTCTTTCAAAAATCAATTCTACAAAAAAACTAATAACAAACAAAAACATCCTTAGAAAAAAAAAATTAGAACAGATAAAGACCATTAATAGAAATCTGAGATGGAGGCAAGATTTTTCTGAGATTGTTCTTCTCTACATTTTCTCTTTTCTCACCAGAGATTGTTCTTCGTTTTTCACTTTCTCATCCTCTCATTTTCTTGCCCTTCCTCATCTCATGAAATCCAACCTATAATCTTTGCCTCAAACGTGCTCAAGAACACCAGACCATTTATTTCAAACAAAAAACACACCAAACCATTATTCTTGAAAGAACAACTCAACAACAACACAAACAATAAGAGGTAGAAATATTCATACAAGATCAACATTCAACACAATGAAGAACAAATATTATTAATTAGAAAACTAAACTTTAAACAAATCAAAACATTTTCTTTAAAGTAAAAGTTGAGGAGAGAGATCTGGATAATTTCCAGATCTTTCCTCGAAGCTTCATCCAATCCATCTTAGGTGGAGATCGTCTCTATCTGAGATGGAAGTCAACTTATCCTACAGAGCTCCATCTACGATGGGCGACAGAGACCTAAATGGTGAAGCTTCATTTGCGATGGGCGACAGAGACCCCCTGTGGGATCTCCATTCTCGGCGATGGAGACCCATCGGTCTCCATCAATGGATACCCATATCCATCAATGGAGATGGAGATCCCACCGGCCTTTTTTTTTTAAAAATAAAATAAAAATTTTATTTTTAAATTTTTGTTTGTAATTTTGATCCATCGTCCATCTATGAGATGGATGGAAGAGATCAGTGTTTCTTCTAATTGTTTCTTTTTAAATTTCTTTTTCTATTTTTATTAAATGCTGGTGTATTTGATATGTGTACAACAAGCCGCAACAAACCATATAGATTAGGACTTGGTCTTAGGTTGGTTTGATGAAATAAATGGGTGCTTTACATGTGGCCAACATGTGCAATACTGCCCCCCATATTTCCCTTATTTCATGTGTTAGTGCTTAGTGGTGTCATTTGGTTATTAGAAGTTGTTGAGGTCGTGTGTTCTCATTGTTAGCAGTTGATAGTAGGTTGAAATCATCTGTTCTCATTGTGTTTTCCTTTGGCTTATATAAGGTCTGAAAGTTATTTGTAGAGTATTATGAAATGAAATGACAATTATCCTCTCTATCTCTCTAATTGAAATATATTAGTTGTATCTCTTCTCCTAAATTCTTCTATGTAAATTTCCAGGATCGGAAATATACATACTATCCTAAATTCTCTTATATATTTTCTAGGATCGAAAAAATACATAACAGTATTATAACTGTATTAGAGATATTTTTTGTCTTTTAGATTTTTTAAACAGGTCAACTATCACACTTAATGGTCAAACCCTAACGGTAGGCTATATGAGCGTCAATTATCAATAAAGAATCGATAAAGTTGTTTATGAGGAAGTTTGATGTAATTAGCTATTTTATTAGTTTCTGATTTTCTCTCCCAAATTCCCAAATTCCCAATTCATGATTCACAACAACCCTAGACCAAACCCAGCAGCCTCTCTCGTCGCCGACCACCATCTCTCGTAGCCGCCGGAACTCAGAAGCAGGCGCCGCCGCCATATCGAAGCGCCGTCTATAATCTAAGCAGTAAACAGCCTCTTTGTCCTGCTTTTAGAAGAAAATTCCCATTTCGTTTAGATGTTTGTAAATTTTTGTTCTTTTATTGTTTTCCAATTTTTTATTTTTATTTTTGCCTTTGTTTGGTTACTTAGAAACTGTGTTGAGGCAAATAAATCGATACCCAGTTGAATATCTCTAGTAAACTTCACAACTAAAGTTCAACTAACTTCTCTACTTCAATGTTCATATATTTCTGACTCTGTGTATGCAACTACCCTTCCTGATCAGGTAATTACTGTGAACTTAGCTCTCTTTCAGTTACAACTTTCTTGTATTTCTATATTGTTTATTTGCTTCCATGCTTGATGGGTTTACTAGACTATTTTGTTTAGGGGTGTGCAGGATCCAATCCAATCCAATAGTATCCACTGGATCGGATCAAATCCATTGGATTGGACTGGATTCGGGGGGATGATTGGATCGGATTGGATCCTAAATTCTAAAATTCATTGGATCGGATCTGATCTTGGATTGAAGTTTGAAAATCTGCCAAATCCGCCGATCCGCCTAAAATATTATGTCTTATTTTTATATTGGGCAATTTGACTATTTATACAAGAACAAAACAATTTATAGAAGAGTATAAAAGACCAAAGCATGCCACAACAAGCCCAAAATAAGAACACCAAATACATTAAAGCCCAAAACAAAGCAAGACCCACACTACTAAAAAAATAAAAATCTAGATTCAAGACAACAAATACCACAATGTTACTAGTTTAGCTGTTTAGGTTTCTACTTTTCTTTAGACAATAAAAACCTGGGTGTTGTGTTGTTTCACATGTTTTTTAGAAGAAAATTCAAAAACTTGTGTTGATGTTGTTTGGATGATTTTATTTAGTGTTGAACATTTGAATGATTTTAGTTGGAGTTGTTGTTTAAGGATTATAAACTTTTTGAACTATATAAGTTTACAAGTTATGTTATATATTTTTTTTACTGTTAATTTTATTTGAATTAATTAGTAATGTTTGAATTATTTATTTAATTTTATTTATTTCAAATAATAATTTTTTATATATTAAGAACAACTTTATATTAATTCGATCCATCGGATCGGATCGGATTCCAATTTTTTTGATCCAATCGGGTCGGATCAGATCTTGGATCATGGCAAATCCATTGGATCCGATACGCCGCACACCCCTAATTTTGTTGGATCTACAAAGCTGCTTTATTTATATCACCTATATTTTAATTTGTAGTTCCTGTCAGTATTTCTAATCCAAATTACTCAACTTTCATTTCTATTAATTTCCCTTAAATTTTTGTCTGTGATTTGTTATTATCGGGAAAAAGAATGTTTTTGCCCCATTTTAAATGTCTAACTAGAAAATGTTGAGTTTGAATCCGATGATGATGTTGTCTTTCAATTGGAAGAATATGTTGTAGAAGACGAATAATTAGAAACTCAATCTTAGATAGCTTGATTTGATTTTGATTTTGATTTGAAACTTTGAATGTTCGATACTTTGTGATTGGATTTCATTCTGTTTTTGTGGATTTGGACTATATTTTGATGATTTTGTTTTTGGAATATTGGATTGTGAAATTGACAATTTGTGATTGGATTCCATTTGTTTTTTATGGATTTGGAATAGATTTTGATGATTTTGTTGTTGGAATATTGTATTGTGAAATGTGAATTGTGAAATTGACAATTTGTGATTGGATTTCTTTTGGTTTTTATGGATTTGGACTAGATTTTGATGATTTTTGATTGAATTTGGTCATAATATGAGTTTTTATTGGTTTTATAGGTAGGAAAAATAAAAAAATAAAATAAAAATTTCAAACGCCTAGGCGCTAGGCACTGGGTTGCCGCCCAACTAGCACAAAGCGTTTACTAGAACACCGTGTTTGACACTCACCTATTGAGTTGAAGATGGGAATCTTGAGGAACTTGTTCTCATGGACTGGTTATTTCCACCATCTTTGAGTTTTTTAGTTTTCTTCAAGAGATTCTCGATCTTCTATATTTCAGACATTAGTTATTTTTTCTTATTTATTTTTGGTTCTTCTCTTCTAGAGTTTGTGTGTACTCTTTGGTGCTTTACCTTTCATTATTTATTAAATTAAAAAAGAAGAAGAAGAAGGAAACATAGTGAAGCCTCTCAAATTTTTTACATAGCCTTTCTAAACATAGACATGAAATATAACCAAAACTTAATAAAAAAAAAAAAATTAAAGGAACAAACTTAAGTAAGAGAGAATAAGCAAGAATTTTAATTTTTTTTACTAGAACTGGTTCATCATCCTGCCATGATCGATGAACCATGTTGTTAACTGTGAGCTTGGATTTTCTTCAATATATGCTGTTGAAAGATAATGCATACTGACTGTTACTCAGCTGTAGTTCTGGTGTTAATTGTGGACTTGCATTCCTGCTCTTCTTGTTCATGTTCATAGTTTGTTTTTGGGTTTTACTTCGTATTTGGGTGGATGGAGGTCCAATGTCTGTGTCCTGCTTTCTTATTTACAATTTATTATATATTTTCTGCATCTTCCTTAAGAGTTGCCTATGTTGTCTAAGAAAAGAAACTAAAAACCCTTAACTCATCTTTCTTTGCCTCACATCAACATTATCTTTTTGTGCTGCATCCACACTTCCGAAGCTTTCAAACTCATGTATCTTTTATCTTTTTTTCTTACTCTTCTGAATATTATCTTTTCACTTTCTCTGTCAAAATAACAACAAAACTATTGAAACAACACCACCAGCAGCAGCAACCAAACCCATTTCATTCATTGATATGATCAATATCTTCTCCCTCTCATTATCTCTCTTACGTATTCACTGGAACCTGTTATTCTATTAATGTTAATATCTCAAGTATTGTCAATTCCATCAACTATCTAGTGCTTGTGGACTGTTTATTCACTGTTCATTTCATTTCTATGCAATTTTGTGAGCTCTCAATAGTTACCCATGGGAAGATGACGATTGTGTTTGGATGAGTTGTGAGATTGAAGTTAAAGCCATTAACACTTGGGAAAGTGGGCAAGCTGGCATAGAGAGAAATACAGTACCTTCTATGTAGGCATTAGAGGAAAATGCACCAAACATAACCTTTGCTTGATCTTATTGGTTCTTTCTTCTGTTTCTTTAATTTTTTTTCCCTTTCTCTTTAATCTTTTTCATGCAATAGTTCTTTTTCTTTCTTTCTTTTTTGTTCTGTCCCCATTTGCATGGGAGATTTGAATCTTTTGATACTGCATTGTCTGTTTTCTTCTGTTAACCAAATAAGATATTAACTTCTTTAGCCAAACGAATGCATCAAACACAACCAGAAGCGGTGAGTGGGGTGGGGATAGGGATCATACCAGAGTGGGGCCAGAACGTGGCCGCGGATGACATCCTTGGCTCAGCTTTGCCCTGCCCTGTCCTGTTGCCATCTCTACTTGACTGTTAGAAAAATTCAATCTGACTTCTCTACATTTGAAAACCAAGTTTTTAGCTGATTAACAATCTTTTCAACGGTTACAAGTTCAAGCCTGACAAGAGCCTGAGGCTGTTTGCGTCTGTCTTTCTGATTGTCATTGAACCATTTACTTTTTGTGCTTCAGTTTAGAGGCACTTGGATTACTAGTAATCTTGATAAGTTGAAATTTGTGCTTATGAGAAGGAAGGCTACATAAAAGATGGATTCCTAATTCTATCATATGCCTATAAAATCATTTCTCTTATGTGTGCCTTCTTTTAAATCTTCTACATTCATACGAGGGGATATGATGATGAATTGTTGATATATTGTTTCTCTTGGACATCTTTTCACTAATTATCTCTATATGTCCATTATATCAATACAAATTTGGTTTTTATGGAAAAAGCAAAGTATAAAGAGTGTGAAGAAATTCTACAATATTATTTCTCATTTAGCACACAACTTACATGAATCTTTTTCAGTTGTTTTGCCTAGGGTTATTGTATAATGGGTGATTTTACCATTCAGATTAGTGCCAACCTTGTCAATCGAGGATGGTGAGAAGTTGAAGAAGAAAACAAAGAAAACTAAAACAAAGATATCGCGGGAGCCTCAACAACCCCAAACTATGGTAAACCAGAAGCAAGTATTAGATGATCCTAAAACACAGAAGGGGGCTGTTCCTCCAGGATGGCCACTCCAGCCTCCATTGTTCCTGCTAGTAAGCCTATCTGCACAGTCTGCGGAGTTGGATGCAATTTGATCTGTTCTGCAAGAGAGTGAGAGTGTTTTGGAAAAATTAAACAAGCAGGAAAAGAACATGGTACAAGAAGTGACAGAAAGAGCTAAAACTCTTCGTGATCAGGAGTTTAAGCTTCCTTACCAGAAGCCTTTGCCCTGCTTGGCTGAGAAAGAAGCCTCTGAGGTATGTTACAAGGAATCTATCGTGGACCCCCTGAAATGTCATCATCTGCTTAAAAATTATGCAGATTGTTCTCGCAAAGCTAGACAGCTAGTGAGTTCAACAAATTAGTAGACTTGGGGAAGGTTTTAAAGTCATATATGTGAGTGCAATCTAATTGCCAGTTTGAGTTACGCTGGGATTTTTGCAAGGAAAATAAACCAAACACAAACTGTTCTCACCACTATTAAATTGCATGCCGAGTTCTCATTGCGTCATTAGGAAGCAGTGATGGTCATTTATTCTTGGGGACCATCACTGGTTTATGGAAACTTTTTAGGAAAAAATGGGGAAATGATGGGATGGAGATGATTTTTATCCCCGGTTCCCTATTTTTCCCACAAATTTATGGAAATAAGGATGGGGATGGGGGTAGGTGACTCCATCCATATTTCCCCCAAACTTTATATATATATATATATATATATATATATTTCTTAATATTTTTATGCTTACTATTTTACTAAGTATATATACTTTATAACTTTAAAACATAACTCTAAGTGTGTGTGTATATAAATATATATGTATAAATTTCTATTATTAGTTCGAACTGATATAAGATATATCAGTTTCTTACATGTGGGCTATTGGATTTAAATGTTTTGACTTTGCTGCATGCACTTATCAAAGCATCTTTTAAATTCAATAACATATATGCAAGGAACTGATATATTTTATATCAGTTTGAATTGACAATAAAAAAATTGTATATAAGTATACAAGGAAGGATCCCCAATCCCAAAAAGTTACACAATTTTTGGACCATGGGATGGATGGTAGAGATTCACTCATACCCATTTTCTCCATCAGATACATACACCTCACTCCATCTTCTCTCTCCTTTTTAATTGGATTAAAAAAAGAAAAAATAAAAAAAAAGATGGATATGAGGATCTCCAGTTCTCCATCGCCATCTATCTCCAATAACACCAGAATCATCAACCTCAATCATCCACCATCATCACCAAACCCAAATCAAAAATCCAAAACAAAAAAAAATGGAAAATATCAAAAATCTCTGAAATCCGGAAAAAAAATAAAATGAAACAAAATTCTGGAAAAATAAAAAGCACAAAACAACTCCCAAAACTATCTCCTCAAAAGCAATACTAAAAAAATGGAAGAAGATTCTGGCAACCCAGTCGCTGCAGACGGCGTCCCTCCTCCTCCTCCTCCATCTTCTTCAACTCTGGCTTCCTTCTCATCATCCTATTATCTCTAGCTCTAATCTCCATGTTCATAATAATTCCATCATTCATCTCCTTCACTTTTGACTTCTCAAGTCATGAAACCACACTCACTCAAGAAAAGGTTAGGACTCATTGAATCTAGTCCTGGTCCTATTCACCATCGTCTGCGGTTTCCATTAACCCCACAAAGATTCTGGTTCGATCAAGACTTATTATCATTAAAAGCTCACAGCAACAACAACAATGGAAGATTGAATCGGTTGAGGAGTTTTAGTCGCATCCGGAACTAAGACAACAAGATGTACAAGAAGAAGAAGCATCAGCTTTATGGGGTCATCGTCAATGGCGGTTTTATGATGATACCAACTTGTATAACTATCGTTCACAACCGCCGTCGCCGCGTCCACCATTATCTCCTTTGTTTCTCTGTTTTGATGCTCAGAATCCATATTTTTCGGATTTTCCAGTTTTTCCAGTTTTTCCAGATTTTTTATTTTTTATTTTTATTTTTGCTATTTTCCATATTTTCTGGATTTTTTTATTAATATTATTATGAATCTGATTTTGTGAAGGTAAGATACTGTTTTGATTGAAGATATATGTTGGGGGTTGGATCTGGATCTGGTTTTGTTGTGAAGGTCAGATCACACCAATAGTTTTTTTCCAGAATTTTTTTCTCATATTTTTTTTTCTTCAGATTTTCTAGAATTTTTTTTTTGGTTTGATTGAAAATTATGGATTATTGGATGAGATTTATTGTTTTTTTGTTGTTCTTGATTCTATTTGTTTTTTATTGTTAGTGGAATTTAATTTGGTGATGATGTGGGATGGTGGATGCTATATGAGTGATGATGGCGGATGGTGGATGGAGGGGAGGTGATCCGGGTTTGATGATGATAATGGATGATTGAGGTTTGGGGTTGATGATTCTGGTTTGGGTTTGGAAAATAGGGATGGGGGGACTTATATCCATCCCCATTTTCCTAATAACCACAAGGAAAGTAAAGAACACTTGACTTTACGTGGAAACCTTCAACAAGGAAAAATCATGGGATTTGCTAACGCTAGCCAATCAGTCACAACAATCCACTATATGAAAAGACGGTTACACCCTTAAGTGATACAAGGACACTCACTAACGACAACCTCAGGCTATGGACACTACCACTCGCCACTCTTGGTTCAATCCTAGTGATATCCCTTGATCCGATCCACTACTCTTGGCGTGAGCACTGCCTAATATACCCTTTTATAGTGATGCTTGACAAATGCTTGTGCAACTACCACCCGTAGCCACAAGACTTAACTCAATGAAGAGATATCAATGTCTATGTGTGAACATGTAAATTATGCTCAAATGCAATCAAGTGCTAGACTCACACTAATTGCCCAATTAGGAGTTTGTAGAAACAAATCTAAGTTGTCAAATGTCTAAATGCAAGCATAAAGACTTAGCTAGATGTTATCAATAACAACAATCCTAGTTCTCACAAACAATCACAATGAATCAACAAATATGCTCACAATGTATTCAACATATACTTAGCATATATTCATGTGATTGAGACAAAGCATTTAATCATTTACTAAATGCAAGTCTTAGACCAAAGTTTATCACAAACAAACTCAATTAGTTGTATAGAGATTTTCCAACAGCATAATTGTCAACAAACAACCTTGAATATTCAAGAGAGCTTAACTAGATTGATAAACACAAATCTATCAATCTAATTATCAATTAATCTCTTAAGAATAATCAAGTCTTAACTATTTAGGTAAACAACACCTAATCATGCAAGCTATCAAAATACAACACACATAAATATTCATTAACATTAACTAGTTGATTAAAACACAATCTATTAACCTAGTCATCAATAAATCACACATGAATATTTATGACCTAGCTTTTAGGCAATAATGACCTAATCAATTAAGCTATTAAAATACAAACCCAATCATGTTATCAATCAACACAATAATGCATTCAAAAATGATTTTTACAAATCTTATGCATTAAAAACGAATTCTTTGACTTAAAGAACAATAAACAAAGATGAGATGTTTGTTCTTACTTACCAAGTCAAGATTGATGAAAACCCATGGAATATTGATGCTATGGATGCATGAGTTTTTGGTTTAGAGAGTAAATCAAGCTCAAATGGAGCTTTCTCTCTCTGGACTCTCTCTATCTCTCTCTAGGGTTTCTGCAAATGTGGAGGTTTGAATGAAGAAGAAGAAGAGATAAGGATGTATTTATAGTGGGGAAAAATAAGCTGACGCGAAAAGGCCAAAATGCCCTGTTTTTGGTGCCAGGTGAGTAGTGAGGCGAGTAGATCTAGTCGCCTCAAAGGTCGCCTCGCATATTGGTCAGCACAACAACTCCAGTTTTGAGCGACCCAAAACATGACCAAACGGCATCGAAACTTGTCGAATAATATACTATTGGAAATATATGGAAGTCTACTTTCTAATCCTTTTTACAGAATAAGGTTTTGATTTTTGTAGAAAGAGTTTCAGCTATTTGAGTGACCAAAGGTCAGATTCGGATAACAACAGAGATACTCTATTTCAATGGTCTCTTTGAGACTTCAAAACCAAACCAAACTGTCATGAAATATTACCAATAATATACCATTGGAAAGGTATGGAAGTCTACTTTCTCTTTCAATTAATAGCACAAGAGTTGGATTACTTTAGAAAGAGTTATGGTCAAAAGAGTGACTATAGGTCAGAATTGGTCGATAACAAAAATCTCCAAACTCATGGTATAAGACCATGTAACCAAATACCAATCCAAAAGAGGAAAAATGGAACCTCTCTATGGTCACAAATCACGCTCAAAGACACAAGCACACCAACGTGTAAGCGCAGACACAACACAAGCACACCATCGTGCAAGTGCGAACGTTTCCGAACACACAACGGAAAACGTAAAATATAACAACCACATGTAAATACAAACAAAGAAGTGCTCGTGTGAGTTGAGACATAAATGCACACAATCATGAATGAACAAATGCAAAGTTATATGAGAATGCATGTAAGTGTGTGTGCACCTAATCTCTTCAAGAATCAAGTCAAGTGAATTACCTTTTGCTCTTGCACTTACTCTTGAAGTCATGGAGATGCTTGGAAGCTTACCACTGAAACCTTAAGCTACCCATTACAAAATCATCCCCAATATGGTATGTCATGAAATAAGCCTATCACAAAATAAATGTTCTTACACTTAGAACTTAATAAGGAACAATATGAGAACATATTCAAGTATGATATCAATAAAACACAAACAAACAAACACAAGAACACACAAGTATACAATTTCCTAGAGATAGTCCTACAACATGCAATTTTATAAAATTTGACAATTTAAATCTAATGTATGTGCATACAATAACATGTGTGTATGTGTTATACTAATTGAGCACAACGATGGAGGAACACATATGGATGCAATCCGTGTGTGTGCCTAAACGCCTTGTAAGAGGAATGAGGTCTAGATATGCCATTGATATGCAACAAAGCTTGTTCCTCTTGAAGACTTCTCTTTGCTTGATGGTGAGGTCATCCTGGAAAATGAAGATGTCCTGCTCGGATCCGAACTTATCTCAGAGAAGAAAGTCGTCCTAGGTACCAACTCGAATGATGAGGTCGTCTTGGCAAATGAAGATGTCCTACTTGAACCCACCTTAGAGAAGGAAGTGATCCTAGGTACAAACTTGAATGACGAGATCGTCATGGAAAATGAAGATGTCTTGCTCGAACTCATCTTGGAGAAGGAAATCATGATGAAAACGTATAAGATCACGGGTTACTTACCAAATGGAGAATGACTCTCATCGTGACACGTGTACTAAAGAGTCCCCACAAAGAAACACTATAAAAAGAGAAACTCACCACAAAGAAAGACAAAAAAATGAGAAGAGAAAAAGTATAGAGAGAGATCCAAAGTTTTAGATTGTAGTTTCTCGAGAGATCAATTTAGTCCTAAAATTTAATAAAGAAGTTGTTTAATCTAATTTGTTGATGATCAATTTTCATGCATCAACATCTGGCACCGTCTGTGGGGAAGATCTAAAAGCCTCGCCCTATAATTCTGAGTATGGCTTCGAAAACTGAAGAAGTTCCAATTCCTCAAACTGGAAGTTTTGTGAGATTAGAAATACACCGCACGAATAACGATAGAGAATAGAAAATTCATGAGATTAGACGTATGGCAAAAGCAAAGAAGGGGATGGACAATCTAATACACGCTAACTTATCTGTGAAAATGAAGAATTGCGTGACTAAATCCGAAGTTTAACCGAAAAAGCTATTCATCCTGACACCAAATAAGATCATATCTCGAGTCTACCATGGTCACGACTTGAGAATGGATTTAACTAAAATTACTACTTGTAAGAACCTCATTTTTATAATTGGCTTATTTCATGACAAATCATATTTGGGGATGTCCTTGTAATAGGTAGCTTAGGCTTTCGATGGCAAGCTTCCAAGCAACTTCGTGACTTCAAAAGCTTATTTCATGACAAATCACTTTACTTGATTTTGCATGTTTGTTTTGTTGGGTTGATTGTCATTAATATTGACTAATCAAAAAATTGGTAATAATCGATTAACAACCCATTCACCCCTCCTCTAGGTTGTATTAGACACACACTTGAGTTTGTATTTTCACTCTCTTTGCTAAAGCAACTCGATAGAGGGGGCTCCTTTGCCTATCTCATGCCAAAAATGGGGAGAAGTCTTGAGAGATATAATGGGAGCATTGTTTATGCTTTGGGGGAGAAGTCTTGAGAGAGAGAGAGAGAGAGAGAGTAACCTATTTAGGGGGAGCATTGCACATGCATTACTCTATATTGCTTATTGAGTGCAAATGCTTTTTATATTTATTCACCTCACATGCACTTGTTCTTGGAAAGTACTTTTCTGCTATTATGTGTAGATATGCTGATTTATGAAGAGGTTGAAGACCTTGAAGACTTTGAAGACTTAGAATCTTAGGTATCTTAGGTATCTCTTTTTGTAACGTAGAATGGACTCTCATAGACAATAGCTAGTTTTTATATTTTGTGAGGATTTATTTGTGAATGGTGATTTTGTCATGAAATAGCCAAAATGAGAGTGTAAGAACCACATTTTTATGATTGGCTTATTTCATGACAAACCACATTTGGGGATGTCCTTGTAATGGGTAGCTTAGGCTTTCGATGGCAAGCTTCCAAGCAATTCCGTGACTTCAAAAGCAAAAGGTATATTCATTTGACTTTGTCTCTACAAGAGTTTAGGTGCACATACATACACACACACACACACACACACACATACACACACACACACACACTTCATGCATGCTTTGTTCATCTTGCATTTGTGTTCTTTATTGTTTATATATGTGCATCCTTTACACATTGCACACACACTTACATGCATTTATATTGCCATGCGATTGTTCCTTGTTGCTCATGTGTGCATTCTTTTCACAATCACACTTGGACTTCATTCTTAGACTTAAGTGTGGTTTTGTGTGGTGTAAATTAGTTTCCGTTTGTTTGTTCGAAAATGTCCGCGCATACACGATGGTGTGCTTGTCTTAGCGCCATGTTTGACCTCTAACAAAGGTCCATTTATTCTCTAAGTTTGGTTTAGGGGCATAGGGATTTGGTTCATGGAAGATGGTCAAAATTCCCTTTTGGAAATTTAAATTTCTTGAATTTCCACGGTACGCCCCGTCTAAGCGTACCGCGCTAGTTGTTTCTATGAACCACAGATTTGGCTCTTTGTTGTCTCCGTGGTACGCTCGTCGAAGCGAACCACAGAATGTGTACCGTGAAAGTTCACAGTGTTGTCTCCGCGGCACGCTTGTCCAAGCGAACCACGGGTCTTGTAATCGTGGAATAGTCCAGTTTTTTATTTATTTATCAAAATGGCATAGTTTTGTGACTTTTGTCTAGGGCTTCATATATATATATATCCCTTCATTTTCTCCAGTCAATTTTCATAGCTAAATTTCTAGATTTTAGAGAGAGTAAGAGTTCCATAGAGAGAAAAAGCTTAAAGCTTTGTTCTTTAACTCTCCAAACCCCAAAACCTATCTTCATCTTGCATCTCTAGCATCATTCAAGCATGAGTCTTCATTAATGTCTTCACTTGGTAAGTAAAACAAACATTCTAACTTTTTCATTGTTAAATTTCATCAAGACATGTCATTTATTGCTTAGGTTAGCAAATCTTCATATTTATTGTATATCTATTGAAGTTATGACATGTTTGGGGTTTGTTTGTGATAGCTAGAATTTATAACCATATTGCACTTGTAGCTAAGTCTTTATGCCTTGCATCTAGACTTTAATATTTATGCCTCATTAATTGTATTTCTTGATTGCATATTTATTGCCCTTTTTATATGTTGTGACAACTTGTGTTGGTTGGACTTTATTTGACAATTAGGTTGCTAGATTTTATCTATACATCGAATTGAGTCCTTATGTATGAGAATGTAGGCCTTCTTTGATAACTTGATTGTTAAATTACAATATAATATCTAGTTAAGAATTTTGTGTGTGGTCTTACACATTATTGTATTTGAGTATATTGTCATATATTCACTTAGATCTTTATACTTTTTATAGAGTCAAAGTCTTGTGGCTTCTAGGTGAAGTCGCACAAGCAAGTAAAGTCTTGCAACCAAGGGTGGGTTGGCAAGCATTGGTCAAGTGCCATTGTAAACGGCCTACAGGTAGAGTAGGAGGAGCTCACGCCAAGAGTAGTGGATCGGGGGATATCACTAGGGACTGAACCAAGGTGGTGAGTAGGTTGTCGAGAGTGAGAGTCCGAGTATCACTTGAGGGTTTAAAATTTTATTCATATAGTGGATTTCTGTGACCGTGTGTACCTAGGAGGATAGCCCGTGAGTTTTGCCCAGTTGGAGGTGTTAGATCGATAAATGTTGATATTTGAGACCCCTAATTCCTATGTTTTATGTTATGTTCTTGGGTATAATTGGATATTTTAATGTGTTTATTGAGACTGTGTAGAAGATAGCTCTTGGTGTGGCTTTGAAGACAAAAAAGTGATTTTTAGTGAAGTTTGGAGAATTGCTTCTGCAACAGATCCAACTTGGGAAGACCATATCTCCTTCCTTAAATCGAACTAGGTTGAGATCTACATTTTTTCGGAAAGCCCCAGAAGTCTAGTTTCTGGAAAACTTTACGGTTCGTCAATATGAGTTTTCTAGAGGAAGTTATGGCTGATTTAGTAACCAAAGGTCAGAGCTGGAGAAGTCTACAGCGGGCTAGACCGCGGTTTGTGCAAGCAACTTACGCAGCGACCTACGTAGTGGTAAGTATTCCTGCCTGTCACGTGGGTGACCTACGGAGCGACCCAGACCATAGTTTTTAAGTATTTTTGACGGATGTCACTCTGAATTGATCCAAAATTGTCCCCAAAGCTTTCCAAATCAAATTATAATGACTTTAGAAGATCATGACATGTTTGGGAAACTACCTAAACTCAAATTAAGAATTAATTATCAAAAAAGAATTCCAAGTTAGGAAAGAATTCTCATTCCTTGTTTAATCCTACTTTCCTACTTGATGTGTTTCCTACAACAGAGCAAATTGAGAATATTCAAGGAAAATCACCTATAAATACCAAAAGTTTCTTCAAGAGAGGATTGTTGGAGATTCATTATTCAAGATTGAAGACCGAAGATCTTATTTTCTCTTTTCTTCTACCTTTCTTTAATTTTAATGTTTTTACTTATTTTCAAAGTTATGATGTGTAACTAAACTTTTCATAGCTAGGGCTAACTTGAAGCCTTATACATGATTTTGATTTCATAGACATATTGTTTTAATGGAGTATTATTTTTCTTACATGATGAACTCAATTTCCCTATAAAAATTGTCTTTCTTTTATTATGTTTCTATGATTGATCACCTTTGGCGCATGATTTTAGGATTTATGTTGCAAGGATACCATACGAATCTATCCTTGGTTTCAACAATTAATTGAAATAAGACTCAATTAAGGAAGTTGTGTCATAAATTACCTAGAATAAATACCATGTTTTAGGGTTTATGTGATGTTCATATTCTCTTAATTCTTAATGAATTCCAATTGTTAAATCTACGTAGATACCATCCTAGGTTATAATTTGGAATATAAGTATTTAAGTAGACACCGACACCATACAATTTACATGTCAACTAAGAGAGAATCATACGACCTGAGTGAGACACCAGCACCTTGTCGTGAATATCTTCATCATGTTTGATTGTTTACTAACTTCATTATTGTCTATGGATTGGATGAATGTTTAGTGGTGGATAGGAAGTTCTAGCTAGTTTTTCTTTATTGATTTTTCCAAATAATTTTTCTGCTGCGTTTCTTAATTGTAGTTTAATTTAGATTCTTAGTTTTTAATATTCAATTCAACCCCCCCCAATCATGTGTGCGTTGTGTTTTATTTAAGTTGTTTTAGAGTCATAGAGTGTCTTGATTTAGAGTTTATAAATTCCTAACTTTTGTAGGTAATTCATTCCTCGTGGGAACAACCCTTACTTGCCTATTGTGCTATAGTTTACAATTTGTGCACTTGCAAGGTTTGATAATATTTTTATTTGCTATTTTGCAACCAACAGGAGGGTTTCTCAAGTAAATCAACTCAATGTGTTATTTATTGTTTTCTACACTTTAATTTCGTTGATTGATTGTTTAATTGAATTGGGTTTTATTGTTAATATTGACTAATCGAAAAAGTTGGTAATAATCGATTAACAACCCACCTCTAGGTTGTTTAGACACACGCTTGTGTATTTTCACTACCCAAAGGAGTGAGATCATATGGAACTAAATCACATTGAATGATTGCATTTCCATGATAGGCATTCTCGAGATCGCCAAAGAGAGCAGACTTGCCATAATGAAGAACTAAGAAATTTTGAAAGGGACTTGCAAAATAAACGGAAAGGTCAAAATTAGACAATCAAAGATCGAGAAGAGTGTGAGAGAAGTGAACTTCAAGCTTCGGCCGAAAGCCAACATAGCAGCTTTCGAACTAGGACTAGAGTTGATCGAAGTCACCAAAGAAACATACCGCATTGCCACGACGAACGTCGTACTTGATAGTGAGTTATTGAAGTTGAAGTGAATCACTCTCGTCATTCTCGGTACCTATGTGATTACCTCAAGAGATTAGAAGAACGCATTCTAGGCACGTAAAAAAATCACACCGAAAATCGCAATTTTGATCCACTCGTTGAATTGCAATATCCTTTCGTTGCTAGAATTTGTGAGGCCACTACTCACATGAGGTTCGATATGCCTCAAATTTCTCACTATGAGGACATTCAGACCCAATGATACATATGTAGCTTTATCGGGGACTTATGAAGGTTCGAGGGGCTAGAGCAGATTTGATGTGCAGGTTCTTTCCCCTCACATTAGGGGGAACGACTTTGAAATTGTTTAACAGACATAAACCGAGTAGCATTCAAAACTTCTCCCAAATGTGTTGAGAATTTGTTACAGGGTTTAGAGGAGCTTGCCCCCTTGAAAAGAACCCTAATGTTCTGGGAGATGTCAAACAGAGCGAATCAAAATACGTTAAAAGGTTCCATAGGGAAGTAATCAACCTATGAGCATACGACAAAGAAAACACCCTGAAGGACTTTATTAGGAATATACGAATATGTCGTCTATGGTTCAATTTTTAAGACTTTCAACCAAAAGACTACGCAAAGGGCTATAAACATGCTTTACACTTCGTTGAAACTAAAGTTAAAAAAGGTGTCTGAAAACGCCAAGTATGGTGCCAAGAAAGAAAAAAAAAGGGAAAGGTAGAGAAGAAAATCAAGAGGATCAAAATGGTCGCTCCTTGGTCACCAGTGGAATTCCACGGTTGTAACCTCCAAGACATGACCAATCGAAAGCACCAATCCTTCAACCTCAACCTATCATGAATGTTCCGAATGAAGTATATCCTGATATGAGAGTTTGACTAATGTCGAGGTCAACATAGACTAACATGAAGATATGCGAGTTGATTATGTCTATGTTGACGAGACCAATGTGGAAAGTTGATAGATGTCAACTTAGAATGAGGTTGACCGTAGTCCAACGAATGAGAGTTGATAGAGATCAACTTAACATGAGGTTGACCAAAAGTGCCTGGTGGTGGTGACTATTGATATGTCGAACGAAGGCATTTATTTAGATCGTGTCACGGTCGACCGAGTGACAACTTAGCAATAGCATGAATTGTAGAGCCATAGCTTGCTCATGCGTGAGCAGAATCTTATAGAGTTGAGCCCCTTTTGTGAATGAGAAGAGCTTACAGACTTGAAGACAGAAGATTCCCTAACGGTTTAAGTTGGTCCAAGTTGACTTGGTCTAACACATATATGAAGTTGGGCCTTTATCTAGTTGGTTAGGCCGAAGCTCATGATTGAGCATACTGAGATGTTATTTAAAAGATTGGCACCCCATCCGACTTGACTATTGGGCCATTGGTTTTATTGGGCCTAACTCAATATGTGTGACTTTTTTTAATATGAGTTACGATATTTGGATTCCTCAAAAACTGTTTATACACCCCTTTAGTATTTACACCCCATTAAATTTAAAAAAAAAATGAAATTTTGTAAGAACACTCCACACATGATCAAATATGCCATTTCTTTTAATTTTAAAAGAACTTTTTAAATACTATATAAAAAAGAACTATTTAAATAAATAAATTATACATATTTAATATATATATATATAGTTAAAATTATAGCACTAAGAAACCTTATAAACTTACAGCAACAAAAGGGCTACGATTATTACACAAAAAATTGATAAAGTTATTATTAGATATTAGATTTTTTTAATAAAAAAATGATATGAGAATTTTTTTTCTTTTTTTTTTTGGGAAGAACCTGCCTTCGATCTCTTTACTTTTTGGTAGAAGATGCTTTTTTTTTTTGTTTTTAAGGTTTGGAAGAAGGCCATTGAGTTCTGCACTTTTTGATTGGGATTTTGTGTTTTCTTTATTGATTTTTTTAATGGGTTTAGTTGGTTAACAGTTAAAAATAGTACGAAAGTTATTAAGTTTTTTTTTTTTTTTTTGTAACTTATTAAGGAGGTGTATTGAATTAGAATTTCAAAAGATTTTTAATGACTTTTTTAAGTGGATGAATTTTACATATTTCATGGACTTTTACAGACTTTACAAAATTATAAAAAACTTTCATAGACTTTCATTTTAAAAGATTTTCATAGACTTTCATTTTAAATGACTTTCAGAGACTTTTATTTTAAAAGACTTTCATAAACATTTATTGATTTTTAAATATGATATATGCTTTGTTTTAGCAAAATTATATAGATTTCTCATATCAATAAAAATATTTTTTAAAGAATAAAAAAATCATTGTTAATTAAACTTGACAAAAACATTCTTACATATATATATATATATATATGTGATTTTAAAATTTTTATTTGTAATTTTTTTATTTTTTGCATCATAAAGACATTATGCACCTATTTTTTTTTTAATAATTAGTCAAAATTTTATTTGTTTTTTTTAATTAGTCAAAATATTATAAATTTTATTTTAGAATAACTGTAGCAAATCGACAATAATATTAACATTTACATGTCAAGTATTGCAATGGGTATAAAAAATCTACCAAAAATTAATTCAAGTTACTAAGGATAAAACATAAAAACCGTACATAGTTATTGAACCAGATTCATGCTTAAAAGTGGGTGGTTTGATATTGATCATAATTACATTGAGCCACACTCATACGCGACTTTGATTATGACATATTGACATGATTGAGTAGTGGTTTTTATCTTTTATTATTTTTAATTAACATAAATAAAGCTCGTTTGATTTGTTTCGGTATTGTTTAGTTGCTTTGAGAATAGAGATAAATTTTTTTTTTGAAATCTCTCATCCTTAATTGCATAGCATATATAGAGTTGTTTATATTATTTTTTAGTTAATTTTTTTTTGTTATAGATCGTTAATGATTGCATATTTTTTTTATAATGTTTATTCATTTTAAAAGTTATTCATTTTATTTTATTTGTAAAATTTATTAAAAATGTGTGTTCTTTTACTTAAAAATATAACATATGTTTGATGGTTAATGTTTTTCAAAGAGTTTTATGTTTTTCTTTTAAAGTGAAATTCTTTCTATTTAAAAATAAAAAGTCATTCAAAGTCTTTGGTAGAAATGAAAGACAAATTGTGAGATTTGTTATAACTAAAAGTCATTAAAAGTCATTGATATTTAAAAGTCATTGAGATTTTGAATACCTCATAACTTTCGTAGATTGTTAAAAAGTCATGATTGAATACCACATGACTTTTAAAGACTTTTCTAAAGTCTATAAAAGTCTGTATTTATAAAAGTCTGTATTGAATACCTCATGACTTTTATAGAGTCTTTAAAAGTCTATATTGAATACACTCAAACTTTTTAATTCCATAAAAGTCATTAAAAGTCTTTTGAAATCTTAATTGAATACACCCCCTTAAGTTATTAAGTCCGGTCAAGTTCCGACGGTTCGAAACCCATTTTTTTTTACCCAGTCAGTCTCACACCCATTACCTACCCATACATGATACATACACATTACCTAACCCCAACCCACTACCCAAGTACCCAGAATCCCAGATCCCAAATCATCACCTTCAATCATTTATCTTCTTATCTTCATCAGGTCATCGTTATTTATATATATATATATATATAGTCTATATATGTATATATATTCTTTCTACTGTCAGTTCGTCCTGACATAAAATTTATCAGGACATTGAATGTGAGCCACTCATTTATGAAAGAGCTTTGACAAGTGCATACATACCAAGTCAAAGTATGTAAAATGAGTGGCTCACACGCAAGGAACTGATAAATCTATTGTCAGTTCGAACTGACAATAGAAAAATTGTATATATATATATATATATATATATATATATATAAATCTCTATATCAAATCATCCCCAAATCACAAATCAACCCCAAATCAACAACTCCAACCGCAGATTATCTCTGAAATGTGCAGCTTGTCTCTGAGAATCCCCAAATCACCAAAATCTCTAACTTTTTCTTCTCAATAAATCCTTAAATCAAATCATTCAAAACCATAATCAATTCCTTCTTCTTCGAATCACCCCCAATTCGTCCAATCCTGACAGCCACCAATCAAAGACGAAGAATAAGAGATGAAGATGAAGAAAAGACGAAGAAGAGATCAATGAGATGAAAAAGATGAAGAAGAGATCGAGATGAAGAACATAAGAAGAGATCAACGATGATCTGAAAGAGAGAAAGAGAGATCAAAGAGAGAAAGAGAGAGAGAGAGAAAGAAATGTAGTCAGTGGGTGTTGGTTTCAAAATAAAAATAAAAATTATATTGTAGTGGAACCGGCGGTTCCAAAATCGAAACCGAATCGGCTGTTCGAACCGGAGGTTCGGATCCGGTTTTGGCAACCAAAAAACGGAAATTTCGATTCCGGTTCGGTTCGAAAACCCACGGTTCCGGTTTGGTTCCAGGGTTGGAACCAAACCGGCGTCATGTCTACTACACATATGTTGTTATAGAGTGCTTTAACATATGTACCTCTTGGTTTTGACACGTGTCTTTTTTTTTGTGTTATTAGATTGACCTAAGGAGAAAAAGCATCACAAACGATCATATGATGAAATCTAATTAAATTATATTTTCAAATATTTTATTCTAATACTATATTAGTATCCTTCTATAATAATATATTTCATTTATATTAATTATTTATCTTACAAATTTCTAATCTTCGTACGCGGTTACAAAGTTGGTTGTTTAGTACCGTAATTTTAACTATATAATTTTTTTAAAAATTAAATAAGAACAAATTTAATTTCCAACAACAATAAAGTAAATATATTTTTATATATATATTATCAATATTTAGATAATCTTGGTATAGGATTTTATCACAGACATTTGTTTTTGAGTTGTTTGTATCATATTAAAAAAAATATACAATAATTACTAATTAGTAGTTAAGAACTTAAGAAGTATAAATATCAAATGATTTATTTTCTAATATTTTTTAAAAGTTAAAATTTATTAATAAAGAAAACAAAACAAACTAATCAGGTAGGTCTTCCGACACAAGCTTTGCCACACATTGTGGGCAGCTTTCAAGCCAAAACGTATCGTCTGAAACAGCCAAATCTAACTAACAGCTCCATAAGCACCACGTTGGAGACGTAGCTGAATGCTGAATACCGAATACTACCAAACCAACTTCAGGAATTTATCATTTGGACCACTCCTAGAGCATCACACTCAACTACAACTGGCAACAAATCTGATTCGCAAATCAAAAAGCACTTGACCAAAACCTCCATTGTTAGATTCGAGTGCCGAGACTTAGAAGATATCATGAACAACGTTGTCACCAAAGTTGCCGTTGTGGGAAGTGGAAGTGAGCCTCTTTCTCTCTCACTTATTGATTTTGCTTTCCATTTATAATAACTGGATTGGTTAAATAGAATTCATGAAATAAAAATATAACGATTTATAACAAAATGTGAATGATGGGCAGTCTCAGGAGCCGTCTGTGCATCAACTCTGGTTAGGAATGGGGTTTCGGTGACTGTCTTCGACTCCGCTAGAGGACCTGGTGGTCGTATGTCTCAGAGAAGGTTTCATTGCTTATAATTTCACAAACATAATATGCTATTTTGTGCTTTTCACATTTTAATTACTACTTGATGGGTTTCATGTGTTTTCCTTTTTGCTCTGTTTTGATAAGTGGATAGTAGGCATCTTGAGGTTTTTTATTGCATTTTCTTTGTGGGGTTGTTGTTTAATTTTTTAGAAGATGCTAATTTTTTCAATAAACATTGATTCTATTTGATAGGTTTTACCTAAGTGTATATCATGTCATATGTCACTAAGCATTTCTTGTTTGGTGGTTTGACTTGAGCCACTCTTTTATTGTCATAGAGAAATTACTGAGGACGGGAAGGAGCTGTTGTTCGATCATGGTGCTCCCTTTTTTACTGTTAGTAACGCTGATGCGTTGGATCTTGTTCATGAGTGGGAATCAGGAGGCCTTGTTGCTGAGTGGAAAGTGAATTTTGGTTCTTACGATTGTATCTCCAAGAAATTTGTCGATGTACAACAGGTTTACAATTGTTCCTTTATTATATAGATTCCAAAGGCATATTTACTTATGTTTTCGTCATCATGTTTGAATTACATGGTGTGGTGACTTGAAAAATATATTCAATTTCAACTAATGACTATAATTCTCAGGGTTTCTAATTACTTGTTGGATTGTTAGAGACATATTGTCATGACACCATTAATATTGGTTTTAAAAAGGCTCAATATTATTCTATGGGTACGTTTTCTGTACTTTGGATATTCTTCAATAAACGTTCTAGACCTAGTTGTCTCTCTATTTATTCCTAAGCATGACATACTGCACTTTTTTCTCGCATCCTGCCTGACTTTGGGACTCAAGGAATATGAGATGGAAGAGTTAACTTGATTAAAGACTTTAGTTGGGTTAATTATGTTGTGTTTGAGAGAGGGAAAATATAGATATGGAGAAAGGACAATCGGAGAATGATAGAGCCGAACCTGTAATGAAGGGAGAGGGATGGGAAGAAAGCAAGAAAGGGATGGAAAAGAGATATAGAGGGAAAGGATGAGATAGAAGATGAAAAATGAGGAGAGAGTGCAAGAGCAAAGCTCCCTGACCGCTCAATGGTGCTCCAAGCGTAGGTGTATCAGTGTATGGTCTATCGGCTAGTCGTACAAATTGATATGATTTACGTGTGTTGAAAAGTATTATCCTCTAATGTAATGTAGCAAAATATCAGCCGGAGTGCCTCTAGAACTAGATCTGTTTTTTCATGACTACATGCAAGAGGCTGGTCACAGGTTTGACCCAAAACTGACTCATCACAAGCTCTATTACTAGTTTTTAAGTTTAGAATATGTTGCTAGTCTAT
Organism: Dipteronia sinensis; assembly: GCA_033220585.1. NCBI lineage: Eukaryota > Viridiplantae > Streptophyta > Magnoliopsida > Sapindales > Sapindaceae > Dipteronia > Dipteronia sinensis. The sequence goes on from CM065642.1 coordinate 27,617,484, forward strand.
TTTAATGTTGTTCATATCATGTTTGAGGATAGTTACATTTATAAGGGTATTTAAGTTGCTTTTACAAAGCGGGTGAGATTGTTCAAGCTCAAAATTTCACTAGGATAGGTTAACAAGCAGAGAATACAAAGGAAAGCAAGAACTGAAATAGACTAAAATAACCTAACTTAATGATAAATGGAAACTAATGGTAATGCATAATATCAAACCAAGAATTATAGATGTTTCTTTGTGTTCATTATATAAGGTAATTATCAAGTATAGGGTATAGGCGATGGTTAACAAGCACAGAGACTGTGGATCCTAAATGTAATGATAGAATAATATCAAAATGGGGTAAAGCTATGTCTTAAATGCGAAATGAAGGTTTAGATGTTCACGTAAGTGTTCTTTGTATCTCATGACAGCCTTGCATTATTGCTTTTTTGTTTTAAGGTTTCAGTCTATATTAGCTTTTTCATAGGGTAAGCTCATGCCACAGCAAGGTGTATTTCTTTATTCTTAACTTTTTATTTTATTGAAAAATTTCCTTGTACAGTAGAGTTTCACGAAGGAAAAAAAGAAAGATGTGCAAGCAATGTGTTAATCTTACAGGTAATGCACAATGATAACAGGCTTAACAGCCAATAAAATTAGTTTTGAAACTATAATAACCGGATAGTTTGAATAAAACTTGATAAGAGCATTCAAGATTCAAACAACATTCAAATACAGGTTGGTGTTGCCACAAACTATCTTGTAGTCAAGAAAATATAGTTAAAACAAGTTTGGAATGGGAACACTGTGCAAAACAAGGGTGAATTTTTTGAGTTGGGAAGAAACTAGTGGTATATGTTGTGAGTGGTTGTGATTGATCGAGTGGTGACACTTGGTTTCAAAAACAATCATCACGCAGCAGCACATGAGGTGGTAGTATTGTCCGCAGGTTGCCATGGCCCATGTGGCTACATGCTAGGTTAGGTTAGATTGTAAAAGGGTTGGCTGCGGTTGATATTTCCACTCTATCTAATCAGCTGGTGAAATATGTGTTGCTTAACTTGCTGCGAGTTATATGTGGTCATGAGCTTGTTTGGGAAAATTGGACTATTCTATTTATTATTACTAATAAACTAATTGAAGCTATATGTTGTGCCTCTTGGTGCATAAATATAGGGTTAAGGAGGATTGGGTATGTGTACCTGACATCTCCTTCTCTAGTTCTTCCTATTATCTTTTTTTTTTCTCCTTTGTATCTGTTTTTTTTTTTTTGGTTATTTTAGCTTTCAACTTTGGAGGAGTGTTTTCGGTTCCTTTAGAAATATTTATGACTATTCTGTCCAATCAAATGAAGAAAGTAGATGCATTATCATGACAAAAGAAAAATCATACATACATATTTCTCATATTTTTTGTCAGGCGAAGAGTTTTTCTGAAAATCAATTTCATTTAGGATGGAACAAGCAAGAAATATGTGGGTGTGCCTGGCATGAATTCTATCTGTAAAGCACTATGCAATCAGCCCGGTACGTAGCAGTGCTATAATGGTTTTTCTTATTTTATATTTATCATTCAAGTGTAAACATAAACATCAAAGAATTGCCTAATTTCTACTTAATATATTACTCCAGGAGTTGAAAGTAAGTTTGGCATGGGTGTTGGGAGGTTGGAATGGCTGGAGGATGAAAACTTATGGTCAGTAATGGGGTTGGATGGACAAAGTCTTGGTCATTTTAAGGGAGTGGTTGCATCAGACAAAAATGTCGTTTCTCCAAGGTTTAGACATGTAACGGGACAACCACCTCCTCTTGGTAATATTGATTTTCCTTTTATTTGTTGTCGTATCGATATGTAAATGGTTTTACATTAGGGTTGTGCCAGTCTGTAAAGGCAAAAGTCCTTAGGTTTCAACGAAAAGATCACCAGTTCAATTATGGTAAGCTACTTATCTGGGATAGTATATATCAGTCGTCTTCATTTTATAATTTGGCAAATAAGAAAGGTTTGGGATTTTGGTATCAAAAAGAAAACAAGAAAAAAAAAGAAAGGTAAAAGACAAATGAAGCACATGCTGCCAAGTCTCTTAGTGACAAAGAGAAGCCCTCTAACTTCCTGATTTATGTTCTCTCCATTTTCTTCATGGTGTTACTTGGAAGCTTTTCTGTTCCTATTCTTATGTTATCATTATCTGGAAGCTTCTATATTTTTCTTATCCTTGAATGAGTTTGTGTCCCATCCTCTTGATTTTCTATGTTCACTCATGCCAGTAGCGGATTGTTCTAATCCATCATCTACACTTCCCCATTAATTTAAATATATTAATTTGGCCTTTGAAACAAATCTGTACATAAAAAATACGGCGAAGGGTTTTTTGTAGCTTATGTCTCTATTGTAGAGTTGAAACTCATTAACTAATGTAGGTAGATTTTTGTGTTGCATTTTGCATGGTCATTCATTTGCTTCAACTGATATAGAGTGAAAGATAAGTTTGTTATAACTATTAATAAATTGGAAACCAGAATGGTTTTTGTTCCCTTTTGCTTTTGTAGTGACCTTAATCTGATTCTGCATTTTATATATTCTCTTCTATTTGTCGGCAAAATTATGTTACTTTATGGATTTATCCTCTCCTTTTATCTGTTTACTTTGATGTCATCTTGGTGTTAGTATGTTATATAATTGGCCACTATTTCATTATTCACGGAAACAATTTGAACTTCAGTTCTTTTGTTTTGAAACAGATTTGAGTTTTGCCCCCGAGTTGGCAGTAAAGTTGGAAGATATTTCTGTCAATCCATGTTTTGCCCTAATGTTGGCATTTGCAGAGCCTCTGTCTTTGGTAGGACATTAACTATGCATTCCTAAGTAGCTACTTGGAACAATAAAAGAATTGCTGATTTATTAAAATTAACATGGTTTGATGATTTAAACGGCTTATTTCATCAATCAATCTCCACTCTATGCTTTTATATACCTTTTTCCTTTATGAACTTGTATTTTGATGCAGATTCCTTTAAAAGGCTTCTCATTCCAAAATTCCAAAGTTTTGAGTTGGGCTCACTGTGACAGCAGCAAACCTGGGCGATCCACCACAAGGCAAGTATTTTCATGTTGCATAATTAGAGAAGTAATGAATATTGCATTTTCTCATCTTTGATTAATTAGAGTGTGATCAAGTTTCTGCTACATTTTGATTATCTCATTCTTTTTGCTATCTTCTCTATTGTATAGTGAACAATGGATATTGCATTCAACAATGGAGTATGCGAAAGGTATAATTTCACAAACTGGACTTCGAAAACCTTCAGATGCAACCTTAACAAAAGTTGCTGAAGAGATGTTCCAAGAATTTCAAGGCACAAGTCTGAATATTTCTCTGCCGATTTTCAGAAAAGCTCATAGATGGTGAGTGTTTAAGTTTAAGAACCTTAACTATCAATCATTACATTGACTGCAAAGGCATCAAATGTTTAGGCTCATGCCAACCTACACTATATTTAACCTGGTTATGTGGCTTGAAAATCAAGTTTGGTTTCAAATTTACCATCCAGTTGTCCATCTGAATCGACAGAAATATTATCATGCTTGTTTAAACGTAGCTTGGCTTGATTTAGCCATATGACTAAGATTATTTGACTTAAAAGGACAAGGGCAGCATTCGTGAATTGCCTTTATGTGTGGCATAGTTTCATTATCAAAGTCACATGTTTTCAGTTATAATTTTTCCTTAAAAAATTCTGAATTTGAAAGCCTTCCCATACATGGCATGTCACTTTCTGGTGTCTTCCTCTTCATAATTATCCTCTAAAGCAAAAAAAACCAGATTTATATCAATCTCTTTATGTTAAATAATACTCTAGAATATGTAAAAGATACCAATATATTAATATTTTAACAAGAAAAATGGCTGCTTATGATGTTTTGTAAATTGCAACAAACATTATAAAGTGAATCGTCTTTGGTTTTACTAGGAAAAAAATTGTTTCAAACATTTCTAATCAATTTACATTGAAGAAATGAAGTCAAGTTATATGTTTGATTTATACACTAGATTGTTGAGATGATGCAATACATGATGAAATCCGTAGACAACTTCATTTTCTTTTTTCTGTCTAATCTTTATTGATGTAAAGTAACTATATTTGAGATTTCCGTGCTTGTAGGGGAAGTGCTTTTCCAGCTGCAAGCATAGCCAAAGAGGAAAAGTGCTTGTGGGATGGAAAGAAGAAAGTATCCATCTGTGGAGATTTCTGTGTAAGTCCAAATGTTGAAGGTGCAATACTTAGTGGCTTGGCTGCATCTTCAAAACTTATGGAGATCCTCAGTTGCTTATAGCCATATGATCATTAAGGGTTTCTAGTTATTTACAATAAATCATTTGTATTCGCAATGCAATTTGGCATTGTTGGCAAAACTAATTCTCTTTCATCTTTTTGAATAATTACAAATAATTCGGAGTTTGAAGGAGGGGGACATGACATGAACCCACGACGTTAACGGTGTAGGTGTGAATAGCATACTACTGGATAAATCTCATCTTATTTAATTATCTTCATCTTAATGACATTTTACAGAAGAATAGACCAGAATCTGTGTAGATTTTAGAGTTCAATGACATAAAAACTACTGTTGTGTGATTGCTTAATATATATTAGATTGTAATTTGTAATTTTAGTTGTTTCATTCTTAGCGATATGTAAATATATATATTTTCATGATCAAGAATAATACTTTAATCGAGTCTCGGTAAAGGAGGTATATGAGTATTGTTTCCTTTTTTATATAGTTCAAAAAAAAAATTTCTTACTTGTAAATAGAGTAATGCTAAGCTACTTCAAAAATTTAGCCAAATTAATGCCTAAAAATTTATTTGTTATGTATCATTCTCTTTGATTCTAAATTTAGAATGTGTTGGAAAATAAACATTTATTATTATACTAATAAATTGATGGGGAATTGAATATGATCCATATTTAACCAGATTGATTAACTCTTTTTTACTTTCTTTTAATACATGCTAGCAAAATACTTTTACAGTTCATTAGTAAATTACAAACTTTTAATATGTAAATTGAAATCCAATGATAAAGTCACTTAGGGTGCGTTTGGCATCTGGATGGGACGGGACAGGACGGGACGGGATTTGTAAATTGAAATCCAATGATAAAGTCACTTAGGGTGCGTTGGCACCTGGACGAGACAGGACAGGACAGGATAGGACAGGACATAACAGTTGTTCCATATTGTGTTTGGAATGCATGGGACAGAACTGTTAACTGTACTGTTATGTGTTTGGTATGGCTGGGACAGGACGGGACAATAGGTTCAAATGACCAAATTGCCCTCTTTTGTACCCAAAAAAATTTCAAATATTATTGAATTAAAACTAATTAAAAATCATTAAAAATTAATATTTTCTTTCATTTTCTCACTTCCCAAACACCACAAAATGAAATTCCAATGAAATTCCACAAACAAAAACAACAAATCAATTCCACAAAATTCATCCTAATAATTAATTTGTTCTTAAATCAATTAAACAAATTCACAACACAAATTTGGTAATTCATCAACACCAAACCAACACAAATCTGGAAACAAATCAAAAAATTGTGAGAAAGAGAGAGAGGGGCGTCGGCGAGGAGTAGCAGCGGCGGGCGTCGTCGAGCTGCAGCGGCGGGCGTCGTCGGTGGGCGTCATCGAGGAGCAGCTGCGGCGGGCGTCAGCGAGGAGCTGCAGCGGCGGGCGTCGTCGGCGGGCGTCGGCGAGGAGCAGCAGCGGCGGGAGTCGTCGAGCTGCAGCGGCGAGCATCGTCGGCAGGCGATGTCGGCGACGATCTGATGCTGCGTGAGAGAGAGAGAGGGGTGGAGCAGCTGAGGAAGGGTGATGAAATGAAAACTGATGAAGATAGTTTTTAATTTATATTAGGTATTTTTGTAATTTTTTGAACTTTTGAGGGCAAAAATGTCTTTTCCAGACTTGTCCCATGCATGGGACAAGTCTGGCCTAGGGTCTGGGGTGGGACAACTTTTTATGGTTTTTGTCTCACCTTATCCCGTCTCGTCCCAAGCTTATGGCGCGCCAAACGTGGGACAATAAAAAGTTATCCCGTCCCGTCCCGTCCTGTCCCGCGTACCAAACGCACTCTTATAGATTCAGCAAGTTCACACATTTAGAACCGATAAAGTTCAAGGTTATTGACATTGATGGTTGATGGTTGATGGTTGATGGTTGATTGATGGTTGATGGTTGATGGTTGATGGTTATACACTTTAATTTTAAGTCACATATTTAGCATTTAATTATACTAATTCATCATTCAAGCACAAATATTAGTATTTCTTGATTTTGAAAATAAAAAATAAAAAATAAAGTGGTTTGAGAAATGAGAAGAACAAGCAAACCAATGAAATGAGTCCAAGTCATATGGGATGAGTCGACGTGGCAAGTTATGTGGTAATAATAAGGATAGATCATATCCAGAAAGAAACCACATATAGAAAGGCACGTGTCAAGGTGAGAATCACTCTCTTGTGATATTATTATCATCTAAAAGACTAAGAGTGTTGTAAGTTGTGAAGCAAATTGAAATTGTAGAGAGTTGTGGAAATGGCAGGTTCAGTATCAGTAATGGCTTCTTCATTGAGCTTGAAACCAGCTCCTTTCACTGTTGAGAAATCATCAGCTGTGAGTGTGAAGGGTCTTCCTTCTCTTTCCAAGACTTGTTTCAGAGTTGTTGCAAGTGGTGGAAAGAAGATCAAGACTGGCACCCCCTATGGTATATATATTTCTGCTGTGTTTGTGTTGTTGCATATTGATTGATGATCAATGGAATTAATGTTGAATTTGACAGGACCCGGAGGTGGCATGAGCTTGAGGGATGGTGTTGATGCATCTGGCAGGAAGGCTAAGGTTTGTCTGTTCGTTATGTTTGAAGATGGTGATGTTTGTTGTATTCTATAATATATATATATATATATATATATATATATATATATATATATCTGATTAAAAACTGAATTCAGGGGAAGGGTGTTTACCAATTTGTTGACAAATATGGTGCTAACGTCGATGGTTACAGGTACACACAACACACACATTCTTTTTGATTATTTTCAATTAAGTAAAGGCACTGCATATTACTGATGTCCAAAAATCTTTGTAATTGCATATATAACATGTTTACCTCCTCCACTACTAGTAAATAGTAATCAGTGTTTATGATTATTCCATCATAGTTGCAATCAGATTTGTGATTTGTTTTGTTTGCAGTCCCATCTACGACGAAAATGATTGGTCTCCATCTGGTGATGTATATGTTGGTGGTAAGTATTAATCCACAACTATGTTTCTTATTGTAATTAGTGTCAACTGTCAAGTGAATTAATTTGTAAAAATGTGTTACTGCAGGTACAACTGGGTTGGCCATATGGGCTGTGACACTACTGGGTCTACTTGCAGGAGGTGCACTTCTTGTTTACAACACCAGTGCTTTGGTACAGTAGAAGAAGACCAGCAGTAACCAGTGTTATCTTGTGTATTATACAGCCTGTATCTATTTGTGTAATGTTTTCAAACTAAGGCTGGTAGCAGTAATCTTTTATGTGAATTGTGAAACCTCTAATTGGTATTAATTTATTAAACCCTTATCAATAAACCATTTACTATTTACCATGAGACATCAACATATCCCTTACTTGGGTGCAAGAAATGCACCGTGCATCCCTCAACGTAGGATAAAGCTCCTCTCCCTACGCCTACCCGGATTGTCGGACCTTGATCACCACCTCACCACCCTACTAAAGTTGCCAAACTAAGACCAGTTCATTTGAAAACTCAAGTTTAATGAGACTTTGCCACCTTCTTAGTGTTTTTTTAAGGACGTTGCAATATATAATTGATTCAATTAAATCTTTTACTTACCAGCATATTAGTAATTAAACTAGTTACCATCATTCTCCATGTCTAAAACACCTCTAAGATGAGACTAAACGACTAATTGATTTCTGTTGTTTAAAAATATACAGATAAATAATATACCGAGGGGACTTGAGTTTGCATATGAACTATATAACCTATTTAGTTAATGGTATGGTCACCAATCCTGAGGTAATAATTTTAGCAGGACAATCTCAAAGTGCTCCATAGGTGACAATCTAGGCTTGGTGGAACTAGGTTGGATTAGCCAACCGATGGTGATTGTGATGGTGATGATGATGATGTGTCATCCAGCGTTCAGTGGTGAATGGTGGCACATGAGGCGTGCCACCACAGTCCACAGATGACATATGTGGCAACTCATTATAAAAATATGCTTGTATGGAACTATCTCATTGAAATGCAAGTAAAACGATAGCACAAATTTGAAAAGAAAATAAATAGATTGGATAACTAATGAACCCCTCTAGGGTGGGTCTTGGAAAGTTCAAAAGATCCCTTCTTTTCCCCTCCCACCACATCACCAACCGAGGTCCGAGGTACATGACAATTCAATTTTCACCAGCATCAATACAATAAAGAGATCTTCAAGGGTTTCCTTCCTTCAAAACTCACAGCTACAAACCTCGCCGATGCCTGGCAAAATAAGCATCCATCCAGCTGTTGCTGCCAACAAATTTCCATAATTATAAGTACGATGCTATGCTGACACCTTAATGATTGTGAATATGCTGTCTTCTTAGATCTCTTCCAATATATTTTCATCTTCATGATTCCTCAAAAATGGAGCACCCTGATGTACAGTTCCATCTGACATCATAGACCGAACTATCTGTGCATGCAGAACGATTTTTCTTTCAGATTTTGCACAACTTTCTTAAATTATATGTATGATGAGGGAATACGATATCTACTAGCTTCCATTAATGTTTGAAATTATCTTAATATCCAACTTTAGAAATTAATTTAATTATGGGAACTTAAAAATTTTAATTTTTTTTTTTTACAGGAGCTTTAAAAATTATATTATAAAAACAAAAGAAGATGGCGAAGCAACGTAACCTTCTCTATTTCATCATGAAGAAAAGGGTTGTCTCTCAAGTACTGTAAAGCTTTGTCTCTCCCTTGTCCCAACCTTTTTCTCAAACATATAACAGAGGAGAAAATTAGCCACAACTGCTTTCCAGAAAGCAAACAACATTTAGGCCATCTTTTAAAGAAAATTACAGCTATATGAAGAAAACTATAGGAAAAATGAGTAGCTTTACTTTATGCTTTAATTAAACCCAGTCTAATTTGGTGGTTTCAATTTCATAAAGAGTGCTGTTGCCTATTGATGTGCAGCTCTATTCAGGTTTGTTTAATATATGGAAGAAATATTTGTAACAACTTGAAGTAATTTTTTTGAAAACTTTAGCAAGGAAGGGGGAGCTGATAATTTGTGAAGAATCATTTACAGATAACAAACCGGTTAATTTTACATTCAGAGTCTTTTTGGGTAATCCTGAACCTTGAGATTGTTTCCTCTCTTCTCTGATAACCAGGGTTCTGTAATTGCTTTTGACCAAATTTTCTTCACTTTTGCAATGGCTTTAAGACCCACTTCAGCCTTTGCAATGCCAACTCCTAAACCTAAAAATCCTTCTTTTATAATCCCTAAACATCTTTTTACTTCTAGCCATTTGCCAAATACTCAAAAGCTATAGCTAACCTGCTTTCCCAAAAATTCAGCCACTTCCACCTCCAATCTTGATCCTAATCTAACCCTAACTTGAAGTATGAGAATCCCTAAAATCATTAATGTTCCCAAACCTAGCTCATCAAACATAAGAAATTTGGAGGTTTCAAAATAAATCCCATACAGAAGAAAAGACAAAAAGGAAAGATCCCCTGTAAAAATTAGAAACTACATGCATATCTAGGCCTAACAAAGTTTCTAATACTCCTCAAATTCACAATTGCAGGAGGTTTCATTTCCTGAAAAGTAATTTATAATCCCCCAAATCTGAATTCAGACATTTGTTTACATTTTTGTCCCCCTTTCCAAAGATGAAAAGCATGGCTCTGCCCTGGTAGAGTAATTAACTACATCTTAAGGAATGTTCACCAACCCAACTAGGATGAAGCAGTAGCACATGGAAATGTGGGCAGCTTTCAGGTAGAAAATTAGGAACTGTGTTTGGTTTGAGCTAGTCTTAGTTGCAACTAATCCATCTTAAACCTAATCAGTTCCAGCCCCGCCAGTCTATATAAATATGTAGACAGAAGACCCCAGTTGTTTTTTTATTTTATTTTTTGAAAGAAAAAGGCCCCACTAGTTTGATCACCAATTTTATCTTGGCTGATTGAAACTGATAAGGAGAGCATAAGAGAACACACATATTTAAGTGTTTCTTCCTTCATTTCTTTTCAGGCAAAACAGAAATGGAGTGTACTTGTACACATTTCTGGCAGAAAAGTTCTGAATGTCGATAGAATTTCAGAGCAATTAGTTTTAATAAGGTAATAATAACGTTGAGTGCACCACTGGAAATTTAAGGTTGGTAGTCAGTACGTAACTTAACCAAAAACCATGTGTTTCGAAAGGAACCATACCACTGCATATTCTTTGTCATAACATGATATTATGAAATATGCTAACATGAAATGCATGCATGGATTTTGATAAGGAACCAAAGGACCAGTGAATTGAATTCATAGAACATGATCAACAAAGTAAGATCCTGGCTAATTAGTTTATAAGATTTTAGTAACCGAGTAGTTTAACTGATTTCAGTTTCAGATAACTTATTGATTAGGTGATGATTTGGACGCATAAATTCTCAACAATGACTTCTGTAGATAAGAATAGTAGTTCATATAGACTAGAATGCAACTAGAAGCAACTAAACGGTCAAAGGCAAACCTATGGTCTCCATAACTATACCAAGCTCCCTTCTTGATCACAACATCCATCATCTCAGCACAATCCAAGATGCATCCCTGCAAGTTCTTTAAAGTTAAAACAAAGAAGGCAATCTGCATCCTTAATAGTAATACTTTTATATTGCAATACTAACCAGTTTACTCACTCCTTCCCCAAATATGATTTCAAACTCTGCTTGCTTGTATGGCCTTGATACCTATGGCAACATAAAATTAAGATAAAGGACTTCTCGATATGGACAACATCAATCAGAAACACCAAATGTCATTTAGTCAGAGTAGATGGTGCAAAACTTTCGTATTATTTAAAGTAACAGATCACAGCTGGCTCACATTTGTTCAACATCCAAAATACCAGAGTAAAATCATGGTACAAATAAGTTCATGCAAATAGACCAGGAAGTTGTGTAAGTGGTGCCTGATAAATGGTTTGTTCAGCAAACAAACCTAGCCTCTAGAAACACAGGTCTGTTTGGAGAGACTTTTACAATTAAAAAGTCACAAACAAAAATCACACAAAAATAATATAAAAAAAGTAGTATAAACTCTAACCATAATCCTAAAACCGATATCCCCTCTTTAAACCATTTAAATCCTTTAAATTAGAATTCGTTACCTTACTCTTTTGTACTCTTACACGAACTCGAAGACCTATATCCTCATCTCCTTTAACCTGAAACAATGCAAAACTTCCTAATGAGAACAACATAGAGATTAAATTTAATGAAAATAAACAAAACGGGAATACATATCTATCAAGCAGGTGTCGTGCTTACAGACTTTATCTTCCCTGTAGAACGTATTTCTAGGCGAACTGAGGCAAAAAACTTCAACGCAATCCCTCCACTAGTTACTTCTGGATTTCCATAATAGACACCAATCTTACAAAATGTAGATAAGAAATACAATGAGTTGCTAGAAGGAAACTTTCCTATTGGACAAAAAGTAGATTGATGCATTAAATTTTCCAACAAAGAACCTAGAAATTTCCTTACGAGAAATTTTGAGAATTATCCAACTAGCATTATGACATAATGATAAAGGGCTTAAACATTATGTGAAGACTTTATGGATCCTTAGATGCAATGACATCAAACAGTTTGGGTATTCTTTTGTTTATTGACTACTTTGAAAGGAAATAGATATCAAATAGATGTGAATATGCACAAAGGATTGTAATAGGTAGAGCTTGCATCAAATAGAGTAGACTTAGGGTTTAGGGGCTAATTTATAATTTTATGGAATGTTTATTCCAAAATTTAAAGCTATTTCCCAGGGCCTCTGACATTCAGCACCCTAATACCCTTTCAAAAATTAGTATAACCCACTCAATATCAATCCAAGCCCTCTAACTCTTCTTACTGAGTCAATCTCTTGAGCTGATCTACCTCATGTGAAAATCAGACGTACCTTATATCTGATTTGATTGAGAAAAATGAGAGTACAACCAGCTTTGGAGGCATTTCCTGACATTTTCCGCAAAGCTTGGCTCATTAGGCGAGCTTGCAGCCCCATTTGCTGCATCCCAATTTCACCCTGTAACAAGAATAAAACAGAAAAGCATTCAGACATGGGTGAGTTCCCACAATTTGATTGGTAAAACAACTGTAATCCAATGGGTAAGAATTTATATCATACTTCAATCTCTGCTCGTGGAGTGAGAGCTGATACAGAATCAACACATATAAGATCTACGGCACCAGATCTGCACATACGATCTGCAACTGAGTGATGATACGTGAATTAGTTTATATATTTGAGCATATGGATAACAAATATCATCATAATCACGAAACTTATGTCACAGTCGGTGCTGCTCATCATCACATCAAATATATACATATAAATTCCTCACAAAAATTAACACGGACTGTAAAAGATAAATTACTTTCCAGCGCCATCTCGCCATTATCAGGTTGGCAAACAATCAAATTTTCTACATCCACACCCAATGCCTTTGAATATGCTGGATCAAAAGCATGCTCTGCATCCACAAGCATAGCATTACCTCCAAGTTTCTGCATAATTACCATAGAGAAGCTGCATGTCAGACATGACATAAACAACAATGTATCAGAACATTCTAGCACTCTACACATTATTACAGAAGAGAATCCAGACAAATTTAAACCTGCACTTCTGCAATTGCATGGAGTGCAATGGTTGTCTTCCCACTACTTTCTGGGCCAAATATCTGCAAAGAAAGATGCATTTGTTATAAGGCTATTTGTAACAGAATTTAATCAAACAGAGGGAAAAAAACAAAATTTCAATGACTATGTTTATGCAGCAATTGTCATGACTAAAAGGGTCCAGCCAAACAACACCAGTCTACCAAATCAAAAAATTGTCAAATTAGCATGGCCGACTTTCTTTGAAATGCATTTAGACAACCTTTTAATATCATGCCACACCGTGACATCAAGCAAATGATTCCACTGGGGTACCGTTTCTCTAAACATGGTCAGAAGGCACATTGATATCGCTTAGTTAATAGTAATAAAAGCATTGCATATACCGAATAGTAAAAGAAAAGCAACTTTAACATAAAATGCGAAAATAAAATAAAATGATAACAAAAAATGAAAAAACAAAAAATTAATAAATAAATAAAGATTACAAAGAAGCAAAACAAATAAGTATAACATGATATTACCTCTACAATTCTTCCTTTAGGAAATCCTCCACCCAAGGCCAAATCTAGTGTCAGACAGCCGCTTGGAAATGTCTCACTGCAAGGGAAAAAAGGTACAAAGTCAAGTCTGCCTCCTTGTGTAAGTCCTACAAGTGGAGTAGAGCAATGCCACCAGATCATACTGGACTAAATTAGTGACAGGCAGCAATATGACATTGATCATCCATTTTCTTTTTCCACTCCCGCATCAGATGTTTAACACATAAAGGAGAGATAGGATAAAGAGCAGCTGGGGACATATGGAAACAATGGTATCATTAGTGAAGAACACATACACAAGGGCTCCACCAGCACTACCCAGTCTTGTAACGCTTCCTTTTCCAAACGAATTATTTATGTCATTCATTGCCGCTTCCAATGCTTTTTGCTGGAGGAAAAATTACAATGTCAGACTTGACTATCAATGACTTTATCAATTATGCATCTCCTTAAAATCTAACAAATGAAGGGTCATAATTTAAGTCCCTGTGCTACTGCACTGGAAACAGATAGCGTAAGTGCGAAACCCCAAACTACAATCAGCTTATATAGCATGATCAAAATACAATCATACAAGTATTGCATGGGCAAAACAGAGCATTGTATTTTCATGTTATCACTATCATTAACAAATTATTAAGCAACTTCTCTGAGTTTACATATGACAGATCTTAATAGAGGTGCTCATATACTGAATCCAGAGTTTTACATAATATATAAAATCTTGTCTATCCCATCCTATTTTGTCAAAAGGCCAAGAATCAATACCCATGAAACTATTGACTGTTTCTTGAGTTGATCTTCATCCAGTTGCAAGCCAATCCTAAATGTTATCCAACCACACAGATAAGTCCTCACCTTTAATCATTACTCTTACAAGAATTGAATAGGATTTGGCTGTCTTCTGAAGTAATGTAAACCGTAAATGGACTGGACAAGTTATGCCTGGAGTTGTAATAATGTCAAGTCCTACGATATTTTGAATGGATGTCATTTTAAAATTCAATTATCACACTAATGTTTTTAATTTTTCGAATGACAACCATGGGAAAAATTGAAGAGGCATAAATTTTAAAGTTTTCAATTTCCATGTATGATTTGTATCCCAAAACAAATCAACACATTGCCTTCCTCCTTCATACTACCTTCCCAGACTCCAGTCAAAGTGTCCACTTCATTTTATTAGTGCCATACGAATCTACACATATAAGAATACATAATCTAGAGACTATCCAATAAATGTTTTCGAGTTTCTGAGCCAAATTTTTCGCTGCCAAAATAGACGGTAGAACAATATATTAGGAGCTACATCCCAAAGACTAAGTACACAGTTCAATTTAACATGTCAGGACCGTCCCGGCTAGTGGAAACCAAACTAAACCCATCGCTTTTAAGGTTCAAACATGTCCTAAAAGCATATTAACAAGCACAACTTTGGCAAATTTTCAACTCAGAAATGCAATTTAAAACTGACCCAGTATTTATTCAATAAGTACCCATTAGAAAATTAAATTGAACTACCAAGGGAAGCAGAGAATTCCAAAGGAAAGTAAGGTGTAAATAGATAATATAAAATTACCCGGTCGAGGAAGCGTGGGTCGGAATCGGAAAAGAAAGCGCCGTTAAGTTTGTCGTCGAATTCGCAGTGAATTTTTTTGAATGGTTTCCTGACGGCAGCCACCTTTGAGGAGGTGGAAAACCGAGAAGGAGAAGATGGGCATTGGAGAGGGCAAGAAGAGAGTGAGAAGAGAGATGGGCTTGTTATGGAGTGGAATGAAAAACAATGGTGGTCTAGTTTCAGCTTCAATGGCGACACTAAAGAGTCCATTGATTAATTAACTCAGAGAGAGTTTAGAGAACAAAAAGTTAACAAGAAAAAAGCGGGAGTGTAGAGTAGAGAGTGAAGGTAGGAGAAGAAGAAGAAGGAGGTGAAGAAACGGGACGGGTTTAGTTGAAAGTTGAAACCCGGGTTTCTCGCAAGAGGGTATTCGGATACTCAACTGGATCTGCTCATCATTTCCCGCTCCGATAATATCTTTCTTTTCTCAACTCTAAATTATGAATTTTCTACAAAATATATAACAAGACAAATCCAAAACAATAGTTTCTTATAGAGGTGCCCACGGTTCAGTCCCGGTTTTAAACCGTCGGTTTCGGTTCCGTGGGGAGCCCAAACAGTAACCGTAACCACAACCGGCTTAGTCGGTTTGGTTTTCAGTTTGTAACCGTTGGTTAGGCGGTTATGGTTCGGTTTCGATTTCGGGACCGATCGGTTCCGGTTCGGTTTCGGTTCCGAGCAATTTTTTTTCAAAACTTTTGCCACATGGTAGTTTGTTATTGGTTGGTTTTTTTTTTTAATAAATATTCAAAAACCGTTTAACGTGCGGTTTTAGGGGTTTTTTTTTGCTCGTCTAACCGTAACCGAACCTGGTACAATACTGGTTTCTAACCAGTTTTGTACCCGTCGGTTTCGGTTTTTAACTTACGGTTTAACCGAACCGTGACCATCTCTAGCTCATTATCCTTATATATAAACAATGGATTATTACTCACTAAGACACAATCTAAATGATCGTTAGATTAGAAAGTTGGCTCAAAATGACCATTATAGACAAACGGTGTGACGGAAATGACCATGTGTAGGAAAAATTACTCTAGTTATTACCCATTTGGTCATACGCTACCCTGGTAGCCATCCAATTACTATTAGATATGATCCGATCTGATTATTATTAGAACCGATATGATACGATCTGATTGTAAAATACTTCAATATGATCTGATGGATTGAATTAATATAAAGTCGTTCATAATATATAAAAGTTATAATCTGAAATAAATAAAATCAAATAAATTAGTCAAACATTACTAATTAATTCAAATAAAATTAACATTAAAAAATACATAACATAACTCGTAAACTTTATATAGTTCAAGAAGTTTATAAGTATTAAACATTAGCTCCGAATGTAAACTTAATAAAATCATCCAAATGTTCAACATGAATAGGAGTTGCTGAATTTTCTTTCAAAGAAACGTTTGATACAAGACAACACCCAGATTTTGCTCAACATTAGAATTGCTGTCAAAAAAAAAAGGTATGGAATAAGACCAGAATTTCCGTAAAAAAATAAAATAACAAATTAATAAGTGAAGTCATTTAATAAAGAAAATAACCAAATTCTGATGAAGAAGCCGTGATGTTGATGAAAAAGAATAGAAGAATAGAAGAATAGAAGATGATGGATTGTTGGCTGTAGAGAAATTAAGAAAGAAAACCTAAAATAGTAACATTAAAAATTGTATTTGGGTTAGGCCTTTATAGATATTCAGATAATCAAATTGTATTTGGGTTGGGAATTTACATTAGAAAGTAGTGAATAAACTAAATTGCTCAATATAGAAAAATAAGGCCTAATATTTTAGGTGGATTGACGGATTCATCCAAACGGAAATCCAAGATCCGATCAAATCCAATGGATTTTATAATTTATGGTCCAATCCGATCCAATCACCTCCCTTGATATGATCCAATGGATCGTATTGGATTGGATCCTGCACACCCCTACATCCAATTATGAATTAAAACTAAACTTTAAAAAAAATGAAATAGGAAAATAAAGTAAAATAAAAAGAAAAAAATTATTTAAATTTATCTCCAATCGTCCATCACTTTGCATGGATTGTTGGAGATCATATTATTTTTTTAAAATTTTAAAAAGGAAATTGTTATAAAAAAATAGGGGTTCTTGTTAAAGTGTCCACTTTGAAGTTTGAAAGTGCAAAAATGTCTCCCCAATGTTTTTCTTACATAAATGTCTGGTGTTGAAGTTTACTTTACATGAATTGTCCCATGTTGGACTAAATTACCCTCCATACATAAAGGGGGAGGGGGGTGTAATGTCAATAATACCCATCCACATTTCTGTTTCCTGAAAATACCCTTCCTTCCAATTTCCCTCCTCTTTTCCATGAGAATTGAATTCCCTCCCTCTATTTCCTTTCTGACAGTTTACCCTTTCTGACAGTCGCCCCAATCCATCTCTTCTTCTTCCCCGCCCCAACTTTGTTTCATCCCTTCTTCTCTTCAACTGCATTTCTAGAGTCTTGATTCTTACATATGTTCTTATTACTCCTATTCCGAATAAACTCATCCTCAACTCAACTGATTCCAAAAACGATTTACAAACCCTAAAAACAGAGAGATAGTGAGTGATAGAGGCGACGGGGACGACGGGTAATGATGGGTTTCTCTCTGTAGTCTTCATATGTTCGTGTTTAAGCTCGAGTTTGAGACATTGCAGAGATAGAGGAAGATCCTTTTGTGTGAGGAAATTGAAGCTGCTGTCTGTGTGAGGAAGTTAAAGAGGGATCCTTCAACATTCTTGAGAAAAGGAACGATTGTCTGCTTCTCCGGGTTCGAATCGTCATATGAACCCATCGGCTGCAGGTGAGTGTTTCGTTAAATCTGTTGCATTGGAAGCTTTGAAACAGATTACAACTTTTTATTAAACTTTTGCATAGTTTAGACTCTGAGCTTAAAATATTTCTGATGATCATGATTATTTGTTTATTACAACTTCAAGCAACTAGAAAAGTAACTTGTATCATTAATAAACTAAAAAGTGAAAATGTTTAAATTTTGCCAACTAACAAGGTTGGAAGGTTTAAGGAATTGTACTATGTTTAGGGAAGAATGATTACTTTACAATTGAATATTGCCTTATTTCTTTCCAGGGACTAAAATATTCCAACCACATTCAACAACATAACACACATAGCGCATACATTGAGAAGGACCATGGTTTATTAGGCTCAATAGTTGTTGGTGTTGTCTTTTGTTGAATAAAGAAAATCAGGGATCATATATTGCTTGATTGAGATGAGTATTTAGTTGTGATGAATGCCTGTGTGTAGTGTTTAATGAAGGGCATTTATGGGGACTTTGTATTTTTGGGCTTGGTAATTCTGTCCAGTGCTTGAAATGTCTTCATTATATATTCTAAAATTTGTTCTAGAGATTTCAGGATGCCAAATTGAAGTGCTTGGTAAATCTGTCCAGTGCTGCTGTGTGGCCCCTTTGTTGTTTTCTATGGCATTTGTTGAATTGATGCTAGCTGTGTGACATTTGTTGTTTTCCATGTCTTGAAGTGATGCTGCCCCGCTGTGTGGTATTTGTTGTTTTCTTTGGCACCCTTTGTTGAAGTGATGCTGCTTTGTGGCCTTATTTTTATGGGATTGATAACTGTGTCCAGGGCTTGAAGTTCGAGTCTTGGGCTTGAAAAAGCCTTGTGCAGGGCTTGAAAATCCTTGTGCAGGGCTTCAAATCCTTTTACAGGGCTTTAAAAATCAACTGTTTTACTTACACCATTTTGTTATATTTCTTCATTTTAATATCTTTGTCACTTGAACAACATTTCCAGGGTCTATGGGTACGATGGATGGGTTCATAGTGCATTGCGATCGACATTGGATTGATGACCAGGTGATGGGTCCAATTTCGTTTGCATGTCATGACGATAAATATAGTAAATTGTTGGAAACAATATGTCACCGGATCAGGGTTAGTAACGACAGATTCCAGATAAGCTTAAGTTCAAAGCTTTTAACGCCGAAAAGGGGTTGTACATTATCCATTATGAGCGACAGTGATGTATCCTGTTTGCTTTCTCATAATCGATCCTTGTCATTATGGATTGAAATTAAGGTTGAAGTCGTAGAAAGATCTGTACCGCCGAAGGCAACTGAAAATGTATTTCAAACTCTGATGAAGTCAAGAAATACAACAAACCAGTCATGTATACCTTCGGCTTGTAAACCCTCTCGTATTTCAGAATCCCCAATTAGTACTCTATATTTACCGTCAGTGAGTGGTAGCAACCAGCCATTTGGGCCAGTGCCTTCCCCCGAATTTACATCGGCCGAGAAAGATCAGAGGACTTCACCATCGACTACCAAGCATGCAGAGGCTGAGGTGGATGATTCTGATAGTTTTGATACCTCCGATACCGAGGATGAGTCTAGTAGTGACGGGCATGCGTCAACAGATTGTAAAGAAGTTGAAACAAATGGAGTACCTAACAGTTCTACACCCTCTACGACGACACGGTGGACAATACCGAGGTCAGAATTGTACTCAATTCAGCCCATTAGATCAAAAGAATTGTTTCAAGACAATGGAGACTTTAGTGAAATATACAATGGACAGATGTTCAAGGACAAGAAAACCTTGAAAGGGGCTCTAGGGTTCAATGCATTGCAAAAGAGGTTTGATTACAGGGTTCGACGATCGAATCATACACAATTCATCGTAATATGTAAAAAGAGAGATTGTCAATGGGTTTTTAGGGCAGGGAAGTCGAGAAATGGGGCGTACTGGAATGTTAAGTCCATTGACTGTGAGCACACATGTGGTGATAATGGAAACTACAACGTAGATTTTCACGGTGTAAGTTCCCATGTAATAGGGCAACTGTTTGCAAGAAAGTTTATCGATCCAAGGCGCAACATCTGTCCTAAAGATATAATGACTGACGTGAAGGATAAGCACGGTATAAACCTCACCTACAACAAAGCCTATAGGTCCAAGGACCGCACGTTACATAGTGTTTTCGGTGATCCGTGAGAGTCATTTAAGACATTGCCCGTATACTTTCACATGTTGGAAAGATCTAATCCGGGGACGAAAACCAAGATTGAAACCGATAGGAAAAACCGGTTCAAATATGGATTCATGGCACTTGGGGCTTGTATAAGACATTGCCCGCATACTTTCACATGGTTCCTGTTCCTGGCCTTATCTTGGGGCTTGTATACAGGAACCATGCAAGATAAGGCTTGTATTTATTAATTATTATTTTTTCATAAGCCCTTAATTAACAATTTGAAGCCCTAGAATAACACAGCATGTGTGAAGCCCATGCAACAATGAAAGGCCTTGAATTTATTTATATTTCCATAAGCCCTGACCTATGTATGTGAAGCCCTGAAAGAAAACTGATTTGTTAAGGCCTGGATATTATTGAGCCTAGCCCATGAGTCATGCAAGACAGGGCTTGAGTTGATTTATTATTTCCAAGTTAAACGCTGGACGCCATCCGTGAAGAGCGTGCAAACGCTGGACGCCTGACTGTGGACAATGCAGTGTTGATGGGAAAAGTTGAAAACTTGGAAGCAGAAATTATCAATTTACATGTGCAGTTGGAGGCAAGAGACAATGAACTGAATGTGTTGTACAGCCTTGTGGAAAAGTTGCAGAAGAAAATGTTGGACTTCAATAGTCCACCATCTCATTAGATAAATGCTTTATGATTATGTTCACAGTTGTTTGATGTCCTTGCTATCCTAAAATCAAACTGTCCTAAATTTTATGTTTTTTATTTAGTATTTTTATCAAATGAATATCATATTTCCTTTCCTTAATCTCTAACACTATCTCAATCATCATAACAAGTTATCTTTGATTCATAGAGATATACCAAAAAGTTAATCTTTAATTCATAAAAAGGCAAAGCATGATTTGAAAGTTTTTCACGCTAAACTGCACAGATAGCTTCGTATGCTTCATCAACCGTATTAAATTTCTGGTAAGAAGCACCCTTAAATCCATCAACTTGTTCATGACAATCAGGCCAAGAGTTGAACACACCAGTTTTCCTGCCTTTGAAAATAGCATACATCGATTTCTTTGATATATACACAAAACTGAATATATGTACAAAAAGCAAGCAAGTAACTATCAAACTTGAAAATACTACTCAAACGTGTGTCTACAACCTAGATGGGGGGTGAATAGGTTTTAATCAAGTTAATTACCAATTTACTTGATTAGTCAATATTAAAAACTTCACCTCATAAACAAACATACAAAATCAAGCGTAAAGTGCGGAATAATAAATAACACTTGATTTTTACGTGGAAACCCTTCAACAAGGGAAAAACCACGGGCTATCCTTCTAGCCACACAAGATCCTCAAATCCACTATTGTAATGATGTTTACAACTTAGGTTGACCTCTAGTCACACCATTCTCGGTCACTAACCCACCACTACTACCCAATGGGCCTTTATAGTGAATCCTTGATCACTTTGCTTGCCAACCACACCTTGGTTGCAAGACTTCACTTGCTTGTGCACTACACCTAGTAGTCACAAGACTTAACTCTTAAAGAAGAGATTAACAAGCTAAGTGAATATATGAATATTCAAAATGCAAATAATGCTAGGCAACACTAAATGCTTATCTAGGAATTAAAGATGACACTAAGTACAAATCCTAGATATCGATGTCTATATGAATGCTCATAAAGACCTAACTAGATATAGATATGCAAGTCTAAAATCTAGTCATCAAACAAAGCCATATCAACACATGTTGTCACATAAAATGGCAAGGACAATAAATACAATTAACAAATGCAATCAATGAGTCCTAATTAGCTAGAGGGCGAATATGTCCTAAATATTAGCTATCACAATACAAACCCCAAACATGTCATAACTTCAATTGATATACAATAAATATGAAGATTTGCTAACCTAAGCAATAAATGACATGTCTTGATAAGCTAGAACAATAAATGAGTAAGGATGTGAGTTCTATTTACCAAGTAAAGACATTAATGAAGACTCATGCTTGAATGATGCTCTATATGCAAGATGATGATGGGTTTTTGGGGTTTGGAGAGTCAAGTAACAAAGCTTGAAGCTTTCTCTCTCTTGGAGTCACTTTCTCTCACTAAGGATGTAAATTTCTGAGCTCTAGGGTTAAATGGTGGAGAAGATGATGTATTTATAGAGACCAAAAACGAGCTGGTGTAAAATACCCAAAATGCCCAGTTCGGGTGACAGAGGCGACATGCAAGGCGACATGACCAAGTCGCCTTGTAAGTCGCCTAACACACTGGAGGAAAAACAAGATGTCAGAGGCGACATGTTAGGCGACATGCCCAAGTCGCCTATGAAGTCGCCTAACACACTGTGAGAAAATATCAAAACTAAGGCGACATCTGAGGCGACATGCACAAGTGGCCTTGCAGGTCGCCTAACACACTGTGGGAAAATTCAAGTCTAAGGCGACTTGTCAGGCGACATGCACAAGTGGCCTTGCATGTCGCCTAACCCACTGTGCAGCCCATCAACTCCAAAATGCAATAAGTGTGTGTGTGCAACCATACATGCATGTCAATACAAATGCATTGAATGTGAGTGTGTGCAACTAAATCTCTTCAAGAGTTAAGAACAAGTGAGCTACCTCTCTTGAAGCTCTTTAGGATGACCTGAAGCAAGTCTTCGAGAACACTGCACTTGGAGAACCTATGCTACCCGTTACAAACATCCCCAATGTGATTTGTCATGAAATAAGCCAATCATAGAAATGAGGTTCTTACAATCTCCCCCTTTGGCTATTTCATGACAAAATCACCATTCACAAAATAATCCTCACAAAACAAAAACAAAGCTATTGGTCAACAAGCAATTCTACGTTAAATTAAGAGAAACCTAAGATCTAAGTCTTTAAGGTCATCAATCTCTTCGTAGATCATCATACCTACACATAATAGCAAGAAAGCACTTTCCAAGAACAAGTGCATGTGAGGTGATCAAATATAAACAAGCATTTGCATTAAGAAAACAATACAATCAATACAATGTAGTACAATGCAAAGCTCCCCCTAAATGGTTACTCTCTCCCAAGACTTCTCCCCAAAGCATAAAAATGCTCCCCCTATATTTCTCAAGACTTCTCCCCCTTTAATTCATGAGATAGGCAAATAGCTTCCCCTATCGGGTTGCTTTAGCAAAGAGAGATATTTGTACAAAAGTTGGTTGCATAATCATATACATAAACTTTATACAACTTAATTAATGTGGAGAGATTCAAGGAGTTTTATTTGAAAGAGAATGTGTAAAGGTGTTGCTTTGCATGCAAGACATATAACATCAAAGTTCAAAAACAATGGTATTTGGCAAAGCAAACATCAAAAGGGTTTCCATAAGAATTCAAACCAATTTGTACCCTTTTTTCATAAGCATCCACGATATAGTATTTAGAAAAAAAATTCAACACACAAACGACTATATCAATCCTTAAGAGCAAATCAAGACATTGGATCAAGAGATCCTTTTAGATTTTTTCGGATACATATCCTTATGATAGTAGTCTTGATTAACAATTAAGAAGAGATAGAAGACTAATTTGGATGTAAAATCCTTATTGATTAGTCTTCTCATTTGCATTCATACACATTTGCATTAAAGCAATCAAAACATATTTCATGCATATCATTTAAAGCATGTCATAATCAAGTTCACATGTCATGGAGATAAATTATAGGTCATTCAAAAGTACTTCCCAATCAAATCTCCTAGTCCAAAAATGCATGTTTGAACATAAATGTGACATGGATTGCAAACAAAGAAAGGTTACACACTTATTAAACAAAAAATATCATATAATCATATATGTGCAACGTAGTATCTCAAGCAATTAATAAAGAGGCATAAAGTATATCAATTTTTGCACATTTCAAAACTGCAAGTTCGCTCTCTTTGCTTGAGCTCCCCAAATGAGGTCAAATCCAACCAAGTCAATGGGAGGCAAGAACCCTTATAAACCTACCAAGTCCTTTAGACCTAGTTGAGTCTATGGGTGACATGTTAGTACAAAAACATACGGGTTCATCTTTTCTAATCCATCTAGGTGATATACTTTCATTCTTAGTGGTCTTAGTCAACATGTTGCTAGACTTCCTAGGATCATTTTCTCTAGCTTTCATAGGCACATGCATATTGGCCTTTTGAAGTCTATTCCTCTCCCTCATGCTCTTAACCCTACATTTCTTAATATACTTATGACAATTTGGCCTAATATGCCCATCAACACCACAAAAATGACAAGTATGTATAAAATTAGAAGTCATACCATATCCTTGTGAGGTTAATGAAGACTTGTCACACATTTGATGTTGCCTTTGGTGTTGAGCCGGTTCTCTCCTTCTATGTTGTTGAACTGGATTGCCATGCTTCCTTGGTTGAGTTTGCTTGTCTTGCCTTCTTGGTTTAGGGAAGCTTGGATGTAGAGCTCTTGGTTGTTGAGGTTGAGCTCCATTCTTTGTTGGCATCTTCACTTGGCCACTCTTGGATGACTCTCCAAGTTCAATCTTCCTCCTTGGATGTTATGGAGGTGAGGCTTCTTTTATGATGTTTCCCTTGACAAACACCATCTTGCCAAAAGAGGAAGTTTCCTTGTCATCAACATAACCAAGGCCCCTCTTATCATTGGACTTTTTTCCAATGCTCAACATATGGTCAAGTTTTTCGGTGCCGGAGGTCATTTTGGCAAGCAACTCCTTAGCTTCCTCAAGCTTCTTCTTCATCTTGTCTTCACTTTCCTTGACTCTTCTCATTTCTTCATTTAAGTGAGTCACCTTGGTTGAAAGCTTGAGATTCTCCTCCTTTAATTTTTGAATCTCCTTTTTCTTTTTCAACCTAGAGTCTTCAAAGTGTTTGATGAAGCCTTCAAGGTCCATGCCATCACAAATTCCTCTAGAGTGAGGAGAAGACTTCTCATCACTAGAGTCACTTCCTACAGTTGAGGATGAGGCATTTTTTTCACTTTGCCTCTCAACAAATGAGTCAACTTCCTCATCAAGAATTTCACCTTGGTCATTTGTTATTGTGTCAACAACTTCCCTAAGTGTAGCTACATCAATCACACTTCTAGCTACCACTTCATCTCTTTCTTCTCCAAGATCACAAGACAAGGCACTCTTGCCTTCTTCTACTTCCACATAGGAGGCTCCAAAGGCCGTGTAGTTAATGGCAAGTTCTTCATCATCCGAAGAATCTTCTACACTCTCACTATCACTTGATGAGATAGCCATCGCCTTTCCTTTTCTCTTGTCCTTCGAGTTAGTACAATCCTTGGAGATATGCCCGAATCCTTCACATTCAAAGCATTGAATCCTTTTTCTTGAAGACTTCTTATGTCTCGACTCAATCTTCTTCTTCAAGTCATTCTTATAAAGCTTCATAAACTTCTTGAATCTCTTCACCATTAGAGCCATGTCTTCATCCGAGTCATCATCATCCTCCATCATAATCTTGGAGGTCTTCAAAGCCAACTCCTTTTGCTTCTTAGGAGGTGTAGAGCTAAGGGCCCATCTAGATTCATAGGCTAAGAGCCGTCCAATTACTTCACTCAGCTAGGGGCCCATCTAGATATGTAAGTCTAAAATCTAGTCATCAAACAAAGCCATATCAACACATGTTGTCACATAAAATGGCAAGGACAATAAATGCAATTAACAAATGCAATCAATGAGTCCTAATTAGCTAGATGGCAAATATGTCCTAAATATTAACTATCACAATACAAACCCCAAACATGTCATAACTTCAATTGATATACAATAAATATGAAGATTTGCTAACCTAAGCAATAAATGACATGTCTTGATAAGCTAGAAAAATAAATGAGTAAGGATGTGAGTTATATTTACCAAGTAAAGACATTAATGAAGCCTATGTTTGAATGATGCTCTATATGCAAGATGATGATGGGTTTTGGGGTTTGGAGAGTCAAGTAACAAAGCTTGAAGCTTGAAGCTTTCTCTCTCTTAGAGTCACTTTCTTTCACTAAGGATGTAAATTTTTGAGCTCTAGGGTTAAATGGTGGAGAAGATGATGTATTTATAGAGACCAAAAATGAGCTGGTGTAAAATACCCAAAATGCCCAGTTCGGGTGACAGAGGCGACATGTAAGGCGACATGACCAAGTCGCCTTGTAAGTCGCCTAACACACTGGAGGAAAAACAAGATGTCAGAGGCGACATGTTAGGCGACATGCCCAAGTCGCCTATGAAGTCGCCTAACACACTGTGAGAAAATATCAAAACTAAGGCGACATCTGAGGCGACATGCACAAGTGGCCTTGCATGTCGCCTAACACACTGTGAGAAAATTTCAAGTCTAAGGCGACTTGTCAGGCGACATGCACAAGTGGCCTTGCAAGTCGCCTAACCCACTGTGCAGCCCATCAACTCCAAAATGCAATAAGTGTGTGTGTGCAACCATACATGCATGTCAATACAAATGCATTGAATGTGAGTGTGTGCAACTAAATCTCTTCAAGTGTTACGAACAAGTGAGCTACCTCTCTTGAAGCTCTTTAGGATGACCGGAAGCAAGTCTTCGAGAACACCGCACTTGGAGAACCTATGCTACCTGTTACAAACATCCCCAATGTGATTTGTCATGAAATAAGCCAATCATAGAAATGAGGTTCTTACAAAACTAAATCCAGATGATTACCCTATTTTATAATGTCAAAACAACAAACAAAATGAAGACATTAAATCCTACAGACAGAAGACATAAAACAAAATGAAATAATTAAAACCAGTAATGGTTAATGGGGCATAGAAGTCTTTCGACAGAAATCAGAGGTAGAAGCTATACTTGCTTGTAACTATGATTTCTGTCGAAAACCTCCATGCCCATTGAACTCATTTTCGATCTCAGATCAGAAATGATCAAATCAAAAACGAAACAAAATGAAGATGAAGATGTGTAGAAGAAGACCTCTGGTCGTGGGCGCTGGTCGTCCGGATTGAAAAAAATATATCAGATGTGTAGAAGATCAAGATGGGGTGTAGACTGTAGACGATGAAGATGAAAATAAGAAGAAGATGATGAAAAAGAAGGGTAAGAGGAACGGACCCCCCCTCAATATAAGTGAAAGACTGGAGTGAGAACCAGCTGTTGACCACTTGCATTCGTTTGTGGGATCCAGCTGTGGTCCACAATCTTCCTTTCAATGCATTGTTTTTGAAGCCCAGAAACAATATAGGTGAAGCCCTGGAATCGGAATTGATGCCCATAATCACTCTACTGGGCTTAGATGGTTTTATTTTTCATTTCATTTAAATTTTTCGACAATTTTAAAAAAAGTTCTGATTGAACGGCATTTGTTACACAACATATGGTAACACCCTAGAACTTTGACACCATAAAAAACACAATATAGTATGGGAAGCCTTAGTAATACACTATGTATTAATCTAATGTAATAGTGTAAATGTCATTTATTACTTTACTAGGGTTACAAGTGTTACTATGCAACTGTAATGGACTTGGTGACAGGTATTTTTATGACAGTCTGATGCTCCTGAAAAAACTCTATAAAATTGTCCACCTATGTTCCATCCACTATCGACCATCTAGATCGGGAAGAGAAATAAGGGACCCACATCATCGGATGCATAAACAAAATACATTGAAGCCCTGGAATAATTTGTGAAGCCCGGAACTGAAAAGTACTAGTGGGATCCAGCTGGATTCAATTGCTGGGTTGAAGGTGGAATAGCGGCCCAAGCCCAAATGAAGCCCGTAAATAAGCCTACAAGCCCAAAATCTTCCTTTCAATGCATTGTTTTTGAAGCCCAGAAACAATATAAGTGAAGCCCTGGAATCGAAATTGAAGCCCAAAATCACTCTACTGGGCTTAGATGGTTTTATTTTTCATTTCATTTAAATTTTTCGACAATTTTAAAAAAAGTTCTGGTTGAACGACATTTGTTACACAGCATGTGGCAACACCCTAGAACTTCGACACCATAAAAAACGCAATATAGTATGGGAAGCCTTAGTAATACACTATGTATTAATCTAATGTAATAGTGTAAATGTCATATATTACTTTACTAGGGTTACAAGTGTTACTATGCAACTGTAATGGACTTGGTGACAGGTATTTTTATGACAATCTGATGCTCCCGAAAAAACTCTATAAAGTTGCCCACATATGTTCCATCCACTATCGACCGTCTCGATCGGGAAGAGAAATAAGGGACCCACATCATTGGATGCATAAACAAAATACATTGAAGCCCTGGAATAATTTGTGAAGCCCGGAACTGAAAAGTACTAGTGGGATCCAGCTGGATTCAATTGCTGGGTTGAAGGTGGAATAGCGGCCCACGCCCAAATGAAGCCCGTAAATTAGCCTACAAGCCCAAAATCTTCCTTTCAATGCATTGTTTTTGAAGCCCAGAAACAATATAGGTGAAGCCCTGGAATCGGAATTGAAGCCCAGAATCACTCTACTGGGCTTAGATGGTTTTATTTTTCATTTCATTTAAATTTTTCGACAATTTTAAAAAAAAGTTCTGATTGAACGGCATTTGTTACACAGCATGTGGCAACACCCTAGAACTTCGACACCATAAAAAACGCAATATAGTATGGGAAGCCTTAGTAATACACTATGTATTAATCTAATGTAATAGTGTAAATGTCATATATTACTTTACTAGGGTTACAAGTGTTACTATGTAACTGTAATGGACTTGGTGACAGGTATTTTTATGACAGTCTGTTGCTCCCGAAAAAACTCTATAAAGTTGCCCACCTATGTTCCATCCACTATCGACCGTCTCGATCGGGAAGAGAAATAAGGGACCCATATCATCGGATGCATAAACAAAATACATTGAAGCCCTGGAATAATTTGTGAAGCCCAGAACTGAAAAGTACTAGTGGGATCCAGCTGGATTCAATTGCTGGGTTGAAGGTGGAATAGCGGCCCAAGCCCAAATGAAGCCCGTAAATAAGCCTACAAGCCCAAAATCTTCCTTTCAATGCATTGTTTTTGAAGCCCAGAAACAATATAGGTGAAGCCCTGGAATCGGAATTGAAGCCCAGAATCACTCTACTGGGCTTAGATGGTTTTATTTTTCATTTCATTTAAATTTTTCGACAATTTTAAAAAAAGTTCCGATTGAACGGCATTTGTTACATAGCATGTGGCAACACCCTAGAACTTCGACACCATAAAAAACGCAATATAGTATGGGAAGCCTTAGTAATACACTATGTATTAATCTAATGTAATAGTGTAAATGTCATATATTACTTTACTAGGGTTACAAGTGTTACTATGCAACTGTAATGGACTTGGTGACGGGTATTTTTATGACAGTCTGTTGCTCCAGAAAAAACTCTATAAAGTTGCCCACCTATGTTCCATCCACTATCGACCGTCTCGATCGGGAAGAGAAATAAGGGACCCCATCATCGGATGCATAAACAAAATACATTGAAGCCCTGGAATAATTTGTGAAGCCCGGAACTGAAAAGTACTAGTGGGATCCAGCTGTGGTCCACAAACCCCCTTACGTTCAATGGATTGTTTTTGAAGTCCAGAATCAATAGAGGTGAAGCCCTGTAATCGAAACTGAAGCCCCGAATCATTGTACATGGCTTAGAAGGTAAACGTTTGCATTTAATTGACATGTGGCAACACCCTAGACGTGTCCTTATTCACGCCCCAGTCAAGCACTCAAGCATTCTTATTTTCTTTTTTTGTTCTTTTTTTTTTGTCTCTCTCTCTCTCTGTTCTTGAACACCACCAGATCTGCAGGTAAGCTTTGCATTCTTATTCAGTTGTTGTTAATTTTTTTTTTCGTTTTTTCTTTTCCTATCAATGTACAACAAACACCGTTAGCTAATACATTATTTTTGATAGTATTAGACTGTATTGTATTAGAAAAAAACACTTTTAATTTCTCTCTATTTTTCAATAAATATGGAAGATTGAAAAAATGTGTTATGCTGTTAATAATTTTTACATTTTAAAAATTATATAGAAAATACTTATTTTATTTATAAGTACATGCAGGGGAGGTAGGGACTAGGGAGTCTTTAGTTCTTTACATCAAAATGTGCCTTTTTGTTTTCAGTTTGAAAGCTGCATGCATTGCATTTGGTTGGTAAAAAGGCATCCACATGACCAATCTTTGAAAGAAGACGTTTACGTTTACAATGACCATTGTGACTATTCATTTATGGATCCTTGGTTGGTTTTCATACATTATAAATACCATGTCCCTGTTACATCATTATTTTCACACTTGTATTTGTTTATCATATTTTGTTCAATGGCATTAAACAACAACAACAACAACAATCGTCTCAATGGCAGGCAAATGCTGCATGAACCAGATAGGCTGGATTCCATCTTGTATCGTCTAAGGCAACGGATTGGAAATGAAGAGAACACCATTCCTGAAGAGCGTCCAAACGCTGGACGCCTGACTGTTGAGAATGCAGTGTTGATGGGGAAAGTAAATAACCTGGAAGCAGAAATTGTCAATTTACATGTGCAAATGGAGGCAAAAGACAATGAACTTAATGGACTGTACAATATTGTTGAAAAATTACAAAAGAAGATGTTGGACTTCAATATTCCACAATCTCCCTAGACAAATGCTGTATGACTATGTTCAATTTATTGTCCTGGATATGAATTATCTGTTTTTTCTTATAAATCAATACGGGGATGCGTTCAATATTTTCTGTTTTTTTATCAATCCAATATATGTTTGTGTTCAACATTCAACAGTCAAAGTACTATTATCAATCCATTATCCACTAAAAGATAATTAATCCCTGACAATATAATATACTAAACCAGCCTCCATAAGCGTACAGTACACCGCCATTATTTTCAGAAGGTGGGGTCAGGGGTTAGGGGTCAGCAATAATGTTGTATCGTTAAATCAAGTTATTAGAACACGTGGTGGGGATCCAGCTGTGTTCCACACGTTTCGATTAAATGCTTTGTTTTTGAAGTCCAGAAACAATAAAGTTGAAGCCCATAAGCACTATACATGGCTTAGATGGTATCCTTTTCTATTTAATTTAAATTTGTTACACAACACGTGGCAACACCCATGAACTTCGACCCTATCTAAGCCCACGTGTGAATTACCAGTTAACACAGTCTCTGATTTAAATTTGTTACACAACATGTGGCAACACCCTAGAACTTCGAAACCATCTAAGCCCACATGTGAATTACCAATTAACTGATGTGAGATCCAGCTGTGTTCCACAAACTTTCAAACATGCATTGAATTCTTTGTTATTGAAGCCCTGGAAGAGTAATTGAAGCCCGGAATCACTTAACTCGGCTTAGATGGCATTTTAATTAAATTGGATAAAAACAAAACTGAAACATTTCATTAAAACAAATCTTCTATTCATTTCATTCTTCCCCCACCCCCCCCACCAGATCACCATGGATGGGGTTACATTAGAAGGGGGGCTTCAACCGGAAATAAAACAAAATAAAACAAAGCAACATAGGGGCAACCAAAGCACAACACCCCCTACAATAACTACTGTCAAAATGTCCAAATTTCAACATAATTGGCTGCAGTCAATGACCATTACGGGCTTGGATGTGAAGCCGGAGCTGGAACCGATCTTGTTAACTGTCTTCAAGACTTCAAATCCTTTGACCAACTGACTGAAGAAGACTTGCTTGTGATCGAGCCACTTGGTCTTAGCGGTACAGATGAAGAACAGGGACCAGTTACCTCTTGTGCCGATTTTGGCCATTGACATGATACCGGGACCGATGTGCTTCTTCATGAAGTTCTCGTATGTAAAACTAGGGCCGTAAATCGATTCACCTCCGGTTCCATTTCCGTGAGTGATGTCTCCTCCATAGACCATATACCCAGGTATCACGCGGTGGAAGGTTGAACCCTTGTAGTGGAGTGGCTTCCCAACCGTGCCGATCGATCCCCTTCTCTCCGGTACAAAGAGCCAGAAAGTTCTCCGCTGTTATCTGGGTACTGTTTGCAAAGAGCTCCATCACAATTCTACCCGCAGGGTGGCCGTCAATGCTTAGGTCAAAGAATACTCTAGGGTTCGCCATAAGAGTACCTACAAAACCAGAAAAGAATACCAGAGAGAACCGAGACCAATTATAGATGAAAGGAAAAAGGGAGTAAGGAGAGAATGGGGACCTTACCCCCCGATTCCATTAATGCCTACAATTGGCTTGGGTTTCTTTACTTGTTGGGTTGAGTTTCTTCATTCATGTCATGTACTGGGGTTTAAAATGCAAACGGCCTAGGCCCAATCTTATTTCGGTTCAGGTGCTATGTTACTGAACTCTACAGAAGTTTCACAAAAGTTGTTATATATCTATATACTCTCTGGAAGAACACCCATCTACCCAAATTAACTAAATCCAAAGTCATAGCCAAACCCTCAAAGATCGAAAATCATTAAACAAAGAAATCTCAAGAATGATCCAATTCACCGTTAACAAAAATAGCAAGAGCCATTGCCTCACGGAAGCTGGGAATATCTTTTTGTCCAAAGCTATCCATCCATGATGACAACGGGACTCTGGATAATATCAATTCAGCATATTTTAATAGAAATGCACCACAACAGTAGCTGCAACAAGTGAAAATGCAATCATAAATATTTGTATCATAATAAAAAAACTGGAAGTTATAATGCAAATAAAATTAACTACCCGTTATCTTGTTGAGGAAAAATGGATCCATCGATGTTTTCTGCAGTGAATGGACTTTTGTGAGAAGGAATCGTCATTTGTTCATAGTAATTTTCATGCTTCAGAATTGAGGGTAACAAATAAAAGTAACCATTGGATGTCTTTCAATCGGTTACTTTTTCTGTTACGGTCACACAATGAGTCATACATAATCACTTTCCCTTCTTTTAGAAAAACTTGACAAATTACCCTATGATCCCCGGTGTTGCAAGGAATCAACACATGTATATACAATACAGATGGTCATTAAATAAAGATACAAATGGTGAAAACAATATCAATGAAAGATCAACGGGTCACAGACTTACCGACTCCATAGTCCACCACGGTTCAATGTAAAGAAGCTCACTACCTGAAATATAATCTAGTGCATCCTAGTCTGGTTGGAAAGATAGGGGATCGTATTCGGGGTATTCTTCCCAAATTGCGACAGTTGGTGTAAGATCAATCTCTTCCTTTTTCTTCATCTTCTTTTTGGTAATATTTTTCACTTCTTTTTACTTCAACCCAGCTGGATCATTTTTTTTCTTGTTCAAGTCTGTCCTTTTCTGCAGCCTCAAATTTTTGTAAAGACCTTTCTGAGTCCAACAACCGCTTAACAGCCTTCCACTTCAGGTTCACATGAGCCTGTTTACAAAATAAAAACACTTTCGTTCAGTTTAATATAAAATGAGACATCGATGTTAGAAATAAGAGCAAGCAAGTAGACAATCATAAACTAGTATAGTACAAAACGAGACAATATGTCTTTTTTTTTCTTTGAAACATCAGTTTATTAAGAAACCTGCCAAAAGAGGTATAAACCAAACACAGCCTGCCTGGAAACCTAGGCGCCAACAACACAAAACAGGGCACTAACAAAGCAGATCGCAACACCCAAAAATCAAAACAACCAGCAACAGCAAAAGACAGCACATACGAAGAGCTTAAAGCAAAACAACCCACAAATACCGCCTAACAGCCAGCAGGTCAATGTGTCACACACACTACA
The DNA here is from genome assembly GCA_033220585.1 of Dipteronia sinensis. Classification (NCBI taxonomy): domain Eukaryota; kingdom Viridiplantae; phylum Streptophyta; class Magnoliopsida; order Sapindales; family Sapindaceae; genus Dipteronia; species Dipteronia sinensis. The sequence continues at coordinate 27,651,366 of CM065642.1, forward strand.
ATTGAAAACAGAAAACATCCCAGGCCAACAAACATGGCAAACAACTTCAACATACTTTCGTTACCCTTATTAATAGCTAGCTTGACTAATAGCTACTTCAACATGAGCGATATAAGTCGTTAAATGCACTTACGAAAAATGCCGTCGGGACCAATCCGATATCCTGAGGGTAGCTAACCTCTCTTGACGAACGCCTCTTCCACAGAATGTCGAGGAAGCTGTCTATGTGCTACAACGACATTTATTTATAAATGTAAGGAAACTTCTTTTTATTTATGCTTGTAAACAGAAGTTGAAGAATTTATCACTTACCAAGTTGGATATCCATTTTATAGGTTTGACCAATTCTTTGAACTGTTCACGATTCATCTCAATCAGTTGCCCAGTATAGACACTGCTGAGTTGGACAAATTAAATTAATATTATGAACAAAAATCACACTTAAATCCAATATACAAGAAAAACAGAGGACAATAGGAATGGACCATTACCGAGTATTATCTTTCTTCTTTAGATATGACATAAACCGATTATAATTCTCGTTCACAACTTCGGCCGAATCTTGGGTTTTCTTTTTCTTCTTGGGTATGGGCATGAGATCAGTGTACGGGATGCTCAGGTACCTTGACCGATGACGAACTCTTTTCATGTCGTTATTCTTGTAACACACATTCGGGTCAGCCGTTTCCATAAATATTACATTAAGTTTAGGGTTTGGAAGAATCATGTTCACACTTGGTGAAGGGAAATCATCCAAATTAATGGCCTGCTTAGCTGACCCACATGCCTCACTAACAACATTCTCTGCCTCTTCCTTATCCAAACCACCCGTGTCAGCATGAACCCGGCTTTCAACCCTATCCAAATCAGCCTCCAAACCATCCTCCTCACCAACAACATTCTCCGTCTCTTGCTTATCTAAACCAGCCTCCACACCAAAAGTCTGAACACCTGTCTGATCCATCTCAAAAGTATGAACACCTGAATGATCCTTCTGAAATGTCTCAACACTTGTCTGATCCTTCTCAGAAAAACCATCATGAATCTCATTCACAAACTGTCTCATCTCATCCAACCTATTGTTGTCATCCTACAATGAGAATAATATATTTTAAGGACTGCCAATTAAATTACTTTAATTATGTACTAACTGTTAGAATAAACTAACAAATAATTGAAGCTTACCATATCCAAATCTTTCTCCTCGCTTTCTCTTGATTGTTTCGGTGTAGATGTATCTCCAACCTTGTTTTCTTTTGCAATCTTTCCAATTTCTTCTCTTAACCAAGACTTCATCCTCTCCTCGCTTTCTTTTATTTGTTCTGTAACCAGCTGTTTAATAGATGTATACAATTTAGGTATTGTATACGGAACCGATGTCTTGGATTTTGACTGCAAATCCAATTCGAAAAAGAATTATTCCATTATGCAAAATAACTTAGAAAAATAAATTAGGATAATAAAAGTTATGTATATCACAAATCATTACCTTGGGAGTTTCTACATCTCCTCCATCGAAGAGCCGCTTCTTAGATGCTGGTTCATTTGAGTTTCTAGAAACGTGTACTGTTGTCCTTGTCTTGCTTTGGTTAATGGAAGCATCACCCTCTTCCATTGCATCTTCACGGTCATCCCTTACAACATCTTCCAACATCAACGATTCATAGTAAGCACTTGACTTTTCAAGATCGTACACTTTCCATGGGAACAAAGCCATCTGCATGTAAAGTGCACAAAACATTGAGGTAAATGAATAGTTTCAAACAGATACCCAATAGTATGCATAAGATAACCAATAACATAATAGCATGGCAAAGGGATTTCAAACCCTGACTAAGGTATTTCAAGCCATGGGAAGGGATTTCAAGGCTTGGGAAGGGATTTCAAGCCCTAGGAAGGGATTTCAAGCATAATAGCATGGCAAAGGGATTTCAAACCCTGACTAAGGTATTTCAAGCCATGGGAAGGGATTTCAAGCACTAGGAAGGGATTTTAAACCCTGGCTAAGTTATTTCAAGCCCTGAAAAGGGATTTCAAGCCCTATGAAGGATTTCAAGCATTGAGAAGGGATTTCAAGTCCTGGCTAAGGTATTTCAAGCCCTGGAAAGGGATTTCAAGCCATGGCTAAGGTATTTCAAGCCCTGGCTAAGGGATTTCAAGCCTTGGGAAGGGGTTTCAAGCCCTGGCTAAGGTATTTCAAGCCCTGGGAAGGGATTTCAAGCACTAGGAAGGGATTTTAAACCCTGGCTAAGGTATTTCAAACTCTGTGAAGGGATTTCAGGCCCTGGCTAAGGTATTTCAAGCCCTGGAAAGGGATTTCATGCCCTGATTTGGACAAACCTACCACTGATATTAACTAGCTATCTAAATATAGACACAAATAAAATACTCATAGTTGTACTGAAGTAGGATTCAACTTTTAGAACCCTTGTATTGAAATTCCAATTCTTAAATCTTAGGAACCCTGTTCCTTTATGTATGCCGATTTTACCTTCCAAATGGGTAATCCGTTCAATGGCCCAAACCTAAACAATTAAAAAAAATCTCATATAGAAATAAAATTCTCATAAGGTTGATTTACACATGAATTGATTTTGCAACTATTACCTGAAATGCTAGTAGAAATCCATAACTGTGGAATATGAAATATTTAACAACATCATTGTTCTGCTGATTGCCATAGTCTGTTTCTTCTTCTCCATCTTCTCCATCTTTTACTTCAGTTTTCTTCTTCTTCTTCTTTTTCTGCTTCTTCTTCTTCTTCTCCTCTTCCTTCTCTTCCTTCTCTTCCTTCTTCTTCCTCTTCTTATTCTCTTCCTTCTTATTCTTATTCTTTTCCTCATTCTTTTCTTTCTTCTGGCCATCACCTCTTAACCTACCAAGGTGTTTACCAGCTGCATTCTTCAGCCAAAACAATGTTACATCGAATATGTATGAGCCACAAGGAAAACGTTCAAATGCATCAATGTCCTCTATTAAAGAAAACAGCTAACCGGGTATGGCTGTCCGTGCTTCATCAATCCCGAAGAATTGGGATACCATTAATAGGTATCTCATCTTCAATGCATCATCACCCGATACAGGCTCTGTGAGCCAGTTAAAGATTACCTCCAACAGTTCAATCGTTGGGCTTTCATCTGTGAAATGTCGTGTCAAAATAGATTCCCCAAGGACTTCTTCCTTTTCTCGGAAGCCTTCTGGCAGTATGCCCATGTTGAGGCCACTGCACAAGCAGCATTCCTCTCTCCTAAACCAAGCCTCCTTCTGCCCCAAACCAAACCAAATTTCATCCTCATTTTCTGAGTTGGGAAGAATGATCTGTTTTTTCAAAAGATTGTGGGTCAGCATCCCATGAACCTTAATGGGCTGTGGAATTTCCAAGTACTTCCCAAAGGGGCCTTGTTTAAACCTATCTACCATGCCACAACGTGTTAAGACCAACTCTAAATCTCAAAGATTTTTTTTTTATTGTGCGAGTTTATTCTCGCATGTACCCATGTTTTGTGGTCTGGATACCGCCATTATTTTTTGAAACGATCAGCTGGCATCTGGTTTACAACAAAATAAAAATTCAATTAATGGTTGCTAAGTATAACAAAAAATGGGGTTTCCAGCCCTGTAAAGGGATATCAAGCCCTGACAAAGGGATTTAAGGAACTGTTAAAAGAATTTCACGCCCTGAAAAGGACATCCTTTCCCACCACTATACATGTATGTCAACAAAAAAAATACATAACAAGGCACCAAAAAAGGGGCCACGATTTACAAAATCCAACACTTCATGACATATAAAATCACAAAAACCATCTACAACAAAAACACTACATTTCACAATCGCCCCACGATCGCTTACAAGGCTTGAAATCCCTTTGTCAAGGCTTAATATTCAAACAAATTGGCCCATATTTCAAAACTTCAATTAAAAAACAAAACAAAACCACTTGTTCCCCGCCATGGCATGAACCCCGAACTGCAAGATAACTACTCATGTTATCATTCACTCATGACTAAGCCTATTTGTTTCACAATTTACCGAAAAGTAAATTTCAACAACAAACAACAATAGGAACAAATGGTAACCCACCATCCTCTTACTGAATAACAGGCACTTCACAATCCATACAAAACTGGTACTTCGAGCAAAGTTAAATTGATACAAAACTGGTGCTTCACAATACCTTTACTTACGAGTTGCGACAAGGAAAAAACGGTGGGGCTGGGTCTCGGTATTCCAATGTTCTTCTTCTTTTTCTTCTTCTTCAAGACAGTTTCTTCTACTATTTCTCTCTTCTCAGGTCTTCTCAAACATGGTTTTTCTGATTCTTCTTCTTCTCTCTCGTTCCCTTCTTCTTCTTTCGCTGGCTTCTTCTTTTTCTTTGTTTGATTTAGGGGATTCAGTCTCTGAATATGGAGCGAAAATTCTCTATGATTTTCAATTTCAATAGGTTAGGGCAAATCGGTAATGATGCTTAATGGGGTTGGGGGTTTTGGGCAATTTGGGGATTTCCCTTTTAAAAGGTTTTAATAATTAAAATCCCCATTAAGGGTATTCCTGGAATTTCATGTGCCCAAGGGGACACAAATGCAAGAAAAACATTGAGGAGACAATTTTGCTCTTCCAAACTTGAAAGTGGACATTTTTTTCCATTACCACTAAAAAATAAAATAAAAACAAAATCCTACGGAGATGCAATCTAGGTTTTGTTTTTATTTTTTTAATAAAAAATTCTTTTGTAAAAAAAAATATCTCAAACCGTCCATCAGTATGGGTAGTCACTAAGGTAATTTACCATATAGATAGTCATTTCTATCACACTATAATTATTAAGATACTATGGTTTTAATTCTAATTGGTGAACTAGTAAAAAAACAAACCTTATCATCCACAATCTAAATGGTGTTGGTCCTAAATTTAAGGGAAAAGATCGTTTTACCCTCTGACATTTACCCTATTAGAAATGTGAGGACAAGTTTGCTCATATTGGCCGGTCTTCCCCCTAAAATGGAAAGAATGTATAATATACCCATTTCGTCACCTTTTCTGTCCATTTTTTAGTTGACTGTTAAAATTAAAGAGGTAATATTGTAAAAGCATAAATGACAAAAATTAAGAAAAATTAAAAATTAAAAACTAGAAAACACTATCTCTCATACAACTCTCTTTCTCTCTCTCTTCTCATACAATTCTCTGTCTCTCTCTCACCTTGATCATCTTCTCACCGGACCTCTCTCTCTCTCTCTCTCTCTCCCTCTCTCTCTCTCCCCAGTCCTGAAATTTTTGGGGCCCAGGGGGAACATGTAAAAAATGGGCCCCATGTGCATATTTATAGTTTATTCAATATATATAGTATATATAACTTATTTTCATATATTTAACCCGAAAATGATAATTTCATTAAAAATAAAATAAAATCACAACAAGGTAAAGAATATATAAAACGAGTTGATTGTTCTAATCTTGATTTTTTTTTTCTTTGTGTTCAAATCCAGATGGTTATTTTTTAGGCAACATGTTACTAATAAGTAATAACTAAAGTCTAAAATAACAAACAAATAACAATAAAACACTGATAACTATTTCTAAAATAACAATCAAAGTGAAACACGAAACAGAACAATAAAACCTATCAAGCATTCGAGCAATTGGATCCAGCAAGTCCACCAGTCCCGTTATGCCTATCATGTAAGATTGATTTTTTTTTTTGCTTGAAAATACAATTTAAAGTAAAAGTTAACAAACAACTAAATAGAACAATAGGACAAGAAGCATATAAACATTAAACAAAATCAAGGTCTGTAAACAACATTTACTTCTTTGGGAAGAAAATATGAAATATAAAACAAGATTTAGTGGTACAAGTGTACTACAACAAACCAAAATTTGATAAACATTGATGTTTTCTGAACATTAAATAGAACAATAGAACATTAAAATAAAAATTACAAACAAAAACAAAATTGTAAATTACTTGGGCAGTGAGAGACTGAGACTAAGAGTCTGAAATGAGAGATTGAGAGATTGCAGCTATGTAGAAAATGAGAAAAAGAATGGAGACTTGAGAGTTGAAACTTGAGAGAGTCAGAGAGAGGTGAGAAGTCAGAGAAACTGAGCAAGATTGTCCGAGACTTGAGAGAGAAAAAGATGAGTAAAGACTAAAAAAGATGAGAGTAAAGTTAGTAGTTTTTTTTTTGTCTCTAGTGAGCGGTGGATTGAGAATTAGAAGAACAAGAAGTGAATAAGTGATAAAACATTGGAACCTTAAAGATTTTTTTTTTTTGAAAAAAATTGTTATTTGTTTTCCAGAATTGGGCATTGTCCGGAGAAAAAAGTCAATAAAATGATATATATTTTTTAAGAAAAAAATCTATTAAACTATTTGGGCATCATTTTAAAATGGGGCCTTTCTATCTTTTTTTGGTTTTGTAATGTTTGGACTTTATAAGAACAAAGGCCTTTTTTTCTCAAACAAATCATTTCTATTGGGCCTTTTTTTATGTCAGAATTCAGCCCATTATATATTAAACCCATTCCATGTGTTTGGAGGCCCTAAAAATGATGGGCCCTGGGCCGGCACCCCTGGTGCTCTGGCCCAGGGCCGGCTTTGCCTACAAATGAACGTCCCACACACTAACACTGTAGAGATGGGCTAGTGCTGAGAATCAGACGCCAAGTGGAAGAGGATGGTCTGGATGTCAGGACCCGCAGCGTGTTGGTCAAGCTCAACGATGATGGGACTAACTCCGAGCCTGAAGAGAAGGCGCTTAACCATCACACACATGTAGTAGCCGCTCACACTGAACATCACAACTGCGTTGCTTGATGCTAGCTTGCTCACCATCTCGTACATGCTATCTAGCTTCAGGGTTTTTCCCGATGACTAACATCAAAGTAACAAATCAAGGTTTTATTGACAACAAATCAATAAACATGAAGAACAAATCATAACTTGACTAATGGATGAAAATCCACAAAATTTGAGTGAACTTACTGTAATAACTAGAAATTAATCTCTGAAAATTATTGGGCTTGAATCTACCTTGAAAGATAAAACTATCGCTTTTTGAATCGTCAAAATTGGAGGTCAAACAAAGGAGAAATCGTCATTTGAAAATTGATGTGAGACCTGGAATATGTAGGCGAGATTCGATGTGCTTGGCGAGACGATTGTAACGCCAATGCTTGTGTCTTGCGTGCCTGGTAGGCGCACAAGACTTGTTGCACCGAGACATGATTGTTGCATGTCTATTTGGTGCAATATGTCTCGTGCCAACACAGTTGGTGCTGCGTTGGCCGAGAGCTTGTCTCCGTGGGAGAATTCTCGCACGGAGCCATTCTCGATGTGCTAGCCGAGAGGGCTTCTTAGCGTGAGAATTCTCACGCCAAAACCACTTAGTCACGTAAATTCTCAACATCTCCCAATTCAATAGAATCCGATTTCCGGTCAAAACCTGGAATGTTCCAAACATCCCGAAAAGATTCCAAAACACATTCGAATTTACTAAAATGCCCCTAAATCCCACAAGTGAACCCAAAAAGCCTGGGAAACATTCGAAAAAACTTAGGTGATTTTCCGAATCGCTCGGAACTAAACTAGGGAAAAATCCACACATTGTTGGACCCATAAACAATGGGAAATCTCATAAATATATTTTCTTTAAAAATGAGATTACCAACCACACATAAACAAAAACATGAAAACACATATGCACAAACACATTCAAACATGTCTTTTCTTAAATCTAATTCCTAGAATATGTTCTACTATAAATTTAAGAAATTTACAAACCAATGCATGTACGTACAAAGTGAAAGTGTGTGCTATATAAATTTTGCACTACGATGTAGAGACATAAATGCATGATATGTGTGTGTGCGCGCGTGCATCCTAAGTCTTGCAAGAGGCAAAGTCTCAATACCTAATTATTTGAAGACAATGCAACCTCTTGAAGACATACTTGCTCGAAAGTCGCCATTCTCCTTGAAGCTCTAAACCACACGAACCACTAAGGCAACTAAACCATTACAAGTAAACCAACACAAATTATAAATCTAACAAGAAACAAAGTTTGTAATGTTTTTGTTTTTCTTTTATAGCAAGACATCTCACAATTGAACTTTATCATAGAAAACATTTTTCAAGCCTCCAACAACCATAGAACTCGGCAATAGGGTGTAACTTTTTTTTATTTTCCCCTCTTTATTTTTGTTTGATTTTGGTTATATATGTAATGATTTTATGGTTTTATGTACAGTTTCAATGTTTGACTTTATTATTTGTGCTATGTTTGCTTTCTAGTTAATATTATTAAAACATTTTGATAAATTTTAACTTTAATTCGCATTTTTAAATTAATAAAGACGCATATTTTTCTTTTTTGTTTTCTTATTTTATGTTATCTATTTTCAAAATATATGTTTTACATAGAATACACATTTTAAAGGGTAAGGCTCACGTTATTATCAAACTTAAAATGATTTTGATTAACTATTTGGTTTAGCCCTCCCTAGTTAAAAATCCTAACTAGGCCATTAGTTGAACATATTCTGTAACCGATTTTAAAAATTCATTACTATTTCAAAAAAATTCTAAAAATAATGAAACATATTAAGAAATAGTTTTAACATGTTGGTAAATATGTATATAAAATTTCATAATTTTTGAAGCAATATAATATAATAAAAGCAATATCCAAAATACAATTAATTTCAACAGTAAACATTTTTTGCACCATGGTTACACAATCAGAAATTATTACAAAATTCAATACTTATGATTTTAAAGCGAAACAAATTTCTATATATATTGAAAGATTTAATAGTCTAGTTAAATAATTGAAAGCCAAATAAAAAAATCATACAAATGAATAAGAGTAAATGAGTGGAAATAACACTCTATCTTTTGTTTGGTTGGGACTTTAGAATAAGTTTATAAATCAGTTTTATTTTGTTTGGTTAACAACCAAATGAAATAGAGTTAACTGTATTTTGATCAAAATACCTTTAATTATAAAACATTTATAATAACATGATATATTATAAATAATAATAATAAAATATAAAGGTATATATAATATATTATATGAATATATATTATTATAATATTATATATATAATATAATATATATATATATAATATAGGGGTGAATTCATAAAGAGCCAAAAAATTTATAGGTTTATTGTTTTTAGCCACAAATTTATATTTTATTGTTTTCATCATTTTTGACCATTTTTGGACAAAATTACCCCTAAATTTGAAATTAAAGAATAATAAAAAAAAAGGGTCAATTGAATTCTGTCGGTAACAAACAAAGAAAGAGAGAAAGGAAGAGAAAAAGAGGAGAGATTTTCGCCGCTGGTCTCGCCTAATCCGCCGCCCCTCTCGCCGTCGGCGCGGACGCCATTGCTCGTCAACGCCGTCGCTCTCGGTCGTCGACGCTGTCTTCACCTACCGTCCACCGCCGCTGCTGCTGCACTCGTTCGTCGAAGCCGATGCTTTTGTTCGTCGACGCCATCGCCCTTGCTCGTTAACGCCGTCGCCCTTGCTCGTCAATGCCATCTTCAGCTACTAGTGAGTTAACCTGCATCAATTTCTTCTATTTTGATTGTATGTGCTTCTATCTATGGGGTTAAAATATAGGGTTTCTATAAAAAAAAAAAAATTGATGCCTGTTGATACTAAATTATTAAGTAATTTGAGTTCAGATTCACATATTTAATTAACATAATTATGACAAAGAAGCACCTGCATCAATTTCTTCTATTTCGATTGTATATGCTTCTATTTATGGACTAGCAGCTAAACTATGATCTGGATCATTATTTGGCTGTTTGAGAGATAGTTTTGGTCATTTTAGATTACCAATTGTGCTGGTTAATTTAACTGCTTCAAATATTGAATTGTTCGGAATTGGATACTCAAATGTCTACAAGCTTCTTTTAATAAGCAGCATGTTTTCAGTGTTTGTTTAAATAGAGAAAACATTAGATGTTTCCAGCACTTTCAATTTGGCTTTTAATGACTTTTGGATATATTCGTTGTCTACTTTAGTTTTTTCCCCATCTTGAAGGATGTAGAAAATGAAAAGCACTTCATAGCTAGTACTTCTCCAATCCATATCAATCCATATCTGTCCTGGATCTAGTCCTGTTCCGAAACCACACTAGATGTCTAGACGTCGTGATGACATTAGAAAGAAAATGGTGAGTGTAAAGGATGCGGTCATCCAGTTTTGAAGCTCTTATACTGTTTTTGATATGGGACATAATTCCCTTAGTTATGTTTTTTGTATTATTTGTCTAATTTGCTACCCAATAAATGATGATTTCATCGATAAACCAAAACAATCGTTGATGAGGTAAGAATGCTCGATGAATACTTAGAGGAGCATTGACCATTAGTTGATCATTGATGCCAATTCTTTGTATTTAATCAGTATATGTATTTAAAAATAAATTGGGTATTGAATTCGGGTTTATTGTTTGTAGCTATTGTTGATTTTAAATTTATAGTTTGATGTTAGTATAGGGATGTGGAAGAAGATTAGTTAATGAATAAGTGTAATGGGGTGTGGCATGACAGAAATGTGATTTTGTTCAAAGGGAAGGGTTCGGCTGCATCTGATATTTGGACTAAAGCTTGTAATTACATCTCTTCTATTGCAGACGCTTTAAATTGTGAAAAGAAGTAAAAGGGGAGTGGGAGCATTGTACAAAAATGGAGAGCTCCTCCTGTTGGATCTTTCAAAGAAATATAGATGCAAAGTAATTAAGTGCTGCACTTGTTTTTGAAGGAATTGTCTTTGTTGAAGTCGCTGACGCAAGAGCAGCAGTGGAAGATCTTTTATGGGCTGTTGACAAGGGGTGGTTTCCAGTTTTGATTTGAGTCGATGCTTTTGGAATTGTTAATTAGTGTACAGTAAATTTTGATAGTTGGAGTGATGTGAATAACATTGTCTTTGATATTCTTTTTTTGATAGATAGATACATAGTAGATACAGACAGGTGATAATTGAGTTAATTACAAATTTATATGCCAATTGATTTTTTATTTGCAATTTACATGCCGATTGTATTCATCATATTGTATTCAAATTGTTGCACCATTCATCCAACCAAACTGACCACGTAGACGTAACTTCTATCATGTAACATTACTGGAATTTGTTTTAAGTATAAGTCTTTTTCAATTTTAGCTAACTGGCATGTAACTTGAATTTGCACTGGCATGTAACTTGAAATTGCACTAGCATGTAACTTCTATCATGTAACATTACTGGAATTTGTTTTCAGTATAATCCTTTTATAACTTTAGCTAACTGGCACGTAACTTGAATTTGCATTGGCATGTAACTTGAAATTGCACTAGCATGTAACTTCTATCATGTAACATTACTGGAATTTGTTTTAAGTATAAGTCTTTTTCAACTTTAGCTAACTGGCATGTAACTTGAATTTGCACTGGCATGTAACTTGAAAGTGGACTAGCATGTAACTTCTATTATGTAACATTACTGGAATTTGTTTTAAGTATAAGTCTTTTTCAACTTTAGCTAACTGGCACGTAACTTGAATTTGCACTGGCATGTAACTTGAAATTGCACTAGCATGTAACTTCTATCATATAACATTACTGGAATTTGTTTTAAGTATAAGTCTTTTTCAACTTTAACTAACTGGCATGTAACTTGAATTTGCACTGTCATGTAACTTGAAATTGCACTAGTATGTAACTTCTATCATGTAACATTACTGGAATTTGTTTTCAGTATAATCCTTTTTCAACTTTAACTAACTGGCATGTAACTTGAAATTGCACTGGCATGTAACTTGAAATTGCACTAGCATGTAACTTCTATCATGTAACATTACTGGAATTTGTTTTCAGTATAAGTCTCTTTCAACTTTGACTAATTGACATGTAACTTCTAATTGCACTAGCATGTAGCTTGAAATTGCACTAGCATGTAACTTTTATCATGTAACATTACTGGAATTTGTTTTAAGTATAAGTCTTTTTCAACTTTAGCTAACTGGCACGTAACTTGAATTTGCACTGGCATGTAACTTGAAATTGCACTGGCATGTAACTTCTATCATGTAACATTACTGGAATTTGTTTTAAGTATAAGTCTTTTTCAACTTTAGCTAACTAGCATGTAACTTGAATTTGCACTGGCATGTAACTTGAAATTGCATTAGCATGTAACTTCTGTCATGTAACATTACTGGAATTTGTTTTTAGTATAATCCTTTTTCAACTTTAACTAACTGGCATGTAACTTGAATTTGCACTGGCATGTAACTTGAAATTGCACTAGCATGTAACTTCTATCATGTAACATTATTGAAATTTGTTTTAAGTATAAGTCTTTTTCAACTTTAGCTAACTGGCATGTAACTTGAATTTGCACTGGCATGTAACTTGAAATTGCACTAGCATGTAACTTCTGTCATGTAACATTACTGGAATTTGTTTTAAGTATAAGTCTTTTTCAACTTTAGCTAACTGGCACGTAACTTGAATTTGCACTGGCATGTAACTTGAAATTGCACTAGCATGTAACTTCTATCATGTAACATTACTGGAATTTGTTTTAAGTTTAAGTCTTTTTCAACTTTAGCTAACTGGCATGTAACTTGAATTTGCACTGGCATGTAACTTGAATTTGCACTGGCATGTAACTTATATCATGTAACATTACTGGAATTTGTTTTCAGTATAATCCTTTTTCAACTTTAACTACCTTGAATTTGCACTGGCATATAACTTGAAATTGCACTGGCATGTAACTTGAAATTGCACTAGCATGTAACTTCTATCATGTAACATTACTGGAATTTGTTTTCAGTATAAGTCTCTTTCAACTTTGACTAATTGACATGTAACTTCTAATTGCACTAGCATGTAACTTGAAATTGCACTAGCATGTAACTTTTATCATGTAACATTACTAGAATTTTGTTTTCAACTGGCATGTAACTTTTATCATTACCAACTGGCATGTAACTTCTGGCATGTAAAACTACTGGAATTTTGTTTTCAAATCAGTCTTCCAAATATGGCAATTAAATGAACTGGCATGTAACTTCATTATTAACTGGCATGTAATTTCATTACCAATTGACATATAACTTCTAGAATGTAACTTCTAGCATATCACTTCATTTTCAACTGGCATGTAACTTAAAATTGAACTGTCATGTAACTTCTAGAATGTAACTTCTAGCATGTAACTTCATTTTCAACTGCCATGTAACTTCATTTTCAATTGGCATATAACTTGAAATTAAACTGGCATGTAACTTCATTTTCAATTAGCATGTAACTTTGTAAATAACTGGCATGTAACTTCAGAAATAACTGACATGAAACTTAAAAAATAATTGGCATGTAACTTTTTAATAACTGGCCTATAACTTCAGAAATAAATGACATGTAATATAACTGGAATTTTATCTTCAAAATAAAATCATTCAATATTGCATCATACATCTTCAACATAAATTCATTCAATACTGGAATGAAATTGAATAAAGTCTACAATACAGAATTTAGTATTTCACCCAAACATATACCTAACTTGCAACTTTGGTGACAGTAGTTCGCCAACAGTCCAAGAATGAAGGAGATCATTCTTCATTCCACTAACATAGGATTTAAAACTCAACTAGCATGTAATTTGGCTTACCATTGACATGAATTGGCATGTAACTGTAAAATTTATTGTCATTAACAATAGAAGACAACTAGAATTGTAACTTATAAATCAAACACAATTACAAATTCTCTTTTCTCTTGGTCTTCCAGCCTATGGATCTCATTTTTTCTTGGTCTTCCAGCAACCGCAGTAGAACAACCAATCTTGTTAAATAAGAATAAAAACATTGAAAGTAACTAACATGTAACTCGATAACTAACTAACCCATAATTTAGAATTCAACAAACATGTAAGTATGTAACTATAATAAGAAATAAATTTTTGGCTCAAAACAGTAAAGAGATAAATTTGTTGATCATTTCTTGCAATTTCCTCTAAAAACAAAGTGAAATCAATATACAAGATCCAATTCATAAACAGACCAAATCCAAGTGATTATAGGCCAATCAAATACAACTATCAAATAGCTATTAGCTATTTTTTCCACTACTAAAATTTAAGTTTTAATTATCGTATAAGTAATGTAATATAAGTTTTCATCAAAAAAACCCAGATTCAAACTAAAAGACAGTCAAAGTATGCAGATATCAGATCAATCAAATAAGGTGGTGTAAACAACCCAAAAAAGAATTTACCTTTAGTTGATCAAGCACCTCAAAAGTTCTGATAACTGAAGCAGGAAAAAAAATACAAAACACAGTTATCTGCCATGAAAAAGTAAATCGATTTCTTTTATCCAAATTGCTATACCTTAAAGCCATCCGATAGTAGTAGCAGCCAGCTACAAGATTTCTGGTTCCTAAATCATTGATATATATGGGTGCTGACCCACAATCATTTTCTAGTCATTCATACCCATACCGATGACCATAGTTTTTTCGAGGTGAGAGAGGGAGACCATACTCGACGTACCCGTAGGGGAAAAGTAGGATGGCAATTCTTCGTCTTGATTCCAGGCTCTGTGCTCAAAAGGGACTTCACAATCTCCACGTGCCCACTTTTTGCTGCAGAATGCATGGCAGATTTTGCACTGCTCTTAACTATGGCAACTACGTTGTCGCTGCTACCTTTCTCTAAAAGAAAATTCACCACTTCTATATGTCCATGCGAGGCAGCAATGTGCAATGCCGTGGTGTTCAAGGAATCACACACCATTGAAAGTTCAAGAATAGCATCCATCAGAACCTTCCATACCTCTACATATAGAGACAAACATTCTAAATATTTGTCAAAAAGAAAAAGAAAAACTTTGATGCTAGAAAAGTCTTGACATTCAAAGTCAAATTTAGCAAAATAATGTTTGTTCTACAATTTCAACAAACCTGAACATGGTATGTTAAGTTTTTAAGATAATCGACAATTAATTGACAACAGCAAACTAATTATACACAAGAACTTCAAGTAAAACCATCTAGAAAAAACTGTATATTGTGTTGTTTAAACAAAATCTAAAACTGCATAGAACATTTACCAAAATTCCTTGCTTTGCAGCAATGTGAAAAATGCTAGAAAAGTCTTGATATTCAAAGCCAAATTTAGCAACAATGTTTGTTCTACAATTTCAACAAACCTCAACTTGGTATATGTTAAGTTTCTAACAAAATAGACAACTAATCGATACCAGCAACTAATCGATAACAGTAGACTAATTATACACAAGAATTTCAAGTAAATCATCTACAAAAACTGCATATTGTGTTTGTCTAAAAAAAATCTGAAATTGCACAGAAAAAATTTACCCAAATTTCCTTGGTTTTGCAGCAATCTGAAATGCTAGAAAACAAATCTCAACATGTTATCTTATGTTTCTAACAGAATTCACAACTAATTGATAACAATTAACAGAAAACTAATTATACCCAAGAACTTCAAGTAAATCAGCTAATCAAAAACCTGAAATTGCAGAGAAAATTAAATTTTACCCAAATTTCCTTAGTTTGCAGCAATGTGAAATGCATCGTAGCTGTTTCTAGATTTGGTACCAGACTACCAGCCAAAGAAATATCATGAAACTTGATCATCTCCTTGACCAAATCTACATAGCCATACTCAGTAGCAACATACAGTGCCATATCGCCGGATTGGCCAAGGCGACTTTGACGGGCTCGAGAGGACGGTCGCTGCAGTTGACGGCGTCGACAGGCAAGGGGGCTGCAGCGATGGACGACGATCCCCGAAGAGAGAGCCAAAGAGAGAGATCTGGTTTTGAATTATCAAAGAGAGAGATCCGATTTTGGCGGTGGAGAACAATGAGGTTTATTGTTTTTGGGTGGGAGTAGTAAATACAAAAGAAAGGGCAATTTTGTCTATTCAAGCCTAAAGATGATAAATATAATCAAATATAAATTTGTGGCTAAAAACAATAAACCTATAAATATTTTGATCATTTCTTGCAATTTCCTCTATAATATAATATATATATATAATATAATAATATTTATAATAGTTAGGGCATATGAGGGTTATTTTTGGAACACCAATTTTACTTTGGAAATGAAAAGAGTTTTCCATTGGATTTTGAGAGGAAAGCTCATTCTACCAAAATGATGGAAAACTCATTCTAATGGAAAACCTTTTCCAATAATTATTAGCAAACCAAACATAGAGAATGGTCTTTTTCCATTTCACCGAACTAAACACGACCTGAATTTATGAGTTTGACACTATCTTAACTATGAAATATTTGTCAAAACTAACATATTTTTGAAACCAAAATTCACCTTTAACATTGTCTTGAAAATAAAACCACATTTAACTAAATATTTAAAAATAACCAAAAAATGACGCATTTTGCATCTGTTTCCATCTCTCTTTGTTATTGACTTTCTCCCTCCTCTTTCTCTTTCTCTCTCTTTCGTTTTGCTCTATTTGTTCATGCTTTACCATGGAGTTTGTCTTGTAAAAAATCACCACTAAACTCTCATTCACATCCAATCCCATCCCATTTCCTCATCTCTTTCACTATTATTTACTCCTCTATATTGTTTTTTTTTTTCTATTAGTCTTTGTTTTTTGTCTACCACTAACCAACGATGCCATTTAAAAATACCTTAATATTGTTGCAATAGTGTATATTTGATAGGTTTTGATAGTAGTTTCCACTACTTTGTTGTTATGAGCATTAGGGGTGAGCATTTTCAATTCAACCTGACCCGATTTCATCGAGTTAGGTCGGGTTGGCTGAAAATAAATGGTGAAATCTGGTTATTGAAATATAAGCCGATATCATCTTGAGTCGGGTTGGGTTATATATTTAACCTAACAATCCAACCCGACATTATCTTAATATAAAAAAGAAAAGAAAAAAAACAAAGGAACCCTAGGCCTGAAATTCATTCGGCCACCACCAGAAATCACCATTCACTCTCTAATCTATAACTCTGTCATTTCCCATCGATTTCATCTTACTCTTTTCCGTTAACGGCAGTGGGGCGCCGCTCATCTACAATCCAAGTTGTTGCCCTCAATGCCGACGGCATTCATTTACCATCTGAGTCGCTGCCAACTATATCGACGTTGTTGTCCTTTCCTCCACGCTGTTGTCCTCACCTCCACGCTGTTGTCATCTCCTCCATGTCGCTGTCTTCCACGTCGCTGCCCGGTAACAAGGGGAAGCCAATCACCTTATTGACAAATGTGTTTGCATTTAATGGTGTAGGTAATAGAGAGCAAAGGCTTTTCATCTGGTTTGATTCTACTGCAAATTTTCAGACTTTACACTATTCATTGATTAATTGTTAGGGCTAATATTTGAGGCTATTTAAAATTATAAATTTATAATGTAGAATAACTTTTTAAAATTTTAGGGAAAGTTTATTTAGGGAAAGTATCATTTCCTCCCCTATATTATGACATATTAGTAAATTTACCCCCTATATTTTCCTTAATGGTCAGTCTCCCCCCTGAAACCAAACGTATTCGTCATATTCCCCCTTCTGTTAACTTTTCCGTTAATATCTCTGGTTGACCGTTATCTTCTAAGGGTAATATGGTAACTTTAAATAAAATCATTAAACAAATTAAAAATTAAAAAACAGTTTTTTTTTCAAAATAAAAAACATATTTAATAATATATATATAAAAAGAATATTTCCTATAAAAAACAGAATATATTTTTTAGAGAAAAAAAAGATTTATATATATTATAAAAAAAATAAAACAGTTTTTTTTAAAATAAAAAACAGATTTAATAATATATATAAAAAACAGAATATTTCCTCAAAAACAATTTAGAGAAAAAAAAACAGATTTATATATATGATAAATAAAATAAAACAGTTTTTTTAAAATAAAAAACAGATTTAATAATATATAAAAAAACAAAATATTTTCTAAAAAAAACATAATATTTGTTTAGATAAAAAAAACAGATTTATGTAAATTTATATATATATATATATATATATATATATATATAACACCACCACTCATTTCTCATCTTCATCATCTTCCACCATCTACACTCAAACCCCAACATAATCCACCACAACTCAAACACCCAAACCCTAGCCACCACCACCACTCAAACACCAAAACCCTAGCCACCCACCGAAATCACGCCGACCTCCAACCCTACGAGCACCGATCTCCTCCCAGCCACCGCGTCTTCTCTCTCCCTCTGCACATCTAGTTCATCTATATCTCTCTCTCTCTCTTCGCGAATCCGTCTCCATCGATCTCCTCCATTGCCGATCTCTGGTCCATATACTCTTTACCTTCTTTCCCTCCTATTCACCTGCGAGATCGACCATCGATATCCTCCGTTGAGAGAAGATCGACGCTTGTTAGTGTAGGTGTGGCCGTGGGTGTCGGTGGTTGTATTTGACAATGGATGTTGGTGGTCGATTTTAGGGGTGGTGGTTGTGTTTAGGTTTGAGTTTGGGTTTGGTTGGATTTGATGGTGTAGATGGTTGGAGATGATGAAGATTTCTGGAAAAATGATGGTGTTGTGTTTTGGGTGGATGGTTTTTGGTGATTGTTATAATTTTTTTTTTCAATTTTAATTTGAATTTTAAAAATTAATGGACTGATATTGAATGTGGATGATAGATGATGATGTTGTTGAACCTGGATTGTGAATCTCTTTCGATTTTTTAAAGAAAAAAAAATTGCTTTTAAATTTCTGGGTTGTTTGAACTTTGAATGTGATGAAACCAGTTTCTTTGATTTTTATTTTTATCAACGTTGAAGATGGTGGAGATCTAGATCACCACCATCATTTTTTTTTTTGGTTTTTTTTAAAAAAAATTTGCTTTGTAAAAAAATTATATTTTTTATGATTTTTTTTTCAAACCATTTATCAAAATTATTGAAGGGTAAAAATGTCTTTTAACATGGAAATTAAGTTTTTTAATGGAAAATCTAACGGAAAGGGGGAATATGGCGAATACATTTGGTTTCAGAGGGGAGACTGACCATTAAAGAAAATACAGGGGCAAATTTACTAATAAGTCATAATATAGGGGCAAAAATGGTACTTTCCCGTTTATTTATTGATCATTGATTAATCTTTTATTTATTTATAGATTTATAGCACGGAATAGTTTTCGAAAATTTTAAGATAAAATGATATGCGAGAAAAAAGTGATTATTGAAGGATGGTATATTTGGGGAAAAGAATACAATCTATCCAAATTGTGGTGCTTGATGCACAGTGGCGGACCCAGGAATTTTAATCAGGTAGGGCACTTGAATAAATTAAAATGACAATTATATAAAAAAAATATTGAAAAATTAAGATCATAGTAAAATAGTTTTTTTTAGATAAAATAAAATAAATAGAACACTTACTTAGATGAATTAAATAATCTTACATTCAAAAATAAATAAAAACAAGAAAAATATTAAAAATAATAAATAATAACAAGAAAAACAACATAAATAATGAAAAAAAATTAAAAGAATAAATTACAATCTAATTTTATAATAAGAAATTTTGTTTTACATTTATAATGAATTTAATTTAAATTTATACAAAAATAATTTATTAATAACTATTATTAGACATATTTTTAAAATTTTTATTCTTTAAGTTATTGGTAAATTATTAATTTATTGATTCTAAATAAATTAAAACTATAAAATAAAGAAAATACTAAGAATAAAATAAAATGAATCATAATAATTGATTGACTATTTTAATCTAATAAAGTAAAATCTGAGATTTTAGTGTTTATTGATTAGACGTATTAGGTGTGTCAAATTAAAACTATTAGAAATAATACAAGTCCAAAATAATAATATATAATTAATATAAAATAAAATTGAATTAAGTACACACAAATTAATGATAGTTAAGAAATTGACAACGACGAAATAGAGAAATGGTAAAATAAATAAGTTATAAAAGTCAGGAGTTAAAATTGAATTAAAAGAGATATATAAAAAATAATAGAGAAATGGTAAAATAAATAAGTTATAAAAAGTTAGGAGTTAAAATTTAATTAAAAGAGATATATAAAAAATTAGAAGGTAAGATTAAATTAAAGAGAATGAAAACGGACTTGAACCATGCACTCTATGTCTAAGAGATAAGATCCACTACCAGTGGTACTAACAGCAACTTGTTGATAACAGTTCTTAATAAATAAATAAATATATATATATATATATATGCACACGATATATACAGAATCAATTTTTTTTAAAAAAAAATTTGAGGTAGGGCACGGACCCTACCTGGGCTCCACGTGGATCCACCCCTTTAATGATGCTGGTTTTTACTCCGAAGCCAAAAGTGCAGTAGTGGTTTAGTGTCTAATTGGATTGACTCAATTCCATCACCTTCAATTCAATAGATTAAATTAAAATAGGGATTTTTTTTTATAGATAGGGAATTTAATTAAATTAATTGTTTCTTTATGTGTGCAGCAGGTACCAAGCACAATCAACCACAAAATGAACTGTTTGTTTGCCACAATCAATCAAAAGTAGTAATGTAATATACTGACATTTGATGTTAACAACGAAGGATGCTAATTAATATCTGAAAATGCTTGGATGAGGCTAAAGGAAAGGAGAAATTGGGAACTAAGGACATATTGGGAACTAAGGACATATTCGGTAATGTTTTATGAATTTTCGTTTTCTATTTTATCAATTTTCATTTGTTCATTTAAAATTTGAAAATTACAAATAATTCTGGATTAAGGGAAGGGAAAATGACTCAAACTTACAACTTCAATAGTGTAGATGTGAGCGGTATACCATTGGGTGAACCTTATCTTGTAAGGAGTTGTGATCTTAGATATCCAAAACGGAGAAAATCAAAATTAGCCTCTGAAAACATTAAACTTTCGTTTTTAACCACATATAAAAGTTTGACTGTTAATAACCACGTTTTTTTGATAAATTACCTAAATACCCTCATATAAAACCCCCATTCAACTCCCTCTCCTCTTTTCTCTCTTCTCTCTCTAATTTCTCTCACATCTCCCACCTTTGTCGTAGATGGCACCACCTAGCGTGCACTGCTGATCCCAAGCGACACCGGCGGTGTGAGCCCAAGCGAAGTCGCTCGCTTGGCATTGTGTGCCCAAGAATACAACAGCGCCGCTGGGCCTTTCCCTTCCCAACGGCATTGTTATGTGCATAAGAAAAAAAAAACTTAACAAGAACAAAGAGAAAATTACATCAATGGTGTAAATGTGAGGGGCATACCACTAGATGTGCCTCATCTCGTTAGGAGTTGTGCTCTTACATATCAAAAAAGGGAGAAAATAAAATATATCATCTGAAAACATTAAATTTTCGTTTTTAACCATATACAAAATTTTAATTGTTAATAACCAAGTTTTTGATAAATTACGTAATTACCTTACATAAAACCCTCCCACAACTCCCTCTCATATTTTCTCTCTCATCTCTAATCTATAATCTCTCACTAACATCTCCCACAATTTTCAGAGACCTCGCCGCCTAGCATGCACCTCCGATGTCAAGCGGCACCAGCGATGCGAGCCTAAGCGAAGTCGCCCGGGCATTGTACACCCAAGCATACAACATCATTTTCAGTATTTTTCCTTCCATGTTGATGTTACCTGCTTAAGAGAAAAAAACCTAACAAGAACGAAGGGAAAATTACCTCAATAGTGTAGATGTGAGGTTCATACCACTAGGTGAACCTCATCTCGTTAGGAGTTGTGAACTTAGATATCCAAAGAGGAAAAAAAATCAAAATAGCATCTGAAAACTTTAAGGGGCTATCCGGTAAGCGAAAAATGGGCCGTTATCGTTTTTGATTTTCGAAAACGATTTCGAATTCGTGTTCGGTAACCATTTTTCATTTTATTTTCAAAAAATAAAAATAAAATGGAAAACAAAACCAATGTTAAAAATGAAAAATTTGAAAAACAAGTTAAACATGTTTTTCATTTTGTTTTGTTTTTTAGGAAAAAAAACGTATGTATTTTTATTAATTCTATTTCATTCTTCTTCTTCTTCTTCTCATCCTTTAATTTCTTGTCTGCTTCTTCTTTCTTCTTCTTCTTTTTTACTGCTGCTACTCCATGAAAACAAATTTGGAGGTTTGCTCCTCCACCTCCCCCGGCCAATCAAAACCACAAAACTAAAGCCTGAAATAATATGAAACAAAAGCGAATCGATGAAAGGAATGAAACCTCTCAAAGAATTTATATATTCTCTAAAAGAATCTTAAAAATCAAATTTTTTTTCTAAAAAAAAGCTAAACCCTAGAACCAACACATATAGAGAATTAATCAACAAAATTAAGACCGAATTCAAGGGTAATATTTACAGAGACTGAAAATCGATTCAACACGCATAAGAGATTGAGAGATTAGAGTAGCAGTCGATTTGCGAGCAGATCAGCGGTTGCTTTGATTTTTTTTTATTTTTTTAATTTTTTTTATTGAAATATTTAAAATCATTTCATTTAATTTTTATTTAATGACAATTTTTGATATTTAGGATGAATTATTGACAATTTTTTATATTTTGTTATTAACCTACCAGACGTGTTTTTAGTATTTTTATTTTCAGAATACAGCTTTCAGCATTTTCTACTAGAAGCATTTTTTGGATTTCGAAATTAAAACCGAAACACCGTTTATAATTTCATTTTTCTTTTCGAAAAACGGCAAATGTAAAACATTTATAGGACACCCTAAACTTTCATTTTTACCACATACGGAAGTTTAACCGTTAAGAATCACGTTTTTGATAAATTATCTAAATACCATCACAGAAAACCCTCCATAAATCCCCTCTCCTCTTTTCTCTCTCCTCTCTTATCTCTCTCACATCTTCCACCTTTTCCGGAGATGGTGCCAACTAGTGTGCACCACCAATCCCAAGCGGCACTATTACTAATAAAAAAATTTAGGTACTATAACTGAACACAATAAAAAGTGATAATTTCGCATTTAAGTATCAAAAAAGAAAACAAAATCCCATTGCAATTCATCACAGGCAACAGAAGAGGAAAAAAAAAAGAGTAATCTTCTACAAAAAAAAAGACCAGTTTGGAATTCCAATTTCCCGATATATCATGATTCATGTCAAGAATCTTGAAATCGCGAAATACACAAGAATGCATAATCAAACTCTCCAAAATAGGACAAATGGAAACAAACTTTGCAAGCAACACAGAATCCGAAAACTCGACCATGCTTAGATTATAGACTTGAGACCCTTAAAACCCAAAAATTCGGGTAGCTTCAGGACATAGTAAATATCAAAACATATCTTCAAATCAAATAACGATTTACAATTAAAATAGCAACGAGGCAAGTCCATTGGTGTGACTGAGAGTAATTTCAGACCAAGTCTTGTGTCCTAAAGCTGCCCGAATTTCTTGATTTTACCGGTCTCAAGTCTCTCAAGGTGGAGTTTTCGGATTGTGTGTTGTTTGCAAAGTTTGTTTCCAGTTGTCTTGTTTTAGAGAGTTTGAATATGCATACTTGTAAATTTTGTGATTTCAAGATTCTGGACATTACTCCTTCTAGATGGAGGAATTTGACGATAAATGTTCTTGCATTCTGTAGTAATGGTTTAAACTGTGATGTTATTGTCTCTTGCCCGAGTCTTGTGTCTTTCAGTCTTTTAGGTGCGCCAACCGGGCTATCTTTTATGGACACAAACTCTTGTCAGAATGTGTTCATTTAATTTGATTCTAATCTAGCTGACATTACAACTTTTGAAGCAAGTTGCAATCTTCTGAATAACATCCTCAAAGGAATTTGCAACATTGAAGTACTTTTCATTGCAATATGAACTGAAACCTTAACTCCACTCATATGAATGTCACCAAAGTAACTTTTTATAATAGATTAATGTATCATATGTGTAAGGATATGGTAGTTTTATTGGCTAGCTCTAATGCCCATTTTATAATTTATTAATTCCTTTTGTGTTTATTTGTAATCTTAAATGGGGTTGTTTTAGTGATGTTACAAGTTGAGAACTCATTATCTTAATGAACATCAAATATAGTAATTGATTACAATCAAATTGTTGTAAAGAAATTCTACTTGTATTACTAACTTTGCTGGGATCTATCTCCTGCTTGAATGGGAAGTGAAGTTAGATTAAATAGGTTGGCTATCGAGACAAGGTGAGGTTGGCTTAGTGGTTAAGCCCCTCACAGTCACACCACGAGATTGTGGGCTCGAGTATCTCTCCCACCCTTAAAACCTGAATTATTGTAATATTTGAAAAAAAAAAAAAAGGTTTGCTATCGGTTACATTATAATTTTTTGTAGAGAGGGGGTTATAGTTTGGTCCTTATCTTTTAAGGAAACATTACATTTTTAACTTAGGTGTATTATGATTTCAGGTCTTCATCTTTTTGGAAATAGATAAAAATGGTCCCTCAGTTAGTCAAAGTTAACTGATCTAGGGGTAAAACGGTACTTTTAGTCATGTTTTAATGTTGGTGACATGTGGCATTTATTTACAATATTTTGTTTTATATAATGTTAATTTTGTAATTCAAATTATTTTTTAAAAAGTCTTTTTTAAATGGATCTCCACCATCCAATCTAAAGATGGATGGTGGAGGATCAAAAAAAAAAAAAATTTAACCTTCAACGATCTATCACAATGATAGAAGGTTGGTGATTAATTGTATAATTAAAACAATAGAAAAGTTCATTTCTAACCATTTGAAACATCGAGTAATCTTTTATAACCTACTTTCAAATTTTAATTGTTTATAACCTAATGTTTACGCTATTACCAGTAATACCCCTATATAAACGCAGCCATCTAAAAAAAACCCTTCCCTTTACTCTTCTTCTCTCCTACGACATCCCTTATTCTCCTCTTTCCTTCTTTCTTTTCTTCTTCCACTATTAACTTCAACAAACCTTTGATTCCGACTTTTACAAAATATTTGTTCTGGAGACTAAGATCATCAAGTAAACTTGGTTTTGGTTGAGTTAAAGATTTGAGAGAGATAGCTTGGGGAAGTTTTTTGAGAAAATCAATTGGATTAGCTCTTGAAGTTAATGTGTAAAATCTTTAAGTTTTTGCATTATTTTTTGTAATTACAGTTTATATAAACATCGGTTTTGTGTTATTGAAAAATTTTGGGTTGGATTTGACAAGATCCATGAATTTTTTTTATGAGTTGGAAATTTCCAGAAGGTTTCACTAAATTTTAGAAAAGTCTAAGGTTTTACGAATTTTTGGAAAAACTCAAAATTCGTGAAACCTTAGACTTTTTTTCAAAATATCGTGACACTTTGAGTTTTTCTAAAATTTTGTGAAACCTTAGACTTTTTCCCAAAATTTGTGAAACCTTAGACTTTTTCCAAAATTTCATGAAACCTTCTGGAAATTTCCAACTCATAGAAAAATTCATGGATCTTGCCAAATCCAACCAAATTTTTGCAATAACACAAACCAGAACCAAGTTTACTTGATGATCTCAGTTTCCAGAACAAAATATTTTGTAAAAGTCGGAATCAAAGCTTTGTTGAAGTTGAAAATGGAAGAAGAAGAGAAAGAAGAAAAGAAGATAAGAAGAGACGTCGTGGAAGAGAAGAAGAAAAAAATTAAAAAATTAATTGGTTAGGGTATTTTTGTAGTTTTGACCAGAGTTTGAAGAATTTATTATAAAATGGCTATAAACAATGAAAATGAAACAAGGCTAAAAACAATTTCCCCATAATCTCTATGGCTACATTTAGCAATTTTCCCTTAAAACAAATGTTTTTGAGAAAAAAAAATTGGGTCTGTCTGGATTGATAGACGGTGGGAGATTGGATTTCCACTAGATCCATGGAAATCTCCACCTCCCCCGCCACGAACGAGGGAGGCACCGTTGAGGAGGTTTAGCCCTCCCCTGTTCGAGGCTGAGAGCCTCCCTACTTCGCGATGGAGGAGGATGGAGACTTCCCCGCCTCGCCCTACTTCACGATAGAGGAGGATGGAGACTTCCCCGCCGCCCCTCCCCATGGCTAGGACGATAGAGATCCATAGAGATCTCTAAGGATATAGTGGAGATCCAAATCTTGATGGACCATAGAGATCCGATATGGGGATATTGGATCTCCCCTAGTTATTATTTTATTTTCCAAGACAAAATGTTTAAATTATACAATTAATCACCAACCGTCCATCATTGTGATGGATTGTTGGTGTAATTTATTTATTTATTTTTTTCAGTTTTTACTTATATATATATATATTTTTTTTATTTGAGGATTTCTCTTAAATTTTATTTGATCTCCACCGATGGATGGTGGAGATCCATTTTTAGTGTATATATATATATACATACATACATATACATATATATATATATATATATATATATATAAGTTTTCAATTTTTGTTTATTTTTGGATTTCAGTTTTAAATTTTATTTAATCTCCACCATTTATTTTTGTGATGGATGGTGGAGATCCTTTAAAAAAAGATTTTTTTCTTCAGGTTTTCAAATTAATCATTAAGGGGAAAACCGTCTTTCTTACATTTCAGTTAAGGTTGACTGTTAACTTTTTGGTCAAAGGAAAATTTTGATGTATTTCGAAAAAAGAAAAGGGTTTTTAGTAAAACTGTCCTATTTCAGGGACTGAATTGCAAATCTACCCTAAAACCAAAAAGAATTACAAAAATGCCCTGAAATGACCTTCCTGCCCTTTTCAACAATTCAAATCAATTTCACTCTATTTGCCCTAAATTCCCAATTCCTCTGGCCACTCATCCCGATCGAACCCATCTTCCGTCGCCGACACAAGCCACCGTCGCCGACGTCCATTCCGGTCCAACCGTAACTTCATCATTGCGATGTCGCCGTCGTAGACGATATCCAGCCACCGTCGACGACATCCGACGTCGAGTCTTCTTACAACAGCAACGTCGAGTCTTCGAGTCTTCTCGGTCCGAACAGCACGCTGACTTCGTCAACTTGTCGTCTTCTCGTTCCGAATCAGCCTCCTCGTTCCGAAGCGGCAATATCGGTCCAATTTCAGGTATTTGGAGTTTGGAACCCTAACATTTATGTTTATGTTTTGAATTTGAAATTGATTTTAAGGTTTTCAATTTTTGAGTTAGATTGGTTTGATTTAGGGAAAGGTTTAGGGTTTTCAAAATTAATTGGGTCCAATTTCAGGTATTTTAGGGTTTTCAATCAGCCTGTCGAATTTTGCAAAGGAAAATTAATTCTCAATTTTGATTTTGGATACTCGTGGCAACCTCAAAGTTTCTGATTTTGGATTGAGTGCTTTCTCCCAACAAGTTAAGGTATATGATTTTAAATTTTGCCGAATTCCCTCAACTTCATGTTAATTGATTTAAATTTTGCCGAATTCCCACAACTTCAGAAATTTTTCCGAATCCAAAGTTTCTGATTTTGGATTGTGTTTGGAGATTTGCTTTCTGTCGTTTTATTCATTAGAAATGGTTGATTTTTGGTTCTATTAGATATTCTTCTTTACATATGTTTATGCAGGTTCTTGTAGTTACCAATGTTTGCGTGTATATTACTAATGTTCTTACTATGATACTCTGGTAATCAACACGACATTATTCTTTAAGTAAAGCAAATTTGTAGAGACTCTTCCAAAGGAGTGAATGATTTTCACCAAGATCTATTTTCATTTTCGTCTTTAGAAGATCTTTGAAAAAGTGCATAATCTATTTTCATTCTGATTCTTATTAGGATGGGATCTTTATGATATAGTGCGTAATTTATAACTATATGCTGCCTTTTCATGTTTTGGGTTTGAAGAAGAAACTAGAAGTGACATCTCAATTTCAACACAAAATCCTAAAAGTGATGATGCGGCAAGACAGTGCTGGTGCAAATGGAAATATCCACCTCCATTCAAGATGCTTCTGTATGTTCAATCAATATTATTTGAAGCCAGCTTTGATTAGGTATTCTTGGCAAGTTGAGAAAAGACTTATCTTTTGTAATTTTGACCTCTGTTTTTGCAGCTCTGATTTAATTAGCCAGACATTGCTGGTTTCTAGTTGTTGAGTTGATGGTGATCATGACTTGATCACACAAAATTTTGTGAAATGTACATACATTTTGTAGTTTTATGAATATGATACTGATTTCTCTACTAAGTTTGTTATTTTGTTTATTCTTGGTTGTTGTACTGTAATAGATTTTGCTTCTTTTTTGGCTAAATATGATTGAAACAGAAAGAAACTATTTGAATGATGGATACATTAGTCATGGTACAAGAGCATGAATTGTCTTCGATTAATGAATTTTGGATGTGGGCTCACACCAGAAAATTTCTGTGGCTCATTCTAGCAACAGAAAAAAAAAATCCACATGAAAAACAATTTCGGAGCCATATTCTATCATGTAAAATTCCATCTGATCGTAACTTCTTGTATGATATTTATATGTAGTATCTGTACATAAATATTTATATGAACTTTTATATTTTATGTTGTGCAACTTGTGACTTGTGTGAAAGGTGCAGAGACTGTTGTATGGCTATTAGAAGTTTTATATTTGCACGGACCGAAAACATATATGGATTTGTCGAAATTTCAAATGAAACTCTGTCAAAATTTCGTAAATAGTAATACAAGTTTAAATTACATATTCAAATAAATTTCGTAATGATCTCTATCAATTCCGGTGACGTTGTATACCTTATCTAACAATTGATCATAATTTGAATCCTTGGAAAATTCAAACGCCTTCACTCTTTAACCTTCATACCAATACTCACCATGATGACTTTTCCATTCTCCACCCCAATTCAAAACCAAATGCACACTTTTCATCATCAATCCTGTAAAATAATTCAAAAAATATTATCCATCATTAAAATAATCATTATTTAAAAGAATATAAATGGGAAAAAAATGTATCCATAACAAAAATAAAATTCGAACCTATGAAAAAACCATCGGGTCACCCTGACCCGATGGTTTTTTTCATAGGTTAGAAAACTTTGAAAACTCCATCGAGTCATGGTGACCCGATATCGGGTCACCGTGACCCGATGACTTTTTTCTCGGGACAGACGACCCGACATTGGGTCACCATGACCTGATGGTTTTTTCCATAGGTTAGAAAACCATGAAAACACCATCGGGCCAGGGTGACCTGATATAAAATGTATCAATAACAAAAATAAAATTCGAACCTATGAAAAAACCATCGGGTCACCCTGACCCGATGGTTTTTTGCATGGTTAGAAAACCTTGAAAACTTCATCGGGTCACCGTGACCCGATGGCTTTTTTTCTCGGGACAGGGTGACCCGACATCGGGACAGGGTGACCCGACATCGGGTCATCATGACCCGATGGATTTTTTCCTCAGGACAGGGTGACCCGATATCGAGTCACCCTGACCCGATGGTTTTTTCCATAGGTTAGAAAACCATCGGGTCGCCCTATCCCGAGGAAAAACTCCATATCGGGTCACCATGACCCGATGGAGTTTTTCCTTGGGATAGGGCAACCCGATATCGGGTCACCATGACTCGATGGTTGTTTTTCATATGATTTATACCACATTCGAATTTTTTTAAAAAAAAAATGGAAGGAAGAAGCAAAGATATGTGAATACCATCATCAAAATAAGGATTAGGAGGTTGGAAAAATAATTTTATAATGTAATACTTACCCTTTAAACAATTTTATATAAATTCTCTAATATTTAAAAAACTTAAAATATAAAAAGGAAAGGTGATGTAGAGAAAAATAAAAGGTTAGATGTTGTTTTGTTAAGGGTTTTATGAGTTAGTTGGTAAAATGTTAGTTGATAGTTGGTAAATGTAATAAATAAGATTAATAAATTGGGTGTAGTTATAAGTGAGAGCATTTTAGGAATTTTAGGGTATTTTTGCAATTCTTTTTGGTTTTAGGGTAGATTTGCAATTCAGCCCCTAAAATAGGACAGTTTTGCTAAAAACCCAAAAGAAAATGAGAATCTGAAACCCTAATACACTTAAAAGATAAGGACAAAACTATAATTCCCCCTAAAAAGAAACAAAAAAACAAGAAGGTGATATAAGGTGGGAGAAATGATACTTTATTTTCTATTTAACGGTACAGAACCCTTTTGTAAAAAACGGAGTGGAACCGACGGTTCCAAGCCGGTTTTGGAACAGGCGGTTCCACTACTTATTTATTTTTTTATTTTGAATTTTTTTATATATAAAAAAAGTGTTGGAGCTGACCGTTGGACCTCCAACGTCATGTTAGCCATTTTTTTCTTTCTCTTTTCTTACTTTTCTATAAAAGGATTAGCTAGAATGGTACTTACCATTTAGTTTTGGTGAAAAAATTGGTTTTGTTAATTATTGTCAAAAAGCATTAAATCCTGATGCATGTTGTGTTCCTAGAACCACTCTCACATGTGCACTTTATGACATTTATAAAAGAGAAAAAAAGGAATTTGCAAATAAATTTTGATAATTATAAAGGTCGTGTTTCCGTATGTGTCGGCATATGAAATAATCATTGGCAAATACATTCATACTTGGGTGTTACTTGCCATTATATGAATAATGCATGGAAAATACATAAACGAATTCTTGCATTTAGAATTTTTGATAAGGCACACTACTACTAATATTTATAGAAAGATGAAAATTATTTTTGAGGAGTATAAAATTAAAAGCAAAATTTTTGCAATTAGTTGTGATAATGCTTCCAACAATACCGCATTTATTCATTCTTTAATTGATTTATACAAACCTTTTTTTGGCGGTAAATTTTTTCATCAAAGATGTGTTTGCCATGTTTTAAATTTATTTATTCAAAATGGATTACACATTCTTCAAACTTTTATTAAACCTATTAGAGATGCCCTCTATCATTTGTGGAAACATTCTTCTGCAATAAAAGTATGGGTACGATTTTGTTAACAAAATAATAGGCGTCCAATTAGATTTCCCCGTGATGTTCCAACACGTTAGAATTCTATTTATAAATTTGTTGCTAGAAGTTATGATTAAATGGATTATTAGTTACTTTTATGCAAGATAATGTTAGTAACATTAATCTTTATACATATCATTGAGATGTTTGTACAAAAATTTATGGATTATTAAGTCTTTAATAATCATATTAACAATTTTTCTGGTATTTATTATCCTACTACTAATTTATATACTATTGAGAGTGTTAATATTATTGGTATATTTTTTGGGTGTGCATCCTATATACAATTAAAAGACTGCATTGATGTTAAGAAAAAAAATGGTTAGACTAATATAAGGAGTTTCCAACAATTTATTTCCTTACATTGTTTTTTGATTCATGTTGTAAATTAGAAAATCCGTCTGAATATTTAACTCTTTTTTTATCGATGTTTAGAAATAGAAGTTGATATTAATAGTTATTGTTTTAAAATGAAGACATTATTTTATGAATTATATGATGAATATCTTAAAATTTATGGTTCCACAAACTCAAACTATATCTCATACTTCATCCTCTTGGTTAGGGTATCAAATGTTATCCCAAAAAATCAAAAAAATTACGAAATTCTTTTTCGGCAAGCTCGACCTCGCATTTCGAGGCTGAAACTTATCTAAGTACCTCTTTTGAGCAATAAAAAAAAGGACTAAAATGTTTTAGTCTTTTGCGATTTATGTAAATAAAATAAAATCTAAAATCATTTTATATTATAAAGAAATAATTATAATATTCTATATATTAATAATATTATTAATTATTTAAAAAGTACCAAAAATTTCAGCCCAGATCGTGGAGTTCCAAACTTCAACTCAAAAAAATAAAAATAAAACACCATTTCAATTTCTTTTATTATATCCAAATTATCTATTACCAAAACAATCATAGATAAAAGACAGATCCAAATCTGTGCAAAAAGAACAAAACCCAGAAAAAAAAATGAACCTTTGGAGGATGAACAATGAAAGAAAACACAACTGTAAAGAAAAACAAAAGACATTAAATTTTGAAAACAGAAATAAAAATAAATAAATAACTCAGAGGAAACCCTTTTGCGTGTAAAGACGGAGTTGAACGGGAGAGTGATTTAGAGAACCCACAACAATTAGAAAAAAAAAAACGCTTTTACTGTTGCACAAAAAACAGATTAAATCGCCTGTGTTTTTCAGTGATTTCGTTTTTTCTGCTAACCAAAGAAGAAAAAGAAGAACAGAGAGAGAGAGAGAGAGAGAGAGAGAGAGAGAGAGAGAGAGAGAGAAATTGAACTGGGCAAGTGGCAGTGTTGTTTTTGTAAAAAAGCTTTTATGGGTTTTAGGTTTTGTCTGGTGAATCTTCCGTCTTATGTTGATGTTTGTTTGTGTACTGAGAACACACTACTGTTTTATTTATTTATTTTTTTTACATTCTTTTATTAATTAAACAATTTTAAATAGGGGTATTAACGTAATTTCCCAAATTCAGGCATAATCAAACGCTTACTTTGACTGTCAACAAGGACTAATTTGGTATTTCCAAAAGGTTGGGTACTAATTTGGTACTTATGAAAAACGTTAGGAACTAATTTGATCACTTTGTATAGGTTGCAAATAACTCGAAATTTTAAAAAAGTTTGAAACTTATTTGATTATCACCATTTCAAAATAAAGAAGTTCAATTTAAAATTTTAATATAATACAATAAAATTATTTAATAAAAAAACTATTAAAAAATTATCTGGATTGAATTGTAACAATGATGAGAATAAAACTTACGTTTGAAAATGGTGAGAATTGAAGTTTACTGCACATGCAAGTTATGAAAAAAAAATTAATATAAAAATTTAACCCAATATAATAAAATTATTTAATATGAAAATCAATTAAAAAAAATTACCTAGATACAGCTGTAACAATGGTGAGAAGACAGCTTATGTTTGAAAATGGTAAGAACTGCACAAACAAGTTTTAAAAAAGAAGTTCAATATAAAAATTTAATCCAATGCAATAAAATTATTTAATAAAAAACCAATAAAAAAATTACCTGAACATATCTATAACAATGGTGAGAAGACAATTTATATTTGTAAATAATGAGAGCAAGAGTTAACTCAGACCTAATGGAACCGTAGAAAAAAAAAGTTGTAGAGTTGTAATGAAAATGAAAAATGAGGTCATTTATAAATGTTACAAGTTTAATCTGAAAAAGTTAATAATACCTCTTGTCATCACATAAGCAGAAAGTGGGTTGAGAGAGCGCATCGGACACTCCATTTAATTAAATTTAATAATCCACATAATTAGAGAGCAAACCGAAGAGTGTGGTCCATGACTCCATGTACGAACTACGAATATATACAGTGTGGTCCAGGTGCATTATTGAGCACAATTAAGTTTTAAGTCTATCATGATCAATCTTTGATTATTTATGATTTTGATTAATACAGTGGCACAATCGGTTAATTGGGTTTCCTCCTGGCCCCGTAAATAACAAATCTTCATCAAAAATCACCATCTCAAGTACGTGTATATATAATTATATATATATATATAGTAAGATGAAGAAGATAAAAGATTTTTTTTTTTTCAATTATATAAAAAGAAAAATATGGGATATTGGGATATTTTAGTTATTTATTTTGTTTTTAAACATATGACTATTAAGAGTTAACGGTAGGGGATGTTTGTGAAATTAGTTATTTTTAATTATTTGTTTTTATTTGACATTCATTTTTAGTTTTGATTTTTGATTTTTTTAAAGTTAATTGCTTTGCATTATTATAATCTTTTTATGTCAAAATCAATGATACAAAACACTGTAGAGATGTTTAATTATGTCTAAATTTTGGAAAAACAAATGATTAAAATCCGTATATAATATGAGATATTACTATCAGAATAAGGTTAAAGGTAGAAAAGCTCTTGAAAATAATATTATATAAATTGTACATTTATTTCAATATGCAAAAAATCACAAACAGCAAATATCAACTACATTAATTAGTTCAATACAAAGTTTTGAGCAATAATTAATATTTAATTAATTCATTGGAGGGTACGAGAATATCAGTGTTGGCCAGCTTTCCTTTGATAAGCTTAACGAAGTCTGGAGGCACATTGAGAGCAGATTGAAGAACTGAAGGTGCAAAGGCATTCAACACCGATTCCTTACCACCAAAATTTACAACATCTGCAGTCCTGTAAACAATCAATACACTTTAATCTTACTAGTCCTTATTCCTTAATAGGTACATTTATAGAAAAAAATGGTATAATAATTAATTCATTACTTTTGTAACATGTTAATACCTTTGAAAAGTTTTTCCGATTTAAAAAAATGGATTTTATCAAAATAGTCATGAAATATATGAAATTTTAAATTTAACAATTTCTATAAATTTCATGTTTTTTCTCAAATATTTCACTTTTTAGACAAAAATGCCCTCAATGGCTTCAACATCGATCGGAGGTATTGCTTACCGGGAAGTGGTTGTGATGGAAAAACACTCCATTCCTTGATCCTGAGCAACTACACCAATTGTGAAAAATCTTGGCACAACTATAACTTGACCAGGCACAATTTTGCTGTCCAGCACAAGCTTTCCATTCATCCCCACAATTTCAACTTTCGCAGTCCCTTTGATAACATAAAATACCTGAACCGAAGAAACACATGTGTACAAAGGTGAAAGCATGGCATCAGTCTCAAGTTTCACAAGGCTGCAACTGACCCCAATTTCTTCAAGAATTGGAAAGTTTTTCTCTGTAAATGAAGTTGCTTCACCACCTCTATCGACACGAATGTCAGGCGAATAATGAAGAATGTTTTTGACAATATTAATGTTTTGGTGAGGTTGGGGAATTTTGTTTCTGTCTTCTGGGTCTAGCTTGACAATCAAAACACCAGTCTGACTTTTTGCAAGTATGTTTGCTTCATTTTGATTGATATGTAAAGCTTTGCTGGTGAATTCAGTGGAGAAACCACCCAAAATACCCAGAGGTCCTGTTAGCAAGAAGTAGGTGAATTCACCTGGAATGTAGGCCTTGGATGTCTCACCAAGAAATGCTATAACACAATCTGAATTTCCATGGTTGTACCACCATGACACTGAACCAAAAGGCACCCCTATCACATCCCCACTTCCAAGTCCTACTACTTTCTCTTCTTTTCTATTTGTTTTCTTATCCCATAATATTAATCCTGCAACTCCATCTTCACCTGTAATTTCAATTATATATATATATATATATATATATATATATATATATTGTCCATTAATGTCAAACAGAAAACCTCAGGGAGGTTGGCTCTAAATTAAAAATTAATTACATACCTTGAACAACATATCCAAGTTTGGAGGAATCAGCATAGTGGGGAAGGGCAAATCCTCCAGGCTTCAAAACAAGTAAACCAGCTCCAACCATGGCCTCACCAAGCACTGCAAATTCTTTACTTGACCAACTGTAGTATGATCCACCTTCTCCCTCGAACATCGCTTTCGAAAACATTGGTGTCAACTCCATATCCATCCTATCCTTATAATAATACAGCTTTTATCTATTAATTCAACACCTGCATGCATATGACATATCAAAGTAGATTTTATATTGATTTGCATTGAGAATTGAGATACAAATACAAAAGTTGAAGAAAAAAACTTTAAAGCTGCATAATATTAAGAGAAATTAATAAATAGCAGAATACCTTAATTATATTTCCGAGGAAACTTACTAGTGTTGGTTGAGAAATGGAAGAACATGTCACTTGTATTTATAGAAATGAAATGACGAAGGTTGCCTGTTGCGTAGGGACACTGTTTTCTTTTGCATTAAATATTCTTCACATGTATCTGTTTGTAGTTTTTGTGGCAAAACAAAATTGAAATTGTAATTTCAAAAATAAAAACAACCTTTTCCTTCGATTACGTATATATTTAGAGGACCAAATATGAAATATCACAATCACATAGTGTATCGTTTTAGTAATAGAAACTACCAAGCTTAGGCATGTGGTACTGTGGTAGGTACTATACGTTAAAGCTATTTTCTAAGAGGTTAAAAGAAAATTTCAACTCTTTTCAATTTTAATAAAAACAAATTTTTATTTCATCGGTGTGTGTTGCAGAGTACTTTGTGCAATTTTATTTGTATCCCAATTTAAAATTTTCTACTTCTGTCTTTTTTTTTTCTTTTTTTTTTAATTTGATATCGACAAGCTTAGCAAA
Organism: Dipteronia sinensis; assembly: GCA_033220585.1. Taxonomy (NCBI): domain Eukaryota; kingdom Viridiplantae; phylum Streptophyta; class Magnoliopsida; order Sapindales; family Sapindaceae; genus Dipteronia; species Dipteronia sinensis. Next base: position 27,687,591 of record CM065642.1, read on the forward strand.
AGTTTATTGGAACCTGCCGAGATAAACCGTTATATGTGTAATGGTCAAAACTTCACCTTAGTTGCAAGAATTGGATCTAACTGCTAGTTTATGGCTCAATTTACCATTTCAGTGGCAATATTTACATCAATTTAAATTTTCATATAAATTTATAAATTTTTAAAATTTTAGCATTACCTTTAAAATAAAATTAATAATGTTTTAAGCAAAATATATGATAAAACAACTGTTGTGGTAGTTTTTATTTGGCTTGACACGTCAGCACATAGCCCAGAATTTATGGAGTCAATCTACCATTTCAATGGCAATATTTGTAGGAGAACTTCCTTTGACAATCTATTTTTTTTTTTCTTTTTTACTTCTTTTCTAAAAGCACTTAATTCTAAAGATTTAAAAACGGTGACTCAAACCTACTTTTTACCGTCACCACTTTTATATATTACCTATAAAAGTGGTGACCCAAACCTAAAATATTGTCCGAAATTAATAACAATAAATTAATATATACGTAGATGATGAGAGTACTAGGGGACCCATAAGTCCATAACAAGGAATCAATATATGCAAACTCACTTCGTAGTAGCTAATACAGATTTTATACTGTACCTAAATTTGTATATTTAGTTTTGAAAAAAATAATAAAAGTATTTAACGGAATATGACTGGAATTTATATAAGTAACTATGTTTTTAATTAAAAAAACACCTGCTTTTACTTTTAAGTTCAATTATACAAATGACGATATTGCGAGGTTAGTCCGATTGTAATATCTGCGGGTTTGAGTCCTAACCTCTAAAAAAAAAACATGAGTTTATGTAATAGTGTAATACATAACAAAAATAATTATAAAACTATTATTCTACTTTAATTACAATTGAATGAATAAAACGGACACTTGTTCTAGTAAAAAGAGAGATTAATTAACATGCAATTTAATTAGGGAGTTTTAACACAACAAGACATAATCTTATAATTATCAATCTCAAAAAACAGATCCATCCAACGGTACTCATGCGTCCTGTCGGACGTCGGTCACCGACCAACTCAAAAAAAAGAATATCTTTTAATTACTTCAACATCAAGCTGTAAAAACTATTTCCAAAAAAACAAAAATTGAAACTACGAAATTACAATATCACCCTTTACTAATTCACCGATTCTCTGATTCGACAGACCAGAACAGACCAGTGTTGATGCAGCGTCGGCGGTCAGAAGTCAGAATAAATCATTGAAATGGACACGTCATCACCTTTCAACATTCCATTGTAATTTTTTTTGTCCTTTTATTGTCTTTCTTTATTAGTAAGTAGAATTTAAAATAAATTATAGGGATTTAACAAAAAAGAAAAAAAAAAGCAGAAAAGGAAAAATAAATTAAATGAAAATAGATCTTCTGCTAATATTTGATAAATTTAATTTTATTCAGAATCTTAAATAATTTCATATCAAATTAATTAAACAATTTAGTTTTATTGAAATTTTAATTATTATGCCCAACTGACAGCCCACCAAGCTTAGGCATGTGGTACTAGGGGTGGACGCAGTTCGGTTCGGTTCGGTTTTGACCAAAACCGTATTGAACCGTTATGTTTTCGGTTTTTAAAAACTTGAATCGGTTTGAACCATATTATACCACAAAACCGAACCGAACCGAACCGAACACCTTTATCTCGGTTCGGTTCGGTTCGGTTCAATTCGGTTTTGGGCCTATTGGGCCTATTGGGCTTTGAGGTTTTTTAATATATATTTTTCATTTTTTTTTATCCTTTAACAGCCCAAAATAAAATAATCCAACATACAATTCATAATAAAATTAAACTTAAAATACAATCCATAATAAAATTAAACTTAAAATACAATCTATAATATAATAAAACATAACAAAATATTTAAAATGTTATCATGTCTTTCTTCCACTTCAAATCTTCATGACTTCACCTGTACAAAAGAAAAATAAATTAACTAATAAGTACAAAACACATAATTATAAATAGAGAAAATGCAATACTAAAGCAAATACCAAATTAAATTCTTACCTTCATTTCTTCTCAATCCTCATGGCTCATCCATTGTTATACTTGTCAATCCACTTTCATGCTCTAAATGAATAAGACAACAAAAAAATAATTAGCTAACTTAATAATTAGTAATTTATATATATATATATATATATATGAATAAAAAATACAACAAACTTGATAATTTATTATGATTACTTACCAGTTTCAACATTGGTATAATATTCTAACAACTGAATGGATGTGTCATCATCTTTAGCATGCTCTTCTGCAACACACGGTTCAGCAATAGGGCAAGATGCCGACAACCAATTTCCAGTCAAAATTAAGCCCTCAACTATTTTAGGAGTCAATGAACTCCTAAATGGATCAAGTATACGCCCTCCTGTGCTAAATGCGGACTCAGAAGCCACAGTTGAAATCGGCATTGAAAAAACGTCTCTTGCAATCATTGACAAAATAGGAAATTTTACTGAACAATTCTTCCACCAAGCCAAAAGATCAAACTTATCATTCAGTTTCTCACAAAGCCTCCAACAAATACAACTCCACCTCACTTTTCCCCATACTAACATCTTCTTCTTGTCGTTTTTGGCCCCACAAACTATCTTCTTTAAACTTCTCTTTTTCATAAAAAGTTTCAGGCACACCACTCTTTCCAAAGGACATATCATCATTTGACTTTACATTCACACTACCGTATTGTGTAACATAATACTCATACAAATCTATCAACACTTCTTTCAAACTACAAAGCATCGAATGAGATTGTGTTACACCATAAAATGCATCAAAACGCCACTTCACATAACCAAATTTGTACCTTGGGTTAAGAACAACCGCAATGATCAACAAGTTGTTAGTTTTATCTAAACCCTTCCAATACTTGTCAAATTTTGTTTCATACTCACAGCCATTCGACTCACAAGCGGATCCCTCTCAGTGCTAAGAGATGTTAATTGATTAAAAATAGTGCACCAACTCTTAAAATAAATATTAGATGTCACATGCAATGAAGCACTGAAATCCAAGGTAATATAGCTATTACACATGGTGTGATCCACCACAGTAGTTCATAATTAGAGCTGGGTCATAATGTCCGTTATACCCCTCTAATTACATATATCCTTTAAGTACCTTTGATTCTCTAATGAACAATAAATCCTATTTCCTCGCGGAATTAGGAGAGCGCTCATATTGTCTAAGTCTTAAATCAACCCTTAAGGGAACTACCATATACTTCTCACAAGAAGGAGTGGATTCCACTATTGTGTACATACCTTCCCAGCCACAAGCCAAACCGCAATTCCAACATATGAAGTATATTGATCAGGAACTGCATTCGACCTCACCCATGGTATATCAAAGACCAAAATCTAACCTGAAGGAGTCGATATGACACTCAGGATTAAGATCACCCACATATAGCCATCATTAGTTGATATGTATGAATCTCATCAGTAAACGGATCTTGGTGAGAGATTCATATAGATCATGGCTCAGTCCTATATGATCACATCATATAAGGTGCCTCCATTCCCATATCTCATATGAATGATTCAGGATAGAATCACCGTACATTACGGAATGGACCGCAGCTATAGATTAACCACAAATAAAGTACCCAGCTTTATTTGCTATCTATGGACTCTTCAGATTGCACGTCTCTTACTGTATCCATCCGTATATGACATCCATATACACAGTTCGAGATTACATCCGGCAATCTAGGATGTTAATATATTCACAAGTTATAAAATACACAACACAACAAGAATGAATTGAATTTTTCTTTTTATTTATTTCATAAATCCATTTACAAATTACATTTTTAAGGCATAAACCCCAACATATAGACCATTGATGAATATATTCAAAGCATTAAAGCTTACAATGTCTATATCGTACAATAGAAGAAATACTACTAAAACATAAATTAATAGTCACTTGTTCTTACAAGAGCAAACAACACATATACATAAACCAAATAGATAAGGATAGAGAAATGTGAAACATGATTTTTACATGGTAAAACATCCTAAGAGGAAACATCCACGGGTTGATACAATAACCACCAGCAAAACAACATTCACTAGTAAGATAAAAGTACACCTTCATATGTGACCAATCGACATGATACATTCCCTATTGGATATCTCTTCTATACTACCCTCATGAAAGAGTTGCATACTCTCTAACCATTGCACATCACATGCCACTAGAGAGCAACTCCCTAACCATAACAATCCATATGCCACTAGGAAGATTTCCTTGTCTACTCTTTAACCATAGAACTTCACATCCCAGTAGAGAGCAACTCCCTAATCACAGCAATCCATATGCCACTATGAAGATTTCCATGCTTGACTATATAGATCTTCACAATACTAGCCAAGACCACCTTGCTCAATATGAACCTTCACACTCCAAATGAGACTTCCTAGCTCAAGTTAAAGCATCACACCTTAATAAGAGGCTTCCTACCTTTTGCAAGGCAATCGATATAAGTGTTATGAAATGATGCAAACACATGCAACATAGAATATTAGATTAACATATAATATTAGATCAACATATCCTATGGAAACTAGAAATGAATAGTGAGTACACAAAGTATGATTTTCTAGTTTACAATCCTAAAACAATGCAATCATACAAATGATGCATGTACATATGAAATATATGGATTAAGTACACTTCATGAGAAACTAGACATAGTCATCAAAATGCACAAATCAAAATTGTCTAGATCTTATAACATGAACAAATAACCTAGAATATGTGAAACATCTAACACATATCAAAGACCTAGATTTTGTTCAAACAACTAAACATGCTAGAATCAATTAATATGTTCAATACAAATTTCTAGCAAACATTTAAAGCATATATTCACAAGATAATCAATTAAACTCTAATAGGCTCTAAATACACAAACAAATGTGCTACTCCTAAAACTGTTCAATTAACTAGTTCTAGCACATGTATAGGCTATAAATTATCAAAATAAGATCAATAAACTCACAAATAGCCCTAGATTAAAAGCTAGCACAATACAACTCTCAAGTATGTGAAAACATAGGTATTAAGAAAACATAACTCAACATACAAGTTTCTAATTAAGTTCAAACTAGCTTCATTAGAGTCTCTAACTCTAATCAATGTTTATACTTCAAACATACACATATTGAAGAAGAAAACCCAAGGTAATTGAAGACTTGAGGAACAAAACACAAGAGATGAATCAACACCTTAAGAAAAACGAGCAGTTTCGGATTTGGGTGTAGAGCTACCAGAAACCTTGATCAAATGACCTCAAACGTTTTTGTAGATGATAGAGGACTGGTATGCAAAGCTTCTCCAACTTGAATCACTCAAAACAAACTTCGAATGAGTGAGTTATGGTGTTTGGAAGTTGAGAAAATTGGATAGAAAATTTCTGCACAAGTTTTTCAAGTTTTCTTCTTGAAAGAAATGTGGGAGGGAAAAGGATATTTAAATGAAAGAGAGAAGAGGGAAACAAGTCCATCAATGAGGGGATGCCACCTCTGCATCCCATGGATGCACGTGACCACCACGGGGGCAGAGGGCACTCTTTCCCGTGGAGGCCATTCGCCTTCATGGGGAAGGGGTGCATGGCACCTTATCTTTCCCTCGTGAACTCTTCGCGTCCTTCTACCGTATTTCGGCCTCCGAACTCTGATTTCGAATCCGTTTCCAGATTACAAACTAGGACTCCCTTACACACATGAACGTTAACAAAACATTAACAAAAAATATAGAAATCGACTAGATACACAAAGATGAAAACCATTTACGATAAAGACATAGAAAGTTTTGTAACTTCCTACTCGGAACTTGAAAACTAATGAATGAGTAACCGAAATAACCGGAACTCAATGAGAGATAATATATGTACGAATTCAAGTCTGATATCACACAAACACAAACAAACACATGAACTCATAAGTATGTCGTTTTCTAGATATAGTCCTAGCACATGCAATTCTACAAACATTACCAAATTAAATCTAATGCATATGTATACAATAATATGTGTGTGTATGTGTTATATCATTTGAGTATAACGATGTAGGGACACAAATGGATGCAATGTGTATGTGTGTGCACCTATACCTTGCAAGAGGAAAGAGGTCTAGATGTACATTTGATATGCAATAAAGCTTGTTCCTCTTGTAGCCGTCACTTTGCTTGAAATGTTGTCCAACTTCCTTGAAGCTTTATAAACCATGAATCCTAGACAACTAATCAATACAAAGGAAAATGTTGTTTTGATATAGAATTATGCCAACACAAGACTCAAGAACCTAACAATCTCCCTCTTTGGCAAATTCTATGTCTAAACACCTATACATATACTAAAATTTACAAAATGAAGATTGGTCACAAACACTCCCTCACATTACAATTAGTTTGTACAACCTAGACTAATCTTCATTGAGTCTTTAACTTCTTCATCCGAACTTCTCTTGATATCTCCTAAAAGAAACTTGAAAGTACAAGAACATACAAGAGAATATATGGCAATATATACTTTGACAAGAATATGGTATTTAAGTTCAAATGGATACATGTATTCTCCCCCTAAATACATGCATATCCAACAAAAATATCTCATACAATATATTACATACCTTATGAAGATCAATACTTGGACAAATACACAAAGAAGATATGCTAAAACAATATCATATTTCTCCCCCTTTTTGACATAAAATGAAGACAAAAGGAAAAAATAAATGATACCTTGAGATCACTTAAGCTTTGCTAGCCACTTGTGCCACCAAAGAACGTTGAATGATTTATTGATCTCATAAAAAGTTTGGAGGTGGATGCCTAGCTTAAAGAAACGATTTCTTCTAAGCACTTGACTTTCTGATCTAGCTCTTCTATCTTCTCCCTTGATTCTTGTTTGTTCTTTAATGTTAAACTAGCAAAGGTTATTCAAATCTATACAACACAACAAACTCATCAAGGTAGAATCACAAATGCATAAAATTTATCTCTTAAGCACATATGTCATTTCTACCAAGTTCTACAATTGCATTAACAACAAAATTCAATCCAAAAATGGAGGAATTGATTTCAACCACAATTACTATCAACCTCAAAACATGAAGGAATTGGTTGTAACCATAACTACTATCAACCCCAAGCAATAAGAAACTCAATCAACTTCAAGCTAGGAGGAATTGATTATAACTACAACTACTATCAACCTTAAGAATAAAGGAATTCATTGTAATATCAACTACTATCAACCCCAAACAAAGAGAAATTTATTGCAAACACAATCATACAATTATCACAAAAAGTTTCATGCATTATTTGTGACCAAAAAATACAAAGGCACATAATATTATGAAGAATCATTATGCATATCAAGGAATATGAAATTGCATCTTCAAGATTCATCATTACAAACAAAATGCCAACAAATATCAACTTGAAACATGTGAACATATCATAAAAGAGAACAAAGTAGAGCATACTATGCCCCCCCTGATAATTGCTCTATCTAAGATCAAGATAGAATATTGTTCACAATGATTTCCACACAATCACACATTCAAGCAATTTTTAAAGAAATCTAACAAAATAAGCTCGACAAACTATGTGAGATACACCAAGATTTTCAATTTCTCTTATAATTCTTCTAAAATTCATAGAATATCAAAATATTTTATAACTAAAGTGTGTATATGAATTTTGCTTCAAGCATATGTAAAGGAGTAATTTGATCATCAACATGCAAACCATATCAACATCTATTCATCTTAAGCTTTTCCATAAAAGGTCAAACCGATTATCATCCTGAAATTTTGCTTTTAAGAGAATAGATTTCAACATATGAGCGTTTGTGTACATGTTGCTCGTCAACCCATTTCTATTTTTCAATCCGAGCATTCATGATTTTCAACTATACTCCTTTAAGCCTTTTTCATTTAGGCTTAAATCAAAGAATATTTTTATTGATTCTTTCTTTTTCAACACTTCTTTGATTTTTCTAACATAAACATATACGCTTCATGACGGCTTTCATTCATCATAATGGTGTAACCCTTTCCTATATTGGGCGGCTGCACAACCAAAATGTGTAGCCCTTTTCATGAATGTGCTCGTTGAGTTCTATGTAGTTGCCGAAACAAAATGGATACTAACCATAGGTCATCTTTAATGTACTAGTCATGAGACTTCAAGGTATATCCACATCTTAAATATTATCAAACTCAACATAATACAACAAAACATACAATATAAGCAAAATGCATTTTTGAAAACTAAGTTTTATGGCTCACAAGCACATGATCTAAAAGCAATACAAAGAGATTTACTTAAGATCATTACTTCTCAAGAGAGTATCTTTCAAAGAATATGACGCTCATATTTTTTTCAAAACATGTCACTCAAAATCAAACAAACAATTCACACATCATGTATAAGACCTTTGTGAACAACATCACTGTAAGATCTTTACAAAGCAAATGTCAATGAGAACCATATGAACACTACACTTAGTTCTCTAAAATGTCATGCCTTATGATGTAGTGCAAATAATGAATTGAGAGATGAAAAACAAAGTATGCTAGCATTAGGCTATAGAAATACCTTAGCAAGCATTTTCATCAAATGCAAAGTCTTCACCCTTTTTATTAGCTCTCTTGGCATGTTTGTCCTCATGACATCAAGTTGTTGATGTGTCATCCTAAGAGAATAAAAACTTAACAATTCAACTCAAACACACAAAATAAATGACTTTTTCTATAAGTCTTAACAAACAATCAACACCATATAGATTCCAAAAATGAACTTCTCATAAAGTCAATAAATAGATTTTGCCTATCATATCAAATATGTGAGATAGCTAAGTTCATGTTAAGTTATAGAGAAACAAAATTAGATAGCTAAATCTCTCAAGAACTTGACACTGATCTTAAAGCTAACTCACATGTGCAACTTACACTAACAGAAAGAGCACTCACCCTTGACCCATTTGATTTTGGATGTACTTACACAAAAATCATCATGATCATTCTCGACTTTGATGTTGAACCTAGTATAGAGATTTTCAACAATTTGATCCATGAGAATATCATTGATACCCACCTCTACAACATTTTTAGCTTTACAAGCTTTGTCAAGATTCACACGATTATCAACCTTCTTCATCCAATTCTTCCTAACATGCTTTTCGGGATCATCATGCTTATCAACAACTAATGCCCTAGCATGCTTTAATTTAAGGTTAATCTTCTTATCTCTAGATGCATTCCCTATTTTGTAAAATTCAATATACTTATAACATCTTGGTTTGATGTGACCAACGGTATTACAAAAATGAAAAATAGGAATAAAAGATGAGATTGTACCTTGTGGATTTGAAGAAGTAGTGAGAGTTTGTGAAAATACCTTATCTTTCGTTTTACCTTTAGCTTTGGGAAGATTGTTCTTATTAGACTTCTTGATCTTCTTGTTCTTAGCCTTTCTTGAGGAATGTCGTGTTATCACAAGCTTCTCCACACCTTCCAAGTTGCTAGATCCTCCTTGAGGTTGAGCAAGATCCATGATATTCTTTATGTTGATCGAATCATTGACTAAGTCTTTGATAGCTTGCTTAGCAATGTTGATCTCCTCAGTAAACTCTTGCTCTCTAACTTTCATAGTAGAAACAATCTCCGTGTGTTCAAAGACAAGTCTTTCAACCTCGTTAAGCCTTTTCATGATGTCATTCTTTTGGCACATGAGTCTATGTGAGGTCTCACAAACTCATCCACTTGAGTTTTGATCAAATCATCTTTTTTCTTAACCTCTCTCAATGCTTCATCTCTTTGCTCCTCAAGACTCATAATCTTGGTCATAAGATCGAGATTGGTTACATTCAAACTTGTATCTTTATGATGACTTTGATCAATCTCCTTATCCACAGAAACTATACAACCATCTTCTAGCTTTGTGAGAGAGCAACAAAGTTACTAACATGCTCTTCTTCACTTGAAGACTCATCACTAGAGCTCTCATCATCACTCCAAGTGGCTACCGTAGCTTTGCCTTTTTTGTCTTTCTTTGTCTTTCTCTTAGGACACTCTCATAAGTAAAATGTCCAAGACCTTGACATTTAAAGCATAGAACCTTCTTCTTGTTTTTGGCTTGACCATTCCTATCAATCCTTGGAGAGGATGACTTCTTGACTTTATTATCCTTAGAAAAGTTACCACTAGGCTTGGTACCTCTTCTTAGAAACTTCTTGAACTTCCTAACCAATAAAGCCATTTCTTCATTCGCATCATCATTATCCTCTTAGATGGCCTTGAGAACGATACCCTTGCTTTTGGCTTTCGGTTTCAAGCTTATTTCATATATTCGAAGTGATCCAAGCAATTCGACAATGCTTAAGCAATCGACATCCTTGCTTTATTCTATAGCCATAACCTTAGCCTTAAACCTCTTTGGAAGAGATTTTAAGATATTCCAATTGAGACACTCTCTTGATATTTGCACACCAAGTGCTTAGCATTTGTTTACAATGTTGAGAAGCTTAAATTGGAAATCGTTAAACTTATCTTCTTCACTCATTTACAAATTTTCAAATTGCGATGTATGCATTTGAAGCCTTGATTTCCTCACCATCAAAGTTCCCTCATTGGTAACTTGTAGAGCATCACATGCTTCCTTGGCGGATTCAAGATTTTGTATGTCAAAGAATTGATGCCGATCAACTCCTCCAAAAATGGAGTTCATGGCTCGAGGATGCCATTTGGCCATATCAAACGTATTAACCGTCTACTCATTCATTGGTTTGGAAATTTTGGAGTCATCTTCCAATGTCGTCCTTGGAGGTATGTAACCTTTTTCCACAACCATCCATGCTCTCTCATCAATAGAGCAGATACATGCTTTCATCCTTAACTTCCAAAACCCATAATTATGCCCTTTTAAGCAATGAAGGTCTCAAATTTGAAGCACCCTCGGCCATTACATCCTCTTGAACCAACATAGCTTCAAAGCTTTGCAAATCACCGTGAGTGTATCCTGAGATCTCACTAAGTGCCGTCTAGTGACCTGCTCTAATACAAATTGAAAATACAAACACGGTTAATTTTGCCTAAAGCTAACCCAGAGGGGGGGGGGGGGGGGGGGGGGGGATAGCTTTTTACACCTTTTTCAATCCCTTGAAACAAACAAAACTTTGTCCCTCCAGATAACTTGTATCATAATCTAATAATCACATGTAAGCACATATAGACCATTGATGAAAATATTCAAAGCATTAAAGCTTATAATGTTTATATCATACAATAGAAGAAATACTACTAAAACATAAACTAACAGTCACTTGTTCTTACAAGAGCAAACAACACATATACATGAACCAAAGAGATAAGGATAGAGAAATGTGACACATGATTATAACATAGTAAAACCTCTTAAGAGGAAACATCCACGGGTTGATACCACAACCACCGGAAAAACAACTTTCATTAATAAGATAAAAGTACACCCACATAAGTGACCAATAGACATGGTACACTCCCTATTGGATATCCCTTCTATCCTACCCTCATGAAAGAGTTGCCTACTCTCTAACCATAGCATATCACATGCCACTAGAGAGCAACTCCCTAACCATGGAAATCCACATGCCACTAGGAATATTTCCTTGTCTACTCTCTAACCATAGCACATCACATGTGTAAGGACCTCGATTTTATGATTGACTTATTTCATGACAAACCACACCACATTGGGGATGATTGTGTAATGGGTAGCTTAGGTCTGTGTTGGCAAGCTTCCAAGCAACTCCATGACTTCAAGAGCAAAATGTATACTCACTTGACTTTGTCTCTTGAAGAGTTTAAGTGCACACACACACACACACACACACACACACACACACACACACACACACACACACTTCATGCATGCTTTGTTCATCTTGCATTTGTGTTCTTTATTGTTTATATGTGTGAATCTGTTATACAACTCACATTAGCACGTCTTTGTTTGTCCTTACGTGTGGTTGTTTTTGTTTTACGTTTTCCGTATATGTTCGAAAACGTCCTCACTCGCATGATGGTGTGCTTGTGTTGTGTCCGTGCTTGCACGTTGGTGTGCTTGAGTCTTAGCGTGATTTGTGACCATAGAAAGGTTCTATTTGTCCTCTTTAGATTAGTATTTGGTTACATGGTTTTATACCATGATTGTGGGATTTTTGTTATTGACAAATTCTGACCTTTGGTCACTCTTTTGACCATAATTCTTTCTACTTTTATCCAAATGATGTTTTGTTAATTGGAGTAGAAAGTAGACTTCCATACCTTTCCAAAAGTATATCATATGAAAGGTTTTGATGTCGTTTGGTCATGTTTTAGGTCGCTTGTTTCTGGAGCTGGAGTGATGTCCAGTGTGTTAGGCGACATGCAAGGCTACTTGTGCATGTCGCCTCAAAAGCCGCCTAAGACTTGATATTTTTCTCCAGACTAAAAGGCGACATGCTAGGCGACTTGTACATGTCGCCTTAAATGTCACCTCGGGCTTCAATGTTTCTCTCCAGAACATTAGGCGACATGCTAGGCGACTTGTGCATGTCGCCTTAGATGTCGCCTCGGGCTACCTTGTTTCTTTCCAGAACAAAAGGCGACATGTTAGGCGACTTGGGCATGTCACCTAACACCGAAAACGGGGTATTTTGGTCTTTTCGCGTCAGCTCATTTTTTCCCACTATATATACATCTTTCTCTCTTCTTCCCCAACTCTCCTGTATTTACAGAAACCCTAGAGAGAGAAAGAGAGAGTCTTGAGAGAGAAAGCTTCCTTAAGCTTCATTCACTCTCCAAACCCAAAACCCATCTCATTCTTGCATCATTCCACATCATTTGAGCATGGGTCTCCATTGTTTCATGACTAGGTAAGCAAGATCTTCTTTGAATATCATTTATTGTTCTTCTTACTCTAGATTAGGTATTTATTGCTTGATTAAATACCTTGACTCACTTTATTGCATATATTTATGAGTCTAAATTGCATGATTGGGTTTGTTTGTGATAGCTTACATTATTAGGTCATTTATGCCTAAATATCTAATCCATAAATGTTCATGTATGCTTAATTAATGATTAGGTTGACTTTATGCATCTAGTCAAGTTCTTGAACATTTATGTGTGTTTGTTTTGTGATAGCTAAATTGATTAGGTCATTTTGTTGATTCATTGTGATTGTTTGTGATAGCTAGGATGGTTGTTATTGATAACATTTAGCTAAGTCTTTATGCTTTGCATTTAGACATTTGACAACTTGGATTTATATCTACAAACTTCTAGTTGAGCAATTTATGTAGTCTAGCATAAATTGCATTGAACATCATTTCACATGGTCACATAGACATTTCATACTCTTCATTGATTCAAAGTCTTGTGGCTTCGGGGTGAAGTTGTACAAGCATTGAAGTCTTGCAACCAAAGGTTGGTTGGCAAGCATTGGTTGCCAAGAGCCACTGTAAAAGGCCCGTGGGGTAGATTAGGAGGTGCTCGCGCCAAAAGTAGTGAATCAGGGGATATCACTAGGGATTGAACCAAGAGTGGCGAGTGGTAGTGTCCATAGCCTGAGGTTATCGAGAGTGAGAGTCCGAGTATCACTTGAGGGTGTAACTTTCTTTTCATATAGTGGATTTCTGTGGCTCAAGTGGCTAGCATGGCCAGTCCCGTGGTTTTTCCCGTTTGGAGGGTTTCCACGTAAAAATCAAGTGTTTTTTATATTTCCGCACTTTACTTGATTTTTATTGTTTAATTGTTTGGGTTAATTGTGATTAATTTTGACTAATCGAAAAAGTTGGTAATAATCGATTAACAACCCATTCACCCCCCCCCCTCCTAGGTTGTTTAGACACACGTTTTAGTAGTATTTTCAACATGCCACTACTGAGTAACTCCCTAACCATAACAATCCACATGCCACTAGGAAGATTTCCTTGCTTGACTATCTAGATCTTCATAATCCTAGCCAAAACTTCCTTGCTCAATATGAAGCTTCACACTCCAAATGAGACTTCCTTGCTTAAGTTAAAACATTACACCTTAACAAGAGACTTCCTATCTTTTGCAAGGCAATCGATCTAAGTGTTATGCAAATGATGCAAACACATGCAACATATAATATTAGATCAACATATTCTATGGAAACTAGAAATGAACAGTGAGTACACAAAGTATGATTTTCTAGTTTACAATCCTAAAACAATGCAATCATACAAATGATGCATGTACATATGAAATGTATGGATTAAGTACACTTCATGAGAAACTAGACATAGTCATCAAAATGTACAAATCAAAATTGTCTAGATCTTATAACATGAACAAACAACCTAGAATATGTGAAACACCTAACACATATCAAAGACCTAGATTTTGTTCAAACAACTAAACATGCTAGAATCAATTAATATGTTCAATACAAATTTCTAACATACATTTAAAGCATATATTCACAAGATAATCAATTAAACTCTAATAGGCTCTAAATACACAAACAAATGTGCTATTTCTACAAAATTGTTCAATTAACTAGTTCTAGTACATGTATAGGCTATCAATCATCAAAACAAGATCAATCAACACACAAATAGCCCTAGATTAAAAGCTAGCACAATACAACTCCCAAGCATGTGAAAACATAGGTATTAAGAAAACCTAACTTAACATACAAGTTTCTAATTAAGCTCAAACTAGCTTCATTAGAGTCTCTAACTTTAATCAATGTTTATACATCAAACATACACATATAGAAGAAGAAAACCCAAGGTAATTGAAGACTTGAAGAACAAAACTCAAGAGATGAATCAATACCTTAAGAAAAACGTGCAGTTTCGGATTTAGGTGTAGAGCTACCAGAAACCTTGATCAAATGACCTCAAACGTTTTTGTAGATGATAGAGGACTGGTATGCAAATATTCTCCAATTTGAATCACTCAAAACAGACTTCGAATGAGTGAGTTATGGTGTTTGGAAGTTGAGAAAATTGGATAGAAAATTTCTGTACAAGTTTTTCAAGTTGTCTTCTTGAAATGAAATGTGGGAGGAAAAGGATATTTAAATGAAAGAGAGAAGAGGGAAACAATTACATCAATGAGAGGATGCCACCTCTGAATCCCGTGGAGGCACGTGGCCACCACGGGGGCAGAGGGCACTCCTTCCAGTGGAGGCCACTCGCCTTCATGGGGAAGGGGTGCATGGCACCTTATCTTTCCCTCGTGAACTCTTCACGTCCTTCTACTGTATTTCGGCCTCCGAACTCTAATTTTGAATCCGTTTCTAAATTACAAACTAGGAATCCCTTACACACATGAACGTTAACAAAACAATCACAATAAATAAAGAAATCGACTAGATACACAAGAACGAAAACCATTTACTGGTAAAGACACATAAAGTTTTGTAACTTCCTACTCGGAACTTGAAAACTAATGAATGAGTAACCGAAATAACCGGAACTCAATGAGAGATAATATATGTACAAATTCAAGTTTGATATCATACAAACATAAACAAACAAACACATGAACACACAAGTATGTTGTTTCCTAGATATAATCCTAGAACATGCAATTCTATAAACATTGTCAAATTAAATGTAATGCATGTGTATACAATAATATGTGTGTGTATGTGTTATCATTTGAGCATGAAAATCAAGGGATACAAATGGATGCAATGTATGTGTGTGCACCTAGGCCTTGCAAGAGAGAAGAGGTCTAAATATACCTTTGATTTGCAATAAAGCTTGTTCCTCTTGTAGCCATCACTATGCCTGTAATGTTGTCCAACTTCCTTCAAACTTGATATATTGTGAATCCTAGACAACTAATCAATACAAAGGAAAATGTCATTTTGATAAAGAAGTATGCCAACACAAGACTCAAAAACCTAAGAACATTTTCTTATTCACCAGAGGATTCATCACTTGAGCTCTTGTCACTCCAAGTGGCCACCATGGCTTTGCCTTTCTTGTCCTTTTTGCTTTTCTTGTTGGTGCAATCAGAGGCAGTGTCCAAAACCTAGACACCCAAAGCATTTGACTTTAGTCTTGCCTTTGGTTTTGCCATCCTTCTCATCCTTTGGAGTAGACGGTTTCTTGACTTCCTTTCCTTTAAACCCATGGCCCTTAGGCTTGACTCATTTTCTAACAAAATTCTTGAACTTCATAACCATTAAAGCAATCTTCTCATCATCATCTTTGCTTTTCTCCTCAACTTCCTTGAGTGATACACCCTTACTCTTAAATTTGGATTTTAGGTTCATTTCATATATTTGTAATGACCCGAGCAGCTCATCAACACTCATGCAATCCACATTTTTGTTGTTTTCTATAGAAGTCACTTTGGCCTTAAACCTTTTAGGCAATTATCTCAAGATTTTTCAATTGAGACGTTCATGGGAGATAGGCACCCTGAGAACTTGGCATTGGTTTGAGATACTAAGAAGCTTGTATTAGGAGTCTTGAAACTTTTCATCTTCATCCATTTAAGAACTTTCAAATTGTGAAGTGAGCATTTGAAGTCCAGATTTCCTTACCCCCCAAGGTTCCTTCATTGGTTACTTGAAGAGCATCTCAAGCATCCTTAACGGTTTCTAGATTTTAGATGTAGGTGAATTGGTAACTATCCACACCTCTAAATATGTCATTCATTGCCCGGTGATGCCACATAGCCAAATAAAACTCATTAGTAGACCACTCACTTCTAGTCTTAGAAACAGCCGACCAATCCTCAAGAATTTTTTTCAGAGGGAAGTAACCCTCTTCAACCATCATCCATGCTCTCTCATCGATGGAACGTATATACGCCTTCATTTAGAGTTTCCAAAAACCGTAGTTGTAGCCCTTAAGTAGAGGTGGCCAAGTGTTAAAGGCACATTTGGTCATCGTATCCTCTAGAACAACCATGACTCAAAACTTAGCAATTTACCGTGATGTATCCCAGATCTTGTTACTTTACTTCTAACGACCTGCTCTGATACCAATTGAAATATACAAGCACGGTTAAATTGCCCAAAGCTAACCTAGAGGGGGAGTGAATAGGTTTTAAACCTCTTTTCAATCCCTTGAAACAAACATAAGTTTGTCCCTCTAGATAGCTTGTATCGCAACACATTTAATCATGAAAGCATATATAGACTTTTGAAATCATATTCAATAAAGCATGTCAATCAAAGTCTATAACTTGCAAGTGACGATATCTTATGAACACATAAATCAATTCAAACTTATATATATATATATATATATTAATCTCAAATATTCACAAATACAAGTGTATGGATAACTATATACAATTATATCAAGTATCAACAAATACAAGAGATGTACAAATTGATCTAGAAGTATGTTTGCTTATCTTTCCTTACAACAATTTTGTTTACAAGAAAATGTAGATTTGATGATCTAAAACAAGATACAACAATCACATAAACACAAATATAAGAGAGTAAGGGATAGAGACATTAATACGTCATTTTTACGTGGTAAACCTCCGAAGAGGAAACATCCACGAGTTGAACAATTCAACCACCTCCAAGCAACACCATCTTTCACTATTTGGATAAAAACACACCCTCAAAATGACCAATCTACATGATTTTCTACTTCCTATTGGATACCCCTTTTATCTTACTAGTGAAAAACTTATCGGCACTCAACTTAGAAGCCGCATGCCTCTAATTGAGTTTTCCATGCTCAGCCTTCGGATCCACATGATTAGTCAAGACTCCCTTGCTCAAGCTAGAACTGCATGTTCCAACAAGAGACTTTATGCCTATGCAAGGCTTCCTAATGTGATCAAATGTATGCTTATGTAAACATATGCAACATAGAATATATGATTAAGATATCCTATGGAAACTATAAAAATATTTATGCACACAATGTATGTTTTTTTAGTTTATAATCAAAACAATTGAAATCACACAAAAATGATGCAAATCACATGTGAAATGTATGGATTAGGTACACTTCATGAAGAACTAGAAATATACATGAACGATCACAAATATTATTTTTCTAGTTCTTTATGTATGAACAAAAACCTAGAAAATGTAATCCATCCAATTCACATTTAAATCCTAGATTTTATTCATGCAAACTAAAGCCTGAAACATATCATATTCATTAAGCACATGTTCAAGACTATAGAACTAAAAAAAAAAAATGCTAGAATACAAAATATGTTCAATCAAGTTTCTCTAGCAAATATTTAGAGCACATATTCACAAAATAATCAATTAAATCTCAAAGGCTCTAAATATAAATTTAAATGTGCTAAACCAACATAAATTCAAACTAAAATATCTTAGAACATGTAAAGGCTATCAATCATGACAATAAATTCTATTAACACTCAAATAGCCCTAGATTATAAGCTAGTCGCAATACAACATCCAAACATATGAAGTTTTAGATTTAACAAAACCTAAATCACATTCAAGTCTCTAATAAAACAAATCTAGCTTATAATTGAATCTCTATATCCAAACAACATTTGTTCAAGACACATACATAAAAATAGGAAGAAGACCCAAGGTATTTAAACATTAAACGCTTAGAAAATCAAAAGATAAAGATATACCTTGATGACTTTAGTGCAGCCACGAAGTTGATGTTGAACACCAAATATATTTGAACAAATGACTTCAAAATTACTTGTAGAAGATAGTAGACTTCAATACGAATCTCTCATTTTTTGAATCACTCAATTTGGATGAGAAATGAGTGAGATATGAAGTTTTAAGATTGAGCGAAAATCACACAAAAATTTATGTATAACTCTTCTTTGAAAAACAAAATGAGAGGGAGAGGGATTTTAAAAGATATTGAGTGGGAAAGTGACGTGGGGTAGAGGGGACCATGAGAGGGAGGAAGTGGCATGCCACCTCAGCACCCCGTGGAGGCACGTGGCCTCTAAGGGGGCCGAGGGCCTCATTTCTCGTGGAGAGGGGGCTTACGGCATTTTGCCATCCTTTCTTTCCTTGGCTCTCTTTCGCGCTCCTCTCGCGTTCTTCTACCGTTGTCCGGTATCAGAACTCCGATTTCGAATCCATTTTTGGATTAAGAACCAAACTCTCTCACGGACATGGACGTCTATGAAAATTCAACCAAGAACTTGGAATTCGACTCAATACACAAGGACGAAAACCTTGTACGATAAACATATGAAACGTTTCGTAAAATCAAAATCGGAACTTGAAAACATATGTATGAGTAACCGAAATGTTCGAAGCTCAATAAGTAATAATATGAGAATATATTTAAGTCTGATACCAATAAAACACAAAAAAATAAACACAAGAACACACAAGTATGCAATTTCCTAGAAATAGTCCTAAAGCATGCAATTTCATAAAAGTTGTCAAATTAAATCTATTGCATGAGCATATAACAATGCGTGTGTATGTGTTATACTAATTGAGCACAATGACACACATATGTCGTATATGCAATATCAAAACAATAATTTATAAAACCGCAACTATGCACTCAAATGTGTTAAACAAGTAGTGTGGTAAGTTAAGGTATCGTCCACAGAGATCGAGATATAGTTATGATCGAATCATTACTCTAGTGATAGATGCAATAAAGGTAAATTGAAATGGTTGTTGATTTGGAAATTAACTAATATGCAAACTAAGTTTAAACTAATTAAATTACAATTAAGTTAGTAGATGAAAAATGAATGAAAAATGAACTAAGGAATTGATGGATCCATTAAGCAAACGAGGGGCAAAGATGAACTCACAATAATGAACATTAGACAAATGTAATCAATCTAGAGTGTATATTATTGGTTGAATATCCCTTATGAGTTTCCAATCTAGAGTGTATAGTATTGGCTACCCATAAGTGATTGTTCTTGAATGTGCATCTATCAAAATAAGGGATTAATCTCTTTATAAAATCACCAATCCTAGAGGGTATAGAATTGATGCTTAACATTTTACAAGAAACCAATCTAGAGTGTATAGTATTGATTACCCATTTAAGATTAGATAGAGATTGAGATTAATAAATCCGGATTTCACTTGAGGATGGTACTCTTGTTCGATCCTTCCATTCAACTGAGCTTAAGAGAATTAAATAGAGTGTATACCTAATTCTATACTCAAGTAATTTCTCAAACAATTTGCAAAGAGAGGAGTGTACAATCTAAGACAAACTATATTTGAAATCGATTAAAACAATGAATGAAACATAATGGATAGATTGATAGAAAATATTAGAGTTCATTACAATACCCAAGGTTCACAAATGAATCACATCAACCCCTTAGTGAGGATTTAGCTACTCATGTATATTACAAGAAATAAGCAAGAAGAAAATGATAAAAGTAAACCCATAGAGGAATCCTCATTCTTTAAACTCCAAAATTATCTCCTTGCTTTCTTTTGTTGAGTAAAAAAATCAAGAAATGATGTATGGGTTTTTGGATGTGAAGAGAGAGAATGATTCCTAGATCTAGAGAGAGAAAATGTGATGTAAGATAGTGTGTGTGCATCTAGCTGAAGTCAGAAGTGATTCTTTATATAGCCTTCCCAAAAATAGGTATGATTGCTGATATGGTCTTCAGAACGTACGTAGTGCGGGTACATGTGTGCGGGTAGGGTACCCGCACAGTGACCTATACACATGCTCTCTAGCAGCTTTCATCTTCTGTTCGCTAGTACTGCGCGGCTGCACTGGTATGTACCCGCGCAGTACCAGCAAATCCGGCACTTGGACTTTTCTGGCTGAATTCTAATCTCTGGTTCTTGGGTAGGTTCACTGGTGGGATTAGCGAAGTTCTAGACCTAGGAATGCGTGGAAGGGTACCCACGCATACACCAGCGCACTACTTCCTTTCTTCTTGCTTTTATTGGCTTGCTTTGCGCCCGAATTATCCACTTACTTCTCCATGACCGGGATTACATCTAATGCCTGTAAATGTGATAAAAAAAGCCCATAAGACACGAAAACATGATCGAAAACAAGATAAGGGATAAGGAATGAAGGCCAAAATATATAACAATTTTGGCTCGATCACACTACGATGCAAGGACACATATAAATGCAATGTTTGTGTGTGCCTAAATGCCTTACATGAGGAATAAGGTCTAGATTTATCTTTGATGTGCAACAAAGCTTGCTCCTCTTGAAGACTTCACTTTGCATGATATGTTATCATTCTTCATTGAAACTTGAGTCAAACAAAAACCTAGACAACTGATCAATACAAAGGAAACATCGTTTTGATATGGAAATATGCTAACATGACTCAAAAACCTAACATATTTGCTTTTCAAATATATATATATATATTTATACATGTATAAAATTTGTTTTTAACCGCATTTAAATTTTGATGGTTAATAATCATGTTGATGTTGATTTTTGGTGAAATCTAGTCAACAACACATTGTCTGATCGATGTCCAGAACCAATGAAGTGTGACCTTGAGTGCCTTTCTGCTACGCGGATCGTATCTAGGCGAGATTCTTGATGAATTGAGTCTTCATGCATTTATGATGCAAGAATCTTCATTCGTTGTGGGAGTTGTTTTCTTAAGCTTCACATTCATTACTTGATTCGTCAACTATTGGATTGTTGGTAATTGTCTAGCCTAATATGAGGCTAGATTTTACAGGAGATATGTTGGAATCCAATTTTGCAATGATGTTGAGGATTCCTTATATGTTACTTTCCAGCTCGCCGTTGCCACACATGGCTTGTTGAGCTGACATGGTCTGGTGTCGTGACTAGTTTGATTCCATGAATTCCGGGCTCTATGCTGGTGTGTCAAACCATATGAAATTACCCCAAACAAATCACATTTTAAAATACTTTTTATTCTATAAACACAAATTACTGAAATGCTCCCTTGCAACTATCTATACTTCTCTTTCTTCCTCCTCCATTTTCTTTCTTTCTCCTCCTCTTTCTCTTCGATTAGGTAACAACTCAAACACAAATCCGAACAAAAATCAATTAATAGTTGGAAGAAGACGGATCGAAGCTAAATAAACACATTTGAGTAAGGATTAGAGTGAAGATTTGCAATAGAGGTTGGTGGAAAGAAGTTTTGGAAGTCAAACACTTGGATTGGCTCACAAGGGTTGAAAGTGTATAAATATTTTTTATTTTTCCTTAGTTTAGTTCAAAAAAATAGTTAATTAATAAGAGGCCAATCAGTGTCGTTTCCTAAGAGGTGTTTTCCATTTTTCGAGATGTAAAATCATAGGAATCTAGTTGTTTTCTAGAAAAACAAAAAAAAAAAACAAAAACATTGAGAACGGTGAGATGCATTTGAAGCGTTAAGGGTGGGTCGGTTAGAAAAAAAAAATTAGGGGTCCGTCCTGTAAGCGTTTTTCATTTACTGTTTTTCGAAAATAAAATAAAAACGAAAACAGTGTTTTTGGTTTCAATTTCAAAATCCGAAAACGCGTCTAGTAGCATATGCTGAAAGCTGTATTCTGAAAATGAAAATGCAAAAAACGCGTCTGGTACGTTAATCGAAAAATACCAAAAATTGTAATTTTCCTAATGTTTTTTTTGTTGTAATTTTTAAATTTGAATAAAAAGTGGTCAATGATTCATATGATTATCAACTATGCCACCCAAAAAAATTGAGAAAAAATTTAAAATATATATATTAAAGAAAAAGCTGGATGATGAAATTTTTACGTAGAGAGGCTTAAACAAAGCTGAAGATTTGGTCCTTGAAACCACTAATCCAGTCAACAATTCTGTAAAATTTGAAGAACCCAACATGGCGGAGGAAGAATTCATCTCATTGGAGCATGTGGAACTGCTAGAACAATTAAAAAAATGCTAGAACCAAGGGACTTCCAAGTTCCAAACTCCCATATCTCCATCCCTCTCATCTGTCATTGAATCCAAACAAATCCATTGACATATAATCAAAACCTTTACCAAACCTAAAACATTTCTATTAAACAATCTGATTATCTAATACAGAAAACTATGCACACTGCATGTTCGATAAAATGCCCAAACCGAAAATCTTCTCGTGGAACACGATTCTTTCAAAATCTGGGCATCTCTCGTAAATGCAATATCATCTATTCATTGCACAATGTTTTTAAAAAATTATTTTCTATCCAATCATCCTTAAACTTTTAGATTTTGATTGAGAGTATGAAGTTTTTTAATGGGAAATACAAAAAGCAACTGGAGGCAACACATGAGACCCACCCAATCCTAATTTCTAGATGAATAACCCTAAATAATAAACATAAATTGCATGAATATTTTTTGTAAAGCTTTGAAAAAAGAGTAATAAAGGAGTCGCCGGCAGCACCAAGGCAGGAGGAGGTGGGATCTTTCTCTGGCGACGCCGATCTCTTCCAAATTTGCTTCTGTGGAGAATATGAAGAGGAAGAAGACGAAGAATGAGGAGGAGCAGAGAAGAAGATGAAGATGAAAAAAGAAGAAGAAGATGCAGACCTGAAGTCTTCGAGGCATTGACTAGCGAAGAATGAAAGAAGAAAAAAGATGAAGATGGGAAGAGAGAAGATCAGGAAGAAAGAAGATGATGCACGGTGAAGAGAAAAAAAAATTATTGTTAATTTAAAAAAAAAACAAAAACAAAAACAATTATTTTGTATTTTTCAAATATTTCACTGTTAACACTGATTTTGTTTTTCAATTTGATTTTTATTTTTTAAAAATAAAATGAAAAACGGTTAACGAACACAAATTCGAAATCATTTTTGGAAAACAAAAATGAAAACGGACTGAAAAACAGCTGCAGAACGGGGGCTAGATGTTTTCATGATTTTGGTTTTTGTTTTCTTTAAAGGGGCCTACCTATGTAATGATTTTTTTTAGTTTCCATGTTTATTGGTCTGTTTTTTAACAGACCTTATTTAATATTTTTCTTAATCGAAATTTAATATAACAAAAGATTTTCTAATTAATCATTAATATTTAACCACATAATAATAATAATAATAATAATAATAATAATAATAATGATAACAACAACGGTCGCAATAACATGCCTCTCACACCTACATAAGATTGTGAGTTCAAGTCGCGTCTCCCTACAAAACCCCAAATTATTTTAATATTTTTAAATAATAATAATACTGATCTCAAGAAAATAATATATATGAATAATAATAATAAGAATGATATGAAAAGAAAAGTTATTATTATATTATTTTAGCAAAATATTGAAGGTCGTGACTGATTACCCACCACGTACCCACCACGTAGGCAACAACTAATTCTAATTACATGTCGTGTGCTGCATAACTTTCTATTGGGTTATATGTTTAATATTGACTAATCAAAAAAGTTGGTAATAATCTATTAACAACCCATTCACCCTCCTCTAGGTTGTAGACACACGCTTGAGTAGTATTTTCAGTAGTTGTACAAGACAATAAGAGTGAGTCATAAGGGATCTTGATCACTTGAGTTTTGTAAGCTATATCCTACTAGTGAAGTGGGTTATCATGGTTGTGGATTCAACCCATTAATGTTTCCTGTTAGTTCTTGAGTTTTGTGTTGGCATAATTCTATATCAAAACGATATTTGCTTTGTATTGATTAGTTGTCTAGGATTTGAGGATGATCAAGCTTCAAGGAAAATTGGACAACATTCAAGCAAAATGGTGGCTACAAGAGGAAAGCTAAGTTGTTTAGCAAAAGGTAATTGAGACCTCTTTCCTCTTGCAAGGCTTAGGCACACACATACATTGCATCCATATGTGTCCCTGCATCGTTGTGCAAATTTTGGTTTAACACAATACACACACTTGTTAATGTATGCACATGCATTAGATTTAAAGTTGACAATTTTCACAACTTGTATGTTCTAGGACTAGTTCTAAAAAATAGCGTACTTGTGTGTTCTTGTGTTTATTGGTTTGTGTTTATATGTTAATGAACTTGATTTTGAGCTTATATAATTCCTCAATGAGTTCCAATTAATTTGGTTACTCATTCATTGAGTTTCAAGTTCAAATTAGGTGATTAAGAAACTTTCCGTGATTTTATCGTACATGGTTTTCTTCCTTAGTTACCAAGTTGTCGCTTGAGTGTGTAGAAAAAACCATGGATGTAATTTCTGCCATGTAACTAAAAAAATACTATACCAGGTATTGTAGCTAGTAATGTAATGGGTAATATAGCAAGTACTGTAGCAGGGGTAATGTAGCAAGTACTGTAGCGGGAAGAAAAAAAAGAAGGAAAAAGAATTGCAACAGTACCAGAAAGAGAACCTAAAGAATTATACGCTCTGATACCATGAAATTTTTGTATTTTGATTTGTATTGATTTGTACATTCAACAATTTACAATAGGGCATATATATACAAAAGAAACTACCTACAGTTAGGCCTACAATTAACTATATAAATGTTAACTAATAAATTCCTGATAATTAGCTAATCAATAAGTCAAGTCAATTAGACAACAATTCAAGGGATTTGATTCCTAGAAATCTTCCTAGGATTTTACTCCTAGTCAACTGTTTTGATTCCTAGAAATCCTCCTAGGATTTTACTCATAGAATCATTCCCAGTCAACACTTTCCAACACTCCCCCTCAAGCCCGTCGAAAAATGTTTTCCATGGCCAGCTTGCAAAATAACTTGTGAAATTGCTTCTTTGATAATCCTTTCGTGAGGATGTAAGCTATATCCAACCAGTGAAGTGGTTTATCATGGTTGTGGATTCAACCCACTGATGTTTCCTCTTTAAGGTTTTACGATGTCAAAAAAACTCTTGTGTCGATCTCTTTAATTTTGAGCATTTTATATTGTGTTGAGATTGCTATTATATTTGTATACACATGCAAAAATCGATGAAAATAATTTTATTCATTTGTTCGGTTTAGTTATTTTTATATCATAATTTACTCTTACTTGTTGATAATTTGATATTAATATTACTAACAAATTGCAATAGCATGATCTTGTGTACTTAAAGGTTTAAAAGAAAAATTGTTTAGAAAATTGGATCTACCTAGTAAAAGGCTTGCGAGTAGACATGTCGTCGGTTCCAGTTCCGGTTCAGAACCGACGGTTTAGATTCCGGTTCCAGGGTAAGGGGAACTGAAACTGAAACCGGAACTATCTTTAATTCTGTTTCCGATTCTGGTTCCGGTTCCGGTTCCAATATTTATTATATATATATATATATATATATATATTTAAAACCCAATCACATGATCATCATCTTCTCCACCTGAGTTTCAGTCTACCAAATCATCACCATCTCCAAACATCCATTGACCCAAACCCTAACCTAATCTTTAATTTTTAAAACAAAAATAAAAAAGAATTTAAAACATAATTAGCGATATTGTGGATGGATATGTGATAACTCGCTTTTTCCGTTGTTGAAAGAATGCGAGGATCAAAAGATTTTTATATTAAAAGTTCCTCCGCAATGTGCCATAAACTAGCAAAATACTAGTAAAGCGGTAAGTAAAGGTATCGTTCCGCAGGGATGTGTTTGTTAACCGTTTCAAGTTTTAGAGTTTAGGGAAATCATGTAAATAGAATGTGGAGAGGTGAGAATGGTGTGTGAAGTGGTGTTGTCTGTGTGTGTGTAGAAAATGTAAAGGAAAATAATGCAAACAAAGATAATGTGAAAGGGTGAGAATGGTGATTAAGTGAGAAATAATAAAATGGTGGATTGGAGAGATGCATGAAAGTGGTCACACAAGAGGCAATAAGTTCACCAAACACAAAGGCATATCTATTAGATGGTTGAACACTTAAGCACATTCGCTCAAGTCAAGGGTTTGTTCAAGCTTAAATCCAACTTAGGGTATCCATTCATTTGAGCTAAAGGTTGAAGAGTGTGTTGAGATCCTCTCAAGCACGAAACCGCAACCGACATTTGTGAACCAATTCTACAAACCAAAGCTAGATTGAGCCTCAATACTAACTAGGTAATGTAAAATGGCAACGTTAGGTCCAATGACTTGGATAAAAATCCCACAAGTGGATATACTAAATTCGTCCCCAACCATAACTCACCTAGAGCCCCTAGCGTGAGACATAGCCAATGACCCATTTTAGCACAAAACAAATAACCAAAACCTATTCTAGTAAGCCATGCATAAAACAAGTTATTTCCACTCTTGTGAGCTATTAATCAAGATCATACCCGGAAAGTTCCTTCCAAAAGCATAACTCCAACTAATTCTCATATACTCAAATTGATCCAAACATAGCATTTCTAATTATCCATCAATATACACACAATCATGGGATGTTTAATTAATCTATTCCTAAATTACACTAATCTACTCCTAATCCCAATCTTGAATACATATTAATTTCAAATCATCCATACACATGTAATTAACAATAAGAGATTAATTCATAATAATAATAACAAGAATGAAACAAGACCCAAATAAATATAAAATCATCATATATAAATAACCAAAATGTAGGATTACAAATATTCCCATATAGGGGATTATACATAAGAGAAAACATGAAATACAAGAGAAGAGTAAGCAGATACAACCCTTGAAAAACCCTCCAAGAGCTCCATCCTTTGCCTAGCACGAAATTGGTCTAAAGACCACTCCTAATCTCTGCAATCAACTCTCAAATGTAGGGAAGGATGAGTAGAAATGGTAGTGGTAAGCCTTCCATGGAGGAAAACCTCCATGGAAGCTTTGAAAGCTTCTCTCTCTCTCTCTCTTTTGAATTGAAGAAGATAAAGAAGAAGAAGTTTGGGGAAAAAGAAGTTTGTTGGGAGAGAAGAGAAGAAGGTGTTTAAATAGTGTGGGGAGGTTAGGGTTGAAGGCTGGGTGAAAGGACAAGATTGCCCTTCAATTTTTAGGCAAAAAACGAACTTCTGGAGGTAATCGGGGGTTCAGTTATGCGGCCTGGCCGCCATTTGAAGTAGCCGTTTGGACCTGACAGCAATTCAGCATTTCAGCATCACGCGCCGTTACGAAAATGGGCATAACTTCCTGCAGAAAGCTCGAAATCACAATCCGTGAAATGTTCTGGAAACTAGACTTCCGTAGCTTTCCGAATATATAAAGATATCAACTTGAATCGATCATAGGAGGAAGATATAACCCCTACAAGTTGTCCATTCTGCACGAGCTTTTACAGTTTTTACTCTTTTTGCACCATTTTGCCTCCCAAACTGCTTTTTAAGCTCAAAACCAAAATGTAGGGAATATGTACCTACACATGGCTCAACAAACACATTATATATAAAATACGCTCGAAAAAAAAAACAAAGGATGGGAAAATGGGGACCTAAAATAGATATAAAATAGTCCGATCAATCTGTAAACCCATTATCGATCTGATCAGATGATCACCATTTATCGATATGATGGATTTGGAAACCTTCCACCACCACACTCAAGACTAACAGCCCAACCGATCTGATCTTCACCTGTCACCCATTCCTGTTACCCAGTATACCACCCATTAACTAAACCCAACCTAGATCAATATACCACACAATTATTTTTCCCATTCATTTCCTCAACTTTCTTAGCAAACAAACACAAAAAAAGCATAGAGATCTTGAAGAAGATATCGAACATCGTGAAGAAGAGATCGAACAACTTTCGAAGAAGAAGAGATCATGAAGAAAGAAAGAGAGGGATCAGAGTTCTGACTTCTGAGAAGTGAGAAGATAGAATGAATGAGAAGTGAAGATGAGATATGAGAATTTAATTTAAGATTTAATAATTTATAAAAAAAATCATGTTGGAACCACCGATTCAAACCGGACGGTTCCTCAAAATTTAGAACCGGAACCGGAACAGGCCTGGTACCGGCTCCTGTCCGATTCGGTTCACCAGTTGGAAACGAACCGACACCATGTCTACTTGCGAGTAGGATAGTAGTTGTACAAGACAATAAGAGTGAGTCATAATGGATCTTGATCACTTGAGTTTTGTAAGCTATATCCAACTAGTGAAGTGGTTTATCATGGTTGTGGATTCAACCCATTGTTGTTTCCGCTTTGAGGTTTTACCACGTCTGAAAAACTCTTGTGTCAATCTCTTTAATTTTGAGCATTTTATATTGTGTTGAGATTGCTATTATATTTGTATGCACGTGAAAAATCAATGAAAATAATTTTATTCAATTGTTTGGTTTAGTTATTTTTATATCGTAGTTTACTCTTGTTGATAATTTGATATTAGTATTACTAACAAATTGAAATAGCATGATCTTATGTACTTAAAGGTTTAAAATAAAAATTTTCTTAGAAAATTGGATCTACCTAATAAAAGGTTTGCGAGTAGAATAGTAGTTGTACAAGACAATAAGAGTGAGCCATAAGGGATCTTGATCACTTGAGTTTTGTAAGCTATATCCAACTAGTGAAGTGGTTTATGATGGTTGTGGATTCAACCCATTGATGTTTCCTTTTTGAGGTTTTACCACATTAAAAAAACTCTCTTGTCAATCTCTATAGTTTTGAGCATTTTAAATTGTATTGAGATTGCTATTATATTTGTATACACATGCAAAAATCAATGAAAATAATTTTATTCATGTGTTTGGTTTAGTTATTTTTTTATCGTAATTTACTCTTACTTGTTGATAATTTGATATTAGTATTACTAACAAATTGCAATAGCACCACCTTTAGGTAGTTTTGCATATTATAAGTATTAGAGAATTACAATTGGAATCAGAACGGATGTCTAGAAGTACTTAAATAGATTCGACTTATAAGTGTGTTTTTGTTTGTAAAAAATCAAGGCTAAGGAGCATCCTGTTTTGACAGCTTCATATATAGAGAATGATGGAAAATTTCAAGGGTGGAGTAGATCCTTAGGGTGGCAGCGAACCACCGCACTGATATCCTGGCTAAGATAGCCACTAGAGAAGGCCATATGTAACCTAAGGGTGGATCGATACCCTTGCTTGATGGACCCCATAGTGAACTACATGTGGAGTAAAGAGCTCCCCAGCAACCAAAAAGAAGCACGTGGGATAAAATACAAGTCAGTTCGGTTCTGCATGATTTGTAACTATCTGTACCGTAAGGGAAAGTCAATCCCTCTGTTAAGATGCCTACATCCAAAAGATGCACGCTGGATCTTGGATGATATACACTCGGGGACTTGCGGAGACCACTTCGGAGGATAGGCCCTCACCTACAGAGTTTTGAGGATGGGATATTTCAAGCCTACCCTTCATTAAAATGCTCAATCAGTTGCCCGCTTATACTTCCCTTGCTAGAGGTTAGCCAACCCGATGCACTAGCCACCCGAAAGGCTGTCATGGATAAGCTCCCCTATCCCTTTGTCGTATTGAGGCAGACATTTGAAATTAATAAGATTAATATACTACTAACAACCTAAAGGTAAGGGAGGGATAAGTTGATTCCAAATCCAACCACTTTTTGGCCTTTAATTGTCAAACAAGCAAATTGTCGAACACTTGGTGAACAAACCTTCAACCTTCCACAACTTGAATGACCAAACAAACAAAAACAACAAAAACACTTCTACATCCAATAATACCAAACACTCCAACCTCCACAAATTTCACAATTGTTAATTGCACAAATAATATCAATATCTGTGAAAACCAACAATGAGACAATAACAAGTTCACTCTCCATGCATTTTTTTTTCAATTCTCATTTAATCAAAGATATTACAAATGATTTTAAAGGCAATGTAAATGAGATAAGAGTAAGAGAGATTGACAAACGATATTTTTTACGTGGTAAAACATCAAACGAGTAAACATCCATAAGTTGAATCCACAACCATGATAACACAATTCACTAGTTGGATATAATTTACAAAACTCAAGTGATCAAGCTACCTTATGACTCACTCCTATTGTTAAGTACAACTAATATCCTACTCGCAAGCCTTTTACTAGCAATTGTTTGTCAAGCACTCAACCTAGAGTAATCCAAGTTTTATTGAGATTTTAATCCTTCAATAAGAAGTGATCTAAGTGTTTAATTTAAACACAACATAAAAAGCTAGATCAATCAATCTATGGGAACTAGATAGGCATTTAAACACAAAATCATGTGAATCTAATTTAATATCAAGTAGAACATCACATAAAATTAATCCTGACCTAATTCAATACAAATCATCATCATATATAATGAATCAAATCAAATCAAAGCAAGAGATGTATATAATATAGATTTACCAAACAATTAAAGCACATATAAAAAAAATCAAGTGTAAATCTTAGAACTTGAATTTTTTGACCCCTGAAAATAATTAGGACTTGTTCTACTCGAAAATACAAAGATGTTGATTCAGGAAATCGGAGCTCTAACAAGTAAGAAATCGTAAAATTGTAATTGGTCTAAATTGTTCCAAAATCTGGGCGAGAAAACAATTATGTAGCAAGGCTGTGTGTGGGTAATCCCATGTAGTGAGCTCACATCAGAGAACATCTACGCACCCAATAGTATGCCACGCCAGGTTCGCACGCTAGAGAAATCTCTCGTTGACTAACCCATGTCTTGCGTTTTTGTGCGTGAGATCACACACATGAATTGCTCTCTGGTCATTGACGTAACTTTTGTCACACCTAGCTCATCTAGCCCACGTGGCCAGAGAGCTTGAATTGGCATTACTTTCGCTTTTTAGAAAGGTCGTGACGTTGGCATCGTAATCAAGCAGGTTCCAGCGTCAGCATCATCAACTGCTGCTAAGGCCATCTAGAGTGAGAGCTATACTTATATTTGAGCCTTAAACAATGTTAAGAGTGATGTTTATATGTATTTTTATTCTAATGATACTAAGAGTGATATTTTTGTAATAAATTTAATTATATCTAATTTATAATAATTAGTCAATAAATTGTAATTTATAAACTTTAATGTTGATAAAAATAATACCATTGTAAATTTCTCAATGAGATCTTTAAAATGATACTAATATTTAATATATTTAAATATTTTTAAACTATTAATATTGAAAATTTTAATTTTTAAATAAGGAAACATTATAAAATTTAAATTTCATAGATTATAATACACTTAACATAAACACGTACATAAAGAAAAATTACATGTATAATCAAAAGTACAAACATAAATGTAAATCACAAATTTGAACTACAAACGTAATTTGAACTATATGCATAATTTAAACTAGTAATCAGACGAATGCGGGAAGTCATGGGCTTACGGGTAGTACCCAGTTTCCATTGAAGGAGAGTACCCCGAGTTTGAGGAATTGTATCCCGAGCTTGAAGGATTGTACCCCGAGTTTAAGGAATTGTTGTGTGCCCTCCTCTTTTCCATAACTTCATTAATTCTTTGCACCCAATAATCTTTCACTATTCCCTCAGGCATAGTGGAAGGATCATGACTCATAATTTCCTTTTCTTCTTTAAGTGCTTTCTTTTCCGACTTCTTTTGTTCTTTTTCCTCAAATTGTGATCTGTAACCCGAAATCATTTCACTTTGTTGCTTCAAAATCTCATTTAGTTTTTGAATTTCCCCAAGCAAAGCCTCTTGTATAGCACTCCACAGCCTGGCCTTTTTTGCTACATTTCTTCCTTGTGGCCTTGAACGTGTGGTTGAAATGATGGTGGGTCATTATCTGAATCAAGTGGAATTAACTCGTCTTCATTACGCTTATTTTGATTGGCATCGGTTTCAGTATCCGTTGCACTCGTTGGTACTGATGCATTCCACTTAATATTTTGTTGCAACAATGGCCAAACATGGTTAAAATCAAAACTTTTTCCCTTGTTGCGGCTTTGGTATACACTATTTGCATTTGTCACCTATATTAAATGAACGTTTAGTAAAAATAAAAGAATTAATGGGTTAAAAAAAATTAAATGACAATTTAGAAAAATAAATTAAATGAAAAGGTTAGTAACAAAAACTCACCCTATCATTTGCATTTTGGCCGCTTTGCCTTTTGATGCTTCCTACTGATCGTAGTGCAATTATTGCGCTGCTGCAATTTTCGTGGAATTGATTCATGACTTTGTTCCAAAAATCCTCATTTATTTGGTTTACACCGATTATTGAAGTTTTGGTGTGCATTAGCCAAGCTTGGCATAGAGTAATATCTTCAACATTAGACCAATTTGCTGCCCTTCCACTCATATTGATCACAAACACAATGAAAGAAAGAAAGAAAGAAAAAAAATTAGAAACTCAAACTATGGATGATGTAAAATTATGTGGGAATTAAGTATATATAGACAATTTCAAAAAACTAGCTGTTGGAATAATTTTTGAATTTTTCTATAATTTTTTATAATTTATTTTGAATTTTTGTTGACTTTCTAGTATTTTTGTGATAAAAAATTAATTTATTTCAAATGTTAATGTTAGAAAAATTGTAAACCGTTCATCTCTAATGGTCAACAATTCTGATCTGTTCATTTCCAACGGTCAACAAATCTAACTAGATCCCACACATTCATCTCTCTTAATTATGGTATGGGTCCCATAAAAAAAATATTATTATTTTATTCATCCAACACATGTGCCCCACCACCTTTCACATGGGTCCCACCATATAACTCTTACTCTTACCATTACTAAAAATAACTCACTCAAATAACTCTCAACCTATTTTAACTCTCTATTGGGGAAGGTTTTAAGATTTAAAATGAGCATATAGCTCTCTATTGGAGATGGCTAAACCTGCCGTTGTTACCCCCGCCATCTTGGATCATAACAAGTATTTGGAATTTGATTTCTTTTAGTTTTATGTTTTCTTTCTTCTTCCATGACAAAAGATGTAGAGTTTCAAAAATGTTGATGTTATTGAAATTAAAAGGCTTCTTATGTTATCAACATTTTTCAATTTGAATACCAATGCTTTCAATGTTTGGAGCTCTTATTTTTCTTGTCATGTGCCTATTGCTTTCTTGTGTCTTTTAGATTGGCAATGATTCTGCATTTCCCACAACGAGACTACCAAAACTATATACTACATTACTATGTACAGAACACAAAAATTCCTTGGTGCAATATCATTGTTTTACAACTCGCCATTTTTTTTTTATAAATTGAAAGGTCGTGACAGTCTTTTTGCTGGTCAAACTAAAGTCAACATAACGAAATCCTAATGTTGTTAAATTTCAGGGGAGAATTTGAATAAAAAGCATACTACTCTACATATCCAATAATAGCCTAAAAGGTCAAGAGAGGTTTTTAATTTTAACCCATAATTGTTTGGGTTAATTTTACTTGTTCGACACATCAGCATAAACCCGGGATTTGAGGGACAAAGTATCCACGACGTCAGACCATATCAGCTCGACGTGCCACGCGTACCGATAGCAAGATGTGGAAAAAAGAGCAGATCGTCCACTAAAGGAGAAAATCTTGCATGCACCCGTCTAATGGATGCATGCCATGTGGTAAAGAAAACCAATCAAATGAATTCTCTATACCACATAGCATGCACCCATTGGTTAGGGTGCATTGCACCGGGTGCATGCAAGTTTTTCTCCCACTAAAGATATCTGCTTGTAGGAGAATATCAAACCGACGAATTAAGTCAAACTCCCCGTAGGAGGCATCGTTAATGAAGTAGGATCTTAGCATATTCTCCATGAAACTTGACCTCACACAAGTCAAGGCAATCACATACAACCCAATAGTTGACAAACCTAGTAATAAATACGAAGATTCAAAGAAATACTCTCACAAGGAATGAAGATCATAGCACTATATATGCATGAAGACTTGATTCGTCAAGAATCACGTTAAGATACGATCCTACTAGGATCTCGCCCGATAATATTTCTTGCTTGCACAACAAGGGTTAGGGCAACACCCTAATCCCTATATAAACACATGTATCAAGCATAGATAAAAAATAGGAAAACATATAAGAAATTCATCTCTTGTAACTGTAACTATCTTTTATCCGTCGCCACAACGACTGTGTTTTTTTCCCGTGTCAAGGGTTTTCCATGTAAAAAGATTGGTGTCCATATTATTGCTTCACTTATCTTTTGTTTGTTATCCATTCATTAATTTACACACACATCAGTGAGGCGACCTGATACCGAACACTGCATCAGGCGTCGATCTGTATACGTGTCCTTGTTGATAAGGTTACCTAGAAATTGACGTCAACAATAATAAAATGGAAAAGATGTTAGAAAAACTCCAAACAAACTGAATTCATTGCAACAACATAACTATTACAAATTGTATTATTGAATCTGGATAATGAAAAGATGTTAGAAAAACTCCAAACAAACTGAATTCATTGCAACAACATAAATATTACAAATTGTATTATTGAATCTGGATAATGAAAAGATGTTAGAAAAACTCCAAACAACCTGGATTCATTGCAACAACATAACTATTACAAATTTACAATAGAGGTGATGCATAGTTTTCACAGATATGATAAGCAAACTTGGAAATATAAGGAAAATATGAAGTTGACCTAGTGGTATGTCATACCCAGACTAGACCATGAGGTTATAGGTTTGAGTCGTGTGCTCCTAAACCCCGAATTATTGTAATATTTAAAAAAAAAAAAAAAAACCTTACAAACTTGAATAGAGAAAAAACAAAGACGTTTTACACAAAATCTTCCGTCTCACCATCCACTTGATCTTTCATGCTATAATACTTAGTGGTTGAATTGTAACCATCACCACAATTATCCATATAGGACGTCTCAGAGCGCAATTGTTTTATCTCTTCCGTGCCCCCTTCATCATTATCCCCCGAGTGTCTCAATCTCTCTAATTCCATGGCGACTTCCTTCATTGAAGGCCTCTCCTCCCCTTTTACATTTAAACACCTGTTCGCTAGCTCAGCCACATACTTGATCTGCTGATTGGTATTATCATTATTTATTATACCATTATCAAGAATTCGAGACAAGCGACCCTTTTTCAACAGGGAAGAAAATTTCACAACCAAACGTCTGTCCTCCTCGGGCCTGTCGAATGACACTGCTTGTTTTCCAGTCATCAACTCTACAAGGACAACTCCAAAACTGTAGACATCACTTTTTTCAGTGAATTGGCCAGTATGCATGTATTCGGGATCTAGGTACCCAAGAGTGTCTTCGACCATTGTGGATAATTGAGTTACATCCATTGGAACCAAGTTTGAGGGTCCAAAATCAGTCACTTTTGGAGTGAAGTTATCATCTAAGAGTATGTTAGAAGACTTCACATCTCTATGAATAACTGGAGTAGCAGAATCAGAGTGCAGATAGGAAAGCACTCCAGCAGTTTCAGCTGCTATCCGTAGCCGTGTCTCCCAAGAAATGGTGGGTGTATTGTTTTTTTTATGGATATGGTCAAAAAGGGAACCATTGGTAACAAATTCATAAACTAGAAGAGGGACTTCTGTCTCTAAACAACAACCCAGTAGTTTGACCACATTTCTATGGTTAATTTTAGACAGTACTTTTACCTGATTGATGAATGGCTCAGTTTGGCTTCGACCCACAGCTTTGTTCGATTTCTTTATCGCCACTTGGTTATTGTCTTTTAAAATCCCTTTGTATACAGCTCCATTGCGTCCTCTGCCAATGATTTTTTCCTCATTAAAGTTGTTGGTCGCCTGCTCGAGTTCATTTGTAGGGAAAATTGTTGCTGTATCACCAGTTCCACCTGGTTCAGAGAGTTGTTGTTCTAAAAGAGAACCACCATTTTCATCAAAAAAATATTGTTTAAGTTTGATGAGCCTTCTCTTCCTGAACTCGTAGTAGGTCCCATAGCTACCGACAAGCAGCATTACAGAGCCAAGACCAACAACTACATGCAACGCAATTCAAATTTAAAATTACAATAAAAGAGAATGAATTAATATTCACAAACAGATTAATAGGCAAGGAAAGACGCAACTATATACTTACCAAGAGCGATCAGTAACAGATTGTTTTTGCACCCTTTTTCGCACTTGCAACCATGAGAGAGGTATGGGTTCCCTTTGTAACCATCTTTGCACTGGCAAAGATAACCGCTCCCGCGCCCAGTGGGGTCAGCGTCTTTGCACAAGGCATTTTCTTTGCAAAGATTTGCTTCTGTACAGCTGCCATTCCCAGTTATTGACCAATCAACCACAGTAGGAACTCGTTCTATTTTATTGGAAAGATTACTGGAAGAGAAATTGAATTGGCTATCTTCAATAACAAACGCATAGCTGCATGGACTGAACTCCGATACATTAGCATAGACAATGATATCTCTCAGCCTTTCAGGGATCAATTTCTGGCAACATCCAGAGCCTGCAGAGCAAGATCCATCAATCACATTGTCTTGGCTCGCACACGAGGTACTGCAGCTGTCGGAATAATCTTTCCCATCCAACTTACCATGGATTGATCCATAAGATTCACAGCCAATGACTGTGAACTTATTTTGGGTTTCGGAGATGCTGAAGTCGCCCACACAAAGGGAGGCCCCAGATCTGTCATTGTTCTTGCAGTCATACGATACAACGCTAAGGCCATGAAACTGGCCTTCCATGGATATGTTGGTGACAATGAAATTTGAATTATTCGTCCCCCAAAATGCTTTGGTGTTGTTGCAAGTGATTAAGAAATGTTTATTTAGGCTACAACTATCATTTGTGCCGAATGGATAAGGGATTTTAAGGTCTCCACATTTTCTGACACAGCCAGGCATGGGTTTGGCTAATTGAGATGTGTTTAGCGCTGCATTAGCTACCATTAACAGTAGCATCTGCAGCAGCAAAAATCGGAGACACATTCCACTCAATCCCATTTCAAATTCAATTCCTAGTGGTTTATGTTCTTCT
Organism: Dipteronia sinensis; assembly: GCA_033220585.1. Lineage (NCBI taxonomy): Eukaryota > Viridiplantae > Streptophyta > Magnoliopsida > Sapindales > Sapindaceae > Dipteronia > Dipteronia sinensis. The sequence continues at coordinate 27,725,384 of CM065642.1, forward strand.
CTGTTAATGTTAGTCCTTTATATATAATTACTCCAGATGTCCAATTCACCATATGCTTCCTCCACTGAAATTTCTTAGACATGACCTTCAACTCGAGCTTCACATGTGTCCTGGCCAAAGTCTTCGTCGTCTCTGTCCCACTAAATTTTTAGTCTTGGAATATTTTTTTATTATATTGCTGAGGCCTGAGGTCTAAACCACTCAACTTATTATTTAACTTAAAACAGTGAGGATGGTCTGCAAGCTATAGAATGGCTGACTATACCAAGCTTTGGACCTCCCACAAGTTCCATAGTTTATTGAGTGTTACTGTGAAAATCTCCACGTTCTCTGCTCATCGCGGATGATAATTTTACAAAGTTCATCAATACATCCCGCTAGCAACTGATCAAAGTTCAAAAAGCAAATAATATGTCAATAATCAATTCCCCTAGTAACTTATCAAAGTTGATAACATATAAATAGTAACTTATACAACTAAACAAGTACTTCAATTATTTATGTATACTTGCAACAGAGGAATTATGATTGTATCTTTCTTTTTTTTATGTGAATAAACATTCTAACCACGGGATAATTTAGTGTCACATTTAATATTTTGTTTAATTTTTCTACCTAAGAAAGATAATTATTATTGTGATGTTGAGAAATAAATTTGAGTTTTTATTTACTGTTTTTAATCTTTGAAGTTTGTTTTAAAGATGGGAAATATTAGATATTTCTTGAGGACTCATCCTAAAAATTTGAATAAAATAAAATAAAATAAAATTATATTTATTTACTTGAGACACAGAAAATTGTGTATCAACATATTCAAGAAATAAGTAATGTCCATAAAACTTATTAGTACATATATATTTTAATAAAAAATTTAATTATAAAAATATCTTAATAGAAAGGGTACGGATATTGACACCCATAAATATGATAAGCACACCCATATTTATAAGTACATCCATGTCTAAAATTCAAAATTAAATCATTACTATAAACACTCATCTTAATACCAATAATACCCTTATTTAAATGAATGTATTCATTTTAATACATTTTATTTATAAACTCTTTTAAATTATTAACACACTCAAATCACAAATGATAAATTCTTAAGTTTTTCAAGCTCAAAAACACAAATAAAAACAAAATTAATCTTTAGCAACCCAACCTACATTTTATAACTTTTTTCATGGAAAAAAATGGCAGTTATCCTCCTCATCCCACTCAAATTCAAAGCACTCTGGTTGGAGATACGAAGTTCATATTTACCAATTCGTTCCATTGATCTAATTCTTACCCAAAAATCAATGCAGTTTGAGTTAGCTATGTTACGGCCTGAGTTTGCTATATGTAATGGCTGGGGAAGGCTAATAGGAACAACAAGTTCGGTGACAAGGTTAGCTGCTGATTAGTGTTTGCTGCAATCCAGTCATCTTGACATGAAATTGTTCTTCTTAATGGCCTTTTTCCAGCCCTTACATAGCAACCTCAAATTTGTGTAATGTTTTTTTTTTCATCCTTCCTTGCACAACAAGATCAACGGGGTGTGGTACGTCAACGGATCCATATGTCAACGGATCCATATATATATATCGGATCATCTCTTGCGTATTATGCTATTCAACAATAAAAGCTCAGGATACGAACTAGTGCTAATTATTTTTAAATTAGGGTTTATCATAAGTTAGGGTTTATCATAATTTTTTTTATTAAAAGATATTATATAAGATATGTGTGTAATTAATGAGTGTACATAGTATTTGGTTTATTTTTAATTAAACTAATTTGTCCTTATTGGTAAATTTCTATTGTGATATTTTTATAATTAAATTTTTTTTATTAAAATATGGGTGTACTTTTCATACTTATGGGTATCAATATCGGCTCCCTAATAAAAATTAACAAATAAAGACAAATTACTTTAATTAAAAATAAATCAAATACTATATACACTGATTAATTACAAACATATCTTCAACTATATCTTTTTATTAAAAAAAAAAAAAACTTAGGATAAACCCTAACTTATGGTAAACCCTAATTTTTATGATAAAAAATCTAATTACAAAAATATCTCGAAATTTACCGGTAAAGACAAATTATTTTAATTACAAATAAATCAAATACTATGTGCATTCATTAATTACAAACAAATCTTCAACTATATCTCTTTATTAAAAAAAAAAACTTCTGATAAACCCTAACTTACGATAAACACTAATTTTTATGATAAACCCTAATTAAACTTAATTTTATTTCAAGTATCATAATTTCTTATCATCATATGATTATCATGTAACAGAGTAATAGAAAAAGAATTTTCAGATGACTATGGTCATACAAAGGTAGATATTATTTTACTTTTTTTTGTTCACATCTTCTCTATCATGAGGCTCCTACGTTTGAGATATTTCCAAAAGTAAATTGGACCATCATTAGATGATGATTCGATTATAAAAATAATATAATTTTTTATATAAATCGGGCATGTTAATAATTTATGAAGATTTATAAATAAAATGTATTAAAATTAATATATTTATTTCAATAAGGGTACTTTTGGCATTAGGTTGGGTATTTATAGTAATATTTATTTTTTAAATTTTAGACATGGTTATACTTATAAGAAAATGGGTATACTAATTAGTTTTTGTGGGTGACAATATAAATAAATAAGAATTTTTTAAGTTTTATGGATGACAATAAACATGTGTTAGCAACTTAACATGACCCTTTAAAGATATATTTTAACAGAATCTTTTATAAAAGTAACGCTAAAAATGAAACAAGTCAATCAAATATGGGAAAAGCAGAAAATAATCTATCAAATGTAAGAAAAGCAAACGAAATATTGTGACATTTGATCTTTGAACATTGCTTTTCTAGATAAAGTTTTAATCATTTTCAGATTTTCCGCTTACAATTAAATTTTATTTTTTGATGTTCCTTTTCTTAATACAATTCGTTTTAAAATTTTAAATATAATAAACTTATGAAGATAATCCATTTTGTTACAAAATATCATTTTTAACTTTGAACACCCCATCCTAAAAACATAATTTAATTAAAATAAAAGGCATATTGATGTTTTCTTGTTCGAAGAAACTTCGGGCTAAGGTTGATCCTCAAATTGCAGAAACTGATGCGATCCCCTATGGTCTCCAAACTCTAGGTTGTTTGGTTTACTAGCTTCTTGGGAGGTTGAGTCTAATACTTTCTTTGTTAATTTGATTTCCTTAGAAACTTGACTGTTGTGTGAGAAAATTCTTGGAAACAAATAACAAAGGATGTTTATAATTTTTTAGTTAATCCAGGTTACGTTGTCTGGCAAAATTGGATTTTTTCCTTGGATGAGGAAACTTTTCTGGATTCACGATCTTGATGTGGAGGGGATGATTCTTCAGCTTGTTTGAAGTGTATTTTTTTTTTAAAATACTATTATCCTTCATCAAAAAATGAAAATGACATATTAATGGGACAGAGAAACAAATGATGATGGGGGATTAAGTGACGAAAAACTTGATTAGAAACAATTAATTATTTTCTTCACGATTAATCTGCCGTGTTTAATCCACCGTGTTTAATCCATTACAGTGTTCATTTTATTTTTAAATTAATGTTTTCTTAATCCGTTTGTTTCTTACAACAGCATTTTAAACACATTATACATTTTGTAATAAACAATTTCATATTGCAATTAATTAATGCTGAAAAATAATTGTTTTATAACAAAATACAAATTACATAACATAACAATACTGTTTTGTGTTTTGACTTTTTTTTTAAGTAATTTTAAATAACGATAAAATTGCAGTGTTCTAGTAATCGGTCTAGGCGGCCGATTAATCGGCTCAATTCGGTTAGGCTGCGGGTCACCGTGGCGAAATGGCTAAAATCGGCCATATTAGTCAGTCTCCGACTAATCGTCCAAATCACCGATTAATCAGCAAATCGGTCTCCGTCTTCCATTGCCGCCGTCGTCAGTTCGCCGAGATCGCCATTGCTATCGACAGCAAAACGACTCTACACTTCACTTCTTCTTTACCCAAAGCTGCCGAGGTCGCCGTCCGCCCTCGAGACCGCCATCGTCACTCATCGGTCTTCCTCCAGTCTCCGCAGTCCAGCAAAAGAAAAGTCAACAACGATGAAGATGATTGAGAAAAAGAAAACAAAAGAAGATGAATAAGAAGAAGATTCACATGAGTGTTGAAATGTTGAAGAAGATTCACAGAAGAAGAAGATTCACATGGAGTCTGAAGTCTAAATATTGAAGAGAGAGAGAGAGAGTTGAAGAGTTTGGGAAACGAGAAAATGATGAGAAGATGGGTTGAATAAATTAAAAAAAACAATTCTGTGATGTGTGTCAGTGTGTGCCCCATCACTATGATGAGTGTTGAAATGTGGAACTCAATGGAATTGCATGTGATGTGGGTGTGTCCCACCAAAATCACTTACAAATTTGTTTTCCGATTAATCGGCGATTAGTCGGCATAGGCGCTAGGCTTCAGGTCTCCGCCCGACTAGCGCCTAATGCTTACTAGAACTCTGTAAAATTGTTATTAATAAAAAAATTAAAATAGAGTGTAGAGAGATAATCAGTGGAGGAGAAAATATTTAATACACCCAACCACTTAAATCACATCATCTATCATTGAAAACACATTTGAATGTATACTAAATCACATAAAATCATAGAGTGGTGCTATCATACACCCCTCTATAAAGCTAATAATATTGCCCCACTTTCAAAATATTTAGTTTAATTTTATTAAATTAATTGTTCTTATTGATTTCTTTATATTTATTTCCAAAATTATCCTTCTTGCCTAGGAGCACGAATACTCCATTTGGTGGACGTAACTCGTATCCAGTTCGGATACTTTTCAGATACTCCAGGATACGTAACAGACATCCTAAATGGTATATCCGTTGACTTTTTCACAAGTTTGAGTGGAGAATATGTGGGGAATACGACAAGGATATGTCGAGATATGGCCATACATTTGGGGCAATATTATAATCATTTTAGTAAAAAGGGGTAAAATTATAATTTCAAATAATTTAGGGGTCAAAATGAAATTTGTAAGGAAATATATCATATTAGGGATTTAAGGCTCATTTTAAAAGTTGAAATGCTGAAGGAAGAAAAAAGAAGAAGAGAAGAGGAGGAAGAAGAAGAACCAACTTCAAAGACCGAAAAAGCTTCGACCGGTATCACTTATCATTTGATTTTGTTTATGTAATAATTTATGTGACATATTTTATTTCGATTTTGAATATATTTTGAATGAATTATCAAATATGTTTTCATATATTATTATTTTTTAAAATATAAATATATATTATTTTAATCGACGTATCATGCTGTATCCGTATATTAGTTTTTAGAGATTTACTGTATTCTCGTATCGTACCATATCATATCTCTATACCTATATCCTTATCCATGCTACATATTTTCATGCTTATTTTTTAAACTTAATAAACCCCATTTTTCCTTTAATAAAAAAACCAGCTCTCTATAACTATGTTAGCACGTTTATTGTTCCCACTGTCTCACCTCCATTGCACCCATTCATTACCCTTTTTTTTTCTTCTTATTGTTCATTCAACTTACATAATACCCAAAAAAAAAACTTGAATTTCAAAAACAATAACACTCCTCTGCTTATGCTCTGTTTCTATGCTCTATTTCTAACCATAAAACAAAATTAAATATTGAACATTTTGATGTTTTCATGAGAACCTATTGTCGCTTAGCATTAGGATCCGTGAAATAACTAATGCTCATGCTGACAAAATAACATCTTCCCATCTACTTGATTTTTTTGGCTGGTTTAGGTATGCTTCTTGGATTTTACATGAGCTTCCATCACTCTTAATGATTTTATGCCACTAACTCTGGTCACATTCTCATTTCCCATAACTGCATCATTTGAATAGAATTAGTTAGCTTAAGAAATTCAGTTTTTTTTTTTCCAAGAAACATTGGTTGAATCTTTACTAGAATTTAGAATTGTTTTGGGAAATCTTAGTCAACCTGACAAGTCAACATAAAAAGAGGAATTCACGGAACCAAGTCTCCACATCATTAAACCATGCCAAATCGACAAGGTACACGAAGTAGCAGAGAGTTCGAAGACGGAAATTAGGTCGCCCACTTAGAACCAGTTTGCAAAAGTAATCCTAGGTGGAGAATTGATACCAACTCTCCATTTACGTTGTGAACACAAAGAATCCACGAAATCACCGAAAATCTCGGATTCTTCACATCTCCCGTGAAATTTGGGCTATAACGAGAAAGACAATCACCGCTAATCCAGCAATTGACGAATCCGATAATAAACTCGAATATCTATAAGGTAATCCATAAAAGGAAAAGAGATTCCCTAAATACAGGCGACTCACCGAGATACTATCTCCTCAAAGCCTCTGATTCCAAGACAAGATTAAGGCAACACTTTAATTCAGGGGAAGAAGTGTTAGAGAAATACGAAATGTTGGGCAAAACTCCCAACAACGTAGTTCAAGAGGGCAAGACAAAGAAGGAAAGAGGCATACATAATTGGCAACCTAGTTGGACAATTTGACATAGGAGATGCGGGGGTTGACAAGCAATTCCATGAAACAACAAGTACAAGCGGTAATATGTCATGTGTGTGGGCAAAACGGACATTAGGCGGACATGTGACCTAGTCAAGGTTTAATACCTCAAGATGAGGAGGCACAAGCATTCTAACAATATAATCAGAATCGTCAACGGAATAACCCAAATGGAAATAATTACAACCATAATTGGATAAACAATCAGAACTACCAAGGGTATGGAGGAAACCAATAGAGGAATCATAACAATGCCCAATCAAGCTAGAATAATCAGCAAGCTCAAGTGTACAATCCGGAGGAAGACCAACAGATAGTTAGCTTGGAGGCCTCCATTAAGAAGATTTCTAAGCAATTGGCTCAATTGCAAGAAAATTTCAAGAGGCAAGATAAGGGGAATGCGCATATTCACCACATGGAAGGGATAAACATGGTGACCGTTGTGGGAAACAAGTAAGGGAATGCAACAGGAAAGATGCATCCGCGCCTTCATAAAGCAAGAACCCTTACAAACCCCTAAATACCCAAACAAAGAACAAGCTCAAGATGAGTGAAGAAGTTAGCAAGATGGAGCAGGAATTAGGACCAAACCACCAAGAGCGTCTTGGAGACAATATCACTACGGTCATTCAGAAAGGTCTCCCACCAAAGCTTTGAAATTCCTACAAGGCTATGAACTAAACAACCTAGAGGTGGGGTGAATAGGTTGACACTCTATTTTTCAAAATCTTTCAAGAATTTTGTCAAACACTTGGTGAGCATACAATTGAACTCTTAAAAGAATTGTTATTATAAAATAATTATCACATGTATGCTCAATACACCACCCTTAGTCTACAAACATAAATTCACAAATGTGAAAGTGTGTGATACATTTAAGACATATACAAAACAAGAAACAATGTATCTCATATACAAGTATATTCAATGTAAAGCAAATTCTACAAGTTGTACTTTGAATATTACAATGTAACTCACAGACTAAAGCTTTACAACTTGATATAAAATTTCACAAGATACAATGTTCAAACAGTAAAAAAATTCAAGAGACAAATATGGAATCAACAAATTGTTTTCTACTCAAACTTGTGAAGAATCTTGTTTACAAAAATATTCAATACAGATACAACAAGATACAATCAATCCCATATACAAATATAAAAGAGTTTGAGTTAGAGACATTAGACACATGATATTTACGTGGTAAAACCTCTGAAGAGGAAGAAGAGGAAATATCCACGGGTTGATTCCATAACCACCGGCAAACAAATCCACTAGTTAGATAAAAGATACAACCTCTCAAGTGACCACTTCACCTAGAAATCCACCCTTCCACCATACACAATGAAAGAGTTGCCTCCTTGCTCAACTATCCGGATCACCCAGATCCTAGTCGGGACTTCCATGCACAAGTTGAAAATCCTCTCTCCAAACATGTGACTTCCGCAGCTTAGCCATCCAGATCACCCCGATCTTAGCCAAGTCTTACATGCACAAGTTGAAGATCCTTTCTCCAAACATGTGACTTCTACTGCTTAGCTATCCAAGTCACTCCGACTCTAGCTAAGTCTTACAATGCACAAGTTGAAGATCCCCTCTCCAAACATGTGACTTCCGCCGCTTAGCTATTCAGATCACCCTGATCTTAGCCAAGTCTTACAATCCTCAATTCAAAGAATCACTCTAAGAAATGAGACTTCCAACCTCTTAACAAGACATATGATCATGAATGCAAAACGCAAACAAGCACGCAACATAGAACATGATGATGAACATATCCTATGGAAACTAGAATTAAACGATGAACACACAATGTATGATATTCTAGTTTTTAATCCTAAATAATGCAATCATACAAATGATGCATGAACATATGAAATGCATGGATCAATTACATTTCATGAAGAACTAAGCATAGGCATTAATAAGTCCAAAACAATGTAGCAAAGCTCTTAAAACATGAATAGCAACCTAGTACATGCAAAACACCAAATACATGTATAAGACCTAGATTTCATTTATGTTACTAAAACTTGAAAATCAAAACATATTCATGAAGCATATTTTCAAGTCTTAGAACAAAAAAACATAAAATGCTAGAATCAAAATATATTCTCAATAGAAATCATCTAGCAATCATTTAGAGTTTATATTCACAATATATTCAATTGAATCCTAATAGGCTCTAAATAGATAAGAAATTGTGCTAATCTTAGATATGATTAATTAATTAGATCTAGCACATGAATAGACTATTAATCATCAAAATCAATCAATTGAAGCACAGATAGTCCTAAAAAGAAAGCTAGCACAATACAACATCTTAAACATGTGAAAACATAGATTTATAAAAATCTAACTCAACATGTAAGTCAATTAAAGCTTAAACTAGCTCTATTAGAGTTCAATACTCTAATCAATGTATACACATTATATATACATGTATTGAAGAAGAAAACCCAAGGTAATTGAAGACTTTTAAGAACAACACTCAAGAGAAAATTCAATACCTCAAGAAAACTGTGCAGTCACGGTTTTTAGTGTAGAGCCACCTAAAAACTTGGTCAAATGATCTTAAACCTTCTTGGAGATGATAGAAAATTGATAGACGAACAATCTCCAATTTGAATCACTTGAATCAGAGTTCAAATGAGAAAGTTATAGTATTTAGAAGATGAGAAAGTTTGAGAGAAAAAAAATACTACACAATATTTTCTTCTCCAATTTTTGAATTCAATTTTTGAAATTGAATTCAATTTTTGAATTCACGGTGAGAGAGGGAATATAAAGAAAGATAGAGTTATCCGGTGTGGTAAACTCACACAATAAAAGTGTTATATGACCAATAGAAAAACATATCAAGTCAATACATGCATTTAATTGAGCATGGCACACCAAAATCCATGTACAGGCAATACATGTAACAAAATCCTTTTAAATATGAAATGAATTTGGCGAGCAGCTCACGTGAACAGAACAGCATGTTTGGCGTGGAGCCCCACGCGCCTACACGGCCTAAGGGGGGAAATGGCAATTTGCCATATTTTTTCCCTTTTTCTCCCTTTCACGCACCTCTCGTGTTCTTCGGCCTCCGAACTCCAAACTCAAATCCATTTTCGGATTACGAACCGGGACTCCCTCACGAACAAAAGACTTCAAGACAATTTTCACAAAAGATATGGAATTCAACTTGAAAATCAAGGACGAAAACCATGTATGATAAAAGCACGGAAAGTTACTTAACTTCCAAGTTTGAACTTGAAACTTAATGAATAACTGAAATAACCGGAACTCAATGAAGCATAATATAAGCTCAAAATCAAGTTCAATAATATAAAAACACAAACAAATAAACACAAGATCACACAAGTATGCCATAACCTAGATATAGTCCTAGAAGATGCAAGTTTACAAAAATTGTCAAAATAAGTCTAATGCATGTGCATACTTCAACAAGTGTGTGAATGTGTTATACAAATTTTGGCACAACGATGCAGGGACACATATGAATGCAATGTATGTGTGTGTCTAGGCCTTGAAAGAGGAAAGAGGTCTCGGTTTACCTTTCGCTAAACAAATTAGCTTTATTCCTCTTAAAGCCACCACTTTGCTTGAATGTGGTCCAATCTTCCTTGAAGCTTGATTATCCACAAATCCTAGAAAACTAATCAATATAAAGCAAATGACGTTTTGATATAGAATTATGCCAATACAAAACTCAAAGGCTTAACAAGCTTAAAGATCCCTGAAGTTTCACCGTCGATATATCGGTTGGGGGCACTTTAAGGGAGAAAGCCATGTTAGACTTGGGATCGGGAATAAACTTGATGCCTTCCTCGGTCTTCAAACGGTTGAAGTTGGGAGAACTCAAGCATACCTCCATGTCATTAGTTTTAGCTGACCAATCTTCATGACACCCTCTTGGGATTACTGAAGATGTGCTCCTAGAAGTGGACAAGCTAATCATTCAGACAGATTTTATTGTTCTTGATGTTGGAGAGAAGTACACAAGTAGAGAACAACTCATACTTCTTGGAAGACCATTCATGGCCACAGCAAGAACCACATTTGATGTGCATCATGGGAAGCTAATCATGACAGTCTTGGGAGAGGTAGTCAAGTTTGATGTGTTTGCGGGGAAAGAAGTAAAGGAGTTGAACCCTTGTTTCAACGTAACAACCAAAGAAATCGAGGCAGCAACCGAAGAACCGATAGATGATTTAGAAGATTTCTTTTAGGTATTTCAAGATGAAGTAAGGATGCTTGAAGAAAAAAAGAAGGCAAAACAAGAGAAGGACCGCATCACCAAAGATGAGAAGTTAGTTGTGATAGATATCAACCTTGCCTTAAGGATTGATACATTGGAAATAGAGAGCGATGAAGCCCTCAAGAAAAGTGAAGAATTGGCACGAGTTGTCAAGAGTTAAGAGGAAGAGTTTACAAGGAAAATGGGAAAGTTGCTTTTGAAGGTAGCAAGGAAAGATAAGGAGCACCAAGCTTTTAAGGATGCCTTAGCAACAAAAGAATATGCATGTAAGGTCTCTAAGATCAAGGAATGCGATTTAATAGTGGAACTCGAGCAAGCCGAGCACGCTATCGAAGTCCTTATAAAGGAGACAACCAAGAAGAAAGAAGGATCCACCTCAAAATCCACCAAAGCAACCAACGATAGAACACGCCCACGGAAGATGAAAGGTAATGTTCCTTATTTCCCTTATAAATGCTATTTTTGCCATGTTCATGGTCATAAAAAGGCCCAATGCAATGAGTACATGAAGAGTCTCAAAATATTCATGAAAATGTAGTGGGGAACCAAATGAGGGTCGCACCCATATGGATCCGAAAGGATAAGAGTGACCAAACCAAGGGTATTTCTTTGGATACAACAAAATCAACACCTATTCCAAGGGTGTACATATTGAAAAGAAGGGAAACCTTTGATTTGTCTTCTCACCCCACTGTTAGTCATCATGGTAGCACAATTGGAATTACTGCACCATTGATTGCATGAACTTTTTAACTATTTTGTTTGTGTGCAGAGAAGAAGTTGCTTGTTAAGAAATCGCAATTTTGGAAAGAATTTGATAGTTGGTGAGCCAGGATGATTGTAAATATGTTGTTAGTGTAGATAGGAAGCAAGAGACTCAGAAGAAGTTTTCATAAGGAGAAAAATGTCGCATCTCCGAGTTACACCTCGCAGCATTAAGTAGCAGTTCATTCTGGAGATCATTTGCGAGTAAAGGTTGCGAGTATGAAGTCGCAGCTGGAAAGTTACAAGTAACAACATCTTCTGAGAGAGATTTGCGAGTTATGTCTGCTAGAACGAACTCACAGGTAAAGAGGTAAGAAGTCGCAACACATTTTGTGAGAAGATCTGCGACATGAAACTGCGAGAAGTAAGTCGCAGTTTCGAAACAAAGAAATCGCAAAACATTATGGGAGGATTTCTGCTAGTAGATCTGCGAGCAGGAGGTAGCAGAAACATTCTGGGTAGACTCTATGAGGAGAGGCTGCGAGTGAGAACTAGCAGTACTAAGCAGCAACGAGTTCTGGATGGATTATGCGAGCTGAATATGTGAGAATGAAGTCGCAGAAAGTTTCTAGCACAGTTCCCAAGAGGATATTTAAGGTCAGATCAGATGCCACGTCAGCTTCTGCGATGTGGAACTGCGAGGTCCAACTCGCAGATTTGCAAAATATCTGCCTAAAAATAGGGAACCGACTCATTTCAACTTCTAAGTCCAAATTTGGTAATACATTCCTTCATTTTTTTCTCAGAAATATCTTATATCATCTTATCAAAGGTAACTATTTAACAAAATATCTTTTCTCTTTAGTCTTCATCAATATCTTCCTTTATCATTTTAATATTTTGTTTTATTTCATGAAGGAAGTATAGTATGTTAATTCTATAGGAGATATTATGCCATATAAATATTTTGCATGAGAAGAGAAAGATGATTAAGATGATTAAGATGTCAATCATGACAGAAAGATGCTTAACTCTTGTGTGTTCTAAAAATTTGCACTAATAATTTCACTTACTTACTTATATTAGTTTATAGTTGTACAAAGGTAATTGTGTAAGCACTTTCTTGACTTTAAATGTTTTATTTGTATGAGAATGGAAGAGTTCTCAGAAGAAGAGATGTCCGATTATGAACAACTTTGCTGGATGTGAGCACTTGTGAGCAAGGAGATTGTCACAGAAGTAGGTCCAGAAGACGATTGGATCGAGACTCTAGTATGGGCAAGTGGTGCAACTACACTAGAAGAAAGCAATAAAGAGATTCCTATCAAGCGATCAATTTCGAGCTCTAGCTCCACTCCAAAGTACGAATTGAAGCCTCTACCATCTTCATTGAAGTATGTTTTTATTGGGGAGAAGGAGTCACTACCAGTAATTGTAGCATCAGACTTAAGTCCACCAGGGGAGACAGAACTCATAGAAGTTTTGAGGCATTACAAGGAAGCAATTGGATGGAGTTTGGATGATTTAATGGGAATTAGTCCAACCACTTTCATGCATAAAATTCTTCTTGAAGAAGGGTCCAAGAAGTCAATAGAAGCTCAACGAAGGCTTAACCCAATTAAGAAGGAGGTGGTCAAGAAAGAAGTTCTCCAATTTCAGATAGTAAGTGGATTAGTTTGATACATGTGGTGCCAAAGAAATCAGGTAATACAGTCATACAGAATGAGGACAACGAGTTGGTACTTCAGAGAGCTCAAACCGGGTGAAGAGTTTGCATAAACTACCGAAAGCTCAACAATGCCACTCGCAAGGATCACTACCCTTTGCCTTTTATAGATTAGATGTTGGAGCGCCTTGCGGGACATAGCTATTATTGTTTCTTGGACGGATATTCAAGATACAATCAAATAGCAATCGACCCAGAAGATCAAGAGAAAACTACTTTCACATGTCCATTCTGGACATTTGCTGATTGTTGTATGCCATTTGGTTTGTGCAATGCACCCAGAACTTTTCAACGGTGCATGACGTTAATATTTTCAAACATGGTGGAAGGAGTTATAGAAGTCTTTATGGATGACTTCTCGGTCATAGGGAGTTCATTCAGTGATTATCTTCTAAACCTCATTTCGGTGTTACAAAGGTGCAATGAAGCCAATCTTGTGTTAAATTGGGAGAAGAGCAACTTTATGGTGCGCCAAGAGATTGTTTTGGGGCACATAATTTCAGAGCAAGGAATAGAGGTAGATAAGGCGAAGAGTGATGTGATGAAGAGTTTGCAATCCCCTAGGACGGTGAGGGAAGTGCGTTCATTCTTAGGGCATGCCGATTTTTATAGAAGATTTATAGGGAATTCTCCAAGATTTCTGGACCCTTATGTAGGTTGTTGCAAAAAGATATCGAGTTCGATTTCGACGATAAATGCTCAGAAGCTTTTGAGAAACTTAAGACATTGTTGACATCGGCACCGATAATAAGACCATCGGATTGGAATCTACCCTTCAAACTTATGTGTGATGCATCGGATTATGCAACAAGGGCAGTGCTTGGGCAACGAATAGAAAAGACTCCGAACACCATCTATTATGCATTTCGTACTTTGAATGATGCTCAACTCAACTACTCAACCACAGAAAAGGAGTTACTAGCAGTAATTTTTGTCTTGGAAAATTTTAGATCATATTTGATAGGAGCAAAGATAGTTGTATTCACAAATCACTCGGAACTCCGACATCTTCTTCAAAAGAAAGACGTCAAACCACAACTTATCTGGTGGATATGGTTATTACAAGAGTTTGATCTTGAAATTCGAGATAAGAAATGAAGCGAGAATGTGGTGGTGGATCATTTAAGTAGGTTGATGCATGAATCCAAGATAGAGGAAGACTCACTTCCCTTGAAAGATGACTTTCCAGATGAGCAATTATTGGCCATTGCAAATGAAGAGCCATGGTATGCGGATATTGTCAACTTCTGACAAACCACATCATACCCTCAGATTTGTCATACCAAAGCAAGAAAAGGTTTAGATGGAAAGCACGACAATATTTGTTGAATGACCCAAGGCAGTATTTGTGGAATGACCTCTATTTGTTCAAGCATGGAGCAGATCAGATTATTAAGCGGTGTATTCCGGAAAGTGAGCAAATGGAACTTTTGAAGTTTTGTCATGAGTTGAGTAGTTGAGGCCATTTTAGAGCAAGAACTACAGCTATGAAGGTTCTTCAATCAAGTTTTTATTGGCCTTCTATTTTTAAAGATTCCTATCATTTTTTGCATGAATTGTGATAGATGCCAAAGGTCGAGGAATATTGGAAAGAGGAATGAGTTGCCACAATCGATAAATATGGTGGTTGAAATATTTGATTGTTGGTTGGGCAATCGACTTTATGGGACCATTCCCACCTTCAGAGGGCAACTTGTATATTTTAGTGGTAGTGGACTATGTGTCTAAGTGGGTCGAAGCAAACGTCACCAAGACAAACGATAGCAAGGTTGTTGTGAAGTTTGTGAAGGAGTATATTTTCACATGTTTCGGGACCCTTAGATGTATGATCAGTGATGGAGGAAGCCATTTTTGTAATAGAGTATTCACCACATTGATGAAACAATACAATGTGAGGCATAAGGTGGCGACTCCATATCATCCTTAGACTTCGGGCCAAGTAGAACTCAGTAATCAGCATATCAAGTAGATTTTAGAGAAGATAGTCAAGCCAAACTGAAAAGATTGGGCTTCTAAGTTAAATGATGCATTATTGGCATTTAGGAAAGCTTTCAAGACTCCAATCGGTATGACATCATTCCGGTTGATTTTTGAAAATGCATGTCACCTATCGGTGGAATTAGAGCACCATGCGTATTGGGCAATCAAGTCACTAAACTTTGACATAGACAAAGCGGGAGAGCAACAGAAGTTACAATTGAATGAACTTGAAGAACTTCGGGATGAAGCCTATGAGAATGCAAAGCTTTATAATGAGAGATCAAAAAGAGTACATAATAAGTTGATCATTAGAAACGATTTGCATCCAGGATTGTTGGCGCTACTTTTCAACTCTCGGCCAAAGATGTTATATGGAAAGTTGAAGTCAAAATGGTTCGGTCTATATTGAATCAAGGAAGTTTTCATCTATTGAGCGGTGGTTCTAGAAGATTTAAAAAGTGGGGACACTTTCAAAGTCAACGGCCATAGAGTCAAACCATATTTGCAAGGGATGGGAGAAGCAAGAGTGCTTGAGCAAATCGAACTTACGGAGTCGGAGAGCTCCAATGGAAAGCTTGGTGGTAGGCAAACCATCTAGGTTCACTCTATATTTTTATATAGTTAATTAAGTATTTAAGTTTTTATTATATATTGTTTAGTCTAAGAGTGTGGTCAGATTGTGTTTAGTGGATAGGAAGTGTTGTACATATATGATTACAATGTTTTTGAGGTTCGTACAACCAAACCTTCGAACTCATACCCATGTTCTTTATTGTTTAAAACATTCGGGGTAATGCTGAGTTTAGGTTTGGGGGTGTGGGCATCATGGTTACGATTCGAGCTTTTGATGAAAATAAATAAATTTTTGAATGTGATGTTTATGATGTGAGGAGTATCGTGCATTGCACTAATTTATGAGTTCTGGATAACTTTGTATCAATCTATGATTGATCGCACAAATTGAGTTAGTCCCTTTTCTCTTTACGACCTAATGAAAAAGATTTTGTATAAAAATGTTAGGATCAATAGTGGAGGCTACCGAAGTGAGAATTTGTGCCTAAATTGTTTAGTTTTGAGAGTTTAATTCCATTCTTCCAAACCGTGTTTTAAAATGTTCTATGCTTATATTGATCTCATTAAGCATTATACATATTGAATGCCATTGAACATGCATGTGGACTACTTACTAAAATTTGTATTCCCCTGTTAGATAGACTTTTGAATATGATTTTAGGCAGTGTGTGTTCTTAATTTCTAGTCAGCCAGATGCATATCCCAAAGAAGGAAAAATTGAAAAGGTCAAAACACAAACCACACCCACTAAATTCATAAACACATTCCTTATCTCACAAAACATGAGAAATAGCGTGTACTTAGACATCCTATGAGATTGTGCAAAGAAGGGTCAAAAGAAGGAAAGAAGTAAGTGTCAAAATGAATAAGCACTTGAAACCCTTGTTCATCCATCTATATAAATGTCACTCAAAATACAAGTGACATCTTAGCACAAGAAAATGGAAGTAAAGCCTAGACGCTAAAATTGAAAAGTGTTTGAGTGGTATTTGGGGAAATCACAAATTGCCAAAGTACTACAATATAAAAAATCAGTATGGGCAGTGATCAAAGTACACCAAACTCCATTTACCAGTTGAAATCAAGAGAAGTCCTAATTGATCTTTAGGATGTCTAATTTGGGAATACTCATCGATGCATGCGCTTTCCACGTTCTCGGTTTTTCAACTCTTTCTTGAGATCCATGTTTAGAAATATGCTTCCATGAAAAATATATCTTATGCGAATATATTCACACATATATTCAATTTCGCATATGTTGATAAAGAGTGAGCTTAGGATTCTGAGAGAAAAATCGACTGAAATCTAGTAAGGAATAGAGTCAAGGCGAATTGTATCCATGCATTCCAGCTCAGAATCTTTGAAACTTCGAAGTTAGAGTGTGGGATTCATTTGTGTGTGATTTCATATTGAATGACATTTTGTTATTTTCTATTCAGTATCTTTCGCACTGATCTCTTCATTCACATGTATCACAATATACAAATCTTTTGAAACATTAGCTCTTGTAAGTTTTAGAAGTTTATTTTTGTTAATAGTTTTGCTCGAGGGCGAGCAAATGTTAGGTTTGGGGGTTTTGATCGCTCTGGATTTGTATATATTTTAAGTGTCTAATTCATTCCTTTTGTGTTTTTTTATCGGACATTTGTGTGTTTTAATAATCTCTTTAAGTCCTTTGCAGGTATTATTGTTATTTTGGAGAAATTTAAGACTTGATGAAGAATATAGGAGAAAACGAAGTTAGAATTACATTTTTGGAGCAATATGCGAGTTCCACCTCGCAAATCCAAGTTGCAGATCGTGTCTAGAAAACTCTGCCATTTCAAGATGCGACATCAGCCTAGCAGAATGACACTGCGAGTTAACATTGCGAGTTATAACTCTCAGACCAATGTAGCAGAACATATGCATATAGTATTGCGAGAACATACTGCGAGTTCTACCTAGCAGAAGGTGGTAGCACCCAAACCATATATTTTTCTGTGACGTCCTACTGTGATTTCTTTTTAGCAATTCATTTCCAGAAAAGATTGCGACACACGACTGCGAGTTCAACCTCGCAGGAGTAGGTAGCAGTTCAGTTTCAGAAAAGACTGCAACTTGAGACTGCGAGTTCATCCTCGAAGGAGTAGGTAACAGTTCAGTTCCAGAAAAGACTACAACTTAAGACTGCGAGTTCATCCTCGTAGAAGCATCATGCATAGCAGCATCATAAGACACTACGAGCATAGAATGCGACGTCAAAGGTGCAGAACAAACACAAATGAAGATCTGCGAGTTACAACCAGCGGAATGGGGTGGCAGATATTGATCCGACTTAGCCGCGACTTGTAACTAAGAGATCCAAGTTGCAGAAGCCGTTCCACGTCACCCTGCAAGTGGATTTCATCCAAGACTTTTTCCCACTACATAAACACCTTTTTCTTTCTAGAAAGTGTGTAGAGAGAGTACAAGAACTTTGTAGCTAGAGTTAGAAGTACCCTTTTTACAAATCATTTTACTTTGATCTTGTACTTTAGATTAAACACTTTAGTTTATATAAATTAGAATTAGAATCTTCTAATTAGTGGTAAGTAAATCTACTCTTTGTCAATCAAGAAATGTTTTGTTGAGCAAGCAAGAGGAGAGCATCAAGAACACCATGAGCTTTCTTTATCTTTATCTTTTCTTTACTTGTATTTATTTGATAATGAGTGGCTAAATGCTTTTTGTTGAGGATTTTGTATGTATCTTTAGTAATGATCTATTCTATCTTTTATCTATTTTGAGTTTGCAATTGTGCTTAATATATTCACATGTTAATTGTTGGATATGAACTTTACTTAATATCCAAGCATGAATTGTTGTGCATGAATAGTTGATCTATCTCTTGGTTGACCAATCTTGAGTAGTTTGCACTTGAAACTCTTATATATAGATGGTTTAAGATTAGAACTTGGGTTGAGAACTTTTTTATTAGCATATTGCATCATTATCTCCTCAACATATCTTTAGAATCTTTAAACCTAGCATTTACAAGAAATTTCTTATTAGCTTAACTTTCTGTGAGTTATACTAGACCAATCACTAGAACACATTCAAGTTCCTTGTGTGAACGAAATCCTTACTTGTGTCCGCTATATTTGACAGCGATTCGTACATTTGCGAAGGGTTAATTTGACTCGCGCATTCCAATCCATTTAACTTAGTTTCTAGAGTACCATCAGTTTAGAGGTAGGCTCGGAGTGCGTCAGATTATTTAGTTCATCTTAAATAAAAGTATTACAATTTTTAATATTATATTTTTTGTTTTTATTTCTTTTGAATGCTAGATTATTTAGTTCATCTTAAATAAAAGTATTATATTTGTTTGATTTTATCTAAACTTCACTATACCGTGAATTTTTTATATATAAAAATTTCATTTTATTATGATCTTAAATTTTCAATATATATTTTTATATAATTGTTATTTTGTTCAAATGTCTCATTTCATTAAAATTTCTAGGTCCGCCAATGATTGTACCAATTAAAGATGCATGCATGCTAAGATCATTGAGTAAAGGGTAAAATCATGCCGCTCATTAGAATGCACTAATGTTAAGTGTACGTTAAAACTCATAAAACAACCACACTCAAATGCCATGATGTAATTCACCTTTACTTTATTCCTCACAAGAGACAACTCATATTTTCACTACAATCCTTGGCTCACTCTCAACAAAGCATATACGAATGAATTTATGCACATGAAAATAAAATATATATCGCATATGAGTTTTAATACAATAAAGCATAATTTATGGAAATAGATCTCATGAATGGAACTGAAATACCATAAACGTGGATATAGTACATTATTGACTCACATTCCCAAACTAGATTTTCTAGAAGATCAATCAGGACTTACTTGTGGTTGTAATGCGGCCATAGGTGATTTGGTTTTTGAAATGAAGAGGTGAGAAGACAAAGAGCTAACAATCATGCTAACACATTTCTAATTTGTAGCACTTGGGTCGACTCTATTAAAATTTATAAATTAAATTCTTAGCATCCAGGCTATATATAAATTGCTAAGTGGTTGTGCTTTTCATGTTACTCTTATTTTGAGCAACTTTACATACGATGATTGAAGGCTTTAAAGTATTTTATTTTATTACTTATATATATATATATATAAAAGCCTTTTCCTTACACAGTTTACATACATAATTAACTCGGTACATGCTAGTTAACAATTTAGAACTCAACCTAATTCTATTAATTCCTACACCTCAACAAGACCATTAGCTATAGGGAATGTCTTAGTAATAGGTTATATGGTCAATGGATGATGTGGGTGACAGATGAAAGGCTCGAGTGTTTGGCTGCAATTTTGGTAATGGGAGTACACAAAGGAAAAATGACAAGTGTTTAGGCTATTTTAATAGTTTAAGCACATAAAACCTAAAATCATTTCTAATAGTTCATCTAGCCATAAAACAAAAGTAGAAACATGATATTCACAAAATGTCAGTTCATTGGCATTCAATGCAAAGTGATTGAAGAGATCACAATTAATCACAAAAATCGAAGAGTGTTTAAATAGTAGAACGAAAAACCCTCTGAATTGAATGCTAAAGGCACAAAAATTCACTTGGGTAATCGTCATTATTAATCAAAGAGAGCAAGCATGGTGTCTTATTCACCTAAACATGCAATAAGAGCACAGTATCATGTATGCAATTGTGTAATGAAAACTCTAAGCAGCATGGCGTTAACCTAAACTCAGTGCTCAAAGCATACACGACATCTCTAACGGCACACTCCCAAGCATCTCAACAAGTAAAAATATTGCTCAAAATTTGGCTTAAAACAGAGGTAAAGACAACTATCCTAAAAACAACATACAACTTTAAAAAAATTAAAAACAAAAACAAAACGAAAAAACGAAAAACAAAACACCCACACCCCCAAACCTAAACTCAATATTTTCCCCAATATTGGACTAGAGAGCTAAACCTGGAAATATGAACAACAACACAAAAGACTAACACAATTTACCTAAAAAAATTTGACACAAAACTCCAACAATTAAACACAAAACAACACCTAATTCACTGAACAGACAAAGCGAAATACAACTCCCCCTTATGAGGAATCCATAGACTAAACACAAAACAAGCACACAACCACAACCTAAAATTTAAGCACAATACAAATTCCACTTTTAAATCTAAATAGATAAAACAGATAATAAAGAAAATGAAATATAATCAATCAAAGTGAAAATTCCAAAAAACAAAAGAAAATATTCAAACTTAAACCGTGAAATCAAATATCCAAATAAGGTACGAAAATGCAAGCAACTAACAATTCTAAAAGTTAAAACTAAAACAAATAAGTCCTAAAACAACATTTACATATTTTCTATATCTGTGAGTTTGAAAGCATTAAAAGGAAAACTTGTTCAAAAACCTTACCAACATGTTTTAATGCTTTTTGTAACTAAAAAAACGGAAAATGCTTTTTTTGGAAACAATATAAAACAAGACCATAACAAACAAGTGTCGTATGTTTTTTTATCCTAAATCTTAATAGTCTTACGATATTTAACAGTTCATTTTGTTTTTCTTTCCATGTTTTCACTCAAATATTAAATGGATTTGCTTTTATTACGACCCCTTATTTGTAGTATTTATATTTTAATATTATCTTTTATTTTAATTATTTTATATATTAATAATAATTTATTTTTGTTATTTAAAATAAATAATAATAATCGACTTTCGAGGAGGCAGCATACCTCCCAGGGCCGGCCCATGGGGCCAGCAAACCCAGCATTTTGCTGGGGCCCCCAACCGGTCCAATTTAATTCTTCTTCTTTGGGGCCTCAGAACCCAATATATTATTTTTAAACAGGGCCCAATTCTAAAACCTTTTACTTCTTTTATATATATTCCTTTTCGGCCCAATGAACTAATTTAATTAAACCATCAAAATTTCAGGCCCAATAAACTTGTCATTGTGGTTATGAGACCACATCACTACACTATCAAATAATAAATTAATTAAGGGATATAATCACTTTCCCCCCTTTAGTTGGCCATATTAGACACTTTACCCTCTCTAGTTTCAGTAATGACAATTTTTACCCCTGTAGTTTTCCATATTCGTCATTTCCCCACTACCGTTAGATTTTCCATTCAAAAAGTTAATTTTCATGTTAAAAGACATTGTTGCCCTTCAATAATAGTGAATGGATGAGATTTTTTTTAAAGAAATTAATCAAAAATCAAACCCAAAAATCACCATAAACCCACAAATCCCTTCTCTTCTCTCTCTCTCCAAATCCAAAAATCAACCAAAAAATCACCATAAACCCACAAATCCCTTCTCTTCGAAACCATACCCAGAAAAATCAACCCCAAAAATCACCATCGATTTTTATGTTAATGATAATAATTTTATATAGGGCCCCAATTTTTGTTAATATCATAAAATCGCTCGGGCCCCAAAATGTCTGGAGACGGCCCTGATACCTCCCATTAATTGAAAGGAGCTTCCTCCCGTCAAACACAGAAAAGAACTCAAAAGGAAGTCAGAACTAGCTACTCCGTTCATGATTCATGGAGGCTGTATTTCTATCGTCCCCAACAAAACATATCTCAAGTCCGTATAAAAGTCTACAAGTCTCTGTTTATTCATCTATAAAACTCACATTGAAGATTAAAAATGTTTATTAAAGCTCGAATTTATTCACAAAAACACAAGATAAATTAAATAAAATATTAAATGTTACATTAAATTATCCAATTTTTTTGTTGTTGAAGATTTCAATAATTCGGGATTTTTGGTTTGGGGTATACTCAAACCCAATACTTCATCGTGTATGTGTGATGGGCAAAACCACTTGATCAACCTCATTTTATCTAAATTATTATCCCATAACCCATTGTTTGAAAGTATAATCACCTAAAAAAACAAAAATACAATAATATCATATGATGTGATACGGTAATCATTCAAATGTGTTTTCCATGCTAGATGATGTGATTTAAGTAGATGTGTGCATAGAACATTTTCTCCGAAAAATGTTATTATGTTAATACTTTATCTAGATAAGCGGTATTCAAAGATGCAATGTCACGATATCTTGTCGATGACTGCTTTTCTTGCATTTGATCTATTATTATATGCTTTCTCTCTCTCTCTCTCTCTCCATATTTATATATTCCAATGAAGACTTTTTACGATGCACACTTTAAGCATCTTTGATGGAATTACATAGAATATATTAAATCTTAATATGATTTTTTGTATTGATAGTGAAAACATTGAAATAAATTTATGGAAATTTTATTTTTAAATTTCAGGTGCAAGAACTAATTTTTTCATATTTTTTTGAAGATAAAACATTTAAAAATAGGGAAATATAAGAAAACAAATAGTTCCCAAATCCAAAAAATTTCCAAATTTTTACCAAATGTGTATTTTAATTTGCTTAGGATGCATACAAAAAATCTGATTGAAAACGTTTGATTACATACAATTTCATCAAAAATGCTTAAAGTGTGTATTGTAAAAAAGTCTTCGTTGGAAAATTACTCTATATATTTGATTGACTTATTTTTAGCATTACTTTTATAAAGATTGTGTTAACACATTTGCCAACCCAAAACTTAAACAATTATTTATTTATTTCTCGATTACTTTAATATACAATTTTCTGTTCCTTAAGTAAATAAATATAGTTTTATTTTCAAATTTTTAGGATGTGTCCTTAAGAGATATTTAATATTTTCCATCTATAAGATAGTTGCTGAATTTGGCTTTCTTGAAGCAGGAATTCAACTTTATAATGGTTTCAGTTTTGAATATCTCCGGGGAACAAAGGTGGTGGGACTGTCACTACAAGAAAATTGACCTACAATGACAACAGATATTTGTCACTATAAGTGAAGAAATTGTCACAATTTAAATATCATGACAAAAAAAGTGTCATTAATAATTTGTCACTTTTGCCCTGTCACTAAAAGTATTTTGACAGTTTTTTGGTATATACTTGTCACAAATCATAACTTTTACGTCTCGTTTGTTTGGCCGCATTGTATTGTATTAACTACAGTAGAACGCCTGTAAATTAATCTCCTATAAATTAATATTCTCTATAAATTAATATTCTCTCTAAATTAATAAAAAATCTCGGTCCCGATTCGGGCTAGTGTAAAAAATTAATAAACCCCTCTATCGTAATAATTAATAAATTTTTTTGAAACCTAATGTAAAATTTTGGTCTCGACTGTCGCATAAATTAATAATTTCATAAAAGTACAAAATATATTATATATTATTCAAGAACTAGTAAAGTATTTCAAGATGGTAGTTTGCACTAGACCACCATGTTTGATATTTTTGACTTCGTCCTTCATCTTTTGAATTGTCCTATAGAAGCTATTGTCATCAACTTCTTGTTGTAGCCAAAAAGTTTCAATTAAATTTAGCATTTCAACAGCCTTACTTGTAGAGATTTTAGGTACCTTATGACTATCATCGTTGTCATCTATCTCAACCACATCATCATTATTCTGCCTTGTGATATCATTGATGATAACCTCTCCAGTTGGAATGTAAAACACTTCTTATTCAAATTTGGTGGCAGATAGTGCACTGTGGTGTTCCTGAGTTGTATGTGAATATGTAGCTCTATAAGTAGTACATAGGTAGTGCAATTGTCAAGGAGAAGCGAACCTTTCGATTTGCTATTGGCAGTTCCATTACGATTAAGAATCTTGAAAAAAAGAAACTTCTCTCGAATTAATAAAAAAATCGACTAAACAAGGAATCCCGAAAAATAACATTCCCTAAACAAGAAAATCGACTTCCACACATTTTTAAAAACAAAATAACAATTTACAAGATAAAATCCTTTAAATTAATAACCCCTCTAAATTAATACTCAATGATGGATCCTAGAAGTATTAATTTAGAGGGGTTCTACTGTAATACATTATATTTGGTGGCATTAGGTTGTATTGTATTAGAAAAAAATTTCTTTTCTCTTTTTTTTTTCTTCAATGAGAATGGAATATTGATAAAATATGTGTTATGTTGTTAATATTTTTTTTTATAATTTCAAAATACATAGGAAAATTTTATTAAAATTTTTTGTTTCAATTAAAATAAATATTTATTGCTTTTTTATATAAAAATATTTATTAGTTTTTTTCATAGGAAGGATATTTAAAATTAATTATTAAGTTTTTTTAATGTTATATTTTTATAATATAATAAAATACAAAAAAATTCATATAGGAATAACTTAATACGATATAATACAACGCATCACCAAACACATGTTTGTATTAAAGATAATACAATCCAATACAATAGAATACAGTCCAATACAATCCAATACAATGTAATACAATGTAATACGGTGTGTCAAACGAGTCCTTAGTGACATATTATCTCTTGAATTTAATTAGTGACGAAATACAAATTATGTCACTAAATTTGTATTTAGTGACAGTTAATTGTTTTAAGATTTTATCACTATACACATTCTCAGTGACAATTTATTGTTTGAAAAGTGTCACCATTCATAAATCTACTAACAAATAATCATCTGAAAATTATGTCACTACGAACAAACTTAGCGACAAATAAGTTAACTATAAAAAAAATTGTCACTATACGCAAACTTAGTGATAGTTAATGGTATGGATATTATGTCACTATATGGATACTTAGTGACAGTTTAATCAATTGCCAAAAGTTAATATAAATTAAAAAAAATTATTATCAATTAAAATATGTCACTCATTGAATGATATTGCATTCTGTAATTAATCATTTCATTTAAGAATATCCCAAAAAAACATAATATCATATTGTTACAAAAGAAATCCAACATCTTTTTGAGTATAATACTAAATAACATATGTAAACCCGGTCAGTCTAAGTTAAGTGTTAGGTGAAACACTATAACTTCCAACTGCATAACCTTAAACTTGAAACTTCTGAGGTCTTGATTGTGAAATATTAGAAGCCAATGATCCATTGTCAGTTGACAGTTGTCGGGTAGCTAAAGAATCTTTAGGTTTTGTAAAAGAAGCCTATATTCATGAAGACATGAAAAAAAAATTAGTGAGAACAAATTAATAACGTCTCCAAAATACAACAGATGAAAAATGCAACAATATTGGCAAAACTTAGCACATGTATAAATAAAATTCAATAAGTTTGATATCCAAGCATAAAACAAGCACATTATCCTGAACCTAGCCTTATACAAACGTCAGAATATCACCTCATCATCTCACATGAGTAACGTGGGAAACATAAATTCTACGACAAAGAAAAAAACAACATCATTTTCCACTCAACAGATGTGCCCAATCCACTTCTAGGGTTAAAATAAAAAGGAGATAATAGAAATATGGTCATTACATTCATCTAAAAAAAAGTAAAACAAAGAAGAGACATATTTTCTGTCATTATCGTCAACTAAGAAAACCAAGCTCCAACATCAATATTAATAAAGAAATAGGGAAAAGTGTGAAATAAAAAAAAAATACAATGAAAAATCATACCCTTCTCATATAGTATTCTTAAGTATAGATCTCTTCAATGATTCGTATCTCTTCGTCTGGTCATCGTCATGAATAGATATAAAATATATTTGATATAAGAAGCCGAAATGTTATTCATCTGATCCGTTGTGAATATAGATAAAATATATTTGATATTAGAAGCCGAAATGATAACAACGCATGTGCTATTTATTATTAATTCATCATGTCAATAAAAGGAAAAAAATAGTAAGGTATAGATAAGTTTGACATTTGAGAAACTGTCCACCGATATCCCTAAAGAGATATATAAAAGTCTACATTGAAAAACAATATACCTTATTCAAAATAAAATTCAATTTATGAATCTTAAATTTGAGTTTGACTCTGAAAAACTAATACAAGAAACAAACTAAAAAAATGAAATCAATAGACGCTTACATTTCCTATAAATGTAGAATTTTATTTTCAATACTGCATCAAACAATTGGTTGCTCCATAAGAATCATTTATCAAACAGTTGGTATGCACATATAAAGATATTGACGTATACTGTAGAATTCTAAAAACAATGCCTAAAAATGAGGAAATAGGGGTTTTTGGTACTTTTTTGGTTGGTGTTGCAAGATAGGCACCACTTTAATAACTTATTTTTAAAAGGCACCAAAGTAAGTGACATCCAAAAATACCCTTACTTTACACATTTTGAAATTATATCTCTGACTTCACTTTAACTCTCTCATATTTCCTATGTTGTTGACTGAAACTTACCTTTTGAGTCTCTCTCTAACTTTAAAAGCTCAGTAAACCTACAGATCTAACTAGGCTACCAAGACTTCAACTTCTCGAAGTTCATCTCCTTCTCCAACATAGAAGTTCATCTTCATCTCCAGCTCGTAAAAAGTTCATCTACGTTGACTTTTGTAGTCCCTGAAGTTCGTTTGTGTACAAATCAAGGTAATCCCATTTCTTCATTTGTTAAAGTTGTTGAGGTAGTTAGGTTGAGTTGCAATCTAGAAAAGTCAAAAGTCTCAGAAACTCTCTAAAAGTCTTGGATACTTTGTTATAATCTCAGAAACTGTCTCCAAAAGTCTCGGATACTTTGTTAACATATTACGAGTCTTTGGTTAACATGTTTCAAGGCTTTTGGACACATGTCTGAGACTTTTGGACACATTTCCGAGACTTTTGTCTAATATAAGTATATCAATATACCTTTCTTTACACATTTTGAAATTATATATCTGACTTCACTTTAACTCTCTCCTATTTCCTATGTTGTTGACTGAAACTCTCTCTCTCTCTCTCTCTCATATTTCCTATGTTATTGACTAAAACTCTCTCTTTCTCCTATTTCCTATGTT
Source organism: Dipteronia sinensis (assembly GCA_033220585.1). Classification (NCBI taxonomy): domain Eukaryota; kingdom Viridiplantae; phylum Streptophyta; class Magnoliopsida; order Sapindales; family Sapindaceae; genus Dipteronia; species Dipteronia sinensis. The sequence goes on from CM065642.1 coordinate 27,753,131, forward strand.
GTTGACTGAAACTTACCATTCTCTCTCTAACTTTAAAGCTTTGTAAACCTACAGATCTAACTACATCTCTAAGACTTTAACTTCTTGAAGTTCATCTCTTTCTCCAACATAGAAGTTCATCTTCGTCTCCAACTCGTAAGAAGTTCATCTCCGTCGACTTTTGTAGTCGTTAAAGTTCGTTTGTGTACAAATCAAGGTAACCCCAATCCCATTTCTTCCATTGTTAAAGCTGTTGAGGTAGTTCCTGAGTTGCACTCTGGAAAAGTCAAAATTCTCAAAAACTATCTCCAAAAGTCTCGGATATTTTATTAACATTTTCCGAGCCTTTTGGACACATTTTCGAGACTTTTGTCTAATATATAAGTTTGTCAAAAGTGATCTAAAGTGATCATAAGTATATATATTTCAAGCATAGCTTGGCAAGCTTGATTGCTGCAATATTTGTGAGATTAATTGCATTTGAAAAGTTTAATAGCCGTCTTGTTTTTGTTATTTTGATCAAGATTTGATCAAAATAACAAAAACAAGAGGGCTTTTAGGCATGATTGTCCAATGCAATTAATTATATAAGTCTCGTAACTGTTATAAAAAGTCTCGAACTTTTTGTTTGTTGGCATGCATGGATCCATGATCCTCAATTGCTTTCCTAAGACTAAGTGTATTGACATATTTAATATTTCAAGCATATAGAGTGAAATGTATATACTTAGATTCAGACATTGTTTTTAAAAGTCTCGGACATGTATTTAAAAGTCACGGACATGATTTTAAAAGTCTCGGACATTGTTGTAATAAGTCTCGGGCATGTTTTTAAAAGTCTCGGAAAAAAGTCTTAAAAGTCTCGAACATTTGGTGTAATAAGTCTCGGGAAGTTTTCACAAAGTCCTAGACCATATATAAATCCAAGACTTTGGGAAAACCCTCCGAGACTTTAGTCTTCTTTGGTTGCCGATATCTATTTCCACTGTGCCTCTGGCTCATTGTTTGAATTTTTTTAATCACCGACCAATATGATGAGTGATCTTCGACAATGTATAAACAAACTATAGCCTGTTGCAGTTCACTCATCTTTTCGGTTGTGAATGTATAACAAAATTCATTCAATGAGAGGGAACCAAACCAAAGAAGAAGCCTGAGATAACAAGTTTTTATTAAAGTGGTACTACTCTTGCAACACGAAGGCAAAAAGGTGCCAAATACCCCTATTTCCCCGGTCTCAGATTGTGTATCAAAAGTGATCTAAGTATATATATTTCAAGCATAGCTTGGCAAGATTGATTGCTGCAATGTTTGTAAGATTAATTGCATTGGAAAAGTTTAATAGCCGTCTTGTTTTGGTTATTTTGATCAAGATTTGATCAAAATAACCAAAATAAGAGGGCTTTTAGGCATGCTTGTCTAATGCAATTAATTGCAAAAGTCTCGGAATAGTTTATAAAAAGTCTCGGACTTTTTATCTGTTAGCATGCATTGATCCATGATCCTTGGTTGCAAGACCTTTTCTGAGACTTATTAACGATTTTTTGAGACTTATTAATATGTTTGAGACTTATTAACGATTTTTTGAGACTTATTAATAGTAGACCGAGACTTATTAATATGTCCGAGATTTGTTAATGATTTTCTAAGACTTATTAACAATATTCCGAGACATATTAAGCATTTTACGAGACTTTTTGCATGAAACCAACTTTAAGTTTTTTTACAGGAAAATGGATCGGCTTAGAATAGTTATATCCTGTAATGGTCGATGGGAGCAACTAGTTTACGGAAGCCAGAGGTATGTTAGCTCTGATAATCAGGATTATATGAATCCAAGAATATAAATTTTGAAGAGTTGATGGCGCGTGTGCAGTCCATTGTGAAATATGATCCAAACAAATTTAATATTGATCTACAGTCAAAATCAATGGTTCTGGGCACTACATGTCGCACATTTATAAGAAACAGTGATGAGGTTTAGTTTATGCTAGGGGAAGATAGGGTGATTCCTCAACTATGTGTCAGCCAAATTGAAAAGAGATGTGGAGGTGCGATGGGTGATGACATCCCTCTGGATGGAAATCCCTAACATCATTCATCTGTCAGCGGTAGTAACCAAATGTTCACACAACGGAGTGGGTCGTATAATGGTGGAAATCCCCAAGGTCCAACAATTGACCTTGCAATTGACGTTGAACCTCATTTCGATGATTACTTTACCTGTCAATATGAGGTGAATGTATAGCCGAATGTAGAGCCCGATATAGAGCCCAATTATGATCATGTAGGTGACCGTCCCCATGGTAGTGCACCGGATATGCCGGGGACATCCCATGTCCCGAAAAATATTAATCTCTCAGCTTCCGATAATCAGTCAACTTGGGTTATTCTCGGATCCTTAGCGTATTCATTTAGTCAAGTGAACAACATCATGAGATCACGTGAACCCAACACATTGATTTTCAAAGGTGAATTTTTTCCAAAAAAAAAGTGATTTAAAGAGGTTAGTAGGTCTTCATGTAATGAGGGAGAACTTTGAATAGGTCTAACAAGTCGGTTCTACATTTGGTGTGCAAGATTGACAAATGTAAGTGGAAATTAATAGCTGTGAGGAGAGATGAAGGCACATACTTTCAAGTAAGAAGTTATGAAAGTGAACATAGTTATCCCTTGGAGGAGGTCCACCGACGCCACCGACAGGTTAGTACGGTCATAATTGGTGAAGTAATAGCCCATAGACTCCAACAACATAATGGTCATCTAATGCGACTTAAAGACATAATGACAGATATGAAAATAATGTTTGGCATCCAAGTTATGTACAGTAAGGCTCATGCTGGCTTGAGTTATGCAATAATATTGACCTATGGATCGCATGAAGAAACGTTCCAACATCTGTCAACCTTTGGTTATGTTCTGGAACAACAAAATTCTGGCACAGTCATAGAATTGCAGTGCATGGAGGATAATAAATTTTTGTATTTCTTCATGGCGTTGGGGGCTTCAATCAAATGTTTTCGGAGGTGTATGCGTCTTGTCATTGCTGTTGACGATACCTTTCTAAAAAGGAGATTTAGGGGTACAATGTTTGTGGCAACAACACAAGATAGCAATGAACAAGCATATCCAATAGCTTTTGGTTACGGGGATTCAGAAAACAACGCATCCTGGGAGTGGTTTTTGGATAGCTTGAAGGGGGCCCTCGGTCATATTGATGATTTGGTTTTCATTTTCGATTAATATGCAAGCATAGAAACCGGGATAGCAAATGTCTTCCCATATGCAACCTATACTATATGTGCTTGGCACTTTTCTGAAAATATTAGGAAACGTTTCCATGGAAAGGACGTAGCACAGATAATGTTTGCAGCAGCGAAATCATACCGAGAATTGAAATATATCCGGCTGATGGAGGAGTTACATAACTTGCACCAGAAGGCGTACAATTATATTGTCAATGCCGGGCAAGAAAAGTGGTCTCGTCTCCATTGTCCCAAACGAAAGTATAGGTTGATGACAACCAACACAGCCGAGTGACTGAACTCATGCTTGAGATTTGCACGAAAACTGCCAATGTTGACTTTGGCTGAGTTCATAAGGGATATTACTACGACCGTCATCAAGCTGCATAGTCCATGCGTCACCAACTAATTGACGCTGCACAGTTAAAAATCTCGAAACATATTGGGAAATGTAACTACATGACCATAACTCATGTTGATTGGAGCATATTCTTGGTAAAATTGATAGGAGAGCAGTGGACAGTTAACATGTTGCAGAAGACTTGTACTTGTAAGAAATTCCAGCTGGATTATCTACCATGTTCTCATACACTTGCAGCGGCTAGGTAAGTTGAATTATGTGAAGTTTCTCATATTTTGCTATGAATTTAACATGTTTTGTTCCATTTTTTCAGGGAGCAAAACTTGGATTACACTTCCCTAGGTGCAGACTATTACAAGAGGGAAACACATGTGGACGCATATTCACTGCCTATCATGCCGGTGGAGCATCATAATACTTAGGAAGTGCCTGAAGACATAAGACAGAGTGTGGTATTACCTCCACAATAAAAAAAGGACAAACAACAAGCTAGTCCGGGTCGTCCGCAGGAGAATCGATTTCCTCCCGTATCAGAGAGGACATCAACACAAAAGTATAGAAGATGTGGACTAACTGAACACAATAGTATGCGGTGTACTAGCACTCCGATGCTTGCAGGCAGCAGTACCCAAACTGCCCCTGACCAACATTTTCGTAAGTGTAGCGTGTGCCACCAAATCGGGCACAACAAACAAACATGCCAGACAAAGGAGACATAAATCCAGAATGAACTGAAGACACTTTTATTTGTAAAGAGAAATTTTATCATAAAAATGTTGTATCTTTATTTACATTTGCTTGGTCATTGACAAATTATTTAATGATTATTAAATAATTCATGTATGTTAGCTGAATTGAAAACAGAGAGAGACTAGGATTGTTTCATTTATACTTTCCGAGACTTTAATTATGAGTTTCGAGACTTTTGTAACGTATGTCCGAGACTTTTGTTTATATGTATGTCCGAGACTTTTGGACACATTTTTGAGACTTTTGTTATGTATGACCGCGACTTTTGTTATGTATGACTGAGACTTTTGTTTATATGTCTGAGACTTTTGGACACATTTCTGAGACTTTTGTTATGTATGACCGAAACTTTTGTTTATATGCCTTTCATTGAGTTCAATTTAAATTTGACTGTTTTTGTATACCAACTGTGTAATATAGTATGCACATCCAAAAATATGACATATGTACATCCAAAAAGAATCAACAAATACACCAAGTACACATCCAAAGAAATATGCTGACTATAAAGGCGAAGGCTCTTCCTCGGAGTTACAAAACACTTCAACCGCCATCTTTAAGCTTCTTGCCTCCATTTGGAAATCCTTACAATCAAATTTCTTCCTTCAAGCCATAGTGTGCTCGATCAGCAGCAGCGTACGGGGACCACAGTTACCCCTATAAAAAAAACAACACGTCAAACGTGATTTCAATTAAATCAATAAAGTGCTTAAAATTGAGTGAAATTGAACAATGTCATTTCAATTTTACTTTAACTTAACTTACCCCCTTGATTGTTGTGGCACCAAAGATTTTGGGACTATGGCCATATGTATATTAGCGGCCTCTACCTTACAGATCGGCTGGTCACTCTTCCTGTTCGTATAAAAACCGGCCTGTGACAGCATAGAGGGTAACAACCAACTTAAGTATGCAACCTGTTTGTTCCTATGCTCAAATGGAACCTCATGTTGGAACGGGTCGTAAAGGTGGATCGACCAGCTAACCAGATCAATATGGGCTATAATCCAGTGATACCCGCCGACATTGCATGGCACCAAAAGCTACAATGCAATGTAAAGTTATGTAAGATATGTTGATATTAAAAATCGAAATTCAAATTTCCAATATCCAACACACTCACTGTATTGACCTCGTGCCACGGCCGACATCCTGGCTTTCTAAGTCCGCGAGCCCAAATAAGAACGTCCTCTTACCAGGTGTGAGTCAATACGGACCAGGTGTCTATAGGTGGTTTGTTGATATCACCGAACATGTTCACCTACTAGATGTACATATATGTCTGTTTAACAATTAACCATATAAACATTAGAGACCAATTACCAAAATAAATATCAGATACCAATTAATAACAAACTTACATAGAACTGTATAACAATGATCTCAATGCTCTGACTGTAGACATCAGGAAAAGTACGCTGGCACTTTCGTACAATCTGCAAATATGCATCCATATGCTGAAAGAAGGAAATGTAGCTAATGATAATTTACTGTCTTAAATAAATTAACGATCCAATGTATAATACATAATACTTATACATACCGTGTCTTCCAACTCCGTATGGTTGGTTTCGAAGTCATCGAACCAGGTGACTCTTACCGTATTGTCCAAATCCACATCACGCATGTATCATTAAAGACGAATACACATTAAAATTAAATAGTGGTACTCATAACTGTTTGCAATTATTACCAAAAATAATAATGTTATACATTACTGTTTTATCCTTTTTCCATAGCTAGTACTCCTTTAGCTGTGCCGGATCAGCTGATTCCGTAGGACGAAATTTATGGGCCACAACCCTAGACCTCTTCTGCATACATGGGTCAGTGTATTGGGTACTCATTTACCAACCGTGTTTGTGCACCCGCAATGGTGGTCAAACCTGCAGAGTCGGGTCTACTGGGCCCTCATTACCTTACGCCCCCCTGTGACATAGCTGATGCAGTAAATATTATAGGGACAGGGCTCCTACTGAGCAGTAACTGAAGGTGCATCCGCTAGCTCTAAATTGGCAATGTCAACCCTAGTAGCATCTGAAGGTGCAACATCTATCATGGTTGCAGGGTCCTGCGGCACACTATCTATACCTGCAGTGTCCTGCTGACTCTATCCACCAATAGCTGACAGCTGGCATGCCTACATCGACATGTTGCTGAGTAGACTTAGTATGTGATACAATAGCTGCAGTCTCATGCTGGGGTGTATGAACTGAACCCTCAGCAGCTGTAATCTCCCGATGCGCCGGCTCTGTGGTTTGCACATAAGTTGTGTCTGTGACACCCTGTGTGCATATGTCCTGCTGAGCCATTACCCCTGTAGCCTCATCAACCCTCGGCTCATCTGTGCACATCTCATGCAGCCTCTCCTAAAGACTAGATATCAGACGGACCAACTCTTGGTGTTGTGATCGTCTCTCCTCGTCACTCTTCTGGACCTGCTCTCGTAATGCGTCGACGGCTCTAGTGATATCAGCAAATAGATGTTCCAAATGGTCTTGTACCATCAGAAGGAGAAAATCACAGGTCTGAGTTATAATTCAAATTCTTATCTCATATTTTCCTTACTCAATAACGATGTATGTATATACCTCTCGTACAAGAGATGATCGGTCCGTATGACTTGTGGTGCCTCTACGTGCATGCTCTATATATGTAGGGTCATTACCAACGGAAGATGTAGCATGACGCACTAATCTGACATGGGTCGACCTGACAGGTGCAGCAAGGGCAGGGACACTACTGGGTGCACAAACATCAGTACTTTGCTGCTCAGATGCAAGGGATCTAGATCTAGTCCATGTGCCGATGTCTGCCTCTTTCAACTCCCCAACATGTTCGTCAGACGATGGGATATCCACCCGTCTCAGCATAGTCTCCACTGCTGCATCATCAAGGTACATATTGCATACCTCGTCAATCCCTTGGCAGTACCATATAACCCTCTTCGCTTCTGTAGGGACCAGTTCTTCTTCCGTAAACATCTACAATTTTCAAACAATCAAAACAAACGTTATTACCTTTGCGGAATGAGAATTATATTCACAAGTTTACTAGCCAGATTATTACCTTTGCAATGAAAATATTATCCAATTTGTCTCCCCTCGGTTGTTAGGTCAAGTCCCACTTCAGAATACGGGGCAAGGGTTGTTCAACTACCCTCGGAGTCGTGAATTGTGTGGCAAGGGTTGGAATAACTTCAAATGCAAAAAACATACAACAAATCCAATGCAAATATGATTGGTTAGTTGGAAAACATAACAACTCAATAATTAAATTATCAGTGGTAATAAAGATTCAAAGGCTCACCAGTAGGGCGTATGCCAACCCATAAATGTTGTACCTCGTCAGCCTAGAGAGAATTGCCTTTTTGAACCCAAATATAGAGTGTTTATAGACATGCGAACCCTACGGGAACACATTGAAAACATCCAAGTCATCAACAAGGCGCAACTGCTATATAGGTACAAAATTCCTCTCTTCCACTCCGATCAAAACACAGTTCAACATGTATAGAAGACATTGCTTCATTGCATCAGATTGCTCTTGCCATTGACCTTGTTCAATACTTGCTTCAAGTTCAGGAAAGGTGACTGCAGCTCGACCACAGAAGTACATGTGGTGTATGCCATTCTGGACATCCTCATATACCGCTGTGTCTGGGATGGCTCCAAACTTCAACCCCGTGATCAAACAAAACTCAACCTTAGAAAACCAGATGCTACGGTGACCCAATGTAAATCTCATCTCATCGTTGGGTCCGTCGTGGTGACTCACGCAATAACAAAAGATGAATAATACCACCAGAAAATGCCATTCCTCCCTGCATGCGTTGGAAATGACCAAAACATGACTGCCGATAAATCTCTCACTCTTCAGCAGCATTTTCCATTACTTCATCAAGTGCCGCATTGATTACTTGGAGGTTTTCCATATGGTTGTGGTGAGTAATCTTGTCATGATACCAATCGGACTGGGGAGTTTTTAACATGGCCCTCAAATCCCTCGTAGTCCTCATCTGCAATTCACAACCATAGAGATTTTATATCATGAAATTTTTCCCGGTAAGTCTCGGAACAGTATATCAAAGTCTCTGACCATGTACTAAAAGTCTCGAACAATGTTATAAAAGTCTCGGACATTGTAACAGAAGTCTAGGACAAAAGTCTTAGAATCTTACACAAAAGTCTTGGATAAAAGTCTCAGAATCGTATACAAAAGTCACAGACCAAAGTCTCGGACGGTGTTACCAGGTTTTAAAGTACCAGACTTTGTAACAACGTCCGAGACTTTTGTAACACGGTCCGAGACTTTTGTGTAAGCTTCAATGACTTTTGTGTAAGCTTCAATGACTTTTGTGTAAGCTTCTATGACTTTTGTCCGAGACTTCTGTTACAATGTCCGAGACTTTTGTAACATTATCTGAGACTTATAGTACATGGTCTGAGACTTTTGTAACATAGTCTGAGACTTTCAATAACCTATTAACTATTCATCGTCTTCCCCAATCTAACCCTAGAAACCAGAAACTAGAAACCAGATCTAAAACTAAAAACCTTAGAAACCAGATTATACATACAAAATGGAATGAATAACCCAACAAAACACAATCAAATTCACTTTCAAAATCAAATCGTTCAAGTTACATACCTTCTTTTTCAACGAAATCGAAATCGAAATCGAAATGCTCAAGAAATCGTCGGCGGTGACTGTAGAAATCCGATTGGTTGCTTGCTCTGAACCGCCGCAGTAACTTCTCTCTCTACTCTATCAAGTCTCTCACTATTAAATGAAAAGTAAAAAAAAAACTTTTTATCCATTCACCATAATAGGTGCATTTTAAACATAACTTATTAAAATGGTGATAATCTTCAAATGGGAACTTCAAAAGGTGCTAGAAAATTGTTGGACTCGCTTAAAAATCGTGAGATAATTGTTATAAATTCCTTTTAAAAATTAAAAAGAAATTAAACTTATAAAATATCCCTGAAACATTATATAAAATTCCATATAAAAAAACCGTACCTTATACAAAAAACTTTCAGTATATGAAGCTCGAAAAATAATATTAATTTTCTCTACAATCTTGGTGACTTCTTCAATGAATCATAGTTTCAAATAGAAAAAGTGGAGGAAAAGAGAACCGAATAAGAAAATCTTAATTGATACTGAAAGATAAATGAGGAACCAAGAGATGTGTGAAGATGGTATAAGAACAAGAAACAAATACACCACCATCGTGATTTTTTTTTTCAGAAAATAAAATTAAATGTCTACGGTGCCTTTTAAAAACCTATATATTTTTATGTTTAAATAAGGATTCCTTTTTTTCTTCTTCTTAAAGTTATAACTTTTAAATGGTTGCTTCATAAAAAATTCTTTTTTTTTATAAAGAGATTTGTTTTCTTTAATTATCTTTTTGTAAAATAAAGATCCTTTTTATTTTTGTTAGTGACATTTTATGAGTTACAAAAAAAAATCTTTCCTTTTTTATATGGTAATTGAAAAATACATAAAGTGTGTCTAAACAACCTAGGATGGGGGGGGGGGGGGGGGGGGGGGGGGGGTTGGGTGAATGGGTATTTAATCGATTAATTACCAACTTTTTCGATTACTCAATATTAACACATCATCCAAATATAACAACTAAGAAATCAACGATTAAAAGGTGTAGAAGACAACAAAAACACGTTGAATTGATTTACGTGAGAAACCCTACAACTGGGCAAAACTCACTGGCTAGCCACCTAGCCACCTCGATCCTCCAATCCACTATATGCAATGACGTTTACAACCTAAGTAGACCTCTAGTCACACTATTCTAAGAACATAATACACCACTACTACCCGTGGGCTTTTTATAGTGATTCTAGACCAATTGCTTGTGCACTAACACTCTTAGTCACATGACTTGACTCAATGAAGAGATAAAGCAACATAAGTTGAAAAGACAGCTCTTAGCGTGTGTCTAACAACCTAGAGGGGGGGGGGGGGGGGGTGAATGGGTTGTTAATCGATTATTACCAACTTTTAATTAGTCAATATTAATAATATAACCCAACATAAACAAACATACAAAATCAAGTGTAAAGTGCGGAATAATAAATAACACTTGATTTTTACGTGGAAACCCTTCAACAAGGGAAAAACCACAGGCTATCCTTCTAGCCACACACGATCACAGAAATCCACTATATGAGTAAAAATTTACACCCTCAAGTGATACTCGGACTCTTACTCTAGATAACCTCAGGCTATGGACACTACCACTCGCCACTCTTGGTTCAATCCCTAGTGATATCCACTGATACACTACTCTTGGCGTGAGCACCTCCTACTCTACCCGCATGCCTTTTACAGTGGAACTTGACCGATGCTTGCCAACCACAACTTGGTTGCAAGACTTCAATGCTTGTGCAACTTCACCCCGAAGCCACAAGACTGACTCAATGAAGAGTATAAAAGTCTAAGTGTGTATATGACAATATACTCAATGCAATAATGTGCAAGACTAAACACAAAATGCTTAACTGGATGTTATAATGCAATTGAACACTCTAGTTATCAAACAATGCCTACATGTACACACATGAGGTCTCAATTAGTTGTAGAGAAATTCTAACAACCTAATTGTCAAATATATTCACATAAACATTCATGAACTTGACTAGATGCACAAAGCCAACCTAATCATCAATTAAACACACATGAACATTTATGGATTAGCTATTTAGGCAAATATGACCTAATGATGCAAGCTATCACAAACAAAACAAATCAAATATTCATGAACATTAACTAGTTGACTAAAACACAATTTCTCAACCTAGTTATCAATAAATCACACATGAATATTTATGACCTAGCTTTTAGGCAAAAATGACCTAATCAATTAAGCTATCAAAATACAAACCCAATCATGTTATCAAGACTCATAAATATGCAATAAATAGAGTCTAGGTATTTAATCATGCAATAAATACCTAATCTAGTGTAAGAAGAACAATAAATGATATTCAAGGAAGTTCTTGCTTACCTAGTCATGAAACAATGAAGACCCATGTATGATTGATGCTTTGGATGCATGGGTTTTGGGTTTGGAGAGTTAATGAAGCTTAAAGGAAGCTTTCTCTCTCTAGACTCTCTCTATCTCTCTCTAGGGTTTCTGCAATTTCAGAGAGCTTGATGAAGAAGAAGAGATAGTTTCCAAATTTGAAAGGAAGCATGTCATAGACCAGAGGCTCAATTCACGACACACAAAGCGGTAGTTTCCAAAGGTGTTACCAATGTGTAGACCTCGGCCAAAACAAGGAGCACATACTGCAGCAGAAGGAACGGTAGATTCCAGAGGTGTTATTGCGGTGTAGACCACGACCAAGACAAGATGCACATCCCATGGTTTTCTAAGCAGTGGAAAATAGAGGAATACCGCAGTTCGGGCACGAGATACATACCATGGCCTAAACTGCGGTGATGACAAAGTTGTGCTAAATAGGAAATCTTGTATCGAAAGAAAAGTACTCCTAGTAGGTTTTGGCTGGCCCTAGTGCTCCCATATAAATACCATTATTTCATATTGTTTAAGGTTTATAGAAAATATCAAGAGAGGCTGAGAGCAAATGTATGAGAGATTGAAAGAGAGAGGCAAAGAGATTGTAATCAACTTTGATAGCGAATTGAGTGCAGCTGCGCTCCGTGGATGTAGGCAAGTTGTTGAACCATGAAAATACAGACTAAGTGTGTTTCTAATAACCTAGAAGAGGGGGGGGGGGGGGGGTGAATAGGTTTTAATCTAGTCAATTACTAACTTTTCTTGATTAGTCAATAGAAAAAATACCCCGTAAACAAACATATAAAATCAAGTATAAAATGCGAAAATTAAATAACTTGATTTTTACGTGGAAACCCTTCAACAAGGGAAAAACCACGGGCTAACCACTTAACCATTTAGATCCTCAAATCTACTTTTGTAATGATATTTACAACCTAGGTTGACCTCTATTCACACCATTCTCGGTCACTAACCCACCACTACTACCCAATGAGCCTTTAAAATGAATTCTTGATCACTTTGCTTGACAACCACACCTTGGTTGCAGGACTCCACTTGCTTGTGCACAACACCTCGTAGTCACAAGACTTAACTCTCAAAGAAGAGATTAAAAACCTATGTGAATATATGAATATTCAAAATGCAATTAATGCTAGGCAACACTAAATGCTTAAATAGGGATTATATGATGGCAATAAAAGCAATCCAAGATATCAATGTCTATATGAATGCTCATAAAGACTTAACTAGATATAGATATGCAAGTCTAAAATCTAGTCATCAAACAAAGCCATATCAATACAAGTTGTCACACAAAATGGCAAGGATAATAAATGCAATTAACAAATGCAATCAATAAGTCCTAAACAATAATGTCTAAATGCAAAGCATAGAGACTTAGCTAGATGGGAAAATAGTCCTAAATGCTTGCTGTAAGAACCTCACTTTTATGATTGGCTTATTTCATGATAAATCACATTGGGGATGTTTATGTAACGGGTAGCATAGGTTCTCCAAGTGTGGTTTTCTCGAAGACATGCTTCCAGTAATCCCAAAGAGCTTCAAGAGAGGTAGTTCACTTGTTCTTAACTCTTGAAGAGATTTAGTTGCACACACTCACATCTTATGCATTTGTATTGACATGCATGTATTATTGCACACACACACTTCTTGCATTTGAGTTGATTAAATCTGAAGTTGATGGGTTGCACAGTAGGTTAGGCGAAATGCAAGGCTACTTGTGCATGTCGTCTGGCAAGTCGCCTTAGTCTTGTAATTTTCCTCTAGTGTGTAAGACAACTTCAAAGGCGACATGTGCATGTCGCCTTACATGTCGCTTATGACATATTGTTTTTCCCAAGTGTGTTAGGCGACTTCCAAGGCGACTTGTGTATGTCGCCTCACATGTCGCCTCAGGGACATTGTTTTTCTCACAGTGTGTTAGGCGACTTCCAAGGCGACTTGCTCATGTCGCCTTGCATGTCGCCTCTATCACTCTAACTGGGCAATTTCTAGTATTTCACACCAGCTCATTTTTTGGTCCCTATAAATACATCATCTTCTCCACCATTCTATTTTATGGCTTCAGAAATTATTTTTAGAGAGAGGAAGTGTTTCCTTAGTGAGAGAAGCTCCAAGAGTTGTCTTTGACTCTTAAAACCCAAACACCCATAATCGATTTATGATTCAAGCATCAGCATGGGTCTTCATCAACATATTTAACTTGGTAAGCAGAACACCATTCTCATACATTCTGGTGTTCTTACTTAATAAGAAATCTTTTTTATAACTTGTTAGCATCTAGATTTAGATTTTAATTACAAGTTGAGATATTTGTTGATGTTTGGGTTGTTGTATTGTGATAGCTAATATTTAGGACATATTTTCCCTCTAGCTAATTAGGACTCATTGATTGCATTTGTTAATTGCATTTATAGTCCTTGCCATTTTATGTGACAACATGTGTTCATATGGCTTTGTTTGATGACTAGATTCTATACTTGCATATCTATATCTAGTTAGGTCTTTATGAGCATTCATATAGACATTGATATCTAGGATTTGTACTTAGTGTCATCTGAAAATACTATATAACGTGTGTCTACTAACCTAGAGGGGGGGGGGGGGGGGTGAATAGGCTTTAGTTGATTTATTACCAACTTTTCGACTTAATTAATTTTAATAAAACTACCCCATATTAGCAATCAATCAATCCAAAAATAAACATGCGGAAAACAATAAAAACACAATGATTGATTTACGTGAGAAACCCTCCAACTGGACAAAACTCACAGGCTATCCTTCTAGCCACACACGGTCCTCAAATCCACTATTTGAATGAAAGTTTACAACCTAGGTTGACCTCAAGTCACACTTACTTGGTCACTAGCCCTTTCACTCTACCCAATGGACCTTTAATAGTGATCCTAGACCACAAGCTTGTGCACTAATCCACTTAGTCACAAAGCTTAACAATCAATGAAGAGGTTAAACAACCTACGTGAATATGTAAAAATATTCTATCATGCAATTAATGCTAGGCAACAATAAATGCTTATCTAGGGATTTAAAGATGTCAATGAGTGCAAATCCTAGATATCAATATCTAAATGCAAATGCATGAAGATTTAGCTGAAGGGAAAAATGGTCCTAAAAGATAGCTATCAATGAACATGCAATCTCAACCAACAAACAAAGTCACAAACATACTCAAATCATGCTACACAAATTAAACATGCAATTAATCAACTTATAATTGCTAACCCTAGGTAAACTAAGAACATAGAGATGAAACAAGAAGTTTTAGTTCATAGTTAATTACCTAGTCAAGAGAAGCATGAAGACCCATGAAGAATAGATGCAAGAATGGAGCTAGATGCACATGTGTATGAGTTTGGTTGAGTAAAAATGGCTTCTTGGAGCTTCTCTCTCAAAAGAACATTTTCTCTCACTAAAAGGGGTTTTTGAAGCTTTAAAAAAACGAGCTGGGAGAGAAAGGGAAATATATATAGAAGCCCTAAATGAAACTACATCGTTTTGGCAAAAACAGGCACACATCAGACTAAGTGCATGGGTAACTGCACGGGTAGGAGATCTGTGTAAGACCCGTGCAAAAGGCTCACCAGAGAGAATCTTACCTCAGTGCACGGGTAATTGCACGAGTAGAAGACTCGTACACAACCCGTGCAGTTTCTCAAACCCGAAGCACTATCCTCAGTGCACAGGTAACTGCACGGGTAGGTAACCCGTGCACAACCCCTGCACAAACCCGTGCAGAAAGGGGAACAGAGGATTCCCATTCTCAGTGCACGGGTAACTGCACGGGTGGGTAACCCGTGCAAAAGAGACCTCCTACAGGAAAGGTCATTCTTCGCGCCAAGACAGAGCATATCAATGTGCGGGCGCGGATGTTTCTGAACACTCAACGGAAAACGAATTACAAAGACCACAACCACACTAAGAGCTAACACAAAGGTGCATGTGTGAGAAGTGTAAAAAAGAACACCCATAACGAAATATTGAAACATAAATGCAAGATATGTAGGACATTCATGATAGTGTGTGTGTGTGCAACTAAATCTCTTCAAGGATTTAAGTAAGTGATATACCTTCTTGAAGCACCGTTGAGCATGATGATGCCATTGAACCTTGAACATGAACAATGCGGGCTAATCTACCCTTACAAGCAAATCCCCAATGTGGTTTGCCAACGAAATAAGCCAATCAAAATATGAGGAACTTACATCATTTTTAATTCCTAGATAAGCATTTAGTGTTGCCTAGCATTAATTGCATTTTGAATATTCATATATTCACTTAGGTTGTTAATCTCTTCTTGAGAGTTAAGTCTTGTGACTACAAGGTGTAGTGCACAAGCAAGTGAAGTCTTGCAACCAAGGGGTGGTTGGCAAGCAAAGTGATCAAGGATTCACTATAAAGGTCTGTTGGGTAGTAATGGTGGGTTAGTGACCGAGAATGATGTGACTAGAGGTCAACCTAGGTTGTAAGCATCATTACAATAGTGGATTTGAGGATCGTTTGTGGCTAGAAGGATAGCCCGTGGTTTTTCCCTTGTTGAAGGGTTTCCATGTAAAAATCAAGTGTTATTTATATTTCCACACTTTATACTTGATTTTGTATGATTGTTTATGAGGTGAATTTTTAATATTGACTAATCAAGAAAAGTTGGTAATTAACTTGATTAAAACCTATTCACCCCCCCCCCCCCTCTAGTTTATTAGACACACGCTTGAGTAGTATTTTCAATTGGTATCAGAGCGGGTTCCTAGACATAGGTGATCCTTGCTCTTGATTGTGTGTGTCTTGCATTTGTGTGCATTTTGTTTATTGCATTCATTTGCATTCATATTACCCAAACACTATGAGTGACTTTGGGATGAGTAAAGAGGAAGCGTCGAGTGTGAGACCACCATTACTCAAGTGGGACAATTATGCCTCATGGAAAGGCAATATGAAGTCCTATATTTTCCAAATAGATGACCGTGCATGGATGGCAATTGAGGATGGCTACACGCCTCCAACTATGACCACCGAAGATGGAAGTGAAGTCTCCAAGCCCAAGGCTCAATGGAGTTCCGAAGAATTTGAAGATTCAAAGTGGAACAACAAAGCAATGCTTGCTTTGTTATGTGCAATGGATGAGAGCCAATACAAACTCATCCAAATCACTAAAAATGCACATGAAGCCTGAAAGATCCTAGAAACGGCACATGAGGGAACCGAAGTGGTTAAGGATTCTAAGCTCCAAGTCCTCCAGGCACAATTTTAGATGATCAAGATAGAGGAGCATGAGTGTTTTAACGACTTCCAAGTGAAGTTGATGGACATTGTGAATCAAAGCCATCAACTAGGTGACCCATACTCGGAGAGGAGGATCAAGCAAAAGATCATGAGGTGACTTCCTGCTAGATTTGAATCCAAGGTGACGGCTCTTGAAGAAAATAGCAATTATAAGAACATGAAGCCGAGTGAAGTAATTGGAAGGCTTTTAACCTATGAATCTAAACGGGCCCCTACCTCTTCACCTCCCAAGAAGCAAAAGGAATTGGCTTTGAAAACCTCCAAGATTTTAAGGGAGGATGATGATGACTCGGATGAAGACATGGCTTTAATGGTGAAGAGATTCAAGAAATCTATGAAGCTTCACAAGAATGACTTCAAGAAAAAGATTGAGCCAAGACATGAGAAGCCTTCAAGAAAAGGGATTCAATGCTTTGAATATGAAGGATTCTGGCATATCTCCAAGGATTGTACTAACTTGAAGGACAATAGAAGAAGAAAGGCGATGGCTATCTCATCAAGTGATAGTGAGAGTGTAGTAGATTCTTCAGATGATGAAGAACTTGCCATTAACTACACGGCCTTTGGAGCCTCCTATGTGGAAGTAGAAGAAGGCAAAAATGCCTTGAATTGTGACCTTGGAGAAGGAAGAGATGAAGTGGTAGCTAGAAGTGTGATTGATGTAGCTACACTTAGGGAAGTTGTTGACACAACAACAAATGACCAAGGTGAAATTCTTGTTGAGGAAGTTGACTCATTGGATGAAAGGCAAAGTGAAAAAAGTGCCTTATCCTTAAGTGTAGGAAGTGACTCTAGTGATGAGAAGTCTTCTCTTCACTTTAGAGGAATTTGTGATGGCATGGACCTTGAAGGCTTCATCAAACACTTTGAAGACTCTAGGTTGAAAAAGAAAAAAAAAGATTCAAAAATCAAAGGATGAGAATCTCAAGCTTTCAACCAAGGTGACTCACTTGAATGAAGAAGTGAGAAGAGTCAAGGAAAGTGAAGACAAGATGAAGAGGGAGCTTGAGGAAGCTAAAGAGTTGCTTTCCAAAATGACCTCCGGCACCGAAAAGCTTGACCATATGTTGAGCATTGGAAAGAAGTCCAATGATAAGAGGGGCCTTGGTTATGTTGATGACAAGGAAACTTCCTCTTTTGGTAAGACAGTGTTTGTCAAGGGAAATAGCGTGAAGGAAGCCTTACCTCCACAACATCCAAGGAGGAAGATTGAACTTGAAGAGTCATCCAAGAGTGGCCAAGTGAAGATGCCAACAAAGAGTGAAGCTCAATCTCAACAATTAAGAGCTCCACATCCAAGCTTCCATCAACCAAAGTTTCCTCCACCAAGAAGGCAAGCTCAACATTCTCATAATGACCAACCAAGAAGGCAAGCCATGCAACCTCAACCAAGGAGGCAACCTAACCCGGTTCAACAACAAAGAATGAAAGAACCGGCTCAACACCAAAGACGATATCAAATGTATGACAAGTGTTCAATGACCTCACAAGGATATGGTATGACTCATAATTTTATACCTACTTGTCATTTTTACGGTGTTGATGGGCATATTAGGCCAAATTTCCATAAGTACATTAAGAAATGTAGGGTTGAGAGCATGATTGAAAGAAACAAACTTAAAAGGGCCAATATGCATGTGCCTAGGAAATCTAAAGTCAATGATCCTAGGAAGTCGAGTAACATGTTGACTATGACCTCTAGGAATGAAAATGTTTCACCTAGGTGGATTAGAAAAGATGAACCCACATGCTATTGTGCCAACATGTCACCCATAGACTCAACTAGGTCTAATGGACTTGGTAGGTCTATAGGGGCTCTTGCCTCCCATTGACTTGGCTAAAATTGACCCCATTTGGGGAGCTCAAGCAAAGAGAGCGAACTTGAATTAGTGAAATGTGCCAAAAATTGATATACTTTATGCCTCTTTATTAATTACTTGAGATACTAGGTTACACATATATGCTTATATGGTATTTTTGCTCAATAAGTGTGTAACCTTGCTTTGTTTGTAATTCATGTCACATTTATGTTCAAACATGCATTTTTGGACTAGGAGAATTAATCGGGAAGTACTTTTGAATGACCTACAATTTATCTCCATGACATGTGAACTTGTTTATGACATGCTTTAAATGATATGCATGAAATGCTTTTGATTGCTTTAATGCAAATGAGAAGACTAATCAATAAGGATCTTGTATCCATGCAATCAATAAGGATTTTATATCCAAATTAGTCTTTTCTCTCTTCTTAATTGTTAAGTAAGACTACTATCATACGGATAATTATCCGGAAAAATCTAAAAGGATCTCTTGATCCAATGTCGTGATTTGCCATTAAGTATTGATATAGTTGTTGTGTGCTAAAAATTTTGTTCTTAGAACTCTATCATGTTTGGTTATGACAAAAGGGTACAAATTGGTTTGAATTCTTATGGAAACCCTTTTGATGTTTGCTTTGCCAAATACCAATGTTTTTGAACTTTAATGTTATATGTCTTGCATGCAAAGCAACACCTTCACACATTCTCTTTAAAATAAAACTCCTTGAATCTCTCTCAATTATTTAAGTTGCATAAAGTTTATGTATATGATTATGTATCGTATTTCTGATAATAGCTCTCTTTGCTAAAGCAACCCGATAGGGGGAGCTCCTTTGCCTATCTCATGACAAAAATGGGGAGAAGTCTTGAGAGATATAGGGGGGCATTGTTTATGCTTTATGGGAGATATCATGAGAGAGAGTAACCTTTTAGGGGGAGATATCATGATTGTATATGAGGTGAATTTTTAATATTGACTAATCAAGAAAAGTTGGTAATTAACTTGATTAAAACCTATTCACCCCCCCCCCCCCCTTTAGGTTATTAGACACACGCTTGAGTAGTATTTTCACTAGCTATCACAAACAAACCCAACAATCAACAAAAAAATCTCAACTTGCAATTAAAAACTAATCTTGATGCAAACAAGTCATAAATGAGATTTCTTGTTAAGCAAGAACACTATAATGAGTGAAGATGGTGTTCTACTTACCAAGTCATGTATGTTGATGAAGACCCATGCAAGAACACATCCTAGATAAAGCTAGATGATGTTTGATTCATGAATGAATGACGGGTTTGGGTTTGGAGAGTTAAAGAACAACTCTTGGAGCTTCTCTCTCTTAGGAAACACTTCCTCTCTCTAAAAATCAAATCTAGAGCTCTAAAAATGAAATGAAGAAAAGAAAACATAATATGGGCCCTAGATAAAACTACATCATTTTGGAAAGTTTGCAAAAGAGACAAGGCCAACAAGACGTAGTGCGCGGGTCCACTACACAGGTAAGTACAACATGGGCTTTGCTGGTTCGTGACCAGCTAACACATCAGTGAACCGGGGATCAAAATGCACCAAAGCAACTGCAATGGTCTACTACGCGGGTAGGCACCCGAGCTCTGACCGGCGCCCAGAGACTTTACTAGTTCGAGACCGGTGAACAGACCAGTGAACCAAAAACTAGAAACCACACCAGGACAACTACGCTGGTGGCTGCGCAGGTAGCTACCCGTGCACATGGACCCATATACAGGGCCTATCCTATCATCACACAAATATGAGCACATCAAGATGTGCGAGCGCGGATGCAACAATCACACTTAAGACTAGAAATGAGGCGTAAGTGTGATTGAAGGAATGCACACATGAGCAACAAGGAATAAATGCATGTCAAAACAAATGCATGTAAGTGTGAGTGCAATGTGTAAATGATGCACACATATAAGCAATAATGAACACAAATGCAAGGTGAACAAAGCATGCATGAGTAGTGAGTGTGTGTGTGTGCAACTAAATCTCCTCAAAGAAGTTAAGTCAAGTGATATACCTTTTTGAAGAACTTTGGGATGTCCGGAAGCATGTCAATCACAATCACTTAAGCTACCTATTACATAACAATCCCAACGTGGTTTGTCATGAAATAAGTCAATCATAAATAAAGGTCCTTACAAACCACGTAAAAATCTTTCGTGTTGTCTTCTTCTTTTATTTATTGCTTTTATTATCTGCGTTTGTAATTATGATTTTCGTAACCTGTGATTACAGATTTTCTACAACAACTGGTATCATAGCCTAGGTCAAGAGGATCTAGTGTTCTACGCAAATCTAGGGCTTCTTGATGCCGGAATATTTTTATTCTCGTCGTGTGAAGATGGGATCAGAAAAATATTTGTAAGTTCCTCATATTGTGATTGGCTCATTTGGTTGATAAACCACATCGGGGATTTTCTTGTAAGGGAAGATTAGGCCTTATTGTTCATGATCAAGCTTTAATGGCATCATCAAACTCAAGGGCACTTAAAGAAGGTATAACAAGTACTTAACTCATTGAAGAGAACTAATTGCACACACTCACAACTCATGCATTATCATATCTCATATAATTGTTGTGTGTTTCATGTTTCTGCACTTCCACTACTATATATCTCTTCTTGTATGCTTATGTCTTTTGTATCTAGGTTGATTTGTTGTGGTTTAGGAGTTATGCTTTTTTTTACTGGTAACCGCTGTCTGTGCGTCGTGGAATCCCTGTGAATTATCACAGCGGTAGGCAACACAGTGTGTCACCGCTGTGACCGTCCACAGCGGCACGCACAGCGGTTATGCCCTGTTTTGCCCAAAACGGTGTAGTTTCATTTTGACATGCTATATATATATATTCCTTTCTCTCCCATTTCATTTTTAGAGCTTCTTAAATCAAGTTTTACTCCATTTTTAAAAGGCTCAAGAGTGTCTTGCAAGGAAAGCCACTGAGATCCAGTCTTTGTTGTCCAAAATCCAAATACCCATCTTGCATTAATGACACAAAAATCATCTAACTTCATCTAGGATGTGTTCTTACATGGGTTTGCATCAAAGTACATGACTTGGTAAGTAGAACACTATCGCCATTATTTCTTGTGTTCTGGTTCTCCAAGATGGCTATTTTATGACTTATTTGTTTTAAGTTTGAGCTTTATACTTTCAAGATGACATTTTTGTATGTTTGTTGGGTTTTGTATTGTGATAGCTATTGCATCTAGGTTTGCATTTTTTTCATATAGCTAAGTTATATGTATGTCATATAGCAACATGATATCTAGGATTGTTTGAAGCATTCATACTTGAATAGATAAGCATAATATGTGTTGACCTAGCATTTATGCATTTAGAATATCTTCATATTCACTTTAGGTTGCATATCTCTTCTTTAAAGAGTTAAGTCTTATATGAGCTGTGGGTAGTATACAAGCAAGAGCCTAAAATCACTGTTAAAGGCCCGCGGGTAGCAAGAACGGATTAGTAACCGATTAGGTGTGATGTGGTCAACCTAGGTTGTAATCGTTTTTACAAATAGTGGATTTGAGGGTTCGACTGGCTTTTAGGCCCGTAAGTATTTACCCTTTTGGGGTTTTCTCACGTAAAACAAATCATTGTGTCTTTATTTTATTTTCCGCACTTAATTACAATGATTGTTCGTTAGGGGCTGTTGTGTTTAATTTTGAATAATCAAAAGATGGCAATTAATTTAGTTAAAACCTATTCACCCCCCCCCTCCCCCAATTCTAGGTTTGTTTAATCACTCTTAGAGTATTTTCAATTGGTATCAGAGCAAGTTCCTTAACATAATTAGGAGATCCCTTGCTCTTTTAGTGTGTCGTGCATTAGATTGTTTTCTAATTAGTGTATCTTGCATTATAATGCATTTTAGTTAGTGTGTCCTGCTTGTCTTGCTTGACTGATTGCATTCATCTCATTCACCCTTAAACACCATGAAGGGAAACGCATATGAGGGAGAGGAAGCATCGAGTACAAGACCTCCATTTCTAACGGGGGTTAATTACTCATCATGGAAAGGAAAAATGGAGTCCTACCTGTGCCAAATAGATGATCGAGTTTGGATGGTAATTAAGGATGGTTACACATCACCTACCAAGACTCTCGAAGATGGAAGCATGATGCCCAAGCCGAAGTTGGAATGGGAGACTCAAGACTTTGAAGCCTCCAAATGGAACAACAAGACATGCATGCAATCTTGTGTGCGGTTGATGAAAACCAACACAAGTTAATTCAAACCACAAGGAATGCACATGTTGCATGGACAATATTGGAGATGGCACATGAAGGAACCGTCGTGGTAAAACACTCCAAGCTACAAGTCCTTCAAACCCAATTTGAAACTTTGAAGATGGAAGATCATGAGTGCTTTAATGACTTCCAAGTGAAGCTAATGGATATCGTCAAACAAAGTCACCAATTGGGCGATCCATATTCGGATAAGAGGATAAACCAAAAAATCATGAGGTCTCTCTTGGAGAGATTTGATGTAAAGGTGACCGCTATTGAGGAGAATAACGAATATAAGAAGATGAAGCCAAGTGAAATAATTGGCAAGTTGTTGGCCTTTGAGTCAAGAAGAACCCCTACTCCAACAACACCTCAAAAGAAGCAAAAGAACATTACATTGAAGACCTCTAAGGAAGAAAGGGAGGAAAAAGATTCATATGAAGAAATGGCTCTTATGGTGAAGAGGTTTAAGCAATTTATGAAGTTTAAGAAGAAGGGGTTGGGCTTCAAGGGAAAATTTGTTAAGAAGAAGACTCCCTTCAAAAGGGTGGACAAAAGTGAAGAGAAGGATTCCAATAAGGGGATCCAATGCTATGAGTGTAGTGGGTATGGTCACATTGCCTCCGAATGTGCTAATTTAAAGAAGAAGAAGAAAGGAAAGGCCATGGCGGCCACTTGGAGTGACAGAGAAGACTTAGATAAGGAAGAAAAGTCTTCGGATGATGAAGACCAAGTTGCAAATTTCAATGCCTTCTCATCATCTCACAATGGTAAGGAAGTCTTGAGTGACAAAGAAGAGGAGAATGACAAGCTAGAAGAAGAAGAAGAGCACTCAAGCAATGGAAGTACCTCATCCGAGTCCAATCACGAATTTGATAAGGAGATGGATTATGAAGACTTCATGGAATATTTCAAGAGTTCTAGAGAAAAGAAGAAAAAGGAGATTCAAAAGTTGAAAAGGAAGAACCTTGAATTGACATCCAAGATGACTCAATTGAGTTAGGAAGTGAAAAAGAATAAGAGAAAGGGAAGAAAGCTTGAAATTGGAGCTTGTTATGGTTAAGAAGAGTGAAGAAAGCTTGAGGAAGGAGCTTGGAGAGGTAAAATATGTGATTGCCAAAAAGACCTCCGGAACCGAAAAGCTTGACAAGATGTTATCAAGTGGGAAGAGCCCTAGTGATAAGATGGGTTTGGGATATAAGGAAGACGTGGAGACCACCTCTTTGAAGAAGACCATTTTTGTCAAGAGTCAAGAGGTCGAAGAAGCCAAAATTCCACAACGAACTACAAAAAGGATTGAAGTTGTAGAATCCTCAAAGCAAGCTCAAGTCAAGTGTTCAACAAGAGCTCAACCACAACAAGCTGGAGCATCTCAATCAAGACCTCCACATCCAAGAATCCTTCCACCACAACCAAGGACTCCTTATGCTCAACATAGAAGACATGCTACTTTGGCTCAACCACAAAGGAGAGAGTTTGCTCAACATCAAAGGACTACTCAAAGGAGAATGAAGCCTTAAATGCTTGCACAAGGCTATGGTATGAACTCCTATTTCACTCATACTTGTTATTATTGTGGTATTGAAGGCCACATAAGGCCTAATTGCTTTAAGTATATCAAATTGTGTAGAATGAAAAGCATGATTGAGAAAAATATGCTTTGAAGAGCCAAAAAGCATGCACCTAGGGAACTTAGAGCCAATGAACCAAAGGCTCCTGGGATTGAAAATGTTGCTCCTAGGTGGACAAGAAAAAATGAGTAATTTTGCTATGTGGCTCAAGTTGCTTTGAAAGCCAAAGCCTCTAACACTTGGTATCTTGATAGTGGGTGTTCTAGGCATATGACCGGAAACAAGAGTTTCTTTGAGACTCTTGTGATGGAGGATGGTGGATTTGTCACCTTTGGTGATGGTTTACGAAAAAAAAGTCATAGGGAAAGGTAGCATATCTATTCCCGATTTTCCCTCCTTGCCCAATGCTCTCTCTGTAAATGGCTTGCAAGCCAATCTTATTAGTAAATCACATTTAAGTGATGAAGGGCTCTTGATTATGTTTGACAAAGTTGATTGCTCTATTCTTAGAGAAAAAAAACAAGTTCTTTTAAAAGGCAAGAGATCAAGTGACAATTGTTATTGTCTTGAATTTTTTTTGTTGCTTTTCTATTTATTATTTCCACCCTCCATCTAGCGTTCCATCTTTTTTTTAAAAAAAATTTCAATTATGTTTTTTTAATACTTTTATTGGTTTTCATTTTTTTTTAAATTCTGATTTAAAAATAAACCGTAACATTATAGGTAAAACTGTATTTTCTCTATAACCCATGTGTTCAAGGGTAATAATGTCTTTCAATTAATATTTGATGGTCGAAGTACTGGTTTAACAGAATTCCTATCAGCAAGGAAAAAACGTCTAATATTTTGGTTTTTGGGGGGAAGAATATCCATTTTTGGAACTAGAGAGAGCAAACTGTCTAATAAGACAAACAACTGGGGGGGGTGGAATGATTATATCCCATAATTTTAAGTAGAAAATATTTAATGCAGTTAATGATTGATGTATGCGGCCACTTAAAGAATGTCACGTGGTATGGAAAATATATTTGATTGGTTATACACACCATATGAATAATATGCCTTGGTAGTAAAAGTGTTAATTCAATTTGACAATGTTCGAAGGTTGAATCACTGCCACCGCCCACAGCATGTGGTATTTAAAAATAATAATAATAATACTGGTATTGGTCTCAAAAGACTTTTAATTGTAAAAAAAAAGACTAAAACAATATTAAAAAAAATCTCCACCGTCCATGTCTAAGATGGACGGTGGAGATTGAATATGTAGATGATGGTGATGAACTATGTTGAATTGTTTTTTTTTTTTCTGAAATATGGAATTATTTTTTCAATTACAGAATTTTTTTGTTGCTTTTCTATTTATAATTTCCACCCTCCATCTGATGCTCCATCCTTTATATTTTAATTTTTTTTCAATTATGTTTTTTTAATACTTTTATTAGTTTTCAATTTTTTAATCCTGATTAAAAAAATGGTACCATTACAGGTAAAACTGTATTTACTTTATTACCCATGGGTTCAAGGGCAATAAGGTCTTTCAATTAATATTTGATGGTTGAAGTACATGTCTAACGGAAATCTTACCGGCAAGGAAAAAACTTCTAATATTTTGGTCTTTAGAGGGAAGAATGACCATTAGTGGAACTAGAGATGACAAAGTGTCTAATAGGACAAACTACAGGGGGCAAATGATTATATCTCATAATTTTAAGAAGAAAGTCTTTAATACACTTAATGATTGATGTATGCTGAAAATACACTCTTAGCGTGTGTCTACAACCTAGGGGGGGGGGGGGGGGGGGGTGATACCAATTTTTCGATTAATCAATATTAAACAAATAACCCAATTAAATCAAACATACAAAATCAAGTGTAAAGTGCGGAATAATAAATAACACTTGATTTTTACGTGGAAACCCTTAAACAAAGGGAAAAACCACGGGCTATCCTTCTAGCCACACACGATCCTCAAATCCACTATATGAGTAAAAAGTTACACCCTCAAGTGATACTCGGACTCTCACTCTAGATAACCTCAGGCTATGGACACTACCACTCGCCACTCTTGGTTCAATCCCTAGTGATATCCACTGATACACTACTCTTGGCGTGAGCACCTTCTACTTTACCCGCAGGCCTTTTCAATGGATTCTTGACCGATGCTTGCCAACCACACTTGGTTGCAAGACTTCAATGCTTGTGCAACTTCACCCCGAAGCCACAAGACTTTGACTCAATAAAGAGTATAGGGTCTAAGTGAACAATCAATGAATGCTCAACACAATATATGTTAGACCAAACATACAATGCTTAACTAGATGTAGATAGTGTAATACAACATCCTAGTTATCAAATAATGCCTACATGTACACACATGAGGTCTCAATTAGTTGTAGAGAAATTCTAACAACCTAATTGTCAATTAAATTCACATAAACATTCATAAACTTGACTAGATGCACAAAGTCAACCTAATCATCAATTACGCATACATGAATATTTATGGATTAGCTATTTAGGCATTTATGACCTAATAGTGCAAGCTATCACAAACAAACACAATCAAATATTCATGAACATTAACTTATTGATTAAAACACAATTTCTCAACCTAGTTATCAATTAATCACACAAGAATATTTATGACCTAGCTTTTAGGCAAAAATGACCTAATCAATCAAGCTATCAAAATACAAACCCAATCATGTTATCAAGACTCATAAATATGCAATACGAGAGTCTAGGTATTTAATCATGCAATAAATACCTAATATAGAGTAAGAAGAACAATAAATGATATTTAAAGAAGTTCTTGCTTACCTAGTCATGAAACAATGAAGACCCATGCTCATATGATGTTGAATGATGTAAGATGGATACGGGTTTTGGGTTTGGAGAGTCAAAGATGCTTTCTTGAAGCTTTCTCTCTCTAGGAGCTCTAACCTCTCTCTAAAAAATGATTTTTAGAGCTCTTGGTCGGCCAAGAAGAAAAGAGGAAGAATATATATGAAGCCCTAGATAAAACTACATCGTTTTGAACTTGGGAACCAAAATCCCGTCAAAACCGCTTGCTAGACCGCGGCACAGGTAAGTGTCCAGACCGCGGTACATACAGCAGTGCACCGTTTGGACAACACCGCGGTTGGGACCGCTGTGCGTGCTAGTGCACAAGTCGCGGTCCATGTCGCGCATGACGCACTGGAGAATACCGCTACGTGCGCCGCGGTGCAAGCAAAGCCTGCCGAGCGGTCTAGGCCGCGCTAAAGGGAAAAATCCCTTTTTAACACTCAAGAAAAAAAGTCTATCTTACATGAATGTTGTGCAAGTGTGAAGTGAGTGAGATGCACACAATGAAGCACAATTAACATGTCAAACATGTTTATCAAATGAGATACAATGCAAGATATGATATCTAATGTAAGCTAATGAGTGTTTTAGAAAAGGATGCACACTTTTACAAACAATAAAGAACACAAATGCAAGAAAAACAAAACATGCATGAAGTGTGTGTGTGTGCACCTAAACTCTTCAAGAGACAAAGTCAAGTGAATATACCTTTTGCTCTTGAAGTCATGGAGATGCTTGGAAGCTTGCCAATACGGACCTAAGCTACCCATTACACAATCATCCCCAATGTGGTGGTTTGTCATGAAATAAGCCAATCATAAAATCGAGGTCCTTACAATCTCCCCATTTGGCTATTTCATGACAAAACAACCACTCACAAATATTCCTCACAACATAAAACAAAGCTATTGTCCATAATCACTTCTACAATACAAAAGAGATTCCTAGAATCTAAATATTCAATATCTTCTATCTCCTTGTAGAATCATCAATGTACCTACACACAATAGCAAGAAGCACTTTCCAAGAACAAGTGCAAGTGAGGTGAACAAATAAAAACAAGCATTGCACTCAATAACAAATAAAGCAATACAAAGAATGCATGTGCAATGCTCCCCCTAAAAGGTTACTCTCCCTCATGATTTCTCCCCCAAAGCATAGCATAAACAATGCTCCCCTTATATCTCTCACTCCCCCTATTTCTCTCAAGACTTCTCCCTTTTTTTTTAATGAGATAGGCAAAGGAGCTCCCGCTATCCGGTTGCTTTAGCAAAGAGAGCTATTCGCACAATTACATTGCATAATCATATACACAAACTTTATGCAACTTAAATAATTGAGAGAGATTCAAGGAGATTATATTCAAAAAATGTGTGCGTGTGAAAGGTTGCTTAGCATGTAATACAAAATACTATTATTCTCATGCATAAAAATCAATCAAAGCAACACTCAACAGGATTTCCAATTGAAGTCAAACCAATTAAGACCCTGTTGTTATGATAAGAAGATATATATCCAAGCATTTGTGTGCAAGTGTACTAATCACAACAAAAGTATATCATCTTTTCTTCATTGCAAGATACATCATCAATCAACAATTTTGATGTTAAAAAATAAGCAATGCAACACCACACATAACAGTCATATAACAACATTTTCTGTTTTTCTCCTTTTTCTGTTTTTCTCCATATTCCTAGCAAGCATGTATTTCTGTTTATCATGCTAATGTAACTCTCTTGATGGCTTTCACTCGGTTTCAAATGAGTAGCCTTTTCCAACATTGGGCGGCTCCACGTCATATTGCCAGTAGCCCTTTTCAAGAGAAAGCTTAAGAATGCATATCTAGGAATCATGAACATGGAGAATAATTTAAGGTCAATCAAATGTACTAACAAGTAGAACATTCCTAAAAAAGATAAGCATGCTCAAGCAATAATAGAAGTCATGCATTATCATACAAAGCAACCGTGCAATGGTGTAATCAAAAACATTATACAATTATTAATCAATGTTATTCACCAAGCACACTCAAGCAATCATAAAAGAGCATAAAATAAGCCAACCTTTTGCATATAGCAAATCATGCAAGATCGCTCTCTTTGCTTGAGCTCCGCAAATGGGGTCAATTCCAACCAAGTCAATGGGAGACATGAGCTCCTATAGACCTACCAAGTCTAATGGACCTAATTGCATCTACGGGAGTCACATGGGCACTAAGGCAAGCGGGTTCATTCTTTCTAACCCACCTAGGTTCCACTTTCACATTTTTAGTGGTCATAGACATGTTTATAAATTCCCTAGGTTCATGCAAACTTGCCTTCTTTTTCAACCGTTTTTCTTTCATGCTTTCTAACCTACACCTCTTAATGTATTTAAAGCAATTTGGTCTTAAGTGACCAATCATACCACAAAAATGACAAGTAGGTACAAAGTAAGAATTTATACCATTGCATTGTGATCTCATCGAGGCATCGCCATGTTGATGAGGGTGTCTTTGATGATGCACCGGTTGGCTTGTCCTTGGAACTTGAGCCGATTGGTTGCACCTTTGTGGTCTAGCTTGTTGAGGTGGTTGAGCCGGTTGATCATGCCACCTTGGTTGAGCATGCCACTTATGGTCACCTCCTTTCTTGATAGTTGACTTGTTAAAGGAGGTGGTTGGCTTCTCAAGGAATTTTCCTTTCTTCTTGGATTGCCGAGGCTTTGGTTGGGATGCCAAGGCTTGTGTGGACTTTCCTTGAGTGGAAGATTGCTTGGATGAAGCTTTGCTCTTGCCTTGAGCTTGAGGTTGTTTGACTTTGGCCTTCTTTAATTCTTCAAGGCACCTCATCTCTCTTTCCTTGACAATCTTCAAGGAGTTTTCATTGTTGGCAAGTTCTTCTTTCATGGCATTCATCCGTTGATGGCAATCTTTAATATCCTTCTCATATTCGGACATATCAATCACGTCCGACTTCAAGGAGTCATTTAACTTAGCCTTTAATTGAAGATTATCCTTTTCCAATCTAAGGATATCATTTTCTCTCTCCTTTAAGGACTTTTGAAGAAGGTCAATGAACTCTTGGTTATGCACATTGTTGTCACAAGAGTTCCCTGAGCATGATCCATCACTATCAAGGCTTGCTTCACTCAAGCATGCTCCTCTTCGGTTTCCAAGTTCAAGGCCACCCATCTTGAAATCTTCAAGTGATAAACATTTGGTGATGGCTTGAGTTTCTTCATGGTAGGAACCCGGAAATGCGAAGTAGTTGATCTCACTAGCAACCGAGCTTGTGGAGCACTCTTCAACTACTTCAACTTCGCTATCACTCCAAGTAGCGATCATAGTTTCTCCTCCCTTCTTGTACTTCAAGTTACCACACATGGAGGCAAGATGGCCAACTCCACCACACTCAAGGCAAGGGTCATCTTTCCTTGACTTTTTATTTTCCTCCTTCACCTTGGAGGTCATGCCCTTCTTTTGAGATTTTGTAAATCTCTTAAATCTCTCAACCATGAGAGTCATCTCCTCATCAGAGTCACTTCCTACATTAGAGAGTGAGACACTCCTTTCACTTTGCCTCTCATCAAATGAGTCAACTTCCTCATCAAGACTTTCGCCTTGGTCATATGATAAGGCACTCTTGCCTTCTTCTACTTCCACATAAGAGACTCCAAAGGCCGTGTAGTTAATGGCAAGTTCTTCATCATCCGAGGAATCTTCTACACTCTCACTATCACTTGATAAGATAGCCATCGCCTTTTCTCTTCTCTTGTCCTTCAAGTTAGTACAATCCTTGGAGATATGCCCGAATCCTTCACATTCAAAGCATTGGATCCCCGTTCTTGAAGGCTTCTCTTGACTTGGCTCAATCTTCTTGAAGTGGGTTTTCTTCTTAAAGTCATTTTCCTTAGAGCCATGGCCACTCTTTTGTAGCTTCAAGAATTTCTTGAATCTCTTCACCATTAGAGCCATGTCTTCATCCGAGTCATCATCCCCCTTCTCAATCTTGGAGGTCCTCAAGGCTAACCTCTTTTGCTTCTTGGGAGGTGTGGAGGTAGGACCCCGTCTAGATTCATAGGCAAGTAGCCTTCCAATCACTTCACTTGGCTTCATAGTCTTGAAGTCCTTGTTTTCTTCAAGAGCCGTCACTTTGGATTCGAATCTAGCGAGAAGTGACCTCATGATCTTTTGCTTGAGCCTCTTATCCGAATATGGGTCACCTAGTTGATAGCTTTGATTCACAATGTCTATCAACTTCACTTGGAAATCATTAAAACTCTCATGCTCCTTCATCTTGATCGTCTCAAATTATGCTTGGAGGACTTGTAGCTTGGAATCCTTAACCACTTCGGTTCCCTTATGTGACGTCTCTAGGATCTTCCAAGCTTCATGTGCATTTTTGGTGATTTGGATGAGTTTATATTGGCTCTCATCCATTGCACAAAGCAAAGCATGCATTGCTTTGTTGTTCCACTTCGAAGCTTCAAATTCTTCGGAACTCCATTGAGCCTTGGGCTTGGAGACTTCACTTCCATCTTCGGTGGTCATAGTTGGAGGCGTGTAGCCATCCTCAATTGCCATCCATGCACGGTCATCTATTTGGCAAAAATAGGACTCCATCTTGCCTTTCCATGAGGCATAATTGTCCCTCTTGAGTAATGGTGGTCTCATACTCGACGCTCCCTCTTTACTCATCCCAAAGTCACTCATAGTGTTTGGGTAATATGAATGCAAGTGAATGCAACCAACAAAATGCACACAAAAGCAAGACACACACAATCAAGAGCAAGGATCACCTAAGTATGTCTAGGAACCCGCTCTGATACCAATTGAAAATTCACTCTTAGCGTGTGTCTATAACCTAGAGGGGGGGGGGGGGGGGGGTGAATGGGTTGTTAATCGATTATTACTAATTTTTCGATTAGTCAATATTAAACAAATAACCCAATTAAATCAAACATACAAAATCAAGTGTAAAGTGCGGAATAATAAATAACACTTGATTTTTACGTGGAAACCCTTAAACAAAGGGAAAAACCATGGGCTATCCTTCTAGCCACACACGATCCTCAAATCCACTATATGAGTAAAAAGTTACACCCTCAAGTGATACTCGGACTCTCACTCTAGATAACCTCAGGCTATGGACACTACCACTCGCCACTCTTGGTTCAATCCCTAGTGATATCCACTGATACACTACTCTTGGCGTGAGCACCTTCTACTCTACCCGCAGGCCTTTTCAATGGATTCTTGACCGATGCTTGCCAACCACACTTGGTTGCAAGACTTCAATGCTTGTGCAACTTCACCCCGAAGCCACAAGACTTTAACTCAATGAAGAGTATATGGTCTAAGTGAACAATCAATGAATGCTCAACACAATATATGTTAGACCAAACATACAATGCTTAACTAGATGTAGATAATGCAATACAACATCCTAGTTATCAAATAATGCTTACATGTACACACATGAGGTCTCAATTAGTTGTAGAGAAATTCTAACAACCTAATTGTCAATTAAATTCACATAAACATTCATAAACTTGACTAGATGCACAAAGTCAACCTAATCATCAATTACGCATACATGAATATTTATGGATTAGCTATTTAGGCATATATGACCTAATAATGCAAGCTATCACAAACAAACACAATCAAATATTCATGAACATTAACTAGTTGATTAAAACACAATTTCTCAACCTAGTTATCAATTAATCACACAAGAATATTTATGACCTAGCTTTTAGGCAAAAATGACCTAATCAATCAAGCTATCAAAATACAAACCCAATCATGTTATCAAGACTCATAAATATGCAATACTAAAGTCTAGGTATTTAATCATGCAATAAATACCTAATCTAGAGTAAGAAGAACAATAAATGATATTTAAAGAAGTTCTTGCTTACCTAATCATGAAACAATGAAGACCCATGCTCATATGATGTTGAATGATGCAAGATGGAGATGGGTTTTGGGTTTGGAGAGTCAAAGATGCTTTCTTGAAGCTTTCTCTCTCTAGGAGCTCTAACCTCTCTCTAAAAAATGATTTTTAGAGCTCTTGGTCGGCCAAGAAGAGGAGAGGAAGAATATATATGAAGCCCTAGATTAAAACTACATCGTTTTGAACTTGGGAACAAGAATCCCGTCAAAACTGCTTGCTAGACCGCGGCACAAGTAAGTGTCCAGATCGCGGTACATACAGCAGTACACCGTCTGGACAACACCGCGGTTGGGACCGCTGTGCGTGCAAGTGCACAGGTCGCGGTCCATGTCGTGCATGACGCACTGGAGAATACCGCTACGTGCACCGCGGTGCAAGCAAAGCCTGCCGAGCGGTCTAGGCCGCGCTAAAGGGAAAAATCCCTTTTTAACACTCAAGAAAAAAGTCTATCTTACATGAATTTTGTGCAAGTGTGAAGTGAGTGAGATGCACACAATGAAGCACAATTAACATGTCAAACATGTTTATCAAATGAGATACAATGCAAGATATGATATCTAATGTAAGCTAGTGAGTGTTTTAGAAAAGAATGCACACTTATACAAACAATAAAGAACACAAATGCAAGATAAACAAAACATGCATGAAGTGTGTGTGTGTGCACCTAAACTCTTCAAGAGACAAAGTCAAGTGAATATACCTTTTGCTCTTGAAGTCATGGAGATGCTTGGAAGCTTGCCAATACAGACCTAAGCTACCCATTACACAATCATCCCCAATGTGGTGGTTTGTCATGAAATAAGCCAATCATAAAATCGAGGTCCTTACATATGCGGCCACTTAAAGAAAGTCACGTGGCATGGAAAATATATTTGATGGGTTATACAAACCTTCTGAATAATATGCCTTGGTAGTAAAAGTGTTATTTCAATTTGACAATGTTCAAAGGTTGGATCTTTGCCACCGCCCACCGTATGTGGTATTTAAAAATAATAATAATAATACTGGTATTGGTGTCAAAAGACTTTTAATTGTAAAAAAGACTAAAACAATATTAAAAATATCCCCACTGTCCATGTCTAAGATGGACGGTGGAGATTGAATATGTAGATGATAGTGATGAACAATGTTGAATTGTTTTTTTTTTTTAAATATTGAATTGTTTTTTTAATTACAGAATTTTTTTGTTGCTTTTCTATTTATTATATCCACCCTCCATCTAGTGATCCATCTTTAAAAAAAAATTCAATTATGTTTTTTTAATACTTTTATTAGGTTTTATTTTTTTAATTGTGATTTAAAAAATAACGGTACCATTATAGGTAAAGCTGTATTTTCTCTATAACCCACGTGTTCAAGGGTAATAAGGTCTTTCAATTAATATTTTGATGGTCAAAGTACTAGTCCAACGAAATCCTATCGGCAGGGACAAAACGTCTAATATTTTGGTTTTTATGGGGAAGAATGACCATTACTGGAACTAGAGAGGGCAAAGTGTCTAATAGAACAAACTACAGGTGGGAAAATGATTAGATCTTATAATTTTAAGTTAAATATTTAATGCACTTAATGATTGCTGTATGCGGCTCCTCAAAGAATGTCACGTTGTATGGAAAATATATTTGATTGGTTATACACACCATATGAATAATATGCATTGGTAGAAAAATGTGTTATTTCAATTTGACATTTTTCGAAGGTTGAATCACCGCCACCGCCACCGCTCACCACATGTGGTATTTAAAAATAATAATAATAATACTGGTATTGGTCTCAAAAGATTTTTAATTGTAAAAAAAAAACTAAATAATATTAAAAACAATCTCCACCGTCCATGTCTAAGATGGACTGTGGAGATTGAATTTGGAGATAACGGTAATGAACTATGTTGATAATTACTAAATTTTTATTGTTGCTTTTTTATTTATTATTTTCACCCTCCATCCGGTGATCCATCTTTTTTTTTACTTTTTTATTTTCAATTATGTTTTTTTAATACTTTTATTAGTTTTCATTTTTTTTAAATTATGATTAAAAAAACGGTATCATTATGGGTAAAACTGTATTTTTTCCAAATATCATGTGTTCAAAGGTATTAAGGTCTTTCAATTAATATTTTGACGGCCAAAGTAGTAGTCTAACCGAAATCCTAACGGCAGGGGCAAAATGTCTAAAATTTTGATTTTTAGGGGGAAGAATGACCATCACTAGAAATAGAGAGGACAAAGTGTCTGATAGGACAAACTACAAAGGGGAAATGATTATATCCTATAATTTTTAGTAAAAAGTCTTTATTTCACTTAATGATTGATATATGCTGCCACTTAAAGAATGTCACGTGGTATGGAAAATATATTTGATTGGTTATACACACCATATGAAAAATATGCCTTGGTAGTAAAAGTGTTATTTCAATTTGACAATGTGTGAAGTTCGAATCACTGCCACCGTCCACTACATGTGGTATTTAAAAATAATTATAATAATACTGGTATTGTTCTCAAAAGACTTTTAATTTTTAAAAAAAGTAACTAAAACAATATTAAAAAAAATCTCCACCGTCCATATCTAAGACGAAAGATGGAGATTGAATCTGGAGATGATGGTGATGAACTATGCTGAATTGTTTTTTTTTTTTTAATATTGAATTGTTTTTTTTTAATTACTGAATTTTTTCGTTGCTTTTTTTTTTATTTTTTTCACCTTCCATCTGGTGATCCAACTTTTTTTTGAATTTTTTTTTATTTTCAATTATGTTTTTTTAATACTTTATTAGTTTACATTTTTTTTTAATTTTGATTTTAAAAAAACGGTATCATTATAGGTAAAACTGTATTTTCTCCATAACTCATGTGTTCAAGGGTAATAAGGTCTTTCAATTAATATTTTGATGGTCAAAGTACTAGTCTAACGGAAATCCTAACGGTAGGGGCAAAAAGTCTAATATTTTCATTTTTATGGGAAAACATGACTATTACTAGAACTAGATGGGACAAATTGTTTAATAAGATAAACTACAGGGGGGAAATTATTATATCCCATAATTTTAAGTAGAAAATCTTTAATGCACTTAATGATTGATGTATGCGGCCACTTAAAGAATGTCACGTGGTATGGAAAATATATTTGATATACACACCATATGAAAAATATGCCTTGGTAGTAAAAGTGATATTTCAATTTGATAATGTCCGAAGTTCAAATCACTGCCACCGCCAACCGCATGTTGTATTTAAAAAATAATAATGATAATACTGGTATTGGTCTCAAAAGACTTTGCTACGGCCAACAGACAGTCCATATGATATAAAGTGACCTTGCTTCCTCAATTGCTAGACTAAACTAAAGGAAAATAGCTACGGCAAACAGACAGTCACTATGATATAAAGTGGCCTTGCTTCCTTAATTGACTAGACTAAACTAAAGGAAAAATACGATACATAATTATTTTCCAAAAAGGATCATTTGTGCTTCACGTTCTGATTTCATAACAAGTAATAAATAAACCTTCAGTCCAAAAAAATATAAAATTATGTTTAATTGATATATAGAAAAAGGTGACTAGGAAGGCAGTAAAATAACGTTTGTTTTTTCTCGTTTTATTTTATTTTAAATCTTAATAGTTCTTATTAAATTATTTATTTATTTATAAATACCTGAGTAGACTCGAAACATCAAGCGCAAGCAAGGGAGGAACTGGAAGTCAAAAGTTGGAGGGGTCAAATGATAAAAATAAACTTAAACATTATAAGTGGAAGCCCCTCTAAATTATAAACTTTCTAAATTGATAAAAATTCTCAGTCCTGACTAGGGTAAGTGTAAAAAATTAATGTAATAACAACCTAAGTCTGGAGAAGTGAGTTAAGGGAGGATTTCAAATGAGTGTTAGTAGAGATTCACAACTCCACCATTGGTAATGAGTCAAGATAGAGAATCTCTACAACATGGATAGTGTAAGTTCAATATGCATAAATGTCATTTATTGCACTTAAACCTACCACTTCCCTGTGTGCATTTATTGATGAATAAGCGAGTTGTGTCAACCATCATACATAATTGCTCATAAATACACATATACAAGCTTAAGATAGTGAATAACATAGATTGATTATATCAAATGTTTTATTTACAAGAATTACATCTATCCCCTAACAAAGAAGGATTTAGATACATATAGAAAACAATAAGCAAGAAAGTACAAGAGAGAAAGTCATCACCGAATAGTGATTTTCTTGGTCAAGAATGTTCCCCTTTGCAATCTGAGCAAGAAGTTCTTCTAGAGCAACTCTAAGCAAACTAATCCAATGTAATAAAAATAGTGTTTGGCTACTAAGAAAAGGAAAAAAAATTCTAGTGAGTGGTTTGAAAAACTCTCCCTCTAATTAATTTTATCTCTCTAATTCTGTCTATGAGTAAGTGTATATATGGTCTTACTTCAATGAATGTGGTTGGAGGTATTAAATAGGCTAGGAATGTTAGTGAGAAGTGATGTGTATAGGGGGGAGGCCATTCCAAGGGCAAGCAAGGCCAACTAGGTTGATTTGATGGCTGGCTCATAACAAGTGGGTCAAAAAAGAGCTAATTTGATTGGTTGGGAAAGTTCGAAATCCACTTGCAGTTCTCGAGGTGATCTTGTGGTTTTAGTCCACGGGTTCTTTCCCACGAAAGGAAATCACGGTGATATTGTTTTCTATTTGGCGCAGCTTCCTTCGCAGCTTCTTTCCTACTAGACAGATGGTTGGAACTCAAATGAATATATGATATTTTCCCCCAGGTTTGTTCCATGGGTTTGTTCTCGCTGTAATAAGTCGCCATATCCTCTGATGTTTTGGTGCGACTTCTTTCCACGGCATCATATATGAGGACCAGAACGACTGAACTTGCCTGCTATTCTCTACGGCTTCATTTATGAGGCTTAATTATCGCTGACAAGAAAGGCTGAACTTGCCTAATCTTTGGTAATTTACACCGCGAGTTCTCTTCGTTGGACTATTCCCACGGGACAGGGAAGTGGAGCTCACTGATTCTGATGGACTTGTCCTATGGCTTCGTTCCACGGTTTCATTCCCGCGAGAAAGAGTTTATGAACTCGCAGATAGTGTTTGAACACTTTAATTTTCCCTATTTTGCCTCCTTGTTGTCACTTTGGACCAACATTCCCCTGAAGCATTGAAAATACCTGAAAACACTTATTTACAACATTAAAACACCTAACATGCTCAGAAAACGGTTACAAAAGCCAAGTGCAGGAATATTTACTAGGCGATCAACTTTCCTATTCATACCATATCTTCTCTCCAGCCAACTAAGAGCTCAGAAAATCACATTTTAGAGAGAGACTAGAGGTTATTGAGAGAGAGAGAGAGAGTACATAAATTCAATCTTTATTTCTCCAAAACCCAAAACCTATCATCTTCTTGCATCATTGAGCATCTTTAAGGCATGGTTCTTCAGCATTAACTAACTTAGTAAGTTGAACAAACACTCCATCTTTATTAGTTGTTCAAACTTTTCAAGATTGTGTCTTTATTGCATTTATTGTATGATTAAATGCTTGGACTCTCTTTATTGCATGTATTTAAGAGTTCTGTTGTATGATTGGGTTTCATTTGTTATAGCTTGGATTATTAGGTCATTTATGCCTAAATAGCTACTCCATAAATGTTCATGTATCCTTAGTTGATTATTAGGTTGACTTCATCCATCTAGACAAGTTCATGAATGTTTATGTGCTTGTTATTTGACAATTAGGTTGCTAAAGTTATTCTACATCTAATTGAGACCTCATGTATATGCATGTAGGCTTGTCTGATAATTAGGTTGCTAGAATGATTCTACATCTAATTATTCACATGTAAGCATGTACATCTAATTGAGTCCTTACCCGTGCACTACCCACACACTCCCAAGCATCAGATCTTTACTGGTCCATACCAGCGCATCAACCCACTAACCGAAGATAAGAAATCCTCCAAAAAGACCAAACTATCCAGGTCGCAGGTACTACATGGGTCCCTACCCGTGCAGCTACCGAAAAACCGAGGAGTGAAGCAACTGAAGTGTCAATGCGTGGGTCACAGCGCGGGTACCCTACCAGCGCACTGCGTACCCAGGCTCGCCACGTCAGCACGTTTTAGACCTATTTTTGGCACCCTATAAATATATCTTTTTCTGAT
This sequence comes from Dipteronia sinensis, assembly GCA_033220585.1. Classification (NCBI taxonomy): domain Eukaryota; kingdom Viridiplantae; phylum Streptophyta; class Magnoliopsida; order Sapindales; family Sapindaceae; genus Dipteronia; species Dipteronia sinensis. The sequence continues at coordinate 27,792,462 of CM065642.1, forward strand.
TTTCTAAAGAGAGCTAGTCACGAACAAAAATACTCTCTCACACCTTTTTGACATCACTAACCACTAACCTAGATCTAGAAATTTTTCCTAACCAACGTACATCATCCTCATCCTTTCCTACTCAAGAAGGCTACTAGAAGAGTGGATTCAAGCTTCAAGATGGGGATTCTCTACATGGGTTTTCTCTTACTCTCATCTCTTAGATTAATTTTGTATTTAGCATGAGTAGTTAAACCTATATGGGAGTTGATGTAATGAATTATGGATTGTAGGTTATCCACCATATTTTAGATTTGACTATATAGTTTCATTCATTGTGCTTAATTGTGTTTAATCTTCTCTTTAATTAAGTAGGCTCTCCAACTCTTGATTCTTGTTGATTGATTGAATTTATTTGAGTAATTGATCTTTGGTTGCAATTATTTATGAATTGGGTAGGCTCTCCAACTCTCATTTCACTTAGAGGTTGAATTTGTTCTTAATGCATTTGATACTCACCATGGGTTGGGTAGGCTCTCTAACTCCCACTTCATTGTAGAGGTTAAATTGTGATGTCTTATGGGATAAGTAGGCTCTCCAACTCTTAACCATATTTGACGTCAATTTATGCTTTTAACCAATCACACTAAAGTTGTTAAAACTGGCTCACTTGAATAGGAAGGGATATGTTGTGAGCTCTCCAATCCAACATATCCCGGCTAGTGTGAAAGGGGTGGATTATGAGCTCTCCAATCCAAGCTATCCCGGAAACTTAAGTAGGGAAGATAAGTCCTATAGAGAATCAAATCGGTCTTAAGAGACGGATTACCCACTATTCATGTATGAATTGTATCAACTGCCGCATTCACATCTCATTATCTTATCCATCCGCATTCTTGATAATTGTTAGTTTAACTTTAGATTAATTAATTTAACTGTAGTTTGCATCGTAGTTATTAACTTTTAAAACAACCATTGATATTTACTTTTTCATGCTTTGTTTTACCTTAATAATAGTTAACTAGTCTTAGCCATTTAGTTTCCCTTTCCTTGTGGACGATACCTTTACTTGCCACCATACTTTTCTTTTGTAAACATTTTGAGCCATTTGAGGTTTTTATAAATATTTTTGATGGATCTTTTCTAGCAACAAAAACGTTATTGTCAAATGGCGTCGCTGTCAGGGAAATGTGCTAATTAGGTGGCTAATCCTAATTTTCTAGGTAGTTTTATTTTTATTTTTATTTAAGTAATTTCTTAGGTTATTTGATAGTTTTCTAGTTTTTGTTTTTGCTTCGTTTTTCTTTCTTTTTGTTTAGAAACGATAGACTTTTTTTGGGCAACACACTTATGCATACAAGAGAGATGCAAATCATGAACATGTTTTGATTGTTTCCGCTCACTTTTGTTTTTGTGTTTAGTGATTCTCTACACAAAGTCATGGGAAGAGACAAGCAAATCGGACTTAGTATCCCTCCTAAATCCATAGACAAACACAAATCCTCTACTTCTACCTTGAAGAAATCCAAATTCAATAGGTTAAATCCTTTCGGTATTATGGAAACGAAGAAGTTGTTGCAAGAGTGAGGTATGGATTTGTGTGAATACTTACGTTCATCAGAATTTATTTGATAGGAGTTGGGGTACTTGGATAAATATTCTTGGAATTGTCAATGAGAACTTGGTAAGAGAATTCTATCATGAGTATAAGCATAGTACTACCAATGAAAATGCTTTGATGAATGTGAGAGACATTATCTTTAGAGTTAACTCAGATAACATTAATAAGTTTCTTGGGTTGCCCGATGATATTGAGCCGGATTTTCTTGATGTTTAAAGTATTGAGAATCTCAATGAGATGGGTAGAACTCTATGTGATGATAATGGATTTGAGTGGGGCAAACGAGCTTACATTAGCCAAAGTGTGAGTTGTCTAAGGTTGGTGTCTTTTGGCAATTATTTTTTTGTGCCAATCTTGTAGGATCTACAAATGCTTCCGAACTAAACAAGGAGAATATCAAGATTGTGTATGCCTTAGTGACTAACAAACCAATAAACCTTAGGGAAGTTTTAATAGAACTTATTGAAAGTGCGGCTTGTTCAATCCGGTTGGACAAAAAGTTGGCCTTTCCGTGGTTTATCTCTCAATTGTGTTTGGCTTTAGGAGTTAAGAGTCATGAGGAAGATGTGCTTCTACCACCCTTAGAGAAGTTTAGTGCTAAGCGTATAGCTTTTATGTCATACAAGGAGAAGGGTAGGTTTTGTGATACATTTAGACTTTTTGGTGAATCTCAAGATTCAAGTCATGTATCAAGCATAACTTGTCTTCCGGAATGGGCTATGTAATTGAAGGATGAAGTTGAAGAGTCACGAAGGAAGATTGAGGAGTCACAAAGGAAGATTGAGAAGCTAAATGCTAAGGTAGTTCAACAAGATGCAAAGATCAAAGTATTGGAAGGAAGCATCTCTTCAAGCAAAGCAACTACTCCAAAGCATTATGTGAGATTAACCAATTGCACAAAGTTCCTTGGTGGCACAAGTGGCTAGGAAAGGATCATATGATCTTGAGGTATCAATTTTCGCTTTCCTTTTGGGTTTATTTAGTATCAAATAGGGGGAGAAATATTTGATACTATCTAGCTTACTTAGTCTTAACCTTTGTCTTATGTTTTAATTGGTATCAAGCTTGAACTTTTATGACCTGTAATAATTTTGGTTAGAATACTTTTGTTTGTTGGATAAGTATGTATTAAGGGAGAGGATACATGATCCATTTCAACTCTAATGCTTTATTCTTATAAAAAAATGCATATTGCAATATATTCTTTTCTTGTATATACATTGTGCTTCAAGTTGAATTTAGGTGATATCAAGAGAAGATCATGAAGAAGTTCAAGACTTGTTGAAGATTAGTCTAGGTGATTAACTCATTGTAATATGGGAGTGAGTTTTTGTGACCAATCTTTATTTTGTATATTTTAGTCTTTGTATAGGTGTTTTGACATAGAATTTGTCAAAGGGGAAGATTGTTAGGATTTTCAGTCATGTGGACATTATTCTATATCAAAATGGCATTTCCTTTGTATTGATTAGTTGTCTAGGATTCACGTTTTATCAGGCTTCAAGGAAGTTGGACAACACATCAAGCAAAGTGAAACCTTCAAGAGGAGTTCACATTGTTGCACATCAAAGGTATACTTAGACCTCAATCCTCTTGCAAGCCGTTTAGGCACACACACACATTGCATCAATATGTATAACACATTCACATACATATCATTGTATGCATATGCATTTTATTTAAATTAATAAATTTTGTAAAATGCATGTTCTAGGACTATATCTATAAATGACATACTTGTGTGTTCATCTGTTTATTTGTGTTTTAGTGTTATCGGACTTGAATATGTCTCATATTATTCCTTGAGTTCCGGTCGTTTCGGTTGCTCATTCATTATTTTTCGAGTTCCGAGTTGGAAGTTACGAAACGTTCCGTACTTTTATCGTACATGGTTTTCATCCTTGTGTATCGAGTTAATTTCCATATTTTTTATGAAAATTTTGTTGATTTCCATGTGCAGGAGGGAATCCCGGTCCGTAATCTGAAAACAGATTCGAAATTGAAGAACACGTGAGGTGCACAAGGGAAGAGGAGTGGCAAAATTGCCACTTGCACCCCTTCCCCGTGGAAGCGCGTGGCCTCCACGGGAAGGGATGCCTTCTGCTCAGAGGAGGTCACGTGGCTCCACGGGAAGTAGAGGTGGCAGCCCCTCATTGGTGGTCTTCAATTGTCTTGTTTCCCTCTTTTTTAAATATCACTTTCCCTCTTATTTTCCGTATATGATGAAAAATTGAAAATCAGGTGCAGAATTTGCTCTCCAAATTTTCCTAACTTCCAAACATCATAACTCTCTCATTTCACATCCGATTGGATTGATTCAAGTTGGAGAATCTTTGTATTGAAGTTCTCTATCTTCGACAAGTGAGTTTGAAGCCTTTTGTTTAAGTTTTGTGTTGGTTCTACACCAAAATCCGAGACTGCACGAAATTCCAAAGGTATTGATTTATTCTTTGTGATTTGATCTTTAAAGTCTTCAATCAACTTGAGTTTTCTTCTTCTATATGTATGTGTTACTTGAACAAATACTTTTGAGAAGTAGAGCTTTAATTTTAAGCTAATGTTGTCTAATTAGAGACTTGATTGTGGACTAGGTTTTTCATAAATCTAGGATTTCACATATTTGTGAGTTGTATTGTGATTAGCTTATTATCTAAGGCTATTTGTCATTTGATTGACTTTATGTTCACGATTGGTAGCCTTATCATGTGCTAGGACTCATTAGTTGAATAAATCTATGACTAGAACATTTGATTATATATTTAGAGCTAATTAGGATTTAATTTATTACTGTGTTAATAAATGCTTTAAATATGCTAGAATTTTAATTGATCATATCTTGTGAATGTACCATGTTTTTGTTTGTTACTAAAATCTTGAATGTATGCTTAATGTATATGCTTTGATTCAAGTTTTGGTTACATGAATAAATCTAGGAATTAAATGTGCTTTTGGTGTTACACATGTTCTAGAATTTTATTCATGTATAGTAACTAGACAACTTTGATTTATGAACTTACATTCATATGTCTAGTTCTCATAGGATGTGTTGATCATCATATTATATGTTGAGTACTTGTTTGCATTTTGCATTCATTAATCTCAACTAGGAATTCCTTGCAAAAGGCATAAAGTCTTAACTCTTAACTAGGATCAGGATGATCCAGATAGTTAAGCAAGGAAGACTTGGCTAGAATCGAGAGGATTAAGAAAGTCAAGCAAGAAGTCTTGGCTAGGATCAGCAGGATCCAGATAGTCATGCATGATCTTCCTAGAGGCATGAGTGTCTCGGATAGGAAGTTACTTTCTAGACGTGTGATAGTCACATCTTGGATAGGAAGTAGGCAAAGTGTTTCACTAAGCCCCAGGGTAGAATATGAGTGTTATATTGAAGAGCGTATCATGGGATTGGTCACTTTTTGAGTGTGTATCTTTTATTCGACATAGTGGAATACAGTTTGCCAGTGGTTGTGGATTCAACCCGTGGATGTTTCCTCTTCGGAGGTTTTACCACGTAAAAATAATGTGTCAAGTGTCTCTATCCCTATCTCTTATATTTGTATGTGTGATCAATTGTATCTTGTTTGGATCTTTAATTTTCATATCCTTGTAAACAAGATGCTATTCGAATACATGAATACAAACATCATGCAAACATCTATTTTGATCAAAGTTGTATATATGTTTTATCTTTGTAAAATTGACTTATTTGTTTATCGTCATTCTTTTATAGATAATTGTATATGTTGTACATAACCATTAATACAACTAGTTAGTTGTTTTTAGTTCCTAGCTTGATAACTTCATTTGCAAGTCATAGACTCTATTGATGTGATTTTGTTGAACATGCTTTACAATAGTCTATTGTGCTTAAATTTATATCATGTGTTGTGATACAAGCTATCTAGAATGAAAAACTTTTGTTTGTTTCTAAGGGATTGAAAAACGCTTAAAAAACCTATTCACCCCCCATTCTAGGTTAGCTTTAGGCAATTTATCTGTGTTTATATATTTCACCACACACTCATGATTCTCTCTCTAAAACACCCTAGACCCAATTACAGCCATTGCCTAATATCTAAGATCTCTCTGGTATTTGCTATTTTGCTCCACACACTATAACCTAGTTATTATGGTTTATTTATATGAGTTACATGGTGTTTAAGTCCTAAAAAGGAAACAAGTTTCTTTTACACATAAGACTTCCTATTTCACGCAAAGTCCTACTCCTATATGCATTAGAACTTCCTATTCCATGCAAAGTCCATTTTTCCTTTATGCATAAGGACTTCCCAGAAGACAACCTTTCCTTTTTCCATAGAAGATTTCAATATCCGTACAATTTTTAGCCAAACTGATGTGGGTCCCGCTGTCTACAGCACAACGTTCCTTACAACAAAAATCTCTAGTGATGGACAGATGTCCTCACTGCTGTGCAATTGCACAGCGCAAGGCACGACACTTGTCAAGCGCTCATTACACTGCTGTCAAAGGCATATCACTAGGCACAACACTATCCATAGCATTTTTCTTTTATCAGTTTTTCTAGGTTTTCAAGCCTCCTTCAAGTATGATCTCATACTTCCAAACGTTTCCCACGTCCCTAGGAAGTCTTCGCATTGGTTGAATCCCACTTAGTTATCATTTAAAATTCGAGCCATATTCAACAATCCTCCTTTATGGTGAGAATTCCCAAACCTTCGTCCACAGCCATGACTCTCAAAGAGAGAACCATCATACCCCACCACAAGGTATAACCCATTAGGAACCACCAGCCTAAGATTTATTCCGGTACTTGATGAAATTAATCTGTTGAAATTGTGGTACAACCCCTCACGTTAGGTTCCCAGGGAATTCATTTAGGCATCGACATCCTTATCCACCACATACCTTGCATCACCACCTAACTAATGATAGTGCTCAATTGTGGACTCGCTATCAGAAACACATCCTCTTCCATGGCAACTAGAGGTCATGCCATGAGGATGTCCATGCTCTTTTAGAGGCATCGCTGTAGTCGTCATACTCAAGAGTGGCGATTGCTGGACCCCCCCTCTCTAAACTCGCCCTTTTATTGTTACAATCTTTTGTCACATGTCCAGATTTCCCACAGTTCCAGCAAGTGACTTTCTTCTTAAAGTTTCCATTCTTCCTACTCTCAACCATAAATGCACTAGTATAAGAAGGTTTACCTTCATTAGTCTGCCTTCTTTCCTTAGAGATCAATTTGTTCACCACATCCTCAAAACTTATGGTCGGAACCTCATGCATTAGAATTTGTTTAATGTGCACATAGGATGGTGGAAGAGACCAAATGAGTTTTAACCCTTTATTTTCCTTATCAATCTTAACTCCAATGGACTCTAATTCGGGAATATTCCATTGAGCACTCCTAGATGATCGGAAACCTTTGTACCTTTCGATATCTACAGTGAATGAAACTGCTCATTCAAGTATAACCGGTTGTACTCGCTCTTCGCTTGATACAATTCTTCAAGTCTCTCCCAAAGTTCTTTCATAGTAGATGTTCCACGAATATTTGCAAGAACGTTCTTGGCCAAGCACAATCAGCTTACTCATCCAACTCCTACCAATCATCATCGATCATCACACATTTTCCAGAACTAGTACCATCCACTTCTTTTCTAGAATTTCCAGAGTTTCTAGGGTTTCCAATGGTCAACGCCTTGTGTAACCCATATTGGATTAACATATCCTTGACTTGAACTTGCCACAAGCCAAAATTAATCTTATCATCGAACTTCTCAACTTCGAATCTCATCGAACCCATCTTTCTAGACATAACAGTTTGTTAAGAACACTTTTAGGAAACCGGGGCTCTGATACCAATTGTTGGCTATAATACCAATTGCTACGCTATGTGAAGCATTGCCGGATAGTCAACCAATAAACACAAACACAATAATATCAAAAAAAGAAAAAAGATAAGATGGAAGAAATAATCAAATCCAGTCACACAACAAAAGATTTTTATATTAAAGCCCAAGAACATGGACAAACCACGGTTGTCACGACTACAAGAGAAAGTTCCACTATAAAAATTTTTACAACCAGACACTCAGAATTCTCTCTCTAAAACACTCAAAACCCTATTACACCCACTGCCCACTCTCTAAGATCTCACTAGTATTTGCTATTTTGCTCTACACACAATAACCTAGTTGTTAACTGGGGTTTTTTTGGCAAGGGACCAAAGGAGAATTTTCCAACTAGTATCAACCTGATATGGGCCAGTCCCAGCTTCCAGGTAACCAGCGAGATCGATGCCACTACTTAGATGGAGCCGATACTTGGTAAGGCTAAGACCTCGATTACATATCTACTTGGATGGAAAACCAGTACCGCGAGCTAACGAAGGCATGCACCTCGCATTATTGAAGCTCCTGAGACCGACTTAGGACCAGTACAATGATAACTTACTTGCCCAGCGCCCGAAAAGTACCTCGATATCAACCAAGATACCCGGTACCACGATACCTGCCTTAATACTACCTCGACTTCCACCTGGTACCTAGTACCTCGATATCTACTTGGTGCCCATCCGAGGCAGGTACCCTACCTGCCAAGCAATACGAAGGTGATCGTGAAGACACAAGCACCACTTTAGCAATAAGCAGAACACGCTCCATACCAGTAGGATCAGACTGGTATACCAGCACCTCCTTCCGCCAAGGTTCAGATTTAGAATTTCCCTCCAAGCTTCACGAAGAAGGAAAGTTGACTCTATCGCCAAAATAAAGCGCCATTAATGAGACCAAACGGTCAACTAAATTAGAATTTGAATTCGACAGTGATTAACAGGATCAAATCCAACGCCTTCAACCCCACACAATTCCTTTCAACGCTTAAAATAGGACTCTCAGTAATCCTTATAAAGACGACCAGATTTGAGGGGATTTTTTGGGAGAACTATATACACAGCTTTGAAGAGTAAAGAAGGGGAGATCTCGTTTTTTGGAGGACCAAAGACAGAGAGGCTAATTCCCAGAAGAATTTCTTTTGGATTTCTCTATAGCCAGTGATAGTCCATTGACGATCATTGGAAGGATATATCTAATTATCGACATAAACAAAGGTTCCACCAGCTTCCTGTGTAAGAGCAAAAAGAGAGTTAAGTGTTGTTAATAGCCAAAATTGGCTAAGGACCAAAGGGAAATTTTCCACCTCCCAGACCTGGTTCCATACCCGAGAGTTTCACTAGGAGACCTCTCAATCCAGAGCCGAGCTACTATACCACCCTAGAAACAAGGGCAGGCTCCGGAAACATCCGGGATAGAGCCCGGACCCGAGAGCTTCCACCAGGAGATCTCTCTGTCCAGAGCCAAACTGCGATACCACCCTAGGAACAAGGACGGGCTCCGGAAACATCGGGGATAAAGCCCGGAACGATCAGATCTAGCCCGCATCACCAAAACTAGAAGCTGCCCGATGTCGAGGTCATCTCACAAGTGCTCCAGAGACTCGTCTGTACCTCGATTGACACAGAAGAATGTCCCTAAAAGACCGCGAGGTCAGTCGAAGCCACACCTAGCTTCAAAAGGTAAGTCGAGGCCACACCTAGCTTCGAAAAGGTCAAGGGAAGCCAGATTTGGCTCAAAGCTGGATGAAACTTCTCAGATATCAAGGTCGAAATACTAATCAACCTCCCTAGTTGATGCACCACACCATATCGTCATATCCAACGACATCCATAAAGGATCATACTGAAAGGATACGAGGAATGCATTGAATCATATCTGGAAACGTTACCTACATGCAGAACAAGTAATAAAATCCAAAAAGGAAACAAACTGATCTCCACCATGATACTCTTAATTCGGACGTCAATTCAAAAGTCAATGACATTAAAGCAAGAAATCCCGCCCGATAAGGAGGAGACTAAGAAAATCAAGGGAGAATCAATCTGTTGACCTATAAACTATGTATAAATAGAAAAGAAAAGAAAGGAAAAAGAGGAGACTACTATTCGACAGGCATACGCCTAACAATCGACCATTCCCTAGAGAGAGTTGAGAGAAAAGAGAGAAGAACCTTTCTATTTGTATACAATGCATATTCAATAAAAACATTCTTACATACTTGTCACTTTATAAATCACTGTTACATATACAATGAATTTTGGCCACCACCTACGTGGTAGTGGTCTCGAGGGCGTTAACTGAGATTTCTCATCCTGAGCAAAATTTCCGTTAACAAGTGTGAAGAGAGTGTGTATTGTAATTATAATTTCGATACTCTTTCAATTAAACAGTGTTATTTCATATCTCGTGGCTCCTTCTTATTTCTGTCTTCATTCATATTTTATATACGTTACGAAGAAGGATCCCGGTACCGAAGGTATCTATCCCGCTACTGTCTACCGGTAGTAGGCGAAGGTGTTAACAGAAATTTCACTCCCCGAGTGAATTTTTCCATTAACACTTTTGGGCACCGTCTGTGGGAATGACACCACACCCCTAAACGAAAGCCAGTGCATCTCATTTTCTTGTCAAACAACAATGAAGCTCCGATCCTCTCAGGATCATCCTGACCCTTCAAGGCATCAATCAAATGCTTCAAATCGTAAGGGCGAGAAGCAGAAGAAAGAAGGAAAAGGTTGCAAACCTGCCTTGAAGCCGTCAGCTACCGCGTGGGCTACTCCCCAGGTACCTACCACCCTAGCAGCTGGACTTGCCAATTTAGATCAACAAGTCACGGCCTTCATAGAAAGCATTCACCTCCGAATGGTCGCTGAAAGTAGTACCAGATACCAGGGAGATGCCAATCGGTAAGGTACCAGGGTACTTCCTTTCGATAGGTTGGGACCACCACCTCCTATACCAGTTTATGACAGGCTTGGGCCCACGTCTCTGATGCCATCAATCCATGATAGACTAGGACCCATGCCCCTAGTTTCAGGACAGCTCGTTTGTTACCAGCTCCATCAAGCGAGATCGCCGCTACCAGGCATGATTTACCTCCCGCCTAGAGAACGCCACTACCCGGCCCAATCGGAAGTGTTTTCTAAACAACCTCGACCAGAAGCAACTAGAAGGAAACCTCGATCAACTGCTGGGGATAGCACCAGTAATAAAAGGAGCGCTCTGGAAAACCCTCACTAGGGAGAAAACCAGAACGAAACCTCGAGGATATCAAAAGGATCTGGTGATGGGGACTCGGAGGTGGAGTCCGAAAATGATGGTAACAAGCGCCTCCAAGACCAGGTAGCCAGGATGGCAAAGGAGATCCAGGAGTTAAAAAAGGGCAAACACCGGGAAAGACGAAAAGATCCTTTAGGGGAAATGAATGCCCTCTTATCCAAGAAGATCAGAGAGGTAGAACTACCTCCCAAATTCAAGATGCCAACCGAAAAATATTCTGGGACCGAAAACCCTTTAAGCCACCTAGAGAGCTACGTTCACCAGATGGAGGTTCAAATGCTACTAGGGCCGCCATGTGCAGAATGTTCCCTACCACGCTAATTGACCACGCCAAGACATGGTTCAGGAAGCTGCCGGCGGAGAGTGTCGACTCGTTCATCAAGTTGACCACCGGCTTCTGCGCTTAGTTCTAAGGCATCAAACCACACCCCAAGGATCCCATTCATCTTCAATATGTGATCCAGGAGCGGGGAGAAATGCTCAGGGCCTACGTGGAGAGGTTCCACAGAGAAGTGATCGAAATGGGAGTTTTCTCAGAAAAGGAGACCCTGGCAAATTTCAGGAGGAACCTGTGGGCTGGCAGGTTATTCAGATCTTTAGCTAAACATCCACATGAAACCTACCAGGAGGCCTACAACAAAGCTCTAGAGCAGATAGAGATAGATGAACAACTCCGAGTCAAGATAGATCACGATGACATGAGAGCAGCCAAGCGCCAAAAGAAGGAGGTGCTCTAGCCTACACCTGTTCAAAAGAATCAGAACAAACCTCCTAACAAGTCTACGTGCCGGTCGCCACCCTACCAGCCTCTGTGGAACCGGTACCCAGTCAGGCGGACTCTTCCCAAAGCTACACCTCCACCTAAAGAGGTAGTGCGGGTAGATAAAGAGGAAATGGGGCACTCCCACTACACCCCCCTAAATGTATCTCGTGAGACTATTTACCTCGTCCGCGACAAGGGACTGCTCAGGAAGCCTGGTCCAATAAAGGCACCAGTCAATCAACGGAACCGTTACAAGTATTGTGATTTCCATGAGGATGTAGGTCATAAAACCTAGGAATGCTACAGTCTGCATAACCAGATTGAAGCCCTGGTGAGGGGAGGTTGGTTGGTGGAATTCCTCCAACAGGTGCGCGACAACATTCGCACTGGGAAGGAGGTGCAAACAGACATTAAAGCATTTAAAGAAGGAAGGAAAGCGAAAGGGCAGGATCTAATGGAGTGAATCCATATAGTCAACACCATCAGTGGGGTCCCACCTTGGCAGCTATTTCCAACAATTCCAGAAAGAATCATGTCAGGAAAGTGCCCAGGATAGACTCGGGCCAAGATGTCTTCAAGGTTACCAGGGGAACGCCCCAATCCTCTCCTTCAGCACAGATTATCTTTACTAAGGAAGATGTATACAACACTGTGCAACCCCACGATGACCCTATGGTTATCACTGTTCAAATAGCCAACAATTTGGTCCACCGTGTCCTAGTCGATACAGGTAGCAGCGTCGAAATTCTCTTCAAAGGGGCTCTAAAGCAGTTCAACTTGAAGAATCCTTGCTACAACAGCTGCACCACCTTGCTATATGGGTTCATTGGGGACTCGTTGATTCCCACCGGATCCATGATCCTACCAGTGATAATAGGAATAGCACATCTCCAATAGAATCTCATAACAAATTTCGTTATGGTCGACACCCCATCGGCCTACAACGTCATTCTTGGTAGACCTTTCCTGTCGGCCCTCAATGGTGTCCTGTTAATGTACCATAATGTTTAGAAATTCCCTGTGGGAGACAAGGTAGGCGAGGTGCGGGGAGACCAGCAGGCAGCCCATAAATGTTATGCAGTGTCCACCAACCCAGCGGTGCTCGCCAAGCAATGTGAACAGATAACTGTTGTACGGAATCAGGAATTGCCAGAAAAAGATTTTCAAGACAGAAAAGGTTCAGTTGAAAAGGGATCCGCACCAGAACTCCCCTATATAGAGATCAGGAAGGAGGAAGAGAAGGGATGTGCCAGTGGCCATCCTGCAGAAGAGTTAGAAGAGATACCTATCAAGAAGGATGATCCTTCCAAGGTAGTCAGGATATGTTCACCATTGAAGGCTGAAGTAAAGGAGGATCTGGTAAAGCTCTTACAAGAATATAATGACAGCTCATGAAGAGATGCCGGGGATACCAATTACCCTGGCAGCTCATAGGCTGGCCGTAGATCCTACCTTCAAGCCGGTTAAACAAAAAAGAAGGCATTTCAACCCAGAAAGAAATGTCGCGGTGCAAGAGGAGGTAGACAAGCTGTTGAGAGCAAAATTCATCAGGGAATCCCGATACCCTGAATGGATTGCCAACGTGGCCATGGTGACCAAAGCAAACGGGAAATGGCGCATGTGTGTTGACTACACTGACCTCAACCGCGCCTGCCCAAAGGACAGCTTCCCGTTACCAAAAATCGACCAACTGGTAGATTCAACAGCGTGTAACAAGCTCCTAAGCTTTATGGAATCCTTCTCAGGATACAACCAGATTATGATGCACCCAGCTGATCAGGATAAAACCAGCTTCATAACCGGGCAAGGCCTATATTGCTACAAGGTCATGCCCTTCCGGCTCAAAAACGCTGGGGCTACCTACCAACGTCTAGTCAACCGTTTATTCAGAGGATTGATAGGAAAGTCAATGGAGGTATACATCTATGATATGATCACTAAGTCCCAAGTAGCCAAGCAAAAATAGGACCACCTCCGCCAGACTTTCCAGATAATCAGAGAAAATCAGATACGGTTAAACCCTGCTAAATGCTCCTTCGGAGTTGGAGCCGGGAAATTTCTCGGGTTCATGGTCTATGAAAGAGGGATTAAAGCTAATCCAAAGAAGATCAGAGCCATCCTGGATCTTGACTCTCCCACCTTACTCAAACAAGTACAAAGTTTGACTGGACGAATTGCAGTCCTAAACCGCTTCATATCACGATCCACTAACAAATGTATCCCTTTCTTCAAGGCAATCAAACAAGGGAAGAACATGAAGTGGGACCAGGATAGTGAGCTAGCTTTCCAATCATTGAAGAGATACCTCGCTAGCCCACCCCTGCTAGCTAGCCCGATACCAGAAGAAGAATCACAGTTATACCTGGCAGTATCTGAAACCGATATCAGTGGAGCATTGGTAAAGGAATGCGGAGATGGGGTCCAGCGCCCCGTCTACTATATGAGTTGCGCCCTGACCAAATCAGAAAAGAATTACACTTTACTGGAGAAGCTTGCTTTTGCTCTAGTAACTACCGCCAGGAAGATCCGCCCCTATTTCTTAGCTCACACAATTACGGTGGTCACTGATCAGCCTCTACGACAGTTTCTTCAAAGACCGGATGTATTAGGAAGACTCGTACTGTGAGCCCTCGAGCTCACCCAGTTCGACATCAAATTCAAAGCCCGAAATACCATCAAAGCCCAAGCTTTGGTAGATTTCGTGGTAGAGTTCAGTACAATGCCCGACCAAGGTACCTCCCTGAGCGCAGATCTGATCCCTCAGAAAGAGCTAGAATCTGCAGATTAGCCTACTAATCGGGAAGCCTGGATCCAGTATACGGATGGGACATCCTGTCAAGTAGGAAGCGGGGGAGGAATCGTTCTGACCGACCCAGAAAAGATCGAATGATGTCACTGTTTCATATTCTAGTTTAGCGCCACTAATAATGAGGCGGAGTACGAGGCCTTGCTAGCGGGAATAAAGGTAGCAGTTAGACCTTAGAGTAGATTATCTCCACATTAAGTGTGATTCGCAGCTGGTGGTCAACCAGGTAACAGGTTCCTACCAGGCAAAAGGGGAAATATGGCAGCTTACCTCGGTAAGATCCAGAAGCTTATGACCCGTTTCAAGGGGTTCAAAATTGAGCAGATACCCAGACAGCAGAACCATCGAGCCGATGTCCTAGCTAAGATAGCAGCTAGCGGAGGGCAGGCGCTGCCAAAATGGGTACCCCTCTAGATAATCCCTGCACCTAATATAACGGAAGGAAAATGAGTCAACCCTATGGAACGACTTCCATGTTTGATGGATCCCATCGCAGATTACCTCCAAGAAGAAAAGCTCCCAGAAAGTCCTAATCTAGCTCGCAAGATCAGGAGAACCGCAATCCGTTTTTGTCTGGTAGAGGGACACCTTTAACGTAAAGGAAGATCTCTCGCCCTCCTCAGATGCCTGCACCCTGAGGATGTGAGCTGGGCACTTAGGGAGGTACACGCAGGGGACTGCAAAAATCATACTTGAGGAGAAGTGTTAGCTTACCAAGTATTGCGCATGGGATATTACTGGCCAACATCGCATCATAACGCGAGGCAATTCGTACAATCTTGTGAACCATGCCAGAAGACGTCCAATCTACATTACTTACCTAGTGCTAAAGTGGCCTTAATTGCCTACTAGGATCTTGTTGCCAACGGATTTGCTAGATTATGTCAACAGAGTATCAAGATTCCTACAAACAGGAATGCGATGTACCATGATTCGCCAGGATGTTCACCGATATACCTAGGTTCCTTGAAACAGAAAGGCTAGGTACTAGATTTTCCCTAAGGTACCAAGATTCCTACAGACAGGAATGTGAGGTACCCGAATCCGCCAAGGTACCAAGATTCCTACAGACAGGAATACGAGGTACCCACATCCGCCATAGCAATCACTGATGTACCTAGGTCCCTTGAAATGGGAAGGCTGTGTACCTGGTTATTGGCTAAAATGTCGAGATTCCTATAAACAGGAATACGAAGCACAAAATGGCGCCTAATCATTTGCTGGTATACCTAAGCCCCCTTAGAACAGGAAGGCCAGATAGAAGATCTAACCAATTTTTACCGTTTTCTCTATTACCAGACATCAATTAAGATACTTTTATGCCGGGGACTGTTATTCAAGTTTCACACTACAATTGGAAGTATACAACAGAATTCGGCCAGAAGATATAAATAGAAATGGTATTTTATTTTTTTATTGATTGGGTCTGGGAACCCAACCCTTATTTCAAGCTACATACAAGAAACAAGAAAGAAAATGACAGAAAGTAAACTGGAGATTCGGAAAACTCAGCTTCCTCTTCAGCTCATTGCCTACTTTCTTGATCTGCCTACCTAGCGACATTTTTTTCAACCCAAACATATGTCGACAACGCTATCACGACCCCCGGAGGTAGGAATAGAGGCCGTGTTGGGATCAGCGCATGCTGGAGGGGTAGATGGATAATCTAGAAACCCCTCATATCCAAGATGCAACTGGACACGGAACTGCCGCTCGCCTAGGTAATGTCTACACCATTGGCAAGGGGGCAGTGCCGTAAACCACCACTCATCACGATCCTGGGAATCGCAACAAACCCTAGTTCTCTGGTAATTAAGTCCATCGAGCATGGCTCCCTCCACAATACCAAGCATCTTGCCAGTCACAGAAATCACCTATCATCCTCCTCCCACGCTATTAACTAAGACAACGTTCATTGATCGATCTGCTGGGATTTGCTGCTCCGCTAAAAAGAGTAAAGAGGTGGTATGAAGAACTGTCAAGCAGATAGAGGTATTTATAGAAGGAGAGATCAAGTATCGGGAATGAAAGAAATTGACAATGAAACACAACATTCAACGTATGGGGAAAGACAGCTCGTAAAATGTGCGCCTCCAAGGTTTAATGTTCAAGACAAACCGGCCTATGCTAGATTGAGACATGGAAGAACAATTAAATGTAGCGTGAACAAGAGGTATACCACGACTACCTTGATAGCCTGGTACCATGATCCCGGTTCAGATGAAGCCCTAGCACCGTTCCTGAACCAGTCACCTCAACGGCCGTTTTTTTATCGGTTCTCAATGGAAGATAGATCACCAAGTTTACTCCTAGGCACCGAAAGTTCCCCGAACGCGAATATTAGTGGTACCTAAATTCTTCCAATTGCAACCTCGCCTAAGTGACAGGATTCCTAGAACGAGAATACCTGCCACCTAGTTTTCTCCTCAAGTCTACACAGGGAATCAAGATGGAACTCAACCAAGGGAACCTATAAGCGGGATACAAGAAGGCTGAAGAAAAGGACTGTTTCATTAATTTAAACCAGAGAGCCCATTCCTCGATCACGGGCTATAAAAAAAAGGAAGTCGAGTAAGTAAGAGATCAAGCTTGGTCACATATCCCTTTGCTCTTGGGTCCCCTCCTTCTTTCCAGCTCCAACGGTCTGAGCCTTATCTCTAGATCCAATTGGGAGCGCACCAATTAATGGTGCCACCACCTCTGTCGGGGTCTCTCTTAATACTTGGACTTCTTCTGCCACAGGGATTTCCACATGCACAGGCCTAGCTTGGGGCTCCTCCATTTCCACACCCGATGATTCCCCTATTTCCTGATTTGAGGCAGCCTGATCCTCCACTTCCTTGACATGACCAGATGTGGGGACTGGTACATCAGCCTCTCCTTCCTTAGCAGCAAGCTGGTCTCCCACCTAATTGACGGATCGGGATGGAGAGACAGATGGGTCAAGCCTTCTACCTTCGACTTGGACCACTCCAGCTTCAGGGACCTTCAGATGAGGATCTGCCCCTACATTGCCTAGTATAGGAGGGGAGATAGGTCTCTAGTCCTCACCACCTACCACTCCACTTACTCTAGCAACCTGAAAAGGTCCAGCTATATCGGAAGGAGCAACCCCGGCTAGCTCGGTGGCTTTAGCCATAATCTCCTCCCTGTTACATCCCTCAATGACCCTCAGGTCAAACGGAGGAGGAAAAGCTAAAGCCACCTGATAGCCAGTAAAAAAGTAGCCATCCCTAAAGGCAGAGTCTACTTGAGCATCCAGACTGGCCACACCATCACGAAGAGATTGAACCTCTTTCTCCAGCTCCGTTACTTTTCCCTTCGCGATCTCCCTCTCATCCCTGTGGTAGAGGGACCTGAGGCTCTCAATGTCCAAGGCATGCTGCATCCGCTCCCTATCAACCTTTGCTTCATCTGTCTCCTTCTTTGCGTTATTAAGAGATTGATTCAGGGCTACCATGCCTCTAGCGGCCTTAGCAAGCTCCTCATTGGACTTCTCCAGCTCGGTGGTAGTGTCCTTGACCTGAGCCCTAAGAGAGCTGATTTGATGGTTCATCGCCACATTAAACTTGAAGGCCTGCCAAGTACGAAGCGTGAGATGGAATACTACCAATTATTAGATCAAGATAAAAACTAAACGACTTACCTCAGCAAGGAGAGCAGAACCCTTGGAAATTAAGTAATCAACAGGCATGGAAGTCATGGCCTCCTAACCCCCACCTAGGCAGGAGGCCACTGACTTGGCTAAGACATCATCCTAGCTGCTATCTCTCGACCTCGACCGCGTCTATCACGAAGTGCCACACGGCTAACAGCAGTAGGGTCACTGCTCTTCTCGACTCGAGTTGGTCGATCGGTCGCCACGACAGAAGAATGGGAGGGAGCTAGTCGACCAGCAGTAGCAGCTGCAACGGCAGTGGTTTAGACGATGGGTGACACCTTCTGTTCCCAGCTGGGGACACCTTGGGCTCTACCCATTCGGGCTGTAAATGCTTCCAGTGATCTAACTACAGGGGTAGTTGACTCCACAGGTACCTCGACTGAGATCCTATTGGGTCCGGTAGGAGTACCCACCCCTCCACCAAGGTTAGAGCTAGCAGGAACAGGGAACCTGGTAGGAGAAGCAGGAGGAGAGTCGTTTGTACCACCAGTCGGATGGAGCTCCACCTTTGGAACCGATGGAGGCACTGCAGAGACTGCCAATATGGTAAAAAGTTAACATCTACAGAATTAATGAAGCAGCATAGCAGAAGCAGAGTCAGAAATATTATTCACCTGAAAGTGCACTGGAGACTCGGAAGTAGTATTCTACCATCCCTGCATCGAAAGCATCTGAGGTAGGATACTTCAGATTTACATAGTTTAGAGCCATGATGGCCTTCAAGATTTTTTCCGACTCAGCGGAGAGCTTGCTCTTCTCCAACGCGGGCTTCCCGCTAAAGCAAGTGGGAACCTTGAACTCAGTTCCTCCGATATGAACCGAGTTTCCCCATTCACCTTTGATGATGACCCATTCCTCCCTCTAGGAGGTATCCTTCTTCGTTACCCCAGGTACCAAAAATTTCAAATTATTCTTGGCCCGAGCATAGAACTGCCCCTTTGGGCCGAGGGAGTTGGCAGCGATCTGGAACACATACCCGAGCTCGTCTGGCCCTGGATCCCGGTCAACGTTATCCCTCTCGCACTACTCTCTCCACAGTACCAAGAACCCTACCAGATTCCTCCAGAACCCTGGTGTTAGCTAAATAGGGGCAAACTACAAGGCATGTAGCACCCTGGGCAAAGTGGGGTGGAGAGGTAGTTTGACTCCACTATCAAAAGCCGCTGTATGAATGAGAAGCTCGCCAGGATTAGGAGTATATACATCATACCCCTGATGGGGTACGCTGATCATGATATCTTTAGGAATCTTAAAATCCCTCCACAACCGCTTGATGGTATCTAGGGTACTGGTCGAATCGAGGATGCATCTATACTCATAGGGAAGAGGGAGCACCCTTCCCACGGTGTCCGTAACTTCACCAGCCCGATCTCCACCTATCCTGGCAGCGCTCGGGACTCCACTTACGCTGACAACGCCCAACTCTCTGCTCGACTCCTTGTCGACATCGACCGGAGTACTGGGATCGTTCGTGAAACCCGTCCCGATTGCAACATTCATATTGGACCGGCGGCATTGCAGAAGAGGGACATCATCTCCGCTATCATCGTCGGCACGGGCCCTCTTCCCACGGGCAAGGCTCGTAGAAACGTCACCAATAAACAATTGCTCAATACTGTCACCACCCGGTGAAGACATGTTCACAGATTCAAGGTTTAGTTTCTCGAAAAATGGGAAGTTTGAAGATTGACGAAGAGGGAGAAAGCTAGGTTTTCTCTTAAAACTTTTGTTTGGGAAAGTTGCTTAAGCAAGTACACTATGAAGAAGCAAGGTTTATTTAGAAACGGCTACTTTTAACGGGCAGAGAAGGTCATTACTGTCACGGGATAATCGGTAACTTGGGGAAAACGGTTTGGAGAAACACTCGCCTCCAAAATTTCCTTTTTTCAATTTGGTCTACCCTGATCAGCCACGTGGAAGGCTCGTTTAAATCAGCGTGCAATGAAAAGATTCCTTTCTATGAGACGATTACAAAAAATTCTCGAAGTGCTATCTATCCTAACTCCAACCCCGACCTGGTACCGGTGTTCAAGTAAGGGGGACTTCTGTTAACAGAGTTTTTTCGGCAAATGACCAAAGGAGAATTTTCCAACTAGTACCAACCTGATAGGGGCCAGTCCCAGCTTCCAAGTAACCAGCAAGATCGATGCCACTGCTTAGATGGAGCCGATACTTGGTAAGGTCAGGACCTCGATTACCTATTTACCTGGATAGAACACCAGTACCGCTAGCTAACGAAGGAATGCACCTCGCATTATTGAAGCTCCTGATACCGACCGAGGACCAGTACAATGATAACTTACGTGCCCAATGCCCAACAAGTACCTCAACATCAACCAAGATACCCGGTACCACAATACCTGCCTTAATACTACCTCGACTTCCACCTGGTACCTAGTACCTCGATATCTACTTGGTGCCTATTCGAGGCAGGTACCCTACAGCACAAGCAATACAAAGGTGATCGTGAAGACACAAGCACCACTTTAGCAAGAAGTAGAACACGCTCCATACCAGTAAGATCAGACTGGTATACTAGCACCTCTTTCCTCCAAGGTTCACAATCAGAATTTCCCTTCAAGCTGCACGAAGAAGGAAAGTTGACTCCATCGCCAAAATAAAGCGCCATTAATGAGACCAAACGGTCAACTATATCATAATTTGAATTTGACAGTGATTAACGGGATCAAATCTCTTGCCTTCAGCCCCATACAATGCCTTTCAAAGCTTAAAATAGAACTCTCAATAATCCTCATAAAGACGACCGGATTTGAGGGGATTTTTTGGGAGGACTATATACACAATTTTGAAGAGCAAAGAATGGGAGATCGTGTTTTTTGGAGGACCAAAGACAGAGAGGCTAATTCCTAGAAGAATTTCTTTTGGAATTCTCTGAAGCCAGTGAGAGTCCATTGACGATCATTGGAAGGATATATCTACTTATCGACATAAACAAAGGTTCCACCAGCTTCCTGTGTGAGAGCAAAAAGAGAGTTAAGTGTGAAGAGAGTGTGTATTGTAATTATAATTTTGATACTCTTTCAATTAAATAGTGTTATTTCATATCTCGTGGCTCCTTCTTGTTTCTGTGTTCATTCCTTTTTTATATACGTGAAAATACTATTAAAGCGTGTATCTACAACCTAGAGGGGGGGGTGAATGGGTTGTTAATCGATTATTACTAATTTTTTGATTAGTCAATATTAAACATATAACCTAATTAAAACAAACATAGAAAATTAAGTAAAAGTGCGGAAATATAAAGAACACTTAATTTTGACGTGGAAACCCTTCGACAAGGGAAAAACCACAGGCTACCCTTCTAGCCACAGACGATCATAGAAATCCACTATATGAGTAAAAAGTTACACCCTCAAGTGATACTCGGACTCTCACTCTCGACAACCTCAGGCTATAGACACTACCACTCGCCACTCTTGGTTCAGCCCCTAGTGATATCCCCTGATACACTACTCTTGGCGTGAGCACCTCCTACTTGTTAGGATTATGCCTAATAGCAAGAGTGTAATATTGTAATTGACAATCTTTTCATATAAATAAAGTGATTTCTGATTCTGCAAAATCTTATAGCATTTATAATTATAATTGTCAAGGTAAATAATCATAAGGTCAAAAGACTATGATTTATGAAGAATTGTTTGTACATCCGGATATGTATGAGGTAGACACAATTCTTTAGTTAGTCTTAAATAACGTTCACAACTTAAGTTAAAGGTTGGGCACCTCTATCTTGATAAAGTTGTAGAATTCTTTTACTAGCATTTGAGTGGGATCAAATGAGTTATGATGAGTCTAAAATCATCGAAAGGTTTTCGAGTAAAAGAATCTAGTGCACTGGGTGCATTGAACTGGATCACAATGAAATTCTTTATCTAGAACTGTCACTAGATATAAGTCTTTTCATTATCAGGACAATCGGAGAGTCTATCTAAATCCTAAGATAAATGATGGACTTATGGTTGCAAGTGTTATCATTTGAGCTATCAATGAGTACGATTATGTAGCATAGTCTATCCTCGATAGTTTGGTGGTATTCATTTGTTAATCGATAGAGGACTTCATTTATAGATATGGACATCATGGCTCCATTTATTAAATGAGAGTATAGTATCATCATATGGATGTTTTGAGGTATTGGATATTAAATCTCAACGTTGAGTTTTCAATAATAATTATTGAAGACATGGCTTCTGGACAAGTCAAAATATCCAAGTTCAAAATGTGGTCATATGAGGAAATATGGTAACTTGGAGAGCTATAGGCGGTGTATGAGCTCTTGGCGATTACTGATATTATTCACGAGGATACACCATCTCCTATAAGATTGTCTAGGGTATGAATGAGAAACATCTCCTTATTCTATCTTTATTTAAGAGTTCAATTTTAGCTCTTTAGTGGAATGAGTTAAAATTAATAGATCGGATCTAAGTGAATCATTTGTTGATTGTGATTAGGTTATGTCTATTGAAGCTTAAATTTAGATAGCCCGCCAAGATCCACAATCCACACGTACTTGCATGGATCACTTGATATATTCTACCGGACCAATTTATGGGTCCATCTAGAATTGCATTTAATATATTAAGAATATAATATGTCTATTATTTATTTAATGGGCTGCACTATTATATTAATATATTAAAAGGAGACATGTAGGCTTGTTTCTTTTAGTAAGAATAAGTCGGGTTCACATGTGGGCTTTTATTTAAAGTCTAATGGATTAAATAAAATAAGAAAAATAATATTGGGCCCATATATACATGGTGTGGGCGGCAAGGCTAAATAAAATAGCCCAAGATATTATTTTATTTTATTGTTTTATTAAATGGGAATTAATTAATTATTTAATTAATTAATAGTTTAAATCAAAATCTTTTCCTGATCAGTAAATTAAATACTATGTGTTGGATTATGGTTGTAATTCTTTTAAGTGATAAGAGTCCTAATGTGGTAAGGATTAAGTCCACATACACTCCTTATTATACAAAGAATTCGGCCACCACTAGTCCTACAAGGGTTAGGATTCTTGAATTGATGGGAATTAGGGAAAAGGACAATTCCTTTTCAAGTAAGGAAATTAACCAACCCTAGATTTCCTATTCAATGAATTCGACCAACCCTACTTGGTGAAGGAGAAAATTCGGCCAACCTATAAATATAAGGTTATGAATTTTCGGCCACTAAGAAGCAAAAAATAGAGAGAGATTTTTGTTTGTTTTGAAAATAAAAAATCCTACTCTATACACATAGATTTTCAGCCAAGAGAGAAAAAGAAAATAAGTTCTCATTCGATAGTGCACTTACAAGCCTTTAACATCAAAAGGTTTTGTGCACACTTTCGATTTAGGGTTACGCGAGTTTCAATCATATTGATTGTGAATTCAAAAGTGACAGGAACTATTTTTTTTAGGCTCTTGGTGTTTTACTATTGAAGATCAAGATCAGAAATTCCATACATCCATTCTAAGGTAAGCAATTCAAAGAAAAAGGGAGACCACGCTCCTAGGTGATTCACGTACGTGCTAGGATTGAAGATCTTGCGGATTACCATCGACGTAAGTCAATCGGATCACGCGACAAGAGGTATTTAACTCTAACCGTATATTTGAGTTTAATTAATTAAAAGGTTAAGGTTCAAATCTTTGGAAAAATTTTAAACTATACGAAAATTATTTTTTCGCCTTCCGTTGCGGTTTTAAGTTAATTTTTCCCTACACTACTCTACCCAGCGGGCCTTTTATAGCGGCACTTGATCAATGCTTGCCAACCACACCTTGGTTGCAAGAATTCAATGCTTGTGCAACTTCACCCCGAAGCCACAAGACTTTGACTCAATGAAGAGTATAAGGTCTAAGTGAACAATCAATGAATGCTCAACACAAAATATCTTAGACCAAACATACAATGCTTAACTAGATGTAGATAATGCAATACAACATCCTAGTTATCAAATAATGCTTGCATGTACACACATGAGGTCTCAATTAGTTGTAGAGAAATTCTAACAGCCTAATTGTCAATTAAACTCACATAATCATTCATAAACTTGACTAGATGCACAAAGTCAACCTAATCATCAATTAAGCATACATGAACATTTATGGATTAGCTTTTTAGGCATATATGACCTAATAATGCAAGCTATCACAAACAAACACAATCAAATATTTATGAACATTAACTAGTTGATTAAAACACAATTTCTCAACCTAGTTATCAATAAATCACACATGAATATTTATGACCTAGCTTTTAGGAAAAAATGACCTAATCAATTAAGCTATCAAAATACAAACCCAATCATGTTATCAAGACTCATAAATATGCAATAAAGTAGAGTCTAGGTATTTAATCATGCAATAAATACCTAATCTAGAGTAAGAAGAACAATAAATGATATTCAAAGAAGTTCTTGCTTACCTAGTCATGAAACAGTGAAGACCTATGCTTAAATGATGTTGAATGATGCAAGATGGAGATGGGTTTTGGGTTTGGAGAGTCAAAGATGCTTTCTTGAAGCTTTCTCTCTCTAGGAGCTCTAACCTCTCTCTAAAAAATGATTTTCTGAGCTCTTTTTCGGCCAAGAAGAGAAGAGGAAGAATATATATAAAGCCCTAGTTAAAACTACATCGTTTTGAACTTAGGAAACTGAATCCCGTCAAAACCGCTTGCTAGACCGCGGCACAGGTAAGTGTCCAGACCGCGGTACGTACAGCAGTGCACCGTCTGGACAACACCGCGGTTGGGACCGCTGTTCGTGCAAGTGCACAGGACGCGGTCCACGCTGCGCATGACGCACTGGAGAATACCGCTCCGTGAGCCGCGGTGCAAGCAGAGCTTGCCAAGCGGTCTAGGCCGCGCTAAAGGGAAAAATCTTTTTTTAACACTCAAGAAAAATGCCTATCTTACAGGAATGTTGTGCAAGTGTGAAGTGAGTGAAATGCACACAAAATGAAGCACTTTTAACATGCAAAACATGTTAGCAATTTAGATACAATGTAAGATATGATATCTAATGCAAGCTAGTGAGTGTGTTTGAAAAGGATGCACACACATATAAACAATAAGGAACACAAATGCAAGATAAACAAAACATGCATGAAGTGTGTGTGCGCACCTAAACTCTTCAAGAGACAAAGTCAAGTGAGTATACCTTTTGCTGTTGAAGTCATGGAGATGCTTGGAGGCTAGCCAACACGGACCTAAGCTACCCATTACACAATCATCCCCAATGTGGTGTTGTTTGTCATGAAATAAGCCAATCATAAAATCGAGGTCCTTACAATACGTTATGAAGAAGGATCCCGGTACCGAAGGTACCTATATCGCTACTGTCTACCGATAGTGGGCGATGGTGTTAACCGAAATTTCACTCCCCGAGTGGATTTTTCCGTTAACACTAGTTATTATGGTCTATTTATATGAGTTATAGGGAGTTTAAGTCCTACAAGGAAACTACTTTCTTTTACATATATGATTTCATGTTTCGCCCAAAGTCCTACTCCTCTCCACACAAGAACTTGCTATTCCATGCAAAGTCTCTTTTTCCTTTATACACAAGGACTTCCCATAAGACAACCTTTCCTTTTTCCACAGAAGATTTCTGGATCCGCACAATTTTCGACCAAACGGTTGTGGGTCCCACTATCTGCAACACAGTGTTCCCCACAACAGAAATCTCTAGTGATAGATCGATGTCCTCACCATTGTGCAATTGCAGAGCGTAAGAAACAACGCTTGTCAGTTGCTCCATAGACCGCTACCAAAGGTGCAACACTAGGCACATCATTATCCACAGCACCGTTCACATCACTTTTTGTTTCTCAGTTCTTCTAGGTTTTCAAACCTTCCTCAAACATGATCTCATACTTCTAAATGTTTTCCATGTCTCTGGGAAGTCTCCACATTGGTTGAGAGAGTGTATTGAAAGAGTGACCTGAGAGAGTGATTCTAACACACCTCTTTATAAAATAGAAAATATTACCGAACATGACATAACAAACCCAGAGTGTTATGTTTCCCCGTAAGCATATAACATGATAAAAAAAACAAATTGTGATTATTAGAGTAATATTGAAGACCGGAAGAAATTAATACAAAATAAAAAACAAGCAAATGTCATTAAGTTACATAACCAAACAAATACTCTATTTGACCGCTGGCCAGCAAGCCAACTTTTCAAAGTTCAAGAAGCATATTATATGTCAATAATTAATTCCACTATCAAGTTATCAAAAATTAATTTATAAATACCGTTTGCACATCATAACTTAGTATAGGTGGTAGTTCACCTCCTTTCCACACTCATGGTGAGGGGTTCGAGTCGCACCATAAGTAATTATAAACAATATGTATAGAGAGTTTTCTCCATATTTGTTGTGAGTAGATATTCATACTGCATATGTATTGTTTGTTCTTAATGAGTCTTAATAGTCCTATTGTAATAGTTGTAATACTGCAATATATATATATATATATATATATATATTATTTATACAGTCCTTTTCTCCTCAGTGCGCACTGATAAAACTTATATCAGTGTGTTGCACGTGGACCACTGATTATGGAGAAGTTTTGACAAGTGCATACATTTTGAGTCAAAGTATTTAAATCTAATGGTTCATATCCAATGCATTGATAAAGTTATTTCAGTGCGTACTGACTTGAAAATTTTTGTATATATATATATATTGAGAATTGAATGAATACAGTCCCGCCATGAAATTACATTGATTTAATTGAATTTTGATTTGAATTTTTTTATGGATGATAAGTTCATCGAAATCTATGTATGAATATAATTTGAGAATTTTTCAAGCACTAGAACTATTTTTCTTGAATTTTCCTATATTATGACTATTTGTCTGATGCCTTCATATTTTAAAAAAATCGGGATAAATAGTTCTAAAGTTAAATTTTTTTCAAATTTTATTCATTAGATTTCAATGAACTTATCATCCATAAAAGAAAATTTAGATCTAAATTCATTGAAATCAATGTGATTTCATGGTCAACACCCTTACCGAAATTAAAATAAGGAATTCCTACTAATTATATTTATATATGAAAATTTTCACCTCGGTGCGCATTAATAAATATTTATTAGTGTGTTGCTTGTGAATCAGTAGATTTATTTGGTTTGACCCAATCTGTATACACTTATCAGTGCTTATCCATATTCTATGGTCCACATTCAATACACTAATGTATTTTATGCTGACTGAGGAGATAAGGTATATATATATATATATATATATATATATATATATATAAACCATTTGGAATTAAGATTATTATAAAAGTACTTCAATTATTATGTAAAACTTCATTATAAAAGTACTTCAATTATTATGTAAAAGTGCATCTGTGCAATTATGATTGTATCTTTCTTTTGTAGGTGAACATACTTACCAACTGCACGATAATTTAACGTCTCATTCATACTTTTATTTAATTTCTCTCGGGAGCCACCAACTCTTATGTTGTTATATATTCTAGACAAACTTTACTAAAGAAACCTGAAATGAAAAGAATCAATTAAAAAAAAACATAGACATAACATTTTTTTTTTCATAAATATTACATAAACTATTTTAGTAGAATTGGGCCAATCAAAATCATATCAAATAAAATACTGGATTTTTACTTGTACAATCTCCGAAAAAACTACCCACATATGTTTATAAAATACATATGGTGGACTACCCCTATACTAATAGGGGATGTGTTATGACATAACATCTTTAATGATTGTTATTTTTTGATGAAGTATTAATCATTTAAGTAGAAAATCTCTTATACACGTAATGGTGGCTGTATCCAATCACTTAAAGCATGTAATCCGGTATGGAAAACACATTCGATTAGTTATACACGACACATGACCAATGTATCTTAGTGGTAATGGCACCTCGATCTTTCAGTCTGTCATCCCACAGTTCGAATCGCCGTCACCGTATACATATGGTAATTTTTTTTTATAAAGTCTTGGTCTCCAAAGACATGCTACAGACAACAGACGGTCCATATGTCTTAAAGTGGCCTTGCAGGGTCCTCAATTGACTAGACTAAACTTTTGAGATGTTAGGAAAAAATCTTATGCAGGAAAGTTTTCGAAAAGGGATCAATATTTGTGCTTCACGTTTTTGTTTTTATTTTTGTCTTTTTTTGTTTTTTGTTTTTTGTTTTTTTAATGAAATTTGTACTTAACGTTCCGATTTCATAATAAATAATTGATAAATCTTCAGTCCAAAAATATTGATAAATAGAAATATGTGATTAGGAAGCAGGCAATAAAATGACATTTGTTTTTTCTCGTTTTATTTTACTTTAAATATTAATATATCTTATTTTAATTAAGTATTTAATATGTCTCCGAGACGTAGATTAGTGAGTAAATGGACGAGTTTAGAGTTTAGGTAAATGACTCACAAATCATCAAAATGAGAAATTAACTACTTTATATGATTTAATGCAATAACAAATAATTATCAGTCCTGATTGTATTCCATTGAATGTTATCCATATGCTATTAATTATGACATAACACTCTAATTCTTCCACCCCATATTGAAATAATTGGTTACTTTTATCTAGCTAAAATAAAATATCACTAAAATAATATTGAATGTAAATTATAATTCGACTTTTTAAATGAAAGAGTTATAACTTGATAAGATTAAGAATTTATGGTTCTTATAAACTTTGATATTAAAAATTTTAATATCACAATTTAATTTGAATTATGAGCTTTAAGTATGATTATTTTGAAATTGCTGAGAACATAGTGCTCTAATAAAATTAATAGGCAGAAATTCCAATTTTAATTTTTATTAATATTTAAAGTTTCATGCCTATGTAATTTCCTTTTCTAATATTTAGATTGAGAAATATTCACCTCATTATGTAAATTGAAATCATTATTTTATTCGAAAATTCAAGTTCAAAATTTAAGAACTTCGAGTTTAAATTTAATACTTTATATTCAAATTTAGAAATTCAAGTTCTATATTGACTTCGAATTCGGAACTTCAGGTGCTTGAGAATATAGTCACACCATGCCATAACATGAATTTGAATGAATTTTGTTCTGAATATTTTTATGGATAATAAGTTCACTGAAATCTACTCATGAATAAATTTTGAGAAATTTTCAAGTGGTAGAACTATTTTTCTTTAATTTTCCTATATTTTTTCCATTTTTCTGATGCCTTCATATTTAAACAAAATCAGGATAAATAGTTCTAATGTTTAAAATTTTTTAAAATTTATTTTATAAATAGATTTCAATGAACTTATCATCCACACAAAAAAAGATCAAAATTCATTGAAGTGGTAGTCCTTACCAAAATTAAAATAAGGGATCACTTATGAGAGACTCAACATATATATATATATATATATATATATATATATATATATATTTATATACACTATAAGAAAATTGAGCTATAGTGACAAAAAATATTTATCACTATAAGTGAAGAAATTGTCACAAATTCAATATTGTGACAAAAAAAATGTCACTAACAATTTGTCACTTTTGCCCTCGTCACTAAAAGTATTTGTGACAGTTTTTTGGTACTTGTCATAAATCATAACTTTTAGTGACACATTATCACTTGATTTTAATTAGTGACAACATAAAAATTATGTAACTATATTAGTATTTAGTGACAATTAACCGTTTGAAGATTTTGTCGCTGTACACATTCTTAGTGACAATTTATTGTTTAAAATATGTCACTATTCACAAATCTAGCGATAAATAATCATCTTAAAATTATGTCACTAGACAAATTTAGTGACAATTAAGTTAACCATATAATAATGGTCACTACAACGCATATTTAGTGACAATTAACAATATGAATATTAAGTCATTATATAGATTTAGTGACCATTTAATCGGTTGTCAAAATTTAATATAAATTTAAATTGTATAAAAATAATAAAAATAATAAAAATATAACCAAATAAATCATGTCACTCATTGAATGACATGAAATTTTATAAATAATCATTCCATTAAAAAAATATCAAAAAACTAATATAATATCGAATTGATACAAAGTACTAATCCAACATCTTTCAAAGTCAACTAATAAATAACACATATAAACCCGGCTAGTCTAAGTTAACATAAGTGTTAAGTTACACACTATAAATTCCAACTGCATAGCCAAAAACTTGAAACTTCTGAGGTCTTGATTGTGAAATATTAGAAGTCAATGATCAACTATCAGTTGTCAGATAGCTAAAGAATCTTTAGGTTTTGCAAGTGAAACCTATCTACATGAAGACATGAAGAAAAAAAATTAGCGAGAACAAATTAAAGTCACCAAAATAAAACTGAGGAAAAAATGGAACAATTTTGGCAAAACTTAACACAAATATAAATTAAGTTCTATAAGTTTGATATCCAAGTATAAAACTTATTGGAATAGTTAATCTATTCATTTTCATATAACGTCATCCATAATGTTTAATCTATATATCTTCATTTAAAGCCCTCCATAATGTCAATCTATTCATCAAACCAAATATCAAATATCATATTGAGTGTTTGAACTCTTTCTATGAATTGCATGACAAATTATAGAATAACATCAAACAAATGATTGTTCTATAAGAATCATTTTATCAAACAGTGCATATAAACTAATATGACATATATTGTGAAAATTTAAAAACAAACAACTAAAAATAATGAAATAATAATAATGAGTTCCTTACAAAAATTGAAAACAAATTAAAGTTAAAAAAAAACATCCCTTAACATGTATATATATATAATCCTACATAAAAAAAAATTTCATACCTTATTTAAAGACACTTTCAATATATAAAGCTCGGATTTGAGATCCCGACCCTCAAAAACAAGTATAAATAGACAAATCCTAAAAAAAATTAAATCAAGAGAAGTTTATATTTTCTGTCCGAACAAAATTTTTTATATAATCTCGGCACTTCTTCGAATGAAACAATGTTTCAAACCTAAAAAATGTTTTTAGGGAAAAGAAAAAAAAGGGAAAAAAACACAGTATGATTGTGATATTTTTTTATGTGGCTTTTTTTTTAAAAGAAAATATTAATTGATTCTTTTTTTAATGTAAATATTAATTGATTCTGATGCCTTTTAAAAACCCAATTATTTTTAAAATAAAATCTTTCCTTTTTAAAAAGTTAATTTTGTGACTAGTTATATTATTTGTCACAAATTATCAAGTTTTGTAACTAATTGTGACAATTAATTTTAAAAAGTTTCTATTAAATAAAACATAATGATAAATAGTAAAATTTGTCAAAAAAATAATGTCAACATTTATACAATCAAAATTTATCACAAAGTAATGTGTCACTATAAGTCACTTTTTTATAGTGATATAAACCATTTGGAATTAAGATTATTATAAAAGTACTTCAATTATTATGTAAAAGTTCATCATAAAAGTACTTCAACCATTATAAGCCATTTGGAATTAAGATTATTATGAGTGTGTGTTTGGTATAGCTTTTTTTAGGATGAAAAACGTTTTTTTAATGCTAGAAGCTATTTTGAAGTTTTTTTTAGTTGTTTGGCAAAACTCAAAACAGTTTTTTTAATGTATGAATTGTCTCAATTACCCTTTAAAAAAGTCATTTTATGTCTATTTGGAGAAGCCCAAATTTTGAGATTTTTCAAAAAGCTTTTTTTGAGCTTTTTTAAAACAAATGAATTGTCTCTAATACCCGTACAACTTTTTCATTACAAATACATTGTCAACACCCTTTTTGTAATTTACACAACCAAAAGTCATTTAAAAAAATACATTGTGAATACCTTTTTTTTGTAATTTACACAACCAAAAGCTTTTTTTATTAGAAGCTCTACTCATTAGAAGCTCATAACATGATCTACTATAAAAGCTCTACTTAAAAAACCATACCCAAGTACTTCAATTATTAAGTAAAAGTTCATCATAAAAGTACTTCAATTATTAAGTAAAAGTGATATGTGGAATTAGAATTGTATCCTTCTTTTTAGGCGAACTTACTTTCCAACTTCTTGATAATTTAATGTCACATTCATATTATATATATATATATATATATATATATATATATATGAAAATTTTCACGTCAGTCCGGACTGATAAATATTTATTGATGTGTTACATATAGACCATTAAAATTCAATTGCTTTGACCAAGTCTGTATACACTTTTTAGTGCTTATCCATAATCTATGACTCATATACAATCCATTGATGATATTATATCAGTATGTATCAAGAAAAAAATAACTCAATAAATATATATATATATATATAAACCATTTGGAATTAAAATCATTATAAAAGTACTTCAATTATTATGTAAAAGTTCTTTATAAAAGTACTTCAATTATTATGTAAAAGTGATCTGTGGAATTAGGATTGTATCTTTCTTTTTAGGTGAACGTATATACTTTCCAACTGCATGATAATTTAATGTCACATTAATACTTTTATTCAATTTCTCTCGGGAGCCACCACCTCTGATGTTGTTATAGATTCGGTTGTTTCTCTACGACTCTACCCAAGGAATAAAATATCGGTATCGGTATCGATATCGGGCTTCTAAATTTATGGATATATTGATGATATTTTCGATATCGGTGGATATTCTGTAAAAAGTTAAAAAAATGATGGATATTTACATCTAAAGTTAGAATTTTTTTATGAAATTTTAGGACAAGCTTAAACAAGTAATTATAAATCAAATGAATCATATTTCAATGATAAATTAGCATAGTTATGAGTTTATTATAAAGTATAACATAGATAGAGTCTGTCTGTATTTAATTTTTAAAATTGAGTATTTAATAGAATAATATTTTGTTTTACTGTTACAATATTATATACAATAAAAAGAGATTAAATATTTAATAAACAAAATTATCATTAATATATATATATATATAGTTCCATACTTCTAAGATTCTATCATAAATCATAATTCATACATAATAATACATTGCATATCTGAAATTTAAAACCAAAAAGAATTCATTGCTGGTTCAAATACATAAGATACATTTCTATCTTGATTCGAATAAAATTTTCCAAGAAAACGTGCTTGCATAGTTTTCAAGGTAGTTATTAATATGTCACACGTATGTTGTTTGATCTCTTCCAATTGATTCATGAATTGGGTAATTTGGATTTACCCAACTTGGTGGATATTGTTGATCTGCATGAATAGGTATTGCATATGACATTTGTGAAGAAGGATAATCAAATATATTGCAACCACCATAACTACCATAATATGGTACATGAGAGCCTGACATTGTCTGCGAATCACCCAAAGAACTATTTTCCGTGTCTATACTCATTGAGAAGAGAGTCATAGTCAAAGAATCTTCATCAATTTGACTTGTTGCTCCATGTTGTCTATCACGATTTTGATCAAAATTACCTATATGAGCATCCCAACCTGCCGCACCAGCATCCCAACCTGCCGCACCAGCATTCCAACCTGTTGTACCAGTATCCCAACCTCCGGTACGAACATCTCAACTTATTGCACTAGCATTTCAACCTCATACACCAGAATCTCAATCTCTTGCCTCATCCCCACCATCCCTATTATCTCCATCATTTTTTCCTCCACTATTTCTATCAGAGGTATGTTGGTCATCGGAAGAGCTGGAAACAATAACTCCACGATATACACCAACTTCTTCTCTAATCACTTGTTCAACATTTATTCCCATGTCTCAAGTGTGAGAAGCAATATGTGGATCAGGATTTCCCTCATCATCATCTAAAGAGGTAGGTCTAACCCAGTCAAAAATTGGATTCTCATTATCGTCTCCTGCTTTAGCAGCTACTTGCAGTAGATCCATAAAATCAGTTTCATTTACTTTATCTTTTTCAGTTGTCATTTCCCTAAGTTTCAACTTCATATTATAATAACAGTAACAAGTTGTTTAAGCTTAGAATAGGCAAGACGGTTCCTTTGTTTTGTGTGGATTAAAGCAAATATGGACCAATTTCTTTCACATGCAGAAGATGATGATGTTTGTGACAGTATAGGAATTGCTATTGCACGCAATGATGGAGCACAATTTCCATACATTACCCACCAATCAGCTGAAATAAAAATCATTAAGTATTATAAGTATGAGTATTATTTCAATGATATTATCATTTATTATTAATATGTAAATTTTTGTAATAAAAGTTATATACCCGGTTGCATTTTGCTTCGAGCTGCAATGGCTGCTCCTTCACCAAAACTTTTTCTTCCATCCTTAAAGTATATGAGCTACATCCATGAGATCAATATGTATATAATATATATTAATACGACATAATACTCTCATGCAAAGAATTTATAATATTAGAATTATAAAATTGGTTGTAAATTGTAACTTTTTATCTCATTTCCAAAATTAGCAATTCCTGCAGCTTCAGTGTCTAATTGCGCATAGACATTATGTACGACTTTCAGAAGATTTGAATTATCCCCAATATTATCTCTATATTGGTACTTCGGGTTCAAATAGTAAGCTAGCAGGAAAAAAAAAGAATAATTTTAGTATAAATACTATACTAAATTTTATTTATGAATGACAAACAATTCAAAATAAAATTTATCTGCAGCATGTAGTGGGTGATTGAGCATTTTATCCCACCGGTCTTGTATAATGTTTGGAACTCATTTACTTTCCTTTGTTGTTTTACTGCATCTTTCGTCACACGCATTAACTCATACACGATAGGCATAGTGGGTACAACTTCTATATCAACCACTCTCAGAACCTGGTACAATGGCTCATATATTTTAACTGCAGAAGCCACATTATCCCAAAACTCTAAATCTAAAATACGTCGTTCTATTCTTTATCCATTTGCTGTTCGAGTCAACTGATTTGCAGCCCATGCATCACTGGTAAATAATTGTTTCAAATTTGTCTTTTTTTTCAAAAGACTATCAAGGGCAATATGATTGGTCGCAAATCGAGTTGCACCAGGCCGCACTATCTCCCCTTTACAAACCTCCCTCATTTGTGATAGTAACCATCCATGATTATATAAATTTGTAAATGCTTCTTCTAAAATAATTTTCAATCTAAATTATTTTAACAATAATTTAATTGTTTAGGATTAAAAAAAATTTATTTTAATAGTATGCAAAATATCCATGGACTTTCGGGGTGAAATTCGTAAAATTTAGGGAATATCTGGATATTTTGGGAATATTGGGAGATTTTTACAGATATTTCAAAATCGGCCGGATATTCTGCAGGATATTGGATATTTGCCTGTTTCGATATTGGTCCCTCCAAAATACGGATATATTGGTGGATATTTCGGTATATCTATCAATTTTCAGTTCCCCGACTCTACCTAAAACAAATAATAATTATTGTGTTTCTGAGAATAAATTCAAGTCTAAATTTATTTTTTTAATAACAAACGTGTGTTTTAAAAATTTTCGATAGGACGGAAAAACTTTACTAAGAAACCCGAATACATTGACATAATATATTTTTTTAAGTACTATAGGAACTATTATAATAGAATTGTTGGGGTCCGTATGTCTATATCATATCAGATAAAATACTTGTGATTCAGATATTTACTCGCATAATCTCTAAAAAAAACTACCCTTACATTGTTATAAAATAGTAAAATACACATGATGTACTACCATCCATACTAAAAGGTTATGTGTTGTGACATAACATCTTTTATTATTGCTATTTTTAGATAAAGTATTAGTGATTTTAAGTAGAAACTCTCTTATGCACCTAATGGTGGGTGTATCCATCTACTTAAACCATGTAAACACATTCTATTAGTTATACACAAGGAATAAAATATCAGTATCGGTATCGATATCGGACTTCTAAATTTATGGATATATCGAGGATATTATCGATATCGGTGGATATTCTGTCAAAAATTAAAAAAATGATGGATATTTACATCTAAAGTTAGAATTTTTTTGTGAAATTTTAGGACAAGCTTAAACAAGTAATTATATATCAAATGAATCATATTTCAACGATAAATTAGCATAGTTATGAATTTATTATAAAGTATAATATAGATAGAGTCTGTTTGTATTTAATTTTTAAAATTGAGTATTTAATAGAATAATACTTTGTTTCACTTTTACAATATTATATACAATATAAAGAGATTAAATATTTAAAAAACAAAATTATCATTAATATATATATAGTTCCATACTTCCAAGATTCTATCATAAATCATAATTCATACATAATAATACATTGCATGTCTGAAATTTAAAACCAAAAAGAATTCCTTGATGGTTCAAATACATACGATAAATTTCTATCTTGATTTGAACAATAATTTTTCCAGGAAAACGTGATTGCATAGTTTTCAAGGTAGTTATTAATATGCCAAACGTATGCTGTTTGATCTCTTCCAACTGATCCATGAATTGGGTAGTTTTGATTTACCCAACTTGGTGGGTATTTTTGATTTGCATGCATAGGTATTGCATATGGCATTTGTGGAGAAGGATAATCAAATATATTGTAACCACCATAACTACCATAATATGATACATGAGAACCTGACCTTGTTTGCGAATCACCCAAATAACTATTTTTTATGTCTATACTCATTGAGGAGAGAGTCATAGTCAAAGAATCTTCATCAATTTGACTTGTTGCTTCATGTTGTCTACCATGATTTTGATCAAAATTACCTGTATGAGTATCCCAACTTGCCGCACTAGCATTCCAACCTGTTACACCAGCATCCCAACCTCCGGCACGAACATCCCAACTTGTTGCACTAGCATTCAAACCTCTTTCACCAGAATCCCAATCTCTTGCCTCATCCCCACCATCATTATCATCTCCTTCATCTTTTCCTCCACTATTTCCATAAGAGGTATGTTGGTCATCGGAAGAGCAGGAAACAATAAGTTCACGATCTACATCAACTTCTTCTCTAATCACTTGTTCAACATTTATTCCCATGTCTCGAGTGTGAGAAGCAATATATGGATCTAGATTTCCCTCATCATCATCCAAGGAGGTAGGTCTAACCCAGTCAAAAAATAGGATTCTCATTATCGTCTCCTGCTTCAGCAACTACTTGAAGTTGATCCATAAAATCAGTTTCATTTACTTTATCTTTTTCAGCTGTCATATCCCTAAGTTTCAACTTCATATTATAATAACAGTAAACAAGTTGTTTAAGCTTAGAATAGGCAAGACGGTTCCTTTGTTTTGTGTGGATTAAAGCAAATGTGGACCAATTTCTTTCACATGCAGAAGATGATCATGTTTGTGACAGTATGGGAACTGCTATTGCATGCAATGATAGAGCACGGTTTCCATACATTACCCACCAATCAGCTGTAATAAAAATCATTAAGTATTATAAGTATGAGTATTATTTCAATGATATTATTATTTATTATTAATATGTAAATTTTTGTAATAAAATTAATATACCCGGCTGCATTTTGCTTCTAGCTGCAATGGCTGCTCGTTCACCAAAACTTTTCCTTCCATCCTTAAAGTATATGAGCTACATTCATGAGATAAATATGTATATAATATATATTAATAAGACACAATACTCCCATGCAAAGAATTTATAATATTGGAATTATAAAATTGGTTGTAAATTGTAACTTTTTATCTCATTTCCAAAATTAGCAATTCCTGCAGCTTCAGTGTCTAATTGCGTATAGACATTATATACGGCTTTTAGAAGATCTGAATTATCCTCAATATTGTCTCTATATTGGTACCTCGGGTTCAAATAGTAAGTTAGAAAAAAAAGAATAAATTTTGTATAAATACTATACTAAATTTTAATTTAAATGACAAACAATTCAAAATAAAATTTTCCTGCAGCATGTAGTGTGTGATTGAGCATTTTATCCCACCGGTCTTGTATAATGTTTAGAACCCATTGACCCACTCTTTGTTGTTTTACTGCATCTTTCATCACTCGCATTAACTCATACACGATAGACATAGTGGGTACAACTTCTGTATCAACCAATCTCAGAACCTGATACAGTGGCTCATATATTTTAACTACAGAAGCCACATTATCCCTAGACGTTTTGCACAAACAATTTTGAGATCCCTTTATTTGGAATGTTGGTACAAAGTTACAAAAAAAACAATTCTACATATTTATAAATTGATTGGTACATATTTAATATTGTTTGGAATTAGTTTTACACATTTGAGTCACAAACAAATTTTTTTTTTTTTTTTCAGATTGCTTTCACAAAATTTTATATATTTTACACGTCAACTCTTTGGTTCTTTGTCCAATGTTACTTCAAGTCCTCAATAATTTTACTATTGACTATTATGTTGGAAATTTTTATAAATTTGTTAATGCTTCTTCTATAATAATTTTCAATCTAAATTATTTTAACAATAATTTTATTGTTTAGGATTAAAAAAATTATTTTAATAATATGCAAAATATCCATGGACTTTCAGGGTGAAATTCATGAAATTTCGGGAATATCGGGAGATTTTTATAGGATATTTCGAAATTGGTCGGATATTCTGCAGGATATTGGATATTTGTCTGTTTCGATATCGGTCCCTCCAAAATACGAATATATCGATGGGTATTTCGGTATATCTATCGATTTTCAATTCCCTGGTTATACATAACACATGAACGATGTATCTTAGTGGTAATGGTGCCTCTTTCAGTCTGTCATCCGACGGTTCGAGTCGCTGGCGCTGCACACATATATTATTTGAAAACAAAAGTCTTGGTCTCCAAAGACTTGCTACAGACAACAGACAGTCAATATGACATAAAGTGGCCTTGCAGTGTTCTCAATTGAGTAGACTAAACTTTAGAGATATTAAGAAATAATCTTATGCAGAAAAGTTTTCAAAAAGGAATCATTTGTGCTTCACGTTTTTGTTTTAGTTTATTTTTTTTTATAATGAAATTTGTACTTCAGGTCCCGATTTCATAATAAATAATTGATAAATCTTCAGGCCAAAAATATTGATATATATAGAAAAATGTGACTAGGAAGCAGGCAATAAAATCACTTTTGTTTTTCTCATTTTATTTTATTTTAAATCTTAATAGTTCTTATTTTAATTAAGTACCTAATATTCCTCTAAAGCATATCTTAGCTGGTAGATAGACGAACTTGGAGTTTGTACAAATAACTCCCAAATCATTAAAAACAAAAATTAAGTTAATGCAATAACAAATAATTATAAATCCTGATTGTATTCCATTAAATGTTATCCATATGCTGATTAATTATGGCATGACACTCTAATTCTTCCTCTCAATATTGAAATAATTGGTTACTTTTTTCTAGCTACAATAAATACCTCTAAAGAATATCGAATGTAAATTATAATTTGACTTTTCAAATGAAAGAATTATAACTTGATCAGATTAAGAATTTATGGTTCTTATAAACTTTGATATTAAAAATTTTAATATCACAATTTAAATTGAATTATGAGATTTAAGTATGATTATTTTAAAATGGATGAAAACATTGTGCTCTAATAAAATTAATAGGCAGAACTTCAAATTTTGATTTTTATTAATATTTGAAGTTTCATGCCTACGTAATTTCCTTTCCAATATTTGGATTACAAAATATTCACTTAATTATGTAAATTTAAATCATTATTTTATTGAGAACTTTAGGTTCAAAATTTAAGAACTTCGAGTTTAGATTTAATACTTTATATTCAAATTTAGAAATTCAAGTTCTTTATTGACTTCTAATTTGGAACTTAGGTTTTAAATAAAGTATGCATGCATGTGTATAACAATGAATCCATAACTTCATGTTCCTAATGAAATTAAAATTCAAAACTTTAAGTTCTAATCGGTTGGCAAAACAACGTTAACTTAAATATCATAATAATAAGGGAAAATTGTATTGTAGTCCCTGTAGTTTGCCTAAATCTGCGTTTAGTCCACGGTTTTTTGGAATTGTAACTTTTAGTCCATCCTTTCTCTGACAATAAATATTGTAGTCCCTACCGTCCAATTCTGTTAGGGTTTCGTCAAGTCAACGAGAGTCAACGGGGGTAAAAAGGTAAAATAACATCAGATGGTCTAGAATCTTATATAACAAAGGGTATAATAGTAATTTACAAATTAATTTTAAAAAATAAATAAAAATTATTAAATTAAATAAAAATTATTATTATTATCAAAAAATTAAATCACAATTACATTTTAAAATAATTAAATTTATAATTAATTAAATTAAAAATTAAAAATAATCAAAACTAATCAAAACTAATTAAATTTATAATTAATTAAATTTAAAATAAAACTAATTAAAGCTAATCAAAACCTAAACAACCTCTCCAAAGTCCAAACCCATTCATCTCTTCACAACCCATCTCCAAATCACCCAAACATCCAAACCACCGAATCAACCAAAACCACACATCCCCAAACCACCAAAACCACCAAAAAAACTCCTCCACGAAATCAATCCCAGTCAACCAGAGGCGACGAGAAGCGACCTAGAAATCCAACCCGAAATCGAACAGCTGCCGTCTCGAATCAATCTCCGCCGCTGTCGCGAATCACACCACCATCAGTCCTCTCTTCTCGCTCTCTCTTGTCCATCTGGATCAAGTCTCTTGGAGATGGAGCTCTGATTTGTCATGGACGAACAACAACATTGCACCAAATCACAATCAAACCCAGAAATCGAACCGCCGCCGTCGCGAATCAATCTCTGCCGTTGTCGCGAATCACACCACCACCAGTCCTCTCTTCTCGCTCCTTCTGGTCCATCTGGATCGAGTCTCTTGGAGATGGAGCACCGATTTGTCATGGAGCTGCTGGGTATAATTTTTTTGTTTGTTTTTTTTTTCCATTTTTTAAAATATGTTCTTCGAAGTGTTTGGGTGTTGGTTTGGAGTTGTGTTTGGTTGTTGGGATCGTATGGATTCTGGGTTTGGAGGTAAAATAAAATTAAACAAATAAATTTATTCTATTTGAAGTGTTTGGTTGTTGGGAATGAATGGATTCTGGGTTTGGATTCTTAATTTGGTTGTGTTTTTGGTTTATGGATTCTGGGTTTGTGTTTTGTGTATTGATTATGAGTTTGTTTTTAAATTATTTGGTGGCTGGTGATGATTTTGATGATTTGGATAGAGAGATTTGGTTTGTTGCTGATGATTTGGATGATGTTGGTTTCTGGAATCTGGGTCTTAGTGATTGATGTTGTGGAGTTTATATTAGAATTTTTATTTTGTTTATTTTGTTTTTTTTATAAAGAGATCTGGTGAAGATCACCAGATCCATAAAATTTTTATTTTTGTTTTTCTTATAAACCAGATAAACTGATTCTTTTAAAAAAAAATTGTTTTTAAATTATTTTTTATTTTTTATTTTTTATTTCTGTTTTAAAATTAAATAAAAAATAAAAAAATATCTCCACCATCCATCTTTAAGATGGATGATGGTGATCCATCTTTTTTAAAAAAATAATTTTTTTTTTCCAGTTTTTTTAATATATTTTTTATTTAATGAATATCATATAGGGTAAAATTCTAATTTCAACAATTTAATCACACAATAGACAAAAGTAAGGGTAAAACAGTCTTTTCAATGGGATCAGTAGACATCAGGGGTATTTACGTCATTTAACACACCTGACGTGTCAGAATCCGTCCTTTTAACGGATTCTATCACAGAAGGACTAAAAATTACAATACCGAAAAACCGTGGACTAAACACAGATTAAGGTAAACTACAAGGACTAAAATACGATTTTCCCTAATAATAAATTAATCAAGAAACTTTATGTTCAGGTCAATCAGATAGCTAGGCTCGTATAATAAATTGCATATAAATAAACAAATACAAATAAATAAAAGACATAATAAATAAATGTAGAAACCGCAGGTTTTGGTAGGTTAGCCTAGACAATCTCATAAACTACACATAAACAAATAAATGAAAAATACAATAAATAAATCCTTAAACTGTAAGTTCTTCTAGGTTGGCCTAGCCAATATCATAAATTTTGTATAAATAAATAAATGTAAATAAAAGACATAATAAATAAATCTAGAAACCGTGGTTTTTGATTGGTTGGCCTTGCCAAACTCATAAATTATATATAAATAAATAAATACAAATAAATAAAAGATATAATAAATAAATAAATCTGAATATTTAGAGTACTATGTTTTTCAATTTAATTTTACAATCTTTAAATTACAATTATTACCATAACGATTAATATTGAACCGTAGGTAAATCCGTTGCTGTAAAAACAAAGCATAAATATGTAACAATTAATAAACGCATAGTGGTAGAGAATATATATAGCAGTTGACTTTAATTCGGATGCTTTACTGATCAACTATCTTCAAACATGAAACTTTACGGATATTATTAACCGGAATTGATTATAATATGAACCAAAAACCTCTCATTTATAATAGTTTCTAACTATTCAAGAAATACCAGCTAGAATGCCACAAAGCTTGTTGTATGAAGTCAAAATTTGGCAAGCTTCCACGTGCACCCGTAACAAAATAACGGGTGAAATTCCATACAAATCTATAACAAAAATACAAAATAATGTTTAATTGATATTTATAGGAAAAGGTGACAAGAAAAGCACTAAAGTAACGTTTGTTTATTCCCTCCTTGTTTTTTTTTATAAAAAAAACCTCTTAATACTTCTTATTTAAATTAAGTTCGTAATATGATTTAATGCAATGACAAATAATAACAATGTTGATTATTCCATTGAATGTTATCCATATGCTAATTTTTTTTAAGAACAATTTATTAATAAATGAGAAAAAAATACAAGAGGGTGATAAAAACAAAATCCTGTAAACTTGGTTAGAAGGAATAGACGCACAAACAAAAATAAATTGAATTGCACATCAACTTCATTGGACACGCTTGGATCATTTTCCCGTACTCGATTGAGGCTTGTCATTCATCGTAGATAAAAGCTTAAAAGTCGGCTTCACTCCCCTTTTTGAGTTTTTCATCACAGGAATCCAATTATCTTCATTTAACAAGAATTCAATTTCTTGTTGTAGAACGGAATCTATTTGCCAATGAGTAAATTTTGGAACATTAATGTCTTGAATTTCATCAGAGATGAGAACTTCACCATTTTGAACCGCTAGATTTTAGAGGTTTGAGTGATTGTTTGGGACGATTTAGAGACTTGAATCATGGGGGCATTGTTGTCATTATCAAGAATAGTAAGATTTAGAGAACCATGAATGAAAATATCCTCAGTAATAACAATATTTTGAATTGCCAAATTTTTTACTCCTTTAGTTGGCTTTCCATTATCAACCTTACTTTTGAAATTATCCTCATTAATAGTAATATTATGACATGCCAAATTTTTCTCCTCTTCAATTGACTTTCCATATGCTTCTTTAACCACCAAAATAGCAATAGCATAATCATTCTCACATTTTCCTGAAATCAGATTCGAGATATATTGAGATGGAAAAGCCTTCTTGCTTACAGTTCTATTATCCATATGTTAATTAATTATTGTAAGTGTAATTATTTTGTGATTGACTTATTTCCGTGTCAAAACTATTGGGGTGCTTTTGTATGGGTAGTTTAGGTTTTTCATGTTGTTATCAACATTGTGACCGTGATCGAAGACAACTTTCCCAGCATCCCAAGAACTTCAAGAGCCAAGCTGCAAAGGTATTATTACTTGACTTGTTATCTTGAAGAGATTAGATGCACACACAAACAATTTGTATATTTCTATCTCTACATCATTTTGCAACACTTATACACATACATATTGTTTATATGTTCATGTAATAAGCATTTAGATTGATATTTAGGCTTGTTGCATCATTCAATTGTGTTGTGTTTATTCACGACGTTCCAACACAGTTTGGTCATCGTTCTAACACACTCACACATTTGATTTGTGTGATCAAGTATTGCATTTTATCATGTGATGACTTGTTGTTTGCATGTTGTTTGATATGTGTTAGACGTGATGTGTTTGTTTGGAGCTAAGTGTCTAGTTTGGAAAGATTAATTTTCAATGGTTTAAATGATTTTCAAAACTGACCTTTGTGTGGTCTTGTGACCATAAAATTTTATAAAAAGACTCAAATTGAGTTTTGAAAATTTCTTGATAAAATAGACACTCATATCTTTCCAATTGTATATCATAAAATTCTTTAATCGTTTGGATTGGTTTTGAAGTCTCCAAAAAGACCACTAAAACAGTGGAACTTTGTT
Organism: Dipteronia sinensis; assembly: GCA_033220585.1. Lineage (NCBI taxonomy): Eukaryota > Viridiplantae > Streptophyta > Magnoliopsida > Sapindales > Sapindaceae > Dipteronia > Dipteronia sinensis. Next base: position 27,836,734 of record CM065642.1, read on the forward strand.
GTTGTCCAAATCTGACCATTAGTCACTCATTGATCATAACTATTTTTACAGACATTCAAATCTTTTTTTAAAAGGATTAGAAAGTAGACATCCACAAATTTTTAATGATATATTATAAAAAAAGGTCGTTGCATGATCGCACCAAAATTGTTATATATTTTGGCCATCATGTCCTTATCTTTTGTCTCATTTTCGGGAGTTTTTGTGTGTCTTATAGCTCTTTTATTGTGTTTTGCAGGCAATAGGTGTAATCCCGGTCTTGGAGAACAAAGTGGAGAATTCGGGAAAGAAGAGTGTCATTGCGCTGGTAGGTGCGAAGGTCCATATCCGAACACTACCCGCGTAGTCCAAGCCTATAGACCTTTGCTGGCCCACACCAACGAACCTACTCACGAACCGGAGATTAGAAGTCATCCAAAATTGACCAAGTGCCTAGTTCGCTGGTACTGCGCGGGTCCCTACCATCGCAGTTACCATCGAACCAAACAATTAAGCTTCTGGAAAGTCTATGGGCGGGTACACTACCCACGCACTATGTGCATCAGGCCTGCCATATCAGCATTTTCAGACCTAATTTTGGAACCCTATAAATATGTCCACACACACACACACCACACACACCAATTAACACTACATTTTCTCTCTCTAGATTTAGGAATCATTTTCTCTCCCTTTACATCCAAAACCCAGACATCATCCTTTGATTTTCTACTCAACAAATGCTCTAGGAGATTGTAATTGAAGCTTCAAGGAAGGAGAATCTCTTCCTGGTCCATTCTCACTCTCATCTCTTAGTTTATCTTTTGTATTTAGGATGAGTAGCTAAATCCCCACTAAAGGGGTTGATGTGATTCATTTATGGGCTTTGGGTATTGTAATGAGCTCTATCTCTTCTATCAATCTATCAAATATGTTTCATTCATAGTTTTAATTCATTTCAAGGATAATTTGTCTTAGATTGTACATTCCTCTCTTTGCAAGTTGTTTGAGAAATTATTTGAGTAGAGAATTGGGTATACATCTATTTGATTCTCTTAAGCTCATTTGAATAGAAGGGTCAAACAAGAGTACATCCCTCAAGTGAGACTCGAACATATTAAGCTCAATTTCTATCTAATCTCAAATGGGTAATCAATACTATACATTTAGGTTGATGACCTGTGAGAGATTAAGCATCAATACTATACATCTAGGTTGGTGACTTAATAAAGAGATTAGTCCCTTATTTTGATAAATAAACATTCATGAAAAATCACTTGTGGATGGCCAATACTATACATATAGATTGGACATCTATAAGGGATTAGAGGGTGTGACGCTTTCCACGACCCAGGGCCGAGAATTAGAGGGTGTGAAAAAATTTCCAGTGATTTTTGTGGTCCAGATTTCGTCTTGCTGGACAACGAATTTTGGCCGTGAAACGCACTGTCATGTTTTTGTAATTAGGCCAATATAAGTCAGATTGGGCTCATTTTCGAAATAGGATTTCCAATCTTTCAAGAGCTATCCGCCAAACACATTCTAAACACTTCAAAACCCTAAATCTAAGCCTTGGAGTAATTTATTGAGTGTGAGTCTCTCTCCAAACTCAATGTATGATATGAAATCCCCATATTCATGATTTTATCTTTCAAAAATCATATATTCTCCATGAATTGTATGTTGGATCTAGGTTTTTATTAGTTTGAGATTGTCTCTTGATTAAGCTAGATTATTTTGAATGTTTGTGCTTGATTTTATCATCCAGTGTATGATTTGATTCCATTTTATTGAAACTTGAAAATAACTCAAGTGTGTGTCTATACTAACTTAGAGGGAGGGGCGGGGGAGGGGTGAATAGTTTTTTATCGATTATTACCAACTTTTTCAATTAATCAATATTATCAAATCACCCCACAAAGACAAACAATCAATTAACGAAATTAAAGTGCGGAAAACAATAAATAATAAGATGATTGATTTACGTGAGAAGCCCTCCAACTGGGCAAAACTCACGGGCTATCCTTCTAGCTATACACGGTCCTCAAATCCACTATATGTAATGATGTTTATAACCTAGGTTGACCTCTAGTCTCACCATTCTCGGTCACTAACACACCACTACTACCCTATAGGTCTTTTGTAGTGATTCTAGACCAATGATTAAGCACTACACCACCGTAGTCACAAGACTTAATACTCAATGAAAAGATGAACAACCTATGTGAATATATGAATATATTCTAAATGCAATTAATGCTAGGCTATACTAAATGCTTATCTAGGAATACAATGATAGCAATCAGACAATCCTAGATATCAAAATGTCTATAAGAATGCTCATAAAAACCTAACTAGATAAATATATGAAAGTCTAAAGCCTAATCATAAAAAAAAAGACAATTAACACAAGTTGTCATAAAATATGGCAAGGACAATAAATGCAATAAAGAAATGAAATCAAGGAAGCCCAATCAATAATGTCTAAATGCAAGACATAGAGACTTCGCTAGAGGGCAAAATGGTCCTTGATGTAAGCTATCACAATACAAACCCAATCATACAAAGGAGCTCATAATGGATGCAATAAGTAGAGTCCTATCATTTAATCAACTAATAAATGCAATACAAATACAATCTTGGAAAGTATGAACAATTAACAAAAATGGGTTTTGGTTCAACTTACCAAGTAAACTCAATGATGAAGACCCATGCAAGAAGACATCCTAGATGATGCTAGAAGATGTTTGATTCATGAATGAATGATGTGGTTTGGGTTTGGAGAGTTAAAGGAAAACTATTGGAGCTTTTCTCTCTTAGAGAAGTAATCATCTCTCTAAAAATCAGTTTTGAAGCTCTGAAAATGAAGTGATGGAGAAGACAATATATATATATATATATATATATGAGGTCAAAGAGAATCAGCATCGTTTTGTCAAAAACAGGGTATGACCGCTGTGAGAACTGTTGTGTGAGTCACAGCGGTAAGTCAGATCAAAGAACAATCAGCCCAAACCCTATATGTTCCCTTGTGGCTCACACAACGGTCTGACAGCAGTGACCTACTGGAAAGCACACCGCTGTGAAAATGTACAGCGTGACAACATCGGTCACACAATGGTAACAGTGCAAGGACTCTTAAACCTCAACCAATCAACCAAGATGCAATAGTGATGAGCATACATCAAGAGATATATAATATGAATGTGCACAAACACAAAAACACATAACAAATATGTGAGATATGTCAATGCATGAGTGTGAGTGTGTGCAACTAAATCTCTTCAAAGAGTTAAGCACAAGTGAACTATTTCTTAAAGCTCGTGAGATGACCGGAAGTATGTCTTCGAGAAACCACACATGAAGATCCTATGGTACCAGTTACAAAAATATCCTCAATGTGATTTGTCATGAAATAAGCTGTGATCCTAAAAATAGGTAAAGGATTTCTTAGACAACTATTAAACCAGACAGAGTGGTGCTCCACGGTTGGAGGGGCTCTGGCGTGGATAGGGGCAGCCGGGTCACAGTTATACCGGGGTAGAGGTATCGGGATAGAAACGGGGGACTGCAAGTAGTAGGATCTCCAACTTGTATGAACCAGGCTACGCCAAAGGCTAGCCAGGACCGGTTCCTAGGGGTGTTGGAACCAGTCGTGACCGGAGATGGTCACGACATACAAAATAATGTTTTAGTAAGACGTTAACTCATGTTTGTATGTATATGATGTGATTCTTCTCCTTCATGGGGGTAAGTTACAATTTTTGCTGGGAGATGGGGTACAAATTTACTTCCTTCCTCCCAAAGATGGGGGCCCCGACCAAGGTAGCCAGTCGACCTATAGTAGAAAAAGTACACCGTTTAGAGCCTCAAAGAGGAGACCATTCGTTCTATAGTAGGTAAAAACTCTCTTTTTGTTTCCTAAGATCTAATAAGAGTCCAACCCTTAACTCTTATAGAGTTGGGGTATTTATGGAGTGTTAAGCAAGGGGTAGATGAGGAGGATCCTCCTCCATAGGAGTCCTTGGCATGATCCTCATCGCTCATTTGCTTTGGGCCCACTCTGGCACAAGCCTTGGAGGGTCGGGATTGCTCCAGCTGGGCCCTAGAGCTGACCTGGAGGTCAAGTGGGTATGTGGGAGAACTCACTTTTGGGTAGGACAACCATTAAGAGATCTCCACCGTTCATCCGCTTTGAGTTGGACGACACAAATGCCTTGGTTGGCTGGGATGGTCCCTAGGGGACAGTGGCAGCGTCTGCCACACTGATAATGTCAGGCGCTTCTTTCCGAGGTTTCCTCTTTCTGCCTAGGTGCTTTTTGCATCCTTTATATCTGTTGGAACTTAGGTTTCCTCTTTGGTGATGATTGAGGTTGACTTTTTCTAGGGCTGAACTAGGCCACCATCGGGCCGTTAACGCTGATCGACGTGGCATCACTGGATCCGCTGATTCTTTATCTTGCCTTTCTAGTGTTAACTGGGCGCAATTAAGGTCCACCCACATACTGTTCTCTGCTGGGTGGTTCCTTCCTTATTTGAGTTAGCTCCTCTGCTAGGACTTGTATCACCCCCTTCTTTAGGCCTGTTGGTCACTTTTGGATGGGATTCTAGATTGTTCTTGATTATTTAGGGCACCTTTGTGTGGTCAGGGTGCCTTGGAGAGCTCAAGTGCCTTGGCACTGGTTCGATCCTAGGAACCAGGACATCCTGTTGTAGGGACTGCCCCTGGCTGCGTTTGGTACCTCGACGCCTCCTAGAGATTGAAGGTGGGGATTAGAGTGAGGAAATGCTAGAACAGGTTGCCATAGTACCGGGGGCAGACCCAATTGTATCTGGTGGTCGTCTTGGGCCCAGCTGTTTCGGGAATAGGACCAGACTAGGCTGACCAGAGATTTACCCCGGTTCCAGCTTCTCCGTGGTATGTTGAGCGAAGTGCTGCTTTGATTCCTTTCTTGGTCATTTTTGGCGGTTAACAGTAATCCCACTGCCTGGAATGCTGAGGATTTCTTTGAAGTGTTGAAGGCTTGGTGTGATAGCCACATGGAGAACTTGCCCATGTTCAATCACCCCTTGGTTTCTCTTTATTGTCGCAGCGAGACCCAAGAGGAAGTTATAATAAATGCTACAGTAACCATTGTGTAGTGGGGCGCGAAACACAGGGCGTGTGGGGGAGTAACATTTGCACACCATGGTTTCCTTTTACCACGTGTCGCGTAGGGGCAAGCCCTCTGGTCATAAAGCTTACCCTTGTAGCCATCAAATGTCCAATCAGGGCAGTTTCTCGAAGCGATCCCAACCGTTGATCTTTTTCGACGGTCTCAATTGATCCAGTGGTAAGGTCACCCTTTTCCCTATAAATAGGGTCACAGTGTCACTTTTCCAACCATTTCCTTGCTTCACAGACATTTCGAATCCTCTTTTCTCTCTTAGAGTTGCACATTTTTTACCTTTCATCATGTCTGGTGATTCGATCAGCAAAGAGGCTCACGATTATCCCTCCGAGCCATGGTCGCTGGAGGACTCACTTCTGCCTCTTGTGGGGAGGAAGAAGCACCCTCTCTCTGATGACAAAGGAGCTTCTCTTCGACCCGACTAGTAAGGCTGGAATGCCTCCATCGGGACCAGATTCATGAAAACTGCTGATTCTCCTCTTGCGGTGTCAGAGGAGGGCCAGACTGAAACGGGGGAGCAGGATGAAAACGACGAAGCCGACACAATTTCGATAGCAATGGGACGATGTTGACCCTACCATAGGGGTTTGGTTATGTCTCCGACTCTACTGCAGCCGAGGAGACCCTGGTTGCCCTTCGCCTTGAGTATAGCATTCCTTCGTGAAAATATACAAATGCGGTTAAATTGCCTTAAGCTAACCTAGAGGGGGGTGAATAGGTTTTTATACTTTTTTTCAATCCCTTGAAACAAACAACAGTTTGCCCCTCTAACTAGCTTGAATCACAACACTTTGGATGATATAGCATATGTAGACAATCAATAAGTATTCTCAAACAAAGCATTGTCAATCAAGTCCACAAGTTGCTAGTGAAGGAATTATAATAAAACTTTTTAAACAAAGAATACTTGTTTTCTCAATAATGTCCAATATGTACAAGTACTAATCAAAATACGATTATATACAAATAAATCTAAGTACAAATAAAAGGATATTTACAACTTTGATCAAATGAAGTGCTTGCCTCACACACATTACAACAATCTTGTTTACAAGAATATCTAGAAATGAAGTTTGTGAAACAAGATACAAACATATACATACAAGTATAAAATAGAGATAGGAAGAATTAACACAAGGTTTTTTTTAACGTGGTAAAACCTCCTAAGAGGAAACATCCATGGGCTGAATACAACCATTAGGTACTTTTATTATTGGAAAGTAGATGAAAAATTCCTCAAAAGTGACAAACAAATGACACACTCCATATTGGACTCTACATCTACCCAATCCATATTGGTAGATTGGAAATTCCTCAAGAGTGATCAACAAATGACACACTCTCTATTGGACTCCATGTCAACTCAATATCCTGGGTCTACCAATAATATAGTCTACTTTCTATCCAAGGCACTCTTGCCTCTAGAAAGTCTCCCTTGCTTAGCTATCAAGATCTCCTTGATTCTAGTCAAGACTTCTTGCTTGGTTATCCAGACCACTTGTCCTAACCAAGACTCCTTGCTTTCCTTGCGTAGCTATCTGGACCACATGTCCTAGTCAAGACTTCATGCTCTTTACAATGACTTCCTTGTGTGATCAATGAATGCAAAATGCAAACAAGCACTCAACACAGAATATGAGATCAATACATTGTATAGGAACTAGACATAAGCATGTGAGTTCATAAATCAAAATTTTCTAGTTAAAACATGGACAAATCCTAGAACATGTGAAACACCTAAACATATTTAATTCCTAGAATCATTCATGCAACTAAAACTTGAATCAATCATATACATTAAGCACACCTTCAATGTTTTAGTAACAAACATAAACGTGCTAGATTCACAAGATATGATCAATGAATATTCTAGCAAATATTTAGAGCATGTATTTATGCTTAAATCAATTAAATCCTAATTAGCTCTAAATATGAAATCAAATGTGCTAATCCTAGTTATGTTAAACTAATGAGTCCTAGCACATGATAAGGCTATCAATCATGAGAATAAATTCAATCAAAGAATAAATAGCCCTAGATAATAACCTAATCACAATACAACTCACAAACATGTGAAAACCTAGATTTCAAGAAAAACTAGTTCACATTCAAGTCTCTAATTAGACAAGATTAACCTATAATTGAAGCTCTACTTCTCAAATTCATTTTTCCAAGTAACACATACATATAAAAGAAGAAACCCAAGGTTATTGAAGACTTTGAAGATCAAAACACAAAGAATAGGTCAATACCTTGTAAACTCGTGCAGTTTCGGTTTTGAATGTAAAACCACCACAAAACTTGAACAAATGACTGCAAACTAACTTGGAGGAGGTAAAGGACTTCAATACAAAGATTCTCTAATAAATCACTCAAATCGGATAAGAAATGAGAGAGATATGGTGTTTGGAAGAAGAGAAAGTTAGAGAGAAAATTCTGCACTTATTTTTTCAAATTTTCTTCTTAAATGAAATGAGAGAGGGAAATAGATATTTAAAAGAGAGAGAAAGAGAGGATTTGGGGCAGCCAATGGCCATGCACCACCTCAGCTCCCCGAGGCAGCGCATGGCCATCTCGAGTTCAGGAGGCCCCCCTCCCCGAGATGGTCACGCGCCTCCTCGGGGATGGGTGCAACTGGCCTTTGGCCATTTGCTTCTTTCTCACGCTCCTTCGCTTTCTTTGACCGTTCTCCGGCATCCGAACTCCAAATTTGAATTTATTTTTGGATTACGATGCAGGACTCTTTCATGCACATAGAAGACTATGAAACTTTGACTAGAAAATAAGAAATCGACTCGTTACACGAAGACGAAGTCAATGCAGGGTACGTGGCTGTAAAGTTTCGTAACTTCTTACTTGGAACTTGAAACCTAATGAATGAGTAACCAAAACTACCGAAACTCAATAAGGAATAATATAAGATCAAATTAAATTCTGAAGTCCATAAAACATAACCAAACAAGCACATGAACAACATGAATGCCATTTTCTAGATATAGTCCTAGAACATGTAATTTCCAAAATTTCTCAATTGAAGTCTAATGCATGAGCATTCAATATCAGGTGTGTGAATGTGTTAGACCAGTTGAGTACAACAATGCAGGGTCACATATGGATGCAATGTGCGTGTGTGCTTAAGCCTTGTAAGAAAAATGAGGTCTAAATTTACCTTTGTTGAGCAATGAAGCATATTTCTCTTTGAAGACTCAATCTTGCTTGATAAGTTGCCAAATCTTCTTTGAAGCTTGAATACTCATCAATCTAAGACAACTAATCAATACAAGTGAAACATTGTTTTGATATGGAATTAATGCCAACATGACTCAAAACCTAACAATCTCCCCCTTTGGCAAATTCCATGTCAAAACCTTATACATAAACTAAAACAATTACAAAGAAGACTTGTCACAATGAGTTACAATTGAGTTACACATTCCTAGACTAATCTTCACCAAGTCAACTTCTTCTTGATCCTCTGTTGTTATCACCTAAAATCAACTTGAAGCACAATGCATATACAAGAGACAACACATATGGCAATGTACATTTTGGCAAGAATAAAGCATTTAAAGTTCAAATGGATCATGTATACCACCCCCCCCCCCCCCCCTTAATACATACTAATCCAAAATATTCTAACCAAGTTTAATACAAGTTATTACATGCAACAAAAGTTCAAGATTCCAAATGAAACATAAAAACAAAGATTATGACAAAGATTGAAACTAAGTAAGCTAGGAATATCACATATTTTTCCCCCTTTTTGACATGATATGAAGCCAAAAGGAAAAGAAAATGAAATGTACCTCCTGATCATTCTCCCAGCCACTTGTGTCGCTAAGGAACTTTATGCGATTGGTAGATCTCACATAATGCTTTAGAGTACTTGAGGAGATACTTTCTTCCAATTCTTTGATCCTGGCATCTTGTTGAACTACCTTAGCATTTAGTTTTTTGATTTTCCTTTGTGATTCTTCAATCTTTATAGTTGACTGATCAACCTCATGATTCAATTGTGTATCCCATTTTGGAAGATAATTTGTGCTAAATACAAGGCTTGAATCTTAAGATTTACTAAAGAGCCCATAAGTATCACTAGACGTACCCTTGTCTTTGTATGACATAAAAGCCACACGTTTATCACTAAACTTCTCTTAGGGAGGTAGTAGCACATCTTCCTCATGTTTCTTAACACCTAGAGCCAAACAAAAATGAGTAATAAACCCCAGGAGTGCCAACTTTTTGTCCAACCGAGTTGAACAAGCCGTAATATCAATATGTTTTATAAGAACTTCTCCTACGTTTATGGGTTTGTTAGTCACTAAGGCATATACAATCCTGATCTTTTCCTTGTTTAGCTCAGTAGAATTAGAAGATCCCACAAGATTGTACAAATAAAAAGACGCCAAAATGCACTAACCTTAGTCAACTCACTTTGGCTAATGAAAGCACGATTACCCCACTCAAAATCATTATCATCACATAGAGTTCTACCATTATATTGAGATTCTCACTAATTTCAACATTAAGAAAATCTGACTCAATATCATTGGATAACCTGAGGAATTTATTGATATTCTTCGAGTTAACTCTAACGACAATATCTCTCACATCCATCAAAACATTTACATTGGTAGTACTATGCTTGTACTCACGGTAAAATTCTCTCACCAAGCTATCATTGACCATTCCAAGCATATTCACTCATGTACCCAAATTTCTATCAACTATAATCCGATGGACATAGGAGCCTCTACACTTACAAAAATCTATACCTCTTTCTTGCAGCAATTTTTTTGGTTCCCATAACACCCAAAGGATTTAACCAATTGGATTTGGATTTCTTAGAGGTAGATGAAGTATATTTGGGTTTGTCTATGGGTTTAGGAGGATTACTAATCCCGGTAGCCTTGTTTCTTCTTATGACCTTGTGTAGAGAATCACTAAACACATAAAAACAAACATGAGTGGAAATAATCAAAGCAAGTTAGTCATCAAAAATACAAAGGCATATGGTAATACAAAGAATCATCATGCAAATCAAGAAATATGAAATAACATCTACAAGATTCATCATATCAACCAAAGAATATGCCAACAAATATCAACTTGAAACATGTGAACATATAATAAAAGAGAACAAAGTTTAGCATACTATGCTCCCCCTTGATAAGTTCTCTATCTTGGATCAAGATAGCATATTGTTCACCATGAAAACCACACAATCACACATTCAAGAAATTTAAAGAAATTCAACAAAATAAGCTCCACAAACTATGAGAGATACACTAAGATTTCAATCTTTCTCATAATTCTTCTAAAATTGCTAGAATATCAACATACTTATAAATAAAGTGTGTGAATTTCGATTCAAGCATATGTAAAGAAGTAATTTGATAATCAACATGCAAACCATATCAACATCTGTTAATAGCCAAAATTGGCTAAGGACCAAAGGAAAATTTTCCACCTCCCAGACCTGGTTCCATACCCGAGAGTTTCACCAGGAGCCCTCTCAATCCAGAGCCGAACTGCGATACCACCCAAGGAACAAGGGCGGGCTCCAGAAACATTCGGGATAGAGCCCGGACCCGAAAGCTTCCACCAGGAGACCTCTCTATCCAGAGCCGAACTGTGATACCACCCCAGGAACAAGGACGGGCTCCGGAAACATCTGGGATAGAGCCCGGAACGGTCAGATCTAGCCCGCATCACCAAAACTAGAAGCTCCCCGAAGTCGAGGTCACCTCGCAAATGCTCCAGAGACTCATCTGTACCTCGATTGACACAGAAGAATGTCCCTAAAAGGCCGCGCCTAAATTCAAAAGGTCAGTCGAAGCCACACCTAGCTTCAAAAGGTCAGTCGAGGCAACACCTAGCTTCGAAAAGGTTAAGGGAAGCCAGATCTGGCTCCAAGCTTGATGAAACTTCTCAAATATCAAGGTCAGAACACTAATCAACCTCCCTGGTTGATACACCACACCATGTCATATCCAACGACCTCTAATAAAGGATCATGCTGAAAGGATACGAGGGATACACTTAATCATATCTGGAAACGTTACTTATATGCAGAACAAGTAATAAAATCCAAAAAGGAAACAAACTGATCTCCACCACGATACTCTCAATTCGGATGTTAACTCAAAGTCAATGACATTAAAGCGAGAAATCCCGTCCGATAAGGAGGAGACTGAGAAAATCAAGGGAGAATCAGTCTGTTGACCTGCAAACTATGTATAAATAGAAAAGAAAGGAAATGAAAAGAGGAGACTACTATTCGACAGACATACGACAAACAATCAACCATTCCCTATAGAGAGTTGAGAGCAAAGATAAAAGAATTTCTGTATTTGTATACCATGCACGTTCAATAAAATATTCTTGCTTTCTTGTAATTTTATAAATCACTGCTACACATACAATAAATCTTGGCCACCACCTACGTGGTAGTGGTCTCGAGGGTGTTAACTGAGATTTCTCACCTTAAGCAAAATTTCCGTTAACACTTTCTGGCGCCGTCTGTTGGAATTTACCCTACACCCAATTAACCAGTTATTTGCATTTACATTTCAGTTGTTTTACAGGAACTATGAGGCTCCGCTCCTCCCAAGGCCAACATAGAGTCCCGGAGCAACCTCCGGCGAGGCTAACACGAAAAGCCCCAAGAAAGGGGAGAAAGTCTGGATATAGTAGTCAAGCTCCGATCCAGACAACCAATACGCGGGCTACTGGCCACCCTATAGTAAGCCAGACAGTGCTCGACCAACAAGCGGTGGCCTTCGTAGAATCCATCCGCGTCCGTCTTCTCGCTGAAGGTATCACGATCCAGCCAACCAACCTGAATGATCAGGGAGATCCGAGCAGGCTCGGAGCTAGGCCACCTGCTTTCGATCGCCTAGGACCTCCTCTTCCAGAGCCGGCTCGAGATAGATCAGGGCCCCAACGTTCGATCCGGGATAGGCTGGGACCCATGCCCCCAGTTCCGAAAAAACTTTCACAATATCAACCCAGGCTAGTTAAGTCTGCCACAGATGCTTTTACCCGGAAGCCACGAGGGCTATCTCATCCAACTACATCCAGGAGAACTGCCGGGGCCCTAGAGGAGGAAAGTAGACAAACTCCCCGAGTGGATCATGTCCAGGAGGAGGACCGGATAGAAATTGCCAGTTCATCAGAAAGATTCGACAGTGAGGAATCTGAGGTTAACTCGAAGAGACTTGGGAACAAGCGACTGAGGGATCAGCTGGCAAAGCTACAAAAAGAGGTCCAGCAGATAAGGAAGGGAAAGAATAAGGAGGATAAAAAGGATCCCCTGAGCGAGATGAACACTCCCTTCACTAGGAGGATCGGGGAAGCAGAGCTCCCCTCAAAATTCAAAATGCCAGCAGATAAGTTTTCTGGAGCGGAAGATCCTCTAAGCCACCTAAAGAGCTTCATTCAACAGATGGAGGTCCAGAACACTACCAGAGCAGCTATGTGCAGAATGTTTCTAACGACCTTGACCGACTACGCGAAAACCTGGTTCAGGAAACTGCCCGTTGGTAGAGTGGATTCTTTCACGAAATTATCAACAGATTTTTGCTCACAATTCCAAGGAGTCAAACCTCGCCCGAAAGATCCCATACACCTCCAATATGTGATCCAGGAACGGAGTGAAACTCTTCGATCGTACGTGGAGCGATTTCACAAGGAGGTCATACAAATGGGAGTCTTCACTGAAAAAGAAACCCTCGCCAACTTCAGGCGAAATCTATGGGCTGGAAAGCTTTTCCGTTCCTTTGCTAAGAGACCTCCCGAGACTTACCAGGAGGCCTATGACCGGGCTCTTGAGCAGGTCGAGATCGACGAACAACTCAAGGTCAAGATGGAACACGACAACATGAGAACGGCAAAACGTCTGAAGAAAGAAGCCCCCAAATTTGAGCCAGTGCAGAAAACTCAGAATAAGCCTCCTAACAGGTCGACCTATCGCCTCCCTGCTCCTCTGCATAAGCCAGAAAGATATCCAGCAAAACGGACCCCTCCCCGGGCTTCGCAGACCTCCCAGGACCTTGGCTCCAGTAATGCAAGGGGAAAAAGGGTATGACTACTACACCCCTTTGAATGCTTCTAGGGAAACAGTCTACCTTGCCATACGAGATAAAAGGGTTGCTCCAAAGGCCTGCTCCCATGAAGGCCCCAGCTGACAGGAGAAACCGGTACAAGTACTGCGACTTCCACGAAGATGTAGGCCACAACACCTCAGAGTGCTATAATTTGTGCAACCAGATTGAAGCCCTGATAAGGGGAGGATGCTTGATTGAGTTCTTGCAATAGGTCAGAGATAGTATCAGGACTGGAAGGGAGGTACGAGCTGAAATTCGTGAGGACGCAGAAAAGAGGAAAGGGGAACAGGCTGACTTAATGCAACAGATCCAGATGATACACACTATCAGCGGATGTCCTACACTAGCTGGAGTTTCCAATAATTCCCGAAAAAACCATGCAAGAAAGGTTCCCCGCATCGGAGAAAGCCAGGGGATCTTCGAAGCCAGCCAGAGCCCGACAGAGCCCTCCCAATCAGCACAGATCGTATTCACTGAAGCAGACGTCTTCAACACTGTGCAACCTCATGATGATCCTATGGTAATCACGATACAGATCGCCAACTGTCTGGTCCATCGCGTGCTCGTGGATACAGGTAGCAGTGTAGATATCCTCTTCAAGGATACCCTAGAAAAATTGAACCTGAAGCAACGTTGTTACAACAGCCGTACCACTCCGCTTTACGGCTTCACTGGGGCATCGATCATACCAGTGGGGTCAATGATCCTCCCAGTAATCATCGGGATCACCCCGCTCCAATAGAATGTTATGACCGATTTTGTTGTGGTGGACACTCCATCGGCCTACAACGCCATCCTAGGGAGACCTTTCCTGTCCTCCTTGAAGGGAGTCTTGTCCATATACCACAACGTCCTGAAATTCCCGGTGGGAACCAAAGTAGGAGAGGTACGCGGAGACCAGCAGGCAGCCAGGAAATGCTACGTAGTATCTGCCAGTCCTACAGCCTTAGCGAAACAATGTGTACATGTGACATTAGTCCAGGAAGACATGGATACGTCCCTGATAACCCAGGAGGAGAAGGAGCCCGCGGAGCATCCTAGGTATCCAGAGATCGAACCTATCATGCCCTACGAGGAAGAACGGAGTGAGGAATGGGCCAGTGGGCAGCCCGTGGACAAACTAGAAGAGATACCTATCAGGAATGACGATCCCTCCAAGGTCGTCAAGGTCGAAGCCACTCTTGATCTAGAAGTAAAAAGATGACCGATTGACCTTCTCAGGGATTTCAGCGACATCTTCGCCTGGAACCATGATGAAATGCCTGGAATCCCGGCATCGCTGGCCACCCACCGACTAGCAGTAGATCCAACAGTCAAGCCCGTCAAGCAGAAGAGGCATCACTTCAACACTGATAGGAACGCGGCAGTGCAGGAAAAGGTTGATAAATTGATCAAAGCAGGGTTCATCAGAGAGGTGCGTTACCCCGAATGGATCGCCAACGTGGTCATGGTCATGAAGGCGAATGGGAAATGGCGTATGTGTGTCTATTACACCGATCTCAACCGGGCTTGTCCGAAAGACAGTTTTCCTTTACCAAAGATCGACCAGCTGGTTGACTTCACATCCGGAAATAAACTTTTGAGTTTTATGGACTCATTCTCAGGATACAACCAAATTAAAATGCACCCGGCTGACCAAGATAAGACCAGTTTCATTACTGGGCAGGGCTTATACTGCTACAAGGTGATGCCGTTTGGTTTGAAGAATGTAGGGGCCACATACCAGCGGCTAGTTAACAAGCTGTTCAAGCCCAAGATAGGAAGGACGATGGAAGTGTACATCGACGACATGATCACGAAATCTCCAACCACAAAGGGACATCAGGAAGACCTTCGTAAAACCTTCCTCATACTGAGGGAAAACCAGATGCGTTTGAACCCCTCCAAATGTGCCTTTGGGGTAACAGTAGGGAAGTTTCTGGGCTTCATGGTTCATGAGAGAGGTATAGAAGCCAACCCAGAAAAAATCAAAGCTATCTTGGACTTGGAATCCCCGACCTCGCTCAAGCAAGTACAGATTCTGACTGGACGGGTGGCGGCACTCAACAGGTTTATCTCTCGCTCCACAGATAAATGTCTCCCTTTCTTCAAGGCCATCAAACAAGGGAAGAACATGAAATGGAGCCAAGAGAGCGAACATGCGTTTCAAGCTTTAAAAGAGTACCTAACAAGCCCCTCATTGTTAGTCAAGCCGGTTTTTGGAGATGAGTTACAGATCTACCTGGCCGTATCAGAAACTGCAGTAAGCGGGGCTTTGGCCAAGGATTGTAGCGACGGTTTTCAAAGACCCATATACTATGTGAGTCATGCTTTGACCAAATCAGAAAGGAATTACATTCTCCTGGAGAAGCTCGCTTATGCTCTGGTGATCTCAGCGAGGAAACTCCGTCCCTATTTTCAAGCTCACATAATAGCAGTGGTGACAGACCAACCCCTCCGCCAATTTTTGCAAAGACCAGACTTGTCAGGAAGGCTAGTCTTATGGGCACTAGAGCTCACTCAGTTCGACATAAAGTATAAGCCCCGGACTACGATTAAGGCACAGGCATTGGTCGACATCGTGGCAGAATTCTCAGCGATCCCAGATCCAGATCATCCCTCAGTATCAAACTAGGTCCCGGAGAAGATATCCGAGGTCGAAAATTGGCCGGAAGGCTGCAAGCCATGGATCCTCTTTTCAGATGGAGCATCCGGGCGAGCCGCGGGAGGAGCTAGCATAGTTTTAATAGATCCGGAGGGGACTTAATTCTGTCACTGTTTCAGATTCAAGTTTAAAGCTACCAACAACGAAGCGGAATATGAAGCCCTCCTAGCCGGGATGAAGGTAGCCATTGAACTAAAGGCCGAATACCTGCAGATCAAGAGCGATTTGTTGCTTGTTGTAAACCAGGTGACTGGGGTCTACCATGCAAAGGGAGATAATATGGCTGCCTACCTAAATCTAGCTCGGCTACTAAAAAGCAAATTTAAGGGACTCAAAATCAATCAGGTGCCTCGACACCAAAACCATCGTGCAGATGTTCTGGCTAAAATAGCAGCGAACGGAGGCCAATCCCTACCAAGGTGAATTCCCCTCCAAGTAATCACCCAGCCAAGCATAGCCACAAATGGAGAAATTTGTTCCCTGGATCGCCTACCTTGCTGGATGGACCCAATTGTCGCTTACCTCATTGAAGGAGAGCTTCCCAAAGAGCCCGACCAAACCCGAAGAATTAAGAGACTCTTGGTTCGATACTGTATGGTGGACGAATACCTCTACAGGAGGGGCAGATCCCTCCCCTTACTTAGGTGCTTGCATCCCGATGATGCTAAGTGGACATTGAGAGAGGTCCACTCTGGGACTGTGGGAATCACATATGTGGGGAAGCTCTAGCCTATCAGGTGCTTCGTATGGGGTACTATTGGCCGACCATCCACCAAGACGCAAAAAGTTTTGTTCAATCTTGTGAGCCTTGTCAAAGAACTTCAAACTTGAACCACCAGCCACCCGAGCGACTGTCGTCCCTCAGTTCACCTTACCCCTTTGCCATGTGGGGAATCGACCTAATTGGGCCACTTCCTACCGCTCCTGGACATATGAAACATGTTACCGTGGCTATCGACTACTTCACAAGATGGCTCGAGGTAGGACCTCTTTCTCGAATATCAGAAAAGAACACAACCAAGGTCATCAAGACTAATGTGGTATGCAGATTCGGGACCCCCCTCATCATTATAGCCGACCTAGGAAAGCAATTCGACAACGCCCGGTTCAAAGACTTCTGCAAGGGATTGGGGATCGACCTCAGACTCGCTTCCGTTGCTCATCCCCAGACTAACGGGCTGGTAGAATCCACCAACAAGACTATTAAGAAACTTCTGAAGAAGAAGCTACAGCAGAAGAAAGGCAAGTGGGCCGAAGAGCTACCAGAGGTCCTCTGGGCATACCGTACTACAAAAAGAACAGTTACCGGGGAGACACCTTACTCCCTGGCTTTCGGGGTTGAAGCAGTCCTCTCCATCGAGCATAAGTTGACCTCGTTCAGGGTACAGCACTTTGAGCCCGAAAGCAACGAAGTCAAGCTCCGGGCTAATCTAGACCTCTTAGAAGAAAAACAAGACCGGGTAGTAGAGAAAGTAGCGATCTACCAGAGCAAGATCACTAGATACTTCAACCAAAAGGTTAGAGCCCAGAAATTCAAAGAAGGGGATCTGGTACTTAGGAAGGTGACCCTGAACACTCGGAAAAGGTCGGATGGAGTCTTAAGTCCAAATTGGGAAGGGCCATATTTGGTAAAGCTAGTTGTTCGCAATGGAGCTTATAAACTCGAAGACATGGATAGAGGATCCATCAACCACACTTGGAATACAGATCATTTGAAGAAATTCTACCCTTGAAAGGAGCTCTCAAGCAGACTACTCCCACTTAGTTTTCATTACAGATCCTAATAAAGATGTACTACATCTCGATCATCAATAAAGTCATTTTCCTTTTCTCTTCCATCTTTGTCTCCAACTATGTTCAACATTAGTGACTATACCCTTGTATGGGAATTCGACATAAACCTCTCGAGACCAGGAAATAGCTCGATAGCCCTCCTGATGCCTTGGTCGGGCTACCACCCCTAAGAAGGATCTGAGTGTAAGAGCATAGTTGCCCTCCAGATCTCGAGACCAGGAAATAGCTCGATAGCCCTCCTGATACCTTGGTCGGGCTACCACCCCCAAGAAGGATCTGAGTGTAAGAGCATAGTTACCTTCCAGATCTCGAGACCAGGAAATAGCTCGATAGCCCTCCTGATGCCTTGGTCGGGCTACCACCCCCAAGAAGGATCTGAGTGTAAGAGCATAGTTTCCCTCCAGATCTCGAGACCAGGAAATAGCTCGATAGCCCTTCTGATGCCTTGGTCGGGCTACCACCCCCAAGAAGGATATGAGTGTAAGAGCATAGTTGCCCTCCAGATCTCGAGACCAGAAAATAGCTCGATAGCCCTTCTGATGCCTTGGTCGGGCTACCACCCCCAAGAAGGATCTGAGTGTAAAAGCATAGTTGCCCTACAGATCTCAAAGACTAGAAAATAGCTAAGTAGCCCTCATGATGTCTTGGTTGGGTTATCACCCTATAAAAATAAAAAAATAAAAATATATATATATACATATATATATATATATATATAATGTTTGCTTTCTTGTGCAGGATCAAAATCATCATAATTCCCTACACGAATCTTAATTGTTGTTACAGATGCTACTCTGAATCCGATTCAAGACCAGAAATAAAAGAAAAAGTTCTCAAAAGAGCGCTTCAATTTATCATTAAGGACAAGGGGAGCCTACCCCCCGATAAGGCTACATCCAAATGAGGAGCCCAACCCCCGAACTCGGGCTCCAAAAAGAAGAAGAAAAAGGAAAAACTGATAAGGGCAAAACGGGGTGCCCACCCCCTTTTCCGGGCTAACAGAAACAAGTCATGATGAAACGCTTTAAACTTTGGGACTCTCATGGCTCCCCTCCACTGGCCCTCCTTCCTCTTGCTGATCCTCGCCATCAACCCTCTTTACAGATAGCTGTCCATCTTGGTTATCATCGCCGATCGCTCCTCCATCTAGAGGCTCCATCGGTTGATCAGCTGGATCTTCCTCCAAAACCTCATTAATTACGTCCATAACCTCAGGCGGGATAGCCGCGTCAAGAAGGGCAGCCATGGACCCCGTCTGGCTCCTGTAGACCTCCATCTCTGTTAAAGAAGGATCCTCAGATGGGCTCCTAACCTCTTCACCAGCTCTCGACTGATCCTCCTCGAATCGAGAAGACATCACTTTACTGGAAGACTCCCCAATACCTAAGATGGTAAAAGTAGGAAGAGGGAATGAAGGATCTGCCTGAGCGGGCTGCTTCCCAGCTCCCATTGGGCTCGAAGGGACCACCTTGTCGCCTTTACGGCGAGATAACTCGGCAGCCTTGAGCATTATTTCCTGTCTATCCCAGCTAGCAATAGATGATAAATCAAAGGTAGGAGGAAGAGCTTCCGCGGCCTGAAAGGAAGCATAGAAATACCGGCCGCTGAAGGAGGTCTCCGCACCAGCTTGCAGCTTGGTCACCTGAGTAATCAGAGACTGGTTCTCGAGGTCCAACTTCTTAGCCTCAGATCTCCAGGAATCCCGCTGCCTAGCCTACCGGAGAGATTGAAGACGCTTCTGATCATAAGATTGCTTCATCCTCTCATGATCGCAGCGAAGCTCAGCCATCTCGGCCTCGACTTTTCCCTGGCTGAAAGTTACCTCCTCCACTAAAGACCGAGCCTGCTTGAGTAGTTCCCCGGCTTTCTCGGCTTCAGCTTCGGCTTTTGCAGCCCGATCACGGAGGAGGGCTACTTGCTGGCCCATAGCGACATTAAGCTTGAAGGCCTACAAAATACAGAACCCGAGTTAGAAACTGAACGAATTAACAAGAGTAGCATGAAGGAAATACAATTACCTCAGCTAAAATAGCAGACCCCTTGGCTATAAGGACGTCCAGGGGCATAGAAGTCATCTTGGAGATCCCACCACCCGGACAGGAAGCTACGAATTGCTCCAGGACCTCATCCCGCCCTGTCGAGCTCGACTGAGGCCGGGAGCTGCTGGAAGGAACCTTCGTGACACCTTTCCCAGAAGCAACACCTTTCCCAGAAACCTCTAAGGCTTTGGTTGTTGGAAGAGCAGCGGACTCAGGTGTATGAGTAGAAGGGGTAGCAACTTTAGCGGCCATGGCCGAGGGGGCAGAAGCAGCCGGGCCAACCACTTGGGGAGCTTTACCCAAAGCCTGGAAAGCCCACGAGGCAAGAGTGGCCATCTTAGACCCAGCCGGAGAGATAGACGAAGCAAGAGCTGGTTTGACCCCAGAGGAGGGAAGAGAAACTCCACCTGGAGGGGAGCGTGAGACGTGACGGGTGGCCGGCTCCACGACAAAAACTGTGAATAAGTAGATTAAAAAAGAAAATGTTAGAACCAAGCTAAGTAATAAGGCGAAGCAACTCAATGACACTTACGAGGAATAGCTTCTGAAATTCGTAAATACTTGTTCACCCTACGAGGATCAAAAGCTTCAGCAGTAGGGAACTTCAGATTCAGATAATTCCGGGCTAGAATAGCCTTTAAGACGGCTTCGGACTCAGAAGGCAGGGAGTCCCGGTCCCAGGAGGGCTTGTCACTGAAAGCCGTAGGAACCTCGAATTCATGCCCTCTGATGAAAATCGAGCTCCCCCAGTCATCCCCCGCCAGGATCCATTCTTCTTTCCACGCGGGGTCCTTTTTCGAGGCACCAGGAACGATGAAGTTGAGCTTATTCTTGGCCTAGGCATAGAACTGGCCTCGAGGAGCCCCAGACAAGCTCCTAACCTGGAAAAGATATGCCAGCTCCTCTACACCTGGCTCCCTCGTCACCTTACTCATCTGGCATTGTTCCCTCCATAATACAAGGAAACCAATCAGATGCCTCCAGAAGCCAGGTGTCAACTGGAGGGGAGCGAGCTGGATGGCGTTGAGAGCCCGCCGAAGAGTCGGATGGAGGGGAAGCCTGACCCTGTTCTTAAGAGCGGCCACATGAATCGGAAGCACGCCTTTAGGGGGATTGAAAAACTCGAAATGTTTTGGAGGCACCGAGATGGATACGCTGTCGGGGATGCCAAACTTTGACCTTAAGCGATCAATTGACACCGGGTCAACGGTGGAATCTGGGAAAACCCAGAAATCATAAGAGGGAGCCTCCCCACAAGAGGACCAGGAGCCGAGACCCGACGCTCCCCTGCGGCGCCACCGTCCGCTTCTTTGTCGGAGTCATCATCGACTATATCCAAAGGGTGGTCGGGATGGTTGGAGAACCCAGTCCCGATGGATACATTCCTACTTGACCGCCGACATTGCGAGGTGGGCAGGGAATCGTCACCGTCAGAACTCCTCCTAGCCCGCTTCCCAGAGTAAGACTGACGACCTCCTAGCCGTAGAGTATGGAATCAGCTGAGTCGCGACTGTTTTTCAACATTGTAGAAGCCAAAAAGGACGAAGAATGAAGAAAGAAGCAAGTTTGGAGGAAAAGCTATGGAAATATTTCTCAGGAAAAAAAATTAGCTCGAAGAGATGTGAGGAAGATGAGGAGGAAAACAGACATATATATAGGTCGGAGGACAACGACACGAGTTACCGATATACTCGTTTGGTAACGGTAAAAAATCGACTACAGTAACGTAACCGGATTAAACTCAAAAGTGGGCTAATCATCTCACGCCACATCACTTACGTAGTTAAGAGGAAGATCTCCCCAAGATTCTGGTAACGGTAAAAAATCTCGGGGACTGCCGTAACGCAATCAGATTAATTAGAAGATAAATTAGTCGGTTCGCATCACATCACTCAAATGAAGAAATTTCCCCAATATTTCGGTAACGGTAAAAAGAGGAAGATTTCCCAAATACAGTAAAAATCTGACCTCAACCCCGAGCTCGACGTCTGGTGTTCAAGTCAGAGGGGACTTCTGTTAATAGCCAAAATTGGCTAAGGACCAAAGGAAAATTTTTCACCTCCCAAACCTGGTTCCATACCCGAGAGTTTCACCAGGAGACCTCTCAATCCAGAGCCGAACTGTGATACCACCCCAGGAACAAGGGTGGGCTCTGAAAACATCCGGGATAGAGCCCGGACCCGAGAGCTTCCACCAGGAGACCTCTCTATCCAGAGCCGAACTGCGATACCACCCCAGGAACAAGGACGGGCTCCGGAAACATCCGGGATAGAGCCCGGAACAATCAGATCTAGCCCGTATCACCAAAACTAGAAGCTCCCCGAAGTCGAGGTCACCACGTAAATGCTCCAGAGACTCGTCTGTACCTCGATTGACACAGAAGAATGTCCATAAAAGGCCGCGCCTAAATTCAAAAGGTCAGTCGAAGCCACACCTAGCTTCAAAAGGTCAGTCGAGGCCACACCTAGCTTCGAAAAGGTCAAGGGAAGCCAGATCTGGTTCCAAGCTTGATGAAACTTCTCAGATATCAAGGTCAGAACACTAATCAACCTCCCTGGTTGATACACCACACCATGGCATATCCAACGACCTCTAATAAAGGATCATGCTGAAAGGATACGAGGGATACACTGAATCGTATCTGGAAACGTTACCTATATGCAGAACAAGTAATAAAATCCAAAAAGGAAACAAACTGATCTCCACCATGATACTCTCAATTCGGATGTTAACTCAAAGTCAATGACATTAAAGCGAGAAATCCCGTCCGATAAGGAGGAGACTGAGAAAATCAAGGGAGAATCAGTTTGTTGACCTACAAACTATGTATAAATAGAAAAGAAAGGAAATGAAAAGAGGAGACTACTATTCGATAGACATACGACAAACAATCAACCATTCCCTAGAGAGAGTTGAGAGCAAAGATAAAAGAATTTCTGTATTTGTATACCATGCACGTTCAATAAAATATTCTTGCTTTCTTGTAATTTTATAAATCACTGCTACACATACAATAAATCTTGGCCACCACCTACGTGGTAGTGGTCTCGAGGGTGTTAACTGAGATTTCTCACCTTGTACAAAATTTCCGTTAACAACATCTATTCATCTTAAGCTTTCCCATAAAAGGTCAAACTGATTAGCATCCGAAATTTTTGCTTTTAAGGGAATAGATTTCAACATATGAGCGTGTGTGTGCATGTGGCTCGTCATCCCATTTCTATTTGACAATCCGAGCAATTTTGATTTTCAACTATACTCCTTTAAGCCTTTTTTTTATTTAGGCTTTGAATCAAATATTTTTTTGATTGATTCTTTTCAACACTTCTTTGGTTTTTCTATCATAAACATATACTCTTCATGACTGCTTTCACTCATCACAATGGTGTAGCCCTTTCCTACATTTGACGGCTTCACAACCAAAGTGTGTAGCCTTTTCCATGAAGGTGCTTGTTGAGTTTTATGTAATTGCGAAGCAAAATGGATACTAACCATAGGACATCTTCAATGTACTAGTCATAGGACTTCAGGGTGTATCCACAACTTACATATATACAAACTCAACTTACTTAACAAACATACAAGAGAAGCAAAGTGCATTTATTGAAAAACCAAGTTTTTATGGCTTACAAGCACATGATCTAAAAGTAATACAAAGAGACCTACATAAGATCATTACTTCTCAAGAGAGTAGCTTTCAAAGAATATGAAGCTTTTATTTTTCATAAACATGTCACTCATCATTCAAACATATAATTCACACATCATGATCAAGACCAATGTGAACAATATCACTAAAAGATCTTAAAAGAGCAAATGTCAATGAGAACCATAAGAACACTATACTAGTTCTCTAATATGACATGCTTCATGATGTAGTTGATCGGGCCAAATATGTACTATATTTAGGCCCTCAGATCCTTACCTTATGTTCTGTTTTCGTGCGTTTTTGTGTCTCTTATGGGTTATTTTGTGCTTATTTGAGGGAAATGATGCAGAGACAGGCTTGGAAGCACATGGTGATGATTCCAGCAGAAAAGGAGCACAAACAGGTCTATAGTACAGGTCCAGTGTGGGTCCAGTGCGGGTCGCAACCGCACTCCAGCCGCACTCCAGCCGCACTTATGTGTATAGCCGGGGCAGAATGCAAGTACAGAGATAAAGTGCGGGTACAGTGCGGGTCAGCTAACCGCACTCCACCCACATTATTGCCAAACAAGAGAAGCTGCGCAGTCACCTGACATTAGAGTGCGGGTTCTATGCGGGTCAGCAAACCGCACTCCACCCGCACTTGCACCAAGAACAAAAGAACAGAATCGCACCTGACATTAGAGTGCGGGTACTGTGCGGGTCATCCAACCGCACTCTACACGGACTGTTGCTCAAGACAGAAGGTAGATTTTGCACCTGAGAAGGAAGTGCAGTCACAGTGCGATGCAAAGTGTGGGCTAAGTGCGGGTCAAGTGCGGGTAATTCAACCGCACTCCACCCGCACTAATGTCCTGATCCGAGAACTGAAGTTGCAGGCAATCCATACAGTACGGGTACAGTGCGGGTAAACCACCCGCACTCCACCCGCACTCCGAGCGCGCCAGTCTGATTTTCAAAGCTTAAGTGACCTATTTTTGTATTTAGTATAAATATAAAAGTATAGAAACGTTTTAAGGAGCTTTTAACTCCGTTTTAGACAGATTAGGCATTCTTAGATCTAGTTTCTCTCTCTATCTCTCATCCTCACATTCTCTACTCAACTTCAAGGAAGTTAGGAGATTGGAGCCACTTCAAGGAAGGAGATGTTCTCCAAGGGTTATTTCTTTCTCCTCTCTACTGATTTCCTAGTTGGAATGAGTAGCTAAATCCCCTCTAAGGGGTTGATGGAGTAGTTAGTTTAATATTGGGCTTGTACATAAACTTGATATTATATTGATATTCATATCTATCTTCCATTGATCTATTCTTGTTGTGAGTGTTTATCATTGATTTCTTGTGTAGATACATGATCTTTGCAAGATGTCTTTATATTATGAATGAGTATTGCATCTAGATATACATCCTATTTGGTTGTTTAATGCTCTAAAGAATAGACGGAAAGTCATGAATTCCGACTCTTGAACCGCGGTTTTAATCTAACCTCGATCGTGTTTTCGGCACTATACATCCTAGGTCGCAATCCGTGAAAGAGTTAGAAGTCATCACTATACATCCTAGGGTGACTATTTGTAATCAGTTGAGTCAATGTTGGGTAGACGAGCTTCATTTCTAGAATCCGGTAAACAATCAACTCTATACATCCTAGGTTGGTAGTTTACAAGGATTAATCCCTAATAGGTGGTCCGCACCATACATCCTAGGTTGGCCACCTTCTAGGGATAAATAACTGACTCTATACATCCTAGGTCGGTTACCTTAAGAGCCGTGCTATTGACAAGTTTGTTACATTGCCCAGTATTTGCTTTCGAATCCATTAGCTCCTTAGTTTCCATCATATATATATCTTTCACTCCATATTCCCCTTTCATTTTATTTACTTATTTACTCATTTCATCAATTCAGGTTTTGCTATTATATATATATATATATATATATATATATATACATACCATTGCTTTAGCTTTAACTAATTTGGCTAACTCCGCTCCCTGTGGACGACACCCACTTGCCGCTATATTTATGTTTGTAAACTGATTTAGGCTTTGTGAGATTTCTTAAAATATTATTTATGGACTGATCTTTTAAAACGACATAAGGGAAAAGCGTCCTTGTCAGTAGTACAAATAGTGAGTTGAGAGATGAAAATCCAAGTAAGCATGCACTAGAATATGGAAATACCTTAGCAAGCCTTTTTCATCAAATGTAGAGCCTTTGCCCTTTTTATGAGCTCTCTTGGCTTGTTTGTCCTCATGACAACAAGTTGTTGATGTGTCATCCCAAGAGAATAAAAGCATAGCATTTCAATTCAAAACGAAAAACAACTTTCTCTAAAAGTTTTAACAAAATCATCACCATATTGATTTCAATAATGCAACTTCTCTAAAGTTAATCAATAGATTTAGACTATCATAATAATTTGTGAGATAGCTAAGTTCATGTCACGTTATAGAGAGACAAAGCTAGAAAGCTAAGTTCTTCATGACTTGACACTAATCTTAAAGCTAACTCACATGTGCAACTTACACTAATGGTAAGAGCACTCACCCTTGACCCATTTGGTCTTGGGTGAACATACACAAACATTATCAACGTCTTTCTTGACACCAATGTTGAATTTAGAGTAAATACCTTCTACAAGTTGGTACACAAGAATATCATTGATACTCTTCTTTTCAACATTAACAACACATGCTTTATCAAGATTAACAAGTTTTGCTTTCTTCTTATTCCAAACATTCTTAAAATGCTTTGCAACCACGTCATGCTTTTCAGCATCTAAAGCCTTAGCATGCTTGAAATGAAGTTCAATCTCTTTATCCCTTGATGCATTTCCTATTTAGCAATATTCAATGTATTTATAGCACTTGGGCTTGATATGACCTATAGTATTGCAAAAATAACAAATAGGAATAAAAGATAAGATTGTACCTTCCGCAATTGAAGTAGCATTAGTGGGAGTTTGTAGAGATACCTTGTCCTTCAATTTCTTTTTGGTTTTGGATCTTTTCTTCCTAGGAGGTTTCTTGTCAATGTTGACATTTTCCTCGCTTGTAGGAAATGATGCTTCTATGAGCTTCTCCTCAACTACCAAGCCACTTGAAACTCCTAGAGGACTTTGACCTCTATCCTCCAAAGTAGAAATGATCTTCTCTTTTTCAAGGACAATCTTTTCAACCTCTATAAGCTTTTTATAAATTTCATTCTTTTCACACAAGAGCCTTTGAGTAATTGCTACAAACTCATCCCCTTGTATCTTGATCAAACCATCCTCCTCCTCAACCTCTTTCAAAGATTCATCTCTTTGCTATTCAAGACTCTCTATCTTAACCAATAGTTTAAGGTTGGTTGAATTATAATAAGCTCTCTTGATGTTCTGGATCAATTTCCTTGTTCAAAGATGCTTGACAATCTTCCTCTAGCATAGTTTGAGAAGCCGTGAAAGCAATAAAGTTGCTAACTAACTCTTCATCACTTGAGGACTCATCAATTGAGCTATCCGCATCACTAGAGTCATCATCACTCCATGTGGTTGCCATAGCTTTACCTTTCTTGTCCTTACTAGTCTTCTCATTTGGACAATTTGAGGCATAATGATCATACTTCTTACACTTGAAGCATTTAACCTTGTGATTGCTCTTAGCTTGACCACTCTTTTCATTTCTTGGAGTAGATGATTTCTTAACTTCCTTTTCCTTAGAGAATTTGCCACTTGGCTTGGCACCTCTTCTCATAAACTTTCTAAACTTCCTAACCAAGAGTGCCATGCCATCTCTTCATCATCAGCTTAACTTTATTTATTGATGACCTTGAGAGTTATTCCCTTACTCTTGACATTAGGTTTAAAGCTTGACTCATAGGTTTGAAGTGATACAAGCAATTCGTCGATGCGCATGCTATCAACATCCAAGCCTTCTTCAATAGTCGTCACCTTAGCCTTGAACTGTTTAGGTAAAGATCTTAAGATCTTCCAAATAAGGCGCTCTCCGGAGATTGGTACACCAAGTGTTTGACATTGGTTAAGTGTAAAAAATTAATGTAATAATTAAATTGTTTTTTGAATTCAAGTGTAAAATTTCGGTCTCGACTGACGCATAAATTAATACTTTCATTAAAGTACAAAACATACTGCATAGTATTCAAGAAAATAGAAAAATACTTCAACATGCTAATTTGCATAGGGCCAAGTTTGAGATTTTTGACATCATCCCCGAACCGACTCAAATCGGAAAAACTAGGTTTTAGCCAAGTCGAGTCACCCTGTTGAGACAAGTCAATCCAATTAAAAAAAATTAAAAATAATTATAAGTGAGTCATGGACGGTTTCGGCCGAAACCGAATCAAACCGACTCGTGCTTACCTCAAATTAATTTATATATTTATTGGGTCTTAAAAGATCTTTTTTTAAAAACAATAAAACAATTATCTTGTGCCCTTAACGTGTTAGGACCGTATGATTTTATTATTTAAACGAGGTTATCAATTTATCGAAGTTGTACTCACCCTCTATATATATATATAAATAGTAAATTAAATAAATCAATTTAAATTAATTCATCTATACGCTATACTTTTATAAATAATTTCTAAACAATAATACTTATTATTATTATTATTGTACACTTTACTCTTATAAAATTTTTCTATTCAATAATACTTATTATTATTATTGTTTTTGGTTGTTGTCATTGTTATTATTGTTATAATAATAATAATAATAATAATAATAATAATAATAATAATAATAATAACAATAATAATTGTAAGGACCTCGATTTTATGATTGGTTTATTTCATGACAAACCACACCACATTGGGGATGATTGTGTAATGGGTAGGCTTCCAAGCATCTCCATGACTTCAAGAGCAAAAGTTATACTCACTTGACTTTGTCTCTTGAAGAGTTTAGGTGCACACACACACTTCATGCATGTTTTGTTTATCTTGCATTTGTGTTCCTTATTGTTTATATGTGGGTGCATCCTTTTCAAACACACTCACTAGCTTGCATTAGATATCATATCTTGCATTGTATCTAAATTGCTAACATGTCTTGCATGTTAATTGTGCTTCATTTTGTGTGCATTTCACTCACTTCACACTTGCACAACATTCCTGTAAGATGGGCATTTTTCTTGAGTGTTAAAAATGGATTTTTCCTTTAGTGCGGCCTAGACCGCTTGGCAGGCTCTGCTTCCACCGCGGTGCACGGAGAGGTATTCTCCAGTGTGTCATGCACAGCGTGGACTGCGACCTGTGCACTTGCACACACACCGGTCCCAATCGCGGTGTTGTCCAGACGGTGCACTGCTGTATGTACCGCGGTCTGGACACATACCTGAACCGCGGTACACAGAGCGGTTTTGACGGCATTTTGTTTCCCAAGTTCAAAACGACGTAGTTTTAACTAGGGCTTCATATATATTCTTCCTCTTCTCTTCTTGGCCGACCAAGAGCTCAAAAATTAAGTTTTAAGAGAGAGGTTAGAGCTCCTAGAGAGAGAAAGCTTCAAGAAAGCATTTTTGACTCTCCAAACCCAAAACCCATCTCCATCTTGCATCATTCAACATCATTTGACCATGGGTCTTCATTGTTTCATGACTAGGTAAGCAAGAACTTCTTTGAATATCATTTATTGTTCTTCTTACTCTAGATTAGGTATTTATTGCATGACTAAATACCTAGACTCTACTTTACTGCATATTTATGAGTCTTGATAACATGATTGGGTTTGTATTTTGATAGCTAAATTGATTAGGTCATTTTTGCCTAAAAGCGAGGTCATAAATATTCATGTGTGATTTATTGATAACTAGGTTGAGAAATTGTGTTTTAATCAACTAGTTAATGTTCATGAATATTTGATTTGTTTTGTTTGTGATAGCTTGGATCATTAGGTCATATATGCCTAAATAGCTAATCCATAAATGTTCATGTGTGTTTAATTGATGATTAGGTTGGCTTTGTGCATCTAGTCAAGTTTATGAATGTTTATGTGAATTTATTTGACAATTAGGTTGCTAGAATTTCTCTACAACTATTTGAGACCTCATGTGTGTGCATGTAGGTTTATTTGATAACTAGGATGTTGTATTTCATTAGTTACATCTAGTTAAGCATTTTGTGTGTGGTCTTACACATTATTGCATTTGAGCATATTGTCTCACTTTCACTTAGACCTTACACTCTTCATTGAGTCAAAGTCTTGTGGCTTCGGAGTGAAGTTGCACAAGCATTCAAGTCTTGCAACCAAGGGTGGGTTGGCAAGCATTGGTCAAGTGCCATTATAAAAGGCCCGCGGGTAGAGTAGGAGGTGCTCACTCCAAGAGTAGTGTATCAGGGGATATCACTAGGGATTGAACCAAGAGTGGCGAGTGGTAGTGTCCATAGCCTGAGGTTATGTAGAGTGAGAGTCCGAGTATCACTTGAGGGTGTAATCTTTTATTCATATAGTGGATTTCTGTGATCGTCTGTGGCTAGAAGGATGTCCCGTGGTTTTTCCCTTGTCGAAGGGTTTCCACGTCAAAATCAAGTGTTCTTTATATTTCCGCACCTTTGCTTGATTTTGTATGTTTGATTTAATTGGGTTATATGTTTAATATTGACTAATCGAAAAAGTTGGTAATAATCAATTAATAGCCCATTCATCCCCCCTCTAGGTTGTTTAGACACACGCTTGAGTAGTATTTTTAATAATTATTATTATTATTATTATTATTATTATTATTATTATATAAGAATATTGTCATCGGTTATTGTTACTAGTCATGTTTACATGTTCTGAAAAAAATAAAAATCCCTTTCAAATTAAAATAAAAATCAATTTCTTATATAAAAATTTATAAAAGAGGAGTGCTAGATACACTCTCTCAACCCACTCTCCCTTCTTCTTTGGACACTTGTCCCATATTGACTTTTTGAAAATAAATTGTAGAGACATCATTAATGAATTGTTTTTACGTATTATTTAAAATTTAAACCGTCCACATCTTCCTAAATTGCCCTTTTTTACACCAAATTGTCATTACTAAAGATGTGAAGCAAAAATATCCAAAGGTTAAATTGGTTGATTAATATTTATTAAATTTATTTTATATTTATTTTAAAAATAAAATTAGCTTAGAAAATATATTATTAACAATTTTAAAATTATTATTTTAACCTAATGTTTTTATTAAAAATAATAAAAATTAAAATTAAAAAACAAGAAAGGAAAAACGAAAGCAAAAGGGCACGCAGACCCTAAAACACAATAATCTAAAAAGGCACCCAGACTTCAACATAATGCAAAAAGAAAAAAAGTATGAACCGACTTAATCAGGCCAGCGGAATCATTCCTTTCCGCCTCAACTTTTGCGGCCTAATTAGACACTTTATTTTCAAAAGTAAATGATGAACAAGTGTTAAAAAGAGAAAAGAGAGTGTATTGGGAGAATGACCTGAGAAAGTGATTCTAGCACTCTTCTTTATAAAATGGAAAATGTTGCCGAACATAACATAACAAATCCATAGTGTTATGTTTCCCGCAAGCACATAACACGTTAAAAAAAATATCGTGATTATTAGATTGATAATGAAGACCGGAAGAAATTAATACAAAATAAAAAAGAAGCCAGTGTCATTAAGTTACATAACCAAACAAACACTGTATTCGACCACCGGCTAGCAAATAGCAAGCCAACTTAACAAAGTTTAAGAAGCATATTATATGTCAATAATTAATTCCACTATCGAGTTATCAATAATTAATATATAAATTCCATTTTCACATCACCTCTTAGCATACCCTAAAGGCACGCAGACCACAATAGAAGGCAAAAAAAAAAAAAAAGCATGGACCTACTTAATCAGACCTGGAAAAATCATTCTTTTCCGCCTCAACTTGTGCGGTCCAATTAGACATTGTTTTATTTTAGTATATGAGTTT
This sequence comes from Dipteronia sinensis, assembly GCA_033220585.1. Lineage (NCBI taxonomy): Eukaryota > Viridiplantae > Streptophyta > Magnoliopsida > Sapindales > Sapindaceae > Dipteronia > Dipteronia sinensis. Next base: position 27,868,044 of record CM065642.1, read on the forward strand.
TGATATTGTTAATTAAATTTTAATTATTTTTAACTATATTTTTCAAATCGGGTAAAATTAATTACTTTATAAAATATGATGAACTTATAAGACAAAAATGATAATTCTCCAAGTGTGAATTGTGTTTGTAATGACATTTCAGAAAATAAAAAAGAGGTATATAAAAATAATAATAATTTTTTTTTTGAGCTGAAAATTAAGAATAATATTAATCATTAAGAAAAGGACTGTGACAATTTGATGTAAAAAAAGGAAATTTTGGAAAGATATGATGGTTTGAAGTGTAAATAACATGGAAAAACAATTCATTAATGATGGTTCTAAAATTTATTTCCAAAATGTAAACGATGGACAAGTGTTAAAAGGAGTGTAAGGACCTCTTTTTTAAGATTGACTTATTTCATGACAAACCACAATGTAGATGATTTTGTAATTGGTAGCTTAGGATCTCGATGGCAAGCTTCCAAGCATCTCCGTGACTTCATGAGCATGAGCGATAGGTATATCACTTGACTTGATTCTTTAAGAGAATAGTTGCACACACACACTTACATGCATTTCCGTTCATCTTGCATTTGTGTTCTAATAGTCTATATGTGTGCATCCATTACACATCTATCTTGTGTACTTTATTGTTAGATCTAAGTGTGGTTTTGTGTGGTGTAATTCAATTCCGGTTGTGTGATCGGTAACGTTCGCGTTTGCACGATGGTGTGCATGTCTCAGCGCGATATATGACCACTAGAGAGGTCTCATTTACCTCTCTTGAATTGGTCTTGAGTCACATAGTCTTAAACCATGTTGCTTGGAGTGGTTAAAAATTTCTCCAGCAAAGGTCACTACCAAGAGGTCACTACCTCCAGACTGCGACCCTCAGACCGCAACCTCTCAATCTGAGATTCTCGCTTTGTTAAGGTCGCTACCAAGTGACCACGACCTCATGCCTTGAAAAAGGTCGCTACAATGAGGTCGCTAGCGACCTACATGTTTTTTTTATTTTATCAAAACGACATAGTTTTGATTATGGCTTTTGTCACGCCCTAGCCGATTCTACTAAAACGACACTACTATAATCTACAATGGCTCACTAAGGGGACATGAGAGTGTTTCACACATTGCAAGTGCACGAGTCGTTCAACTCATATAAGGGGCACATGTACGGGTTATTGTTACCACGAGGACAAGCTAAACGACCTAACTAAATAGAAAGCTAATAACTCATTGATACTTAAACTAGCAATTTCACTAAAGTTACACTAATTGATTATCACTACAAATTATACTAAGATGTTGATGGATTAAATATATCACTACAAATCTTTATTAAAGACTAGATTAAGGAATTTTTAAGGGTTGGATGCATTCAAGTATCAACCATAATATCTAATTAATCATTCATAAAGCACATTCACAGTGGGTCATAAGCATGCATCTATTTATATCAATTAAAAGCTCTAATTCTCCTCCTTAATCACAACCTAAGTCTAGAGAAGTGAGTTAAGAGAGGATTTCAAATGAGTGTTAGTAGAGATTCACAACTCCACCATTGGTAATGAGTCAAGATAGAGAATCTCTACAACATGGATAGTGTAAGTTCAATAGGCATAAATGATCACTTATTGCACTCAAACCTACCACTTCCTTGTGTGCATTTATTGATGAATAAGTGAGTTGTGTCAACCACCATACATAATTGCTCATAAATACACACATACAAGCTCAAGATAGTGAATAACATAGATTGATTATATCAAATGGTTTATTTACAAGAATTACATCTATCCCCCAACAAAGAAGGATTTTGATACATATAGAAAACAATAAGCAAGAAAGTACAAGAGAGAAAGTCATCACCGAATAGTGATTTTCTTGGTTAAGAATGTTCCCCTTTGCAATCTGAGCAAGAAGTTCTTCTAGAGCAACTCTAAGAAAACTAATCCAAGGTACTAAAAATAGTGTTTGGCTACTAAGAAAATGACAAAAAAAACTAGTGAGTGGTTCAAAAAACTCTCCCTCTAATTAATTTTATCTCTCTAATTCTGTCTATAAGTAAGCGTGTATGTGGTCTTACTTCAATGAAGATGGTTGGAGGTATTAAATAGGCTATGAGAGTTAGTGAGAAGTGATGTGTATTGGGGGAGGTCATTCCAAGGGCAAGCAAGGTCAACTATGTTGATTTAATGGTTGGCTCAAACAAGTGGGTCAAAAAAAAGCTAATTAGATTGGCTGGGAAGGTTCGAAATCCACTTGTAGTTCTCAAAGTGATCTTACAGTTTTAGTCTACGGGTTCTTTCCCACTGAAGGAACTCGCGGTGGTATTGTTTTCTATTTGGCGCAGCTTCTTTCCCGCTGGACAGTTGGTTGGAACTAGTGTGAACTTTTGAAATTTTCACGTAGGTTTGTTCCATGGGTTTGTTCTTGCTGTAATAAGTCGCCAGATCCTCTGGTGTTTTTGTGCAACTTCTTTCCGCGGCTCTATATCCGAGGACCAGAACGACTGAACTTGCATGCTCTTCTCTAAGGCTTCATTTTCGCGGCTTAATTCTTACGGACAAGAACGACTGAACTCGTGTGATCTTTGGTGATTACATCGCGGGTTCTCTTCGTTGGACTATTCCCGTGGGACAAGGAAGTGGAGCTCGCTGATTCTGATGGAGTTGTCCCGCGGTTTCGCTCTACGGTTTCATTCCCGTGAGACAGAGTTATGAACTCGCGGATAGTGTTTGAACACTCTAATTTGCCCTCTTTTTCCTCATTATTGTCACTTTGGACCAACATTCCCTTGAAGCATTAAAAATACCTAAAAAAACTTATTTACAACATTAAAACACCTAACATGCTTAGAAAACGGTAACAAAAGTCAAGTGAAGGAACGTAGAATGTGAACATTTACTGGGCAATCAGCTTTCTTATTTATACCTCATCTTCTCTCTAGCCAACTTAGAGCTCCGAAAATCACATTTTAGAGAGAGACTAGAGCTTATTGAGAGAGTACATAGATTCAATATTTATTTCTCCAAAACCCAAAACCCATCATTTTCTTGCATCTTTTGAGGCATGGGTTTCCATCATTAACTATCTTAGTAAGTTGTAAAACACTCAGTCTTTAATAATTGTTCAAACTTTTCAAGATTGTATATTTATTGCATTTATTATATGATTAAATGCTAGGACTCTCTTTATTGCATGTATTTATGAGTTCTGTTGTATGATTGTGTTTTATTTGTTATAGTTTGCATCATTAGGTCATTTATGCCTAAATAACTAATCCATAAGTGTTCATGTATGCTTAGTTGATTATTAGGTTGGCTTCATCCATCTAGTCAAGATCATGAATGTTTATTTGCATGTTATTTGACAATTTGGTTGCTAAAATTATTCTACATCTAATTGAGACATCATGTATATACATGTAGGCTTGTTTGATAATTAGGTTGTTAGATTGATTCTATATCTAATTATTCACATATATGCATGTACCTCTAATTTAGTCCTTACCCTTGTACTACCCGAGCACTCCCACGCATCAGATCTATACTGGTCCATACCAGTGCAACAACCCACAAATCGGAGATCAGAAATCCTCTAAAAAGACCAAACTGCCCAGATCGTGGGTACTACGCAAGTGAAGCAACTAAAGTGTCAGTGCATGGGCCACAGCGCGGGTACCCTACCCGCGCACTGCGCACCCAGGCTCTCCAAGTTAGAATGTTTCAGACCTATTTTTGGCACCTTATAAATATATCTTGTTCTGATTTTCTAAAGAGAGCTAGTCACGACCAAAAATACTCTCTCACACCCTTTTGACATCACTAACCTAGATCTAGGAATCTTTCCTAACTATCTAACATCATCCTCATCTTTTCCTACTGAAGAAGGCTACTAGGAGAGTGGATTCAAGCTTCAAGAATGGGATTCTCTACATGGGTTTTCTCTTACTCTCATCTCTTAGATTAATTTTGTATTTAGCATGAGTAGTAAAACCCTATGTGCGAGTTGATGTAATGAATTATGGATTGTGGGTTATCCACCATATTTTAGATTTGATTATATAGTTCCATTCATTGTGCTTAATTGTGTTTAATCTTCTCTTGAATTTAGTAGGCTCTCCAACTCTTGAATCGTATTGATTGATTGAACTTATTTGAGTAATTGATCTTTGATTGCATTTATTTGTGAATTAAGTAGGCTCTCCAACTCTCATTTCACTTAGAGGTTGAATTTGTTCTTAATGCATTTGATACTCACCAGGGGTTGGGTAGGCTCTCTAACTCCCAATTCATTATAGAGGTTGAATTGTGATGTCTTGTGGGATAAGTAGGCTCTCCAACTCTTAACCCAATTTGACATCAATTTATGCTTTTAACCAATCACATTAAAGGTGTTAAAACAAGCTTACTTGAATAGGAAGAGATATGTTATGAGCTCTACAATCCAACATATCCCGGCTATTGTGAAAAGGGTGGATTGTGAGCTCTCCAATCCAAGTCATCCCAGAAACTTAAGTTAGGAAGATAAGCCCTATAAAGAATTAAATCATTCTTAAGAGACGGTTTACCCACTGTTCGTGTTTGAATTGTATCAACTCCCGCATTCATATCTCATTATATTATCCATCCACATTCTTGATAATTGTTAGTTTAACTTTAGATTAATTAACTTAAATGTAGTTTTCATCGTAGTTGTTAACTTTTAAAACAACCATTGATATTTACTTTTTCATGCTTTGTTTCACCTTAATAGTAGTTAACTAGTCTTAGCCATTTAGTTTCCCTTTCCCTGTGGACGATACCCTTACTCGCCACATACTTGTTCTTTTGTAAACATTTTGAGGCATTTGAGGTTCTTATAAATAATTTTGATTGATATTTTCTAATGACAAAAACATTCTCGTCAAATGGCGTCACTGCCAGGGAAAAATGTTAATTAGGTGGCTAATCCTAGTTTTCTAGGTAGTTTTATTTTTATTTAAGTAAATTCTTGGTTATTTGATAGTTTTCTAGTTTTTGTTTTTGCTTTGTTTTTCTTTCTTTTTGTTTAGAAAAGATAGAATTTTTTAGGAAACACATGTATGCATACAAGAGAGATGCAAATCATGCACATGCTTTGATTGTTTCCACTCACTTTTGTTTTTGTGTTTAGTGATTCTCTACACAAAGTCATTGGAAGAAACAAGCAAACCGGACTTAGTAACCCTTGTAAGTTCCTCATATTTTGATTGGCTTATTTCGTTGACAAACCACATTGGGGATTATTCTATGTAAGGGAATTTTAGGACTCTTGAGTGTGATCAAGCTTCAAGGACATCATCTCTCTCAAAGAGCACTTCAAAGGTATCTCACTAGTTTAACTTTCTTTGAAGAGATCTAGTTGCACACACTCACTTGCATGCATTATTGTTCTTATCTTCATGTAATTGAATGATATATTGTATGCCTCTTTTCACACTCCACACTTGCACGTTTTGCACATTACTTAGTGTGTTGAGTTTGCCCAGAAAAGAGAATTTCTTCTCTTAGCGCTGCCTAGACCGCTTGGCAAGACATGCTTACACCGCGGCATACAGAGCGATATACTTCAGCAGGGTCATGCTTCCTGTACCGCTTCCTGTACACTTGCACGCATAGCGACCCAAGTCACGGTGTTGTCCAGTAGGCCTCTGTTGCCCATACCGCGGCCTGTGCACCTGCATGCACAGCGCCCTGCAGCGCGTTGTTGTCCAGACGGTGCACTGCTGTGTGTACCGCGGTCTGGACACTGGCCTGAGACGCGGTTCATCTAGCGGTATTGACGGGATTTTGTGTCCTAAGTTCAAAACGACGCTGTTTTAACTAGGGCTCCCTTATATATACTCTATCTTCTTCCTTGCTCGTTTTCATGAGTTCAAAAAGCCATTATTGAGAGGCCAAGCTTCCCTTAGAGAGAGAAACTCCCAAGAACTCATCTTTACTCAACCAAACACAAATCCATGTGCATTTAACCTCTTCAAACATCATCTCATCATGGATCCTTCTTGCTTTCATTGACTAGGTAACTTGAACATGCTCTAAATCTCATTGTATTTATTTATGTTCTTGTTTGCCTAGGGTTAGCTCTTTTATGTGATTTTATTGCATATCTTTATGTTTATTGGCATTTATAACATGATTGAGTTGTTGTTTGTTGGTTGAGAGCTTTGTTCATTAATAGCTAGCATTTAGGACGATTTTACCCTTCTAGCTAAATCTTCATGCATTTGCATTTAGATATTGATATCTAGGATTAGCATTTATTGACATCTTTAAATCCTTAGATAAGCATTTATTGTTGCCTAGCATTAATTGCATGTTTGAATATCTTTTACATATTCACATAGGTTGTTTAACCTCTTCATTGATTGTTAAGCTTTGTGACTAAGTGAGTTAGTGCACAAGCTTGTGGTCAAGAATCACTATTAAATGCCCATTGGGTAGAGTGAAAGGGTTAGTGACCAAGTAGGTGTGACTTGAGGTCAACCTAGGTTGTAAACTTTCGTTCAAATAGTGGATTTGAGGACCGTATGTGGCTAGAAGGATAGCCCGTGAGTTTTGCCCAGTTGGAGGGTTTCTCACGTAAATCAATCCTTGTGTTTTTATTATTTTCCGCATATTTATGTTGGATTGATTGATTACTAATATGGAGTAGGATTATTAAAATTGATTAAGTCGAAAAATTGGTAATAAATAAACTAAAACCTATTCACGCCCCCCCCCCCTCCCCCCTCTAGGTTGTATTAGACACACTTTGTGTATTTTCAATTGGTATCAGAGCGGGTTCCTAGATACACTTAGGTGATCCTTGCTCGTTGTGTGTCTTGCATTTTGTTTGTGTTTGTTGCATCATAAACATTCATCTCATTCATACCCAAACACTATGAGTGGGAACGGAAGTGGTAATGAGGGAGCCTCTAGCACAAGACCCCATTTGCTCACCAGAATAAACTATGCCTCTTGGAAAGGCAAGATGGAGTCTTACATTTGCCAAATAAATGACCGAGCATGGATGGCAATTGAAGATGGCTACACTCTTCCGGAAAAGACTCTTGAAGACAAAAGTGTAGTTCCTAAGCCAAAGTCGGAATGGTCAACTCAAGAGTTTGAAGCATCCAAGTGGAACAACAAGGCTGTGCATGCTATTCTTTGTGCAATGGATGACAATCAGTACAAATTGATCCAAACAACAAGAATTGCAAAAGAGGCATGGGAGATTCTAGAGACGGCCCATGAGGGAACCGAGGTGGTCAAGGACTCCAAGCTTCAAGTCCTTCAAACACAATTCGAGCAAATTAGGATGGAGGAGGATGAGTGCTTCAACGACTTTCAAGTGAAGTTGATGGACATAGTCAATCAGAGCCATCGACTTGGTGATCCCTATTCGGATAGGAGGATCAAGCAAAAAATTATGAGGTCGCTTCTAGCAAGATTTGAGTTAAAAGTGACGGCTCTTGAGGAGAATAGTGACTACAAGAATATGAAGCCAAGTGAAGTTATTGGAAGGCTTCTAGCATATGAGTCTAGATGGACTCCCACACCTATACCTCAAAAGAAGCAAAAGAGCATTGCTCTGAAGACTTCTAAGGTTGAGAAGGAGGAAGAAGACTCATATGAAGAAATGGCCCTCATGGTGAAAAGATTCAAGAAGTTCATCAATTTTGAGAAGAGGGGATTTGGATCCAAAGGAAAGGAAATAAAGAAGAAGACTCCTTTCAAGAAGTTTGAGTCAAGTGAAGACAAGCCCACAAGAAAAGGGATTCAATGCTTCGAATGTGGAGGTTTTGGACACATCTCCACGGATTGTGGAAATTTGAAAAATAAGAAGAAAGGAAAGGCCATGGCCGCCACGTGGAGCGATGGTGATGACTTGGAAGAAGAAGGAGAATCCTCAGATGATGAGGATCATGTGGCAAACTTTATTGCCTTCGCATCTTCTCTCAAGAGTAAGGAAGCAATAGATGATGAAAAGGTAGAGAAACAAAGTGAAGATGACTCTAGCGATAGTGACTTTTCATCCCATTCAACAAATATGGATGTAGGAGGAATGGATCTTGAAGGCTTCATTGAGCATTTTCAAAGCTCAAGATTGAAGATGAAGAAAGAGATTTAAAGGCTAAAAGGAGAGAATCTCAAGCTATCCACCGAAGCTACTCACTTAAATAAAGAAGTGAAGATAGCCAAAAGGAATGAGGAATTGATGGAAAAGGAGCTTGAAGAAGCTAGAGAGATCATTGCTAAGATGAATTCAAGCACGAATAAACTTGACCACATGTTGGGAGTTGGCAAGAGGCCAAGTGATAAGAAAGGTCTTGGCTATGAAGATGACAAGGAGACCTCATCCTCAAGCAAGATTGTGTTTGTCAAGAGTTTGGATAACAAAGAGCCTCCACCCCCACAATATCCTAGGAAGAAGATCGAACTAGGAGAGTGCTCTAAAGATCCTCAAGTCAAGGTAGCACAAGGGAAACAAGCTCAAGCTCAATCAACAAGGGTGCATCAAGCAAGTTTCCCTCAACCGAAATACCATCAAGCCAAAAAGCAATTCATGCAAGGTCAACCAAGGAAGCAATTCATTCCAACTCAACAACAAAGAAGAAGAGAACCAATCCAACACCAAAGACAAGCTCAAATGCGTGGGAAAGCCCCTTTGTACTCACAAGGGCATGGTATGTCTTCTTATTTTATTCTCACTTGTCACTTTTGTGGTGTTGATGGTCACATTAGACCTAATTGCTTCAAATACATTGAAATGTGTAGAATCAAGAACATGATTGAAAGAAATAGAACTAGAGCTAAAATGCATGTTCCTAGGAAATCTAGAGCAAATTTGCATGATCCTAGGAAATCTAGAGCCAATGTGACTAATACCACTAGAAATGAGAACATTACACCTAGGTGGATTAGAAGGGATAACTATTCTTGCTATGTGGCTCAAATTGCCTTGAAGGCAAATGCCTCTAACACTTGGTATTTGGATAGTGGGTGTTCTAGGCATATGACGGGGAACAAGAGCTTCTTTAAATCCCTTGTCTTGGAGGATGGAGGATTTGTCACCTTTGGTGATAGATCTAGAAAGAAAGTCATAGGGAAAGTAACCATTTCCATTCCCGATTTACCCTCCTTGTCCAATGCTTTAATTGTTGGTGGCTTGCAAGCCAATCTTATAAGCATTTCTAATCTTAATGATGATGTACTCTCTGTATTGTTTAACAAAAATGATTGCTCTATTTTAATGCCAAATGGACAAACCTTGCTAAAAGGAAAGAGATCTAGTGACAATTGCTATTGTCTTGAAGCTAGTGCTATCTCTTGCAATATGTCCAAATGTGAGGAAATTGAGTTATGGCATCAAAGACTTGGCCACATGAACTATCGAGATTTGAGGATCTTAGATAAGTTCAAGGTTGTGCGTGGCTTCCCTAGGCTTGGGAAGAAAGTCGATGACGTTTGTGGACCTTGTCAACAAGGGAAACAAACCAAAAGTATGCACAAGAAAGGCAAGTATCTCGCCACCAAGGAGCCATTAGAGCTTCTACATATGGACCTTATGGGTCTCATGCAAATCGAGAGTCTCGGCGGCAAGAGATACATTTTTGTTTGTGCTGATGATTTTTCTAGATTTACATGGACATATTTTCTTAGAGAAAAATCTGAAACTTTTGAAAAATTTAAAATGCTTTGCACTAAAATTCAAAATGAAAAGAACTCACACATTAAAAGCATTAAAAGAATTAGGAGTGACCATAGGAGGGAATTTGAAAATGCTTGTTTTGAAAGCTATTGCAATAGCTTAGGCATTTCCCATGAGTTTTCGGCTCCTAGAACTCCTCAACAAAATGGGGTTGTTGAGAGGAAAAATAGGGTCCTTCAAGAGATGGGCCGTGTGATGTTGCTTAGCAACAATGTCCTTAAGAACCTTTGGGCCGAGGCCGTCAATACGGCTTGCTACATAGGAAATAGAGTCTTCCTAAGGCCCGGTACTAGGCAAACCTCCTATGAATTATGGAAGGGTAGGAAGCCAAATATTAGCTACTTCCACTCATTTGGGAGCAAATGCTACATTCTAAATGACCGAGATCAACTTGGCAAGTTTGATGCCAAGAGTGATGAGGGGATTTTTATTGGTTATGCCCTTAATAGTAAGGCCTATAGAGTTTTCAATTTAAAAACTCGGAGTGTCATGGAATCATCTAATGTCGTCATAGATGATTGTAGGCCTAAGACTAGAGACTATGATAAGGAGGTCATTGTGCTTGATGCTCCCTTCTTGGAGAAGAATGGTGAGACTTCAATTGATGTGAAGTCAAGTCTTGATGAAGAGGTCATCCAACCTCTTGATAGAGATCCATCTTTGGACTCTAAAGAACCCGCTCCATGGGTTAGACATCTCCACAATAAGAATGACATTCTTGGAGATATGAATGAGGGTGTTAGGACTAGGCGTCAAATAGCTAATCAAACTAGCTATACTTGCTACACCTCTCAAATTGAACCCAAAAAGGTTGATGAAGCCTTGAATGATGAGTTTTGGGTTCTTGCCATGCAAGAAGAGCTAAACCAATTTGAAAGAAATGAGGTTTGGACTCTTGTTCCTAGACCCAAGGATACTAATGTCATAGGCACCAAATGGGTATATAGGAACAAGTCGGATGAAAATGGCAACATTGTGCGCAACAAGGCTAGACTTGTAGCACAAGGATACTCTCAAATTGAGGGTATTGACTTTGAGGAGACTTTTGCTCCGGTTGCCCGTCCTGAGTCCATAAGGCTTCTTTTATCCATATCATGTGTGCACAAGTTCAAATTGCATCAAATGGATGTTAAGAGTGCCTTCCTCAATGGTTTCTTGCATGAGGAAGTGTTTGTTGAGCAACCCAAGGGGTTTGTGGATCCACACCACCCCAATCATGTCTATAGCCTAAAGAAGGCTTTATATGGGTTGAAACAAGCACCTAGGGCTTGGTATGAGCGCCTCACTCAATTTCTTGTTGACAATGACTACACTAGGGGTAGTGTTGACAAAACCTTATTCATCAAGAGGAACAAAGATGAGCTTTTCATAGCTCAAATTTATGTTGATGATATTGTTTTTGGCTCCACCAACAAATCCAAAGTCCAATTTGTTGATGTCATGTCTCATGAGTTTGAGATGAGTCTTGTTGGGGAGCTCAATTACTTCCTAGGTTTGCAAATCAAGCAATTGCATGATGGGATTTTCATATCCCAAGCTAAGTATGCTAAGAACCTAGTGAAGAAGTTTGGCCTTGAAAATGCCAAACATTGTGACACACCCATGAGTACCACCTTGAAACTAAGCAAGGATGCTAGTGGCAAGAGTGTGGAACAAAGTCTTTATCGTGGCACGATTGGTAGCTTGCTTTACTTGGCCGTAAGTAGGCCCGATATAGCCTTCAGTGTGGGTGTGTGTGCTAGGTACCAAGCGGATCCCAAGGAATCCCATCTCTCCTCCTTGAAGAGAATCATTCGATATGTGAATGGGACATCCAACTATGGGATATGGTACTCTTTTGACACTAATGCTAGCTTAGTTGGCTTTAGTGATGCAGATTGGGCAGGAAATTGTGATGATAAGAAGAGTACATCGGGCGGTTGCTTCTTCCTAGGCAATAACTTGGTCTCATGGTTTTGCAAGAAGCAAAATTCCATCTCTCTATCCACAGCTGAAGCGGAATACATAGCCTCCGGGAGTGCTTGCACACAACTCCTTTGGATGAAACAAATGCTTGTGGATTACGGCTTTGATCAAGGTATTCTTACCCTTTATTGTGACAACATGAGTGCAATTAACATTTCAAAGAATCCTGTTCAGCACTCTAGGACAAAGCATATAGACATTAGGCATCATTTCATTAGTTAACTAGTTGAAAACAAATGCATTGCACTTGAGTATGTGGGCACTAATGATCAACTAGCGGATTTATTTACAAAGCCCTTAGACTCAACTAGGTTCAAGTCACTTAGTAGGTCTATTGGAATTTGTCATATGCCTTGATGTGTTTTGGTGATTGACCCCTTATGGGGAACTCAAGCAAAGAGAGCAACCTTGCATGTTGGAATAAGCAAAAACTTGATCATCTTTATGCTTCTTTATTAATTGCTTGAGTATTCTTGGTTGTGCTTATATATAATCTTATATGGTTTTTTATTTAATAAGTGTGCCTTGCTTGATTTGTAATCCATGTCACCTCTATGTTCAAAAATGCATTTTTGGACTAGGAGATTTTGATTGGGAAAGTACACTTGAATGACCCATAATTTAACTCCATGACATGAGAACTTTTAATGACATGCTTAAAATAATATGCATGAAATGTTTTTGATTGCTCTAGTGCAAAATATATGTGAAAGCAAATGAGAAGACTAAACCCAATAAGGATCTAGTGTCCATGCAATAAACAAGGATGTCTCATCCAAATTTAGTCTTCTCTCTCTCTTTATTAGTTGAACAAGACTACTATCATACGGGTATCCCACCCGGAAAAATCAAAAAGGGTGCAAAAGTCACTCATGTCTTGTTTTGCTTATAAAGTTTGATATAGTTGCTCTTTAAATTGAAATTCTTTTTGAAAAACTATATCTTGTTTGCTTATAACAAAAGGGTATAAATTGGTTTGAATTCTTTTGGAAACCCTTTTGATGTTTGCTTTGCCAAATACCATTTGCTTGAACCATGATGTTACATGTCTTACATCCAAAGCAATTAAGTCACACATTTTCTTCTAAACAATAAAACCCTCAATGAATCTCTCTCAATTAATTGAGTTGCATAACGTTGTTGTATATGATTATGCACTTATCTTGCAAATAGCTCTCTTTGCTAAAGTGACCCGGTTGGGGAATACTCCTTTGCCTATCTCATGACAAAAATGGGGAGTAATGTGGTTTTATTTAAGGGGATTGCATATTTGGAGAGATTGTTCCGTTAAGGGGGAGTAACCTATATAGGGGGAGCATTTGCATGTTGCAAGTTGAAGTTTTCTTTTATTATGCAAATTGCTCTTATTTATTTATCTCTCTTGATCACCTCACATGCACTTGTCTTGGAAAGTGTAGTCTCCTTGTTTTGTAGGGAATGTGGCTATTCTATAAGAGCTTGAAGTTTTGAAGACCTAGTATCTAGGTATCTTTTTGTAATGTAGAATATCTTTTGTTGACCTTTAGTTTTTACTTTTTTGTGAGGATGATTTGTGAGTGGTGGTTTTGTCACGAAATAGCCAAAGGGGGAGATTGTAAGTTCCTCATATTTTGATTGGCTTATTTCGTTGACAAACCACATTGGGGATTATTCTTTGTAAGGGTATTTTAGGTCTCTTGAGTGTGATCAAGCTTCAAGGACATCATCTCTCTCAAAGAGCACTTCAAAGGTATCTCACTAGTTTAACTTTCTTTGAAGAGATCTAGTTGCACACACTCACTTGCATGCATTATTGTTCTTATCTTCATGTAATTGAATGATGTATTGTATGCCTCTTTTCACACTCCACACTTGCACATTTTGAACATTACTTAGTGTGTTGAGTTTGCCCAGAAAAGAGAATTTCTTCTCTTAGCGCAGCCTAGACCGCTTGGCAAGACATGCTTACACCGCGGCATACAGAGCGATATACTTCAGCAGGGTCATGCTTCCTGTACCGCTTCCTGTACACTTGCACGCATAGCGACCCAAGTCGCGGTGTTATCCAGTAGGCCTCTGTTGCCCATACCGCGGCCTGTGCACCTGCATACACAGCGCCCTGCACCGCGTTGTTGTCCAGACGGTGCACTGCTGTGTGTACCGCGGTCTGGACACTGGCCTGAGACGCGGTCCATCTAGCGGTATTGACGGGATTTTGTGTCCTAAGTTCAAAACGACAGCTGTTTTAACTAGGGCTCCCTTATATATACTCTATCTTCTTCCTTGCTCGTTTTCATGAGTTCAAGAAGCCATTATTGAGAGGCCAAGCTTCCCTTAGAGAGAGAAACTCCCAAGAACTCATCTTTACTCAACCAAACACAAATCCATGTGCATTTAACCTCTTCAAACATCATCTCATCATGGATCCTTCTTGCTTTCATTGACTAGGTAACTTGAACATGCTCTAAATCTCATTGTATTTATTTATGTTCTTGTTTGCCTAGGGTTAGCTCTTTTATGTGATTTTATTGCATATCTTTATGTTTATTGGCATTTATAACATGATTGAGTTGTTGTTTGTTGGTTGAGAGCTTTGTTCATTAATAGCTAGCATTTAGGACGATTTTACCCTTCTAGCTAAATCTTCATGCATTTGCATTTAGATATTGATATCTAGGATTAGCATTTATTGACATCTTTAAATCCTTAGATAAGCATTTATTGTTGCCTAGCATTAATTGCATGTTTGAATATCTTTTACATATTCACATAGGTTGTTTAACCTCTTCATTGATTGTTAAGCTTTGTGACTAAGTGAGTTAGTGCACAAGCTTGTGGTCAAGAATCACTATTAAATGCCCGTTGGGTAGAGTGAAAGGGTTAGTGACCAAGTAGGTGTGACTTGAGGTCAACCTAGATTGTAAACTTTCGTTCAAATAGTGGATTTGAGGACCGTATGTGGCTAGAAGGATAGCTCGTGAGTTTTGCCCGGTTGGAGGGTTTCTCACGTAAATCAATCCTTGTGTTTTTATTGTTTTCCGCATATTTATGTTGGATTGATTGATTGCTAATATGGAGTAGGATTATTAAAATTGATTAAGTCGAAAAGTTGGTAATAAATCAACTAAAACCTATTCACCCCCCCCCCCCCCCCCCCTCGTTTGTGTTAGACACACTTTGTGTATTTTCAACCCTCCTAAATTCATAAACAAACAAAAATACTCTACTTCTACCTTTAAGAAATCCAAATCCAATAGGTCAAATCCTTTGGGTATTATGGGAACCAAGAAGTTGTTGCCATAGAGAGGTATATATTTCTGTGAATGCTTACGTTCATCAGAATTTAATTGATAGGAGTTTGGGTACTTGGATAAATATGCTTGGAATTATCAATGAGAGCTTGGTAAGAGAATTCTATCATGAGTACAAGCATGGTACTACCGATGAAAATGCTTTGATGAATGTGAGAGACATTATCTTTAGAGTTAACTCGGAGAACATCAATAAGTTTCTGGGGTTGCCCAATGATATTGAGTAGGATTTTCTTGATGTTGAAAGTATTGAGAATCTCAATGAAATGGGTAGAACTCTATGTGACGGTAATGGTTTTGAGTAGGGCAAACGAGCTTACATTAGCCAAAGTGAGTTGTCTAAGGTTGGTGTCTTTTGGCAATTATTTGTTTGTGCCAATCTTGTTGGATCTACAAATGCTTCCTAACTAAACAAGGAGAAGATCAAGATTATGTATGCCTTAGTGACTAAAAAACCAATAAACCTTGGGGAAGTTTTAATAGAACATATTGAAAATGTGACTTTTTCAATCTGGTTGGACAAAAAGTTGGCATTTCCGGGATTTATCTCTCATTTGTGCTTGGCTTTAGGAGTTAAGAGTCATGAGGAAGATGTGCTTCTACCACCCTTAGAGAAGTTTGGTGCTAAGCGTATAACTTTTATGTCATCCAAGGAGAAAGGTAGGTTTTGTGATATATTTAGACTTTTTGGTGAATCTCAAGATTCAAGTCATGTATCAAGCACAACTTGTCTTCTGGAATAGGCTATGCAATTGAAGGACGAAGTTGAAGAGTCACGAAGGAAGATTGAGGAGTCACAAAGGAAGATTGAGAAGCTAAATGCTAAGGTATTTCAACAAGATGCAAAGATCAAAGTATTTGAAGGAAGAATCTCCTCAAGCAAAGCAACTACTCCAAAGGATTATGTGAGATCAACCAATGACACAAAGTTCCTTGGTGGCACAAATGGCTAGCAAAGGATCATATGATCTTTAGGCATCAAGTTTCACTTTCCTTTTGGCTTCATTTTATGTCAAAAAGGGAGAGAAATATGTGATACTATCTAGCTTATTTAGTCTTAATCTTTGTCTCATGTGTCAATTGGTATCAAGCTTGAAATTTTATGATATTTAATAATTTTGGTTAGAATACTTTTGTTTGTTGGATAAGTATGTATTAAGGGAGAGGATACATGATCCATTTGAACTTTAATGCTTTATTCTTATGAAAAAAAATGCATATTGCCATATATTCTTTTTTTGTATATACATTGTGTTTCAAGTTGAATTTACGTGATATCAAGAGAAGATCATGAAGAAGTTCAAGACTTGTTGAAGATTAGTCAAGGTGATTAACTCATAGTAATATGAGAGTGAGTTTTTGTGACCAATCTTTATTTTGTATATTTTAGTCTTTGTATAGGTGTTTTAACATAGAATTTGTCAAATGGGAAGATTGTTAGGATTTTGAGTCATGTTGGTATTATTCTATATCAAAACGATATTTCATTTGTATTGATTAGTTGTCTAGGATTCACGTTTTATCAAGCTTCAATGAAGTTGGACAACACATCAAGCAAAGTGAAACCTTCAAAGGAGTTCGTATTGTTGCACATCAAAAGTATAATTAGACCTCAATCCTCTTGCAAGGCGTTTTTGCACACACACACACACACACACACATACACACACACACACATTGCATTCATATGTGTCCCCACATCGTTGTGCTCAATATGTATAACACATTCACACATATATCATTGTATGCACATGCATTAGATTTAAATTAATAAATTTTGTAAAATGCATGTTCTAGGACTATATCTAAGAAATGACATACTTGTGTGTTCATGTGTTAGTTTGTTTGTGTTTTTGTGTTATCGTACTTGAATATGTTCTCATATTATTCCTTGAGTTCCGGTCGTTTCGGTTACCCATTCATTAGTTTTTGAGTTCCGAGTTGGAAGTTACGAAATTTCCATACTTTTATCGTACATGGTTTTCGTCATTGTGTATCGAGTCGATTTCCAAAATTTTCATGAAATTTTTGTTGATGTCCATGTGCGAGAGGGAGTCCTGGTTCGTAATCCAAAAAGGGATTCGAAATCGGAGTTCGGAGGCCGAAATACTGCCGAAGAACGCCTGAGCAGTGGCAAAATTGCCACTTGCACCCCTTCCCCGTGGAGGCGCGTGGCCTTCACGGGAAGGGATGCCTTTTTCCCCGGTGGAGTCCATGAGTCTCCATGGGAAGCTGAGGTGGCAGCCCCTCATTGGTTATCTTCAATTTCCTTGTTTCCCTCTCTTTTAAATATCACTTTCTCTCCCATTTTCCGTTTATGACGAAAAATAGAAAATCAAGTGCAGAATATTCTCTTCAAATTTTCCCAACTTCCAAACACCGTAACTCTCTCATTTCACATCCGATTTGATTGATTCAAGTTGGAGAATCTTTGTATTGAAGTTCTCTATCTTCTCCAAGTGAATTTGAAGCCTTTTGTTCAACTTTTGTGATGGTTCTACACCGAAATTCGAGACTGCACGAAATTCCAAAGGTATTGATTTATTTTTTGTGATTTGATCTTTAAAGTCTTCAATCATCTTGGGTTTTTTCTTCTATATGTATGTGTTACTTGAAAAAAATGCTTTTTAGAAGTAGAGGTTCAATTATAAGCTAATCTTTTCTAATTAGAGACTTGATTGTGGACTAGGTTTTCATAAATCTAGGATTTCACATATTTGTGAGTTGTATTGTGATTAGCTTATTATATAAGGCTATTTGTGCTTTGATTGAATTTATGTTCATAATTGATAGCCTTATGATGTGCTTGGACTCTTTAGTTGAATAAATCTAGGACTAGCACATTTGATTTTATATTTAGATCTAATTAGGATTTAATTGATTATTGTGTGAATATATGCTCTAATTTTTTGCTAGAATTTTAATTGATCATATCTTGTGAATCTAGCATGTTTTTGTTTGTTACTAAATTAATGAATGTGTACTTAATGTATATGCTTTGATTCAAGTTTTGGTTGCATGAATAAATCTAGAAATTAAATGTGATTTTGGTTTTACACATGTTCTAGAATTTTATTCATGTATAGTAACTAGACAACTTTGATTTATGAACTTACATGCATATGTCTAGTTCCCATAGGATGCGTTGATCCTCATATTCTATGTTGAGTGCTTGTTTGCATTTTGCATTCATTGATCTCAATTAGGAAATCCTTGCAAAAGGTATACAATCTTAACTAGGATTGGGATGATCCGGATAGTTAAGTTAGGAAGACTTGGCTAGAATCGGGAGGATTCAGATAGTCAAGCAAGAAGTCTTAGCTAGAATCGAGAGGATCCAGATAGTCATGCATGAAATCTTCTAGAGGCATGAGTGACTCAGATAGGAAGTTACTTTCTAGACGTGTGATAGTCACATATTGGATAAGAAGTAGGCAAAGGCCAGAGGGTAGAATATGAGTGTTATCTTGAATAGTGTATCATGGGATTGGTCACTTTTTGAGTGTGTATCTTTTATTTGACAAAGTGGAATACGGTTTTCCGATGGTTGTGGATTCAACTCGTGGATGTTTCCTCTTTGGAGGTTTTAACACGTAAAAATAATGTGTCAAGTGTCTCTATTCCTATCTCTTATAGTTGTATGTGTGTTCATTTGTATCTTGTTTGGATCTTTAATTTTCATATCCTTGTAAACAATATGCTACGTGAATACATGAATACAAACATCATGCAAACATCTATTTTGATCAGAGTTGTATATATGTTTTATCTTTGTAAAATTGACTTATTTGTGTGTAGTCATTCTTTTATAGATACTTGTATATGTTGTACATAACCATTAATACAAGTAGTTAGTTGTTTTTAGTTCCTAGCTTGATTACTTCATTTGCAAGTCATAGACTCTATTGATGTGATTTTGTTGAACATGCTTTACAATAGTCTGTGTGCTTAAATTTCTATCATGTGTTGTGATACAAACTATCTAGAATGAAAAACTTTTGTTTGTTTCCAAGGGATTGAAAACGGCTTAAAAGCCCAATTCACCCCCATTCTAGGTTAGCTTTAGATAATTTAACCGTGTTTGTATATTTCATCATACACTCATGATTCTCTATTTAAAACACCCCAAACCCGATTACACCCATTGCCCAATATCTAAGATCTCTCTAGTATTTGCTATTTTGCTCCACACGCAATAACCTAGTTATTATGGTTTATTTATATAAGTTACACGGTGTTTAAGTCCTACAAGGAAACTAGTTTCTTTTACATATAAGACTTCATATTTTGCGCAAAGTCTTACTCCTTTACGCACTAGAACTTCCTATTCCATGCAAAGTCCATTTTTCCATTATGCATATGGACTCCCAAAAGACAACCTTTCCTTTTTCCATAGAAGATTTCAGGATCCGTACAATTTTCAGCCAAACCGATGTGGGTTCCGCTATCTATAGCACAACGTTCCCTACAACGGAAATCTCTGGTGATGAACCGATGTCTCACTGTTATGCAATTGCACAGAGCTAGGCATGGCACTTGTCAAGCGCTCCCTACACCTCTGTCAAAGGCATATCACTAGGCATAACACTATCCATAGCTCTTTTAGTTTCTCAGTTCTTCTAGGTTTTCAAGCCTCCCTCAAGTATGATCTCATACTTCCAATCGTTTCCCACGTCTCTAGGAAGTCTTCGCATTGGTTGAATCCCACTTAGTAATCATTGAAAATTCAAGCCATATCCAACAATCCTCATTTATGGTAAGAATTCCCAAACCTTCGTCCATAGCCATGACTTTCAAACCGAGAACCACCATACCCCACTACAAGGTATAACCATTTAGGAACCACCATCCTAAGATTTCTTCCAGCACATGTTGAAATTAATCTGTTGAAATTGTGGTACAACTCCTCACGTTACGTTCATAGGGAGTTCGTTCAGCCATCGACATTCTGGTATTAGAAACACATCCTATTCCATAGCAACTAGAGGTCATGCCATGATGATGTCCATGCCCCTTTAGAGGCATCACTATAGTCGTCATACTGAAGAGAGGCGATTGCTGGATCCCCCTCTCCACACTCGCCTTTTTTATTGTTACAATCTTTCCTCACATGTCTAGATTTCCCACAGTTCCAGCAAGTGACTTTCTTCTTGGAGTTCCCCTTCTTCCCACTCTCAACCATAAATGCACTAGTATAAGAAGATTTACCTTCATTAGTCTGCCTTTTTTCCTTAGAGGTCAATTTGTTTGCCATATCCCCAAAACTTATGGTCGGAACCTCATGCATTAGAACTGGCTTCATATACGAATAGGATGGTGGAAGAGACCAAATGAGTTTTAACCATTTATCTTCCATATCAATCTTAACTCTAATGGACTATAATTCGGGAATAATTCCATTGAGCACTCCTAGATGATAGGAAACCTTTGTACCTTTAGACATCCACAGTGAATGAAACTGCTCTTTCAAGTAGAACCGGTCGTAGTCGCTCTTCGCTTGATACAATTCTTCTAGCCTCCAAAATTTCTTTCGCAGTAGATATTCCACGAATATTGCAAGAACATTCTTGGCCAGGCACAATTAGCTTTCTCATACAACTCCTTCCAACCATCATCGCTCATCATAGATTTTCTAGAACTAGTACCAGCCACTTCTTTTCTAGAATCTCCAGAGTTTCTAGGGTTTCCAATGGTCAACGCCTTGTGTAACCGGTATTGGATTAACAGATCCTTGACTTGAACTTGCTGCAAGCCAAAATTAATCTTCCCATCGAACTTCTCAACTTCGAATCTCATCGAACCCATCTTTCTAGTCCTAAGAGTTTGTTAACTACACTATTAGGCAACCGGGGCTCTGATACCAATTGTTGGCGATAATACCAATTGCTACGCTATGTGAAGTGTTGCCGGATAGTCCACAAACAAACACAATAATATCAACAAAAGAAAAAAGATAAGATGGAAGAAATAATCAAATCAAATCACACAACACAATATTTTTATGTGGAAGCCCAAAAACATGGACAAACCACGGCCGTCACGACAACAAGAGAAAGTTCTATTATATAAATATTACAGAAACTATTCTAATAGAATTGCCGGTGCCTATCAAAATCATATGAAATAAAATAATGGATATTTACTCACACAATTCCCGAAAAAACTACCCATATATGTTTATAAAATATACATGGTAGACGACCCCCGTACTAATAGGTCATGTGTTGTGACATAACATATTTAATTATTGCTATTTTTAGATGAAGTATTCATCATTTAAAGTAGAAAATCTCTTATGCACGTAATGGTGAGTGTATCCAACCACTTAAAGCATGTAACGTGGTATGGAAAACACATTCGATTAGTTATACACGACACATGAACAATAAATCTTAGCGGTAATGGCACCTTGATCTTTCAGTCTATCATCTCACAATTCGAGTCGCCGCCACCGCATACATTTGGTAATTTTTTAAAAAAAGTGTTGGTCTCCAAAGACTTGCTACAGACAACAGACGGTCCATTTGTCTTAAAGTGGCCTTGCAGGGTCCTCAATTGACTAGACTAAACTTTTGAGATATTAAGAAAAAATCTTATGCAGAAAAGTTTTCGAAAAGGGATCAATATTTGTGCTTCACGTTTTTGTTTTTGTCTTTGTTTGTTTTTTGTTTTTTTTAATGAAATTTGTACTTCACGTTCCGATTTCATAATAAATAATTGATAAATCTTCAGTCCAAAAATATTGATATATAGAAAAATGTGATTAGGAAGCAGGCAATAAAATGACCTTTGTTTTTTCTCGTTTTATTTTATTTTAAATATTAATATCTCTTATTTTAATTACATATTTATATGTCTCCGAGGTGTAGCTTAACTAGTAAATAGACGAGCTTGGAGTTTGGGTAAATGACTCCCAAATTTTGAAAAAAGAAATTAAGTACTTAATATGATATCAGTCCTACTTGTATTCCATTGAATGTTATCCATATGCTAATTAATTATGGCATGACACTTTCTAATTCTTCCACCCAATATTGAAATAATTGGTTACTTTTTTCTAGCTAAAATAAAATACCACTAAAATACTGAATGTAAATTATAATTTGACTATTTAAATGGCAGAATTGTAACTTGATAAGATTAAGAATTTATGGTTCTTATAAGCTTTGATATTAAAAACTTTAATATCACAGTTTAATTTGAATTATGAGCTTTAAGTATGATTATTTTGAAATTGATGAGAACATAGTGCTCTAATAAAATTAATGGGCAGAAATTCAAATTTAATTTTTATTAATATTTCAAGTTTCATGCCTATGTAATTTCCTTTTCCAATATGTAGATTGAAAAATATTCACCTAATTATGTAAATTTAAATCATTATTTTATTCGGAACTTCAAGTTCAAAATTTAAGAAATTTGAGTTCAGATTTAATACTTTATATTCAAATTTAAAAATTCAAGTTTTCTATTGACTTCAAATTTGGAACTCAAGGTGCTTGAGAATACAGTCACACCATGAAATCACAACGATTTGAATGAATTTTGTTCTGAATTTTTTTATGGATAATAAGTTCATCGAAATCTACATATGAATAAAATTTGAGAATTTTTCAAGTACTAGAACTTTTTTTTTTAATTTTTCTATATTATGTCTATTTTTCTAATGCCTTTATATTTAAACAAAATCAGGATAAATTGTTCTAATGTTTAAAATTTTTGCAAATTTGTTTCATAGGTAGATTTCAATGAACTTATCATCCACAAAAAAAAGGTTAAAATTCATTAAAGTGGTGGTCCTTACCGAAATTAAAATAATGGATCATTTATGAGAGACTATATATATATATATATATATATATATATATATATATATATGAACCATTTGAAATTAAGATTATTATAAAAGTACTTCAATTATTATGTAAAAGTTCATCATAAAAGTACTTCAACTATTATAAACCATTTGGAATTAAGATTATTATAAAAGTAATTCAATTATTATGTACAAGTTCATCATAAAAGTACTACAATTATTATGTAAAACTGATATGTGGAATTAGGATTGTATCCTTCTTTTTAGGTGAACTTACTTTACAACTTCATGATAATTTACTGTCACATTCATACTATTTATATATATATATATATATATATATATATAGTAATTTTTCTATTGTCAGTTCGAACCAATAAAAGATTTATCAGTTCTTTACATGTGAGCCATTCATTTTACATATTTTGACTTGGTATGTATGCACTTGTCAAAACTCTTTTATAAATGAGTGGCTCACATTCAATGTCCTGATAAGTTTTATGTCAGGACGAACTGATAGTAGAAAGAGTGATATATATAAATATATATATGAAAATTTTCATCTCAGTGCATATTGATAAATATTTATCGGTGTGTTGCATGTGAACAATTAAATTCAATTGTTTTGACCCAGTCTGTATGTAATTGTCAGTACTTATCCATAATCTGTGGTCCACATATATGCACTGACGATATTTTTATATCAATACGTACCAAAAAAAAAAAAAAAAGGTAATATATATATAACCATTTGGAATTAAGGTCATTATAAAAGCACTTCAATTATTCTGTAAAAGTTCTTTATAAAAGTACTTCAATTATTACGTAAAAGTGATATGTGGAATTAGGATTGTATCTTTCTTTTTACGTGAACGTATATACTTTCCAACTGCATGATAATTTAATTTAATGTCACATTAATGCTTTTATTCAATTTCCCTCGGGAGCCACCATTATAGATTCGGTTGTTTCTCTACCTAAAACAAATAATAACTGTTGTGTTTCTGAGAATAAATTCAAGTTTTAATTTTTTTTTTTAATAACAAACGTGTGTTTTAAAATTATTCGATAGGACGGAAAAACTTTACAATGAAACCTAATACATTGACATAATAACTTTTTTAAAATATTACAGAAACTGTTATAATAGAATTGTCGAGGTCCGTATATCTATATTATATTAGATAAAATACATATGACCTAAATATTTACTCATATAATCCTTGAAAAAAAAAACTATCTTCATATATTTATAAAATAGTAAAATACACATCGTGGACTACCATCCATATTAGCAGGTGATGTATTGTGACATAACATCTTTTATTATTGCAATTTTTAGATAAAGTATTAGTGATTTTAAGTAGAAAATCTCTTATGCATCTAATGGTGGGTGTATCCAACCACTTAAACCATGTAAACATATTCGATTAGTTATATGTAACACATGAACAATGTATCATAGTGGTAATGGCGCCTCGTTCGATCTGTCATCCGACGGTTCGAGTCGCCGTGGCAGCACACATATAGTATTTGAAAACAAAAGTCTTGGTCTCCAAAGACTTGCTACAGACAAAAGACAGTCCATATGACATAAAGTGGCCTTTGCAGTGTTCTCAATAGGGGTCTTGCTATGGTACAAAGAGAGCTTGGACTTTGTACCGTACAACAACCGAAATTAAACATAAAAAATTATCCCAGCCAAACAAAACAACCGGTTGCTGTAGGTTTTATTAAATTTTATTAATATATAAATATATATATATATTAATAATGTAATTATATTATATTACATAATAAAAAAAATTATGTTAAAAATTTATTGTAAAATTCATTAAAAATATATGAAAATTATAAATTTTATTATTTGAAAAAAATTAAACAAAAAAAACTTAAAAATTTAGAATTTCAAGAACGAGTTCAAGGTAGGCCGAACGAGTATAATGTTGAGATGAACGTTAAAATCGTTCAGCGAACAAGTTAACGTAAATCTTTATGAACAACTTCAACGTAAGATGAACAAGTTTCACGTTCGTTTTAACGTTACACTTGTTCAATGAACAAGTCAACGTAAATCTTCAAGAACAAGATCAACGTAGGTTGAACAAGTTTCACGTTCGTTTTAACGTTAAACTTGTTCAATGAACAAGTCAACGTCAATCTTCATGAACAAGTTCAACGTAGGTTGAACAAGTCAACTTAAATCTTCATGAACAAGTTCAACATAGGTTGAAAAAGTCTAACGTTCATCTGAACGTTAAACTTGTCCGACAAACAAGTCAACGTAAATCTTCATGAACAAATTCAATGTCAGATGATCGAGTTTAACGTTTATATGATAACGTTAAACTTGTTCAATGAACAAGTTAGTGTAAATCTTCATGAACAAGTTCAACGTAGGTTGAACAAGTTTCACGTTCATTTTAACGTTAAACTTGTTCAGTGAACAAGTCAACGTAAATCTTCATGAACAAGTGCAACATAGGTTGAGCAAGTTTCACGTTCGTGTTAACGATAAACTTGTTCAATGAACAAATCAACGTAAATCTTCATGAACAAGTGCAACGTAGGTTGAACAAGTTTCACGTTCATGTTAACGTTAAACTTGTTCAATGAACAAGTTAACCTAAACCTTCATGAACAAGTTCAACGTAGGTTGAACAAGTTTCACGTTCGTGTCAACGTTAAACTTGTTCAATGAACAAGTTAACCTAAACCTTCATGAACAAGATCAAAGTAGGTTGAACAAGTTTTACGTTCATTTTAACGTTAAACTTGTTCAATGAATAAGTCTACGTAAATCTTCATGAACGAGTTCAACGTAGGTTGAACAAGTCTAACGTTGATTTGAACGTTAAACTTGTTCAATGAACAAGTCAACGTAAATCTTCATGAACAAGTTCAACGTAGGTTGAACAAGTTTGACATTCGTGTTAACGTTAAACTTGTTCAATAAACAAGTTAACCTAAACCTTCATGAACAAGATCAAAGTAGGTTGAACAAGTTTCACGTTCATTTTAACGTTAAACTTGTTCAATGAACAAGTCAACGTAAATCTTTATGAACAAGTTCAACGTAGGTTGAACAAGTCTAACGTTCATCTGAACGTTAAACTTGTTCAATGAACAAGTCAACGTAAATCTTCATGAACAAATTCAACGTAGGTTGAACAAGTCTAACGTTCAAGATTTATGTTAAACTTGTTCAATGAACAAGTCAACGTAAATCTTCATGAGCAAGTTCAACGTTGGTTTAACAAGTTTGACGTTCGTGATAACGTTAAACTTGTTCAATGAACAAATCAACGCAAATCTTCATGAACAAGTTCAACGTCAGATGAACGGGTTTAACATTTTTCTGATAATGTTAAACTTGTTCAATGACCAAGTTAACGTAAACCTTCATGAACAAGTTCATTGTACGCACTCGTTTAGTGAACTAGTCCACGTATACCATCATGAACAACTTGAACGTTTCTCATATTAAATGAACGCATACCATCATCTCTGTAATTGTTGGCATAAATTATTAAATGAAAGTATCATTATTCATTCATTTTGTTCTAAACTAATTTTTTTATAATAATATCATTCCGAGCATGATTTATGCATTGCTTATTTTGTTTTCAACTATTAAAATATTCCGGCATTATGAAACAAGAACATGACTTCTCGATATAAGTTCAACGTTTCTAACATTATTAAGATTGTTCAGTACAGATATCAGAATAAATCTTTATGAAGCGGTGGTTATTGTAGATTAAATTAGTAGATAAGATCTTAGGTGTATCTAGTGCATGATGCATCCCTAGTGTAATTACTGTATAGATATATTATAATCAAAAGATTATATTTGCAATTGATGAAATTATTAGTACACAACCAAAATTGAAAATGAAAATCGAAAAAATTTATACATGGCTATACCCAAAAATCATATTATACAGTAAATAATTTATAAAATTCATATAATTGACTAAATTTTTTGCAATGAGATGCATTTGCTAGTGTTAATTAGTAAAGCTAAGAAACTATCCCATTATCAATAAGATATTGCTGAAACTCTCCAGATAGATATTCTCCACCACGATCAGATCTCAAGATTTTTATATGTTTCTCAAGCTGATTTTCTACTTCAGCTTTGAATGCTTTGAACATATCAAATGCATCCGACTTATGTCTCATGAGATACACGTAACCAAATCTTGAGTAATCATCTGTGAAGGTGATGAAGTACTCATATCCACCTCTAGCTTGAATGTTCATAGGACCACATACATCAGTGTGTACTAGTCCTAAACATTCAGTGGCTCTTGCACCTTTGGTATTGAACGGCCTTTTGGTCATTTACCTTCCAAACAAGATTCACAAGTTGGTAGATCATCAACCTTTAAGTCACTTAAAGGTCCGTCACATACCAATCTTTTAATCCTATTAAGGTTAATGTGACCTAGGCATAAATGCCAAAGATAGGTTTCTTCTTTTGATAATTTTACTCTTTTATGATTAGGTTCCGTTATTTCTGTGTCTAACGAGTGAGAGATATTTCTATGCAAAAAGAATAAACCGTTTTCCAATGTACCTTTGCAAACAACTTTGTCATTCTTACTAATAATAAAAGTTTTATTAAAAGTAACCGAATATCCAAACTTATTTAAACAAGAAACTGAAATTAAATTCCTCTTGAATTTAGGTACATAATAAACGTCTATTAAATCTAAATGCCTACTAGAATCTAAAATAACTCTAATATCTCCCACTGCGCTTGCAGACAATAACGTTCCGTTGCCCAAGCACAAATTGACTTCATCTTCATTCAACCTTCTCTTTTCCTGAAACCCCTGCAAGGAATAACAAACATGATTAGTGGCTCCAGAGTCTATGATCCAAGAATCAGTAGAATCTGCCAGAAAACATGTTTCTAGATAATTAACATTACCTTCTTCCTTCTTTTTCTGGGACTTTGGGCAATCTCTTTTCCAATGTCCCTTTTCACCACAAAGAAAGCATTTCCCTTTGATCTTGGTTACTTTCTTGGTTTCCTTCTTGGTAGGCCCAAGTTGTTTTTTCTTCTGTTGTTTCTTGACCTTCTTACGGGTCTTAACAGTAGCAACTTTACCAACCAAATGAATCTCTTGACCTTTGTTTTTCACAAGGATCTTTTCAGCGCTTTGAACATCTTGCATCAGGCCCTGCAAGGTGTATTCCTTTTTGTTCAAGGTGTAGTCCAATTTGAACTGATCAAAGGAATCTGACAGTGAGTTAACTACTATAACAATTTTGGTCTCACCATCAATCTCAGCACCATTTAGTTCAGCAATATTGAGATGTGCTATGACTTTCATCATGTGATCTTTCACAGATTGTCCAGGTTTCATCCTAAGATTCACAAAAGTAGTCACTGCCTCTCTCTTAGTCGTCCTAGACCTCATAGCAAACATTTCCTCTAGAGACATCATTATATCAGCAGCGGACTCCATTCCTTCATGTTGCTGTTGCAACACATCGGAGATAGTGGCCATAATGTAACATTTTGCCATATCATCAGAAGTCTTCCACTGCTCATACTCATCTCTTTGCATCACATTAGATTCATTATTAGGAAGGGGTGGTTTAGGAGTGGTCAGAACAAACTTATGTTTTTCACTTTGCAGCAACAACCCAATTTTCCTTTTCCATGTTACGTAGTTATCTCCAGTTAAGGTGTTATCTTTCAGGATGTTCATAAGTGATAGGGTCATGATTTCTGATTAAAACAAAAAAATATAAAAGTAAATAATCATGATAATAGCACTTTTAAAAATTTATCTTGAATTAAAATAAATAATTCAATCATAAAAATTCAACGGTGATCCAACACCCATAAATATTACGCCTCCTTTGGGAGTTCGCACTATTTACTAGTTAGACTAGGTCCCGCCTAATTGTTAACATAACAACCAGCGTTTTAAATTTTAGCCTTGTAATTTTTATTAACAAGAACTCTTGGGAGGATATTAATAAAATTACATTGAGTGTGTTACCAAGATATCGACCCTCAATTTTCTCTCACGAAAATCCCTCCTTGGGGAGTAGATTTCGTTTAAGTCAATTGTCTAGTCTATCCTTGTAAGGAAGTATATTGTTAAATTCCATTTATGGACGCCCTTTGGGAGGATTACCAAAAATAATAAAACTCAACTAATCTTGGAGGCCATAGGCGTTCTTGCACACCTTCTCCCACTCAATTATTTAAGGCGTGTGATTAAATCCCAAAGAATGATTTTTACCAAGTTATCTAGATGCCAATTAGATACCTTAATCATTCAATGCATGTTCATACCAAAAGAGATATATGAATGGCACTCCTATTCTAAAATGTCATGTTATCATACAACAACAAATATTGTAATATTTAAGCAAAAATTAAATAGCAACAATTTTGGCCCATCCTAGAAAAGCAAGTAAATTACAATTGTTAGGAATACAAGATCTTCAGGTGGCCATCAACCATACGCTCATCCCTCAGCCTCCTCCCATGGACGTGCACAGCACACAACCCCATAAAGGGGCTGCCTTGCGCAAACCATAAGGCCACACAAGGCTGCCGTGCGCAGCCCACCAAGGATTGGGCTTGCCATGCGCAGCCCAATCAAGTCCTAGGGTGCGCACGGTGCTCGTTCTCGGTTCCGGTTGCTTTGTTTTTCTTCGTGTCTTCGAATTTTCAATACCCGAATACATTACATCATATTACTGCAGCAAATTTTTTATTTTTTTATTTTTTTATTTTACTGCAGTAAGATTTACAAAAAATATATTGCACCTGATTACAAAAAAAAATACTGCACTTATTTTACATACAAAAAAAAAAAACCCTAGCAACTACCAAGAAGGAATTATGGCGATAATAGACCACCCTTCTTGTTACAAATCCGAAACAAAAATTACATTGAAATTCTAGGACCAAAATCGAGCAATAACAATTCACTTTATAAAACATATATAAATCCATACATTCAATATGTAATTATATATGCGAATACCTAGAGTGCCATCTCTTTCTAAAACATGTATAATCACAATAAAAAGAAATAGATTCACGTATATATACATTAATTAATTAAAAGGTACAACCTGGCTCTGATACCAATTGTAGGGAAAAATCGATATAAAACGCAGCGGAAGAAACGAAAAAAGATTTCGTATGGTTTTGAAATTTTTCTCAAAGTTGAACCTTAACCTTTTAATTAATTAAACTCAAATATATACGGTTAGAGTTAAATACCTCTTGACGCGTGATCCGATTGACTTACGTCGATTGGTAATCCGTAAAATCTTTTCAGATGCCCGTGAACAGTACCCGCATGAATAGTGATCCTGAACAGTACCCGCGTGAACAGTGATCGTGAATAGTACCCCCGTGAACAGTGATCGTGAACAGTACCGCGAGATCTTCCAATCCGAACACGTACGTGAATCACCTAGGAGCGTGGTCTTCCTTTTTCTTTGAATTGCAAACTTGAGAATGGATGAACAAAGTTTTCATTTTCTTTTGTTAGTCACAAAACAATCAAAAGAAGACAAAAATTATTCCGGTCACTTTTGAGTTCTCAATCTAATGATCGAAACTCGCGTGAACCTAATTCGATGTTGTACACACAAGCTTATTGATGAACAAGCAATCAGTGTACTATCAAAGAATAATCTCTTCTCTCTTTTATGTTTTTTAGAATAAAAATTATCCTTTTATATGAATTGAGAAGAAGAAGAAAAATTGAATCATTCAATCAACTATATGTGGCCGAATTCTATATGTGGTATTATATAGGTGGCCGAAATTTTGCTTCCTCTTCTATTTAGGATTGCCGAAATCTTTCTCTAAATGGACTAGGGTTGCCGCAAATCACATACCAAAAAGAGTTTGTGTTGCACCCTAATTTCCATCAACCTTTAGACTTCAAAACCTAATCCAACTCATAGATATTTTTATTCTTTTATTGACTAAATAAAAAGACTTCTTATTTGATTAAATAAATAAAATTAATTATTTATTTACTTATCAAACAAGTCTTTTACTTTTAATATACTACTACCAATAGTATAACTTTAGGAAATATATTTCCTGATCAGAAAAAGATTTGTTTCTTAATTAAACAATTAATTAATAAATTAACTAATTCTTATTTAATTAAAACAATGAAACAAAATAATATATTAGGTTAATATATACACCTTGCCGCCCCACTTATATAAATGGGCCATATATTATTTTCTTATTTCATTTAATCCATTGGACTTTAAATAAAAGCCCACATCTGAACCAGACCCATTCTTACTAAAAGAAACAAGCCCACATGTTTCCTTTTAATATATTAATATAATAGTGCAGCCCATTAATTAAATAATAGACATATTATATTCTTGATATATTAAAAACAATTCTAGATGGACCCTTAAATCGGCCCGGTAGAATATATCAAGTGATCCATGCAAATAAGTGTGGATTGGGGATCTTGGCGGGCTATCTAAATTTAAGCTTCAATAGACACAGCCTAATCACAATCAACAAATGATTCACTTAGGTCCAATCTATTAATTTTAACTCATTCCACTAAAGAGCTAAAATTGAACTCTTAAATAAAGATAGAATAAGGAGATGTTTCTCATTCATACCCTAGACAATCTTATAGGAGATGGTGTATCCTCGTGAATAATATCAGTAATCGCCAAGAGCTCATACCCCGCCTATAGCTCTCCAAGTTACTGTATTTCCTCATATGACCACATTTCGAACTTGGATACTTTGACTTGTCCAGAAGCCATGTTTTCAATAATCATTATTGAAAACTCAACGTTGAGATTTCATATCCAATACCTCAAAAAATCCACATGATGATATTATACTCTCATTTAATAAATGGAGCCACGATGTCCATATCTATAAATGAAGTCCTCTATCGATTAACAAATGTATACCACCAAACTATCGAGGATAGACTATGCTATATAATCGTACTCATTGATAGCTCTAATGATAACACTTGCAACCATAAGTCCATCATTTATCTCAGGATTAAGATAGACTCTCCGATTGTCCTCTTTAATGAAAAGACTTATATCTAGTGACGGTTCTAAATAAAGTATTTCATTGTGATCCAGTTCAATGCACCTAGTGCACTAGATTCTTTTATTCGAAAACCTTTCGATGATTTTAGACTCAACATATTCATTTGATCCCACTCAAATGCTAGTAAAAGAATTCTACAACTTTAACAAGATAGAGGTACCCAACCTTTAACTTAAGTTGTGATCGTTATTCAAGACTAACTAAAGAATTGTGTCTACCTCATACATATCTGGATGTATGAACAATTCTTCATGTCTCATAGTCTTTTGACCTTATGATTATTTACCTTGACAATTATAATAATAAATGCTATAAGTAATTGTAAGAATCAGAATTCACTTTATTAATATGAGAAGATTGTCAATTACAATATTACACTCTTGCCATTGAGCATAATCCTAACAATGTCGTTTTCACAATGGTGAGGTTGCTCCCCTGTGAGAGTTGTGGCAGCAACTTCAACCACTTCAGGTTATCCAAAATTTGCCTTCTCTTCTATCGGTAACAAACGCCATGTATTTCCAATTTCACTGCGTGACTGCAATAATATAACATGACAGAATGTTAGATTGATGGTGCGAATATCAACGAACAATGAATGGTATGAATTGTTGTAAATGTATATGACCTTTGAGTTCCCATTAGCATCTTTCTTTTTGCATTCGAATTTGCTGGATAGATAACAGCAATATGTTTAGTTTACATTTAAAAGATAGCAAGTTAAAAAACTAAAGTAAAGCATATGATAATGTTTACATACAAATAATTAATCCATCCCATGTTTCCAATCTTCAGTTTAGACAAGTCTTTCGTGGGTGTTATTTTAACAGAACCACCATCCTTTTTTTCCCGAATTACTTTTTTCACCATTTTCAATCTGTACTTCAATAGTAATAAGTGTTTAGTCAATAACATGGATAAGGAATTCAATTGATATATAAAATCATTAAAAAATCCAATTCCTTATCTTAATATATTATGCATATCTTCAATGAGATTATAAAGTACACATCTAACAACAAAGAACCACGATAAATTCAATCATGTACAAGGCAAGAATATAAATAGTTGTAGTTTCCATTTTGTAAGTAACCAGTGCAAATAACATATGTGATCACAAGGGTAGATATGTCGGATGCATATAATAAGAAACTAAATTCAATATTGTAAGAGCATCATAATAAAATAGTTCATGATTATCCACAGAGAAATCAATAATATCTATGAAAGATGCTTTTGTTTGACTGATGAGTTTAACGTTATGTTATTTTTCATGCAAAACAGAATAAGACTCATTCTTTCAATGTTATATCTTGTGTGATGTAATATAAAGTACCTGTGATCCAAGGTTCTTCTTCTTTTTCTCTCCCAAATTCTTCACATTTGTCCACGGACTAGGTACCTTGTTCTGCTTAAACTCAAATACCCACAAGCCAAGGCCGCATTATATCCAATATATAGCTACCAAAACGTAGCTCAATACAGAAATATAGAATGCACATGACAATATACAGATAATATAGAATGCACATGACAATATATAGAAAAATAAATAGCATAAATGGAACAAATAGACACTCAGTATGTGGCGTTGTTTCACAAGTGTACTCTACCGGCACAATTCCGGGTATCAGTAAGTTTGAGTATTCCAGCCGATATACTTTATGACCAATATACAATATAGAATAATAAGATAACTTAATAACAGAAGTTAATTGGTGTGCAAATTCTACAAGGCTCATAACTTCATAAGTAAATTGTAACATTTCTTTTTATTCACAACCAATTTAAGCATAAGAGAAGAAGCAGCTACTGCTTTAGTTGGCACAAAACTGCAATTACATTCCACATTTACATCCATGTTAATTATATTAATGCGACAAGTGACAAAATGAGAGCTATGATGATTAACTGAACTAGACAAAACTATTGTACCAACCATTTAGGTTGGCAACATAAAACTTTAAGTTTCTCTTCACTTATTTAAGATACTAACATAATTTATTCTAGAAATTGTTGAATAGTGAAGATATCCAACACTAGGAAATACATCCGAATCAAAATAAGCGAAAATTTTGTTCAAACTAAAATTTTACTTACAATGATAATGACAAAATTGTCCATAGTTGCACCATAAACCAATCAAACTAAAGAATGGTTCAACCACTATAGAATATGCCATATGCTACTCCAGCTTTCAAAACAAAAAAATTTAGAAAAGAAAAAGAAAACTAAAATTCAATTTACTTGTATCACTAGTATGGTCAGTTTATACTACAATATCCAACAACTCAAAGGTCAACATAGATGTCTTGTAATCTTTTGTTAATTACTTTTAAACTATCTATAAAAATGTCAAATTAATTGTGATTTTAATTAGGTGAACACTGAAGGAATTGGTGGTGTCAAAGTAGACGTTGATGCTTTAGGATGTTCTAGTGGTTGTGTTTGAATCTTTTCTTATAAACCCTTATACTAGAAAACCTTTTCCTTACACAAACCTAATTCATTTTTATTAAAAACGCATTCAAGACCAACTCAAGAATCATTCATTCCCTCTACATCTACACATCAGGCAGTTCAACAAGGTCAATTTAGGTTGTTCCATCGTAACATGAGTATGTTCATAGAAGGAGCAAACCAAATGTTTTCCACAGTGCACATGTCTTCCACATCAAGGGAAAAAGTGAAACAGTTTCCAAGAATATAAAAAAGGTCTCCCAGTCAAGTAAAATGTTCGGCCATAACAAAAAAATTGACAAATTCACACAACACCAAAAATTATTAACCATTCAAAAGGGAAACAATAACCTTTCGATTCTTTCTCTTAGTTGATACTGTTTGGCAAACTGTTCTCCTGTTTGGCAAACATAAATGCACAACAACAGACACAGAGGAAAACATGAGAGACCAACTTACAATATTAATCATTAAAAAAAATGAAAAGCTTACAATATTAACCATTTTCAACCAATGCAAGTTGAAAATTAACAAAAAAATAGTAGACACTAGACCCATTAGTCTACTAATGTACAAAACTAATCGTTGCGGATACAAAGATAGCATAAATGTGTTTTTATGAGCAACACACATGCAATCTGTCCAATGAAAACTTACAGAACCACAGTATAAGAGCAAAGGTGATTCAAAATTGCAGTTTCAGTTAAATCATTACGAAATCTTGGCGGTGAATAGATGAAAATTAAGACATGAAACAAAAATTTATGCATTGATAGACTGTTAACACGTGTTTTGGACCAATAGGTACATTAATACTGAAACAGCCAAAGACAATTACTCATAGATCACATACAGACAAATAAAGAAGAAACAACTGATTAGCCAATTCATTTTGTTTCCAATCCAAAGTCAAAAAAAAAATACTGATCTATCATTTATTTAGGTGGAGTTTGTTTGTTTTTTGTTTTGTCTGAAATCTAAACAAATTTGAAAAGTACTGAAATTCATGCCTAGTTCATTTACCTGGGTAGCTAGTCTAAAAATATATATAATGAGAAACAACAGAGACTATCTTTTTATTTTTCCCATGGAAGGTGGTGTGACCATCTGTAACTGAGTTATGCAGTGGATGAATGAAACAGTATGTAATAACGAATTACTAGCAACCTCTAATGCAAGTCTTCTGTTAAAACTCAATATATTATGCAATGTCCATCAACTCCAAATAAGTCTACAAGTTGCAAGATGAGGCTATCCTGTAAATGCTTTACAGCATGCATCTGACTAATATATGCAAATAAGCTTTGTCAGGGACAGGGACTAACATACAAGAGGTTTAAAACATAGTTTCTGCGAGCAGGATGAGGAATCAAAAACATGAAGCATCTGAACCAGACAAATCCATCAGTAAATACACCACTCAAGTGGCAAGCATCCACTTTCACGTTGAAATTGACAATCACCACCAATAATCATACATAATAAAAAAATGTAGATGTGTGTGCATTCAGATGCACATACACATAAAGCTATTAGTGTCACAGAGAGGCAATATACTAGACGCAATTATATGCTATGTAGCAGATTGCCTTGGCACCCATAATTTGTAGCTTAAAACTACATGAGCATTATTCTCCAAACACAGTTCGGTGTTGTCAATCAAAGCAACGGGAAACTGATTAGGAGATAACCTTATTGATCTTGCACATATACATTAATAAAAACAAAACAAACTCAGAAGACAATGATCAACGAGAGGGTCAAAGCAACTTCTTCAACTACTTGAATTGTAAATGATACAATACAAATGAAAAGGATCCAAATATTAGAAAAAGATAATATGAAAACAAAAATGAAAATAAAATTGCAACTACATTTTAACCATCGCTGAAATCAAACCCCAGTCTGGCTGGGGCTACATACCATCAAAATACTAAAAATAAAGCAGTATTTGATGAAAGTGAAAAATTGGAAAAATTGTGATTAGTCATTGCATGCATCATGTCAACGTCACAAACTCACAATGTAGCTAAAACAAGATTTGCTTCATTTTGGCAGTTCTCTATCATTTTAATAAAAATTTCGTAGCAGTTTGCAATCAATTTCGACAATTTAATAAAAATCACTCACAAAACCATTAGAGGTAAAACAACTTGGGAACGAAACTGAATGTGTTAAGTTTATAATACAAAAATATATTTTTTGAAATCACCTACTAATTCGCACAGGCATTCGAAGATGTCAAAGGCTGTCATTGATACAAAAGAGATTCCAGCATATTTTACCCAACTTCAAAAATTCATTAAAAATCGTATGTAACACTGATTGAGGTAAAACCAAGTGGAAATGAAACTTATATGGGTTTAGATTGAAATACAAGAATAAGAAGTTCAAAATAGACCACTGATTTATACAGATTTTCAAAAATGTCAAAAACTGTCACAAATAGGATCAGATTTCCAGCATCTTTTGTTCAACTTTGAAAATTTGTCAAAAATAGAATGTGAAACCAATTTAAGTGAAACAAGTCGTGAATGAAAGCTTTGTAAGTCTAGAATCCAACGCAACAAGAATCAATTTGAAATTCTCACCCCAACAATGCAATTTTTCAAAAATATCAAAGGTTGTCACAAATCTGATAAGATTTCCAGCAACTTTTGTTCAACTTTGAAAATTTGCCAAAAATAGAATGTAAAACCAATTTAGGTGAAACAAGTCGTGAATAAAAGTTTTGTAAGTCTAGAATCCAATACAAAAAGTATCAATTTAAAATTCTCACCCAAACAATGCAAATTTTCAAAAGTATCTAAGGCTGTCACGAATCTGATAAGATTTCCAACAACTTTTGTTAAACTTTGAAAATTCACCAAAATTAGAATATAAAACCAACTTAGTTGAAACAAGTCATGAACGAAAGCTTAATAAGTCTATAATCTAACACTAAAAGAATTATTTTGAAATTCTTGCTCAAAAAATAAAGATTTGTAAAACAAGTCATAGTCATCACACTCCCCCTAACATTTTGGCAATACTCATTCTCACTTCACAACCCATCATCACAACAACAATAGCAGCAGCAGTAAAGAGGGACACAAAATCATAGTTATCATTAATTTCATTAATTTCATTCCATATCCTTTACAATACTACCATACACAATCATTCAACAAAAAGAACAAAACAAGAAGATTAGAAAACCCATACCTCTAAAGAAGTCAACGCCCTCTATTGTCCTTCTTTGTCCTTCTCTCTCTCCACTTTCTCTTCTTTCTCATATTTTTTCTCTTTTCTCGACACCACCCCTCATTCCCTAATTTGTTTCTCTATCATAAAGCTATGAATAAAGATAGTTAATGCATGAAGATTCTGATCATGGATTTCATTCACATAAAGAGCACAACAAATAAAGACATGGAGTAGTAGAGAAGCCATGAATGAGCTTCAAAGAAGTTGGGGTCAAAAGCAGAGTAAGCAACAGCTTTATAGAGAAATAGCTAGAGACCAAAGCAAGAAATTTTTTTAACAAAACCCTAATCTTCAAACAAATAGCAATAGATTTGTAAACACAAATCTAAAGAAACAAATTATACAAAACCCTGATTCAAAGAACAACAAATTAGCTTCCAATTGAATCACAAATTCGATGATTGAGATGCACCCATGTCCAGCCAATTCGTTCAACGCCGGAGACCAAAGCAGTTCATTCCACGCCAGAGAGTTGGTTAACACGATCTGCAGATTGAGTGAGGTGGGAGAGTGAGAAAGGCTAGAGAGTGAGAGAGGCTGGATAGAAACGTTGATGGAGAATGGAATGAGAGGGGAGAGGCAGAGTGTTTTATATCTGGGTAAGCAACATGTGTAATAGGTAGCTGGTGAAAGAATATTTTATGATTTTTTATTTTAACCGGTTGAAATTATTTAAAACTGGTGTTATGTGGTGTGTATGGTACAAAGTCCAAGCTCTCTTTGTACCATAGCCATCTCCTATCAATTGAGTGGACTAAACTTTTGAGATATTAAGAAATAATCTAATGCAGAAAAGTTTTCAAAAAGGAATCATTTGTGCTTCACGTTTATGTTTTAGTTTTTTTTTTAATGAAATTTGTACTTCACGTTCCGATTTCATAATAAATAATTGATAAATCTTCATGCCAAAAATATTGATATATAGAAAAATGTAACTAGGAAGCAGGCAATAAATGACGTTTGTTTTTTTCATTTT
This sequence comes from Dipteronia sinensis, assembly GCA_033220585.1. Lineage (NCBI taxonomy): Eukaryota > Viridiplantae > Streptophyta > Magnoliopsida > Sapindales > Sapindaceae > Dipteronia > Dipteronia sinensis. Next base: position 27,906,605 of record CM065642.1, read on the forward strand.
ATTTTATTTTAAATCTTAATAGTTCTTATTTTAATTAAGTACCTAATATTCCTCTAAAGCATAACTTAGCTGGTAAATGGACGAACTTGAAGTTTGTATAAACAGTAATGATATACATCTCATCTAAAATCCCACATTTTTCATCCCAACACATGTGGCACTTGAAATGTCAAATGGTTAGTGGATACATGTGGTAGGTGAGATAAAATATCATTAATATGTATCCACTCACAATTTGATACCTCACATGCCACATGTGTTGGGATGAAAAAGTGAAATTTTAGGTGAGATGTTTAGCATTATTCTTGTATAAATAACTCCCAAATCATTAAAAAAAGAAATTAAGTACTTAATATGATTTAATGCAATAATAAATAATTATAAATCCTAATTGTATTCCATTAAATGTTATCCATATGCTGATTAATTAAGGCATGACACTCTCTGATTCTTCCTCTCAACATTGAAACTAAGGGTGGGCAAAAATCCAATGGACCGAACCGAACCGATCCAATCGGTTTTTTTTTGGGTTTTCTTTGTTTACCGGTTCAGTTCGGTTTAATTTTTAAAAAGCCGGATTTTTCGGTTCGGTTTCCGGTTCAGTGGGTCGAACCGAGAACCGGTATATAAAAACAAAAATCCCTAAATGTTTTTTCAGAACCCTCTTTGCTCTCTGCCTCTCTCTCGTCTAATCCCTAACCCCAAATCTCTCAACTCTAAATCTTTCAACTCTGCTCCACCATTTGTCTCTCTCGTCCACTGTATCTCTCTCGTCTGACGTCCTGGTGCGCCACCGTCTCTCTACTTGGACGTTTTTGCTCAGGTTCGTCAAAAAATCTCTACTCTAAATCTCTTCTCTTTGTGGTTATGTATAGATCTCTCATCTCTCTATTTCTTCAACAAATACTTGACTATTTGCAGAAGCTGCTGGTCTTGGAGTGATCCACTTTGGCCATAGAGAGAGATGATGGTGTGAAAATACTATATCTACTAACCTAGAGGGGGTGAATAAGTTTTAGTTGATTTATTACCAACTTTTAGACTTAATCAATTTTAATAATCCTACCCCATATTAGCAATCAATCAATCCAACATAAACAAGCGAAAAACAATAAAAATACAAGGATTGATTTACGTGAGAAACCCTCCAACTGGGCAAAACTCACGGGCTATCCTTCTAGCTACATACGGTCCTCAAATCCACTATTTGAATGAAAGTTTACAACCTAGGTTGACCTCAAGTCACATATACTTGGTCACTAACCCTTTCACTCTACCCAACGGGCCTTTAATAGTCTTCCTAGACCACAAGCTTGTACACTAATCCACTTAGTCATAAAGTTTAACAATCAATGAAGAGGTTAAACAACCTATGTGAATATGTAAAAATATTCTAACATGCAATTAATGCTAGGCAACACTAAATGCTTATCTAAGGATTTAGAGATGTCAATGAGTGCAAATCCTAGATATCAATATCTAAATGCAAATGCATGAAGATTTAGCTAAATGGCAAAATGGTCCTAAAAGATAGCTATCAATGAACATTCAATCTTAACCAACAAACACAATCACAAACATACTCAAATCATGCTAAACCAAATAAACATGCAATTAATTAATAAATAATTGCTAACCCTAGGTAAACAAGAACATAGAGATGAAAAGGAAGTTCTAAGACTTGTTTGATTACATAGTCAAGAAGAGCATGAAGACCCATAAAGAATAGATGCAAGAATGTAGCTAGATGCACATGGGTATGAGTTTTGTTGAGTAAAAAGATTGGTTCTTGGAGCTCTTTCTCTCTTGGATTTACTTTCTCTCTCTTGAGGGTTTAATATTCAGAGCTCTATAGGTTTAAATGGTGGAGACGATGATGTATTTATAGATACCAAAAATGAGCTGGTGTGAAATACCTGAAATGCCCAGTTCGGGTGACAGAGGTGATATGCAAGGCGACATGACCAAGTCGCCTAACACACTGGAAAGAAAACACATTGCCTGAGGCGACATGTAAGGCGACATGCCCAAGTTGCCTATGAAGTCGCCTAACACACTGGAGGAAAAACAAGATGTCAGAGGCGACATGTTAGGCGACATGCCCAAGTCGCCTAACACACTATGAGAAAATATCAAAACTAAGGCGACATTAGGGGTGACATGCACAAGTGGCCTTGCATGTCGCCTAACACACTGTGGGAAAAATTCAAGTCTAAGGCGACTTGTCAGTGACATGCACAAGTGGCATTGCATGTCGCCTAACCCACTGTGTAACCCATCAACTTCAAAATGCAAGAAGTGTGTGTGTGCAACCATACATGCATGTCAATACAAATGCATTTGATATGAGTGTGTGCAACTAAAACCTCTTCAGAGAGAATTAAACATGTGATATACCTTTGAAGTGCTCTTGAGAGAGATGATGTCCTTGAAGCTTGATCACACCCAATGAGGCCTAATTTACCCTTACAAAATTAATCCACAATGTGGTTTGTCAACGAAATAAGGCAATCAAAATATGAGGAACTTACATGGTGCTTCCACGATGCATTTCGGCCCTTGAGAATGGCGACGGTGCCGCTGAGATAGACGGTCTTCATGTCAGATGTAGCGTTCCATCTGATGGAGGCTTCATCAGAAGCTCCATTGAAAGAGCTCTTGGAAGAGATCTGGAAGCATTTTTTTTTCTTTTTTTTTTAAATATTTTTTGTTTGATGTAGCTCTTGGAAGATTTTTCCATATCTTTGTTAAGTTTTGTTTTAAGATCCAGATCCCTTCGAGGTTTTTTCTTTTTGTTTGATGGAGCTCTTGTAAGATTTTTCCAGGTCTCTATTAAGTTTTGTTTTTTTTAATCATTTTGTTTCTTGATAATTACATAATTACATTGTGTTTTGATAATTATTATTTTTTTTTGAAAATGTGTTTTGATAATTATTTTGTTTCTTGATAAGTTGATATGATTTGTTGATTTTTAAGTGTGTCTTTGTTGTAATGTAGATAGCCTGATTGGTTACAAAAAATTGATCAGAGTGTGTAATAATTAAGTCCAGAATTTTGGCCCAATTGGCCTAAACCGAAAAAACCGAACCGAAGCCGAACCGGTCCAATTTAGTAGGTTTTTGATCGGTTTACAATTGCAAATTTTATTGGATAGGTTCGTTTTTTTAAAAACCGAGTTTTATCGGTTTTATAACGGTTCTATTGAAAACCGACCCGAACCGGTATATGCCCACCCCTAATTGAAACAATTGGTTATTTTTTTCTACCTACAATAAATACCTTTAAAGTAATACTGAATGTAAATTATAATTTGACTTTTCAAATGAAAGAATTATAACTTGATAATATTAAGAATTTATGGTTCTTATAAACTTTGATATTAAAAATTTAAATATCACAATTTAAATTGAATTATGAGCTTTAAGTATGATTATTTTGAAAATGATGAGATCATTGTGCTCTAATAAAATTAATAGGCAGAACTTCAAATTTTGATTTTTATTAATATTTGAAGTTTCAAGCCTATGTAATTTTCTTTGCCAATACTTGGATTACCAAATATTCACTTAATAATGTAAATTTAAATCATTATTTTATTCAGAACTTCATGTTCAAAATTTAAGAACTTCGAGTTAAGATTTAATACTTTATATTCAAATTTAGAAATTCATGTTCTATATTGACTTCTAATTTGGAACTTAGAATCTAAATAAAGTATTTCATGCATGTGTATAACAATGAATCCATAACTTCAGGTTTTTAATGAAATTAAAATTCAAAACTTCAAGTTCTAATCGGTTGGTTAAACAACGTTAACTTAAATATCATAATAATAAATTAATCAAGAAACTTTATGTTCAAGTCAGTCGGATAGCCGGGCTTGTATAATAAATTGCATATAAATAAACAAATACAAATAAATAAAAGACATAATAAATAAATGTAGAAACTGCGGGTTTTGGTAGTTTAGCCTAGACAATCTCATAAACTACACTTAAACAAATAAATGAAAAATACAATAAATTAATCCATAAACCGTAGGTTCTGCTAGGTTGGCCTAGCCAATATCATAAATTTTGTATAAATAAATAAATGTAAATAAAAGACATAATAAATAAATCCAGAAACCGTAGTTTTTGATTGGTTGGCCTTGCCAAACTCATAAATTATATATAAATAAATAAAAGATATAATAAATAAATAAATCTGAATATTTAAAGTATAATGTTTCTTAATTTAATTTTACAATCTTTATATTACAATTATTACAATAACAATTAATATTGAACCGTAGGTAAATCCGTTGCCGTAAAAACAAAGCATAAATATGTAACAATTAATAAACTCATAGTGGTAGAGGATATATATAGCAGTTTACTTTAATTCGGATGCTTTACTGATCGACTATCTTCAAACATGAAACTATACGGATATTATTAACCGGAACTGATTATAATATGAACCAAAAACCTCTCATTTATAATGGTTTCTAACTATTCAAGAAATACCAGCTAGAATGCCACAAAGCTTTTGTATGAAGTCAAAATTTGGCAAGCTTCCACGTGCACCCGTAACAAAATAAGGGGTGAAATTCCATACAAATCTATAACAAAAATACAAAATAATGTTTAATTGATATTTATAGGAAAAGGTGACAAGAAAAGCACTAAAGTAACGTTTGTTTATTCCCTCCTTATTTTTTTTTATAAAAAAAACCTCTTAATACTTCTTATTTAAATTAAGTTCGTAATATGATTTAATGCAATGACAAATAATAACAATGTTGATTATTCCATTGAATGTTATCCATATGCTAATTTTTTTAAGAACAATTTATTAATAAATGAGAAAAAAATACAAGAGGGTGATAAAAACAAAACCCTGTAAACTTGGTTAGAAGGAAAAGACGCACAAACAAAAATAAATTGAATTGCACATCAACTTCATTGGACACGCTTGGATCATCTTCCCTTACTCGATTGAGGCTTGTCATTCATCGTAGATAAAAGCTTAAAAGTCGGCTTCACTCCTTTTTCGAGTTTTTCATCACAGGAATCCAATTATCTTCATTTAACAAGAATTCAATTTCTTGTTGTAGAACGGAATCTATTTGCCAATGAGTAAATTTTGGAACATTAATATCTTGATTTTCATCAGAGATAAGAACTTCACCATTTTGAACCTGCTAGATTTTAGAGGTTCGAGTGATTGTTGGGGGACGATTTAGAGACTTGAATCATGGGGGCATTGTTGTCATTATCAAGAATAGTAAGATTTAGAGAACCATGAATGAAAATATCCTCAGTAATAACAATATTTTGAATTGCCAAATTTTTTACTCCTTTAGTTGGCTTTCCATTATCAACCTTACTTTTGAAATTATCCTCATTAATAGTAATATTATGACATGCCAATTTTTTCTCCTCTTCAATTGACTTTCCATATGCTTCTTTAACCACCAAAATAGCAATAGCATAATCATTCTCACATTTTCCTGAAATCAGATTCGAGATATATTGAGATGGAAAAGCCTTCTTGCTTACAGTTCTATTATCCATATGTTAATTAATTATTGTAAGTGTAATTATTGTGTGATTGACTTATTTCCGTGTCAAAACTATTGGGGTGCTTTTGTATGGGTAGTTTAGGTTCTTCATGTTGTCATCAACATTGTGACCGTGATCGAAGACAACTTTCTCAGTATCCCAAGAACTTCAAGAGCCAAGCTGCAAATGTATTATTACTTGACTTGTTTTCTTGAAGAGATTAGATGCACACACAAACAGTTTGTATATTTGTGTCTCTACATCATTTTGCAACACTTATACACATACATATTGTTTATATGTTCATGTACTAAGCATTTAGTTTGATATTAGGGCTTGTTGCACCATTCGGTTGTGTTATGTTTATTCACGACGTTCCAACGCGGTTTTGTCATCGTTCTAACACACTCACAACTTTGATTTGTGTGATCATATATTGCATTTTATCATGCGATATCTTGTTGTTTGATACGTGTCAATGTGATATGTTTGTTTGGAGCTAAGTGTCTAGTTTGGGAAGATTGATTTTCAATGGTATAAATGATTTTCAAAAATGACCTTTGTGTAGTCTTGTGACCATAACATTTTATAAAAAGATTCAAATTGAGTTTTGAAATTTTCTTGATAAAATAGACACTCATATCTTTCCAACGGTATATTATTCATAAAATTCTTTAACCGTTTGGATTGGTTTTGAAGTCTCCAAAGAGATCATTAAAACAGTGGAACTTTGTTGTTGTCTAAATCTGACAATTGGTCACTCATTGATCATAACTATTTCTACAGACATTCAAATCTTTTTTTTAAAGGATTAGAAAGTAGACATCCATAACTTTCTAGCGATATATTATAAAAATGAGTTGTTGCGTGATCGCACCAAAATTGTTATATATTTTAGCCCTCATATCCTTATCCTTTGTCTCGTTTCCGAGAGTTTTTGTGTCTTATGACTCTTTTATTGTGTTTTGCAGGCAATAGGTGTAATCCCTGTCTTGGACAAGAATGTGGAGAATTCGAGAAAGAAGAGTGTCACTGTGCTGGCAGGTGCGCTAGTCCATACTCGCGCACTACCCGCGCAGTCCAAGCCTTCAGACCTTTGCTAGTCCACACCAGCGAACCTACCCACTAACCGAAGATCAGAAGTCATCCAGAATTGACTAAGTGCCCAGTTCACTAGTACTACACGGGTCCGGGTCCCTACTAGCGCATTTACCATCAAACCGAAGAATTAAGCTTCTGAAGAGTCTGTGCGCGGGTCACTGCGCGGGTACACTACCCACACACTACTTGCATCAGGCCTGCCACATCAGCATTTTCAGACCTAATTTTGGAACCCTATAAATATGTCCTTTCCTGAAATGAGAAAACTCTCTTCCACTCTCTAAAATATGCCACACACACTAATTAACACTACATTTTCTCTCTCTAGATCTAGGAATTATTTTCTCTCCCTTCACATCCAAAACCCACACATCATCCTTTGATTTTCTACTTAACAAATGCGTTAGGAGATTGGAATTATAGCTTCAAGAAAAGAGAATCTCTTCCTGGGTCCATTCTCACTCTCATCTTTTAGTTTATCTTTTGTATTTAGCATTAGTAGCTAAATCCCCACTAAAGGGGTTGATGTGATTCATTTGTGGACTTTGGGTATTGTTAATCGCTCTAAATTTGTATATATTTTAAACGTCTAATTCATCCCTTTTATGTCTATTTATTAGACATTTGTGTGTTTTAATTATCTCCTAGAGTCATTTGTAGGTATTTTTGTTATTTAGGAGAAATTTATGAGTTGATGAAGAATATGGGAGAAAACGAAGTTAGAATTGCTTTTTTGGAGCAATCTACGAGTTACACCTCGCAGAAGCAAGTCGCAAATCATGTCCATGAAGACTCTGCCATATCGAGATGCAACATTGGCCAAGCAGAACAAATCTGCGAGTTCATACTGCGAGTTACAACTCACAGACCAAGGCAGCAGAGCAGAGGCAGAGGATACTGTGAGAAGAAACTGCAAGTTAGAACTAGTAGAAGGAGGTAGTAACCAAACCAGATATTTTTCTGTGACATCCTTACTGCGAGTTCTATCTAGCAGTTCAGTTCCAGAAAAGATTGTGACACACGACTACGAGTTCGACCTCAGAGAAGAATCCAGCAGTTCAGCTCCAGAAAATACTGCAACATGAGATTGCGAGTTCATCCTCTCAAAAGCATCAAGCAGAACAGCACCAGAAGATACTGCGAGCAGAGACTGCGACGCCAATGTCACAGAGTTAAGTCGCAGAACAAACACCAATGAAGATCTGCGAGATACAACCAGCAGAATGAGGAGGCATATATTGAGTCGACTTAATTGCGATATGATACTGCGAGGTCCAAGTCGCAGATTAAGGTCGCATAAGCTATTCCATGTCCCACTGCAAGTGGATCTCATCTAAGACTTTTTCCCACTATATAAGTACCTTTTTCTTTTCAGAAAAAAGAGTAGTGTGTGTAGAAAAGTAAGAGTGCAAGAGTGATAGTATATGTGATCTTTTGTAGATAGAGTTAAAAACATCATTTTTTCACAATCACTTTACTTTGATCTCGTATTTTAGATTAAACACTTTAGTTTGCATAAATTAGAATTAGAATCATCTAACTAGTGGTAAGTAGATCTACTCTTTGTCAATCAAGCAAGATTTTGTTGAGCAAGCTAGAGGGGAGCATCAAGAACACTATAAGCTTTCTTCATATTTCTCTTTACTTTGTATTTATTTGATAATGAGTGGCTAAATCCCTTTTATTGTGGATTTAGTGATTGTATATAGGTGAACACTTTTAGTAATGATCTATTCTATCTTTTATTTATTTTGAGTTTTCACTTGTGCTTAATAGATTCACATGTTAATTGTTGGGTATGAACTTTACTTAACATCTAAACATGAATTGTTGTGCATGAATAATAGATCTATCTCTTGGTTGACCAATCTTGAGTATTTTATGCTTGAAACTCTTACATATAGATTGTTTAAGGATAGAAAATAGGTTGTGAACTTTGCTATTAGCATCTTGCATCATTATCTCCTCAGCATATCTTTAGAATCTTTAAACTAAGCATTTTACCAGCAATTCCTCATTAGCTTAATTTTCGATGAATTATACTAGATCAATCACTAGAACACCCTCAAGTTCCTCATGGGAATGATACCTTTACTTGTGTCCGCTGTACTCGACAACCATTCGTGCACTTGAGAAGGGTCATCTAGACTCACGCACTCCATTTCATTTCATTTAGTTTTTAGAGCAACAATTAGTTTACAATTCGTCATTTTAGTTGTAGAATTAATCAACTTGTTACTAAAATCTTTGATCAGTTTCTAATTGTCAATTTTCAGGATACCATTTGACATGGCAAGTCGTGATACGTCACCTGCTAGGTCACGGGATGGAGAACGGCATGTGTCACTGGTCAGATCACATGATGGTGAATAGCGTAGGTACATAAAGGATTATTCCTTACTAAGAGTCGAAGCTCACCCTTCAGCAATCTTGTTAAATACGGCACAAAGGAATTATTAATTTAAGAACCAACATTATAATACTCTCCCAACATACTATGGAAAGACAGAGGAGGATGCTCTTCAGTTTATGAAAGAGTATTATAATATGATGAAAACCATTCGCCTTGGAGCATTGTCAGAAAATCAACTCAGGATGCGATGTTTCTCACATTGTATTAAGGATAAGGCTAAGCAGTGGCTTATGGCCTTAGCATCCGAATCACCCACAACGTGGGATGAGGTTGAGAGAAAGTTCTTTGATAAGTACTTTCCGGTGTGGATGACCACAGAGATCCGAGGAAAGATTGCCACATTCATAGAAGAGGACGGAGAACCTTTTCACGAGGCGTGGGAAAGATTTAAGTTACTTTTAGCTCAATGACGTCACCATGAGTTTACACCAGTTAGTCGAGTTCAGTTATTTTACGATGGACTTCTAGGGCTCACCCAAGTGATAATTGACAATGCTTGCGGGGGAACGATGAGAGAAAATATGGCAGAAGAAGTTGTTAATACCAAATTTGGCTAGAGACCAAAGGAAAATTTTCCACCCTCTTAGTCTGGCTCCATGCCCGAGGTCATCCACCAGGAGACCACGTTACCTGAAGCCGAGCTACGATACTGCCCCATAGAAATAAGGAAGGGCTCTAGAAACGCCCGAAGTAGAGCCCGGCTCGGTCAGATCGAGCCCACATCACCGAACCTGAAACCAGGGAACCCCCCCGAAGTTGGGATTACCTCGCAACCTCTCCAGAAGCTCGCCTGTACCCCGATGACATATAGAGGTGTCCGTAGGAGGCGCATCTAGCTCCAAAAGATCAAGGGAGGTCAAACCTAGCTCCTGGCTAGACCAAGCTCCTGAATATCGGGGCTAAGACATTGATCGATCTCTCTATCTGATATACCTCACCATACAATGGCAATATATACCATATTCAACGACCCTTATGAGAGATCATGCTACTAAGACATGAAGATACATTGGATCATATCTTGAGATGTTACACACGTACAGAACAAGTAATAGAGTCCAAACAGGAAACAAATTAATCTCCACCAAGATATTCTCAACTCAGCAGTTAACGCAAAGTCAATGACATTTAAATGAGAAATCCCATACGATAAGGAGGGAAGGGATTGAGAAAATCAAGGGGAGAATCAATTAGTTTAACCTATGAAGACAATGTATAAAAGGAGGACTTCGGTCTTTAGAAAGAGGATCTACTTTTCGACAGGCATACGACAAGAACCCAACTACACCCTACAAAAACTGAGAGCAATTTGAGAGAGATCTGTATATCATACACTATTAATAAAAAAAAGCATTTTTGATTCTCTTTTGTAGATAATGGTACCAATATTCCTTGTCATTTTATTAGGCACTAGTCAAACATACATTCATCCCTGGCCACCACTTACGTGGTAGTGGTCTCGAGGGTGTTAACTGAGATTTCTCACCCTGAGCAAATATTCTGTTAACAGAAGTGTTAGAGAGATACGAAATGTTGGGGCAACACTCCCAACAACGTAGTTTAAGAGGGCAAGACGAAGAAGGAAAGAGGCATACGGAATAGGGTACCCAGTTGGACAATCTCATAAAAATGATAAGGGGATTGGCAAGCAATTTTGAGAAGCAACAAGTACAAGCGGTAGTATGTCAAGTGTGTGGGCAAAACGGACATTGGGCGGACATGTGCCCTGGTCAAGGTTTAGCACCTCAAGAGTAGGAAGCACAAGTATTTTACCAATATAATCAAAATTGTCAACGGAATAACCAAAATGGAAATAATTACAACCCTAATTAGAGAACCAATCAATAGGGTGGTAATTACAATGGAGGGCAATTCCAAGGAAGAAATCAGTAGTACGGTAACAATCAGAACTGCCAAGGGTATGGAGGAAACTAATGGGGGAATCAGAACAATGCCCAATCAAGTGAAAATAATTAGCAAGATCAAGTCTACAATTCGGAGGAAGACCAACATATAGTTAGCTTGGAGGCCTCCATTAAGAAGATTTCTATACAATTGGCTCAATTGCAAGAAAATTCCAAGCGGCAAGATAAAGGGAAGGTGCCTATTAACCACACGGAAGGGATAAACATGGTGACCATGGTGGGAAACAAGAAAGGGGTTGCAACAGGAAAGGTGCATCCTCGCCTTCATCAAGCAAAGAACCTTTACAAACCCCCAAATACCCAAAGCAAAAATAAGCTTAAGATGAGTGAAAAAGTTAGTAAGATGGAGCATGAATTGAGACCAAACCACCAAGAACATCTTGGAAGAAATATCAGTGTGTTCATTCAAAAAGGTCTCTCACCAAAGCTTAAAGATCTAAGAAGTTTCATCATCGATATATCGAGTGGGGGTACTTCAAGGGAGAAGACCACATTATACTTAGAATCTGGGATCAAGTTGATGCCTTCCCCGGTCTATAAGCGGTTGAAGTTGGGAGAGCTCAAGCATACCTCCATATCTTTAGTTTTGGAGGACCAATCTTCACGACACCCTCTCGGGATTGTTGAAGATGTGCTCCTAAAAGTGGATAAGCTAATAATCCTTACAGATTTTATTGTCCTTGATGTTGGAGAGAAATACATAAGTAAAGAATAACTCATACTTCTTGGAAGGCTATTCATGGCTATGGCAAGAACCACAGTTGATGTGCATCACGGGAAGCTGACCATGACAGTCTTGGGAGAGGTAGTTGAGTTTGATGTGTTTTCAGGGAAAGAGAAAAATGAGTTGAACATTTGTTTCAACATGACAACCAAAGAAACCAAGGTAACAACCGAAGAACCGATGGATGATTTGGAAGATTTTTTTCAAGCATTTCAGGATGAAGTAAGAATGCCTGAAGAAGAGAAGAAGGCCAAACTAGAGAACAACCTCATCAAGGAAGATGAAAATCTAGTTGTTATAGATATCAACCTTGCTTTGAGGATTGATACAATTGAAAAGAAGATGGATGCAACCCTTAAGAAAGGTGAAGAATTGGCACGGGTAGTCAAAAGTCAAGAGGAAGAGTTCACAAGGAAATTGGGAAAGATGCTTATGGAGGATGAGAGGAAAGATAAGGAGCATCAAGCTCTTAAGGGGGCCTTAGCAATAAAAGAATATGCATGCAAGGTCTCTAAGATCAAGGAATACGATTTGATAGTGGAACTCGAACAAGCCGAGCACACCATCAAAGTCTTGATGAAGGAGACAACCAGGAAGAAAGAATGATCCACCTTAAAATCCACCAAAGTAAGCAACAACAGAACTTTCCCACGCAAGATGAAGGGTAATGTTCCTTATTACCCTTAAAAATGCTATTTTTTCCATGTTAAGAGTCACAAGAAGACCTACTGCAATGAGTACATAAAGATTCACAAAAATAGGCATGAAAATGTTGTGGGGAACCAAATGAGGGTCACGCCCAATTGGATCCGAAAGGATAAGAGTGACCAAACCAAGGGTACTTTAGATACAACAAAATCAACACCTATTCCAAAGGTGTACATCTTGAAAAGAAGAGAAACCATTGATTTGTCTCCTCACCCCATTGTTAGTCATCATGGTAGCACAAGTGGAGTTACTCCACCATTGTTTGCGGGAACCTTTTGATTGATTTTGTTTGTGTGCAGATGAGAAGTCGCTTGTCAAGCAAGCTCAATTTTGGAAAGAATGCAATGTTTGATGGCTGGTGGAGCCATGGTATTGTAAATATTTTGTTAGTGCAGGTTAGGAAGCAAGAGAATCAAAAGAAGTTAAAACAAGAAGAAAAAGGCCGCGTATGCGAGCTTTGTCTGCGAGTTTCACCTAGCAGAGTAAAGTCGCAGTGCATTCTGGAGGTCATCTGCGACATAGAACTGGGAGAATGAAGTCACAGTGTAACACTCGTAAATTTTCAATTTTAAATTTTGAATAAGATGATGATAACGTAAAGTGATTCCTAAGATATTAGGTTAATCTAGAATTTTGTTAAAATTCTTGAAAAACACTCTAATTAAATTGAATTCCTAGTAACTGTTTGAGTTAAAACTCTTGACTTTATTTAACTCTTAACTTTATTTAATTCCTAACTCTATTTAAAACTCTTAAAGTTATTTAAGTGTGAGTTACGACAACTCATGCTTGGGTTCCTAGTAATTGCTAAGGTTAGAAATCTTAATGTTAATTTAAAGTGTGAGTTATAACAACTCATACATTTAAGAAAAAATATATATAATAATTAAAATATTAGTAACATCATTTTCCTTTTACGGCCAATCTAAATACTCTAAGTTGAAAAACAAGAAATGAGAATTAATTGAAGAACCCTTGGAGCTAAGTTTGAGTGATTCTGATATTCTAGAGCTAGAACAGAATTGTACGTGTTCGAGGTGAATAAATTCATTCATGTTTTGCTATAGTTTATGTTTGAAATATAAAATTATAAGTATATAATGTATATTGACTATATTCATTGTTTTCTACTTCATTGTTTTATTTATTTAATGTTTTCTACTTCATTACGAATAGTTTAACTTCTCTTATTCAAAAAAATTATTCTGATAACAAGTATATATGAAATATTTTTTTTGAACCAGTTATTTTCCTCAAATCTATTAAAAAATTTATTAAATTGTTAATTGCTTTTAAAACATATTTATACCAAATGACTACCGTTATACATACATTTTTATTGTGCTACGAAATATTAATATTTTGGTTTATACTAATATGATTATACAAAATACTACTGATTTGATTATATGTGAATTTATAACACTGTATTGGCTCATTGTTCCGTAGTTACTGTTATTGTTACTAGTGCAGTTGGATTTCTATGTGCACACATACTGTTATTGCCGCGTCACACGGGTAATTGTGACATACTGTTGCCGCGTCACATGGGTACTTATGATATACTGTTGCCGCGTCACACGGGTACTTGTGACACTACAAGATATGAGCTAAATGATTTGTTGATTATTAATATATATATACTTATTTATTTGTTAACTTACGGATATGTTTATATTGTATTATAATGAGCTACCTGATTTGTTGATTATTAATTACTGCATTTATTGTTATTGTATATAAATGTTTATACCGTATTTTTATGGAGCATTTACTCAATGTTTTATTTTTCTTATTCATTATCAATGCTTATAAGCATGATACTGATTTTAGTACTTGAAATTATTGTTATATTTTTATAAGGTTATATTATTGTTTGTAAATGTTTTTCCATCGATATCAAATGATATACATGAATTTACTTACCGAGTTGACAGCTCACCCCTCGTCATCACCATTTTGGCAGAGCAGTACCAAATTATGGGAGATGAGTAATGTAATTGCTTCAGTAGAGGATTTGATCGCTTGAACTTGATATATTTTATTTATAAGAGAACGTTGTTAGTTTTCATTTGTTGGACTTTCCAATTGTAAATATTGAATCTTTATTAAACGGTTATTTTGGAGGTTACATTTAAAGTATTGTTGAATAACCCTTTTTCTTTTGGAGAATGTTTAATCGTTATAGTTTGTAGGTTTTAGAAGTTTTATGGAATCCTAATCGAGTATCAACCTAGTCCATTGGCATTAGATTTGAGGTGTTACATGCAGTGGACAATTATGCGACATAGATCTGCGAGTAGGAACTCGTAGAGAAAGGAACAAGAAATAGCTGCAAATTTTGAGAGAGATCTGCAAGTTATTTTGCTAGAATGAAGTCGCTGTTTTTAAAGCAAGAATCTGCGAGAAGGAAGTAGCAGAATTTTTTTGGGTAGATTCTGCCAATAGAGGTTGCGAGTAAGAGCTACCAGTGCGAAGTAGCATCGAGATCTGAACAAATTCTGCGAGTTAAGACTGCGAGTAAGAAGTCGCAGATAATTCCCTGCATAGTTCTTGAGACGATATTTTAGGTCAGATCAGATGCCACATCAGCATCTGCGACGGGGAACTGCGAGGTCAAACTCACATATTTGCTAATATCTCCCTAAAAATAGGGAACCGATCATTTCAAATTCTAAGTCCAAACTTGGTAATCCATTCCTTCACTCTTTCTCATAAATATCTATATCTTCTTGTCCAATGTTACTCTTTAACTCAATCTCTTTTCTCTTTAGTCTTCATCAATAACTTCCTTTATCATTTTAAATATTTTATTTGATTCATAAAGGAAGTATAGAATGTTGATTCTTTAGGAGATATTATGCCATTTAAATATTTTTGCATAAGAAGAGAAAGATGATTAAGAGAATTAAGATATCAAGCATGATATAACAAATATGATCAACTTGTGTTCTAAAAACTTGCACTAATAATTTCCCTTACTTATATTAGTTTACAGTTGTACAAAGATAGTTGTGTATGCACTCTCTTGACTTTAAGTGTTTTGTTTGTAGGAGAATGCAAGAATTCTTAGAAGAAGAGATGTCTGATTATGAATAACTTTGCTGGATGGGAGCACTTATGAGGAAGGAGATTGTCCCAGAAGTAGATCCAGAAGATGATTAGATCGAGACTCTAGTATGGGCAAGTTGTTTAAATACACTAGAAGAAATCAAGGAAGAGATTCCTATCAAAGGATCAACTCCGAACTCTAGTTCCACTCTAAAGTTTGAATTGAAGCCTCTACCATCTTCATTGAAGTATATTTTTCTTTGGGAGAAGGAGTCAATACCAATAATTGTAGCATCATACTTGAGTCCACCAGAGGAAGCAGAACTCATAGAAGTTTTGAGGCATTACAAGGGAGCAATCAGATGGAGTTTGGATGATCTAATGAGAATTAGTCCTACAACTTGCATGCATAAAATTCTGCTTGACGAAGGGTCCAAGCCATCAATAGAAGCTCAATGAAGGCTCAACCCAGTTATGAAGGAGGTAGTCAAGAAAGAAGTTCTAATGCCTTGTGATTAGTGGATATTATGTGTTTGTATATATGTATATATGATAGTAATGATTTTGTTGTTGGTACAACCAATCTCAAATGGGTAATCAATACTATACATCTAGGATGATGACTTCTGAGAGATTAAGCATCAATACTATACATCTAGGTAGGTGACTTTATAAAGAGATTAGTCCCTTATTTTTGATAGATAAACATTCGTGAACAATCACTTGTGGATGGCCAATACTATACATCTAGATTGAACATCCATAAGGGATTAGAGGGTGTAACACTTTCCATGGCCCAAGGCCGAGAATTAAAGGGTGTGAAAAACTTTCCAGTGATTTTTGTGGTGAAGCTTTCGTCTTACTGGACCGTGAAACGCACTGTCATGTTTTTGTAATTTGGCCATATCTCACTCAATATAAGTCAGATTGGGCTCATTTTTGAAATGGGATTTCCAATATTTCAAGAGCTATCCTCCAAACACCTTCTAAAAAATTCAAAACCTTAAATCGAAGCCTTGGAGTAATTTATTGAGTGTGGGTCTCTCTCCAAACTCAAGGTATGATATAAAATCCCCATCTTCATGATTTATCTTTCAAAAATCATATATTCTCCATGGATTGTATGTTGGATTTAGGTTTTTATTAGTTTGAGATTGTCTCTTGATTAGTCTAGATTATTTTGAATGTTTGTGCTTGATTTTATCATCCAGTGTATGATTTGATTCCCTTTTATTGAAATTTGAAAATAACTCAAGTGTGTGTCTATACTAAAACTCCTTGAATATGATTATGCAATGTAATTGTACGAATAGCTCTTTTTGCTAAAGTAACCAGATAGGGGGAGCTCATTTACCTATCTCATGACAAAAGGGGGGACAAGTCTTGAGAGTTATATGGAGAGCATTGATTATACTTTAGGGGAGATATCGTGAGAGAGAGTAACCTATTAAGGGGAGCATTGCATTGCACTACATGATATTGATTGTATTAATTTTCTTCATGCAAATGTTTGTTTTGGTTCACCTCACATGCACTTGTTCTTAGAAAGTGCTTTCTTGCTATTGTGTGTAGGTACGATGATCTACGAAGAGATTGATGACCTTGAAGACTTAGATCTCAGGTTTCTCTTAATGTAACATAGAATTACTTGTTGACAAATAGCTTTGTTTTTGTTTTGTGAGGATTTTTTTGTGAGTGGTGATTTTATCATGAAATAGCCAAAGGGGGAGATTGTAAGAACCTCATTTCTATGATTGGCTTATTTCATGACAAATCACATTGAGGATGTTTGTAACGGGTAGCATAGGTTCTCCAAGTGCGGTGTTCTCGAAGACATGCTTCCGGTCATCCTAAAGAGCTTCAAGAGAGGTAGTTCACTTGTTCTTAACTCTTGAAGAGATTTAGTTGCACACACTCACATCTCATGCATTTTTGTATTGACATGCATTGATTGTTGCACACACAAACACTTACATGCATTTGAGTTGTTATGCATTTATTTCTTGTTGCTCATGTGTGTATTTCTTCACAATCACACTTGCACTTCATTTCTAGATTTAAGTGTGGTTTTGTGTTGTGTCCGTGCTTGCATGATGGTGTGCTTGTTTTAGCGCGTTGAGTGACCATTTGAGAAGGTCTTTTTCTTCTCTTGTTTTGGTCTTTGGTCACATGGTCTTTTCCATGAGTTTGGGTATTCTTGTTATTGTCCCAATCAGACCTTTGGTCACTCTTTTGACCATAAATCTTTCTACATTTATCCAAATCTTGTTTTTTTAATTGGAGTAGAAAGTATACGTCCATATCTTTCCAACGGTATACTATTCAAAAGGTTTGGATGTCGTTTGGTCATGTTTTGAGCCCTTTGAATTCGGGGTTTGTGAAACTGCACGGGTCTTCTACCCGTGCAGTTACCCGTGCACTGATGATGAGTGCTTCGGGTTTGTGCAACTGCACGGGTCTTTTACCCATGCAGTTACCCGTGCACTGAGCCCGTGTTGAGCCTGTTTTTTGCCAAAACGACGTAGTTTCATTTAGGGCTTCTTTTTATATGTTTCTTTCTTCCTCACTTCGTCCCAAGAGCTCAAAAACCAGAATATAGTGAGAGAAAGAGCTCCCCAAGAGAGAGAAAGCTTCAAGCTTTATTCTTTGACTCTCCAAACCCAAAACCCATCTCCATCTTGCATCATTCAACATCATTTGAGCATGGGTCTTCATGGTTTCATGACTAGGTAAGTAAGAACTTCATTGAATATCATTTATTGTTCTTCTTACTCTAGATTAGGTATTTATTGCTTGATTAAATACCTAGACTCTATTTATTGCATATTTATGAGTCTTGATAACATGATTGAGTTTGTTTGTGATAGCTAGAATTTAGGACCATTTTGCCCTTCTAGCTAAGTCTTTATGCCTTGCATCTAGACCTTGATATATATGCCTCATTGATTGCATTTGTTGATTGCATATTTATTGCCCTTGTTATTTATTATGACAACTTGTGTTGGTTGGACTTATTTGATAATTAGGTTGCTAGAATCTTTTTGCATCTAATTGAGTTCTTTATTTTGGGCATATAGGCATTATTTGATAACTAGGTTGTTTAAGTGCATTATAACATCTAGTTAAGCATTTTGTGTTTGGCCTTGCACATTATTGTATTTGAGTGTCAGATACACACTTAGACCTTTATACTCTTTATTGAGTCAAAGTCTTGTGGCTTCGGAGTGAAGTTGCACAAGCATTGAAGTCTTGCACCAAGGTGTGGTTGGCAAGCATTGGTCAAGTGCCACTATAATAGGCCCGTGGGGTAGATTAGGAGGTGCTCACGCCAAGAGTAGTGAATCGAGGGTATCACTAGGGATTGAACCAAGAGTGGGGAGTGGTAGTGTCCACAGCCTGAGGTTATCGAGAGTGAGAGTCCGAGTATCACTTGAGGGTGTAACTTTCTTTTCATATAGTGGATTTCTGTGGCTCAAGTGGCTAGCATGGCTAGTCCCGTGGTTTTTCTCGTTTGGAGGGTTTCCACGTAAAAATCAAGTGTTCTTTATATTTCCGCATTTTACTTGATTTTTATTGTTTGATTGTTTGGGTTAATTGTGATTAATGGAAAAAGTTGGTAATAATCGATTAACAACCCATCCACCCCCCCCCCCCCCCCCCCCCCTTAGGTTGTTTAGACACACGTTTAGAGTGTATTTTCAATTATTACCAACTTTTTCGATTAATCAATATTATCAAATCACCCCACAAAGACAAACAATCAATCAATGAAATTAAAGATAAGGATTAGGTATCAACTTGCTTCTCAAGACTCTCACTCATGTCCAAGAAGGTAATATTTCCCATTCCGACAACTTGCAAAATAAATCCTGTCACTATTCACGGAATTATGATTGATCTGACCATCATATACTAAAACAAGCATAACTTCTTCTAGGAATATCGGAATTGAGATCCGAAAAGTGCGCCAGAAACTAACCTTTTGAGGATTTCCATCCATAGGTGGTAGGACACACAATTCAAATCGAAGAGAGAGATATGGGGCCCGCAATATGAGTGATCTGCACAGCCAAAATTCATCTTTTTGTTTCTTTTCTCTAAAATAACATCCAACACCTTTTCCATAGAATGTGACCAACAAATGCTCAACAAACACATAAAATACCTAATTTCACCCAAGAACAAAGCACAAATAATAGGAAATGAGGACCTAAAATATGTATAGAAATAGACCGATCAAATACCCCCAAACCTATCTTTCGCTAGTCCTCTAGCAAAACTAGAATAAAAACAAAAACTAAAAACAAACAAAAATAAAAATGAAACCTAAAAATATACTAACCCACTTTCGTAGGGAACACGATAGCATTGAGCGTATGCTACAAGCCTTTAAACCTCTAGGTGTCGCTGGTAGGAGGAGTTTTGTCTCCTGAGGGTTTACAACTATGCTACCCACAAACAAATATCTGCGAAAAACAAAATAATTAAGATGCAAACTCAAAGGCACCATTCAAAGCCAATGCATGTAAGAGCCACTAAATAAAGACTAAAACTATGCCACAAATTTGAATGCATTACTCAATTTGTTTTAATGAAAAGCACATACTCAAGACACTCTAGTTTCAAAAACACATATGTCAAACGCCATAGATATGATTCGCCTCGACTCTAATTCTCACAAGATGTCACTCATTAATTTCACACAGAACCTAGCAAATACACTCATCAAGCATATGCGAATGAAGTTATGCACAAGAAATTTCAAGTTATAATCGCATATGAATATATAACAAAAAGAACGCTTGATTTTTATATAAAGGATCTCATGAACGCAATCAGATATCAAGAACAAGATAGAGCACATGTTTACCTTTACTCTCGAGCTAGCATCCCCAAAAAATCAATTAGGTCTTTTCTATGGTTGTAACGGGGCTATTGGGTGAAGGTTAAGAAAGAACGGACAAATGATAGCAAACAAACCTAGGATCATATCAAGATATTCTTCGGCAATCTTCAAACTTGGCCGAATTTCTTCGAATTCTTCATTCCACTTGCATCTAGGCTTCCTGAACAATTTTTGATTCATCCTCCTTCTGGAGTTGACTTTGATTTCTCATCACTTCATTGTAAAGCTCTATTCCATTTCACTTACGTTCATTTGATTCATCATCTCATTCATTTATCTTTTTTGGCTTGGTACATGCACTTCACGAGTCACCCATTTCGAACTCTCTTCAATCATCTTCATCACATCGACACGATCCCAAGCTATAAGGTATGGCTAAATTATGGCTTATTGGGGTTAAGTTAATGTAGGTGATGAAAGAAAAAGGCGTATAGTGTTAGGCTTCAAAATTGACTGTGGATCACACACATAAAGGTAGGAAATATTTAAGGCCTTTTAAGTAGTTCAAGCACACATTTCCTATATCACTTTTAATGGTTCAACCAAAACAAGAGTAAAGTCCACATGTGATATCTTTTTATGATGAATGTTCTTTAATATCCAATGCATAACCTATTGAGATCAATTTCTAATGCTAAGAATCTAATAGGTGTTTAGGAGTAGAAACAAAATATCCCTCAAATAATGTTATTTATGTAACGCTTTTTGGCTTAGTGAACTCACAAGGGTAGTCTCCACTATTAATCATGGCAATTCAACTAAGCATCCTATCCACCATCACATCAAGAGTATGTCATAAATTTTGAAAAATACAATGCAATACTCTAAGTGGCAAGACGTTAGTCTAAACTCAGTGATTAAAGCATATATTACGGCTCTAAAAGCACACAAAAGAAGCATCTAAAAAATGGAGGACAAAAGTTCAGAAACTGGTGACTTTTGAAATTGATGTTCGTCTGTTCTTTAATGTATAACTCTCAAAATACTCAACGAAAGTTAACCAAATTTTAACACGGACAAATAAACATGCCCATAAACACTTTGCATATAGAAAACATTTCAAAATTCGAATTGGAAAAGTGAGAAATAGATGACGAAAAACATTCACGTGCAGAATTTTAAAAACAGGGCCTCGCCCATGACCTTTGGTCGAAGAAACAATCATAACTTTTAAACCACCGCCCAGAATTTTACGTTCTTTATACCAGTTAGGTTCATATCGAAAAAACAATGAACCCAAAATGGACAGAAAAATTTATTTCCTCACCAATGAATACGGTTTTAACAAAACGTTTTCCTCAAAAAAAATTTAAAAACAGGTCACTTTTTCGCAGATTTCAACAAATGGCTCAAAAAATTAAAATAAACACGAATTCACACCCCCAAACCTAATCCAAACATTTTTCTCAATGTTTATTTGATATTAAAATCATGGGCAACAAATAAAGAAAAAGCATGGAAGGCAAGAACTCGAAAAACAAAAACAAAAGAAAAAACTAAAAGATTTAAAAGAAATTACCTAGGTGGGTTGCCTCCCACCAAGCGCTTTATTTAACGTCTTGGCAAGACGGATGCAAGGATGACTCAACCAAATTCCAATGTCTCAAATTTCCATTTTCGAGCGATCAAGTCATGGAAAAAAATTTCACACGTCGACATGTTCGTACACACAATAACCAAAAGCAAGTAAATGTTCAATATAAAGTATGGTGAAATAAGTTCAGAAAACCACTTATTCCATTTGCTTTTGTGTAGGCAGCTCAGAAAGGTAACTGGAGGGACATAAGGCTTGAGTTCCTTGTATAGGAGTGGTGCCTCAAAAGGTAAATCTTCCACTTCCTTCACTTTTTCTTCCGTCTCCTCCTTTTCTACTTCTTCACTTGCAACACTAGAAACATCATTAGAAAATTCATGGCTCACTACGGTATAGACAATCTCACCATTCAAAGGGATGGTGGTAGCATCTTTTTGCTCCGGTTGGCTCGGGAACCTTTCTGGCTCCTTCTTTTGAGCTTCAACCAACTGCCCAATTTTCACCTCCATCTTCCTCATTGAGGCCTCAATGTTTTGAAACTGGACATTGGTTTCCTTGAACATCAGTTGAGTGGTTTGCAAGAATTCTTTCATTGTTTGTTGAAGTGATGGTTAGATTGGCTGCTCGTAGATATTGACTTCATTGTGGTTCCATGAGAAGTCTTGATGATTCCTCCAATCCGGGTTGTAAGTATTGTTATATGGTGCATAACTCGACCACTGACTATGGGAATTTCCATATGGTTCATTGATAGGCCAAGGATTGTAGGAATTCATTGCTCGGGCTTGTGCTCTTGCTTTCTCATCATAAGCGTGTCGCCCGTAGAAGTCCATTGTATCTTGAAAAAAATAAAAAAATAAAAAGAAAAACAAAATAAAAAGAGAACAAAATCTAAATAAAAATAAACTATTAACTAATGACACGACTATTAAAATAAATAAATAAGCTTAAAACTATTAACTAAAACTAAAACTAGAAATAACCAATAAATTCAACTAATCCCCGGCAGCGACGCCAAAAACTTGATGTGTAAAATCGTGTTATAAAATACTCACTCGCAAGTGCACGAATCGTGAAGATAAGCATAGTGATAAGTAAGGATCGTTCCCACGAGGAAAAGTGATTGATTGATTGAAAACCAATTTTAATTAAAGTTAAACTAAAAGTAACCAAAGATTGTTGTTTGATTGATTAAACTAAAACTAAATTATATTAATCTAAAGAAAACAATTAAAGAGAATAAGGTTGTGATCAAGAGAAAGAAAACACTAGGTCATCAATGATTCTCAATTATGAACATTCAATGTATGGAATTAGCTTCTAAACAAATTCAATTAATTCAAGGATTCATTCTTTATCTTTACTATGACTATAACCGTATGATCATGGGATGAGTCACGTATCCCCAATTATTATTCACCCTTGGTCTATGGTGTAAACAACGATTGGAAACCCTTTAAGTGCAAGAAATAAGAACCAAATTCTATACTTTGCTTGGCCTATGCTAAAGATAAAATTCATTCATTTAAAAGAGCATTAATCAAGGTTAGGTTTGGTCTATACTCTAACCCTAATTCTCAGATAGTCTTAACCCTAAAATCATGCCAAGTAATTTATCCACCCTTGGTCTATGGTGTGAATAATTATTAAAACTAATGAGGATTAAGCAATAAAGCACAATGAATAAATCAAAAATTTACACATCATGGAAAAAGAAAAAAAACGAAATTGAGTAGAGGAAACCCGAGATGATCATCAAAGAGCTCCTCCAATTCTTCTTCGTCTTCTTCTACAATGGATGGATGAGTCTTGAGGTGATGTGTGGTGATGGAGTGATGGGGAACGGCCCCCTTGGTGGCTTGGGACATCCCTTGGCTTCCCTCCCGAAATTAGGGTTCAAAGGGGTTTAAATATGTGTAAGATGCTAGGCCAAGTCCTTAAACAACAAGGAAATCAATTCACTTTTGGAACTCTACCTTTTTGGGATTTTATTTCTTTCCTAATCCATTAAAATTGATTGCTTATTGAAGGAAGATAAGGATTAGGTATCAACTTGCTTCCCAAGACTCTCACTCATGTCCAAGAAAGTAATATTTTCCGTTCCGACAACTTGCAATATAAATCCCGTCACTATTCACGGAATTATGACTGATCTGACCATCGGGTACTAAAACAAGAATAACTTATTCTAGGAATATCAGAATTACGATCCGAAACATGCATCAGACACTAGACTTCCAGGGCTTTCCATCCATGGGTGGTAGGACACACAATTCAAACTGAGGAGAGAGATATGGGGCCCGCAATATGAGTGATCTGCACAGCCAAAATTCATCTTTTTGCTTCTTTTCTCCAAAATAACATCCAACACCTTTTCCATAGAATGTGACATACAAATGCTCAACAAACACATAAAATACCTAATTTTACCCAAGAACAAAGCACAAGTGAACTGCCTCTTGAAGCTCATGAGATGACCGGAAGCATGTCTTCGAGAAACCACACATGGAGATCCTATGCTACCCATCACAAAAACATCTTCAATGTGATTTGTCATGAAATAAGGTGTTATCCTGAAAATCAGTAAAGGATTTCCCATACTACTATTAAACCGGACAGAGCGGTGCTCCGTGGTTGGAGGGGCTCTGGCGTGGATAGGGGCAGCCGGGTCACAGTTGTGCTTTGGTAGAGGTACAGGGATAGAAGCAGGAGACTGTTGGTAGCTGTATCTCCGACTTGTATGAACTCGGCTGCACCAATAGTTAGCTAGGACTGGTTCTAGGGGTGCTGGAATTAGTCGTGACCGGGGACGGTCACAACACTCATAATAATGTTTTAGTAAGACGTTAACTCATGTTTGGATGAACAAGATTTGATTTTTCTCCTTCATGGGGGTAAGTTACAACATTTGCTAGGAGAGGGGGTACAAATTTACTTCTTTCCTCCCAAAGATAGGGGCCCTTACCAAGTTAGCCAGTCGTCATATAGTAGGAAAAGTACATCTTTAAGGCTTCAAAGAGGAAACCAGTCATTATATAGTAGGAAAAAACTCTCTTTACATTTCCTAGGATCTAATAAGAGTCCAACCCTTAACTCTTCTAGAGTTGGGGTATTTATAGAGTGTCAAACAAGGGGTATGTGAGGAGGATCCTCCTTTATAGGAGTCATTGGCATGATCCTCACCGCTTCTTCACTTTGGGTCCACTCAGGCACAAGCCTTGGAGGGTCGGGATTGTTCCAGCTGGGCTTTAGGGCTTACTTGACAGTCGAGTGGGTAGGTGGGAGACCTAACTTTTGGGCAGGATAACCATTAAGAGATCTCCACCATTCATCTGCTTTGAGCATGGGTGACACATTCGCTATGGTTGACTCGGATGGTCCTAAGGAGACAGTGGCAGCGTCTACCACGCTGCCACTGTCACGCACTTCTTTCCGAGGTTTCCTCTTTCTGCCTAGGTGCTTTTTTCCATCCTTTATGTCTACTGGAACTCAGGTTCCTTCTTTTGTGATGATTGAGGTTGACCTTTTCTAGGGCTGAGCTGGGCTACCATCGGGACGTTAACGCTGATCGACGTGGCGCCGTTGGATCCGCTAATTCTTTATCTTACCTTTCCAGTGTTAACTGGGTGCAATTAAGGTCCACACACCCACTGCTCTCTGCAGGGTGGTTTATTCCTTATTTGAGCTGGCTTCTCTGCTAGGACCTGTATCACCCTTTTCTTTAGGCCTGTTGGTCACTTTTGGATGGGATTCTAGATTGTTCTTGATTATTTAGGGCACCTTTGTGTGGTTAGGAGGCCTTGGATAGTTCAATTGCCTTGGCTCTAGTTTGGTCCTAAGGACCAAGACATCATATCGTAGGGACTGCCCCTAGTTGCGTTTGGTACCTCAATGCCTCCTAGAGATTAAAGGTGGGGAATAGAGTGGGGTCGTGCTAGATCAGGTTGCCTTAGTACCAGGGGCAGACCCAATTGTATCGAGTGGTCGTCTTTGGCCTGACTGTTTCTGGAAAAGGATAAGACCGGGCGTACCGGGAATTTGCCCCTGTTACAGCTTCTATGTGGTATGTTGAACGAAATGCTCATTTGATTCCTTTCTTGGTCATTTTTGGCGGTTAACAGTAGTCCCCCTGCCATGAATGCTGATGATTTCTTCAAAACGTTGAAGGCTTGGTGTGGTAGCCACATGGAGGACTTTCCTATGTTCAATTTTCTTCTCCACCCCTTGGTTTCTCTTTATTGTCGCAGCGAGACCGAGAAGGAAGTTACAATTAAGGCTACAGTAACCATTGTATGGTGGGGCACGAAACACAGGGCGTATGGGGGAGTGACGTCTACATGCCATCATTTCCCTTTACCATGTGTCTCGTAGGGGCGAGCCCTCTGGTCATAAAGCCTGGCCCTACAGCCATCAAATGTCCAATTAGGTTA
Source organism: Dipteronia sinensis (assembly GCA_033220585.1). Classification (NCBI taxonomy): domain Eukaryota; kingdom Viridiplantae; phylum Streptophyta; class Magnoliopsida; order Sapindales; family Sapindaceae; genus Dipteronia; species Dipteronia sinensis. Next base: position 27,932,943 of record CM065642.1, read on the forward strand.
GCTTCTCGAAGCAATCCCCACCGTTGGTCTTTTTCGACAGTCTCGATCGATTCGGTGGTGAGGTCACCCTTTTCCCTATAAATAGGGTCACAATGTAACTTTTCCAACCATTTCCTTGTTTCACAGACATTTCGAATCCTTTTTTCTCTCATAGAGTTGCACATTTTTCACCTTTCATCATGTCTGATGATTCGAACAGTGAAGAGGCCCACGATTATCCCTTCGAGCCAGGATCGCCTGAGGACTCACTTCTGCCTTTTGTGGGGAGGAAAAGAAAGAACCACCCCTTCTCTGATGATGAAGGAGGTTCTCTTCGACTCGGCCAGTCAACTCAATATCCTGGGTATACCAATAATATATTATAATTTCTATCCATGGCACTCTTGCCTCTAGAAAGTCTCCCTTGCTTAGCTATCAAGATCTCCCCGATCCTAGTCAAGACTTCTTGCTTGGTTATCCGGACCACTTGTCCTAACCAAGACTCCTTGCTTAGCTATCAAGACCACATGTCCTAGTCAAGACTTCACGCCTTTTACAATGACTTCCTAGTGTGATCAATGAATGCAAAATGCAAACAAGCACTCAACATAGAATATGAGATCAATACATTCTATAGGAACTAGACATAAGCATGTGAGTTCATAAATCAAAATTGTCTAGTTACTAAACATGAACAAATCCTAGAACATGCGAAACACCTAAACACATTTAATTCCTAGAATTATTCATGCAACTAAAACTTGAATCAATCATATACATTAAGCACACATTCAAGGTTTTAGTAACAAACATAAACGTGCTAGATTCACAAGATATGATCATTGAATATTCTAGCAAATATTTAGAGCATGTATTTATGCTTAAATCAATTAAATCCTAATTAGCTCTAAATATGAAATCAAATGTGCTAATCCTAGTTATGTTCAACTAATGAGTCCTAGCACATGATTAGGCTATCAATCATGAGAATAAAGTAAATCAAAGAATCAATAGCCCTAGATAATAACCTAATCACAATACAACCCACAAACATGTGAAAACCTAGATTTCAAGAAAAAACTAGTTCACATTCAAGTATCTAATTAGACAAGATTAGCCTATAATTGAAGCTCTACTTCTCAAATGCATTTGTCCAAGTAACACATACATATAGAAGTAGAAACCCAAGGTTATTGTTGACTTTGAAGATCAAAACACAAAGAATAGATCAATACCTTGTAAACTCGTGCAGTTTCGGTTTTGAATGTAAAACTACCACAAAACTTGAACAAAAGACTACAAACTAACTTGGAGGAGATAAAGGACTTCAATACAAAGATTCTCTAACAAATCACTCAAATCAGACAAGAATAAAGAGACTCTCATTGCTGGATGGACCCAATTGTCGCCTACCTCATTGAAGGAGAGCTTCCCGAAGGGCCCGACCAAGCCCGAAGAATTAAGAGACTCTCAGTTCGATACTGTATGGTGGACGGATACCTCTGCAGGAGGGGCAGATCCCTCTCCTTACTTAGGTGCTTCCATCCTGATGATGTTAAGTGGGCATTGAGAGAGGTCCACTCTGGGGACTGTGGGAACCACATAGGTGGGGAAGCTCTAGCCTATCAGGTGCTTCGTATGGGGTACTATTGGCCAACCATCCATCAAGATGCAAAGAGTTTTGTGCAATCTTGCGAACCTTGTCAAAGAACTTCAAACTTTAACCACCAGCCACCCGAGCGACTGTCGTCCCTCAGTTCACCTTACCCCTTTGCCATGTGGGGAATCGACCTAATTGGGCCACTTCTTACCGCTCCAGGACAGATGAAACATGCTATCATGGCTATCGACTACTTCACAAGATAGGTCAAGGCAGGACCTCTTTCTCCAATATCAGAAAAGAATACAACCAAGTTCATCAAGACTAACGTGGTATGCAGATTCGGGACCCCTCTCATCATTATAGCCGACCTAGGAAAGCAATTCGACAACGCCCGGTTCAAAGACTTCTGCAAGGGATTGGGGATCGACCTTAGACTCGCTTCCATTGCTCATCCCCAGACTAACGGGCTAGTAGAATCCACCAACAAGACTATCAAGAAACTTCTGAAGAAGAAGCTATAGCAGAAGAAAGGCAAGTGGGCCGAAGAGCTACCAGAGGTCCTCTGGGCATACCGGACTACAAAAAGAACAGCTACCGGGGAGACACCTTATTCCCTGGCTTTCAGAGTTGAAGCAGTCCTCCCCATCGAACATAAGTTGACCTCGTTCAGGGTACAGCACTTTGAGCCCGAAAGCAACGAAGTCAAGCTCCGGGCTAATCTAGACCTCTTAGAAGAAAAACAAGACCGGGTAGCAGAGAAAGTAGCGATCTACCAGAGCAAGATCGCTAGATACTTCAACCAAAAGGTTAGAGCCCAGAAATTCAAAGAAGAGGATTTAGTACTTAGGAAGGTGACCCTGAACACTCGGAAAAGGTCGGATGGAGTCTTAAGTCCCAATTGGAAAAGGCCATATTTGATAAAGCTAGTTGTTCGCAATGGAGCTTATAAACTCGAAGACATGGACAAACGATCCATCGACCACACTTGGAATGCAGATCATTTGAGGAAATTCTACCCTTGAAAAGAGTTCTCCAATAGACTACCCCCACTTAGTTTTCATTACCGACCCTGATAAAGATGTACTATATCTCGATCATCAATAAAGTCATTTTCCTTTTCTCATCCATCTTTGTCTCCAACTATGTTCAACATTAGTGACTATACCCTTGTATGAGAAACTCAACATAAACGTTTCGAGACCAGGAAATAACTGAATAACCCTCCTGATGCCTTGGTCGGGCTACCACCCCCAAGAAGGATCTGAGTATAAGAGCGTAATTGCCCTCTAGATCTCGAGACCAGGAAATAGCTCGATAGCTCTCCTGATGCCTTGGTCGGGCTACCACTACCAAGAAGGATCTGAGTGTAAGAGCATAGTTGCCCTCCAGATCTCGAGACCAGGAAATATTTCGACAGCCCTCATGATGCCTTGGTCGGGCTACCACCCCCAAGAAGGATCTGAGTGTAAGAGCATAGTTGCCCTCCAGATCCCGAGACCAGGAAATATCTCGACAGCCCTCCTGATGCCTTGGTCGGGCTACCACCCCCAAGAAGGATCTGAGTGTAAGAGCATAGTTGCCCTCAAGATCTCGAGACCAGGAAATAGCTCGACAGCCCTCCTGTTGCCTTGGTCGGGCTACCACCCCCAAGAAGGATCTGAGTGTAAGAGCATAGTTGCCCTCCAGATCTTGAGACCAGGAAATAGCTCGACAGCCCTCCTGATGCCTTGGTCGGGCTACCACCCCCAAGAAGGATCTGAGTGTAAGAGCATAGTTGCCCTCCAGATCTCGAGACCAGGAAATAGCTCGACAGCCCTCCTGATGCCTTGGTCGGGCTACCACCCCCAAGAAGGATCTGAGTGTATGAGCATAGTTGCCCTCCAGATCTCGAGACCAGGAAATAGCTCGATAGCCCTCCTGATGCCTTGGTCGGGCTACCACCCTCAAGAAGGATCTGAGTGTAAGAGCATAGTTGCCCTCCAGATCTCGAGACCAGGAAATAGCTCGACAACCCTCCTGATGCCTTGGTCGGGCTACCACCCCCAAGAAGGATCTGAGTGTAAGAGCATAGTTGCCCTCCACATCTCGAGACCAGGAAATATCTCGATAGCCCTCATGATACCTTGGTCGGGCTACCACCCCCAAGAAGGATCTGAGTGTAAGAGCATAGTTGCCCTCCAGATCTCAAAGACTATGAAATAGCTAAGTAGCCCTCCTGATGTCTTTGTTGGGCTATCACCCCATATAATATATATATATATATATTATATATATATAATGTTTGCTTTCGTGTGCAGGATCAAAATCATCATAATTCCCTACACGAATCTTAATTGTTGCTACAGATGCTACTCTGGATCCCATTCAAGACCAGAAATAAAATAAAAGTTCTCAAAAGCAATTCGATTTCTCATTAAGGACAAGGGGAGCCTATCCCCCGATAAGGCTACATCCACCAAATGGGGAGCCCAACCCCCGAACTCGGACTAAAAATAAATAAATAAAGAAAGAAAGCTAATAAGGGCAAAACGGGGCGCCCATCCTCTTTTCCGGGCAATCAAAAACAAGTCATGATGAACTGCTTCAAGCCTTGGGACTGTCTTGGCTCCCTTCCGCTGGCCCTCCTCCTTCTTGCTGATCTCCGCCATCAACCCCCTCTACAGATAGCTGTCCCTCTAGGTTATCCTCGCCGACCGCTCCTCCATATAGAGGCTCCATCGGTTGATCAGTAGGATCTTCCTCCAAAACCTCATTTATCACGTCCATAACCTCAGGCGGGATAGCCGCGTCAAGAAGGGCAGCCATGGACCCCGTCCGGCTCCTATCGACCTCCATCTCTGTTAAAGGGGGATCCTCAGACGGGCTCCTAACCTCTTCACCAGCTCCCGAATAGTCCTCCTCAGATCGAGAGGACATCACTTTACTGGAAGACTCCCCAGGACCTGAGGTGGTAAAGGTAGGAAGAGAGAATGGAGGATTTGTCTGAGCGGGCTGCTTCCCAGCTCCTGCTTGGCCTGAAGGGACCACCTTGTTGCATTCAGAGCGAGATAGCTCGACCGCCTTGAGCATTATTTCCTGTCTATCCCAGCCAGCAACGGATGACAAATAAAAGGGAGGAGGAAGAGCTTCCGCAGCCAGAAAGGAAGCATAGAAATACCTGTCGCTAAGGGAGGTCTCCGCATCAGCTTGCAGCTTGGTCACCTGAGTAATCAGAGACTGGTTCTCGAGGTCCAACTTCTTAGCCTCAGATCTTCAGGAATCCCACTGCCTAGCCCACCGGAGAGATTGAAGACGCTCTTGATCATAAGATTGCTTCATCCTCTCATGATCGCAGCGAAGCTCAGCCATCTCGACCTTGACCTTTCCCTTGTTGGAAGTCACATCTTCAACTAAAGATCGAGCCTGCTTGAGCAGTTCCCCGGCTTTCTCAGCTTCAACTTCGGATTTTGCAGCCCGGTCGCGAAGGAGGGCTACCTGTTGGCCCATCGTAACATTGAACTTGAAGGCCTACAAAATACAGAACCCGAGTTAGAAACTGAACGAATTAACAAGAGTAGCACTGAAGGAAATACAACTACCTCAGCTAAAATAGCAGACCCCTTGGTTATAAGGATGTCCACAGGCATGGAAGCCATCTTGGAGATCCCGCCACCCGGACAGGACGCTATGAATTGCTCCAGGACCTCATCCCGCCCTGTTGAGCTCGACTGAGGCCGGGAGCGGCTGGAAGGAACCTTCGAGACACCTTTCCCAGAAGCGACACTTTTCCCAGAAACCTCCGAAGCTTTGGTTGTTGGAAGCGTAGCGGAATCAGGTGTTTGGGTCGAAGGGGAAGCAACTTTAGCGGCCACGGCCGAAGGGACATAAGCTGCCGGGCCAACCACCTGGGAGCTTTACCCAAAGCCTGAAAATCCCGCGAGGCAAGAGTGGCCATCTTAGACCTAGCTAGAGTGATAGACGAAGCTAGAGTGATAGACGAAGCCAGAGTAGGTTCTACCCCAGAGGAGGGAAGAGAAACTCCACTTTGAGCAGAGCGTGAGACGTGACGGGTGGCCGGTTCCACGACAAAAATCGTGAATAAGCAGATTAAAAAAGAAAATGTTAGAACCAAGCTGAGTAATAAGGCGAAGCAACTCAATGACACTTACGAGGAATAGCATCTGAAATCCGCAAATATTTGTTCACCCTACGAGGATCAAAAGCTTCAGCAGTAGGGAACTTTAGATTCAAATAATTTTGGGCTAGAATAGCCTTTAAAATGGCTTCGGACTCAGAAGGCAGGGAGTCCCGGTCCTATGTGGGCTTGTCACTGAAAGCCCTGGGAACCTCGAATTCATGCCCTCTGATAAAAATCGAGCTCCTCTAGTCATCCCCCGCCAGGATCCATTCTTCTTTCCACGCGGGGTCTTTCTTCGAGGCACCAGGAACGATGAAGTTGAGCTTGTTCTTGGCCTTGGCATAGAACTGGCCTCGAGGAGCCCCAGACAGGCTCCCAATCTGGAAGAGATAGGTCAGCTCCTCTGCACCCGGCTCCCTCGTCACCTTACTCATCTAGCATTGTTCCCTCCATAATACAAGGAAACCAATCAGATGCCTCCAGAAGCCAGGCGTCAACTGGAGGGGAGCGAGCTGGATGGCGTTGAGAGCCCGCCGAAGAGTCGGATGGAGGGGAATCCTGACCCCGTTCTCAAGAGCGGCCACATGAATCGGAAGCACGCCTTTAGGGGGGTTGAAGAACTCAAAATTTCTGGGTGGCATCGAGATGGATACGCTTTCGGGGATGCCAAACTTTGACCTCAAGCAGTCAATCGACACCGGGTCAATAATGGAATCTGGGACAACTCGGAAGTAGTAAGGAGAGAGCCTTTCCATAAGGGGACCAGGAGCCGAGACCCGACGCTCCCCCGCGGTGCCACCGTCCGCTTCTTTGTCGGAATCTTCATCGATGATATCCAAAGGGTGGTCATGATGGTTGGAGAACCCAGTCCCGATGGATACATTTCTATGATTGGCTTATTTCATGACAAATCACATTGGGATTATTTGTAATGGGTAGCTTAGGTTTTATTGTGGTTCTTCATCAACAAGCTTCCAAGATCTCATAGTGCTTCAAGAGAGGTAGTTTACTTGTCTTGACTCTTTTGAAGAGATTTTAGTTGCACACACTCACTTGCATGCATTATATTCTTGATTACATGCTATTGAATGATGCATTGTATGCCATTCATCACTCTCCACACTTGCACATTTTTGCATATTAGATTAGTGTGTTGAGTCTGTCTGGAAAAGAGGATTTTCCTCTTTACCGCGGTGCAGATCGCTTGCTGGGCACCTGCCTCCAGTCGCAGTCCCAACAGCGGTTGGTTCCAAAAGGTGCATGCGTTAAAGACCGCAGTCTGTGCACTTGTATGCGCAGCGGTCCATACCGCGGTATACTTCAGTAGGCCCCTGCCGCCTAGACCGCGGCCTGTGCTTTGCATGTACAGCGGTCCCCGACGCGATGTTGTCTAGTAGGCACACTGCTGCATGTACTGCGGTCTGGGCACTTACCCGAGCTGCGTCCAGCAAGCGGTATTGACTGGATTTTGTTTCTCAAACCCAAAACGACGCAGTTTTGTCTAGGGTTTCTATATATATGTTCTCTTCTTCCCCAACTCGTGAGAGAGCTTAATGAACCCATTTTTATGAGAGAGAATAACCCTTAGAGAGAGAAAGCTTCAAGCTTTGTTCCTTGACTCTCCAAACCCAAAACCCATCACCTTCTTGCATTTCTAAGCATCTTTAAGGCATGGGTCTTCATCATTAGTTGACTTGGTAAGTTGAACAAAAACCCCATATTTATCATTTGTTCATACTTTCCAAGATTGTGTTTTTATTGCATTTATTAGTTGATTAAATGCTAGGACTCTATTTAATGCATCTATTTATGAGTTCCTTTGTATGATTGGGTTTGTATTGTGATAGCTTGCATTTAGGACATATTTTCCCTCTAGCTAATTAGGACTCCTTGATTGCATTTGTTAATTGCATTTATTGTCCTTTCCATGATTAATGACAACATATATTGATATGGCTTTGTTTGATGACTAGAGTTTAGACTTGCACATCTATATCTAGTTAGGTCTTTATGATCATTCATATAGACATTGATATCTAGGATTTGTACTTAGTGTCATCTTAAATCCCTAGATAAGCATTTAGTGTTGCCTAGCATTATTTGTATTTTGAGTATTCATATATTCACTTAGGTTGTTAATCTCTTCTTGAGAGTTAAGTCTTGTGACTACAAGGTGTAGTGCACAAGCAAGTGAAGTCTTGCAACCAAGGTGTGGTTGGCAAGCAAAGTGATCAAGGATTCACTATAAAGGCCTATTGGGTAGTAGTGGTGGGTTAGTGACCGAGAATGGTATGACTAGAGGTCAACCTAGGTTGTAAACATCATTACAATAGTGGATTTGAGGATCGTGTGTGGCTAGAAGGATAGCCCGTGGTTTTTCCCTTGTTGAAGGGTTTCCACGTAAAAATCAAGTGTTATTTATATTCCGCACTTTTACTTGATTTTGTATGGTTGTTTATGTTGGGTTGTATTATTAATATTGACTAATCGAAAAATTGGTAATAATCGATTAACAACCCATTCACCCCCCCCTCTAGGTTGTTAGACACACGCTTAGAGTGTATTTTCAATTGGTATCAGAGCGGGTTCCTAGACATACTTAGGTGATCCTTGCTCTTGATTGTGTGTGTCTTGCATTTGTGTGCATTTTGTTGGTTGCATTCACTTGCATTCATATTACCCAAACACTATGAGTGACTTTGGGATGAGTAAAGAGGGAGCGTCGAGTATGAGACCACCATTACTCAAGAGGGACAATTATGCCTCATGGAAAGGCAAGATGGAGTCCTATATTTTCCAAATAGATGACCATGCATGGATGGCAATTGAGGATGGCTACACGCCTCCAACTATGACCACCGAAGATGGAAGTGAAGTCTCTAAGCCCAAGGCTCAATGGAGTTCCGAAGAATTTGAAGCTTCGAAGTGGAACAACAAAGCAATGCATGCTTTGCTTTGTGCAATGGATGAGAGCCAATATAAACTCATCCAAATCACCAAAAATGCACATGAAGCTTGGAAGATCCTAGAGACGGCACATGAGGGAACCGAAGTGGTTAAGGATTCCAAGCTCCAAGTCCTCCAAGCACAATTTGAGACGATCAAGATGGAGGAGCATGAGAGTTTTAATGACTTCCAAGTGAAGTTGATGGACATTGTGAATCAAAGCCATCAACTAGGTGACCCATATTCGGATAAGAGGCTCAAGCAAAAGATCATGAGGTCACTTCCCGCTGGATTCGAATCCAAAGTGACGGCTCTTGAAGAAAACAAGGACTTCAAGACTATGAAGCCAAGTGAAGTGATTGGAAGGCTACTTGCTTATGAGTCTAGACGGGGTCCTACCTCCACACCTCCCAAGAAGCAAAATGGGTTAGTCTTGAAGACCTCTAAGATTGGGAAGTGGGATGATGACTCGGATGAAGACATGGCTCTAATGGTGAAGAGATTCAAGAAATTCTTGAAGCTACAAAAGAGCGGCCATGGCTCTAAGGGAAATGACTTCAAGAAGAAAACCCACTTCAAGAAGATTAAGCCAAGTCAAGAGAAGCCTTCAAGAACGGGGATTCAATGCTTTGAATGTGAAGGATTCGGGCATATCTCTAAGGATTGTACTAACTTGGAGGACAAGAGAAGAGGAAAGGCTATGGCTATCTTATCAAGTGATAGTGAGAGTGTAGAAGATTCCTCGGATGATGAAGATCTTGCCATTAACTACACGGCCTTTGGAGCCTCCTATGTGGAAGTAGAAGAAGGCAAGAGTGCCTTGTTTTGTGACCAAGACGAAAGTCTTGATAAGGAAGTTGACTCATTTGATGAGAGGCAAAGTGAAAAGAGTGTCCCATTCTCTAGTGTAGGAAGTGACTCTAGTGATGAGAAGTCTTCTCCTCACTCTAGAGGAATTTATGAAGGCATGGACCTTCAAGGCTTCATCAAACACTTTGAAGACTCTAGGTTGAAAAAGAAAAAGGAGATTCAAAAATTAAAGGAGGAGAATCTTAAGCTTTCAACCAAGGTAACTCACTTGAATGAAGAAGTCAGGAGAGTCAACAAAAGTGAAGGCAAGTTGAAGAGGGAACTTGATGAAGCAAGGATGTCTCTTGCTAAATTGACTTCGGGATCGGAGAAACTTAACAAGATGTTAAGTATTGGCAAGGTGCCGAATTATAAGCGTGGGCTTGGTTTCATTGATGATGAGTGCACTCCATCCTTGGGCAAGAATACATTTGTGAAGGAGATTTCTCCTAAATGTTCACCTCCATCACCCAAGAAATGTCTTGTTGTGGGTGAGTCTTCCAAGAGTGCTTCCTTGAAGATGCTTCCGAGGAAACAAGTTTCACCTCAACCCTTGAGGATGCCTCAACCTCAAGCTCAAGGCAAAAGCAAAGGTTCACCTCCTCAACATCCTAGGAGGAAGATTGATCTTGGAGAGTCATCTAAATGTGACCAAGTGAAGATGGCAACAAAGAATGGAGCTCAAGCTCAACAACCAAGAGCTTCGCTTTCAAGCTTTCCTCAACCAAGAAGGCAAGCCAAGCAACCTCAACCCTTGAGGCAAGTACATCAAGTTGTTCATGCTCAACCACAAAGGCACCAACATCCAGCTAATGTTCCAAGAAAAAGCCAACATGTGCAACATCAAATGCAAACTCATCAACATGGCCATGCCTCGATGAGAGCTAAATGCAATGGTATGATTTCTTCTTTTATACCTACTTGTCATTATTGTGGTATGATTGGTCACATTAGACCAAATTGTTTTAACTACATTAAGTTATGTAGAATTGAGAGCATGAAAGAAAATAAAATGAACCGTAGGGCTAAATTGAATGATCCTAGGAAATCTAGTGAATTGAATATTTTGTCCACTAAAAATGATGTAGTGGAACCTAGGTTGGATAAGGAAAATGTGCATCCTTTCCTTTGTGCTAAAATATCACCAATCGACACTATTGAGTCAAATGGACTTAGTATGTCTAGTGGAACTTACCCCTCGTCCTGATACGGTACGTTTGTGACCCCATAGGGGGAGCTCAAGCAAAGAGAGCGAACTTGCATGATTCACTATATGCAAAAAGTTGATTAATTTTATGCTCTTTTATAATTGCTTGAGATGATTGGTTGCACATATAAGCTTATATGTTATTTTTTTTAATAAGTGTGCCTTGCTTGGTTTGCAATCCATGTCACCTCTATGTTCAAACATGCATTTTTGGACTAGGAGAATTAATTGGGAAGTACCTTTGAACGACCTATGATTTATCTCCATGACATGTGAACTTGTTTTTATGACATGCTTTAAATGATATGCATGAAATATGTTTTGATTGCTTTAATGCAAATGTGTGTGAATGCAAATGAAAAGACTAATCAATAAGGATCTTGTATCCATGCAATCAATAAGGATTTTACATCCAAATTAGTCTTCTCTCTCTTCTTAATTGTTAATCAAGACTACTATCATACGGATAATTATCCGGAAAAATCTAAAAGGATCTCTTGATCCAATGTCTTGATTTGCTTTTAATGATTGATATAGTTCTGTGTGCGTTGAAAATTTCTTTTCAAAATACTATATCATGTTTGCTTATGACAAAAGGGTGCAAATTCGTTTGACTTCTTATGGAAACCCTTTTGATGTTTGCTTTGCCAAATACCATTGTTTTTGAACTTTGATGTTATATGTCCTGCATGCAAAGCAACATTTCACACATTTTTCATTAAATAAAACTCCTTGAATCTCTCTCAATTATTTACGTTGCATAAAGTTTATGTATATGATTATGCAACCATCTTTTGTGCAAATATCTCTCTTTGCTAAAGCCACCCGATAGGGGGAGCACCTTTGTCTATCTCATGACAAAAATGGGGAGAAGTCTTGAGAAATATAGGGGGAGCATGAGGGAGCATGTTTATGCTTTGGGGGAAAAGCCTTATGAGAGAAGAGTAACCTTTTAGGGGGAGCATTGCACATGCATTTCTTTATATTGCTTTATTGAGTGCAATTGCTTTTTTTATTGGTTCACCTCACATGCACTTGTTCTTGGAAAGTGCTTTCTTGCTATTGTGTGTAGGTATGATGATCTACGAAGAGATTGATGACCTTGAAGACTTAGATCTTAGGTTTCTTTTTTTGTAACGTAGAATATACTTTGTTGACCAATAGCTTTATTTTTGTTTTTTGAGGATTATTTTGTGAGTGGTGATTTTGTCATGAAATAGCCAAAGGGGGAGATTGTAAGAACCTCATTTCTATGATTGGCTTATTTCATGACAAATCACATTGGGATTATTTGTAATGGGTAGCTTAGGTTTTATTGTGGTTCTTCATCAACAAGCTTCCAAGATCCCATAGTGCTTCAAGAGAGGTAGTTTACTTGTCTTGACTCTTTTGAAGAGATTTTAGTTGCATACACTCACTTGCATGCATTATATTCTTGATTACATGCTATTGAATGATGCATTGTATGCCATTCATCACTCTCCACACTTGCACATTTTTGCATATTAGATTAGTGTGTTGAGTCTGCCTGGAAAAGAGGATTTTCCTCTTTACCGCGGTGTAGATCGCTTGCTGGGCACCTGTCTCCATCGCGGTCCCAACAGCGGTTGGTTCCAGAAGGTGCATGCGTTAAAGACCGCAGTCTGTGCACTTGTATACGCAGCGGTCCATACTGCGGTATACTTCAGTAGGCCTCTGCCGCCTAGACCGCGGCCTGTGCTTTGCATGTACAGCGGTCCCCGACGCGATATTGTCCAGTAGGCACACTGCTGCATGTACTGCGGTCTGGGCACTTACCCGAGCCGCGGTCCAGCAAGCGGTATTGACGAGATTTTGTTTCTCAAACCCAAAACGACGCAGTTTTGTCTAGGGTTTCTATATATATGTTCTTTTCTTCCCCAACTCGTGAGAGAGCTTAATGAACCCATTTTTATGAGAGAGAACAACCCTTAGAGAGAGAAAGCTTCAAGCTTTGTTCCTTGACTCTCCAAACCCAAAACCCATCACCTTCATCCATTTCTAAGCATCTTTAAGGCATGGGTCTTCATCATTAGTTGACTTGGTAAGTTGAACAAAAACCCCATATTTATCATTTGTTCATACTTTCCAAGATTGTGTTTTTATTGCATTTATTAGTTGATTAAATGCTAGGACTCTATTTAATGCATCTATTTATGAGTTCCTTTGTATGATTGGGTTTGTATTGTGATAGCTTGCATTTAGGACATATTTGCCCTCTAGCTAATTAGGACTCCTTGATTGCATTTGTTAATTGCATTTATTGTCCTTGCCATGATTAATGACAACATATGTTGATATGGCTTTGTTTGATGACTAGAGTTTAGACTTGCACATCTATATCTAGTTAGGTCTTTATGAGCATTCATATAGACATTGATATCTAGGATTTGTACTTAGTATCATCTTAAATCCCTAGATAAGCATTTAGTGTTGCCTAGCATTATTTGTATTTTGAGTATTCATATATTCACTTAGGTTGTTAATCTCTTCTTGAGAGTTAAGTCTTGTGACTACAAGGTGTAGTGCACAAGCAAGTGAAGTCTTGCAACCAAGGTGTGGTTGGCAAGCAAAGTGATCAAGGATTCACTATAAAGGCCCATTGGGTAGTAGTGGTGGGTTAGTGACCGAGAATGGTGTGACTAGAGGTCAACCTAGGTTGTAAACATCATTACAATAGTGGATTTGAGGATCGTGTGTGGCTAGAAGGATAGCCCGTGGTTTTTCTCTTGTTGAAGGGTTTCCACGTAAAAATCAAGTGTTATTTATATTCCGCACTTTTACTTGATTTTGTATGGTTGTTTATGTTGGGTTGTATTATTAATATTGACTAATCGAAAAATTGGTAATAATCGATTAACAACCCATTCACCCCCCCTCTCGGTTGTTAGACACACGCTTAGAGTGTATTTTCAGTAACGGTAAAAAAAAATAAAAAATCTCGGGGACTACAGTAACGTAACCGGATTAAACTCAAAAACGTGCTAATCATCTCACGCCACATCACTTACGCAGTTAAGAGGAAGATCTCCCCAAGATTCTGGTAACGGTAAAAATCTCGGGGACTGCCGTAACGCAATCAGATTAATTTGAAGATAAATTAGTCCGTTCGCATCACGTCACTCAAATGAAGAAATTTTCCCAATATTTCGGTAACGGTAAAAAGAGGAAGATTTCCCAAATAAAGTAAAAATATGACCCCATCCCCGAGCTCGACGTCTGGTGTTCAAGTCAGAGGGGACTTCTGTTAATAGCCAAAATTCGCTAAAGATCAAAGGAAAATTTTCCACCTCCCAGACCTGGTTCCATACTCGAGATAATCCACCAGGAGACCTCTTTATCCAGAGCCGAACTACGATACCACCCCAGGAACAAGGACGGGCTCTGAAAACATCCGGGATAGAGCCCGGAACGATGAGATCTAGCCCGCATCACCAAAACTAGAAGCTCCCCGAAGTCGAGGTCACCTCGCAAATGCTCCAAAGACTCGCCTGTACCTTGATTGACACAGAAGAATGTCCCTAGAAGGCCGCACCTAGCTTCGAAAGGTCAGGGAAAGCCACACCTAGCTTCGAAAAGGTCAAGGGAAGCCAGATCTGGCTCCAAGCTGGATGAAACTTCTCAGATATCAAGGTCAGAACACTAATCAAATCTCACTGGTTGGTGCACCACACCATGCCATATTCAACGACCTCTATAAAGGATCATGCTGAATGGATACGAGGGATACACTGGATCATATTTGGAAACGTTACCTATATGCAGAACAAGTAATAGAATCCAAAGAGGAAACAAACTGATCTCCACCACGATACTCTCAATTCGGTTATTAACTCAAAGTCAATGACATTAAAGCGAGAAATCCTGCCTGTTAAGGAGGGGAGAGACTGAGAAAATCAAGGGGAGAATCAGTTTGTTTGACCTACAAACTATGTATAAATAGAAAAGAAAGGAAATGAAAATGAGGAGACTACTATTCGACAGGCATACGACAAACACTCAACTTCACCTTAGAAAGAAATTTGTATATTGTACACGTTCAATAAAGAAAATATTTTTATTCTCTTTTGGATGTGAAATTGTATCATTGTTCTTTATCATTTCGAAACACATTGTTGACCTATACGATCAATCTTGGTCACCACCTACGTGGTAGTGGTCTTGAGGGTGTTAACTGAGATTTCTCACTTTGAGAAAAATTTCCGTTAACAAAAAACAACCACACATTATATTGAGCACAAATTAGGTTTACAAATATTCCCAAGTGGGGGTTTACAAAATTAAGAAAACATGAAATACAAAGAGAATGAGTTTAAAGGAGACAACACTTGAAGAAATCTCTCCAAGAGCTCCATAAATTCCTAGCTCGAAATTGGTCATAGCCGACTTCTATCTCCTTGCAATCAACTCTCAAATGTGGTGGGTGATGGATAGAAATGGTGTGGGAGAGACATCCATGGAGGAAAACCTCCATGGATGCTCTTGAAAGCTCTCTCTCTCTCTCTCTCTCTCTCTCTCTTAATTGGTGAAAAGATTGAAGAAGATGAAGTTTGGGTCTGAAAAATTATGAAGAGAGGAGAGGAAAAGGTGTTTATATAGTGTTGGGAGGTTAGGGTATGAATTGGTAGTGAAGGGACGAAAATGCCCCTCAATTTTGGGTAAAAACGTGACCTCTAGGTGCCGTTCGACGGTCAAAATGGTGGCTATGGTGCCAGCCATTTTGCCCGCCGAATTGGTGAAGAAACCTACTGTCCTAATTCGGCGGTCAGAACGGCGGTTTGGTTGCCCGCCGTTTTTCCCGCCGAATGCCATTTCCGCTCTGCGTACTAGTTACTCAAACAGGCATAACTCCCTCTAGAAACGTCGAAATCGCAATCCGTAAAAATTTCTGAAAACTAGACTTCCGTACCTTTCCGAATATGTAAAGATCTCAACGTGAATTGATTAGAGAAGGGAGTTATGGCACCCACAAGTCGGACATTCTGCATAGGCCCATATAATTTCAGCCCATAACCTGTCGGAAAATCAGAGGGGTTCATGCACGCGGTCTTGATGTTCCGTTCTTGCTTGATGACGGATCAACCATGGAAACATCTAGATTTGCTTGGCCACGATTGGGCTTAGATCACGTCGCGGTCCCTATCAACGGTGAGGCACAACACTTTGAATACTTCCATTTATTCTCGTTTTTGGCTCTTTTTGCCTCCCAATCTAAACTTTAAGCTCAAAAAACCCATTGTAGGGAATATATACCTATACAAGTCTCAACCAAAATATTATATACAAAAATACACTCGAAAATGAGACAAACGATCGGAAATGGTGGACCTCAAATAGGTATAAAATAGTCCGATCACTTTATCAATAACTTCCTAATTGATTATCCATTAGAGTTTTGATAGATATCGATTACTTCCTAATTTGATTAGATAAATAAAAACTCTTTTAAATTTATCTACTTATCAGATAAAGTATTTGATACTTAACATACTACTAACAATAGTATGACACTAAGAGTCCTTCTCCTAGTATACTACTATCAATAGTTATGACACTAAGAGTCATTCTCCTAGTAAACTACTTATAATAGTATGACACTAAGAATCCTTCTCCTAGTTAGAAAAAGATTTTGACTTTTAATCAAACAATTAATAAAAAAATTAATTAATTAATAAAATAAAATAATATATTAAGCTAATATTATTAGCCTAGCCACCCAAGTAAATATATATGGGCAATATATATTGTTTTTTCCATTTTATTAAATCCATTGGACTTTAACAAAAAGTCCACATGTAAACTAGACTCATTCTTACTACAAAAGAAACAAGTCCACATACCTTAATTTAATACATTAATATAATCCGGCAACCCATTTATTTAAAATGTGCAAATTATATTCTTAATGTATTAATGGAATGCTAAACGCACCCCATTAGGACCACCCGAGGATTTCCACATCCTTGGCCGCCCATCCTAGGCTTTTCAAGAGTTACCGCGTGTCTTGATCACACATGACCGCACCTCTTCAAAACTTTTGGATTCCGAAATCCAAAAACAATTCTAGATGGACCCAGAAACTGGTCTGGTAGAATATATCGAGTGATCCATGCAAGTTCATGCGAATTGGGGATCTTAGCGGGCTATGTATTTTAAGATTCAATAGACATAACCTAATCATAGTCAACAAATGATTCACTTAGGTTTGACCTATTAATTTTAACTCATTCCACTAAAGAGCTAAAATTGAACTCTTAAATAAAGATAGAACAAGTTAATATTTCACATTCATACCCTAGACTCTCATTCATACCCTAGAAAACCTTATTGGAGATAGTGTATCCTCATGAAAAATACCAGTAATCGCCAAGAGCTCATAGACCGCCTATAGCTCTCCTAGTTACCATATTTACTTATATGACCACATTTTGAACTTGGATATTTTGACTTGTCTAGAAGCCATGTATCAATAGACACTATTGAAAAATTAACGTTAAGATTTAATATTCAATACCTCAAAATATCCATCTGATGATATTCTACTCACAGTTAATAAATGGAGCCATGATGTCCATATCTATAAATGAAGTCCTATATCGATTAACAATTGAATACCACTAAACCATCGAGGATAGACTATGCTATATAATCATACACATTGATAGCTCAAATGATAACACTTGTAAACATAAGTCCATAATTTATCTCAGGATTGAGATAGACTATCCGATTGTCCTCAAGTGAAAACTTTTATCCACTAACGATTCTAGATAAAGTATTTCACACTGATCCTATTCAATGCACCTAGTGCACCAGATTCTTTTGCCCAAAGACACTACACTTTGATGATTTTAGACTCATCGTAACACATTTGATCCGACTCAAATGCTAGCAAAAGAATCTATGTAAGGACCTCGATTTTATGATTGGCTTATTTCATGACAAACCACCACATTGGGGATGATTGTGTAATGGGGAGCTTAGGTCCGTATTGGCAAGCTTCCAAGCATCTCCATGACTTCAAGAGCGAAAGGTATACTCACTTGACTTTGTCTCTTGAAGAGTTTAGGTGCACACACACACTTCATGCATGTTTTGTTTATCTTGCATTTGTGTTCTTTATTGTTTGTATAAGTGTGCATCCTTTTCTTAAACACTCACTAGCTTACATTAGATATCATATCTTACATTGTATCTTATTTGATAACATGTTTGACATGTTAATTGTGCTTCATTGTGTGCATCTCACACTTCACACTTGCACAACATTCATGTAAGATAGACTTTTGTCTTGAGTGTTAAAAAGGGATTTTTCCCTATAGCGCGGCCTAGACCGCTCGGCAGGCTCTGCTTGCACCGCGGCGCACGGAGCGGTATTCTCCAGTGCGTCATGCGCGACGTGGACAGTGACCTGTGCACTTGCACACACAGCGGTCCCAACCGCGATGTTGTCCAGACGGTGCACTGCTGTATGTACCTCGGTCTGGACACTTACCTGAGCCGCGGTCTAGCAAGCGGTTTTGACGGGATTCTGTTTCCCAAGTTCAAAACGATGTAGTTTTAACTAGGGTTTCATATATATTCTTCCTCTTCTCTTCTTGGCCGACCAAGAGCTCACAAAATCATTTTTAGAGAGAGGTTAGAGCTCCTAGAGAGAGAAAGCTTCAAGAAAGCATTTTTGACTCTCCAAACCCAAAACCCATCTCCATATTGCATCATTCAACATCATTTGAGCATGGGTCTTCATTGTTTCATGACTAGGTAAGCAAGAACTTCTTTGAATATCATTTATTGTTCTTCTTACTCTAGATTAGGTATTTATTGCATGATTAAATACCTAGACTCTACTCTATTGCATATTTATGAGTCTTGATAACATGATTGGGTTTGTATTTTGATAGCTTAATTGATTAGGTCATTGTTGTCTAAAAGCTAGGTCATAAATATTCATGTGTGATTAATTGATAACTAGGTTGAGAAATTGTGTTTTAATCAACTAGTTAATGTTAATGAATATTTGATTGTGTTTGTTTGTGATAGCTTGAATTATTAGGTCATATATGCCTAAATAGCTAATCCATAAATATTCATGTATGCTTAATTGATGATTAGGTTGACTTTGTGCATCTAGTCAAGTTTATGAATGTTTATGTGAATTTAATTGACAATTAGGTTGTTAGAATTTCTCTACAACTAATTGAGACCTCATGTGTGTACATGTAGGCATTATTTGATAACTAGGATGTTGTATTGCATTATCTATATCTAGTTAAGCATTGTATGTTTGGTCTAACATATATGGTGTTGAGCATTCATTGATTGTTCACTTAGACCCTATACTCTTCATTGAGTCAAAGTCTTGTGGCTTCGGGGTGAAGTTGCACAAGCATTGAAGTCTTACAACCAAGTTGTGGTTGGCAAGCATCGGTCAAGAATCCATTGTAAAAGGCCTGCGGGTAGAGTAGGAGGTGCTCACGCCAACAGTAGTGTATCAGTGGATATCACTAGGGATAGAACCAAGAGTGGCGAGTGGTAGTGTCCATAGCCTGAGGTTATCTAGAGTGAGAGTTCGAGTTCGAGTATCACTTGAGGGTGTAACTTTTTATTCATATAGTGGATTTCAGTGATCGTCTGTTGCTAGAAGGATAGCCTGTGGTTTTTCCCTTGTCAAAGGGTTTCCACGTCAAAATCAAGTGTTCTTTATGTTTCCGCACTTTTACTTGATTTTGTATGTTTGTTTTAATTGGGTTATATGTTTAATATTAACTAATCGAAAAAGTTGGTAATAATCGATTAACAACCCATTCACCCCCCCCCCCCCTCTAGGTTGTAGACACACGCTTAGAGTGTATTTTCAATCTACAACTTTAACAACGTAAAGTCGCCCAACCTTTATCTTAAGTTGTGAATATTATTCAAGACTAACTAATGAGTTGTGTCTACCTCATATATATCAAAATGTACGAACAATTCTTCATTTCTCATAGTCTTTTGACCTTATGATCATTTACTTTTGACAATTATAATAATTAAACTATAAATGCTATAAGATTTGTTAAACTAGAAATCACTTTATTAATATGAAAAGATCGTCAAATACATTATTTCTCTGTTGCTTTTGAGCATAATCCTAACAACACATACATTGCATTCTTATGTGTCCCTGCATCAGTTGTGCAAAAAATGTGTATAACACAATACACACACTTTTACATGTATGCACATGCATTAGACTTAAAATTGACAATTTGCATATAATGCATGTTCTAGGATTAGTTCTAGGAAACAACATACTTGTGTGTTCTTGTGTTTTTTGGTTTGTGTTTATATGTTATTGAACTGATTTTGAGCTTATATCATTCCTCATTGAGTTTCAATTAATTTGGTTACTCATTCATTAATTTTCAAGTTCAAATTAGGTGGTTAAGAAACTTTCCATGATTTGATCGTACATGGTTTTCGTTCTTATATTTCAAGTTGAATTCCATATTTTTTGTGAAAGTTGTCTTGATGACTTTTGTGCATGAGGGAGTCCCGATTCATAATCTAAAAACAGATTCAAAATCGGAGTTCGGAGGCTTGAGATATGACCAAATAAAATAAGAGAGCGCAAGAAGGATGAGGGGTGCCAAGCACCTCCTCCCCGTGGAGGCGCGTGGCCTCTATGAGATGGAGTGCTGCTGGTAACTTTAAGGACTTAAAGAAGCTTGAAAAACATAGCATGTTAGAGGTCTACCTAGTCTTGGTAGGAAGCTAGAAGGTGTTTGTGAACCTTTCCAATCAGGTCAGCAAATCAAAGTGTCTCACAAAAATAGCACTCACATAGCTACCAAGAAGCCCTTAGAGTTATTGCATATAGACCTAATAGGACCAATCCAAACCGAAATCATTAGTGACAAGAAATACGTTCTTGTTTGTGTTGATGACTTCTCTAGGTTTGCTTGGGTGTATTTTCTTGGGAACAAGACCTAAACTTTCAATTACTTCAAGAAATTTTATTAATCAAGTTCAAAATGAAAAAGGTCTTGGAATTAAGAAAATATGTCACATTATGAGTGATCATGGGAGTGAATTTGAGAATGTAAAGTTTAGTGAGTTTTGTGATGGTTTAGAGATATCACATGAGTTCTTGTCTCCTAGAACTCCTCAACAAAATGGTGTTTTTGAGAGGAAGAACCGAGTCTTGCAAGAGATGGCAAGAGTCATGCTCAATAGCAAGAAAGTCCCTTGGAACCTTTGGGTTGAAGCGGTCAACACCGCTTGTTATGTCACGAATAGAGTTTTTAGAAGGCCCGGCACAAAACATACCTCCTATGAACTTTGGAAAGGCAAGAAGCATAATGTGAATCACTTTCATACCTTTGGAAGTAATTGTTTTATTTTGAATGATAGAGATCAATTAGGGAAGTTTGATGCAAAAAGGGATGTTGGTATTTTTCTTGGGTATGCTAATAATAGTTATGCCTATATGGTTTTTAATTTGAAAACCAGGACTATTACGGAATCTATTAATGTGAAAATATATGATCTTAGCATGCTTGATTTGTGTGATGATAAAAGTGTTAATAAACATAAAGAAAATACTTTGAATAACACTAATGCACCTATTGATGTGATTAGTTGTGAAGCTAGTGAAGATTCATATGGTGAGTCTAGTTAAAATGATGAAAATTGTAGTGGTGTTGAAATAGAAAGTAAAGGGTTGAGAAATGCTTTAAATGAAAATCAACAAGATGATCAAGTTGTTGAACTTTCAAACTCTAGGCTTAGAAACATGCACTATCAAGAAGACATCATAGGTATCGTGAATGAAGGGGTTAGAACTAGAAGGCAACTAGCTAACCAAATTTCATATATGCTTGCTACACTTCTCAAATTGAACCCAAAAACATTAATGAAGCTATTGTTGATGAATATTGGGTTGGGGCTATGCAAGATGAACTAAATCAATTTGAGAGAAATGAAGTGTGGTCCTTAGTTCCTAGACCAAAAGACATTAATGTGATTGGCACTAAATGGGTGTTTAGGAATAAGACCAATGAGAGTGGCAAGATTGTGAGAAATAAAGCTAGATTAGTGGCTCAAGGATACACTCAAGTTGAGGGTGTAGACTTTGATGAGACATTTGCACCTGTTGCACGTCTTGAGTACATTAGACTTTTGTTGTCCATTGTATGTCTTAAAAAATTCAAATTATTTCAAATGGATGTCAAAAGAGTTTTTCTAAATGGATACCTTCAAGAAGATGTGGATGTTGAACAACCTAAGGGTTTTATAGACCCACACTCTCCTAGTCATGTGTACAAGTTGAAAAGGGCTCTTTATTGCCTTAAGCAAGCTTCTAGAGCTTGGTATGATAGATTGACTCAATATCTTATTGAGAACAACTATGAGAGAGGTGTCATTGATAGAACTTTATTTGTCAAGCATCATGATAATGACATCTTTGTTGCACAAATATATGTTGATGACATTGTTTTTGGGTCTACATGTAAAACCAAGGTAAATGAGTTTGTGAATGTCATGTCAAGTGAATTTGAAAGGAGTATGGTGGGTGAGCTAAATTACTTTCTTGGTATGCAAGTGAAACAATCTACTGATGGAATTATGTTGACACAATCCAAATATGCTAGAAATCTTGATAAGAAATTTGGGCTTGAAAATGGAAAAGATTTTGAAACACCCATGAGTACCACTCTAAAATTTGACAAAGATGAAAAAGGGAAAAGTGTTGACCAAAGTCTCTAAAAGAGCATGATAGGTGGTCTTTTCTACCTAACGGCTAGTAGGCAGGATATTTGTTTTAGTGTTGGTTTGTGTGCTAGGTTTCAAGCTAATCCTAAGGAGTCTCACTTGAAGGCCGTTAAAAGAATCATTAGGTATATAAAAGGAACACATAATCTTGGCTTATTTTATTCCCTTGATACTAATGATATTCTTGTTGGCTATTGTGATGCGGATTGAGCGGGAAACATTGATGACCGTAAAAGCACATCGGGCGGTTGCTTTTACTTGGGGAATAACTTGGTTTCTTGGCAAAGTAAGAAACAAAATTCCGTCTCTCTCTCTTCTTCCAAAGCCGAGTACATTGCTGCCGGAAATGCATGCACACAACTTCTTTGATGAAGCAAATCCTCAAGGATTATGAGATTGAACAAGGTAAAATGACTCTCTATTGTGAAAATATGAGTGCCATTAATATCTCTAAGAATCCAGTTCAACACTCACGCACAAAGCACATAGATATTAGGCATCATTTTATTAGAGAACTGGTTGAACATTCTATTGTTTCTCTTGAGCATATGCCTACTAAAAATCAACTTGCAGATTTGTTAACTAAGCCTTTGGACAAAGAGCGATTGAAATCTCTTAGAAGATCCATTGGAATGATTTGTGTTGATTGATATCTATGTATGTTTGCGAGTGGCATGATAAGCAAAATTTATTTTGAATATCAATTTCTTTGAGAGCTACTCACTTGAGAAGTAATGATCTTGAACAAATAACTTTTAATGTTTCTAGATCATGCACTTGAGCTTTAAAATCTTGTTTTACAAAAGTGCACTAATGCTTCTCTTATATGTTTAAGTTTGAGTAGTTGAGCTTGAAAATGTGTAGATTATGGATGCATCTAAAAGTTTATTGCTTAGTACATGATAGATGACCTATGGTTAGTATCCATTTTGCTTCGCCATCTACATAGAACTCAATGAGCACCCTCATGAAAAGGGCTACACACCTTGGTTGTGAAGCCGCAAAATGCTGGAAAGGGCTACACCATTGTAATTTATGAAAGCCATCATGAGGAGTATATGTTTATGTTAGAAAAATCATAGAAGGGTAGAAAAGAATCAATAAAAAAAATCTTTGATTCAAAGCCTATATTAATAATAATAAAAGGGCTTAAAGGAGTATAACTGAAAATTGTGAATTGCTCGGGTTGACAAATAGAAATGGGAAAACGAGCCACATGTACACATGCTCATATGTTGAAATCTATTCTTTTAAAGCAAAACTTCCGGATGATAATCGGTTTGACCTTGATTGGAAATGCATTAGATGGATATGTGATGAAGTAGTTTGCATGTTGATATCGCAATTAATCCTTTTTTATATATGCTAGAAGCATTCCACACACACACACACACACACACACATGTTTTTGCTTAAAGTGCTTGATTCATTAGCAATGAGAGATTATTTTTGAGAGATTAATGAAAATCTATGATTCTCTCTTTGAACTTGGAAAGTTATAATATAATTTCTCTTATTGCTTGATATGTGTGATTGTGTGATTCCGTTGTGAGCAAGTTTACTTGATGGTCATAATGTGGAGCATATGTTAAGGGGGAGCTTAGTTTTGTTTAACTTAGTTCTCTATATGACTTGTTTGCATAATATCTCATTCTTGTTTCTTGCATCTTATGTCTATTCCTTGTAAAAAAGGGGGAGAAATGTATTCCCTCATCATTCATGTAGAATGTATCATGCATGATCTTGTCTTAAGGGGGAGAATTCTTTTAGTCAAGGGGAGAAAAGAATTCTTGTTTAAATGAGATAAAGGGAGTTTGCTTGTTTGCTTTTATTGCATATTTTTTATTTTTGTGAATATATCTCACCAATCTTCTTTGTAGAAGATTTCTTTGCTTGTTTGGTTGTGCTTGTCTAATAGGAACTTTGATGCTTATAGAAGAGATTATTGAAGACTCATGAAGATATGAAGACATTTTTAGTCTAGGGATCTCTTTGTAATGTGAGGTTGTGAGAATGCAATCAACCATGAGATTATTTGAGTGATCATTGTATGGTGAAGTTGAGGTTTTATCATGGAATAGCGAAAGGGGGAGATTGTTAGGTTTTAGATTTGTGTTGGCGTGATTCCATAACAAAATTCTCTTTCTTTGTAATGTCTAGTTGCTTAGGTGGTTCGTGATCGATTCAAGCTTCAAAGAAGAAAAACAACTTCACATGCAAAACTCGTCTTCAAGAGGAAAAATGCTTGCTTGGATACTAAGGTATTGAGATCTTTCTTCCTCTTGCAAGGCATTAGGAAACACACACACACATTGCATTCATTTGTGTCCCTGCATCATTGTGCAAAAAATTTGTATAACAGATTCACAAACTCATTGAAGTATGCACATGCATTAGAATTAATTTGACAATTTTTGTAGAATTGCATGTTCTAGGACTATATCTAGGAAATGGCATACTTGTGTGTTCATGTGTTTATTTGGTTGTGTTTTTATGTTATTGAACTTGAATTTGAGCTTATATTATGCTTAATTGAGTTCCAGTTATTTTGGTTACTCATTCATTTAGTTTCTAGTTCAAACTAGTAAGTTAAGAAACTTTCCGTACGTTTATCGTACATGGTTTTTGTCCTTGTTTTCCAAGTTGAATTCCATATTTTTTGAGAAAGTTTTCCTGATGTCTTTTTGTACATGAGGGAGTCCCATTTTGTAATCTGAAAACGGATTTGAATTCAGAGTTTAGAGGCCAGAGAACAGTCGAAGAACATTTCAGTGCGCCAGGGGAGGTTTAGAAGTGAAAAAGGGCAACCTTGCACCTCTTCCCGTGCAGGAGCGTGGCCTCCATGGGAAGGGCTGCCTTCTACCCCCGTGGAGACCATGCGCCTCCATGGGAAGCACTAGTGGCCGCCCCTTATTGGTGGTTGAAAAATCTCTCTCTTCCCTCTCCTTTAAATATCATTTTCCCTCTCATTTTTCAAAAGTAGTGTTGGTGGAAAAATTGAGCTGAAATTTTCTATCTAACTTTCTCAACTTCCAAACACCATAACTCTCTCAAATCAACTCTGATTTAAGTGATTCAGTAGCCACAATTGTTTGTCTTGAAGAGAAGAACAAATCCCAAGCATTTTTAGAGTCAAAAAATGCACAGATATTTCGAGATGATCTGATTTCAGTTCAAGTGTCATTGTTTGTAAGTGAATCAATTCTATTTCATTTTTCTTTCATGATCTTCTTAATGATTCTTCTTATATGAGTTGAAAGAAATGTTTAGAATGATTTTGATTCCAATATTAGGAATTGTTTGATTATCTTTCAAGATTAGTTCATGTGTTTGATTGAAATTTATTTTTGTTAATCTTGAAGAACATGAGTTTGAATCTAGATTCTCTTTGTGTATTTGATCTTGATTGTTGATTTCTAGATTTGAATACATGTTTTTAGAGCTAGTATTTTCTCTTAATTTAGATTTTGATTCTCCACGACCCAGTTCTTATTTTTGTTTTTGGTTATTTAATATTTTGAAAATCTCAAGTGTCAACTTGCTCACTTGATTTCAAAGTTAGTTGTGTGATTTTCATTGAAAACTTGTTATACTAGCTTAGATTAACATGTTTAGGTTTCTAGATATCTTTGTGAATGTTCTTTGAATGCTTAATCTAGATTTCCTATCACATGTTCATAAGGATTAGTTACATTTGATTGTGAGCTTGATTTGTGCATAAACTAATTCTTCATAGAGTGTGTTTGATTAACTAGCTCTATTTGCTTGTGTTTGCATCATTTGCATCCACTTAAGCCTTGTGAAGAGGTTGGAAGTCTCATGTCTTGGAGTGATTCTTTTTCTTGAGCATTGGAAGTCTCATTCCTTAGAGTGATTCTTTGGATTGAGCATTGGAAGTCACATTTGGAGAGTGAATCTTCAAGTTGTGCATTAGAAGTCTCATGTCTTAGAGTGAATCTTTGACTTGAATCTTTAAGTTGTGCATTGGAAGTCACATTTCTTAGAGTGAATCTTTGATTTGTGCATGGAAGTCACATTTGGAGAGTGAATATTCATTTTGTCAAAGGTGGCATCACTTTCATTGTGTAGGGTTGAAGGGTAGGTTTCTAAGTGAAATGGTCACTTGAGTGATTGTATCTTTTTATCTTACTAATGAATTTGTTTGCCGATGGTTGTGGTATCAAACTGTGGATGTTTCCTCATTTTGAGGTTTTACCACGTAAAAATTTCTTGTATTGATTTTTGTTTTATTGTCTTTACTTTCTTTGAACTTGTATTGATTCATCCATTGTTTAATTGTATTCATACTGTTTTGTTGAATCAATATACTTGTCAAAGCTTGCTTGTGAAATTGTCTATCTTGTGATAGATCCTTTCTATAGTGTTTGTTTTTATTTGTGGATCAATCATGTTTAAGGAAGTTTTATCCTTCATGTCTTCTAGTGTTGAAAATAAGCCTATTAACCTAGGAAATCAAAAGATGAAAAGTCTTGTTCAATAGAATGAGAGAATCTCTAGGTTGAATAGGTCTCTTAATAAGAAGCTAAAAGAAATTCAAGAACTTAGCTTAAAAGAGAAAGAGAACAAAGAGCTTAAAGACAAAATCCTTATTCTTGAGAATAACTTGAAAGATAGTGATGAAAGACTAGGTGTTTTGAAGCATGAAATTGAACTAAGGGATAATTCTCTTGATTGTGATAAGAGACTTAAAAATGTGCTTAGAGTCAAACTTAGTGAGCATGAAAATCAAGAGAAAGTGCTTAATGACAAACTTAATGAGGTTAATAAGATGATAAGCAAGATGTCATCTAGTTCTAACAAAGTAGAAACTCTCATTAAGATTGGAAAACATCCAAGTGACAAAAGAGGTTTAGGATATGTTAATGAGAAGATTACTCCTTCAACTAACAAACCTATTTTTGTCAAAGCAAGTAGCAAATTGAATATAGGTACATTCTCTAACGGTAAAGTTATGGATGCTGCCGGAGGTGTCTCAACATCAACATCAACAATGCATGTCAAAGAAAAAACTCAACAAGGCCAAAGACAAAATTCATCATCTTCAAATGCAAAAGGCAAAGCATCAAGGGTTGTCGTCAAAAAACTAAGTAAATCTAGATAAAGTTCACACTTCTTGGTGAGAAACTAGATCAATCCTCATCTGACTCACACTCCTCTTCCTCCAGCATCGGTCCCTTCTGCTTTTGGACCCTCTCTGCTCTGAGCCTCTCCTCATGCTCTCTCTTAGACATCTCCATAACTGCCTGAAACTCTTGATCAATAGTCGGCCCTCCTAAAGTGAACTCTCGATGGGTGGCTTGCTTCTTCCTCCTCGAATATGGAATCAAGTTCAAGTCCTTTCTCATGCCTGTCACATTTTCCCACAAGTCCTTGGCATCCCTGCTCTCTGTGGTGAATATGGATCTCAGTGAGTTCATTGAGGTCTAAAGGCTTGACATTCGTGAAATAAGTTGCTGTCAAGGTACTTGGTCACCCTAACTGCTGGCTCGGGCAATGGGTCTTGGCCCCCATGGTCGAAATCTAACTGCTCCCTATCCATATCCATCTCCTCATGTGGGAAACCACTTGAGCCTGCACCTGTGATTGTCTTCTTCCTTCCTGACTTCTTTCTTAGACTGGTCAAGTCCCATTCCACCTCTAAAGTGCGCCAGGTCCTTAGGTCTAAGTCATTTTGTGGCCACTCAAAATCATCATTGTTAAGATCCACACCTGAGTGTATGCAAAACTCGATGATTAAACAAGGGAAAATCAACGCTTCCCACAGCCAAAATCTCTGACTTAACGACCCAAGCAACATTGATAGGTTGGTTATTGATCAATACATTTATGTACCTATTTTAGGCTCCTTATTCCTAGCTTTTGTTCTCGGTTTCAAGCATTTTGGTGTATATAATATGTGTTTGAGCCTCTTGTAGGTTCATTTTCCCATAAGCTAGGTGTTTGAGCTTAAAGTGAAGGTTTGAAGGCAAAAAGGAGGAACAAGAGCTGAAATTGAGATGACTTGTGCAGAATGTCTAACGTACGAAAGCCATATCTCCCTTCTCAAAATGAACTAGGTGTTGTAACACATGTTTTCAGAAAGCCCTGGAAGTCTAGTTTTCAGTGAACTTTATAGATCACAATTATGAATTTTTTAGAAGAAGTTACGCCCATTTCAGCGACTGCTACGCGAAGCAGAAAAATCTACTAGATGGAACTGCGAGTTCCAACTCGTAGATTGAAGTCGCAAATCCATTCTAGAGCCTTCCACTAGATGAATTTGCTAGTTAGACCTAGCAGAATGAAGTAGCAGTGTATTTCCAGTTGGAACTACGAGATTGAAGTCATAGAGGTCGCTCGTAAAAGTTTTTCATAACCTTTCGCTAGATGAATTTGCGAGTTAGACCTAGCAGAATGAAGTAGCAGATGTACTGCTAGTTGGAACTGCGAGATTGAACTCGCAGGTTTGATTGCAAAAGTTTCCCAGAACCTTCTGCCATCAAGATCTATGAGTTATGACTAGCAAAATCAATTTGCTAGATGGATCTGCTAGTTCCAACTCGTAGATTTATGTCGGCAGAACCTTATCCACTTGCAGATCACGTGATTTTTAAGGGCAAACTTGACTTTTTCACACCCAATTAAATATCTAATCTTCAAACACTATAAATACACCTTTTTGCCTCTTTTTCAAGTGTGCACAACAACCTAATACCCTAGATTCTAGATCTTACACCACAAAAGAGTGAGAGAGGAGATTCAAAGGCTTTCATGGAGTTTTTTCTCCATGGATGTCTCGCCACCACCTCCTCTAAACTTCTTCCATCCATCCTTGAAGTAGATCCAAGGAGAAAGGAGAGCAAAATGAAATAGAGATCTTGGTTATCTCTAAACTCTTCTCTTTGTTTTATTTTCTATTCTTTGATGGGTAATCCCAATTAGGGAATATTTGTAAACCAATACTTGAGCTTGTTATATATGGTATTTACTTAGATTCAACTTGGATCTTGACTCTATTCTTTTAACTTATGCTATATCTCTCTTTTCTTAATATGTATGTTGGTGATGAGTAGAAATTGATATGTTTGCATAAGTGAGACTTTAGATTAAAACAATGATGTAGTGTAAAAGTAGAGTCTCACTCTTGTTTGCATGTTGGTGATGAAAAGGAATCGATATGTGTGGATTGATTAGAGTGAAAGAGCAAATCCGTGTTTCAGTTGATTAACTATGAATGGATCTTTATTGTTAACTCTTGAATAGAGGGAACTTGATTTATGCATGCTTATGCTCGATTAGGTTGTCTGGTGTACTGTTCTTATGCTTAATGGGTCTAGACCTAGACACAATTGCTCATTCCATGCCTTTGGTTGAGTGATGAGAATTGATTTCGGTATTCCTTAATCAACAAATGAATCCTAATAATAGATGATTTGGCTTCGGAATTCTTAATCAAGAGAACTAGCCCTTGAATCTGTGTTGAATGGTGCTTGAATGTTTATAATCAACATCACTAGCTTGTGTGTTTGGTGAACTTATGTACCTATTGTAACCACTATCTTGCATCTCTCTAAGCCACATTTATTTTCGTAGCTAGGGTGTTTTCCCTTTAGGAGTATACTAATTTTAATTGCTTTGTAGTGTAATTGATTTCCATGTAGCTAGATTTAGAAAGGCAATCACCCGGTTACATTTCATCCATAGTGTAATTTAATTTAGTTTAGTTTATTCACACCTCACACACCATCTGCATTATGCATACACTTTACACAAACCATTCTCACCACTTCCATGTTCTATTTACATCGCTTTCAATAACGCTTTAGCAACAGACAGTTAGACGAATACCACCTCTCTGTGGGAACGACCATTGCTTACTTGCTATTCTAGTCCTTTGACTCGTTGCATTTGTGAGGTAGATTAAATTAGAAATATTTTTTTGGTAGGCATTACGACGGCCTCATCAAAAAAATGGCTCCGCTGTCGGGGAGGTGGCTTATTCGTTAAATTGTCTCTAGTTTAGGTGGATAATAATGTAGTTGTGATGTTTGTTCTATTGTTTTCGTTTTTGTTTAAAGCAAATGAATTTGATATTGTTTGAGTTGTTTGTGCTAGGAAAAGAAAAATTTTAGGTCGGATGGACCGCACAAGTCATGGACCACGTAACAACTCCACCAAGTGACACGACAGTGCATGTAGGCTTAATTGGTTTGAAAACCAAGGTCGCGGGATGGACAGCGAAGGAGCCTAAGGAAGAAAAGAAGTTGGGCGCAGCCAAAAGAGGTAAACGCTCTCCAATTGTTTCCAACATATGGATGTCGGCAGGTAACTCCTCCTAATTTATCAACTGTTTCAACACATTTTAAATGCCCTACTTTGATTAGGAATTTTTAGAGTATATGGGTGCATTTTGTGCTTAATTAAAAGTTGAAACATGTTTGGAGTGAGATTGTAGTCAAAATTCAGTTTTGTGCTAAATGAAATGGGAAGCATTTGTTTTTACAACTTGTGAACTTGTAGGATATAGTTGTTGATTATGGCGGAAACTGACTAGTGCTGCAAGGATATAAATGGATTGCTTAATGTTGTGATTTTTATTTTCTTGTTTAGATCTGAGAGTGCGGATTGTATTGTTCTTAGACCTTAGGATTTGTTTTGTTTTGTTTTATTTGTTAGTTTTTGTGAATTGTTTTGTTGCCCTTATTTCTGAACTCTAGCTTGCATTGTCCGATTTTATTTAGTGGAGATGGTTCCACGGAGCAACATTGAAGACAATGTTAGGTTTAGGTTTGGGGGTGTGGACAACTTCGTTGTGTTTTGTGTCATTTTTTTTTAGTTTTGTTTTTTTCTAAAATATCTACAAAATTTGGTCAAAATTGAAAACTTTGGAATTGAAGTCCATTTTGGTTGAGATATTATCTTTGCTTCCAGTAGGGACATGGCATGTATGCTTTTAGCTTTATGTTTTGACTAGCATTCATGCCATATATAATTGC
Organism: Dipteronia sinensis; assembly: GCA_033220585.1. Classification (NCBI taxonomy): domain Eukaryota; kingdom Viridiplantae; phylum Streptophyta; class Magnoliopsida; order Sapindales; family Sapindaceae; genus Dipteronia; species Dipteronia sinensis. The sequence continues at coordinate 27,964,412 of CM065642.1, forward strand.
TGCATCACTTAAATTTGCATGTACAATGCCAATCTTTTGATGTTGAGGTAGATAACACTCTATGCTTGTTTAGCTTAGGAGAACAGTGGATACTACCCTTGTGAGATTTTATGCTTTGACATTCATTTAAGAGGGAGTATTTCGTTTCTATTCTTAAACACTTATCTTGTTCTTCAGTTTGTAGATTGATCTCTACAGGTTTTGCATTGGATATTAAAGAACAATCATTTTATGATATCATATGTTTTGCTTTACTTTTTCGTTGGTTGATCCTTGAGAATTGATGCTAGGCAATGTGTGCTTTAACCACTGTTGAAGGTGATTTTTTGATTGTGTGGAGCCAATCACACGTCACACAAAATATGTAAAGTTTACAGTTATATAATGAATCAAGAGAAATAGAAGAAGTTATGCAATCAAGATTTTACGTGGTAAAACCCCAAGGTGGGGAAACATCCACGGTTGCCAGCGACGGTGAGGAGAAGAATTCACTATGAATAAGATAATTATACGCTCAACCTTACTTGCTCTCTTTTTGTATCTGATGATCCGTCCACCCTTGTTGGGTATTTTTAAATTCTATTTATACATGTGTAGAACCCTAATTCTTGGAGTACAAGTAAGAAAGGTAGTAATACATCAGTAAAACTCTGACTGGTTGGAGTCGTTTTAATCACATTAGGAATTTGCCTATTTGGAGTTCTGATAACTCTTAAGGAAATATGTTTCCTTATCAGAGTATGCTTCCTGCAACCTTATTTGAAGAGGATTCTTCTTTACGTGTTTGAGTCATAATAATGTTATCAACATGCCAAGCACCTGAACTTATCTTGACATTGTCTACGTGTCGCTCAGCCAATCGTCTTTCAAACCCGACCAGATGTCCTTCACCCTGATCAGGGATTTTCACCCTATCAAATAGCTAAACCCGATCATTTAGGTTTCCCCTGATCATTTTCTCGCTAACCTGATCAATCTAATTACCTTGGTCAAGTTTTTCCAACCCGACCATCTAAGTAACTCTGATCAGTATCGCGGGGCTATTTTCTGATCACTTTAGGTTGGTTCAATTTAGTTGACACGTCACTAGTCGTCCCCGTGTAACACGATGTTTATGATGACCTGATATCTCTTCAAATTATACCAATAACAATACCCCCTTAAACATTCGAACCGAGCATTTGGCTTAATGATAACATTTCGCTTGGTGAGATATGTTTAACTCCAGAGCCTTTTGTCATGTAGCTCATAAATGCTTATTAATGATGAACAACTAGCTTTAAATTTCAGCCACAAACGGTTGATTTGCCTCGATGATTTGATGCAACTGAGGACAGCGTTTTAAATTTCAAACAGAACGTGATCTTTGGGATTCGTACACCAACCACTACTCTCGCATGAGGTCGTCATCGCCTATAAATACTTTCAAATTCTTTCATTTTCCCCCTTACTATCGTTTCTTTTAAAATACGCAACTCCTCATCTTCTAAGTTTCTTTTCTTCCCCAACGATCTTCTCAGAGTTCTTCGTTTCAACTAAGTCTTCACCGTCGTCTGAGTTCTTATCCCACTTACTTTTAACATCAGGTAGGGATCTTGCTACTCATCATCATTATGTTGAATTTTTGATTCACTACATTGCAATAGGTGATAAATATAATATTGCTAGGATTGAATCTATATTAGGGGGTTTTTTCAAGATTTTTCTTCTCGCCCAGTTCATCATGTACCCTTTAACGTTGATTATTCAGTTGCTCTCCCCTAATTTCAACATTCTTCTTTTGAATCAAACATTGCTAACCCAAATGCTTCTTCTCCCAATACATACTCAGATATGTCGAAGACAACTGGATCTGGTTGTGGAAGCAGGCCAAGCTCTATGGATTCTTCTGCTGTCGACTTGAAGATCACTTCTCAATTATTGAAAATGGGAGATGTTCCCAGGGTGCGGCGGGCGTTTCTTCTGAAGTTCTCGGCAAAGCATCCCAGTGCCTTTGATTCAGAAATAAATGGGGTAGACGAACCAGAATTAGTGAAATACAGCACAAGGTTTGATCTCCCCCGATCGGATGAACTCTTCCTGAATGACCAACGTGCAACCCGGAACCCCCTTCGGGGTGTAGTGGCCATTTATGGGACAATGCTTACGTCTGGGGTAACACTACCCCTTCAGCCTTTCATTGCTCGATTCCTGACTGACGCTGGGATCGCTCTTGCTCAGCTTTCACCAAACTCATATCGAGTCCTTATGAGTTTATGGCACCTGTGGAAGAAAATCAGTGCCAAGTACCCCTCGACCCCACAAGAGATTCAGAACTTCTACACTTTGGGTCGGCCAGACAACAGGGGTACCTTCTACCTTCAATCTAGCTCAATCACCCATTCGATTCCCAAAGGGTATAACCAGCAACCCACACCTCCATCCAGCAAGGATCACAATGGCTTCATTTGGTACTTCCCTTCCTCCAACAAATACTGGAAAACAGCTGGTTCTTTGTTCAGGGGTGAATGGGGTGAAACTGTGGTCGTCGATTCTCGGCATGAATTGGCGAGGAACAGTGTTCCCAGGCATTTTTACAGTCCTGAACTATGGAACAAAACTCTTGCAACTTTAACAGAGAATCAAGCCAAGAATGTTATCAAAGCTGCTCAGACAACGTGGGAGCCTAGAGATCATCGCGCTTTGTTTGCTGAGAAGGATCTTCTTGATTTGGGCATGTTTCCTCCGATCTAGAATTGACGCAAATGTCACCCAATCGTGTAAAGGCCGAACCAAGGCCTGATACAACGGGTTGGCAATGGCAAACACCCTCCTCTTCCCACAGCCCTCCAGCTTGACTCAAAACCGACCAATCTCTGGACGAGTAACCATGGAGATGGAGTTCCACCACACAGACTGAGCGGAAGACGCAAGACTTTCGATTATATGACCCAATCCGTAATGACCAGTCGGCAAAGGCTTGACAGGCACATTGGGACTCCCTCTGCACGAACCAAACCCTGCCTATCTGGGCAATCGTCTCCGGCTTCACCAAGGTGAGAATCGCCGACGCATCTATTCCGAGAGTGGGTGTAAGTATCGTTCATTTTTCCCAAATATTGTGTTAATAGCCAAAATTGGCTAAGGACCAAAGGGAAATTTTCCACCTCCCAGACCTGGTTCCATACCCGAGAGTTTCACCAGGAGACCTCTCAATCCAGAGCCGAGCTACTATACCACCCCAGAAACAAGGGCGGTCTCCGGAAACATCCGGGATAGAGCCCGGACCCGAGAGCTTCCACCAGGAGATCTCTCTGTCCAGAGCCAAACTGCGATACCACCCCAGAAACAAGGACAGGCTTCGGAAACATCTGGGATAAAGCCCGGAACGATCGGATCTAGCCCGTATCACCAAAACTAGAAGCTCCCCGAAGTCGAGGTCATCTCACAAGTGCTCCAGAGACTCGTCTGTACCTCGATTGACACAGAAGAATGTCCCGAAAAGGCCACGAGGTCAGTCGAAGCCACACCTAGCTTCAAAAGGTCAGTCGAGGCCACACCTAGCTTCGAAAAGGTTAGGGGAAGCCAGATTTGGCTCAAAGCTGGATGAAACTTCTCAGATATCAAGGTCGAATTACTAATCAACCTCCCTGGTTGATGCACCAGACCATATCGTCATATCCAACGACATCCATAAAAAATCATACTGAAAGGATACGAGGAATGCATTGAATCATATCTGGAAACGTTACCTACATGCAGAACAAGTAATAAAATCCAAAAAGGAAACAAACTGATCTCCACCATGATACTCTCAATTCGGACGTCAATTCAAAAGTCAATGACATTAAAGCAAGAAATCCCGCCCGATAAGGAGGAGACTGAGAAAATCAAGGGAGAATCAATCTGTTGACCTATAAACTATGTGTAAGTTCCTCATATTTTGATTGGCTTATTTCATTGACAAACCACATTGGGAATTATTCTTTGTAAGGGTAATTTAGGCCTCGTGAGTGTGATCAAGCTTCAAGGACATCATCTCTCTGAAAGAGCACTTCAAAGGTATCTCACTAGTTTAACTTTCTTTGAAGAGATCTAGTTGCACACACTCACTTGCATGCATTATTGTTCTTATCTTCATGTTATTGAATGATGTATTGTATGCCTCTTTTCACACTCCACACTTGCACATTTTGCACATCACTTAGTGTGTTGAGTTTGCCCAGAAAAGAGAATTTCTTCTCTTAGCTCGGCCTAGACCGCTTGGTAAGATATGCTTGCACCGCGGCATACAGAGCGGTATACCTCAGCAGGGTCATGCTCCCTGTACCGCTTCCTGTACACTTGCACGCAAAGCGACCCAAGTCGCGGTGTTGTCCAGTAGGCCTCTGTTGCCCATACCGCGGCCTGTGCACCTGCATGCACAGCGCCCTGCACCGCGTTGTCGTCCAGACGGTGCACTGCTGTGTGTACTGCGGTTTGGACACTTGCCTGAGACGCGGTCCATCTAGCGGTATTGACGGGATTTTGTGCCCTAAGTTCAAAACGACGCAGTTTTAACTAGAGCTCCCTTATATATACTCTATCTTCTTCCTTGCTTGTTTTTATGAGTTCAAGAAGCCATTATTGAGAGGCCAAGCTTCCCTTAGAGAGAGAAACTCCCAAGAACTCATCTTTACTCAACCAAACACAAATCCATGTGCATTTAACCTCCTCAAGCATCATCTCATCATGGATTCTTCTTGCTTTCATTAACTAGGTAACTTGAACATGCCCTAAATCTCATTGTATTTATTTATGTTCTTGTTTGCCTAGGGTTAGCTCTTTTATGTGATTTTATTGTATATCTTTATGTTCATTGGCATTTATTACATGATTAAGTTGTTGTTTGTTGGTTGAGAGCTTTGTTCATTAATAGCTAGCATTTAGGACGATTTTACCCTTCTAGCTAAATCTTCATGCATTTGCATTTAGATATTGATATCTAGGATTTGCATTTATTGACATCTTTAAATCCTTAGATAAGCATTTATTGTTGCCTAGCATTAATTACATGTTTGAATATCTTTTACATATTCACATAGGTTGTATAACCTCTTCATTGATTGTTAAGCTTTGTGACTAAGTGAGTTAGTGCACAAGCTTGTGGTCAAGAATCACTATTAAAGGCCCGTTGGGTAGAGTGAAAGGGTTAGTGACCAAGTAGGTGTGACTTGAGGTCAACCTAGGTTGTAAACTTTCGTTCAAATAGTGGATTTGAGGACCGTATGTGGCTAGAAGGATAGCCCGTGAGTTTTGCCCAGTTGGAGGGTTTCTCACGTAAATCAATCCTTGTGTTTTTATTGTTTTCCGCTTATTTATATTGGATTGATTGATTGCTAATATGGAGTAGGATTATTAAAATTGATTAAGTTGAAAAGTTGGTAATAAATCAACTAAAACCTATTCACCCCCCCCCTCTAGGTTGTATTAGGCACACTCTGTGTATTTTCACTATGTATAAATAGAAAAGAAAAGAAAGGAAAAAGAGGAGACTACTATTCGACAGGCATACGACTAACAATCGACCATTCCCTAGAGAGAGTTGAGAGAAAAGAGAGAAGAACCTTTGTATTTGTATACCATGCATATTCAATAAAAACATTCTTGCTTACTTGTCACTTTATAAATCACTGTTACATATACAATGAATTTTGGCCACCACCTATGTGGTAGTGGTCTCGAGGGCGTTAACTGAGATTTCTCATCCCGAGCAAAATTTCCGTTAACATATTGAATTTTCTGAGCTCTATTTTACTTATTCTAACATTTTTTTTAAATGACTCAGTGTACGAGCTGGACATCATGGTTGGGGAACAGGCTGAAAAAATCCAAAATCCTGATAAGGTCAGTCGATCAGAAGCTGCTGCACACTGGCTCAAGGGATTGCTCCTTCCCGGCAGGTCATGGTTGAACACACTTACGAACCTGAACCCAATACGTCTTCTGAAGTTCCCGATCAGGAAAAAGAAAAGAAATCTTCTAATCAGGGTGAGGAGAAAAAGTTTCCCAGAAGTTCAAAAATGAACTTTACTAAAGAAATAGCTGGTCGGCACCTAACCAGACCTTCTGGGAGATCATCGGTCAGCAAAGTGACCAAAACTATTGCAAGCTCATCTGCTTCCGATGGTGCTCGAGGAAAAAAGAAATCTGAGCCAGCTAAAGATCATATAGCTCATCAGACTGGAGTCAGACCAGTCGTTCTGGAAGAGGATGACAATGTAGGGAAAACTTGCTTAAAACCGCAGCGGAAGGCGAAAAAATAATTTTCGTATAGTTTAAAATTTTTCTAAAGATTTGAACCTTAACCCTTTAATTAATTAAACTCAAATATACGGTTAGAGTTAAATACCTCTTGTCGCGTGATCCGATTGACTAACGTCGATGGTAATCCGTAAGATCTTCAATCCTAGCACGTACGTGAATCACCTAGGAGCGTGGTCTCCCTTTTTTCTTTGAATTGCTTACCTTAGAATGGATGTATAGAATTTCTGATCTTGATCTTCAATAGTAAAACACCAAGAGCCTAAAAAAATAGTTCCAGTCACTTTTGAATTCACAATCAATACGATGGAAACTCGCGTAACCCTAAATCGAAAGTGTGCACAAAACCTTTTGATGTTAAAGGCTTGTAAGTGCACTATCGAATGAGAACTTATTTTCTTTTTCTTTCTTGGCCGAAAATCTATGTGTATAGAGTAGGATTTTTTATTTTCAAAACAAACAAAAATCTCTCTCTATTTTTCTTCTTGGTGGCCGAAAATTCATAACCTTATATTTATAGGTTGGCCGAATTTTCTCCTTCACCAAGTAGGGTTGGCCGAATTTTCTCCTTCACCAAGTAGGGTTGGCCGAATTCATTGAATAGGAAATCTAGGGTTGGTTAATTTCCTTACTTGAAAAGGAATTACTCTTTTCCCTAATTCCTATCAATTTAAGAATCCTAACCCTTGTAGGACTAGTGGTGGCCGAATTCTTTGTATAATAAGGAGTGTATGTGGACTTAATCCTTACCACATTAGGACTCCTATCACTTAAAAGAATTCCAACCCTAATCCAACACATAGTATTTAATTTACTGATCAGGAAAAGATTTTGATTTAAACTATTAATTAATTAAATAATTAATTAATTCCCATTTAATCAAAACAATAAAATAAAATAATATCTTGGGCTATTTTATTTAGCCTTGCCGCCCACACCATATATATATGGGCCCAATATTATTTTTCTTATTTTATTTAATCCATTAGACTTTAAATAAAAGCCCACATGTGAACCAGACTTATTCTTACTAAAAGAAACAAGTCTACATGTCTCCTTTTAATATATTAATATAATAGTGCAGCCCATTAAATAAATAATAGACATATTATATTCTTAATATATTAAATGCAATTCTATATGGACCCATAAATTGGTCCGGTAGAATATATCAAGTGATCCATGCAAGTACATGTGGATTGTGGATATTGGCGGGCTATCTAAATTTAAGCTTCAATAGACATAACCTAATCACAATCAACAAATGATTCACTTAGGTCCGATCTATTAATTTTAACTCATTCCACTAAAGAGCTAAAATTGAACTCTTAAATAAAGATAGAATAAGGAGATGTTTCTCATTCATACCCTAGACAATCTTATAGGAGATGGTGTATCCTAGTGAATAATATCAGGAATCGCCAAGAGCTCATAGACCGCCTATAGCTCTCCAAGTTACCATATTTCCTCATATGACCACATTTTGAACTTAGATATTTTAACTTGTCCAGAAGCCATGTCTTCAATAATCATTATTGAAAACTCAACGTTGAGATTTAATATCCAATACCTCAAAACATCCATATGATGATACTATACTCTCATTTAATAAATGGAGCCACGATGTCCATATCTATAAATGAAGTCCTCTATCGATTAATAAATGAATACCACCAAACTATCGACGATAGACTATGCTATATAATCGTACTCATTGATAGCTCAAATGATAACACTTGCAACCATAAGTCCATCATTTATCTCAGGATTTAGATAGACTCTCCGATTGTCCCGATAATGAAAAGACTTATATCTAGTGACGGTTCTAGATAAAGTATTTCATTGTGATCCAGTTCAATGCACCCAGTGCACTAGATTCTTTTACTCGAAAACCTTTCGATGATTTTAGACTAATCATAACTCATTTGATCACACTCAAATGCTAGTAAAAGAATTCTACAACTTTATCAAGATAGAGGTGCCCAACCTTTAACTTAAGCTGTGAACGTTATTCAAGACTAACTAAAGAATTGTGTCTACCTCATACATATCCGGATGTACAAACAATTCTTCATATCTCATAGTCTTTTGACCTTATGATTATTTACCTTGACAATTATAATTATAAATGCTATAAGATTTTGCAGAATCAGAAATCACTTTATTCATATGAAAAGATTGTCAATTACAATATTACACTCTTGCTATTGAGCATAATCCTAACAGACAAAGATCAAGATACACTGACTGACTTGATTCGTAGGGAGCACTGATCGAAGAAGGGGAAATGATCGCTCTTCAGCTCCATCTGCTATTTTACCACCTGATCGATCCAAAAAGGATGATCGGGCTACTGCTGAAGTTGGCTCATATTTTGCTCAACCCCCATCTCTAACCTAACAAGTCTTCCTGCAAACCATCCACCCAGGTGACCAAGGCCATTCTGGCTCTCCAGCTAATTACGCTGGCAACGCTCCAATGCAATTTTTCATTATTAAACATTAGATAGTCTTTACTGACTCGGATTATGATGAAGGGCAACCCAGCCCTAAAAAAATATCAACCAACCCGCTTTCTCATGAAGACAACTTATCAGATCATGAGACAGATCATGTTGACAAAGTCTCTTTACAGATGAATCGTCCCCCTAGGCCTTTATCCAATGCTCTCCTGGCTCCCATCGTAAGTGGTGCTAAAGCAGACCCATCATGAGCCACTAATCATGAACAAATTCAAGAGCAAAGTGCCGTCATACCCCCGGTGGCTGCTCCTAAAACTGTTCCGGTTCCGTGTTCAGTCCCGACTGACGAACCACCTCACGGTTCAAGGATGACAATACTTTCTACTGTGCTTGGCATTCCTGGCTCGGAGGAGACATTGCCCGACCCCCTAGACATGTTGAAATCCATGTCTACTGGAAAAGGCTATGTTGGTGAGGGCTATGTTGGTGAGGGCTACTGGATTGACTTTCGGAATGCTAGTGACGCGGAAAGAGTTCGTGCTATTTATAATAACGGCATTTATGTATGTATTTTTCATCCTCTTGCTCATTCTTTACACTTCAAGTTTATATATAAACCTAACATGTTTTCTTTCTCTTTTTCAAGGCCGTATGGGAGATAACTAGGGCCATGCTTGGCTCAGAAAAATAGGCTGCTGAAATCTCTCTACTGAAGAATAAGCTTGAGAAGAGAAAGCAAGCAGTCAGATCGGCCTCAACAAGTGAATCAAAGTTTAAAGCATCTTTCAAAGAGAAACTGAAGTAGCGCGACTCAACCGAGGCAGCTTTGAGGAGGTCTATTGCTGCTGTGGAAACTAAAGCTAACAATGCCAAGAATAGCCTGATAGAACTCGCTGCAAAAGTACCCAGCTTGAAGCAAATCTGGTCAGAGCTAAACAACGAATTTCTGAGCTGGGACAAAATTTACTTCTGGCTTAACAAGCTGTAGCTAATCAAGAGGCAAAAGTTTGGGCTGCCAAAGAAGTTCTAGTCGCCTCCCAACAATCTATACTTGAAGTCCAGCAGGGGTCTGAAGAGGCTAAACTTTGTTACAAAAGGCTGGTCGAAGATCTGAAACAGTAGAAGGTCAGCATGAAGGTACTCTCCTAGGAGGCCAGATTGGCCCTTGAAGTTCAAAGCGTTGATGGCTACAAAAGATCTCCTGCATTCGAGGCAGTTATGCTGAGGGAGCTGGAACGAGGGCTAATCACTACTCCAATGTTCTTTGGGGGCAATGAGAGATCTACTGGAGACGCTCGCCACAAATGGGATGGAACGATTGAAAATCACAAGGCCGAGGATGCTGTGGAGGGCTTACTGTAAATCTATTGGGAAGGAACCTCACAACATGCATCTGGAGCTCCTTTCCAAGTCTTCCCTGGTTACTTTTCATGAGGCCGATGAGGGTGGTTCAATATCTAAGGGTATGGATATTTGACCTTTGCCTGAGGTTGACTACTCTCCTTTCATGGGTGAAGACCGTGGAAATGACATCAACTGGCCAGATTTTAGAGATCTGACCACGGGCTATGAAGAAGAAGATAAAACCCCTGGCACCTCCAGACCTAGTGGCCCCTCGGGAAATCCTACAGCCTGATTCCTCCTCCTTCATTGTATATTTTATTATACCACGCATCTTGTAAATTTTCTTATAACACTAATAGATTAATTCGTTCTTTAATGATATGGATATTTATTTATTTACTCGCGTGGTTTTTTCTTTCTTTTTAATCAATCTTACTTGGCGATTGTCACTTTTAGTTTGATCAGTTATCTTGTTAACCGATTGTGACTTATCTGACTGATTAAGTCTTCAACAGGCCGAATTCGATTGATTATTAGCCCGATCAGCTATCTTTCTTGGCTAAACGATTTCAGCTAAACTGATCATTAATCATCTCTGATTCGCTCAAATATCTTTTGATTGCTCATCTTTGACCCAGTCGATAATCTTTTTAATCGGTTGAACTTAGTCTGGTCAGTTTGTATACTGCCTAGCTTTTGTTATTCCGATCGGTTATCTAATCAACCGACCGGGTCTGGTTTTGCTTGTAGATGCATTGTAGATTCGTTCAAGTAGTATTCATTTAATGGACCATTTGCATGGCATCTAGTTTATAGACTCTTGTCTTTTATCTGGCAACTAAGTCACTGGGACGTCTCCCGGTAGTCTGTTGCTCAAGATTCATTGCAATGAGGGTTTTCTTATCTCATTAACTTAACTTATCTTAGCCAAGTTTCTGGTTAATTGGCATTCAAGTATGAGAGCTTGATTACCTCATCCAACTTTCGGCGCATCATATCAGATGTTTAATCATCTGAAGGCGCTCTAACAGTGCCTTTAATGCACCCAGTTAGTTTCGGTGAAAGTGCGATGTCTTTGCAACATACGTTCTCGCCCCCATCACTTGGCCCCTCGAGAACCCGTTCGGGGTTCAACGAGATTTGTTTTTGTAAAGAAAAGCAATGTTAGAACACATTTCCTTGAACTATGCTTCCCTCGAAGGGTTTTTATTGATATCTTCAACCAAAACTATAAAAAGCAACAAATGATCAGAGAATAAGGATAGATATGTGACTACTCTAAACTTAACAGAGTATCTTAAAATTCTGATAAATAACGGAAAGAAAAATCCCTTAAAGGTAGAATATCTTCAAGTACTGAGCATTGCATGGTCCGGACAACTCTCATCCTTCTGGTTGGACGAGGCGATATGCTTCATGCCCTGCTAATCCGACCACCTGATAAGGTCCTTCCCACTTGTCCTCTAATGACCTAGCCATCTTATCCCTTGTGTTTGGAGATACCATTCTAAGAACCAGATCTCCAAGTTGGAATTTTCTTTCTTGGACATGTGAGTTATAGTATCTTGCGATTCTTTGTTGGTAGGCTGTATTTCTTACCCTCGCCATATCCTATTTTCTTCCAACTCATCTAGACTCTGTTCTAGGGTCTCTTCATTGGTATCATGCTGATACAGCTAGACTCTAGAGGAAAGGTGGGCTATTTCAACCAGAATGACAGTTTCAGTCCCGAATGCCAAGGAATAAGGTGTCTCTCCAGTCGACGTTCTTTATGTTGTTCGGTAAGCCTAGAGTACTTCATGCAGCTTATCTGGCCAGTTTCGTTTTTAACCATTAAGCTTGACATTAAAGGTGTGCTTGATGATCTTGTTGACAGCTTCGGTTTGGCCATTGGTCTGAGGATGAGCCAGCGTAGCATAATAGTTTTTAATGTGAAACTTTTGGCACATTTCTATGAAGTTATCGCTATCAAATTAAGTCCCATTATAGTGATAATTGTGTTTGGGATCCCGAACCGATAAATGATATTTTTCTTTACGAATCTCTTGGTCTTAGCTTCGGTTATATGTACCAATGCTTCTACCTCAGTCCACTTTGTTAAATAGTCCATCGCCACAATAGCATGCTTTGCACCTCCTTTTGTTGCTGTTGGCACTGGGCCGATCAGATCTAATCCCCACATTGAGAACGGCCCCGGTGAAGTCAGGTTCTTCAAGTTCTCATGTGGCTGCTTGATGTCATTTGCAATTCTTTGACAAGTACCACATTTCTTAGCCACTGATTTGGCATCTTGAAAAAGAGTTGGCCAATAGTAGCCTTGTCTGAGGGTTTTATGAGCAAAACTTTTTCCCCCTGAATGGTTTCCACATAGGCCTCTATGTATACTAGCCAAAATCTTGCCTCCCTTATCTTGACTGACACATCTCTGCAGAGCCTTAGAAAACCCCCTTTTGTAGAGCTCTCCTCCCATTATAGAATATCGGGTCGCACTGTATCTAGTTCGCTTTGCTTCAGTTGTATCTTCCGGGAGAGTACCATCTTCTAAGTATTGCCTGATCGGCGTAATCCATGTGACATGCTCTTCTTCTATTGTGTTTACTGCTAGCATTTCTTCTTCTTTAATGCTTGGCTTCTTGAGATGAACCACTGGAATCATTTTAGACCAGATACTAGCGGTTTCCAATGCCAATCTCGATAATGCGTCGGCTTTCTCATTATTTTCTCTCGAAATCTGAATGATTCTATAATCCTTGAATCTCCCGAGGAGTGCCTTAGCTATCTCTAAGTATTCTACCATATTAGAGTCTTTTGCTTGGTATTCATTCAGGACATGGTTAACCACAATCTGGTAGTCACTGAATATTTCTACTTCATTAGCTCTCAGCCATGTTGTTGGTAGCCTTGAAGTCAAATCGCAAGACACATTCTACCTGATCACCTTTGAAAGTTGAGACCACTATGCCTGCCGCGCAGCCATGCGCATTTGATGACCCGTCAACGTTTAGTTTCCAGTTGAAAATCTTCATTTCCTTTTCTTCCAGTATCCTGATCACCTCACTGTTTGGTTAAATGAACTCGGCGATCAGGTCTGCTACCGCCTAGCCCTTTATTGAGGCACTTAATAAGTAAGTGATGTCGAACTCACTCAACTCAACCACCCATTTTGTTAGTCTTCCTAACACTTCTGGCTTGGATAAAATCTGCTTTAACGGACAATCAGTGTACACCTCAATCTTATGGGCCTGGAAGAGGGTCTTAATTTTCTTACAGCTGTCAGTAATGCTAACGCCATCTGTTCGGCTACCGAGTACCTTGTTTCTGCTGAAAATAGAGCCTTGCTAGTGTAATACACTGGTTTCTGCACTCCTTCTACCATCCTGACTAATACTGAGCCAGTAGCCATAGTTGTGACAGACAAGTATATGTACAATGTTTCTCCCATTTAAGGCTTTGACAAGATAAGAGCCTTACCCAAGTACTCTTTGATCTTTTGGAATGCTTGTTCACATTCTTCATTCCATTCTACCCCATTTCCTTTTCTTATTGCTCTGAAGAATGGTAAACATGTGTCGGTTAACTTGCTGATGAATTGGTTTAATGAAGCTAGGCAACTCATTAACCTTTGAATGTCTTTTATGGTAACCAGGGATCTCATCTTTTCTAGGGCTCTTATTTTTTCTGGATTTACCTCGATTCCCCTCTGGTGTACTTGGAATCCGAGGAACTTTCCTGACGGTACCCCAAAAACACACTTGTTCGGGTTCAGCTTCATCCTATATCTTCTTAACACTTCGATTGTTTCTTCCAGGTTGGTTGCATGCCTAGTTGCAGTGATGCTTTTTGTTATCATGTCATCTATATAGACTTACATATTTCTGCTGATCTGTCGGGTGAACATTTTGTTTACCAGTTTTTGATAAGTTGCCTCGGCATTTTTGAGACCAAAAATGCATCACTTTATAACAGTAGAGCCATTGATTTGTTACAAAAGCAGTTTTTTCCTCATCTAGGCCAAACATCTTGATCTGGTTGTAACCTGAATATGCGTCCATGAAGCTCAGCAACTCATGCCCCTCGGTCGCATCGACCAATTGATCTATTCGGGGCAGAGGAAAGCTATCTTTCGGGTATGCTTTGTTTCGATCTGTGAAATCTACGCACATTCTCCACTGTCTATTTTTCTTTTTCACAAGTACTACATTTGCCACCCAGTCAAGATATTGGACTTCCCTAATTGATCTCGCTGCCAGTAACTTACTGACCTCTTCTTTAATCGTTTGACTCCTTTTCGGGTTGAATCGACGCATCTTCTAAATTACTGGTTTGTGTTCTAGTTCTACAGTCAGAGCATGGGAGATTATTTTGGTGTCGATTCCTGGCATGTCTTCATTCTTTCAAGCGAACACATCTTTATATTCTCTCAGTAAGTTAACAAACTGATATTGTACCTGCTCGGCCAGCTGTGCTCCCAATTTCATTGTTCGTTGAGGATTTCCACCGTCTACCACTACTTCGATAGTTAGTTCTTTTTCTGGGCCCTTCCCATCTTCTAGAGATGACTCCATCGGGTCCAACTCGAATTGAGTTGGCATTTTCACCTCTACCTTAGCGAGATCAATCTGTATAACATCTGGCTCTGCCTTATCTTTGTAAATCGCCAAATTGGCCTTCCTTACCCATTCATAGGAGCCCTTAAGTACTCCAACTCCCACCTCGGTCGGGAATTTGACGGTCAGGGCGTAAGTTGCTGTGACTGCCTTCGTTTTGTTCAAAAACGGTCTGCCTAGCAAGGCATTGTAGGGCCAATTCTAGGTATCTACCACCACGAAATTGAGCAATACAGTCTTTTGACACGGAAAGTTCCCTACCTCTACGGGCAGTTTGACCGTCCCCAGAGATCTCACTTCTGCTTCTCCAAATCCTTTGATCGGGATTGCTAGTGGTTGCAAACCCTTCCTATGTAGCCCTAACAGATCGAACACCCCGACGCTCAGGATATTCGCCGAGCTCCTATTATCAATCAGTATTCTTCTTACTTCCCGATGTCTGATACGAATTGTGACAACGATGGCATCATTTGGCTTAACCTCCAATCTGTAAGCGTCAGCTTCGGAGAAAATGATCAGATCCCAACCTTGCTTCAGCTTTTTCTGACTGGGACCCACCGCGTTCACGTCCAAATTTTTCTAGCCATCTATCGCTTCACGAACTTCTGACATTCTCTCCCTGCTACTTCTGACCATACATGGCCTACCAAAAATATTGTTGATAGCTCTGGCATCTGAACTTCCCCTTGGACTACCCTTTCTACTCTGGTCGGGTTTTGTGGGATCGTTCTGCCAATCATCATTTCCTTTGAGAACTACGTCTTTTAGGTGCCCTTCTCTGATTAACTTTTCAATGTAGTCCCTCAACTGCTAGCATTTAGAGGTTTCATGACCATTTTCCCGGTGGAAATGGTAGTACTTCGAGGTGTCTCTTCGGGCAAAACTGGATTTCTTTGAAGGCTTCTTATATAAGTTCTTGTCCTCGATTACATTCAGGACTTCTTCTTGTTTCTGAGACAGGGGAGTATAATTTGTGTCCTGCCTCTTATAGGTTTTGTTACCCTTTTGATCATCTTCTTTGCTGTCTTACTTGCCTTTCCCAGAGTTATTCTTTTGGTCTCCTTTGGGGTTCCCCTTTGAGCCATTATCTTTGGGCTTTTGACTCTCACTTGGTCACCCGCCATGTATATACTCTCCTACATGTGCTATTTGTTCCTCTTCAGCCATCGAGTATCCTCACATATCATCCACCAGATTAGCATAGGTGATTGGTCCCTTCTGTCTGAAACTAAGCGACAATTGATTGTACTGCAAACTGTTGATAAATGCTGCCACAACCGCATCATCATTAGGATACTGGACTTCCGAGACTTCTTACGAAAAATGGCAAGGTAGTCTTTTAACTTCTTGTCCTTCTTTTGCCTTAGGGTTGAGAGAAAGGATATCGTCTTCCTACACTGGATATTCCCTATAAACTGCCTGGTGAAGGCCTGTATCAGCTCCTCAAAGTTCCCGACCGAACCTCTTGTAAGGCCACCAAACCATATAGATCCTTGATCTCCCAATACGGAACTGAACAACGCGAAACTGGAACAGTTTCAGGAGCAGCCACCGGGGGTATGACGGTATTTTGCTCCTGAATTTGTTCCTGATTAGTGGCTCCCGATGGACCTACTTCAGCACCACTAACGATGAGAGCCCAGACAATATTGGGTAAAGGCCCGAGGGATGATTCAGCCATTAAGATAATTTGTCAACATGATGTGTCTCATGATCAAATAAGTTGTCTTCAGGAGCAGGTGGGTTGGTTGATATTTTTTCGGGGCTGGCTTGCCCTTCGTCAGAATCTGAGTCAGTAAAGACTATCTGACATTTAACAGAAAATTGCATTGGGGCATTGCCACCTCGATGAGCTGAAGAGCCTCAATGGCCTTAGTCAGCTGGGTGGATGGTTTGAATGAAGACTTGTTCGGCTAGAGACGGGGTTGAGCATAATGGGAGCCGACTTCAGCAGTACCCCACTTTTCTGTTTTGGATTGATCAAGTGGCAAAATAGCAGATGGAGCTGAAGAACGATCATTTCCCTTCTTCGATCGGTGCTCCCTACGAATCAAGTCAGTCAGCGTATCTTGATCTTCGTCATCCTCTTCCAGAACTACTGGTTTGACTCAAGTCTGATGAGCTCCAAGATCTTTAGCTGGCTCGGATTTCTTTTTTCCTCGAGCGGCATCGGAAGCAAATGAGCCTGCAATAGTTTTGGTCACTTTGCTGACCGGTGATCTTCTAACATTTAAGGGAACATCCTGCATAAGAGTGTGTCATCATAATCGTATTGCGCCATCACTCTTTGATATCTCCTAACATGTTCCTGGGGTCGGTGTTGGCTTTGAATTGTTCCACATGCGGCATTTTGAACTTTTCTGATAAACTAGCCTGTCTTGTGGATACAGTGAACTAACTTTCAGAATTGCCAATCAACAAATTCCCTCGTCCTTGTCTCTGTTCCAGCGCTTCTATCCTTCTTAGCAAAACCTCACGCTCTCCTTCTAGCTCGCCATGCTCATCAAACTTATGACGGACGATGATACCATAAGGGTCCTTTGATGTTCGCCTTATAATTTGAGTATCACGAACATTATATCTGGGAGCAAGGATTGTCTCTCTACTTCTCTGTGGGGGCTCATCCCTGTCAGTTGAAGGTGATTGAAACCTCCTCATGTGTCCGTTATATCTATCGCGTCAGTCATAACTCACTTCACGTTCATGACTTCTTTCTTCTTAATCATGGGAACTGCGCTCCCTCCTTCTCTGGCTGGTTTGGTCCCCATTCCTCCTATGGTCCTGGTGATCTCGACGACCATCATTCTTTCAGGATTGATCCCTCTTTTCATGGTGATCAGCCTTATCTTTACCAGTTTCTGTAAGGCGTCAGGAGTTGGAATTACTATCTTAGACTGTAATATGGGGTCCCGTGTCACCACAGGTGTGTGTAACTGGAATGGTGAGGTCAAATTTGCAGTGGCAGTTATATTAATTCCATGTCTAGCGGTGTCTTTGATGACTCTCCGCAGAGACTCTTGGACCTATTAGAATGCGTCTGGGGTAATTCTTGGAAGAGTGTTTGTGGAGGTTATCACGGCTTGACCAATCGGAGTTGGAGTCTTTTGAGGGCAAACTTCCTCCGGCAATACTAGCATTCACTGGGTCAGAATTGTTGACACCGCGTGGGGTGCTGGTGTCACGTGGGGATAGACTTCCATCCATGTTATCTTCCATGTCACTTCTTCACAAGTTCTTCGAGGTTAACTTAACAAAGTTAATTCACTAACACCTTCTCACCCCCTCATTCTAGCACCAATTGTTGACAGTGATTTTTTGGATTGTGTGGAGCCAATCACATGTCACACAAAATATGTAAAGTTTACAGTTATATAATGAATCAATAGAAATAGAATAAGTTATGCAAGCAAGATTTTACGTGGTAAAACCCTAAGGTGGGGAAACATCCACAGTTGCTGGTGACGGCGAGGAGAAGAATTCACTATGAATAAGCTAATTACACGCTCAACCTTACTTGCTATCTTTTTGTATCTGATGATCCATCCACCCTTGTTGGGTATTTTTAAGTTCTATTTATACATGTGTAGAGCCCTAATTGTTGGAGTACGAGTAAGAAATATAGTAATACATCAGTAAAACTCTGACTTGTTGGAGTCGTTTTAATCACATTAGGACTTTGCGTATTTGGGGTTCTGATAATTCCTAAGGAAATATGTTTCCTTATCAGAGTATGCTTCCTGCAACCTTATTTGAAAATGATTCTTTTTTACGTGCTTGAGTCGTAATAATGTTATCAACAAGCCAAGCACCTGAACCTATCTTTACATTGTCCACGTGTCGCTCAGCCGACCGTCTTTCAAACCCGACCAGATCTCCTTCACCCCGATCAGGGATCTTCACCCGATCAAACAACTAAACCCGATCATTTAGGTTTCCCCTGATCATTTTCTCACTAACCTGATCAATCTAACTACCTTGGTCGGGTTTCTCCAACCCGACCATCTAAGTAACTCTGATCAGTATCGCGGGGCTATTTTCTGATCACTTTAGGTTGGTTCAATTTAGTTTACACATGTTGACACGTCACTTGTCGTCCCCGTGTAACACGATGTTTATGCTGACATGTTTCTCTCTGAATTATACCAATAACAACTACTATATGGCCTAAACACAACTCTTACCCTATGTGTCTGCTCCAATTGCCCATGTGAAACTAAACACATAGCCTTTTCTTTCATTACTAACACTTCCAAAGAACCAAGCATTTATGATGAAATCGTACCTAATTAGCTTGGACCATATGGTGATATAGATGGTAGATTATTGGGGTGTGTTGTGATTACTACTATTGTTAGTGAGGAAGAAACCAATGAGTTTCTTGGTTTTAAAATTTAAAATGTAATTGCATGTAAAGAGGCTAGAATGAAAAGCATTAAAGTTATATTTGCATAGTCATTCAAAATGAATGAATGGTGAATCAAAAGAAAAGAAAAAAAAATGAATACATACTCAAAAGAAAAAAGGAGTATAAAAAAGAAAACAAAAGAGAAGCCTAGATGCATACTTGTAATATATTGACTTGAGGATGTATAGATTGCATTGTAGATGGTCAGTAGTCTTGTGATAAAATCTATTATTGGAATGTCGATATTGCATTATGTATGGTCAGTAATCTCGTGATAAGGTCGTTGGTATTTCACTTTCCATTTTCCCGTTCTTTGTTAGCCTACATCCATGGCTGCATTACAACCATCAAAGACCTAGCAGATATCTTGGTAATGCTTACTTAATTGTAAAATTACACGTGCTTTATCTATGTTCTTAACGTTTAATTCTTTCACGAGATCTTTGCACTTATATGAGCGGTCTTTCTAATTATACGAATAGGCGAATATATTTTGGTTCCTTGTACCTAAACTCCATATTCACATATGTTGATGAGTGTTATCACCTAGGTTCTTAAAGAAAATATGAGTGTAATCCGGTAAGGATTAGAAGTCGAGGCGAATTCGATTTTAGGCATTTGAGCTTATTTGTTGAGTAAACCAAAAAACATCTTTAGTATTGGCATACATGCACCGTGTGATGTATTGATTTATATGACATGGTTTTAGTCTTAATACAGAGATTTTAGCATGCATGTAGTTTTTTCTTGGTATGTTTAAGGTGGCATCTCAATGTTTTGCTTTGTAGAGTTGCGTTTATGGGTACTGTATTGGTAAACCCTCAGGAGACTATAACTCCTCCTACTAGGGACACCTAAAGGTTTCAAAGGCTTGTGGCACATGCTAAGTGCCATCGTTTCTCCCACGAAAGTGGACTAATTAGTTTTTACTTGTTTATTGCTTTTATGTGTTTTATATTTTTTATTTTTTGTTTGTTACGTTTTTAGTTTTGCTCCAGGACAAGCAAAGGTTAGGTTTGGGGGCATTTGATCGGTACATTTATGTACCTATTTTAGACTCCTTATTCCTAGCTTTTGTTCTGAGTTTCGAGCGTTTTTATGTATATAATATGTGTGTTAACGGAAATTTTGCTCGGGATGAGAAATCTCAGTTAACGCCCTCGAGACCACTACCACGTAGGTGGTGGCCAAGATTTATTATATGTGTAGCAATGATTTATAAAATGACAAGAAAGCAAGAATATTTTTATTGAACGTGCATGGTACACAAATACAGAAAATCTTTTATCTTTGCTCTCAACTCTCTCTAGAGAATGGTTGATTGTTTTTTGTATGCAAGTCGAATAGTAGTCTCCTCTTTATCATTTCCTTTCTTTTCTATTTATACATAGTTTGTAGGTCAACAGACTGATTCTCCCTTTATTTTCTCAGTCTCCTCCTTATCGGGCGGGATTTCTCGCATTAATGTCATTGACTTTGAATTAACATCCGAATTGAGAGTATCATGGTGGAGATCAGTTTGTTTCCTTTTTGGATTTTGTTACTTATTCTGCATATAGGTAACGTTTTCAGATATGATTCAGTGTATCCCTCGTATCCTTTCAGCATGATCCTTTATAGAGGTCGTTGGATATGACATGGTGTGGTGCATCAACCAGAGAGGTTGATTAGTGTTTTGACCTTGATTCTGTTTCATCCAGCTTGGAGCCAGATCTGGCTTCTCTTGACCTTTTCGAAGCTAGGTGTGGCCTCGACTGACCTTTCGAAGCTAGGTGTGGCTTTGACTGACCTCGCGGCCTTTAAGGGACATTCTTCTGTGTCAATCGCGGTACAGACGAGTCTCTGGAGCATTTGCGAGGTGACCTCGACTTCGGGGAGCTTCTAGTTTTGGTGATGCGGGCTAGATCTGATCGTTCGGGCTCTATCCCGGATGTTTCCGGAGCCCGTCCTTATTCCTGGGGTGGTATCACAGTTCGGCTCTGGATAGAGAGGTCTCCTGGTGGAAGCTCTTGGGTCCGGGCTCTATCCCGGATGTTTCCGGAGCCCGCCCTTATTCCTGGGGTGGTATCGCAGTTCGGCTCCGGATTGAGAGGTCTCCTGGTGAAACTCTCGGGTATGGAAACAGGTCTGGGAGGTGGAAAAGTTTCCTTTGGTTCTTAGCCAATTTTGGCTATTAACAGAAGTCCCCTCTGACTTGAACACCAGACGTCAGAGCTCGGGGTTGAGGTCAGATTTTCACTTTATTTGGGAAATCTTCCTCTTTTAACCGTTACCGAAATATTGGGGAAATTTCTTCATTTGAGTGACATGATGCGAACCGACTAATTTATCTTCGAATTAATCTGATTGCGTTACAGCAGTCCCAGAGATTTTTTACCGTTACCAGAATCTTGGGAAGATCTCCCTCTTAACTGCGTAAGCGATGTGGTGTGAGATGATTAGCCTGCTTTTGAGTTTAATCCGGTTACGTTACTGTAGTCAATTTTTTACCGTTACCAAACGAGTATCTCGGTAACTTGGGCTGTTGCCCTCCTGCCTATATATATGTCTGTTTTCCTCCTCATCTTCCTCACATCTCTTCAAGCTAAAACATTTTTTGCTGAGAAATATTTCCATAGCTTTTCCTCCAAGCTTGCTTCTTTCTTCCTTCTTCGTCCTTTTTGGCTTCTACAATGTCGAAAAACAGTCGCGACTCAGCTGATTCCACAGTCGATGGCGAGGAGGCCATCAGTCTTGCTCTGGGGAAGTGGGCTAGGAGGAGTTCTGACGGCGATGATTCCCCGCCCACCTCGCAACGTCGGCGATCGAGTAGGAATGTATCCATCGGGACTGGGTTCTCCAACCATCTCGACCACCATTTGGATATCGTCGATGATGACTCCGACAAAGAAGCGGACGGTGGCACCGCGGGGGAGCGTCGGGTCTCGGCTCCTGGTTCCCTTGCGAAGAGGCTCCCTCCTTACGATTTCCGGGTTGTCCCAGATTCCACCGTTGACCAGGTGTCGATTGATCGCTTGAGGTCAAAGTTTGGCATCCCCGACAGTGTATCCATCTCGGTGCCTCCCAAAAATTATGAGTTCTTCAATTCCCCTAAAGGTGTGCTTCCGATTCATGTGGCCGCTCTTGAGAACGGGGTCAGGCTTCCCCTCCATCCGACCCTTCGGCGGGCTCTCAACGCCATCCAGCTAGCTCCCCTCCAGTTGACGCCCGACTTCTGGAGGCATCTGATTGGTTTCCTTGTATTATGGAGGGAACAATGCCAGATGAGTAAGGTGACGAGGGAGCCAGGTGCAGAGGAGCTGGCTTATCTTTTCCAGATTGGGAGCTTGTCTGGGGCTCCTCGAGGCCAGTTATATGCCAAAGCCAAGAACAAACTCAACTTCATCGTTCCTGGTGCTTCGAAGAAGGACCCTGCGTGGAAAGAAGAATGGATCCTGGCGGGGGATGACTGGGGGAGCTCGATTTTCATCGGAGGGCATGAATTCGAGGTTCCTACGGCTTTCAGTGACAAGCCCTCCTGGGACCGGGACTCCTTGCCTTCTGAGTCCGAAGCCGTCTTAAAGGCTATTCTAGCCCGGAATTATCTGAATCTGAAGTTCCCTACTGCTGAAGCTTTTGATCCTCGTAGGGTGAACAAGTATTTGCGGATTTCAGACGCCATTCCTCATAAGTGTCCTTGAACTTAGCTTGGTTCTAACATTTTCTTTTTTAATCTGCTTATTTACAGTTTTTGTCGTGGAGCCGGCCACCGGTCATGTCTGACGCTCCCCTCCAGGTGGAATTTCTCTTCCCTTCTCTGGGGTCGAACCAGCTCTGGCTTCCTCTATCTCTCCTACTGGGTCTAAGATGGCCACTCTTGCCTCGTGGGCTTTCCGGGCTTTGGGTAAAGCTTCCCAGGTGGTTGGCCTGGCTACTTCTGCTCCCTCGGCCATGTCCGCTAAAGTTGCTACCCCTTCGACCCATACACCTGAGTCCACTGCGCTTCCAACATCTAAAGTCTCGGAGGTTTCTGGGGAAGGTGTCGCGAAGGTTCCTTCCAGCCGCTCCCGGCCTCAGTCGAGCTCGACAGGGCGGGATGAGGTCCTGGAGCAATTCGTAGCGTCCTGTCCGGGTGGCGGGATCTCCAAGATGGCTTCTATGCCCGTGGACGTCCTTATAACCAAGGGGTTTGCTATTTTGGCTGAGGTAATTGTATTTCCTTCATGCTACTCTTGTTAATTCGTTCAGTTTCTAACTCGGGTTCTGTATTTTGTAGGCCTTCAAGCTTAATGTCGCGATGGGCCAGCAGGTAGCCCTCCTCCGTGATCGGGCTGCAAAAGCCGAAGCTGAAGTCGAGAAAGCCGGGGAAATACTCAAGCAGGCTCGGTCTTTAGTGGAAGAGGTGACTTTCAGCCAGGGAAAAGTCGAGGCCGAGATGGCTGAGCTTCGCTGCGATCATGAGAGGATGAAGCAATCTTATGATCAGGAGCGTCTTCAATCTCTCCGGCGGGCTAGGCAGCGGGATTCCTGGAGATCTGAGGCTAAGAAGTTGGACCTCGAGAACCAGTCTCTGACTACTCAGGTGACCAAGCTGCAATCTGATGCAAAGACCTCCTTCAGCGACAGGTATTTCTATGCTTCCTTTCAGGCCGCAGAAGCTCTTCCTCCTCCCATTGATTTATCATCTATTGCTGGCAGGGATAGACAGGAAATAATGCTCAAGGCTGCCGAGTTATCTCGCCCTGAAGGCGACAAGGTGGTCCCTTCGAGCCCAGCAGGAGCTGGGAAGCAGCCCGCTCAGGCAGATCCTTCATTCCCTCTTCCTACTTTTACCATCTCAGGTCCTGGCGAGTCTTCCAGTAAAGTGATGTCTTCTCGATCCGAGGAGGATCAGTTGGGAGCTGGTGAAGAGGTTAGGAGCCTATCTAAGGATCCTCCTTTAACAGAGATGGAGGTCGACAGGAGCCAGACGAGGTCCATGGCTGCCCTTCTTGACGCGGCTATCCCGCTTGAGGTTATGGACGTAATTAATGAGGTTTTGCAGGAAGATCCAGTTGATCAACCGATGGAGCCTCTAGATGGAGGAGCGGTCGGCGAGGATAACCAAGATGGACAGCTATCTGTAGAGGGGGTTGATGGCGAGGATCAGCAAGAGGAAGGAGGGCCAGTGGAGGGGAGCCATGAGAGTCCCAAAGTTTAAAGCGTTTCATCATGACTTGTTTCCGATAGCCCGGAAAAGGGGGTGGGCACCCTGTTTTGCCCTTATTAGTTTTTCCTTTTTCTTCTTCTTTTTGTAGCCTGAATTCGGGGGTTGGGCTCCTCATTTGGATGTAGCCTGTAAGTTCCTCATATTTTGATTGGCTTATTTCGTTGACAAACCACATTGGGGATTATTCTTTGTAAGGGTAATTAGGCCTCATTGGGTGTGATCAAGCTTTAAGGACATCATCTCTCTTAAGAGCACTTCCAAGGTATCTCACTAGTTTAACTTTCTTTGAAGAGATCTAGTTGCACACACTCACTTGCATGCATTATGTTCTTATCTTCATGTTATTGAATGATGTATTGTATGCCACTTTTCACACTCCACACTTGCATATTTTGCACATCACTTAGTGTGTTGAGTTTGCCCAGAAAAGAGAATTTCTTCTCTTACCGCGGCCTAGACCGCTTGGCAAGACATGCTTGCACCGCGGCATACAGAGCGGTATACCTCAGTAGGGTAATGCTTCCTGTACCGCTTCCTGTACACTTGCACGCATAGCGACCCAAGTCGCAGTGTTGTCCAGTAGGCCTCTGTTGCCCATACCGCGGCCTGTGCACCTGCATGCATAGCGCCCTACACCGCGGTGTTGTCCAGATGGTGCACTGCTGTGTGTACATCGGTCTAGACACTTGCCTGCGACGCGGTCTATCTAGCAGTATTGACGGGATTTTGTGCCCTAAGTTCAAAACGACGCTGTTTTGACTAAGGCTCCCTTATATATACTCTCTCTTCTTCCTTGCTTTTTTTTATGAGTTCAAGAAGCCATTTTTGATAGGCCAAGCTTCCCTTAGAGAGAAACTCCCAAGAACTCATCTTTACTCAACCAAACACAAATCCATGTGCATCTAACATCTTCAAGCATCATCTCATCATGATTCTTCTTGCTTTCATTGACTAGGTAACTTGAACATGCCCTAAATCTCATTGTATTTATTTATGTTCTTGTTTGCCTAGGGTTAGCTCTTTTATGTGATTTTATTGCATATCTTTATGTTTATTGGCATTTATAATATGGTTGAGTTGTTGTTTGTTGGTTGAGAGCTTTGTTCATTAATAGCTAGCATATAGGACGATTTTACCCTTCTAGCTAAATCTTCATGCATTTGCATTTAGATATTGATATCTAGGATTTTCATTTATTGACATCTTTAAATCCTTAGATAAGCATTTAGTGTTGCCTAGCATTAATTGCATGTTTGAATATCTTTTACATATTCACATAGGTTGTTTAACCTCTTCATTGATTGTTAAGCTTTGTGACTTAGTGGGTTAGTGCACAAGCTTGTGGTCTAGAATCACTATTAAAGGCCCGTTGGGTAGAGTGAAAGGGTTAGTGACCAAGTAGGTGTGACTTGAGGTCAACCTATGTTGTAAACTTTAGTTCAAATAGTGGATTTGAGGACCGTATGTGGCTAGAAGGATAGCCCGTGAGTTTTTGCCCAGTTGGAGGGTTTCTCACGTAAATCAATCCTTGTGTTTTTATTGTTTTCCTCATATTTATATTGGATTGATTGATTGCTAATATGGGGTAGGATTATTAAAATTGATTAATTCGAAAAGTTGGTAATAAATCAACTAAAACCTATTCACCCCCCTCTAGGTTGTATTAGACACACTTTGTGTATTTTCATAGCCTTATCGGGGTGTAGGCTCCCCTTGTCCTTAATGATAAATTGAAGCGCTCTTTTGAGAACTTTTTCTTTTATTTCTGGTCTTGAATGGGATTCAGAGTAGCATTTGTAGCAACAATTAAGATTCGTGTAGGGAATTATGATGATTTTGATCCTGCACATGAAAGCAAACATTATATATATATTTTTTTTATGGGGTGATAACCTAACCAAGACATCAGGAGGGCTACTTAGCTATTTCTTAGTCTTTGAGATCTGGAGGGCAACTATGCTTTTTCACTCAGATCCGTCTTGGGGGTGGTAGCCCGACCAAGGCATCAGGAGGGCTATCGAGCTATTTCCTGGTCTCGAGATCTGGAGGGCAACTATGCTCTTACACTCAGATCCTTCGTGTGGGTGGTAGCCAGACCAAGGCATCAGGAGGGCTATCGAGCTATTTCCTGGTCTCGAGATCTGGAGAGCAACTATGCTATTACACTCAGATCCTTCTTGGGGGTGGTAGCCCGACGAAGGCATCAGGAGGGCTATCGAGCTATTTCCTGGTCTCGAGATCTGGAGGGCAACTATGCTCTTACACTCAGATCCTTCTTGGGGGTGGTAGCCCGACCAAGGCATCATGAGGACTATCGAGCTATTTCCTGGTCTTGAGAGGTTTATGTCGAATTCCCATACAAGGGTATAGTCACTAATGTTGAACATAGTTGGAGACAAAGATGGAAGAGAAAAGGAAAATGACTTTATTGATGATCGAGATGTAGTACATCTTTATTAGGATCTGTAATGAAAACTAAGTGCTGGTAGTCTGCTTGAGAGCTCTTTTCAAGGGTAGAATTTCTTCAAATGATCTGCATTCCAAGTGTGGTTGATGGATCGTCCGTTCATGTTTTCGAGTTTATAAGCTCCATTGCGAACAACTAGCTTTACCAAATATGGCTCTTCCCAATTTGGACTTAAGACTCCATCCGACCTTTTCCGAGTGTTCAGGGTCACCTTCCTAAGTACCAGATCCTCTTCTTTGAATTTCCGGGCTCTAACCTTTTGGTTGAACTATCTAGCGATCTTGCTCTGGTAGATCGCTACTTTCTCTGCTACCCGGTCTTGTTTTTCTTCTAAGAGGTCTACATTAGCCCGGAGCTTGACTTCGTTGCTTTCGGGCTCAAAGTACTGTACCTTGAACGTGGTCAACTTATGCTCGATGGGGAGGACTGCTTCAACCCCGAAAGCCAGGGAGTAAGGTGTCTCCCCGGTAGCTGTTCTTTTTGTAGTCCGGTATGCCCAGAGGACCTCTGGTAGCTCTTCGGCCCACTTGCCTTTCTTCTGCTGTAGCTTCTTTTTTAGAAGTTTCTTAATAGTCTTATTGGTGGATTCTACCTGCCCGTTAGTCTGGGGATGAGCAACGGAAGCGAGTCTGAGGTCGATCCCTAATCCCTTGCAGAAGTCTTTGAACCGGGCGTTGTCGAATTGCTTTCCTAGGTCAGCTATAATGATGAGAGGGGTCCCGAATCTGCATACCACGTTAGTCTTGATGAACTTGGTTGTATTCTTTTCTAATATTAGAGAAAGAGGTCCTGCCTCGACCCATCTTGTAAAGTAGTCGATAGCTATGATAGCATGTTTCATCTGTCCAGGAGCGGTAGGAAGTGGCCTAATTAGGTCGATTCCCCACATGGCAAAGGGGTAAGGTGAACTGAGGGACGACAGTCGCTCGGGTGGCAATTGGTTCAAATTTGAAGTTCTTTGACAAGGTTCGCAGGATTGCATAAAACTCTTTGCGTCTTGGTACTTTAGGTCGAATTGAGTGAGCTCTAGTGCCCATAAGACTAGCCTTCCTGACACGTCTGGTCTTTGCAAAAATTGGCGGAGGGGTTGGTCTGTCACCACTGCTATTGTGTGAGCTTGAAAATAGGGACGGAGTTTCCTCGCTGAGATCACCAGAGCATAAGCGAGCTTCTCCAGGAGAATGTAATTCCTTTCTGATTTTGTCAAGGCATGACTCACATAGTATATGGGTCTTTGAAAACCGTCGCTACAATCCTTGGCCAAAGCCCCGCTTACTGCAGTTTCTGATAAGGCCAGGTAGATCTGCAACTCATCTCCTAGACCCGGCTTGACTAACAATGGGGGCTTGTTAGGTACTCTTTTAAAGCTTGAAACGCCTGTTCGCTCTTCTGCCTTCATTTCATGTTCTTACTTGTTTGGTGGCCTTGAAGAAAGGAAGACATTTATCGGTGGAGCGAGAGATAAACCTGTTGAGTGCCGCCACCCGTCCAGTCAGCATCTGTACTTGCTTGAGTGAGGTCGGGGATTCCAAGTCCAAGATAGCTTTGATTTTTTCTGGGTTGGCTTTTATACCTCTCTCATGAACCATGAAGCCCAGAAACTTCCCTACCGTTACCCCAAAGGCACATTTGGAGGGGTTCAAACGCATCTAGTTTTCCCTCAGTATGAGGAAGGTTTTGCGAAGGTCTTCCTGACGTCCCTTTGTGGTTGGGGATTTCGTGATCATGTCGTCGATGTACACTTCCACGTCCACAGCTTGTTAACCAGCCACTGGTATGTGGCCCCTGCATTCTTCAAACCAAACGGCATCACCTTGTAGCAGTATAAGCCCTGCCTAGTAATGAAACTGGTCTTATCTTGGTCAGCCGGGTGCATTTTTATTTGGTTGTATCCTGAGAATGCGTCCATAAAACTCAAAAGTTTATTTCCGGATGTGGAGTCAACCAGCTGGTCAATCTTTGGTAAAGGAAAACTGCCTTCGAACAAGCCCGGTTGAGGTCGGTGTAATCGACACACATACGTCATTTCCCATTCGCCTTTGTGACTATGACCACGTTGGCGATCCATTCGGGGTAACGTACCTCTCTGACGAACCCTGCTTTGATCAATTTATCAACCTCTTCCTACACCGCCGCGTTCCTATCAGCCTTGAAGTGACGCCTCTTCTGCTTGACGGGCTTGACTGTTAGATCTACTGCTAGTCGGTGGGTGGCCAACGATGCCGGGATTCCAGGTATTTCATCTTGGTTCCAGGCGAAGATGTTGCTAAATTCCCTGAGAAGGTCAATCAGTCCTCTTTTTATTTCTTGATCAAGGGTGGCTCCGACCTTGACGACCTTGGAAGGGTCGTTATTCCTGATGGGTATCTCTTCTAGTTTATCTACGGGCTACCCACTGGCCCATTCCTTACTTCGTTCTTCCCCGTAGGTCATGATAGGTTCGTCCTCCGGATGCCCAGGATGTTCCGCGGGCTCCTTCTCCTCCTGGATTATCCGGGATGTATCCATGTCTTCCTTGATTAATGTCACCTGTACACACTGCTTCGCTAGGGCTGTAGGATTGGCAGATACTGCGTAGCATTTCCTGGCTGCCTGCTGGTCTCCGTGTACCTCTCCCACTTTGGTTCCAACCGGGAATTTCAAGACGTTATGGTATATGGACAAGACTCCCTTCAAGGAGGACAGGAAAGGTCTCCCTAGGATGGCGTTGTAGGCCGATGGGGTGTCCACCAAAACAAAGTCGGTCATAACATTCTGTTGGAGCGGGGTGATCCCAATGATTACTGGGACGGTCATTGACCCCACTGGTATGATCGAGTCCCCAGTGAAACCGTAAAGCGGAGTGGTACAGCTGTTGTAACAACATTGCTTCAGGTTCAATTTTTCCAGGGTATCCTTGAAGAGGATATCTACACTGCTACCTGTATCCACGAGCACGCGATGGACCAGACAGTTGGCGATCTGTATCGTGATTACCATAGGATCATCATGAGGTTGCACATGTTGAAGACATCTGCTTCGGTGAATACGATCTAAGCTGATTGGGAGGGCTCTGTCGGGCTCTGGCTGACTTCGAAGATCCCTCGGCTCTCTCCGATGTGAGGAACCTTTCTTGCGTGGTTTTTTTGGGAGTTATTGGAAATGCCAGCCAATGTAGGACCTCCGCTGATAGTGTGTATCACCTGGATCTGTTGCATCAAGTCAGTCTATTCCCCTTTCCTCTTTTCTGCGTCCTCACGGATTTCAGCTTGTACCTCCCTCCCAATCCTGATATTATCTCTGACCTGTTGCAAGAACTCAATCAAGCATCCTCCCCTTATTAGGGCTTCAATCTAGTTGGGCAAATTATAGCACTCTGAGGTGTTGTAGCCCACATCTTTATGGAAGTCGCAGTACTTGTACCGGTTTCTCCTGTCAGCTGAGGCCTTCATGGGAGCGGGCTTTTGGAGCAACCATTTATCTCGTATGGCAAGGTAGACTGTTTCCCTGGAAGCATTCAAAGAGGTGTAGAAGTCATACCCATTTTCCCCTTGCATTACTGGAGCCACGGTCTTGGGAGGCGGCGAAGCCCGGGGAGGGGTTCGCTTTGCTGGATATCTTTCTGGCCTATGCAGAGTAGCAGGGAGGTGATAGGTCGACCTGTTGGGAGGTTTATTCTGAGTTTTCTGCACTGGCTCAAATTTGGGGGCTTCTTTCTTCAGACGCTTTACCGTTCTCATGTCATCGTGTTCTATCTTGACCTTGAGTTGTTCGTCGATCTCGGCCTGCTCAAGAGCACGGTTATAGGCCTCCTGGTAAGTCTTGGGAGGTCTCTTGGCGAAGGAACGGAAAA
Organism: Dipteronia sinensis; assembly: GCA_033220585.1. Taxonomy (NCBI): domain Eukaryota; kingdom Viridiplantae; phylum Streptophyta; class Magnoliopsida; order Sapindales; family Sapindaceae; genus Dipteronia; species Dipteronia sinensis. The sequence goes on from CM065642.1 coordinate 27,994,998, forward strand.
GCTTTCCTGCCCATAGATTTCGCCTGAAGTTGGCGAGGGTTTCTTTTTCAGTGAAGACTCCCATTTGTATGACCTCCTTGTGAAATCGCTCCACGTACGGTCGAAGAGTTTCACTCCGTTCCTGGATCACATATTGGAGGTGTATGGGAACTTTCGGGCGAGGTTTGACTCCTTGGAATTGTGAGCAAAAATCTGTTGATAATTTCGTGAAAGAATCCACGCTACCAACGGGCAGTTTCCTGAACCAGGTTTTCGCGTAGTCGGTCAAGGTCGTTGGAAACATTCTACACATAGCTGCTCTGGTAGTGTTCTGGACCTCCATTTGTTGAACGAAGCTCTCTAGGTGGCTTAGAGGATCTTTCGTTCCCGAGAACTTATCTACTGGCATTTTGAATTTAAGGGGGAGCTCTGCTTCCCGGATCCTCCTAGTGAAGGGAGCGTTCATCTCGCTCAGGGGATTCTTTTTGTCCTCCTTATTCTTTCCCTTCCTTATCTGCTGGACCTTTTTTTGTAGCTTTGCCAGCTGATCCCTCAGTCGCTTGTTCCCAGGTCTCTTCGAGTTAACCTCAGATTCCTCACTGTCGAATCTTTCTGATGAACTGGCAATTTCTATCCGGTTCTCCTCCTAGACATGATCCACTCGGGGAGTTTGTCTACTTTTCTCCTCTAGGGCCCGGACAGTTCTCCTAGATGTAGTTGGATGAGATAGCCCTCGTGGCTTCCGGGTAAAAGCATCCGCGGCAGACTTAACTAGCCTAGTTTGATATTGTGAAAGTCTTTTCGGAACTGGGGGCATGGGTCCCAGCCTATCCCGGATCGAACTTAGGGGCCCTAATCTATCTCGAGCCGGCTCTGGAAGAGGAGGTCCTAGGTGATCGAAAGCAGGTGGCCTAGCTCCGAGCCTGCTCGGATCTCCCTGATCATTCTTGGCTGGATCGTGATTCCTTCAGCGAAAAGGCGGACGCGGATGGATTCTACGAAGGCCGCCGCTTGTTGGTCGAGCGCTGTCTGGCTTACTATAGGGTGGCCAGTAGCCCGCGTATTGGTTGTCAGGATCGGAGCTTGACTACTATATCCAGACTTTCTCCCCTTTCTTGGGGCTTTTCGTGTTAGCCTTGCCGGAGGTTGCTCCGGGACTCTATGCTGGCCTTGGGAGGAGCGGAGCCTCATAGTTCCTGTAAAACAACTGAAATGTAAATGCAAATAACTGGTTAATTGGGTGTAGGGTAATTCCCCACAGACGGAGCCAGAAAGTGTTAACGGAAATTTTGCTAGGGATGAGAAATCTTAGTTAACGCCCTCGAGACCACTACCACGTAGGAGGTGGCCAAGATTTACTATATGTGTAGCAATGATTTATAAAATGACAAGAAAACAAGAATATTTTTATTGAACGTGCATGGTACACAAATACAGAAAATCTTTTATCTTTACTCTCAACTCTCTCTAGAGAATGGTTGATTGTTTTTTTGTATGCCAGTTGAATAGTAGTCTCCTCTTTATCATTTCCTTTCTTTTCTATTTATACATAGTTTGTAGGTCAACAGACTGATTCTCCCTTTATTTTCTCAGTCTCCTCCTTATCGGGCGGGATTTCTCGCATTAATGTCATTGACTTTGAATTAACATCCGAATTGAGAGTATCATGGTGGAGATCAGTTTGTTTCCTTTTTGGATTTTGTTACTTGTTCTGCATATAGGTAACGTTTTCAGATATGATTCAGTGTATCCTTCGTATCCTTTCAGCATGATCCTTTATAGAGGTCGTTGGATATGACATGGTGTGGTGCATCAACCAGGGAGGTTGATTAGTGTTTTGACCTTGATTCTGTTTCATCCAGCTTGGAGCCAGATCTGGCTTCCCTTGACCTTTTCGAAGCTGAGTGTGGCCTCGACTGACCTTTTGAAGCTAGGTGTGGCTTTGACTGACCTCGCGGCCTTTTAGGGACATTCTTCTGCGTCAATCGAGGTACAGACGAGTCTTTGGAGCATTTGCGAGGTGACCTCGACTTCGGGTAGCTTCTAGTTTTGGTGATGCGGGCTAGATCTGATCGTTCCGGGCTCTATCCCGGATGTTTCTGGAGCCCGTTCTTATTTCTGGGGTGGTATCGCAGTTCGGCTCTGGATAGATAGGTCTCCTGGTGGAAGCTCTCGAGTCCGGGCTCTATCCCGGATGTTTCCAGAGCCCGCCCTTGTTCCTGGGGTGGTATCGCAGTTCGGCTCCGGATTGAGAGGTCTCCTGGTGAAACTCTCGGGTATGGAAACAGGTCTGGGTGGTGGAAAATTTTCCTTTGGTCCTTAGCCAATTTTGGCTATTAACAATGTGTTTGAGCCTTGTGTAGGTTCATTTTCCCATAAGCTAGGTGTTTGAGCTTAAAGTGAAGGTTTGAAGGCAAAGAGGAGGAAAAAGAGCTGAAATTGAGATGGCTTATGCAGAATGTCTAACTTACGGAAGCCATATCTCCCTCCTCGGATTGAACTAGGTGTTGTACCACATTTTTTCAGAAATCCCCGGAAGTCTAATTTTTATTGAACTTTACGAGTCACGATACTGGATTTTCTAGAAGAAGTTACACCCATTTCAGCGACTGCTAGATGGAACTGCGAGTTCCAACTCGCAGATTGAAGTCGCAGATCCATTCTAGAGCCTTCCGCTAGATGAATCTGTGAGTTAGACCTAGTAGAATGAAGTAGCAGTGTACTGTGAGTTGGAACTGCGAGATTGAAGTCGCAGAGGTCACTCGCAAAAGTTTTCTAGAAACTTCCACTAGATGAACCTACGAGTTAGACCTAGCAGAATGAAGTAGTAGATAAACTGCAAGTTGGAGCTGCGAGATTGAACTCGTAGATTTTGCTCACAAAATTTTCCTAGAACCTTCTGCCATTTAGATCTGCGAGTTACGACTGATCAACCGTCATTAAGTAGTCAAAAAGATATTTCTAATTAAATCTAACTCACAAATGCAATGAATCAAATGATTAGTACATCAAGTAAGCAAGGGACGTTCCCATAGAGAGGTGGTATCCGTCTAACTGCCTCTAGCTAAAGCGTTATTAAAAGCAATGTAAATAGAACATGGAAGGGGTGAGAATTGTGTGTGTGAAGTGAATGCATAATGCGGATGGTGTGTGAGGTGTGAATAAACTAAATGAAATTAAATTACACTAAGGATAGAAATGTAACCGGGTGCTTGCCTTTTTAAATCTGGCTAAAGAGGGAAATCCATTACACTACAAAGCAATTAAAATTAGTCTACTCCTAAAGGCAAAGCACCCTAGCTACGAAAATAAATGTGGCTTGGAAAGATGCAAGATAGTGGTTACAATAGGTACATAAGTTCACCAAACACACAAGCTAGTCATGTTGATTATAAACATTCAAGCACCATTCAACACGGATTCAAGGGCTAGTTCTCTTGATTAAGGATTCTGAAACCAAATCGTCTATTATTACGAATCATTTGTTGATTAAGGAATACCGAAATCAATTCTCATCACTCAACCAATGGCATGGAATGAGCAACTATGTCTAGGTCTAGACCCATTAAGAACAAGAACAATACACCAAACAACCTAATCAAGCATAAGCATGCATAAATCAAGTTCCCTCTATTCACGAGTTAACAATAAAAATCCATTCACAGATAATCAACCGGAACACGGATGTGCTCTTTCACTCGAATCAATTCCTTTTCGTCACCAACATGCCAACAAGAGTGAGACTCTACTTTTACACTACATCATTTGTTTACACTAAGTTACACTACATCATTGTTTTAATCTAAAGTCTTACTTATGCAAACATATCAATTTATGCTCATTCACCAACATACATGTCAAGAAAAGAGAGATATAGCATAAGCTCAAAGAATAGAGTCAAAATCCAAGTTGAATCTAAGTAAATACCATATATAACAAGCTTAAGTGTTGGCTTACAAATATTCCCTAATTGGGATTACCCATCAAAGAAATAGAAAATTAGAGAAGAGTTTAGAGATAACCAAGATCTCTATTTCATTTTGCTCTCCTTTCTCCTTGGATCAACTTCAAAGATGGATGTAAGAAGTGTAGAGGTGGTGGTGGTGAGACATCCATGGAGGAAAACCTCCATGGAAGCCTTTGAAGCTTCTCTGTCTCTTTTGTGGTGTAAGATCTAGAATCTAGGTATTAGGTTGTTGTGCACACTTTTATCTAAGATTGGATATTTGAGAGATATCTTTAAAGACCAACAAGGTGGGGTATTTATATTGTTTGAAGGTTAGATATTTAATTGGCTGTGAAAAGTCAAGTTTTCCCTTAAAAATCACGTGATCTGCAAGCGGATAAAGTTCTGCCGACATAGATCTGCAAGTTGGAACTCGCGGATCGAAGTCGCAGTCTAACTTCTGCTAGTGAGAACTCTCAGATTCTGATGGCAATGGGATTCTAGGTAACTTCTGTGAGGTGAATCCGCAAGATGGAACTCGCAGTCTGGTAGCCGCCTAATTTCTGCTGGCTTGAATTCATAGTTTGAAGTGGCAGTCTCCTCTGGAAAGTGTATGCAAGTTGCATCTGCGAGGTGGACCTTGCAGTCTGAAGTAGCAGTTTTGTTCTGTTGGTTCGAGGTCGCAGTCTGACTTGGCAGTATGTTCTGGACTATTTCTGTGACTTGGGTCTACGACGTTGAACTCGCAGTTTAAACTAGTAGTCTCATATGGAGAGCGTCTGCGACTTGGATAGTGTTGCTGATGTCGCAGTCTTCTTTGGACTGCATCTGCGACTTAGTTCTGCGAGGTGGAACTCTCAGCTTGAACTAGCAGCTCGTCTGGGGACTATCTGCTACTTGGATCTGCAAGGTAGAACTCGTAGATTCCTTTTCAATTCCCAAACTCAGCTCTTTTTCCTCCTCTTTGCCTTCAAACCTTCACCTTAAGCTTAAACACCTAGCATATGAGAAAATTGTTGGAACCCCGTTCACTGGTAACGCAACAGAAATAGGTTTTAAAATTTTATATAGATCATAAACGATCTGGAACCAGTGAACTTGAGATTGTAATTATTTTTCCGGAACTAATACATACAATATGTAAACATTGGAAATTGCAATCAATATATTAAAAAAAAAATTTAGAACCTTACCAACGTTTGGAGGCTCCTTCACCTTACGATATACTCCTGATCTGTACCACCCATCTTTCTCGCTATATCCTAAGACTGATAACTACGTGTGGAAGAGTCACGATCTTAGGAACTTGAATGGAGAATTCAGAGAGAATGAAGAAGAAGAAACAATTTCTTTTTGTTCACTGTGCAACCCTTGCACCACACACACTTGCACAACCTTTTAATATCATATGTGTTGATTAATATATATAAATATATATATATATATATATATATATATATATGCATGCATTTATAAATTCTCACAAACATAGCAATTGCATCACATGCAATTTCACTTCATAGCATTAACAAATTTTTTTTTTGTCTTTTTGTCTTTTTGTTGTTTTTTCTTGATTGCAGCACACTCCCTGTGTCTCTCACTTTTTTAGTTGTTGCGTGAATCTCACAAACAGAGAAATAATGCTTTATTAGTTTTTCTATTTTTATTTTTCATCTAGTTATATTAAATACATCTCTATATATTTTTCAAACTAGACCATTATCTCTTTCCAAATATATCTCAATATATTCAAAAGATAATTAGTATTTAAATATCCTAGGTAGAGTAGGATTCTAATTCCCACAGAACCCTAGTTGACTTAAACTTAAATACTATACCTAACTAAAAATAAAATAATCTAATTATTTTATGTCTCAGTTATGATTTGAACATGCAACCTCCAATTAATAATTAATTAATAATTCATTTAATTAAATAATCTAATTATTTAATTATTTTAATTTTTAATATATTAATTAAATAATCTCATTATTCAATTAATCCCTGAATGAATACTTGTCACTTTCGTAACACAATTAATTGGACAATCCAATTAACTAACCGTGACCCTTGTTACCTAAAATGATCGGGCTAGCAAGGGGACCTAATGGACCCACGGTATTTTGAACTTCAATAATCCTTAGAATCATTAATTAAACTCTTTAATTAATATTCTTTGATTATTAACTCCGGTGTTATTCCACTAAAAAGCCGAAGCTGCACTCTCTCAACTGCAGACACTTTTACACAGACCGATACGTCTCGGTGTCCATCGATATAGCTATTACACATGGTGTGATCCTCCACAGTAGTTCATAATTAGAGTTGGGTCATAATGTCCGTTATACCCCTCTAATTACATATATCCTTTAAGTACCATTGATTTTCTAATGAATAATAAATCATATTTCCTTACGAAATTAGGAGAGCGCTCATATTGTCCAAGCCCTGAATCAACCCTTAAGGGAACTACCATTTACTTCTCATAAGAATGAGTGGATTCCACTATTGTGTACATACCTTCCCAGCCATAAGCCAAACCGCAATCCCAACATACGGAGCATATTGATCAGGAACTGCATCCGACCTCACCCATGGTATATCAAAAACCAATATCTAACCTGAAGGAGTCGATAAGACACTTAGGATTAAGATCACCCACATATAGCCATCATTAGTTAATATATATGAACTTCATCAGTAAACGGATCTTGGTGAGAGAATTCATATAGATTATGGACCAGTCCTATATGATCACATCATACAAGGTGCCTCCATTCCCATATCTTATACGAATGATTCAGGATAGAATCACCGTACATTACGGAATGGACCGCAGCTATAGATTAAGCACAAATAAAGTACCCAACTTTATTTGCTATCTATGGACTCTTTAGATTGCACGTCTCTTACTGTATCCATCCGTATATGACACTCATATACACAGTTCGAGATTACATCTGGCAATCTAAGATGTTAATATATGCACAAGTTTTAAAATAAACAATACAACAAGAATGAATTGAACTTTTCTTTTTATTTATTTCATAAATCCATTTACAAATTACATCTTTAGGGCATAACCCCAACAATCGCCCACTTGCACTAAAGCATGCGAGGCATGTTTTGTAACCCTAGACCATCTAGGGGACCCGAAAACACTTTAGCCAGTAAGGTCTTCTTAAATGGATCAACGTGATTGTATTGTGAGGCTATATTGGTGACGATCACATCTCCTCTCTGCATTATCTCTCTAATAAGATTATACTTTCTCTCTATATGCTTCCCTCTCTTGTGGCTTCTTGGTTCTTTTTAATTAGCCACAGCACCACTGGTATCACAATAAAGTGTGATGGGCTTATCCAGATCTCGAACAACTTCCAGATCACTCAAGAACTTACGGAGCCAAATAGCCTCTTTAGCAGCTTCACAAACGGCTACATATTCGGCTTCCATGGTGGAGTCAGTAATGCAAGATTGCTTAATACTTCTCCGTACAATGGCTCCACCACCCAGGGTAAAAGCTGGCCCAGACGTAGATTTCCCAGAATCCCTTTCTGACTAAAAATCAGAATCCATGTATCCAAACGGGATCAAATCCTGTCCGGAATACACTAGCATATAGTTTCTCGTTCTCTAAAGATACTTGAGAATGGTCTTGATAGCAACCCAATGATCCAATCCTAGGTTAGACTGGTATCTACTGACTACTCCCACTGCATAACAGATGTCCGGTCTCGTGCATAACATAGCATACATGAGACTACCTACTGCTGATGCATATGGTACATGTCTCATATCCTCAACTTCTTGAGGTGTCTTAGGACATTGTCCTTAGATAAGTGAACTCCATGCCTAGAAGGTAAATTACCTTTCTTGGAGTTTTGCATCGAAAAACGCATAAGAATCTTGTTGATATATGATGCCTGAGACAGTGCTATGAGTTTGTTCTTACGATCCCTTATAAGTTGGATCCCTAGATCATAACTCGCCTCTCCCAAATCTTTCATTTGGAATTGGCTAGCCAGCAGCCCTTTACATTAGATAACACTCCCATATCATTCCCAATGAGTAGGATGTCGTCCACGTATAGGACCAAGAAAACTACCTTTTCGTCAATGATGCGCTTGCAGACACAAGGCTCATCGACGTTCTGCTCAAAGCCATAGTTTTTGATTACATCATCAAACCTGATGTTCCAAAATCTAGATGCTTGCTTAAGTCCATATATGGACATTTGAAACTTGCAAACCTTTTGCTCTTGATCTGGAGACACGAATCCCTCTGGTTGCATCATATAGATGCTCTCGTCAAGATTGTCATTCAAGAATGCAGTCTTGACATCCATTTGTCAAATTTCATAATCAAAATCGATAGCAATAGATAAGAGAATCTTAATAGACATAAACATGGTTACCGGCGAGAAGGTCTCTTCATAATCGACCCCCTCTTTCTGGGTATAACCCTTAGCCACTAGCCTTACTTTGAAAGTCTCTACCTTCCTTTCTACTCCTCTCTTTCTCTTGTAGATCCACTTACATCCTATGGGTTTTACCCCATCCAGTAAGTCTACAAGATCCTAGACTAAGTTGGAGTGCATAGACTCCATCTCAAGATTCATGGCTTTAAGCCATTCCTCTTTATCAGGATCTTCCATTGCATTCTTGAATGTCAATGGATCATCCACACTATCAGCAGAGACAACACTTTATCCCTCACCTATACCTAAATAGCGTTCAGGTTATCTTACAACCCTCTCACTACGTCTAGGTGATAGTGTATCCTGATTAGGAACTATCTGACTCTCAGATGTTAATGGATCAACAACTCTTGTTGACTGAGTACTAGTCTCACCAGACTCTAACTCATTCAATACAATTTTAGAATGAGGTTTATGGCCACTAACATAATTGTCCTCAAGAAACATTGCATTTGTCGATACAAATACTTTGTTATCTTCAGAACTATAGAAGTGTCCCCCTCATGTCTCCTTGGAGTTTCCTACAAAGAGGCAGACTACAGACTTAGAGTCTAGCTTTCCATTTCTGTTCTTTAGCACGTATGCTGGACACCCCAATACACGGAAATGTCGCAAACTAGCTTTACGACCATTCCACAACTCTAGGGGAGTCTTAGGAACAGATTTGGATGGCACTACATTCAAAATGTATGCCGCTATTTGTAACATATATCCCAGAAAGAATTTGGTAATGATGAGAAACTAATCATAGATCTCACCATTTCCATCAAGGTTCTATTTCTCCTATCCGCTACACCATTTTGCTGAGATGTACCGGGAGCTGTGAGTTGGGAAACTATCTCATGCTCGACCATGAAGTCTTCAAACTCTTTATCAAGGTACTCACCTCCACGATCCGATCGTAGTGACTTGATAGTCTTACCTAATTGATTCTCAACTTCAGCTCAAAATTCTTTGAACTTTTCAAATGCTTCCGACTTTCGTTGCATCAGGTAAACATATCCGTATCTTAAATAGTCATCTATAAAGGTGACATAATACTCATAGCCGCCCCTAACTCTAACATTTATCGGTTCACAGATGTCTGTATGTATGAGTTCTAGTGGCTCTATAGCTCTAAGCCTTTTTCCAGTAAAAGGTCTCTTAGTCATCTTACCTTCTAAACAGGATTCGCAGATAGGTAAGGTGTTAACCTTTTTCTCTCTTAAAGGTCCGCTATTTACTAGTCTGTCTATCTGGTCAAGGTTGATATGACCAAGCCTTATATGCCAGAGATACGTGTCATTATCTGGAGAAATCTTATATCGTTTAGTTTTTGTTTTTTCAACTTTAAACATTTCGGTGTTAAGCAGTGTAGTATGTATTAATGATCTTAATACATACAAATTATTTTCATTAATTCCTGAACAATATTCATACCATTCTTTCCAATAATAATAGACTTATTGTTAAAAGAAACAGAATACGATTGTTCTAACAACTTAGAAACTGAAATCAAATTCCGTGTAAATCCAGGAATATAAAAAAATTGTTCAATAATAAAAAAAACTATTATTATTACTAAATTGCAATCTTATTGCTCCCACTGCTTTGACCGAAACTACATCCCTTCATCCCACACTCATTGAAAAGGCTCTCTCTTCTAGCTGTGTCCAAGAATAAGTCCACTACAAAGAAGAACAAACATGGTTAGTGGCCCCCGAATCAACTATCCAGGGTGAACAATCATCTTCCACTAAACAAGATTCACGAACAAGTAAATCATATTTACCTTTCGTCTTTTTCTTCATGGCTACTTCCTACAGATACTGAGGACAGTTCCTCCTCCAATGCCCGGCCTTATTACAATGGAAACATTTTCCTTTGTATTGGTCGGTGGAGGTGCCCTTCCTTTTGCTTTAGGCCTTATTGGGCTTGGGCTAACCTTTGGCCTTCCCAGCAGACCTCTTCCTCTTTTTATTATTGGAGGAAGATGGTTCAGCAACATTTGCCTCACCGGTGTTACTTTTGTTGTACTTAGTTAGGGACTCAAAAGTAGTGAGCTTATTAAGCAATTGAGTGAGACCGAACTTTAACTTGTTCATCTCATAGTTACTCTTAAACTGATCAAAACTCTTCGAAAGAGTCATCAGTATGATGCTCACCTGACTGGGTTCATCAATGGCCCTGCCATTGATCTCTGCCGTGTTGAAATAAGACATCATAATCAGGACATGTTCCCGAATAGATGCGCCCTCTTTCATGCGAGCGAGCATAGCGGAACAAACAGCTTCGTGTCGCTTTTGCTCGGAGGGCTGCCTGACCATAGATTCCAATGACTCCTTGATTTCGAATGCTGAAGTCATTGCTTCATGCTTTGTGACAAGCAGGTCTATCATAGAAGCCAACAAATATGTTCAGTCCTTCTCATCAGATGAGACCCATCGCTAGTATGCCTCACGAACAGTTCATGTGGCATTGGCAGTAGGCACCGAAGGAGATTCCCCAGTAAGCACAAACTTGAGGTCTTTGGTGACCAATATTGCATTAATATTAAGTTTCCACTTAGTGTAGTTATCACCAGTTAATTTGACGTTTACGAGAATATGAAGTAATGCAGAAGACATAATTGCTGAAATAAATAAAACTTTCATTCAGTCATTTATTAAAAAACAAGTGTGAGTGCTGAAAATACAACTCTTAGCGTGTGTCTAACAACCTAGAGGGGGGGGTGAATGGGTTGTTAATCGATTATTACCAACTTTTTTGATTAGTCAAAATTAATCACAATTAACCCAAACAATCAAACAATAAAAATCAAGTAAAGTGCGGAAATATAAAGAACACTTGATTTTTATTTGGAAACCCTCCAAACGGGAAAAACCACGGGACTAGCCATGCTAGCCACTTGAGCCACAGATATCCACTATATAAAAAGAAAGTTACACCCTCAAGTGATACTCAGACTCTCACTCTCGATAACCTCAGGCTATGGACACTACCACTCGCCACTCTTGGTTCAATCCCTAGTGATATCCCCCGATTCACTACTCTTGGCGTGAGCACCTCCTAATCTACCCCACGGGCCTTTTACAGTGGCTCTTGGCAACCAATGCTTGCCAACCAACCTTTGGTTGCAAGACTTCAATGCTTGTGCAACTTCACCTCGAAGCCACAAGACTTTGAATCAATGAAGAGTATGAAATGTCTATGTGACCATGTGAAATGATGCTCAATGCAATTTATGCTAGACTACACAAATTGCTCAACTAGGAGTTTGTAGAAACAAATCCAAGTTGTTAAATGTCTAAATGCAAAGCATAAAGACTTAGCTAGATGTTATCAATAACAACCATCCTAGCTATCACAAACAATCATAATGAATCAACAAATATGCTCACAATGTATTCAACATAAACTTAGCATATATTCATGTGATTGAGACAAGACATTTAATCATTCACTAAATACAAGTCTTAGACAAAAGTCTATCAACAAACAAACTCAATTAGATTTGTAGAGAATTTCCAACAAACTAATTGTTACACAAAATATGCATAAACATCCAATAAGCTTAACTAGTTGATTAAGAATTAATATTTCAACCTAGTTATCAATGAATCACAAATGAATGTTTATGACATAGCTTTTAGGCAAAAATGACCTAATCAATTTAGCTATCACAAAACAAACACACATAAATGTTCAAGAACTTGACTAGATGCACAAAGTCAACCTAATCATTAATTAAGCATACATGAACATTTATGGATGAGCTATTTAGGCATAAATGACCTAATAATGCAAGCTATCACAAACAAACCCAATCATGCAATTTAGACTCATAAATATATGCAATAAAGTTAGTCAAGGTATTTAATTAAGCAATAAATACCTAATCTAGAGTAAGAAGAACAACAAATGATATTCAAAGAAGTTCTTGCTTACCTAGTCATGAAACAATGAAGACACATGCTCAAATGATGTGGAATGATGCAAGAATGAGATGGGTTTTGGGTTTGGAGAGTCAAGGAACAAAGCTTGAAGCTTTCTCTCTCTAGGGGAGCTCTTTCTCTCACTAGGAATGTCAAATGGTGGAGAAGATGAAATATATAAAGGAGAAAAAACGTGCTGTCGTGAACAGACGAAAATGCCCAGTTCGGGTGACAGAGTCGACATGCAAGGGGACATGACTAAGTCACCTCGTAAGTCGCCTCGTAAGTCGCCTAACACACTGGAAAGAAACACACATAGCCTGAGGCGACATGCCCAAGTCGCCTAACACACTGGAGGAAAATTACAAGACAAAGGCGACATTGGAGGCGACATGCACATGTGGCCTTGCATGTCGCCTAACACACTGTGGGAAAAACCTAAGTCTAAGGCGACTTATCAGGCGACATGCACAAGTGGCCTTGCATGTCGCCTAACCTACTGTGCAGCCCATCAACTCCAAAATGTAAGAAGTGTGTGTGTGCAACCATTCATGCATGTCAATACAAATGCATAGAATGTGAGTGTGTGCAACTAAATCTCTTCAAGAGTTAAGGACAAGTGAACTAGCTCTCTTGAAGCTCTTTGGGATGATCGGAAGCATGTCTTCGAGAACCTATGCTACCAGTTACATAAACATCCCCAATGTGATTTGTCATGAAACAAGCCAATCACAAAAGTGAGGTTCTTACAAGTGCTTTGGCATAAATTTAAACATGATGCATGAACATGTTTAAGGAACTAGAAATACCCAAAAAACAGTTACTATACCACGATAATCCAACATACCACAAAGAAGTGCCGCCTTAGGGTCAGTTAAGTCTTTGCATGTTGGACCGAGACATTCTCAATCAAATGATATTCTAGAATAACTCTTATTCCATATCATTCAACCATCATTTATCCAGTCAGGTTTTTAATTAACAAAACTTAATCAAAACCTTCGTAAGTGTAACCCACAATTTCAGATCTCACGAGCTTAACTCGAGAATTGCCACCTTAAGGCCGGTCAATCCTGAAATACCCTAAAAAATCTTATCCGTTAGGAAGCCCACCTTGGTATTGATCTTTCTGCAAACACTCCTTAGGGAGGATGAAAGCAAAGCCGTCAAGAGGTCCTACTCGGATCTTACGGTGTTGAACTAATGATGGAGACTGCATGATATATATGCCATATATCCCTCTCCCACTCACTATTTTTTAAAAATTAGGGTTTTCTATTATTCGTTAATGCACCTAGACTCTATAGGATCAAAGGGCTAACTTTAATCAAGTTATCTAGCACATTAACAAATTCATTATTAGAACAAATTCTAATTAACTAATAAATTATTAATGATTTTTAACTAATAAAAATCTAAACTATTACTGAATAATCTAAGCTTTTGTAAACTATTTACTTAGCTCAGATTATTATGATAGTGTTTACCAAGTTTTAACAATTATAACTCTAACATTTATTCGGTTCATTTATTATTAGGTTATTAATTATATTAATCTTAATTACAATGAAAGACCCTATTAATCCAACTTATTAAACACTTTAATAACTAGATTAATATTAATGAGAATTGCCAAGTTTTCTAACAATAAAAAACTAATCTGATTTTTATAGTCAATAATGTATTTATTGATTTTAATCATATTTAAAAAAAATACATAAAATATTAGGCTATGATGCATGTATGACATATCAAATATATTTGTGTAGGCACATCTTATCTAAATGACATACGTATGTCTGACAATGCTTTTATCATCATATAATATAAAGCATACATGAATTGACTGAGTACTGTGGATTATTTAACCTAAAAAACAATTTGGAATCTAAAATTATAAAAATACCCCTAAGGCATTCCTTGATCTTCTTGTAACTTCAGAAATCTTTCAATCTCTTCAGGTCACTCGGTTTCGTCTCATGAATCCTTCTTCATGATTTTTCTAGGTCTTCAATATAGGTTACAATTTTCTTTTTTACGATACAACAACAGTAAAAATAAAAAAAATTAATAAAAATATATAATACAACTCATGAACCCTAAATCGACTGTACCATATAATTAACGATTAATCATGTTTTTGTAAATTAACAAATTTAATATACATACAAAAACAACATAAAGTCAATTTAAACAGTGCCTACACAATTATACATATGGGAGCATCGAAAACAATTTCATGTTCCGAAAAAATTGGCTCTGATACCAATTATTGGAAACCGTTCACTGGTAACGCAGCGGAAATAGGTTTTAAAATTTTATACAGATCGGAAACGATATGGAACTAATGAACTTGAGATCGTAATTATTTTTCCGGAAGTAATACATACAATATGTAAACACAGAAAATTGCAATCAATTTATTAAAAAAAATTAAAACCTTACCAACATTTGGAGGCTCCTTCACTTTACGATATGCTCCTAACCTGTACCATCGATCTTCCTCGCTATATCCCAAGACTGATAACTGTGTGTGGACGCGTCACAGTCTCGGGAACTTGAATGCAGGATTCAGAGAGAATGAAGAAGAAGAAACAATTTCTTTTTGTTCACTGTGCAACCATTGCACCACACACACTTGCACAACCTTTTAATATTGAAAATACACAAAGTGTGTCTAATACAACCTAGAGGGGGGGTGAATAGGTTTTAGTTGATTTATTACCAACTTTTCGACTTAATCAATTTTAATAATCCTACTCCATATTAGCAATCAATCAATCCAATATAAATATGCGGAAAACAATAAAAACACAAGGATTGATTTACGTGAGAAACCCTCCAACTGGGCAAAACTCACGGGCTATCCTTCTAGCCACATACGGTCCTCAAATCCACTATTTGAACGAAAGTTTACAACCTAGGTTGACCTCAAGTTACACCTACTTGGTCACTAACCCTTTCACTCTACCCAACGGGCCTTTAATAGTGATTCTTGACCACAAGCTTGTGCACTAACTCACTTAGTCACAAAGCTTAACAATCAATGAAGAGGTTAAAAAACCTATGTGAATATGTAAAAGATATTCAAGCATGTAATTAATGCTAGGCAACAATAAATGCTTATCTAAGGATTTAAAGATGTCAATAAATACAAATCCTAGATATCAATATCTAAATGCAAATGCATGAAGAATTAGCTAGAAGGGTAAAATCATCCTAAATGCTAGCTATTAATGAACAAGGCTCTCAACCAACACACAACAACTCAATCATGTTATAAATGCCAATAAACATAAAGATATGCAATAAAATCACATAAAAGAGCTAACCCTAGGCAAACAAGAACATAAATAAATACAAAGAGATTTAGGGCATGTTCAAGTTACCTAGTCAATGAAAGCAAGAAGAATCCATGATGAGATAATGCTTGAAGAGGTTAGATGCACATGGATTGTGTTTGGTTGAGTAAAGATGAGTTCTTGGGAGTTTCTCTCTCTAAGGGAAGCTTGGCCTCTCAATAATGGCTTCTTGAACTCATAAAAACGAGCAAGGAAGAAGATAGAGCATATATAAGGGAGCCCCAGTTGAAACAGCGTCGTTTTGAACTTAGGGCACAAAATCCCGTCAATACCGCTAGATGGACCGCGTCGCAGGCAAGTGTCCAGACCGCGGTACACACAGCAGTGCACCGTCTGGACAACAACGCGGTGCAGGGCGCTGTGCATGCAGGTGCACAGGCCGCGGTATGGGCAACAGAGGCCTGCTGGACAACACTACGACTTGGGTCGCTTTGCGTGCAAGTGTACAGGAAGCGGTACAGGAAGCATGACCCTGCTGAGGTATACCGCTCTATATGCCGCGGTGCAAGCATGTCTTGCCAAGCGGTCTAGGCCGCACTAAGAGAAGAAATTCTCTTTTCTGGGCAAACTTAACACACTAAGAGATGTGCAAAATGTGCAATTGTGGAGTGTGAAAAGAGGCATACAGTACATCATTCAATTTCATGAAGATAGGAACATAATGGATGCAAGTGAGTGTGTGCAACTAGATCTCTTCAAAGAAAGTTAAACTAGTGAGATACCTTTGAAGTGCTCTTTGAGAGAGATGATGTCCTTGTAGCTTGATCACACTCAAGAGGCCTAAAATACCCTTACAAAGAATAATCCCCAATGTTGTTTGTCAACGAAATAAGCCAATCAAAATATGAGGAATTTACAATCTCCCCCTTTGGCTATTTCGTGACAAAACCACCACTCACAAATCATCCTCACAAAAAATTAAAAACTAAAGGTCAACAGAAGGATATTCTACATTACAAAAGGATACCTAGATACTAGGTCTTCAAAACTTCAAGCTCTTGTAGAATAGCCACCTTCCCTACAAAACAATGAGACTACACTTTCCAAGACAAGTGTATGTGAGGTGATTAAGAGAGATAAATAAATAAGAGCAATTTGCATAATAAAAGAAAACTTTAACATGCAACATGCAAATGCTCCCCCTATATAGGTTACTCCCCCTCAACGGGACAATCTCTCCAAATATGCAATCCCCTTAAATAAAACCACATTACTCCCCCTTTTTGTCATGAGATAGGCAAAAGAGTATTCCCCAACCGGGTCACTTTAGCGAAGAGAGCTATTTGCAAGATAAGTGCATAATCATATACAACAACTTTATGCAACTCAATTAATTGAGAGAGAATCATTGAGGGTTTTATTGTTTAGAAGAAAATGTGTGACTTAATTGCTTTGGATGTAAGACATGTAACATCATGGTTCAAGCAGATGGTATTTGGCAAAGCAAACATCAAAAGGGTTTCCAAAAGAATTCAAACCAATTTACACCCTTTTGTTATAAGCAAACAAGATATAGTTTTTCAAAAAGAATTTCAATTTAGAGAGCAACTATATCAAACTTTATAAGCAAAACAAGACATGAGTGACTTTTGCACCCTTTTTGATTTTTCCGGGTGGGATACCCGTATGATGGTAGTCTTGTTCAACTAATAAAGAGAGAGAGAGAAGACTAAATTTGAATGAGACATCCTTGTTTGTTGCATGGATACTAGATCTCTATAGGGTTTAGTCTTCTCATTTGCTTTCACACATATTTTGCACTAGAGCAATCAAAAACATTTCATGCATATTATTTTAAGCATGTCATTAAAAGTTCTCATGTCATGGAGTTAAATTATGGGTCATTCAAGTGTACTTTCCCAATCAAAATCTCCTAGTCCAAAAATGCATTTTTGAACATAGAGGTGACATGGATTACAAATCAAGCAAGGCACGCTTATTAAATAAAAAGCCATATAAGATTATATATAAGCACTGTAAGGACCTCGATTTTATGATTGGCTTATTTCATGACAAACCACCACATTGGGGATGATTGTGTAATGGGTAGCTTAGGTCCGTATTGGCAAGCTTCCAAGAATCTCCATGACTTCAAGAGCAAAAGGTATACTCACTTGACTTTGTCTCTTGAAGAGTTTAGGTGCACACACACACTTCATGCATGTTTTGTTTATCTTGCATTTGTGTTCTTTATTGTTTTTATAAGTGTGCATCCTTTTCTAAAACACTCACTAGCTTACATTAGATATCATATCTTGCATTGTATATTATTTGATAACATGTTTGACATGTTAATTGTGCTTCATTGTGTGCATCTCACTCACTTCACACTTGCACAACATTCATGTAAGATTGACTTTTGTCTTGAGTGTTAAAAAGGGATTTTTCCTTTTGGCGCGGCCTAGACCGCTCGGCAGGCTTTGCTTGCACCGCGGCGCACTGAGCGGTATTCTTCAGTGCGTCATGCGCGACGTGGACCACGACTTGTGCACTTGCACGCACAGCGGTCCCAACCGCGGTATAGTCCAGACGGTGCACTGCTGTATGTACCGCGGTCTGGACACTTACCTGAGCCGCGGTCTAGCAAGCGGTTTTGACGGGATTCTGGTTCCCAAGTTCAAAACGATGTAGTTTTAACTAGGGCTTCATATATATTCTTCCTCTTCTCTTCTTGGCCGACCAAGAGCTCAGAAAATCATTTCTAGAGAGAGGTTAGAGCTCCTAGAGAGAGAAAGCTTCAAGAAAGCATCATTGACTCTCCAAACCCAAAGCCCATCTCCATCTTGCATCATTCAACATCATTTGAGCATGGGTCTTCATTGTTTCATGACTAGGTAAGCAAGAACTTCTTTGAATATCATTTATTGTTCTTGTTACTCTAGATTAGGTATTTATTGCATGATTAAATACCTAGACTCTATTATTGCATATTTATGAGTCTTGATAACATGATTGGGTTTGTATTTTGATAGCTTAATTGATTAGGTCATTTTTGCCTAAAAGGTAGGTCATAAACATTCATTTGTGATTCATTGATAACTAGGTTGAAATATTGATTCTTAATCAACTAGTTAAGCTTATTGAATGGTTATGCTTATTTTGTGTAACAATTAGTTTGTTGGAAATTCTCTACAAATCTAATTGAGTTTGTTTGTTGATAGACTTTTGTCTAAAGACTTGCATTTAGTGAATGATTAAATGTCTTGTCTTAATCACATGAATATATGCGAAGTTTATGTTGAATACAATGTGAGCATATTTGTTGATTCATTGTGATTGTTTGTGATAGCTAGGATTGGTTGTTATTGATAACATCTAGCTAAGTCTTTATGCCTTGCATTTAGACATTTGACAACTTGGATTTGTTTCTACAAACTCCTAGTTGAGTAATTTATGTTGTCTAGCATAATTTGCATTGAGCATCATTTACATGATCACATAGACACATAATTCTCTTCATTGAGTCAAAGTCTTGTGGCTTTGGGGTGAAGTTGCACAAGCATTGTAGTCTTGCAACCAAGTTGTGGTTGGCAAGCATTGGTCAAGAATCCATTGTAAAAGGCCTACGGGTAGAGTAGGAGGTGCTCACTCCAATAGTAGTGTATCAGTGGATATCACTAGGGATTGAACCAAGAGTGGCGAGTGGTAGTGTCCATAGCCTGAGGTTATCTAGAGTGAGAGTCCGAGCATCACTTGAGGGTGTAACGTTTTACTCACATAGTGGATTTGAGGATCGTGTGTGGCTAGAAGGATAGCCCATGGTTTTTCCCTTTGTTTAAGGGTTTCCACGTAAAAATCAAGTGTTATGTATTATTCCGCACTTTACACTTGATTTTGTATGTTTGATTTAATTGGGTTATTTGTTTAATATTGACTAATTGAAAAGTTGGTAATAATCGATTAACAACCCATTCACCCCCCCCCCCCCCCCTCTAGGTTGTAGACACACGTTAAGAGTGTATTTTCAAGCACAACCAAGAATACTCAAGCAATTAATAAAGAAGCATAAAGATGATCAAGTTTTTGCTTATTCCAACATGCAAGGTTGCTCTCTTTGCTTGAGTTCCCCATAAGGGGTCAATCACCAAAACACATCAAGGCATATGACAAATTCCAATAGACCTACTAAGTGACTTGAACCTAGTTGAGTCTAAGGGCTTTGTAAATAAATCCCCTAGTTGATCATTAGTGCCCACATGCTCAAGTGCAATGCATTTGTTTTCAACTAGTTCCCTAATGAAATGATGCCTAATGTCTATGTGCTTTGTCCTAGAGTGCTGAACAGGATTCTTTGAAATGTTAATTGCACTCATGTTATCACAATAAAGGGTAAGAATACCTTGATCGAAGCCGTAATCCATAAGCATTTGTTTCATCCAAAGGAGTTGTGTGCAAGCACTCCCGGCGGCTATGTATTCCGCTTCAGCTGTGGATAGAGAGATGGAATTTTGCTTTTTGCAAAACCATGAGACCAAGTTGTTGCCTAGGAAGAAGCAACCGCCCGATGTGCTCTTCCTATTGATGGTGTAAAATCATGTTATTAAAAACTATACTCGCAAGTGCACGAATCGTGAAGATTAGCACAGTGACAAGTAAAGTTCGTTCCCACAAGGAAAAGAGATTTAATAATTAAAAACTAATTCTAATTAAAGTTAAACTAAAATTAACAAAAGATTTATTGATGATTTAATTAAACTAAAACTAAATTAAATTAAGCTAAGAAAACAATTAAAAAGAATATGGTTGTGATCAAGAGGTAGAAAGCACTAGGTTATCAATGATCCCCAATTATGAACACTCGATATATGGAATTAATTTATAAACAAGATTCAATCAATTCTAGGGTTCATTCTTTGTCTTTAATATGACTATTACCGTATGGTCATGGGATGAGTCACGTGCTTCCAACCACTATTCACCCTTGGTCTATGGTGTGAACAGTGATCGGAAACCCTTTAAGCTCAAGAATTAAGAACCAAATTCTATACTTTGCTTGACCTATGCTAAAGATAAAATTCATTCATTCTAAAGAGCATTAATTAAGATTAGGTTTGGTCTATACTCTAACCCTAATTCTCAGATAGTCTTAACCCTAAAATCATGCCAAATAGTTATTCACCCTTGGTCTATGGTGTGAATAAATATTAAAATTAATGAGGATCAAGCAATTAAGAACAATGAATAAATCAAGAATTAAATTGATGAAATAATAATTAATCCATATATGAGCATTCACAAAAGGTTCACATTGATTCCCTAGTTATGGGATTAGTTACACATATTTAAAATAATAAGAGAAGAGAAAGAAAAGATAAAACCCATTAAGATCTTCAATTGTAATCTTCTTCGTCTTCAAATCTTCAATGTGTAAAGATGGATGAGTGTGTTGTTGTTCTAGGAATAAAGAGTAGAAAAGTGAAAAGTTCGTTCTTTCTCTCTCAATAAGAAGTATTTATATGATCTCCAAAAATTAGGGCTTTAAGATCTCCTTCGAAAACAAGGAATGTGCACGACCGCTCTCTATACCGCTTGGCGGACTCATGCCTGAACCGCGGTCTGAGTAGCTATGTACCTCCTGATCTTCAGCGCTTGGTGGACCGCGACTGAAGTAATTCTTGTCAAGCGGTATGGACCGCGGGTAACAAACGAGTACCTACTGATCTGCAGCGCTTGGTAGACCGCGACTTATGCAGTGCATGGAAAGCGACCTACACAGCGGTGCTTCACAGATTTGCCCATTTTCTCACTTTTAGACTCCTTTTCTTGGAAAAATTAACAAACACCTCTTTTGAGCACGATCCATTCAATGGTATGGATTTCATTTGATGGGTTCAAATAAGGTTTCAACCTATGGCCATTGACTTTAAACGATCCTCCGCTCTTTAAATTCTGAATCTCGACTGCTCCATTAGGAAAAACTTGGGTAACACAGAATGGCCCCATCCATTTCGTTTTTAGCTTTCCTGGAAACAACCTCAAACGCGATTGATATACAAGGACTAACATTCCAGGATGAAATTCTTTCCGACGAATATTCTTATCATGCAGTTCTTTAGTCCTCTCTTGATATATCTTTGCATTCTCATAGGCATTGTTCCGAAACTCTTCTAGTTCATTCATTTGAAAACTCCTCTCTTCTCCAGCTTTATCTAAATCGAAATTCAACTTCTTCAGGGCCCAGTAGGCATTATGTTCCAATTCCACTGGCAGGTGACATGCTTTCCCAAAAACTATCCTGTAAGGACTCATCCCAATTGGGGTCTTGTAAGCAGTTCTATATGCCCATAAGGCATCATTAAGCTTGAGTGACCAATCCTTCCGATTTGGTTGCACCGTCTTCTCCAATATCTGCTTAATTTGCCGGTTACTTACCTCAACCTGTCCAGATGTCTGAGGATGATATGGAGTTACCACATTGTGTTTGACACTATACTTTTTCATTAACGAGGCAAAAACCTTGTTACAAAAATGGCTCCCTCCGTCACTTATGATTGCATGAGGAGTCCCAAACCTGGTAAAAATATTCTCCTTGACAAACTTCACCACCACTTGGCTATCATTCGTCTTAGTTGCTATTGCTTCAATCCATTTCGAAACATAGTCCACAGCAACTAAAATGTAATTATATCCGTACGAAGATGGGAAGGGTCCCATAAAGTCAATTCCCCATACGTCAAATATTTCCACAACCAACTGGTTTGATAATGGCATCTCATCTCTTTTTCCAATGTTCCCAGTCCTCTGGCACATGTCACAAGAAATACAAAAAGTATAAGCATCTTTAAATAATGATGTCCAGAAGAAACCTGATTGAAGAACTTTAAAAGCAGTTTTTTTAGCACTAAAGTGCCCTCCACAATGAAGATTGTGGCAAAATTTCAGAACATCTTGCTGCTCTTCTTCAGGGACACATCGCCGAATGATTTGATCGGCACCAAATTTGAACAAGTATGGTTCATCCCAAAAATAATGCTTGGTGATGGAGAGAAATCTTCTCTTTGCTTGCGAGCTCATCTCAGGTGGTATGATTCCATTTGCGAGATAATTCACAATGTCCGCATACCATGGATCTTTGCCTACTATCTTCAGAAGCTGCTCATCTGGAAAGTTCTCATTAATGGGTAAGTTCTCAGTATGCTCTTTTATTTCATCATCTTCTACTAATCGAGAGAGATGATCTGCCACCACATTCTCGCTTCCCTTTTTGTCCCTGATTTCCAAATCAAATTCTTGCAGTAAAAGGATCCACCGGAGTAATCTCGGTTTCGCTTCCTTTTTAGTTAGCAAATACTTTAATGCAGCATGATCAGAATAAACAATTACCTTAGATCCTATCAAATATGATCGAAATTTTTCTAAAGCACTAACAACAGCAAGCAATTCTTTTTCTGTGGTGGAGTAATTTAATTGTGCATCATTCAAAGTACGACTAGTGTAGTAAATAACATGAGGTAATTTATCTATTCGCTGTCCTAAAACAGCTCCTACAGCATAGTCAGATGCATCACACATTAATTCAAAAGGAAGGGACCAATCAGGGGGCATAATTATAGGAGTAGATGTCAATTTATTTTTCAGAGATTCAAAAGCATGTAAGCAATCATCATCAAACACAAATGCAGTATCCTTGGTCAAGAGATTACATAGGGGGCGACTAATTTTTGAAAAATCTTTAATAAAACGCCTATAAAAACCTGCATGACCAAGAAAACTTCTCACTCCCTTCACCGAGGTGGGAGGTGGAAGTTTTGCAATTACCTCAATTTTAGCTCTATCTACTTCTATCCCTTTTTCAGAAATAACATGCCCTAAAACTATTCCAGATTTAACCATAAAATGACTTTTCTCCCAACTAAGTGTCAAATTAGTCTCAGTGCATCTTTTCAAAACAAGAGTTAAGTTATTAAGACAATGGTCAAAAGAGTTGCCAAAAACAGAAAAATCATCCATAAATACCTCGATAAACTTCTCTAATATGTCGGAGAAAATTGACATCATGCATCTCTGGAAAGTGGCAGGAGCGTTGCATAACCCGAAAGGCATTCTTCGATATGCAAAGGTGCCAAAGGGGCATGTGAAAGTTGTCTTCTCTTGGTCCTCTGGAGCAATGGCAATTTGATTGTATCCTGAAAATCCATCCAGGAAACAATAATAAGCATGTCCTGCCAAGCGCTCAAGCATCTGGTCAATGAACGGCAAAGAAAAGTGATCCTTTTTGGTTGCCGTGTTGAGCTTGCGGTAATCTATGCACACTCTCCATCCTGTTGTCTTCCTTGTTGGAATCAACTCATTGTTCTCATTGGCAACAACAGTGATTCCTGACTTCTTTGGTACCACATGGACCGGACTCACCCACTTACTATCAGATATTGGGTATATAATACCCACCTTGAGTAGTTTCAAGACCTCTTCCCGTACAACTTCTTTCAGGTTTGGATTAATCCTTCTTTGAGTCTCTCTAGAGTACTTTGCATCATCTTCTAATAAGATCTTGTGCATGCAAATGGAAGGGCTTATTCCCTTAATATCTGTTATAGTCCATCCAATTGCAGCTTTATGTTCCTTGAGTACCGTAAGTAACTTTTCTTCTTTTTCCTCATCTAGGTCAGAAGCTATGATCACTGGGAGGGTTTCATTCTCACCTAAGAAAGCATATTTTAGAGTAGAAGGAAGTTGTTTGAGTTCTAATGCTGGGGGAGAACTCGTAGATGGCATCAAGAATTTGTTGATTTCATCTTCAATTTCTGCAATGACTTCTGTAATATCAACATTGTCTTCTATACCCTCTTCTTATTGTTCTTCTTCATTATCTTCAAAGACGTCTTTCACCCAGTCCAGTAGTTCGTCAAGGCTTTCATTTGATAATTCCTCTTGGATTGCGGAATTAACCACTTCAACCGAACAACAATCGACCGAATAGCCATCGTCGGCTGCCTCAGGCAATTTCAATGCTTCAAAGACCTTGAACTCCACAGTCTCATCTAACACTGTCATTGTTAGCTTCCCATTCTGTACATCAATAAAGGTCTTTGCAGTCGCCATGAAAGGTCTTCCCAATAGAATTGGCTTGCTACCTCTTTCCTTGGCTCCCTCATCCATGTCAAGAATTACAAAGTCAGCAGGAATAATAATATTGTCTACCTGGACCAGTACGTCTTCAACATAACCTCTTGGGTATCTGACTGAACCATCCGCTAGCAACAATGACATGGTTGTCTTCTTTAGATCATTCAACCCCAATTGCTCATAGATATTGTAGGGCATCAAATTGATGCTGGCTCCCAGATCTAACATTGCTCTCTCCAAGGTGGTACCTCCAATAGTAATATTGATGTAGAAACTTCCGGGATCTTGGAGTTTTGGTGGCAGAGACTTTTGAAGGACAGCATTGGCGCTTCCGGCCATGAATTCCTGATGATTCTCTAGAAACCTCGGCTTGTAAGTGTGAAGACTCTTGAAGAATTTTGCATAGGCTGGCATTTTCTGGATCATCTCCAATAGAGGCAAATTGACATTGACCTTTGACAGGATGTCATATATATCTTTGTATGATTTTTCCAATTTGCTCTTTTGCAATCTTCCTGGGAATGGAACCGGAGGAACATATGGATTTGGTGATTTATGCAGAAGTGGTGTTTTCTTTGACTTTTCCACCACTATCTCTTCTTCTTTTTCTGGTACCATGTTTGTTTCTGAAGGACCTGAAACATCAGCAGAATTATTAGAAAGTTCAGCATGTCTATTATTAATTAATTCCTTACCATTCCTGAGAACTGTCATGGCCTTTGCTTGTTCAGTATGGCTGGGAAATTTTCCTGGTTCGCTCCTTTGCTTAGCTTCAGCCATTTGTCCAATTTGAGTTTCCAGCTTTCGAATAGACGCATCCATGTTTTGGAATCGTACAATATTATCTTGTTCAGCTTGATTCAATCTTTGATCCATATTTTGTATGAATTGCTTCATTGTATCTTCCAGCGACGAGTTTTTGGATTGATATTCAGGATTCTTGGCACCGGCATTGTATTGTCTCTGACCATAATTATTGTTGTTTCCCCATTGATTTCCGGAATTTTGATTATTGCTCCATGAGAAATTTGGATGATTTCTCCACCCCGGATTGTAGGTATTTGAGAAGGGATCATTCCGTGGTCTTGAATTGAAATTATTCATGGCTTGAATCTCTTCCTCTTCATTAGGTCCAGTACCTCTTGCTTGATAAGCTTCCATGCCATACCCTGGTTGTTCACATCCCATGCATTTATTTTCTCTCATTTGTCCTACCTGGTTCACAAGTAATTCGATGGACTTTTGCATTTGTGACATTTGCATTGAATTCCCGGTATTAGCATCGACTTCATAGATTCCCTTCCTTCTCATAGAACTCTTTTGATGAGAATTATTGGCTAATTTTTCAAAGATCGATTTCAGCTCTTCCGGTGTCTTGTCAGTCATGGATCCTCCACAAGCGTTATTCACCAAAACTGTTGAGACGTCATTAAGGCCATCATAGAACCATTGACAAAGTTGGTGGGTATGGTACCCATGCTGAGGACAATCAAAAAGAAGCATTTTGTAACGCTCCCAGGCTTCATAGAATGTTTCTTGGTCTCCTTGGAAGAAATTAGTAATCTTGGCCCTTATCTCACTGGTTTTCTGAGGAGAGTAGAATTGGTCAGTCAGCTTCTCTACTACCTCATCCCAGGTTGTCAGTGAGGCTGGAGGCAGGGTCAACAACCAAGTCTTCGCTTTGTCCTTCAAGGCATGTGGAATACACCTCATACGCAGCTGGTTTTCTGTCACCCTATTGTTTGGAAAGGCTTGAATTGCTGCATAGAATTCTCTGAGGAATTTGAGCACATCTTCATTCGGTAGACCATGAAAAGCTGGCAGCAAATTATAATGGAAGCTCTTCAGCTCATAGTTTCGTGCTGCCTCATCTAGTGCGATGCACAAAGGATGGTTGTCAACAAAAGGCCTACTATAATCCTTCATGGTTTTGATAAGTACAGCTGGTGGATCTGGAACCTGTTGAATGTTGCGATTTCCATCGTCTGCCATTGCTCTTAGTCTAATACGATCAATGTTGTCGTTCAACGGTAGTAATTCTCCTTGCAGTGATCTTCTACCTTGCATTCACCGTTGAAATCCTGTAACCAAAGACAGACACACTGGTAAACTACGACAATAAAATAAAATAAAAATAAAAAATCTAAAATCTAATGACACGACTACCTAAGCTAGACTAAATTTATTAACTAAAACTAAAACTAGAATTAACCAATAAATTCAACTTTTCCCCGGCAGCGGCGCCAAAAACTTGATGGTGTAAAATCGTGTTATTAAAAACTATACTCGCAAGTGCACGAATCGTAAAGATTAGCACAGTGACAAGTAAAGTTCGTTCCCACAAGGAAAAGAGATTTAATAATTAAAAACTAATTCTAATTAAAGTTAAACTAAAATTAACAAAAGATTTATTGATGATTTAATTAAACTAAAACTAAATTAAATTAAGCTAAGAAAACAATTAAAAAGAATATGGTTGTGATCAAGAGGTAGAAAGCACTAGGTTATCAATGATCCCCAATTATGAACACTCGATATATGGAATTAATTTATAAACAAGATTCAATCAATTCTAGGGTTCATTCTTTGTCTTTAATATGACTATTACCGTATGGTCATGGGATGAGTCACGTGCTTCCAACCACTATTCACCCTTGGTCTATGGTGTGAACAGTGATCGGAAACCCTTTAAGCTCAAGAATTAAGAACCAAATTCTATACTTTGCTTGGCCTATGCTAAAGATAAAATTCATTCATTCAAAAGAGCATTAATTAAGATTAGGTTTGGTCTATACTCTAACCCTAATTCTCAGATAGTCTTAACCCTAAAATCATGCCAAATAGTTATTCACCCTTGGTCTATGGTGTGAATAAATATTAAAATTAATGAGGATCAAGCAATTAAGAACAATGAATAAATCAAGAATTAAATTGATGAAATAATAATTAATCCATATATGAGCATTCACAAAAGGTTCACATTGATTCCCTAGTTATGGGATTAGTTACACATATTTAAAATAAAAAGAGAAGAGAAAGAAAAGATAAAACCCATTAAGATCTTCAATTGTAATCTTCTTCGTCTTCAAATCTTCAATGTGTAAAGATGGATGAGTGTGTTGTTGTTCTAGGAATAAAGAGTAGAAAAGTGAAAAGTTCGTTCTTTCTCTCTCAATAAGAAGTATTTATATGATCTCCAAAAATTAGGGCTTTAAGATCTCCTTCGAAAACAAGGAATGTGCACGACCGCTCTCTATACCGCTTGGCGGACTCATGCCTGAACCGCGGTCTGAGTAGCTATGTACCTCCTGATCTTCAGCGCTTGGTGGACCGCGACTGAAGTAATTCTTGTCAAGCGGTATGGACCGCGGGTAACAAACGAGTACCTACTGATCTGCAGCGCTTGGTAGACCGCGACTTATGCAGTGCATGGAAAGCAACCTACACAGCGGTGCTTCACAGATTTGCCCCTTTTCTCACTTTTAGACTCCTTTTCTTGGAAAAATTAACAAACACCTCTTTTAAGGACATGTGACCTACACATGCTCAACAAACACATAAAATACCTAATTTCACTCAAGAACAAAGCGCAAATAATAGGAAATGGGGACCTAAAATATGTATAGAAATAGACCGATCACCTATCATCACAATTTCCTGCCTAATCTGCATCACTAAAGCCAACTAAGCTAGCATTAGTGTCAAAAGAGTACCATATCCCATATTTGGATGTCCCATTCACATATCGAATGATTCTCTTCACGGAGGAGAGATGGGATTCCTTGGGATCCGCTTGGTACCTAGCACACACACCCACACTAAAGGCTATATCGGGCCTACTTGCAGTCAAGTAAAGTAAACTACCAATCATGCCACGATAAAGACTTTGTTCCACACTGTTGCCACTAGCATCCTTGCTTAGTTTCAAGGTGGTACTCATGGGTGTGTCACAATGTTTGGCATTCTCAAGGCCAAACTTCTTCACTAGGTTCTTAGCATACTTAGTTTAGGATATGAAAATCCCATCATGCAATTGCTTGATTTGCAAACCTAGGAAGTAATTGAGCTCCCCGACAAGACTCATCTCAAACTCATGAGACATGACATCAACAAATTTTTGGACTTTAGATTTGTTGGTGGAGCCAAAAACAGTATCATCAACATAAATTTGAGCTATGAAAAGCTCATCTTTATTCCTCTTGATGAATAAGGTTTTGTCAACACTACCCCTAGTGTAGTCATTGTCAACAAGAAATTGAGTGAGGCGCTCATACCAAGCCCTAGGTGCTTGTTTCAACCCATATAAAGCCTTCTTGAGGCTATAGACATGATTGGGGTGGTGTGGATCCACAAACCCCTTGGGTTGCTCAACAAACACTTCCTCATGCAAGAAACCATTTAGGAAGGCACTCTTAACATCCATTTGATGCAATTTGAACTTGTGCACACATGATATGGACAAAAGAAGCCTTATGGACTCAAGACGGGCAACCGGAGCAAAAGTCTCCTCAAAGTCAATACCCTCAATTTCAGAGTATCCTTGTGCTACAAGTCTAGCCTTGTTGCGCACAATGTTGTCATTTTCATCCAACCTGTTCCTATATACCCATTTGGTGCCTATGACATTAGTATCCTTGGGTCTAGGAACAAGAGTCCAAACCTCATTTCTTTCAAATTGGTTTAGCTCTTCTTGCATGGCAAGAACCCAAAACTCATCTTTCAAGGCTTCATCAACCTTTTTGGGTTCAATTTGAGAGGTGTAGCAAGTATAGCTAATTTGATTAGCTATTTGACGCCTAGTCCTAACACCCTCATTCATATCTCCAAGAATGTCATTCTTATTGTGGAGATGTCTAACCCATGGAGCGGGTTCTTTAAAGTCCAAAGATGGATCTCTATCAAGAGGTTGGATGACCTCTTCATCAAGACTTGACTTCACATCAATTGAAGTCTCACCATTCTTCTCCAAGAAAGGATCATCAAGCACAATGACCTCCTCATCATGGTCTCTAGACTTAGGCCTACAATCATCTATGACGAAATTAGATGATTCCATGACACTCCGAGTTTTAAATTGAAAACTCTATAGGCCTTACTATTAAGGGCATAGCCAATAAAAATCCCCTCATCACTCTTGGCATCAAACTTGCCAAGTTGATCTCGGTCATTTAGAATGTAGCATTTGCTCCCAAATGAGTGGAAGTAGCTAATATTTGGCTTCCTACCCTTCCATAATTCATAGGAGGTTTGCCTAGTACCGGGCCTTAGGAAGACTCTATTTCCTATGTAGCAAGCCGTATTGACGGCCTCGGCCCAAAGGTTCCTAGGGACATTGTTGCTAAGAAACATCACACGGCCTATCTCTTGAAGGACCCTATTCTTCCTCTCAACAACTCCATTTTGTTGAGGAGTTCTAGGAGCCGAAAACTCATGGGAAATGCCTAAGCTATTGCAATAGCTTTCAAAACAAGCATTTTCAAATTCCCTCCCATGGTCACTCCTAATTCTTTTAATGCTTTTAATGTGTGAGTTCTTTTCATTTTGAATTTTAGTGCAAAGCATTTTAAATTTTTCAAAAGTTTCAGATTTTTCTCTAAGAAAATATGTCCATGTAAATCTAGAAAAATCATCAACACAAACAAAAATGTATCTCTTGCTGCCGAGACTCTCGGTTTGCATGGGACCCATAAGGTCCATATGTAGAAGCTCTAAAGGCTCCTTGGTGGCGAGATACTTGCCTTTCTTATGCATACTTTTGGTTTGTTTCCCTTGTTGACAAGGTCCACAAACGCCATCGACTTTCTTCCCAAGCTTAGGGAGGCCACACACAACCTTGAACTTATCTAAGATCCTCAAATCTCGATAGTTCATGTGGCCAAGTCTTTGATGCCATAACTCAATTTCCTCACATTTGGACATATTGCAAGAGATAGCACTAGCTTCAAGACAATAGCAATTGTCACTAGATCTCTTTCCTTTTAGCAAGGTTTGTCCATTTTGCATTAAAATAGAGCAATCATTTTTGTTAAACAATACAGAGAGTCCATCATCATTAAGATGAGAAATGCTTATAAGATTGGCTTGCAAGCCATCAACAAGTAAAGCATTGGACAATGAGGGTAGATCGGGAATGGAAATGGTTCCTTTCCCTATGACTTTCTTTCTAGATCCATCACCAAAGGTGACAAATCCTCCATCCTCCAAGACAAGGGATTTAAAGAAGCTCTTGTTCCCCGTCATATGCCTAGAACACCCACTATCCAAATACCAAGTGTTAGAGGCATTTGCCTTCAAGGCAATTTGAGCCACATAGTAAGAATAGTTATTCCTTCTAATCCACCTAGGTGTAATGTTCTCATTCCTAGTGGTATTAGTCACATTTGCTCTAGATTTCCTAGGATCATGCAAATTAGCTCTAGCTCTATTTCTTTCAATCATGCTCTTGATTCTACACATTTCAATGTATTTGAAGCAATTTGGTCTAATGTGACCATCAACACCACAAAAGTGACAAGTGGGAATAAAATAAGAAGACATACCATGCCCTTGTGAGTACAAAGGGGCTTTCCCACGCATTTGAGCTTGTCTTTAGTGTTGGATTAGTTCTCTTCTTCTTTGTTGTTGAGTTGGAATGAATTGCTTCCTTGGTTGACCTTGCATGAATTGCTTTTTGGCTTGATGGTATTTCGATTGAGGGAAACTTGCTTAATGCACCCTTGTTGATTGAGCTTGAGCTTGTTTCCCTTGTGCTACCTTGACTTGAGGATCTTTAGAGCACTCTCCTAGTTCGATCTTCTTCCTAGGATATTGTGGGGGTGGAGGCTCTTTGTTATCCAAACTCTTAACAAACACAATCTTGCTTGAGGATGAGGTCTCATTGTCATCTTCATAGCCAAGACCTTTCTTATCACTTGGCCTCTTGCCAACTCCCAACATGTGGTCAAGTTTATTCGTGTTTGAAGTCATCTTAGCAATGATCTCTCTAGCTTCTTCAAGCTCCTTTTCCATCAATTCCTCATTCCTTTTGGCTATTTTCACTTCTTTATTTAAGTGAGTAGCTTCGGTGGATAGCTTGAGATTCTCTCCTTTTAGCCTTTGAATCTCTTTCTTCATCTTCAATCTTGAGCTTTGAAAATGCTCAATGAAGCCTTCAAGATCCATTCCTTCTACATCCATATTTGTTGAATGGGATGAAGAGTCACCATCGCTAGAGTCATCTTCACTTTGTTTCTCTACCTCTTCATAATCTATTGCTTCCTTACTCTTGAGAGAAGATGCGAAGGCAATAAAGTTTGCCACATGATCCTCATCATCTGAGGATTCTCCTTCTTCTTCCAAGTCATCACCATCGCTCCACGTGGCGGCCATGGCCTTTCCTTTCTTCTTATTTTTCAAATTTCCACAATCCGTGGAGATGTGTCCGAAACCTCCACATTCGAAGCATTGAATCCCTTTTCTTGTGGGCTTGTCTTCACTTGACTCAAACTTCTTGAAAGGAGTCTTCTTCTTTATTTCTTTTCCTTTGGATCCAAATTCCCTCTTCTCAAAATTGATGAACTTCTTGAATCTTTTCACCATGAGGGCCATTTCTTCATCTGAGTCTTCTTCCTCCTTCTTAACCTTAGAAGTCTTCAGAGCAATGCTTTTTTGCTTCTTTTGAGATGTAGGTGTGGGCGTCCATCTAGACTCATATGCTAGAAGCCTTCCAATAACTTCACTTGGCTTCATATTCTTGTAGTCACTATTCTCCTCAAGAGCCGTCACTTTTGACTCAAATCTTGCTGGAAGCGACCTCATAATTTTTTGCTTGATCCTCCTATCCGAATAGGGATCACCAAGTTGATAGCTTTGATTGACTATGTCCATCATCTTCACTTGAAAGTCATTGAAGCACTCATCCTCCTCCATCCTAATTTGCTCGAATTGTGTTTGGAGGACTTGAAGCTTGGAGTCCTTAACCACCTCGGTTCCCTCATGGGCCGTCTCTAGAATCTCCCATGCCTCTTTTGCAATTCTTGTTGTTTGGATCAATTTGTACTGATTGTCATCCATTGCATAAAGAATAGCATGCATAGCCTTGTTGTTCCACTTGGATGCTTCAAACTCTTGAGTTGACCATTCCGACTTTGGCTTGGGAACTACACTTTCGTCTTCAAGAGTCTTTTCCGGAAGAGTGTAGCCATCTTCAATTGCCATCCATGCTCGGTCATTTATTTGGCAAATGTAAGACTCCATCTTGCCTTTCCAAGAGGCATAGTTTATTCCGGTGAGCAAAGGGGGTCTTGTGCTAGAGGCTCCCTCATTACCACTTCCGTTCCCACTCATAGTGTTTGGGTATGAATGAGATGAATGTTTATGATGCAACAAACACAAACAAAATGCAAGACACACAATGAGCAAGGATCACCTAAGTGTATCTAGGAACCCGCTCTAATACCAATTGAAAATACACAAAGTGTGTCTAACACAACCTATAGGGGGTGAATAGGTTTTAGTTGATTTATTACCAACTTTTCGACTTAATCAATTTTAATAATCCTACTCCATATTAGCAATCAATCAATCCAATATAAATATGCGGAAAACAATAAAAACACAAGGATTGATTTACGTGAGAAACCCTCCAACTGGGCAAAACTTATGGGCTATCCTTCTAGCCACATACGGTCCTCAAATCCACTATTTGAACGAAAGTTTACAACCTAGGTTGACCTCACGTCACACCTACTTGGTCACTAACCCTTTCACTCTACCCAACGGGCCTTTAATAGTGATTCTTGACCATAAGCTTGTGCACTAACTCACTTAGTCACAAAGCTTAACAATCAATGAAGAGGTTAAAAAACCTATGTGAATATGTAAAAGATATTCAAGCATGCAATTAATGCTAGGCAACAATAAATGCTTATCTAAGGATTTAAAGATGTCAATAAATGCAAATCCTAGATATCAATAACTAAATGCAAATGCATGAAGAATTAGCTAGAAGGGTAAAATCGTCCTAAATGCTAGCTATTAATGAACAAGGCTCTCAACCAACACACAACAACTCAATCATGTTATAAATGCCAATAAACATAAAGATATGCAATAAAATCACATAAAAGAGCTAACCCTAGGCAAACAAGAATATAAATAAATACAAAGAGATTTAGGGCATGTTCAAGTTACCTAGTCAATGAAAGCAAGAAGAATCTATGATGAGATAATGCTTGAAGAGGTTAGATGCACATGGATTGTGTTTGGTTGAGTAAAGATGAGTTCTTGGGAGTTTCTCTCTCTAAGGGAAGCTTGGCCTCTCAATAATGGCTTCTTGAACTCATAAAAATGAGCAAGGAAGAAGATAGAGCATATATAAGGGAGCCCCAGTTGAAACAGCGTCGTTTTGAACTTAGGGCACAAAATCCCGTCAATACCGCTAGATGGACCGCGTCGCAGGCAAGTGTCCAGACCGCGGTACACACAGCAGTGCACCATATGGACAACAACGCGGTGCAGGGCGCTGTGCATGCAGGTGCACAGGCCGCGGTATAGGCAACAGAGGCCTACTGGACAACACCACGACTTGGGTCGCTTTGCGTGCAAGTGTACAGGAAGCGGTACAGGAAGCATGACCCTGCTGAGGTATACCGCTCTGTATGCCGCGGTGCAAGCATGTCTTGCCAAGCGGTCTAGGCCGCGCTAAGAGAAGAAATTCTCTTTTCTGGGCAAACTTAACACACTAAGAGATGTGCAAAATGTGCAATTGTGGAGTGTGAAAAGAGGCATACAATACATCATTCAATTTCACGAAGATAGGAACATAATGCATGCAAGTGAGTGTGTGCAACTAGATCTCTTCAAAGAAAGTTAAACTAGTGAGATACCTTTGAAGTGCTCTTTGAGAGAGATGATGTCCTTGAAGCTTGATTACACTCAAGAGGCCTAAAATACCCTTACAAAGAATAATCCCCAATGTGGTTTGTCAACGAAATAAGCCAATCAAAATATGAGGAATTTACAAATATCATATGCGTTGATTTATATATATACAATTTTTCTATTGTCAGTTCGAACTGACAAAAGATTTATCAGTTCCTTGAATGTGAGCCACTCATTTTACATACTTTGACTTGGTGTGTATGCACTTGTCAAAGCTCTTTCATAAATGAGTAGCTCACATTCAATGTCCTGATAAATTTTATGTCAAGACGAACTGATAGTAGAAAGACTGTGTGTATATATATATATATGCATTTATCAATTCTCATGCACATAGCAATTGCATCACATGCAATTTCACTTCACAGCATTAACAATTTTTTTTTCGTCTTTTTGTCTTTTTTTTTCTTGGTTACTGCACACTCCTTGTGTCTCTCTCTTTTTTAGTTGTTGCGTGAATCTCACAAATAGAGAACTAAAGCTTTGTTAGTTTTTCTACTTTTATTTTTCATCTACGTATATTAAATATATCTCTATAAATTTTTTAAACTAGACCATTATCTCTTTCCAAATATATCTCCATATATTCAAAAGATAATTAGTATTTAAATATCTCAGGTAGAGTAGGATTTTAATTCCCACAGAACCCTAGTTGACTTAAACTTAAATACTATACCTAACTAAAAATAAAATAATCTAATTATTTTATGTCTTAGTTATGATTTGAACCTGCAACCTCCAATTAATAATTAATTAATAATACATTTAATTAAATAATATAATTATTTAATTAATTTAATTATTAATATATTAATTAAATAATCTCATTATTCAATTTATCCCTGAATGAATACTTGTCACTTTCGTAACACAATTAATTGGACAATCCAATTAATTAACTATGACCCTTGTTACCTAAAACGATCGGCCTAGCAAGGGGACCTAATAGACCCACAGTATTTTGAGCTCCAATAATCCTTAGAATCAGTAATTAAACTATTTAATTAATATTTTTTGATTATTAACTCGGTGTTATTCCACTAAAAACTCAAAGCTGCACTCTCTCAACTGCAGATGCTTTTACACAGACCGATACAACTCGATGTCCATCGATATAGCTATTACACATGGTGTGATCATCCACAGTAGTTCATAATTAGAGCTGGGTCATAATGTCTGTTATACCCCTCTAATTACATATATCCTTTAAGTACCGTTGATTCTCTAATGAACAATAAATCCTATTTCCTCACGGAATTAGGAGAGCGCTCATATTGTCCAAGCTCCGAATCAACCCTTAAGGGAATTACCATCTACTTCTCACAAGAAGGAGTGGATTCCACTATTGTGTACATACCTTCCCAGCCACAAGCCAAACCGCAATCCCAACATACAGAATATAATGATCAGGAACTGCATCCGACCTCACACATGGTATATCAAAGACGGCGATCTAACCTGAATGAGTCGATAAGACACTCAGGATTAAGATCACCCACATATAGCCATCATTAGTTGATATATGTGAATTTCATCAGTAAACGGATCTTGGTGAGAGATTCATATAGATCGTGGCCCAGTCCTATATGATCATATCATACAAGGTGCCTCTATTACCATATCTCATACAAATGATTCAAGGTAGAATCATCGAATATTACGGAATGGACCACAACTATAGATTAAGCACAAATAAAGTACCAGCTTTATTTTCTATCTATGAGCTCTTTAGATTGCACATCTCTTACTGTATCCATCCCTATATGAAACTCATATACACAGTTCGAGATTACATCCTGTAATCTAGGATGTTAATATATGCACAAGTTATAAAATAAACAACACACAAGAATGAATTGAACTTTTCTTTTTATTTATTTCATAAATCCATTTACAAATTACATCTTTAGGGCGTTAACCCCAACAAAAATAAACCTACACAAGGCTCAAACACATATTATACACACAAAAACGCTCGAAAACGAGAACAAAAGCTAGGAATAAGGAGCCTAAAATTGGTACATAAATGTACCGATCAACGGCCAGTAAAATCAATCTGTTAGATGGATCTGTGAGTTCCAACTCGCAGATTTATATCGGTAGAACCTTATCCACTTGAAGATCACGTGATTTTTATGGGTAAACTTGACTTTTTCACACCCAATTAAATATCTAACCTTCAGACACTATAAATATACCCTTTTGCCTCTTTCTCAAGTGTGCACAACAACCTAATACCCTAGATTCTAGATCTTACACCATAAAAGAGAGAGAGGAGCTTCAAAGGCTTCCATGGAGGTTTTCCTCTAGAATTTGTCACCACCACCTCCTCTAAACTTCTCCCATCCATCCTTGAAGTAGATCCAAGGAGAAAGAAGAGCAAAACAAAATAGAGATCTTGGTTATCTCTAAACTCTTCTCTTTGTTTTATTTTCTATTTATTTGATGTTTAATCCCCATTAGGGAATATTTGTAAACCAACACTTGAGCTTGTTATATATGGTATTTACTTAGATTCAACTTGGATCTTGATTCTATTCTTTGAGCTTATTCTATATCTCTCTTTTCTTGACATGTATGTTGGTGAATGAGTGGAAATTGTTATGTTTGCATAAGTGAGATTTTAGATTAAAACAATGATGTAGTGTAACTTAGTATAAACAAATGATGTAGTGTAAAAGTAGAGTCTCACTCTTGTTTGCATGTTGGTGACGAAAGGGAATCGATATGTATGGAATGATTAGAGTGAAAGGGCACATCCGTGTTCCGGTTGATTAACTGTGAATGGATCTTTATTGTTAACTCTTGAATAGAGGGAACTTGATTTATGCATGCTTATGCTAGATTAGGTTGTTTGGTGTACTATTCATGTGCTTAATGGGTCTAGACCTAGACACAATTACTCATTCCATGCCTTCTGTTGAGTGATGAGATTGATTTCGGTATTCCTTAAACAACAAATGATTCGTAATAATAGATGATTTGGTTTCAGAATCTTTAATCAAGAGAACTAGCGCTTGAATCCGTGTTGAATGGTGCTTGAATGTTTATAATCAACATGACTAGCTTGTGTGTTTGGTGAGCTTATATACCTATTGTAACCACTATCTTGCATCTCTCCAAGCAACATTTATTTTCGTAGCTAAAGTGTTTTGCCTTTAGGAGTAGACTAATTTTAATTGCTTTGTAGTGTAATTGATTTCCATGTAGCCAGATTTAGAAAGGCAAGCACCCGGTTACATTTCATCCTTAGTGTAATTTAATTTAGTTTAGTTTATTCACACCACACACACCATCTGCATTATGCATACACTTCACACACACCATTCTCACCCCTTCCATGTTCTATTTACATCGCTTTCAATAACGTTTCAGCTAGAGACAATTAGACAGATACCACCTTTCTATGGGAATGACCCTTGCTTACTTGCTATACTAGTCTTTTGAACTCCATCTCCACATTATTTGACCAGGGCCCCGCTAACGGCAGTCTCGAATACTGCTAGGTATAATTGTAGCTCCTCTCTTGGTACCGGTTTAACTAGCAGCGGTGGGCTGGTAAGGTACTCCTTCAAAGATTAGAAGGCTAGCTCATTGTCTCGATTCCATTTCATATTCTTTAAGTGCTTGATAGCTCTGAAGAAAGGAGGCATTTGTCGATGGACCGCGATATGAAGTGGTCAAGAGCTGTTATCCATTCGATAAGGCCTTGAACTTGTTTAAGCGAGGTAGGAGATTCGAGTTCCTGGATGGCTCGAATCGTCTCTCAATTGGCTTCTTTTCCTCTCTCATGAACCATAAACCCGATGAATTTTATAGTTATTACCCCAAAGGCGCACTTGGTGGGGTTCAATTGCATCTTATTCTCCCTAATTACCTGGAAAGTCTGGCGGAGGTAGTCCTGGTGCTACTCAGCTGCCTGGGACTTGGAGAGCATGTTGTCAATGTACACCTCCATCGTCTTTCCTATCTGTAGGGAAAAATCGATATAAAACGCAGCGGAAGAAACGAAAAATAGATTTCGTATGGTTTTAAAATTTTTCTCAAAGTTGAACCTTAACCTTTTAATTAATTAAACTCAAATATATACGGTTAGAGTTAAATACCTATTGACGCGTGATCCGATTGACTTACGTCGATTGGTAATCCGCAAAATCTTTTCCGATGCCCGTGAAAAGTACACGCGTGAACAGTGATTGTGAACAGTACCGCGTGACCAGTGATTGTGAACAGTACCCCCGTGAATAGTGATCGTGAACAGTACCGCGAGATCTCAAATCCGAACACGTACGTGAATCACCTAGGAGCGTGGTCTCCCTTTTTCTTTGAATTGCAAACCTGAGAATGGATGAACAAAGTTTTCATTTTCTTTTGTTAGTCACAAAATAATCAAAAGAAGACAAAAATTATTCCGGTCACATTTGAGTTCTCAATCTAATGATCGAAACTCGCGTGAACCTAATTCGATGTTGTACACACAAGCTTATTGATGAACAAGCAATCAGTGTACTATCAAAGAATAATCTCTTCTCTCTTTTATGTTTAGTAGAATAAAAATTATCCTTTTCTATGAATTGAGAAGAAGAAGAAAAATTGAATCATTCAATCAACTATGGTGGCCGAATTCTATATGTGGTATTATATAGGTGGCCGAAATTTTGCTTCCTCTTCTATTTAGGATTGCCGAAATCTTCCTCTAAATGGACTAGGGTTGCCGCAAATCACATACCAAAAAGAGTTTGTGTTGCACCCTAATTTCCATCAACCTTTAGACTTCAAAACCTAATCCAACTCATAGATATTTTTATTCTTTTATTGACTAAATAAAAAGACTTCTTATTTGATTAAATAAATAAAATTAATTATTTATTTTCTTATCAAACAAGTCTTTTACTTTTAATATACTACTACCAATAGTATAACTTTAGGAAATATATTTCCTGATAAGAAAAAGATTTGTTTCTTAATTAAAAAATTAATTGATAAATTAACTAATCCTTATTTAAGTAAAACAATGAAACAAAATAATATATTAGGTTAATATATACACCTTGCCGCCCCACTTATATAAATGGGCCATATATTATTTTCTTATTTCATTTAATCCATTGGACTTTAAATAAAAGCCCACATGTGAACCAGACCCATTCTAACTAAAAGAAACAAGCCCACATGTCTCCTTTTAATATAGTAATATAATAGTGCATCCCATTAATTAAATAATAGACATATTATATTCTTGATATATTAAAAACAATTCTAGATGGACCCTTAAATCGGCCCGGTAGAATATATCAAGTGATCCATGCAAATACGTGTGGATTGGGGATCTTGGCGGGCTATCTAAATTTAAGCTTCAATAGACAACCTAATCACAATCAACAAATGATTCACTTAGGTCCAATCTATTAATTTTAACTCATTCCACTAAAGAGCTAAAATTGAACTCTTAAATAAAGATAGAATAAGGAGATGTTTCTCATTCATACCCTAGACAATCTTATAGGAGATGGTGTATCCTCGTGAATAATATCAGTAATCGCCAAGAGCTCATAGACCGCCTATAGCTCTCCAAGTTACCATATTTCCTCATATGACCATATTTCGAACTTGGATACTTTGACTTGTCCAGAAGCCATGTTTTCAATAATCATTATTGAAAACTCAACGTTGAGATTTAATATCCAATACCTTAAAACATCCATATGATGATATTATACTCTCATTTAATAAATGGAGCCATGATGTCCATATCTATAAATGAAGTCCTCTATCGATTAACAAATGTATACCACCAAACTATCGAGGATAGACTATGCTATATAATCGTACTCATTGATAGCTCTAATGATAACACTTGCAACCATAAGTCCATCATTTGTCTCGGGATTAAGATAGACTCTCTGATTGTCCTCTTTAATGAAAAGACTTATATCTAGTGACGGTTCTAGATAAAGTATTTCATTGTGATCCAGTTAAATGCACCTAGTGCACTAGATTCTTTTTCTCGAAAAGCTTTCGATGATTTTAGACTCATCATATTCATTTGATCCCACTCAAATGCTAGTAAAAGAATTCTACAACTTTTACAGGATAGAGTTATTGAAGGTTCCTGCTAGAGTGGGGTCTCCATTGATAGTGTGGACTATATGGATATGCTTCACCAGTTCCTTCCCCTTTGCTTTTGATCGCTCTAAATTTGTATATATTTTGAGCGGCCAATTCATCCCTTTTGTGTCCGTTTATCAGACATTTATGTGTTTTAATTATCTTTTTAAGTCCTTTGTAAGTGTTATTATTGTTTTGGATAAATTTAGGACTTGTTGAAGAATATAGGAGAAAACAAAGTTAGAATTGCATTTTTGGAGCAATCTACAAGTTACACCTCACAAGATCAAGTCGATGACCGTGTCCAGAAGACTCTGCCATTTTTAGATGCGACATCAGCCTAGCAGAACTAAAACTACTAGTTCACACTGCTAGTTCAAACTCGCAGACCAAGGTAGCAGAACATAGGTAGAGAGTACTGCGAGAACATACTGCGAGATTTACCTAGCAGAAGGAGGTAACAGCCAAACCAGATATTTTCCTACGACAACCTACTGCGAGTTCTATCTAGTAGTTCAGTTCAAACAAAGACTCTAACACACAATTATGAGTTCAACGTCGCAGAAGTTTCTAGCAGTTCAGTACCAGAAAAGACTGCAACTTGAGATTGCGAGTTCATCCTCGCAGAAACATCAAGCAGAGCAGTACCAGAAAACACTGCCAGCGTAGATTGCAACGTCCAGGTCGCATGGCCAAGTCGCAGAGCAAACACAAATGAAGATCTGCGAGTTACATCCAGGAGAATGGGGTGGCAAATATTTAACAGATCTAGCTGCGACCTGTAACTGCGAGATCCAAGTCGCAGATTCAAGTCGTAGAAGCCTTTCCACATCACCTTACAAGTGGATTTCATCCAAGACTTTTTCCCACTATATAAACACCTTTTTTCAGAAAAAGTGTGTGTGAAAAAGAGAGAGAGAGAGAGAGAGAGAGAGAGAGAGAGAGAGTACAAGAAATTTGCAGCTAGAGTTAGAAAGACCCTTTTTAGAAATCACTTTACTTTGATTTTGTATTTTAGTTTAAACACTTTAGTTTATATAAATTAGAATTAGAATCTTTTATGTAGTGGTAAGTAAATCTACTTTTTGTCAATCAATCAAAGTTTTGTTGAGCAAGCAAGAGGAGAGCATCAAGAACACCATGAGCTTTCTTTATCTTTCTCTTTTCTTTACTTGTATTTATTTGATAATGAGTGGCTAAATCCTTTTTGTTGAGGATTTAGTGATTATATATATGTGAACACCTTTAGTAATGATCTATTCTATCTTTTATCTATTTTGAGTTTGCACTTGTGCTTAATATATTCACATGTTCATTGTTGGGTATAAACTTTACTTAACATCCAAGCTTGAATTGTTGTTCATGAATAGTGGATCTATCTCTTGGTTGACCAATCTTAAGTAATTTGCACTGAAACTCTTACATATAGTTGGTTTAAGATTAGAACTTGGATTGTGAGCTCTGTTATTAGCATATTGCATCTGTTAACAGGGTTTTTTTTGCAAGGGACCAAAAGAGAATTTTTCAACAAGAATCTACCTAGGAAGAACCATCCTGATAGTCCAGGTAACCATCGAGATCGGTGCCACAACCTAAATGGAACCAATGCTGGGTAAGGTCAGGACCTTGATTACCTATCTACCTAGATAAGATACCAGTACCGCGAGCCAGCGAAGCCATATACCTCGCCCTACTGAAGCTCCTAATTCCAACTTAAGACCAGTACAATGATAACTTGCATGCCTAGCACCCCGAAAGTACCTCGACATCAGTCATGATACCCAGTACCTCGATACCCGCCTTGGTGCTGCCTCAACTTCCACCTGGTACCTAGTACCTCAATATCTACTCGAAGCCCCTCCAAGGCAGGTACCTTACCAGCCAAGCAATACGAAGATAATCGTGAAGACACAAGCACCACTCCAGCAAGAAGCAGAACAAGCTCCATACAAGTGGGATCGAACTAATGTACCAGTGCCTTATTCCGCCAGAGTCCAAAATTTCCCTCCAAGCTCCACGAAGAAGGAAAGTTGACTCTATCGCGAAAATAAAGCGCCATTAATAAGACCAAACGGTCAACTGAATCAAAATTTAAATTTGACAGTAATTAACGGGATCAAATCCCGTGCCTTCAGCCCCACACAATGCCTTTCAACTCCTAAAATAGGACTCTCAAAAATCCTCATCAAGACAACCGGATTTTAAGGGGATTTTCTGGAAGAACTATATATATAGCTTTGAAGGGGAAAGAAAGGGTTGTGTTTTTCTTTCGCCATCACAATCGACAGAGAGGTTAAATCCTAGAAGAATTTCCTTTGAATTTTCTGAAGCCGGTGAGAGTGCATTGACGATCACAAGAAGGATATATCCACTTATCAACATAAACAGCATTCTCCATCCTCATTTTGTGTTAGAGAGAGTAGAGAATGAGTGTTGTAACTAGTATACAAGTTTCTGTTCAATAAAATAGTATTTACTTATATCTCCTTGGTTCCTTCATACTTGTTTGTGTCGATCTTCAGCATAGGAAGGAACCCCGGTACCAAAGGTACCTATCCCACTACCACCTACCGGTAGGGGATGAGGGTGTTAATTGAAATTTTGCTCCTCGAGCAGATTTTTCTGTTAACAACATCATTACCTCCTTAACGTATCTTTAGAATCTTTAAGCCTAGCATTTACAAGCAATTTCTTATTAGCTTAGCTTTCGGTGAATTATACTAGAGCAATCATTAGAACACGTTCAAGTTCCTTGTGGGAACAAAACCCTTACTTGTGTCCGCTATACTCAATAATGATTCTGTTAATAGCTAAAATTGGCTAAGGACCAAAGGGAAATTTTCCACCTTCCAGACCTGGCTCCATGTTCGAGAGTTTCTACTAGGAGACCATTCTACCCAAAGCTGAGCTACGATACCACCCCGTAGAAACAAGGACGGGCTCCAGAAACATCCGGAATAGAGCCTGGGACGATCAGATCTAGCCCGCATCAACAAACCTGAAAACAAGAAATTCCCCGAAGTCGAGGTCACCTCGCAATTTCTCCAGAAACTCACCTATACCTCGCTGATACAGGGGGATGTCCATAGGAAGCCGTACCTAGCTTCGAAAGATCAAGGGAAGCCAGACCTGGCTCATAGCTGGATGAAACTTCTCGGATATCGAGGTTGGAACACTGATTGACCTCACTAGTCGATGCACCACACCATGATACATTCAACGACCCCTATGGGAATCATTCCAGATCTGAAGATACACAGTATCATATCTACAGACGTTACACACGTGCAGAACAAGTAATAGAGTCTGAATGAAAAACAAATTGATTTCCAAGATATCCTCAATGGAGCAATTAACTCAAAGTCA
The DNA here is from genome assembly GCA_033220585.1 of Dipteronia sinensis. Classification (NCBI taxonomy): domain Eukaryota; kingdom Viridiplantae; phylum Streptophyta; class Magnoliopsida; order Sapindales; family Sapindaceae; genus Dipteronia; species Dipteronia sinensis. The sequence continues at coordinate 28,039,140 of CM065642.1, forward strand.
ACTACATGTAAAGGTAAAAATCCCGTCCGATAAGAGGGGGATGAGAAAATCAAGAGGAAATCAGTGAGTTTAAATCTATGAAGACATTGTATAAAGGAGAGATTTCCTCCTTCAGAAAGAGGAGACGACTATTCGACAGACATACAAAAAAACATCCAACTATTTTCGAGAAAAAAGTGAGAGCGATCCGAAAGAAAAAGAGAGAGAGATGTATATCATATGCTATCAATAAAGGAAGATTTTTGTTTCTTTTGAATAACTGAAGAAATCGCTATCTCCATGTCATTTCATTAGGCACTGTTTTATACACATATGTATTCTACCTTGTACCTTGGTCATCTAATCTTGAGGGTGCTAACTGAGATTTATTGCCCCGAGCAAGATTTCTGTTAATACTTTCTGGCGCCGTCTGTGGGAAAGGCCTTACACCCAATTGATCAATTACTTGCTTTTACATTTTTGTTGTTTTACAGGAACTATGAGGCTCCGCTTCCCAAGGGCAACATAGAGTTTCGGAGCAACCCCCTGCGAGGCTTACGCGAAAGGCCCCAAGAAAGGGGGGAAAATCTGGATATGGCAGTCAAGCTCTGGTCCAAACAACCAATGCACGGGCTTCTGGCCACCCTATAGTTAGCCAGGCAGCGCTCGACCAACAAGCGGCAGCCTTTCATAGAAACCATCCGCGTCCGCCTGCTCGCTGAAGGCATCACAATCCAGCTAACCAACCCGAATGCATCAGGGGGAACCAAGTAGACTCAGAGCTAGGCAACCTGCTTTCGATCGCATGTGGCCTCCTCTTCCAGTGCCAGCTCGATATAGGTCAGGGCACCAACGTTCGATCCGGGATAGGTTAAGACCCATGCCCTCAGTTCTGAAAAGACCTTCACAATATCAACCCAGGTGAGTTAAGTCTGCCGCTGATGCTTTTACCCAGAAGCCACGAGATCTATCTCATCCAACTACATCAATGAGGACCGCCCGGGCCTTAGAGGAGTAAAGTAGAAAAAATCCCCGACTGGATCATATCCATGAGGGGTAGCGGATAGAGATTGCCAGTTCATCGGAGAGACTCGACAGTGAAGAATCCGATGTCAACTCAAAGAAACCTGGGAACAAGCGACTGAGGGATCAGCTGGAAAAACTACAAAATGAGGTCCAACAGATAAGAAAAGGAAAGAATAAGGAGGACAAAAAGGATCCCCTGATGGAGATGAACGCTCCCTTCACTAGGAGGATCCCGGAAGCGGAGCTCCCACCAAAATTCAAAATGCCATCAGATAAGTTCTCCGGAACGGGAGATCCTCTAAGCCACCAAGAGAGCTTCGTTCAACAGATGGAGGTCCAGAACACTACCAGAGCAGCTATGTGCAGGATGTTTCCAACGACCCTAATCGACTACCTGAAAACTTGGTTCAGGAAGCTGCCTATTGGTAGCGTGGATTCTTTCACGAAATTATCAACAGATTTTTGCTCGCAATTCCAAGGGGTCAAACCTCGTCCGAAAGATCCCATACACCTCCAATATGTGATTTAGGAACGGAATGAGACTCTTCGGTCGTACGTGGAACGTTTTCACAAGGAGGTCATACAAATGGAAGTTTTCACCGAGAAAGAAACCCTCGCCAACTTCAGGCGGAACCTATGGGAGGGAAAGCTTTTCCGTTCCTTAGCCAAGAGACCTCCCGAGACTTACCAGAAAGCCTACGACCGGGCTCTTGAGTAGGTCGAGATCGGCGAACAATTGAAAGTCAAGATGGAACACGATGACATGAGAACGGTAAAATGTCTGAAAAATGAAGCCCCCAAATTTGAGCCAGTTCAGAAAACTCAGAGTAAACCTCCCAACAGGTCGACCTATCGCATCCCTGTTCCTCAACATAGGCAAGAAAGATATCCTGTAAGACGAACCCCTCCCAGGGCTTCGCCACCTCCCAGGACCGTGGCCCCCGTAATGCAAGGGGAAAAAGGGTATGACTACTATACCCCCTTGAACGCTTCCAGGGAAACGGTCTACCTTGCTATACGAGATAAAGGGCTGCTCCAAAAGCCCGCTCCCATGAAAGCACCAGCTGACAGGAGAAACCGGTACAAGTACTGCGACTTCCACAAAGACGTGGGCCACAACACCTCAGAGTGCTATAATTTGCGCAACCAGATTGAAGCCCTCATAAGAGGGGATGCTTGATTGAATTCTTAACACAGGTCAGAGATAACATTCGGACTGGAAGAGAGGTACAAGCTGAAATCCATGAAGACGCAGAAAAGAGGAAGGGGGAACAAGCTGACTTAATGCAACAGATCCAGTTGATACACACCATCAGCGGAGGTCCTACACTGGCTGGCATTTCCAATAACTCTAGAAAAAACCACGCAAGGAAGATTCCCTGCATCAAAGAAAACCAGGGGATCTTCAAAGTCTGCCAGAGCCCGATAGAGCCCTCCTTGTCAGCGCATATCGTTTTCACTGAAGCAGATGTCTTCAACACCGTGCAACCTCATGATGATCCCAAGGTAATCACGATACAGATCACCAACTGTCTGGTCCATCGCCTGCTCGTGGATACAGGTAGCAGCGTAGATATCCTCCTCAAGGATACCTTGGAAAAATTAAACCTGAAGCAACATTGTTACAACAGCTGTACCACTCCGCTTTATGGGTTCACTGGAGATTCGATCATACTAGTGGGGTGGATGATCCTCCCAGTAATCATCGGAATCACCCCTCTCCAACAGAATGTTATGTCCGACTTTATTATGGTTGACACCCCATCGGCCTACAACGCCATCATAGGGAGACCATTCTTGTCCTCCTTGAAGGGAGTCTTGTCCATATACCACAACTTCCTGAAATTCCCGGTTGGAACCAAGGTAGGAGAGGTACGCGGGGACCAGCAGGCAGCCAGGAAATGCTACGCAGTGTTTGCCAATCCTACAGCCGTAGAAAAATAGTGTATACAGGTGGCATTAGTCCAGGAAGACATGGATACATCCCGGATAATCCAGGAGGAGAAGGAGCCCGCGAAACATCCTGGGCATCCGGAGAACGAACCTATTATGCCTTACGAGGAGGAACGGAGTAAGGAGTGGGCCAGCGGGTAGCCCGTAGATAAACTAGAAGAGATACCCATCAGAAATGACGATCCCTCCAAGGTTGTCAAGGTCGGGACCACCTTTGATCCAGAAGTGAAAAGAAGATTAATTGATCTTCTCAGGGAGTTCAGCGACATCTTCACTTGGAACCATAATGAAATGCCTGGAATCCCGAAGTCATTGGCTGCCCATCGACTAGCGGTAGATCCAACAGTCAAGCCCGTCAAACAGAAGAGGCGTCACTTCAACGCTGATAGGAACACTGCGGTACAGGAAGAGGTAGATAAATTGATCAAGGCAGGGTTTATCAGAGAAGTATGCTATCCCGAATGGATCGCCAACGTGGTCATGGTTATGAAGGCAAATGGGAAATGGCGTATGCGTGTCTATTACACCGACCTCAACCGGGCTTGTCTAAAAGACAGTTTTCCTTTACCAAAGATCGACCAGCTGGTTGACTCCACATCCGGAAATAAACTTTTGAGTTTTATGGATGCATTCTCGGGATACAACCAAATTAAAATGCACCCGGCTGACCAAGACAAAACCAGTTTCATTACTGGGCAGGGCTTGTACTACTACAAGGTGATGCCGTTTGGTTTGAAGAATGCGGGGGCTACATACCAGTGGCTAGTTAACAAACTGTTCAAGCCCGAGATAGGAAGGACGATGGAGGTGTATATCGATGACATGATCACAAAATCCTCAACCGTAAAAGGACATCAGGAAGACCTTCGCAAAACCTTCCTCATATTAAGAGAAAACCAGATGCAGTTGAACCCCTCCAAATGTGCCTTTGGGGTAACAGCGGGGAAGTTTCTAGGCTTCATGGTTCATGAGAGAGGCATAGAAGCCAACCCAGAAAAAATCAAAGCTATCTTGGACCTAGAATCCCCAACCTCACTCAAACAAGTACAGATTCTGACTGGACGTGTGGCGGAACTCAACAGGTTTATTTCTCACTCCACCGATAAATGTCTCCCTTTCTTCAAAGCCATCAAACAAGGGAAAAACATGAAGTGGAGCCAGGAGAGCAAACGGGCTTTCCAAGCTTTGAAAGAATACCTGACAAGCCCCCCGTTGTTAGTCAAGCCAGTTCTTGGAGATGAGTTGCAGATCTACCTGGTCGTATTAGAAACTGTAGTAAGCGGGGCTTTGGCCAAGGAGTGCAGCGATGGTTTTCAAAGACCCATATACTATGTGAGTCATGCTTTGACCAAATCAGAAAAGAATTACATTCCTCTGGAAAAGCTCACGTATGCTCTGGTGATCTCAGCAAGGAAGCTCCGTCCCTATTTTCAAGCTCACACAATAGCAGTGGTGACGGACAAACCTCTCCACCAATTCTTGCAAATACCAGATGTGTCTGGAAGGCTAGTCTTATGGGCCCTAGAGCTCACTCAGTTCGATTTAAAGTATAAGCCCCAGACCACGATTAAGGCACAGGCTTTGGCCGACTTCATGGCAGAATTTTCAGCAATCCCAGATCAAGAGGATCCCTCAGTACCAAATGAGATCCTTGAAAAGACATCTGAGGTCGACAATTGGCCAGAAGACTGCAAGCCATGGACCCTCTTTACAGATGGAGCATCCGGGCAAGCTGGGGGAGGAGCTGGCATAGTTTTAACAGATCCAGAGGGGACCGAATTCTGTCACTGTTTCAGATTCGAGTTTAAAGCCACCAATAATGAAGCAGAGTATGAAGCCCTTCTAGCCGGGATGAAGGTAGCCATCGAACTAACGGCCGATTACCTAAAAGTCAAGAGCGATTCATTGCTTGTTGTCAATCAGGTGACTGGGATGTACCAGGCAAAGGGAGATAATATGGTTGCTTATCTAAAGCTAGCCCAGTTGCTAAAAAATAAGTTTAAGGGGTTTAAGATCGATCAGGTACCTCGACACCAAAACCATCGCACAGATGTTTTGGCTAAAATAGCGGCGAACGGAGGCCAATCCCTACCACGGGGAATTCCCCTCCAAGTGATCACCCAACCAAGTATAGCCACAAATGGAGGAATCTGCTCCCTGGATCGCCTGCCTTGCTGGATGGACGCAATTGTTGCCTACTTCCTTGAAGGAGAGCTTCCCGAAGAGCTCGACCAAGCCCGAAGAATTAAAAGACTCTCAGTCCGATACTGTATGGTAGACGGGTACCTCTACAGAAGGGGCAGATCTCTCCCCTTACTTAAGTGCTTGCACCCTGATGATGCTAAATGGGCATTGAGAGAGGTCCACTCTGGGGACTGTGGGAACCACATAGGTGGGGAAGCTCTAGCCTATCAGGTGCTTCGTATGGGGTACTATTGGCCGACCATCCATCAAGACGCAAAGAGTTTTGTGCAATCGTGCGAGCCATGTCAAAGAACTTCACACTTGACCCACTAGCCACCAGAGCGACTATCGTCTCTTAGTTCACCTTTCCCATTTGCTATGTGGGGAATCGACCTAATCGGACCACTTCCTACCGCTCCCGGACAAATGAAATATGCTATCGTGGCTATCGACTACTTCACAAGATGGGTCGAGGCAGGGCCTCTTTCTCGAATATCAGAAAAGAATACGACCAAGTTCATCAAAACCAACGTGGTATGCAAATTTGGGACCCCTCTCATCTTTATAGCTGACCTAGGGAAGCAGTTCGACAACGCCCGATTCAAAGACTTCTGCAAGGGATTGAGGATCGACCTCAGGCTCACTTCAGTGGCTCATCCCCAGACTAACGGGCTGGTAGAATCCACCAACAAGACTATCCAGAAACTTTTAAAGAAGAAGCTACAGCAGAAGAAAGGAAAATTGGCCGAAGAGTTACCAGAAGTCTTCTAGGCGTACCAGACTACAAAGAGAACAGCTACCTGGGAGACACCTTACTCCCTGGCTTTCGGGGTTGAACCAGTCCTCCCCATCGAGCATAAATTTACCTCATTCAGGGTACATCACTTTGAGCCCGAAAGTAACGAAGTCAAGCTCCGGGCTAATCTAGACCTCTTAGAAGAAAAACAAGACCGAGTAGCGGAGAAAGTAACGATCTACCAGAGCAAGATCGCTAGATATTTCAACCAAAAGGTCAGAGCCCGAAATTTCAAAGAAGGGGATCTGGTACTTAGGAAAGTGACCCTGAATACACTAAAAAGGTCGGATGGTGTCTTAAGTCCCAATTGGGAAGGGCCATATTTGATAAAGCTAGTTGTTCGCAATGGAGCTTATAAACTCGAAGACATGAACAGACGATCCATCGACCACACTTGGAATGCAGATCATTTGAGGAAATTCTACCCTTGAGAAGGGAGTTCTCAAGCAGACTACCCCCATTTATTTTTCATTATAGACCCTAATAAAGATGTACTACATCTCGATCATCAATAAAGTCATTTTTTTTCTCTTCCGTCTTTATCTCCTACTATGTTCAACATTAGTGACTACACCCTTGTATGGGAAACTCAACATGAACACTTCGAGACCAGGAAATAGCTGAATAGCCCTCCTGTTGCCTTGGTCGTGCTACCACCCCCAAGAAGGGTCTGAGTGCAAGAGCATAGTTGCCATCCAGATCTCGAGACCAGGAAATAGCTAAATAGCCCTCACGATGCCTTAGTCGGGCTACCATCCCCAAGAAGGGTCTAAGTGTAAGAGCATAGTTGCCATCTAGATCTCGAGACCAGGAAATAGCTGAATAGCCCTCCTGATGCCTTGGTCGGGCTACCACCCCCAAGAAGGGTCTGAGTGTAAGAGCATAGTTGCCATCTAGATCTCGAGACCAGGAAATAGCTAAATAGCCCGCCTGATGCCTTGGTCGGGCTACCACCCCCAAGAAGGGTCTGAGTGTAAGAGCATAATTGCCATCTAGATTTCGAGACCAGGAAATAGCTAAATAGCCCTCATGATGCCTTGGTCAGGCTACCACCCCTAAGAAGGGTCTAAGTGTAAGTGCATAGTTGCCTTCTAGATCTCGCTCGAGACCAGAAAATAGCGAAGTAGCCCTCCTAACGCCTTGGTCGGGCTACCGCCCCCAAGATGAAACAAATAATAAAAATAATAAAATAAAATAAAATGTTTGTTTTCGTGTGCAGGATCAAGATCATCATAATCCCCTACCAAAGTTTTAATGAAGTATGAACAAATTGTTGCTACGGATGCAACTCTGGACCAGAAATGAAACAAGAGTTCTCAAAAACTATTCGATTTCTCATTAAAGATAAGGGAGCCTACCCCCCGGTAAGGCTACATCCATCCAACGGGGAGCCCAACATCCGAGCTCGGGCTAGAAAAAAAAAAGAAAAGCTGAGCTAAATAAGAGTAAAACAAGGTGCCCACCAGCTTTTCCGGGGCAATCAAAACGATCCATGAACAAACTGCTTCAAGCTTTGGGACTCTCTTGGTTCTCCTCCGCCGGTCCTCCTCCTTCATGTTGATCTTCGCCATCGACCCCCCCTTCAGGTAGTTGTCCACATCGGTTATCCTCACTAATCACCCCTCCATTTAGAGGCTCTACCTGTTGGTCAGCAGGATCTTCCTCCAAGACCTCATTAATCACTTCCATAACCTCAGGCAGGATAGCCGCATCAAGAAGGGCAGCCATGGACCCCGTTTGGCTCCTGTCGACCTCCATCTCCATTATGGGGGGGCTCCTCAGATAGGTTCCTAACCTCTTCCTCAGCTCCCAACTGGTCCTCCTCGGATCGAGAAGATAAAACTTTACTGGAAGATTCCCCAAGGACCTAAGGTAGTAAAGGTAGGAAGAGGAAATGAAGGATCTGTCTGGGCAGGCTATTTTCCAGCTCCTGCTTGGCTTGAAGGAACCACCTCGTCGCCTTCAGGGCGAGATAGCTCAGCAGCCTTAAGCATTATTTCCTGTCTATCCCAGCTGGCAATAGATGACAAGTCAAAGGGAAGAGGGAGAGCTTCTACGACCTAAAAGGAAGCGTAGAAATATCCATCGATGAAGGAGGTCTCTACGTTAGCTTGCAGCTTGGTCACTTGAGTAATCAGAGACTGATTCTTGAGATCTAACTTTTTAGCCTCAGATCTCCAAGAATCCCTCTGTCTAGCCCGCCGGATAGATTAAAGACGCTCCTGATCATAAGATTGCTTCATCCTCTCATGGTCACAGCGAAGCTCAGCCATCTCGACCTCAACCTTTCCCTGGTTAGAAGTCATCTCTTCCACTAAAGATTGAGCCTGCTTGAGCAATTCCCTGGCTTTCTCGGCTTTGGCTTCGGCTTTTGCAGCCCGGTCGTGAAGGAGGGCTACCTGCTGACCCATCGCCATATTAAACTTGAAGGCCTACAAAATACAGAACCCGAGTTAGAAACTGAACAAATTAGCAAGAGTAGTACGAAGGAAATGCAATTACCTCAGCTAAAATAGCTGACCCCTTGGTAATCAGGACGTCCACAGGCATGGAAGCCATCATGGAGATCCCCCCGCCCGGACAAGACGCGATAAATTATTCCAGGACTTCATCCTGCCTTGTCGAGCTCGACTGAGGCCGGGAACGGCTGAAAGGAACCCTTGCGACACCCTTACCAGAGACCTCCAAAGCTTGGGGGGTTGGAAGCGCAGCGGAATCAGGAGGTCGAATCGAGGGGGTAGCAACCTTAGCGACCACAGCTGAAGGGATAGAAGCAGTCGGACCAACAACCTGGGGAGCTTTACCCAAAGCCCGCGAAGCGAGAGTGGCCATCTTGGACCCAGCTAGAGAGGTAGATGAAGCAAGAGCAGGTTCGACCTCAGCGGAGGGAAGAGAAACTCTACCTTGAGGAGATCGTGAGACGTGGCGGGTAGCCGGTTCAACGACAAAAACTATGAATAAGCAAATTAAAAAGGAAAATGTTAGAACCAAGCTGAGTAACAAGGCAAGGCAAGGCAAGGCAACTCAATGACACTTACGAGGAGTAGCGTCTGAGATCCGCAAGTATTGGTTCACCCTACGAGGATCGAAGGCTTCAGCAGTAGGGAACTTCAGGTTCAAATAATTCTGGGCTAAAATAGCCTTTAAGATGGCTTCAGACTCGAAGGCAGGGAGTCTCGGTCCCAGGAGGGTTTGTCACTGAAAGCCGTGTGAACCTCGAATTCCCCCCAATGAAAATCGAGCTCCCCAAGTCATCCCCCACAAGGATCCATTCTTCTTTCCAAGCGGGGTCCTTCTTCGAAGCACCAGGAATAACAAAGTTGAGCTTGTTCTTGGCCTTAGCATAGAACTGGCCTCGAGGAGCGCTAGACAGGCTCCTAATCTGGAAAAGATAGGCCAGCTCCTCTGCTCCCGGCTCTCTCGTCACCTTACTCAACTGACATTGTTCCCTCTATAGTACGAGGAAACCAATCAGATGCCTCCAGAAGCCGGGGGTCAACTGGAGGGGAGCGAGCTGGATGGCGTTAAGAGCCCGCCAAAGAGTCAAGTGAATGGGAAGCCTGACCCCGTTCTCGAGAGCTGCCACATGAATCGGAAGTTCTCCTTTAGGGGGGTTGAAGAACTCAAAACTTTTGGGAGGCACCGAGATGGATACGCTGTCAGGGATGCCAAACTTCGACCTCAAGCGGTCAATCGAGACTGGATCGACGATGGAATCTAGGACAACCTGAAAATCATAAGGAAGGAGCCTCTCCAAGAGGGGGCGGAAACCAGGACCCGACGTTCTCCTACGGCGTCACCGCCCACTTCTTTGTCGGAGTCTTAGTCGGCGATATCCAAAGGATGGTCAGGATGGTTGGAGAACCCAGTCCCAATGGACACGTTCCTATTTGACCGCCGACGTTGCGGGTTAGGCGGGGAATCGTCACCGACTAAACTCCTCCTAGCCTATTTCCCCAAAGCGAGACTGATGACCTCCTCGCCGTCGACTATGGATTCAACTGAATCACGACTGGTCTTCGACATAGTAAAGTCAATAAGGATGAAGAATGAAGAAAAAGGCAAGCTTGGAAGAAAGGCTATGAGAGAAAATATTTCTTAGCAAAAATTTTAGTTCGAAATATGTGAGGAAAACGTGGAGATAAATAGATATATATATATATATATATAAATATATATATATATATATATGCAAGAGGGCAACAACACGAGCTATCGAGATCCTCGGTTGGTATCGGTAAAGAATCTCGGGGACTGCCGTAACGTAACTGGATTAACTCAAAAACAGGCTAGTCAGCTCACACCACGTCACTTATGCAGTTAAGAAGGAGATCTCCCCAAGATTCTGGTAACGGTAAAAAATCTCGGGCACTGCCGTAATACAATCAGATTAATTCGGAGATAAATTAGTCAGTTCGCGCCACGTCGCTTACGCAGTCAATGAGGAGATTTCCCCAATATTCCGGTAACGGTAAAAAAGGGAAGATTTCCCAAATAAAGTAAAAATCTGACCCCAACCCCAAGCTCGACGTCTGGTGTTCAAGTCAGAGAGGACTTCTGTTAATAGCCAAAATTGGCTAAGGACCAAAGGGAAATTTGCCACCTTCCAGACCTGGCTCCATGCCCGAGAGTTTCTACCAGGAGACCATTCTACCCAAAGCCGAGCTACGATACCACCCCGCAGGAACAAGGACGGGCTCCAGAAACATCTGGAATAGAGCCCGGGATGATCAGATCTAGCCCGCATCACCAAACCTGAAAACAAGAAATTCCCCAAAGTCGAGGTCACCTCGCAATTTCTCCAAAAACTCACCTATACCTCGCTGATACAGGGGGATGTCCATAGGAAGCCGCACCTAGCTTCGAAAGATCAAGGGAAGCCAGACCTGGCTCCTAGCTGGATGAAACTTCTCAGATATCGAGGTCGGAACACTGATCGACCTCACTATTCGATGTACCACACCATGATACATTCAACGACCCCTATGGGAATCATTCCAGATCTGAAGATACACAGTATCATATCTACAGACGTTACACACGTGCAGAACAAGTAATAGAGTATGAATGAGAAACAAATTGATTTCCAAGATATCCTCAATGAAGCAATTAACTCAAAGTCAACTACATTTAAAGGTAAAAATCCCGTCCGATAAGAGGGGGACGAGAAAATCATGGGGAAATCATTGAGTTTAAACCTATGAAGACATTGTATAAATGAGGGATTTCCTCCTTCAGAAAGAGGAGACGACTATTCGACAGGCATACAAAAAAACATCCAACTATTTCCCAGAAAAAAGTGAGAGCGATTCGAAAGAAAAAGAGAGAGAGATGTATATCATATGCTATCCATAAAGAAAGATTTTTGTTTCTTTTGAATAACTGAAGAAATCGCTATCTCCAAGTCATTTCATTAGGCACTGTTTTATACACATATGTATTCTACCTTGTACCTTGGTCATCACCTACGTGGTAATGATCTTAAGGGTGCTAACTGAGATTTATTGCTGATCAGGCCAAATATGTACTATATTTAGGCCCTCAGATCCTTACCTTATGTAATGACGGCGATTCACATGGAATGACCAGGTCAGAGAGCGGGACCCCTCTGGTGTCAGGGTCCGAACAGGGAGGAGAAAACCTGCTCAAGGGGGCAGCACGAGTAGGCAGCCGGAAGACATCCCGGAACCACTAGATGTGGAGCCGGTTTACATCGATTATGGTGATTATAGGCCCGCTGCTTCCTCACCCCCGCAGGAGACATTTGGAGAGGTTCCTTGGCAGACTTTGCTTACCGGATTGGAGAACGTCAGGATCGAGGTCACTAAAAACAGGAGGCAGATCACTGAGAGCAGGGCGGAAGCAAATGAGTACTTCACGGACATTTGGGGCAACCTCACAGACATGAGGGAGGCACTCAATCTTCCGAGTTATCCACAGAAAAAGAAGAGGTCAGCTGCTTTCTCACCTCCTTCAGGGGGTCCAGCCATTGACCCATATGGGGAAGAGCTCAGAGCTGCTATGGAGAGATCTAGGAGGGAGCAGGAAGAGCGGATCAGATCAGAGATCGACCCCAAGGGCAAAAGTGTTAGACCCTAGGGTTACAGATTGCGCAGCGGAAGGTTTTAAAATTTTTTAATGCAATCATTAATCTAACCCATTTGTACAGTAATAATCAAATACAATAATAAAGTGAAGAAAATTATTTTTCATACCTACGTAGGAGGCTCCTTCACTTTGATACGAACTGCTCCTGATTTGAACCACGTGATCTTCCTCGCTATCTCCCGGAACTGGTAACAGCGTGTGGGCGCGTCACGATATTCAGGACCTGTATGGAGGAAGAAGAGAAGAATACACGCACAAAACAAACTCTAGGAGTGCAGCACTTGTGGTCTCACCACACCATAGCTTTTTCTCTCTTTTGTTTGTTTTTGCTTTTGCTGTGTGTCTGCTTTTTGTATGTCACGAACACCTTTTTTTTTATTTTCTTCTCATTCAAAATCTCATTTTCAGTAATCTGATTACTTTTTGTGTTATATTTTGTTATTCGGTTATCATATTTTAATTAAATATATATCTCATATATATCAAATAAAATCAAACCAAAATCTTATTTGATTTTTTAAAAAACAAAGATATCTCAAATCTTTTTTTTTTAAATTAATTAAATATTTATTTTTGAATTCAAACATTTTAAATTCAAATTCAAATATTTAATTTAATAAAATAAAATAATCATATTATCTTATTTTATTCAAAATCAAATATCAACTAACACCCTCCATTTAGTGATTAACAACATAATTAAATAATCTTATTATTTAATTTATTTAATCACCATTATTCATTAATTAAATAATCCCATTATTTAATTAATTTCCGAATAATTACGTGTCACTTTCGTAACACAATTAATTGGACAATCCAATTAATTAACCGTGACCCTTGTTACCTAAATCGATCGGGCTAGCAAGGGGACCTAATGGACCCACAGTATTTTGAGCTCCAATAATCCTTAGAAATTATTAATTAAACTCTTTAATTAATATTTCATGATTATTAACTTCGGTGTTATTCCACTAAAAACCCGAAGCTGCACTCTCTCAACTGTAGACGTTTTTACACAAACCAATAACTCTCGGTGTCCATCGATATAGCTATTACATATGGTATAATCCTCCACAAGTAGTTCATAATTAGAGCTGGGTCATAATGTCCGTTATACCCCTCTAATCATATCTTTCCATTAAGTACCATTGATTCTCTAATGAACAATAAATCCTACATTCCTTACGGAATTAGGAGAGCGCTCATATTGTTCAAGCCCCGAATCAACCCTTAAGGGAACTACCATCTACTTCTCACAAGAAAGAGTGGATTCCACTATTGTGTACAAACCTTCCCAGCCACAAGCCAAACCGCGATCCCAACATACGGAGTATATTGATCGGGAATGCAACTCCGACCTCACCCATGGTATATCAAAGACCACGATCTAACCTGAAGGAGTCGATAAGACACTCAGGATTAAGATCACCCACATATAGCCATCATAAGTTGATATATATGAATCTCATCGTTAAACGGATCTTAGTGAGAGATTCATATAGATCATGGCCCAGTCCTATATAATCACATCATACAAGGTGCCTCCATTCTCATATCTACATATGAATGATCCAGGATAGGATCAGCGTACACTACAAAATGGACCGCAGCTGTAGATTAACCACAAATAAAGTACCCAGCTTTATTTGCTATCTACGGACTCTTTAAATTGCTCGTTTCAAACTGAATCCATCTATATATGACACTCATATACTCAGTTCGAAATTACATCCGGCAATTTTGGATGTTAAGTGCACATGTTATATAAAGTATGACACAAAATGAATGAATATACTACTTCTTTTATTTATGTTCAAATTACATTTATTTATGTTCAAATTACATTTACATATTACAAGCTTTAGGGCAAAAACCCCAACAAAAGGGATCGCCAGTGAACCGGAGAGGGAGTTTTCTGACGATGATTGACCATCCTTTCTTTTTCTTTATTATTGATCAGAACTTTTACTACTTGTATTTGTATTTGTATTATCTTTTAAACGGCTTAGACTTATTTTTCTTTTCTTTTCGCATTTAATTTTTGTTGGTAGAGTTGTTGTGTGGTTTTAAGCTAGGTTGTACATCTTTGGGTAGCAAACAACAACACGCATGGACATCGACCGATCTTCCTTCTAAAGGGAGTTTTCTACCTTCGGTTTTGTACTTAAGTTTTTAATGAATGCGAGTTAGTTTTTGTTATAATGAATGAGCTTGGTCGAATGTATGTCTAGATTTGGTTTAGGGGTGTTGATCCCTCATTCTGCCATTTATTGCGATTATGCTTATTCTTTCCAACAATGGGGACATTGTTGAGTTTTGGTTTGGTGGTGCATCACGCCTCTGCCGTGTACAGTTTAGTGTCCAATTTTTCAATTTTGTCGCTTGTCCATTTTTCAAACTGTAATCCAGTATGGGTATGATGCATCTAGAGTGTGCTTTTGGACGAGTTTCTTATATGTGCTCTGACCTTGTGATATAGTTTGGTGCCACTTGAGGCTTAGCTTGCACCATCATGGGTTAGTCCCACCTATTGGTATGAAGTATTGGGGACTCATTGTTCCCATGTCTTGTTCTAATAGTGGAGATACCCGTGAGATCACAAACACAAGCATGAAAGTGCGTTTTCTGAGTGCATTATTGATTATTCTTAAACACGCCTCTCGTCATGTATGTCATGTGCCATAGGACTTGCATTATTTTATGAATGCGTGATGGATGTTTTCATTCCTTTTTTAGATGGTTGTGGAAGTGATAGTAGGGAATGCATGTTTATTGAAGTACCTCTATAGCCTAAACACCACTTACATATTGTGTGTTCCAAAGCCGATTTGAGGCCAAACACTTACCCTTTCATTTGGTACCACATTGAACCATATACCCAATAGCCTAAACACATGCCTACCCTTGTACTAATCATGTTAGGATGGGAAATGGTAGGGAGAAAAAGGTTTTAAATGGTCCCACAGTGGGTAAAATGAGATAGATGTTGAAAATATGAAAGAAAAGGGTAAGTTATGCACTCTAAATGCCTAAGAAAGGGAAAATGGTAACAACTCAAATGGAGTACAACATTGTTATTTGGAAATTGTTAAAAGAAAAATTTGAAGAAAGATTGTACTTGAAGTGCCATAATGAGAGTGTTTTATGCTAAAAACGCCCAAACGGAATGCAAACGTTGAGGGCAAAAATGTGGGTTAAATGGTTTCCTAGAGGGTTGCATTTAAAGCAAGAAAAGAACATGGTGTGGGAGTAGGGATTTATTCTAGCATGATTGGTGAGTTTGAACTCCTAAATTTCCATATTTTTTTGTGTAAACTCATTCAACCCCACAGCCACACTAACCGGTTGAAAAGCCCTATTTGATCCATGTAAGTCTAGTTTGGGAATGTAGGTTGAAGCACGATCTTTCGGATCCATGGCATGGTGACTCGTTCCTAGGATAGTTCATTGCTTAAATCTTATGCCGAATCTTCTTTGCATACTTGTTGTGTGGAACTTAGGACTCTTGAGGAAAGAAAAGAGGGAATCCATGTGAGCTTTAGAATTGAAGCGAATTATGTTCAAGGTATGGGAGTAAGTGGTCCTAAATTCATGAATGCCTTTAGGTGTGGGATTCGTGTTCGTACGAGCCTCCCTTGGGTGTCTCCAAATTGCTCTTGATCTTGTGCATATGTTTTTCTCCTCTCTATCACATCTATTTGTATCATATCACACATGGGACTTGCGACATTATTGATGTATTGTTTAGGTATTTAGAAATTACTTTCAGCTGGCGTCTTACTGTTTTGAATAGATTTGCTCTAGGACGAGCAAAGGTTTGGTTTGGGGGTGTTTGATCGGGCCAAATATGTAGTATATTTAGGCCCTCAGATCCTTACCTTATGTTCTGGTTTTCGTGCGTTTTTGTGTCTCTTATGGGTTGTTTTGTGTTTATTTGAAGGAAATGATGCAGAGACAGGCTTGGAAGCATATTGTGGTGATTCCAGCAGAAAAGGGGCGTAAACAGGTCTATAGTGCGGGTCTAGTGCGGGTCCAGTATGGGTCGCAACCGCACTCCAGCCGCACTCCAGCCGCACTCATGTGCATAGCCGGGGCAGAATGCAAGTACAGAGATAAAGTGCGGGTAAAGTGCGGGTCAGCTAACCGCACTCCACCCGTACTAATGCCAAACCAGAGAAGCTGCTCAGACACCTGACATTAGAGTGCGGGTTCTGTGCGGGTCAGCAAACCGCACTCCACCCGCACTTGCACCAAGAACAGAAAAACAGAATCGCACCTGACACTAGAGAACGGGCACTGTGCGGGTCATCAAACCGCACTCTACCCGCACTTGCATCAAGAACAGAAGAGCAGAATTGCACCTGAAATTAGAGTGCGGGTACTGTGCGGGTCATCCAACCGCACTCTACCCGCACTGTTGCTCAAGACAGAAGGTAGATTTTGCACCTGAGAAGGAAGTGCGGTCACAGTGCGATGCCAAGTGCGGGCCAAGTGCGGGTCAAGTGCGGGTAATTAAACCGCACTCCACCTGCACTAATAACCTGATTCGAGAACTGAAGTTGCAGGCAACCCATACAGTGCGGGTACAGTGCGGGTAAATCACCCGCACTCCACCCGCACTCTGAGCGCGCCAGTCTGATTTTCAAAGCTTAAGTGACCTATTTTTGTATTTAGTATAAATAGAAAAGTATAGAAACGTTTTAAGGAGCTTTTGACTCCGTTTAGGACAGATTTAGCATTCTTAGATCTAGTTTCTCTCTCTACCTCTCATCCTCACATTCTCTACTCAACTTCAAGGAAGTTAGGAGATTGGAGCCACTCCAAGGAAGGAGATGTTCTCCAAGGGTTATTTCTTTCTCCTCTCTACTGATTTCCTAGTTGTAATGAGTAGCTAAATCCCCTCTAAGGGGTTGATGGAGTAGTTAGTTTAATATTTGGCTTGTACATAAACTTGATATTATATTGATATTCATGTCTATCTTCCATTGATCTATTCTTGTTGTGAATGTTTATCATTGATTTCTTGTGTAGATACATGATCTTTGCAAGATGTCTTCATATTATGTATGAGTATTGCATCTAGATATACATCCTATTTAGTTGTTTAATGCTCTAAAGAATAGACGGAAAGTCATGAATCCGACTCTTGAACCGCGGTTTTAATCTAACCTCGATCGTGTTTCCAGCACTATACATCTTAGGTCGGAATCCATGAAAGAGTTAGAAGTCATCACTATACATCCTAAGGTGACTATTTGTAATCGGTTGAGTCAATGTTAGGTATACGAGCTTCATTTCTAGAATCCGGTAAACAATCAACTCTATACATCCTAGGTTGGTAGTTTACAAGGATTAATCCCTAATAGGTGGTCGGCACTATACATCCTAGGTTGGCCACCTTCTAGGGATAAATAACCGACTCTATACATCCTAGGTCGGTTACCTTGAAGAGGCGTGCTATTGACAAGTTTGTTACATTGCCCAGTATTTGCTTTCGAATCCATTAGCTCCTTAGTTTTCATCATCTATATATCCTTCACTCCATATTCCCCCTTCATTTTATTTATTTATTTAATTTAGTGTTATTTAGAGTTGGTTCACAATCTACATTTTCACCAATTCATGTTTTGCTATTATATATATATATATACATACCATTGCTTTAGCTTTAACTAATTTGGCTAACTCCGCTCCCTGTGGACGACACCCACTTGCCGCTATATTTATGTTTGCAAACTGATTTAGGCTTTGTGAGGTTTCTTAAAATATTATTGACGGACTGATCTTTTAAAACGACATAAGGGAAAAACGCGTCTTCGTCAATTGCCCTTAGCAAGATTTCTGTTAACAGATTCGTACACTTGCAATGGTTAATTAGACTCGTGCATTCCATTCCATTTAACTTATTTTCTAGAGTACCATTAGTTTAGAGGTACGCTCGGAGTGCGTTAGCTTTCCTTCTCTCCTCTATTGCTCTAATATCTGCTTGTAACTCATTTTCAGTCTGGATGTTATCTCACACCGGTTGTAGAAACTCTACCAAGCAACCTCCCCTCACCAGCGCTTAAATCTGATTGCGTAAGCTGTAGCATTCCGAGGTGTTGTGTCACACATTCTCATGGAAATCACAATATTTGTAGCGGTTCCGCATATCAACTAGTGCTTTAATCGGTTTAGGTTTCTTGAGTAGACCTTTGTCGCGGATGGGAAGGTAACTAGTCTCTTGACATGCATTGAGAGGGGTTTAATGAACGTACCCTTCTTCCTCTCTGGCTATCTCATCGTGCCTAAATTGTTGTATATTTCGGCCCTCATTCCTATTCCTTTGTCTCGTTCTTGTGTGTATTTTCTATATATTTTATGTCTAATAGGCTCATTAGTACTAATTAGTGCTAATTGCAGGCAATCGATGTAATTCTGGGTTTGGAACCATGTTGCGGTGATTCTGGCAGAAAAAGGGCAAAAGGAAAGACAAAGGATCATAAGCAGCTCTACAGTGCAGGTCAAGTGCGGGTCAAGTACGGGTCGCAACCGTACTCCAACCGCACTCCAACCACACTCATCCTCATAGCTGGGACTTGATATAAGAGAAGAGTTATAGTGCGGGTCCAGTGCGGGTTATCCAACCGCACTCCACCCGCAATGTTGCCAAAGCCAGAGAAGCAGATTTACACCTGACATTAGAGTGCGGGTACAGTGCGGGTCTTGCAAACGCACTCCACCTGCACTATTGCTCAAGACAGAGGAGCTGATTTGCACCTGACACTAAAGTGCGGGTAATCCAACCGCACTTCACCCAAACTATTGTTCAAGACAGAGGAGTGGATTTACATTAGTAATAGGTAGAGCCATAGCTAGATAGATGAGCATTCATGGAACAAGTCCTAATTGAGTAACTAGCCACTGTTGGTTGCTTAGGAGGGATTAATCTCTAGTAGGAGGTCTTCGCTATACACCCTAGGTTGACCTCTTGCTATAGATATATACCAACACTATACACCCTAGGTTGGTTACATTTGTCAAAACGTGCTTAATTGAGAGTTTGTTGCAATTGCCCCAATATTCACTTACGAGTCCATTAACTCCGTAGTTCCATCATCATTCATTCATCACTCCGTTGTCATCCCATTTTATTTGCTTTCATAGTTTAGTTTATATAGTATCTTCATTCACCATCACTTTACTTTCATGCATGCTAGTTATATTAATCCTAATCTTATCACCGCTACCCCGATCTCAGTGGACGACACCCGTGCTTGCCGCTTTGCTTGTATTTATACTTGTGAATGCATCACATAGGTTTTATAAATTGTTTTGACGGACGGTTTTCTGACGGCAAAAACCTTCTCATCACTATCCGCGCTACTTCCCTCTGTGGAGGTGTCGCTCTAGGAGAGGTCCATCTAGTTGGGTACCGATCCAACTAAGGGTGATAAGGTGGCAACCGGTACGTAGATCAGTTAGGAGGTTTGTTCTGGTTCTTCTGTACCGGTGCGGGCTTAGACGCCTCTTTTTTAAGGCACTTGGCAGTCCTTAGGTCATCATGCTCCATCTTGAGCTTGAGCTATTCGTCTATCTCCACTTGTTCAAGAGGCCTTACATAGGCCTCTTGATATGTCTCTGGTAGATGTTTCACAAAAGACCGGAATAGCCTGTCAACCCATAAGTTTCTTCTGAAGTTGGCCAAGGTCTCCTTCTCAATGAAGACCCCCATCTGGATTACCTCCTTATGGAACCTTTCCACGTAGGCTCTAAGCGATTCACCCCACTCCTGGATCACGTATTAAAGGTGAATGAGATAATTAGGGTGAGGTTTGATGCCCTAGTATTAAGCACAGAAGTCGGTGGTCAACTTGGTGAATGAGTCAACACTAACCACTTGTAACTTTCTGAACCACGTCTTGGTATAGTCAATTAGCGTGGTTGGGAACATCTTGAACATGGCGGCCCGGGTAGCGTTCTGGACCTCCATCTGTTGAACAAAGCTCTCTAGATAACAAAGTGGGTGATCGTGCCTAAATTATTGTATATTTCGGCCCTCATTCCTATTCCTTGTCTCGTTCTTGTGTGTATTTTATATATATATTTTATGTCTAATAGGCTCGTTGGTGCTAATTGCGAGCAATAGATGTAATTCTGGTGTTAGAAGCATTTTACGGTGGTTCCGACAGAAAAGGGGCAAAAGGAAAGACAAAGGATCATAAGCAACTCTACAGTACATGTCAAGTGCAGGTCAAGTGCGGGTCGCAATCGCACTCCAACCGCACTCATGCTCATAGCCGGGACCTGATACAGGAGAAGATGTTAAAATGCGGGAACAGTGCGGGTCATCTAACCGCACTTCACCCGCACTGTTGCCAAACCAGAGAAGCTGATTTGCACCTGACATTAGAGTGCGGGTACAGTGTGGGTCATCGAACCACACTCCACCCGCACTATTGCTCAAGACAGAGGAGTGGATTTTGCACCTAACAGTAAAGTGCGAGTGAAGTACGAATCAAGTACGGGTCAAGTTCCAGTCAAGTGCGGGTAATCCAACCGCACTCCACCTGCACTATTTCCCAGATTCGAGAACTGAAGGTGAAGACAACCCGTACAGAGCGGGAAATTCACCCTCACTCCACCTGCACTCTGCGCACGACAGCTTCTGTTTTCAAGCTTACGTGACCTATTTTTCCATCCACTATAAATAGAAAAGCATGGGAACGAACCAAAGAACCCCCATATCTCCCAACACTTGTATTCTCTATTTTATTTACTTAGTCTAAGCTATAAACACATCTCTCTATCATCCAAACCATCTCTACTCAATCAAAGGCAACTAGGAGACTTGGATTCAAGCTTCAAGGAAGGAGATCAATCTTCAAGGGTTTTCTCCTTACACTCTCTCTTAGTTTATTGTTTTATAATAGAACATGAGTAGCTAAAATACCCCACTATGGCATTGATGTTATTTGTTCGATGGATATTTGGGCTTTGTAAATAAACTCTATGTGTTATATTTATTCTATCTCTATGTTTTATTCCATTGCTTGAATTGATTTCCATTATTGATTTGCTTGGATACACCCTCTTCGCATGATTGATTTGGATTACTTAAGTAGGCAATTAGGTTGTTTAATGCTCCATTGAATGGAAGGATTTCTGGAAATCTGGCTCTACAACCATGCCCTTCATCTAATCTTGAATCAGTGGCTTTCACTATACACCCTAGGTTAGCCACTTGCGAGAGAATTAAAAGCCAACACTATACACCCTAGGTTGGCTACTTTAGTGATTTTACGAGAACTAACCTTCGAGTAGAATTCAGTTGATAACCTCGAACCTCATCCAATCTCAAACGGGTGGCCTTCACTATACATCCTAGGTCGACCATATGTGAGGGAATTTGAAGCCATCACTATACACCCTAGGATGGCTATACTAGTAATAGGTTGAGCCATAGCTAGATAGATGAGCATTCATGGAACAAGTCTCGATTGAGTAACTAGCCATTGTTGGTTGCTTAGGAGGGATTAATCGCTAGTAGGAGGTCTGCGCTATACACCCTAGGTTGACCTCTTGCTAGAGATATATACCAACACTATACACCCTAGGTTGGTTACATTTGTCAATACGTGCTTAATTGAGAGTTTGATGCAATTGCCCCAATATTCACTTACGAGTCCATCAACTCCGTAGTTCCATCATCATTCATTCATCACTCCATTGTAATCCCATTTTATTTGCTTTCATAGTTTAGTTTATATTGTATTTTCATTCACCATCACTTTACTTTTATGCATACTAGTTATATTAATCCTAATCCTATCACCGCTACCCCGATCTCAGTGGACGACACATGTGCTTACTACTTTGCTTGTATTTCTACTTGTGAACACATCGCATAGGTTTTATAAATTGTTTTGACGGACAGTTTTCTAACGGCGAAAACCTTCCCATCAAATGGCGCCGCTGCCGGGGATCGGTTTGCGTAGTAGTGATTAGATTAGTTTTAATACTATTAGTTTATTATTATTTTTATTTTTGTTAGTTTCTTTTTATTGCTTTGGTAGTTTTTGTTTTTTGTTTGTTTCAGGACTCTATGGATTCCTTTTGGCAAAATTCAGAACAAAGCTACGAGCCTAACGAGAATGCCTACATCTCTTCATTCCAGTCAAATTTCGTTGAAGATCAACTAAGAAATTTCATGAAGAATCATGTGCGGGAGACTGAGCAGATGATAGCTTCTCAACAAGAGACTCAAGCCTTCATAGAAGAGAAAACCACCCAAATGCTCGAATTCGCCCAGCAGTCCACCCCGCTCAATCAGAGTTGTTTCCAAGTTAAAGCAACCAAACCGGTGGATTCCTCCAATTTCTCAAAAGAAGACATGTATAAGCTCCGAATCGAATTTGAAGTGGAGTGAAGCAAGAGAATGGACGAGATGGATAGGATGATCAAGATGAACCAAGAGCTTATGAGCGTGAGCACAGAGTTAGTGTTGGAAAGGAGTGTGTTGAAGGAAGAGAATGAAGCACTTCAAGAGAGAGAAGCCTTGGGAATGGAAAAGGAGAGTAATCTCCAAGAGTTGAATAAGAAACTATTATATGAAGTGAAGATGCTCAGGGTTGAGAATGGTACTCTCAAGAAGACAAATGGGAACAAAGAATTGGAAGAACGAATTGAGAGATTTGAAGTCGGAAAGAGTACCGCATAGAAGGATTTGGAGTACTTAGTGAGGCTATCAAAAGATTTTGAAGATGAGATAGCCCACAAGTCAATGAAGATGCAAATTGAGGTTTATCAAAAAGCCAATGCCTTAGAGGAAGCAAAGGTAGCACTAAGCAAAAAGGAGGCGGAGGTCAAAGCATTACAAGTGAAACAAATCAAACGTCCTCAAGACCACTCATCAAAGGGGTGTTCCTCTAACTCTTATACCTTTTGCTATGCATGTTCTAGGATAGAGCATTTTAAGGCTAAAAATTACAAGCCAAATCAATATAGGAAAACTAGAGGTCCTAGGAATAGATGGAGTCCACCTAGGGTCAAGCAAATATGGGTAAGGAAAGACCAAGTGCACTTATATAGAAACATGAAAAAGGAAAAGATAATGAAGTCACCTAAATTTATTTGGGTGATTAAAAATAGAGAATTTCCTAACTTGGTCAAACCACCCTTAGAGGACCCTAGCCTCTCCATGAATGCATCCCATTGAATACTTTTGATGCATGTAGTTAGTTTTATGTTTTATGTTGTTTAAATTCAATAAATTGTGATGTTGGGATAGTTTTGTTCGAATACTATATTTTGTGGATATTTACACATTGAATTTAATGACTATATTTGTGGATGAAAGAGCCGGAGGCTCTTGTACAAGTATGAATGCATGTGCTTTATATTGTTTAATTCAGTTTGGGGGTTGTTCATGCCCCATTCCGTCAATTTTGATAAAATGCATGATGTTAAGCTTGACTTGTGCTTCAATGATATATTGCATGAATTGCCTTTATTTTGTGAGCCTTGTTTGAGTCATTTTTATTTTGTTGGGGCATTAATTGTGTTTGATTAGTGCCTAGGTTTGTTTGAGTCATGTTAGGTGCATGCCGCTAGGCCGGATTCTCTTGTCTTCAACATTGAGGATAATGTTGGGTTTTGGTTTGAGGGTGTAGATGCCTTTTTTGAGTCGTATTTTATGTCTTGAGTCATTTTTGTGTCTTATTTTCGAAAAAGTTGCTGCTTAGCCAGAATTTTGAGCTTATTTAGCTTGGTGAGATACCTGGAGCATAGTGTTTGTGATGAATGTGTGTATGCTTTGTGTGCTTATTCAATAACTCTTAGTCACTTTAGGGTCTCACTTGCACTTCATAGGCTAGTCTCATCTTCTAGTGTCCAAGTTTAGGGAACTCGGTGCTCAAGCGCCTTGTTCTAATAGTGGAGATTTCCCTTGTGAGATCACAAACACAAGCCAAAAGTGTGTATATTTGAGGTAAAATGTTTTTCAAATCTGTAAACACTATTCAAACACCATGCATAGTCTCACTACATCAAAAATCATCATTTGTCATTGAACATGCATCATATATGTGGACTGCTTGACGAAAACTTTTATTCCCTTGGTTGATTGATCCTTTGAAGTGATATTAGGCAATGTGTGTTTTAGCCACTCAAAAAGAAAGCCTAAGTACTTCCCATTCCTGTAATATGTGTGATCCCAAGCCAATTTTGAATCCAAACACATATAGACTTTTCCATTCTACACCCACATTATCCATAACCCAAGCAACCTAAACACTTAGCCAACCCTCTCTTAATTGATCTTGTTGAGGCTTAGGAATGTAAGGTTGTGCTATAATTTGATAAATGGCATGTACCTAGGCAAGAGTAATGAGTTGTGAACATGTGCATAGTAAAAAGGCATGAAATGAAAAGAAAAGAAAAGAAGCAAAAAGTAACAAAAGAAAAATATGCTTCAAATGCCTTGTGTAAATTGTAAATGCTACTCAAATGGGTAACATGAGTAGTTAAAGATTGCACGTAGAGTCTAATTGTATGCTTAGACGCCATATTGTATTTGGAAGTGTAGTTGCACGAGAAATCAAATGCTTAAGTGTAGAATGTATTGCCTTAACTTGGTTGATTAGTGCTTGTGCTTAAATTTCTCATTCTTCTAATCACCATTCACCGGGCCACGTTACAACCAAATGGAAAAGACCTAGTTGATCTTAGGGGACGTCTAGATTGGGAATATTAGTTAATGAATGCTATTTCCACGTTCATGACACGTGATTCTTTCATGAGACTCACTCACTGAAAACAGCGTTTATTCTACACTAAATGTATGCAACTAAGTTGATTAAGTTACATAAATTCATTTGCATACATGTTGCATAAGTGTGAACCTAGGTTCTGAGAGGAAAGATAAGAGAGAATCCATGTGAGAACTTAGCGTCGAAGCGAATTATGTTCGAGGTGTGAGAGTGAGTAGTTTCTGAGGCGAGGGCATTTTAAGTGTGGGATTCGTGTTGTGCCAGTTTCCCTTGGGGTGTCTTCGAGTTGTTTAGAACATTTCGCATATGCTCATTCTTCACTCCCATTTTCTTTTGCGTATCTCTCTGCTAGTTGGTTCTGCAGCAAGTTTTTCTTTGTGTCTAGGAAAGTTTTTAGTTCGAGTCATTTTTAGTTTGTCTTATTTGTTTCGTTTTATGTTTGCTCGAGGACGAGCAAAGGTTTGGTTTAGGGGTGTTTGATCGTGCCTAAATTGTTGTATATTTCGGCCCTCATTCCTATTCCTTTGTCTCGTTCTTATGTGTATTTTCTATATATTTTATGTCTAATAGGCTCATTAGTGCTAATTGCAGGCAATAAATGTAATTCTGGTGTTAGAAACGTTTTGCGGTGGTTCTGACAGAAAAGAGGCAAAAGGAAAGACAAAGGATCATAAGTAGCTCTACAGTGCGGGTCAAGTGCAGGTCAAGTGCGGGTCGCAACCGCACTCTAACCGCACTCATGATTATAGTCGAGACCTGATACAGGAGAAGATGTTAAAGTGCGGGTACAGTGCGGGTCATCCAACCGAACTTCACCCGCATTGTTGCCAAACCAGAGAAGCTGATTTGCACCTGACATTAGAGTACGAGTATAGTGCGAGTCATCCAACCACACTCTACCCGCACTATTGCTCAAGACAGAGGAGTGGATTTTGCACCTGACAGTAAAGTGCGAGTGAAGTACGAATTGTAGGGAAAAATTAACTAAAACCGCAGCGGAAGGCGAAAAGTAGATTTTCGTATAGTTTAAAATTTTTCTAAAGATTTGAACCTTAACCCTTTAATTAATTAAACACAAATACACGGTTAGAGTTAAATACCTCTTGTCGCGTGATCTGATTGACTTACGTCGATGGTAATCCGCAAGATCTTCAATCCTAGCACATACGTGAATCACCTAGGAGCGTGGTTTCCCTTTCTTCTTTGAATTGCTTACCTGAGAATGGATGTATGGAACTTCTGATCCTGATCTTCAATCCCAAAACATGAAGAGCCTAGAAAACTAGTTCCGGTCACTTTTGAATTCACAATCGATATGATTGGAACTCGCGTAACCCTAAATCTAAAGTGTGCACAAAACCTTTTGATGTTAAAGGCTTGCAAGTGCACTATCGAATGAGAACTTATTTTTCTTTTTCTCTTTTGGCCGAAATTCTATGTGTATTGAGTAAGATTTTTATTTTACAAAGCAAACAAAAATCTCTCTCACTCAAGCTTCTTGGTCGCAGAAATTTATCACCTTATATTTATAAGGTGACCGAAATTTCTCCTTCTCAAAATAGGGTTGGCCGAATTCTTTGTGTAGGAAATCTAGGGTTGGCCAATTTCCTTACTTGAAAAGGAATTGTGTTTTTCCCTAATTCCTATCAATTTAAGAATCCTAACCCTTATAGGACTAGGGTGGCCGAATTCTTTGTGTGGTATGGAGTGTATGTGGACTTAATCCTTACCACATTAGGACTCCTATCACTTAAAAGAATTCTAACCCTAATCAAACACATAGTATTTTATTTACTGATCTGGAAAAGATTTTGATTTAAACTATAAATTAATTAAATAAATAATTAATTTCCATTTAATCAAAACAATAAAATAAAATAATATCTTGGGCTATTTTATTAGCCTTGCCACCCACACCATATATATATGAGCCTAATGTTATTTTTCTTATTTTATTTAATCCATTAGACTTTAAATAAAAGCCCACATGTGAACCAGACTTATTCTTACTAAAAGAAACAAGCCCACATGTCTCCTTTTAATATATTAATATAATAGAGCAGCCCATTAAATAAATAATAGACATATTATATTCTTAATATATTAAATGCAATTCTAGATGGACCCATAAATTGGTCCGGTAGAATATATCAAGTGATCCATGCAAGTACGTGTGGATTGTGGATCTTGGCGGGCTATCTAAATTTAAACTTCAATAGACATAACCTAATCACAATCAACAAATGATTCACTTGGGTCCGATCTATTAATTTTAACTCATTCCACTAAAAAGTTATAATTGAACTCTTAAATAAAGATAGAATAAGGAGATGTTTCTCATTCATACCCTAGACAATCTTATAGGAGATGGTGTATCCTCGTGAATAATATCAGTAATCGCCAAGAGCTCATAGACCGCCTATAGCTCTCCAAGTTACCATATTGCCTCATATGACCACATTTTGAACTTGGATATTTTGACTTGTCCAGAAGCCATGTCTTCAATAATCATTATTGAAAACTCAACGTTGAGATTTAATATCCGATACCTCAAAACATCCATATGATGATATTATACTCTCATTTAATAAATGGAGCCACGATGTCCATATCTATAAATGAAGTCCTCTATCGATTAACAAATGAATACCACCAAACTATCGAGGATAGACTATGCTATATAATCGTACTCATTGATAGCTCAAATGATAACACTTGCAACCATAAGTCCATCATTTATCTCAGGATTAAGATCGACTCTCCGATTGTCCTTATAATGAAAAGACTTATATCTAGTGACGGTTCTAGATAAAGTATTTCATTGTGATCCTGTTCAATGCACCCAGTGCACTAGATTCTTTTACTCGAAAACCGTTCGATGATTTAAGACTCATCATAACTTATTTGATCCCACTCAAATGCTAGTAAAAGAATTCTACAACTTTATCAAGATAGAGGTGCCCAACCTTTAACTTAAGTTGTGAACGTTATTCAAGACTAACTAAAGAATTGTGTCTACCTCACACATATCCGGATGTATGAACAATTCTTCATATCTCATAGTCTTTTGACCTTATGATTATTTACCTTGACAATTATAATAATAAATGCTATAAGTATTTGTAAGAATCAGAAAACACTTTATTAATATGAAAAGATTGTCAATTACAATATTACACTCTTGCTATTGAGCATAATCCTAACAATCTCCCACTTGCGCTATAGCAAGTGTGTCATATCTCTCATTCCCATATTCTCTAGGTGCCCATCAAAACTCTTCTGAGGTAGAGCCTTTGTGAAAGGATCCGCTAGATTTTCTGCTGACGCGATTCTGATGATCGTCACGTCTCCCTTATGAACAATTTCCCTTAAAAGGTGATATTTCCTTTCTATGTGTTTACCTCTCTTATGACTTCTTGGTTCTCTCGAATTAGCCACTGCTCCACTGTTGTCACAGTGTATAGTGATCTGCTTATTTGCATTAGAAACCACTTCCAAATCAATCAACAATTGGCTGAGCCAAACAGCCTCTTTTGCAGCTTCGCATGCAGCAACATACTCAGCTTCCATGGTGGAATTAGCAATACAAGATTGCTTGATACTTCTCCATATGACTGCTCCTCCTCCAATGGTAAACACAGATCCTAATGTGGATTTTCTGGAGTCAGAATCCGACTGGAAATCAGAATCTGTATAGCCAACGGGAATTAAATCCCCTCCAGAGTATACAAGCATATAATCTCTAGTTCTTTTAAGATACTTGAAAATACGCTTGACTACCGTCCAATGATTAGGACCAGGTTTTGATTGAAACCTGCTAACTATGCCAATAGCAAAACAAATATCTGGTATAGTACAGAGCATTGCATACATGAGACTTCCATTTGCCGAGGCATATGGAACTCTACTCATGAATTGCTCTTCATGCTCATTCTTAGGAACCTGTTCCTTAGAAAGTTTGATTCCATGTCTAAAAGGTAACATACGTTTCTTGGAATCTTGCATGGAAAATCTAGACAAGATTTTATCAATGTATGAAGCTTGGGATAATGCAATCGTTCTATTCTTTCTATCCCTTATTACTTAGATACCAAGAATATAACTTGCTTCTCCTAAGTCCTTCATATCAAACTGTTTTGCTAACCATTCTTTTACTGATGTCAATACACCTACATCGTTTCCAATGAGTAGTATATCATCAACATAAAGAATGAGGAAAACCAATTTGTCGCTTTTAATCCTTTTGTAAACACAAGGTTCGTCAGGGTTTTGAATAAATCCAAAAACTTTCACAGCTTGATCGAACCTTATGTTCCAGGATCTGGATGCTTGCTTCAGTCCATATATGGACTTTTGCAATTTGCATACTCTTTCCTCTTGGCCCTTTTCAATGAATCCTTCTGGTTGCATCATGTAGATGCTCTCGTCAAGACTTCCATTAAGGAAAGCTGTCTTGACGTCCATTTGCCAAATCTCTAGGTCTAGAGATGCTGCAATGGATAAGAGTATCCTAATGGATTTAAGCATGGCCACAGGAGAGAAGGTTTCCTCGTAATTATTACCTTCTTTCTGTGTATAACCTTTAGCTACCAGTCTAGCTTTAAAGGTTTCCACCTTACCATCCATACCTCTTTTCCTCATGTATACCCACTTACACCCAATGGGTTTTATCCTTTTAGGCAAGTCTACAAGGGACCAGACTTTGTTATTGAACATCGATTCAATCTTAGATTGCATTGCCTTTTGCCAATGATGACAATCAACATCCTTTATTGCTTCCTTGTACGTGTAGGGATCATCGTCGTCCGAGAGATTCTCCACAGATTCTCCTAGACCGATGTATCTTTCGGGTTGTGTTATAACCCTCCCACTACGACGAGAAATGGTAGGTTGTTGATTTTGTGTTGGAGTGGAACTTACAATTGGGATAGGTTGTGAAACCTCTTGTGGAATTGTATCTCCTGACATTTCATTCAGGACAATTCTACTTTTGGGCACAAAATTATTCATATAGTCCGTTTCTAGAAATGAAGCATTTGTTGAAACAAATACTTTTAGATCATTAGGACTATAGAAATAATATCCTTTAGTTCCTTTTGGATACCCCACAAATATACATGTTTCTGAACGGGACTCCATCTTCTCTGTCTTTCCTTTCAACACATGTGCAGGACAACCAAATATCCTCATGTATTGTAAACTAGGTTTTCGCCCAGTCCACAATTCATGTGGGGTTTTAGGGACAAATTTAGATGGTACATCGTTTAGGATGTATATTGCTGTTTGTAGAGCATATCCCCAAAAAGAAATAGGAAGTGTTGAATAACTCAACATTGACCTAACCATCTCTAAAAGAGTTCTATTTCTCCTTTCTGCTACCCCATTTTGTTGAGGTGTACCTGGTGCAGAAAACTGAGAAACTATCCCATTATCAATAAGATATTGCTGAAACTCTCCAGATAGATATTCTCCACCATGATCAGATTTCAAGATTTTTATATGTTTCTCAAGCTGATTTTCTACTTCTGCTTTGAATGCTTTGAACATGTCAAAAGCATCCGACTTATGTCTCATGAGATACACATAACCAAATCTTGAGTAATCATCTGTGAAGGTGATGAAGTACTCATATCCACCTCTAGCTTGAATGCACATAGGACCACATACATCAGTGTATATTAGTCCTAAACATTCAGTGGCTCTTGCACCTTTGGTATTGAACGGCCTTTTGGTCATTTTACCTTCCAAACGAGATTCACAAGTTGGTAGATCATCAACCTTTAAGTCACTTAAAGGTCCGTAACATACCAATCTTTTAATCCTATTAAGGTTAATGTGACCTAGGCGTAAATGCCAAAGGTAGGTTTCATCTTTTGATAATTTTACTCTTTTATGATTAGGTTCCGTTATTTCTGTGTCTAACGAGTGAGAGATATTTCTATGCAAAAAGAATAGACCGTTTTCCAATGTACCTTTGCAAACAATTTTGTCATTCTTACTAATAATAAAATCTTTATTAACAGTAACCGAATATCCAAATTTATTTAAACAGGAAACTGATATTAAATTCCTCTTGAATTGAAGTACATAATAAATGTCTATTAAATCTAAATGCCTACTAGAATCTAAAATAACTCTAATATCTCCCACTGCACTTACAGACACTAAAGTTCCGTTGCCCAAACGTAAATTGACTTCATCTTCATTCAGCCTTCTCATTTCTTGGAACCCCTGCAAGGAATAACAAACATGATTAGTGGCTCCAGAGTCTATGATCCAAGAATCAGTAGAATCTGCCAGAAAACATGTTTCAAGATAATTAATATTACCTTCTTCTTTCTTATTCTAGGACTTTGGGCAATCTCTTTTCCAATGTCCCTTTTCACCACAAAGGAAGCATTTCCCTTTGATCTTGGTTACTTTCTTGGTTTCCTTCTTGGTAGGCCCAAGTTTCTTTTTCTTCTGTTGTTTCTTGACCTTCTTACGGGTCTTAACAGTATCAACTTTACCAACCAAATGAATCTCTTGACCTTTGTTTTTCACAAGGATCTTTTCAGCGCTTTGAACATCTTGCATCAGGCCCTGCAAGGTGTATTCCTTTTTGTTCAAGGTGTAGTCCAACTTGAACTGATCAAAGGAATCTGACAGTGAGTTAACTACCATATCAATTTTGGTCTCACCATCAATCTCAGCACCATATAGTTCAGCAATATTGAGATGTGCTATGACTTTCATCATGTGATCTTTCACGGATTGTCAAGGTTTCATCCTAAGATTCATAAACGCAGTCACTGCCTCTCTCTTAGTCGTCCTAGACCTCATAGCAAACATTTCCTCTAGAGACATCATTATATCAGCAACGGACTCCATTCCTTCATGTTGCTGTTGCAACATGTCGGAAATAGTGGCTATAATATAACATTTTGCCATATCATCAGAAGTCTTCCACTGCTCATACTCATCTCTTTACATCACACTAGATTCATTATTAGGAAGGGGTGGTTTAGGAGTAGTCAGAACAAATTTATGTTTTTCACTTTGCAGCAACAACCCAATTTTCCTTTTCCATGTGACATAATTATCTCCAGTTAGGATGTTATCTTTCAGGATGTTCATAAGTGATGGGGTCATGATTTCTGATTAAAACAAAAACATATATAAGTAAATAATCATGATAAAGCACTTTTAAATATTTATCTTGAATTAAATAAATAATTCAATCGTAAAAATTCAACGGTGATCCAACACCTATAAATCTTACGCCTCCTTTGGGAGTTCGTACTATTTACTATTTGGATTAGGTCCAACCTAATTGTTAACATAACAACCAGCATTTTCAATTTTACCCTTACAATTTTATTAACAAAAACACTTGGGAGGATATAAATAAAATTACATTGAGTGTGTCACCAAGATATCGACCCTCAATTTTCTCTCACGAGAATCCCTCCTTAGGGAGTAGATTTCGTTTAAGTCAATTGTCTAGTCTATCCTTGTAAGGAAGTATTTTGTTAAATTCCATTTATGGACGCCCCTTGGGGGGATTAGCAAAAATAATAAAACTCAACTAACCTTGGAGGCCATAGACGTTCTAACACACCTTCTCCCACTCAATTATTTAAGGCGTGTGATTAAATTCCAAAGAATGATTTTACCAAGTTATCTAGATGCCAATTAGATATCTAAATCATTAAATGCATGTTCATACCAAAAGAGATATATGAGTGGCACTCCTATTCTATATGACATGTTATCATACAATAACAAATATTGTAATATTTATACATAAAAAATAAATATCCACAATTTTGGTCCATCCTAGAAAAGCATGTAAATTACAATTGTACAGAATACAAAAACTCCTTTCTTGGCAGACAAGACTTCAAGCGACCATCTCGCGCATGAAACTCGCACACCCAAAGATCTCCACAGCAGCCCATGCGCACGCCTAGCCCATGCAAGGGCATGAGCTACCGCATGGCCAGCCTATGCATGGGTCGCGCGCTGCTGCACCGCAACAAGCGCAACTGCACGCTTGGTTGCGTGCGCGCTTGTTGTCTCGGTGCGTGCGGGTGCCAAGACGGGTTTCAGATGCTCCAATTTCTTCAAATCTTCGAGTCTTTGAATCTTGAATATGTTACAGCTTATTTTGTACAATAAAATACTGCAGTAATTTTTTTTTTTAATAACCACTGCAGTAATTTTTTTTTTAACAAATAAAAAACTGCACAAAAAAAAACTGCAGTATTTTTAATACATTAAAAAAAACTGCACTATTTTATACAACAAAAAAAAAATAAGCAACTATCAAGAAGGAGCTTGTGACGATAATAGGCCACCCTTCTGGTTACAATTCCGAAACAAAAATTACATGGAAAATCTAGGACCAAAATTGAGCAATAACAATTCACTTTATAACAACATATATAAATCCATACATTCGACATGTAATTATATATGCGAATACCTAGATTGCCATCTCTTTCTAAAACATGCATAATCACAATAAAAAGAAATAGATTCACGTATATATACGTTAATTAATTAAAGGGTACAACCTGGGCTCTGATACCAATTGTAGGGAAAAATTAACTAAAACCGCAGCGGAAGGCGAAAAGTAGATTTTCGTATAGTTTAAAATTTTTCTAAAGATTTGAACCTTAACCCTTTAATTAATTAAACACAAATACACGGTTAGAGTTAAATACCTCTTGTCGCGTGATCCGATTGACTTACGTCGATGGTAATCCGCAAGATCTTCAATCCTGGCACGTACGTGAATCACCTAGGAGCATGGTCTCCCTTTTTTCTTTGAATTGCTTACCTGAGAATGGATGTACGAAACTTCTGATCCCGATCTTCAATCCCAAAACACCAAGAGCCTAGAAAAATAGTTCCGGTCACTTTTGAATTCACAATCGATATGATTGGAACTCGCGTAACCCTAAATCTAAAGTGTGCACAAAACCTTTTGATGTTAAAGGCTTGCAAGTGCACTATCGAATGAGAACTTATTTTTCTTTTTCTCTCTTGGCCGAAATTCTATGTGTATTGAGTAAGATTTTTATTTTTCAAAGCAAACAAAAATCTCTCCCACTCAAGCTTCTTGGTGGCCGAAATTTATCACCTTATATTTATAAGGCGACTGAAATTTCTCCTTCTCAAAATAGGGTTGGCCGAATTCTTTGTGTAGGAAATCTAGGGTTGGCCAATTTCCTTACTTGAAAAGGAATTGTGCTTTTCCCTAATTCCTATCAATTTAGGAATCCTAACCCTTATAGGACTAGGGTGGCCGAATTCTTTGTATGGTATGGAGTGTATGTGGACTTAATCCTTACCACATTAGGACTCCTATCACTTAAAAGAATTCTAACCCTAATCCAACACATAGTATTTTATTTACTGATCAGGAAAAGATTTTGATTTAAACTATTAATTAATTAAATAATTAATTAATTTCCATTTAATCAAAACAATAAAATAAAATAATATCTTGGGCTATTTTATTAGCCTTGCCGCCCACACCACATATATATGGGCCTAATATTATTTTTCTTATTTTATTTAATCCATTAGACTTTAAATAAAAGCCCACATGTGAACCAAACTTATTCTTACTAAAAGAAACAAGCCCACATGTCTCTTTTTAATATATTAATATAATAGAGCAGCCCATTAAATAAATAATAGACATATTATATTCTTAATATATTAAATGCAATTCTAGATGGACCCATAAATTGGTCCGGTAGAATATATCAAGTGATCCATGCAAGTACGTGTGGATTGTGGATCTTGGCGGGCTATCTAAATTTAAGCTTCAATAGACATAACCTAATCACAATCAACAAATGATTCACTTAGGTCCGATCTATTAATTTTAACTCATTCCACTAAAGAGCTAAAATTGAACTCTTAAATAAAGATAGAATAAGGAGATGTTTCTCATTCATACCCTAGACAATCTTATAGGAGATGGTGTATCCTCGTGAATAATATCAGTAATCGCCAAGAGCTCATAGACCGCCTATAGCTCTCCAAGTTACCATATTTCCTCATATGACCACATTTTGAACTTGGATATTTTGACTTGTCCAGAAGCCATGTCTTCAATAATCATTATTGAAAACTCATCGTTTAGATTTAATATCCAATACCTCAAAACATCCATATGATGATATTATACTCTCATTTAATAAATGGAGCCACGATGTCCATATCTATAAATGAAGTCCTCTATCGATTAACAAATGAATACCACCAAACTATCGAGGATAGACTATGCTATATAATTGTACTCATTGATAGCTCAAATGACAACACTTGCAACCATAAGTCCATCACTTATCTCAGGATTAAGATCGACTCTCCGATTGTCCTTATAATGAAAAGACTTATATCTAGTGACGGTTCTAGATAAAGTATTTCATTGTGATCATGTTCAATGCACCCAGTGCACTAGATTCTTTTACTCGAAAACCTTTCGATGATTTTAGACTCATCATAACTCATTTGATCCCACTCAAATGCTAGTAAAATAATTCTACAACTTTATCAAGATAGAGGTGCCCAACCTTTAACTTAAGTTGTGAACGTTATTCAAGACTAACTAAAGAATTGTGTCTACCTCACACATATCCGGATGTATGAATAATTCTTCATATCTCATAGTCTTTTGACCTTATGATTATTTACCTTGACAATTATAATAATAAATGCTATAAGTATTTGTAAGAATCAGAAAACACTTTATTAATATGAAAAGATTGTCAATTACAATATTACACTCTTGCTATTGAGCATAATCCTAACACAAATCAAGTGCCGGTCAAGTGCGAGTCAAGTGCGGGTAATCCAACAGCAATCCACCTGCACTATTTCCTAGATCTGAGAACTGAAGGTGAAGACAACCCATACAGAGAGGGTAATTCACCCGCACTCCACCTGCACTCTACGCGCGACAGCTTCTAATTTCAAGCTTAAGTGACCTATTTTTCCATCCCCTATAATTAGAAAATCATGGGAACGAACTAAAGAACCCCCATATCTCCCAACACTTGTATTCTCTATTTTATTTACTTAGTCTAAGCTATAAACACATCTCCCTATCATCCAAACCATCTCTACTGAATCAAAGGCAACTAGGAGACTTGGATTCAATCTTCAAGGAAGGAGATCAGTCTTCAAGGGTTTTCTCTTTACACTCTCTCTTAGTTTATTAGTTTGTAATAGAACATGAGTAGCTAAAATACCCTACTATGGGGTTGATGTTATTTGTTCAATGGATATTTGGGCTTTGTAAATAAACTCTATGTGTTATATTTATTCTATCTCTATGTTTTATTCCATTACTTGAATTGATTTCCATTATTGATTTGCTTGGATACACCCTCTTTGCATGATTGATTTGGATTACTTGAGTAGGCAATTAGGTTGTCTAATGCTCCATTGAATGTAAGGATTTCCAGAAATTCAGCTCTACAACCATGCCCTTAATCTAATCTTAAATTAGTGGCTTTCACTATACACCCTAGGTTAGCCACTTGTGAGAGAATTAGAAGCCAACACTATACACCCTAGGTTGGCTACTTTAGTGATTTTACGAGAACTAACCTTCGAGTAGAATTTGGTTGATGACCTTGAACCTCATCCAATCTCAAACGGGTGGCCTTCACTATACATCCTAGGTCGGCCAAATGTGATGGAATTGGAAGCCATCACTATACACCCTAAGAGGACTACATTAGTAATAGGTTGAGCCATAGCTAGATAGATGAGCATTCATGGAACAAGTCCAGATTGAGTAACTAGCCATTGTTGGTTGCTTAGGAGGGATTAATCGCTAGTAAGAGGTCTTCGCTATACACCCTAGGTTGACCTCTTGCTAGAGATATATACCAACACTATACACCCTAGGTTGGTTACATTTGTCAATACATGCTTAATTGAGAGTTTGATGCAATTGCCCCAATATTCACTTACGAGTCCATCAACTCTGTAGTTCCATCATCATTCATTCATCACTCCATTGTCATCCCATTTTATTTGCTTTCATAGTTTAGTTTATATTGTAATTGCATTCACCATCACTTTACTTTTATGCATACTAGTTATATTAATCCTAATCTTATCACCGCTACCCCGATCTCAGTGGACGACACCCGTACTTACCACTTTACTTGTATTTCTACTTATGAACACATCGCATAGGTTTTATAAATTGTTTTGACAGACAGTTTTCTAACGGGCGAAAATCTTCTCATCAGTGGGTCATCTGTCCTAGAGTACTTATCGGTTGGCATTTTGAACTTAGGAGGTAGCTCTATCTCTCTGACCCTTCTGGAAAATGGAGCGTTCATTTCACCAATGGGATCTTTCTGGTTTTCTCAGTGCTTGCCATTCTTCAACTCCTGGATCTCATTTGCTATTTTGGGTACCTGGTCCCGGAGGCGCTTATTACAACTGTTTCTGGATTCGACCTCAGAGTCTTCATTGCCACACTCCTCCGATGCCACTAAGGCTTCATCCCGGTTCTCTCCCTAGGAAGGGTTCTTCTGGGTGCTTCTTCTATGGTTGGTGCTACCTCCTACTACTGGTCGGGGTTTCCTAGAAGTAGTTGACAGTTGGACCGGGTAGAGGCTTTCCCTAGGTGGGAGGTCGATGACTGACTTCACCTGTCGGGGTCGGTAACCTGCTGGTTAGTCCAGTGCCTAGGGCATAGACCTGAGCCTGTCATGGACCGGTGGGACTGGGGGTATAGGCTCTAGATCATCGTGGATCGATACTGGAGGTGGAGGGCCTAACCTGTCAAAGGCAGGTATCCTGGTATCTAGCTGACTGGTATCTCATATGGTGTCTGGTACCGCGAGCTGAGGGGTGCCACCCTCCGCAATCATTCGAAGATGAATACTCTCTATAAAAGATGTGACCTGTTGGTCGAAGTTAGCCTGGTTGGCTACCAGGGCGACATGTATTTGAGGGGTAGCCCGCGCAATAGCTGCAAGTGGTGGAGCGGGGTTGCGATTCTTCACCCCCTTCTTTTGCTTCTATTAAAGGGTTAGGAAATTCCCACAAACGGTGCCAAAAAGTGTTAACAGGAAAATTCAGTTAGGGAATAAATTCTAGTTAGCACCATCAACCACTACCGATATGTGGCAGCGGGGTGGTACCTTAGGTACCGAGATTTCTTACACTTGAGAGTGAGAGAGGAATATCACAAATGAGAGAAACATATGAAGAAGAAAGTGAAGGTAAATTAAGATAAGCACTGTTTATTGAATATTCATCTCTACAAAAATGATAATACACTCTCTTTCCTTTCACTTTACACAAAATGATGATGGAGTACTCGTTCGTGTCGATAAGTGGCTAAGACTCTCTCAGTGGTAGTTTCAGGACCTCACTATTTTTTGTCAAGTATAGGAAAAGTTTCCTCCTCTACCCCCACTCTACTATTTGCCCTTCATGGCCAGTATTTTGGACTCCCAATATTCCTGAGAATCTAGTCTTTTTAATGAGGATTATTTGGAGTCGTTCTTTAGAAGTTAAAAGACATTGAGTGAAGCTAAAGGTGCGAGATTTAATCCCTACAATTACTATCGCATTTAAAATTTGATTCAGTTGACTGTTTGGTCTCATTGATGGTGCTTTAAATGGCAAAGAAATCAACTTTCCTCCCTACATTTCTTGGAGAAAGGTACTGATTCTATATCACGATAGCGAGGTACACCAGTGTACCAGTCTTCTCTTGCTGGTGTGGCGCTTATTCTAGCGTGCTGGTTTCTTTGTGGCAACATTCTTCTCGCATGGCGGGTAAGATGCCTATCTTGGGTGGATTATGGGTTGATGTCAAGGTACTAGGGCACTGAATATATGTCGCGGTACCTTGGTACCAGGTAGGTGTTACTGGGCATATGCCAGATACTGGGTACGTGGTATCGCGATACCAGTTCTACCTTGTATTAGGAACAAAAAGCACAACGTGGTACCTGCTCTTCTAGGCTCGTAATTCAGATGTTTTATCTAAGTCAATAGGTAGTCGAAGCAGTCGTGATTCTGCCCCTACCAAGTATCGATGCTGCTGGGCACCTGAGAGCTGGGAATGGTTCCTACCAGGTAGTAACTTGGTGGAAAATTCTTCTTTGGACCCCTGCCAGAAAAGGCTATTAACAATAGGTCATTCAAGTGTAATTTCTTATCAATTCTCCTGGTCCAAAAATGCATGTTTGAACATAAAAGTGACATGGATTACAAACAAAGCAAGGTTACACATTTATTGAACAAAAATACCATATAAGCATATATGTGCAACCAAGTATCTCAAGCAATTAATTAAGAGCATAAAGTAAATCAATTTTTTTTTCACGTTTCAAATCATGGAAGTTCGCTCTCTTTGCTTGAGCTCCCCAAATGGGGTCAATTCCAACCAAGTTAATGGGAGGCATGTGCTCATATAGACCTACCAAGTCCATTAGACCTAGTTGAATCCATGCGAGACATGTTGGTACAATATCATACGGGTTCATCTTTTCTAATCCACCTAGGTGACTCATTTTCATTCCTAGTGGTCATAGTTAACATGTTACTCAAATTCCTAGGATTATTAACTCTAGATTTCCTAGGCACATGCATATTGGCTCTTTTAAGCCTATTTCTTTCAATCATGCTTTCAACCCTACATTTCTTAATGTACCTCAAGCAATTTGGCCTAATATGCCCATCAACACCACAAAAATGACAAGTTGGTATACAGTGAGAAGTCATACCATATCCTTGTGAGGTCATT
Organism: Dipteronia sinensis; assembly: GCA_033220585.1. NCBI lineage: Eukaryota > Viridiplantae > Streptophyta > Magnoliopsida > Sapindales > Sapindaceae > Dipteronia > Dipteronia sinensis. The sequence goes on from CM065642.1 coordinate 28,078,723, forward strand.
GGAGACTTGTCATGCATTTGATGTCGCCTTTGGTGTTGAACCGGTTATCTCCTTCTTTGTTGTTGAACCGGGTTTGGTTGCTTCCTAGGTTGAACTTGCATGGCTTGCCTTCTTGGTTGAGGTAATCTTGGTTTAGGGAATCTTGGATGTGGGGCTCTTAGTTGTTGAGGTTGAGCTTCACTCATTGTTGGAATCTTCACTTGGCCTTTCTTGAATGATCCTCTAAGTTCAAGCTTCCTCATATGATGTTCTGAAGGAGAAGCTTCATCTATGCTCTTTCCCTTGACAAACATCGTTTTGTCAGAGGAGGGGGTTTGCTTGTCATCAATGTATCCAAGACCCCTATTATCATTCGGGTTCTTTCCATGCCCCAACATTTGGTCAAGCTTCTTCAAACCCGAAGTTAACTTAACAAAGGTGTTTCTTGCTTCTTCAACCTCTTTCTCCAACCTAACTTCATTTACTTTGATAAGTGTCACTTCCTCATCTAAGTGAGTCACTTTAGTTCTTAGTTGGAGATTATATTCCATCAACCTAACTATCTCCTCTTTCTTCTTTTTCAAGCATTTTTAGAGATAACCAATAAACTCTTGATAGTTTATTACACTACCATTAGAGTTTCAAAGCATGTACTCTCTTGATCGAAGCTTCTTCCACTTGTGCTTTCGTTGCTCATATCTTCAATGACAACTTCTCTCAATCTAGCTCCTCTTTGGTCTCCATTCTTCAAGTCACAACTCTTGTGTCCATCAAGAATTTTGGTGAAGGCTTGAGTATCTTTATGGTAGGAGACTGACGGGACGTTTCTCATGTTTTGTTTTAAAGATCAATCCGTCAACAACAATTGTAAAAACCTCACTAAGCCTAAATTGGTTTGGAAAACACAAGTATGGTGGCAAGTGGGGTATCGTCCACAGGGAGCAGAGTTAGCTAAGATTAGTTATTGCTAAAGCAATGTTAATGTATATATATAATAAACGAAACATAAAATGATGAAGATGTAGATGGTGAATTATCCTATTAGTAACACTAAATTAATTATGCAAACTAGAGGAAGGGGAAATGGGATGAAGGATATATAGTTAATGGAAACTAAGGAGTTAACGGATACGAAAGTAAATACTGGGCAATGCAACAAACTTGTCAATAGGTACGTCTATTCCAAGGTAACAGACTTAGGATGTATAGAGTCGGTTATTTATCCATAGAAAGTGGCCAACCTAGGATGTATAGTGAGGACCACCTATTTGGGATTAATCCATCGTAAACCACCAACCTAGGATGTATAATGTTGGTTGTTTACGGATTCTGAAAATGAAGCTCGTCTACCTATCAATGACTCAACCAATTGTAAACGTAGTCAACCTAGGATGTATAGTGATGACTTCTAATCCTCTCATGGGCTTCGACCTAGGATGTATAGTGCTGGAAACTCGATCGAGGTTAGATTAAGACCGCGGTTCAAGAGTCAGAATTCATGATGTTCCATCCATTCATTAGAGCAAGAGACAACTAAATAGGATGTATATCTAGATGCAATACTCATACATAGTCCAAAGAGATCTTGCTAAGAGGATGTATCTAAACAAGAAATCAATGGCAACCATTCAAGCAAGAATGGATCAATGAAAGATAGACATGAATATAAAAATAACATAAAGTTTATGTACAAGCCCAATATCCAACTAACTACTCCATCAACCCCTTAGAGGGGATTTAGCTAATCATTACAACAAGGAAAATAAGAGACAGGAAATAGAAAGAACCCTTGGAGAACATCTCCTTCCTTGAAGTTACTTCAATCTCCTACCTTCCTTGAAGTTGAGTAGAGAATGTAAGTATGTGTGAGAGAGAGAGATATTCTAGATCTAAAGTGTGTAAAACCTCTGAAAAACGGAGTCAAAAGCTATGTAAAACATTTCCATCCTTTTCTGTTTATACATCATACAAAAATAGGTCACTTAAACTTCAAAAATCAATCTGGCACGCGCGGAGTGCGGGTGGAGTGCAGGTGAATTACCTGCACTGTATGGGTTGTCTTCATCTTCAGTTCTCGGATCTAGGAAATAGTGCGGGTAGAGTATGGTTGGATTACCCGCACTTGACTCGCACTTGACTCGCACTTGACCCGCACTTGATTCGCACTTTACTCTCACTTTACTGTCAGGTGCAAAATCCACTCCTCTGTTTTGAGCAATAATGTAGGTGGAGTGCGGTTGAATGACCCACACTGTACCAGCACTCTAATATCAGATGCAAATCCACTCTTCTGTCTTGAGCAATAGTGCGTGTGGAGTGCGGTTGGATGACCTGTACTGTACCCGCACTCTAATGTCAGGTGCAAATCAGCTTCTTTGGTTTGGCAACAGTGCGGATGGAGTGTGGTTGGATGACCCGCACTGTACCCGCACTTTAACTCTTCTCCTGTATCAGGTCTCAGCCATGAGCATGAGTGTGGTTGGAGTGCGGTTGAGACCCGCACTTGACCTGCACTTGACCCGCACTGTAGAGCTGCTTATGATCCTTTGTCTTTCCTTTTGCGCCTTTTCTACCGGAACCACCGCAACATGCTTCCAAACCCATCATTGCACTATTTTCTATAATTATGTACATAACAACCCATTAGAGATACCAAAATGCACGATAACAGAACACAAGATAAGGATTTGAGTGCCTAAATAAACTACATATTTGGCACGATCAGAGACCGGAAAGGCAAAGTAGTTCTTCTCACAATCATTCAAGCTTGAGGGACTTTCTTTAACAACTTTGACTTTATCCCACTTGTGAGTGGTAGCAAACACTACAAATATGGCCACATCTTCTTCATCACTTGAGGAGTCATCATTATCTTCAGAGTCATCACTGTCACTCCATGTGGCGGCCATTGCCTTTCCTTTCTTTTTATCCTTCAAGTTACCATAATCCGGTGAGATGTTTCTAATTCCACCACATTCGTAGCACTGAACATCCTTTCTTGAATGCTTATCATAGCTATCTTCACCGGTCTTGAATCTGGTCTTCTTCTTGAAGTCATTTCCTCTTGTGTTGAGGCCTTTCTTCTCAAGCTTCAAGAATTGCTTGAATCACCTCACGGTGAGGGCTATCTCCTTATCGGAGTTACTATATCTCTTCTTATTCTTGTTAGTCCTCAAGGCAATCCCTTTTTGCCTTTTTGGTTGAGAAGTTAGCTTCATCGCCTCATAGGCCAACAACTTCCCAATAACCTCACTTGGCTTCATTTTCTTATACTCGCTATTCTTCTCTATGGTCACCTTTGATTCAAACCTTTTGGTAAAAGATCTCATGATCTTTTGCTTGATCCTCATGTCGATGTAAGGATCCCTAAGTTGATGGCTTTGGTTGATAATGTCCATCAACTTGATTTTGAAGTCATTGAAGCACTCATCTTCTTCCATCTTGATGGTCTTGAACTTGGCTTGCAACATTTGAAGCCTAGAGTCCTTGACCGTGTTCGTCCCCTCATGTGCCGTCTCAAGAATCTTCTATGCTTTATGGGCATTCTTCATAATTTGGATGAACTTGTATTGGTTGTCATCTATGGCACAAACACATACATGCATCGCTTTGTTGTTCCACTTGGAGGATTCAAAATCTTGAGCACTTCATTCTGACTTCAGCTTGGCAACAATACTTCCATCTTCAAGAGTTTTTTGGATGGAATACACCCATCTTCAATTATTATCAAGACCTTGTCATCAATTGCTGAAAGATATGACTCCATCTTCCCATTCCATACGGAGTAATTATCACCCTTGAGCAACAGTGGTCTTATGCTGGATGCTACCTCTTTACACACCCCAAATTCACTCATAGTGTCTGAGTCAGTGAATGAGATGAATGCTAGTGCATGCAACAAACAAAAAGCGAAAATGCAAGACACACACAACAAGAGCAAGGATCACCTAAATATGTCTAGGAACCTGCTCTTATACCAATTGAAAATACAGCTCAAGCGTGTGTCTAAACAACCTAGATGGGGTGATCCAGCCAAATATGTAGTATATTTATGCCCTCAAATCCTTACCTTAAGTTCTGTTTTCGTGCGTTTTTGTATCTCTGATGGGTTGTTTTATGCGTATTTGTAGGAAATGGTGCAAAGACGGGTTTGGAAGCATATTGCGGTGATTCCGACAGAAAAAAAGGGTGAAAGTAAAGGCAAATGAGCACAAGCAGCTCCACAGTGTGGGTCAAGTGCCGGTCGCAACCTCACTCCGACCGCACTCCATTCGCACTCATGTTCATAGCCGAGACATGATGCAAGTGAAGAGATAAAGTGCTGGTATAGTGCGGGTCATCCAACAGCACTCTACCCGCACTGTTACCAAACAAGAGAAGCTGATGTTGCACCTGACGATAATGTGCGGGTACTGTGCGGGTCATCCAACCGCACTAATGCCAAACCAGAGAAGTTGAAGATGCATCTGACATTAGAGTGCGGGTACTGTGCGGGTCATCAAACTGCACTCCACCCGCACTGTCACCGAGAACAAAAGAGCATAATTGTACCTGACATTAGAGTGCGGGTACTGTGCGGGTTATCCAACCGCACTCTACCCGCACTGTTGCTCATGACAGAAGGTAGATTTTGCACCTAACAGGGAAGTACGATTCAAGTGCGATCACAGTGCGAGTCCAAGTGCGGGTCAAGTGTTGGTAATTCAACCACACTCTACCCTCACTATTGCCCTGATCCGAGAACTGAAGATAAAGACAACCCATACAGTGCGGGTAATTCACCCGCACTCCACCCGCACTCCGCGCGCTCCAGTTTGATTTTTGAAGCTTAAGTGACCTATTTTTTGTATTTTGTATAAATAGAATAGTATGGAAATGTTTTAAGGAGCCTTTGACTCCGTTTTGCAGAGGTTAAACACATTTAGACCTAGAATCTCTCTCTCTCTCTCATCCTTACATTCTCTACTCAACTTCAAGGAAGTTAGGAGATTGAAGCCACTTCAAGGAAGGAGATGTTCTCCAAGGGTTCTTTCTCTTTCCTTTCTCTTAGTTTCCTAGTTGTAATGAGTAGCTAAATCCCCTCTAAGAGGTTGATGGAGTAGTTAGTTGAATATTGGGCTTGTACATAAACTTGATATTATATTGATATTCATGTCTATCTTTCATTGATCTATTCTTGTTGTAAATGTTTACCATTGATTTCTTGTGTAGGTACATCCTCTTTGCAAGATGTCTTTGTATTATGTATGAGTATTGCATCTAGATATTCATCCTATTTAGTTGTTTAATGCTCTAAAAGAATGGACGGAAAGTCATGAATTCCGACTCTTAAACCGCGGTTTTAATCTAACCTCGATCGAGTTTCAGGCACTATACATCCTAGGTCGGAACCCATGAGAGAGTTAGAACTCATCACTATACATCCTAGGGTGACTATGTTTAATCGGTTGAGTCATTGTTAGGTAGACGAGCTTCATTTCCAGAATCCGATAAACAACCAACACTATACATCCTAGGTTGGTAGTTTACGATGGATTAATCCCTAATAGGTTGTCCGCACTATACATCCTAGGTTGGCCACCTTATAGGGATAAATAACCGACTCTATACATCCTAGGTCGGTTACCTTGAATAGCCGTGCTATTGACAAGTTTGTTGCATTGCCCTAGTATTTACTTTCGTATCCATTAACTCTTTAGTTTCCATCATCTATATATCCTTCATCCGATTTCCCCCTTCATTTAGTTTGCATAATTAATTTGGTGTTATTTATAGTGTAATTCACCATCTACATTTTCACCAACTCATGTTTCGTTATTATATATATACTTAACATTACTTTAGCAATAACTAATTTTAGCTAACTTCGCTCCCTGTGGACAACACCCCACTTGCCAATATATTTGTGTTTTCAAACTAATTTAGGCTTTGTGAGGTTTTATCAAATATTGTTGACAGATTGATCTTTGAAAACGACACTAAGAAAAACGTCCTGTCAAATGGCGCCGCTGCCGAGGAGCGGCATGTTTAGTTTGATTAGTTTTGCATAAGTAAATTTTATACTTACTTATTTTCCTGCTATTTCTTTGTTTGTATATTTTTACGTTGTTGGTAGTTTTTGTTTCTTAATATTCTAGGTTCATGGATACCCTTTGGAAAAAGTCAGGATCCGAGTACGAACTTAGTATTGACCCATATAACCAAGACTAGGGATGTGATCAAGATTTCTAGGAGGGATGCAATGTGGGTTAAGAGTTCTCGACCGAAGAGACCCCATTAGTAGAGCAGAGAACAAGAGAAATTGTGCAAGCCGCACATATTCCAGAAGACATTAATGCAAGTCAGCTGAATATGGGAACATTTGATGAATGGATAGGAGAGTTCATGCAGTCAGCCAACCAGGATACGTAAAAGGTCCAGATGCTACAACAGGCACATTTAAAGAGTTGGGAGACATACATGTGGAAGAATGATAGGCAATCAAACGAGATGGATGCATCTATTCACAGGATTGAGTTCCAAATAGGTCAGTTAGCTGAATTATTACAAGAAAGAGAAAAAGGGAAATTCCCAAGTCAACCGGAACAGGCTAGTGCAAAGACAGTCCTCAGAAGTGGAAGGGTTTTGAAGGAAAAGGATAAGGACACCGTCACAGAAGAAGAAGATGAGGTGGTTCATACGAAGGTGAAAAGTGAGAAAGAGTTAGAAAAGGAAAAATGTGTCCAGTTAGCGGACCCAGAACCTAGACCTCAGCTCCATAAGTCATCAAACCCCTATGTACCGCCTATACCATTCTTAGGGAGACTGAAAAACTCTAAGTTAGAGAAATCACATCAGGAAATCTATGATCTCCTCTCCAAGGTAACCGTCAACTTAACACTCTTAGATGCCATTGAGAAAATGCCGGCTTATGGTAAATTTTTCAAAGATTTGAGTAAGGATAAAGAGCGGTTTAGGCCGAAACAACAAGAGCATCTAAATGAGAATGTCAGTGCAGTAATTCAATGGTCATTGCCCCAGAAAATGAAAGATCCAGGGAGTTTTATAATTGACATTACGATTGGCGGGTCAAATCGAGAAAGAGCGATGTTGGACTCAGGAGCAAGCATTAACCTCATGTTGTTCTCGGTCTATAAGAAGCTAGGTTTGAATGACCTCAGGAAAACCACCATGTCTCTTGTCTTAGCGGATGCTTCTGCAAGAAGCCCTAAGGGCATCGTCGAAGATGTGTTAATACAGATAGAAAAGTTAATCATACCTGCTGACTTCATGGTGATTGACATGGATGAAAGAAGAGACGAAAGAGATGTGAAGTTACTTATGGGTAGACCTTTCATGGCAACCGCTAGGGTAGTGATTGATATGCATGCAGGGAAGCTTACCATGAAAGTAGTAGACGAAATCGTGGAGTTCAACATCTTTGACTCTTTATCATACCCAGTGGGTTCCCATGATTGTAACACTGTGGATTTCTTAGAGGAGGAGTTGGATATCACTTTTGAGGAGGAATTCGAAAGAGAAGGAAATGCAGATGACCTGGTACCATTAGAAGAACTTCCTCAAAGAGTTGAGTTGAAAACACTCTCGTCGAACTTGAAGTATGTGTTTCTCGACGAAAAAAGGTTAAACCCAGTGATCATTGCAGCTAATTTGGAGACAAGTCAAGAAGATGAGTTACTTGGAGTGTTGAAAGAGTACAGAGAAGCCATTGGTTGGTTCATAGATGACATTAAGGGAATAAGTCCTACCATGTGTATGCATAAGATTTTGCTAGAAGAAAACGCCAAACCGACACGGGAGGCATAAAGGAGGCTGAATCCGATCATGCAAGAGGTAGTAAAAAAGGAGATATTGAAGCTTCTTGATGTAGGATTATCTACCCCATATCAGATAGTGGATGGGTTAGTCCTATTCATGTCATCCCAAAGAAATTCGGAGTTATAGTAGTAAAGAATGAAATAAGTGAGTTAGTAGCACAAAGGCTCTAGACAGGGTGGCGCGTTTGTGTAGACTACCGAAAGTTAAATGTGGTCACCAAGAAGGACCATTTTGCCTTACCTTTTATCGATCAAGTCCTAGAGCGGTTGGCAGGGCATCAGTTCTACTGCTTTCTAGATGGGTATTCTGGATACAATCAGATAGTTATCGCTCCAAAAGACCAAGAGAAGACCACTTTTACCTGTCCCTATGGAACCTATGCCTTCCGAAGAATGCCCTTTGGCCTTTGCAATGCCCCAGGTACGTTTCAAAGGTGTATGGTTTCGTTGTTTTCGGATATGGTAGGAGAGATTATTGAAGTCTTCATGGACGACTTCTTAGTATTCGGGGACTCTTTCAAGTTGTGCCTTGATAACTTGTCGTTAGTGCAACAAAGATGTATGAAAAATAACTTGGTTTTGAACTGGGAGAAATGCCACTTCATGGTACAACACGGGATTGTCTTGGGTCACATAATATCTAAAAAAGGGATTGAAGTAGACAAGGCAAAGGTTGAAGTGATCGAAAGTTTGCCACCTCCTCGCAATGTCAAAGACATCCGGTCGTTTCTTGGTCATGCGGGTTTCTACAGGAGATTCATCAAGGATTTTTCAAAGATCTCTAGACCGCTATGCTTGTTGCTACAAAAGGACAAAGATTTTGTGTTTAATTCAGAATGTGTGGTGGCGTTTAAATCTTTCAAAGGGGCTTTGACCTCATCTCCAGTAATTGCTCCACCAGTTTGGGATTTACCATTTGAAATAATGTGTGATGCCTCTAACTTTGCTGTAGGTGCAGTTTTGGATCAAAGGGTTGGAAAAGACCCACATGTCATATATTACTCATCCCGAATTTTGAATGACGCACAGATGAACTATTCGACAACAGAGAAAGAATTACTGGCGGTCATCTTTGCTCTTGAGAAATTCAGGCAGTACTTGGTAGGTGCCAAGGTTGTGGTATACTCAGACCACGCGGCTTTGCGATATCTGCTCCAAAAGAAAGATGCAAAGCCCAGGCTGATTAGGTGGGTGTTGCTGTTGCAAGAGTTTGATTTAGAAATTCGGGACAAGAAGAGGTGCGAGAATGTGGTCGCAGATCACCTTAGTAGGATAGTTCATGAGAGTCAAATAGATGGGTGATCGAGCCAAATATGTTGTATATTTAGGCCCTCAAATCCTTACCTTATGTTCTGTTTTCGTGCATTTTTGTATCTCTTATGGGTTATTTTGTGCTTATTTGTAGGAAATGATGCATAGACAGGTTTTGAAGCATACTGCGGTTATTCCGGTAGAAAAAAGGGCGAAAAAAAGGTAAAAGAGTGCTAACAGCTCTACAGTGCGGGTCCAGTGCGGGTCCAGTGCGGGTCGCAACTGCACTCCAACCGCACTCCAGCCGCACTCATGTTCATAGCCGTGGCAGGATGCAAGTCAAGAGATAAAGTGCGGGTACAGTGCGGGTCATCCAACCGCACTCCACCAGCACCGTTGCCAAACCAGAGAAGCTGATGTTGCACCTGACGATAAAGTATGGGTACTGTGCGGGTTATCCAACAGCACTCTACCCGCACTAATGCCTAAACCAGAGAAGTTGAAGAGGCACCTGATATTCGAGTGCGGGTATTGTGCGGGTCATCAAACCGCACTCTACCCGCACTTGCACCAAAGACAGAAGAGCAGAATTGCACCTGACGTTAGAGTGCTGGTACTGTGCGGGTCATCAAACCGCACTCCACCCGCACTTGCACCAAAGACAGAAGAGCAGAATTGTACCTGACATTAGAGTGCGGGTACTGTGCGGGTCATCAAACCGCACTCCACCCGCACTTGCACCAAGAACAGAAGGTAGATTTTGCACCTGACAGGGAAGTGCGATTCAAGTGCGATTTCAAGTGCGGGTCAAGTGCAGGTGATTTAACCGCACTCCACCCGCACTAATGCCCTGATCCGAGAACTGAAGTTGCAGACAACCCATACAGTGCGGGTAAAGTGCGGGTAATTCACCCGCACTCCACCCGCACTCCACCCGCATTCCGAGCGCGCCAGTCTGATTTTCAAAGCTTAAGTGACCTATTTTTGTATCTAGTATAAATAGAAAAGTATAGAAACAGTTTTAAGGAGCTTTTGACTCCATTTAGCAGAGATTAAGCATTCTTAGATCTAGTTTCTCTCTCTCTCTCTCATCCTTACATTCTCTACTCAACTTCAAGGAAGTTAGGAGATTAGAGCCACTTCAAGGAAGGAGATGTTCTCCAAGGGGTATTTCTTTCTCCTTTCTCTTGGTTTCCTAGTTGTAATCAGTAGCTAAATCCCCTCTAAGGGGTTGATGGAGTAGTTGTTAAACATTGAGCTTGTACATAAACTTGATATTATATTGATATTCATGTCTATCTTCTATTGATCTATTCTTGTTGTGAATGTTTATCATTGATTTCTTGTGTAGATACATCCTCTTTGCAAGATATCTTTGTTTTATGTATGAGTATTGCATCTAGATATACATCCTATTTAGTTGTTTAATGCTCTAAAGAATAGACGGAGAGTCATAAATTCCACTCCGGAACCGCGTTTTTAATCTAACATTGATCGTGTTTTCTGGCACTACACATCCTAGGTCGGAATCCGTGAGAGAGTTAGAAGTCATCACTATACATCCTAGGGTGACTATTTGTAATCGGTTGAGTCATTGTTAGGTAGACGAGCTTCATTTCTAGAATCCGATAAACAACCAACTCTATACATCCTAGGTTGGTAGTTTACACGGATTAATCCCTAATAGGTGGTCCGCACTATACATCCTAGGTTGGCCACCTTCTAGGGATAAATAACCGACTCTATACATCCTAGGTCGGTTACCTTGAATAGCCGTGCTATTGACAAGTTTGTTGCATTGCCCAGTATTTACTTTCGTATCCATTAACTCCTTAGTTTCCATCATCTCTATATATCCCTCATTCCATTTCCCCCTTCATTAATTTGCATAATTAATTTAGTGTTATTTTTAGTATAATTCACCACCACCATTTTCACCAACTCATGTTTAGCTATTATAAATACGTATCATTACTTTAGCAATAACTAATTTAGCTAGCTCCGCTCCCTGTGGACGACACCTTACTTGCCACTATATCTATGTTTTCAAACTAAATTAGGCTTGTGAGGTTTTATCAAATATTGTTGTCGGACTGATCTTTTTAAAACGACTATAAGAGAAAAACGTTGCTGTCAAATGGCGCCGCTGCCGGGGAGCGGCATGTTTAGTTTAACTAGTTTTGCATAAGTAAAGTTTCTAGTTTAGTAATGTTTCTGCTCTGCCCTAGCTGTTCCTCGTTTACGTTGTGCGTTATTTGTTGTAAAATTTCAGGATTTTAAGTATATGCACGGAAGAAGATCAGTTAAGAGGAACAGTGTTGCCAGTTATCGATAACATCAATCAATTGGGTAAAAGAATCGGGCAGTTAGAAGGAAACATGGCCCATCATAATCAGAATGAGCAGCAGGCTCGAGAGAATGAGGGAAGTGTACATGGGGACGAACAGCTAGGTCTCACCATGGGCGAGTACACGCTCCCGTGTGTAGGTAATGTGCCCACTGCTATAGTACTGGATGATGTAACAAGGCAGTATGAGTTGAAAACTATGCATATTAGCCTCCTGCCATCGTTTGGTGGGCGAACTACCGAGGATTGCCTCCAATTGATGAAACAATATGGGGCCACCCTAGAAACCTTCCCGGTAATGGCTTGCCAAGTAGTACTGACAAGGGAGCAGCTTCATCTCAGGTGTTTCCAGTATTTTCTGAAAGATGCCGCCATGACATGGTACATGAACTTGAGGCCAGGATCACTGGTGTCATGGAGTCAGGTTTGCAAGGTCTTCTTCAACAAATATTTTCCTTCACAGAAAGCAAAAGACCTAAGGTTGAAGATAGCATCCTTTGTCGAAGAGGACGGTGAACCATTCCATGAGGCATGGGAGAGGTTTAACTTATTGTTAGCTCAAATGCCACCGCATACATACCATCCAGAGCTGAAGGTTAATTCCTTATATAGTGGACTTTCACCAATAACACAAATGTTAGTGGATAATGCATGCGAAGGTACCCTAGCAGACAAGAGGGCAGTTGAAGCTTATGACATTCTAGAGAAGATTGCCCAGAACTCACAACAGAGGACATCAAATGTGAGAAGGGGTGGAAGAATAGAAGTGGGTCAGGATACCCAAGTTCAAATCCAGATGTCTAGAATGAACAAGGAGCTTTAATCAATCAAGGAGCTTATAACAGGAAAACCAGGGTCCTCCCAAGGAGTGAGTCAAGTCATGGGAGAGATAGAAGGAGGAGAAGGGCATTTCAGTCAAGAAGAGCAAGCCCAAGCTCTTAGGGAATTTCCAAGGCCAAGGAATGACCCTTATTCAAACACATATAATCCAGGGTTGAGAAACCACCCAAACTTGTCTTGGTCCAACAATAACCACCTAGGAGCAACAACTTACCAAGGTGGCAACACCAATTTTCAAGGTGGAAACAACAACCAAGGGTACCAAAACCGGGGATACAATAGATACAATCAAGGAGGGGCAAACAACAACAATCAATGGGGAAGTTCAAGTAATAACACACCATCCAACTTCAATTCCCACGCTTCTGCTAGCCAACCAAATGACAAATCTCTAGAGGAGATAGTGAGCACAGTGATCAAAACTGTTGGTATCGGGTCGGAAGCCCTCAAGAACACTTTGCATGCCTCTGAGCAACGGATGACAGCTTACATGCAGTCCAATGATCAGAGAGAAAATAGTCATGGGGCGTCACTGAAGAAGATGGAAACTCAGTTGGCACAGATTTTTGATGCATTGGTCAAGAACAAGGAGAAGGCTTCAAACTCCGATGAACATGTTAACGTGTTAGAGGTCGTCCAGTTGGGAATTGATGAAACAGAGGAAAGTATGGTAGAGGTCACAGATAAGGAAGAAAAGGGAAGTGACATATACTCTCCCATTAAACTTGAGGACCCCGGGAGTTTCGTCATAGAGGTACAAATTGAGAATTCATCAAAGATGGGAGCGGTCCTTGATATGGGGGCTAGCATCAATATGATGCCTTTAGAGGTATACGAACAGCTGAAGATTCAGTCAATCAAGCCCACCTCCTAGACTCTCATCATGGCAGACAATTCTCCTATCACCCCAGTTGGTATCGTAGAGGAAGTTTATGTGAATGTGCACGGTTTGATGGTGCCGGTAGAATTTGTTGTGTTGGATTGCAAACGAGGAGAATCCGGTGGTAGGGACTGGAAACTACTGTTGGGGGAGGCCATTCATGGCCACAGCGAGTATGGTGGTTGATATTTGTTCTAGGGACATTTCCTTCAGCTGTGGAGGTAAGAGTGTGAACTTCAAGGTAACATCCTTCGGAACAAGCCAAGTTAGAGATTGTTTAGTCTTAGAGGCACCAAATTCCAGAAAGAAAAGAAGCCGGGTGCTCACCCTTGTGCAAGCCTTTGAGGGTGTTAAGGAGATGGAATTGGGAAACCAAGACTGCATTAAGGAAAGGCAAGAATCAGAATTCGAAGAGGAGGAAGCAAATACTGAACTTTTCGAACAATTAGGTGAGCTTGAGCAAGACAACACAAAGCTCAAACTGGAGTTTTATTTGCTTAAGGCTGAGAATAGACAGTTGAAAACGAAATTGCATGATCTCTCAACAGTGAACAACGGGTTAAAACAGCAAGTAGTGGAGCTTGCCACCAAAAAGGAGTTAGTCTCCAAGAACTTAAATGCATTGGCAAAGCTCTCAGAAGAGTTTGAAGAAGACTATGGGAGAAGGACAAGGAAGCTTCAACTAGGTGTGGAGGAGTCCGCAAGGGCGGTAAGGGAATTGCAAGAACAGTTGAGCATGAAAGATAATGAGTTGAAGCGGGCCAAGGTCAAGGACTCTCTGTGATAGAAAATAATGTCAAATCCCTCAGATTCGGACAACAGAAAGTGGCCCATGCCAACAATCGAACAGGGAGTTTCCCTAACCGTCCTATTACTTGTTACTTTTGTGCCAAAAAAGGGCACACTAAAGCATATTACTTAAGTTTCCAACGGTTCAAAACAAGTAGAGTTGGATCTAGGATGAACCCACCAAGGAATAGACAAATATGGGTTCGAAAGGACCTAGTCGGACAAATGAGGGAAGTGGGGAGAGATGCAGTGCATAGGAATTTGGCACCGGTTTGGGTGGCGTAAAACCTCATTTGGTTGACCGGGTCCCACTTTGAGTGCATTGCACTCACTTTTGAATTTATTTTAGTGTTTTTATTTTTATTTGTATTTTTCGGATGGTTAGTTTTTGTTATTGTAAACTTTTGAGAATGATTGAGAATGTTTAATGGGTTTAGTGTTGGTGCAGATACAGTTGCAAGGTAGAGTTCAGGAGTCTGTCCAGGGGAACAGTGCGGTTATAGTGCGGGTCAGTCACCGGCACTCGTCCCGCACTCCGAAAGCATCAGGTAATAAAGTGCGGGTAAAGTGCGGGTCAGTCACCCGCACTCCACCCGCACTTTGGTCGCGCAGTATATATACTGCCTGTCGTTCTCTAGGGCTCCACTTGCCACAAAAAACAAAACAACACAGCAAACTTCAAATTTTTCCCTCTTCTCAACTGAAAGGTATTCCGTGTGTGCCACGTTTTCGATTTTTCGGCAACCAAGGTATGGATTCTTACTCTTATTTCATTACATATCTCTCTAATCCAAACCCTAACCCTCTTTATCAAAATTCTTTTTCCTCTTATGCATGAACTTCATTAGTTAGGGTTTTGAACTTTTGTTTTTGCCTTTGCTAATATCTAAGAGGATGGAATGATGGGTGTTATCTAATTATGCATGTGATGTGTTCATGGTTACATTGATTTTCTATTGCATTTGAGTATTCAAACTATGACTTTGGGTTTATATGGTTGAATGGAAGCCTATACATGAGTTAGAGTCATAATGGGGTTAATTCGGTCGATGATGTGCTGAGATTATGAAATGTATGCATGAATTGAAATTCTGCCTGTGCTGGTATCTGGTAACGAGTTAGAGTGCGGTCACAGTGCGGGTCATTCACCAGCACTGCACCCGCACTTTATCCTCCTGACAGCATTTTTGTCCTTTCAAATTCCTTCATCATAACCTCATGGTTCTTTGATCCGAATATTGCCTTAAAATTGTTGTTTATTGTGCAGATGTTAGGAAGAACCTGGAAATCAGCTAGGCAAGCCAGTCAGGGTTCCGAACAACGACCGCGAAGAGGACCCCAAGTTCCACCGCTATGCATGAGACACCCAGATTTCGAGGACCGTTTAGAATATTTCAGGGAGCGTGACATAGTGGTGGAGAGGGGGATAACAGTTGAAGAGCTGGAGGGCACCCCAATTCCTCTAATGGTTGAAACAAGGGGATAGGAAACCTTTGTTAGCCCCCCCGCCCCCCCCCGCCCCCCCCCGATGTATTGTCGACGTGTGGTCGAAGAATTCTTTGCTGGAATGGTACCTGAAACTTTTCAGCGCACTTCTTCGGTTCTGGTCCGCGGGGTAGAAGTCCGGATGACTATAGCGGACATTAACAAGTACTATAGGACTGAGCTTCCAGTTGATCCCGAAGCAGTCGGACGTCTAAAGCAGGGGGTGACTTGGAGTGAATTTTTCGTGACCTAAAATGTGGATTTTGCAAATCAGTTAGTGATCCGTCCAATGGATTTTTGGGTGGCCCCTGATCACCGCATGAAGTACACCAACTTAAGTAGTGAGTTGGGTTTCTGGCATGTATTCATCTCCCATTCCTTAATCCCTAGAAAGCATAGGACTTCAGTGAACTTCAATGCAGCAATGATCCTGTACTGTATACTGCAGAATCAGTTGGTCGACATAGGCTTTCTGATCAAGAGAGAGATACTCGAGTTGGGAGGGGTCAGGGTGGACAAGCAGCCACTCATCTTCCCTAGCCTCATCACCGCATTCTACAGAACTACCGGAGTAGATTTTGGATCCGACTCTTTCGAATGCGGTTTGGGGCCAGTTGGGCATTTTACATGGAATGACCAGGTCAGAGAGCGGGACCCCTCTGGTGTCAGGGTCCGAACAGGTAGGAGGAAACCTGCTCGAGGGGGCAGCACGAGTAGAGATGCTGAAGACATCCCGGAACAACCAGATGTGGAGCCGGTTTACCTAAAATATGGTGATTATAGGCCCGCTGTTTCCCCACCCATGCAGGAGACGTTTGGAGAGGTTCCTTGGCAGACTTTGCTTACAAGATTGGAGAACCTCAGGACCGAGGTCGCCGAAAACAGGAGGTAGATTACTGAGAGCAGGGCGGAAGCCAATGAGTATTTTACAGACATTTGGGGCAACCTCACAGACATGAGGGAGGCACTCAGTCTTCCAAGTTATCCACAGAAGAAGAAGAGGCCAGTTGCTTTCTCACCTCCTTCAGGGGGGCCAGCCATTGACCCATATGGGCGAGAGCTCCGGGCTGCAATGGAGAGATCCAGGAGGGAGTATGAAGAGCAAATCAGATCAGAGATCGACCCCAAGGGAAAAGGGATCGCCAGTGAACCGGAGAGGGATTTTTCCGACGACGATTGACCATCCATTCTTTTTCTTTGTTGTTATTATTCTGGGACTTTTATTGCTTGTATTTGTATTTTTATTTTCTTTTAAACGGCTTAGACTTATTTTTCTGTTCTTTTCGCATTTGATTATTCGTGTGGTAGTGTTGTTGTGTGGTTTTAAGCTGAGTTGTGCATCTTTTGGGAAGCACACAACAACACGTATGGACATTGAACGATCTTCCTTCTAAAGGGAGTTTTCTACCTTCGAGTTTTGTACTTAAGCTTTCAATGAATGCGATTTAGTTTTTGTTATTATGAATGAGCATGGTTGAATGTATGTCTAGATTCGGTTTGGGGGTGTTGATCCCTCATTCCGCCATTTATTGCGATTATGCTTGTTCTTTCAAACAATGAGGACATTGTTGAGTTTTGGTTTGGGGGTGCATCACGCCTCCGCCTTGTACAATTTAGTGTCCAATTTTTCAATTTTGTCGCTTGTCCATTTTTCAAACTGTATCCAGTATGGGTATGATGCCTCTAGAGTGTGCTTTTGACGAGTTCCTTATATGTGCTTTGACCTTGTGATATAATTTGGTGCCACTTGAGGTTTCGCTTGCACCATCATGGGTTCGTCCCACCCGTTGGTGTTAAGTATTGGGGACTCATTGTTCCCATGTCTTGTTCTAATAGTGGAGATACCCGTGAGATCACAAACACAAGCATGAAAGTGCGTTTTCTGAGTGCATTATTGATTATTCTTAAACACGCCTCTCGTCATTTATGTCATGTGCCATAGGACTTGCATATAATTCTGTGAATTGCGTGATGGATGCTTTCATTCCCTTTCTAGATGATTGTGGAAGTGATATTAGGGAATGTATGTGTATCGAATTACCTCTATAGCCTAAACACCATATACCATATTGTGTGCTCCAAAGCCAAGTTGAGACCAAACACTTACTCTATCATTTGGTACCACATTCAACCATATACCCAATAGCCCAAACACATGCCTACCCTTGTACTAATCATGTTAGGATGGGAAATGGTAGTGATGAAAAGGGTTAAAATGGTCCTAACGGGTAAAATGAAATAATTGCTGAAAATAGGCAAGGAAAGGGGTAAGAACCTTAGTTATGTGCCCTAAATGCCTAAGAAAGGGAAAATTGTAACAACCCAAATGGAGTACAACATTGTGATTGGGAAATTGTTAAAAGAAAAAAAAATATTAAAAGAAAGATTGTACTTGAAGTGCCATAATGGGAGTGTTTTATGCTAAATCGCTCAAACGAAATGCAATGTTGAAGGCACAAATGTGGGTTAAATGGTTTCCTAGAGGGTTGCATTTAAGCGAGAAAAGAACATGGTGTGGGAGTAGGGATGTATTCTAGCATGATTGGTGAGATTGAACTCCAAATGTCCATATTTTTGTGTAAACTCATTCAACCCCACAGCCACACTATAACCGGTTGAAAAGCCCTTTTTGATCCATGTAAGTCTAGTTTGGGAATTTCGGTTGAAGCACAATCTTTCACATCCATGGCATGGTGACTCGTTCCTAGGATAGTTCATTGCTTAAATCTTATGCAGAATCTTCTTTGCATACTTGTTGTGTGGAACTTAGGACTCTTGAGGAAAGAAAAGAGAGAATCCATGTGAGCTTTAGAATTGAAGCGAATTATGCTCAAGGTAAGGGAGTAAGTTTTCCTAATTCATGAATGCCTTTAGGTGTGGGATTCGTCTTCGTACGAGCCTCCCTTAGGTGTCTCCAAATTGCTCTCGATCTTGTGCATATGTATTTTTTCTCCTCTCTATCACACCTATTTGTATCATATCACATATTGGACTTGTGGACATTGTTGAGTTATTGTTTAGGTATATAGAAATTAAATTCAGTTGGCGTCTTACTGTTTCGATTAGATTTGCTCGAGGACGAGCAAAGGTTTGGTTTGGGGGTGTTTGATCAGGCCAAATATGTTGTATATTTAGGCCCTCAGATCCTTACCTTATGTTCTATTTTCGTGCATTTTTGTATCTCTTATGGGTTATTTTGTACTTATTTGTAGGAAATGATGCAGAGACAGGTTTTGAAGCATACTGCGGTGATTCCGGCAGAAAAAGGGTGAAAGAAAAGGCAAAAGATTGCAAACAGCTCTACAGTGCGGGTCCAGTGCGGGTCACAACCGCACTCCGACCGCACTCCAGCCGTACTCATGTTCATAGCCGTGGCAGGATACAAGTCAAGAGATAAATTGCGGGTACAGTACGGGTCATCCAACCGCACTCCACCAGCACCGTTGCCAAACTAGAGAAGCTGATGTTGCACCTGACGATAAAGTGCGGGTACTGTGTGGGTCATCCAACCGCACTCTACCCGCACTAATGCCAAACCAGAGAAGTTGAAGAGGCACCTGATATTAGAGTGCGGGTACTGTGCGGGTCATCAAACCGCACTCTACCCGCACTTGCACCAAGAACAGAAGAGCAGAATTGCACCTGACGTTAGAGTGCGGGTACTGTGCAGGTCATCAAACCGCACTCCACCCGCACTTGCACCAAAGACAGAAGAGCAGAATTGTACCTGACGTTAGAGTGCGGGTACTGTGCGGGTCATCAAACCGCACTCCACCCGCACTTGCACCAAAGACAGAAGAGCAGAATTGTACCTGACAGGGAAGTGCAATTCAAGTGCGATCACAGTGCGATTCCAAATGCGGGTCAAGTGAGGGTGATTCAACCGCCATCCACCCGCACTAATGCCCTGATCCGAGAACTGAAGTTGCAGACAACCCATACAGTGTGGGTAAAGTGCGGGTAATTCACCCGCACTCCACCCGCACTCCGAGCAGCGCCAGTCTGATTTTCAATGCATAAGTGACCTATTTTTGTATCTAGTATAAATAGAAAAGTATAGAAACGTTTTAAGGAGCTTTTGACTCCATTTAGCAGAGATTAAGCATTCTTAGATCTAGTTTCTCTCTCTCTCTCTCATCCTTACATTCTCTACTCAACTTCAAGGAAGTTAGGAGATTGGAGCCACTTCAAGGAAGGAGATGTTCTCCAAGGGTTATTTCTTTCTCCTTTCTCTTGGTTTCCTAGTTGTAATGAGTAGCTAAATCCCCTCTAAGGGGTTGATGGAGTAGTTAGTTAAATATTGGGCTTGTACATAAACTTGATATTATATTGATATTCATGTCTATCTTCCATTGATCTATTCTTGTTGTGAATGTTTATCATTGATTTCTTGTGTAGATACATCCTCTTTGCAAGATATCTTTGTTTTATGTATGAGTATTGCATCTAGATATACATCCTATTTAGTTGTTTAATGCTTTAAAGAATAGACGAAAAGTCATGAATTCTGACTCCGGAACCGCGGTTTTAATCTAACCTCTATCGTGTTTTCCGGCACTATACATCCTTGGTCGAAATCCATGAGAGAGTTAGAAGTCATCACTATACATCCTAGGGTGACTATTTGTAATCGGTTGAGTCATTGTTAGGAAGACGAGCTTCATTTCTAGAATCCGATAAACAACCAACTCTATACATCCTAGGTTGGTAGTTTACACGGATTAATCCCTAATAGGTGGTCTGCACTATACATCCTAGGTTGGCCACCTTCTAGGGATAAATAACCGACTTTATACATCTTAGGTCGGTTACCTTGAATAGCCGTGCTTTTGACAAGTTTGTTGCATTGCCCAGTATTTACTTTCGTATCCATTAACTCCTTAGTTTCCATCATCTCTATATATCCCTCATTCCACTTCCCCCTTCATTAATTTGCATAATTAATTTAGTGTTACTTTTAGTATAATTCACCACCACCATTTTCACTAACTCATGTTTAGCTATTATACATACATATAATTACTTTAGCAATAACTAATTTAGCTAGCTCCACTCCCTGTGGACGACACCTACTTGCCGCTATATCTATGTTTTCAAACTAAATTAGGCTTGTGAGGTTTTATCAAATATTGTTGACGGACTGATCTTTTTAAAACGACTATAAGAGAAAAACGTTGCTGTCAATGGGGGTGAGATTCCGTTGAGAGAAAATTTCCATGACGAACATCTGTGCGCCGTATAGGATAAGGAACCTTGGTATGCGGATCTGGCAAACTATCTGACACATGGGGTTTTCCCCCTTGAGCTAGATTGGGAGGGTAAGAAAAGGTTTGCTATGAGATCAAGGGAATACTTCTGGGATAAGCCTTACCTTTTCAAACATGAGGCAGATAAGGTAATTAGGAGGTGTGTGCCAGAAAATGAGCAGTATAATGTGTTGCGATTCTGCCATGACTTGCAGTGTGGAGGCCATTTCAGCGCACGGAAGACAGCACTGAAGGTGCTGCAATCAGGTTTCTTCTGGGTATCACTGTTTAAAGATGCTTATCAGTTTTGTATGGCATGTGATAGATGCCAGCGCACAGGGAACATTGGTAAACAGAATGAGATGCCACAAACTGGAATTTTGGTGGTTGAAATATTTGACACTTGGGGTCTTGATTTTATGGGACCGTTCCCACCTTCTTGTAGGAACAGCTATATTTTAGTGGGGGTTGACTATGTTTCCAAATGGGCTGAGGCCTTTGCCACAAAGACCAATGACAGTAATGTGGTGGTTAAATTCGTAAAGGAACATATTCTGACCCGATTTGGAATCCCAATGGTGATCATTAGTGACGGCGGGAGCCATTTCTGTAACAAAGTCTTAGGAAATCTATTGAAGAAGTATGGAGTGCGTCACAAGGTGGCCACACCATACCACCCTCAGACATCAGGACATGTTGAAGTAAGTAACAGGCACATCAAGCAGATTCAGGAGAAGACAGTCTCCTCCACTAGGAAGGATTGGGCATTGAAACTATCTGACGCCTTATGAGCGTACCGAACAGCTTTCAAAACTCCTATTGGGATGAGCCCGTATAGGTTGGTTTTTGGTAAGGGTTGCTAACTTCCCGTAGAACTAGAACATAAAGCTTAGTGGGCAATCAAGAAGTTGAATTGGGAGTATGACAAAGCAGGCGAAGAAAGATGCAATCAGTTGAACGAGTTAGATGAATTCAGATTGGAAGCCTATGAGAGTTTACGACTCTACAAAGAAAAAACAAAAGCTATTCATGACAAACGATTGTTAACGAAAGAGTTCCAACCAGGCATGCTGGTGTTACTTTATGAGTCTCGTTTGAAGTTGTTTCCTGGGAAGTTGAAATCGAGATGGTCAGGCCCACATCGTGTTATTAATGTCTCTCCTAATGGAGCTGTAGACATTCATAATTTGAGGAACGATGGGATATTCAAGGTTAATGGGCATAGGCTTAAACCTTATTTTGGACCAGAGACCTGTTGCAAGGGTGTTGGGTCCATGGAACTTACTGAACCATAGCACATCTATCATGTCTGAGCACCGGTGGGAGGCAGCCTGCTCAGGTCATCTTTAAACTTTTCGCCTTCGGAGTTTTATTTCATTTGGACTTATTTTTCTTTACTTTTAGCATTTGAAGTTCATTTGGTAAAGTTGTTGTGTGGTTTTAAGCTAGGTTGTGCATCTTTTGGGAAGCACACAACAACACGCATGGACAACGAATTAGCTTCCTTCTAAAGGGAGTTTTCTACCTTCGATTTTGTACTTAAGCTTTCAATGAATGCGATTTAGTTTTTGTTATTATGAATGAGCATGGTCGAGTGTATGTCTAGATTTGGTTTGGGGGTGTTGAACCCTCATTCCGCCATTTATTGAGATTATGCTTGTTATTTCCAACAATGGGGACATTGTTGAGTTTTGGTTTGGGGGTGTATTACGCCTACACCTTGTACAGTTTAGTGTCCAATTTTTCAATTTTGTCGCTCGTCCATTTTTCAAACTATATCCAGTATGGGTATGATGCCTCTAGAGTGTGCTTTTGACGAGTTCTTTATATGTGCTCTGACCTTGTGATATAGTTTGGTGCTACTTGAGGGTTCGCTTGCACCACCATGGGGTTGTCCCACTCGTTAGTGTTAAGTATTGGGGACTCATTGTTCCCTGGTCTTGTTCTAATAGTGGAGATACCTGTGAGATCACAAACACAAGCATGAACGTGCATTTTCTGAGTGCATTATTGATTATTCTTAAACACGCCTCTCGTCATTTATGTCATGTGCCATAGGACTTGCATATCATTTTGTGAATTGCGTGATGGATGCTTTCATTCCCTTTTTAGATGGTTGTGGAAGTGATATTAGGGAATGTATGTGTATTGAATTACCTCTATAGCCTAAACACCACATACCATATTGTATGCTCCAAAGCCAAGTTGAGGCCTAACACTTACTCTTTTATTTGGTACCACATTCAACCATATATCCAATAGCCTAAACACATGCCTACCCTTGTACTAATCATTTTAGGATGGGAAATGGTAGTGATGAAAAGAGTTAAGATGGTCCTAGTGCGGGTAAAATGAAATAATTGTTGAAAATATGCAAGGAAAGGGGTAAGAACCATAGTTGTGTGCCATAAATGCCTATGAAAGGGAAATTGTAACAGCTCAAATGGTGTACAACATTGTGATTGGGAAATTGTTAAAAGAAAAATTAAAAGAGAAATTGTACTTGAAGTGCCATAAGGTGGATTGTATTATGCTAAATACGCTCAAATGGAATGCAACGTTGAAGGCACAAATGTGGGTTAAATGATTTCCTAGAGGGTTGCATTTAAGTGATAAAAGAACATGGTGTGGGAATAGGGATATATTCTAGCATGATTGGTGAGTTTGAACTCCAAATGTCCATATTCTTTGTGTAACCTCATTCAACCCAACATCCACATTATAACCGGTTGAAAAGCCCTATTTGATCCCTATAAGTCTAGTTTGGGAATGTCGGTTGAAGCACGATCTTTCACATCCATGGCATGGTGACTCGTTCCTAGGATAGTTCATTGCTTAAATTTTATGCAAAATCTTCTTTGCATACTTGTTTGTGTGGAACTTAGGACTCTTGAGGAAAGAAAAGAGAGAATCCATGTGAGTTTTAGAATTGAAGCTAATTATGCTCAAGGTATGGGAGTAAGTTGTCCCTAATTCATGAATGCCTTTAGGTGTGGGATTCGTGTTCGTACGAGCCTTCCTTGGGTGTCTCCAAATTGCTCTTGATCTTGTCCATATGTTTTTCTCCTCTCTATCACACCTATTTGTATCTTATCACACATTGGACTTGCGACATTGTTGAAGTATTATTTAGGTGTCTAGAGATTAAAATCAGTTGGCGTCTTATTGTTTAGATTATATTTGCTCGAGGACGAGCAACGGTTTGGTTTGGGGGTGTTTGATCGGGCCAAATATGTAGTATATTCAGGCCCTCAAATCCTTACCTTATGTTCTGTTTTCGTGCGTTTTTGTATCTCTGATGGGTTGTTTTGTGCGTATTTGTAGGATATGGTGCAAAGACGGGTTTGGAAGCATATTGCAGTGATTCCGGCAGAAAAAGGGCGAAAGTAAAGGCAAAGGAGCATAAGCAGCTCCACAGTACGGGTCAAGTGCAGGTCGTAATAGCACTCTGACCGCACTCATGTTCATAGCGGGGACATGATGCAAGTGAAGAGATAAAGTGCGGGTACAGTATGGGTCATACAACCGCACTCTACCCGCACTGTTACCAAACCAGAGAAGCTGATGTTGCACCTGACCATAAAGTGCGGGTACTGTGCGGGTCAACAACCCGCACTCTCCCCACACTAATGCCAAACTAGAGAAGTTGAAGATGCACCTGACATTAGAGTGCAGGTACTGTGCGGGTCATCAATCCGCACTCCACCCGCACTGTCACCGAGAACAGAAGATCATAATTGTACCTGACATTAGAGTGCGGGTACTTGTGCGGGTCATCCAACCGCACTCTACCCGCACTATTGCTCATGACAGAAGGTAGATTTTTCACCTGACAGGGAAGTGTGATTCAAGTGCGATCACAGTGCGAGTCCAAGTGCGGGTCAAGTGCGGGTAATTCAACCGCACTCCACCCGTACTATTTCCCTGATCTGAGAACTGAAGATGAAGACAACCCATACAGTGTGGGTAATTCACCCGCACTCCACACGCACTCCACACGCACTCCGCGCGAGCCAGTTTGATTTTTGAAGCTTAAGTGACCTATTTTTTGTATGTTGTATAAATAGAATAGTATGGAAATGTTTTAAGGAGCCTTTGACTCCATTTTGCAGAGGTTAAACACATTTAGACCTAGAATCTCTCTCTCTCTCTCTCATCCTTACATTCTCTACTCAACTTCAAGGAAGTTAGGAGATTGAAGCCACTTCAAGGAAGGAGATGTTCTCCAAGGGTTCTTTCTCTTTCCTTTCTCTTAGTTTCCTAGTTGTAATGAGTAGCTAAATCCCCTCTTAGGGGTTGATGGAGTAGTTAGTTGAATATTGGGCTTGTACATAAACTTGATATTATATTGATATTCATGTCTATCTTTCATTGATCTATTCTTGTTGTAAATGTTTACCATTGATTTCTTATGTAGATACATCCTCTTTGCAAGATGTCTTTGTATTATGTTTGAGTAGTGCATCTAGATATACATCCTGTTTAGTTGTTTAATGCTCTAAAAGAATGGACGGAAAGTCATGAATTCTGACTCTTAAACCGCGGTTTTAATCTAACCTCGATCGAGTTTCAGGCAATATACATCCTAGGTTGGAACCCGTGAGAGAGTTAGAAGTCATCACTATACATCCTAGGGTGACTATGTTTAATCGGTTGAGTCATTGTTAGGTAGACGAGCTTTATTTCCAGAATCCGATAAACAACCAACACTATACATCCTAGGTTGGTAGTTTATGACGGATTAATCTCTAATAGATGGTCCGCACTATACATCCTAGGTTGGCCACCTTCTAGGGATAAATAACCGACTCTATACATCCTAGGTCGGTTACCTTGAATAGCCGTGCTATTGACAAGTTTGTTGCATTGCCCAGTATTTACTTTCATATCCATTAACTCTTTAGTTTCCATCATCTATATATCCTTCATCCGATTTCCCCCTTCATTTAGTTTGCATAATTAATTTGGTGTTATTTATAGTGTAATTCACCATCTACATTTTCACCAACTCATGTTTCGTTATTATATATATACTTAACATTACTTTAGCAATAACTGATTTTAGCTAACTCCGCTCCCTGTGGACGACACCGTACTTGCCAATATATTTGTGTTTTCAAACTAATTTAGGCTTTGTGAGGTTTTATCAAATATTGTTGACGGATTGATCTTTGAAAACGACACTAAGAAAAACGTCCTGTCAGGGGGGTGAATGGGTTGTTAATCCAATTAATTACCAATTTTTCAGATTAGTCAATATTAACAAAAATAACCCAACACAATCAAATACAACAACGTAATTAAAGTGCGGAAAATAATAAATGACACGTTGATTGATTTACGAGAGAAACCCTCCAACTTGGCAAAACTCACGGGCTATCCTTCTAGCCACACTTAGTCCTCAAATCCACTATTGTAAGGATGTTTACAACATAGGTTGATCTCTAGTCACACCATTCTCGGTCACTAACCCACCACTACTACCTCCAGGCCTTTTATAGTGATTCTAGACCAAATTGCTTGTGCACTACACTCCCGTAGTCACAAGACTTAACTCTCAAGAAGAGATAAACAACCTATGTGAATATTTAAAAATATTTAAACTTGCAAATAATGCTAGACTACACTAAATGCTTATCTAAGGATTTAATGATGGCAACAAACAACAATCGTAGATATTAATATGTCTATATGAATGCTCATAAAGACCTAACTAGAAAAAGATAAGGAAATCTAAAACCTAGTCATCAAACAAAAGCCAATCAACAAGAGTTGTCATCAAACATGGTAAGGACAATAAACGCAATCAACAAATGCAATCAATAAATCCTAATCAACAATTTCTAAATGCAAGGCATAAAAGAATTAGCTAGAGGGAAAAATTGTCCTAAATGCTAGCTATCACAAACAAACCCAATCATGTTATCAAGACTCATAAATATATGCAATAAAGTAGAGCCCTAACATTTAATCAACTAATAATTGCAATAAAAACATCATCTTGGAATGTATGAACAAATAACAAAGATGAGATTTGTGTTCAACTTACCAAGTTAACTCAAAGATGAAGACCCATGCCTAAAGATGCTCAATGAAGTATGAAAAATGATGGGTTTTAGGTTTTGGAGAGTTAAAGAACAAGTCATAGAGCTTCTCTCTCTAAAAGGACACTTCCTCTCCCTAAAAATGGATTTTTGAAGATCACAAAACGAAATGGGAGAGAAGATAACATATATATAGAAGCCTTAGTCAAGACTACGTCGTTTTGAACTTGGGAATCAAAATCTCATCAAAACTGTTGTACGTACCGTGGTTCATACAAGGTGTTTAGACCGCGGTTCATGCAGCATGACACTCCTGAGAAAAATTACGGTTAGGACCGTTCTTTAGGCAAGGACACCAGCCGCAGTGCAGACAGTGAGAAACTTACTAGGAAGATTACGGTCGGGACCACTGTGCATACACAGTAGCAACCGCGGTATATACCACTCATGGCATACTGGAGTTTACCGCTCCGTGTGCCGCAGTACAAGCAAGTGTTTGTCAAGTGGCCTATGCCAAGGTAAAGGGAAAGTCCCTTTTTTACACTCAACAAGCCTATCTTGCATGAATGTTATGCAAATGTGAAGTGAGTTAAATGCATACAAAATGAAGCACAATTAACATGCAAGATATGTAATCAGTTTAAATACAATGGAAGATACAATATCTAATGCAAACTAATAAATGTGTGCAACTAAATCTCTTCAAAAGAGTCAAGTCAAGTTAGCTACCTTCCTTGAAGCACTTTAGGATCTTGGAAGCTTGTTGAAGATGAGTCATAATTGGAGACCTATGCTACCCATTATAAAGTGATCCCAATGTAGTTTGTTATGAAATACGCCAATCATAAATAGAGGTCCTTACATTGTGGAACCGTTACTAAATGGCCTTTTTGCTAAGTACTAGATTCCCCCAATGAGGGTTCATGCGTCAGATATTCCTTGGAAATGATCACTAGCATTGGGCATACCTGCACCCGGCACCCTGGTCCTCAGGTGAACAAATTCTAGTAGGCCACTAAGGCGACTTCAGTGCCAGGTCTCCATATGTTGTTGAGTAAAGGTACTAGGCACTCCTGCTCTAGAAGTCTCTGTCCTTAGGTGAAAAGATCTCGGTGGGCACTAAGGACGTTACAACACCAGGTCCTTGTATATAGGTGAATAAGGGTACCGGGCATTCCTGCTCTAGGAATCCTGGCCCTTAGGCGAAAAGATCCTGTTAGGCAACTAAGGCCACTTTCGCATCAGGTCCTCATTGGAGAGATTGGGTTCTGTCCAAGGCTTTAGAAGTGTCGTATAGGCTCTTCTGGTCTTAAGGATGAGACGGGCAACCAAAGCCATGAATATGAATCCTTGGTCTGGTAGGTAACCAAGCCCACTTGTGCACCATACCTTTCCTGAAGAGGTTGGGTCGTGTCCAGGGCATCAGGAGTGCCATGGGCACTCCTGGTCTCAAGGCGACCATAGGCGAAAAATATATTACCAAGGCGATTAGTAGAACTTGTAAGAGAAGAAAAAACTTCTTTATTAATCATACTTAGGTGATACAAGCAAGCTTAAGGCGATACAAACTCAAGGTGATATAACTTTAGGTTATACAAACTCAAGGAGATATCGATTGATGCTCAATCTTGCTTCTGCAGATTGCATGGGTAGAACTGTTTGAGATTATCTACGTTCCATGTATGATCGATGGGGTGACCCTCCATGTCTTCCAGCTTGTAAGTCCTATTACGAACTACCATCTTTATCAGGTAGAGTCCTTTCCCAATTTTGAGCCAGTACCCCATCTGACCTCTCCAGGGTATTTTTGGTAACCTTCCGGAGAACCAAGTCCCCTTCCTTAAAGCTTTGGATCCTGACCCTTTTATTAAAGTACCGGGTGATCTTGCTTCGGTAGACAACTACCCTTTCTACAACTCTGTCCTGCTTCTCTTCTAGGAGGTCCAGGTTGGCTCTTAGTTTGGCTTCGTTGTTTTTTGATTCAAAGTGTTGAACTATTAAAATGTTAGCTTGTGCTCAACTGGTAGAACCGCTTCTACTCTGAAAGTTAGTGAGTATTGGGTTTCCCTAGTAGCAGCCCTATTCATGGTTTGGTAAGCCCATAATACCTCTGGGAGCTCCTTAGCCCACTTTCCCTTCCTCTATTGGAGCTTCTTCTTTAGGAGCTTCTTAATGGTTTTGTTCGTGGCTTCTACCAGCACGTTTGTCTGAGGGTGCGCTACTAATGCAAAGCAGAGCTCAATGTCCAAGTTCTCACAAAAGTCTCTGAACAGAGCATTGTCAAACTGGTTCCCTAGGTCGGTGATTATAGCTACAGGAGTACCAAATCGACAGATAAGATTTTTCTTGATGAAGCTTGTGGTATTCTCCTCAGTTATCCGGGTGAGGGACTCCACCTCTACCCACTGGGTAAAGTAGTCTATAGCCACTACTATGTGCTTAGCTTGATCGGGCACGATCATGAGCAGTCCAATGAGATCTATTCCCTAAATGGCAATCGGGTAAGGTGAACTAATGGAGGAAAGTCATTCTGGAGGTAGGTAGCTGAGATTTGCTGTCTTTCTGCAAGGTTCACAGGACATTGCAAACTTCTTTGCATCCTGGTGCAAGGTAAAAAAATTTTTAACCCATTTGGAGCACCTAGTATGCTAGGGTTTCACCTCCTATGTGGTTCCCACAGTCCCCCGCATGCACCTCCTTAATTTGAAAATATACAAACAGGTTAAATTGTCTTAGGCTAACCTAGAGAGGGGTGAATAGGTCTTTACACCTTTTTTTTCAATCCCTTGAAACAAACAAGAGTTTGTCCCTCTAGCTAGCTTGAATCACAACACTTTAGATAAAAAAGCATATGTAGACAATCAATATGTATTCTCAAACAAAGTATTGTCAATCAAGTTTGCAAGTTGCTAGTGAAGGAATTATAATAAAACTAAAAACAAAGAATACTTGTTTTCTCAATCATGTCCAATATGTACAAGTATTAATCAAAGATGATTATATACAAATAAATCCAAGTACAAATAAAATGATATTTACAACTTTGATCCAATGAATTGCTCGCATCTCACACATTACAACAATATTGTTTACAAGTTACAAACATACACATACAAGTATAAAAGAGAGATATGAAGAATTGACACAAGTATTTTTTTTTAACGTGGTAAAACCCCCAAAGAGGAAATATCCAAGGGTTGAATACAACCATCGGGTACTTTTATTATTGGAAAGTAGATTGAAAATTCCTCAAAAGTGATCAACCAATGACACACTTTCTATTGGACTCCACTTCTACACAACACCACTGAGAGGTTGGAAATTCCTCAAGAGTGATCAACAAATGACACACTCTTTATTGGACTCCATGTCAACTCAATATCCTGGGTCTACCAATAATATAGTCTACTTTCTATCCAAGGCACTCTTGCCTCTAGAAAGTCTCCCTTACTTGATTATCCGGACCACTTGCCCTAACCAAGACATCTTGCTTAGCTATCCGGACCACATGTTCTAGCTAAGACTTCATGCCTTTTACAAGGACTTCCTAGTGTGATCAATGAAGGCAAAATGCAAACAAGCACTCAAAACAGAATATGAGATCAATATATTCTATGGGAGCTAGATATAAGCATATGAGTTCATAAATCAAAATTGTCTAGTTACTAAACATGAACAAATTCTAGAACATGTGAAGCACCTAAACACATTAAATTCTTAGAATCATTCATGTAACTAAAACTTGAATCGATCATATATATTAAGCACACTTTCAAGGTTTTAGTAACAAACATAAACATGCTAGATTCACAAGATATGATAAATGAATATTCTAGCAAATATTTAGAACGTGTATTTACGAACAAATCAATTAAATCCTAATTAGCTCTAAATATGAAATCATATGTGCTAATCCTAGATACATTCAACTAATGAGTCCTAGCATATGAAAATGCTATCAATCATTAGAATAAAGTCAATCAAGGAACAAATTGCCCTAGATAATAAGCTAATCATAATACAACTAACAAACATGTGAAAACCTAGATTTCAAGAAAAACTAGTTCACATTCAAGTCTCTAATTAGACAAGATTAGCCTATAATTGGAGCTCCACTTCTCAAATTCATTTTCAAAGTAACACATACATATAGAAGAAGAAAACTCAAGGTAATTGAAGACTTTGAAGATCAAAACACAGAACAGATCAATACCTTGTAATCTCGTGCAGTTTTGGTTTTGAGTGTAAAACCACCACAAAACTTGAATAAATGGCTGCAAAACTGACTTGGAGAAGGTAGGGGACTTCAATACAAATATTTTCCAACTTGAATCACTCAAATTGGACAAGCAATGAGAGAGATATGGTGTTTGGAAGATGAAAAACATTGGAGAGAAAATTCTGCACTTGTTTTTCAAATTTTCTTCTTGATATGAAATTAGAGAGGGAAAGTGATATTTAAATGAGAGGGATAGAGGGAAAGGGAGGAGGGCAATGTCCACGAGCCACCTTAGTTCTTCAAGAAGGTGTGTGGCCATCTCGGGGGCAGGAGGCCCTCCTTCTCGAGATGGCCACGCGCCTCCTCGGGGATGGGTGGCAAATGGCCTTTGGCCATTTCCATCCTCCCTCACGCACCTTCGCGATTTTCATCCGTTCTTCGGCCTCTGAACTCCAAATTTGAAACTTTTTTTGGATTACAAACTGGGACTCTCTCACGCACATTGACGACTATGAAAATTTGACCAGAAAATAAGAATTTGACTCAATACACGAAGTCTAAGACAATGCATGGTAAGTGACCGGAGAGTTTCGTAACTTTTTTCTCGGAACTTCAAAACTAATGAATGAGTAACCAAAATGGTCAGAACTCAATAAGGAATAATATAAAATCAAATTCAAGTTTGAATTTGATTAAAAATTGTTAACAAAAATTTTGCTCGGGGCAATAAATCCCAGTTAGCACCCTCGAGATCATTACCACGTAGGTGATGACCAAGGTAGAATATATATATATATGTATTACAGTGCCTAATGAAATTACTAGGAGGCAAAGATATTGTTAGCTGTTTAGAAGAAATCAAAGTCTTTTTTATTGATAACATATGGTATACATCTCTCTCTCTCTCTTAAATTACTTTCACTTTTTTCTGGGGGATAGTTGGGTGTTTGTCGTGTGTCTGTCGAATAGTAGTCTCCTCTTTTTTGAAGGAGGAAGTCCCGCCTTTATACAATGTCTTCGTAGGTTTAAACTTATTGATTTCCCCTTGATTTTCTCATCCCTCCCCTCCTTATCGGACAAGATTTTTTCCTTTAAATGTCGTTGACTTTGAGTTAATTGCTCAGTTGAGGATATCTTGGTGGAAATCAATTTGTTTCCCATTTAGACTCTATTACTTGTTCTGCACGTGTATAATGTCTATAGATGCGATATTATGTATCTTCGGGTCTAGCATGATTCCCATAGAGGTCTTCGAATGTATCAAGGTGTGGTGCATCAGTTAGTGAGGTCGATCATTGTCTCGGCCCCGATATTGAGAAGCTTCATCCAGCTAGGAGCTAGGTCTGGCCTCCCTTGACTTTTCGAAGCTAGGTGCAGCCTCCTATGGACACCTCCCTGTATCGGCGAGGTATAGGCGAGCTTCTGGAGAAATTAAGAGGTAACCTAGACTTCGGGGGGATTTGGTGACGCGGGCTTGATCTGACCATTTTGGGCTCTATTCCGGATGTTTCTGGAGCCTGCCCTTGTTCCTACGAGGCGGTATCGTAGCTCAGCTTTGGGTAACATGGTCTTCTAGTGGAAAATCTCGGGCATGGATCTAGGTCTGGATGGTGGAAAATTTCCCTTTGGTCCTTAGCCAATTTTGGCTATTAACAGAAGTCCCCTCTGACTTGAACACCAAACGTCGAGCTTGGGGTTGGGGTTGGATTTTTTATTTTATTTGAAAAATCTTCCCTTTTTTACCGTTACCAGAATATTGGGAAAATCTTCTCTTTTAACTGCGTGAGTGACGTGGCATGAATTGACCAATTTACTTCTGAATTAATCCGGTTGCATTACGGCAGTCCGCGAGGCTCTTTACCGTTACCAGAATCTTGGGGAGATCTCTTCATTAATTACGCAAGTGACGTGGCGTGAGCTGACTAGCTTGTTTCCGAGTTAATTCGGTTACGTTACGGCAGTCCCCGAGATTCTTTGCGATCTCAACCGAAAATCTCGTCAGCTCATGCTGCTGCCCTCTTGCCTATATATATATATATATATCTATTTATCTCAATGACTTCCGCACATCTTTCAAACTCAAATTTTTCCCAAGATATATTTTCTCTCATAGCCTTTCTCTCGAGCTTGCCTTTTTCTTCATTCTTCATCCTTATTGACTTCACTATGTCGAAAACTAGTCGTGATTCAGTTGAATCCATCGTTGATGGTGATGAGGTCTTTAGCCTTGCCCCTGGGAAACGGGCATGAGGGAGTTTAGACAGCTATTATTCCCCGCCTAACCCGCAACGTCGACGGTCAAGCAGGAATGTGTCCATTGGGACCGAGTTTTCCAACCACCCTGACCATCCTGTGGATATTACCGATGAAGACTTCGACAAAGAAGTGGGTGGCGACGCCGCGGGAGAACATTGAGTCCCGGCTTCTGGACCCCTTTTGGAGAGGCTCCCTTCTTATGACTTTAGGGTTGTCCCTGATTCCGTCGTCGATCCAGTCTCGATTGACCGTTTGAAGTCAAAGTATGGCATCCCCGACAGCGTATCCATCTCGGTGCCTCTCAAGGGTTACGAGTTCTTCAACCCCCCTAAAGGCGTGCTTCCAATTCATGTGGTGGCTCTCGAGAACGGGGTTAGGCTTCCCCTTCATCCGACTCTTCGGCAGGCTCTTAACGCCATCCAGTTTGCTCCCCTTCAGTTGACGCCTGGGTTCTGGAGGCATCTGATTGGCTTCCTCGTGCTATGGAGGGAACAATGTCAGTTTAGCAAGGTGACGAGAGAGCCGGGAGCATAGGAGCTAGCTTATCTTTTCCAGATTGGGAGCTTGTCTGGCGCTCCTAGAGGCAAGTTTTATGCTAAGGCCAAGAACAAGCTCAACTTCGTTATCCCTGGCGCTTCGAAGAAGGACCCCGCCTGGAAGGAAGAATGGTTTCTTGTGGGGGATGATTGGGGGAGCTCGATTTTCATTGGAGGGCATGAGTTCGAGGTTCCCACAGCTTTCAGTGACAAACCCTTGTGGGACCGAGATTCCCTGCCTTCTGAGTCTGAAGCCATTTTGAAGGCTATTTTAGCCAGGAATTACTTAAACCTGAAGTTCCCCACTGCTGAAGCCTTCAATCCTCGTAGGGTGAACCAATACTTGCGGATCTCAGACGCTACTCCTCGTAAGTGTCATTGAATTGCCTTGTCTTGCCTTGTTGCTCAGCTTGGTTCTGACATTTTCTTTTTTAATTTGTTTATTCACAGTTTTTATCATTGAACCAGCTTCCCACAACGTCTCACACTCTCCTCAAGCCAGAATTTCTCTTCCCTTCGTTGGGGTCGAACCAGATCTTGCTCCATCTACCTCCCAGCTGGGTCCAAAATGGCCAATCTTGTGTCGCGGGCTTTCCAGGCTTTGGGTAAAGCTCCTCAGGTTGTTGGTCAGACTGCTTCTGCCCCTTATGCTATGATCGCTAAAGTTGCTACCCCCTGGATTCGCCCTCCTGATTCTGCTGCGCTTCCAACCCCCCAAGCTTCGGAGGATTCTGGAAGGGGTGTCGCAAGGGTTCCTTCTAGCCGTTCCCGGCCTCAGTCGAGCTCGACAGGGCAGAACGAAGTCCTGGAACAATTCATCGCATCTTGTCCGGGCGGTGGGATCTCCAAGATGGCTTCCATGCCTATGGATTTCTTGATTACTAAGGGGTCTGCTATTTTAGCTGAGGTAACTGCATTTCTTTCATACTACTCTTACTAATTTGTTCAGTTTCTAACTCTGGCTCTATATTTTGTAGGCCTTCAAATTTAATGTAGTGATGGGCCAGCAAGTAGCCCTCCTCTGTGATCGAGCTTCAAGAGCTGAAGCCGAAGCCGAGAGAGTATGGGATTGCTCAAGCAGGTTCAGTCTTTAGTGAAAGAGACGACCTCTAACCAGGGAAAGGTCGAGATCGAGATGGCTGAGCTTCGTTGTGACCATGAGAGGACAAAGCAATCTTATGATCAAGAGCATCTTCAATCTATCTGGCGCGCTAGACAGAGGGATTCTTGGAGATCTGAGGCTAAAAAGTTAGACCTCGAGAATCAGTCTTTGATTGCCCAGGTGACCAAGCTGCAAGCCGATGCGGAGACCTCTTTTAGCGATGGGTACTTCTATGCTTCCTTTCAGGCCGCTGAAGCTCTCCCTCTTCCATTTGATCTGTCGTCTATTGTCGGCTGGGATAGGCAGGAAATAATAATAAGGATACCGAGTTATCTCACCCTGATGGCGATGAGGTGGTTCCTTCGAAACAGGCAGGAGCCGAAAAACAGCCCGCCCAGACAGATCCTCCATTTCCACCTCTTCTCTTTATTACTTCAGGTCCTAGGGAGTCGTCTAGCAAGGTTCTGTCTTCTCGATCCGAGGGGGACCAGTCAGGAGCTGGGGAAGGAGCTAGGAGCCCGTCTGAAGAACCTCCTATAACGGAGATGGAGGTTGACAGGAGTCAAACGGGGTCCATGGCTGCCCTTCTCGATGCGGCTATCCCGCCTGAGGTTATGGAGGTGATTAATGAAGTCCTGGAGGAAGACTCTGCTGATGAACATATGGAGCCTCTAAATAGAGGGGCGGTTGGCGAGGATCAGCGTGAAGGAGGAAGACTGACAGGGGAAAACCCAGAGAGTCCCAAAGCTTGAAGCAGTTCGCTCTTGTCTTGATTGCCCGGAAAAGGGGGTAGGCACCTCATTTTGTCCTTATTTAGCTTAGCTTTCCCCCTTTTTTTTATAGCCCGAGCTCAGGGGTTAGGCTCCCTAATGGATGGATGTATGTAGCCTTACCGAGGGATAGGCTCCTATTACCTTTAATGAAAAATCAAATCGCTTTGAGGACTCTTGTTTCATTCCTGGTCTTGAATAGGAAACATAATTGCATCCGCAACAACAATTTGTCCATACTTCATTAAAACTTTGGAAAGGAATTATTATTATGATGATCTTGATTCTGCACACGAAAACAAATTTTTTTTTAAAATTCGCCTTAGGGTGGTAGCCCGACCAAGGCCTCAGGAGGGCTATTTAGCTATTTCCAAATCTTGAAATCTGGATAGCAACTATGCTTTTACACTCAGATCCTTCTTGGGGGTGGAAACCCGACCAAGGCATCAGGAGGGCTATTTAGCTATTTCCTGGTCTCGAGATCTGGATGGCAACTATGCTCTTATACTCAGACCCTTCTTAGGGGTGGTAGCACGACCAAGGCATCAGGAGGGCTATTTAGCTGTTTCCTGGTCTCGAGATCTGGATGGCAACTATGCTTTTACACTCAGACCCTTCTTGGGGGTGGTAGCCCGACTAAGGCATCAGGAGGGCTATTTAGTTATTTTCTGGTCTCGAGATCTGGATGGCAACTATGCTTTTACACTCAAGGGTGTAGTCACTAATGTTGAACATAGCTGGAGATAAAGACGGAAGAGAAAAAATGACTTTATTGATGATCGAGATGTAGTACATCTTTATTAGGGATTCTAATGAAAACTAAATAAAGGTATTCTACTTGAGAACTCCCTACTCAAGGGTAGAATTTCCTCAAATGATCTGCATTCCAATTGTGGTCGATGGATCGTCCGTCCATGTCTTCGAGTTTGTAAGCTCCATTGCGAACAACTAGCTTTATCAAATATGGCCCTTCCCAATTGGGATTTAAGACTCCATCTGACCTTTTTCGAGTATTCAGGGTCACTTTCTTAAGCACCAGATCCCCTTCTTTGAAATTTCAGGCTTTGACCTTTCGGTTGAAGTATCTAGCGATCTTGCTCTGGCAGATCTTTACTTTCTCCACTACCCGGTCTTGCTTTTCTTCCAAGAGATCTAGATTAGCCCGGAGCTTGACTTCGTTACTTTCGGGCTCAAAGTGTTGTACCCTGAATGAGGTCAATTTATGCTCGATGGGGAGGACCGCTTTAATCCCGAAAGCTAGGGAGTAAGGTGTCTCCCCGGTAGCTGTTCTTCTTGTAACCCGGTATGCCCACAGGACTTCTGGCAGCTCTTTGGCCCATTTACCTTTTTTCTACTGCAGCTTCTTCTTTAGAAGTTTCTTGATAGTCTTGTTGGTGGATTCCACTAGCCTGTTAGTCTGG
This sequence comes from Dipteronia sinensis, assembly GCA_033220585.1. Lineage (NCBI taxonomy): Eukaryota > Viridiplantae > Streptophyta > Magnoliopsida > Sapindales > Sapindaceae > Dipteronia > Dipteronia sinensis. The sequence goes on from CM065642.1 coordinate 28,115,705, forward strand.
GGGTGAGCCACTGAAGCTAGCCTGAGGTCGATCCCCAATCCCTTGCAGAAGTCTTTGAATCGGGCGTTATCGAACTGCTTCCCTAGGTCTGCTATAATGATGAGAGGGGTCCCAAATCTGCATACCACGTTGGTTTTGATGAACTTGGTCGTATTCTTTTCTGATATTCGAGAAAGAGGCCCTGCCTCGACCCATCTTGTGAAGTAATCGATAGCCACGATAGCATGTTTCATCTGTTCAGGAGCGGCAGGAAGTGGTCCAATTAGGTCGATTCCCCACATGGCAAAGGGGTATAACGAGCTAAGAGATGATAGTCGCTCGGGTGGCTGGTGGGTCAAGTTTGAAGTTCTTTCACATGGCTCACAAGATTGCACAAAACTCCTTGCGTCTTGGTGGATGGTCGGCCAATAGTACCCCATACGAAGCACTTGATATGCGAGAGCTTCCCCACCTATGTGGTTCCTACAGTCCCCAGAGTGGACCTCTCTCAGTGCCCATTTAGCATCATCAGGATGCAAGCATCTAAGCAAGGGGAGGGATCTGCCCCTTCTGTAGAGGTACCCGTCTACCATATAATATCATACTGAGAGTCTTTTAATTCTTCGGGCTTGGTCCGGCTCTTCAGGAAGCTCTCCCTTAAGGAGGTAGGCAACAATCGGGTCCATCCAGCAAGGCTGGCGATCCAGGGAGCAGATTTCCCTATTTGTGGCTATGCTTGGTTGGGAGATCACTTGGAGGGGAATTCTCTGTGGTAGGGATTGGCCTCCGTTTGCCGCTATTTTAGCCAGAACATCTGCGCGATGATTTTGGTGTCGAGGTACCTGATCGATCTTGAACCCCTTAAATTTATTTTTTAGCAACTGAGCTAGCTTTAGATAAGCAGCCATATTGTTTCCCTTTGTCTGGTACATCCCAGTCACTTGATTGACAACAAGCAATGAGTCGCTCTTGATTTGTAGATAATAGGCCTTTAGTTCGATGGCTACCTTCATCCCGGCTAGGAGGGCTTCATATTCTGCTTCATTATTGGTGGCTTTAAACTCGAATCTGAAACAGTGACAGAATTCAGTCCTCTCCGGATCTATTAAAACTATGCTAGCTCCTCCCCCAGCTTGCCCCGATGCTCCATCTGTAAAGAGGGTCCATAGTTTGTAGCTTTCCAGGCCAATTGTCGATCTCAGATGTCTTTTTACGGATCTTATTTGGTACTGAGGGGTCCTCTTGATCTGGGAACGCTGAAATTTCTGCCAAAAAGTCAGCCAAAGCATGTGCCTTAATCGTGGTCCGAGGCTTATACTTTAAATCAAACTGAGTGAGCTCTAGGGCCCATAAGACTAGCCTTCTAGACACGTCTAGTCTTTGCAAGAATTGGCGGAGAGGTTGGTCTGTCACCACTGCTATTGTGTGAGCTTGAAAATAGGGACGGAGCTTCCTTGCTGAGATCACTAGAGCATAAGCGAGCTTTTCCAGGGGAATGTAATTCCTCTCTAACTTGGTCAAACCATGACTCATGTAGTATATGGGTCTTTGAAAACCATCGCCACACTTCTTGGTCAAAGCTCCGCTTATTGCAGTTTCTAATACAGCCAGGTAGATCTGCAGCTCATCTCCGAGAACTTGCTTGACTAACAACGGTGGGCTTGTTAGGTATTCTTTCAAAGCTTGGAAAGCTTGCTCGCTCTCTTGGCTCCATTTCATGTTTTTCCCCTGTTTGATGGCTTTGAAGAAAGAGAGACATTTATCGGTGGAGCGAGAGATAAACCTGTTGAGCGCCGCTACACGTCCATTTAGCGGTTGGGGATTTCGTGATCATGTCGTCGATATATACCTCCATCGTCCTTCCTATCTTGGGCTTGAACAGCTTGTTAATCAGTCGCTGATATGTAGCCCCCGCATTCTTAAAACCAAACGGCATCACCTTGTAGCAGTACAAGCCCTGCCAGTAATGAAACTGGTTTTATCCTGGTCAGCTGGGTTCATTTTAATTTGGTTGTATTCTGAGAACGCGTCCATAAAACTCAAAAGTTTATTTCCAGACGTGGAGTCAACCAGCTGGTCGATCTTTGGTAAAGGAAAACTGTCTTTTGGACAAGCCCGGTTGAGGTCGGTGTAATCGACACACATACGCCACTTCCCATTCGCCTTCGTAACCATGAACACGTTAGCGATCCATTCGAGATAGCGTACTTCTCTGATAAACCCTACCTTGATCAATTTATCTACCTCCTCTTGCACCACAGTGTTCCTATCAGCGTTGAAGTGACGCCTCTTTTCTTTGACGGGCTTAACTGTTGGATCTACCGCTAGTCGATGGGCGGCCAATGATATCGGGATTCCAGGCATTTCGTTATGGCTCCAAGCGAAGATGTCGCTGAATTCCCTGAGAAGATCAATTAAACCTTCCTTCACTTCTGGTTCAAGGGTGGCCCCGACCTTGACAGCCTTGGAGGGATCGTTATTTCTGATGGATATCTCTTCTAGTCTATCTACGGGCTGCCCGCTGGCCCACTCCTTACTCCTTACTCTGTTCCTCCTCATAAGGCATAATAGGTTCGCTTTCTGGATGCTCAGGATGTTCCACGGGCTTTATCTCCATCTCTTCCTGGATTATCTGGGATGTTTCCTGGACTAATGCCACCTGTACACATTGTTTTTCCAAAGCTGTAGGATTGGCAGACACCGCGTAGCATTTCTTGGCTGCCTGCTGGTCTCCGCGTACCTCTCCCACCTTGGTTCCAACAGGGAATTTCAGGATATTATGGTATATGGACAGGAATGGTCTCCCTAGGATGGCGTTGTAGGCCGATGGGGTGTCAACCACAACAAAGTCAGTCATAATATTTTGTTGGAGATGGGTGATTCCAATGATTACTGGGAGGATCATCGACCCCACCGGTATGATCGAATCTCCAGTGAACCCATAAAGTGGAGTGGTACAGCTATTGTAACAATGTTGCTTTAGGTTTAACTTTTCCAAAGTATCCTTGAAGAGGATATCTACACTGCTACATGTATCTATGAGCACGCGATAGACCAGATAGTTGGCTATCTGTATTGTGATTACCATGGGATTGTCATAGGTTGCACGGTGTTGAAGACATCTGCTTCAGTGAAAATGATCAGTGCTGACTGGGAGGGCTCCATCAGGCTCTTGCTGACCTTGAAGATCCCCCGACTTTCTTCGATACGGGGAATCTTCCTCGCATGGTTTTTTCGGGAATTATTGGAAATGCCAGCCAGTGTGGGACCTCCACTGATGGTGTGTATCACCTGGATCTGTTGCATTAAGTCAGTCTGTTCCCCCTTCCTCTTCTCTGCGTCCTCACGGATCTCGGCTTGTAACTCCCTTCCAGTCCGAATGTTATCTCTGATCTGTTGTAAGAATTCAATCAAGCATCCCCCTTATCAAGGCTTTAATTTGGTTGCGTAAATTATAGCACTCTGAAGTGTTGTGGCCCACGTCTTCGTGGAAGTCGTAGTACTTGTATCGGTTCGTCCTGCCAGCTGGGGCTTTCATGGGAGCAGGCTTTTGGAGCAGCCCTTTATCTCGTATAGCAAGGTAGACTGTCTCCCTGGAAGCGTTCAAAGGAGTGTAGTAATCATACCTCTTCTCCCCTTACATTACGGGGGCCACGGTCCTGGGAGGTGGCGAAGCCCGGGGAGGGGTTCGTCTTGCTGGATATTTTTCTTGCATGTGCTGAGGAGCGGGAATGCGATAGGTCGACCTATTAGGATGTTTATTCTGAGTTTTCTGAACTGGCTCAAATTTGGGGGCTTCTTTTTTCAGACGTTTTGCCGTTCTCATGTCTTCGTGTTCCATCTTGACTTTGAGTTGTTCGTCGATCTCGACCTGCTCAAGAGCCTGATCGTAAGCCTCCTGGTAAGTCTCATGAGGTCTCTTGGAGAAGGAACGGAAAAGCTTTCCTGCCCATAGGTTCCGCCTGAAGCTGGCGAGGGTTTCTTTCTCGGTGAAAACTCCCATTTGTATGACCTCCTTGTGAAAACGTTCCACGTACGATAGAAGTGTCTCACTTCGTTCCTGAATAACATATTAGAGGTGTATGGGATCTTTCGGACGAGGTTTGACCCCTTGGAACTTCGACCAAAAATCTGTTGATAATTTCGTGAAAGAATCCACGCTGCCAACAAGCAGCTTCCTGAACCAAGTTTTCACGTAGTCGGTTAGGGTCGTTGGAAACATCTTGCACATAGCTGCTCTGGTAGTGTTCTGGACCTCCATCTGTTGAACGAAGCTCTCTAGGTGGCTTAGAGGGTCTTCTGTTCCGGAGAACTTATCTGCTGGCATTTTGAATTTTGGTGGGAGCTCTGCTTCCCGGATCCTCCTAGTGAAGGGAGCGTTCATTTCGCTCAGGGGATCCTTCTTATCCTCCTTATTCTTTCCTTTTCTTATATGATGGACCTCTTTCTGTAGCTTTGCCAACTAATCCCTCAGTCGCTTGTTCCCAGGTTTCTTTGAATTGACCTCAGATTCTTCACTATCGAGTCTTTCTAATGAACTGGCAACCTCTCTCCGGTCCCCCTCATGGATAGGATCCATTTGGGAAGTTTATTTACTCTCCTCCTCTTGGGCACGGGCGGTTCTCCTTAATGCAGTTGGATGGGATAGCTCTCGTTGCTTCCGGGTAAAAGCATCTGCAGCAGATTTTACTCGCCAGGGTTGATATTGTGAAGGTCTTTTTGGAACTGATGGCATGGGTCCCAGCCTATCCCGGATCGAAAGTTGGGGCCCCGACCTATCTCGAGCTGGCTCTAGAAGAGGAGGTCCCAGGCGATCAAAAGCATGCTGCCTAGCTCCGAACCTGCTCGGCTCTCCCTGATCATTCAGGTTGGTTGGCTGGATTGTGATGCCTTCAGCGAGCAGGCTGATGCGGACGGTTTCTACGAAGGTTGCCGCTTGCTGGTCGAGCACGGCCTGGCTCACTATAGGGTGGCCAGAAGCCCGCGCATTAGTTGTTTGGACCGGAGCTTGACTGTCATATCCAGATTTTCTCCCCTTTCTTGGGGCCTTTCGAGTAGGCCTTGCCCGGGGTTGCTCTGAAACTCTATGTTGGCCTTGGGAAGAGCGGAGCCTCATAGTTCCTATAAAACAACGAAAATGTAAATGCAAATAGTTGATTAATTGGGTGTAGGGCTGTTTCCCACAGACGGCGCCAGAAAGTGTTAACAGAAATTTTGCTCGAGCCAATAAATCTCAGTTAGCACCCTCGAGATCATTACCACGTAGGTGATGACCAAGGTAGAATATATATATATATATATGTATTACAGTGCCTAATGAAATGACCAGGAGGCAACGATATTGTTATCTATTTAGAAGAAATCAAAGTCTTTTTTATTGATAAACATATGGTATACATCTCTCTCTCTCTCTTAAATTACTTTCACTTTTTTCTGGGGGATAGTTAGGTGTTTGTCGTGTGTCTGTCAAATAGTAGTCTCCTCTTTTTTGAAGGAGGAAGTCCCTCCTCTATACAGTGTCTTCATAGGTTTAAACTCATTGATTTCCCCTTGATTTTCTCATCCCTCCCCTCCTTATCGAACGAGATTTTTTCCTTTAAATGTCGTTGACTTTGAGTTAATTGCTCAGTTGAGGATATCTTGGTGGAAATCAATTTGTTTCCCATTTAGACTCTATTACTTGTTCTGTACGTGTATAATGTCTATAGATGCGATACTGTGTATCTTCGGGTCTAGCATGATTCCTATAGGGGTCGTTGATCGGGCTAAATATGTAGTATATTTAGGCCCTCAGATTCTTACCTTATGTTCTGTTTTCGTGCGTTTTTGTATCTTTGATGGGTTGTTTTGTGCGTATTTATAGGAAATGATGCAAAGACAGGTTTGGAAGCATATTGCAGTGATTCCGACAGAAAAGGGGCAAAAGTAAAGGCAAAAGAGTACAAACAGCTCTACAGTGCGGGTCGCAACCGCACTCGGACCGTACTCCAGCCGCACTCATATTCATAGCCGGGACAGGATGCAAGTGAAGAGATAAAGTGCGGGTACAGTGTAGGTCATCCAACCGCACTTCACCCGCACTAATGCCAAACCAGAGAAGCTGATGTTGCACCTGACGATAAAGTGCGGGTACTGTGCGGGTCATCCAACTGCACTCTACCCGCACTAATGCCAAACCAAAGAAGTTGAAGATGCACCTGACGTTAGAGTGCGGGTACTGTGCGGGTCATCAAACCGTACTCTACCTGTACTGTTACCAAGAACAGAAGAGCAGAGTTGTACCTGACATTAGAGTGCGGGCACTGTGCGGGTCATCCAACCGCACTCTACCCGCACTGTTGCTCAAGAAAGAAGGTAGATTTTGCACCTGACAGGGAAGTGCGATTCAAGTGCAATCACAGTGAGATTACAAGTGCGGGTCAAGTGCGGGTAATTCAACCGCACTCCACCTGCACTATTGCCCTGATCCGAGAACTGAAGATGAAGGCAACCCATACAGTACGGGTACAATGCGGGTAATTCACCCGCACTCCACCCGCACTCCGAGCACGCCAGTTTGATTTTTAAAGCTTAAGTGACCTATTTTTTGTATCTTGTATAAATAGAAAAGTATATAAACGTTTTAGGGAGCCTTTGACTCCGTTTCGCAGAGGTTAAACACTTTTAGACCTAGAATCTCTCTATCTCTCTCATCCTTACATTCTCTACTAAACTTCAAGGAAGTTAGGAGATTGGAGCCACTTCAAGGAAGGAGATGTTCTCCAAGGGTTCTTTCTCTTTCCCTTCTCTTAGTTTCCAAGTTGTAATGAGTAGCTAAATCCTATTAGGATTATGCTCAATGGCAAGAGTGTAATATTGTAATTGACAATCTTCTCATATTAATAAAGTGAATTCTGATTCTTACAATTACTTATAGCATTTATTATTATAATTGTCAAGGTAAATAGTCATAAGGTCAAAAGACTATGAGACATGAAGAATTGTTCATACATCCGGATATGTATGAGGTAGACACAATTCTTTAGTTAGTCTTGAATAATGTTCACAACTTAAGTTAAAGGTTGGGCACCTCTATCTTGTTAAAGTTGTAGAATTCTTTTACTAGCATTTGAGTGGGATCAAATGAATATGATGAGTCTAAAATCATCGAAAGGTTTTCGAGTAAAAGAATCTAGTGCACTAGGTGCATTGAACTGGATCACAATGAAATACTTTATCTAGAACCGTCACTAGATATAAGTCTTTTCATTAAAGAGGACAATCGGAGAGTCTATCTTAATCCTGAGATAAATGATGGACTTATGGTTGCAAGTGTTATCATTAGAGCTATCAATGAGTACGATTATATAGCAAAGTCTATCCTTGATAGTTTGGGGGTATACATTTGTTAATCGATAGAGGACTTCATTTATAGATATGGACATCGTGGCTCCATTTATTAAATGAGAGTATAATATCATCATATGGATGTTTTGAGGTATTGGATATTAAATCTCAACGTTGAGTTTTCAATACTGATTATTGAAAACATGGCTTCTAGACAAGTCAAAGTATCCAAGTTCGAAATGTGGTCATATGAGGAAATATGGTAACTTGGAGAGCTATAGGCGGTCTATGAGCTCTTGGCGATTATTGATATTATTCACGAGGATACACCATCTCCTATAAGATTGTCAAGGGTATGAATGAGAAACATCTCCTTATTCTATCTTTATTTAAGAGTTCAATTTTAGCTCTTTAGTGAATGAGTTAAAATTAATAGATTGGACCTAAGTGAATCATTTGTTGATTGTGATTAGGTTGTGTCTATTGAAGCTTAAATTTAGATAGCCCGCCAAGATCCCCAATCCACAAGTATTTGCATGGATCACTTGATATATTCTACCGGGCCGATTTAAGGGTCCATCTAGAATAGTTTTTAATATATCAAGAATATAATATGTCTATTATTTAATTAATGGGCTGCACTATTATATTAATATATGAAAAGGAGACATGTGGGCTTGTTTCTTTTAGTAAGAATGAGTCTGGTTCACATGTGGGCTTTTATTTAAAGTCCAATGGATTAAATGAAATAAGAAAATAATATATGGCCCATTTATATAAGTGGGGCGGCAAGGTGTATATATTAACCTAATATATTATTTTGTTTCATTGTTTTAATTAAATAAGAATTAGTTAATTTATTAATTAATTGTTTAATTAAGAAACAAATCTTTTTCTGATCAGGAAATATATTTCCTAAAGTTATACTATTGGTAGTAGTATATTAAAAGTAAAAGACTTGTTTGATAAGAAAATAAATAATTAATTTTATTTATTTAATCAAATAAGAAGTCTTTTTATTTAGTCAATAAAATAATAAAAATATCTATGAGTTGGATTAGGTTTTGAAGTCTAAAGGTTGATGGAAATTAGGGTGCAACACAAACTCTTTTTGGTATGTGATTTGCGGCAACCCTAGTCCATTTAGAGGAAGATTTCGGCAATCCTAAATAGAAGAGGAAGCAAAATTTTGGCCACCTATATAATACCACTTATAGAATTCGGCCACCATAGTTGATTGAATGATTCAATTTTTCTTCTTCTTCTCAATTCATAGAAAAGGATAATTTTTATTCTACTAAACATAAATGAGAGAAGAGATTATTCTTTGATAGTACACTGATTGCTTGTTCATCAATAAGCTTGTGTGTACAACATCGAATTAGGTTCACGTGAGTTTCGATCATTAGATTGAGAACTCAAAAATGACCGGAATAATTTTTGTCTTCTTTTGATTGTTTTGTGACTAACAAAAGAAAAAGAAAACTTTGTTCATCCATTCTCAGGTTTGCAATTCAAAGAAAAAGGAAGACCACGCTCCTAGGTGATTCACGTACGTGTTTGGATTGGAAGATCTCGCGGTACTGTTCATGATCACGGGGGGGGGGGGGGGGGGTACTGCTCACGATCACTGTTCACACATACTGTTCGCGATCACTGTTCACACATACTGTTCATGATCACTGTTCACGCGTACTGTTCACGATCACTGTTCACACGGGGAACTGTTCACGCGGGTACTGTTCACAGGCATCGGAAAAGATTTTACGGATTACCAATCGACGTAAGTCAATCGGATCACGTGTCAAGAGGTATTTAACTCTAACCGTATATATTTGAGTTTAATTAATTAAAAGGTTAAGGTTCAACTTTGAGAAAAATTTTAAAACCATACGAAATCTATTTTTCGTTTCTTCCGCTGCGTTTTATATCGATTTTTCCCTACAATTGGTATCAGAGCCTTGGTTGTACCTTTTAATTAATTAACTTATATATACGTGAATCTATTTCTTTTTTATTGTGATTATACATGTTTTAGAAAGAGATGTCACTCTAGGTATTCGCATATATAATTACATGTTGAATGTATGGATTTATATATGTTTTATAAAGTGAAATGTTATTGCTCGATTTTGGTCCTAGAATTTCAATGTAATTTTTGTTTCGGATTTGTAACTAAGAAGGGTGGTCTATTATCGCCATCATTCTTTCTTGGTAGTTGCTAGGGTTTTATTTTTTTTTTTTTGCATGTAAAATAAGTGCAGTATTTTTTTTGTAATCAGGTGCAGTATTTGTTTTTGTAAATCTTATTGCAGTAAAAAATAAAAAATAAAAATTTGCTGCAGTAATTTATTCGTAATATGATGTAATGTATTCGGGTATTGAAAATTCGAAGACACGAAGAAAAACGAAGCAACCGGAACCGAGAACGAGCACCGTGCACACCCTAGGACTGGATTGGGCTGCGCATGGCAAGCCCAATCCTTGGTGGGCTGCGCACGGCAGCCTTGTGTGGCCTTATGGGCTGCGCAAGGCAGCCCCTTTGTGGGGTTGTAGGCTGTGCACGTCCATGGGAGGAGGCCGAGGGATGAGCGTATGGTTGATGGCCACCTGAAGATCTTGTATTCCTAACAATTGTAATTTACTTGCTTTTCTAGGATGGGCCAAAATTGTTGCTATTTAATTTTTGCTTAAATATTACAATATTTGTTGTTGTATGATAACATGACATTTTAGAATAGGAGTGCCACTCATATATCTCTTTTGGTATGAACATGCATTGAATGATTTAGGTATCTAATTGGCATCTAGATAACTTGGTAAAAATCATTCTTTGGGATTTAATCACACGCCTTAAATAATTGAGTGAGAGAAGGTGTGCAAAAACGCCTATGGCCTCCAAGATTAGTTGAGTTTTATTATTTTTGGTAATCCCCCCAAGGGGCATCCATAAATGGAATTTAACAATATACTTCCTTACAAGGATAGACTAGACAATTGACTAAAACGAAATCTACTCCCCAATGAGGGATTTTCGTGAGAGAAAATTGAGGGTCGATATCTTGGTAACACACTCAATGTAATTTTATTAATATCCTCCGAAGAGTTCTTGTTAATAAAAATTACAAGGCTAAAATTAAAAACGTTGGTTGTTATGTTAACAATTAGGTGGGACCTAGTCTAACTATTAAATAATGCGAACTCCCAAAGGAGGCGTAATATTTATAGGTGTTGGATCACCGTTGAATTTTTATGATTGAATTATTTATTTTAATTCAAGATAAACTTTTAAAAGTGCTATTATCATGATTATTTACTTATATATGTTTTTGTTTTAATCAGAAATCATGACCCTATCACTTATGAACATCCTGAAAGATAACACCTTAACTGGAGATAACTACGTAACATGGAAAAGGAAAATTGGGTTGTTGCTGCAAAGTGAAAAACATAAGTTTGTTCTGACCACTCCTAAACCACCCCTTCCTAATAATGAATCTAATGTGATGCAAAGAGATGAGTATGAGCAGTGGAAGACTTCTGATGATATGGCAAAATGTTACATTATGGCCACTATCTCCGACGTGTTGCAACAGCAACATGAAGGAATGGAGTCCGCTGCTGATATAATGATGTCTCTAGAGGAAATTTTTGCTATGAGATCTAGGACGACTAAGAGAGAGGCAGTGACTGCTTTTATGAATCTTAGGATGAAACCTGCACAATCTGTGAAAGATCACATGATGAAAGTCATAGCACATCTCAATATTGCTGAACTAAATGGTGCTGAGATTGATGGTGAGACCAAAATTGATATGGTAGTTAACTCACTGTCAGATTCCTTTGATCAGTTCAAGTTGGACTACACCTTGAACAAAAAAGAATAGACCTTGCAAGGCCTGATGCAAGATGTTCAAAGAATTGAAAAGATCCTTGTGAAAAACAAAGGTCAAGAGATTCATTTGGTTGGTAAAGTTGCTACTGTTAAGACCCGTAAGAAGGTCAAGAAACAACAGAAGAAAAAGCAACTTGGGCCTACCAAGAAGGAAACCAAGAAAGTAACCAAGATCAAAGGGAAATGCTTCCTTTGTGGTGAAAAGGGACATTGGAAAAGAGATTGCCCAAAGTCCCAGAAAAAGAAGGAAGAAGGTAATGTTAATTATCTAGAAACATATTTTCTGGCAGATTCTACTGATTCTTGGATCATAGACTCTCGAGCCACTAATCATGTTTGTTATTCCTTGCAGAGGTTTCAGGAAAAGAGAAGGTTGAATGAAGATGAAGTCAATTTGCACTTGGGCAACGGAACGTTAGTATCTGCAAGTACAGTGGCAGATATTAGAGTTATTTTAGATTCTAGTAGGCATTTAGATTTAATAGACGTTTATTATGTACCTCAATTCAAGAGGAATTTAATTTCAATTTCTTGTTTAAATAAGTTTGGATATTCGGTTACTTTTAATAAAACTTTTATTATTAGTAAGAATGACAAAGTTGTTTGCAAAGGTACATTGGAAAACGGTTTATTCTTTTTGCATAGAAATATCTCTCACTCGTTAGACACAGAAATAACGAAACCTAATCATAAAAGAGTAAAATTATCAAAAGATGAAACCTATCTTTGGCATTTACGCCTAGGTCACATTAACCTTAATAGGATTAAAAGATTGGTATGTGACGGACCTTTAAGTGACTTAAAGGTTGATGATCTACCAACTTGTGAATCTTGTTTGGAAGGTAAAATGACCAAAAGGCCATTCAATACCTAAAGTGCAAGAGCCACTGAATGTTTAGGACTAATACACACTGATGTATGTGGTCCTATGAGCATTCAAGCTAGAGGTGGATATGAGTACTTCATCACCTTCACAGATGATTACTCAAGATTTGGTTATGTGTATCTCATGAGACATAAGTCGGATGCATTTGATATGTTCAAAGCATTCAAAGCTGAAGTAGAAAATCAGCTTGAGAAACATATAAAAATCTTGAGATCTGATCGTGGTGAAGAATATCTATCTGGAGAGTTTCAGCAATATCTTATTGATAATGGGATAGTTTCTCAGCTTTCTGCACCAGGTACACCTCAACAAAATGGGGTAGCAGAAAGGAGAAATAGGACTCTTTTAGAAATGGTTAGATCAATGTTGAGTTATTCAACACTTCCTATTTCTTTTTGGGGATATGCTCTACAAACAGCAATATATATTCTAAACGATGTACCATCTAAATCTGTCCCTAAAACCCCACATGAATTGTGGACTGGGAGAAAGCCTAGTTTCCAACACATGAGGATATTTGGTTGTCCTGCACATGTGTTGAAAGGAAAGAAAGAAAAGATGGAGTCCCGTTCGGAAACATGTATATTTGTGGGGTATCTAAAAGGAATTAAAAGATATTATTTCTATAGTCCTTCTGATCTAAAAGTATTTGTTTCAACAAATGCTTCATTTCTAGAAAAGGACTATATGAATAATTTTGTGCCCAAAAGTAGAATTGTCCTGAATGAGATGTCAGGAGATACAATTCCACAAGAGGTTTCACAACCCATCCCAGTTGTAAGTTCCACTCCAACACAAGATCAACAACCTACCATTCCTCATCGTAGTGGGAGGGTTAGAACACAACCCGAAAGATACATCGGTCTAGGAGAATCTGTTGAGAATCTCCCGGACGACGATGATCCCTACACGTACAAGGAAGCTATGGAGGATGTTGATTGTCGTCATTGGTAAAAGGCAATGCAATCCGAGATTGAATCCATGTTCAATAACAAAGTCTGGTCCCTTGTAGACTTGCCTAAAGGGATAAAACCTATTGGGGTGCAAGTGGGTATACAAGAGGAAAAGAGGTATGGATGGTAAGGTGGAAACCTTTAAAGCTAGACTAGTAGCTAAAGGTTATACACAAAAAGAAGGTATCGATTACAAGGAAACCTTCTCACCTGTGGCCATGCTTAAATCCATTAGGATACTCTTATCCATTGCAGCATCTGTAGACCTAGAGATTTGGCAAATGGACGTCAAGACAGCTTTCCTTAATTGAAGTCTTGACGAGAGCATCTACATGATGCAACCAGAAGGATTCATTGAAAAAGGCCAAGAAGAAAGAGTATGCAATTTGCAAAAGTCCATATATGGACTCAAGCAAGCATCCAGATCCTGGAACATAAGGTTCGATCAAGCTGTAAAGGGTTTTGGATTTATTCAAAACCCTGACCAACCTTGTGTATACAAGAGGATCAAAGGCGACAAGTTGGTTTTCCTCATTCTTTATGTTGATGATATACTACTTATTAGAAACGATGTAGGTGTATTGACATCAGTAAAAGAATGGTTAGCAAAATAATTTGATATGAAGGACTTAGGAGAAGCAAGTTATATTCTTGGTATCCAAGTAATAAGGGATAGAAAGAATAGAACGATTGCAATATCCCAAGCTTTATACATTGATAAAATCTTGTCTTGATTCACCATGCAAGATTCCAAGAAAGGTATGTTACCTTTTAGACATGGAATCAAACTTTCTAATGGTCAAGCACCTAAGAATGTGCATGAAGAGCAATTCATGAGTAGAGTTCCATATGCCTCGGCAGTTGGAAGTCTCATGTATGCAATGCTCTGTACTAGACCAGATATTTGTTTTGCTGTTGGCATAGTTAGCAGGTTTCAATCGAAACCTGGTCCTGATCATTGGACGGCAGTCAAGCATATTTTCAAGTATCTCAAGAGAACTAGAGATTATATGCTTGCATACTCTGGAGGGGATTTAATTCCCGTTGGGTATACAGATTCTGATTTCCAGTTGGATTCTGACTCCAGAAAATCCGCATCAGGATCTGTGTTTACCATTGGAGGAGGAGCAGTCATATGGAGGAGTATCAAGCAATCTTGTATTGCTGATTCCACCATGGAAACTGAGTATGTTGCTGCATGCGAAGCTGCCAAAGAGGCTGTTTGGCTCCGCCAATTCTTGATTGACTTAGAAGTGGTTCCTAGTGCGAATAAGCAGATCACTATACACTGTGACAACAGTGGTGCAGTGGCTAATTCGAAAGAACCAAGAAGTCATAAGAGAGGTAAACACATTGAAAGGAAGTATCACCTTTTGAGGGAGATTGTTCATAGGGGAGACGTGACGATCACCAAAATCGCGTCAGCAGAAAATCTAGCGGATCCTTTCACAAAGGCTCTACCTTAGAAGAGCTTTGATGGACATCTAGAGAACATGGGAATGAGAGATATGACACACTTGCTATAGAGCAAGTGGGAGATTGTTAGGATTATGCTCAATGGCAATAGTGTAATATTGTAATTGACAATCTTCTCATATTAATAAAGTGAATTCTGATTCTAACAATTACTTATAGCATTTATTATTATAATTGTCAAGGTAAATAGTCATAAGGTCAAAAGACTATGAGACATGAAGAATTGTTCATACATCCGGATATGTATGAGGTAGACACAATTCTTTAGTTAGTCTTGAATAATGTTCACAACTTAAGTTAAAGGTTGGGCACCTCTATCTTGTTAAAGTTGTAGAATTCTTTTACTAGCATTTGAGTGGGATCAAATGAATATGATGAGTCTAAAATCATCAAAAGGTTTTCGAGTAAAAGAATCTAGCGCACTAGGTGCATTGAACTGGATCACAATGAAATACTTTATCTAGAACAGTCACTAGATATAAGTCTTTTCATTAAAGAGGACAATCGGAGAGTCTATCTTAATCCTGAGATAAATGATGGACTTATGGTTGCAAGCGTTATCATTAGAGCTATCAATGAGTACGATTATATAGCATAGTCTATCCTCGATAGTTTGGGGGTATACATTTGTTAATCGATAGAGGACTTCATTTATAGATATGGACATCGTGGCTCCATTTATTAAATGAGAGTATAATATCATCATATGGATGTTTTGAGGTATTGGAAATTAAATCTCAACGTTGAGTTTTCAATAATGATTATTGAAAACATGGCTTCTGGACAAGTCAAAGTATCCAAGTTCGAAATGTGGTCATATGAGGATATATGGTAACTTGGAGAGCTATAGGCGGTCTATGAGCTCTTGGCGATTACTGATATTATTCACGAGGATACACCATCTCCTATAAGATTGTCTAGGGTATGAATGAGAAACATCTCCTTATTCTATCTTTATTTAAAAGTTCAATTTTAGTTCTTTTGTGGAATGAGTTAAAATTAATAGATTGGACCTAAGTGAATCATTTGTTGATTGTGATTAGGTTGTGTCTATTGAAGCTTAAATTTAGATAGCCCGCCAAGATCCCCAATCCACACGTATTTCCATGGATCACTTGATATATTCTACCGGGCCGATTTAAGGGTCCATCTAGAATTGTTTTTAATATATCAAGAATATAATATGTCTATTATTTAATTAATGGGCTGCACTATTATATTAATATATTAAAAGGAGACATGTGGGCTTGTTTCTTTTAGTAAGAATGAGTCTGGTTCACATGTGGGCTTTTATTTAAAGTCCAATGGATTAAATGAAATAAGAAAATAATATATGGCCCATTTATATAAGTGGGGCGGCAAGGTGTGTATATTAACCTAATATATTATTTTGTTTCATTGTTTTAATTAAATAAGAATTAGTTAATCTATTAATTAATTGTTTAATTAAGAAACAAATCTTTTTCTGATCAGGAAATATATTTCCTAATGTTATACTATTGGTAGTAGTATATTAAAAGTAAAAGACTTGTTTGATAAGAAAATAATAATTAATTTTATTTATTTAATCAAATAAGAAGTCTTTTTATTTAGTCAATAAAATAATAAAAATATCTATGAGTTGGATTAGGTTTTGAAGTCTAAAGGTTGATGGAAATTAGGGTGCAACACAAACTCTTTTTGGTATGTGATTAGCGGCAACCCTAGTCCATTTAGAGGAAGATTTCGGCAATCCTAAATAGAAGAGGAAGCAAAATATCGGCCACCTATATAATACCACATAGAGAATTCGGCCACCATAGTTGATTGAATGATTCAATTTTTCTTCTTCTTCTCAATTCATAGAAAAGGATAATTTTTATTCTACTAAACATAAAAGAGAGAAGAGATTATTCTTTGATAGTACACTGATTGCTTATTCATCAATAAGCTTGTGTGTACAACATCGAATTAGGTTCACGCGAGTTTCGATCATTAGATTGAGAACTCAAAAATGACAGGAATAATTTTTGTCTTCTTTTGATTGTTTTGTGACTAACAAAAGAAAAAGAAAACTTTGTTCATCCATTCTCAGGTTTGCAATTCAAAGAAAAAGGGAGACCACGCTCCTAGGTGATTCACGTACGTGTTCGGATTGGAAGATCTCGCGGTACTGTTCACAATCACTGTTTACGGCGGGGGTACTGTTCACGATCACTGTTCACGCGGGTACTATTCACGCGGGTACTAGTTCATGGGCATCGAAAAGATTTTACGGATTACCAATCGACGTAAGTCAATTGGATCACGCGTCAAGAGGTATTTAACTCTAACCGTATATATTTGAGTTTAATTAATTAAAAGGTTAAGGTTCAACTTTGAGAAAAAAATTTAAAACCATACGAAATCTATTTTTCGTTTCTTCCGCTGCGTTTTATATCGATTTTTCCCTACAAATCCCCTCTAAGGGGTTGATGGAGTAGTTAGTTGAATATTGGGCTTGGACATAAACTTGATATTATATTGATATTCATGTCTATCTTTCATTGATCTATTCTTGTTGTGAATGTTTATCATTGATTTCTTGTGTAGATACATCCTCTTTGCAATATGACTTTGTATTATGTATGAGTATTGCATTTAGATATAAATCCTATTTAGTTGTTTAATGTTCTAAAGAATGGATGGAAAGTCATGAATTCCGACTCTTAAACAGCAGTTTTAATCTAACCTCGATCGAGTTTCTGCACTATACATCCTAGGTCGGAACCCGTGAGAGAGTTAGAAGTCATCACTATACATCCTAGGGTGACTATTTGTAATCGGTTGAGTCATTGTTAGGATAGACGAGCTTCATTTCTAGAATCCGATAAACAACCAACTCTATACATCATAGGTTGGTAGTTTATGACGGATTAATCCCTAATAGATGGTCAGCACTATACATTCTAGGTTGGCCACCTTCTAGGGATAAATAACCGACTCTATACATCCTAGGTCGGTTACCTTGAATAGCTGTGCTATTCACAAGTTTGTTGCATTGCCCAGTATTTACTTTCGTATCCATTAACTCCTTAGTTTCCATCATCTATATATATCCTTCATTCCATTTCCCCCTTCATTTAGTTTGCATAATTAATTTAGTTTTATTTTTAGGGTAATTCACCACCTACATTTTCACCAACTCATTTTCGATATTATATATATACATATCATTACTTTAGCAATAACTAATTTGGCTAACTCCGCTCTCTATGGACGACACCCCACTTGCCACTATATTTATGTTTTCAAACTAATTTAGGCTTGTGAGGTTTTATCAAATATTGTTGACGGATTGATCTTTTAAAACGACACTAAGAAAAATGTTCTGTCAAATGGTGCCGCTGCCGGGGAGCGGCATGTTTAGTTTGATTAGTTTTGCATAGACAATAGTTAGTCTATTAACATTTCTGATCTACCCTGTTTGTTTCTCATTTACGTTGTGCATTATTTGTTGTGAAATTTAAGGATTCTAGGTATATGCACGGAAGAAGATCGTTAAGAGGAACAGTGTTGCCAGTTATCGATAACATCAATCAGTTGGGTAGAAGGACCGGTCAGTTAGAGGGAAACATGGACGTCGGTGTTCCTATGGATTACCCTGGGCAGAATAGGGAAGACAGGAACGATCAGAATCAGAATGAGCAGCAGGCTCGAGAGCATGAGGGAAGTGTAGATGGGAATGAACAGCTAGGTCTCACCATGGGCGAGTACACTCTTCCGTTTGTAGGTAATGTGCCCACTACCATAGTACTGGATGATGTAACAAGGCAGTATGAGTTGAAGACTATGCACATTAGCCTCCTACTATCGTTTAGTTGGCGGATTGCCGAGGATTGCCTCCAATTTATGAAGCAGTATGGAGCCACCCTAGAAACCTTCCCAATAATGGCTCGCCAAGCAGTATTGACAAGAGAGCAGCTTCATCTCAGGTGTTTCCAGTATTGTCTGAAAGATGCCGCCATGACATGGTACATGAACTTGAGGCCAGGATCGCTGGTGACATGGAGTCAGGTATGCAAGGTCTTTTTGATCGTGCCTAAATTGTTGTATATTTCGGCCCTCATTCCTATTCCTTTGTCTCGTTCTTGTGTGTATTTTCTATATATTTTATGTCTAATAGGCTCATTAGTGCTAATTGCAGGCAATAGATGTAATTCTGGGTTTGGAAGCATGTTGCGGTGATTCAAGCAGAAAAGGGGCAAAAGGAAAGACAAAGGATCATAAGCAGCTCTACAGTGCTGGTCAAGTGCGGGTCAAGTACGGGTCGCAACCGCACTCCAACCACACTCATGATCATATCCGGGACTTGATACAGGAGAAGAGTTATAGTGCGGGTCCAGTGCTGGTCATCCAACCGCACTCCACCAGCACTGTTGCAAAGCCAGAGAAGCTGAGTTGCACCTGACGTTAAAGTGCAGGTACAGTGCGGGTCATCCAACTGCACTCCACCCGCACTGTTGCCAAACCTGAGAAGTTGAAGTTGCACCTGACATTAGAGTGCGGGTACAGTGCGGGTCATCCACCAGCACTCCACCCGCACTATTGCTCAAAACAGAGGAGGGATTTTGCACTTGACAGTAAAGTGCGACTCAAGTGCGACTACAATGCTGGGCAAGTGCGAGTCAAGTGCGGGTAATCCAACCACACGCCACCCACACTATTGCCCAGATCAGAGACCTGAAGATGAAGAAAACCCTTACAGTGCGGGTAATCCACCCGCACTCCACCCGCACTCTGAGCACGACAGTTTCTGGTTTCAAGCTTAAGTGACCTATTTTTCCATCCTCTATAAATAGAAAAGGATGGGAACGAACCAATAATCACCATACTTTCCAACACTTGTATTTTTAGCTAGAAACACATCTCCCTATCATCCAAACCATCTCTACTCAATCAAAGGCAACTAGGAGACTTGGATTCAACCTTCAAGAAAAGAGATCAATCTTTAAGGGTTATCTCTACTCTCTCTCTTAGTTTATTGGTTTGTAATAAAACATGAGTAGCTAAAATACCCCATTATGGGGTTGATGTTATTTGTATGATGGATATTTGGGCTTTGTAAATAAACTCTATGTGTTATATTTATTCTATCTCTATGTTTTATTCCATTGCTTTAATTGATTTCCATTATTGATTTGCTTGGATACACCCTTTTTGAATGATTGATTTGGATTACTTGAGTAGGCAATTAGGTTGTCTAATGCTCAATTGAATGGAAGGATTTCTGAAAATCAGGCTCTAAAACCATGCCCTTAATCTAATCTTGAATTAGTTGCTTTCACTATACATCCTAGGTTAGCCACTTGTGAGAGAATTATAAGCATCCACTATACACCCTAGGTTGGCTACTTTAGTGATTCTACGAGAACTAACCTTCGAGTAGAATTCGGTTGATAACCTAAAGCCTCATCCAATCTCAAACGAGTGGCCTTCACTATACATCCTAGGTCGGCCACTTGTGAGGGAATTGGAAGCCATCACTATACATCTGAGGATGGCTACATTAGTAATAGGTTGAGCCATAGCTAGATAGATGAGCATTCATGGAACAAGTCCCAATTGAGTAACTAGCCACTGTTGGTTGCTTATGAGGGATTAATCTCTAGTAGGAGGTCTTCGCTATACACCCTAGGTTGACCTAGTGCTAGAGATATATACCAACACTATACACCCTAGGTTGGTTACATTTGTCAATACATGCTTAATTGAGAGTTTGTTGCAATTTCCCCAATATTTACTTACGAGTCCATCAACTCAGTAGTTCCATCATTATTCATTCATCACTCCATTATCATCCCATTTTATTTGCTTTCATAGTTTAGTTTATATTGTATTTTCATTCACCATCACTTTTACTTTTATGCATACTAGTTATATTAATCCTAATCTTATCACCGCTACCCCGATCTCAATGGACGACACCCATGCTTACCGCTTTACTTGTATTTATACTTGTGAAAGCATCGCATAGGTTTTATAAATTGTTTTGACGGACGGTTTTCTGACGGCAAAAACCTTCCCATCACTTTTTCAACAAGTATTTTCCGTCACAAAAAGCAAAGGACCTAAGGTTGAAGATAGCATCATTTGTTGAGGAGGGCGGTGAACCATTCCATGAGGCATAAGAGAGGTTCAACTTGTTGTTAGCACAAATGCCACCGTATACATACCACCCTGAGTTGAAGGTTAATTCCTTCTATATTGGACTTTCACCAGTAACACAAATGCTAGTGGATAATGCGTGCGGAGGTACAATAGCAGACAAGAGGGTAGTTGAGGCGTATGACATCTTGGAGAAGATTGCCCAGAACTCACAGCAGAGGACATCCCACGTGAGAAGGGGTGGAAGAATAGAAGTGGGTCAGGATACCCAAGTTCAGATTCTGATTTCCAGAATGAACAAAGAACTCCAATCGATCAAGGAGCTTATAACAGGAAAACCAGGGTCCTCCCAAGGAGTGAGTAAAGTCATGGGGGAGATAGAAGGAGGAGAAGGGCATTTCGGGCAAGAAGAGCAAGCCCAAGCACTTGGGGAATTCCCAAGGCCAAGGAATGACCCATATTCAAACAAATATAATCCAGGGTTGAGAAACCACCCAAACTTGTCTTGGTCCAACAACAACCACCTAGGAGCAACAACTTACCAAGGTGGCAACAACACTTACCAAGGTGGCAACAACAATTTCCAAGGTGGAAACAATAATCAAGGGTACCAAAACCGTGGGTACAATAGATACAATCAAGGATGGGCAAACAATAACAATCAATAGGGAAGTTCAAGTAGTAACCCACCACCCAACTTTAATTCCCAAGCTTCTGCTAGCCAACCAAAGGACAAGTCTCTAGAGGAGATAGTGAGCACAGTGATCAAAACGGTTGGTATCGGGCCAGAAGCTCTAAAGAACACCTTGCATGCCTCTGAGCAACGAATGTCAGCTTACATGTAGTCCAATGATCAGAGAGCAAATAGTCATGGAGCGTCACTGAAGAAGATGGAAACTCAGTTGGCACAGATTTTTGATACATTAGTCAAGAACAAGGAGAAGGCATCAAGCTCCGATGAACATGTTAATGTGTTAGAGGTTGTCCAGTTGGGAGTTGATGAAACCGAGGGAAGCGTGGTAGAGGTCACAGTTAATAAAGATAGGGGAAATGGCATAAACTTACCCATTAAACTTGAGGACCCTGGAAGTTTCGTCATAGAGGTACAAATTGAGAGTTCACCAAAGATGGGAGCAGTGCTTGATATGGGGGCTAGCATCAATATGATGCCATTAGAGGTATGCGAACAGTTGAAGATTCAGTCGATCAAGCCTACCTCCTAGACCCTCATTATGGCGAACAATTCTTCAATCACCCTAGTTGGTATTGTGGAGGAAGTTTACGTGAATGTGCACGGTTTGATGGTGCCGGTAGAATTTGTCGTGTTGAATTGCATACGAGGAGAATCCAGTGGTAGGGACTGGAAACTACTTTTGGGAAGGTCATTCATAGCCACAGCAGGTATGGTAGTTGATATTTGTTCTAGGGACATTTCCTTCAGATGTGGAGGCAAAAGTGTTAACTTCAAGGTAACATCCCCCGGAACAAGCCAAGTCAGAGATTGTTTGGTCTTGGAGGCACCAAATTCCAGAAAGAAAAGAAGCTGGGTGCTCACCCTTGTGCAAGCTTTTGAGGGAGTTAAGGAGATGGAATTGGGAAACCAAGACTCCATTAAGGAAAGGCAAGAGTCAGAATTTGAAGAGGAGGAATCAAGTACTGAAATCTTCGAACAATTAGGTGAGCTTAAGCAAGACAACACAAAGCACAAACTGGAGGTTTATTTGCTTAAGACCGAAAATGGACAGTTGAAGAAGAAATTGCATGATCTCTCAACAGTGAACAATGGTTTACAGGAGCAAGTAGTGGAACTTGCCACCAAAGAGGAGTTAGTCTCTAAGAACCTAGAAGAGTTGGCAAAACTCTCATAAGAATTTGAGGAAGACAATGTGAGAAGGACAAGGAAACTTCAACTAGGTGTGGAGGAGTCCGCAAAAGCGGTAAGAGAATTGCAAGAACGGTTGAGCACAAAAGAAGATGAGTTGAAGTGGGTCAAGGTCAAGGAGAGTGATTTGATTGAGCAACTAGTTGTGATAGAAAACAATGTCAAATCCCTCATTTACGGACAACAAAAAGGGGCCCACGCCAACAATCGAATAGGGAGTTTCCCTAACCGTCCTGTTACTTGTTACTTTTGTGTCAAAAGAGGTCACACTAAGGCTTATTGCTTTAGTTTCCAAAGGTTCAAAGCAAGTAGAGTTGGATCTAGGATGAACCCACCAAGGGTTAAACAAATATGGGTTCGAAAGGACCTAGTTGGACAAATGAGGAAAGTGGGGAGAGATGCAGTGCATAGGCATTTGGCACCGGTTTGTATGGCCAAGTTGAATGTGCTCCCCATTCCGGTCAAACCTCATTTGGTTGACCGCATCCCACTTTGAGTGCATTGCACTCACTTTTGAATTATTTTTAGTATTTTTATTTTTATTTTTATTTTTCGGATGGTTAGTTTTTATCTTTGTAAACTTTTTGTACATAATGCTTGACAATGTGTAAAGGTTTTAGTTTTGGTGCAGATACAGTTGCAGGGCAGAGTCCAGGAGTCAGTCCAGGGGAACAGTGCTGTTATAGTGCAGGTCAGTCACCCGCACTCGTCCCGCACTTCGAAGGCATCAGGTAATAAAGTGAGGGTACAGTGCGGGTCAGTCACCCACACTCCACCCACACTTTGGTCGCGCAGTATATATACTGGCTGTCGTTCTCTAGGGCTCCACTTTGCCACAAAAGTAAAACAAAACAGCAAATTTCAAATTTTTCCCTCGTCTCAACTGAAACGTATTCCGTGTGTGCCACGTTTTCGATTTTTCGGCAATCAAGGTATGAATTCTTCCTCTAATTTAATTACATATCTCTCTAATCCAAAACCCTAATCCTTTTTATCAAAATTATGTTTCCTCTTATGCATGAACTTCATGATTCAAGGTTTTGAACTTTTGTTTTTGCTTTTGCTAATGTCTAACTACCTATTGAATGTCTAAGAGGATGGAATGATGGGTGTTGTCTAATTATGCATGTGATGTGTTCATTGTTACATTGATTTTCTATTGCAATTGGATATTCAAATTATGAATTTGGGTTTATATGGGTTGAATGGAATCTTATACATAAGTTAGAGTCATATTGGTGTTAATTCAGTCGATGATGTGCTGGGATTATGAAATGTATACATGATGGCAATTCTGCATGTGCTGGTATCTGGGAACGAGTTAGAGTGCGGGTACAGTGCGGGTCATTCACCCGCACTTTATCCTCCTAGCAGAATATGTGTCCTTTCAAATTCCTTCATCACAACCTATGGTTCTTTGATCCGGATATTGCCCTAAAAATTGTTGTTTATTGTGCAGATGTCAGGAAGAACCAGGAAATCAACTAGGCAAAGCACTCAGGGTTCCGAACAAAGACCGAGGAGGGGACCCCAAGTTCCACCACCATGCATCAGACACCCAGATTTCGAGGACCGTTTAGAATATTTCAGGGAGCGAGACGTCGTGGTGGAAAGGGGGATAGCAGTTGAAGAACAGGAGGGCACCTCAATTCCTCTAATGGTTGAAACAAAGGGGATGGGAAACCTTTGTTAGCCCCCCCCCCCCCCCCCCCCCTCGATGTATTGTCGACGTGTGGTCGATGAATTCTTTGCTGGAATGGTACCTGAAAGTTTTCAGCGCACTTCTTCGGTTCTGGTCCGCTGGGTAGAAGTCCGGATGACTATAGCGGACATTAACAGGTACTATAGGACTAAGCTTCCAGTTGATCCCGAAGCAGTCATACGTCTAAAGCAGGAGATGACTTGGAGTGAATTTTTTGTGACACAAAATGTGGATTTTGCAAATCAATTAGTGATCCGTCCAATGGATTTTTGGGTGGCGCCTGATCACTGCATGAAGCACACCAACTTAAAGGGTGAGTTGGGTTTCTGGCATGTGTTCATCTCTCATTCGATGATCCCCAGAAAGCACAAGACTTCAGTGAACTTCAATGCAGCAATGATCATGTACTATATACTGCAGAATCAGTTGGTCGACATAGGCTTTCTAGTCAAGAGGGAGATACTTGAGTTGGGAGGTGTCAGAGTGGACAAGCAGCCACTCATCTTCCCTAGCCTTATCACCGCATTTTGCAGGACTGCCGGGGTTGATTTTGGATCCAATCCTTTCGAATGTGGTTTGGGGCCAGTTGGGTGTTTCACATGGAATGACCAAGTCAGAGAGCGAGACCCCTCTGGTGTCAGGGTCCGAACAGGGAGGAGGAAACCTGCTCAAGGGGGCAGCAAGAGCAGACTGGCTGACGACATCCCGGAACAACCAGATTTAGAGCCGGTTTACCTCGAATATGGTGATTATAGGCTCGCTGCTTCCCCACCCACACAGGAGACGTTTGGAGAGGTCCCTTGGCAGACCTTGCTTACAGGATTGGAGAACCTCAGGACCGAGGTCGTCGAAAAAAGGAGGCAGATTACTGAGAGCAGGGCGAAAGCCAATGAGTATTTTACTGACCTTTGGGGCAACCTCACTGACATGAGGAAGGCACTCAGTCTTCCAAGTTATCCGCAGAAGAAGAAGAGGCCAGCTGCTTTCTCACCTCCTTTAGGGGGCCCAAACATTGATCCATATGGGGGAGAGCTTCGAGCTGCAATGGAGAGATCCAGGAGGGAGCATGAAGAGCGGATTAGATCAGAGATCGACCCAAAGGGAAAAGGGATCGCCAGTGAACCGGAAAGAGAGTTTTCTGACGAAGATTGACCATCCATTCCTTTTTGTTTCTTGTTATTATTCTAGGATTACTTACTATTATCTCTTGTATTTGTATTTTCCTTTTAAACGGCTAAGACTTATTTTTCTTTTCTTTTCGCATTTGATATTCGTTTGGTAGAGTTGTTGTGTGGTTTTAAGCTAGGTTGTGCATCTTTTGGGAAGCACACAACAACACGCATGAACATCGAACGATCTTCCTTCTAAAGGGAGTTTTCTACCTTCGGTTTTGTACTTAAGCTTTCAATGAATGCGATTTAGTTTTGATATTATGAATGAGCATAGTCGAATGTATGTGTAGAGTCGGTTTGGGGGTGTTGAACCCTCATTCCGCCATTTATTGAGATTATGCTTGTTATTTCCAACAAGGGGGACATTGTTGAGTTTTGGTTTGGGGGTGTATTACGCCTACGTCTTGTACAGTTTTGTGTCCAATTTTTCAATTTTGTCGTTTGTCAATTTTTCAAACTGTATCCAGTATGGGTATGATGCTCCTAGAGTGTGCTTTTGACGAGTTCCTTATATGTGCTTTGACCTTGTGTTATAGTTTGGTGCCACTTGAGGTTCGCTTGCACCATCATGGGTTCGTCCCACCCGTTGGTGTTAAGTATTGGGGACTCATTGTTCCCATGTCTTGTTCTAATAGTGGAGATACCCGTGAGATCATAAACACAAACATGAAAGTGCATATTCTGAGTGCATTATTGATTATTCTTAAACACGCCTCTCGTCATTTATGTCATGTGCCGTAGGACTTACATATCATTTTGTGAATTGCGTGATGGATGCTTTC
Source organism: Dipteronia sinensis (assembly GCA_033220585.1). Classification (NCBI taxonomy): domain Eukaryota; kingdom Viridiplantae; phylum Streptophyta; class Magnoliopsida; order Sapindales; family Sapindaceae; genus Dipteronia; species Dipteronia sinensis. The sequence goes on from CM065642.1 coordinate 28,141,884, forward strand.
ATTCCCTTTTTAGATGGTTGTGGAAGTGATATTAGGGAATGTATATGTATTGAATTACCTCTATAGCCTAAACACCACATACCATATTGTGTGCTCCAAAGCCAACTTGAGGCCAAACACTTACTCTTTCATTTGGTACCACATTCAAACCATATACCCAATAGCCTAAACACATGCCTAGAGTAGGATGGGAAATGGTAGTGATGAAAAGAGTTAAAATGGTCCTACAAGTGGGTAAAATGAAATAATTGTTGAAAAATATGCAAGGAAAGGGGTAAGAACCTTAGTTATGTGCCCTAAATGCCTAAGAAAGGGAAATTGTAACAACTCAAATGGAGTACAACATTGTGATTGGGAAATTGTTAAAAGAAAAAAAAAATTAAAAGAAAGATTGTACTTGAAGTGCCATAATGAGGATTGTATTATGTTAAAAATGCTTAAACAGAATGTAACGTTGAAGGCACAAATGTGGGTTAAATGATTTCCTAGAGGGTTGCATTTAAGCGATAAAAGAACATTGTGTGGTAATAGGGATATATTATAGCATGATTGGTGAGTTTGAACTCCAAATGTCCATATTCTTTGTGTAACCTCATTCAACCCCTACAGCCACACTATAACCGGTTGAAAGACCCTAGTTGATCCATATAAATCTAGTTTGGGAATGTCGGTTGAAGCACGATCTTTCACATCCATGGCATGGTGACTCATTCCTAGGATAGTTCATTGCTTAAATCTTATGCAGAATCTTCTTTGCATACTTGTTTGTGTGGAACTTAGGACTCTTGAGGAAAGAAAAGAGAGAATCCATGTGAGTTTTAGAATCCAAGCGAATTATGCTCAAGGTATGGGAGTAAGTTGTCCCTAATTCATGAATGCATGTAGGTGTGGGATTCGTGTTCGTACGAGCCTCCCTTGAGTATATCCAAATTGCTCTTGATCTTGCGCATATGTTTTTCTCCTCTCTATCACACCTATTCGTATCATATAGCACATTGGACTTACGGCATTGTTGAGGTATTGTTTAGGTATCTAGAAATCAAAATCAGTTGGCGTCTTACTGTTTCGATTAGAATTGCTCGAGGACGAGCAAAGGTTTTGTTTGAGGGTGTTTGATCGGGCCAAATATGTAGTATATTTAGGCCCTCATATCCTTACCTTATGTTCTGTTTTCGTGCGTTTTTGTATCTTTGATAGGTTGTTTAGTGCGTATTTGTAGGAAATGATGCAAAGACAGGTTTGGAAGCATATTGCAGTGATTCCGCCAGAAAAGGGGCGAAAGTAAAGGCAAAGGAGTACAAACAGCTCTACAGTGCGGGTCCAGTGCGGGTCAAGTGCGGGTCGCAACCGCACTCTGACCGCACTCCAGCCGCACTCATATTCATAGCCGGGATAGGATGCAAGTGAAGAGATAAAGTGCGGGTACAGTGCGGGTCATCAAACCGCACTTCACCCGTACTAATGCCAAACCAGAGAAGCTGATGTTGCACCTAACGATAAAGTACGGGTACTGTACTGGTCATCCAGCCGCACTCTACCCGCACTAATGCCAAACCAGAAAAGTTGAAGATGCACCTGACGTTAGAGTGCGGGTACTGTGCGGGTCATCAAACCGCACTGTCACCAAGAACAAAAGAGCAGAGTTGTACCTGAAATTAGAGTGCGGGCACTGTGCGGGTCATCCAACCACACTCTACCCGCACCTGTTGCTCAAGACAGAAGGTAGATTTCGCACCTGACAGGGAAGTGCGATTCAAGTGCGATCACAGTGCGATTACAAGTGCGGGGTCAAGTGCGGGTAATTCAACCGCACTCCACCCGCACTATTGCCTTGATCCGAGACCTGAGAATGAAGGCAACCCATATAGTGCGGGTACAGTGCGGGTAATTCACCCGCACTCCGAGCGCGCCAGTTTGATTTTTAAAGCTTAAGTGACCTATTTTTTGTATCTTGTAAAAATAGAAAAGTATAGAAACGTTTTAGGGAGCCTTTGACTCCGTTTTGCAGAGGTTAAACACTTTTAGACCTAGAATCTCTCTCTCTCTCTCATCCTTACATTCTATACTCAATTTCAACGAAGTTAGGAGATTGGAGCCACTTCAAGGAATGAGATGTTCTCCATGTTAGGATTATGCTCAATAGCAAGAGTGTAATATTGTAATTGACAATCTTTTCATACAAATAAAGTGATTTCTGATTCCGCAAAATCTTATAGCATTTATAATTATAATTGTCAAGGTAAATAATCATAAGGTCAAAAGACTATGAGATATGAAGAATTGTTTGTACATCCGGATATGTATGAGGTAGACACAAGTCTTTAGTTAGTCTTGAATAACGTTCACAACTTAAGTTAAGGGTTGGGCACCTCTATCTTGATAAAGTTGTAGAATTCTTTTACTAGCATTTGAGTGGGATCAAATGAGTTATGATGAGTTTAAAATCATCGAAAGGTTTTCGAGTAAAAGAATCTAGTGCACTGGGTGCATTGAACTGGATCACAATGAAATACATTATCTAGAACCGTCACTAGATATAAGTCTTTTCATTATCAGGACAATCAGAGAGTCTATCTAAATCCTGAGATAAATGATGGACTTATGGTTGCAAGTGTTATCATTTGAGCTATCAATGAGTACTATTATATAGCATAGTCTATCCTCGATAGTTTGGTGGTATTCATTTGTTAATTGATAGAGGACTTCATTTATAGATATGGACATCGTGGCTCCATTTATTAAATGAGAGTATAATATCATCATATGGATGTTTTGAGGTATTGGATACTAAATCTCAACGTTGATTTTTCAATAATGATTATTGAAGACATGGCTTCTGGACAAGTCAAAATATCCAAGTTCAAAATGTGGTCATATGAGGAAATATGGTAACTTGGAGAGCTATAGGCGGTCTATGAGCTCTTGGCGATTACTGATATTATTCACGAGGATACACCATCTTCTATAAGATTGTCTAGGGTATGAATGAGAAACATCTCCTTATTCTATCTTTATTTAAGAGTTCAATTTTAGCTCTTTCGTGGAATGAGTTAAAATTAATAGATCGGACCTAAGTGAATCATTTGTTGATTGTGATTAGGTTATGTCTATTGGAGCTTAAATTTAGATAGCCCGCCAAGATCCACAATCCACACGTACTTGCATGGATCACTTGATATATTCTACCGGACCAATTTATGGGTCCATCTAGAATTGCATTTAATATATTAAGAATATAGTATGTCTATTATTTATTTAATGGGCTGCACTATTATATTAATATATTAAAAGGAGACATGTAGGCTTGTTTCTTTTAGTAAGAATAAGTCTGGTTCACATGTGGGCTTTTATTTAAAGTCTAATGGATTAAATAAAATAAGAAAAATAATATTGGGCCCATATATATAAGTTGTGGGCGGCAAGGCTAAATAAAATAGCCCAAGATATTATTTTATTTTATTGTTTTGATTAAATGGGAATTAATTAATTATTTAATTAATTAATAATTACATCAAAATCTTTTCTTGATCAGTAAAATAAATACTATGTGTTGGATTAGGTTTGGAATTCTTTTAAGTGATAGGAGTCCTAATGTGGTAAGGATTAAGTCCACATACACTCCTTATTATACAAAGAATTCGGCCACCACTAGTCCTACAAGGGTTAGGATTCTTGAATTGATAGGAATTTGGGAAAATGATAATTCCTTTTCAAGTAAGGAAATTAACCAATCCTAGATTTCCTATTCAATGAATTCGGCCAACCCTACTTGGTGAAGAAGAAAATTCGGCCAACCTATAAATATAAGGTTATGAATTTTCGGCCACCAAGAAGCAAAATAGAGAGAGATTTTTGTTTGTTTTGAAAATAAAAAATCCTACTCTATACACATAGATTTTCGGCCAAGAGAGAAAAAGAAAATAAGTTCTCATTCGATAGTGCACTTACAAGCCTTTAACATCAAAAGGTTTTGTGCACACTTTCGATTTAGGGTTACGCGAGTTTCAATCATATTGATTGTGAATTCAAAAGTGACCGGAACTATTTTTTTTAGGCTCTTGGTGTTTTACTATTGAAGATCAAGATCAGAAATTCCATACATCCATTCTAAGGTAAGCAATTCAAAGAAAAAGGGAGACCACGCTCCTAGGTGATTCATGTACGTGCTAGGATTGAAGATCTTGCGGATTACCATCGACGTAAGTCAGTCGGATCACGCGACAAGAGGTATTTAACTCTAACCGTATATTTGAGTTTAATTAATTAAAGGGTTAAGGTTCAAATCTTTAGAAAAATTTTAAACTATACGAAAATTATTTTTTCGCCTTCCGCTGCAGTTTTAAGCAATTTTTCCTTACAATTGGTATCAAAGCCTGGTTGTACCCTTAATTAATTAACGTATATATACGTGAATCTATTTCTTTTTATTGTGATTATGCATGTTTTAGAAAGAGATGGCACTCTAGGTATTCGCATATATAATTACATATGGAATGTATGGATTTATATATGTTGTTATAAAGTGAATTGTTTTTGCTCGATTTTGGTCCTATAATTTCACTGTATTTTTTGTTTCGAAATTGTAACAAGAAGGGTGGTCTATTATCGCCATAAGTCCTTCTTGATAGTTGCTAAGTTCTTATTAATTTTATTGTAAAAATACTGCAGTTTTTTATTGTATTAAAACTTAGTGCAGTTTTTTATTGTATTAAAATAAGTGCAGTTTTTTATTTGTAAAAAAAAAATACTGCAGTAGTTTAAATAAATAAAAATATATATATATATATATATATATTTCTGCAGTATTTTATTGTATAAAATAAGTTGTAATATATTCAAGATTCGAAGACTCAAAGATTTGAAGAAATTGGAGCATCCGGAACCGAGCTTGGCACCCGCGCGCACCGAGACAACAAGCGCACACGCAACCAAGCGTGCAGCTGCGCTTGTCGCGGTGCAGCGGCGCGCGCAATCCATGCATGGGTTGGCCATGCGGAAGCTCATGCCCTTGCATGGGCTAGGCGTGCGCATGGGCTGCTTGGTGATCTTCGGGCGCGCGAGTTACGTGCGCGAGATGGTCTCTTGAAGTCTTGTTCGCCAAGAAAGGAGTTTTTTGTATTCCGTACAATTGTAATTTACATGCTTTTCTAGGATGGACCAAAATTGTGGCTATTTATTTTTATGTATAAATATTACAATATTTGTTATTGTATGATAACATGTCATATAGAATAGGAGTGCCACTCATATATCTCTTTTGGTATGAACATGCATTGAATGATTTAGGTATCTAATTGGCATCTAGATAACTTGGTAAAATCATTCTTTGGAATTTAATCACACGCCTTAAATAATTGAGTGGGAGAAGGTGTGTTAGAACACCTATGGCCTCCAAGGTTAGTTGAGCTTTATTATTTATTGGTAATCCCCCCGAGGGGCGTCCATAAATGGAATTTAACAAAATACTTCCTTACAAGGATAGACTAGACAATTGACTCAAACGAGATCTACTCCCAGAGGAGGGATTTTCGTGAGAGAAAATTGAAGGTCGATATCTTGGTAACACACTCAATGTAATTTTATTAATATCCTCCCGAGAGTTCTTGTTAATAAAATTGCAAGGCTAAAATTGAAAATGATGGTTGTTATGTTAACAATTAGGTGAGACCAAGTCCAACTAGTAAATGGTGCGAACTTCCGAAGGAGGCGTAACATTTATAGGTGTTGGATCACCGTTGAATTTTTCACGATTGAGTTATTTAATAAATTCAAGATAAATATTCGAAAGTGCTTTATCATGATTATTTACTTATATATGCTTTTTCTTTTATTCAGAAATCACGACCCCATCGCTTATGAACATCCTGAAAGATAACACTTTAATTGGAGATAATTATGTCACATGGAAAAGGAAAATTGGGTTGTTGCTGCAAAGTGAAAAACATAAGTTTGTTCTAACTACTCCTAAACCACCTGCTCCTAATAATGAATCAAGTATTTTGCAAAGAGATGAGTATGAGCAGTGGAAGACCTCGGATGATATGGCCAAATGTTACATTATGGCTACTATCTCCGACTTGTTGCAACAGCAACATGAAGGAATGGGGTCTGCTGCTGATATTATGATGTCTCTGGAAGAAATGTTTGCTATGAGGTCTAGGACGACTAAGAGAGAGGCAGTGACTGTTTTTATGAATCTTAGGATGAAACCTGGACAGGCTGTGAAAGATCACATGATGAAAGTCATAGCACATCTAAATATTGCAGAATTAAATGGCGCTGAGATAGATGGTGAGACCAAAATTGACATGGTTGTCAACTCACTATCAGATTCCTTTGATCAGTTCAAGTTGGACTACACCTTGAACAAAAAGGAATACACCTTGCAGGGCCTGATGCAAGATGTTCAAAGCGTTGAAAAGATCCTTGTGAAAAGCAAAGGTCAAGAGATTCATATGGTTGGTAAAGTTGCTACTGTTAAGACCCGTCAGAAGGTCAAGAAACAACAGAAGAAAAAGCAACTTGGGCCTACCAAGAAGGAGACCAAGAAAGTAACCAAGATCAAAGGGAAATGCTTCCTTTGTGGTGAAAAGGGACATTGGAAAATAAATTGCCCAAAGTCCCAGAACAAGAAGGAAGAATGTAATATTAATTATCTTGAAACATGTTTTCTGACAGATTGTACAGATTCTTGGATCATAGACTCTGGAGCCACTAATCATGTTTGTTATTCCTTACAGGGGTTCCAAGAAAGGAGAAGGCTGAATAAGAACGAAATCAATTTGCGCTTGGGCAACGGATCGTTAGTGCCTGCAAGTGCAGTGGGAGATATTAGAGTTATTATAGATTCTAGTAGGCATTTAGATTTAATAGACGTTTATTATGTACCTCAATTCAAGAGGAATTTAATTTCAGTTTCTTGTTTAAATAAATTTGGATATTCGGTTACTTTTAATAAAGCTTTTATTATTAGTAAGAATGACAAAATTGTTTGCAAAGGTACATTGGAAAACGGTCTATTCTTTTTGCATAGAAATATCTCTCACTCGTTAGACACAGAAATAACGGAACCTAATCATAAAAGAGTAAAATTATCAAAAGATGAAACCTACCTTTGGCATTTACGCCTAGGTCACATTAACCTTAATAGGATTAAAAGATTGGTATGTGACGGACCTTTAAGTGACTTAAAGGTTGATGATCTACCAACTTGGGAATCTTGTTTGGAAGGTAAAATGACCAAAAGGCCATTCAATACCAAAGGTGCAAGAGCCACTGAATGTTTAGGACTAATACACACTGATGTATGTGGTCCTATGAGCATTCAAGCTAAAGGTGGATATGAGTACTTCATCACCTTCACAGATGATTACTCAAGATTTGGTTATGTGTATCTCATGAGACATAAGTCAGATGTTTTTGACATGTTCAAAGCATTCAAAGCTGAAGTAGAAAATCAGCTTGAGAAACGTATAAAAATCTTGAGATCTGATCGTGGTGGAGAATATCTATCTGGTGAGTTTCAGCAATATCTTATTGATAATGGGATATTTTCTCAGTTTTCTGCACCAGGTACACCTCAACAAAATGGGGTAGCAGAAAGGAGAAATAGAACTCTTTTGAACATGGTTAGGTCTATGTTGAGTTATTCAACACTTCCTATTTCTTTTTGGGGATATGCTCTACAAACTGCAATATATATTCTAAACATGATACCATCGAAGTCGGTTCCTGGAACACCATATGAGTTGTGGACTGGGAAAAAGCCTAGTTTACAACACATAAGGATATTTGGTTGTCCTGCACATGTGTTAAAAGGAAAGACAGAAAAGATGGAGTCCCGTTCGGAAACATGCATATTTGTGGGGTATCCAAAAGGAACTAAAGGATATTATTTCTATAGTCCTTTAGATCTAAAAGTTTTTGTTTCAACAAATGCTACATTTCTGGAAAAAGGACTATATGAATGATTTTGTTCCCAAAAATTGAATTGTCCTGAATGATATGTCAGGAGATACAATTCCACAAAAGGTTTCACAACCTAACCCAATTGTAATTTCCACTCCAACACAAAATCAACATCCTACCATTCCTCGTCGTAGTGGGAGGGTTAGAACCCAACCTGAAAGATACATCGGTCTAGGAGAATCTGTTGAGAATCTCCCTAACGACGATGATCCCTACACGTACAAGGAAGTAATGGAGGATGTTGATTGTCACCATTGGCAAAAGGGAATGCAATCTGAGATTGAATCCATGTTCGATAACAAAGTCTGGTCCCTTGTAGACTTGCCTAAAGGGATAAAACCCATTGGGTGCAAGTGGGTATACAAGAGGAAAAGATGTATGGATGGAAAGGTGGAAACTTTTAAAGCTAGATTGGTAGCTAAAGGTTACACACAGAAAGAAGGTATCGATTACGAGGAAACCTTCTCTCCTGTGGCCATGCTTAAATCCATTAGGATACTTTTATCCATTGCAGCATCTTTAGATTTAGAGATTTGGAAAATGGACGTCAAGACAGCTTTCCTTAATGGAAGTCTTGACGAAAGCATCTATATGATGCAACCAGAAGGATTCATTGAAAATGGCCAAATGGAAAAGGTATGCAAGTTGCAGAAATCAATTTATGGATTAAAGCAAGCATCCAGATCTTGGAACATAAGGTTCGACCAAGCTGTAAAAGGTTTTGGATTTTTACAGAACCTTGAAGAACCTTGTGTATACAAAAGGATCAAAGGTGACAAGTTGGTTTTCCTTATTCTTTACGTATATGATATATTACTCATTGGAAACGATGTGGGAGTATTGACATCAGTAAAAGAATGGTTAGCAAAACAATTTGATATGAAGGACTTAGGAGAAGCAAGTTTTATTCTAGGTATCCAAGTAATAAGGGATAGAAAGAATAAAACGATTGCACTATCCCAAGCTTCATACATAGACAAAATCTTGTCTAGGTTTTCCATGCAAGATTCCAAGAAAGGTATGTTACCTTTTAGGCATGGAATCAAACTTTCTAAGGAATAAGTTCCTAAGAATGAGCATGAAGAGCAATTCATGAGTAGAATTCCATATGCCTCGGCAGTTGGAAGTCTCATGTATGCAATGCTCTGTACTAGACCAGATATTTGTTTTGCTGTTGGCATAGTTAACAGGTTTCAATCGAAACCTGGTCCTGATCACTGGACGGCAGTCAAGCATATTTTCAAGTATCTTAGGAGAACGAAAGATAATATGCTTGTATACTCTGGAGGGGATTTAATCCCCGTTGGGTATACAGATTCTGATTTCCAATCGGATTCTGATTCTAGAAAATCCACATCAGGATCAGTGTTTACTCTTGGAGGAGGAGCAGTCATTTGGAGGAGTATCAAGCAATCTTGTATTGCTGACTCCACCATGGAAGCAGAGTATGTAGCTGCATGCGAAGCTGCCAAGGAGACTGTTTGGCTTCGCCAATTCTTGATTGACTTAGAAGTAGTTCCTAGTACGAATAAGCATATCACTATCTACTGTGACAACAGTGGAGCGGTGGCTAATTCGAAAGAACCAAGAAGTCATAAGAGAGGAAAACACATTGAAAGAAAGTATCATCTTTTAAGGGAGATTGTTCATAGGGGAGACGTGACGATTACAAAAATCGCGTCGGCAGAAAATCTAGCAGATCCCTTCACAAAGGCTCTACCTCATAAGAGTTTTGATGGGCACCTAGAGAACATGGGAATGAGAGATATGACACATTTGCTATAGCGCAAGTGGGAGATTGTTAGGATTATGCTCAATAGCAAGAGTGTAATATTGTAATTGACAATCTTTTCATACAAATAAAGTGATTTCTGATTCTGCAAAATCTTATAGCATTTACAATTATAATTGTCAAGGTAAATAATCATAAGGTCAAAAGACTATGAGATATGAAGAATTGTTTGTACATCCGGATATGTATGAGGTAGACACAATTCTTTAGTTAGTCTTGAATAACGTTCACAACTTAAGTTAAATGTTGGGCACCTCTATCTTGATAAAGTTGTAGAATTCTTTTACTAGCATTTGAGTGGGATCAAATGAGTTATGATGAGTCTAAAATCATCGAAAGGTTTTCGAGTAAAAGAATCTAGTGCACTGAGTGCATTGAACTGGATCACAATGAAATACTTTATCTAGAACCGTCACTAGATATAAGTCTTTTCATTATCAGGACAATCGGAGAGTCTATCTAAATCCTGAGATAAATGATGGACTTATGGTTGCAAGTGTTATCATTTGAGCTATCAATGAGTACGATTATATAGCATAGTCTATCCTCGATAGTTTGGTGGTATTCAATTGTTAATCGATAGAGGACTTCATTTATAGATATGGACATCGTGGCTCCATTTATTAAATGAGAGTATAATATCATCATATGAATGTTTTGAGGTATTGGATACTAAATCTCAACGTTGAGTTTTCAATAATGATTATTGAAGACATGGCTTCTGGACAAGTCAAAATATCCAAGTTCAAAATGTGGTCATATGAGGAAATATGGTAACTTGGAGAGCTATAGGCGGTCTATGAGCTCTTGGCGATTACTGATATTATTCACGAGGATATACTATCTTCTATAAGATTGTCTAGGGTATGAATGAGAAACATCTCCTTATTCTATCTTTATTTAAGAGTTCAATTTTAGCTCTTTAGTGGAATGAGTTAAAATTAATAGATCGGACCTAAGTGAATCATTTGTTGATTGTGATTAGGTTATGTCTATTGAAGCTAAAATTTAGATAGCCCGCCAAGATCCACAATCCACACGTACTTACATGGATCACTTGATATATTCTACCGAACCAATTTATGGGTCCATCTAGAATTGCATTTAATATATTAAGAATATAATATGTCTATTATTTATTTAATGCTATTATATTAATATATTAAAAGGAGACATGTAGGCTTGTTTCTTTTAGTAAGAATAAGTCTGGTTCACATGTGGGCTTTTATTTAAAGTCTAATGGATTAAATAAAATACGAAAAATAATATTGGGCCCATATATATATGGTGTGGGCGGCAAGGCTAAATAAAATAGCCCAAGATATTATTTTATTTTATTGTTTTGATTAAATGGGAATTAATTAATTATTTAATTAATTAATAGTTTAAATCAAAATCTTTTCTTGATCAGTAAAATAAATACTATGTGTTGGATTAGGTTTGGAATTCTTTTAAGTGATAGGAGTCCTAATGTGGTAAGGATTAAGTCCACATACACTCCTTATTATACAAAGAATTCGGCCACCACTAGTCCTACAAGGGTTAGGATTCTTGAATTGATAGGAATTAGGGAAAAGGATAATTCCTTTTCGAGTAAGGAAATTAACCAATCCTAGATTTCCTATTCAATGAATTCGGCCAACCCTACTTGGTGAAGGAGAAAATTCGGCCAACCTATAAATATAAGGTTATGAATTTTCGGCCACCAAGAAGCAAAATAGAGAGAGATTTTTGTTTGTTTTGAAAATAAAAAATCCTACTCTATACACATATATTTTCGGCCAAGAGAGAAAAAGAAAATAAGTTCTCATTCAATAGTGCACTTACAAGCCTTTAACATCAAAAGGTTTTGTGCACACTTTCAATTTAGGGTTACGCGAGTTTCAATTATATTGATTGTGAATTCAAAAGTGATCGGAACTATTTTTTTTAGGCTCTTGGTGTTTCACTATTGAAGATCAGGATCAGAAATTCCATACATCCATTCTAAGGTAAGCAATTCAAAGAAAAAGGGAGACCACGCTCCTAGGTGATTCACGTACGTACTAGGATTGAAGATCTTGCGGATTTCCATCGACGTAAGTCAATCGGATCACGCTACAAGAGGTATTTAACTCTAACTGTATATTTGAGTTTAATTAATTAAAGGGTTAAGGTTCAAATCTTTAGAAAAATTTTAAACTATACGAAAATAATTTTTTCGTCTTCCGCTGCGGTTTTAAGCAATTTTTCCTTACACTCCAAGGGTTCTTTCTCTTTCCCTTCTCTTAGTTTCCTAGTTGTAATGAGTAGCTAAATCCCCTCTAAGGGGTTGATGGAGTAGTTAGTTGAATATTGGGCTTGTACATAAACTTGATATTATATTGATATTCATGTCTATCTTTCATTGATCTATTCTTGTTGTGAATGTTTATCATTGATTTCTTGTGTAGATACATCCTCTTTGCAAGATGTCTTTGTATTATGTATGAGTATTGCATCTAGATATACGTCCTATTTAGTTGTTTAATGCTCTAAAGAATAGACGGAAAGTCATGAATTCTGACTCTTAAACCGCGGTTTTAATCTAACCTCGATCGAGTTTCCGACACTATACATCCTAGGTCGGAACCCGTGAGAGAGTTAGAAGTCATCACTATACATCCTGACTATTTCTAATCGGTTGAGTCATTGTTAGGTAGACGAGATTCATTTCTAGAATCCGATAAACAACCAACTCTATACATCCTAGGTTGGTAGTTTATGACGGATTAATCCCTAATAGATGGTCAGCACTATACATTCTATGTTGGCCACCTTCTAGGGATAAATAACCGACTCTATACATCCTAGGTCGGTTACCTTGAATAGCCGTGCTATTGACAAGTCTGTTGCATTGCCCAGTATTTACTTTCGTATCCATTAACTCCTTAGTTTCCATCATCTATATATATCCCTCATTCCATTTCCCCCTTCATTTAGTTTGCATAATTAATTTAGTGTTATTTTTAGGGTAATTCACCACCTACATTTTCACCAACTCATTTTCGATATTATATATATACATATCATTGCTTTAGCAATAAGTAATTTGGCTAACGCCGCTCGCTGTGGACGACACCTCACTTGCCACTATATTTATGTTTTCAAACTAATTTAGGCTTGTGAGGTTTTATCAAATATTGTTGACGGATTGATCTTTTAAAACGACACTAAGAAAAACGTTCTGTCAGTCGTCGAATGAATCAAGGTGTGGTGCATCAGTTAGTGAGGTCGATCATTGTCCCGGCCCCGATATTGAGAAGCTTCATCCAGCTAGGAGCTAGGTCTGGCCTCCCTTGACTTTTCGAAGCTAGGTGCTGGCCTCCTATGGATACCTCCCTGTATCAGTGAGGTATAGGCGAGCTTCTGGAGAAATTACGAGGTAACCTCGACTTCGGGGGGGATTTGGTGACGCTGGCTTGATCTGACCATTCCGAGCCTTATTCCGGATGTTTCTAGAGCCTGCCCTTGTTCCTACGGGGCGGTATCGTAGCTCGGCTTTAGGTAACATGGTCTTCTGGTGGAAAATCTCGGGCATGGAGCTAGGTCTGGATGGTGCAAAATTTCCCTTTGGTCCTTAGCCAATTTTGGCTATTAACAAAAATAAATAAACAAACACATGAAAACACAAGAATGCCATTTCCTAGCTATAGTCCTAGAACATACAATTTACACAATTTGTCAATTTAAGTCTAATGCATGAGCATTCAATATCAAGTGTGTGAATGTGTTATACCAGTTGATCACAATGATGTAGGGACACATATGGATGCAATGTGTATGTGTGTGTGCCTAAGCCTTGTAAGAGGAATGAGGTCTAAATATACCCTTGTTGAGCAATGAAGCATATTCCTCTTTGAAGACTCAATCTTGCTTGTTAAGTTGCCAAATCCTCTTTGAAGCTTGAATCATCGTTAATCTAAGACAACTAATCAATACAACCCAAACATTATTTTGATATGGAATTAATGCCAACATGACTCAAAAACCTAACATAAGTGCCCATCTCGTATCATCGGGGTGTAGGCATTTCAATAGTGGAAGAGATTTCCCCATGCAGTAGAGGTACCCGTTGACTAGAAAGTACCGGGTGGTGGCACTTTTGACCTTACATGCTTGGTTTTTCTCTTCTGGGAGCCTCTCATTCTGGAGGTAATCAACGATGGGATTCATCCAACAAGGGAGTCGATCTACTAGGCTCACTTTCTCACCTTTGGCTATGTTAGACCAGGAAATCAACTGGAGCAGTACCCCCTTTGGTAGTGTATGTCCTTCAGTCACAATGATTTTGGCTAGGACATCGGCCCGGTGGTTATATTCCTTGGGAACTTGCTCTATCTTCACTCCCTTAAACCTTGCTATAGCCTCCAAGACCTTCTCGAGGTATGCTTCCATGTTCTCACCCTTGGCTTGGTACTGTCCGGTTACTTGGTTGACCACCACCAGCGAATCGCTTCTAGCATGGAGGAAATCTGCTCCAAGCTCTCTAGCCAGCTTCATTCCTACTAACAAGGCCTCATACTGTGCTTAGTTGTTGGTGGCGCTGAATTCAAATCTGTAGCAGTGGCAACACTTGATTCCTTCAGGATGGGTCAAAACAATCCCCTCCCCACTGCTTGCCTAGTTAGATTCTCTATCTGTATAGAGTATCCAGATTTCACAATTGATGGGCCATTTTGGGAATTCCTTTTCTGAATGAAGGGCTAGGTCCACATCTATGATGTCATCCGGATCTGACGTTATGCTTAATTCTTCCACGAAATCGGCCAAGGCTTGAGCTTTAATAGTGGTTCTTACCTTGCACTTGATGTCGTATTGGGTGAGCTCTAAGACCCACATGACTAGTCTACCCGATACATCTAGTCTCCGAAGGAACTGTCTCAAAGGCTGATCAGTGACCGCGGCGATCGTGTGTGCCTGGAAATAGGGCCGGAGCTTCCTGGCTGTGATCACAAGTGCATAAGTGAGCTTCTCCAGGAACTTGTAATTCGTTTCAGATTTGGTCAAGGTGCGGCTCATATAGTAGATGGGTCTCTGGACCCCATCCCCACATTCCTTTACTAAGGCTCCGGTAGTGGCGGTTTCTGATATAGCCAAGTACAGTTGCAACTCTTCCCTTGTCGTATGCTTCACTAGTAGCGGTGGGCTAGCTAGATAATCTTTTAAGGACTGGAAGGCATGCTCACCTTCCTAGTCCCATTTCATCATCTTTCATTGCTTAATAATTTTAAAGAAAGGAATACACTTATCTGTGGACCACAATATGAAGCGGTTCAATGCTTCTATCCTTCCAGTTAGTTCTTGTACCTGCTTGAGAGTGGTAGAGGATTCGTGATCCATGATGGCCTTGATCTTCTTAGGGTTGGCCTTAATTCCCCTTTCATGCACCATGAATCCAAGGAATATTCCCGCTGTTACTCTGAAGGCACATTTTGTAGGGTTCAACCGCATCTGGTTCTCTCTAACTACTTGGAAAGTCTGGCACAGATGATCAGGATGCTGAACCACTACTTGAGACTTGGTGATCATATCATCTACGTACACTTCCATGGTTCTTCCTATCTACTCCTTGAACAACCTGTTCACCAAACCCAGGTAGGTGGCACTTGCATTTTTAAAACCAAACGGCATTACCTTGTAGCAGTAGATGCCTTGTCCGGTAATAAAATGGGTTTTATCTTGGTCAGCAAGGTGCATCATGATCTGATTGTATCCTGAAAGGCATCCATAAAACTTAAGAGCTTGTTCCTATCAGTGGAGTCAACCAGCTGGTCTATCTTGGGTAAGGGAAAGTTGTCTTTCAGGCAAGCTCGGTTGAGGTCTGTATAGTCCACGCACATGCGCCACTTCCCATTCGCTTTTGTTACCATGACCATGTTGGCTATCCATTCCAGGTATCGGGAATCCTTGATGAATTTGGCCTTTAGGAGCTTGTCCACATCTTCTTGTATCGCGAAAATTTGTTCTAGGTTGAAATGTCTTCGTTTCTGTGAAAATATACAAACGCGGTTAAATTGCCTCAAGCTAACCCAGAGGGGGGTGAATAGGTTTTTAAACCTTTTTTCAATCCCTTGAAACAACAAAAGTTTGTCTCTCTAGCTAGCTTGAATCACAACACTTTAGATCATAAAGCATATGTAGACAATCAGTATATATTCTAAATTAAAGTATTGTCAAACAAGCTTGCAAGTTGCTAGTGAAAGAATTATAATAAAACTAAAAACAAAGAAGACTTGTATTCACAATATTGTTCAATATGTACAAGTACTTAATCAAAGATGATTATATACAAATAAATCAAATTACAAATAAAATGATACTTACAACTTTTATAAAATGAAGTGCTTGCATCTCACACTTTACAACAATCTTCTTTACAAAGAAATCTTTAAATGAAGCTTGAGAAACAAAATACAAACATACACTTACAAGTATAAGAGAGGGATAGAAAGAATTGACACAAGGATTTTTTAACGTGGTAAAACCTCCTAAGAGGAAACATTCACGGGTTGAATACAACCATCGGGTACTTTTATAATTGGAAAGTAGACATGACATTCCTCAAAAGTGACCAACAAATGACACACTCTATATTGGATTCGACATCTACCCAATCCCTATTGGTAGACTGGAAATTCCTCAAAAGTGATCAACAAATGACTCACTTTCTATTGGACTCCACTTCTACACAACACCATTAAGAAGTTGAAAATTCCTTAAGAATGCTCAACAAATGATACACTCTCTATTGGACTCCATCGCATCTTAATATCCTGGGTCTACCAATAAAAATTCTACTTTCTATCCAAGGCACCCATGCCTCTAGAAAGTTTCCCATGCTTGATTATCTGGACCACATGTCCTAGCCAAGAATTCATGCCTTTTACAAGGACTTCCTAGTGTGATCAATGAATGTAAAAAGCAAACAAGAACTCAACATAGAATATGAGATCAATACATTCTATGGGAATTAGACATATGCATGTAAGTACATATATCAAAATTGTCTAGTTAACATGAATAAATTTTAGAACATGCGAAAACACCTAAACACATTAAAGTCCTAAAATCGTTCATGTGACTAAAAATTGAATCAATCATATACATTAAGCACATATTCAAGATTTTAGTAACTGTTAATAGCCAAAATTGGCTAAGGACCAAAGGGAAATTTTCAACTTACTAGACCTGGTTCCATACCCGAAAGTTTCACCTAAAGACCTCTATATCCAAAGCTAAGCTACGATGCCGCCCCAGGCACAAGGGCGGGCTCTAGAAACATCTGGGATAAAGCCCGGACCCGAGAACTTCCACCAGGAGACCTCTCTATCCAGAGCCGAACTGCGATACCACCCCAAGAACAAGGGCGAGCTCCGGAAACATCCAAGATAGAACCCGGAATGATCAGGCTTAGCCCGCATCATCAAAACTAGAAGCTCCCCGAAGTCAAGGTCATCTTGCAAATGCTCAAGAAACCCATCTGTACCTCGATTGACACAGAAGAATGTCCCTAGAAGGCCGCGAGGTGAGTCGAAGCCACACCCAGCTTCAAAAAGGTCAGTCAAGGCCACGTCTAGCTTCGGAAAAGTCAAGAGAAGCCAGATCTGGCTCCAAGCTGGATGAAACTTCTCAGACATCAAGGTCGAAATACTAAACAACCTCCCTGGTTGATGCATCATACCATATTCGTCATGTCCCACGACTCCTATAAGGATCGTACTGGAAGGATACAAGGAATGAATTAAATCGTACCTAGAAGTGTTATCTACATAAGTAATGAAATCCAAAAGGAAACAAGCTGATCTCTACCACGATACTCTCAATTCGGACGTCAATCTAAAAGTCAAATGATTTAACGCAAGAAATCCCGCCCGATAAGGAAGAGACTGAGACAATCACTGAGACAATCAAGGGAGAATCAGTCTGTTGACCTACAAACCATGTATAAATAGAAAAGAAAAGAAACAAAAAAGGAGAGTACTATTCGACAGGCATACGACTAGCAATCGACCATTTACCAAAGAAAGTTGAGAGAAACGAGAGAAAAATCTTTGTACTCGTGTTCCATGCATGTTAAATAAAAATGTTCTTGTTTATTTATCACTAGATAAACCATTGTCACATATATAAATAATTTCGGCCACCACCTACGTGGTAGTGGTCTCGAGGGCGTTAACAGAGATTTCTCATCCCGAGTAAAATTCCCGTTAACACTAACATTCAAAAACATGCTAGATTCACAAAAATATGATCAATGAATATTCTAGCAATTATTTAGAGCATGTATTTATGAACAAGTCAATTAAATCCCTAATTAGCTCTAAATATGAAATAAATTGTGCTAATCCTAAATATATTCAATTAATAGGTCCTAGCACATGAAAAGGCTAACAATCATGAAAATAAAGTCAATCAGAGAACATATAGCCCTAGATAATAAGCTAATCACAATACAACTAACAAACATGTGAAAACCTAGATTTCAAGAAAACTAGTTCGCATTCAAGTCTCTAATTAGACAAGATCAGCCTATTAATTGAAGCTTAACTTCTCAAATACATTTGTCCAAGTAACACATACATATAAAAGAAGAAAATCCAAGGTAATTGAAAACTTTGAAAATCAAAACACAAAGATTAGAACAATACCTTGTAATCTCGTGCAGTTTCGGTTTTGACTATAAAACCACCACAAAACTTGATCAAATGACAGCATAGTAACTTGGAGAAGGTATGGGACTTGAATAAAAATATTTTCCAACTTGAATTACTCAAATCGGAGTTTATTTGATAAAGTTATGGTGTTTGGAAGGTGAGAAAAATTGGAGAGAAAATTTCTGCATAACTTTGAAAGTTTTCTTCTTAAATGAAAAGCGAGAGGGAAAGTGAATTTAAATGAGAATGAGAGAGAGCAAATGAGGAGAACCAATGGCCACCTGCCACCTCACATCCCCAAGTAGGCACGTGGCCATCTCGGGGGCAGGAAGCCCTCCTCCCCGAGATGGTCACGCTCCTCCTCAGGGATGGGTGGCAAGTGGCCTTTGGCCATTTGCATTCTACCTCTCGCACATTCGCACTCTTCGACTGTTTTCTGACCTTCGAACTCCGAATTCGATTCTGTTATGGGGAGAGTTGCATAGCTTCCCCTTTTTACCTTATTTAACTCCACTTGCGCACTCTTGTGTTCTTCGACCGTTCTCCTGCCTCCGAACTCCGATTTCGAATCCATTTTTCAAATTAAAATTGGGAATCCCTCATGCACATGGATGTTAAGAAAAATTTCTTAAAAATATGGAATTCAACTTGAAAATCAATGATGAAAACCATGTACGATAAAATCACGAAAAGTTTCTTAACTTCCTATTTTGAACTTGAAACTTAATGAATGAGTAACCGAAATGATTGGAACTCAATGAGGAATTATATAAGCTCAAATTCAAGTTCAATATCATAAAAACACAAACAAGTAAACACAAGAACACACAAAGTATGTCATTTCCTAGAAATAGTCCTAAAACATGCAATTTTACAAAAATTGTCAAATTAAGTCTAATGCATGTCAATACAACAATATGTGTGTGAATGTGTTATACAAATTTAGCATAACCATGTAGGGACATAAATGAATGCAATGTGTGTATTTGCACTTACGCCTTGCAAGAGGAAGAAGAATCTCAATACCTTAGTATTCAAGTAATCATTTTTCCTCTTGAAAACGAGATTTGCATGCAAAGTTGCTTTTCTTCTTTGAAGCTTGATCCAATCATGAACCACCTAAGAAACTAAACATTACAAAGAAAGAGTGTTTATTTGTGGAATCAAGCCAACCCAAATCTAAAACCTAACAGGGTTAGCATCCTGAGCCACAGTTAAATGGTGGGATATCACCCAAGTATTAATCCCCGGCATATCTACGTGGTTTCAGGCGAACACATCCTTGTAATTGTTGGAACCCCGTTCACTGGTAACGCAGCATAAACAGGTTTTAAAATTTTTATACAGATCATAAAGGATCTGGAACTAGTGAACTTAGGATCGTAATTATTTTTCGGAACTAATACATACAATATGTAATCGCAGGAAATTGTAATTAATATATTAAAAAAAAATTAGAACCTTACCAACGTTTGGAGGCTCCTTCACTTTATGCAGTATGAATTTATGAATGCCTGGATGATTTATTGTATATTGTGTTGAAGGGGTGTTGCATGAGAAGTTAAATATTTAGAAGTAGAATGTATTGCCTTAGATTGGTTGATTAGTGCATTGTGCCTAAATTCCCCTTCTTTCTAATCACCTATCACCTTAGCCCCATTACAACCAAATGGAAGAGACCTAGTTGATCTTAGGGGAAATCTAACTTTGGAATATTTGTTGATGCATGCTCTTTCCACGTTCATGGCACTTGATTCTTTCATGAGACTGTTTAACTAAAAATAGTGTTTATTTTGTATGAAATGTATGTAATAACTTCGATTCTAGTACATAAACTCTTTTGCATACATATTGCATGAGTGTGAACTTAGGTTCTAAGAGGAAGAATAAGAGAGAACCCATGTGAGAACCTAGTGTTGAAGTGAATTACGCTCGGTGTCTGAGAGTGAGTAGTTTCCAAGGCGAGGGCACTTTAAGTGTGGGATTCGTGTTGTGTGAGTTTCCCTCTTGTGGTCCCTTGGAGTTATTTAGAACATTTTGCATTAGCATATTCCTCACTCTCATTATCTCTACTTTATCTCTCAATTAGTTGGCTTGCAGCTTATTTGTTTGAGTCTTGATATTTTTAGATTGAGTCATGTTTGTGTGATTAGAGTCTATATCTGGTTTTCATTGAAGTTTGCTCGAGGACGAGCAAATGTTTGGTTTGGGGGTATTTGATCGAGCCGAAAATGTTATACATTTTGGCCCTCATATCCTTCTTCTTTGTTTTGTTCTTGAGCAGTTTTATGTGTATTTATGGCTCTTTTGGCTTTTATTGCAGGCATTAGGTAAAAAGGCATGAAGGGGGGTAAAATGGACCAATTAGTGCACAAATGAAGTGAAGAGAGCAATAGCGCACGGGTAGCATACCCGTGCACTGGATGGTGGATTTTGAGAAGCTCAAACTGCACGGGTCATTGCACGGGTACCACCTGTGCACCCACCCGTGCAGTTCACCAGACCAGGGAGCAAGGCCACGGGCGATGGCAACTACACGGGTACTGCCCGGGTAATCCACCCATGCTTATACCCATACACATTGGGCAAATCTAAAGGCAAATGAAGACTGTGTGGGTAACTGCATGGGTAACCTACCCATGCTATACGGGATACCCAGCTCATCACATCAGCATTTTGGCCTAGTTTTTGAAGGAAGTATAAATACTTTTCAAATCTGATTTTTGTAGGGAGAGACCCACGACCATACACCCATTCCATTGATTCTTTCTCTCTCTAAATCTCAAAAACCTTTCTCACCACAAATCTCATCATCATCTTCATCAATTGCTACTCACAAGGACATAGGAGGTGGATTGAAGCTTGAAGAAAGAAGGTCTCCTATGGGTTTCTTCTATTCCTTTCTCCTCATCTTTGTATTTCATATTGTCATGAGTAGCTAAACCCAATTTGGGATTGATGTAATTAATTCATGGATTGTGGGATTTTCACCATTTTACTTGATTAATATATTTCCATTCAATTTACTTCATTGTGTTTGATTATCCCTTGAATTAAGTAGGAATTCCAACTCTTGATTCTTGTGGATTAATTAGACTTATTAGAGTTATTAATCATTTAATGAAATCTTTGTGAAAATGAGTAGACATCCCAACTCTCATTTAGCTTAGTGGTTGATTGTGCTTTTAATTGCATTTAATACTCACTTTGGGTTGGGTAGGCATTCCAACTCCTAACCCTTTGTGGAGATTGAATTATGGTTACTTTGTGAGCTAAGTAGGCATTCCAACTCTTGGTTTGCATTAGTTACCAACTTTCTTTTTAACCATCTACACTCTAGGTGTTAATTAAGCTCAAATGAATTGGAAAAGTTATGTGGTGAGCATTCCAATCCCACATACCTTGGCTAGGAAAATGGGGTGGATTGTGAGCATTCCAATCCAAGCCATCTCGGTTTCTCTATATCTATCCAAAGCAAAAGGGAAAGGGATGGTTCGTGAGCATTCCAATCCGAGCCATTCCGGAAACTCGAGCTAGGGAGATAAGCCATATGTTGAATCGAGTCGGGCTTCAAAAGTGGAAGTCCCATGATTTGTGTCTATATTACATCAACTCCCATTTCTATCATCATACATTATACACACCTTTACTATCTTAGTTTATTTTAGCATTCTTAGTTTAATAGTAATTGAATTTCAATTTAATTTCTATCAACTTCAATTCGATTTTACTTCCTTGTATTTAGTGCTAAAGTAGAATTTGGTCACAACTATTTCACGATCTCTATGGAACGATACCCATATTTGCCATATATTAAAGTTATTCTTATTAGCGCATATCGGGATCTTTAAATTTGTTTGGCTTGCATTCACGATATATAAAAATGCATGTTCACTCACTGCCACCTACCGGTAGTGGACGAGGGTGTTATCTGGAATTTCGCTCCCTGAGTGGATTTTCCAACTAGCACTTTTTGGCGCCGTTTGTGGGAAGTTTTCACACCCCTAAAAGAAAGCTATTTAATCTTGTTTTCTTGCACTATTACCATAATGCGGCTCCGGTCTTCACAAGATCATCCCAATTTGTCGGGGCACCAATCAATCGCTTCAACCCAGAAGGGTCAGAAGCAAAAGAAGGGGAGGAAGAGTCGCAAACCCTCCAAAGCCATCAGCTACTCCGTGGGCTACCCCTCAGATACCTGCCACCCCGGCAACTAACCCGGCCATTCTGAACTAACAAGTCATGGCCTTCATAGAGAGTATCTGATCGTGCCTAAATTGTTGTATATTTTGGCCCTCATTCCTATTCTTTTGTCTCGTTCTCGTGTGTATTTTCTATATATATTATGTCTTTTATGTCTAATAGGCTCATTAGTGCTAATTGCAGGAAATTGATGTAATTCGGGGTTTGGAAGCATGTTGCAGTGATTCTGGCAGAAAAGGGGCAAAAGGAAAGACAAAGGATCGTAAAGCAGCTCTACAGTGCGGGTCAAGTGCGGGTCGCAACCGCACTCCAACCGCACTCCAACCACACTCATGATCATAGCCGGGACTTGATACAGGAGAAGAGTTACAGTGTGGGTCCAATGTGGGTCATCCAACCGCACTCCACCCGCACTGTTGGCAAAGCCAGAGAAGCTGAGTTGCACCTGACCTTAAAGTGCGGGTACAGTGCAGGTCATCCAACCGCACTCCACCCGCACTGTTGCCAAACCAGAGAAGTTGAAGTTGCACCTGACATTAGAGTGCGGTACAGTGCGGGTAATCCACCAGCACTCCACCCGCACTATTGCTCAAAACAGAGGAGGGATTTTGCACCTGATAGTACAGTACGACTCAAGTGTGACTACAGTGCGGGTCGAGTGCGAGTCAAGTGCCGGTAATCCAACCGCACTCCACTCGCACTATTGCCCAGATCAGAGACCTGAAGATGAAGAAAACCGTTACAGTGTGGGTACAGTGCGGGTAATTCACCTGCACTCCACCCGCACTCTGCGCGCGACAGTTTCTGGTTTCGAGCTTAAGTGACCTATTTTTCCATCCTCTATAAATAGAAAAGGATGGGAACGAACCAAAACATCACCATACCTCCCAACACTTGTATTCTAAGCTAGTAACACATCTCCCTCTCATCCAAACCATCTCTACTCAATCAAAGGCAACTAGGAGACTTGGATTCAAGCTTCAAGGAAGGAGATCAATCTTCTAGGGTTATCTCTACTCTCTCTCTTAGTTTATTTGTTTGTAATAGAACATGAGTAGCTAAAATACCCCACTATGGGGTTGATGTTATTTGTTTGATGGATATTTTGGGCTTTGTAAATAAACTCTATGTGTTATATTTATTCTATCTCTATATTTCATTCCATTGCTTGTATTGAATTCCATTATTGACTTGCTTGGATACACTCTCTTAGCATGATTGATTTGGATTACTTGAGTAGGCAATTAGGTTGTCTAACGCTTCATTGAATGGAAGGATTTCCGAAAATCCGGCTCTATAACCATGCCCTTCATCTAATCTCGAATTAGTGGTTTTCACTATACATCCTAGGTTAGCCACTTGTGAGAGAATTAGAAGCCTCCACTATACACCCTAGGTTGGCTACTTTAGTGATTTTACGAGAACTAACCTTCGAGTAAAATTCGATTGATAACCTCGAGCCTCATCCAATCCCAAACGGGTGGCCTTCACTATACATCCTAGGTCGGCCACTTGTGAGGGAATTGGAAGCCATCACTATACATCCTAGGATGGCTACATTAGTAATAGGTTGAGCCATAGCTAGATAGATGAGCATTCATGGAACAAGTCCCAATTGAGTCACTAGCCACTGTTGGTTGCTTAAGAGGGATTAATCGCTAGTAGGAGGTCTTCACTATACATCCTAGGTTGACCTCTTGCTAGAGATATATGCCAACACTATACACCCTAGGTTGGTTACATTTGTCAAAACGTACTTACTTGAGAGTTTGTTGCAATTGCCCCAATATTCACTTACGAGTCCATCAACTCCATAGTTCCATCATCATTCATTCATCCCTCCATTGTCATCCATTTATTTGCTTTCATAGTTTATTTTATATTGTATCTTCATTCACTATCACTTTACTTTTATGCTTACTAGTTATATTAATCCTAATCTTATCACTGCTACCCCGATCTCAGTGAACGACACCCGTGCTTACCGTTTTACTTGTATTTATACTTGTGAACGCATTGCATAGGTTTTATAAATTGTTTTGACAGACGGTTTTCTGATGGCAAAAACCTTCTCATCAAATTGGCGCCGCTGCCGGGGATCAGTGTGCGTAGTAGTGATTAGATTAGTTTTAATACTATTAGTTTATTAGTTAATTTTAGTTTTGTTAGTTTCTTTTTTATTGCTTTGGTAGTTTTTGTTTTTGTTTATTTCAGGACTCTATGGATTCCTTTTGGCAAAATTCTGGGTCAAGCTACGAGCCTAATGAGAATGCCTACATCTTGTCATTCCAGTCAAATTCCGTTGAAGATCAACTAAGAAATTTCATGAAGAATCATGTGCGGGAGACTGAGCAGATGATAGCTTCTCAACAAGAAACTCAAGCCTTCATAGAAGAGAAAACCACCCAAATGCTAGAATCCGCCCAGCAGTCCACCCCGGTAAATCAGAGTTGTTTCCAAATTAAAGCAGCCAAACCGGTGGATTCCTCCAATTTCTCAAAAGAAGACATGTATAAGCTCCGAATAGAATTTGAAGTGGAGCGAAGCAAGAGAATGGACGAGATGGACAAGATGGACAAGATGATCAAAATGAACCAAGATCTTATAAGCGTGAGCAAAGAGCTAGTGTTGGAAAGGGGTGTGTTGAAGGAAGAGAATGAAGCACTTCAAGAGAGAGAAGCCTTGGGAATGGAAAAGGCAAGTAATCTCCAAGAGTTGAACAAGAAACTATTATCTGAAGTGAAGATGCTCAGGGTTGAGAATGGTACTCTCAAGAAGACATATGGTGAAGTCTCCAACAAAAACAAAGAATTGGAAGAACGAATCGAGAGATTTGAAGCCGAAAAGAGTACCGCATCGAAGGATTTGGAGAACTTAGTGAGGCTATCAAAAGATTTTGAAGATGAGATAGTTCACAAGTCAATGAAGATGCAAATGGAGGTTGACCAACAAGCCAATGCCTTAGAGGATGCAAAGGTAGCACTAAGCAAAAAGGAGGAGGAGGTCAAGACGTTGCAAGTGAAACAAATCAAACGTCTTCAAGACCACGCATCAAAGGGGAGTTCCTTTAACTCTAATGTCTTTTGCTATCCATGTTCTAGAATAGAGCATTTTAAGGCTAAAACCAAGCCAAATCAACATAGGAAAACTAGAGGTCCTAGGAATAGATGGAGTCCACATAGGGTCAAGCAAATATGGTAAGGAAAGACCAAGTGCACTTATATAAAAACATGTTAAAGGAAAAGATAATGAAGTCACCTAAATTTATTTGGGTAGTGAAAAATAGAGAATTTCCTAACTTGGTCAAACCACCATTAGAGGACCCTAACCTCTCCATGAATGCATCACATTGAATGATTTTGATGCATGTAGTTAGTTTTATGTTTTATGTTGTTTAAATTCAATAAATTGTGATGTTGGGATATTTTTGTTCGAATGTTTTATTTTGTGGATATTTGCACATTGAATGTATTGATTATATTTATGGATGACAGAGCCGGAGGCTCTTGTGCAAGTATGAATGCATGTGCTTTATATTGTTTAAATCGGTTTGGGGGTTGTTCATGCCCCATTCCGTCATTTTGGATAAAATGCATGATGTTAAGCTTGACTTGTGGGTCAATGATATATTGCATGAATTGCCTTTATTTTGTGAGCCTTGTTTGAGTCATTTTTATTTTGTTGGGGCATTGATTGTGTTTGATTAGTGCCTAGGTTTGTTTGAGTCATGTTAGGTGCGTGCCGCTAGGCCAGATTCTCTTGTCTTCAACATTGAGGACAATGTTGGGTTTTGGTTTGGGGGTGTTGACGCCTTTTTGAGTTGTTTTTTTTTGTGTCTTGAGTCATTTTTGTGTCTTATTTTTGAAAAATGTTGCTGCTTAGCCAAAATTTTGAGCTTATTTAGCTTGGTGAGATACATGGGGCATAGTGTTTTTGGCGAATGTGTGTATGCTTTGTGTGCTTATTCAATAACTCTTAGTCACTTTAGGGGTCTCACTTGCACTTCATGGGCTAGTCTCATCTTCTAGTGTCCAAGTTTAGGGAACTCGGTGCTCAAGCGCCTTGTTCTAATAGTGGAGATTTCCCTTATGAGATCACAAACACAAGCCAAAAGCGTGTATATTTGAGGGAAAATGATTTTCAAATCTGTAAACACTATTCAAACACCATGCATAGTCTCACTACATTCAAAAATAATCATTTGTCATTGAACATGTATCATATATGTGGATTGGTTGACAGAAACTTTTATTCCCTTGGTAGATTGATCCTTTGAAGTGATATTAGGCAATGTGTGTTTTAGCCACTCAAAAAGAAAGCCTAAATACTTCCCATTCCCGTAATATGTGTGCTCCCAAGCCAATTTTGAAGCCAAACACATATAGACTTTTCCTTTCTACACCCACGTTATCCATAACCCAAGCAACCTAAACACTTAGCCAACCATCTCTTAATTGATCTTGTTGAGGCTTAGGAATGTAGAGTTGTGCTTTAATTTGATAAATGGCGTGTACCTAGGCAAGAGTAATGAGTTGTGAAAATGTGCATAGTAAAAAGGCATGAAAAGAAAAGAAAAGAAAAGAAGCAAAAAGTAACAAAAGAAAATTATGCTTCAAATGCCTTGTGTAAATTGTAAATGCTACTCAAATGGGTAACATGAGTAGCTAAAGATTGTACGTAGAGTCTAATTGTATGCATGGCGCCATATTGTATTTGGAAGTGGAGTTGCACGAGAAATTAAATGCTTAAGTGTAGAATGTATTGCCTTAACTTGGTTGATTAGTGCTTGTGCCTAAATTCTCATTCTTCTAATCACCATTCACCGTGGCCACGTTACAACCAAATGGAAAGACCTAATTGATCTTAGGGACGTCTAGATTGGGAATATTAGTTGATGAATGCACTTTCCACGTTCATGACACGTGATTCTTTCATGAGACTCACTCACTGAAAACAGCATTTATTCTACACTAAATGTATGCAACTAAGTTGATTCAGTTACATAAATTCATTGGCATACATGTTGCATGAGTGTGAACCTAGGTTCTGAGAGGAAAGATAAGAGAGAATCCATGTGAGAACCTAGTTTCGAAGCGAATTATGCTCGAGGTGTGAGAGTGAGTAGTTTCTGAGGCGAGGGCATTTTAAGTGTGGGATTCGTGTTGTGCCAGTTTCCCTTGGGGTGTCTTCGAGTTGTTTAGAACATTTTGCATATGCTCATTCCTTGCTCCCATTTGCTTTTGTGTATCTCTCTGCTATTTGGTTCTGCAGCAAGTTTTTCTTTGTGTCTGGGGAGTCCTTAGTTTGAGTCATTTTTAGTTTGTCTTATTTTGTTTTAGATTATGTTTGCTCGAGGACGAGCAAAGGTTTGGTTTGGGAGTGTTTGATCGTGCCTAAATT
Source organism: Dipteronia sinensis (assembly GCA_033220585.1). Lineage (NCBI taxonomy): Eukaryota > Viridiplantae > Streptophyta > Magnoliopsida > Sapindales > Sapindaceae > Dipteronia > Dipteronia sinensis. The sequence continues at coordinate 28,169,922 of CM065642.1, forward strand.
GTTGTATATTTCGGCCCTCATTCCTATTCTTTTGTCTCGTTCTCGTGTGTATTTTCTATATATATTATGTCTTTTATGTCTAATAGGCTCATTAGTGCTAATTGCAGGCAATTGATGTAATTCGGGGTTTGGAAGCATGTTGCAGTGATTCTGGCAGAAAAGGGGCAAAAGGAAAGACAAAGGATCATAAAGCAGCTCTACAGTGCGGGTCAAGTGTGGGTCGCAACCGCACTCCAACCACACTCATGATCATAGCCGGGACTTGATACAGGAGAAGAGTTACAGTGCGGGTCCAGTACGGGTCATCCAACCGCACTCCACCGGCACTGTTGCCAAAGCCAGAGAAGCTGAGTTGCACCTGACGTTAAAGTGCGGGTACAGTGCGGGTCATCCAACCGCACTCCACCCGCACTGTTGCCAAACCAGAGAAGTTGAAGTTGCACCTGACATTAGAGTGCGGGTACAGTGCGGGTAATCCACCAGCACTCCACCCGCACTATTGCTCAAAACAGAGGAGGGATTTTGCACCTGATAGTACAGTGCGACTATAGTGAGGGTCGAGTGCGAGTCAAGTGCCGGTAATCCAACCGCACTCCACCCGCACTATTGGCCAGATCAGAGACCTGAAGATGAAGAAAACCGTTACAGTGCGGGTATAGTGCAGGTAATTCAGCCGCACTCCACCCGCACTCTGTGCGCGACAGTTTCTGGTTTCGAGCTTAAGTGACCTATTTTTCCATCCTCTATAAATAGAAAAGGATGGGAACGAACCAAAACATCACCATACCTCCCAACACTTGTATTCTAAGCTAGTAACACATCTCCCTCTCATCCAAACCATCTCTACTCAATCAAAGGCAACTAGGAGACTTGGATTCAAGCTTCAAGGAAGGAGATCAATCTTCTAGGGTTATCTCTACTCTCTCTCTTAGTTTATTTGTTTGTAATAGAACATGAGTAGATAAAATACCCCACTATGGGGTTGATGTTATTTGTTTGATGGATATTTTGGGCTTTGTAAATAAACTCTATGTGTTATATTTATTCTATCTCTATATTTCATTCCATTGCTTGTATTGATTTCCATTATTGACTTGCTTGGATACACTCTCTTAGCATGATTGATTTGGATTACTTGAGTAGGCAATTAGGTTGTCTAACGCTCCATTGAATGGAAGGATTTCTGGAAATCCGGCTCTATAACCATGCCCTTAATCTAATCTCGAATTAGTGGCTTTCACTATACATCCTAGGTTAGCCACTTGTGAGAGAATTAGAAGCCTCCACTATACACCCTAGGTTGGCTACTTTAGTGATTTTACGAGAACTAACCTTCGAGTAAAATTCGATTGATAACCTCGAGCCTCATCCAATCCCAAACGGGTGGCCTTCACTATACATCCTAGGTCGGCCACTTGTGAGGGAATTGGAAGCCATCACTATACATCCTAGGATGGCTACATTAGTAATAGGTTGAGCCATAGCTAGATAGATGAGCATTCATGGAACAAGTCCCAATTGAGTCACTAGCCACTGTTGGTTGCTTAAGAGGGATTAATCGCTAGTAGGAGGTCTTCACTATACATCCTAGGTTGACCTCTTGCTAGAGATATATGCCAACACTATACACCCTAGGTTGGTTAAATTTGTCAAAACGTACTTACTTGAGAGTTTGTTGCAATTGCCCCAATATTCACTTACGAGTCCATCAACTCCATAGTTCCATCATCATTCATTCATCCCTCCATTGTCATCCATTTATTTGCTTTCATAGTTTATTTTATATTGTATCTTCATTCACTATCAATTTACTTTTATGCTTACTAGTTATATTAATCCTAATCTTATCACCGCTACCCCGATCTCAGTGGACGACACCCGTGCTTACCGCTTTACTTGTATTTATACTTGTGAACGCATTGCATAGGTTTTATAAATTGTTTTGACGGACGGTTTTCTGACGGCAAAAACCTTCTCATCAGTATCCGCCTCTAAGTTGTCAAGGAAGGTGGTATCAGTCAGCCTGCGGTACCAGATACCAGGGGAGACACCAGTCGGCAAGGAACTAGGATACCTCCCTTTGATAGGTTGGGACCGTGACCTCCAATACCGGTCCATGATAGGTTCTTGAGTCTTGTGTTGGAATTATTCTATATAAAAATGGCATTTGCTTTGTATTGATTAGTTGTTTAGAATTTGTGGATAATCAAGCTTCAATAAGATTGGACAACTTTCAAGCAAAGTGATGGCTTCAAAAGGGACAAATCTAAATTGCTTAGCAAAAGGTATATCAAGATATCCTTCCTCTTGCAAGGCTTAGGCACACACATACATTGCATTCATATGTTTCCCTGCATAGTTGTGCATAATTTGGTTGAACGCAATACACACACCTGTTCATGTATGCACATGATAATTTGCATAAATTGCATGTTCTAGGATTAGTTCTAAGAAATATCATACTAGTGTGTTCTTGTGTTTATTGGTTTGTGTTTAAATGTTATTGAACTTAATTTTGAGCTTATATAATTCCTCATTGAGTTCCAATTAATTTGGATACTCATTCATTAAGTTTCAAGTTCAAAATAGGTAGTTAAGAAACTTTCCGTGATTTTATCATACATGGTTTTCATCCTTATTTTTCAAGTTGAATTCCATATTTTTTGGAAAAGGTTTCTTGATGACTTGTGTACATGAGAGAGTCTCAGTTTGTAATAAAGAAACAGATTCAAAATCATAGTTTGGAGGCCAAAGATATGGTTGAAAGAAAAAGAGTACGCTTGAGCGATGAGGGGTGCCAAGCACCTCCATCCCGTGGAGGCGTGTGGCCTCCACGGGAATGGAGGGCTGCTGGTCCCGTGAGGCCCAAGTGCCTCCACGGGGATCAACCATGGCAGCCCCCCATTGGTTGGTTCTTTCCTTCCTTTGTTTTCCTCTTTAAATATTCAGTTCCCTCTCATTTCATTTAAGAAGAAAAATTTGAAAAACACAAGTGCAGAATTTTCTCTCCAAATTTTCTCAACTTCCAAACACCATAATTTTCTCATTTGGAGTCCGTTTTTAGTGATTCGAATTTGAGAATCTTTTTCTACCATTCCTCTATAATTTCCACAAGAGTTTTGAGTCAATAGATTTAATTTTCCAGTAGGTCTACTCATAAAAACGAAGCTGCACGTTTTTCTTTCAAGGTATTGATTTCTATTTTGTTCTTGATCTTCAAGTCTTCAATTGCCTTGTGTTTTCTTCTCATATATTTATGCATGTTTGATGTGTAATCATTGATTAGAGAAATAATCTATAATAAAGCTAGTTTGAGCTTCAATTGATTTTCATGTTAAGTTAGGTTTTTCTAAATCTATGTTTTCACATGTTTGAGATGTTGTATTGTGCTAGCTTCTAATCTAGGACTATCTTGTGTGTTTATTGACATGATTTTGTTGATTGATATTATTTTCATGTGCTAGGTCATTTTAATTGAAGATTTATTGAAATAGCATATTTGATTGATGATTTAGAACTTGATTGATTATCTTGAGAATCTAAGTTCTATTATTTTGCTAGAGATATGTATTTGATTTTATCAAATTGATTCTAGCATTTTTATGTGATTGAATATAATCTAGATTTTTCTGCGTGTTAGGTGTTTCACATACTCTAGGTTGTTTGTTCATGTTACAAGTTCTAGATGTAATTGATTTGTGCTTTTGATGATAAAAATCTAGTTCTTCATGTTTTGTATCTAATCCACATATTTCATATGTACATGCCTCATTGAGTGTGATTGCATCATTTTTAGGATTATAAACTAGAAAACTTATGACATGTGCTTAATTGTTCACTTCTAGTTTCCATAGGATATATTGATCATATATACTATGTTGTATGTGTTTGCATCATTTTCATTCACTTAGATCACATGCCTTGTGAAAAGGTTGGAAGTCACATTTCATAGAGTGAATCTTTGATTTGTGCGTGGAAGTCACATTTGGAGAGTGAATCTTCAAATTATGCATTGGAAGTCCCATGTCTTAGAGTGAATATTTGACTTGAGCGTTGGAAGTCACACTTGGAGAGCGAATCTTCATGTTATGCATTTGAAGTCACATTCCTTAGAGTGATTCCTTGGATTGTGCATTGGAAGTCACATTTGAAGAGTGAATCTTCAATTTGTGCAAGGTGGCATCATATTCATTGTGTAGGGTCAAAGGGTAGGTTTCTAGCTGAAGTGATCACTTGAGAGATTGTATCTTTTATCTTACTAATGGATTTGTTTTTCGGTGGTTGTGGAATCAACCCATGGATGTTTCCTCTTATGAGGTTTTACCAAGTAAAAATCATGTGTTGATTTTCTCTATCCGTATCCCATTATATTTGTGTGTGTATTGATATATATATATATATAATTATATATCTTAGTTGATATCTTTGTAAGTGATAATCATATCATATCAACTTTTTTTTTGTTGGAGCTTTATGAATTAAAGCCATTATTTGTGTTTGTATCACATACAAGTTAATGTTTACATTGATCTTGTTTGAATAAGCATATCTTTAATTTCATTGATATTGCTTGTGATTGTTTTGAAGTGTGATACAAGCAACTTAGAGGGACAAACTTTTGTTTGTTTCAAGGAAGTGAAAATGGTGTACTATCCTATTCACCCCCTAGGTTAGCTTAAGGAAAATTAACCGTGATTGAATTTTTCACATGCTATTTCACATTTGAGCTTCCATCTTTCACCCACTTTAAACACACACACACACACACACACACATACACACACACACACACACACACACACACACACACACACATACACACACAACCCACATGATTGGCAATTAAATGGTTGGTTTGTGTTTGGCTTATGGCTATATGGTTTGTTGTGGTTCCAAATGAAAGGTAAGTGTTTGGCCTCAAAATTGGCTTTGGAGCACAGATAAGGGATTAGGAATGTGTTTAGGCTTTTTAAGTAGTTAAATGCACACATTGCCTAAAATCATCTCCACAACTAGTCTATTAAGGGAATGAATACATCCGACAAACAATCCACTAAATGTATGATGAATGTCCTATGGAAGGTGACACATATGACGAGAAAAGTGTTTAAGAATAGAACAATTTAACACTCAATGAGCTTTTTAAAGGCTTGTGTTTGTGAACTCACGGGTGTCTCCACTATTAGAACAAGGTGCAAGAGCACCGAGTCCCCTCAAATTAAACACACGAAGGATGGGACTAACCCGTGACAACCAAGTAAAACCCAAAAGTGACAACGATTTGTTACACAAGCAAAAAATGCATTCATAAACTCGCCAAAAGCACACGGTCAAGTCATCACAACCAAGCTAGTTAAAGCTCTAAAATTTTGGCCAATGAGAGAAATTTGAAAATTTAGACCAAAAAAATGAAAAATAACGACTCACGAAAAAAAAAAAGATGACTCAACAAGGCGTCTACACCCCTAAACCAAAACCAAACATTGTCCTCAATGTTGAAGACAAGAGAGTCCGGCTTAGCGGCATGCACCTAACTCGACTCAAAACTCAACAACCTAGGCACTAATCATGCACAATCAATGCCCAACAAAATAAAAGACTCAAAAATGGCTCATAATAAAATAAGGCATTTAAGTAAACATGGCAATTAAGCTCATAATTCAACCATATCAAGCATCCTTTCACAAAATTATCAGAATGAGGATAATGACCCCCAAACCGATTCCTACTATGTGCTCATTCCTGTACAAGTATTAGCATGAATTCAAAACCCCCAAATAGAGTTGGGCTATATGAAATGAAAACCTGTAGATTCATGTGCAATATCCACAAGAGCCTCAGGCTCATCTAATAAAAAATGAATAAATCAATAAATTCACCACTTGGAACCCAAAATTATATCAACAATTATAAGCATATTCTCTCATCCACAATTATCCGCACATTTAACCAAAATTGATATGTACCAAGTATATACACATTCACCAATTATCAACAATTGTCTATAAATAAAGATAGGGAAAATTAAGTGCAAAAGTTTGAGTTGAAAAGATTAAACTAAAGTGGTAGCTTGTTGTAGTTCTAAATGGGTAGGTTCTCACCCATTTTATGAGCACTCTCGGCTTGCTTATCCCTCCAGGACTTGCAAGAGGACGGTGTGTCATTCCAAGAGAAGAAGAACCTAACATTAAAGCACAATTTCTAACCACAAAGGTTAACAATCACTGAAATTATCTCAAACCAAATGACTCAGGCAAATATCATCCATAATTATTCCTTAAACTACCACTACTAACAACAATTAAAGCAAAGCAAATAAAAATGTGAAGAAATAACTGAGTTCAATCCTAATTAATGCTAAATAAATCTAAAGAAAGTTCACACTTCTTGGCTAGAAAATAGATCAATCATCATATGACTCGGACTCCTCCTCATCGATCATCGGTCCCTTTTGGTTTGGGTCCTGCTCTACTCTCAGCCTCTCCTTATGCTCTCTCCTATACATCTCCATAGCTGCCTGGAACTCTGGATCAATGGTAGGTCCTCCTGAAGTGAACCCTTGATGAGTGGCGTGCTTCTTCCTCCTAGATTATGGGATTAAATTCAAGTCTTGTCTCATGCCAGTCACATTTTCCCACAGGTCTTCAATATTTTCCTTAGCACCCCTGATCTCTATAGTGAATGTAGATCTCAGTGAATCCATTGAGGTCTGAAGGCTTGACATTCCTGAAATCAGTTGCTGCCATGGTACTTGGTCATCCCCAACAGTTGGCTCTAGAGCTGAGTCTGTGCCCTCATGGTAGAAGTCTAACTGCTCTCTATCCAGATCCATGTCCTCATGTGGGAAAGCACTTGAGCCTCTTCCTATATTGGTTTTCCTTTTACTTGTTTTCCTTCTGTTACTGGTAAGTCCCGTACCACTTCTAAAGTGCACTAAGTTTTGAGGTCCAAGTCAGCTTGTGCCCATTCAAACTGCTCATTGCTAATATCCACACATGACTGCTTGTAAAACTCAGTGATTAAGCAGGGAAAAATCATATCCTGCTTGTCTATCTAGTTGTTTCCTACAGCCAAAATTTATGTCTTTATGATCCAACCAACATTGAATGGCTGGTTGTGTTGTAGACAATTCAATATGGTAGCAGTCTCGAAGGACACATTTGTTCTATACGTGCGCGGCCTGAGTCACTGAGAGATGAACACGTGCCAGAATCCCAACTCGATCTTAAGATTGGTATGCTTTATTGGAAATGTTGGGTTCACCCAGAAATCCATTGGATTAATTACCAAATCGTTGGCGAGATCCAAATTCTTCTTGACAAAACTATCAATTGAATGCATGTGAGGTGGGACATTGGTCAACTGAATGTGGTTTGACCGGATGGGGAAGTCCATTCTTTTTAATCACCCACATGAGTGTCAAAGTCTTTCCTAAAAATCTCTTTCCTTTAGTCCTCACTTCATCTACTAGGTCTTTCCTAACCTAAATTTTATTGATCATTGATGGGTTCTTACTAGACCTACTTTGGTTCTTCCTAAACTCTTGGAATTTAAAGCAATGGGCATTAATGTGCTCTTTCTTAGAACAAAAGAAACAAGAAAAAGATTGATGAGAAGGACTCTCTTTATAATCGTTGTCATGAGGCCTTTAGTGTTGCCTCCATTGATGGTTCTTCACTTCCCTCTCCACTTTGTCAAGTTAGACTAAGAAGTCGCATTCCTTGACCTTGGTGATTTTTAATTGTTCTTCCTTCTTGTCCAATTGTTCCTTGATCTCCTTCAAGGCATTTGCTTTTTGCTCCACTTCGATCAACAACTTCCTAGTCTTCCTAGCATATTCTTCTTCAAATTCTTCAGAAAGTTTGGCTAGCTTTACTAGGTCATGCGAATTGGACTTCTTTTCTTCCTCAAACTTCTCAAGTTACTCACCCAATTTCTTGTTTAGACCTGAAAATTCTTGCACCTTTTTCCTTAGAATCCCATTCTCCGCCTTGAGAAGTTTTACCTCAAGTTGTCAGTCCTTATTCTCTCCTTCAATTTCATAAATTTGTCTCCTTCTTCAAGCATCTTTTCATCAAAATTCGCCTCTTCCATCTTCCTTTCTTCTTCTATTTCCTAGGCTCAATTTGGGTGTCCTTTTTCTGTTTCTGATGCTACTTCAAAGGCTCTCACTATGTCACAAACTTTGCTTTTCTTCTTTCGGCCTTTTGGTACCTCCAAAACAAGGCATCCTTCAAGTAGTCTTTCATCAGGCTGCTCAACATAAAATTCAACCCTCCTCCCACCACAGCTAAAGGATAAATTCCTAAAAATGACATTCACCACCATCTCAGCTATGGCCATAAATGACCTTCCCAGAAGCAACTTCCAATCCCTCTTACGGGATTCATCATCCTTGACTACCAACACAACAAAGTCCACTGGAACCTTAAGTCCATGGATATCCAACTACACATCCTCAACTAATCCACAAGGAGTTTTGGAGAGTTGTCCGCCATCTTGAGTTTTTGGCTCGATCAGCTTGCAAATCAAGCAATTGCATGATGGGATTTCATATCCTAAGCTAAGTATGCTAAGAACCTAGTGAAAAAGTTTGGCTTTGAGAACGCCAAACATTATGTCACATCCATGAGTACCACTTTGAAATTAAGCAAGGATGCAAGTGGGAAAAGTGTGGATCAAAGCCAATATCATGGCATTGTTGGTAGCTTGCTTTACTTGACTGCAAGTAGGCCCGATATAGCCTTTAGTGTGGGTGTGTGTGCTAGGTACCAAGCAGATCCCAAGAAGTGCCATCTCTACTCTGTGAAGAGAATCATTCGATATGTTAATGAGACATCCAACTATGGGATATGGTACTCTTTTGACACTAATGCTAGCTTAGTTGGCTTTAGTGATACAAATTGGGCAGGAAATTGTGATGATAGGAAGAGTACATCAGGCGGTTGCTTCTTCCTAGGCAACAACTTGGTCTCATGGTTTTGTAAGAAGCAAAATTCCATCTCTCTATCCATAGCTGAAGCGGAATACATAGCCACCGGGAGTGCTTGCACAAAACTCTTTTGGATGAAGCAAATGATTGTTGATTATGGCTTTGATCAAGGTACTCTAACCCTTTATTGTGATAACATGAGTGCAATTAATATCTCAAAAAATCTTGTTCAGCACTATAGAACTAAACATGTAGACATAAGACATCGCTTTATTAGGGAGCTAGTTGAAAGCAAATGCATTGCCTTGAACATGTTGGCACAAATGATCAACTAGCGGATTTGTTCACTAAACCCTTAGACTCAACTAAGTTCAAATCACTTAGCATGTCTATTGGGATTTGTCATATGTCTTGATGTGTTTGGTGATTGACACTATATGGGGAGCTCAAGCAAAGAGAGCAAATTGGCATAATAAGGCATTGTGCTCATTGATAATCTTTATGTTTCTTTACTAATTGCTTGAGATGATTGGTTGTATATATGCTTATATGTTTTTTAATAAGTGTGCAACTTTGCTTTACTTGCAATCCATGTCTTATTTATGATCAAACATGCATTTTTGGAATAGGAAAATTTACTTTGGAAGTACATTTTGAATGACCTATGGTTGATCTCCATGACATGATGATTCTATGAATGACATGCTTTGAATTGATATGCATGAAGAAAATCTTGAATGCTTTTAAAATGAATGCAAAATATTGTGTGTGAAAGCAATGTTGAGTCTTTAATCAATAAGGATGTAGTATACATTTAAAGGATTCTACAATCCATAAGTCTCTCTCTCTTATTTGTCGAACAAGGCTACTATCATACAGGTGTCCCACCCGGAAAAATCTAAAAGGGCGCAATAGTCGCTCATATCTTGTTTTGCTTATAAAGTTTGATATAGTTACTCTTTAATTAATTTATCTTACAATCTATATCTTGCTTAATTCCATGACAAATGGTGAAATTGGTTTGAATTCTTTTGAAAACCTTTGTTGTTTGTTTTGCCAAATACCATGTTTTTTTTATCTTGAATGCAACTTGCCTTGCATGCAAAGCATTCTTTCACACAATTTTCATGAAATAAAACTCATTGAATCTCTCTTACTTAATTGAGTTGCATAAAGTTTCTTATATGATTATGCATATGTTGTGTGCCAATAAGCTCTCCTTGCCAAATGCTTACCAATTTCAAGGATATTCCTTTGCCTATCTCATAACAAAAAAAGGGAGTAGTGTGAAGTTAAGGGGGAGTTGTATATTAAGGGAACTTGACCATTTATGGGGAGTTTATTCTTTGGGAGAGTTGTTGTAACCGTTGAGGGGGAGCATGTTGCATTGCATACATTGAAGGGGAGCATGTTGCATTGCATAGTATAACATGATTACATTATTTGATTGTAATTATTTAATTTTCTATAGCTATTGCAATCCTTTTTTTTGTTAAAAGCACCTCAAACACACTTGGTCTTGGAAGGTACTTTTCTGTTGATTGTGTGTAGGGTGGATGTTTCTACAAGCCTTGGATTGACTTGAAGATGTTCAAGACTTAGATTATAGGGCTTATTGTAATGTAGAAATTATTGTTGACCAACTTACTTTTTATTGTTGTGAGGTTGCATTGTGAGTGGTGGTTTTGTCACGAAATAGCCAAATGGGGAGATTGTAAGTGTCTCATTTTATGATTGGCTTAGTTCGTTGACAAAATCACATTTGGGGTCAAATAATGTAAATGGTAGATTAGGTATTGAAGGTCTCCCATCATTAAGGCATTGGACTCCAAGTGCTTCAATAAAGGTAAATTACTTGACTATACTCATATTTGAAGAGATGTAGTTGCACACACTCACCTGCATGCATTATATTCTTGTTTACATGTATTTGAATAATGCATTGTATGCCATTCATCACACTCCACACTTGCACATTTTCGCATATAAGTTAGTGTGTTGGGTTTGCCTGGAAAAGAGAAATTTGTCTCTTAGCGCGGCCTAGATCGCTTGGCAAGCTCTGTTTGCACCGCGACACAAGGAGCGGTATTCTCCAGGGTGTCATGCACATTGTAGACTACGGCATGTGCATATGCATGAACAATGGTCCCAATCGTGGTGTTGTCCAGACGGTGCACTGCTGGGTGTACCGTGGTCTGGACAATTTGCCAGAGCTGCGGTCCAACGAGCTGTATTGAGGGGATTTTGTTGCTGTTTTTCAAAACGGTGTCATTTCGTCTAGGGCTTCGTATATATATATGTTCTTTTCCCTTCTTTTCCTTTTTAGAGCATCAGAATTGATTCTCACTCCATCTTTAAAGAGCTCAAGAGTGACTTGCAAGGAAAGAAAGCAAGAACCCATTTGTACTGTCCAAAACCCAATCACTCATCATTCATTAATGATTCAAGCATCATCTAGCTTCATCTAGGATGTTTCTAAGCATGGGTCCTCATCTACATAGTTGAGTTGGTAATTAGAACATCATCTTCATCTATTCTCATGTTCTTGCTTAACAAGAAACCTTTTTTATGACTTAATTGCATTTAGACTAGGATTGTAATTATAAGTTGAGGTTTTTGTATGTTGATTTGTTGGGTTGTTGTATTCTAATAGCTATTGCATCTAGGAATGCTTTTATTTCATATAGCTAAAGTATGAGCATGTCATGTAGCAACATGACATCTAGGAATGTTCTAAATGTCATTATTAATTCCTAGATAAGCATTAAATGTGTTAACCTAGCATTTGTGCATGAAGAATGTTTTTCATATTCATATTAGATTGCATATCTCTTCTATTGAGAGATGAGTCTTGTATGTGCCGTTTGTAGCATACAAACAAGAGCCTAAAATATCTATTAAAGACTTGCGGGTAGCAAAGACGGATTAGTAACTAATTTTGTGTGATGTGGTCAACCTAGGTTGTAATCGTATTTGTAAATAGTGGATTTGGGGATTCGAGTGGCAATTAAGCCCGTGAGTTTTTACCTTATTGGGTTTTTCTCACGTAAAACAAATCATTGTGTGTTTATTTTATTTTTCGCACTTGTTATTACAATGATTGTTTACATTGGAACGTTGGGGTTGTATGTTTAATTTGGATTAACCGAAAAGTTGGTAATTAATTTGGTTACAACCTATTGGTGGGTTCCAAGGGACCTTATTCCATATGCGCCACAAACATATCAGAATCTGATAACTATTCGGAGCAAGCTGGGCAGGAGATAGATTTTGCAAGGAAGGGTGCGATGAAGTGTTGAAGGGGAAGAGCCACTCCATGGCTTAGCATGGCATCATAGACAGTCACTGCCCCTGGTGGCGGGTTCCAAGCAACTATATTCCTGGCAGGAATAAGCTGAATAACATTTGGGTCTATATCAAACCTACCCATGCATTGGCACAGTTTAGTTACACCGACCACATTTGGTTCATAATTATATGCACACACCCGACTTACCAAGAACCTAATTCAGGCCTCCATGTGCTCGATCTCGACGTCTAATTCATCAACTGTTTGGTGGCCAACCCTGACATCCCTAGGTGGCGCTGGGACCTTTAAAGCCATGGTCTTTTGCTGTGCGCCAGTTGATTTAGTCCTCGCCAATGCTGGATCAACATCACTACAAGTAGAAGAAGAAGGATTAGTTTGAAGAACATTGGTATTCAGGTGAGAAACATCAACAAACAGAAAAACAGGCTGGTTTGGGACACAGCCTCGCAGTAAATTTTCAAGCAGCTCTACTTCAGTCATATCCTTGAGTTCAACCGCTCTCATTGTTTGACAAAAAAGGTAATGTTAGGTCACAGAATCCATAAAAACTCAATGAGGGCAGAAACTTATATGGGAATGATAAGAGGCGATTGAAGTTGAAGAAGCGATGAATAGGAACAGGGGTTGCGAGTAACAAGACAATCTGAGACTCGAATCAACAAAATTGAACAAAGAATAGTCGATAAAAACCTAGGCTTCTTAGATTTCTGGGGTTAGGATCGAAATGTTTTCTGTAAAAGAGATTTGAAAACGCTGTGGGGAAGAAAATCCAAGAAATCAGAAAAACGATAGTTACTTGCGAACTATGCAATCAAAAGGATTAAATATTAGTGGAAATGGTTTTCAAAAACCTAGGGTGATGTCGCATGGTATAGAAGTAGGAAAAAGAGGAGGCGTGGGCTAAAGACATGAAGATCAGATCAAATCACGCAATCTGGAAAAAGTGTTTACCCATGTGTGGACATGCATCACATTAGGAAGACTTTAAGCTTCCAACCATCGCTGTTAGGAAGTCCAATCATCAAGCAATTTAAATATTTAAAGACGTAATGAAGGCGCGACAACTAAAGCTTCGAGTTAATGGAGGTATCATAATTACTGCATTAATGAAGATAATGACAAACTTAATGAAATGAATCTTTTTAAAAACCTTTTATCCGAGTATGTGACAGATAGAATGAGTAAATGGCGCAATGAACATAACTTGCTCGGGAATATATCGAGTACAAGTTTAAAAGGATACTCTGCTCAAGTATTTAAGAGGGTATTGTTGTATGTAAAATCTGCCCGAGTGACGAGTCACTTGAGGAGAGCTGAAATAACAGAAGACCAACCATGCCACGTCGATAAAAGTCAACTTGTCAATCATGCCCGAGACACGTTATCCGAGATAGCCATGTCATAGCAATTCATTAATGAGGCCAGAACACTTGCACACCAAGTAACCGAATCGAGCAAGAGATCCAAATAGGCAAGAGATCTACCCACCGAAGATCTCTAGCCTGCGAGATCTTTTCAACTGATTAAGAAGATTTCCAATTATGTTAAAACCACAAATGAAGGGTTAAAAGATCTACTCAAACACGGAAACTAGGGATTATACTCCAATAAGGAAATAGACATATCCTCCTCAAAGATACTAGAATCCAATCAGGCAACAACTCAACGCCAATCAGGAAAGAATCCTAATCGGTTTACACTATTAGAACCTCATTATGTCTCTAATTAATGAATATGTTACTTGTACGCCAAGGATTAGGGCAACCCTAGGGAAATCATATAAATACAAATATGTATTCATTGTAAAAAGGGATCAATTTACGTTTACAAAGAGTGAGAGAGTAAGGTGTGTAACTAGTTCTATACAGTGAAGTTCTTTTCTTGTCGTCACCGGCAAACCATGGATGTTTCCTTGACATTAGGGTTTTACCACTTAAAATCATTGTCACATCTTTAACTTTTACTCTATTTTTCTTTATTTGTTCATAAGATCACGCACATCAGCTCGTTGACTGGCTGACTGTCCACAAACTAGAAATCACCATAAAAAAACCAAGAAAAATCAAAATAAAATAAAGTAGTTTGTAAACGCGTTTACAATGAAAATCAGTTGTTTTGTACATGATGATTAGAAAGTAGAAACAAAAATAAGAAGGATTAATATTAAAAACCTCCCATCTTCTTTCAACTATTATTGGACGTATAGTTACAAATGCTTTATTTTTTCAAACCTCCCCTATAGACTAAAACTGTTAGCATTCTGTTTGTATTGATTGAGTTTGAGCTTTAAAAAGTCTAAAATGTTTATATTTAAGCTTCAATTGTATGCATTGACCATTATACCCTCATACGTTTACAAAATAAAAATTAATAAAATGATACAAAAGGTGGGAATGTTAACTTGCAAAGGAGAATTTATTTTGTGGACAATTTTATCCCTAAAAATAACAAAATTAAAAATGAACCAAAACCATTGAAAATAAAAAAAGAATATGTATTTATTTATGTATTTATTTGTCTTTTTTTATAAATCCAAGCAAATACTCATTTTCAATGTTTTTGGTTCCTTTGTAATTTTGTTATTTTTAGGGATAAAATTGTCCATAAAATAACTTCTCATTTGCAAGTTAATATTCTCACCTTTTGTATCATTTTGTTAATTTATTTGGTAAAAGTATGAGGGTATAATGGTCAATTCATACAATTGAAGCTTAAATAGGAACATTTTAGACGTTTTAATATTTAAACGTTGAAAATACACAAAGTGTGTCTAATACAACCTAGAGGGGGGGTTGAATAGGTTTTAGTTGATTTATTACCAACTTTTCGACTTAATCAATTTCAATAATCCTACCCCATATTAGCAATCAATCAATCCAATATAAATATGCGGAAAACAATAAAAACACAAGGATTGATTTATGTGAGAAACCCTCCAACAGGGCAAAACTGACGGGCTATCCTTCTAGCCACATACGGTCCTCAAATCCACTATTTGAACGAAAGTTTACAACCTAGGTTGACCTCAAGTCACACCTACTTGGTCACTAACTCTTTCACTCTACCCAACGGGCCTTTAATAGTGATTCTTGACCACAAGCTTGTGCACTAACCCACTTAGTCACAAAGCTTAACAATCATTGAAGAGGTTAAACAACCTATGCAATTAATGCTAGGCAACACTAAATGCTTATCTAAGGATTTAAAGATGTCAATAAATGCAAATCCTAGATATCAATATCTAAATGCAAATGCATGAAGATTTAGCTAGAAGGGTAAAATCGTCCTAAATGCTAGCTATTAATGAACAAAGCTCTTAACCAACAAACAACAGCTCAAGCATGTTATAAATGCCAATTAACATAAAGATATGCAATAAAATCATATAAAAGAGCTAACCCTAGGCAAACAAGAACATAAATAAATACAATGAGAATTAGGGCATGTTCAAGTTACCTAGTCAATGAAAGCAAGAAGAATCCATGATGAGATGATGCTTGAAGATGTTAGATGCACATGGATTTGTGTTTGGTTGAGTAAAGATGAGTTCTTGGGAGTTTCTCTCTCTAAGGGAAGCTTGGCCTCTCAAAAATGGCTTCTTGAACTAATGAAAAACGAGCAAGGAAGAAGAGAGAGTATATATAAGGGAACCCTAGTCAAAACAGCGTCGTTTTGAACTTAGGGCACAAAATCCCGTCAATACCGCTAGATAGACCGCGTCGCAGGCAAGTGTCTAGACCGCGGTACACACAGCAGTGCACCGTCTGGATAACACCGAGGTGTTAGGTGTTGTGCATGCAGGTGCACAGGCCGCGGTATGGGCAACAGAGGCCTACTGGACAACACCGCGACTTGGGTCGCTATGCGTGCAAGTGTACAGGAAGCGGTACAGGAAGCATTACCCTACTGAGGTATACCGCTCTATATGCCGCGGTGCAAGCATGTCTTGCCAAGCGGTCTAGGCCGCGGTAAGAGAAGAAATTCTCTTTTCTGGGCAAACTCAACACACTAAGTGATGTGAAAAATATGCAAGTGTGGAGTGTGAAAAGTGGCATACAATACATCATTCAATAACATGAAGATAAGAACATAATGCATGCAAGTGAGTGTGTGCAACTAGATCTCTTCAAAGAAAGTTAAACTAGTGAGATACCTTTGAAGTGCTCTTAAGAGAGATGATGTCCTTGAAGCTTGATCACACCCAATGTGGCCTAATTACCCTTACAAACAATAATCCCCAATGTGGTTTGTCAACGAAATAAGCCAATCAAAATATGAGGAACTTACAAACGTAGTCAACACAAATGGAATGCTAATAGGGTTAGTTTAGAGGGTAGGTATCTAAACTAAAAGCATTTGTAACTGTACATCCAATAATAGCTCAAAAGTGAGGGGAGGTTTTTAACATTAACCCAAATAAGAATTATATCAAATCTCTTGTTCTGTATTTGTGGTGATGCCTTAGTTTACTTATATATATATATATATATATAATTTACCATTGTTTAATGCAAAACAAATGATAACTTCATAAAGCAAGTGAAAAAAATTCAATTTCATCTTATAGTTCTTTCGACCTTGCACTAAAGTTGGTGAGTTATTAAAACACATATGAAATAATAAATCAGAGTTTTTGACTTTACACTATGATTGGATTGTGGAATAAGAGAGAAAGGAAAAAGGTAAATGAGGAAAGGAAAGGAAATAAAAGGAAAAGAAAATGTTTTTAATGATTGTTGTTTGGAAGGCTATAATTATAAAAGAAAGGAAAGGAAACCAATTTTATTTGGAGGGGAGAAATAAATGAATACATTTTATTCTAGTGGAAATTGTAGAAAATGGCCTTTCTCAATGTTTAGTTTCTAGGAATAGCCCATTGGTGAAAGAATTGTCCTTTTAGCCTTTTTGCCAACCACATTTACCACATTGCCCTTTAAAACCCCTCACTTGGAATTTCCATCAATACCCTCCTTTAATATTTTATTCAATATAACTTGTTCAAGTTTACTAAAATACCCTCCATTGTGATTTCCCACAAAAGTCACTGATCAACAACACATTTCAAAAAATATATAAAAAAAACATTCAGTGTTTCATTGTTCTGCTCTGTGTACGCAAAACTAAAGCTCAATCAACAAGAACCCAGAAATTCAGAGACACAGAGAGGGGATGGAGAAGCAAGGTCATCGTCGGAGAAGCAAGGTCATCGTCGTTTTGGCCCTTCAATCTTGTTCTTGCTCTGTGTACCCAAACGATGATTAAAACTCAAACCCAAGCAAGAACCCAGAAATAGAAGCAAGGTCGCTGGTCGCCGTTTAAAGCATAAGGCCGATGGTCGGCATTGATCGAAGCACCCCAGACAGTAGATGAAATGCAAAGAGAGTGAGACAATTTCAAGGTAATTTGTTCAAACTACTATAATTTATGGGAGATTGTTCTTGTTTGTGTTTTTGGTGGGAGATTGTTCTGTTGTTTTTGTTTTTGGCGTGTTTGTGTTCCATTGTACATGTATTGGAAGGGTGTATGTTATGTTTGAAGGGCAAGCATTTAGTGATTGCTGTGAACTACACTGGAAAAATATTTAGAGGGATGTAATTCAATGGTAAGAAAAACGTTTGCAGACTAGAATGACTTATTTTGCATGTATGTATTATATTAAGCCTAGTAATCATTGTAATAGACCTAGGACTGATGGTTGAAGCATGTAATTTGATGAGCCTAGGTTTTATGGTGAATGTATATGTTTAGCCTATGAATAATTGTCATAAGCCTAGGGCCGATGGACGGATGATGCATGTATTATTTTGAGCCGATGAGGCTATGAATGATTTTGATAAGCCTAGTACTGATGATACATGTATAATTTTGAGCCTAGGACTTATTTTCATTTATAATGTTGATACATGTATAATACTATAATGCTAATACATTTATAATGCTGATTTTGAGCCTGGACTTATTTTCATTTATAATGTTGACATATGTATAATGATGATACATGTATTTCATTTTGAACCTAAGTTTTGTTTTTCATTTTCCAAATGCCGAAAAATTCAAATGAAAAGTTGTGGCGGTTCCCAGGCCATGAGAAATGGATTCTTGTGAGAGTAAACAGTCGAAGTAAAATGTTTATGATTGAGACTTGAAGGTGGTCCTACAAAAATTTGGGTTGGTGGAAAAATTCAAGCAGGGCCCTTTCGGCCAGTATTTGGATTTGGAACAACCGAGGATAGTTTACAGGCACCTAATTCATAATCTTTTGAAAAGAGAGATTATTCACCCCAATGGACAAAAACCAGATGAGATGTGGTTTGGGTTTGGGAATTCAAAATCTCTTTTCACTCAAGAAGAGTTTTGTCTATGCATTGGGTTGAATATGGGACAGCTGCCTAAAAGCTTTGCCAACCATAATGAAGTAGAAGAGGATTCAATGGTTAGAAGAATTTTCTAAGGAAAAGACCTACTGTTGAGGTATTGTATGCCACCTTAAAGAAAATGTCGTCCGAAGAGAGTGAAGATGTGTACAAGATGTTGAATATCTATATGGTGAGCCAATTCTTTGGTATGGATGACAGATTAACAACAACCATCTTTGGGTGATTGTTTTCATTAGTTGAAAACGAAAATGAATTCAAAGATTTTCCGTGGGGTTCTTACATCTTCAGTTTTACACTATATTTTCTGGCAGATGTTCTAAACAAACGCCTCCCCAAACTGAAAGGTAAAGAAGAGAAGGAATATAAGAAGGGAAAGATGAAGAAGAATAAGAAGACAGTATAAGAAGAAGACTTAGAAGAAGAACAAGAACAAGAACAAGAACAAGAAAAACAACAAGAAGAAGAACAAGAAGTCAGTAGAAGAAGAAGTAAAAATGAAAGGGAAAGGGAAGGGGAAATGGAAAGGGAAAGGAAGAGAAGAAGAAAAAGAAATCCAAGTATTATACCTACAATTTGTCCAGGTTCCCTCTAGCACTTCAGGTAAGTTTAATAAAAATTGAGCATGTTTTGATTGTTATACTGAATACAAAAAATTAAGAAAATTATTGCTAGAAAGCTAACAGTTTTGGTGATGGACTGGTGCTGTCTAGTATCGTTTAACAGCAAAAAGAATCTTTTCCCTATCCATTTCTAAAAATATGTCTTCCATTTCACATCTCCCTTATAGATAAACATTGTTTGATATTAGTTAGTTTAAATTGTATAGGTATGGGTCATAGAGAGATATATGTTTAGAAAAATTTGATCGGAAATAGAGTTGCTACGGGGTATCCACGATTCAGTAGATGGGAATTCAGTGCAAAGGTTACAAATATTGAATCCAAATTCAATACATTGGTATGTTTTTAATTACCTTTTATTTTTAGTTATATAGGGATAATTATTTATATAAATTCCCTAACGATTGTTTGTTCCTGATATGCAGATGGCTTTATTTCCTTGGGATGTTGAAAATTTTGAAAAGGGTACATATTACTTTAAATCCCTCAACCAGAATTATGTGTGTGGCCCACTAATTGATAAGAAGAGGCAGAAGTTGGCTCTACCTCGAAGTGAAGAGGAAGAAGATCTTGGTTCTGACGATGAAGGTGTTGATAATCAGACAGACAATGACAGTGATGAGATTGACTCTTTTGTTCAGAAGAAGGAGAGATGAGGTTCTGTCAGGTGAACAAGAAGCACATTTTCTAACGAATATTCCCCCCTTCTAAGAAACGGCTATTCTCCGATAGAAATCTTAAGGTATGATTGCATCTACACTATTTGGTTTTAGTATGCTATTATTTTATGCTTTGCACTATCCCAGAACTATATGCTGATATGTTTGAAAGCGAGCAACATATCATTGCATTTTGTAGAGATTAATTTTCAAAGATTAGAAAGAAGAGGAATGTCTGATATGAAGTTGTTGAAAATTATATTATTATTTATATATAATAGTTTAGTCCTTACTACTTTTCACTAATTTATTAATGTTGATGTTTAGAAGGGTGCTGAGCAAAATGATGATGATATTGGTGATAAGGGTGCTGGAAATAATGTTGCTATTGATAATGATGTTGAAGAACTAAATTCACTTGGTAAAGTTTGTGAACTTGGTAAGGGTGTGCAACAAGATGGTGATGCTATTACTGAAGTTGGTAAGGGTGGTGAGGAAGATGATGAATTTAGTGATATGGATGCTACATTTGAGGGTGGTAAGAGTGGTGAGCAAGATGATGTTGTTGGCGATAGGGATGCTGCATTTTAGGTTGGTAGGGGTGGTGAGAAAGATGATGTTATTGGTGATGGGGATGCTGCATTTGAGGGTGGTAAGGGTGGTGAGCAAGATGATGTTGTTGGTGATAGGGATGATGCATTTGAGGTTTGTAAGCGTGGTGAGAAAGATGATGTTGTTGGTGATGAGGATGCTGCATTTGAGGGTGGTAAGGGTGATGAGCAAAAAGATGGTGTTGGTGAAATTGGTAAGGGTTGTGATCAAGGTGTTGGCTGTGATGGTACGGTTGTTGGGGACACAACATTTGAGGGTGGTAAGGGCGATGAGCAAGAAGATGTTGTTGGTGAAATTGGTAAGGGTTCTGAGTGTAAGGACCTCGATTTTGGGATTGACTTATTTCATGACAAACCACACCACATTGGGGATGTGATCGGTCCAAATATGTTGTATATTTAGGCCCTCAGATCCTTACCTTTTGTTCTGTTCTCGGGTGTTTTTGTATCTCTCATGGGTTGTTTTATGCTTATTTATAGGAAATGATGTAAGGACAGGTTTGGAAGCATATGGTGGTGATTCCAGCAGAAAAGGAGCACAAACACCTCTACAGTGCGGGTCAAGTGCGGGTCCAGTGCGGGTCGCAACCGCACTCCAGCCGCACTCCAGCCGCACTCATGTGCAAAGCCGGGGAAGAGTGCAAGTACAGAGATAAAGTGCGGGTACAGTGCAGGTCAGCTAACCGCACTCCACCCGCACTAATGCCAAACAAGAGAAGCTGATCACCCACCTGACATTAGAGTGTGGGTACTGTGCGGGTTATCCAACCGCACTCCACCCGCACTTGTATCAAGAACAGAAGAGCAGAGTTGCACCTGACATCAGAGTGCGGGTACTGTACGGGTCATCTAACCGCACTTGTATCAAGAACAGAAGAGCAGATTGCACCTGACAATAGAGTGAGAGTACTGTGCGGGTCATCCAACCGCACTATACCCACACTTTGGCTCAAGACAGAAGGTAGATCTTTCGCCTGACAGGGAAGTGCGATCACAGTGCGACCACAGTGCGACTCCAAGTGCGGGTACAGTACGGGTAATTCAACCGTACTCCACCCGCACTCCTGCCATGCTCCGAGAACTGAAGTTGCAGACAACCCATACAGTGCGGGTACAGTGCGGGTAAATCACCCGCACTCCACCCACACTCCGAGCACGCCAGTCTGATTTTCAAAGCTTAAGTAACCTATTTTTGTATTTAGTATAAATAGAAAAGTATAGAAATGTTTAAAGGAGCTTTTGACTCCGTTTTAGACAGATTAAGCATTCTTAGATTTAGTTTCTCTCTCTACCTCTCATCCTTACATTCTCTACTCAACTCCAAGGAAGTTAGGAGATTGGAGCCACTACAAGGAAGGAGATGTTCTCCAAGGGTTATTTCTTTCTCCTCTCTACTGATTTCCTAGTTGTAATGAGTAGCTAAATCCCCTCTAAGGGGTTGATGGAGTAGTTAGTTTAATATTGGGCTTGTACATAAACTTGATATTATATTGATATTCATGTCTATCTTCCATTGATCTATTCTTGTTGTGAATGTTTATCATTGATTTCTTGTGTAGATACATGATATTTGCAAGATGTCTTTGTATTATGTATGAGTATTCCATCTAGATATACATGATGTTTAGTTGTTTAATGCTCTAAGGAATGGACGGAAAGTCATGAATTCCGACTCTTAAACCGAGGTTTTAATCTAACCTCGATCGTGTTTCCGGCACTATACATCCTAGGTCGGAACCGTGAGAGAGTTAGAAGTCATCACTATACATCCTAGGGTGACTATCTTTAATCGGTTGAGTCAATGTTAGGTAGACGAGCTTCATATCTAGAATCCGGTAAACAATCAACTCTATACATCCTAGGTTGGTAGTTTACAAGGATTAATCCCTAATAGGTGGTCCGCACTATACATCCTAGGCTGGCCACCTTCTAGGGATAAATAACCGACTCTATACATCCTAGGTCGGTTACCTTGAGAAGCCGTGCTATTGACAAGTTTGTTGCATTGCCCAGTATTTGCTTTCGAATCCATTAACTCCTTAGTTTCCATCATCTATATATCTTTCACTCCATATTCCCCTTTCATTCTATTTACATATTTAATTTAGTATTATTTAGAGTTGGTTCACAATCTAGATTTTCACCAATTCATGTTTTGCTATTATATATATATATATACATACCATTGCTTGAGCATTAACTAATTTGGCTAACTCCGCTCCCTGTGGACGACACCCATTTGCCACTATATTTACGTTTTCAAACTGATTAAGGCTTAGTGAGGTTTCTTAAAATATTATTGACGGACTGATCTTTTAAAAACGACATAAGGAAAAAAAGACCCCTGTCAGGATGATTGTGTATTGGGTAGCTTAGGTCCTTGTCGGCAAGCTTCCGAGCATTTCCATGACTTCAAGAGCAAAAGGTATACTCACTTGACTTTGTCTCTTGAAGAGTTTAGGTGCACACACACACACTTCATGCATGCCTTGTTCATCTTGCATTTGTGTTACTCATTATGTATATGTGTGCATCCGTTACAGAACTCACACGAGCACGTCTTTGTTTATCTTTACGTGTGGTTGTTTCGTTTTACGTTTTCTGTTTGTGTTCGGAAACGTCCTCACTCCCATGATGGTGTGCTTGTGTTATGTCAGCACTTGCATGTTGGTGTGCTTGAGTCTTAGCGCGATTTGTGACCATAGAGAGGCTCAATTTGTGCTCTCTTGGATTGTTATTTGGTTACATGGTTTTATACCATGATTGTGGGAATTTTGTTATTGACAAATTCTGACCTTTGGTCACTCTTTTGACCATAAATCTTTCTACGTTTATCCAAATCTTGTTTTGTTAATTGAAGTAGAAAGTAGACTTACATACCTTTCTAGCGGTATATTATTCGTAATATTTTATGACCGTTTGGTTTGGTTTTGAAGTCTCCAAAGAGACCACTGAAACAGAGCATCTCTGCTGTTGTCCGTTTTTGACATTTGGTCACGTAAATGACCATAAATCTCTCTATAGACATCAAAACCTCGTTCTATAAATTGGAGTAGAAATTATACTTCCATACCTTTCCAACGGTATATCATACGAAAGGTTTCGATGTCGTTTGGTCATGTTTTGGGTCGCTTGTTTCTGGAGCTGGTGTGTGATCGGGCCAAATATGTACTATATTTAGGCCCTCAGATCCTTACCTTATGTTCTTTTTTCATGATTTTTTGTGTCTCTTATGGGTTGTTTTGTGCTTATTTGAAGGAAATGATGCAGAGACAGGCTTGGAAGCACATTGTGATGATTCCAGCAGAAAAGGAGCACAAAGAGGTCTATAGTGCGAGTCGCAACCGCACTCCAGCCGCACTCCAGCCGCACTTATATGCATAGCCGGGGCAGAATGCAAGTACAGAGATAAAGTGCGGGTACAGTGCGGGTCAGCTAACCGCACTCCACCCGCACTATTGCCAAACCAGAGAAGCTGCGCAGTCACCTGACACTAGAGTGCGGGTACTGTACGGGTCATCGAACCGCACTCTACCCGCACTTGCATCAAGAATAGAAGAACAAAATCGCACCTGACACTAGAGTACGGGTACTGTACGGGTCATCGAACCGCACTCTACCCGCACTTGCATCAAGAACAGAAGAGCAGAATTGCACCTTACATTAGAGTGCAGGTACTGTGCGGTTCATACAACCGCACTCTACCAGCACTGTTGCTCAAGACAGTAGGTAGATTTTTCACCTGAGAAGGAAGTGCGGTCACAGTGCGATGCCAAGTGCGGGCTAAGTGCAGGTCAAGTGCGGGTAATTCAACCGCACTCCACCCGCACTAATGTCCTGATCCGTGAACTGAAGTTGCAGGCAACCCATACAGTGCGGGTACAGTACGGGTAAACCACCCGCACTCCACCCGCACTCCGAGCGCGCCAGTCTGATTTTCAAAGCTTAAGTGACCTATTTTTGTATTTAGTATAAATATATAAGTATAGAAACGTTTAAGAGAGCTTTTTAACTCCGTTTTAGGCAGATTAGACATTCTTAGATCTAGTTTCTCTCTCTACCTCTCATCCACACATTTTCTACTTAACTTCAAGGAAGTTAGGAGATTGGAGCCACTTCAAGGAAGGAGATGTTCTCCAAGGGTTATTTCTTTCTCCTCTCTACTGATTTCCTAGTTGTAATGAGTAGCTAAATCCCCTCTAAGGGGTTGATGGAGTAGTTAGTTTAATATTGGGTTTGTACATAAACTTGATATTATATTGATATTCACGTCTATCTTCCATTGATCCATTCTTGTTGTGAGTGTTTATAATTGATTTCTTGTGTAGATACATGATCTTTGCAAGATGTCTTTATATTATGAATTGGTATTGCATCTAGATATACATCCTATTTAGTTGTTTAATGCTCTAAAGAATAGATGGAAAGTCATGAATTCTGACTCTTGAACCGCGGTTTTAATCTAACCTCGATCATATTTCCGGCACTATACATCCTAGGTCGGAATCCGTGAAAGAGTTAGAAGTCATCACTATACATCATAGGGTGACTATTTGTAATCGGTTGAGTCAATGTTAGGTAGACGAGCTTCATTTCTAGAATCCGATAAACAATCAACTCTATACATCCTAGGTTGGTAATTTACAAGGATTAATCCCTAATAGGTGGTCCGCACTATACATCCTAGGTTGGCCACCTTCTGAGGATAAATAACCGACTCTATACATCCTAGGTCGGTTACCTTGAAAAGCCGTGCTATTGACAAGTTTGTTACATTGCCCCGTATTTGCTTTCGAATCCATTAACTCCTTAGTTTCCATCATCTATATATCCTTCACTCCATTTCCCCTTTCATTTTATTTACTTATTTAATTTGGTTTTATTTAGAATTGGTTCACAATCTACATTTTCACCAATTCATGTTTTGCTATTTATATATACATACCATTGCTTTAGCTTTAACTAATTTGGCTAACTCCACTCCCTGTGGACGACACCCACTTGCCACTATATTTATGTTTGTAAACTGATTTAGGCTTGTGTGTTTCTTTAAATATTATTTGACGGACTGATCTTTTAAAACGACATAAGGGAAAAAGGTCCTTTGTCAGTGTGCTGTCCAGTGTGTTAGGCGACATGTAAGGCCACTTGTGCATGTCGCCTCCAATGTCGCCTCAGACATGTTTTTCTTCTCCAGAACATTAGGCGACATGGTAGGCGACTTCATGTAGTCTCTCTTAGGCTACTTTCATGTAGCCTCTCATAGGCGACTTCATGTAGCCTCTCATGTCGCCTAGCACCAAAAACGGGACATTTTGGTCTTTTCGAGTCAGCCCTTTTTCCCACCTTTAAAAACCTCTCTTTCTCTTCTTCTTCCCCAACTCTCCTAAATTTACAGAAACCCTAGAGAGAGAAAGAGAGAGTCTTGAGAGAGAAAGCTTCCTTGAGCATGGGTCTTCATTGTTTCATGACTAGGTAAGCAAGAACTTCTTTGAATATCATTTATTGTTCTTCTTACTCTAGATTAGGTATTTATTGCATGACTAAATACCTAGACTCTACTTTGTTGCATATTTATGAGTCTTGATAACATGATTGGGTTTGTATTTTGATAGCTAAATTGATTAGGTCATTTTTGCCTAAAAGCTAGGTCATAAATATTCATGTGTGATTTATTGATAACTAGGTTGAGAAATTGTGTTTTAATCAACTAGTTAATGTTCATGAATATTTGATTTGTTTTGTTTGTGATAGCTTGCATCATTAGGTCATATATGCCTAAATAGCTAATCCATAAATATTCATGTGTGATTTATTGATAACTAGGTTTAGAAATTGTGTTTTAATCAACTAGTTAATGTTCATGAATATTTGATTTGTTTTGTTTGTGATAGCTTGCATCATTAGTTCATATATGCCTAAATAGTTAATCCATAAATGTTCATGTGTGTTTAATTGATGATTAGGTTGGCTTTGTGCATCTAGTTAAGTTTATGAATGTTTATGTGAATTTATTTGACAATTAGGTTGTTAGAATTTCTCTACAACTAATTGAGACCTTATGTGTGTACATGTAGGCATTGTTTGATAACTATGGTTTTCAATGGCATTATAACATATAGTTAAGCATTTTGTGTTTAGTCTTACACATTATTGCATTGAGTATATTGTCATATACACACTTAGACTTTTATACTCTTCTTGAGTCAAAGTCTTGTGGCTTCGGGGTGAAGTTGCACAAGCATTGAAGTCTTGCAACCAAGTTGTTGTTGGCAAGCATTGGTCAAGTGCCACTATAAAAGGCCTGTGGGGTAGAGTAGGAGGTGCTCACGCCAAGAGTAGTGTATCAGGGGATATCACTAGGGATTGAACCAAGAGTGGCGAGTGGTAGTGTCCATAGCCTGAGGTTATCTAGAGTGAGAGTCCGAGTATCACTTGAGAGTGTAATCTTTTATTCATATTGTGGATTTCTGTGATCGTCTGTGGCTAGAAGGATAGCCCGTGGTTTTTCCCTTGTCGAAGGGTTTCCACGTCAAAATCAATTGTTCTTTAAATTTCTGCACTTTTACTTGATTTTGTATGTTTGTTTTAATTGGGTTACATGTTTAATATTGACTAATCGAAAAAGTTTGTAATAATCGATTAACAACCCATTCACCCCCCTCTAGGTTGTAGATACACGCTTGAGTAGTATTTTCAATTGGTATCAAAGCAGGTTCCTAGACATACTTAGGTGATCCTTGCTTCTTGATTGTGTGTCTTGCATTTGTGTGCATTTTGTTCTTTGCATTTCATTTGCATTCTTTCACTCAATTCACCTAAACACCATGTGTGAGAGTGAAACACTTAGAGTGGGATTTGCTTCGATGACCTCTAATGTTGAGAGGAAGATAGATGACTCCGATGAGGAGATGACTGTCATGGTTGAGAGATTTAGGAGATTTATGAAATCTCAAAAGAAGGGTTTGACCTCCAAAGTGAAGGAGGAGAAGTGTATGACCTCCAAAGTCAAGGAGAAAAAGAAAATGTCAAGGAAAAATGACCCTTGCCTTGAATGTGGTGGAATTGGCCACATTGCCTCCAAGTGTGGTAACTTGAAGTACAAGAATGGAGGAGTTAGTATGATTGCTAATCGGTGTGATAGCGAAGTTGAAGTTGTTGAAAGTTGTTCTACAAGCTCGGGTGAGTGTGTGAACAACTACTTTGCATTTCCGGTTTCCTACCATGAAGAAACACAAGTCATCACCAAATGTGTGTTACTTGAAGATTTCAAGATTGATGACTTGGAGTTTGGAAACCGAAGTGGAGCATGCTTGAGTGAAGCAAGCCTTGATGATATGACTCTCACAAGCACAAGTGGGAGAAGCCTTGATAGTGATGGCTCATGCTTCGAGAACTCTTGTGATAATAAGGTGGATTATCAAGAGTTGGTTGATTCTCTTCAAAAGACTTTGAAGGAGAAGGAAAATGATATCCTTAGATTAGAAAAGGATAATCTTCGACTAAAAGCCAAAGTGACTCACTTTGACAATGAGGTGAGGAGAGTCAAGGAAAGTGAAGATTTGTTGAAGAAGGAAAATCTTCAATTAATGGCTAAGTTAGATGACTCCTCGAAGACGGACATGATTGATGTGTCCAAGTACGAAAAGGAGATTGAAGATTGCCACCAAAGGATAAAGGCAATGAAGGATGAACTTGCCAACAAAAAGAACTCCTTGAAGATTGTCAAGGAAAAAGAGATGAGGTACCTTGAAGAATTAAAGAAAGCCAAGGTCAAACAACCTCAAGCTCAAGGCAAGAGCAAAGTTTCATCCAAGCAATCTCCGACTCAAGGAAACTCTACACAAGCCTTGGCATCCCAACCAAAGCCTAGGCAATCCAAGAAGAAAGGACAAGTCCTTGAGAAGCCAACCACCTCCTCCAACAAGTCAACTATCAAGAAAGGAGGTGACCATAAGTGGCATGCTCAACCAAGAAGGCATGATCAACCGACTCAACCACCTCTACAAGTAAAACCACAAAGGTGCCACAAATCGGCTCAAGCTCCAAGGAAAAGCAAACCGATGCACCATCAAAGACAACCTCATCAACATGGCGATGCCTCGATGAGATCTCAATGCTATGGTATAAACCCTTACTTTGTACCTACTTGTCATTATTGTGGTATGATTGGTCACTTAAGACCAAATTGCTTTAAATACATTAAGAGGTGTAGGTTAGAGAGCATGAAAGAAAAACGGTTGAAAAATAGGGCAAGTTTGCATAAACCTAGGGAACCTAGAAACATGTCTATGACCACTAAAAATGTGAAAGTGGAACCTAGGTGGGTTAGAAAGAATGAACCCGCTTGCCTTAGTGCCCATGTGACTCCCGTAGATGCAATTAGGTCCATTGGTCTTGGTAGGTCTATAGGAGCTCATGTCTCCAAATGACTTGGTTGAAATTGACCCCATTTGGGGAGCTCAAGCAAAGAGAGCAAACTTGTATGATTTGCTATATGCAAAAAGTTGATTAATTTTATGATCTTTTATAATTGCTTGAGATGATTGGTTGCACATATAAGCTTATATGTTATTTTCTTAATAAGTGTGCAACACTGCTTTACTTGCAATCCATGTCATATTTATGTTCAAACATGCATTTTTGGACTAGGAGATTTGATTGGGAAAGTACATTTGAATGACCCATAATTTATCTCCATGACATGAGAACTTTTAATGACATGCTTAAAATGATATGCATGAAATGTTTTTGATTGCTTTAGTGCAAAATATGTGTGAAAGCAAATGAGAAGACTAAACCCAATAAGGATCTAGTATCCATGCAATAAATAAGGATGTCTTATCCAAATTTAGTCTTCTCTCTCTCTTTATTAGTTGAACAAGGCTACTATCATATGGGTATCCTACCTGTAAAAATCAAAAAGGGTGCAAAAGTCACTCATGTCTTGTTTCGCTTATAAAGTTTGATATAGTTGCTCTTTAAATTGAAATTCATTTTTGAAACACTATATCTTGTTTGCTCTTGACAAAAGGGTTAAAAATTGGTTTGAATTCTTTTGGAAACCCTTTTAATGTTTGCTTTGCCAAATACCGTTGCTTGAACTTGAATGCTATATGTCTTGCATGCAAAGCAACAAATTCACACATTTTTTCCTTTAAATAAAACTCCTTGAATCTCTCTCAATTATTTAAGTTGCATAAAGTTTGTGAATATGATTATGAAATGTAATTGTGCGAATAGCTCTCTTTGCTAAAGCAACCCGATAGGGGGAGCTCCTTTGCCTATCTCTTGACAAAAAGGGGGAGAAGTCTCGAGAGATATAGGGGGAGCATTGTTTATGCTTTAGGGGAGATATCATGAGAGAGAGTAACTTTTTAGGTGGAGCATTGCACATGCATTCTTTGTATTGCTTTATTTGTATTTAAGTGCAATGCTTGTTATTATTTGTTCACCTCACTTGCACTTGTTCTTGGAAAGTGGTTCTTGCTATTGTGTGTAGGTACAACGATATTTCTATAGAGAGATTGAAGAAATTGAAGATTTAGATTCTAGGTATCTCTTTTGTAATGTAGAAGTGATCATGGACAATAGCTTTATTTTATTTCGTGAGGATTGTTTGTGAGTGGTTGTTTTGTCATGAAATAGCCAAAGGGGGAGATTGTAAGGACCTCGATTTTGTGATTGGCTTATTTCATGACAAACCACACCACATTGGGGATGATTGTGTATTGGGTAGCTTAGGTCCTCGTCGGCAAGCTTCCGAGCATTTCCATGACTTCAAGAGCAAAAGGTATACTCACTTGACTTTGTCTCTTGAAGAGTTTAAGTGCACACACACACTTCATACATGCCTTGTTCATCTTGCATTTGTGTTACTTATTGTGTATATGTGTGCATCCGTTACACAACTCACACGAGCACGTCTTTGTTTGTATTTACGTGTGGTTGTTTCGTTTTACGTTTTCCGTTTGTATTCGGAAACGTCCTAACTCCCATGATGGTGTGCTTGTGTTGTGTCCGCGCTTGCATGTTGGTGTGCTTGAGTCTTAGCGCAATTTTAGACCATAGAGAGGCTCAATTTGTGCTCTATTGGATTGTTATTTGGTTACATGGTTTTATACCATAATTGTGGGAATTTTGTTATTGACCAATTCTGACCTTTGGTCACTCTTTTGACCATAAATCTTTCTACGTTTATCCAAATCTTGTTTTGTTAATTGGAGTAAAAATTATACTTCCATACCTTTCTAACGGTATATTATTCGTAATATTTTATGACCGTTTGGTTTGGTTTTGAAGTCTCCAAATAGACCACTGAAACAGAGCATCTCTGCTGTTATCCGTTTTTGACCTTTCGTAACATAAATGACCATAACTCTTTCTATAGACATCAAAACCTCATTCTGTAAATTGACGTAGAAAGTATACTTCCATACGTTTCCAACGGTATATCATACGAAAGGTTTCGATGTTGTTTGGTAATGTCTTGGGTCACTTGTTTCTGGAGCTGGTGTGTTGTCCAGTGTGTTAAGCGACATGCAAGGCCACTTGTGCATGTCGCCTCCAATGTCGCCTCAGGCATGTTTTTCTTCTCCAGAACAATAGGCGACATGGTAGGAAACTTCAGGTAGCCTCTCTTAGGCTATTTTCACGTAGCCTCTCATAGGCGACTTCATGTAGCCTCTCATGTCGCCTGGCACCAAAAACGGGACATTTTGGTCTTTTCGAGTCAGCCTGTTTTTCCCACCTTTAAAAACCCCTCTTTCTCTTCTTCTTCCCCAACTCTCCTAAATTTACAGAAACCCTAGAGAGATAAAGAGAGAGTCTTGAGAGAGAAAGATTCCTTAAGCTTCATTAACTCTCCAAACCCAAAACACATCTCATTCTTGTATCATTCCACATCATTTGAGCATGGGTCTTCATTGTTTCATGACTAGGTAAGCAAGAACTTCTTTGAATATCATTTATTGGTCTTCTTACTCTAGATTAGGTATTTATTGCATGACTAAATACCCAGACTCTAATTTATTGCATATTTATGAGTCTTGATAACATGATTCGGTTTGTATTTTGATAGCTAAGTTGATTAGGTCATTTTTCCTAAAAGCTAGGTCATAAATATTCATGTGTGATTTATTGATAACTAGGTTGAGAAATTGTGTTTTAATCAACTAGTTAATGTTCATGAATATTTGATTTGTTTTGTTTGTGATAGCTTGCATCATTATGTCATATATGCCTAAATAGCTAATCCATAAATATTCATCTGTGATTTATTGATAACTAGGTTGAGAAATTGTGTTTTAATCAACTAGTTAATGTTCATGAATATTTGATTTGTTTTGTTTGTGATAGCTTGCATCATTAGGTCATATATGCCTAAATAGATAATCCATAAATGTTCATGTGTGTTTAATTGATGATTAGGTTGGCTTTGTGCATCTAGTCAAGTTTATGAATGTTTATGTGAATTTATTTGACAATTAGGTTGTTAGAATTTCTCTACAACTAATTGAGACATCATGTGTGTACATGTAGGCATTGTTTGATAACTAGGGTGTTCAATTACATTATAACATCTAGTTAAGCATTTTGTGTTTAGTCATGCAAATTATTGCATTGAGTATATTGTCATATACACACTTAGACTTTTATACTCTTCTTGAGTCAAAGTCTTGTGGCTTCGGGGTGAAGTTTCACAAGCATTGAAGTCTTGCAACCAAGTTATGGTTGGCAAGCATTGGTCAAGTGCCACTATAAAAGGCCCGTGGGGTAGAGTAGGAGGTGCTCACGCCAAGAGTAGTGTATTAGGGGATATCACTAGGGATTGAACCAAGAGTGGCGAGTGGTAGTGTTCATAGCCTGAGCTTATCTAGAGTGAGAGTCCGAGTATCACTTGAGGGTGTAATCTTTTATTCATATAGTGGATTTCTGTGATCGTCTATGGCTAGAAGGATAGCCCGAGGTTTTTCCCTTGTCGAAGGGTTTCCACGTCAAAATCAAGTGTTCTTTATATTTCTGCACTTTTACTTGATTTTGTATGTTTGTTTTAATTGGGTTATATGTTTAATATTGACTAATCGAAAAAGTTGGTAATAATCGATTAACAACCCATTCACCCCCCCCCCCCCTCTAGGTTGTAGACACACGCTTAAGTAGTATTTTCACTGAGCAAGGTGTTGGCAGTTATGGTGTGGTTGTTGCAGTTAGTGCATTTGAGGGTGGTAAGGGTGATGAGCAAAAGGAGGATGATGTTGGTGAAATTGGAACGGGTTTTGATCAAGGTGTTGGCATTAAGTTGTAGTTATGCGGGATGCTTCATTTTAGGGTGATATGGACGAGGTACATTCTATAATACTGTTTTTGTCTGGGAATTAATCAATGGTTTCTTTTAGACTGAATATTTAATTTTTGCAGGAATCGGAGAAAAAATCTATCCTTGACATGGATGAATACCCATCCACATTTATGTGCTTTATTGCCCAGAACATTCCTAGTAGTGTGGTAGCGCTTGATGGGGCCAACCCTGATGTTAAATACAGAGACATCGATAAACAGAGGGGCCGAAAGCTGTCCAGGTGGCTCGAAAGCCTGTGGACTATCACATGCATAAGAAGAAAAGGAAACCACAGTCAAATGAGGAAGAAATAAACTTTGTTAAGTTCACGTCTTTCTTGAAGAACGAAGACCAACTTAGGCAATATTCCATTCCGATTATCTGTTATGTTGCCAATATTATAATGTATTCACTTTTATAGTTTTTAATGTATTGTAACGCTGGACCTAAATAGTTTTTATACCGGTCAAATCCTTCCCATGATGCGTTAAGATTTTCTAGACCTGGTCAACATCGAAAAGTGGATATCAGATTTGGTAACATAATTAACTATCTATTTCTCCCTGGTTTGTGGTTTTAAGGCTTTATGTTACTTATTTCGTAACGTACATCACTACATTTACATAGCACATTCACTATTACTTTGATATCCTATGGAGGAGACGATCGAACAGTGAGCTTAACTACTTGCAAAATATTGGATTGGTTAAAACATCTTTCTTCGTAAGTATCTCCCTAGTTATATGGTACGGTATATGAAAATGTGTTTATGCATGTTTTTGAAAATGTGTTTTAATGCATGTATGCTTTATCGCCTATGATTGATTGATATAAGTATGGGAATGGATGCCATGAGCCTAGGAATTATTAGCTAGGAATTAATGCATGTAGGCTTTTGATTTATATAAGCTTGGTAATGGAATTATTAGCTGGGAATTAACGGTTGTATATATAGACTAACCTAAACATTAAGTGGGCAATTGAAATGGAAACATTGGATGGCATGAGGAAGATAGCAAAATTTAAGAAGGCTGGGAAGGAAAGATGTCAGCAGAAAGAAACTGGTTCTCCTCATTCTCCTCAACAGAAAAAAGATCACAAGAAAGGGCAAGAAGATCAGCGATCCTACTCCTCATGCTGTCAATGCCTCGGAAGACTACCCAGAATTCGTTCCTTTAAATTACCAGACAAGTGCAGACATCCTTAGACATGTTACCGGGCATGACCTTCTGTACCCTCAACTTTGGTGGGAAATGGATTCGGTAAGTTTTTGGAAATGACGTTGCGTTGTCACTATCTATTTTGTTAATTAATTTTTATCTATTTGCTTAAAATATTTATATTGTATATACAGGTGCTCATCTCGTGCAATCTTCCCGGCCATTGGGTTTTATGTCATGTACTTTTGAAGGAAGTAAAATTATTGTTATTTGACTCTTTGAATGAACAGGACAGAACTAGTCATCGGCTAAAGGACACTCGTGCCCTACTTTACTTATTGCCATATTTATTGAAGCATGCCGGTTACTGTGAAGAAATGAAGATGGATCCTCATGTCAGCCCATTCATAGTTCAAAGCATGCACTCTGAATTGATTCCGCAACAAGATGATGGGTACGTGTGAAATATTTATTGACTTTATTTACTGTTAATAGCTAGGGACCAAAGGGAAATTTTCCACCCTCTAAACCTGGCTCCATGCCCGAGGTCATCCACCAGGAGACCATGTTACCCGAAGCCGAGCTATGATACCGCCCCACAGAAATAAGGATGGGCTCCAGAAACACCCGGAGTAGAGCCCGGCTAGGTTAGATTGAGCTCGTATCACCGAACCTGAAACCAGGAAATCCCCCCGAAGCTGGGATTACCTCGTAACCTTTCCAGAAGCTAGCATATACCTTACTGACATAGTGAGGTGTTTGTAGGAGGCCGTACCTAGCTCCAAAAGATCAAGGGAGGCCAGACCTAGCTCCTGGTTATACTAAACTCCTGAATATCGGGGCTAAGACACTGACCGACCTCACTATCTGATGTACCTTACCATAATATACACCATATTCAATGACCCTATGGGGGATCATGCTAAACCTGAAGACACACTGGATCATATCTTAAGACGTTACATACGTACAGAACAAGTAATAGAGTCCAAGCAGGAAACAAATTGATCTCCACCAAGATATTCTCAATTAACTCAAAGTCAATGACATTTAAATGTAAAATCCTTTTCGATAAGGAAGGAAGGGAAGGAGAAAATCAAGGGTAGAATCAATTGGTTTAACCTATGAAGACAATGTATAAAAGAAGGACTTCGGCCTTCAAAAAGAGGAGACTACTTTTCGACAGGCATACGACAAGTATCCGACTACATCCTAGAGAAAATTGAGAACAATTTGAGAGAGATTTGTATATCACACACTATTAATAAAGAAAGTATTTTTGATTCTTTTGGGTGGTTAATAGGACCAATATTCCTTGTCATTTTACTAGGCATTGTCACACATACTTTCAACCTTGGCCACCACCTACATGGTAGTGGTCTCGAGGGTGTTAACTGAGATTTCTTGCCCTGAGCAAAATTTCTGTTAACACTTTCCGGCGCCGTCTGTAGGGAACCCTACACCCAGTTAAATAAAGTCAACTATTTGCATTTGCATTTTCGTTGTTTTACAGGAACCATGAGGCTCCGCTCCTCCCAAGGCCAACATGGAGTTTCAGAAAAACCTTCAGCGAGGCCTACGCGAAAGGCCCCAAGGAAGGGGAAGAAGTCTGGGTATAGTAATCAAGCTCCTGTCCAAACAACTAATGCGTGGGCTTCTGGCCACCCTATAATAAGCCAAGTCGCGCTCGACCAACAAGTGGCAGCCTTCGTGGAAACCGTCCGCATCCGCCTGCTCGCCGAAGGCATCACAGTCTAACCAACAAACCCGAATGATCAGGGAAGACTGAGCAAGTTCGGGGCTACGCAGCCTGCTTTCGACCGCCTGGGACCTCCTCTTCCAGAGCTAGCTCAAGACAGGGCTGGGCCCCAACTTTCGATCCGGGATAGGCTAGGACTCATGCCCCCAGCTCCGAAAAGACCTTCACAATATCAGTCCAGGTGAGTTAAGTCTGCCGCAGATGCTTTGACCCGGGAGCAACGAGAGGTACCTCGCCCAACGGCATCGAGAGGGAACGCCCGGGTCCAAGAGGAAGAGAATCGACAAAATTCCCGAGTGGATCATGTCCATGAAGAGGATCGGATAGAGGTCGCCAGTTCATCAGAGGGACTCGACAGCAAAGAATCCGAGGTCAATTCAAAGAAACCCGGGAACAAGCGACTGAGAGATCAGCTGGCAAAGTTACAGAAGGAGGTCCAGCAGATAAGAAAAGGAAAGAACAAGGAGGATAAAAAGGATCCATTGAGTGAGATGAATGCTCCCTCCACTAGGAGGATCCGGGAAGCGGAGCTCCCACCAAAATTTAAAATGCCAGCAGATAAGTTCTCCGGAACAGAAGACCCACTAAGCCACCTGGATAGCTTCGTCAACCAGATGGAGGTCTAGAACACTACCAGAGCAGCTATATGTAGGATGTTTCCAACAACCCTAACCGACTATGCGAAAACTTGGTTTAGGAAGCTGCCCGGTGGTAGCGTGGATTCTTTCATGAAGTTATCAACAGATTTTTGCTCGCAGTTCCAAGGGGTCAAACCTCGTCCGAAGGATCCCATACACCTCCAATATGTGATTCAGGAATTGAGTGAGACACTTTGATCGTACGTGGAACGTTTTCATAAGGAAGTCATACAAATGGGAGTTTTCACCGAGAAAGAGACTCTTGCCAATTTCAGGTGGAACCTGTGGGCTGGAAAGCTTTTCCGTTCCTTCTCCAAGAGACCTCCTGAGACTTACTAGGAGTCCTATGATCGGGCTCTTGAGCAGGTCGAGATCGACAAGCAACTCAAAGTCAAGATGGAACACTATGATATGAGAACGGCGAAGCATTAGAAAAGAGAAGCCCCTAAATCTGAGCCAGCTCAGAAAACTCAGAATAAACCTCCCAATAAGTCGAACTATCACTTCCCCGCTCCTCAGCACAGGCAAGAAAAATATCCAGCAAGACGTACCCCTCCTCCGGCTTCGCCACCTCCTAAGACCGTAGCCCCTGTAATGAGAGGGGAGAAAGGGTATGACTACTACACTCCCCTGAACGCTTTCAGGGAAATGGTCTACCTTGCTATATGAGACAAGGGGCTACTCCAAAAGCATGCTCCCATGAAAGCCCAGTAGACAGGAGGAACCGGTACAAGTACTGCGATTTCCATGAAGACGTGGGCCACAACACTTCAGAGTGTTATAATTTGAGCAACCAGATTGAAGGCCTGATAAGGGGGGATGCTTGATTGAGTTCTTACAGCAGACTAGAGATAACATTCGGACTAGAAGAGAGGTACAAGCTGAGATCTATAAGGATGCAGAGAAAAGAAAGGGGGAACAGACTGATTTAATGTAACAAATCCAGTTGATACACACCATCAGCGGAGGGCCCACACTGGCTGGCACCTCCAATAATTCCCGAAAAAACCAAGCAAGGAAGATTCCCCACATAGAAGAAAGCCAGGGAGTCTTCAAGGTTAGCCAGAGCCCTCCCAGTCAACACAGATCGTTTTCACTGAAGAGGATGTCTTCAACACCGTGCAACCTCATGATGATCCCATGGTGATCACGATACAAATTGCCAACTGCCTGGTCCATCGCATGCTCGTAGATACGGGCAGCAGTGTAGATATCCTCTTCAAGGATACTTTGGAAAAATTAAATCTAAAGCAATGGTGTTACAATAGTTGTACAACTCCACTTTATGGGTTCACCGAGGATTCGATCATACCGGTGGGATCGAAGATACTCCTAGTAATCGTCGGAACCTTACCTCTCCAACAGAATGTCATGACAGACTTTTTTATGGTTGACACCCCATCGGCCTACAACGCCATCCTAGGAAGACCATTCCTGTCCTTCTTGAAGGGAGTCTTGTCTATATACCACAATGTTCTGAAGTTCCCGGTGGGAACCAAGGTGGGGGAGGTACGCGGAGACCAGCAAGCAGCTAGGAAGTGTTACGCAGTGTCTGACAATCCTACAGCTTTAGCAAAACAGTGCGTACAGGTCGCAATAATCCAGGAAGATATGGAAACATCCCAGATAATCCAGGAAGAAATGGAGCTCTCGGAGCATCCAGAGAGTGAACCCATAA
This sequence comes from Dipteronia sinensis, assembly GCA_033220585.1. NCBI lineage: Eukaryota > Viridiplantae > Streptophyta > Magnoliopsida > Sapindales > Sapindaceae > Dipteronia > Dipteronia sinensis. The sequence continues at coordinate 28,208,006 of CM065642.1, forward strand.
TGCCTTATGAGGAGGAACAGAGCAAGGAGTGGGCCAGTGGGCAACCCGTAGATAGACTAGAGGAGATACACATCAGAATTGACGATCCCTTCAAGGTCGTCAAGGTCGGGGCTACCCTAGAGCCAGAAGTTAAAGAAGGCTTAATTGATCTTCTTAGAGAATTCAGCGACATCTTCGCTTGGAGCCATGATGAAATGCCTGGGATCCCGGTATCATTGGCCGCCCATCGACTAGCGGTAGATCCAACAGTCAAGCCCGTCAAACAGAAAAGACGTCACTTCAACGCTTAGAGGAACGCTGCGTGTAGGAAGAAGTAGATAAATTGATCAATGCAGGGTTTATCAGAGAAGTGCGCTATCCCGAATGGATCGCCAACATGGTCATGGTTACGAAGGTGAATGGGAAGTGGCGTATGTGTGTTGATTACACCGACCTCAACTGGGCATGTCCAAAAGACAGTTTGCCTTTACCAAAGATCGACCAGCTGGTTGACTCCAAGTCCAGAAATAAACTTCTGAGTTTTATGGACGCGTTCTCAGGATACAACCAAATTAAGATGCACCCAGCTGACCAAGACAATGCCAGTTTCATTACTGGGCAGGGCTTGTACTGCTACAATGTGATGCCATTTGGTTTGAAGAATGCAGGGGCTACCTACCAGCGGCTGGTTAACAAGCTGTTCAAGCCCGAGATCGGAATGACGATAGAGGTATACATGGACGACATGATCACAAAATCACCAACCACAGAAGGACATCGGGAAGACCTTCGCAAGACCTTTCTTACACTGAGAGAAAACCAGATGCGGTTGAACCCCTCCAAGTGTGCCTTCGGGGTAACAGCGGGGAAGTTTCTAGGTTTCATGGTTCATGAGAGAGGTATAGAGGCCAACCTAGAAAAAATCAAAGCTATCTTGGACCTGGAATCCCCCATATCACTCAAACTGGTACAAATTCTGACTGGGCGTGTAGCGGCGCTCAACAGGTTTATCTCTCGCTCCACTGATAAATGCCTCCCTTTCTTCAAAGCCATCAAACAAGGGAAAAACATGAAATAGAGCTAGGGGAGTGAGCAAGCTTTCCAAGCCTTGAAAAAAACCTAACAAGCCCACCGTTGTTAGTCAAGCCAGTTCCAAGAAAGGAGTTGCAAATCTACCTGGCCGTCTCAGAAACTCCAGTAAGCGGAGCTTTGGCCAAGGAGTGTGGCGACGGGGTTCAAAGGCCCATATACTATGTAAGTCATGCTTTAACCAAGTCAGAGAAAAATTATATTCTCCTGGAAAAGCTCTCTTATGCTCTGGTGATCTCGGCGAGGAAGCTCCGTCCCTATTTTCAAGCTCATTCGATAGCAGTGGTGACAGACCAACCTCTCCGCCAATTCTTACAAAGACCAAATGTGTCCGGAAGGCTAGTCTTATGGGCCCTACAGCTCACTCAATTCGATTTAAAATATAAGCCCCTGACCACGATTAAGGCACAGGCTTTGGCAGACTTCGTGGCAGAATTTTCAGCGCTCCCAAGTCAAAAGAATTCTACAGCACAAAATGAGATCCCTGAAAAAACCTTTGAGATCGACAATTGGTTGGAAGGCTGCAAGTCATGGACCTTCTATACAGATGGAGCATCCGGATAAGTTGAGGGAGAAGCTGGCGTAGTTTTAATAGACCCAGAGGGGACCGAATTCTGTCACTATTTCAGATTCGAGTTCAAAGCCACAAATAATGAAGCAGAGTATGAAGCCCTCCTAGCTAGGATGAAGGCAGCCATCGAACTAGAGGCCGATTACCTACAAATCAAGAGCGACTCATTGCTTGTTGTCAATCAGGTGTCTGGGGTGTATCAGGCAAAAGGAGATAACATGGCTGCCTATTTAAAGCTAGCTCAGTTGCTAAAAAAATAAGTTTAAGGGGTTCAAGATCGATCAGGTGCCTCAACACCAAAACCACCGTATGGATGTTCTGGCTAAGATAGCTGCAAATGGAGGCCAATCCTTACCAAGGGGAATTCCCCTCTAAGTGATCGCCCGACCAAGCATAGCCGTAAATAAGGAAATGTGCTCCCTAGATCGTCAGCCTTGCTGGATGGACCCGATCGTTGCCTACCTTCTAGAGGGAGAGCTCCCCGAGGAGCCCGATCAAGCCCGAAGGATTAAAAGACTATCGGTCTGATATTGCTTGGTAGACGGGTACCTCTACAGAAAGGGTAGATCCCTCCCCTTACTTAGATGTTTGCATCCTGACGATGCTAAATGGGCACTAAGAGAGGTTCACTCTGGGACTGCGGGAACCACATCGGTGGAGAAGCTCTAGTATATCAAGTGCTTCGTATGGGGTACTACTGGCCGACCATCCACCAAGACGCAAGAAGCTTTGTACAATCTTGCAAGCCATGTTAAAGGACTTAAAATTTGAACCACCAGCCACATGAGCGACTGTCGTCTTTCAGTTCACCCTACCCCTGTGCCATGTGGGGGATCGACTTAATTGGACCGCTTCCTACCGCTCTTGGATAGGTGAAATATGCTATCGTGGCTATCGACTATTTCACAAGATGGGTCGAGACAGGTCCTCTTTCTCGGATATCAGAAAAGAATACGACCAAGTTCATCAAAACCATTGTGGTATATAGATTCGGGACCCCTCTCATCATCATAGCCGATCTGGGTAAGCAGTTCGACAAAGCCCGATTCAAAGATTTCTGCAAAGGATTGGGGATCAACCTTAGGCTCGCTTCAGTAGCCCATCCCCAGACTAATGGGCTGGTGGAATCTACCAACAAGACTATCTAGAATCTTCTGAAGAAGAAACTACAGCAGAAAAAAGGTAAATGGGTCGAAGAGCTGCCAGAAGTCCTATGGGCATATCGGACTACAAAGAGAACAGCTACCGGGGAGACACCTTACTCCCTGGCTTTCGGAGTTGAAGTGGTCCTCCCCATCGAGCCTAAATTAACCTCATTCAGGGTGCAACATTTTGAACCCGAAAGTAACGAGGTGAAGCTCCGGGCTAATTTGGACTTCCTACAAAAGAAACAAGACCGGGTAGAGAAGAAAATGGCAATCTACCAGAGCAAAATCGCTAGATATTTCAACCGAAAGGTCAGAGCCTGAAATTTCAAAGAAGGGGATCTGGTGCTTAGGAAAGTGACCCTGAATACTCAGAAAAAGTCATATGGAGTCCTAAGCCCTAACTGGGAAGGGCCATATTTGATAAAGTTGCTCGCAATGAAACCTACAAACTCGAAGACATGGATGGACGACTCATCGACCACACTTGGAACGCAGATCACTTGAGGAAATTCTACCCTTGAGCAGGGAGTTTTCAAGCAGATTACCCCCATTAAGGTTTCATTAGAATCCCTAATAAAGATGTACTACATCTCGATCATCGATAAAGTCATTTTTTTCTCTTTATCTCCGACTATGTTCAACATTAGTATCTACATACTCGACTAGGAAATTCAACATAGACACCTCAAGACCAGTTACTAGCCGGGGAAGCCCTCTAGCTACCCTTGATGCCTTGGTCGGGCTACCACCCCCAAGAAGGGTCTAAGTGTAAGAGCATAGCTGCCATCCACATCTCCAGACCAGGAAATAGCTAAATAGCCCTCCTGATGCCTTGGTCAGGCTACCACCCCCAAGAAGGGTCTGAGTGTAAGAGCATAGTTACCATCCGGATCTCGAGACCAGGAAATAGCTAAACAGCCCTCCTGATGCCTTGGTCAGGCTACCACCCCCAAGAAGGGTCTGAGTGTAAGAACATAATTGCCTTCCGGACCTCGAGACCAGGAAATAGCTAAACAGCCCTCCCGATGCCTCGATCGGGCTACCTCTCCTAAAATGGATTTAAATAGAAATATTTGTTTTCGTGTGCAGGAACAAGATCATCCTGATAAGAATTACCGACAAAAGTCAGAATGAAGTATGAACAAATTATCATCAAGGATGCAGTTCTGGTTCCTAGTCAGGACATAAAACAAGAGTTTCTCTAGCGAATCGGTTTCTCATTAAAGACAAATCTCATTAAAGACAAGAGGAGCCTATCCCCTGGTAAGGCTACATCTATCAAACGGGGAGCCCAACCTCCAATTACGGGCTACAAAAAAAATGACTAAACTTATTAAGAGTAAAACGGGGTGCCCCACCCCTATTTCTAGGCAATCAAGAATCATGAGCAGGCCGCGACAAGCTTTGGAGATCTCTTGATTTTCCTCTGTTGATCCTCTTCCCTCATGCTAATCCTCGCCATCAACCCCCCTTCAGGTGGTTGCCCATCTTGGTTATCCTCGCCAACCATCCCACCATTCAGAGGCTCCACCTGTTGATCAGCAGGATCTTCCTCCAGGACTTCGTCAATCACTGCCATAAACTCAGACGAGATAGCCGCATCGACAAAGGCAGCCATAGACCCCGTCTGGCTCCTGTCGACCTCCATCTCCATTATAAGGGGTTCCTCAGATGGGCTCCTAGCTCCTTCCCCAGCTCCTGGCTGATCTCCTTCGGATCACGAGGACAGAACTTTACTTGAAGATTACCCAGGGCCCAAAGTAGTAAAGATAAGGGGAGGAAATGGAGGATCTGCCTGAACGGGCAGCTTTCCAGCTCCTACCTGGCTCGAAGGAACCGCCTCATCATCATCATGGCGAGACAACTCAGCAGCCTTAATCATTATCTCTTTTCTATCCCAACCGGCGATGGATGATAGATCAAAGGGAAGAGGGAGAGCCTCTGCGACCTGAAAGGAAGGGTAGAAATATCCATCACTAAAGGAGGTCTCCGCATCAGCTTGCAGCTTGGGCACCTGAGCAGTCAAAGCTTGATTCTCGATGTCCAACTTCTCAGCCTCAACTTTCCAAGAATCCCTCTGCCTGGCCCATCGGGTAGATTACAGACATTCTTGATCATAAGACTGCTTCGTCCTCTCATGATCACAACGAAGCTCGGCCAGCTCGATCTCAATTTTTCCTTGGTTAGAGGTCATCTCTTCTACTAGGATCTGAGCCCACTTGAGCAATCCCATGGCTTTCTCGGCTTCGGCTTCAGCTTTAGCAGCTTGGTCACAAATGAGGGTTACCTGGTGGCCCATGGCTACATTTAACTTGAAGGCCTATAAAATACAAAGCCAGGGTTAAAAATTGAACAAGCTGGTAGAAGCAGTACGAAGAAAATACAATTACCTCAGCTAAGACAGCAGACCCCTTGGTGAGCAAGACATCCACTGGCATTGAGGCCATCCTGGAGATCCCACCGCCCAAACAGGAAGCAATGAATTGTTCAAGGACTTCATCCTGCCCCGTCGAGCTCGACTAAGGGCGGGAACGGCTAGAAGGAATCCCTACGACACCCGTTTCAAAGTCCTCCAAAGCTCGGGGGGTTAGAAGCGTAGCGGAATCAGAAGGACGAATCAAGGGAGTAGCAACTTTAGCAACAACAACAGAAGGGGCAGAAGTAGTTGGACCAACAGCTTGGGGAGCCTTACATAAAGCCCGAAAAGCCTACGATGCAAGGTTGGCCATTTTAGATCCATCTGGGGAGGTAGATTGAGCAAAAGCTGGTGCGACCCCGCAAAGGGAAAAGGAGTTCGAGCCTGTGGAGAACGTTGGAAGTCGCGGGAAGCTGGCTCAACAACAAAAACTGTGAGTAAACAAAACAAAAAAGGAAAACGTCAGAACTAAGCTAGTCAACAAGACAAAGCAAGATGATTCAGTGGCACTTACGAGGAGTAGCATCTGAGATCCGCAAGTATTGATTCACCTTATGAGGATCGAAGGCTTCAGCGGTTGGGAACTTCAGATTCAAGTAGTTCCTGGCTAGAATAGCCTTCAAAATAGTTTCAGATTCAGAAGGCAGGGAGTCCCGGTCCAACGATGGTTTGTCACTAAAAGCTGTGGGAACCTCGAACTCATGCCCCCCAATGAAATCAAGCTTCCCCAGTCATCCCCCGTAAGGATCCATTCTTTCTTCCAGGCGAGGCCCTTCTTCGAAGCGCCAGGAATGACAAAGTTGAGCTTGTTCTTGGCTTTAGCATAAAACTGATCTCAGGGAGTGCCAGATAGGCTCCTGATTTGGAAAAGATAGGCCAGCTCCTCTGCTCCAAGCACTCATTGTCACCTTGCTCAGCTATCATTGTTCCCTCCACAGCACAAGGAAGCCAATCAAATGCCTCCCGAAGCCGGGCGTCAACTGGAGGGGAGCAAGCTAGATGGCGTTGAGAGCTTGCCGAAGAGTAGGATGAAGGGGAAGCCTAACCCCATTCTCGAGAGCCGCCACATGAATTGGAAGCACGCCTTTAGGGGGATTGAAGAACTCATAACCCTTGGGAGGTACTGAGATAGAAACGTTGTCGGGAATACCGTACTTAGACCTCAAACAATCAATCACGTTCGGATCAACGGTGGAATCAGGGACAACCCTGAAGTCATAGGGAGGAAGCCTCTCCAAAGGGGGGCCGGAAGCCGGGACTCGATGCTATCCCACGACATCACCGCCAATCTCTTTATCAGAATCTTCATCGGTTATATCCAGAGGATGGTCGGGATGGTTAGAAAACCCGGTCCCAATGGACACATTCCTGTTTGACCATCGACGTTGCGGATTGGGCAGAGAATCATCGCTATCTAAGCTCCTCCTTGTCCATTTTCTAGGGGCAAGACTGAAGACCTCTTCGCCGTCAACCATGGAATCAACGAAGTCACGATTGGTTTTTGACATGATGAAGTCGGTGAGGATAAGGAATGAAGAAAAAGATATGCTTGAGAGAAATTTTATAAGAGAAAGTTTATCTTTGGAAAATTTGAAATTTGAGAGATATGAGGAAGACATTGAGATAAACAAGTATATATAGGCAAGAGGGTAGCAGCACGAGCAGTCAAGATCTTCGGTTAAGATCAGCTAGAATCTCGGAGACTATCGTAACACAGTCGGATTAACTCGGAAATAAGTCAGTCAGTTCATGCCACGTCACTTGCGCAGTTAATGAGAAGATTTCCCCAAGATTCTAGTAACTGTAAAGAAGGAAATATTTCCCAAATAAAATAAAAAATCTGACTCCAACCCCAAGCTCGACAACCGGTGTTCAAGTCATAGGGGACTTCTGTTAATAGCCAAATTTGGCTAGGGACCAAAGGGAAATTTTCCACCCTTTAAACCTGGCTCCATGCCCGAGGTCATCCACCAGGAGACCATGTTACCTGAAGCCGAGCTACGATACCGCCCCACAGAAATAAGGACGAGCTCCAGAAACACCCGGAGTAGAGCCTGGCTCGGTCAGATCGAGCCCGCATCACCGAACCTGAAACCAGGAAATCCCCTCGAAGCCGGGATTACCTCGTAACCTCTCCAGAAGCTCGCATATACCTTACTGACATAGTGAGGTATCCGTAGGAGGCTGCACCTAGCTCCAAAAGATCAATGGAGGCCAGACCTAGCTCATGGTTAGACTAAACTCCTGAATATCGAGGCTAAGACACTGACCGACCTCACTATCTGATATACCTTACCATAATATACACCATATTCAACGACCCCTATGGGGGATCATGCTAAACCTGAAGACACACTGGATCATATCTTAAGACGTTACATATGTACAGAACAAGTAATAGAGTCCAAGCAGGAAACAAATTGATCTCCACCAAGATATTCTCAATTAACTCAAAGTCAATGACATTTAAATGTAAAATCCCGTCCGATAAGGATGGAAGGGATAGAGAAAATCATGGGGAGAATCAATTAGTTTAGCCTATGAAGACAATGTATGAAAGAAGGACTTTGGCCTTCAGAAAGAGGAGACTACTTTTCGACAGGCATACGACAAGTATCCGACTACACCCTAGAGAAAATTGAGAGCAATTTGAGAGAGATTTGTATATCACACACTATTAATAAAGAAAGTATTTTTGATTCTTTTGGGTGGTTAATAGGACCAATATTCCTTGTCATTTTACTAGGCACTGTCACACATACTTTCAACCTTAGCCACCACCTACATGGTAGTGGTCTCGAGGGTGTTAACTGAGATTTCTCGCCCTGAGCAAAATTTCTGTTAACTTTTACTTTCTTAAAAAAAACTTATGTTTGACATATCCTACCATTTTACAGATACAGTTGTGGTGTATTCTAGATGAAGTATGCAGAGTTGATTTTTGCTGGAGTAAAAACTCCATGGAAATCAGGTTTTGGACAAAAGGATATCAAAAAAATTCGTAAGGCCTTTGCAATTGACATTTACACCAATGGTCAACTCTGCAATTCCCCATAGAAATTTTTGTTTTAGGTATCAATAGTTTCTGTCTGGGAATGTGTACAGCTTGGGAATCAATATTTAGGCTAGGAATATTTTGTATAGTACTCTTAGGCTTGGAATGTTTATGAGGTATTTTATGCCTAGGCCTGTCAACAGCCTGGGAATGTTGAGCCTGGGAATATTTTGTGATAGGTTTAACTGTACCAATTATAGAATTAGTTAAAAAAATTCTTAAAATTCTTAAAGTTATGAAATTCCCTTTAAAAAAAAACATGTGACAAATTTTAAAGGCCTGGGAATTAATTAAGTTAGGCCTGAGTAGAACAATTCTATTAGGCATGAGAATCAATTCACTTAGGCCTAGAAACAATTCTCTTAGGCCTGGGTAGAACGAATCTCTTAGGCCTGGGTAGAATTCTCTTAGGACTGGGAACAATTCTCTTAGGCCTGGGAACAATTCTCTTAGGCCTGGGTAAAACTGAAAATACTATATAGCGTGTGTCTACTAACCTAGAGTGGGGGGGGGGGGGGGGGTGTGAATAGGTTTTAGTTGATTTATTACCAACTTTTCGACTTAATCAATTTTAATAGTCCTACCTCATATTAAAAAACAACCAATCCAACATAAACATGCGGAAAACAATAAAAACACAAGGATTGATTTACGTGAGAAACCCTCCAACTGGGCAACTCACGGGCTATCCTTCTAGCCACATACAGTCCTCAAATCCACTATTTGAATGAAAGTTTACAACCTAGGTTGACCTCAAGTCACACCTACTTGGTCACTAACCCTTTCACTCTACCCAACGGGCCTTCAATAGTGATTCTAGACCACAAGCTTATGCACTAATCCACTTAGTCACAAAGCTTAACAATCAATGAAGAGGTTAAACAACCTATGTGAATATGTAAAAATATTCTAACATGCAATTAATGCTAGGCAACACTAAATGTTTATCTAAGGATTTAAAGATGTCAATGAGTGCAAATTCTAGATATCAATATCTAAATGTAAATGCATGAAGATTTAGCTAGAAGGGTAAAATCGTCCTAAATGCTAGCTATCGATGAACATACAATCTCAACCAACAAACATAATCACAAACATACTCAAATCATGCTAAACCAAATAAACATGCAATTAATTAACAAATAATTGTTAACCCTAGGTAAACAAGAACATAGAGATGAAGGGGAAGTTCTAAGACTTGTTTGATTACCTAGTCAAGAAGAGCATGAAGACCCATGAAGAATAGATGCAAGAAATGAGCTTAGATGCACATGGGTATGAGTTTGGTTGAGTAAAAAGGACTTCTTGGAGCTCTCTCTCTCTCTTAGATTTACTTTCTCTCACTTAGGGATATATTTTCAAAGCTCTAGGTATAAAGGGTGGAGAAGAAGATGTATTTATAGGGACTAAAAAATGAGCTGGTGTGAAATACTTGAAATGTCTAGTTCGGGTGAAACAACGACATGCAAGGCGACATGAGCAAGTCTCCTTGGAAGTCACCTTGAAAGTCGCCTAACACACTGTGAGAAAACACGTTGCCTGAGGCGACATGTAAGGCGACATTCCCAAGTTGCCTATGAAGTCGCCTTACACACTAGAGGAAAAATACATGTCTAAGGCGATATGTCAGGCGACATGTACAAGTGGCCTTGCATGTCGCCTAACCCATTGTGCAGCCCATCAACTCCAAAATGCAAGAAGTGTGTGTGTGCAACCATACATGCATGTCAATACAAAAGCATAAGATGTGAGTGTGTGCAACTAAAACCTCTTCAAAGAGAATTAAGCATGTGATATACCTTTGAAGTGCTCTTGAGGGAGATGATGTCCTTGAAGCTTAATCACACCCAGTGAGGCCTAATTTACCCTTACAAAATTAATCCCCAATATGGTTTGTCAACGAAATAAGTCAATCAAAATATGAGGAACTTACAAAAACAATTCTCTTAGGCCTAGGAACAATTCTTCATCAATGACCTCTTCATCAAGACTTGACTTCACATCAATTGAAGTCTCACCATTCTTCTCCAAGGACGAATCATCAAGCATAATGACCTCCTCATCATGGTCTCTAATCTTAGGCCTACAATCATCTATGACAACATTAGATGATTCCATGACACTCCGAGTTGTTAAATTGAAAACTCTATAGGCCTTACTATTAAGGGCATAGCCAATGAAAATCCCCTCATCACTCTTGGCATCAAACTTGCCAAGTTGATCTTGGTCATTTAGAATGTAGCATTTGCTCCCAAATGAATGGAAGTAGCTAACATTTGGCTTCCTACCCTTCCATAATTCATAGGAGGTTTGCCTAGTACCGTGCCTTAGGAAGACTCTATTTCCTATGTAGCAATCCGTATTGACGGCCTCGGCCCAAAGGTTCCTAGGGACATGGTTGCTAAGCAACATCACACGGGCCATCTCTTGAACGACCATATTCTTCCTCTCAACAACCATATTTTGTTGAGGAGTTCTAGGAGCCGAAAACTCATGGAAAATGCCTAAGCTATTGCAATAGCTTTCAAAACAAGCATTTTCAAATTCCCTCTCATGGTCACTCATAATCCTTTTAATGCTTTTAATGTGTGAGTTCTTTTCATTTTGAATTTTAGTGCAAAGCATTTAAAATTTTTCAAATGTTTCAGATTTTTCTCTAAGAAAATATGTCCATGTAAATCTAGAGAAATCATCAACACAAACAAAAATGTATCTCTTGCCACCGAGACTCTCGGTTTGCATGGGACCTATAAGGTCCATATGTAGAAGCTCTAATGGCTCCTTGGTGGCAAGATACTTGCCTTTCTTGTGCATACTTTTGGTTTGTTTCCCTTGTTGACAAGGTCCACAAATGCCATTGACTTTCTTCCCAAGCTTAGGGAGGCCACACACAACCTTGAACTTATCTAAGATCCTCAAATCTCGATAGTACATGTGGCCAAGTCTTTGATGCCACAACTCAACTTCCTCACACTTGGACATATTGCAAGAGATAGCACTAGCTTCAAGACAATAGCAATTGTCACTAGATCTTTTTCCTTTTAGCAAGGTTTGTCCATTTGGCATTAAAATAGAGCAATCATTTTTGTTAAACAAAACGGAGAGTTCATCATCATTAAGATGGGAAGTGCTTATAAGATTGGCTTGCAAGCCATCAACAAGTAAAGCATTGGACAAGGAGGGTAAATCGAGAATGGAAATGGTTCATTTCCCTATGACTTTCTTTCTAGATCCATCACCAAAGGTGACAAATCCTCCATCCTCCAAGACAAGGGATTTAAAGAAACTCTTGTTCCCCGTCATATGCCTAGAACACCCACTATCCAAATACCAAGTGTTAGAGGCATTTGCCTTCAAGACAATTTGAGCTACATAGCAAAATAGTCATCTCTTCTAATCCACCTAGGTGAAATGTTCTCATTCCTAGTGGTATTAGTCACATTGGCTCTAGATTTCCTAGGATCATGCAAATTGGCTCTAGATTTCCTAGGAACATGCATTTTAGCTCTAGCTCTATTTCTTTCAATCATGCTCTTGATTCTACACATTTCAATGTATTTGAAGCAATTAGGTTTAATGTGACCATCAACACCACAAAAATGACGAGTGGGAATAAAATAAGAAGACATATCATGCCCTTGTGAATACAAAGGGGCTGTCCCCCACATTTTAGCTTGCCTTTGGTGTTGGATTGGTTCTCTCCTTCTTTGTTGTTGAGTTGGAATGGATAACTTTCTTGGTTGACCTTGCATAAATTGCTTCTTGGCTTGATGGTATTTGGGTTGAGGGAAACTTGCTTGATGAACCCTTGTTGATTGAGCTTGAGCTTGTTTCCCTTGTGCTACCTTGACTTAAGAATCCTTAGAGCACTTGCCTAGTTCAATCTTCTTCCTAGGATGTTGTGGGGGTAGAGGCTCTTTGATGTCCAAGCTCTTGACAAACACAGTCTTACTTGAGGATGAGGTCTCCTTGTCATCTTCATAGCCAAGACCCTTCTTATCACTTGGCCTCTTGCCAACTCCCAACATGTGGTCGAGTTTCTTCGTACTTGAAGTCATCTTAGCAATGATCTCTCTTGCTTCTTCAAGCTCCTTTTGTAGGGAAAAATTAACTAAAATCGCAGCGGAAGGCGAAAAGTAGATTTTCGAATAGTTTAAAATTTTTCTAAAGATTTGAACCTTAACCCTTTAATTAATTAAACACAAATATACGGTTAGAGTTAAATACCTCTTGTCGCGTGATCCGATTGACTTACGTCGATGGTAATCCGCAAGATCTTCAATCCTAGCACGTACGTGAATCACCTAGGAGCGTGGTCTCCCTTTTTTCTTTGAATTGCTTACCTGAGAATGGATGTATGGAACTTCTGATCCTGATCTTCAATCCCAAAACACCAAGAGCCTAGAAAAATAGTTCCGGTTACTTTTGAATTCACAATCGATATGATTGTAACTCGCGTAACCCTAAATCGAAAGTGTGCACAAAACCTTTTGATGTTAAAGGCTTGCAAGTGCAATATCGAATGAGAACTTATTTTTCTTTTTCTCTCTTGGCCGAAATTCTATGTGTATTGAGTAAGATTTTTATTTTTCAAAGCAAACAAAAATCTCTCTCACTCAAGCTTCTTAGTGGCCAAAATTTATCACCTTATATTTACAAGGTGACCGAAATTTCTCTTTCTCAAAATAGGGTTGGCCGAATTCTTTGTGTAGGAAATCTAGGGTTGGCCAATTTCCTTACTTGAAAAGGAATTGTACTTTTCCCTAATTCCTATCAATTTAAGAATCCTAACCCTTATAGGACTAGGGTGGCCGAATTCATTGTGTGGTATGGAGTGTATGTGGACTTAATCCTTACCACATTAGGACTCCTATCACTTAAAAGAATTCTAACCCTAATCCAACACATAGTATTTTATTTACAGATCAGGAAAAGATTTTGATTTAAACTATTAATTAATTAAATAATTAATTAATATCCATTTAATCAAAACAATAAAATAAAATAATATCTTGGGTTATTTTATTAGCCTTGCCGCCCACACCATATATATATGGGCCTAATATTATTTTTCTTATTTTATTTAATCCATTAGACTTTAAATAAAAGCTCACATGTGAACCAGACTTATTCTTACTAAAAGAAACAAGCCCACATGTCTCCTTTTAATATATTAATATAATAGAGCAGCCCATTAAATAAATAATAGAAATATTACATTCTTAATATATTAAATGCAATTCTAGATGGACCCATAAATTGGTCCGGTAGAATATATCAAGTGATCCATGCAAGTACGTGTGGATTGTGGATCTTGGCGGGCTATCTAAATTTAAGCTTCAATAGACATAACCTAATCACAATCAACAAATGAGTCACTTAGGTCCGATCTATTAATTTTAACTCATTCCACTAAAGAGCTAAAATTGAACTCTTAAATAAAGATAGAATAAGGAGATGTTTCTCATTCATACCCTAGACAATCTTATAGGAGATGGTGTATCCTCGTGAATAATATCAGTAATCGCCAAGAGCTCATAGATCGCCTATAGCTCTCCAAGTTACCATATTTCCTCATATGACCACATTTTGAACTTGGATATTTTGACTTGTCCAGAAGCCATGTCTTCAATAATCATTATTGAAAACTCAACGTTGAGATTTAATATCCAATACCTCAAAACATCCATATGATGATATTATACTCTCATTTAATAAATGGAGCCACGATGTCTATATCTATAAATGAAGTCCTCTATCGATTAACAAATGAATACCACCAAACTATCGAGGATAGACTAAGCTATATAATCGTACTCATTGATAGCTCAAATGATAACACTTGCAACCATAAGTCCATCATTTATCTCAGGATTAAGATCGACTCTCCGATTGTCCTAATAATGAAAAGACTTATATCTAGTGACGGTTCTAGATAAAGTATTTCATTGTGATCCTGTTCAATGCACCCAGTGCACTAGATTCTTTTACTCGAAAACCTTTCGATGATTTTAGACTCATCATAACTCATTTAATCCCACTTAAATGCTAGTAAAAGAATTCTACAACTTTATCAAGATAGAGGTGCCCAACCTTTAACTTAAGTTGTGAACGTTATTCAAGACTAACTAAAGAATTGTGTCTACCTCATAAATATCCGGATGTATGAACAATTCTTCATATCTCATAGTCTTTTGACCTTATGGTTATTTACCTTGACAAATATAATAATAAATGCTATAAGTATTTGTAAGAATCAGAAAACACTTTATTAATATGAAAAGATTGTCAATTACAATATTACACTCTTGCTATTGAGCATAATCTTAACACCTTTTCCATCAATTCCTCATTTCTTTTTGCTATCTTTACTTCTCTATTTAGGTGAGTGACTTCTGTAGATAGCTTGAGATTCTCACCCTTTAGCCTTTGAATCTCTTTCTTCATCTTCCATCATGAGTTTTGAAAATGCTCAATGAACCCTTCGAGATCCATTCCTTCTACATCCATATTTGTTGAATGGGATGAAGATTCACCATCACTAGAGTCATCTTCACTTTGTTTCTCTTCCTCTTCATCATCTATTGCTTCCTTACTCTTGAGAGAAGATGCAAAGGCAATAAAGTTTGCCACATGATCCTCATCATCCGAGGATTCTCCTTCTTCTTCCAAGTCATCACCATCACTCCACATCGCGGCCATAGCCTTTCCTTTCTTCTTGTTCTTTAAATTGCCATAATCCATGGAGATGTGTCCGAAACCTCCACATTCGAAGCATTGAATCCCTCTTCTTGTGGGCTTGTCTTCACTTGACTCAAACTTCTTGAAAGAAGTCTTCTTCTTCATTTCCTTCCCTTTGGATCCAAATCCCTTCTTCTCAAAATTGATGAACTTCTTGAATCTTTTCACCATGAGGGCTATCTTCTCATCTGAGTCATCTTCCTTTTTCTCTACTTTGGAAGTTTTCAGAGCAATACTCTTTTACTTCTTTGGAGGTCTAGGTGTAGGAGTCCACCTAGACTTATATGCTAGAAATCTTCTAATAACTTCATTTGGCTTCATGTTCTTATAATCAATGTTCTCCTCAAGAGCCATCACTTTTGACTCAAATCTTGCTGGAAGCGACCTCATAATTTTTGCTTGATTCTTCTATCCGAATAGGGGTCACCAAGTTGATGGCTTTGATTGACTATGTCCATCAACTTCACTTGAAAGTCATTGAAGCACTCATCCTCCTCCATTCTAATTTTCTTGAATTGTGTTTGGAGGACTTGAAGCTTGGAGTCCTTGACCACCTCAGTTCCCTCATGGGCCGTCTCTAGAATCTCACATGCCTCTTTTGCAATTCTTGTTGTTTGGATCAATTTGTACTGATTGTCATCCATTGCACAAAGAATGGCATGCATAGACTTGTTGTTCCACTTGGATGCTTCAAACTTTTGAGTTGACCATTCCGACTTTGGCTTGGGAACTACACTTTCATCTGCAAGAGTCTTTTCCGGAGGAGTGTAGCCATCTTCAATTGCCATCCATGCTCGGTCATTTATTTGGAAAATGTAAGACTCCATCTTGCCTTTCTAAGAGGCATAGTTTACTCCGGTGAGCAAAGGGGGTCTTGTGCTAGAGGCTCCCTCATTACCACTTCCGTTCCCACTCATAGTGTTTGGGTAAGAATGAGATGAATGTTAATGATGCAACAAACACAAACAAAATGCAAGACACACAAAGAGCAAGGGTCACCTAAGTGTATCTAGGAACCCGCTCTGATTCCAATTGAAAATACTATATAGCGTGTGTCTACTAACCTAGAGGGGGGGGGGGGTGAATAAGTTTTAGTTGATTTATTACCAACTTTTCGACTTAATCAATTTTAATAGTCCTACCCCATATTAGAAATCAACCAATCCAACATAAACATGCGGAAAACAATAAAAACACAAGGATTGATTTACGTGAGAAACTCTCAAACTGGGAAAAACTCACGGGCTATCCTTCTAGCTACATACGGTCCTCAAATCCACTATTTGAATGAAAGTTTAAAAACTAGGTTGACCTCAAGTCACACCTACTTGGTCACTAACCCTTTCACTCTACCCAACGGGCCTTTAATAGTGATTCTAGACCACAAGCTTGTGCACTAATCCACTTAGTCACAAAGCTTAACAATCAATGAAGAGGTTAAACAACCTATGTGAATATGTAAAAATATTCTAACATGCAATTAATGCTAGGCAACACTAAATGCTTATCTAAGGATTGAAAGATGTCAATAAGTGCAAATCCTAGATATCAATATCTAAATGCAAATGCATGAAGATTTAGCTAGATGGGTAAAATCGTCCTAAATGCTAGCTATCAATGAACATACAATCTTAACCAACAAACATAATCATAAACATACTCAAATCATGCTAAACCAAATAAACATGCAATTAATTAACAAATAATTGTTAACCCTAGGTAAACAAGAACATAGAGATGAAAAGGAAGTTCTAAAACTTGTTTGATTACCTAGTCAAGAAGAGCATAAAGACCTATGAAGAATAGATGCAAGAAAGGAGCTTAGATGCACATGGGTATTAGTTTGGTTGAGTAAAAAGGACTTCTTGGAGCTCTATCTCTCTTGGATTTACTTTCTCTCACTTAGGGATATATTTTCAGAGCTCTAGGTATAAAGGGTGGAGAAGAAGATGTATTTATAGGGACCAAAAAATGAGCTGGTGTGAAATACCTGAAATGCCCAGTTAGGGTGAAACAGGCGACATGCAAGGCGACATGAGCAAGTCGCCTTGGAAGTCGCCTAACACATTGTGAGAAAACACGTTGCCTGAGGTGACATGTAAGGTGAAATTCCCAAGTCGCCTATGAAGTCGCCTTACACACTGTGGAAAAAATAAGATGTCAGAGGCGACATGTAAGGCGACATTCCCAAGTCGCCTATGAGGTCGCCTTACACACTGGAGGAAAAATACATGTCTAAGGCGATATGTCAGGCGACATGTACAAGTGGCTTTGCATGTCGCCTATCCCACTGTGCAACCCATCAACTCCAAAATGCAAGAAGTGTGTGTGTGCAACCATACATGCATGTCAATACAGAAGAATAGAATGTGAGTGTGTGCAACTAAAACCTCTTCAAAGAGAATTAAGCATGTGATATACCTTTGAAGTGCTCTTGAGAGAGATGATGTCCTTGAAGCTTAATCACACCCAGTGAGGCCTAATTTACCCTTACAAAATTAATCCCCAATATGGTTTGTCAACGAAATAAGTCAATCAAAATATGAGGAACTTACAAAAACAATTCTCTTAGGCCTGGGAACAATTCTCTTAGGTCTGGGTAGACCAAATCTCTTAGGCCTAGGTAGAACAATTCTCTTAGGCTTTGGAACAATTCTCTTAGGCCTGGGAACAATTCTTTTAGTCCTAGGTAGAACAATTACCTTAGGCCTGAGAACAATTCTCTTAGGCCTGTGTAGAATAATTCTCTTAGGCCTTGGAACAATTCTCTTAGGCCTGGGAACAATTCTTTTAGTCCTGGGTAGAACAATTTTCTTAGGCCCGGGAATCAATTCAGTTAGGTCTGAAAACAATTCTTGTAGGCCTAGGTAGAACAATTTTCCTGGGCCTTGGAACAATTCTCGTGGCTTGTCATTTTCAGAAAAAGATGTTCAATATTATATTTCTTTTACTAAAGTTACAATGGTTAGTGTACCCACTGTTCAGTTTATAATGAAAATGAATGTTCATAAGTTACAATGGTTCATTTCAAATCTGAAGGTTACAATGGTTCAATTACGTATGTAAAGGTAACTTTTCACTGATATGGGTCATCTTGTTTCATAATAAATACCCCATCTCTGTTACATAGTTTCCTCACTTCAATCTTCAATCTTCCTCAGTTGTCACATATTTTCCTCACTTCATTTGTATAAGTGAAAATAGAAGCAAACAGTAGGAGTTGTAACAGGTTAAATGCCATTTTCGAATGTTGGCATGAACGGATAGCAAAAGCCGAGGAGACCATCATCAAGGAGCGTGAAAAAGCAAAACGGCTAAGTGTTGATTATACTGTTTTAATGGGGACATATCACAAACTGGAAGCTAAAATTATCAATTTATATGTTCAGATCGAAGCAAGGGACAACAAACTCAATGGACTCTACAAACTTGTTGAACAAATGCAGAAGAAGTTGATGGACTTCAATATTCCACCATCAGCCTGAAGAAAAACACATCGAATCTACCTTCTACAGAAAAATACATTTCAATATTATGTTATGTTTTTTATTCACATGTTGTACCGTCTAACTTCTTAGTGAAAGTAATTGACTTTGTTTTCACATGCTGTACACATTTCACATCTCTTAAATACGACCAGAACAAGAACAACAAGATCCACATACAACCATAAGTGTTTAACAATAGAATATAATAGAACTAGTTTCTTATGCGTTCTTGTTTCATATAAAACAACACCACAACTTAAACATAAACAAAAAATCTTTCAAACAATCTTGCCTACTATAACTCCAAAAATAAAAACAAATAGAAATGAAAACAACATGACACCAGTACTTTGACTTTTCTCAGGTACCTTCTCTTCAACATTCACAAAAGATTCAGGCTAGGAATGTCTTGAATGTACGGAACGGCTACTTATCGCTTTATATGCTTCATCAGTTTACTTAAACTTTTGGTAAGATGCTCATGGAAAACCATCTATATGTTCATGACACTCAAGCCAAGAATTAAACACACCGGTTCTCCTTCATTTGAAAACAACTTAAACAGAATTCGTCCTCATTTCATACAAAACACTTGACAGATATCTGTAAATCAAAAAAATTTCAATTTAATAATGATTGTTAGAGTGTACAAGGCTTATACTGCAAACAGTACAAAATCTTCTCAGTCATTGAAACAAAAAAAAAAGTAAAAAGTTCAACATATTTTCAGTATACCAGACTTCTTTTGCAAACAACACAAAACTTTCAAAGTCATTGAAAAAAATAATAATAACAAAAAAAAGGTCTTCTGAGTTTATGGGAAAATGAGATGTTAGATCTAGGAAGGAGTATACACATTCTTAAAGTTGCAAAACCGTCTCAGTCAACAAATAATCTAGACTACAAGTCTATATTTTCGATCTGAGAACCTGTATACAAAGCAAAACAGTGGCAAGGAGATGTATAAATTATGAAGATTGTTTACTTACAGATGTAGACGAGAGGCAGAGTTAGGGTATGGGAAATAAGTTTGCTTTCAACTGGTATACAAAGTGAAAAAGATTCACAAGTTTTTAGGTTCTCGGTTTGGGAACACGTGAAGAAGAAGATGAAGATAGGTTTGAGTGTTTGACTGAGGAAGGAGATGAAGGTTTAGTGCGATCTGTTAGGATTATGCTCAATAGAAAAAGTGTATTAATGTATTTGACAATCTTTTCATATTAATATAGTGATTTCTTGTTTAACAAATCTTATAGCATTTATAGTTTAATTATTATAATTGTCAACAGTAAATAATCATAAGGTCAAAAGACTATGAGAAATGAAGAATTGTTCGTACATCTGGATATGTATGAGCTAGACACAATTCTTTAGTTAGTCTTGAACAATATTCACAACTTAAGATAAAGGTTGGACGTCTTTACCTTGTTAAAGTTGTAGATTCTTTTGCTAGCATTTGAGTGGGATTAAATGTGTTATGATGAGTCTAAAATCATCAAAGTGTAGTGTCTTTGGGCAAAAGAATCTAGTGCACTAGGTGTATTGAATATGATCACGGTGAAATACTTTGTCCAGAACCGTCAGTGGATAAAAGTTTTCACTTAAGGACAATCAGAGAGTCTATCTCAATCCTGAGATAAATGATGGACTTATGGTTACAAGTGTTATCATTTGAGCTATCAATGAGTACGATTATATAGTATAGTATATCCTCAATAGTTTGATGGTATTCATTTGTTAATGGATAGAGGACTTCATTTGTAGATATGGACATGGTGACTCCATTTATTAAATGTGAGTAGAATATCATCATATGGATATTTTGAGGTATTGGATATTAAATCTTAATGTTAAGTTTTCAATAGTGTCTATTGAAACATGGCTTCTGGACAAGTCAAAATATCCAAGTTTAAAATATGGTCATATGAGTAAATATGGTAACTAGGAGAGCTATAGCCACTCTATGAGCTCTTGACGATTACTGATATTTTTCACGAGGATACACTATCTCCAATAAGGTTGTCTAGGGTACGAATGAGTAACATTGACTTATTCTATCTTTATTTAAGAGTTCAATTTTAGCTCTTTAGTGGAATGAGTTAAAATTAATAGATTGAACCTAAGTGAATCATTTGTTGATTGCGATTAGGTTATGTCTATTGAAGCTTAAATTTAGATAGCCCACCAAGATCTCCAATCCACATGAACTTACATGGATCACTTGATATATTCTACCAGACCAATTTATGGGTCCATCTAGAATTGTTTTTGGATTTCGGAATCCAAAAGTTTTGGAGAGGTGTGGTCTTATGTGATTAAGACACGTGGTAACTCTTCAAATACCTGAAATGGGCGGCCATGGATGTAGGAATCCTTGGGCGGCCCTAATAGGGTGCATTTAGCATTCCATTAATACATTAAGAATATAATTTGCACATTTTAATTAAATGGGCTGCTAAATTATATTAATGTATTAAATTTAAGGCATGTGGACTTGTTTCTTTTCTAGTAAGAATGGGTCTAGTTCACATGTGGACTTTTTATTAAAGTCTAATGGATTTAATAAAATTGAAAAATAATATATTACTCATATATATATATATATATATATATATATACTTGGGCAGCAAGGCTAAATTAAATAGTCTAATATATTGTTTTATTTTATTAATTAATCAAATAGAAATTAATTAGTTTATTAATTAATTAATTGTTTTATTAAAAGTCAAAATCTTTTTCTAACTAGGAGAAGGATTTCTAGTGTCATACTATTATAAGTAGTTTACTAGGAGAATGACTCTTAGTGTCATAACTATTGATAGTAGTATACTATGAGAAGCACTCTTAATGTCATACTATTGTTAGTAGTATGTTAAGTATCAAATACTTTATTTCATAAGTAGATAAATTAAAAAGAGTTTTTATTTATCTAGTCAAATTAGGAAGTATTTGATATTTATCGAAATTCTAATTGATAATCAATTAGGAAGTTATTGATAACGTCACAACTTTTAATTGATATTCAATAATTTATTATTGGATAAATATACTCATGAGTTGGAGTAGGTTTGAACTACTAAGTTGATAAGGTTTTGGTGAAATCAAATCCTCCACAATGTAGGAGAATTTTGGCCACCCTATATATATATCATCAAATTCGTTTTTGATGAGTAGTTTAAAGAAGAAGTTTTTTTTTTTTTTGAGAAAATTTTAATTCGCTTGCTTTTGAATAAAAAAAACTTTCAACCCAAGAAAGGGGTGTAGAATTCGGCCAAAGAGAAGAAGAATAAGGAGCGTTTTATTTTCGATAGTGCACTAGAAGCGTTTACATCAAAAGGCTTTATGCACAAGATCGAATTAGGGTTCACGCGAGTTCTTGATTAAAAAGATTAAGAATTCACAAGTGACCAAACGTTCTGTATTATCTCTAGGAGGATTATTGTGACTAACAAAAGAAAAATGTTTGTTTTTCCATCCTCAGATTTACAATTCAAAGAAAAGGGAGCCCACACTCCTAGGTGATTCACGTTCATGATTGGATTGGAAGATCTTGAGGATTCAATTGGAACCAAGCGGATTCAAATCGACGCAATATCAATAGTCACGTGAAAAAGGTACGATACTTTTATTATATGTTAATTAATCAATGGTTGATGTTCTTTCTTATAAAAAAGGAAAGTTTTTGAAATATGCCAACCCACTTTTTTGCTTTCGCCACGTAATTTTTCCTTATAGGATCCGGCTGTAATGAGAAGAAGAAGCATTAGTGGGATCCATCTATAATAAGAAGAAGAAGATTTAGTGGTATCCATCTATAATAAGAAGAAGAAGATTTAGTGGGAGCCATCTGTAATCCACTACAAATTCATGACGTGGCTAGCAAAAATCCCTGAGCCCGGAAAATAATTTACAGGCCTAGGTACAATTCTTTTAGGCCTAGGTATGGTTCCCAGTTATTTGAGTTTTCCTTCGTAGAGGAAATTATGAGGGCCCGCAGTAACCTAAATGATCGGCATAGTCCAGCGATGAAGGGGTACCAATGGAAATCTATACGTAAAGTTTCAAGATCATCGAACGATCCAACATGTATGTCTCTACAAATTACACTAGAGATAGCAACCAAACCTTTAAATTATGAACCACTTTATACCTAAGAGTTGTTCCACAAACTTGTAACTTGCTGGAGTTGCTTGACTCGGTCTCCCGTATTGGCTATACGGTTCCGAATCATACTCTGATGGGTGCACACCACTTTTTGAAAACATCTCGTGGAGTCGGAAAAAATGAGAAAATTATAAAAAATATATATATATATAATTCGAGAGTAAATCCACCTAGGGCCCAATATTATTCCTAGGCTTAATGTACCAGTTCCTAGGCCTACAACTTCCCAGACTTAGTTCATCTTCTTACCATGTGTCATAAATAATGATGTGGCTAGCAAAAAAACCTTAGCCCAGGAAATAATTTATAGGCCTAGGTACAAATCTTTTGGGCCAAGGTATGGTTCCCAGTTATTTGAGTTTTCCTTTGTAGATGAAATTATGGGGGCTCCACAATAATCTAAATGATCGGCACCGTCCAGTGATGAAGGGGTACCAATGGAAATCTATATGTAAAGTTTCGAGATCAACGAACAGTCCAACATGTATGTCGCTACCAATTACACTAGAGATAGCAACCAAACCTTTCAATTATGAACCACTTTATACCTAAGAGTTGTTTCACAAACTTGTAACTTGCTGGAGTTGCTTGACTCAGTCTCCTGTATTAGCTATACGGTTCCGAATTATACAACGATGGGTGCACACCATTTTTTGAAAACATCCCGTGCAGTCGGAAAAAAAGAGAAAATTATAAAAAATATATATTTAATTCGAGATTAAATCCACATAGAGCCTAACTATTATTCATAGGCTTAATGTACCAATTCCTAGGCCTACTGTTAGGATTATGCTCAATGGCAAGAGTGTAATATTGTAATTGACAATCTTCTCATATTAATAAAGTGAATTCTGATTCTTACAATTACTTATAGCATTTATTATTATAATTGTTAAGGTAAATAATCATAAGGTCAAAAGACTATGAGACATGAAGAATTGTTCATACATCCGGATATGTATGAGGTAGACACAATTTTTTAGTTAGTCTTGAATAACATTCACAACTTAAGTTAAAGGTTAGGCACCTCTATCTTGTTAAAGTTGTAGAATTCTTTTACTAGCATTTGAGTGGGATCAAATGAATATGATGAGTCTAAAATCATCGAAAGGTTTTCGAGTAAAAGAATCTAGTGCGTTAGGTGCATTGAACTGGATCACAATGAAATACTTTATCTAGAACCGTCACTAGATATAAGTCTTTTCATTAAAGAGGACAATCAGAGAGTCTATCTTAATCCTGAGATAAATGATGGACATATGGTTGCAAGTGTTATCATTAGAGCTATCAATGAGTACGATTATATAGCATAGTCTATCCTCGATAGTTTGGTGGTATACATTTGTTAATCGATAGAGGACTTCATTTATAGATATGGACATCGTGGCTCCATTTATTAAATGAGAGTATAATATCATCATATGGATGTTTTGAGGTATTGGATATTAAATCTCAAAGTTGAGTTTTCAATAATGATTATTGAAAACATGGCTTCTGGACAAGTCAAAGTATCCAAGTTCGAAATGTGGTCATATGAGGAAATGTGGTAACTTGGAGAGCTATAGGCGGTCTATGAGCTCTTGGCGATTACTGATATTATTCACGAGGATACACCATCTCCTATAAGATTGTCTAGGGTATGAATGAGAAAAATCTCCTTATTCTATCTTTATTTAAGAGTTCAATTTTAGCTCTTTAGTGGAATGAGTTAAAATTAATAGATTGGACCTAAGTGAATCATTTGTTGATTGTGATTAGGTTGTGTCTATTGAAGCTTAAATTTAGATAGCCCGCCAAAATCCTCAATCCACACGTATTTGCATGGATCACTTGATATATTCTACCGGGCCGATTTAAGGGTCCATCTAGAATTGTTTTTAATATATCAAGAATATAATATGTCTATTATTTAATTAATGGGCTGCACTATTATATTAATATATTAAAAGGAGACATGTGGGCTTGTTTCTTTTAGTAAGAATGGGTCTAGTTCACATGTGGGCTTTTATTTAAAGTCCAATGGATTAAATGAAATAAGAAAATAATATATGGCCCATTTATATAAGTGGGGCGGCAAGGTGTATATATTAACCTAATATTTTATTTTGTTTCATTGTTTTAATTAAATAAGAATTAGTTAATTTATTAATTAATTGTTTAATTAAGAAACAAGTCTTTTTCTGATCAGGAAATATATTTCCTAAAGTTATACTATTTGTAGTAGTATATTAAAAGTAAAAGATTTGTTTGATAAGAAAATAAATAATTAATTTTATTTATTTAATCAAATAAGAAGTCTTTTTATTTAGTCAATAAAAGAATAAAAATATCTATGAGTTGGATTAGGTTTTGAAGTCTAAAGGTTGATGGAAATTAGGGTGCAACAAAAACACTTTTTGGTATGTGATTTGCGGCAACCCTAGTCCATTTAGAGGAAGATTTCGGCAATCCTAAATAGAAGAGGAAGCAAAATTTCGGCCACCTATATAATACCACTTATAGAATTCGGCCACCATAGTTGATTGAATGATTCAATTTTTCTTCTTCTTCTCAATTCATAGAAAAGGATAATTTTTATTCTACTAAACATAAAAGAGAGAAGAGATTATTCTTTGATAGTACACTGATTGCTTGTTCATCAATAAGCTTGTGTGTACAACGTCGAATTAGGTTCACGCGAGTTTCGATCATTAGATTGAGAACTCAAAAGTGACCGGAATAATTTTTGTCTTCTTTTGATTGTTTTGTGACTAACAAAAGAAAAAGAAAACTTTGTTCATCCATTCTCAGGTTTGCAATTTAAAGAAAAAGGGAGACCACGCTCCTAGGTGATTCACGTACGTGTTCGGATTTGAAGATCTCGCGGTACTGTTCATGATCACTGTTCACCGGGGGGGTACTGTTCACGATCAATGTTCACGGGGTACTGTTCACTATCACTGTTCACGCGGGTACTGTTCACAATCACTGTTCACGCGGGTACTGTTCACGGGCATCGGAAAAGATTTTACGGATTACCAATTGACGTAAGTCAATCGGATCATGCGTCAAGAGGTATTTAACTCTAACCGTATATATTTGAGTATAATTAATTAAAAGGTTAAGGTTCAACTTTGAGAAAAATTTTAAAACCATACGAAATCTATTTTTCATTTCTTCCGCTGCGTATATATACGTGAATCTATTTCTTTTTTATTGTGATTATACATGTTTTAGAAAGAGATGGCACTCTAGGTATTCACATATATAATTACATGTTGAATGTATGGATTTATATATGTTTTATAAAGTGAATTGTTATTGCTCGATTTTGGTCCTAGAATTTTAATGTAATTTTTGTTTCGGATTTGTAACAAGAAGGGTGGTCTATTATCGCCATAATTCCTTCTTGGTAGTTGCTAGGGTTTTATTTTTTTTTGTATATAAAATAAGTGCAGTATTTTTTTTTGTAATCAGGTGCAGTATTTTTTTTGTAAATCTTACTGCAGTAAAAGTAAAATAATAAAAAAAAATTTGCTGCAGTAATTTATTCGTAATATGATGTAATGTATTCGGGTATTGAAAATTCGAAGACACGAAGAAAAATGAAGCAACCGGAATCGAGAACGAGCACCGTGCGCACCCTAGGACTTGATTGGGCTGCGCATGGCAAGCCCAATCCTTGGTGGGCTGCACACGGCAGCCTTGTGTGGCCTTATGGGCTGCGCAAGGCAGCCCCTTTGTGGGGTTGTGGGCTGTGCACGTCTATGGGAGGAGGCCGAGGGATGAGCGTATGGTTGATGGCCACCTGAAGATCTTGTATTCCTAACAATTGTAATTTACTTGCTTTTCTAGGATGGGCCAAAATTGTTGCTATTTAATTTTTGCTTGAATATTACAATATTTGTTGTTGTATGATAACATGAAATTTTAGAATAGGAGTGCCACTCATATATCTCTTTGGGTATGAACATGCATTGAATGATTTAGGTATCTAATTGGCATCTAGATAACTTGGTAAAAATCATTCTTTGGGATTTAATCACACGCCTTAAATAATTGAGTGGGAGAAGGTGTGCAAGAACGCCTATGGCCTCCAAGATTAGTTGAGTTTTATTATTTTTGGTAATCCCCCCAAGGGGCGTCCATAAATGGAATTTAACAATATACTTCCTTACAAGGATAGACTAGACAATTGACTTAAACGAAATCTACTTCCCAAGGAGGGATTTTCGTGAGAGAAAATTGAGGGTCGATATCTTGGTAACACACTCAATGTAATTTTATTAATATCCTCCCAAGAGTTCTTCTTAATAAAAATTATAAGGCTAAAATTAAAAACGCCGGTTGTTATGTTAACAATTAGGTGGGACCTAGTCTAACTAGTAAATAGTGCGAACTCCCAAAGGAGGCGTAATATTTATGGGTGTTGGATCACCGTTAAATTTTTATGATTGAATTATTATTTTAATTCAAGATAAATTTTTAAAAGTGCTATTATCATGATTATTTACTTCTATATTTTTTTGTTTTAATCAAAAATCATGACCCTATCACTTATGAACATCCTGAAAGATAACACATTAACTGGAGATAACTACGTAACATGGAAAACGAAAATTGGGTTGTTGCTGCAAAGTGAAAAACATAAGTTTGTTCTGACCACTCCTAAACCACCCCTTCCTAATAATGAATCTAATGTGATGCAAAGAGATGAGTATGAGCAGTGGAAGACTTCTGATGATATGGCAAAATGTTACATTATGACCACTATCTCCGACGTGTTGCAACAGCAACATGAAGGAGTGGAGTCCGCTGCTGATATAATGATGTCTCTAGAGGAAATGTTTGCTATGAGGTCTAGGACAACTAAGAGAGAGGCAATGACTGCTTTTATGAATCTTAGGATGAAACCTGGACAATCTGTGAAAGATCACATGATGAAAGTGATAGCACATCTCAATATTGCTGAACTAAATGGTGCTGAGATTGATGGTGAGACCAAAATTGATATGGTAGTTAACTCACTGTCAGATTCCTTTGATCAGTTCAAGTTGGACTACACCTTGAACAAAAAGGAATACACCTTGCAGGGCCTGATGCAAGATGTTCAAAGCGCTGAAAACATCCTTGTGAAAAACAAAGGTCAAGAGATTCATTTGGTTGGCAAAGTTGCTACTGTTAAGACCCGTAAAAGGTAAAGAAACAACAGAAGAAAAAGCAACTTGGGCCTACCAAGAAGGAAACAAAGAAAGTAACCAAGATCAAAGGGAAATGCTTCCTTTGTGGTGAAAAGGGACATTGGAAAAGAGATTGCCCAAAGTCCCAGAAAAAGAAGGAAAAAGGTAATGTTAATTATCTAGAAACATGTTTTCTGGCAGATTCTACTGATTCTTGGATCATAGACTCTGGAGCCACTAATCATGTTTGTTATTCCTTGCAGGGGTTTCAGGAAAAGAGAAGGTTGAATGAAGATAAAGTCAATTTACGCTTGGGCAACGGAACGTTAGTGTCTGCAAGTGCAGTGGGAGATATTAGAGTTATTTTAGATTCTAGTAGGCATTTAGATTTAATAGACGTTTATTATATACCTCAATTCAAGAGGAATTTAATTTCAGTTTCTTGTTTAAATAAGTTTGGATATTCGGTTACTTTTAATAAAACTTTTATTATTAGTAAGAATGACAAAGTTGTTTGCAAAGGTACATTGGAAAACGGTTTATTCTTTTTGCATAGAAATATCTCTCACTCGTTAGACACAGAAATAACGGAACCTAATCATAAAAGAGTAAAATTATCAAAAGATGAAACCTATCTTTGGCATTTACGCCTAGGTCACATTAACCTTAATAGGATTAAAAGATTGGTATGTGACGGACCTTTAAGTGACTTAAAGGTTGATGATCTACCAACTTGTGAATCTTGTTAGGAAGGTAAAATGACCAAAAGGCCGTTCAATACCAATGGTGAAAGAGCCACTGAATGTTTAGGACTAGTACACACTGATGTATGTGGTCCTATGAGCATTCAAGCTTGAGGTGGATATGAGTACTTCATCACCTTCACAAATGATTACTCAAGATTTGGTTACGTGTATCTCATAAGACATAAGTCGGATGCATTTGATATGTTCAAAGCATTCAAAGCTGAAGTAGAAAATCAGCTTGAGAAACATAAAAATCTTGAGATCTGATCGTGGTGGAGAATATCTATCTGTAGAGTTTCAGCAATATCTTATTGATAATCGGATAGTTTCTCAGCTTTCTGCACCAGGTACACCTCAACAAAATGGGGTAGCAGAAAGGAGAAATATGACTCTTTTAGAGATGGTTAGATCAATGTTGAGTTATTCAACACTTCCTATTTCTTTTTGGGGATATGCTCTACAAACAGCAATATATATTCTAAACGATGTACCATCTAAATCTGTCCCTAAGACCCCACATGAATTGCGGACTGGGCGAAAGCCTAGTTTACAACACATGAGGATATTTGGTTGTCCTGCACATGTGTTAAAGGAAATACGGAAAAGATGGAGTCCCGTTCGGAAACATGTATATTTGTAGGGTATCCAAAAGGAGCTAAAGGATATTATTTTTATAGTCCTTCTGATCTAAAAGTATTTGTTTCAGCAAATGCTTTATTTCTAGAAAAGGACTATATGAATAATTTTGTGCCCAAAAGTAAAATTGTCCTGAATGAGATGTCAAGAGATACAATTCCTCAAGAGGTTTCACAACCCAGCCCAATTGTAAGTTCCACTCCAACACAAGATCAACAACCTACCATTCCTCGTCGTAGTGGGAGGGTTAGAACACAACCCGAAAGATATATCGGTCTAGGAGAATCTATTGAGAATCTCCCGGACGGCGATGATCCCTACACGTACAAGTAAGCTATGAAGGATGTTGATTGTCGTCATTGGCAAAAGGCAATGCAATCCGAGATTGAATCCATGTTCAATAACAAAGTCTGGTCCCTTGTAGACTTGCCTAAAGGGATAAAACCCATTGGGTGCAAGTGGGTATACAAGAGGACAAGAGGTATGGATGGTAAGGTGGAAACCTTTAAAGCTAGACTAGTAGCTAAAGGTTATACACAGAAAGAAGGTATAGATTACGAGGAAACCTTCTCACATGTGCCCATGCTTAAATCCATTAGGATACTCTTATCCATTGCAGCATCTCTAGACCTAGAGATTTGGCAAATGGACGTCAAGACAGCTTTCTTTAATGGAAGTCTTGACGAGAGCATCTACATGATGCAACCAGAGGGATTCATTGAAAAAGGCCAAGAAGAAAGAGTATGCAAGTTGCAAAAGTCCATATATGGACTAAAGCAAGCATCCAGATCCTGGAACATAAGGTTCGATCAAGCTGTAAAGGGTTTTGGATTTATTCAAAACCCTGACGAACCTTGTGTATACAAGAGGATCAAAGGCGAAAAGTTGGTTTTCCTTATTCTTTATGTTGATGATATACTACTCATTGGAAACGATGTAGGTGTATTGAAATCAGTGAAAGAATGGTTAGCAAAATAATTTGATATGAAGGACTTAGGAGAAGCAAGTTATATTCTTGGTATCCAAGTAATAAGGGATAGAAAGAATAGAACGATTGCATTATCCCAAGCTTCATACATTGATAAAATCTTGTCTAGATTCACCATGCAAGATTCCAAGAAAGGTATGTTACCTTTTAGACATGGAATCAAACTTTCTAAGGGTCAAGCACCTAAGAATGTGAATGAAGAGCAATTCATGAGTAGAGTTCCATATGCCTCAGCAGTTGGAAGTCTCATGTATGCAATGCTCTGTACTAGACCAGATATTTGTTTTGCTGTTGGCATAGTTAGCAGGTTTCAATCGAAACCTGGTCCTGTTCATTGGACGGCAGTCAAGCATATTTTCAAGTATCTCAAGAGAACTAGAGATTATATGCTTGTATAGTCTGGAGGGGATTTAATTCCCGTTGGGTATACAGATTCTGATTTCCAGTCGGATTCTGACTCCAGAAAATACACATCAGGATCTGTGTTTACCATTGGAGGAGGAGCAGTCATATGGAGGAGTATCAAGCAATCTTGTATTGCTGATTCCACCATGGAAGCTGAGTATGTTGCTGCATGCGAAGCTGCCAAAAAGGTTGATTGGCTCCGCCAATTCTTGATTGACTTAGAAGTGGTTCCTAGTGCGAATAAGCATATTACTATACACTGTGACAACAGTGGTGCAGTGGCTAATTCGAAAGAACCAAGAAGTCATAAGAGAGGTAAACACATTGAAAGGAAGTATCACCTTTTGAAGGAAATTGTTCATAGGGGAGACGTGACGATCACCAAAATCCTGTCAGCAGAAAATCTAGCGGATCCTTTCACAAAGGCTCTACCTCAGAAGAGCTTTGATGGACATCTAGAGAACATGGGAATGAGAGATATGAGACACTTGCTATAGAGCAAGTGGGAGATTGTTAGGATTATGCTCAATGGCAAGAGTGTAATATTGTAATTGACAATCTTCTCATATTAATAAAGTGAATTCTGATTCTTACAATTACTTATAGCATTTATTATTATAATTTTCAAGGTAAATAATCATAAGGTCAAAAGACTATGAGACATGAAGAATTGTTCATACATCCGGATATGTATGAGGTAGACACAATTCTTTAGTTAGTCTTGAATAACGTTCACAACTTAAGTTAAATGTTAGGCACCTCTATCTTGTTAAAGTTGTAGAATTCTTTTACTATCATTTGAGTGGGATCAAATGAATATGATGAGTCTAAAATCATCGAAAGGTTTTCGAGTAAAAGAATCTAGTGCACTAGGTGCATTGAACTGGATCACAATGAAATACTTTATCTAGAACCGTCACTAGATATAAGTCTTTTCATTAAAGAGGACAATCGGAGAGTCTGTCTTAATCTTGAGATAAATGATGGACTTATGGTTGCAAGTGTTATCATTAGAGCTATCAATGAGTACGATTATATAGCATAGTCTATCCTCGATAGTTTGGTGGTATACATTTGTTAATCGATAGAGGACTTCATTTATAGATATGGACATCGTGGCTCCATTTATTAAATGAGAGTATAATATCATCATATGGATGTTTTGAGGTATTGGATATTAAATCTCAACGTTGAGTTTTCAATAATGATTATTGGAAACATGGCTTCTGGACAAGTCAAAGTATCCAAGTTCGAAATGTGGTCATATGAGGAAATATGGTAACTTGGAGAGCTATAGGCGGTCTATGAGCTCTTGGCGATTACTGATATTATTCACGAGGATACACCATCTCCTATAAGATTGTCTAGGGTATGAATGAGAAAAATCTCCTTATTCTATCTTTATTTAAGAGTTCAATTTTAGCACTTTAGGGGAATGAGTTAAAATTTGTAAGTTCCTCATATTTTGATTGGCTTATTTCGTTGACAAACCACATTAGGGATTATTCTTTGTAAGGGTAATTTAGGCCTCGTGAGTGTGATCAAGCTTCAAGGACATCATCTCTCTCAAAGAGCACTTCAAAGGTATCTCACTAGTTTAACTTTCTTTGAAGAGATCTAGTTGCACACACTCACTTGCATGCATTATTGTTCTTATCTTCATGTTATTGAATGATGTATAGTATGCCTCTTTTCACACTCCACACTTGCACATTTTGCACATCACTTAGTGTGTTGAGTTTGCCTAGAAAAGAGAATTTCTTCTCTTAGCGCGGCCTAGACCGCTTGGCAAGACATGCTTGCACCGCGGCATACAGAGCGGTATACCTCAGCAGGGTCATGCTCCCTGTACCGCTTCCTGTACACTTGCACACAAAGCGACCCAAGTCGCGGTGTTGTCCAGTAGGCCTCTGTTGCCCATACCACGGCCTGTGCACCTGCATGCACAGCGCCCTGCACCGCATTGTTGTCCAGACGGTGCACTGCTGTGTGTACCGCGGTCTGGACACTTGCCTGAGACGCGGTCCATCTAGCGGTATTGACGGGATTTTGTGCCCTAAGTTCAAAACGACGCAGTTTTAACTAGGGCTCCCTTATATATACTCTATCTTCTTCCTTGCTCGTTTTTATGAGTTCAAGAAGCCATTATTGAGAGGCCAAGCTTCCCTTAGAGAGAGAAACTCCCAAGAACTCATCTTTACTCAACCAAACACAAATCCATGTGCATTTAACCTCTTCAAGCATCATCTCATCATGGATCCTTCTTGCTTTCATTGACTAGGTAACTTGAACATGCTCTAAATCTCATTGTATTTATATATGTTCTTGTTTGCCTAGGGTTAGCTCTTTTATGTGATTTTATTGCATACCTAGAGGGGGGGTGAATGGGTTGTTAATCGATTATTACCAATTTTTCGATTAGTCAATATTAAACAAATAACCCAATTAAATCAAACATACAAAATCAAGTGTAAAGTGCGGAATAATAAATAACACTTGATTTTTACGTGGAAACCCTTAAACAAAGGGAAAAACCACGGGCTATCCTCCTAGCCACACACGATCCTCAAATCCACTATATGAGTAAAACGTTACACCCTCAAGTGATACTCGGACTCTCACTCTAGATAACCTCAGGCTATGGACACTACCACTCGCCACTCTTGGTTCAATCCCTAGTGATATCCATTGATACACTACTATCTGCGTGAGCACCTCCTACTCTACCCGCAGGCCTTTTACAATGGATTCTTGACCAATGCTTTCCAACCACAACTTGGTTGCAAGACTACAATGCTTGTGCAACTTCACCCGAAGCCACAAAACTTTGACTCAATGAAGAGTATAGGGTCTAAGTGAACAATCAATGAATGCTCAACACAATATATGTTAGACCAAACATACAATGCTTAACTAGATGTAGATAATGCAATACAACATCCTAGTTATCAAATAATGCCTACATGTACACACATGAGGTCTCAATTAGTTGTAGAGAAATTCTAACAACCTAATTGTCAATTAAATTCACATAAACATTCATAAACTTGACTAGATGCACAAAGTCAACCTAATCATCAATTAAGCATACATGAATATTTATGGATTAGCTATTTAGGCATATATGACCTAATAATGCAAGCTATCACAAACATACACAATCAAATATTCATGAACATTAACTAGTTGATTAAAACACAATTTCTCAACCTAGTTATCAATTAATCACACATGAATATTTATGACCTAGCTTTTAGGCAAAAATGACCTAATCAATTAAGCTATCAAAATACAAACCCAATCATGTTATCAAGACTCATAAATATGCAATAGAGTAGAGTCTAGGTATTTAATCATGCAATAAATACCTAATCTAGAGTAAGAAGAACAATAAATGATATTCAAAGAAGTTCTTGCTTACCTAGTCATGAAACAATGAAGACCCATGCTCAAATGATGTTGAATGATGCAAGATGGAGATGGGTTTTGGATTTGGAGAGTCAAAGATGCTTTCTTGAAGGTTTCTCTATCTAGGAGCTCTAACCTCTCTCTAAAAATGAATTTTTGAGATCTTGGTCGGCCAAGAAGAGAAGAGGAAGAATATATATGAAGCCCTAGTTAAAACTACATCATTTCGAACTTGGGAACCAGAATCCCGTCAAAACCGCTTGCTAGACCGCGGCACAAGTAAGTGTCTAGACCGCGGTACATACAGCAGTGCACCGTCTGGACAACACCGCAGTTAGGACCGCTGTGCGTGCAAGTGCACAGGTCGCGGTCCACGTCGCGCATGACGCATTGGAGAATACCACTCCGTGCGCCGCGGTGCAAGCAAAGCCTGCCGAGCGGTCTAGGCCGCGCCAAAGGGAAAAATCCCTTTTTAACACTCAAGACAAAAGTCAATCTTACATGAATGTTGTGAAAGTGTGAAGTGAGTGAGATGCACATAGTGAAGCACAATTAATATGTCAAACATGTTATCAACTAAGATACAATGCAAGATATGATATCTAATGTAAGCTAGTGAGTGTTTTAGAAAAGGATGCACACTTATGCAAACAATAAAGAACACAAATGCAAGATAAACAAAACATGCATGAAGTGTGTGTGTGCACCTAAACTCTTCAAGAGACAAAGTCAAGTGAATATACCTTTTGCTCTTGAAGTCATGGAGATGCTTGGAAGCTTGCCAATACGGACCTAAGCTACCCATTACACAATCATCCCCAATGTGGTGGTTTGTCATGAAATAAGCCAATCATAAAATCGAGGTCCTTACAGTCTCCCCTTTTGGCTATTTCATGACAAAACAACCACTCACAAATATTCCTCACAAAATAAAATAAAGCTATTGTCCATGATCACTTCTACAATACCAACGAGATTCCTAGAATCTAAATATTCAATATCTTCTATCTTCTTGTAGAATCATCAATGTACCTACACACAATAGCAAGTAGCACTTTCCAAGAACAAGTGCAAGTGAGGTGAACAAATAAAAACAAGCATTGCACTTTAATACAAATAAAGCAATACAAAGAATGCATGTGCAATGCTCCCCCTAAAAGGTTACTCTCCCTCATGATTTCTCCCCCAAAGCATAGCATAAACAATGCTCCCCTTATATCTCTCACTCCCCCTATTTCTCTCAAGACTTCTCCCCCTTTTTGTCATGAGATAGGCAAAGGAGCTCCCCCTATCGGGTTGCTTTAGCAAAGAGAGCTATTCGCACAACAACATTGCATAATCATATACACGAACTTTATGCAACTTAAATATTTGAGAGAGATTCAAGGAGATTATATTCAAAAATGTGTGCGTGTGAAAGGTTGCTTAGCATGTAATACAAAATACTATTATTCTCATGCATAAAAATCAATCAAAGCAACACTCAACAGGATTTCCAAATGAAGTCAAACCAATTAAGACCCTGTTGTTATGATAAGAAGATATATATCCAAGCATTTGTGTGCAAGTGTACTAATCACAGCAAAAGTATATCATCTGTTCTTCATTGCAAGATACATCATCAATCAACAATTTTGATGTCAAAAATAAGCAATGCAACACCACACATAACAGTCATATAGCAACATTTTCTGTTTTTCTCCTTTTTCTATTTTTCTCCATATTCCTAGCAAGCATGTATTTCTGTTTATCATGCTAATGTAACTCTCTTGATGGCTTTCACTCGGTTTCAATTGAGTAGCCTTTTCCAACATTGGGCGGCTCCACGTCATATTGCCAGTAGCCCTTTTCAAGAGAGAGCTTAAGAATGCATATCTAGGAATCATGAACATGGAGAATAATTTGAGGTCAATCAAATGTACTAACAAGTAGAACATTCCTCAAAAAGATAAGCATGCTCAAGCAATAATAGAAGTCATGCATTATCATACAAAGCAACCGTGCAATGGTGTAATAAAAAACATTATTCAATTATTAATCAATGTTATTCACCAAGCACACTCAAGCAATCATAAAAGAGCATAAAATAAGCCAACTTTATACATATAGCAAATCATGCAAGATCGCTCTCTTTGCTTGAGCTCCCCTCATGGGGTCAATTCCAACCAAGTCAATGGGAGACATGAGCTCCTATAGACCTATCAAGTCCAATGGA
Organism: Dipteronia sinensis; assembly: GCA_033220585.1. Classification (NCBI taxonomy): domain Eukaryota; kingdom Viridiplantae; phylum Streptophyta; class Magnoliopsida; order Sapindales; family Sapindaceae; genus Dipteronia; species Dipteronia sinensis. Next base: position 28,244,214 of record CM065642.1, read on the forward strand.
CCTAATTGCATCTACGGGAGTCACATGGGCACTAAGGCAAGCGGGTTCATTCTTTCTAACCCACCTAGGTTCCACTTTAACATTTTTAGTGGTCATAGACATGTTTCTAGGTTCCCTAGGTTTATGCAAACTTGCCCTATTTTTCAACCGTTTTTCTTTCATGCTCTATAATCTACACCTCTTAATGTAATTTAAGCAATTTGGTCTTAAGTGACCAATCATACCACAATAATGACAAGTAGGTACAAAGTAAGGATTTATACCACAGCATTGTGATCTCATCGAGGCATCGCCATGTTGATGAGGTTGTCTTTGATGGTGCATCGGTTTGCTTTTCCTAGGAGCTTGAGCCGATTGGTGTCACCTTTGTGGTTTTGCTTGTAGAGGTGGTTGAGCCGGTTGATCATGCCACCTTGGTTGAGCATGCCACTTATGGTCACCTCCTTTCTTGATAGTTGACTTGTTAAAGGAGGTGGTTGGCTTCTCAAGGAATTGTCCTTTCTTCTTGGATTGCCTAGGCTTTGGTTGGGATTCCAAGGCTTGTGTGGACTTTCCTTGAGTTAAAGGTTGCTTGGATGAAGCTTTGCTCTTGCCTTGAGCTTGAGGTTGTTTGACCTTGGCCTTCTTTAATTCTTCAAGGCACCTCATCTCTCTTTCCTTGACAATCTTCAAGGAGTTTTCATTGTTGGCAAGTTCTTCTTTCATGGCCTTCATCCGTTGATGGCAATCTTTAATCTCCTTCTCATGTTCGGACATATCAATCACGTCCGACTTCAAGAAGTCATTTAACTTAGCCTTTAATCGAATATTATCCTTTTCCAATTTAAGGATATCATTTTCTCTCTCTTTTAAGGACTTTTGAAGAAAGTCAATGAACTCTTGGTTGTGTACATTGTTGTCACAAGAGTTCCCGGAGCATGATCCATCACTATCAAGGCTTCTCCCACTTATGCTTGTGAGATTCATATCATCAAGGCTTGCTTCACTCAAGCATGCTCCTCTTCGGTTTCCAAGTTCAAGGCCACCCATCTTGAAATCTTCAAGTGATAAACATTTGGTGATGGCTTGAGTTTCTTCATGGTAGGAACCCGGAAATGCGAAGTAGTTGATCTCACTAGCAACCGAGCTTGAGGAGCACTCTACAACTACATCAACTTCGCTATCACTCCAAGTAGCAATCATAGTTTCTCCTCTCTTCTTGTACTTCAAGTTACCACATATGGAGGAAAGGTGGCCAACTCCACCACACTCAAGGCAAGGGTCATCTTTCCTTGGCTCTTTCTTTTCCTCCTTCACGCTGGAGGTCATACACTTCTCCTCCTTCACTTTGGAGGTCAAACCCTTCTTTTGAGATTTTGTAAATCTCTTAAATCTTTCAACCATGAGAGTCATCTCCTCATCGGAGTCACTTCCTACACTAGAGAGTGAGACACTCCTTTCACTTTGCCTCTCATCAAATGAGTCAACTTCATCATCAAGACTTTCGCCTTGGTCACATGACAAGGCACTCTTGCCTTCTTCTACTTCCACATAAGAGACTCCAAAGGCCGTGTAGTTAATGGCAAGTTCTTCATCATCCGAGGAATCTTCTACACTCTCACTATCACTTGATAAGATAGCCATCGCCTTTTCTCTTCTCTTGTCCTTCAAGTTAGTACAATCCTTAGAGATATGCCTGAATCCTTCACATTCAAAGCATTGAATCCCGGTTCTTGAAGGCTTCTCTTGACTTGGCTCAATCTTCTTGAAGTGAGTTTTCTTCTTGAAGTCATTTTCCTTAGAGCCATGGTCACTCTTTTGTAGCTTCAAGAATTTCTTGAATCTCTTCACCATTAAAGCCATGTCTTCATCCGAGTCATCATCCCCTTTCCCAATCTTGGAGGTCCTCAAGGCTAACCCCTTTTGCTTCTTGGGAGGTGTGGAGGTAGGACCCCGTCTAGATTCATAGGCAAGTAGCCTTCCAATCACTTTACTTGGCTTCATAGTCTTGAAGTCCTTGTTTTCTTCAAGAGCCGTCACTTTGGATTCGAATCTAGTGGGAAGTGACCTCATGATCTTTTGCTTGATCCTCCTATCCGAATACGGGTCACCTAGTTGATGGCTTTGATTCACAATGTCCATCAACTTCACTTGGAAGTCATTAAAGCACTCATGCTCTTCCATCTTGATCGTCTCAAATTGTGCTTGAAGAACTTGGAGCTTGGAATCCTTAACCACTTCGGTTCCCTCATGCGCCGTCTCTAGAATCTTCCAAGCTTCATGTGCATTTTTGGTGATTTGGAAGAGTTTGTATTGACTCTCATCCACTGCACAAAACAAAGCATGCATTGCTTTGTTGTTGCACTTTAATGCTTCAAATTCTTGTGTGCTCCATTGAGACTTAGGCTTGGAGACTTCACTTCCATCTTCGGTGGTCATTGTTGGAGGAGTGTAGCCATCTTCAATTGCCATCCAAGCTCGATCACTTATTTGGCAAATATGGGACTCCATCTTGCCTTTCCATGAGGCATAATTGTCACCCTTGAGCAAAGGAGGTCGTATGCTCGATGCTCCCTCATTACTCATCCCAAAGTCACTCATAGTGTTTGGGTAATATGAATGCAAATGAATGCAACCAACAAGATGCACACAAATGCAAGACACACACAATCAAGAGCAAGGATCACCTGAGTATATCTAGGAACCCGCTCTGATACCAACTGAAAATACACTCTTAGCGTGTGTCTACAACCTAGAGGGGGGGTGAATGGGTTGTTAATCGATTATTACCAATTTTTCGATTAGTCAATATTAAACAAATAACCCAATTAAATCAAACATACAAAATCAAGTGTAAAGTGCGGAATAATAAATAACACTTGATTTTTACGTGGAAACCCTTAAACAAAGGGAAAAACCACGGGCTATCCTCCTAGCCACACACGATCCTCAAATCCACTATATAAGTAAAACGTTACACCCTCAAGTGATACTCGGACTCTCACTCTAGATAACCTCAGGCTATGGACACTACCACTCGCCACTCTTGGTTCAATCCCTAGTGATATCCACTGATACACTACTATCGGCGTGAGCACCTCCTACTCTACCCGCAGGCCTTTTACAATGGATTCTTGACCAATGCTTGCCAACCACAACTTGGTTGCAAGACTACAATGCTTGTGCAACTTCACCCGAAGCCACAAGACTTTGACTCAATGAAGAGTATAGGGTCTAAGTGAACAACCAATGAATGCTCAACACAATATATGTTAGACCAAACATACAATGCTTAACTAGATGTAGATAATGCAATACAACATCCTAGTTATCAAATAATGCCTACATGTACACACATGAGGTCTCAATTAGTTGTAGAGAAATTCTAACAACCTAATTGTCAATTAAATTCACATAAACATTCATAAACTTGACTAGATGCACAAAGTCAACCTAATCATCACTTAAGCATACATGAATATTTATGGATTAGCTATTTAGGCATATATGACCTAATAATGCAAGCTATCACAAACAAACACAATCAAATATTCATGAACATTAACTAGTTGATTAAAACACAATTTCTCAACCTAGTTATCAATTAATCACACATGAATATTTATGACCTAGCTTTTAGGCAAAAATGACCTAATCAATTAAGCTATCACAAACAAACCCAATCATGTTATAAAGACTCATAAATATATGCAATAAGTAGAGTCTAGGTATTTAATCATGCAATAAATACCTAATCTAGAGTAAGAAGAACAATTAATGATATTCAAAGAAGTTCTTGCTTACCTAGTCATGAAACAATGAAGACCCATGCTCATATGATGTTGAATGATGCAAGATGGAGATGGGTTTTGGGTTTGGAGAGTCAAAGATGCTTTCTTGAAGCTTTCTCTCTCTAGGAGCTCTAACCTCTCTCTAAATATGAATTTGTGAGCTCTTGGTCGGCCAAGAAGAGAAGAGGAAGAATATATATGAAGCCCTAGTTAAAACTACATCGTTTTGATCTTGGGAACCAGAATCCCGTCAAAACCGCTTGCCAGACCGCGGCTCAGGTAAGTGTCCAGACCGCGGTACATACAGCAGTGCACCGTCTGGACAACACCGCGGTTGGTACCGCTGTGCGTGCAAGTGCACAGGTCGCGGTCCACGTCGCGCATGACGCACTGGAGAATACCGCTCCGTGCGCCGCGGTGCAAGCAAAGCCTGCCGAGCGGTCTAGGCCGCGCCAAAGGGAAAAATCCCTTTTTAACACTCAAGACAAAAGTCAATCTTACATGAATGTTGTGCAAGTGTGAAGTGAGTGAGATGCACACAGTGAAGCACAATTAACATGTCAAACATGTTATCAACTAAGATACAATGCAAGATATGATATCTAATGTAAGCTAGTGAGTGTTTTAGAAAAGGATGCACACTTATGCAAACAATAAAGAACACAAATGCAAGATAAACAAAACATGCATGAAATGTGTGTGTGCACCTAAACTCTTCAAGAGACAAAATCAAGTGAATATACCTTTTGCTCTTGAAGTCATGGAGATGCTTGGAAGCTTGCCAATACGGACCGAAGCTACCCATTACATAATCATCCCCAATGTGGTGGTTTGTCATGAAATAAGCCAATCATAAAATCGAGGTCCTTACAATCTCCCCATTTGGATATTTCATGACAAAACAACCACTCACAAATATTCCTCACAAAATAAAATAAAGCTATTGTCCATGATCACTTCTACAATACAAAAGAGATTCCTAGAATCTAAATATTCAATATCTTCTTGTAGAATCATCAATGTACCTACACACAATAGCAAGTAGCACTTTCCAAGAACAAGTGCAAGTGAGGTGAACCAATATAAAAAGCAATTGCACTCAATAAAGCAATATAAAGAAATGCATGTGCAATGCTCCCCCTAAAAGGTTACTCTCTCTCATAAGGCTTTTCCCCCAAAGCATAAACATGCTCCCTCATGCTCCCCCTATATTTCTCAAGACTTCTCCCCCTTTTTGTCATGAGATAGGCAAAGGAGCTCCCCCTATCGGGTTGCTTTAGCAAAGAGAGATATTTGCACAAACGATGATTGCATAATCATGTACATAAACTTTATGCAACTCAATTAAGTAAGAGAGATTCAAGGAGTTTTAATATAACGAGAATGTGTGACGATGTTGCTTTGCATGCAAGACATATAACATCAAAGTTCAAAAACAATGGTATTTGGCAAAGCAGACATCAAAAGGGTTTCCATAAGAATTCAAACCAATTTGCACCCTTTTGTCATAAGCAAACATGATATAGTATTTTTGAAAATAAATTTTCGACGCACACAAAACTATATCAATCCTTAAAAGCAAATCAAGACATTGGATCAAGAGATCCTTTTAGATTTTTCCGGATAATTATCCGTATGATAGTAGTCTTGATTAACAGTTAAGAAGAGAGATAAGACTAATTTGGATATAAAATCCTTATTGATTACATGGATACAAGATCCTTATTGATTAGTCTTCTCATTTGCATTCACACACATTTGCATTAAAGCAATCAAAACATATTCCATGCATATCATTTTGAGCATGTCATAATCAAGTTCACATGTCATGGAGATAAATTATAGGTCATTCAAGTGAACTATCCCAATCAGATCTCCTAGTCCAAAAATGCATGTTTGAACATAAATGTGACATGGATTGCAAACAAAGCAAGGTTACACACTTATTGAATAAAAATATCATATAAGCATATATGTACAACCTAGTATCTCAAGCAATTAATAAAGAAGCATAAAGTATATCAAAATTTTGCACATTTCAAAAATGCAAGGTTGCTCTCTTTGCTTGAGTTCCCCATAAGAGGTCAATCACCACCGTATCAGGACGAGGGGCAAGTTCCTATAGACATACTAAGTCCATTTGACTCAATAGTATTTATTGGTGATATTTTAGCACAATGGAATGGATGCACATTTTCCTTATCCAACCTAGGTTCCACTACATCATTTTTAGTGGTCAAAGTATTCAATTCACTAGATTTCCTAGGATCATTCAATTTAGCCCTACGGTTCATTCTTTTTTCTTTCATGCTCTCAATTCTACATAACTTAATGTAGTTAAAACAATTTGGTCTAATGTGACCAATCATACCACAATAATGACAAGTAGGTATAAAAGAAGAAATCATACCATTGCATTTAGCTCTCATCGAGGCATGGCCATGTTGATGAGTTTGCATTTGATTTTGCACATGTTGGCTTTTTCTTGGAACATTAGCCGGATGTTGGTGCCTTTGTGGTTGAGCATGAACGACTTGATGTACTTGCCTCAAGGGTTGAGGTTGCTTGGCTTGCCTTCTTGGTTGAGGAAAGCTTGAAAGCGAGGCTCTTGGTTGTTGAGCTTGAGCTCCATTCTTTGTTGGCATCTTCACTTGGCCATATTTGGATGACTTTCCAAGATCAATCTTCCTCCTAGGATGTTGAGGAGGTGAACCTTTGCTTTTGCCTTGAGCTTGAGGTTGAGGCATCCTCAAGGGTTGAGGCATCCTCAAGGGTTGAGGTGAAACTTGTTTCCTCGGAATCATCTTTAAGTAAGCACTCTTGGAAGACTCACCCACAATAATACATTTCTTGGGTGATGGAGGCGGACATTTAGGAGAGATCTCCTTCACAAATGTAGTCTTGCCCAGGAATGGAGTGCACTCATCATCAATGAAACCAAGCCCACGCTTGTCATTTGCCACCTTGCCAATGCTTAACATCTTGTTAAGTTTCTCCGATCCCGAAGTCAATTTAGCAAGAGACATCCTTGCTTCATCAAGTTCCCTCTTCAACTTGTCTTCACTTTCGTTGACTCTCCTCACTTCTTCATTCAAGTGAGTTACCTTGGTTGAAAGCTTGAGATTCTCCTCCTTTAATTTTTGAATCTCCCTTTTCTTTTTCAACCTAGAGTCTTCAAAGTGTTTGATGAAGCCTTCAAGATCCATGCCTTCACAAATTCCTCTAGAGTGAGGAGAAGACTTCTCATCACTAGAGTCACTTCCTGTACTAGAGAATGAGACGCTCTTTTCACTTTGCCTCTCATCAAATGAGTCAACTTCCTCATCAAGACTTTCGCCTTGGTCACAAGACAAGGCACTCTTGCCTTCTTCTACTTCCACATAGGATGCTCCAAAGGCCGTGTAGTTAATGGCAAGTTCTTCATCATCCGAGGAATCTTCTACACTCTCACTATCACTTGATAAGATAGCCATCCCTTTTCTTCTTCTCTTGTCCTTCAGGTTAGTACAATCCTTGGAGATATGCCCGAATCCTTCACATTCAAAGCATTGAATCCCCTTTCTTGAAGGCTTCTCTTGACTTGGCTCAATCTTCTTGAAGTGGTTTCCCTTATAGCCATGGCCGCTCTTTTGTAGCTTCAAGAATTTCTTAAATCTCTTCACCATTAGAGCCATGTCTTCATCCGAGTCATCATCCCCCTTCCCAATCTTAAAGGTCTTCAAGACTAACCCCTTTTGCTTCTTGGAGGGTGTGGAGGTAGAACCCCGTCTAGACTCATAGGCAAGTAGCCTTCCAATCACTTCACTTGGCTTCATAATCTTGAAGTCCTTGTTTTCTTCAAGAGCCGTCAATTTGGATTCGAATCTAGCGGGAAGTGACCTCATGATCTTTTGCTTGATCCTCCTATCCGAATACGGGTCACCTAGTTGATGGCTTTGATTCATAATGTCCATCAACTTCACTTAGGAAGTCATTAAAGCACTCATGCTCTTCCATCTTGATCGTCTCAAATTGTGCTTGAAGAACTTGGAGCTTGGAATCCTTAACCACTTCGGTTCCCTCATACGCCGTCTCTAGAATCTTCCAAGCTTCATGTGCATTTTTAGTGATTTGGATGAGTTTGTATTGGCTCTCATCCACTGCACAAAACAAAGCATGCATTGCTTTGTTGTTCCACTTTAATGCTTCAAATTCTTGTGTGCTCCATTGAGACTTAGGCTTGGAGACTTCACTTCCATCTTCAGTGGTCATTGTTGGAGGAGTGTAGCCATCTTCAATTGCCATCCAAGCTCGATCACTTATTTGGCAAATATAGGACTCCATCTTGCCTTTCCATGAGGCATAATTGTCACCCTTGAGCAAAGGAGGTCGTATGCTCGATGCTCCCTCATTACTCATCCCAAAGTCACTCATAGTGTTTGGGTAATATGAATGCAAATGAATGCAGCCAACAAAATGCACACAAATGCAAGACACACACAATCAAGAGCAAGGATCACCTAAGTATGTCTAGGAACCTGCTCTGATACCAATTGAAAAATACACTCTTAACGTGTGTCTACAACCTAGAGGGGGGGGGGGGGGGGTGAATGGGTTGTTAATCGATTATTACCAACTTTTTCGATTAGTCAATATTAAACAAATAACCCAATTAAATCAAACATACAAAATCAAGTGTAAAGTGTGGAATAATAAATAACACTTGATTTTTACGTGGAAACCCTTAAACAAAGGGAAAAACCACGGGCTATCCTCCTAGCCACACACGATCCTCAAATCCACTATATGAGTAAAACGTTACACCCTCAAGTGATACTCGGACTCTCACTCTAGATAACCTCAGGCTATGGACACTACCACTCGCCACTCTTGGTTCAATCCCTAGTGATATCCACTGATACACTACTATCGGCGTGAGCACCTCCTACTCTACCCGCAAGCCTTTTACAATGGATTCTTGACCAATGCTTGCCAACCACAACTTGGTTGCAAGACTACAATGCTTGTGCAACTTCACCCGAAGCCACAAGACTTTGACTCAATGAAGAGTATAGGGTCTAAGTGAACAATCAATGAATGCTCAACACAATATATGTTAGACCAAACATACAATGCTTAACTAGATGTAGATAATGCAATACAACATCCTAGTTATCAAATAATGCCTAGATGTACACACATGAGGTCTCAATTAGTTGTAGAGAAATTCTAACAAACTAATTGTCAATTAACTTCACATAAACATTCATAAGCTTGACTAGATGCACAAAGTCAACCTAATCATCAATTAAGCATACATGAATATTTATGGATTAGCTATTTAGGCATATATGACCTAATAATGCAAGCTATCACAAACAAACACAATCAAATATTCATGAACATTAACTAGTTGATTAAAACACAATTTCTCAACCTAGTTATCAATTAATCACACATGAATATTTATGACCTAGCTTTTAGGCAAAAATGACCTAATCAATTAAGCTATCAAAATACAAACCCAATCATGTTATCAAGACTCATAAATATGCAATAGAGTAGAGTCTAGGTATTTAATCATGCAATAAATACCTAATCTAGAGTAAGAAGAACAATTAATGATATTCAAAGAAGTTCTTGCTTACCTAGTCATGAAACAATGAAGACCTATGCTCATATGATGTTGAATGATGCAAGATGGAGATGGGTTTTGGGTTTGGAGAGTTAAAGATGCTTTCTTGAAGCTTTCTCTCTCTAGGAGCTCTAACCTCTCTCTAAATATGAATTTGTGAGCTCTTGGTCGGCCAAGAAGAGAAGAGGAAGAATATATATGAAGCCCTAGTTAAAACTACATCGTTTTGATCTTGGGAACCAGAATCCCGTCAAAACCGCTTGCCAGACCGCGGCTCAGGTAAGTGTCCAGACTGCGGTACATACAGCAGTGCACCGTCTGGACAACACCGCGGTTGGGACCGCTGTGCGTGCAAGTGCACAGGTCGCGGTCCATGTCGCGCATGACGCACTGGAGAATACCGCTCCGTGCGCCGCGGTGCAAGTAAAGCCTGCCGAGCAGTCTAGGCCGCGCCAAAGGGAAAAATCCCTTTTTAACACTCAAGACAAAAGTCAATCTTACATGAATGTTGTGCAAGTGTGAAGTGAGTGAGATGCACACAGTGAAGCACAATTAACATGTCAAACATGTTATCAACTAAGATACAATGCAATATATGATATCTAATGTAAGCTAGTGAGTGTTTTAGAAAAGGATGCACACTTATGCAAACAATAAAGAACACAAATGCAAGATAAACAAAACATGCATGAAATGTGTGTGTGCACCTAAACTCTTCAAGAGACAAAGTCAAGTGAATATACCTTTTGCTCTTGAAGTCATGGAGATACTTGGAAGCTTGCCAATACGGACCTAAGCTACCCATTACACAATCATCCCCAATGTGGTGGTTTGTCATGAAATAAGCCAATCATAAAATCGAGGTCCTTACACCTTTCTTCTGCTGAAGCTTCTTTTTCAGAAGTTTCTTGATTGTCTTGTTGGTGGATTCTACCAGCCCGTTAGTCTGGGATGAGCCACTGAAGCGAGCCTGAGGTCGATCCCCAATCCCTTACAGAAGACTTTGAATCGGGCGTTGTCGAATTGCTTTCCTAGGTCGGCTATAATTATGAGAGGGGTCCCGAATCTGCATACCACGTTAGTCTTGATGAACTTGGTGGTATTCTTTTCTGATATTCGAGAAAGAGGTCCTGCCTCGACCCATCTTGTGAAGTAGTCGATAGCCACGATGGCATGTTTCATCTATCCAAGAGCGGTTGGAAGTGGCCAAATTAGGTCGATTCCCCACATGGCAAAGGGGTAAGGTGAACTGAGGGACGACAGTCGCTCGGGTGGCTGGTGGTTCAAGTTTGAAGTTCTTTGACAAGGTTCGTAGGATTGCACAAAACTCTTTGCGTCTTGGTGGATGGTCGGCCAATAGTACCCCATACGAAGCACCTGATAGGCTAGAGCTTCCCCACCTATGTGGTTCCCACAGTCCCTAGAATGGACCTCTCTCAATGACCACTTAGTATCGTCGGGATGCAAGCACCTAAGTAAGGGGAGGGATCTGCCCCTCCTGTAGAGGTATCCCGTCCATCATACAATATCGGATTGAGAGTCTCTTAATTCTTCGGGCTTGGTCGGGCCCTTCGAGAAGCTCTCCTTCAAGGAGGTAGGCGACAATTAGGTCCATCCAGCACGGCAGGCGATCCAGGGAACAAATTTCTCCATTTGTGGCTATGCTTGGTCGGGTGATTACTTGGAGGGGAATTCCCCGTGGTAGGGACTGGCCTCCGTTCGCCGCTATTTTAGCCATAACATCTGCGCAATGGTTTTGGTGTCAAGGCACCTGATCGATCTTGAGTCCCTTAAATTTGCTTTTTAGCAGCCGAGCTAGATTCAGGTAGGCAGCCATATTATCTCCCTTTGCCTGGTAGACCCCAGTCACCTGGTTTACAACAAGCAATGAATCGCTCTTGATTTGCAGGTAGTCAGCCTTTAGTTCAATGGCTACCTTCATCCCGGCTAAGAGGGCTTCATATTTCGCTTCGTTGTTGGTAGCTTTAAACTCGAATCTGAAACAGTGACAGAATTCGGTCCCCTCCGGATCTATTACAACTATGCCAGCTCCTCCCCCGGCTCGCCCGGATGCTCCATCTGCAAAGAGGGTCCATGGCTTGCAGCCTTCCGGCCAATTGTCGACCTCAGATATCTTCTCAGGGACCTCATTTGATACTGAGGGATCATCTGGGTCTGGGATCGCTGAGAATTCTGACACGAAGTCGGCCAAAGCCTGTGCCTTAATCGTAGTCCGGGGTTTATACTTTAGGTAGAACTGACTGAGCTCTAGTGCCCATAAGACTAGTCTTCCAGACACGTCTGGTCTTTGCAAGAATTGGCGGAGGGGTTGGTCTGTCACCACTGCTATCGTGTGCACATGAAAATAGGGACAGAGTTTCCTCGCTGAGATCACCAGAGCATAAGCGAGCTTTTCCAGAAGAATGTAATTCCTTTCTGATTTGGTCAAAGCATGACTCACATAGTATATGGGTCTTTGAAAACCGTCGCTACAATACCACGTTATTCTTGATGAACTTGGTTGTATTCTTTTCTGATATTCGAGAAAGAGGTCCTGCCTCGACCCATCTTGTGAAGTAGTCGATAGCCATGATAGTGTGTTTCATCTGTCCAGAAGCGGTAGGAAGTGGCCCAATTAGGTCGATTCCCTACATGGCAAAGGGATAAGGTGAACTGAGGGACGACAGTCGCTCAGGTGGCTGGTGGTTCAAGTTTGAGGTTCTTTGATAAGGTTCGCAGGATTGCATAAAACTCTTTGCAACTTGATGGATGGTCGGCCAATAGTACCCCATACGAAGCACCTGATAGGCTAAAGCTTCCCCACCTATGTAGTTCCCACAGTCCCCAGAGTGGACCTCTCTCAATGCCCACTTAGCATCATCGGGATGTAAGCATCTAAGTAAGGGGAGGGATCTGCCCCTCATGTAGAGGTATCCATCCTCCATACAGTATCGAACTGAGAGTCTCTTAATTCTTTGGGCTTGGTCAGGCTCTTCAGGAAGCTCTCCTTCAAGGAGGTAGGCGACAATTGGGTCCATCCAGCAAGGTAGGCGATCCAGGGAACAAATTTCACCATTTGTGGCTATGCTTGACTGGGTGATTACTTGGAGGGGAATTCCCCTTGGTAGGGATTGGCCTCCGTTCACCGCTATTTTAGCCAGAACATCTGCGCGATGGTTTTAGTGTCGAGGCACCTTACCGATCTTGAGTCCCTTAAATTTGCTTTTCAGCAGCTGAGCTAGATTTAGGTAGGCAACCATATTATCTCCCTTTGCCTGGTAGACCCCAGTCACCTGGTTTACAACAAGCAATGAATCGCTCTTGATCTGCAGGTAGTCGGCCTTTAGTTCGATGGCTACCTTCATCCCGGCTAGGAGGGCTTCATATTCTACTTCGTTGTTGGTAGCTTTAAACTCGAATCTGAAACAGTGACAGAATTCAGTCCCCTCCAGATCTATCAAAACTATGCCAGCTCCTCCCCTAGCTCGTCCGGTTGCTCTGTCTGAAAAAAGGATCCATGGCTTGCAGCCTTCCGGCCAATTTTCGACCTTGGATACCTTCTCAGGGACCTTGTTTGATACTGAGGGATCATCTGGATCTGGGATCGATGAGAATTCTGCCACGAAGTCGGCCAAAGCCTGTGCCTTAATCGTAGTCCGGGGCTTTTACTTTAGGTCGAACTGAGTGAGCTCTAGTGCCCATAAAACTAGCCTTCCTGACACGCATGGTCTGTCACCACTGATATTGTGTAAGCTTGAAAATAGGGACGGAGTTTCCTCGCTGAGATCACCAGAGCATAAGCGAGCTTCTCTAGGAGAATGTAGTTCCTTTCTGATTTGGTCAAGGCATGAATCACATAGTATATGGGTCTTTGAAAACTGTCGCTACAATCCTTGGCCAAAGCCCCGCTTACTGCAGTTTCTGATACAGCCAGGTAAATCTGTAACTCATCTCCGAGAACCGGCTTGACTAACAAAGGGGGGCTTGTTAAATACTCTTTCAAAGCTTGAAACACCTGCTCGCTTTCCTGGTTCCATTTAATGTTCTTCCCTTGTTTGATGGCCTTGAAGAAAGGGAGACACTTATCGGTGGAGTGAGAGATAAACCTGTTGAGTGCCGCCACCCGTCCAGTCAGAATCTGTACTTGCTTGAGCGAGGTCGAGGATTCCAAGTCCAAGATAGCTTTGATTTTTTCTAGGTTGGCTTCTATACCTCTCTCATGAACCATGAAGCCCAGAAACTTCCCTGCCGTTACCCCAAAGGCACATTTGGAGGGGTTCAAACGCATCTGGTTTTCCCTCAATATGAGGAAGGTTTTGCGAAGGTCTTCCTGATGTCCCTTTGTGGTTGGGGATTTAGTGATCATGTCGTCGATATAAACTTCCATCGTCCTTCCTATCTCGGGCTTGAACAGTTTGTTAACCAGCCGCTGGTATGTGGCCCCTGCATTCTTCAAACCAAACGGCATCACCTTGTAGCAGTATAAGCCCTGCCCCGTAATGAAACTGGTCTTATCTTGGTCAGTCGGGTACATTTTAATTTGGTTCTATCCTGAGAATGCGTCCATAAAACTAAAAAGTTTGTTTCCGGACGTGGAGTCAACCAACTGGTCGATCTTTGGTAAAGGAAAACTGTCTTTCGGACAAGCTCGGTTGAGGTCGGTGTAGTCGACACACATACGCCATTTCCCATTCGCCTTCGTGACCATGACCACGTTGGCGATCCATTTGGGGTAACGTACCTCTCTGACGAATCCTGCTTTGATCAATTTATCAACCTCTTCCTGTACCGCTGCATTTCTATCAGCGTTGAAGTGACGCCTCTTCTGCTTGACGGGCTTGACTGTTTGATCTACTGCTAGCCGGTGGGTGGCCAACGATGTCGAGATTCTAGGCATTTCATCAGGGCTCCAGGCGAAGATGTCGCTGAATTCCCTGAGAAGATCAATCAGTCCTCTTTTTACTTCTGGATTAAGGGTGGCTCCGACCTTGACGATCTTGGAGGGATCGTCATTCGTGACGGATATCTCTTCTAGTTTGTCCACAGGCTACCCGCTGGCCCATTCCTTACTCTGTTCTTCCTCGTAGGGCATGATAGGTTCATCCTCCAGATGCCCAGGATGTTCCGCGGGCTCCTTCTCATCCTGGATTATCCGGGATGTATCCATGTCTTCCTGGATTAATGTCACATGTACACACTGCTTCGCTAGGGCTGTAGGATTGGCAGATACTGCGTAGCATTTCCTGGTTGCCTGCTGGTCTCCGCGTACCTCTCCTACTTTGGTTCCAACCGGGAATTTCAAGACGTTGTGGTATATGGACAAGACTCCCTTCAAGGAGGACAAAAAAGGTCTCCCTAGGATGGCGTTGTAGGCCGATGGGGTGTCCACCACAACAAAGTCGGTCATTACATTCTGTTGGAGCGGGGTGACCCCGATGATTACTGGGAGGATCATTGACGCCACTGGTATGATCGAGTCCCCAGTGAAACCGTAAAGCGGAGTGGTACAGCTGTTGTAACAATGTTGCTTCAGGTTCAATTTTTCCAGGGTATCCTTGAAGAGGATATCTACACTGCTACATGTATCCACGAGCACGCGATGAACCAGACAGTTGGTGATCTGTATCGTGATGACCATAGGATCATCATGAGGTTGCACAGTATTGAAGACATCTGCTTCGGTGAATACGATCTGAGCTGACTGGGAGGGCTCTGTCGGGCTCTGGCTGACTTCGAAGATCCCTTGGCTCTCTCCGAGGCGGGGAACCTTTCTTGCGTGGTTTTTTCGGGAGTTATTGGAAACGCCGGCCAATGTAGAACCTCCGCTGATAGTGTGTATCACCTGGATCTGTTGCATTAAGTCTGCCTGCTCCCCTTTCCTCTTTTCTGCGTCCTCACGGATTTCAGCTTATACCTCCCTTCCAGTCCTGATATTATCTCTGACCTGTTGTAAGAACTCAATCAGGCATCCTCCCCTTATCAGGGCCTCAATCTGGTTGCGCAAGTTATAGCACTCCGAAGTGTTGTGGCCCACGTCTTTGTGAAAGTCGCAGTACTTGTATCGGTTTCTCCTGTCAGCTGGGGCCTTCATGGGGGAGGGCTTTTGGAGCAACCCTTTATCTCATATGGGAAGGTAGACTGTTTCCCTGGAAGCATTCAAAGGGGTGTAGTAGTCATACCCTTTTTCCCCTTGCATTACTGGAGCCACGGTCCTGGGAGGCAGCGAAGCCCGGGGACGGGTTCATTTTGCTGGATATCTTTCTTGCCTATGCAGAGGAGTAGGGAGGCAATAGGTCGACCTGTTGGGAGGTTTATTCTGAGCTTTCTGCACTGGCTCAAATTTTGGGGCTTCTTTCTTCAGACGCTTTACCGTTCTCATGTCGTCATGTTCTATCTTGACCTTGAGTTGTTCGTCGATCTTGACATGCTCAAGAGCCCGGTCATAGGCCTCCTGGTAAGTCTCGGGAGGTCTCTTGGCAAAAGAATGGAAAAGCTTTCCTGCCCAGAGGTTTCGCCTGAAGTTGGCGAGGGTTTCTTGTTTAGTGAAAACTCTCATTTGTATGACCTCCTTGTGAAATCGCTCCACGTACGATCGAAGAGTTTCACTCCGTTCCTAGATCACATATTGGAGGTGTATGGGATCTTTCGGGCGAGGTTTAACTCCTTGGAATTGTGAGCAAAAATCGGTTGATAATTTTGTGAAAGAATCCACGCTTCCAACGGGTAGTTTCCTGAACCAGGTTTTCGCGTAGTCGGTCAAGGTCGTTGGGAACATTCTGCATATAGCTGCTATGGTAGTGTTCTGGACCTCCATCTGTTGAACGAAGCTCTCTAGGTAGCTTAGAGGATCTTCTGTTCCAGAGAACTTATCTGCTGGCATTATGAATTTTGGGGGGAGCTCTGCTTCCCGGATCCTCCTAGTGAAGGGAGCGTTCATCTCGCTCAGGGGATTCTTTTTGTCCTCCCTACTCTTTCCCTTCCTTATCTACTGGACCTCTTTCTATAGCTTTGCCAGCTGATCCCTCAGTCACTTGTTCCCAGGTCTTTTCGAGTTAACCTCAGATTCCTCACTTTCGAATCTTTCTGATGAACTGGCAATTTCTATCCGGTCCTCCTCATGGACATGATCAACTCGGGGAGTTTGTCTACTTTCCTCCTCTAGGGCCCGGGTAGTTCTCCTAGATGTAGTTGGATGAGATAGCCCTCGTGACTTCCGGGTAAAAGCATCTGCGGTAGACTTAACTAGTGGGGGTTGATATTGTGAAAGTCTTTTCGGAGCTGGGAGCATGGGTCCCAGCCTATCCCGGATCGAACCTTGGGACCCTGATCTATCTCGAACCGACTCTGGAGGAAGAGGTCCTATGCGATCGAAAGCAGGTGGCCTAGCTCCGAGCCTGCTCGACTCTCCCTGATCATTCAGGTTGGTTGGCTGGATTGTGATGCCTTCAGCAAGGAGGCGGACGCGGACGGATTCTACGCAGGCCGCCGCTTGTTGGTCGAGCGCTGCCTGGCTCACTATGGGGTTGCCAATAGCCCGCGTATTGGTTGTCTGGATCAGAGCTTGACCATTATATCCAGACTTTCTCCCCCTTCCTGGGGCTTTTCGGGTTGGCCTCGCCGGAGATTGCTCCGGGACTCTGTGTTGGCCTTGGGAGGAGCGGAGCCTCATAGTTCCTGTAAAACAATGAAAATATAAATGCAAACGATTTGGTTAATTGGGTGTAGGATCTTTCCCACAGTCGGCGCCAGAAAGTGTTAACGGAAATTTTACTCGGGATGAGAAATCTCAGTTAACGCCCTCGAGACCACTACCACTTAGGTGATGGCCAAGATTTATTGTATATGTAATAGTAATTTATAAAATGACAAGTAAGCAAGAATGTTTGTATTGAACGTGCATGGTGTACAGATACAGAGATTCTTTTCTCTTTGCTCTCAACTCTCTCTAGAGAATGGTTGATTATTTGTCGTATGCCTGTCGAATAGTAGTCTCCTTTTTCATTTCTTTTCTTTTCTATTTATACATAGTTTGTAGGTCAACAGACTGATTCTCCCTTGATTTTCTCAGTCTCCTCCTTATCGGGCGGGATTTCTTGCTTTAATGTCATTGACTTTTAGATTAACGTCCGAATTGAGAGTATCGTGGTGGAGATCAGTTTGTTTCCTTTTTGGATTTTATTACTTGTTCTGCATGTAGGTAACGTTTCCAGATATGATTCAATGCATTCCTCGTATCCTTTCAGTATTATCCTTTATAGAGGTCGTTGGATATGACGATATGGTGTGGTGCATCAACCAGGGAGGTTGATTAGTATTTCGACCTTGATATCTGAGAAGTTTCATCCAGCTTGGAGCCAGATCTGGCTTCCTTTGACCTTTTCAAAGCTAGGTGTGGCCTCGACTGACCTTTTGAAGCTAGGTGTGGCTTCGACTGACCTCGCGGCCTTTTAGGGACATTCTTCTATGTCAATCGAGGTACAGACGAGTCTCTGGAGCATTTGCGAGATGACCTCGACTTCGGGGAGCTTCCAGTTTTGGTGATGCGGGCTAGATCTGATCGTTCCGGGCTCTATCCCGGATGTTTCCGGAGCCCGTCCTTGTTCCTGGGGTGGTATCGCAGTTCGGCTCTGGATAGAGAGGTCTCCTGGTGGAAACTCTCGGGTCTGGGCTCTATCCCGGATGTTTCCGGAGCCCGCCCTTGTTTCTGGGGTGGTATCGTAGTTCGGATCTGGATTGAGAGGTCTCCTGGTGAAACTCTCGGGTATGGAACCAGGTCTGTGAGGTGGAAAATTTCCCTTTGGTCCTTAGCCAATTTTGGCTATTAACAGTCAGATGTGTGCTTATTAACGAACGACTTCAAATGCCAGTAAGTCCCACTATTCAACTTCCATGCCCAAAGAACCCATCCACAACTTCTCTATGTACATTCTGCAGCGAATCGTGTATTAGAAGATCGTGAAACCTTGTACTCAACCTTTCTGCAAATGCATACGACCCTATAGCTCGCTTCAATATTGGCTTGTCCTTGAATATCTTTCCTTTGTATAATAGACCTTGGTCGACTTGTTTTTCACTCACCCCTCGTTCTTCTATTCCATCTTCTGTTGCCTTTTGCCCACTATCATCATCACCACTCCCATCTTCTGTATCACTGGTTTTAGACCTATCAGACCTTCCAGAAGTATCAATGCTTTCAAAACTATCATTCTCATCCACAACTACATGCTTGGTAGTAGATGTTAGCATAGCCTGGTCATTGCCTATTGATGTAAATCCAGGTGAAGCCTGAGATGCAAGCGGATTATTGTTGCCACTAATTGATTTATAGTTCGGAGTACCTGTCGGATACCGTGGATTATCGGTCGGTTTAACAGGAGAGACCGTACATGCAAATTGGATTGGATTTGATGGAGGTCGAAATTTATATTTGTTGAGAAATTAAACATCAATTGAGGCCCAACCTTTTCCTTATGAATAATTACAAGCTCTACATTTTCGTCACCTATAATAGACAATGTAAATGTATCATCCTCCGTTTTCACATGCGAAGTTAGCTTCAACTCAGCTTTATATGTACTAACCCTTATCCGCTGGTATATTGTTTCTACCAATTCATCGTAGGCTATGTTGTCTTTTTTTGTTAGACATACTGAAAACGAAATAGGCCTAGTAAACCGGTTACCCTTCCAATGTTCACTGCACTGAACTAACAGCCAAGACATGGTATCCTTAGACTCCGAAAAAGAAATTAAAATCAGTCATCTTACCTGGGCTCAAAACATTTATGCCGGGCTCAGTTCATCTTATTTCCAGGGCTCAAGCAATTTTATAACAGGGCTCAAGACATGGGTTCCATATAACAATTACAGTATCAAACAACAATAACTGGAAATGAGGTTTGTGTATGTAGTATTGTTAGGTGTAGTTAAGGTGTTTGATGAAATAAGGTGCAATAGAGAAAAGTTCTGGAATCCGTTTGAGGATAGAGCTTATCATAAAGACTACAAGGAAATGTTTTCCACCATGTGATGTCTTTCTCACAGACTAATTGTTGTTATGCACATGATCACTTGCTTTTGGCTATCTTCTTTTTTCAACAATGTATTTCCTATGGTCATTGTCAAATTATTTAAGTTTAGGTGAGTGCATTGGGGTATTCTGTTTCTTCAGAAACATATTTCCTAGTTTAGGCAGTAGCAAATTATTTAACTTCTCTATACTGCACATTTAAGTTCTATGGTCACTACCGATGTGTTTCCTATGCCTAGGTACAATTATGTTAGACCTACGTATGGTTCTCAAGTAAGTGAGTTTTCCTTCCTTACATGAAATTATGTGTTATTCCTAGGCATAATGTCCCAATTCCCAGGCTTACAACATTCCTCCCTGACTTAGTTCATCTTCTGTTTTCAAAATCATTAACAGCACCAAGTAAAATATTTCCTAGTTTAGCCATTGGGGTATTCTGTTTCTTCAGAAACATATTTCCTAGTTTAGCACTAGCAAATTATTTAAGTTCTATCTACTGCATATTTAAGTTCTATGGTCACTAGCAATGTGTTATCTATGTACATTTAACATTTCAATCTACTGCTACCTCTTAACCTCTGAAGTATGTTGAATGGCTTTAGTTGCATTTCCAGTTATTCATGTGATAGTTTGAGCTGTTACAAAAAAGCTTGATGTGTAACAGGCATTTCATCAAACATCTGAACTACACCCAATAATACTACAGACACAAACCCCTAATTCATTGTCAACAAATCTGAAACCCTCAATCCCTCATTCTATCCAAAATATTTCAAACTTAAACAACAATAAAAGACTGAGACGACGATGGCATTTCAAACTTCAGTGTCATTTCGGGACTTACATTGTCTGTGTATGCTCGATTTCAAACTTGACAGTGTAAGCTCAATTGAAGGAGGTGGCGGCAATGTCAAGATTTCGGTCGCCGGTAAGATTCCGATCTGGAGCAGGATTCTAGCGGAGAAGACAATGGGATTTGAACAGCAGTTGATTCCGGTCGACAGTGAGGACGATGGGATTCCGGTCGACAACAAAGAGGACCGATTGGATGGATTTGTTGTAGGAAAACTCTTGATTGTTTTGGTGACACTATCAAGTCGAATGTTTTGATTTTCTTCAGTCAACTAAATTAGAAGCAGAGAAGGGTAGTATCGTCTTTACACTTTTTAAGAGGGTAATTTAGACATTTTGTAGGGTTTATTTGTAGAGGGTTGATACACGATTTTTTTGTCGTTACCAAATCCCAAATTCAAAAGATGTTTATATTAAAAGTTCATACGCAATGTGCTCTAAACTAGCAAAAGACTAGTAAAGCGGCAAGCGAGGGTATCGTTCCATAGGGAGGTGTGATTCGTCAACCATGTCAAGTTTTAGTGTTTATTGAAAGCATATAAGTAGAAATGCAGAGGTTGTAAGGATGGTGTGTGTGTGTGTGTTCTGTGTTGTTGTTGTTGTTGTTGTTGTGTGTGTGTGTGTCTGAACGTTGTTGTTGTGTTTGTGTGTGCAGGAAAATGAAAATGAAGGTAAAAATGTAAAAATAAACAATAGAATTTGGAAGGGTGAGAATGGTGATTAAATGAGAAATAATAAAAGGGTGGATTGGAGAGATGCATGAAAGTGGTCACACAAGGGTTTACAAGTTCACCATACAGAAGTGCACACAAGTGGGTTGTTAGACATTAATTCATCCAATTTAAGTTAAGGGTTCGTTCTTGCCTCAATCTGATTTATACCCTTTTGTAGAGCTAACGGTTGAACATTGTGTTGAGAGCCTCTCAAACGCGAAACCGCAACCAACATATGCGAACAAATTCTACAATGCTAGATTGAGCCCCAATACTAACATGGTAATGTAAAATGGCAATGTTAAGTCTAATGAATGTGGAAAGAGTAATTGTTCCTCCAACTATAACTTACGTAGAGCCCCTAGCGCAAGAAATAGTCGAATTCCCAATTATTGTAACTCCAACCACAAGTCACCTAGAGCCCCTAGCGTGAGAAGTAGCCAAAGTCCAATTGTTGTATCTCTAATCATAACTTACCTAGAGCCCCAAGCGTGAGAAATAACTAAAGACCAATATATAACAAAAGCAATGAACCAAACATCTTTTAATATGGCAATTAACAAGTTCATTCAATCTCACAAGCTAATTAGCCAAGACTATGCCCATATGGCCCTCCTAAAGCACAATCCTAACTCTAATTCACTTAAACTCATCCATACACATGCAATTTCGACCTTCCATCAACATACACACACAAATGAGACATTTGATTACAACTACTCCTACAATTACATTAATATACTCCTAATCACATTCATGAACACATATTAATTTCCAATCTCCATACAAAAGCATTTCAAGATAAGAGATATAATCAATAATAACAAGAATGAATCAACACAAAAATTAGATATAAAAACAACTGTTAACAGGGTTTTTTTTTGGTAGGGGTCCAAAGAAGAATTTTCCACCAAGTAACCACCTGGTAGAAACCATTCCCAGCTCCTGGGTACCCAGCAGGATCGATACAACGACTTTGGAAGAATCGATACCTGGTAGGGCCAGAACCTCGACTGCCTGTCTATCTAGATAAGGCACCCGAAATATGAACCAAGAAGAGCAGGTACATCTACCCCAACACATGGTAAAGCTGGTACCGCGATACCATGCACCCTGTACCTCGCATATACCAGATGCCTCCTACCTGGCACCTAAGTACCGCGACATGTATCCAGTACCCCAGGGTACCTCAATATCTACCTGGTGCCCGAATACCTCGATATCTGCCTGGTACCCAGTACCTTGACATCAACTCGGAATCAACCGTAGACAGGTATCCTACTCACCGAGAAGGAAGAATATCACCACGAAGCTACTAGTATGCTAGAACAAACGCCACGCCAGCGAGAAGGGACTGGTACACCAGTGTATCTCGCCTGAAGGGAAGAAGCGTGCAACACCATCTGACCTCATTAATGGCCATTTACAATGCCATTAATGAGGGAATCAGTCAACTTTATTAATAGAGATAATCAGCCCCATTAATGAGAAGATTAGTCAACTCTTTAATGTCCATTCACAACGCCATTAATGAGGGAATCAGTCAACTCTATTAATTGAGATAATCAGCCTCATTAATGAGAAGATCAGTCAACTCTTTAATGGCCATTCACAATTCCATTAATGAGGGAATCAGTCAACTCTATTAATAGAGATAATCAGCCCCATTAATGAGAAGATCAGTCAACTCTTTAATGGCCATTCTCAACGCCATTAATGAGAGAATATTCAACTCCATTAATGCCATGTCAATGTTCCTTTGATTGCAAATTAATTAGTGGAGTGGGCAACAAGAATCAGAACATATAAATATGACAAAGTTCTCTCCAATAAGGGGGTTCAAACAATAAACACAGTTCACCAGCTAGGGTTTGAACAATAAACATAGTTCACCAGCTAGGGTTCTGACTATGCCACCAACTCTCTCGAATTTCTCCATCTCAAGGGTTCAGACATTTTCTCTGGTCGATTCCCCAACATTTAGACTCCCTGACATTCTCTCCAACATTCTCCAACAGCTCTCATACATCTCCATATCTCCAAGATGTCTCCGATCCCAGATTTCATCCACTTCTCCACTAGGAATATGAGTTCGCCATGGCCTGAAGTGTAAAAGGGACCCTGCCCGAATTCCCTCTACATCACCATTGTATCGACTACTATATATGTCAGTTTTCACCATGAATGCACCGGTACCAAATGGTACCCCTCTAACTGTGACCTACCAGGACTCAGTTTGTATTAATGTAAGCTCTCCGGAGCACCTCTCGTAATATATAAATATAAAGAAGGGTCTTTCTCCCTTTCAATGGATACTGCCTGGGGGTTTTTCAGCATGTGATCAATCATGATGCATTTTCCCCCTAGGTCAGTCCACCTCTACTAGAAGAATTGTCATTCTCCCGTCTATCTCCTCTATTAAGCATGTATGTGAACTAGGCACCAACCCCTACTGGTCCTAGCTCTCATGTACCCCTCATTGTACGATATCTAGGTCGGGGAATTATGGTGGGCACCTAGAGAGGTAATCAAGTACCAGGATCAGATACCAAGACCGGGTACCAGCCTACTGCACCAGTAGGCGGGACAATAGTTCTCCTACCCAGGCACCTATCTTGCCTTCACCTCGTACAAGAACCATGGTACTTCGAGGTACCTACCGCACCATGCTGTTTCACCTTATAAGAACCATAGTATGAAGTACCTACCACACCCGCTGCGACCTCCGGGGTAGTGGGTCGAGGGTGTTGATTGAGATTTTCACCCCGGGTGGATTTTTCCGTTAACAACAGCCATTACATATATTGAGCATAAATTAGGTTAACAAATATTCCCAAGTGGGGATTTACAAATATGGAAAACAAGATATACAAGAGATGAGATAAAAGAGATAACCCAAGTGGAGAACCCCTTCAAAATGTGCCAATCTCTTTTGATCCATGCTCGGTTCGAAATTGGTCCAAAGACCACTCCTAATCTCTATAATCTACTCGCAAATATGGGGAAAGATGGGTAGAAATGGTGTGGGAGAGACATCCATGGAGGAAAATCTCCATAAATGCTCTTGGAAGCTTCTCTCTTTCTTAGGAAATGAAGAAAATGAAGAAGGGAAGAAGAAGTGTTGCTGCTCGGTCTGAAGAGAAGAGGAGAAGAGGTGTTTATATACTGGAGGGAGGTTAGGGTATGGAATGGTAGTGAAGGGATGAAACTGCCCCTCAATTTCAGGAGAAAACGCGACCTCTAGGTGCCAATAGGCGGTCAAAACGACGGCCATAGTTCCAGCCGAATTGCCATTCTACTCTGCGCACTAGTTACTCAAACGGGCATAACTTCCTTCAAAAAGGTCAGAATCATAATCCGTAAAATTTTCTGAAAACTAGACTTCCGTACCTTTCCAAATATATAAAGATGTCAATTTGGTTAGTTCGAAAGAGAGAGCTATGGAACCCACAAATCGAACATTTTACACAGGCCCATACAATTTCATCCCATAAGCTGTCGGAAAATCAGATGGGTTCATGCACGCAGTCTCGGTGTTGCATTCTAGTTTGACGATGGATCAACCATGGAAACATCTGGATTTTCTTGGCCACGATTAGGCTTAGATCACATCGCGGTCTGTATCAACGGTGAAGCGCAGCAACTCTGAATACTTCCATTTATTCTCATTTTTTGGCTCTTTTTGCCTCCTAAACTAATCTTTAAACTCAAAACCTTGAAATAGGGAATATTTGCCTACAGAAGGCTCAACAAACACATTATATACAAAATACGCTCAAAAACGAGAATAAACGATAGGAAAATGGGGACCTAAAAGTAGGTATAATAGTCCGATCAAGGGTATTATTGTCTTACAAAGGCTATTTCCTAGAAACTAAACATTAGGAAAGGTCATATTTGCAATTTTTTCACTAGTGGGCTATTTCCTAGAAACTAAACATTGAGATAGGCTAGATATGCAAGGGCCCATTTATTCTATTTATGAAAATAACATCATTTCAACAATATGAATACCTAATATTAACAGGGTTAGCTTTGGGATATTGAAAAAATCATTAATTCTGGATTATTTTCCTTCCTTTTCCTCCCAATTTGGGTGGAAACAAAATTGGGTGAAACACGAAGAAATTATTCCCTCATTTTCCTTCCCTTTCTTTCCTTTTCCTTTCCTTTCCCTCTCATTTAACAATCGAAACAAGATATTACAAATCCATCTAAATCCTTTCATTTATTTTCTCTCCTATTCCATCAAACCAAACATAGTGTTAATGTTTCATTTTTTTTAGTTTTATTGAAGAGTTTTGGGTGTGATCTATACCGGAATAAATGTGTGTTAAAAATATTCAGTTTACGGTCCGATCTGAGTTCAATAAGTGTGGACCATAGATCGGATCGGACCAGACCATACTGTTTTATTAAAAAAGCGTGGACCAACAGCTTTTTTAAAAGTAAAAAATCGAACCAAACCGAGCAGTCTGGGTTGATTTGGTTCGGTTCGGTTCGCGGTTTATGGGCTTTTCCCCCAGCCCTAGACCTAATCACTTCCTCAATTTTACAATCATAATCACTTTGCCCCATGACTCTAAAATTCTATTATTTGTTTCAATTGACATAAATTTAAGAGTTCATGTATATTTATTAGATATATTTCCTAATTTTTAATCAACTCCTAAATTATCTTATTAGAAAAGAAAAGAAAAATTAAAGTATAATCAATGAAAGTGTCAAAGCCAATTAAATTGCAGATTTTCAATATAAATATCCTTAATTCCTTATAACTTACATATTAATGGATAAACTTAAAATAAGAAAAAAAATATTATTTAAAATTTATAATAATAAAAATGTATAATCATTTTTTAATGATTAAATGATAAGATTTTATATTAAAAAAAACCTAATAATATGCAATTAATACATTTTTTTTCAAGTTAGTTTGGTTGTTGAGAATAACTCTGATTAACCTAACCCAATTTTAAAACTTATTCGACCAGGTTAGGTTGGGTCGGGTTTGTTGTGTTAGTTCTTGGTGCTAACACAACCCATTCTTAACAATAGTGGTGTGCATGATACAATCTGAACCAATATGATTCATAAGATTGGATTGAATTTGGAGACATGATTGAATTAATTTGGATACAAAATTCTAAAATCATTTGGATATATTGGATTAGATGACGGATTTCCATATGAAAATCTGTTGAATTCAGCAAAATATAAGGATTAACTTATACGTTGGGTCAATTTGTTTTATTTACTTATCTACTAATGAAGCTCTGATTAATAATCTAACTCAAGTACCCAATATTATGTATTGAAACTGATATTGTATAGTATTTTGTTCCGAACTTTAAAAAAAAATAGCACAATTTCTAATAATTCGATATTTGGAAAAAGAGAGATGACTCGAACCCACAACCTCTTTAGTAAAGACGTGAGAGGTATACCTCAATGCCAACCTCTTCCCGACTTGTCTCACACTTTGGTTTGTTATGAACAGGTGATTGGCTTTGATTTGACGGTTATGTGTTAAACTTAGGGTAAATTGCACTAACATACCCTGAGTATTTTCAAAAAGGCATAATATTCAACTACTTGTTTTAATGCAGCAGACCTCCTTACCGTTAGTCAAAATCAGTTAAAGATAACAGCTGACTATATTCCTAGGGGTAAAATAGTCATTTAGTGCACCAATAAATTTTAGGCAGTAATATATTAATAAATAAATTATTTATTTGCTAATTAAAAAAGGGTTATTAACACTAAAGTCCATACATCACTTTAGTCTGTTTGACCAAAACCTAACGGTCAACAATAACATAATGTGTAAAAATACAATTTTACCCTTATTGTTATTTTTAAAAAATTTTCTTTAGTCCCTCTAGTTTCAATAAAAGCTGGTCAACCCTGAAAATGCCTCTATCAGGGTTCGAACCAAGGTTAAAAGACACAAGCTCAAGCCAACTAAGCTACAGTAGCTCATTGTTGAAGATTTATTGTTTTAAATGTATATATATAGTTATATAATTTGTTTAAACTAATTTAAATCTATTTATATAATTTAAAATAAACTTGTATATATAATTTAAAATAAAATCATATTTAATAATAATATATAAAAACATATTTATAAAAATGAAAAAAAAATAACAAAACGAAAGGAAACTCAGAAAATCGAAAAAATCAAAGCCCGTAAAAAAATTTTCTTTCCTTTTTGGATTTTTTCCTTTTCAAAAAATATATTATTTCAATTTGATAAAAAAAAACCCAACAAATCAAAGCCCATAAATTGAAAAGGAAGAAAAAAATGAACAACAAAAAAAGAAAAACAAAAATAATAATAAACTCATATTTATATAATTTAAAATAAACTCAAATAATAATAATATATAAAAACATTTATGAAAATGAAAAAGAAAATAACAAAACAAAAAGAAATAAAGGAAAAAATATATAATTTTTTTTATTAATTTCTTTTTTTTTTGTTGATTTTGTCCCTTTTCAATTTATGGCCTTTCATTTTCTAGGTTTTTTTTTATCAAATTGAAATAATATATTTTTTTAGAAGAAAAAAAATCCAAAAAAAAAAAGAAAAATAAATTACGGGCTTTGATTTTTTTGGATTTTTGGGGTTCCTTTTGTTTTGATATTCTCTTTTTTATTTTCATAAATATGTTTTTATAAATTATTATTAAAAATTAGTTTATTTTGAATTATATATACATGAGTTTATTTTTAATTATATAAATATATTTAAATTAGTTTAAACAAATTATATAACTATATATATATAGTTATATACACACATTTAAATCAACAAATCTTCAACAACGAGCTAGTGTAGCTCAGCTGGCTAAAGCTAGACATGACGCTGGTTCGTTTCGAACCAGCGAACCGAACCGGAACCGCCGGTGGAAAATAGAAACCGAAACCGAAACCGGACCGGGAACCGGTACTGGCTGGTTCCTGTTCCGGTTCTTTTTGTTGCGGAACCGACCGGTTCGAACCACACCAAAACCGGCGGTTCGGTTTCGGTTCCGGTTCGAACCTGCCGGTTCCAACGTTTTTTATTTTATTTATTTTATTTTATTTTTAACACTAGACGTTGGAGGGCCCAACGGTTCACTACTTCACTCTTTTTAAAATAAAAATAAAAATAAAAAATTCTTTTTCATTTCTATAAATACCTACCCCCTCCATTCATTTTTTCCCACCCCAATTTCCTCAATTCTCTCTAATCCTTTCTAATTCTCATTTCTCAATTCTCTCTCAATTTTCAATTCTCCAACTCTCCACACTCCTCTCCAAGTTTCCAATTTACATTTTTTGCAATTACTAAGTTAGTATGTTTCAAATTTATTTTATTTACAATTACTAAGTTTCTAATTTATTTTATTTGCAATTCGTCTTATTTCCAATTTATTTAATTTGCAATTAGTCAATTACTAAGTTTCAAAATTCCAATTTATTTTATTTGCAATTTATCTTATTTGCAATTTATTTTATTTGCAAATTGCAATTACTAATTACTAAGTTTCTAATTTTCTTCCAAATTTATTTCTAACCATTTAATCATTTATTTTTATCAATTTTTTAACAATTTTTGTTCAAGGATTTTACAATTCAATTTTTAAAATGGCAAGTGGAAGTGGTGACGGTCTCAGACACTCCATTTCGATGAAAGGTAAGGGTCATATGTCGGATAATCTTGGTCATGATGACCGTGCCTATCACGAGTATCTACAACACCAAGTCTATGAAGAAGACCTGGGCCTAAACTTTCCTCAGTCTCATCCCTCTCTAAGAATTTCAGAACCTAATCCTAATGCCACCCCTCATTTGACAAGCCAATCAGAAAATATGTTTGATCTTGTCCTTGATGGGCCTAATCCCAACCTCCATCTAGATTTTGATTTTGATCCATATACGGAAGAAAATTTACCGAATCAGGTCAAATATGATCTATTCATACTCCATATGAAAAAAGTTACGCAAGAAGATGGAAACACTATAATGATTTGCAATTACTACAAAAAAAGTATTTAAATGGCACAAATCTGGAGGATATGGCATATATCGAAAGCATAAAGCAAACGCACATCCAGACGGCTAGATCGAGTTCACAAGCTCAAATTTCCTGGTACGCTACCCATAACCAACAATTATTTAAATATAGTGATGGAAAAAATAGAGAAGAATTAGCTAGAATAGTCGCAATAGAACGCTTATCATTTAGTGTTTACAAGGTTTTTTGGCAGGGGTTCAAAGAAGAATTTTCCACCAAGTAACCACCTGGTACGGACCATTCCCAGCTCCCAACTACCCAGCAGGATCGATACCGCGACCTTGGAAGAATCGATACCTAGTAGGGCCAGAACCTCAACTGCCTGTCTACCTAGATGAGGCACTAGAAATATGAACCAGGAAGAGCAGGTACATCTACCCCGACGCCTGGTGAAGCTGGTACAGAGATACCTTGCACCCAGTACCTCGTATATACCCGATGCCTCCTACCTGGCACCTAGGTACCACGACATGTATCCAGTACCCCAGGGTACCTCAACATCTACCTGGTGCCCGAATACCTCAATATCTACCTGGTACCCAGTACCTTGACATCAACCCGGAATCGACCATAGACAGGTATCCTACTCACCGAGCAAGAAGAATGTCGCCACGAAGCCACTAGCATGATAGAATAAGTGCCACGCCAACGAGAAGGGACTGGTACACCAGAGTACCTCGCCTGAAGGGAAGAAGCATGCAACACCATCTGACCTCATTAATGGCCATTCATAACTCCATTAATGAGGGAATCAGTCAACTCCATTAATGGCCATTCACAACGCTATTAAAGAAAGAATCAGTCAACTCCATTTATGGCCATTCACAACGCCATTAATGAGAGAATATTCAACTCCATTAATGCCGTATCAACATTCCTTTGGTTGCGTATTAATTAATGGAGTGGGCAACAAGAATGAGAAGATATAAATATAACAAGGCACTCTCCAAGATAAGGGTTCGAAAACACTTCTCCAGTCTGACATTCTCTCTAACATCTCCATATCTCCAAGATGTCTCCAATCCCATATTTCGCCTACTTCTCCACTAGAAATACAGTCATCATCACCTACAGAGAGTTTTCACCATCATGGTACAGAAAAATACTTACTTATCGCCTACAACATGAGT
Source organism: Dipteronia sinensis (assembly GCA_033220585.1). Lineage (NCBI taxonomy): Eukaryota > Viridiplantae > Streptophyta > Magnoliopsida > Sapindales > Sapindaceae > Dipteronia > Dipteronia sinensis. The sequence goes on from CM065642.1 coordinate 28,274,387, forward strand.
TCGCCATCACCTGAAGTGTAAAAGGGACCCTGCCTGAATTCCCTCTACACCATCATTTTATCGACTACTGTACATATCTATTTTCTCCATGAATGTATCGGTACCTAATGGTACCCCTCCATTGGTGACCTACTAGGTCCTAGATTGTATTTATGTAAGCTCTTCGGAGCACTTCTCGTGATATATATACATACAGAAGGGTCTTTCTCCTTCCTATGGATACTGCCTGGGGGTTTTTCAGCATATGATCATTCGTGATGTTTTTTCCCATACGTTAGTCCACCTCTACCAAATGAGTTGTCATTCTCTTTTTTATCTCATTAATTATGCAAGTATATGAGCTAGGTACCGACCTCGCTGGTCCTAGCCTTCATGTACCTCTCCTTGCATGTTATCTAGGCCGAGGAATTATGGAGGGCACCTAGAGAGGTAACCTGGTACCTGGATCAGATACCTAGACCGGGTACCAACCTACTACACCAGATGGGCCGGATGATTGTTCTCCTACCAACCTCGCCATCACCTTGCCTCTCTAAGCTATACAAGAACCACGGTACCTCGAGGTACCTACCACACCTTGCTGTATCACCTTGTCAGAATCACAGTACAAAGTACCTGCCACACCCGCTGCGACCTCCGGGGTAGCGGGTCGAAGGTGTTGATTGAGATTTTCACCCCAGGTGGATTTTTCCGTTAACATTTAGTTTTTGCGAAAAGGTTGGTTTAATAATTATTGTCAACGAGCATTAAATCATGCTGCATGTCGTGTTCCTAGAACCAAGCTCACATAAACACTTGAAAACATTTATGAAAAAGAAAATAAAATGTTGGAAATTTTTTTTAAAAATGTAATGGTTGTGTTTCCGTATGTGCCGACATATGGAGTGACCATTGGCAAATGCATTCATACATGGGTGTCACTTGCCATTAAATAGATAATGCATGGACTATCCAAAAAATAATTCTTGCATTTAGAGTTTTTGATGATAAACACACTGCTAGACAACTTAGAATTATTTTTGCAGAGTATAAAATTGATAACAAAATTTTTGCAATTGGTTTTGATAATGCTTCTAACAATACCGATTATATTCATGCTTTAATTGAATTATGCAAACCTTATCTTGGTGGTAAATTTTTTCATTAAAGATGTGCATGCCATGTTTTCAATTTATGTGTTCAAAAAGGATTAAAAACTCTTGATCAGTTTATTCAACCATGTTTTCAATTTTTTGTGGAAACATCCTTCTGTAATGAAAACATGGACAACATATTGTAAACAAAATGGTAAGTGTGTCATTAGATTTCCTCGTGATGTTCCAACACGTTGGAATTCTACTTATAAATTGCTTGCTAGAAGTTATGAATATAGGGATTTATTAGTTACTTTTATTCAATATCAAGTTAGTCACATTAATCTTTATCAAAGTTGTTATTGGTAAAATTTGAAGAGATGACACATCAGCATAAATGCTTGGTTTCGTGGAGATTAACAGTGACATGTCAACAATTATGAACTAGGTTGAACCAACCCAAGATGGCTAGAAAATAACCTCATAATACCTGGTCAGAGTTACTTAGATAGTTGGGTGGAAAAAATGTAGCTAACTTAAAGTAATCAGATTGACCACGTAAAGAAGAACTGATCGGGAACACCTAAAATGGTCGGGGATACCCAAACGATCGGGATAGCTATCTCGATCGTGTGTAGATCACTGGTCAGGGGTTTAAGAAGACTGGTCGGGTTTGGCAAATGATCAGTTGTGTGACACATGGACAATTTTAAAACACGTTCAGAATCATGACACGTTAGTGTCATAGAATTTATTGCAATCACGACTCAAATATGCAGAGAAAGAATCTTCCTCAAACAAGGACTCATGAAACATATTCTGATAAGGAAAAAATTTCCTTAAAGATATCAGAATCCAGAATAGGCAAGAGATCTGATATATTTGAAATACCAGTGATACAAAACAGGAAAGAGGGTAACAACGACTCCAACAAGTCAGAGTTCTATTGAATCATTGCCACCTATATTTTTACTTATATTCCAAGAATTAAGGTTATATGCATTTATAAATAGATCCAAAAAACACCCAACAAGGGTTCACGAATCATCAGATATTTAAAAGAGCAAGTGAGGCTGAGATTGTAACGATTTTTACATAGTGGATTGCTTTCTCGCCATTACTAACAACCGTGGTTTTTCCCTTCCGGGTTTTCCACGAAAATTCTTGCTTGCACAATTTTAGTTATTTCTTTTCGATTCATAAAACGATTAGCAATTCAATATATTTTGTGTGATGTGTGATCAAATTTACATAATCCCAAAATTCACTGTCAACAATTGGCGCTAGAAGAGGGGGGGGGGGGGGGGGGGGTGCAGCTGCCTTTAAACAATAAACCTAAGGAGACTTGCGTAACAGTCCTATGGCGAATAGTAGAGACGAAAGTCAATCCCCACATGGTATCGATGATACTGGTGTAATCAACACAGGAGGAAATTTTCCCTTTAGAACTATACCTTTCATCGGTCAAGACATAACCACCTCTACAGATACCATTCCCAGTATTTCCCTGGACACTTTCCAGCAAGTTTAGGAGTCCATGCGGAAAGTTATCGAAGACGCCGCTAGACATGGAATCAATATAACTGCTACTGCCAACTTGAACTCACCATACCAATTATCTACACAAGTGGTGGCTCGAGATCCCAGGATACAGTCTGAAGTAGTAGTTCCAACCGCTGACGCGCCGAATAAAACTGGTAGAGATAGGGCTGATCGCCTTGAAAAGATGGAGCGATCCCAAAAGAGAGACGATCGCCAAGATTACCAAGACCATAGAAATAATGGGGATCACGGCAACCAAGGGAGAAAGTAACATCTCTTACATGATGCTGCTGCAAGGGATCCATGGATGAGGAGTGAGTTACGACCAAGGTGACAGGTATGACAGTCAAAGGAGGAGGTCTCGATCAGCTTCGACTAATGAGGAGGCACCCCTATAAGGCGCAGAGAAGTAACGCCCACACCCAAATATAACATTCCTAACACCCAGGTCACATGGCGAGCTTTGAAGGACCCTTATGGTCTCATCATCCACCAGAAGTTTGATGAACGTGGCGAACCAGAAGAAGAGCTAGAAGTTATATTAAGAAGGATAAAGGCGTTGGAGCAAAGACAAGAACGCGGGAATTTATCGATCGGAAAATCTGGTAGTCCGTTCACTGCCTCCTTAAGACAGGTCCGTTTCTTAGAAAAGTTCAGAATGCCACATGATCGGACTATTTTATACCTAATTTTAGGTCCCCATTTTCCTATCGTTTGTTCTCGTTTTTGAGCATATTTTGTATATAATCTGTTTGTTGAGACTTGTCTCGGTACATATTCCCTACCATGGGTTTTTGAGCTTAAAGATTAGTTTGGGAGCAAAATGAGCCAAAAATGAGAATAATTGGAAGTATTCAGAGTGCCATGCCTCACCGTTGACACAGACCGCAGCGTGATCTAAGCCCAGCCGTGATCCACGGTTGATCCGTTGTCGAGCCAAAACGCAACACCGAGTCCGTGGCAGAACCCTCTCTGACTTCCAGTAGCTTACGGGACAAGTTCAGACAAGAAAACGCAATCGGCCATTGAATTCGGCGGCCCAACCGCAGATTGAAATCGTCGATCAAAAGAGAAGTTTCTGCCAACAATTCGGCGGTTAAAACGGCGGCCAAATTATGGCCGCCGAATTAACTCCAGGAGATCATTCAAGCAATCGACGGTTCAATTCAACGTCCTGGCCGCTGTTTGAAACCGCCTCATCGACCAGCGAAAGGCCAATTTCTAGCGAATTACAGGGGCAATTTCATCCTTTCACCATCAAATTCTTGCCCTACCTCCCAACACTATAAATTAACCTCTTCTCCTCTTCTTTCAGGGGACACAGCAACATCACTTCAACTTCTTCTTCTTCTTCTTCTTCTTCTTCATTTTCTTCATTTCCTAAGAGAGAGAGAAGCTCCCAAGAGCATCCATAGAGGTTTTCCTCCATGGATGTCTCTCCCACACCATTTCTACCCATCACCCACCACATTTGAGAGTAGATTATATAGAGATAGGAGTGGTCTTTGACCAATTTCATGCTAGGCAAAGGATGGAGCTCTTGGAGGGGTTCTTCAAAGGTTATATCTTAACTCAATCTCTATGTATTTCTTGTTTTCCATTTGTGTAATCCCCCATTTGGGAATATTTGTAATCCTACATTTTGGCTATTTATATATGATGTTTTTATATTCATTTGGGTCTTGTTTCATTCTTGTTATTATTATTATTATTATTATGAATTAATCTCTTGTTGTGAATTGCATGTGTATGGATGATTTGAAATTGATACGTGTTCATGATTGGGATTAGGAGTAGCTTAATGTAATTTAGGAGTAGATTAATTAAACATCCCAAGATTATGTGTATGTTGATGGATAATTAGAAATGCTATGTTAGGATCAATTTGAGTGTATGAGAATTAGTTGGGGTTATGCCTTTGGAAGAGCCTTTCTGGGTATGATCTTGGCTAATGGCTCACAAGAGTGGAAAGAACTTGTTTTATGCATGGCTTGCTAGAATAAGTTTTGGTTATTTGTTTTGTGCTGAAATGGTTCTTTGGCTATGTCTCACGCTAGGGAATCTAGGTGAGTTATGGTTGGAGACAAACTTAGTATATTCGCTTTTGGGATTTTTATCCAAGTCATTGGACCAAACGTTGCCATTTTACATTATCAAGTTCGTATTGGGACTCAATCTAGCTTTGGTATATAGAATTGGTTCACAAATGTCGGTTGCGGTTTTGAGTTTGAATGGCTTTCAACTCACTCTTCAACCCTTAGCTCAAATGAATGGATACCCTAAGTTGGATTTAGGCTTGAGCAAACCTTTGATTTGAGTGCATGTGCTTAATTGCTTAACCATCTAATAGATATACCTTTGTGTTTGGTGAGCTTATTGCCCCTTGTGTGACCACTTTCATGCATCTCTCCAATCTACCCTTTTAATATTTCTCATTTAATCACCATTCTCAACCCTCTATATTCTTTTGTTTTCATTTGCATTATTTTCATTTCCATTTTCTACACACACACACACACACATAACACATCACATACACACCATCCTTACCCTCTCCGCATTCTATTTACATACTTTCCCTAAACTCTAAAACTTAAAACGGTTAATAACACATCCCTGCGGAACGATACCCTTGCTTGCACGTTGTACTAGTTTTATTTCTTTATATGTCTTTTGACTCGTGCATTATAGCGAGGTTGATTTTATAAATACTTGACGATGTTTTCAACGCCGCAAAATTCCACTCGTCACCACACGTAGAATAATTCAAGGCCAACACCGACCCTAAGAGCACGTCAGAAGATACCAAAGCTTGATGGCACAATATGAATATGATGATGCACTTCTGTGCAGGATGTTTCTTTAAACACTAGGAGATCAGGGGTCTAGATGGTTCGGTGGCCTTACTAGTGGATAAATTAGGAACTTTGAAGAGTTAATACATGCCTTCACAAGGCAGTTCATAGGTAATATTCAACGTAGGAAATCAATATTCGTTCTTTCAACCTTGAAACAATGAAAGGATGAAAATTTGAAGAACTACCTTACCAGGTTCTCACAGAAAGTTTCGGAAGTACGGAACCCTAACGACGATGCAGTAGTAGATGCATTTGTCAACAGCTTGTTGTTGCTTAATCTAAGGCAGAAAAGGCCAATTACATATGCAAGTCTGGTGGATGATGTGGGAGGATACGCCATGGCTGTAGAGGAGCAAATAGCTCACGGATGAGAGCTTATACATGGTGGCTGACCGGGGGAAGGCCAAAAACCCAAAAACAGTGTTTCAAAAGGAAATACTATGGGAGATTAGAAGTGCAACCCTGGGAAAAGAGGCCGTAAGGATGATGATCAGAAAGGGAATAAGACCTTCAAGAGGGAAATATACTAATAACACCCTCTGGCTTAGAAGCAGGAAGGAATTCTGAATGTAATAGAAGACGAAAACCTATATAAAAAAGCCTCAAAAGCAATCAAACTTTGCCAGAAGGGATACCTCCAAATTTTGTCGGTTTCATCGAGAAAACGGTCATGAGACTTCTAAGTGCTACCAACTAAGAGATTACATAGAAAATTTGATCAGAGAAGGGCACTTGAAAGACGTGATTCTCAAGGGATGTGATGATCGGCAGAATGACCCAGGAAAAAGTGACCAAGACAAAAAAGGCAGTCCAAGGGAAAGTACAGATGTCGGAGCAATCAACACCATCTTCGGCGGGCCATACACGGGGAGAAGTAGTAGGGAGAGAATGACCGAAGTCTGCGAGGAGATGGATGGCCAAAGGAACTTGGAAGTAAATATAATGGGACCCGACTAGAAGAAGTTCAAGCAAGGTTGGGACCGGATCGTGTTTTCCGAAGCTGATTCTCACTGACTTAAAGTTAGACCAAATGATACAATCATGATGGCAGTCCGTATCAGTCACCGAGAAGTGAGGAGAGTGTTGATCGATAATGGAAGTTTGGTAGATATTCTGAGTGTGGGAGTATTCGACCAATTCGGGCTACAAAGGAAGGATTTGTAGCCACTGATGATTCCGCTCAAAGGATTTGGTGGAGTATAAGTAAGATCGCTAGGGACAGTCAAACTACCAGTTGAGACATGAAGTTTCCCGTGTCAGAAGACGGTGTTACTCGACTTCGTAGTCGTTGACACTAACAATTGGCCCTACAATGCCCTATTAGGAAGACCATTCTTGAATAAGACAAAGGCCGTCAAGGCCACTTACGCTCAAACTGTCAAATTCCCAACAGAAGTTGGGGCCGGCTTCATGAAAGGCTCGCAAGAATGGGCAAGGAAGGCCAATCTTATAGTATATAGAGAAAAAGCAAAGCCGGACGTGATGCAGATAGATCTCCAAGAACGGGAAAAAGCATGAAGGAAGATGAGGAAAAAGAGAAGGTGAAATCTCCAACCCAATTCGACCTGGACCCAAGGGAGACATCTCCGGAAGATAGGAAAAATCACGAAGGTGAGCCAACTAATGGAGTGGTAGTAGAAGACAAGAACCTCGAACAGACTGTGAAGTTAGGGGCACGGTTGTCAGAATAGGTACGGAACAAGTTAATCAGTTTGCTGAAAGAGTACAAGGATGTGTTCGCTTGGAAACACGAAGATATGTCGGGGATCGACGCCAAGATAATATCCCATGCTCTAGCAGTTGACCCCGAGCGTAAGCCGGTCATCTAGAAGAGGTGACAGTTCAATCCCAAGAGAAGTCAGACGATCAAAGCAGAAGTACATAAATTATTGGCCACAGGATCAATCAGAAAAGTACAGTATCCCGAGTGGGTCGCCAATGTGGTACTCGTAAAGAATAAGAATGGACAATAAGGAATGTGTATAGATTTCACATACCTAAACAAAGCATGCCCAAAAGATAGCTTCCCTTTACCTCGGATAGATCAGTTGGTGGATACGACTGCGGGGCACGAGCTGCTCGGTTTCATGGATGCTTATTCGGGGTACAACCAAATAAGGATGTTCGGCCAGGATGAAGAAAAAACTGTCTTCACTACAGATCAAGGGCTTTACTGTTAAAAAAGTGATGCCTTTCGGTCTAAAAAATGCCGGGGCAACTTACCAAAGATTGGTAAACAACATGTTCGCACGTCAGATTGGCAGAAACATGGAGGTAAAATATAGATGATATGTTAACAAAAGGCATCACTACGGAGAGACATGCAATCGATCTGGAAGAAACATTTTGAGTACTAAAAAAGTATGGGATGAAGCTCAACCCTAACAAATGTGTTCTTGGGGTACCATCAGGAAAGTTCCTCAGATTCCAAGTACATCAGAGAGGAATCTAGGTGAATCCTTAGAAAATAAAGGCCTTGGAGAAGATGAGATCCCCGGTTACCTTAAAAGATATTCAAAAGTTGACAAGCTGCCTTGCCTCGTTGAACCGATTTATCAGTAAATCAACTGATAGGTGTTTACCTCTCTTCAGAGCAATAAGGAAGGGTAAATGAGTAGAATGGAACAAAGAGTGTGAACAAGCCTTCCAGAAGATTAAAGAGTATCTAGGCAAGGCTCCAATCTTGTCGAAGCCTCTAGATGGAGAAACACTGTATCTATACCTATGAATCACATCTGTGGCCACAGGATCAGTACTGGTCAGGCTAGATGAAGGAGTACAAAAACCTGTGTATTACACTAGTAAGGATCTGCTCCCAGCAGAAATAAGGTACTCGACAGCCGAGCAGATGTCATTGGCATTAGTAACAGCATGACGGAAGCTAAGACTGTACTTTCAAGCCAACAAGATCAAAGTGTACATGGACTGTCCTCTAAAGCAGATCCTATCTAAACCTGAAGTGTCGAGAAGGTTGACCAAATGGGCAGTCTAGCTAAGCGAATTTGATATCGCTTATTGATCGAGCCAAATATTTCATACAATTTGGTCCTCATATCCTTTCACTTTGTCTTGTGCTTGGGTGTTTTTATGTGTATTTAGGGCTCTTTTGCTGATATTGAAGGCATTCAATAGATTTCAGGGGCTGGAAGCAGAAACCGAGACTTTCGGGCAAAAAACAAGTCGAAAGTCAGAGAAACAATACCCAGAAGCATAGTGCACGGGTCCCATACCCGTGCACTGCCCGTGCATCAACCCGTGCACTGGGTGAAGATCAAATAGAAGGGCATGTTCGTGGGTAACTGCGCAGGTCCTACCCGCACACTCTCACCCGTGCACTACCCGTGCAATTACCCATGCACAGAGCAAAAGAAGATTGTGAAAAGCCTGTGCGCGGGTAGGTGTGCGGGTATGATACCAGCGCACAACCTGCGCACTATGCGATCTTGCTGTGCAAAAGTCTTGTTTTCATCCATTTCAAGAAAGGGCAAAGTTATCCTTTCAAGCCTATTTGGTACCCTAGCCTCCCAAGCATATAAATACACCAGTTTTATGATTTAAAGCTCTCATTCTTCTCTCCTCTTCATTCTTAATCACTCTCTCTTCCTTTCTCTCATACAATTCTCTCCCAAGAACACTAACCTCACAAAACCTAACCATCATCTTCATCATCTACTCAACAAAGGACACTTAGGAGATTAGATTCAAACTTTAAGGAAGGAGAATGTCTACATGAGTCTTCTCTATCTCTCTTCTCCTATTTATTTTCATTTATTTGTCATGAGTAGCTAAACATCCCACTAAGGGATTGATGTGAGACACTTGTGGGCTTTATAATGAACCTTATATTTTCTATCAATCTATCATATATGTTTTATTCATTGTTTTAATGAATTCAAGGATGATTTATATTTGATTGTACATGACTCTCTTGGTAAATTGTTTGAGGATTTATTTGAGTAGATAATTTGGTATACATGATGCTACGTTTTCTTATGCTCATTTGAATAAAAGATTTAGCAATTGTACATGACTTGAGTGAAATCCCAATTGTTTAATCCGAGCACATTAATCTCAACTCCATCTAATCTCAAATGGGTAACTAATCCTATAAATGATTTGATTGGTTGTTAGTGAGAGATTAAGCATCAACACTATACATGATGGGTTGGTGAATTTAAACAACGAGATTAGTCCCTTATTTGATAGATATTTGTAAGTTCCTCAAATTTTGATTGGTTTATTTCGTTGACAAACCACATTGGGGATTATTCTTTGTAAGGGTAAATTAGGCCTCTTGAGTGTGATCAAGCTTCAAGGACATCATCTTTCTCAAGAGCACTTCAAAGGTATCTCACTTGTTTAACTTTCCTTGAAGAGATCTAGTTGCACACACTCACTTGCATGCATTATTTTCTTATCTTCATGTAATTGAATGATGCTTTATATGCCACTTTTCACTTTACACACTTGCACTTTTTGCACATCACTTAGTGTGTTGAGTTTGCCCTGAAAAGAGAATTTCTTCTCATACCGCGGCCTAGACCGCTTGGCAAGACATGCCTGCACTGTCGCGTACATAGCGGTATACCTTAGTAGGGTCATGCTTCCTGTACCGCTTCCTGTGCACTTGCACGCATAGCGACCCAAGTCGCGGTGTTGTCCAGTAGGCCTCTGTTGCCCATACCGCGGCCTGTGCACCTGCATGCACAGCGCCCTATACCGCGGTGTTGTCCAGACGGTGCACTGCTGTGTGTACCGCGGTCTAGACACTTGCCTGCGACGCGGTCCATCTAGCGGTATTGACGGGATTTTGTGCCCTAAGTTCAAAACGACGCTGTTTTGACTAGGGCTCCCTTATATATACTCTCTCTTCTTCCTTGCTCGTTTTCATGAGTTCAAGAAGCTATTTTTGAGAGGCCAAGCTTCCTTTAGAGAGAGAAACTCCAAAGAACTCATCTTTACTCAACCAAACAAAAATCCATGTGCATCTAACATCTTACAAGCATCATCTCATCATGGATTCTTCTTGCTTTCATTGACTAGGTAACTTGAACATGCCCTAAATCTCATTGCATTTATTTATGTTCTTGTTTGCCTAGGGTTAGCTCTTTTATATGATTTTATTGCATATCTTTATGTTTATTGGCATGTATAACATGTTTGAGTTGTTTTTTGTTGGTTGAGAGTTTTGTTCATTGATAGCTAGCATTTAGGACGATTTTACCCTTCTAGCTAAATCTTCATGCATTTGCATTTAGATATTGATATCTAGGATTTGCATTCATTGACATCTTTAAATCCTTAGATAAGCATTTAGTGTTGCCTAGCATTAATTGCATGCTTGAATATCTTTTACATATTCACATAGGTTGTTTAACCTCTTCATTGATTGTTAAGCTTTGTGACTAAGTGGGTTAGTGCACAAGCTTGTGGTCTAGAATCACTATTAAAGGCCCGTTGGGTAGAGTGAAAGGGTTAGTGACCAAGTAGGTGTGACTTGAGGTCAACCTAGGTTGTAAACTTTCGTTCAAATAATGGATTTGAGGACCGTATGTGGCTAGAAGGATAGCCCGTGAGTTTTGCCCAGTTGGAGGGTTTCTCACGTAAATCAATCCTTGTGTTTTTATTGGTTTCCGCATATTTATATTGGATTGATTGATTGCTAATATGGGGTAGGTCTATTAAAATTGATTAAATCGAAAAGTTGGTAATAAATCAACTAAAACCTATTCACCCCCCCCTCTAGGTTGTATTAGACACACTTTGTGTATTTTCAATTGGTATCAGAGTGGGTTCCTAGATACACTTAGGTGATCCTTGCTCTTTGTGTGTCTTACATTTTGTTTGTGGTTGTTGCATCATTATCATTCATCTCATTCATACCCAAACACTATGAGTGGGAACGGAAGTGGTAATGAGGGAGCCTCTAGCACAAGACCCCCTTTGCTCACCGGAGTAAACTATGCCTCTTGGAAAGGCAAGATGGAGTCTTACATTTGCCAAATAAATGACCGAGCATGGATGGCAATTGAAGATGGCTACACTCCTCCGGAAAAGATTCTTGCAGACGAAAGTGTAGTTCCCAAGCCAAAGTCGGAATGGTCAACTCAAGAGTTTGAAGCATCCAAGTGGAACAACAAGGCTATGCATGCTATTCTTTGTGCAATGGATGACAATCAGTACAAACTGATCCAAACAACAAGAATTGCAAAAGAGGCATGGGAGATTCTAGAGATGGCCCATGAGGGAACCGAGGTGGTCAAGGACTCCAAGCTTCAAGTCCTCCAAATACAATTCGAGCAAATTAGGATGGAGGAGGATGAGTGCTTCAACGACTTTCAAGTGAAGTTGATGGACATAGTCAATCAAAGCCATCAACTTGGTGACCCCTATTCGGATAGGAGAATCAAGCAAAAAATTATGAGGTCGCTTCCAGCAAGATTTGAGTCAAAAGTGACGGCTCTTGAGAAGAACAGTGATTACAAAAACATGAAGCCAAGTGAAGTTATAGGAAGACTTCTAGCATATGAGTCTAGGTGGACTCCCACACCTACACCTCAAAAGAAGCAAAAGAGTATTGCTTTGAAGATTTCTAAGGTTGAGAAGGAGGAAGAAGACTCAGATGAAGAAATGGCCCTCATGGTTAAAAGGTTTAAGAAATTCATTAAATTGGAGAAGAAGGGATTTGGATCCAAAGGAAAAGAAATGAAGAAGAAGACTCCTTTCAAGAAGTTTGAGTTAAGTGAAGACAAGCCCACAAGAAAAGGGATTCAATGCTTCGAATGTGGAGGTTTCGGACACATCTCAACGGATTGTGGCAATTTAAAGAACAAGAAGAAAGGAAAGGCTATGGCCGCCACGTGTAGTGATGGTGATGACTTGGAAGAAGAAGGAGAATCTTCGGATGATGAGGATCATGTGGCAAACTTTATTGCCTTTGCATCTTCTCTCAAGAGTAAGGAAGCATTAGATGATGAAGAGGAAGAGAAACAAAGTGAAAATGACTCTAGTGATGGTGACTCTTCATCCCATTCAACAAATATGGATGTAGGAGGAATGGATCTCGAAGGGTTCATTGAGCATTTTCAAAGCTCAAGATTGAAGATGAAGAAAGAGATTCAAAGGCTAAAGGGTGAGAATCTCAAGCTATCTACCGAAGTCACTCACCTAAATAGAGAAGTAAAGACAGCAAAAAGAAATGAGGGATAACTAGGTGGATTAGAAGGGATAACTATTCTTGCTGTGTGGCTCAAATTGCCTTGAAGGCAAATGCCTCTAACACTTGGTATTTGGATAGTGGGTGTTCTAGGCATATGCGGGGAACAAGAGCTTCTTTAAATCCCTTGTCTTGGAGGATGGAGGATTTGTCACCTTTGGTGATGGATCTAGAAAGAAAGTCATAGGGAAAGGAACCATTTCCATTCCCGATTTACCCTCCTTGTCCAATGCTTTACTTGTTGATGGCTTGCAAGCCAATCTTATAAGCATTTCTCATCTTAATGATGATGGACTCTCCGTCTTGTTTAACAAAAATGATTGCTCTATTTTAATGCCAAATGGACAAACCTTGCTAAAAGGAAAGAGATCTAATGACAATTGCTATTGTCTTGAAGCTAGTGCTATCTCTTGCAATATGTCCAAATGTGAGGAAGTTGAGTTATTGCATCAAAGACTTGGCCACATGAACTATCGAGATTTGAGGATCTTAGATAAGTTCAAAGTTGTGCGTGGCCTCCCTAAGCTTGGGAAGAAAGTCGATGGCGTTTATGGACCTTGTCAACAAGGGAAACAAACCAAAAGTATGCATAAGAAAGGCAAGTATCTCGCCACCAAGGAGCCATTAGAGCTTCTACATATGGACCTTATGGGTCCCATGCAAACCGAGAGTCTCGGTGGCAAGAGATACATTTTTGTTTGTGCTGATGATTTTTCTAGATTTGCATGGACATATTTTCTTAGAGAAAAATCTGAAACATTTGAAAATTTTGAAATGCTTTGCACTAAAATTCAAAATGAAAAGAACTCACACATTAAAAGTATTAAAAGGATTAGGAGTGACCATGGGAGGGAATTTGAAAATGCTTGTTTTGAAAGCTATTGCAATAGCTTAGGCATTTCCCATGAGTTTTCGGCTCCTAGAACTCCTCAACAAAATGGGGTTGTTGAGAGGAAGAATAGGGTCCTCCAAGAGATGGCCCGTGTGATGTTGCTTAGCAATAATGTCCCTAGAAACCTTTGGGCCGAGGCCGTCAATACGGCTTGCTACATAGGAAATAGAGTCTTCCTAAGGCCCGGTACTAGGCAAACCTCCTATGAATTATGGAAAGGTAGGAAGCCAAATGTTAGCTACTTCCACTCATTTGGGAGCAAATGCTACATTCTAAATGACCGAGATCAACTTGGCAAGTTTGATGCCAAGAGTGATGAGGGGATTTTCATTGGCTATGCCCTTAATAGTAAGGCCTATAGAGTTTTCAATTTAAAAACTTGGAGTGTCATGGAATCATCTAATGTTGTCATAGATGATTGTAGGCCTAAGACTAGAGACCATGATGAGGAGGTCATTGTGCTTGATGATTCTTCCTTGGAGAAGAATGGTGAGACTTCAATTAATGTGAAGTCAAGTCTTGATGAAGAGGTCATTCAAACTCTTGATAGAGATCCATCATTGGACTCTAAAGAACCCGCTCCATGGGTTAGACATCTCCACAACAAGAATGACATTCTTAGAGATATGAATGAGGGTGTTAGGACTAGGCGTCAAATAGCTAATCAAATTAGCTATACTTGTTACACCTCTCAAATTGAACCCAAAAAGGTTGATGAAGCCTTGAATGATGAGTTTTGGGTTCTTTCCATGCAAGAAGAGCTACACCAATTTGTAAGAAATGAGGTTTGGACTCTTGTTCCTAGACCCAAGGATACTAATGTCATAGGCACCAAATGGATATATAGGAATAAGTCGGATGAGAATGGCAACATTGTGCGCAACAAGGCTAGACTTGTAGCACAAGGATACTCTCAAATTGAAGGTATTGACTTTGAGGAGACTTTTGCTCCGGTTGCCCGTCTTGAGTCCATAAGACTTCTTTTATCCATATCATGTGTGCACAAGTTCAAATTGCATCAAATGGATGTTAAGAGTGTCTTTCTCAATGGTTTCTTGCATGAGGAAGTGTTTGTTGAGCAACCCAAGGGGTTTGTAGATCCACACCACCCTAATCATGTCTATCGCCTCAAGAAGGCTTTATATGGGTTGAAACAAGCACCTAGGGCTTGGTATGAGCGCCTCACTCAATTTCTTGTTGACAATGACTACACTAGGGGTAGTGTTGATAAAACTTTATTCATCAAGAGAAACAAAGATGAGCATTTCATAGCTCAAATTTATGTTGTTGATATTGTTTTTGGCTTCACCAACAAATCCAAAGTCCAACAATTTGTTGATGTCATGTCTCATGAGTTTGAGATGAGTCTTGTTGGAGAGCTAAATTACTTCCTAGGCTTGCAAATCAAGCAATTGCATAATGGGATTTTCATATCCCAGGCTAAGTATGCTAAGAACCTAGTGAAGAAGTTTGGCCTTCAGAATGCCAAACATTGTGACGCACCCATGAGTACCACCTTGAAACTAAGCAAGGATGCTAGTGGCAAGAGTATGGAACAAAGTCTTTATCGTGGCATGATTGGTAACTTGCTTTACTTGACCGTAAGTAGGCCCGATATAGCCTTTAGTGTGGGTGTGTGTGCTAGGTACCAAGCGGATCCCAAGGAATCCCATCTCTCCTCCGTGAAGAGAATCATTCGATATGTGAATGGGACATCCAACTATGGGATATGGTACTCTTTTGACACTAATGCTAGCTTAGTTGGCTTTAGTGATGCAGATTGGGCAGGAAATTGTGATGATAGGAAGAGTACATCGGGCGGTTGCTTCTTCCTAGGCAACAACTTGGTCTCATGGTTTTGCAAGAAGCAAAATTCCATTTCTCTTTCCACAGCTGCAGCAGAATACATAGCCGATGGGAGTGCTTGCTCACAACTCCTTTGGATGAAACAAATGCTTGTGGATTATGGCTTTGATCAAGGTATTCTAACCCTTTATTGTGATAACATGAGTGCAATTAACATTTCAAAGAATCCGGTTCAGCACTCTAGGACAAAGCATATAGACATTAGGCATCATTTCATTAGAGAACTAGTTGAAAACAAATGCATTGCACTTGAGCATGTGGGCACTAATGATCAACTAGTGAATTTATTTACAAAGCCCTTAGACTCAACTAGGTTCAAGTCACTTAGTAGGTCTATTGGGATTTGTCATAGGCCTTGATGTGTTTTGGTGATTGACCCCAAATGGGGAGCTCAAGCAAAGAGAGCAACCTTGCATGTTGAAATAAGCAAAAACTTGATCAACTTTATGCTTCTTTATTAATTGCTTGAGTATTTTTGGTTGTGCTTATATATTTTCCTATATGGCTTTTTATTCAATAAGTGTACCTTGCTTGGTTTGTAATCCATGTCACCTCTATGTTCAAACATGCATTTTTGGACTAGGAGAATTGATTGGGAAGTACATTTGAATGACCTAAAATTTATCTCCATGACATGTGACTTGATTTTGACATGCTAAAATGTTATGCATGAATTGTGTTTGCAAATGTGTGTTGAAGCACCTTGACAAAGCTAAACTCAATAAGGACCTTATGTCCATGCAATAAATAAAGATGTCTCATCCAATTTAGCTTTGGGTCTTTTCTTAATGGTTAAACAAGACAACAACCAATAAGGATTCTATATCCATTCAATCAATAAGGATTTTATATCCATGTCTTGATTGACCATTAAGGATTGACTTGGTTGCTTGTGTGTGCTCAAAATTTAAACGCTATATCTTGTTTAATTATGGCAAAAGGGTGCAAATTGGTTTGAATTCCTTTGGAACCTCTTTGATGTTCTCTTTGCCAAATACCATTTGCTTGAACTATGATGTTACATGTCTTACATTCAAAGCAACTAAGTCACACATTTTCTTCTTAAAAATAAACCCTCAAAGATTCTCTCTCAATTAATTAAGTTGCATAAAGTTGTTGTATATGATTATGCACTTATCTTGCAAATAGCTCTCTTTGCTAAAGTGACCCGGTTGGGGAATACTTATTTGCCTATCTCATGACAAAAAGGGGGAGTAATGTGGTTTTTTTAAGAGGGTTGCATATTTGGAGAGATTGTCCCGTTGAGGGGGAGTAACCTATTTAGGGGGAGAATTTGCATGTTGCATGTTGCAGTTTTCTTTTATTATGCAAATTACTCTTATTTATTATATCTCTTGATCACCTCACATACACTTGTCTTGGAAAGTGTAGTCTCATTGTTTTGTAGGGATGGCTATTCTACAAGAGCTTGAAGATTTGAGGACCTAGCATCTAGGTATCTATTTGTAATGTAGAATTTCCTTTGTTGTCCTCCACTTTTTATTCTTCTTTGAGGATGATTTGTGAGAGGTGGTTTTGTCACGAAATAGCCAAAGGGGGAGATTGTAAGTTCCTTATATTTTGATTGGCTTATTTCGTTGACAAACCACATTGGGGATTATTCTTTGTAAGGGTAAATTAGGCCTCTTGAGTGTGATCAAGCTTCAAGGACATCATCTCTCTCAAGAGCACTTCAAAGGTATCTCACTTGTTTAACTTTCCTTGAAGAGATCTAGTTGCACACACTCACTTGCATGCATTATTTTCTTATCTTCATGTAATTGAATGATGCTTTGTATGCCACTTTCCACTTTCCACACTTGCACTTTTTGCACATCACTTAGTGTGTTGAGTTTGCCCTAAAAAGAGAATTTCTTCTCTTATCGCGGCCTAGACCGCTTGGCAAGACATGCTTGCACCGCGGCGTACAAAGCGGTATACCTCCGTAGGGTCATGCTTCTTGTACCGCTTCCTGTGCACTTGCACGCATAGCGACCCAAGTCGCGGTGTTGTCCAGTAGGCCTCTGTTGCCCATACCGCGGCCTGTGCACCTGTATGCACATCGCCCTATACCGCGGTGTTGTCCAGACAGTGCACTGCTGTGTGTACCGCGGTCTAGACACTTGCCTGCGACGCGGTCCATCTAGCGGTATTGACGGGATTTTGTGCCCTAAGTTCAAAACGACGCTGTTTTGACTAGGGCTCCCTTATATATACTCTCTCTTCTTCCTTGCTCGTTTTCATGAGTTCAAGAAGCTATTTTTGAGAGGCCAAGCTTCCTTTAGAGAGAGAAACTCCAAAGAACTCATCTTTACTCAACCAAACAAAAATCCATGTGCATCTAACATCTTACAAGCATCATCTCATCATGGATTCTTCTTGCTTTCATTGACTAGGTAACTTGAACATGCCTTAAATCTCATTGTATTTATTTATGTTCTTGTTTGCCTAGGGTTAGCTCTTTTATATGATTTTATTGCATATCTTTATGTTTATTGGCATGTATAACATGTTTGAGTTGTTGTTTGTTGGTTGAGAGTTTTGTTCATTGATAGCTAGCATTTAGGACGATTTTACCCTTCTAGCTAAATCTTCATGCATTTGCATTTAGATATTGATATCTAGGATTTGCATTCATTGACATCTTTAAATCCTTAGATAAGCATTTAGTGTTGCCTAGCATTAATTGCATGCTTGAATATCTTTTACATATTCACATAGGTTGTTTAACCTCTTCATTGATTGTTAAGCTTTGTGACTAAGTGGGTTAGTGCACAAGCTTGTGGTCTAGAATCACTATTAAAGGCCCGTTGGGTAGAGTGAAAGGGTTAGTGACCAAGTAGGTGTGACTTGAGATCAACCTAGGTTGTAAACTTTCGTTCAAATAGTGGATTTGAGGACCGTATGTGGCTAGAAGGATAACCCGTGAGTTTTGCCCAGTTGGAGGGTTTCTCACGTAAATCAATCCTTGTGTTTTTATTGTTTTCCGCATATTTATATTGGATTGATTGATTGCTAATATGGGGTAGGTCAATTAAAATTGATTAAGTCGAAAAGTTGGTAATAAGTCAACAAAAACCTATTCACCCCCCCCACCCCCCTCTAGGTTGTATTAGACACAGTTTGTGTGTTTTCAATATTCTTTCATTGCTCAATCATTTGTGGGTGGCCAATACTATACATGATGGGTTGGACACTCATAAGCGGTATACAACCAATCTTATACATGATTTGATTGGTTACACAAGATTAAAAGTGCATTCATGTGAGTTCCTACATTGCCCACCATTCACTTGTTAGATCCATCAATTCCTTAGTTCCCACTATCATATATAAACACCAACTGCATGTTAGATTAGTTAGTCTAATTGTAATTGCATTTTAGTTTTTAACCTTTTTAAATCAACCATTGACATTTACATGCTTTGTTTTAGTTTAATAGTAGTTAACTAGTTTTAGCCATTTAATTTCCTTTTCCTCGTGTACGATACCCTTGCTTGCCATTGCACTTGTTTTGTAACATTTTAAGGCATTTAAGGATTTTATAAATTACTTTTGATAGGCATTTTCTAACGACAAAAATGCTATGTTCACTTATCTACCAAGTGCCGCGATAAAAGGTCAGGCAGTAGCAAATCTGATTGTTGTGTTCACCGAGCCAAACAGTGAAGTGATCAGAATGCTCAAAGATAAAGAGAAGAAGATTTTCAGCTAGAAGCTGCATGTTGATGGGTCGTCAAACACGCATGGCAGCGGGGCAGGCATAGTGGTGTCCACCCTAGAAGGTGACTAAGTAGAATGTGCCGTACGATTTGACTTTAAAGTTACTAGCAACATGGCTGAATATGAGGCATTATTGCCAGAGCTCGGAATTTGCACGGCACTAGGAGCAAATGAAATAGAGATATTCAGCGACTCACAATTCGTGGTCAACCAGGTTTTAGATGAGTACCAGGCAAAGGATAATAACATGGCGGCTTAAATCGAGATAGCTAAGGCACTCCTCGGGAGGTTCAAATCTTATAGAATCACCCAGATCCCAAGAGAAAAGAATGAGAAAGCTAATGCTCTGTCAAGATTGGCATCAGCAACCACTGGTATCTGGTCTAAAATGATTATAGTGGCTCACCATGAGAAATCCAGTATCAAAGTGGAGGAGAAAATAACAGTCGAAATGGTTGAGGAAAGACAAATCACCTGGATGACCCCGATCAGGGAATACTTGGAAGATGGCAAACTTCCTGAAGATACAGTGGAAGCAAAATATATCAGGTACAAGGCGGCCCGGTATTCAATTATGGGAGTAGAACTCTATAAAAGGGGGTTCTCAAAGGCCCTCTAGAGACGCGTCAATCAGGATGAGGAATATAAGATCCTGGTAAGCATAGACAAAGGTGTATGTGGGAATCATACTGAAAATACTATTAAAGCGTGTGTCTACAACCTAGAGGGGGGGGGGAGTAAATAGGTTGTTAATCGATTATTACCAATTTTTCGATTAGTCAATATTAAACATATAACTCAATTAAAACAAACATAGAAAATCAAGTAAAAGTGCGGAAATATAAAGAACACTTGATTTTGACGTGGAAACCCTTCGACAAGGGAAAAACCACGGGCTATCCTTCTAGCCACAGACGATCACAGAAATCCACTATATGAGTAAAAAGTTACACCCTCAAGTGATACTCGGACTCTCACTCTTGACAACCTCAGGATATAGACACTACCACTAGCCACTCTTGGTTTAGTCCCTAGTGATATCCCCTGATACACTACTCTTGGCGTGAGCACCTCTTATTCTACCCAGCAGGTCTTTTATAGCGGCACTTGATCAATGCTTGCCAACCACACCTTGGTTGCAAGACTTCAATGCTTGTGCAACTTCACCCCAAAGCCACAAGACTTTGACTCAATGAAGAGTATAAGGTCTAAGTGAACAATCAATGAATGCTCAACACAAAATATGTTAGACCAAACATACAATGCTTAACTAGATGTAGATAATACAATACAACATCCTAGTTATCAAATAATGCCTGCATGTACACACATGAGGTCTCAATAAGTTGTAGAGAAATTCTAACAACCTAATTGTCAATTAAACTCACATAAACATTCATAAACTTTACTAGATGCACAAAGTCAACCTAATCATCAATTAAGCATACATGAACATTTATGGATTAGCTATTTAAGCATATATGACCTAATAATGCAAGCCATCACAAACAAACACAATCAAATATTCATGAACATTAACTAGTTGATTAAAACACAATTTCTCAACCTAGTTATCAATAAATCACACATGAATATTTATGACCTAGCTTTTAGGCAAAAATAACCTAATCAATTAAGCTATCAAAATACAAACCCAATCATGTTATCAAGACACATAAATATGCAATAAAGTAGAGTCTAGGTATTTAATCATGCAATAAATACCTAATCTAGAGTAAGAAGAACAATAAATGATATTCAAAGAAGTTCTTGCTTACCTAGTCATGAAATAATGAAGACCCATGCTCAAATGATGTTGAATGACGCAAGATGGAGATGGGTTTTGGGTTTGGAGAGTCAAAGATGCTTTCTTGAAGCTTTCTCTCTCTAGAAGCTCTAACCTCTCTCTAAAAATAATTTTCTGAGCTGTTTTTCGGCCAAGAAGAGAATAGGAAGAATATATATGAAGCTCTAGTTAAAACTACATCGTTTTGAACTTGGGAAACTGAATCCCGTCAAAACTGCTTGCTAGACCGCGGCACAGGTAAGTGTCCAGACCGCGGTACGTACAGCAGTGCACCGTCTGGACAACACCGCGGTTGGGACTGCTGTGCGTGCAAGTGCACAGGACGCGGTCCACGCTGCGCATGACGCACTGGAGAATACTGCACTGTGAGCCGCGGTGCAAGCAGAGCCTGCCAAGCGGTCTAGGCCACGCTAAAGGGAAAAATCCCTTTTTAACACTTAAGAAAAATTCCTATCTTACAGGAATGTTGTGCAAGTGTGAAGTGAGTGAAATGCACACAAAATGAAGCACTTTTAACATGCAAGACATGTTAGCAATTTAGATACAATGTAAGATATGATATCTAATGCAAGCTAGTGAGTGTGTTTGAAAAGGATGCACACACATATAAACAATAAGGAACACAAACGCAAGATAAACAAAACATGCATGAAGTGTGTGTGTGCACCTAAACTCTTCGAGAGACAAAGTCAAGTGAGTATACCTTTTGCTCTTGAAGTCATGGAGATACTTGGAGGCTAGCCAACACGGACCTAAGCTACCCATTACACAATCATCCCCAATGTGGTGTGGTTTGTCATGAAATAAGCCAATCATAAAATTGAGGTCCTTACAATCTCCCCTTTTGGCTATTTCATGAGAAAACAACCACTCACAAATAATTCCTCACAAAACAGAAGAAAAGCTATTGTCCATGAGATTAATTCTACATTACAAATGAGATATGAGATTCCTAAGATATAAATCTTCAATTTCTTCAATCTCTTTGTAGAATCATCAATGTGCCTACACACAATAGCAAGAAGCACTTTCCAAGAACAAGTGCATGTGAGGTGAACAAATAAAAACAAGCATTGCACTTAAACAAAAATAAAGCAATACAAAGAATGCATGTGCAATGCTCCCCCTAAAAGGTTACTCTCTCTCATGATATCTCCTCTAAAGCATAAATAATGCTCCCCCTATATCTCTCAAGACTTCTCCCCCTTTTTGTCATGAGATAGGCAAAGGAGCTCCCCCTATCGGGTTGCTTTAGCAAAGAGAGCTATTTGCACAATTACATTGCATAATCATATTCACAAACTTTATGCAACTTAAATAATTAAGAGAGATTCAAGGAGTTTTATTTAACAAAAAAAATGTGTGAATTTGTTGCTTTGCATGCAAGACATATAGCATTCAAGTTCAAGCAACGGTATTTGGCAAAGCAAACATCAAAAGGGTTTCCAAAAGAATTCAAACCAATTTGTACCCTTTTGTCAAGAGCAAACAAGATATAGTTTTTTAAAATGAATTTTAATTTAAAGAGCAACTATATCAAACTTTATAGGCGAAACAAGACATGAGTGACTTTTGCACCCTTTTTAATTTTTCCGGTAGGATACCCGTATGATAATAGCCTTGTTCAACTAATAAAGAGAGAGAGAAGACTAAATTTGGATGAGACATCCTTATTTATTGCATGGATACTAGATCCTTATTGGGTTTAGTCTTCTCATTTGCTTTCACACATATTTTGCACTAAAGCAATCAAAAACATTTCATGCATATCATTTTAAGCATGTCATTAAACGTTCTCATGTCATGGAGATAAATTATGGGTCATTCAAATGTACTTTCCCAATCAAATCTCCTAGTCCAAAAATGCATGTTTGAACATAAATATGACATGGATTGCAAGTAAAGCAATGTTGCACACTTATTAGGAAAATAACATATAAGCTTATATGTGCAACCGATCATCTTAAGCAATTATAAAAGAGCATAAAATTAATCAACTTTTTGCATATAGCAAATCATGCAAGTTCACTATCTTTTCTTGAGCTCCCCACAAGGGTCAAATCCAACCAATTCAATGGGACGCATGAGCCCCTATAGACTTACCAAGTCCGATAGACCTAGTTGCATCTACGGGTGTCACATGGGCACTAAGGCAAGCGGGTTCATTCTTTCTAACCCACCTAGGTTCCACTTTAACATTTTTAGTTGTCATAGACATGTTTCTAGGTTCCTTAGGTTTATGCAAACTTGCCCTATTTTTCAACTGTTTTTCTTTCATGCTCTCTAATCTATACCTCTTAATGTAATTCAAGCAATTTGGTCTTAAGTGACCAATCATACCACAATAATGACAAGTAGGTACAAAGTAAGGGTTTATATCATAGCATTGAGATCTCATCGAGGCATAGCCATGTTGATGAGGTTGTCTTTGATGATGCATCGGTTTGCTTCTCCTAGGAGCTTGAGCCGATTGGTGGCACCTTTGTGGTCTAGCTTGTTGAGGTGGTTGAGCCGGTTGATCATGCCTTCTTGGTTGAGCATGCCACTTATGATCACCTTCTTTCTTGATAGTTGACTTGTTAGAAGAGGCGGTTGGCTTCTCAAGGAATTATCCTTTCTTCTTGGATTGCCTAGGCTTTGGTTGAGTTGCCAAGGCTTGTGTGGACTTTCCTTGAGTGGAAGGTTGCTTGGATGAAGCTTTGCTCTTGCCTTGAGCTTAAGGTTGTTTGACCTTGACCTTCTTTAATTCTTCAGGGCACCTCATCTCTCTTTCCTTGACAATCTTCAAGGAGTTTTCTTTGTTGGCAAGTTCTTCTTTCATGGCCTTCATCCGTTGATGGCAATCTTCAATCTCCTTCTCATATTCGGACATATCAATCACGTCCGACTTCAAGGAGTCATTCAACTTGGTCCTTAGTTGAAGATTTTCTTCCTTCAACCTCTTGATTTCTTCATTCTTCTCCTTGAAGGACCATTGAAAACTTTCAATGAAGTCTTCATAACACAAACCTTCATCACTCAAATTCTTGGAGCTTGAACTTTCTTCATCGAAACTTCTACCACTTGTGCTCTCATGGCAATCATCATTCAAACTAGCTTCTTCGTTGTTGACTTTGAGTGATGGGTGTCTTGTGGCCGCCTTTAAGTTTGTAGGGAAAAATCGATATAAAACGCAGCGGAAGAAACGAAAAATAGATTTCGTATGGTTTTAAAATTTTTCTCAAAGTTGAACCTTAACCTTTTAATTAATTAAACTCAAATATATACGGTTAGAGTTAAATACCTCTTGACGCGTGATCCGATTGACTTACGTCGATTGGTAATCCGCGTGAACAGTGATTGTGAACAGTACCCGCGTGAACAGTGCTCGTGAACAGTACCGCGAGATCTTCCAATCCGAACACGTACGTGAATCACTTAGGAGCGTGGTCTCCCTTTTTCTTTGAATTGAAAACCTAAGAATGGATGAACAAAGTTTTCTTTTTCTTTTGTTAGTCACAAAACAATCAAAAGAAGACAAAAATTATTCCGGTCACTTTTGAGTTCTCAATCTAATGATCGAAACTCGCGTGAACCTAATTCGATGTTGTACACACAAGCTTATTGATGAACAAGCAATCAGTGTACTATCAAAGAATAATCTCTTCTCTCTTTTATGTTTAGTAGAATAAAAATTATCCTTTTCTATGAATTGAGAAGAAGAAGAAAAATTGAATCATTCAATCAACTATTTTGGCCGAATTCTATATGTGGTATTATATAGGTGGCCGAAATTTTGCTTCCTCTTCTATTTAGGATTGCCGAAATCTTCCTCTAAATGGACTAGGGTTGCCGCAAATCACATACCAAAAACAGTTTGTGTTGCACCCTAATTTCCATCAACCTTTAGACTTCAAAACCTAATCCAACTCATAGATATTTTTATTGTTTTATTGACTAAATAAAAAGACTTCTTATTTGATTAAATAAATAAAATTATTTATTTATTTTCTTATCAAACAAGTCTTTTACTTTTAATATACTACTACCAATAGTATAAACTTTAGGAAATATATTTCCTGATCAGAAAAAGATTTGTTTCTTAATTAAACAATTAATTAATAAATTAACTTATTCTTATTTAATTAAAACAATGAAACAAAATAATATATTAGGTTAATATATACACCTTGCCGCCCCACTTATATAAATGGACCATATATTATTTTCTTATTTCATTTAATCCATTGGACTTTAAATAAAAGCCTACATGTGAACCAGACCCATTCTTACTAAAAGAAACAAGTTTACTTGTCTCCTTTTAATATATTAATATAATAGTGCAGCCCATTAATTTAAATAATAGACATATTATATTCTTGATATATTAAAAACAATTCTAGATGGACCCTTAAATCGGCCCGGTAGAATATATCAAGTGATCCATGCAAATACGTGTGGATTGGGGATCTTGGCGGGCTATCTAAATTTAAGCTTCAATAGACACAACCTAATCACAATCAACAAATGATTCACTTAGGTCCAATCTATTAATTTTAACTCATTCCACTAAAGAGCTAAAATTGAACTCTTAAATAAAGATAGAATAAGGAGATGTTTCTCATTCATACCCTAGACAATCTTATAGGAGATGGTGTATCCTCGTGAATAATATCAGTAATCGCCAAGAGCTCATAGACCGCCTATAGCTCTCCAAGTTACCATATTTCCTCATATGACCACATTTCGAACTTGGATACTTTGACTTGTCCAGAAGCCATGTTTTCAATAATCATTATTGAAAACTCAACGTTAAGATTTAATATCCAATACCTCAAAACATCCATATGATGATATTATACTCTCATTTAATAAATGGAGCCATGATGTCCATATCTATAAATGAAGTCCTCTATCGATTAACAAATGTATACCACCAAACTATCGAGGATAGACTATGCTATATAATCGTACTCATTGATAGCTCTAATGATAACACTTGCAACCATAAGTCCATCATTTATCTCAGGATTAAGATAGACTCTCCGATTGTCCTCTTTAATGAAAAGACTTATATCTAGTGACTGTTCTAGATAAAGTATTTCATTGTGATTCAGTTCAATGCACCTAGTGCACTAGATTCTTTTACTCGAAAACCTTTCGATGATTTTAGACTCATCATATTCATTTGATCCCACTCAAATGCTAGTAAAAGAATTCTACAACTTTAACAAGATAGAGGTGCCTAACCTTTAACTTAAGTTGTGAACGTTATTCAAGACTAACTAAAGCATTGTGTCTACCTCATACATATCTGGATGTATGAACAATTCTTCATGTCTCATAGTCTTTTGACCTTATGATTATTTACCTTGACAATTATAATAATAAATGCTATAAGTAATTGTAAGAATCAGAATTCACTTTATTAATATGAGAAGATTGTCAATTACAATATTACACTTTTGCCATTGAGCATAATCCTAACAAAGTTGTCATCATGTAAAGCGGGGAAGGCTATGTGATTCCTTTCACATCTCTCGAAACCCGAAAAGCTTTCTTCACTTTCACTCCAAGAATATGCCTTTAATTTGCCTCTTCGATTCTTGGTCTTCGAGTTTCCACAATCCGTGGAGATGTGCCCATAGCCACCACAATCATAACATTGAAGCTTTATCTTCAAGGTACCCAAATTCTTATCTTCTTCCTTCACGGTACCTTCGTGGGTGATTCTTAGAATCTCCCAAGCTTCTCGAACATCTTGAGAGGTTTGGATGAGTTTGGATTGATTCTCATCCACAGCACAAGATAAGGCATGGATGCCCTTTGAGTTCCATTATGCAGCCTCGAGTTCGTCATTAGTCCACTTGGACTTAGGCTTAGGCTTAGGCTTAGGCTTAGAAGGCCCATTCTCTAACTTCTCGGTGGGAGGTGAGTATCCCTCTTCCACACACATCCACACATGCTTATCGAGGTCCATCAAAAATACTTCTATCTTCACTTTCCAAGAGGAGTAGTTATCCTTGGTGAGCAATGGTAGTCCAGAGATCAACGCACCTTCTAACATCTCAATGCCACTCATAGTGTTTAATGAATGAGATAAATGCAAATGAATGCACCAAGCAAAATGCACACAAATGCAAGACACACAATCATGAGCAAGGATCACCTAAGTATGTCTAGGAACCCGCTCTGATACCAATTGAAAATACTATTAAAGCGTGTGTCTACAACCTAAAGGGGGGGTGAATGGGTTGTTAATCGATTATTACCAATTTTTTGATTAGTAAATATTCAACATATAACCCAATTAAAACAAACATAGAAAATCAAGTAAAAGTACGGAAATATAAAGAACACTTGATTTTGACGTGGAAACCCTTCGACAAGGGAAAAACCACGGGTTATCCTTCTAGCCACAAACGATCACAGAAATCCACTATATAAGTAAAAATTTACACCCTCAAGTGATACTCGGACTCTCACTCTCGACAACCTCAGGCTATGGACACTACCACTCGTCACTCTTGGTTCAGTCCCTAGTGATATCCCCTGATACACAACTCTTGGCGTGAGCACCTCCTACTCTACCCAGCGGGCCTTTTATAGCGTCACTTGATCAATGCTTGCCAACCACACCTTGGTTGCAAGACTTCAATGCTTGTGCAACTTTACCCCGAAGCCACAAGACTTTGACTCAATGAAGAGTACAAGGTCTAAGTGAACAATCAATGAATGCTCAACACAAAATATGTTAGACCAAACATACAATGCTTAACTAGATGTAGATAATACAATACAACATCCTAGTTATCAAATAATGCCTGCATGTGCACACATGAGGTCTCAATTAGTTGTAGAGAAATTTTAACAACCTAATTGTCAATTAAACTCCCATAAACATTCATAAACTTTACTAGATGCACAAAGTCAACCTAATCATCAATTTAGCATACATGAACATTTATGGATTAGCTATTTAGGCATATATGACCTAATAATGAAAGCCATCACAAACAAACACAATCAAATATTCATGAACATTAACTAGTTGATTAAAACATAATTTCTCAACCTAGTTATCAATAAATCACACATGAATATTTATGACCTAGCTTTTAGGCAAAAATGACCTAATCAATTAAGCTATTAAAATATAAACCCAATCATGTTATCAAGACTTATAAATATGCAATAAAGTAGAGTCTAGGTATTTAAACATGCAATAAATACCTAATCTAGAGTAAGAAGAACAATAAATGATATTCAAAGAAATTTTGCTTACCTAGTCATGAAACAATGAAGACCCATGCTCAAATGATGTTGAATGATGCAAGATGGAGATGGGCTTTGGGTTTGGAGAGTCAAAGATGCTTTCTTGAAGCTTTCTCTCTCTAGGAGCTCTAACCTCTCTCTAAAAATGATTTTCTGAGCTCTTTTTCGGCCAAGAAGAGAAGAGGAAGAATATATATGAAGCCCTAGTTAAAACTACATCGTTTTGAACTTGGGAAACTGAATCCTGTCAAAACAGCTTGCTAGACCGCGGCACAGGTAAGTGTCCAGACCGCGGTACGTACAACAGTGCACCGTCTAGACAACACCGCGGTTGGGACCACTGTGCGTGCAAGTGCACAGGACGCGGTCCACGCTGCGCATGACGCACTGGAGAATACTGCACCGTGAGCCGCGGTGCAAGCAGAGCCTGCAAGCGGTCTAGGCCGCGCTAAAGGGAAAAATCCCTTTTTAACACTTAAGAAAAATGCCTATCTTACAGGAATGTTGTGCAAGTGAGAAGTGAGTGAAATGCACACAAAATGAAGCACTTTTAACATGCAAGACATGTTAGCAATTTAGATACAATGTAAGATATGATATCTAATGCAAGCTAGTGAGTGTGTTTGAAAAGGATGCACACACATATCAACAATAAGGAACATAAATGCAAGATAAACAAAACATGCATGAAGTGTTTGTGTGCACCTAAACTCTTCAAGAGACAAAGTCAAGTGAGTATACCTTTTGCTCTTGAAGTCGTGGAGATGCTTGGAGGCTAGCCAACAAGGACCTAAGCTACCAATTACACAATCATCCCCAATATGGTGTGGTTTGTCATGAAATAAGCCAATCATAAAATTGAGGTCCTTACACATACATAGGGAAAAATTTTGGCTCATAAAACCCTTAGATAAGGCTTTTACTGGCCAACCATGTTCCAGGATGTGCAATCAGTGGCTGAGAAGTGCAGAACTTGTCAGAGAATTGCAAAAGACATCAAACAGCCACCTAAGCACTTGAAGAATTTGACCTCACCGTGGCCATTAGCGATGTTGGGACTGGATCTGATCGGCCCAATGCCAACGGCGACCAAAAGCGGCGCGAAGCATGCCATAGTAGCAGGAGACTACTTTACAAAATGGGCAAAAGCAGAAGCATTTGTTCACATAACCATGCTAATACTACAAGCTTTGTGAAAAAGAATATCATTTACCGATTTGGAATCCTAGACACAATCATCACTGATAATGGGATCCAATTCGATAGTGATAACTTTAGAGAAATGTTCCAAAAGTACCATATCAAGAACTATTATGCCACGCCAGCCCATCCCCAGACCAATGGACAAACCTAAGCTGTCAACAAGATCATCAAACATACCTTGAAGGCCAAGCTCGATGACAAGAAAGGAAATTGGGCAAACAAGTTGTACGAGATGCTCTAGGCATATCGAAAAACTCAAAGAACATCAACAAGAGAAACACCTTACTTTCTAGCATTACGGACCGAGCCAGTTATCTCGGCAGAGATAACCCACGCTTCCCCTAGAGTCCAGCTATACCAACCCGATGCAAATGTAGGGACGCTACAACAGAACCTGGACGAGTTAGAAGAGAAAAGGGACATGGTGAGAGTGAGAAATGCAGCCTATCAACAGTGGATTGCTAGATATTACAACTCCCATGTACGGATAAGAAAATTCTAGCTTGGAGATCTGGTCCTTAGAAGGGTATCCCCAAACACAAGGGAGAAGGCGACTGGATCTTTAGCAGATAAGTGGGAAGGACCTTATTAGGTGGTCAGTCTAGCTGGGCATTGAGCATATCTCCTAACCCGACCAGAAGAAGGAGCGTTGCCCCGGCCCTACAATGCTCAATATTTGAAGATATTCTACCCTTAAGGGGGTCTCTTTTCCTTCTACTACTTCTTTTCAATTTACTTAGATGATTTGTTAGGATTGGAAATACAATAGTCTTTTTTTATCCTAGATCAGTTGTTACTTTGTATAGTTTTGATTGAAGTTATGAATAAAAGCCTTTCAAGTGAAGAATAGCTCAATAAAAAAATGTTCAAATATTGCTTTTGTTTACAAAAGCAACTCGTAGCTCCTTATTTCATTTAAGATAAATAGGCGCTCGGAAGGCCCAATGATGGGGCCACAAGCAGGCGTCGTAAAGATAATGCACAATCACCAAACTAACTAGTGTACATAAAAGCAATAAGAGCGCCTTCAGGTCATAGATACCTGATGGGATGCACATAAAGTTGGATGGGAAAGTCCCATTCTCATACTTGAACACCGGCTAGTTAGATACAGAATTAAAATAAGTTAAGCTAATGAGATAAGGACCGTCCCCATTGCAACGCATCTTGAGCAACAAACTATTAGGAGACGTCCTAGTGACTTACTTGACAGATAAACGACAAGTTTCTATAAATTAGATACCATGCAAATGGTCTGTAAAAATGAACACTACTTGACAAAAATCTAAAAAACTGTTGCACGTAACCTGCGCAAACAAGATGTGAAATTATTCACGCAACAAACCAAGTTTGGTCAGTTGAATGAAAATCTGATAAGGTTGAACTAAAGGCCAGCTAGTAACAAAACTGACTGGACCAAGTTTAGTCAGTTGACAAAGATAACTGATTAGGTTAGTATTGAGCAGTTAGGAAGATAACTGAACAAATCAAAAAATGGTCAGTCAGATACAAAATTTGTTAGATCGATTTCAATTGATTTACAAAGATCATTGATTAAAATCCACATTAGTAAATAAATATTTGTGTCAATAAAAATGAAATAATCATTTATATATTGATACGGAAAAATTTACAAGATATGTGATTGAGAAGAAAGAAAAATAAAAATATGATCAGGCTCTAGGAGCATTCTAGGGACCACTAGGACCGGAGTTACCAGGAGGGTTGTTTTCATCTTCATAACCTTTGGTCAAATCTCCAAAATCTTGCCAGCAAATATCATCCTCAAGGTCATTGACCATGAAAGGGGAATAATCTACCTCAGGTAAGGGCCCAGCATCAATGTCCTTGGCCGAAGTACTGCCCTCTTCGCCTGCATGAAAGGTCACTAGCGAAGACTTGGAGGGGAGGTCTAGATGCATCACATGGGGATCCTTCCTGAACGATTTGCAATAAGCCCTCCATCTCTTCATCTGGTTCCTTATTGTATCCAGAGACTCAGCCTTATGCTTTTCGATTGTCCGATCCCATTTTCAGTGAGCCTCTCCAGAAGACCTCTCCTTACCCCCAAAGAATATACGAGCAGTGGCAAGCCATCGTTCAAGCTCTCTCAGCATGACTGCTTTGAATGCAGAAGACCTTTTATATCGATCAACGCTCTAGACTTCGAGAGATAGCTTAGTCTCTTGAGAGAGCACCTCCATGCTGACCTTTATCTGCTTCAGATCTTTAGTCAGCCTTTCATAGTGCGATCTGACTTCCTCAGATCTTTGCTAGGCCTCGAGCATGGACTATTGGGAGGCGGCAAGAGTTTCTTTAGCAACCCAAGCTTCTGCCTCCTGACTAGCAACAGCTTTTTTAATTGAGAGATCTCAGCAGCCAACCTCTCTTGAGCGATCATGGCTCTAGTCATCTCCTACACAGCCTAAAAAAAAGAGAGAGAAATGCCAAGTCAGGATAACAAATCCTAAGTAAAAGAATTGATCAGAAAGTAAGAAGTACTTACATATACGATGTTATTATAAATTGCACGGACTCATTCTGGATTGATGGCATTCCGAAAATCAGTCCAGTAACCTTCCCCAACATAACACATTTCTATAGACATGGTCTTCAACATGTCAAGGGGGTCGACTGACGCTTCGCCCGAGCCAGGAGTGCCAACCGTAGCAGGAAGTACAGTCACCTCTAGGCCTCGAGGTTTCTGATCTGTTGGTATTGAGCTTGGAACAGGAAGAGTGGCCTTGAGAGCAGTCACTGTGGGCATAGCATGAGTTTTCTCTTGATTGATGACCCTCGATTGACCCGCTTCAGTGCGGTGTACCAAGGGGCCACTACGGTATTAGTTAAGAGCCCAGAAGGATAGCCCAATCATATGGAAATCTTGTCAAAGTGATCAGCCCCCTAGTTGGCGAGATTATCTTCAGCATCAGGAGCAAGTGGGTTAGATGACACCTCTTCAAGGATGGTCTGCCCCTCGTCAGAATCCAAATCGGTGAAGACTATCTGACACTTGACTGAGAATTGCATTGGAGCCTTCCCAGCACATTGTACAGGAAGCTCATGAAAAACTTCAGCCATTAGGCAGTCAGCTTCAATAGAAGTCAATTGGGATGGAGATTGGGTTGTTTTTGCTGAGAGATAGTTAGCCCACTAACCCCAACATGAGCCTGAACATTTCCTTTAGGTAGGTCAGATGGAGGGATGGCAGATTAAGTTGAGACGAGATCAGATCTCTTCTTCGATCGTTGTTCCCTCAGGATTAGTTCGGTCACTATCTCATCATCTTCCTCTTCAGTGATGATTGGCTTGACTCCAGTCTGATAAGCCAGTGGACCTTCTGCCACTTTAACCTCTTCCTTTTTGTGAGCAGTTTCGGAGGCAAAGGATACTTCTGCTTTCTTGGCCACTTTGCTGACCAGAGACCTCTCAGAGGAAGAGGCCACTTTACGAGCCGTCGTTTCTTTTGTAAACCTCCTTTTAGAGCCCTTATGAGAGCTCTTATTCATGTTATTCTGATCGAAGGATCTTCTCTCTCATTCCTGATTAGAAGGGCCCAAGGCAGTGTTGGGATAGGGTTCATAGGTATGCTCGACCAAGTCATGTTGAGGAGGAGAAATACCTTGAGCCAATTGGGTAGCAGCTTCTGCATGGCTAACCCGATCAATATTTTTAGCCTCTAAGCCATCTCATCGGCTATAATGTCCACTTTATATACTACTCGATCGGATCAAAGAATGTCAGACAAGGCAAATGCAGTTAAATTAGAACAAAACTTAACATAAAAATAACACTTACATCGTTTACGCTCATTGGATATAGCAGGAAACAGTCCCAACTTCCAGAGGTCTGTCTCAACGAACAGCACCTGTCGGTATCTGACCTCCCAAGAAGTCTGTGCAGCTTTAATCACATTCCCAGCTTGTTCCTCATTCAGCAAAGCTGGAGTCTTGTTCCACATATCAGGATTAAAAAAATTCCTGGGAACGTTGTTTCTGGCCAACTCTTGGTGTAATTTCAAGATCACCATCTCCATCTGTGAAAGGGAGAGAGGGAAAGAGAGCTTTGTACTAAAAATCATCATTACCATTGTATCAAACAGTCATATGACTAATAAGACAAGTCTTTTTCCTTTGTTTCCCTCGATTTGTATTGTATTTCCCCTTTCATTGTATATTTTTTACCAAAATCACGGTACCTAGAGGTATCTACCCCGCTGCGACCTCCCAGGTTGTGGCTTGAGGGTGTTGATCATAATTCTACACCCAAACGAACATTCGGTTAACAGAAACCAAAAATAATGTTTTCATTTTCATTTTTCTTTTCCACAAGCCACAAATGAAAAATATTTACATGACGCGCCCTATTTGTTTTTATTTTTTGAAAACATTTTTAAATTTATGTTAGGTAACTGTTTTTCATTTTATTTTATTTAAAAAAAAATAAGAAAACACAGTTTTCATTTTCATTTTTCTTTTCCGAAAACCACAAATGAAAAACGTTTACATGATGCACCCAATTTGTTTTATTTTTTGAAAACAATTTTAAATTTATGTTCAGTAACTGTTTTTCATTTTATTTTAAAAAAAAAAAAAACAAGAAAAGCCTAATTGGTCTTTGCTATACAAAAAATCTTGTTGGGACTTTTCGTACAACATTTAGATTGGATGGAGTGGTACTCCACGGTGGGAGAGGGAGGGGTATGGGTACCCTACCCATCGGAGCTTCGAGGATAAAGAGAAGAGATGGTGTTTTAGGTTCCCTTACTGGTGTGAGGGGCTGGTCCTGGTCCTGGTCCTGGTCCTGGTCTCTGGTCCCTAGCCCCTGGTCTTTGGTCCTGATACCCAGTCCCAATACTCGGTCTCTTCTCTAGGTCTCATCTATAGTTCCTTGACCCAAATAGCATGGCGAGGATGAGGTATTTTTGCTCCTCATTGATATAGATGTGGTCATAAAGGATGGAACCAACCAGTAGTGATTCTTCACCTCTAGGTCCATCCGGTCAGGTTGAAACCCATCCCGGTTCTTCTAGCTAGTCCAATGGCTCTTCTAGGATGTGCTTGAGTAGGCTTCTCTAGCCCCTGTGTCGGATCCTCAAAAAGGTTGCTCGCTCCCATAGAGAATGTACGGGGGAGCACCTCGGCTCCTTGGTTCCTCGACTCTTTTCTAGCGGGTCCAGATGGTTTCTCCCCATCTTTATATGTGACTTGGCATGCAAATAGGTGGATAAGAGAGCTAGGACCAGTGGGGTGTTAGGATTATACTCATTAGCAAGAGTGTAATATTGTAATTGACAATCTTTTCATATAAATAAAGTGATTTCTGATTCTGCAAAATCTTATAGCATTTATAATTATAATTGTCAAGGTAAATAATCATAAGGTCAAAAGACTATGAGATATGAAGAATTGTTTGTACATCCGGATATGTATGAGGTAGACATAATTCTTTAGTTAGTCTTGAATAACGTTCACAACTTAAGTTAAAGGTTGGGCACCTCTATCTTGATAAAGTTGTAGAATTCTTTTACTAGCATTTGAGTGGGATCAAATGAGTTATGATGAGTCTAAAATCATCGAAAGGTTTTCGAGCAAAAGAATCTAGTGCACTGGGTGCATTGAACTGGATCACAATGAAATACTTTATCTAGAACCGTCACTAGATATAAGTCTTTTCATTATCAGGACAATCGGAGAGTCTATCTAAATCCTGAGATAAATGATGGACTTATGGTTGCAAGTGTTATCATTTGAGCTATCAATGAGTACGATTATATAGCATAGTCTATCCTCGATAGTTTGGTGGTATTCATTTGTTAATCGATAGAGGACTTCATTTATAGATATGGACATCGTGGCTCCATTTATTAAATGAGAGTATAGTATCATCATATGGATGTTTTGAGGTATTGGATATTAAATCTCAACGTTGAGTTTTCAATAATGATTATTGAAGACATGGCTTTTGGACAAGTCAAAATATCCAAGTTCAAAATGTGGTCATATGAGTAAATATGGTAACTTGGAGAGCTATAGGCGGTCTATGAGCTCTTGGCGATTACTGATATTATTCACGAGGATACACCATCTCCTATAAGATTGTCTAGGGTATGAATGAGAAACATCTCCTTATTCTATCTTTATTTAAGAGTTCAATTTTAGCCCTTTAGTGGAATGAGTTAAAATTAATAGATCGGACCTAAGTGAATCATTTGTTGATTGTGATTAGGTTATGTCTATTGAAGCTTAAATTTAGATAGCCCGTCAAGATCCACAATCCACACATACTTGCATGGATCACTTGATATATTCTACCGGACCAATTTATGGGTCCATCTAGAATTGCATTTAATATATTAAGAATATAATATGTCTATTATTTATTTAATGGACTGCACTATTATATTAATATATTAAAAGGAGACATGTAGGCTTGTTTCTTTTAGTAAGAACAAGTCTGGTTCACATGTGGGCTTTTATTTAAAGTCTAATGGATTAAATAAAATAAGAAAAATAATATTTGGCCCATATATATATGGTGTGGGCGGCAAGGCTAAATAAAATAGCCCAAGATATTATTTTATTTTATTGTTTTGATTAAATGGGAATTAATTAATTATTTAATTAATTAATAGTTTAAATCAAAATCTTTTCCTGATCAGTAAATTAAATACTATGTGTTGGATTAGAGTTGGAATTCTTTTAAGTGATAGGAGTCCTAATGTGGTAAGGATTAAGTCCACATACACTCCTTATTATACAAAGAATTCGGCCACCAGTAGTCCTACAAGGGTTAGGATTCTTGAATTGATAGGAATTAGGGAAAAGGACAATTCCTTTTCAAGTAAGGAAATTAAACAACCCTAGATTTCCTATTCAATGAATTCGGCCAACCCTACTTTGTGAAGGAGAAAATTCGGCCAACCTATAAATATAAGGTTATGAATTTTCGGCCACCAGGAAGAAAAATAGAGAGAGTTTTTTGTTTGTTTTGAAAATAAAAAATCCTACTCTATACACATAGATTTTCGGCCAAGAGAGAAAAAGAAAATAAGTTCTCATTCGATAATGCACTTACAAGCCTTTAACATCAAAAGGTTTTGTGCACACTTTGGATTTAGGGTTACGCGAGTTTCAATCATATTGATTGTGAATTCAAAAGTGACCGGAACTATTTTTTTAGGCTCTTGGTGTTTTACTATTGAAGATCAAGATCAGAAATTCCATACATCCATTCTAAGGTAAGCAATTCAAAGAAAAAGGGAGACCACGCTCCTAGGTGATTCACGTACGTGCTAGGATTGAAGATCTTGCGGATTACCATGGACGTAAGTCAATCGGATCACGCGACAAGAGGTATTTAACTCTAACCGTATATTTGAGTTTAATTAATTAAAGGGTTAAGGTTCAAATCTTTAGAAAAATTTTAGACTATACGAAAATTATTTTTTCGCCTTCCGCTGCAGTTTTAAGCAATTTTTCCCTACAATTGGTATCAGAGCCTTGGTTGTACCCTTTAATTAATTAACGTATATATATATATATGTGAATCTATTTCTTTTTATTGTGATTATGCATGTTTTAGAAAGAGATGGCACTCTAGGTATTCCCATATATAATTACATGTCGAATGTATGGATTTATATATGTTGTTATAAAGTGAATTGTTATTGCTCAATTTTGGTCCTAGATTTTCCATGTAATTTTTGTTTCGGAATTGTAACAAGAAGGGTGGCCTATTATCGTCACAAGTTCCTTCTTGATAGTTGCTTAATTTTTTTTTTGTTATATAAAATAGTGCAGTTTTTTTTAATGTATTAAAAATACTGCAGTTTTTTTTAGTGCAGTTTTTTATTTGTAAATAAAAAAAGATTCTGCAGTATTTTATTGTATAGAATAAGTTGTAATATATTCAAGATTCGAAGACTCGAAGATTTGAAGAAATTGGAGCATCCGGAACCGAGCTTAGCACCCGCGCGCACCGAGACAACAAGCGCGCACGCAACCAAGCGTGCAGCTGCGCTTGTTGCGGTGCAGCAGCGCGCGCGACCCATGCATGGGCTGGCCATGCGGCAGCTCATGCCCTTGCATGGGCTAGGCGTGCGCATGGGCTGCTTGGTGATCTTAGGGCGCGCGAGTTACGTGCGCGAGATGGTCGCTTGAAGTCTTGTTCACCAAGAAAGGAGTTTTTTGTATTCCGTACAATTGTAATTTACATGCTTTTCTAGGATGGACTAAAATTATGGCTATTTATTTTTATGTATAAATATTACAATATTTGTTATTGTATGATAACATGTCATATAGAATAGGAGTGCCACTCATATATCTCTTTTGGTATGAACATGCATTGAATGATTTAGGTATCTAATTGGCATCTAGATAACTTGGTAAAATCATTCTTTCGAATTTAATCACACGCCTTAAATACTTGAGTGCGAGAAGGTGTGTTAGAACACCTATGGCCTCCAAGGTTAGTTGAGCTTTATTATTTATTGGTAATCCCCCCGAGGGGCGTCCATGAATGGAATTTAGCAAAATACTTCCTTACAAGGATAGACTAGACAATTGACTCAAACGAGATCTACTCCCAGAGGAGGGATTTTCGTGAGGGAAAATTGAGGGTCGATATCTTGGTAACACACTCAATGTAATTTTATTAATATCCTCCCGAGAGTTCTTGTTAATAAAATTGCAAGGCTAAAATTGAAAACGCTGGTTGTTATGTTAACAATTAGGTGGGACCTAGTCCAACTAGTAAATGGTGCGAACTCCCGAAGGAGGCGTAACATTTATGGGTGTTGGATCACCGTCGAATTTTTCACGATTGAGTTATTTAATTAATTCAAGATAAATATTCGAAAGTGCTTTATCATGATTATTTACTTATATATGCTTTTTGTTTTATTCAGAAATCATGACCCCATCACT
The DNA here is from genome assembly GCA_033220585.1 of Dipteronia sinensis. Lineage (NCBI taxonomy): Eukaryota > Viridiplantae > Streptophyta > Magnoliopsida > Sapindales > Sapindaceae > Dipteronia > Dipteronia sinensis. The sequence goes on from CM065642.1 coordinate 28,312,751, forward strand.
TATGAACATCCTGAAAGATAACACTTTAACTGGAGATAATTATGTCACATGGAAAAGGAAAATTGGGTTGTTGCTGCAAAGTGAAAAACATAAGTTTGTTCTAACTACTCCTAAACCACCTGCTCCTAATAATGAATCAAGTATTTTGCAAAGAGATGAATATGATGATCGGGCCAAATATATAGTATATTTAGGCCCTCAGATCCTTACCTTATGTTCTGTTTTCGTGTGTTTTTCTATCTCTTATGGGTGGTTTTGTGCTTATTTGTAGGAAATGATGCAGAGACAGGCTTGGAGGCATATTGTGGTGATTCCAGCATGAAAGGGACGAAAGCGAAGGCAAAGGAGCACAAACTGCTCTACAGTGCGGGTCCAGTGTGGGTCGCAACCGCACTCCAGCCGCACTCCAGCCGCACTCGTGTGCATAGCCAGGGCAGAATGCAAGTACAGAGATAAAGTGCTGGTACAGTACGGGTCAGCTAACCGCACTCCACCCGCACTAATGCCAATCCAAAGAAGCTGATCATACACCTGACATCAAAGTGCGGGTACTGTGCGGGTCAGCAAACCGCACTCCACCCGCACTTGCACCAAGAACAGAAGAGCAGAACCGCATCTGACATCAGAGTGCGGGTACTGTGCGGGTCAGCAAACCGCACTCTACACGCACTTGCACCAAAAACAGAAGAGCAGAATTGCACCTGAAATTAGAGTGCGGGTACTGTGCGGGTCACCAAACCGCACTCCACCCGCATTTGCACCAAGAACAGAAGGTAGATTTTGCACCTGACAGGGAAGTGCGATTCAAGTGCGATCACAGTGCGATTCCAAGTGCGGGTCAAGTGCGGGTAATTCAACCGCACTCCACCCGCACTAATGCCCTGATCTGAGAACTAAAGTTGCAGACAACCCATACAGTGCGGGTATAGTATGGGTAAATCACCCGCACTCCACCCGCACTCCGAGCGAGACAGCTTCTGGTTTCAAGTTTAAGTGACCTATTTTTCCATCCTCTATAAATAGAAAAGGATGAGAACAAACCAGAAGATCACCATACCTCCCAACACTTGTATCTTTAGCTAGAAACACATCTCCCTATCATCCAAACCATCTCTACCCAATCAAAGGCAACTAGGAGACGTGGATTCAAGCTTCAAGGAAGGAGATCAATCTTCAAGGGTTATCTCCACTCTCTCTCTTAGTTATTAGTTTGTAATGGAACATGAGTAGCTAAAATACCCCACTATGGGGTTGATGTTATTTATTTGATGGATATTTTGGGCTTTGTAAATAAACTTTATGTGTTATATTTATTCTATCTCTATATTTCATTCCATTCCTTGTATTGATTGCCATTATTGACTTGCTTGGATACACCCTCTTTGCATGTTGATTTGGATTATTTGAGTAGGCAATTAGGTTGTCTAATGCTCCATTGAATGGAAGGATTTCCGGAAATCCGGCTCCAAAACCATGCCCTTAATCTAATCTTGAATTAGTGGCTTTCACTATACATCCTAGGTTAGCCACTTGTGAGAGAATTAGAAGCCTCCACTATACACCCTAGGTTGGCTACTTTAGCGATTTTACGAGAACTAACCTTTGAGTAGAATTCGGTTGATAACCTCGAGCCTCATCCAATCCCAAATGGGTGGCCTTCACTATACATCCTAAGTCGGCCACTTGTGAGGGAATTGGAAGCCATCACTATACATCCTAGGATGGCTACATTAGCAATAGGTTGAGCCATAGCTAGATAGATGAGCATTTATGGAACAAGTCCCAATTGAGTAACTAGCCACTGTTGGTTGCTTAAGAGGGATTAATCGCTAGTAGGAGGTCTTCGCTATACATCCTAGGTTGACCTCTTGCTAGAGATATATACCAACACTATACACCCTAGGTTGGTTTACATTTGTCAAAACGTGCTTAATTGAGAGTCTGTTGCAATTGCCCCAATATTCACTTACGAGTCTATCAACTCCATAGTTCCATCATCATTCATTCATCACTCCATTATCATCCTATTTCATTTGCTTTCATAGTTTAGTTTATATTGTATTTGCACTCACTATCACTTTACCTTTATGCTTGCTAGTTATATTAATCCTAATCTTATCACCGCTACCCCGATCTCAGTGGACGACACCTGTGCTTGCCACTTTGCTTGTATTTATACTTGTGAACGCATCGCATAGGTTTTAAAAATTGTTTTGACGGACGGTTTTCTGACGGCAAAAACCTTCCCATCATATGAGCAGTGGAAGACCTCAGATGATATGGCCAAATGTTACATTATGGCTTCTATCTCCGACGTGTTGCAACGGCAGCATGAAGTAATGGGGTCTGTGATCGGGCCAAATATGTACTATATTTAGGCCCTCAGATCCTTACCTTATGTTCTGTTTTCGTGCGTTTTTGTGTCTCTTATGGGTTGTTTTGTGCTTATTTGAAGGAAATGATGCAGAGACAGGCTTGAAAGCATATTGTGGTGATTCCAGCAGAAAAGGAGCACAAACAGGTCTATAGTGCGGGTCCAGTGCGGGTCGCAACCGCACTCCAGCAGCACTCATGTGCATAGCCGGGGTAGAATGCAAGTACAGAGATAAAGTGCGGGTACAATGCGGGTCAGCTAACCGCACTCCACCCGCACTAATGCCAAACCAGAGAAGCTGCTCAGACACCTAACATTAGAGTGCGGATTCTGTGCGGGTCAGCAAACCGCACTCCACCCGTACTTGCACCAAGAACAGAAGAACAGAATCGCACCTGACACTAGAGTGCGGGCACTGTACGGGTCATCAAACCGTACTCTACCCGCACTTGCATCAAGAACAGAAGAGCAGAATTGCACCTGACATTAGAGTGCGGGTACTGTGCGGGTCATCCAACCGCACTCTACCCGCACTGTTGCTCAAGACAGAAGGTAGATTTTACACCTGAGAAGGAAGTGCGGTCACAGTGCGATGCCAAGTGCGGGCCAAGTGCGGGTCAAGTGCAGGTAATTCAACCGCACTTCACCCGCACTAATGTCTTGATCCGAGAACTGAAGTTGCAGGCAACCCATGCAGTGCGGGTAAATCACCCGCACTCCACCCGCACTCCGAGCGCGCCAGTCTGATTTTCAAAGCTTAAGTGACCTATTTTTGTATTTAGTATAAATAGAAAAGTATAGAAACGTTTTAAGAAGCTTTTTACTCAGTTTAGGACAGATTTAGCATTCTTAGATCTAGTTTCTCTCTCTACCTCTCATCCTCACATTCTCTACTCAACTTCAAGGAAGTTAGGAGATTGGAGCCACTTCAAGGAAGGAGATCTTCTCCACGGGTTATTTCTTTCTCCTCTCTACTGATTTCCTAGTTGTAATGAGTAGCTAAATCCCCTCTAAGGGGTTGATGGAGTAGTTAGTTTAATATTGGGCTTGTACATAAACTTGATATTATATTGATATTCATGTCTATCTTCCATTGATCTATTCTTGTTGTGAATGTTTATCATTGATTTCTTGTGTAGATACATGATCTTTGCAAGATGTCTTTATATTATGTATGAGTATTGCATCTAGATATACATCCTATTTAGTTGTTTAATGCTCTAAAGAATAGACGGAAAGTCATGAATTCCGACTCTTGAACCGCGGTTTTAATCTAACCTCGATCGTGTTTCCGGCACTATACATCCTAGGTCGGAATCCGTGAGAGAGTTAGAAGTCATCACTATACATCGTAGGGTGACTATTTGTAATCGGTTGAGTCAATGTTAGGTAGACGAGCTTCATTTCTAGAATCCGGTAAACAATCAACTCTATACATCCTAGGTTGGTAGTTTACAAGGATTAATCCCTAATAGGTGGTCCGCACTATACATCCTAGGTTGGCCACCTTCTAGGGATAAATAACCGACTCTATACATCCTAGGTCGGTTACCTTGAAGAGCCGTGCTATTGACAAGTTTGTTACATTGCCCAGTATTTGCTTTCAAATCCATTAGCTCCTTAGTTTCCATCATCTATATATCCTTCACTCCATATTCCCCTTTCATTTTATTTACTTATTTAATTTAGTGTTATTTAGAGTTGGTTCACAATCTACATTTTCACCAATTCATGTTTTGCTATTATATATATATACATACCATTGCTTTAGCTTTAACTAATTTGGCTAACTCCGCTCCCTGTGGACGACACCCACTTGCCGCTATATTTATGTTTGTAAACTGATTTAGGCTTAGTGTGGTTTCTTAAAATATTATTGACGGACTGATCTTTTAAAACGACGGAAGGGAAAAAAGCGTCTTGTCAAATGGCGCCGCTGCCGGGGAGCGGCATGTTAGTTTAATTAGTTTTGCATGAGTACGGCTAGTCTAGTAATATTCCTGGTCTGCCCTATCTGTTTCTCGTTTATGTTGTGCTTTATTTGTTGTTAAATTTCAGGATTTTAGGTATATGCACAGACGAAGATCGTTGAGAGGAACAGTGTTGCCAGTTATCGATAACATCAATCGGTTGGGTAGAAGAATAGAGCAGTTAGAGGGAAATATGGAAGATCATAATCAGCATGAGCAGCAAGCTCGAGAGAATGAGGGAAGTGTACATGGGGATGAAGAGCTAGGCCTCACTATGGGCGAGTACACTCTCCCGTTTGTAGGGAATGTGCCCACTGCCATAGTACTGGATGATGTAACAAGGCAGTACGAGTTGAAAACTATGCACATCAGCCTCCTACAGTCGTTTAGTGGGCGAAGTACCGAGGATTGCCTCCAATTTATGAAACAATATGGAGCCACCCTAGAAACCTTCCCTGTAATGGCTCGCCAAGCAGTATTGACAAGGGAGCAGCTTCATCTGAGGTGTTTCCAATATTGTCTGAAAGATGCAGCCATGACTTGGTACATGAACTTGAGGCCGGGATCACTGGTGACATGGAGCCAAGTCTGCAAGGTTTTCTTCAACAAGTATTTTCAGTCACAAAAGGCTAAAGACCTAAGGTTGAAGATAGCTTCCTTTGTCGAAGAGGACGGTGAACCATTCCATGACGCATGGGAGAGGTTCAACTTATTGTTAGCTCAAATGCCACCGCATATATACAATCCAGAACTGAAGGTTAACTCCTTCTATAGTGGACTTTCATCGATAACCCAAATGATGGTGGATAATGCATGCGGAGGCACCATTGCAGACAAGAGGGCAGTTGAAGCTTATGACATTCTGGAGAAGATTGCCCAGAACTCACAACAGAGGACATCACTATGTGAGGAGGGGTGGAAGAATAGAAGTGGGTCAGGATACCCAAGTGCAAATCCAGATTTCCAGAATGAACAAGGAGCTTCAATCAATGAAGGAGCTAATAACCAGAAAACCAGGGTCCTCCCAAGGAGTTAGTCAAGTCATGAGGGAGATTGAAGGGGGAGAAGGGCATTTCAGTCAGGAAGAGCAAGCCCAAGCCCTTGGAGAATTTCCAAGGCAGCCTAGGAATGACCCATATTCGAATACATACAATCCAGGGTTGAGAAATCACCCAAACTTGTCTTGGTCCAACAACAACCACCTAGGAGCAACCACTCACCAAGGTGGCAACAACAATTACCAAGGTGGAAACAACAACCAAGGGTACCAAAACCGGGGGTACAATAGATACAATCAAGTGGGAAACAACAATAATCAATGGGGAGGTTCAAGTAGTAACCCACCATCCAACTTCAATTCCCACGCTTCCACTAGCCAACCAAAGGACAAGTCTCTAGAGGAGATAGTGAGTACAGTTATCAAAACTGTTGGTATCGGGTCGGAAGCCCTCAAGAACACCTTGCATGCCTCTGAGCAATGAATGTCAGCTTACATGCAGTCCAATGATCAGAGAGCCAATAGTCATGGAGCGTCACTGAAGAAGATGAAAACTCAGTTGGCACAGATTTTTGATGCATTGATGAAGAACAAGGAGAAGGCATCAAGCTCCGATGAACATGTTAACGTGTTAGAGGTTGTCCAGTTGGGAAGTGAGGAAACCGAAGCAAGTATGGTAGAGGTCGCGGTTAAGGAAGATAGGGGAAGTGACATAGACTCCCCTATTAAACTTGAAGACCCCGGGAGTTTCGTCATAGATGTACAAATTGAGGATTCACCAAAGATGGGAGCGGTCCTTGATATGGGGGCTAGCATCAATATGATGCCATTAGAAGTCTACGAACAGCTGAAGATTCAGTCAATCAAGCCCACCTCCCAGACTCTCATCATGGCTGACAATTCTCCCATCACCCCAGTAGGTATTGTGGAGGAAATTTATGTGAATGTGCACGGTTTGATGGTGCCGGCAGAATTTGTTGTGTTGGATTACAAAAGAGGAGAATCCAGTGGTAGAGACTGGAAACTACTGTTGGGGAGGCCATTCATGGCCACAGCAAGTATGGTGATTGATATTTGTTCTAAGGACATTTCCTTCAGCTGTGCAGGGAAGAGTGTGAACTTCAAGGTAATATCCCCCGGAACAAGCCAAGTTAGAGATTGTTTAGTCTTGGAGGCACCAAATTCCAGAAAGAAAAAGAGCCGGGTGCTCACCCTTGTGCAAGCCTTTGAAGGTGTCAAGGAGATGGAATTGGGAAACCAAGACTGCATCAAGGAGAGGCAAGAATCAGAATTCGAAGAGGAGGAAGCAAATACTGAACTCTTCGATCAATTAGGTGTGCTTGAACAAGACAACACAAAGCTCAAACTGGAGGTTTATTTGCTGAAGACAGAGAATGTACAGTTGAAGACTAAATTGCATGATCTCTCATCAGTCAACAACGGGTTAACTGAACAAGTAGTGGAGCTTGCCACCAAAAAGGAGTTAGTCTCCAAGAACTTAGATGCATTGGTAAGACTCTCAGAAGAGTTTGAGGAAGACTATGGGAGAAGGACAAGGAAACTTCAACTAGGTGTGGAGGAGTCCGCAAAAGCGGTAAGGGAATTGCATGAACAGTTGAGCTCAAAAGATGATGAGTTGAAACGGGCTAAGGTCAAGGAGGGGGATTTGATTGAACAACTCGCAGTGATGGAAAACAATGTCAAATCCCTCAGATTCGGACAACAAAAAGTGGCCCATGCCAACGATCGAACAGGGAGTTTCCCTAACCGTCCTATTACTTGCTACTTTTGTGCCAAAAAGGGTACACTAAAGCTTATTGCTTTAGTTTCCAAAGATTAAAAGCAAGTAGAGTTAGATCTAAGATGAACCCACCAAAGGTTAAACAAATATGGGTTCGAAAGGACCTAGTGGGACAAATGAGGAGAGTGGGGAGAGATGCAGTGCATAGGCATTTGGCACCGGTTTGGTTGGCCAAGTTGAATGTGCTCCCCATTCCGGTCAAACCTCCTTTGGTTGACCGGGTCCCACTTTGAGTGCATTGCACTCATTTTTGAATCTATTTTATTGTTTTTATTTTTATTTTTACTTTTCGGATGGTTAGTTTTGTTGTTGTAAACTTTTGAGACTATTTGAGATTGTTTTGGTGCAGATACAGTTGCAGGGCAGAATTCAGGAGTCTGTCCAGGGGAACAGTGCGGTTAGAGTGCGGGTCAGTAACCCGCACTCATCCCGCACTCTGAGGGCATCAGGTAATAGAGTGCGGGTAAAGTGCGGGTCAGTCACCCGCACTCCACCCGCATTTTTGTCGCGCAGTATATATATATGCATGTCGTTTTCTAGGGCTCCACTTGCCACAAAAGAGCAAAACCAACTGCAAACTTCAAATTTTTCCCTCTTCCCAACTAAAGGTATTCCGTGTGTGCCACGTTTTCGATTTTCCGGCAACTAAGGTATGAATTCTTACTCTAATTTCATTTCACATATCTCTAATCCAAAACCCTAACCCTCTTTATCACAATTCTTTTGCCTCTTATGCATGAACTTCATTAGTTAGGGTTTTGACCCATTGTTTTTGCTTTTGCTAATGTCTAAGAGAGTGGAATGTTAGGTGTTATCTATTTTGCATGTGATGTATTCATTGTTAATTGATTTTCTATTGCAATTAGATTTTCAAACTATGAATTGGGTTTATATGGTTGATGGAAGCCTGTACATGAGTTAGAGTCATTTTGTTGTTGATTCGTTCGATGATGAACTGGAATTTTGAGATGTATACATGAATTGAACTCTGTATTTGCTGGTGTCTGGTGACGAGTTAGAGTGCGGGTCACTCACCCGCACTTCACCCGCACTTTATCCTCTTGGCAGAATTTTTGTCCTTTCAAATTCCTGCATCATCACCTCTTGTTTCTTTGATCCGAATATTGCCTTGAAACTGTGTTTAATGTGCAGATGTCAGGAAGACCCAGGAGAACGCCTAGGCAAAGCAGTCAGGGTTCCGAACGAAGACTGAGGTGAGGACCCCAAGTTCCACCACCATGCATCAGGCACCCAGATTTCGAGGAACACTTAGAATATTTCAGGGAGCGAGACATAGTGGTGGAGAGGGGGATAGCGGTTGAAGAACTAGAAGGCACCCCAATTCCTCTAATGATTGAAGCAAGGGGATGGGAAACCTTTGTTAGCCCCCCCCGATGTATTGTCGACGTGTGGTCGAAGAGTTCTTTGCTGGGTTGGTACCTGAAGCTTTTCAACGCTCTTCTTCGGTTCTAGTCCGTGGGGTAGAAGTCTGAATGACTATAGCGGACATTAACAGGTATTATAGGACTGAGCTTCCAGTTGATCCTGAAGCAGTCGGACGTCTAAGGCAAGGGGTGACTTGGAGCGAATTTTTTGTGACCCAAAATGTGGACTTTGCAAATCAGTTAGTGATCCGTCTGATGGATTTTTGGGTGGCCCCTAATCACCGTATGAAGCACACCAACTTAAGGAGTGAGTTGGGTTTCTGGCATGTATTCATCTCTCATTCCTTGATGCCCAGAAAGCATAGGACCTCAGTGAACTTCAATGCAGCCATGATCCTGTACTGTATACTGCAGAATCAGTTGGTCGACATCAGCTTTCTGATCAAGAGAGAGATCCTTGAAATGGGAGGGGTCAGGGTGGACAAGCAGCCACTCATTTTCCCTAGCCTCATCACTGCATTCTGCAGAACCGCCGGAGTAGATTTTGGATCCGATCCTTTCAAATGCGGTTTGGAGCCAGTTGAGCGATTCACATGGAACGACCAGGTCAGAGAGCGGGACCCCTCTGGTGTCAGGGTCCGAACAGGGAGGAGAAAACCTGCTCGAGGGGGCAGCACGAGTAGGCAGCCGGAAGACATCCCAGAACCACCAGATGTGGAGCCGGTTTACATCTGTAAGTTCCTCATATTTTGATTGGCTTATTTCATTGACAAACCACATTGGGGATTATTCTTTGTAAGGGTAATTTAGGCCTCGTGAGTGTGATCAAGCTTCAAGGACATCATCTCTCTCAAAGAGCACTTCAAAGGTATCTCACTAGTTTAACTTTCTTTGAAGAGATCTAGTTGCACACACTCACTTGCATGCATTATTGTTCTTATCTTCATGTTATTGAATGATGTATTGTATGCCTCTTTTCACATTCCACACTTACACATTTTGCACATCACTTAGTGTGTTGAGTTTGCCTAGAAAAGAGAATTTCTTCTCTTAGCGCGGCCTAGACCGCTTGGCAAGACATGCTTGCACCGCGGCATACAGAGCGGTATACCTCAGCAGGGTCATGCTCCCTGTACCTCTTCCTGTACACTTGCACGCAAAGCGACCCAAGTCGCGGTGTTGTCCAGTAGGCCTCTGTTGCCCATACCGCGGCCTGTGCACCTGCATGCACAGCGCCCTGCACCACGTTGTTGTCCAGACGGTGCACTGCTGTGTGTACCTCGGTCTGGACACTTACCTGAGATGCGGTCCATCTAGCGGTATTGACGGGATTTTGTGCTCTAAGTTCAAAATGACGCAGTTTTAACTAGGGCTCCCTTATATATACTCTATCTTCTTCCTTGCTCATTTTTATGAGTTCAAGAAGCCATTATTAAGAGGCCAAGCTTCCCTTAGAGAGAGAAACTCCCAAGAACTCATCTTTACTCAACCAAACACAAATCCATGTGCATTTAACCTCTTCAAGCATCATCACATCATGGATCCTTCTTGCTTTCATTGACTAGGTAACTTGAACATGCTCTAAATCTTATTGTATTTATTTATGTTCTTGTTTGCCTAGGGTTAGCTCTTTTATGTGATTTTATTGCATATCTTTATGTTTATTGGCATTTATAACATGATTGAGTTGTTGTTTGTTGGTTGAGAGCTTTGTTCATTAATAGCTAGCATTAAGGACGATTTTACCCTTCTAGCTAAATCTTCATGCATTTGCATTTAGATATTGATATCTAGGATTTGCATTTATTGACATCTTTAAATCCTTAGATAAGCATTTATTGTTGCCTAGCATTAATTGCATGTTTGAATATCTTTTACATATTCACATAGGTTGTTTAACCTCTTCATTGATTGTTAAGCTTTGTGACTAAGTGAGTTATGCACAAGCTTGTGGTCAAGAATCACTATTAAAGGCCCGTTGGGTAGAGTGAAAGGGTTAGTGACCAAGTAGGTGTGACTTGAGGTCAACCTAGGTTGTAAACTTTCGTTCAAATAGTGGATTTGAGGACCGTATGTGGCTAGAAGGATAGCCCGTGAGTTTTGCCCAGTTGGAGGGTTTCTCAAGTAAATTAATCCTTGTGTTTTTATTGTTTTCCGCATATTTATGTTGGATTGATTGATTGCTATATGGAGTAGGATTATTAAAATTGATTAAGTTGAAAAGTTGGTAATAAATCAACTAAAACCTATTCACCCCCCCCCCCCCTCTAGGTTGTATTAGACACACTTTGTGTATTTTCAACATCGATTATGGTGATTATAGACCTGCTGCTTCCTCACCCCCGCAGGAGACATACGGAGAGGTTCCTTGGCAGACTTTGCTTACTGAATTGGAGAACCTCAGGACCGAGGTCGCTGAAAAAAGGAGGCAGATCACTGAGAGCAGGGCGGAAGCAAATGAGTACTTCACGGACATTTGGGGCAACCTCACAGACATGAGGGAGGCACTCAGTCTTCCGAGTTATCCACAGAAAAAGAAGAGGTCAGCTGCTTTCTCACCTCCTTCAGGGGGTCCAGCCATTGACCCATATGGGGAAGAGCTCAGAGCTGCTATGGAGAGATCTAGGAGGGAGCAGGAAGAGCGGATCAGATCAGAGATCGACCCTAAGGGCAAAGGGATCGCCAGTGAACCGAAGAGGGAGTTTTCCGACGATGATTGACCATCCTTTCTTTTTCTTTATTATTGATCAGAACTTTTACTGCTTGTATTTGTATTTGTATTTGTATTATCTTTTAAACGGCTTAGACTTATTTTTCTTTTCTTTTCGCATTTAATTTTCGTTGGTAGAGTTGTTGTGTGGTTTTAAGCTAGGTTGTACATCTTTGGGTAGCGCACAACAACACGCATGGACATCGACCATCTTCCTTCTAAAGGGAGTTTTCTACCTTCGGTTTTGTACTTAAGTTTTTAATGAATGCGATTTAGTTTTTGTTATAATGAATGAGCTTGGTCGAATGTATGTCTAGATTCGGTTTGGGGGTGTTGATCCCTCATTCCGCCATTTATTGCGATTATGCTTATTCTTTCCAACAATGGGGACATTGTTGAGTTTTGGTTTGAGGGTGCATCACGCCTCCGCCGTGTACAGTTTAGTGTCAAATTTTTCAATTTTGTCGCTTGTCCATTTTTCAAACTGTAATCCAGTATGGGTATGATGCCTCTAGAGTGTGTTTTTGACGAGTTTCTTATATGTGCTCTGACCTTGTGATATAGTTTGGTGCCACTTAAGGCTTAGCTTGCACCATCATGGGTTAGTCCCACCCGTTGGTATGAAGTATTGGGGACTCATTGTTCCCATGTCTTGTTCTAATAGTGGAGATACCCATGAGACCACAAACACAAGCATGAAAGTGCGTTTTCTGAGTGCATTATTGATTATTCTTAAACACGCCTCTCGTCATGTATGTCATGTGCCATAGGACTGGCATTATTTTTTGAATGTGTGATGGATGTTTTCATTCCCTTTTTAGATGGTTGTGGAAGTGATAGTAGGGAATGCATGTTTATTGAAGTACCTCTATAGCCTAAACACCACTTACCATATTGTGTGTTCCAAAGCCGATTTGAGGCCAAACACTTACCCTTTCATTTGGTACCACATTCAACCATATACCCAATAGCCTAAACACATGCCTACCCTTGTACTAATCATGTTAGGATGGGAAATGGTAGGGAGAAAAAGGGTTAAAATGGTCCCACAGTGGGTAAAATGAGAAAGATGTTGAAAATATGAAAGAAAAGGGTAAGTTATGCACTCTAAATGCCTAAGAAAGGGAAAATGGTAACAACTCAAATGGAGTACAACATTGTTATTTGGAAATTGTTAAAAGAAAAATTTGAAGAAAGATTGTACTTGAAGTGCCATAATGAGAGTGTTTTATGCTAAAAATGCCCAAATGGAATGCAAATGTGGGTTAAATGGTTTCCTAGAGGGGTGCATTTAAAGCAAGAAAAGAACATGGTGTGGGAGTAGGGATTTATTCTAGCATGATTGGTGAGTTGAACTCCTAAATTTCCATATTCTTTTTTGTGTAAACTCATTCAACCCCACAGCCACACTATAACCGGTTGAAAAGCCCTATTTGATCCATGTAAGTCTAGTTTGGGAATGTAGGTTGAAGCACGATCTTTCACATCCATGGCATGGTGACTCGTTCCTAGGATAGTTCATTGCTGAAAATCTTATGCAGAATCTTCTTTGCATACATGTTGTGTGGAACTTAGGACTCTTGAGGAAAGAAAAGAGGGAATCCATGTGAGCTTTAGAATTGAAGCGAATTATGTTCAAGGTATGGGAGTAAGTGGTCCTAAATTCATGAATGACTTTAGGTGTGGGATTCGTGTTCGTACGAGCCTCCCTTGGGTGTCTCCAAATTGCTCTTGATCTTGTGCATATGTTTTTCTCCTCTCGATCACATCTATTTGTATCATATCACACATGGGATTTGCGACATTGTTGATGTATTGTTTAGGTATTTAGAAATTACTTTCAGCTGGCGTCTTACTGTTTTGAATAGATTTGCTCGAGGACGAAGCAAAGGTTTGGTTTGGGGGTGTTTGATCGGGCCAAATATGTACTATATTTAGGCCCTCAGATCCTTACCTTATGTTCTGTTTTCGTGCGTTTTTGTGTCTCTTATGGGTTGTTTTGTGCTTATTTGAAGGAAATGATGCAGAGACAGGCTTGGAAGCATATTGTGGTGATTCCAGCAGAAAAGGAGCACAAACAGGTCTATAGTGCGGGTCCAGTGCGGGTCGCAGCCGCACTCCAGCCGCACTCCAGCTGCACTCTAGCCGCACTCATGTGCATAGCCGGGGCAGAATGCAAGTACAGAGATAAAGTGCGGGTATAGTGCGGGTCAGCTAACCGCACTCCACCCGCACTAATGCCAAACCAGAGAAGCTGCTCAGACACATGACATTAAAGTGCGGGTTCTGTGCGGGTCAGCAAACCGCACTCCACCCGCACTTGCACCAAGAACAGAAGAACAGAATCGCACCTGACACTAGAGTGCGGGCACTGTGCGGGTCATCAAACCGCACTCTACCCGCACTTGCATCAAGAACAGAAGAGCAAAATTGCACCTGACATTAGAGTGCGGGTACTGTGCGGGTCATCCAACCGCACTCTACCCGTACTGTTGCTCAAGACAGAAGGTAGATTTTGCATCTGAGAAGGAAGTGCGGTCACAGTGCGATGCCAAGTGCGGGCCAAGTGCGGGTCAAGTGCAGGTAATTCAACCGCACTCCACCCGCACTAATGTCCTGATCCGAGAACTGAAGTTGCAGGCAACCCATGCAGTGCGGGTAAATCACCCGCACTCCACCCGCACTCCGAGCGCGCCAGTCTGATTTTCAAAGCTTAAGTGACCTATTTTTGTATTTAGTATAAATAGAAAAGCATAGAAACGTTTTAAGAAGCTTTTTACTCCGTTTAGGACAGATTTAGCATTCTTAGATCTAGTTTCTCTCTCTACCTCTCATCCTCACATTCTCTACTCAACTTCAAGGAAGTTAGGAGATTGGAGCCACTTCAAGGAAGGAGATGTTCTCCAAGGGTTATTTCTTTCTCCTCTCTACTGATTTCCTAGTTGTAATGAGTAGCTAAATCCCCTTTAAGGGGTTCATGGAGTAGTTAGTTTAATATTGGGCTTGTACATAAACTTGATATTATATTGATATTCATGTCTATCTTCCATTGATCTATTCTTGTTGTGAATGTTTATCATTGATTTCTTGTGTAGATACATGATCTTTGCAAGATGTCTTTATATTATGTATGAGTATTGCATCTAGATATACATCCTATTTAGTTGTTTAATGCTCTAAAGAATAGATGGAAAGTCATGAATTCCGACTCTTGAACCGCGGTTTTAATCTAACCTCGATCGTGTTTCCGGCACTATACATCCTAGGTCAGAATCCATGAGAGAGTTAGAAGTCATCACTATACATCCTAGGGTGACTATTTGTAATCGGTTGAGTCAATGTTAGGTAGACGAGCTTCATTTCTAGAATCCGGTAAACAATCAACTCTATACATCCTAGGTTGGTAGTTTACAAGGATTAATCCCTAATAGGTGGTCCGCACTATACATCCTAGGTTGGCCACCTTCTAGGGATAAATAACCGACTCTATACATCCTAGGTTGGTTACCTTGAAGAGCCGTGCTATTGACAAGTTTGTTACATTGCCCAGTATTTGCTTTCAAATCCATTAGCTCCTTAGTTTCCATCATCTATATATCCTTCACTCCATATTCCCCTTTCATTTTATTTACTTATTTAATTTAGTGTTATTTAGAGTTGGTTCACAATCTACATTTTCACCAATTCATGTTTTGCTATTATATATATATACATACCATTGCTTTAGCTTTAACTAATTTGGCTAACTCCGCTCCCTGTGGACGACACCCACTTGCCGCTATATTTATGTTTGTAAATGATTTAGGCTTAGTGTGGTTTCTTAAAATATTATTGACGGACTGATCTTTTAAAACGACATAAGGGAAAAAATGCGTCTTGTCAGTCTGCTGCTGATATTATGATGTCTCTAGAAGAGATGTTTGCTATGAGGTCTATGACGACTAAGAGAGAGGCAGCGACTGCTTTTATGAATCTTAGGATGAAACCTGGACAGGCTGTGAAAGATCACATGATGAAAGTCATAGCACATCTAAATATTGCAGAATTAAATGACGCTGAGATAGATGGTGAGACCAAAATTGACATGGTTGTCAACTCACTATCAGATTCCTTTGATCAGTTCAAGTTAGACTACACCTTGAACAAAAAGGAATACACCTTGCAGGGCCTGATGTAAGATGTTCAAAGCGTTGAAAAGATCCTTGTGAAAAGCAAAGGTCAAGAGATTCATATGGTTGGTAAAGTTGCTACTGTTAAGACCCGTCATAAGGCCAAGAAACAACAGAAGAAAAAGCAACTTGGGCCTACCAAGAAGGAGACCAAGAAAGTAACCAAGATCAAAGGGAAATGCTTCATTTGTGGTGAAAAGGGACATTGGAAAAGAAATTGCCCAAACTCCTAGAATAAGAAGGAAGAAGGTAATATTAATTATCTTGAAACATGTTTTCTGGCAGATTCTATAGATTCTTGGATCATAGACTCTGGAGCTACTAATCATGTTTGTTATTCCTTACAGGGGTTCCAAGAAAGGAGAAGGCTGAATAAGAACGAAATCAATTTACGCTTGGGCAACGGATCGTTAGTGTCTGCAAGTGTAGTGGGAGATATTAGAGTTATTATAGATTCTAGTAGGCATTTAGATTTAATAGACGTTTATTATGTACCTCAATTCAAGAGGAATTTAATTTCAGTTTCTTGTTTAAATAAATTTTGATATTCGGTTACTTTTAATAAAGCTTTTATTATTAGTAAGAATGACAAAATTGTTTGCAAAGGTACATTGGAAAACTGTCTATTCTTTTTGCATAGAAATATCTCTCACTCTTTAGACACAGAAATAACGGAACCTAATCATAAAAGAGTAAAATTATCAAAAGATGAAACCTACCTTTGGCATTTACGCCTAGGTCACATTAACTTTAATAGGATTAAAAGATTGGTATGTGACGGACCTTTAAGTGACTTAATGGTCGATGATCTACCAACTTGATAATCTTGTTTGGAAGGTAAAATGACCAAAAGTCCATTCAATACCAAAGGTGCAAGAGCCACTGAATGATTAGGACTAATACACACTGATGTATGTGGTCCTATGAGCATTCAAGCTAAAGGTGGATATGAGTACTTCATCACCTTCACAGATGATTACTCAAGATTTGGTTATGTGTATCTCATGAGACATAAGTCGGATGCTTTTGACATGTTCAAAGCATTCAAAGCTGAAGTAGAAAATCAGCTTGAGAAACGCATAAAAATCTTGAAGATCTGATCGTGGTGGAGAATATCTATCTTGTGAGTTTCAGCAATATCTTATTGATAATGGGATAGTTTCTAAGTTTTCTGCACCAAGTACACCTCAACAAAATGGGGTAGCAGAAAGGAGAAATGGAACTCTTTTGAACATGGTTAGGTCTATGTTGAGTTATTCAACACTTCATATTTCTTTTTGGGGATATGCTCTACAAACTGCAATATATATTCTAAACGTGGTACCATCAAAGTCAGTTCCTGGAACACCATATGAGTTGTGGACTGGGCGAAAGCCTAGTTTACAACACATAAGGATATTTGGTTGTCCTGCACATGTGTTAAAAGGAAAGACAGAAAAGATGGAGTCCCCTTCGGAAACATGCATATTTGTGGGGTATCCAAAAGGAACTAAAGGATATTATTTCTATAGTCCTTCAGATCTAAAAGTGTTTGTTTCAACAAATGCTACATTTCTGGAAAAGGACTATATGAATGATTTTGTTCCCAAAAGTAGAATTGTCCTGAATGATATGTCAGGAGATACAATTCCACAAGAGGTTTCACAACCTAACCCAATTGTAATTTCCACTCCAACACAAAATCAACAACCTACCATTCCTCGTCGTAGTGGGAGGGTTAGAACCCAACCTGAAAGATACATCGGTCTAGGAGAATCTGTTGAGAATCTCCCGGACGACGATGATCCCTACACGTACAAGGAAGCGATGGAAGATGTTGATTGTCACCATTGGCAAAAGGCAATGCAATCTGAGATTGAATCCATGTTCGATAACAAAGTCTGGTCCCTTGTAGACTTCCCTAAAGGGATAAAACCCATTGGGTGCAAGTGGGTATACAAGAGGAAAAGAGGTATGGATGGAAAGGTGGAAACTTTTAAAGGTAGATTGGTAGCAAAAGGTTACACACAGAAAGAAGGTATCGATTACGAGGAAACCTTCTCTCCTGTGGCCATGCTTAAATCCATTAGGATACTCTTATCTATTGCAGCATCTTTAGATTTAGAGATTTGGCAAATGGACGTCAAGATAGCTTTCCTTAATGGAAGTCTTGACGAAAGCATCTATATGATGCAACCAGAAGGATTCATTGAAAAGGGCCAAATGGAAAAGGTATGCAAGTTGCAGAAATCAATTTATGGATTAAAGCAAGCATCCAGATCCTGGAACATAAGGTTCGACCAAGCTGTAAAAGCTTTTGGATTTTTACAGAACCTTGAAGAACCTTGTGTATACAAAAGGATCAAAGGTGACAAGTTGGTTTTCCTTATTCTTTACGTAGATGATATATTACTCATTGGAAACGATGTGGGAGTATTGACATTAGTAAAAGAATGGTTAGCAAAACAACTTGATATGAAGGACTTAGGAGAAGCAAGTTTTATTCTAGGTATCCAAGTAATAAGGGATAGAAAGAATAAAACGATTGCACTATCCCAAGCTTCATACATAGACAAAATCTTGTCTAAGTTTTCCATGCAAGATTCCAAGAAAGGTATGTTACCTTTTAGGCATGGAATCAAACTTTCTAGGGAACAAGTTCCTAAGAATGAGCATGAAGAGCAATTCATGAGTAGAATTCCATATGCCTCGGCAGTTGGAAGTCTCATGTATGCAATGCTTTGTACTAGACCAGATATTTGTTTTGCTGTTGGCATAGTTAGCAGGTTTCAATCGAAACCTGGTCTTGATCACTGGACGGCAGTCAAGCATATTTTCAAGTATCTTAGGAGAACGAAAGATAATATGCTTGTATACTCTGGAGAGGATTTAATCCCCGTTGGGTATACAGATTCTGATTTCCAATCGGATTCTGACTCTAGAAAATCCATATCGGGATCTGTGTTTACTCTTGGAGGAGGAGAAGTCATTTGGAGGAGTATCAAGCAATCTTGTTTTGCTGACTCCACCATGGAAGCAGAGTATGTAGCTGCATGCGAAGCTGCCAAGGAGGCTGTTTGGCTTCGCCAATTCTTCATTGACTTAGAAGTAGTTCCTAGTGCGAATAAGCAGACCACTATCTACTGTGACAACAGTGGAGCAGTGGCTAATTCGAAAGAACCAAGAAGTCATAAGAGAGGAAAACACATTGAAAGAAAGTATCATCTTTTATGGGAGATTGTTCATAGGGGAGACGTGACGATTACCAAAATCGCGTCGGCAGAAAATCTAGCAGATCCCTTCACAAAGGCTCTACCTCAGAAGAGTTTTGATGGGCACCTAGAGAACATGGGAATGATAGATATGACACATTTGCTATAGCGCAAGTGGGAGATTGTTAGGATTATGCTCAATAGCAAGAGTGTAATATTGTAATTGACAATCTTTTCATATCAATAAAGTGATTTCTGATTCTGCAAAATCTTATAGCATTTATAATTATAATTGTCAAGGTAAATAATCATAAGGTCAAAAGACTATGAGAAATGAAGAATTGTTTGTACATCCGGATATGTATGAGGTAGACACAATTCTTTAGTTAGTCTTGAATAACGTTCACAACTTAAGTTAAAGGTTGGGCACCTCTATCTTGATAAAGTTGTAGAATTCTTTTACTAGCATTTGAGTGGGATCAAATGAGTTATGATGAGTCTAAAATCATAGAAAGGTTTTCGAGTAAAAGAATCTAGTGCACTGGGTGCATTGAACTGGATCACAATGAAATACTTTATCTAGAACCGTCACTAGATATAAGTCTTTTCATTATCAGGACAATCGGAGAGTCTATCTAAATCCTGAGATAAATGATGGACTTATGGTTGCAAGTGTTATCATTTGAGCTATCAATGAGTACGATTATATAGCATAGTCTATCCTCGATAGTTTGGTGGTATTCATTTGTTAATCGATAGAGGACTTCATTTATAGATATGGACATCGTGGCTCCATTTATTAAATGAGAGTTTAGTATCATCATATGGATGTTTTGAGGTATTGGATATTAAATCTCAATGTTGAGTTTTCAATAATGATTATTGAAGACATGGCTTCTGGACAAGTCAAAATATCCAAGTTCAAAATGTGGTCATATGAGGAAATATGGTAACTTGGAGAGCTATAGGCGGTCTATGAGCTCTTGGCGATTACTGATATTATTCACGAGGATACACCATCTCTTATAAGATTGTCTAGGGTATGAATGATAAACATCTCCTTATTCTATCTTTATTTAAGAGTTCAATTTTTAGCCCTTTAGTGGAATGAGTTAAAATTAATAGATCGGACCTATGTGAATCATTTGTTGATTGTGATTAGGTTATGTCTATTGAAGCTTAAATTTAGATAGCCCGCTGAGATCCACAATCCACACATACTTGCATGGATCACTTGATATATTCTACCGGACCAATTTATGGGTCCATCTAGAATTGCATTTAATATATTAAGAATATAATATGTCTATTATTTATTTAATGGGCTGCACTATTATATTAATATATCAAAAGGAGACATGTAGGCTTGTTTCGTTTAGTAAGAATAAGTCTGGTTCACATGCGGGCTTTTATTTAAAGTCTAATGGATTAAATAAAATAAGAAAAATAATATTGGGCCCATATATATATGGTGTGGGCGGCAAGGCTAAATAAAATAGCCCAAGATATTATTTTATTTTATTGTTTTGATTAAATGGGAATTAATTAATTATTTAATTAATTAATAGTTTAAATCAAAATCTTTTCCTGATCAGTAATTTAAATACTATGTGTTGGATTAGGGTTGGAATTCTTTTAAGTGATAGGAGTCCTAATGTGGTAAGGATTAAGTCCACATATACTTCTTATTATACAAAGAATTCGGCCACCACTAGTTCTACAAGGGTTAGGATTCTTGAATTGATAGGAATTAGGGAAAAGGACAATTCCTTTTCAAGTAAGGAAATTAACCAACCCTAGATTTCCTATTCAATGAATTCGGCCAACCCTACTTGGTGAAGGAGAAAATTCGGCCAACCTATAAATATAAGGTTATGAATTTTCGGCCACTAGGAAGAAAAATAGAGAGAGTTTTTTGTTTATTTTGAAAATAAAATAATCCTACTCTATACACATAGATTTTTGGCAAAGAGAGAAAAAGAAAATTTGTTCTCATTCGATAGTGCACTTACAAGCCTTTAACATCAAAAGGTTTTGTGCACACTTTCGATTTAGGGTTATGCGAGTTTCAATCATATTGATTGTGAATTCAAAAGTTACCAGAACTATTTTTTTAGGCTCTTGGTGTTTTACTATTGAAGATCAAGATCAGAAATTCCATACATCCATTCTAAGGTAAGCAATTCAAAGAAAAAGGGAGACCACGCTCCTAGGTGATTCACGTACGTGCTAGGATTGAAGATCTTGCGGATTACCATGGACGTAAGTCAATCGGATCACGCGACAAGAGGTATTTAACTCTAACCGTATATTTGAGTTTAATTAATTAAAGGGTTAAGGTTCAAATCTTTAGAAAAATTTTAAACTATACGAAAATTATTTTTTCGCCTTCCGCTGCGGTTTTAAGCAATTTTTCCCTACATGGGGTTTGAGCCTAATTCTCATACATGAATAATAAGGAGATAGAAGGGAGAATCTATATATTATAGCATGAAATAGACAATTAAGGACTCTTTTATTAATAAACAAAGAATGATACACAACTAGATGATACAATGGTTGTTTAGGTGATTTTTCTTGACATAATAGACGATGGCGAATTTGTATTTGTCGATAAGTGGATCCCCTCTTCTGAGAGACCTTCATCATATTTATAGGTTCAAATTCTTGTTGTCCATCCCTAATAATTCGGTCAATCAATTTAGCAATCATAGGAATACTAATTTGATGTTGATAGAGGTTGTATTGAAGCCTGTGAATTGTCCCTTGAATAAAGTAAATAGCTTCTATTTTGGTAAGAATTGATGAAGCTGACTGTTTCTGTTAATGGCGCTTGTGAATGGTAGGATAGGTAAATTTTCTCTTATTCTAGTTGGAGGATACTACAGGCTTCGTTCCTTTGAACATGGTCTTGTTCTAGTTTGGCTTCTTGGTGGGCCGGTCTCTCTTCCTGTGTGGTCTTTCTATCAACGTGTTGGAACTTTCCCGTTCTTGATTACCATGCCAAATGGGTGGGAAGTACTTGGGACCTGTCAAGGATAGGTACAAAGGTGTTGGGGTATCGGGTAACACAGACCACGATATCGGTGCTCTTTGACATCAGGGAACCGGTGTCTTGTGACATCGGGGCTCTCTCGACCATGGTATCAATATCTCTCGATACCGGGGAATCAGGGTGACCCTGGTTCTGGCCTTGGTTCATACATGGTCACCATAGGTGTGCTAATCCCGGTTCTATCAGGGGTCGGCCCGATGCTCTCTGTAATGCTCCCTACCTTGAGCAGTTTTAGTGGGAGAGAAACAATCCTTCTTGGACCTCCTACCTTTTAAGGCCGTTAACAAAAGTATCCCCTGACTTGATCACCGCTACCTGGTTGGGGTTGGAGTCAGAATATCTCATTGACAGCTACTACCTAGAAAGAAAAGAACTATGATTAAAGGCCCTTGCTTAGTATGTGGTCAAGTCTGCCTAAGTACCAAATCCCCTATTTGGAGGGTTCATTTGTCATTTAGGGTGACGACCGTGGTAGGCAACTAAGGCCATTTGTGCACCTGGTCCTCCTTGGAGATGGTCCATGGTATTGGGTGTAAGTTCCTCATATTTTGATTGGATTATTTCGTTGACAAACCATATTGGGGATTAATTTTGTAAGGGTAATTTAGGCCTCATGGGTGTGATCAAGCTTCAAGGACATCATCTCTCTCAGGAGTACTTCAAAGGTATCTCACTTGTTTAACTCTCTTTGAAGAGATCTAGCTACACACACTCACTTGCATGCATTTGTCCTTATTTTCATATAATTGAATGATGCATTGTATGCCACTTTTCACACTCCACACTTGCACTTTTTGCACATCACTTAGTGTGTTGAGTTTGCCCCGAAAAGAGAATTTCTTCTCATAGCGCGGCCTAGACCGCTTGGCAAGACATGCTTGCACCGCAGCATACAGAGCGGTATACCTCAGTAGGGTCATGCTTCCTGTACCGCTTCTTGTACACTTGCACGTATAGTGATCCAAGTCGCGGTGTTGTCCAGTAGGCCACTGTCGCCCATACCGCGGCCTGTGCACCTGCATGCAAAGCCCCTTACATCGCGTTGTTGTCCAGACGGTGCACTGCTGTGTGTACCGCGGTCTGGACACTTGCCTGTGACACGGTCCATCAAGCGGTATTGACGATTTTTTGTGCCCTAAGGTCAAAACGACGCAGTCTTGACTAGGGCTCCCATATATATATTCTCTCTTCTTCCTTGATCGTTTTCATGAGTTCAAGAAGCCATTTTTTTAGAGGCCAAGCTTCCTTTAGAGAGAGAAACTCCCAAGAACTCATCTTTACTCAACCAAACACAAATCCATGTGCATTTAACATCTTACAAGCATCATCTCATGATGGATTCTTCTTACTTTCATTGACTAGGTAACTTGAACATGCCCTAAATCTCTTTGTATTTATTTATGTTCTTGTTTGCCTAGGGTTAGCTCTTTTATATGATTTTATTGCATATCTTTATGTTTATTGGCATTTATAACATGTTTGAGTTGTTGTTTGTTGGTTGAGAGCTTTGTTCATTGTTAGCTAGCATTTAGGAGGATTTTACCCTTCTAGCTAAATCTTCATGCATTTGCATTTAGATATTGATATCTAGGATTTGCACTCATTGACATCTTTAAATCCTTAGATAAGCATTTATTGTAGCCTATCATTAATTGCATATTAGAGTTTTTATATATACTCACATATGTTGCTTAATCTCTTCATTGATTGTTAAGCTTTATGACTAAGTGGGTTAGTGCACAAGCTTGTGGTCTAGAATCACTATTAAAGGCCCGTTTGGTAGAGTGAAAGGGTTAGTGACCAAGTAGGTGTGACTTGAGGTCAACCTAGGTTGTAAACTTTCGTTCAAATAGTGGATTTGATGACCGTATGTGGCTAGAAGGATAGCCCGTGAGTTTTACCCAGTTGGAGGGTTTCTCACGTAAATCAATCCTTGTGTTTTTATTGTTTTCCGCATATTTATATTGGATTGGTTGATTGCTAATATGGGGTAGGACTTAGAGAAAAATCTGAAACATTTGAAAATTTTAAAATGCTTTACACTAAAATTCAAAATGAAAAGAACTCACACATTAAAAGCATTAAAAGGATTATAAGTGACCATGGGAGGGAATTTGAAAATGCTTGTTTTGAAAGCTATTGCAATAGCTTAGGCATTTCCCATGAGTTTTCGGCTCCTAGAACTCCTCAACAAAATAGGGTTGTTGAGAGGAAGAATAGGGTCCTTCAAGAGATGGCCCGTGTGATGTTGCTTGGCAACAATGTCCCTAGGAACCTTTGGGTCGAGGCCATCAATAAGGCTGGCTACATAGGAAATAGAGTCTTCCTAAGGCCCGGTACTAGGCAAACCTCCTATGAATTATGGAAGGGTAGGAAGCCAAATGTTAGCTACTTCCACTCATTTGGGAGCAAATGCTACATTCTAAATGACCGAGATTAACTTGGCAAGTTTGATGCTAAGAGTGATGAGGGGATTTTCATTGGCTATGCCTTTAATAGTAAGGCCTATAGAGTTTTCAATTTAAAAACTTGAAGTGTCATGGAATCGTCTAATGTTGTCATAGATGATTGTAGGCCTAATACTAGAGACCATGATGAGGAGGTCATTGTGCTTGATGATTCTTCCTTGGAGAAGAATGGTGAGACTTCAATTGATGTGAAGTCAAGTCTTGATGAAGAGGCCATTCAACCTCTTGATAGAGATCCGTCATTGGACTCTAAAGAACCCGCTCCATGGGTTAGACATCTCCACAACAAGAATGACATTCTTGGAGATATGAATGAGGGTGTTAGGACTAGGCATCAAATAGCTAATCAAATTAGCTATACTTGTTACAACACTCAAATTGAACCCAAAAAGGTTGATGAAGCCTTAAATGATAAGTTTTGGGTTCTTGCCATGCAAGAAGAGCTAAACCAATTTGAAAGAAATGAGGTTTGGACTCTTGTTCCTAGACCCAAGGATACTAATGTCATAGGCACCAAATGGGTATATAGGAACAAGTCAAATGAGAATGGCAACATTGTGCGCAACAAGGCTAGACTTGTAGCACAAGGATACTCTCAAATTGAGGGTATTGACTTTGAGGAGACTTTACTCCGGTTGCCCATCTTGAGTCTATAAGGCTTCTTTTATCCATATCATGTGTGCACAAGTTTAAATTGCATCAAATGGATGTTAAGAATGCCTTCCTCAATGGTTTCTTGCATGAGGAAGTTTTTGTTGAGCAACCCAAGGGGTTTGTGGATCCACACCACCCCAATCATGTTTATCGCCTCAAGAAGGCTTTATATGGATTGAAACAAGCACCGAGGGCTTGGTATGAGCGCTTCACTCAATTTCTTGTTGACAATGACTACACTAGGGGTAGTGTTGACAAAACTTTATTCATCAAGAGAAACAAAGATGAGCTTTTCATAGCTCAAATTTATGTTGATGATATTGTTTTTGGCTCCACCAACAAATCCAAAGTCCAACAATTTGTTGATGTCATGTCTCATGAGTTTGAGATGAGTCTTGTTGGAGAGCTCAATTACTTCCTAGGTTTGCATATCAAGCAATTGCATGATGGAATCTTCATATCCCAAGCTAAGTATGCTAAGAACCTAGTGAAGAAGTTTGGCCTTGAGAATGCCAAACATTGTGACACACCAATGAGTACCACCTTGA
This sequence comes from Dipteronia sinensis, assembly GCA_033220585.1. Classification (NCBI taxonomy): domain Eukaryota; kingdom Viridiplantae; phylum Streptophyta; class Magnoliopsida; order Sapindales; family Sapindaceae; genus Dipteronia; species Dipteronia sinensis. The sequence continues at coordinate 28,338,073 of CM065642.1, forward strand.
AACTAAGCAAGGATGCTAGTGGCAAGAGTGTGGAACAAAGTCTTTATCGTGGCATGATTGGTAGCTTGCTTTACTTGACCGCAAGTAGGCCCGATATAGCCTTTAGTGTGGGTGTGTGTGCTAGGTACCAAGCGGATCCCAAGGAATCCCATCTCTCCTCCATGAAGAGAATCATTTGATATGTGAATGGGACATCCAACTATGGGATATGGTACTCTTTTGACACTAATGCTAGCTTAGTTGGCTTTAGTGATGCAGATTGGGTAGAAAATTGTGATGATAGGAAGAGTACATCGGACGGTTGCTTCTTCCTAGGTAACAACTTGGTCTCATGGTTTTGCAAGAAGCAAAATTCCATCTCTCTATCCACAGCTGAAGCGGAATACATAACCGTCGGGAGTGCTTGCACACAACTCCTTTGGATGAAGAAAATGCTTGTGGATTATGGCTTCGATCAAGGTATTCTAACCCTTTATTGTGATAACATGAGTGCGATTAACATTTCAAAGAATCTGGTTCAGCACTCTAGGACAAAGCATATAGACATTAGGCATCATTTCATTAGAGAACTAGTTGAAAACAAATGCATTGCACTTGAGCATGTGGGCACTAATGATCAACTAGCGGATTTATTTACAAAGCACTTAGACTCAACTAGGTTCAAGTCACTTAGTAGGTCTATTGGGATTTGTCATATGTCTTGATGTGTTTTGGTGATTGACCCCTATGGGGAGCTCAAGCAAAGAAAGCAACCTTGCATGTTAAAATAAGCAAAAAACTTGATCAACTTTATGCTTCTTTATTAATTGCTTGAGTATTTTTGGTTGTGCTTATATATACTCTTATATGGCTTTTTATTCAATAAGTGTGCCTTGCTTGGTTTGTAATCCATGTCACCTCTATGTTCAAACATGCATTTTTGGATTAGGAGAACTGATTGGGAAGTACATTTGAATGACCTAAAATTTATTTCCATGACATGTGACTTGATTTTGACATGCTAAAATATTATGCATGAATTATGTGTGCAAATGTGTGTGGAAGCACCTTGACAAAGCTAAACTCAATAAGGACCTTGTGTCCATGCAATAAATAAGGATGTCTCATCCAATTTAGCTTTGGCTCTTTTCTTAATGGTTGCACAAGACAACAATTAATAAGGATATTATATCCATGTCTTGATTCACCATTAAGGATTGACATGGTTGCTTGTGTGTGCTCAAACTTTTACAAGCTATATCTTGTTTAATTATGGAAAAAGGGTGCAAATTGGTTTGAATTCCTTTGGAACCCTTCTGATGTTCACTTTGCCAAATACCATTTGCTTGAACTATGATGTTACATGTCTTACATCCAAAGCAACTAAGTCACACATTTTCTTCTTAAAAATAAACCCTCAATGATTCTCTCTCAATTATTTAAGTTGAATAAAGTTGTTGTATATGATTATGCACTTATCTTGCAAATAACTCTCTTTGCTAAAGTGACCCGGTTGGGGAATACTCATTTGCCTATCTCATGACAAAAAGGGGGAGTAGTGTGGTTTATTTAAGGGGGTTGCATATTTGGAGAGATTGTCCCGTTGAGGGGGAGTTAACCTATTTAGGGGGAGCATTTGCATGTTGCATGTTACAGTTTTCTTTTATTATGCAAATTGCTTTTATTTATTATCTCTCTTGATCACCTCACATACACTTGTCTTGGAAAGTGTAGTCTCATTGTTTTGTAGGGATGGCTATTCTACAAGAGCTTGAAGATTTGAAGACCTAGTATCTAGGTATCTAATTGTAATGTAGAATATCTTTTTGTTGGCTTCTAGTTTTTTATTCTTTATTGTGAGGATGATTTGTGAGTGATGATTTTGTCACGAAATAGCCAAAGGGGGAGATTTTAAGTTCCTCATATTTTGATTGGCTTATTTCGTTGACAAACCATATTGGGGATTAATTTTGTAAGGGTAATGTAGGCCTCATGGGTGTGATCAAGCTTCAAGGACATCATCTCTCTTAAGAGCACTTCAAAGGTATCTCACTTGTTTAACTCTCTTTGAAGAGATCTAGCTGCACACACTCACTTGCATGCATTAGTTCTTATTTTCATATAATTGAATGATCCATTGTATGCCACTTTTCACACTCCACACTTGCACTTTTTGCACATCACTTAGTTTGTTGAGTTTGCCCCGAAAAGAGAATTTCTTCTCTAAGCGCGGCCTAGACCGCTTGGCAAGATATGCTTGCACCGCGGCATACAGAGCAGTATACCTCAGTAGGGTCATGCTTCATGTACCGCTTCATGTACACTTGCATGCATAGCGATCCAAGTCGCGGTGTTGTCCAGTAGGCCACTGTCGCCCATACCGCGGAATGTGCACCTGCATGCACAACGCCCTACACCGCGTTGTTGTCCAGACGGTGCACTACTGTGTGTACCGTGGTCTGGACACTTGCCTGCGACGCGGTCCATCAAGCGGTATTGACGGGTTTTTATGCCCTAAGGTCAAAACGACGCAGTCTTGACTAGGGCTCCCATATATATATTCTCTCTTCTTCCTTGCTCGTTTTCATGAGTTCAAGAACCCATTTTTTAGAGGCCAAGCTTCCTTTAGAGAGAGAAACTCCCAAAAACTCATTTTTACTCAACCAAACACAAATCCATGTGAATCTAACATCTTACAAACATCATCTCATCATGGATTCTTCTTACTTTTATTGACTAGGTAACTTGAACATGCCCTAAATCTCTTTGTATTTATTTATGTTCTTGTTTGCCTAGGGTTAGCTCTTTTATATGATTTTATTGCATATCTTTATGTTTATTGGCATTTATAACATGTTTGAGTTGTTGTTTGTTGGTTGAGAGCTTTGTTCATTGATAGCTAGCATTTATGAGGATTTTACCATTCTAGCTAAATCTTCATGCATTTGCATTTAGATATTGAAATCTAGGATTTGCACTCATTGGCATCTTTAAATCCTTAGATAGGCATTTATTGTAGCCTAGCATTAATTGCATATTAGAGTTTTTATATATACTTACATAGGTTGGTTAATCTCTTCATTGATTGTTAAGCTTTGTGACTAAGTGGGTTAGTGCACAAGCTTGTGGTCTAGAATCACTATTAAAGGCCCGTTGGGTAGAGTGAAAGGGTTAGTGACCAAGTAGGTGTGACTTGAGGTCAACCTAGGTTGTAAACTTTCTTTCAAATAGTGGATTTGAGGACCGTATGTGGCTAGAAGGATAGCCCGTGAGTTTTGCCCAGTTGGAGGGTTTCTCACGTAAATCAATCCTTATGTTTTTATTGTTTTCCGCATATTTATATTGGATTGGTTAATTGCTAATATGGGGTATGACTATTAAAATTTATTAAGTTGAAAAGTTGGTAATAAATCAACTAAAACCTATTGTTCCACTTTGAAGCTTCAAATTCTTGTGTGCTCCATTGAGACTTAGGCTTGAAGACTTCACTTCCATCTTCGGTGGTCATTGTTGGAGGAGTGTAGCCATCTTCAATTGCCATCCAAACTCGATCACTTATTTGGAAAATATAGGACTCCATCTTGCCTTTCCATGAGGCATAATTGTCACCCTTGAGCAAATGAGGTCGTATGCTCGATGCTCCCTCATTACTCATCCCAAAGTCACTCTTAGTGTTTGGGTAATATGAATGCAAATGAATGCAACCAACAAGATGCACACAAATGCAAGACACACGCAATCAAGAGCAAGGATCACCTAAGTATATCTAGGAACCCGCTTTGATACCAATTGAAAATACACTCTTAGTGTGTGTCTACAACCTAGAGGGGGGGTGAATGGGTTGTTAATCGATTATTACCAATTTTTCGATTAGTCAATATTCAACAAATAACCCAATTAAATCAAACATACAAAATCAAGTGTAAAGTGCGGAATAATAAATAACACTTGATTTTTACGTGGAAACCCTTAAACAAAGGGAAAAACCACTGGCTATCCTCCTAGCCACACACGATCCTCAAATCCACTATATGAGTAAAACGTTACACCCTCAAGTGATGCTCGGACTCTCACTCTAGATAACCTCAGGCTATGGACACTACCACTCGCCACTCTTGGTTCAATCCCTAGTGATATCCACTGATACACTACTATTGGCGTGAGCACCTCCTACTCTACCCGCAGGCCTTTTACAATGGATTCTTGACCAATGCTTGCCAACCACAACTTGGTTGCAAGACTTCAATGCTTGTGCAACTTCACCCCGAAGCCACAAGACTTTGACTCAATGAAGAGAATTATGTGTCTATGTGATCATGTAAATGATGCTCAATGCAAATTATGCTAGACAACACAAATTGCTCAACTAGGAGTTTGTAGAAACAAATCCAAGTTGTCAAATGTCTAAATGCAAGGCATAAAGACTTAGCTAGATGTTATCAACAACAACCAATCCTAGCTATCACAAACAATCACAATGAATCAACAAATATGCTCACAATGTATTCAACATAAACTTCGCATATATTCATGTGATTAAGACAAGACATTTAATCATTCACTAAATGCAAGTCTTAGACAAAAGTCTATCAACAAACAAACTCAATTAGATTTGTAGATAATTTCCAACAAACTAATTGTTACACAAAATATGCATAAACATTCAATAAGCTTAACTAGTTGATTAAGAATCAATATTTCAACCTAGTTATCAATGAATCACAAATAAATGTTTATGACCTAGCTTATAGGCAAAAATGACCTAATCAATTAAGCTATCAAAATACAAACCCAATCATGTTATCAAGACTCATAAATATGCAATAGAGTAGAGTCTAGGTATTTAATCATGCAATAAATACCTAATCTAGAGTAAGAAGAACAATAAATGATATTCAAAGAAGTTCTTGCTTACCTAGTCATGAAACAATGAAGACCCATGCTCAAATGATGTTGAATGATGCAAGATGGAGATGGGTTTTGGGTTTGGAGAGTCAAAGATGCTTTCTTGAAGCTTTCTCTCTTTAGGAGCTCTAACCTCTCTCTAAAAATGAATTTTTGAGCTCTTGGTCGGCCAAGAAGAGAAGAGGAAGTATATATATGAAGCCCTAGTTAAAACTACATCGTTTTGAACTTGGGAACCAGAATCCCGTCAAAACCGCTTGCTAGACCGCGGCTCAGGTAAGTGTCCAGACCGCGGTACATACAGCAGTGCACCGTCTGGACAACACCGCGGTTGGGACCGCTGTGCGTGCAAGTGCACAGGACGCGGTCCACGTCGCGCATGACGCACTGGAGAATACCGCTCCGTGCGCCGCGGTGCAAGCAAAGCCTGCCGAGCGGTCTAGGCCGCGCCAAAGGGAAAAATCCCTTTTTAACACTCAAGACAAAAGTCAATCTTACATGAATGTTGTGCAAGTGTGAAGTGAGTGAGATGCACACAATGAAGCACACTTAACATGTCAACCATGTTATCAACTAAGCACAATGTAAGCTATGAGTGTTTTAGAAAAGGATGCACACTTATACAAACAATAAAGAACACAAATGCAAGATAAACAAAACATGCATGAAGTGTGTGTGTGCACCTAAACTCTTCAGGAGACAAAGTCAAGTGAATATACCTTTTGCTCTTGAAGTCATGGAGATGCTTGGAAGCTTGCCAATACGGACCTAAGCTACCCATTACACAATCATCCCCAATGTGGTGGTTTGTCATGAAATAAGCCAATCATAAAATCGAGGTCCTTACAATATCCCCCTTTGGCTATTTCATGACAAAACAACCACTCACAAATATTCCTCACAAAATAAAATAAAGCTATTGTCCGTGATCACTTCTACAATACAAAAGAGATTCCTAGAATCTAAATATTCAATATCTTCTTGTAGAATCATCAATGTACCTACACACAATTGCAAGTAGCACTTTCCAAGAACAAGTGCAAGTGAGGTGAACAAATAAAAGTGAGCATTGTACTTAAATAAAAATAAAGCAATACAAAGAATGCATGTGCAATGCTCCCCCTAAAAGGTTACTCTCCCTCATGATTTCTCCCCCAAAGCATAGCATAAACAATGCTCCTTCAATCTCTCACTACCCATATTTCTCTCAAGACTTCTCCCCCTTTTTGTCATGAGATAGGCAAAGGAGCTCCCTCTATCGGGTTGCTTAGCAAAGAGAGCTATTCACACAGATACATTGCATAATCATATACACAAACTTTATGCAACTCAAATAATTGAGAGAGATTCAAGGAGATTATATTAAAAAAAAAATGTGTGCGTGTGAAAGGTTGCTTAGCATGTAATACAAAAAACTATTATTCTCATGCATGAAAATCAATCAAAGCAACACTCAACAGGATTTCCAAATGAAGTCAAACAAATTAAGACCCTGTTGTTATGATAAGAAGATATATATCCAAGCATTTGTGTGCAAGTGTACTAATCACAACAAACGTATATCATCTTTTCTTCATTGCAAGATACATCATCAATCAACAATTTTGATGTCAAAAATAAGCAATGCAACACCACACATAACAGTCATATAACAATATTTTCTGTTTTTCTCCTTTTTCTGTTTTTCTCCATATTCCTAGCAAGCATGTATTTCTGTTTATCATGCTAATGTAACTCTCTTGATGGCTTTCACTCGGTTTCAAATGAGTAGCCTTTTCCAACATTGGGCGGCTCCACGTCATATTGCCAGTAGCCCTTTTCAAGAGAGAGCTTAAGAATGCATATCTAGGAATCATGAACATGGAGAATAATTTCAGGTCAATCAAATGTACTAACAAGTAGAACATTCCTCGAAAAGATAAGCATGCTCAAGCAATAATAGAAGTCATGCATTATCATACAAAGCAACCGTGCAATGGTGTAATCAAAAACATTATACAATTATTAATCAATGTTATTCACCAAGCACACTCAAGCAATCATAAAAGAGCATAAAATAAGCCATCTTTTTGCATATAGCAAATCATGCAAGATTGCTCTCTTTGCTTGAGCTCCCCTCATGGGGTCAATTCCAACCAAGTCAATGGGAGACATGAGCTCCTATAGACCTACCAAGTCCAATGGACCTAATTGCATCTACAGGAGTCATATGGGCACTAAGGCAAGCGGGTTCATTCTTTCTAACCCACCTAGGTTCCACTTTAACATTTTTAGTGGTCATAGACATGTTTCTAGGTTCCCTAGGTTTATGCAAACTTGCCCTATTTTTCAACCGTTTTTCTTTCATGCTCTCTAATATACACCTCTTAATGTAATTTAAGCAATTTGGTCTTAAGTGACCAATCATACCACAATAATGACAAGTAGGTACAAAGTAAGGATTTATACCATAGCATTGTGATCTCATCGAGGCATCGCCATGTTGATGAGGTTGTCTTTGATGGTGCATCAGTTTGCTTCTCCTAGGAGCTTGAGCCGATTGGTGGCACTTTTGTGGTTTTGCTTGTAGAGGTGGTTGAGCCGGTTGATCATGCCACCTTGGTTGAGCATGCCACTTATGGTCACCTTCTTTCTTGATAGTTGACTTGTTAAAAGAGGTGGTTGGCTTCTCAAGGAATTGTCCTTTCTTCTTGGATTGCCTAGGCTTTGGTTGGGATGCCAAGGCTTGTGTGGACTTTCCTTGAGTTGAAGGTTGCTTGGATGAAGCTTTGCTCTTGCCTTGAGCTTGAGGTTGTTTGACCTTGGCCTTCTTTAATTCTTCAAGGCACTTCATCTCTCTTTCCTTGACAATCTTCAAGGAGTTTTCATTGTTGGCAAGTTCTTCTTTCATGGCCTTCATCCGTTGATGGCAATCTTTAATCTCCTTCTCATATTCGGACATATCAATCACGTCCGACTTCAAGGAGTCATTTAACTTAGCCTTTAATCGAAGATTATCCTTTTCCAATTTAAGGATATCATTTTCTCTCTCCTTTAAGGACTTTTGAAGAAAGTCAATGAACTCTTGGTTGTGCACATTGTTGTCACAAGAGTTCCCAGAGCATGATCCATCACTATCGAGGCTTCTCCCACTTGTGCTTGTGAGAGTCATATCATCAACACTTGCTTCACTCAAGCATGCTCCTCTTCGGTTTCCAAGTTCAAGGCCACCCATCTTGAAATCTTCAAGTGATAAACATTTGGTGATGGCTTGAGTTTCTTCGTGGTAGGAACCTGGAAATGCGAAGTACTTGATCTCACTAGCAACCGAGCTTGTGGAGCACTCTTCAACTACTTCAACTTCGCTATCACTCCAAGTAGCGATCATAGTTTCTTCTCCCTTCTTGTACTTCAAGTTACCACATATGGAGGCAAGGTGGCCAACTCCACCACACTCAAGGCAAGGGTCATCTTTCCTTGACTTTTTCTTTTCCTCCTTCACTTTGGAGGTCAAACCCTTCTTTTGATATTTGTAAATCTCTTAAATCTCTCAACCATGAGAGTCATCTCCTCATCGGAGTCACTTCCTACACTAAATAGTGAGACACTCCTTTCACTTTGCCTCTCATCAAATGAGTCAACTTCCTCATCAAGACTTTCGCCTTGGTCACATGACAAGGCACTCTTGCCTTCTTCTACTTCCACATAAGAGACTCCAAAGGCCGTGTAGTTAATGGCAAGTTCTTCATCATCCGAGGAATCTTCTACACTCTCACTATCACTTGATAAGATAGCCATCGCCTTTTCTCTTCTCTTGTCCTTCAAGTTAGTACAATCCTTAGAGATATGCCCGAATCCTTCACATTCAAAGCATTGAATCCCCGTTCTTGAAGGCTTCTCTTGACTTGGCTCAATCTTCTTGAATTGGGTTTTCTTCTTGAAGTCATTTTCCTTAGAGCTATGGCCACTCTTTTGTAGCTTCAAGAATTTCTTGAATCTCTTTACCATTAGAGCCATGTCTTCATCCGAGTCATCATCCCCCTTCCCAATCTTGGAGGTCCTCAAGGCTAACCCCTTTTGCTTCTTGGGAGGTGTGGAGGTAGGACCCCGTCTAGATTCATAGGCAAGTAGCCTTCCAATCACTTCACTTGGCTTCATAGTCTTGAAGTCCTTGTTGGCTTCATAGTCTTGAAGTCCTTGTTTTCTTCAAGAGCCGTCACTTTGGATTCAAATCTAGCGGGAAGTGACCTCATGATCTTTTGCTTGATCCTCCTATCCGAATACGGGTTACCTAGTTGATGGATTTGATTCACAATGTCCATCAGCTTCACTTGGAAGTCATTAAAGCACTCATGCTCTTCCATCTTGATCGTCTCAAATTGTGCTTGAAGAACTTGGAGCTTGGAATCCTTAACCACTTCGGTTCCCTCATGCGCCGTCTCTAGAATCTTCCAAGCTTCATGTGCATTTTTGGTGATTTGGATGAGTTTGTATTGGCTCTCATCCACTGCACAAAACAAAGCATGCATTGCTTTGTTGTTCCACTTTGAAGCTTCAAATTCTTGTGTGCTCCATTGAAACTTAGGCTTGAAGACTTCACTTCCATCTTCGGTGGTCATTGTTGGAGGAGTGTAGCCATCTTCAATTGCCATCCAAACTCGATCACTTATTTGGAAAATATAGGACTCCATCTTGCCTTTCCATGAGGCATAATTGTCACCCTTGAGCAAATGAGGTCGTATGCTCGATGCTCCCTCATTACTCATCCCAAAGTCACTCATAGTGTTTGGGTAATATGAATGCAAATGAATGCAACCAACAAGATGCACACAAATGCAAGACACACACAATCAAGAGCAAGGATCACCTAAGTATATCTAGGAACCCGCTTTGATACCAATTGAAAATACATTCTTAGCGTGTGTCTACAACCTATAGGGGGGGGGTGAATGGGTTGTTAATCAATTATTACCAATTTTTCGATTAGTCAATATTAAACAAATAACCCAATTAAATCAAACATACAAAATCAAGTGTAAAGTGCGGAATAATAAATAACACTTGATTTTTACGTGGAAACCCTTAAACAAAGGGAAAAACCACGGGCTATCCTCCTAGCCACACACGATCCTCAAATCCACTATATGAGTAAAACGTTACACCCTCAAGTGATGCTCGGACTCTCACTCTAGATAACCTCAGGCTATGGACACTACCACTCGCCACTCTTGGTTCAATCCCTAGTGATATCCACTGATATGCTACTATTGGCGTGAGCACCTCCTACTCTACCCGCAGGCCTTTTACAATGGATTCTTGACCAATGCTTGCCAACCACAACTTGGTTGCAAGACTTCAATGCTTGTGCAACTTCACCCCGAAGCCACAAGACTTTGACTCAATGAAGAGAATTATGTTTCTATGTGATCATGTAAATGATGCTCAATGCAAATTATGCTAGACAACACAAATTGCTCAACTAGGAGTTTGTAGAAACAAATCCAAGTTGTCAAATGTCTAAATGCAAGGCATAAAGACTTAGCTAGATGTTATCAACAACAACCAATCCTAGCTATCACAAACAATCATAATGAATCAACAAATATGCTCACAATGTATTCAACATAAACTTCGCATATATTCATGTGATTAAGACAAGACATTTAATCATTCACTAAATGCAAGTCTTAGACAAAAGTCTATCAACAAACAAACTCAATTAGATTTGTAGATAATTTCCAACAAACTAATTGTTACACAAAATATGCATAAACATTCAATAAGCTTAACTAGTTGATTAAGAATCAATATTTCAACCTAGTTATCAATGAATCACAAATAAATGTTTATGACCTAGCTTATAGGCAAAAATGACCTAATCAATTAAGCTATCAAAATACAAACCCAATCATGTTATCAGGACTCATAAATATGCAATAGAGTAGAGTCTAGGTATTTAATCATGCAATAAATACCTAATCTAGAGTAAGAAGAACAATAAATGATATTCAAAGAAGTTCTTGCTTACCTAGTCATGAAACAATGAAGACCCATGCTCAAATGATGTTGAATGATGCAAGATGGAGATGGGTTTTGGGTTTGGAGAGTCAAAGATGCTTTCTTGAAGCTTTCTCTCTCTAGGAGCTCTAACCTCTCTCTAAAAATGAATTTTTGAGCTCTTGGTCGGCCAAGAAGAGAAGAGGAAGAATATATATGAAGCCCTAGTTAAAACTACATCGTTTTGAACTTGGGAACCAGAATCCCGTCAAAACCGCTTGCTAGACCGCTGCTCAGGTAAGTGTCCAGACCGCGGTACATACAGCAGTGCACCGTCTGGACAACACAGCGGTTGGGACCGCTGGGCGTGCAAGTGCACAGGACGCGGTCCACGTCGCGCATGACGCACTTGAGAATACCGCTCCGTGCGCCGCGGTGCAAGCAAAGCCTGCCGAGCGGTCTAGGCCGCGCCAAAGGGAAAAATCCCTTTTTAACACTCAAGACAAAAGTCAATCTTACATGAATGTTGTGCAAGTGTGAAGTGAGTGAGATGCACACAATGAAGCACACTTAACATGTCAACCATGTTATCAACTAAGCACAATGTAAGCTAGGAGTGTTTTAGAAAAGGATGCACACTTATACAAATAATAAAGAACACAAATGCAAGATAAACAAAACATGCATGAAGTGTTTGTGTGCACCTAAACTCTTCAGGAGACAAAGTCAAGTGAATATACCTTTTGCTCTTGAAGTCATGGAGATGCTTGGAAGCTTGCCAATACGGACCTAAGCTACCCATTAGACAATCATCCCCAATGTGGTGGTTTGTCATGAAATAAGCCAATCATAAAATCGAGGTCCTTATAGAAACAAACTGAAAAGAGAGAAATAGAGTGTGTAATCTTATTATTCATAGTGAACTCTTCTCCTCGCTGTCACCGGTAACAGTGGATGTTTCCCCGATTTTGGGTTTTACCACGTAAAATCTGTGTTTTCTTAATCTCTTCATCTTTCTTGTTCATAACACTATTATCATCTCACCATAACTTGTGTGTGATGCGTGATCGACTTTACATAATTCAAAAATCACCGTCAACAATTGGCGCTAGAAGAAGGGGTGGTGTACTAACTTTTGCCAAGTTAACCTCGAAGAACTTGTGAAGCTGTGATATGGTGGATAATAGGGATAGAAGTCAGTCCCCACATGATGTTAGCACCCCTCATGGTATTAATAACTCTGGCCTAGTGAACGCCAGCATCGATGGAGGAAGTTTGCCTTATGTGACTCCTACCTCAACTGGTCAAGCCGCGATAACTTCCACAGACGCTCCCCTAGGAATTTCCCCAAATGCATTCAAACAGGTCCAAGAGTCCCTGCGAAGAGTCATTGAAGATGCTACTAGGCAGGGAATCAATATAACCGCAACTACTAATCTGACCTCACCATACCAACTATCTACACCTATGATGGCCCAAGACCCCAATGTGTATGCTAAGTAATGGATGCGACCACCCCAAGCACAAATTGTAAAGTTGGTAAAGATATGGCAGATTACCTCAGAAAGAGGTAGTACTCCCAAAGAGGAGATGAAAGAGTCAACGGATGGAGTAAGCAAGATCGATACCAAAAAGATTTTGAGTTGGAGGAAACCCGCAAAGATGTTCGTAGATGGGACCGATCTAGTTCGTCAGATGACAGTGATCAACCACCCCGCAGAACATGCTAGAAGGGAAAATCCCTGCTAAGATTTGATACCTCAAAGATTAGCACCCACAGAATCGAGCAAGGACTCACCGACCGCCAGCGATCGGGAATTGATAATGAACCAGAAGAAGAGCGAGATATCCTGATACAGAAATTGACCAGAAGGTAAAAGCACTAGAACGTCTCCAAAGGCCACAAGATTTATTGGATGATGATTCTGAAAGCCCATTCGTGAACATAATTCTCCAAACCCAGTTCCCGGAAAGATTCAGAATGCCTTAGGTTGAGCAGTTTAAAGCAAAAATGAATCCAAAGGAACACGTGAGACGTTTCCGAAGTGCGATGGCGCAATACACTTACAATGCCCCGTTGTTGTGCTTGACGCTCCCACAAATGCTTGGGGACTTAGGGTCTAAGTGGTTTGGAAGGCTCCCTTAGGGAACAATCAAGAATTTTTGAGAATTGACCTAAGCTTTTTCACGACAGTTTTTGGGGAATATACAAATGAGGAAATCAATAGCTCACCTCGCCACCCTCAAACAGGGAAAGAATGAATTATTGGAAGATTACCTGAAAAGATTTTCTCAGGAAGTGTCAGAGATCCATAATCCCAACGATGAGGCTGTGGTAGCCGCCTTCACCAACAACCTACAAAAAGGCAGGTTATCCTTTGATTTGAGAAGGAAAAGCCCAAATACATACACCGATCTAATAGATGTAGCAGGCAGTTATGCAATGGCTGAAGAAGAGGAGTTTGCTCAGGGGGGAAATTATATGCACGGGGGTCGCCCCGGGGAGAACGCCAATGTAAAGAACCAAATGGGTGATCACCATAAGAGTGATGGGAACAAGGATGGTCATCAAGACATGAATCGTAGAAAGAATCGAAACAACAAAAAGTTCTATGGTCAGTACACCAACTACACTCCCCTCACCAGGAGATAAGATGAAATCCTAGCAATCGTAGAAGACCAAAAGCTAGTCAAATATCCTTCTAGATAGTCAACCTACGCTTGAAGAGACACGACAAAGCAAGTTCCACAATGAAAGTGGTCATGACATATCAAAGTGTTACCAACTAAGAGACCACATCGAGACCACATCGAGACACTCATTAGGGAGGGTCAACTCAAAGATTTAATTTTTAAAAAGACTGATGATCAGCAGAAGGATACCCATTGGAACGATCAACCAAGGGGAAACCTGGAAGAGAAACAAAGCCCAGGTCAAGGCAGCGGTGAATGGACAGTCAACACTATTTTTTGAGAACCCTACACCAAAAAACAAAGCCTACTCTTGAGAGAGATAGTTTAGTTGCTTTCAGTTTAAGATATTTTTGGTTTATTTTTAATTTTTAGTTTTCTAATTATTTTTGGTTTTGATATTGTTAATTTGCAGATCAAGTAATAAAGAAGCCAAGAATGGTATTCAAATATTTTATAATCATCTTTGTTATCAAAGATAAACTCGCAGCGCTAACACCTGTCATGGTGGGTGAAGGTGCCCGAGAGGCTGAAAAGTCGGTTGTTAGAGATTTGACGCGCATGTCGAACTAACTGGGTGCATATAAAGCATTGTCAGTAATCCGAACACCCCGAAGTGACGATTATACTGGGAAAAAACACTCAAGAATGCCATCGGGGAAAACCTAGTGAGATGCGTTCGGCTGTGTTAGTATTGCACTAACTATTCGGCCAAACCCTTGTAAACAGACAAAACTAGGAGACTTCCTTGGTGACTTGTTTACATGGGAAAAACAGGGGAAAATGGGGCAAGGTTCCCAGAATACCTCTTGCCTGAATACTCATGATGGTTGGGAATTATCCCGAACAAGTAATCGGGACACCGACTGAATCAACTTCAAGGACCAAGATGGTCGGGAATTATCCTAGCCAAAGAGCCAGGACACTGATCGGTCCAGCTATGAAGTCGGGAATTATCCTAGGCAAAGAGCCAGGACACCGATCGGTCCAAGATTGATCATTTTAATAAGATACTTGATCAGTTCAGCAATAAAAATGATCAGTTAAATAAGATACTTGATCAGGATAAGGCGATAAGATTAGAAGCGTCAAAAAATTCAAGTATTCAAATCCCCCTCCACGAGCCTCCAATAACTCATCTCATGGATTTGAGGGGGTATTGTTATAGGGATTTTTTGATAGCATGACAAGTCAGCATGATCACCTGAAAGTATGGTGATTAGACATGAAACGTCACAGAAGTTAGCCATGAAAGATCAACCCAAGACGACCAGTAGATGATCTCAAGGCTTGATCAAGTTTATCTAAGATGGTCGGGGAAACTTGTTGATCAGGTACGAATAACCTGATCGGGGAAACTATCCGATCAGGTAGAGATAACCTGGTCGGGTAAATACAATCCGATCGGGGTAAAAGAGATCTGGTCAGTTAGGTAGCTGATCAGTTAGATGACGCATGGGAGTCATTAAAGGCAATCATGACTCAGATACGTAAAAGAAGAGTCTTATTCAAATAAGATATCACGAAGTAAGCTCTGATAAGGAAACAAACTTCCTTATAGATATCAGAGTCCAAATCAGGCAACAAGTCTAAATCATTCAATTTATGGAAAATGCGAAACGGGAAAGAAGATAAAGACAACTTCAACAAGTAACAAGTTCTAATTAGACACTACCACCTTTCCTTATTTGTATACAAGGATTAGGGTTCTATGCATATATAAATAGACCCGTAATCTCATATAAGAAAAAATAATATACACTGACATACGTAGGAACAAACAGAAAATAGAGAAACAGAGTGTGTAATTGTATTATTCATAGTGAACTCTTCTCCTCGCCGTACCGGCAACCGTGGATGTTTCCCCGATTTGGGGTTTTACCACGTAAAATCTGTGTTTTCTTAATCTCTTTATCTTTCTTGTTCATAACATTATTGTCAACTCACCATAACTTTTGTGATGCGTGATCGACTTTACATAATCTAAAAATCACCATTAACACAAAGCTTTTGCTCTTGATCTGGAGACACGAATCCCTCCGGTTGTACCATG
Organism: Dipteronia sinensis; assembly: GCA_033220585.1. Taxonomy (NCBI): domain Eukaryota; kingdom Viridiplantae; phylum Streptophyta; class Magnoliopsida; order Sapindales; family Sapindaceae; genus Dipteronia; species Dipteronia sinensis. The sequence goes on from CM065642.1 coordinate 28,353,677, forward strand.
TAGATGCTCTCATCAAGATTGCCATTCAAGAATGCAGTATTGACACCCATTTGCCAAATTTCGTAATTGAAATAGGCTGCAATGGATTAGAGAATCTGAATAGACTTAAACATGGCTACTGGCGAGAAGGTCTCTTCATAATTGACCCCCTCTTCATGGGTATAACCCTTGGCCACTAGCCTTTCCTTAAAGGTCTCTACCTTCCCATTTACTCTTCTCTTTCTCTTGTAATTCCACTTACACCCTATGAGTTTTACCCCATCCAGTAAGTCTACAAGTTCCCAGACTAAGTTAGAGTACATGGGCTCCATCTCGAGATTCATGGCTTTAAGCCATTCCTCTTTCTCAAGATCTTCCATTGCATTCTTAAATGTCAATGGATTATCCACACTATTAGTAGAGACGACATCTTGTCCATCACCTATACCCAAATAGCGTTCAGGTTATCTTACAACCCTCCAACCACATCTATGTGGTAGTGTATCCAGACTAGGAATCATCTGACTATCAGATGTCAATGGATCAACAACTCTTGTTGACTGAGCACTAGTCGTACCAGGCTCCATTTCTTTTAATGCAATCTTACTCCAAGGTTTATGATCACTAATATAGCTATCCTCAAGAAACGTTGCATTTGTAAATACAAATACTTTGTTCTCTTCGAGACTATAAAAGTATTCACATATGGTCTCTTTAGAATATCCCACAAACAAGTAGACTACAAACTTAAGGTCTAGCTTTCCACTTCTGTTCTTCAGCACGTGTGCTGGACACCCCCATATGCGGAAATGTCACAAACTAGCTTTATGACCATTCCACAACTCTAAGGGAGTCTTAGGAACATATTTGGATGGGACTACATTCAAAATGTAAGCTGTAGTTTGTAAAGCATATCCCTAAAAGGAATTTGGTAATGATGAGAAACTAATCATAGATCTCACCATTTCCGTTAGGTCTATTTCTCCTCTCCGCGACACCATTCTGTTGTGGTGTACCAAGAGCTGTGAGTTGGGAAACTATCCTATACTCGACCATAAAGTCTTCAAACTCTTGGTCAAGGTACTCACCTCCACGATCCGATCGTAGAGACTTGATAGTCTTTCCTAACTGGTTCTCAACTTCATATCGAAATTCTTTAAACTTTTCAAAAGTTTCTGACTTCTGTTGCATTAGGTAGACATATCCGTATCTAGAGTAGTCATCTATAAAAGTGATATAATACTCATATCCACCCCTTGCTTTAACATTCATCAGTCCACAGACGTCAGAATGTATAAGGTCTAGTGGTTCTTTAGCTCTAAGCCCTTTTCAAGTAAAATGTCTCTTAGTCATTTTACCTTCCAGACAGGATTCGCAGACAGGCAAGGTGTCAACCTTTAACTCACTTAAAGGTCCGCTTTTAACTAGTCTATCTATCATGTCAAGGTTAATGTGGCCAAGTCTTAGATGCCACAGATGCGTTTCATTTTCTGGAGAAATCTTTTGTCGTTTTGTTTTTGGTTTTTCAACTTTAAACATTTCAGCGTTGAGCAGTGTTGTATGTATTAATGGCCTTAAAACATACAAATTGTCTTCGTTTAATCTTGAACATATATTCAAACCATTCTTCGCAATAATAACAGACTTATTACTAAAAGAAACAAAATATAACTGTTCCAACTGAAAATACTACTCTAAGTGTGTGTCTAATAACCTAGAGGGGGGGTGAATAGGTTTTAATCAAGTTAATTACCAATTTTTCTTGATTATTCAATATTAAAAATTCACCTTATAAACAAACATACAAAATCAAGTGTAAAGTGGGGAATAATAAATAATACTTGATTTTTACGTGGAAACCCTTCGACAAGGGAAAAACCACGGGCTATCCTTCTAGCCACACACGATCCTCAAATCCACTATTGTAATGATGTTTACAACCTAGGTTGACCTCTAGTCACACCATTCTCGGTCACTAACCCACCACTACTACCCAACAGGCCTTTATAGTGAATCCCTGATCACTTTGCTTGCCAACCACACCTTGGTTGCAAGACTTCACTTTCTTGTGCACTACACCTTGTAGTCACAAGCCTTAACTCTCAAAGAAAAGATTAACAACCTAAGTGAATATATGAATATTCAAAATGCAAATAATGCTAGGCAACATTAAATGCTTATCTAGGGATTAAATATGACACTAAGTACAAATCCTAGATATCAATGTCTATATGAATGCTCATAGAGACCTAACTAGATATAGATATGCAAGTCTAAACTCTAGTCATCAAACAAAGCCATATCAACACATGTTGTCACATAAAATGGCAAGGACAATAAATACAATTAACAAATGCAATCAATGAGTCCTAATTAGCTAGAGGGCAAATATGTCCTAAATATTAGCTATCACAATACAAACCCAATCATACAAAGGAACTCATAAATAGATGCATTAAATAGAGTCCTAGCATTTAATCAACTAATAAATGCAATAAAAACACAATCTTGGAAAGTATGAACAAATGATAAAGATGAGATTTTTGTTCAACTTACCAAGTCAACTAATGATGAAGACCCATGCCTTAAAGATGCTTAGAAATGCATGAAGATGATGGGTTTTTGGGTTTGGAGAGTCAAGGAACAAAGCTTGAAGCTTTCTCTCTCTAAGGGTTGCTTTCTCTCTTGAGAATGAGTTCTTGAAGCTCTAAAACAAGTTGGGGAAGAAGAGAACATATATATAGAAACCCTAGACAAAACTGCATCGTTTTGGGCTTGGGAATCAAAATCCCGTCAATACCGCTTGCTGGTGTAGGAAAAAATCGATATAAAACGCAGCGGAAGAAACGAAAAATAGATTTCGTATGGTTTTAAAATTTTTCTCAAAGTTGAACCTTAACCTTTTAATTAATTAAACTCAAATATATACGGTTAGAGTTAAATACCTCTTGACGCGTGATCCGATCGACTTACGTCGATTGGTAATCCGCAAAATCTTTTCCGATGCCCGTGAACAGTACCTGCGTGAACAGTACCGTGTGAACAGTGATCGTGAACCCCCCCCCGTGAACAGTGATCGTGAACAGTACCCCGAGATCTTCCAATCCGAACACGTACGTGAATCACCTAGGAGCATGGTCTCCCTTTTTCTTTGAATTGCAAACCTGAGAGTGGATGAACAAAGTTTTCTTTTTCTTTTGTTAGTCACAAAACAATCAAAAGAAGACAAAAATTATTCCGGTCACTTTTGAGTTCTTAATCTAATGATCGAAACTCGCGTGAACCTAATTCGATGTTGTACACACAAGCTTATTGATGAACAAGCAATCAGTGTACTATCAAAGAATAATCTCTTCTCTCTTTTATGTTTAGTAGAATAAAAATTATCCTTTTTTATGAATTGAGAAGAAGAAGAAAAATTGAATCATTCAATCAACTATCTTGGCCGAATTCTATATGTGGTATTATATAGGTGGCCGAAATTTTGCTTCCTCTTCTATTTAGGATTGCCGAAATCTTCCTCTAAATGGACTAGGGTTGCCGCAAATCACATACCAAAAAGAGTTTGTGTTGCACCCTAATTTCCATCAACCTTTAGACTTCAAAACCTAATCCAACTCATAGATATTTTTATTCTTTTATTAACTAAATAAAAAGACTTCTTATTTGATTAAATAAATAAAATTAATTATTTATTTTCTTATCAAACAAGTCTTTTACTTTTAATATACTACTACCAATAGTATAAACTTTAGGAAATATATTTCCTGATCAGAAAAAGATTTGTTTCTTAATTAAACAATTAATTAATAAATTAACTAATTCTTATTTAATTAAAACAATGAAACAAAATAATATATTAGGTTAATATATACACCTTGCCGCCGCACTTATATAAATGGGCCATATATTATTTTCTTATTTCATTTAATCCATTGGACTTTAAATAAAAGCCTACATGTGAACCAGACTCATTCTTACTAAAAGAAACAAGCCCACGTGTCTCCTTTTAATATATTAATATAATAGTGCAGCCCATTAATTTAAATAATAGACATATTATATTCTTGATATATTAAAAACAATTCTAGATGGACCCTTAAATCGGCCTAGTAGAATATATCAAGTGATCCATGCAAATACGTGTGGATTGGGGATCTTGGCGGGCTATCTAAATTTAAGCTTCAATAGACACAACCTAATCACAATCAACAAATGATTCACTTAGGTCCAATCTATTAATTTTAACTCATTCCACTAAAGAGCTAAAATTGAACTCTTAAATAAAGATAGAATAATGAGATGTTTCTCATTCATACCCTAGACAATCTTATAGGAGATGGTGTATCCTCGTGAATAATATCAGTAATCGCCAAGAGCTCATAGACCGCCTATAGCTCTCCAAGTTACCATATTTCCTCATATGACCACATTTCGAACTTGGATACTTTGACTTATCTAGAAGCCATGTTTTCAATAATCATTATTGAAAACTCAACGTTGAGATTTAATATCCAATACCTCAAAATATCCATATGATGATATTATACTCGCATTTAATAAATGTAGCCACGATGTCCATATCTATAAATGAAGTCCTCTATCGATTAACAAATGTATACCACCAAACTATCGAGGATAGACTATGATATATAATCGTACTCATTAATAGCTCTAATGATAACACTTGCAACCATAAGTCCATCATTTATCTCAGGATTAAGATAGACTCTCCGATTGTCCTCTTTAATGAAAAGACTTATATCTAGTGACGGTTCTAGATAAAGTATTTCATTGTGATCCAGTTCAATGCACCTAGTGCACTAGATTCTTTTACTCGAAAACCTTTCGATGATTTTAGACTCATCATATTCATTTGATCCCACTCAAATGCTAGTAAAAGAATTCTACAACTTTAACAAGATAGAGGTGCCCAACCTTTAACTTAAGTTGTGAACGTTATTCAAGACTAACTAAAGAATTGTGTCTACCTCATACATATCCGGATGTATGAACAATTCTTCATGTCTCATAGTCTTTTGACCTTATGATTATTTACCTTGACAATTATAATAATAAATGCTATAAGTAATTGTAAGAATCAGAATTCACTTTATTAATATGAGAAGATTGTCAATTACAATATTACACTCTTGCCATTGAGCATAATCCTAACAGCTGGACCGTGGCTCGGGTAAGTGCCCAGACCGTGGTACATGCAGTATTGTACCATCTGGACAACATCACGGCGGGGACCGTTGTACATGCAAAGCACATGCCGCAGTCTAGGCAGCAGGAGCCTACTGATGTATACCGCGGTATGGACCGCTGCGTATACAAGTGCACAGACCGCGGTCTTCAAAGCATGCACCTTCTAGAACCAACCGCTGTTGGGACCGTGACGAAGACAGGTGCCCAGCAAGCTACCTGCACCGCGGGGAAGAGGAAAATCCTCTTTTCCAAGAAGACTCAACACACTAATCTAATATGTAAAAATGTGCAAGTGTGGAGTATGATGAGTGGCATACAATGCATCATTCAATAACATGTAATCAAGAATGTAATGCATGCAAGTTAGTGTGTGCAACTAAAATCTCTTAAAAAGAGTCAAGTCAAGTGAACTACCTCTTTTGAAGCACTGTGGGATCTCGAAAGCTTGTTGATGAAGAACCACAATAATACCTAAGATACCCATTACAAATAATCCCAATGTGGTTTGTCATGAAATAAGCCAATTAAAAATAGAAGTCCTTACACCAACAACTTTGAAACAGAAATCAAATTTCTTGTGAATCCAGAAATAAAAACTACATTGTTCAAAACAATAAAACAATTTCCAAAATGTAGTCTAACTACACTCACTGCTCTTGCTGACACGACATCCCCCGACCCAACACACATAGAGAAGGCTCCCTCCTCAAGCTGTGTCCAAGAATCAATCCACTGCATAGAAGAACAAACATGGTTAGTGGCCCCCGAACCAACTATCCAAGGTGAAGAATCATCTTCCACTGAACACGACTCAAGAATAAGTAAATCATATTTACCTTTCGTTTTCTTCTTCTTGGCAACCTCTTATAGATACTGAGGACAGTTGCTCTAACATTGTCCAACCTTTTTGCAATGGAAACATTTTCCTTTGCCTTGGTCGGTGAAGGCACCATTCTTATTACCTAGGCCTTTCTTAGGCTTAGGCTTAGGCTTACCCCTTGCCTTCCAGCAGACCTCTTCCTCTTTTTATTTCTAGAGGAAGATGGTTATACAACATTTGCCTCACCGGTCTTACTTTTGTTGTCCTTGGTCAAGGACTCAAAAGTAGTGAGCTTATTGAGCAACTGAGTGAGACTGAACTTTAGCTTGTTCATGTTATAATTACTCTTGATTTGATAGAAACTCTTCGGAAGAGTCGTTAGTATGATGCTCACCTGACTGGGTTCATCAATGGCTCCGCCATTGATCTCTGCCGTGTTGAAATATGACATCATGTTTAGGATATGTTCCCAAATAGATATGCCTTCTTTCATCCGAGCAAGCATTGCAGAACGAACAGCTTTGTACCGCTTTTGCTTAGAGGGCTTCCCGAACATAGCATGCAATGACTCCATTATTTCAAATGCAGTACCCATTGCTTCGTGCTTAGTGACAAGCACATTTTTCATAATTGCTAACATATATGTTCGGGTTTTCTCATCTGATGAGACCCATTTTTTATATGCCTCAAGAACAGTTCGTGCGGCATTGGCAGCAGGCGCTGGAGGACATTCCTCCGCAAGCACAATCCTCAGGTCTTTGGTGACCAAGATTGCATTTATGTTATGTTTCCATTTAGTGTAGTTATCACCAGTTAATCTGTCATTGGCAAGGATTTGTAACAGTGTAGATGACATGGCTGAAAAACATAAATTGAATTCATTCAATCATACATTCAAAACATGTGCGAATGTTCGGCATAAAATTGAACATGATGCATGAAAATGTTTAATGAACAAGAATAGCCCTAAGAAAACAATGTTTATATGCCACGAAAATCTAACATACCACAAGTAAGTGCCGCCTTATGGTCGGTCAAATTCTTGCACGTTGGATCGAGACCTTCTCAATTAAATGATATACCAAAATAACTCTTATTCAAACATCATTCAACCATGGTTGATTTAGTCAGGTTTTTAATTAACCAATTGAATTAAGACCTTGTGAGCGTAACCCATCATTTCAGATCTCATGAGCTTAACTCGAGAATTGCCGCCTTAAGGTCGGTCAATCCCAAAATCCCCTCAGAAATCCTATCCGTTGGGAAGTCAACCTTGGTATTGATTCTTATGGAAACCCTCCTAGGGAGGACGAAAGCAAAACCGTCACGAGGCCCCACTCGAATCTCACGGTGTTGAACTAATGATGGAGACCAAGGGATATAATGTCATATATCCCTCTCCACATCACCATTTTATAATTAGGGTTTTATATTAATATTAATGCATCTAGATTAAACAAGATTAAACGGCTAATTTCAAGATTAATCACAAATTATTAGAATCATATTCCAATAACTAATAAACTAATATGATTTTTTAACTCTAAAAATAATTAGTTCATTAGTGATAATTCTAATATATGTAAACTATTTACTAAGACTAGAATAATTAAATATGTATTTACCAAGTTTTAACAATTAAAACAAAACACATTATTAGGTCAAATAATAATTAGGGCTTAATTTAATTAAACCTAATATTTATAATGGACCCTACTAATATAAGTAATTAAACACTTTAATAAATAGATTAGTAATTAATGAGAATTACCAGGCTTTTACTCCTAAAAACTAATCTCATTAACTTATAGCCAATTATGTGAATTAGTCATTTTAATCAAATTAAATAAAAAACACATAATATAGAAGGCTATAATGCATGTATAACATATCAACATATATATATATATATATTTATGTAGGCAGACCTAATCTAAATGGTATGTATATGCATGACAATGCTTTAATCATCTCATAATAAGAGCATACACAAGTTGACCGAGTACAATGGGTTAGTTAACTTAAAAAAAATATAATTACAAAAGTTATCCAACGCATTCCTTGATCTTCAAGTCATTCCTATATTCTTTAAGTCTTTGGGTTCTTCGTATTTTGGGCTTTTAACCAAGTCATGAATCAAACCTTAAGCCCAAGTATTACTCTAACACTTATTGGAGGCCCAAGGCATAAAAAAATAAAGTAAAACAATAGCCCAAAATCTTTTTCGAATTTGGAAACTCTATCGTTGCAAATTCGAAACCCTAGCGCTTTCGCATGTGGACGTCATTTGAACGCATGGGCTGCCCGCAACTGTACATGCGACAATCACGCCGCAGCAAGCAGGCGCAAACAGCCAGCCGCACACGAAGGCAACACAAGGCTGCCTTGCGCGTAGCCAGTCCACGCACAGCTGACGTGTGCTGCCAGCAGCCCAGGCACGCAACCTGGCCATTGTGCGCGCAGCACGCACAGGCACAAGGCCTAGCTGTTGTGCGCGCAACGTGCCTTGGTGCGCTGCATGGCTGCTGCGTGGCAGTCCACACCACGCGTCTCACACGCGCATGCTTTTTCGATTTCGCTCTTCCGCCTTCCGTCTTCTTCGTCCAATTTCTTCATACATATTTTACAATAAAATACATAGTAGAAAAAATACAACAAAGAAAATACAGCAGAAAAAAATAAAAATATTAAAAATACATCCCGGTATTAGTATTACATTAAAAAAATTAATACCTTTAATAAGAACCCTAAAACCCATGTACCATAAAAATTTACGATCAACCATGTTTAAATTAAATGATTTAATTATAAACATTCTGGGATGTATTTTAAAAATATTAAAAATACATCTCGGCTTTAATATTACATTAAAAAAATTATAACTTTTAATAAGAACCCTAAAACCTATGCACCATAAAAATTTACGATCAACCATGTTTAAATTAAACGATTTAATTATAAAAATTCATACAATCATAAAGACCGTGCATACACCTTCATACATGCAATAAGGAGCAATCGAATTCGATTATATAGTACAAAATGGCTCTGATACCATTTGTAGGTTCCAGATTTAAGATTGTGCAGCGGAAAGGGGTTTTAATAAATTTAATGCAATCGTAAATTAACCAATTTGTACAGTATAAACAAAAACAATAAGAATGAGATGAAACTATTTCATACCAACGTTTGTAGGCTTCTTCTTCTTTTCGATCTGATTCCTGATTTGAACCACAAGATTTCCTGGCTATCTTCCGGGATTGGTAACAGCGTGTGGGCGTATCACGGTACTCAGTAACAAGGAGGATCAAGGGAAAAAAATTATTTTTTTCTTTTTTTCTTTTCAGCCGAAAAAACCTAGAACTCTTTCTAAGGTTTTTTTTTCTCTTCTTTGGTTCTATACACTCAAAAATTGACTCGCAATTCTGAACGTATTTTGTGTTGTATGTTTCCAAAAACATATATCATATATATAAATATATATATATATTAATTAATCTAATTAATCAAATCTTTTAAGATATCTGATATCTTTAAAGATATTAATTAATTGATTTGATTTGATTTGAATTCAAACTCTTTTATATTCAAATTTAAATATTTAATTTAATGGAAATAAAATAATCAAATTATCTTATCTTCATTCAAAATTAAATATCAATCAACACCCTCCATTTAATGATTAATTACACAATTAAATAATCTAATTATTTAATTAACATAATCATTAATATTCATTAATTAAATAATCTATTTATTCAATAATTCCCGAATAGACACGTGTCACTTTGGTATCACAATTAATTGGACAATCCAATTAATTAACTATGATCCTTAATACCTTAATCAATCGGGCTAGCAAGGGGACCCAATGGATACATAGTATTTTGAGCTTTAATAATCCTTAGAAATAATTAATTAACTCTATAATTAATATTTCATGATTATTAACTTTGGTATTATTCCACTAAAAACCCGAAGCTGTATTCTCTCAACTGTAGATGTTTTTACACAAACCAATAACTTTCGGTGTTCAATATAGCTATTACATATGGTATAATCCTCCACAAGTAGTTCATAATTAGAGTTGGGTCATAATGTCCGTTATACCCCTCTAATTAAATCTTTTCCATTAAGTACCATTGATTCTCTAATGAACAATAAATCCTACATTCCTCACGGAATTAGGAGAGCGCTCATATTGTTTAAACCCTGAATCAACCCTTAAGGGAACTACTGTATGCTTCTCGCAAGAAGGAGTGGATTCCACTATTGTGTACAAAACTTCCCAGCCACAAGCCAAACTGCGATCCTAACATACGAAGCATATTGATGGGGAATGCAACTCCGACCTCACCCATGGTACATCAAAAATCATAATCTAACCTGAAAGAGTCAATAAGACACTCAAGATTAAGATCACCCATTTATAGCCATCATTTGTCGATATATATGAATCTCAGCAGTAAACGGATCTTAGTGAGAGATTCATATAAGTCGTGACCCAGTCATATATGATCACATCATAAAAGGTGCTTTTATTCTCATATCACCATATGAATGATCAAGGATAAGATCAGCGTACATTATGGAATGGACAGCAGCTATAGACTAACCAGAAATAAAGTACCCAGCTTTTTTTACTATCTACGGACTCTTTAGATTGCTCGTTTCAAACAGAATCCATCTGTATATGACATTTATATACTCAGTTCGAAATTACATCCTGCAAATACACATGTTATATAAAAGTATGAAACTATTTGAATGGATAAACTACTTCTTTTATTTATGTTCAATTTACATTTACAAATTACAAGCTTTAGGGGAAAACCCCATTATTATCATAGATTGGTCACTTGACCAAATCTTCCACAAAGACGCTGTTATTGTAAACTCGTCATTCCAAAAACTCTTCGCATGTAGGGGTCACCGCCCCTCCCATGGGAGTACTAAAGAGAATGTCGAGCTTCTAATCCCCAAGTAATGTAGCTGGTTCAGAGGCCTACTTGGAGTAGATAAGAGTCTTCAACAATCTTAATAAGGCTCGAGACTTCATTTGAACGAACCGGGACCTTAGTGGCTTATTTGGGCGATGTGAGAGACCCGTTATAAAAAGTGAGGAAGAGCTAGTCCTTCTCAAATGGCACTGGTCCAGAGGCATGCTTGGGTTTCAAAAAGACTTTAGCAACTGAAATGAGATTCTAGACTCCGCTCAAACGAACTAGGACCTCGACAGTTCACATGGGAGCTGTGAGGGGCCTAATACAAAAAGTGAGAAACCACTGGTCCCCATTGGATGCAACTGGTCAAGAGGCTTACTTAGGCATGTAAGAGGCATCAGCAAATGTGGGAAGCCTCTGGGCTATCATGGAACTGATCGGGATTTCGGTGGCTCACTAAGGTGTTGAATGGCCTGGTATAAACGTAAAGGAGTCACCGGCATGCTATTAGTCTAGATGCATTCTTGGGATACTAAAAGTCTTTTGCAACTGCAATGAGGCTCTGGACCCTCCTAGAATGAATCCGGACCTCAGTGGCACACATGGGCGTTCAATGACCCGGTATAAAAAGTGTGGAGCGACTGGTCTTGCAGCGGTGCTGCTGCTCTAGAGGCTTGCTTAGGCATGTAAAAGGCCTAAGAAAATATGGGAAGCCTCTGGGCTCTCCTTAAACGGATCGGAACTTTGGTGGCTCACTAGGGTATTGATGGGCCCGGTATAAAAAGGAGAGGAGCCACTGGCGTGATACTGATCCAGTGGCATGCTTGGGATACTAGAAGTCCCCTGCAACTGAAATAAGACTATGGGCCATGCTAGACAAAATCAGAACCTCAGTGGCTCACTTGGGCGTTGACCGGCCCGGTATAAAAAGTAAGGAGCCATTGGTCCAGCAAAAGTGATGCTTCTTCCGTGACCATGTGGTGGAGTTGGCTACCTAGGAGCTTTTAAAAAGTGGATCCACTGACATGAAAGGATCCATATATATATATATATATATATAGGTGCAAATTTGGTGGATCTGCTGGATAAGAGCTCTATTGGTACCGAAGCAAATCTCTTTCAAGAAGGCAAGACAGGTGCAACTCTATTGCATAGGAGCTCCAAAAGTGCCAGAGCGGATCTGTTGTAGTGGAGCTCTCTAGTCATAGAGTTGTGGTAGTTGAGCTCTGTAAGTGTATGAGCAAATTTACTACATAGAGGTAGCATAGGAGACCGTCCCTACTAAGAGTCCCACACACCATATAAACAAAATTCGTTAAATAACAAAGTGATCACCACTCGTGGTGCATATACTATATATACAAATATGGAGAAAGGACATCTCAAATAATGAATAATATGCCATGCATAATGAATCTATCACCTCAATAGTAGAAAATTGAGCTTGCATGGAAACAAATTTATTAGATCTCTTGGATCTACAACATCATGCACTCCATATGTTTAACATATTCAAGTAGAAATATACAAGGATAAATATCAACCAATCATAGCAGGAGTTCTTGCAAACTTTTATGTAACAACACTAGTAATAAGGAATTAGTAAGGCGAAATAAAGTATCATATAATCATAGCATTTTGGCATAAGCATGCAATGAATTTAGAAGTGTAATGCGTTAAATCACATGTAAAGTGATAATATGTAAGGGATAAAGAAAAATACACTCATGTAGAGACAAGGAAGCCACATTGATCAAGTGAGCTTCCCACAGACGGTGCCAAAATGTTATCCAACAAATCCGGTTGGGACTTTCCGTACAACATTTAGACCAGATGGAGCGGTGCTCTACATAATGTCTTCAAAGATAAGGAGAAGAGATAGTGCATGAGGTTCCCTTACTGGTGTAAGGGGCTGGTCCTAGTCCCTGGTCCCTGGTCCCTGCCCCGGTCTCTAGTCCTAGTACCCGGTCTCTTCTCTAGGTCTTCTCTGTAGTTCCCAACCTAAATAGCATGGCGACGAGGAGGGATTGGTGCTCTTTATTGATATAGATATGGTCATGAAGGATGGGACCACCCTGTAGTGATTCTTCACCTCTAGATCCTTCCGGCCAGGGCTGAAATACATCTCGGTTCTTATAGCTAGCTTGTCCAATGGCACTCTAGGGTGTGCTTGAGCAGGCTCCTCTAGCCCCGGTGTCGGATCCTTAAGAAGGTTGCTCAATCACATAGAAAAGGTACGGGGGAGCTCCTCGGCTCCCTGGTTCCCAGACTCTTTTATTGCCGGTTCAGATGGTTTTTCCCCCATTTTTATATGTGACTTGGCATGCAAATAGATTGATAAGAGAGCTAGGACCAGTGAGGTTGGAGGCTAACTCCCATACATACAAAATAAGGAGATAGAGGGGAGAATCTATATGTTACAGCATGTAATGGACAATAGAGAACTCTTTTATTAATAAACAAAGAATTATACACAACTAGATGATACAATGGTGTTTTAGATGGATTTTTCTTGACATGATAGGCGATGGCGAATTCGTATTAGTCGATAAGTAAAGCTTAGTTTTCTAGGCAAAGGTGTTTGCATTTTTCTTGTTTCAAAGTGGATCCCCCCTCTGGGAGAGCTTCGTCATATTTATAGGTTCCAATTCTTGTTGTCCATCCCTAATAATTCATTCAATCAATTTAGCAATCATTGGAACACTGAGTTGACATTGATGGAGGCTATATTTAAGCCCTGGAATTATCTCTTGAATCAAGTAAATAGCTTCCATTTTAGTAAGATTTGATTAAGCTGACTGTTTTCCGTTAATGGCGCTTATGAATGGTAGGAGAGGTCAACTTTCTCTTCTTCTGGTTGGAGGATACTGCAGGCTTCATTCCTTTAGACGTGGTATTATTCTGGGTTGGCTCCTTGGTGTACCAGTCCCTCTTCCTGGGTGGTCTTTATATCGACGTGTTGAACTTTCCCGTTGTTGTTTCCCACGCCGGATGGGTGGGAAGTACTTAGTGGATTGGTCCAGGATAGGTACCGCAGTATTGGGGTATCGAGTAACTCGGATCGCGGTACCGGTGCTTTTTGACATCAAGGAACTTTTGTATTGTGACATCGGGGCTCTCTCGACCGTGGTATCAATATCCCGCAATACTGGGGAATCGGGGTAACCCTGGTCCAAGTCTTGGTTCATACAAGGTCACCATGGGTGTTCCAATCTCAGTTCTATTAGGGGTCGGCCCGATGCTCTCTGTAGCGCTCCCTACCTTGAGCAGTTTTTGTGGGAGAGAAAAAATCCTTCTTTGACCTCCAGCCTTTTTAGGCAGTTAATAGAGGTCTTCCTTGGAGAGATTGGGTTCCGTCTAAGGCTTCAGAAGTACCGTATAAGCTTTCCTGGTCTTAAGGATGCGGCTGGCAATAAAGGCCACGAGTCCGGATCCTTGGACTAGTAGGCAACTAAGGTCACTTTAGAACCTAGTCTTAAAAATGAAAAACACTGAAAACATGGTTAACCTATTTTCAGTATTTTTCATTATGTTTTTTAACAATTCACTTTTTCTCTTATTCTTCATAAAATTTATCAATAATATATTTTTAATAAAATTATATATTTATTAATGTATTTTTTATTTTTTAAAATGTAAAATTTATTACTATTATTTATATTTTATAAAATTAATTTTATTTGTAAATTACGGATTTATAGTTGAATAATATAATGTAATTTCTTTTTGTAAATTTGATATTATACTATTGTTAATAGCCAAATTCGGCTAGGGACCAACAGGAAATTCTCCACCCTCCTAGCCCGAATTTAGGCCCAAGATTACCCACCATGGAACAGCCGGTCCCGGGGTCGAGCTGTGGAGCCACCTCGTAGTAGCGAAGAAAGGTCGTCGAGCTCTGGAAACATCTAAGATGGAGCCCAACACGATCGGATCGAGCTCCTAACAACGAAGTGCAAGAATTCAGGAACTGCAGACGCATGACGATCCAGGCTCCCCAAGGTCAAGATTACCTCGCTACCTCCCTAGAAGCCCGCCATTCTCTCCAAGCTCAGAGAGAACCTATTAGGCACCTAGCTCACATTACGGTATTGCTCCACATCACCAAGGGAAGATTCAGACATATCTGGACAAATAGGAAGAAGCTCGTCGAAGCCCCGCTACCACCGAAGAGCGCTCACATTGGCCACTTTTAAGCTCCAAGGGACCTGGAAAGGTCAAACCAAGCTCCTAGTACCAAGACCAAGGCATGGATCTACCTCGCTCTACGAAATAGTTAATGCCATACTTGATGACCTTTATGAGGAATTACGCCATGAAGGAACACGGGATCATATCTACACTCCAACTAATATTGAAACGCTGCATACATGTAGAGCAGGTGATTGAAGCTAAAAAGGAAACAAATTTATCTCCACCTAAGATATTCTCAAATCCATTATTAGTCCAAAGTCAATGACTTTTAAATGAAAGATCCGGCCCAATAAGAAGGGAGGGGATTCAGAGAATCATGGCAAGAGGGTCGCAAATTTAACCTATCTAAACTGTGTATAAAGCGACCAAACAGGAGAGGGAGAAAGGAGTTTTTTTTCAGGCCTAAATTCTATCTTGAGAACACTATCTTCATGATTATCTACTTTTCGACAAGCACGAGATTGCCACCCTACTGTACCCCAGAAAGATTGAGAGGATTTGAGAGATTTTTGTACATAATACGCAATTGATAATGAAGCCATTATATTCTCTTTCATCTCATGTCAGCATTAGTTTTTAACATCCATCGCCGTTCAAACAAAGTAGGCATCAAAAGTACCTACCCCCGGCCACCACCTCCGTGGTAGTGGTCTCGAGGGTGTTAACTGAGATTTCTCACCCCGAGTAAATTTTCTGTTAACAACTATTTTTTTGTTAATATTTTTTGTTAATTATTTTCTTTTAGTTTTCATATATTTTGAATTTTATTTATTTATTTATTTAGACCATGGATTGGATTGAAATCTATGTAGCATGGATACGGATACGGGTACGAGATATAGATACGGTATGATACAATGATACTGAAAATCTCCAAGAATTAGGATACGGATACTGTAGGATACGTCGCTTAAAATAATATATATATATATATATTAAAAAATAATAATATATGAAAACATATGTGATAATTCATTCAAAATCAAAACATATTCAGAATCCAAATAAAATATGTCACATAACTACATAAGTCATAACAATATACATAACAATCCTAAGGGGTGGTGTCGCTGGTCACTGGGGAGAGCCATAAACTCGTACGCCCTGGGTTGCCGTAAACTCGAACGTCTTGGATTCGATCCATGGCAGCCACATTTCTCTTGGGGCCACTGGAGGTTTATCGGGTTGTTAACTTCAGGGCCTCGTGGGATTAGTCGAGGTGTGTGAAAGCTAGCCTGGACACCCAAGAATAAAAAAAACAATATATGTAACATATTACAACATCTAAATAAAACATGTCACATAAGTTGCAACATATTACAAAATCCAAATAAAACATACGTCATACAAGTTATAACATATTCTAAATTCCTAATTAACTTCATTATCATCATTCACATTGTTAAAAGGATCAAAATAATTCGCCTTCTAACTCTGGTTCATCAAGAGTAAGGTTTGCAATCTTAAGTATCCCGACATTCTCCATATCCATGGAATAAAAACCATCTCTTCCAATATCCCACAATTGAAACACACTTTCAGTATAAAGATACAGCAAGGATATGACGGGATACAACCTGAAGTCAACAGATATGGCATTTGACTTATCGAATATGTATCCTAGAGTATCCGGAGAGTATCCGAACCGGATACAATTTGGATACAAGTAACCTCCACTAAATGGAGTATCCGTGCTTCCTAGATTGAAATCCAGAACTAACATTTAACATGTAACTATGGCTAAATAATAATAATATCCAACTATGGAGTATGTTTTGAAGGGGGGTGTATTGGTTTAAGATTTTATTAGACAATTTTGGAAAGGAAAAGTCTGGTGGTATTAGATTGAGACTTTTTAATAAGTTAGATAAGTCTGGTGGTATTAGATTGAGACTTTTTAATGAGTTAGATAAGTCTGGTGGTATTTGATCAGGACTTTAAAGATTTTTTAAATGTCTTGTGGTATTATATCCAGACTTTTAAGAGGCATCAAATTGTCTGGTGGTATTGGATTAAGATCAAGATTTGTAGGATTTTAGGATAAAATGGATTATTCATACTTTTAAGTGATATGTATAAATAGCTTGACCCCCAAATTTTCTTGCCCTCTCCCATAATACTTTCCAGACTTTTTTTTCACTCTCTTTCAACATCAGCTTCATCGTCCCATATCTTCGCCGTCTCCACCCTCGTCATCAGCTTCTCAAGTCTTCTCCATCTTCCCAAAACTTCTCTCAACATCAGCTCATCTTCCTCAACTTTGTGGATTTTGTTGAATGATATATGTTGGATGTTGGAGGGATCTAGGTTTATGAAGACTGAAGATTGATGAATATGAGTTTGTGAAGCTTGATTGAGCTGGGTTTGTGATGATTGATTGATTTTTGTAAAAAAATTTAAAAAAGAAAAGAAAAGAAATGAAAATGTGATGGTCAATAGATCTGGGTTTGGGGACAAGATGGGTTTTCTCTTAATAATTCTTTTTGAGGACGAGTCAATGACTCGGCTTTGGGGTTCTGTGGGGGATATCATATATGGGTACTTGAGAGATTGCTAATTTGTGTTTTCAATTGTTTTCTGGAAAATGTGTTATTAATTTATCATTGTTTCTTGTTTAATAAATAAATATATGGCAAATTACACTAACTTACGTTGATTATATGCATAATTGCACTAAAACCCGTAAAAATATATTAATAACACAAACATACCCTCTGACCCGTTGACTAACAGTGGCAAACCGTTGACCACCGTTAGTTAGTAACAACAAAGGGATAAAAGTGTCTTTTTATTCAATGTTATCAATAAATAAAAAATGAAACAATTTGTCGAATCACATCACGCCACGTCAGCTCCAAGAAGTTTATATTAATTAAAACTAAAAAACTAATTATATGTAAAACAAATATTAATTAAAAAAAGTATCATATTCATCTTCATCTTCCAAACATCCCCAACATCTTCTTCACCCATATGTCGTAACTATATCTTTTCCGTGCCCAAATATTCAAATAAAAATAATTAACTCTTTTTATAAAGAAAATAAAAATAAAATCAACTACACCGCCAGTGAAAGGAGCAAATCGATCCTCCACGAAGAGCAGATTTGCTCCTCGCATAGGAGTGGTCTACTTTTCGCGAATCAGCATACTCCATCACATTTTTTTAACAATGATGTTGAACTGTTTTGAATTGTGGGTTTGTAGAGAGACTTTTTGTTTTGAGAGATTTTGTGGTTGCCTATTAGGTGTTTGATAATTTGGGTGAGAGAAGTAAAAGAGAGGGAAGAAGTTGAATGGATGAAATGCAACCTTTTCTCTTTGTTTCTACTTGATTTTCCACATTTATATTTTCTGTAATGTCATTTTTTTATTCAGAAATGATATTGTAGCTTTGAAGATCATGAAGATTTGAGTTTCTCTGTTTTTAGGTGTGTTCTATTTGATTTCAGCTTTAGTTGATTTTGATATGGGGTTGTTTCAGATCCCATTTCAATGACTTGTATCAATATTGATTTAAGGTTTTCATTGTTAGATCTAATACTCAATTGTAAGTTAAGTTTGGATTTTGGTGTGTTTGATGAAAAAGAAATGATCATTATCTTTTTTATATTTTCTAATATTTTAATTTTTAATTAATTATCTTATTTTATATAATTAAGTATTATTTCTATAAGGGCAATGTGACATTTCCCCTTATTTGTGGCTAACTAACGATGGTCAATAGTTGACATCTCTTAGTCAACGGATCAGAAGGTATGTTTGTGTTATTATGATATTTTCATGGGGTTTTAATGTAATTATGTATATAATCAAGGTATGTTTGTGTAATTTGCTCGATAAATATATAAATAAATAAAAGCTTGGTGATAAAGAAGGTTTGGTGTAATAGACTGATTGAGATTTGAGGGAGAGATTGGAGAGTGATATTATAAGCGAAGACTAATGCTACCAACTAAATAAGTTTGAGCGTCATTTTGTTTGGGTTTTTTCAGTTCAGGCCAGCTAGTTGGTTTGGATTTCTCAACTCAAGCATATATTTTAGGAGTGACCATATTTACACCCTTCAAAAACTGTATGTACACCCCAAAGTATATATTTTTATAAAATCCAATATTACCCTTGAGCAAAATTACTTAAATGACTAAATGGTTTGTAAGTACACCCACCAATAATTATTAATTGGTTTTATATTAACCCTTTGTGAAAAGGATAAAGAAAAAGGAAGTTTCTTATTTCATATTTACAATATAAGAGAAACCATTCTATTTTCTCAAACCCTAACTTCTATTTTAAATACTAGTTTCACTTTCTTCTAAGAAAATATGAATCAAAATCATTCGACGAGGTAAGTTGTGAAATAGTAAGTTTTAAATAAATTTTTACTACTTTGATCACAAATGTGTGACTTGCGGAGTTCCGTCAAGTAAAAATTGTTTTATTGTTACATGTAGTTGCAGCCAGAAAGCTTCACTTTTAGGAATATACAACTCGACATAATTAAAATAATTATAGAAATAATTGAGTTCAGATCAGTTAAACAATATAAAATTGGGATGAATATTCCAACAATCAGTCCAACAGCCGAGATGTTTCAGTAAGGTAACTCGATTCTATGTTTAACACTATTGATTTTGTGTTCTGAATTCAAAAGTTCAATATAGAAAAAATAGATGTCTTCAAAATTCATGAAAAGCTAATTTAAATTTTAGAAAATTTCCATACACATCTATAAAATTGAGAGAATTTTGAACTTAAAAAAATTAATGAATTAAAAAAAAAACTAATGCAATGAAAAGAAATTTTGTTTAGAAAATTTTGAAGTGATCCCAAATATTTTTGCTGGAGTAGGAATATTTTTTTTTGTAACGATAAATTATTTATTTGAATAAAATCATATAAAATAAACTTTCAAACAAATTATATTAAATAATAATAAAGGTGTTTAAATAACAAAATAGCGAGTGTATACTTACAAAAATATAATATAATAAAATTGAAGAAAGGGTATTTTTGGTATTAAATGGGGTTTATTTACGAACCAAATATTTTAAAAATATTATAGTGGTGTGCTTAGGAAAGGGGAGTACAAATAGTTTTTGAGGGGTAAATTAATAGGGCCATATTAAAAAAAATCCAAAAAATCATGGAATAAAGTCTAGATAATTGAAAATACACAAACACGTGTGTCTAATAACCTAGAGGGGGTGAATAGGTTTTAGTTGATTTATTATAAACTTTTCGACTTAATCAATTTTAATAATGCTACCCCATATTAGCAATCAATCAATCCAAAATAAAAATGTGGAAAACAATAAAAACACACGGATTGATTTACGTGAGAAATCCTTCAACTAGACAAAACTTATGGGCTATTCTTCTAGCCACACACGGTCCTCAAATCCACTATTTGAATGAAAGTTTACAACCTAGGTTGACCTCAAGTTCCACCATTCTTGGTCACTAGCCCTTTCACTCAATCCTAAGTCCTTATCTAGGAATTTAAATATGTCAATAAGTATAAATCCTAGATATCAATATCTAAATGCAAAGCAAGAAGATTAAACTAAAGGGCAAAATAGTCCTAAATGCTAGCTATCAATGAACATGTATTCTCAACCAACAAGCAATAACTCAATCATGTTATACATGCCATTAAACAAAGAGACATGCATTAAATCATCATATATGACTAAACCTAGGCAAATAGGAACACAAATAAATGCAAAGAGATGCAAAGAAAGTTTAGGGCATGTTCAAATTACCTAGTCAAAAGAAACAAGAAGAATCCATGATGAAATGATGCTGGTGAGATGCTAAATACACATGGATTGATATTTGGTTGAGTAAATATGGGTTCTTGGAGCTCTCTCTCTCTCTCTCTCTCTTGGAGTCACTTTCTCTCACTAAGGTTATGAATTTCGGAGCTCTAAGTCTTAAAAATGAAGAAGTTTATGATTATATAGGTGCCCTAAGTAAAACTACATCATTTTGGAAGATGGTCATGAAAGAGAGCTAAAATACGAAGTGCTGCGGTCTGGGTGCCGCGGTTATGGGGACCGTAGCACTTGGACCGCAGAAAACACTGTTGCTACCAACCAAGCATTGCCACGGTCTGGGGAACCGCAGAACTTGGACCGTGAGAAACACTGTCGCTGCCAAGCCTAGCACTGCAGCGGTCGAGGGAAACAGTGGCACTTGGACCGCGACACACACAGTACCAGAAAGGAGCGACCCAAAAAATGACCAACCGACATCCAAACCATTCGCATGATATACCTAAATGCTAGCTAAAGGGTAAAATAGTCCTAAATGCTAGCTGTCAATGAACATGTTTTCTCAACCAACAAACAACAACTCAATCATGTTATAAATGCCATTAAACAAAGAGACATGCATCAAATCATCATATATGACTAAACCTAGGCAAATAAGAACACAAATAAATGCAAAGAGATGTAAAGAAAGTTTAGGGCATGTTCAAATTACCTAGTCAAAAGAAACAAGAAGAATCTATGATGAAATGATGCTTATGAGATGCTAAATGCACATGGATTGATATTTGGTTGAGTAAAGGTGGGTTCTTGGAGCTCTCTCTACCTTGGAGTCACTTTCTCTCACTAAGGTTATGAATTTCGGAGCTCTAAGGGGGGTGTATTTGATTAGAATTTCAAATGACTTTTATGGAATTAAAAAGTTTGAGTGTATTCAATGTAGACTTTTAAAGACTCTATAAAAGTCATGGGGTATTCAATACAGACTTTTATAGACTTTAAAAAAGTCTTTAAAAGTCATGTGGTATTCAATCAAGACTTTTTAACAGTCTATGAAAGTTATGAGGTATTCAAAATCTCAATGACTTTTAATGACTTTAAAATATCAATGACTTTTAATGACTTTTAAATATCAATGACTTTTAATGACTTTTAGTTATAACAAATCTCACAATTTATCTTTCATTCCTGCCAAAGACTTTGAATGACTTTATAAAAAAAAATTCACTTTAGAAGAAAAACATAAAACTCTTTGAAAAACATTAATTATCAAACATATGTTATATTTTCAAATAAAAGAACACACATTCTAAACAAATTTTGCAAATAAAATAAAATGAATAACTTTTAAAATGAATAAATATTATAAAAAAAATACAAACATTAACGATCTATACCAAAAAAAAATTAACTAAAAAATAATATAAAACAACTCTCCATAGGCTATGCAAATAAGGACGAGATTTTTTTTGTTTACCTCTATTTTCAAAGCAACTAACAACAACGAAACAAATCAAACGAATTTCATTTATGTTAATTAAAAATAATAAAAGATAAAAACCACTACTCAATCATGCCAATATGCTATAATCAAAGTCGCGTATGAGCGTGACTCTATGTAATTATGATCAATATCAAACCACCCACTTTTAGGCGTGAATCTTGTTCAACAACTATGTGCGGTTTTATGTTTTATCTTCAGTAACTTGAATTAATTTCGGGTAAATTTTTTATACTCATTGACATACTTTCGTAGAGACTTGTAAACGTTAATATTATTATCGATTTACTACATTTAATCTAAAAGAAAATTTATAATATTTTGGCTAATTATAAAATAAAATGAAATTTTGACTAATTATTAAAAAAATTAGGTGCATAATATCTTTATGATGCAAAATATAATAAAATTACAAATAAAAAATTTAAAATCACATATATAGGCAAGAATGTTTTTGTCAAGTTTAATTAACAATGATTTTTTTATTCTTTTTAAAAAATATATTTTTATTGATATGAGAAATCTATATAATTTTACTCAAACAAAGTATATATCATTTTAAAAAATAAATAAATGTATATAAATGTCTATGAAAGTCTATGAAAGTCATTTAAAATAAAAGTCTCTGAAAGTCATTTGAAATGAAAGTCTATGAAAGTCATTTAAAATGAAAGTCAATGAAAGTTTTTCATAATTATGTAAAGTCTATAAAAGTCCATAAAAATCTATGAAATCTGCAAAAGTCATCAACTTAAAAAAGTCATTAAAAGTCTTTTGAAATCCTAATTGAATACATCGTCCTAAGTCTTAAAAATTAAGATGATGATTATTATATAGGTGCTCTAAGTAAAACTACATCATTTTGGAAGATTGTTATGAAAGAGGGCAAAAACACGAAGTGCCGCGGTTTGGGTGCAGCTGCCATTGGGACCGTAGGCACTTGGACCACGGAAAACACTGCCGCTACCAACAAAGCATTGCTGCGGTCTGGGGAACCACGGCACTTGGACCATGAGAAACACTGTCGCCGCCAAGCCTAGCACTCTCGCGGCCAAGGGAAACAGTGGCACTTGGACCACGACACACATAGTACTAGAAATGAGCGACCCAAAAACTGAACAACCGACATATAAACCATTCGCATGATATGCCGTTGGAAAGGTATGGAAGTCTACTTTCTAATCTGATAAACATAACAAGATTTGGATAAATGTAGAAAGATTTATGGTCAAATGAGTGACCAAATGTCAGATTTGGACAATAGCAAGAATGCCCACACTCATGCAAAAAATACCATGTGACCAAAGACCAAACCAAGAGAAGAAAGGGACCTTCTCAAATAGTCACTCAACGCTCTAAAACAAGCACACCATCGTGCATGCACAAATGTTTCTAAATAGTTAACGAAAAATGACATACATACCAACCGCACGTAAAAACAACCAAAGAAGTGCTCGTGTGAGTTTAGACACAAATGCAAGACGAATGAACATGCATGAGTGTGTGTGTGTGTGTGTGTGTGTGTGTGTGTGTGTGTGTGTGTGTGCGTGCTAGTAGTCTCTTCAAAGATAGTTAAGCTAGTAAAATACCTTTGAAGTGCTCTTGAGCTTGGAAATACCATCGAAGCTTGATCACGAACAATGAGGCCTAATCTACCCTTACAAGCAAATCCCCATGTGGTTTGTCAATGAAATGTGGCAATCAAAAATTGAGGAACTTACAATCTCTCCCTTTGGCTATTTCGTGACAAAAACCACCATTCACAAATTATCCTCACAAAACAAAAATAAAAAAACAAGAGGTCAACAAAAGTTATTCTACATTACAAAGGGATACCTAAATTCTAGATCTTCAAGTCTTCGATCTCTTATGTAATAGCCACCCCTACAAAACAATGAAACTAACTTTCCAAGACAAGTGTATGTGGGGTGATCAAGAGAAACAAAAGATAAAGGTAATTTGAATAAATGAAAACATGCAAACGTAAATGCTCCCCTTAAATAGGTTACTCCCCCTCAGCAAGTCAATCTCCCCTAAAATTGCAACTCACCTAAACTTCACACTACTGCCCCTTTTTGTCATGAGATAGGCAAATGAGTATTCCTCAATCGGGTCACTTTAGCAAAGAGAGCTATTTGCAAGATACGTGTATAATCAAATACAACAACTTTATGCAACTTGATTAATTTAGAGAGAATCAAGGAGGTTTTATTTTTAAAGAGATGTGTGAGGTTGTTGCTTTAGATGCAAGACATGTAACATCAAGGTTCAAGCAAATGGTATTTGGCAAAGCGAACATCAAAAGAGTTTTCAAAAGAATTCAACCCAATTTGTACCTTTTTGTCATAATTAAACAAGATATAGCTTTAAAAACTTTATAACACACATGGGCAACTATATCAAACCTTAATGGCCAATGAAGACATGGATATGAAATACTTATTAAATGATTGGATATGGATTCCTTATTAATTGATTGGATATAGAGTCCTTATTGGTTGGTGTCTTGTTCAACCATTAAGGAGAGAGACAATGCTAACCATTAAGGGTTAGAGTACCTTGATTAAAACCATAATCCACAATCATTTGCCTCATCCAAAGGAGTTGTGTGCAAGCACTCCCGGCGGCTATGATTCGGCCTCGGCCATGGACAATGAAATGGAAGTTTGCTTCTTGCAAAACCATCACACCAAGTTGTTTCCTAGGAATAAACAATGGCCCGATGTACTCTTCCTATCATCATGATTTTTTGCCCAATATTCATCACTAAAGCCAACCAAACTAGTACTAGCGTCAAAAGAGTACCATATCCCATAGTTGGATGTCCCATTCATATATCGAATGATTCTCTTCATAGAAAAGAGATGGGACTCCTTAGGATCCGATTGGTACCTAGCACACCCACCCACACTCACACTAAAAGCAATATCGGGAGTACTTGCAGTCAAGTAAAGCAAGCTACCAATCATGCCAAGATAAAGCCTTTGGTCCACACTCCTGCCACTAGCATCCTTGCTTAGTTTCAACGTGGTGCTCATGGGTGTGTCACAATGTTTGGCATTCTCAAGACCAAACTTCTTCACTAGGTTCTTTGCATACTTAGTTTGAGAAATAAAAATCCCATCATGCAATTGCTTAATTTGCAAACCTAGAAGTAATTTAGCTCACCAACCAAACTCATCTCAAATTCATGAGACATGACATCAACAAATTGCTGGACTTTGGATATGTTGGTGGAGCCAAATACAATATCATCAACATATATTTGAGCTATGAATAGCTCATCTTTGTTTCTCTTGATGAATAAAGCCTTGTCAACACTACCCCTAGAGTAGTCATTATCAACAAGAAATTGAGTGAGGCGCTCATACTAAGCCCTCAGTGCTTGTTTCAACCCATATAGAGCCTTCTTGAAGCGATAGACATGATTGGGATGGTATGGATCCACAAACCCCTCGGGTTGCTCAACAAACACTTCCTCTTGCAGAAGCCATTGAGGAAGGCACTTTTAACATCCATTTTATGTAATTTGAACTTGTGCACATAAGATATGGATAAGAGAAGCCTTGTGGACTCAAGGCGGGCAACCGAAGCAAAAGTCTCCTTAAAATCAATACCCTCAATTTGAGAGTATCCTTGTACTACAAGTCTAGCCTTGTTGCTCACAATGTTGCCATCTTCATCCGAATTGTTCCTATACACTCATTTCGGGCCTATGACATTTGTATTCTTTGGTCTAGGAACTAGAGTCCAAACCTTATTTCTTTCAAATTGGTTTAGCGCTTCTTGCATGGCAAGAACCCAAAACTCATCATTCAATGTTTCATCAACCTTTTTGGGTTTAATTTGAGAGGTGTAACAAGTATAGCTAATTTGATTAGCTATTTGATGCCTAGTCCTAACACCCTCATTCACATCTCCAAGAACATCATTCTTGTTGTGGAGATGTCTAACCCATGGAATGGGTTCTTTTGAGTTCAAGGATGAATCTCTATCAAGAGGTTGAATGGCCTTTTCATCATAACTTGGCTTCACATCAATTAAAGTCTCATCATTCTTCTCCAAAGGAGAGTTATGAACAATATCAACCCCTTCATCATGGTTACTAGTTCTAGGCCTATAATAATCTATGACAACATTGGATGATTCCATGACACAATGAATTTTCAAATTGAACACTTTATTGGCCTTAATATTAATGGTGTAGCCAATGAAAATTCCCTCATCACTCTTGGCATCAAACTTGCCAAGTTGATCTCGGTCATTAAGAATATAGCATTTGCTTCCAAAATAGTGGAAGTAGCTAACATTTGGCTTTCTACCATTCCACAACTCATAGGAGGTTTGCTTAGTACCAGGCCTTAGGAAAACTCTATTTCCTATGTAGCAAGCCGTATTGAAGGCCTCGGCCCAAAGGATCCTAGGGACATTGTTGCTTAGCAACATCACATAGGGCCATCTCTTGAAGGACCCTATTTTTCCTCTCAACAACTCCATTTAGTTGAGGAGTTCTAGGGGCCGAAAATTCATGAGAGATGCCTAAGCTATTGCAATAGCTTTCAAAACAAGAATTCCCAAATTCTGTCATGTGATCACTCCTAATTATTTTAATGCTTTTAATGTGTGAGTTCTTTTCATTTTGAATTTTAGTACAAAGCATTTTAAATTTTTCAAAAGTTTCAGATTTTTTTCTAAGAAAATGAGTCCATGTGAATATAGAGAAATCATCTACACATACAACAATGTATCTCTTGCCACTAAGACTCCCGGTTTGCATGGAACCCAAAAGATCCATATGTAGAAGCTCTAATGGCTCATTAGGTGGTGATATACTTGCCTTTCTTGTGCATGCTTTTGGTTTGTTTCCATTGTTGACAAGGTCCACAAACACCATCGACTTTCTTCCCAAGCTTGGAAGGCCACGCACAACCTTGAACTTATCTAAGATCCTTAAATCTCGATAGTTCATGTGGCCAAGTCTATGATGCCACAACTCAACCTCCTCACATTTGGACATATTGCAAGAGATAACACAAGCTTCAAGACAATAGCAATTGTCACTAGATCTCTTTCCTTTTAGCAAGGTTTGTCCATTTGGCTTCAAAATAGAGCAATCATTTTTTTTTTGAACAAAATAGAGAGTCCATCATCATTAAGATGAGAAATGCTTATAAGATTGGCTTGCAAGCCATCAACAAGTAAAGCATTGGACAATGAGGGTAAATCAGTAATAGAAATGGTTCGTTTCCCTATAACTTTCTTTCTAGATCTATCGCCAAAGGTGACAAATCCACCATCCTCCATGACAAGAGATTCAAAGAAACTCTTGTTCCCCGTCATATGCCTAGAACACCTATTATCCAAATACCAAGTGTAAGAGGCATTTTGCCTTCAAGGTAATTTGAGCCACATGGCAAAAGTATTCATCCCTTCTAATCCACCTATGTGCAATATTCTCTTTCATAGTCATCTTAGTCACATTGGCTCTAGATTTCCTAAGAACATGCATTGTGGTTCTAGCTCTATTTCTTTCAATCATGCTCTTAATTCTACACATCTTAATGTATTTGTAGCAATTAGGTCTAATGTGACCATCAACACCACAAAAATGACAAGTGGAAAAAAAGTATGAAGTCATACCATTCCCTTATAGGTACATTGGAGCTTTACCATGTCTTTGAGTTGGCCTTGAGTGTTGAATCGGTTATCTTCTTCTTTGTTGTTGAACCGGTTGAGATTGCATTCTAGGTTGAGTATGCATGACTTGTCTTTTTGCTTGGTGGGATTTGGGTTGTGGAAAGTTTGCTTGTGGAGCTCTCATTGGTTGAGCTTGAGCTTGATCTCTTGGTGCCATCTTCACTTGGACACTCTCTGAACATTCTCTTAGATCAATCTTATTCCTTAGATGTTGTGGTGATGGGGGTTCTTTATTGCCCAAACTCTTAACAAACGATATCTTGCTTGAGGAAGTGGTCTCCTTTTCATCTTCATAGCCTATACCTCTCTTGTCACTTGGCCTCTTACCGACTCCCAACATGTGGTCAAGCTTTTTGGTGCTTGAGGTTATCTTGGCAATTTTCTCTAATGCTTCTTTAAGGTCCTTCTCCATTCTTTCCTCATTCCTCTTTGCTATCTTCACTTCTCCATTCAAGTGAATCACCTCGATTGATAGCTTAAGATTCTCTTCTTTGAGTCTTCGAATCTCCTTCTTCATTTTCAACCCTAAGCTTTGAAAATGCTCAATAAACCCTTCAAGGTCCATGCCTTCTACATCTCTATTAATGGAATGAGATGGGGAGTCACCGTCACTTGAGTTGTCTTCACTTTATTTCTCTTCCTCTTCATCATCTATTGCTTCTTTGCTTTTGAGAGAGGATGTGAAGGCAATGAAGTTTGCCACATGGTCTTCATCATCCGAGGATCCTCTTTCCTCTTCCAAGTGATCATTATTGCTCCACGTGGCGGCCATTGCCTTTCCCTTCTTCTTGTTTTTCAAGTTGCCACAATTTGGTGGAGATATGTCCAAATCCTCCACATTCAAAACATTAAATTCCTTTTCTTGTGGTCTTCTCTAAGCTTGGCTCAACTTTCTTGAAAATAGCCTTATTCTTTACCTCTTTTCCCTTAGAGCCAAACCCCTTCTTTTCAAACTTGATGAACTTCTTAAACCTTTTCACCACGAGGACTATCTCTTCCTCTGATTCATCCCCCTCATTCTTTACTTTGGAGGTCTTTAAGGCTATGCTCTTTTTCTTTTTAGGTGGTAAGGGTGTAGGACCCTTTCTTGACTCATAGGCTAGAAGCCTTCCAATTATTTCACTTGGCTTCATGTTCTTGAAGTCACTATTTTCTTCAAGTGCTGTCACCTTAGACTCGAATCTCTTGGGAAGCGACCTCATGATCTTTTACTTAATCCTACTACCCGGGTACGGGTCGCCTAGTTGATGGCTTTGATTGACAATGTTAATCAACTTCAGTTGAAAGTCGTTAAAGTACTCATAATCCTCCATTTTAATTTGCTCAAATTGTGTTTGGATGACTTGAAGCTTGGAGTCATTAACCACCTTGGTTCCTTCATGGGTCATCTCTAGAATCTCCCATACCTCTTTTGCAATCCTAGTTGTTTGAATCGACTTGTATTGATCAACCCTTGTTGGTTGAGGTTTAGCTTGAGCTTGTTTCCCTTATGCCACCTTGACTTGGGAGTTCTTAGAGCACTCTCCTAGTTCAATCTTCTTCCTAGGATGTTGTGGAGGTGGAGGCTCTTTAATGTCCAAGCTCTTGACAAACACGGTTTTGCTTGAGGATGAGGTCTCCTTGTCATCTTCATAGCCAATACCTTTCTTATCACTTGACCTCTTGCCAACTTCCAACATGTGGTCAAGTTTCTTTGTACTTGAAGTCGTCTTAGCAATGATCTATCTTGCTTCTTCAAGCTCCTTTTCCATCAATGCCTCATTCTTTTTTCCTATCTTCACTTCTCCATTTAGGTGAGTAACTTTGGTAGATAGCTTGAGATTCTCTCTCTTTAGCCTTAGAATCTCTTTCTTCATTTTCAGTTTTGAACTTTAAAAATGCTCAATGAACCCTTCAAGGTCCATCCCTCCTACATCCATATTTGTTGAATGGGATGAAGAGTCACCATCACTTGAGTCATCTTCACTTTGTTTCTCTTCCTCTTCATCATCTATTGCTACCTTACTCTTGAGAGAAGATGCAAAGGCAATAAAATTTGCCACATGGTCTTTATCATCCGATGATTCTCCTTTCTCTTCTAGGTCATCACTATCACTCCACGTGGCGGCCATTACCTTTCCTTTCTTCTTGTTCTTTAAATTGCCACAATCCGTGGAGATGTGTCCAAAACCTCCACATTCAAAACATTGTATCCCTTTCCTTGTGGGCTTGTCATGACTTGGTTCAACCTTCTTGAAAGGAGTTTTCTTCTTCATTTCCTTTCCCTTAGAGCCAAACCCCTTCTTTTCAAACTTGATGAACTTCTTGGATCTTTTCA
The DNA here is from genome assembly GCA_033220585.1 of Dipteronia sinensis. Taxonomy (NCBI): domain Eukaryota; kingdom Viridiplantae; phylum Streptophyta; class Magnoliopsida; order Sapindales; family Sapindaceae; genus Dipteronia; species Dipteronia sinensis. The sequence continues at coordinate 28,384,112 of CM065642.1, forward strand.
CCATGAGGGCCATCTCCTCATCCGAGTCATCCTCATCTTTCTCTACTTTAGAGGTCTTCAAGGCTATGCTCTTTTGCTTCTTTGGAGGTGTAGGTGTAGGAGTCCACCTAGACTCATATGCTAGAAGTCTTCCAATAACTTCACTTGGCTTCATGTTCTTGTAGTCACTATTTTCTTCAAGTGCCGTCACTTTAGACTCGAACCTTTTGGGAAACGACCTCATGATCTTTTGCTTGATCATCCTATCCGAGTAATGGTCGCCTAGTTGATGGCTTTGATTGTCGATGTCCATCAACTTCACTTGAAAATCGTTGAAGCACTCATGATCCTCCATTCTAATTTACTCGAATTGTGTTTGGAGAACTTGAAGCTTGGAATCCTTGACTACCTCGGTTCCTACATGAGCCGTTTCTAGAATATCCCATGCCTCTTTTGCAATCCTATTTGTTTGAATCAACTTGTATGTATTGTCATCCATTGCACAAAGAATGGCATGCATGGCCTTGTTGTTCCACTTGGAAGCTTCAAACTCTTGAGATGACCATTCCAACTTTGGCTTGGGAACTACATTATCGTCTTCAAGAGTTGTTTCCGGAGGAGTATAGCCGTCTTTTATTGCCATCCATGCTCGGTCATCTATTTGGAAAATGTATGATTCCATCTTGCCTTTCCATGAGGCATAGTTCACCCCGGTAAGCAAATAGGGTCTTGTGCTAGAGGCTCCTTCATGGCCACCTCATTTCCCACTCATCGTGTTTGGGTATGAATAAGATGAACGCTAATGTATGCAGCGAACAAAATGTAAAAATGCAAGACACACACATAACAAGAGCAAGGATCACTTAAGTATGTCTAGGAACCCGCTCTGATACCAATTGAAAATACTATATAGCGTGTGTCTACTAACCTAGGGGGGTGAATAGGTTTTAGTTGATTTATTACCAAATTTCGACTTAATCAATTTTAATAATGCTACCCTATATTAGCAATCAACTAATCCAAAATAAACATGCGGAAAACATTAAAAACATAAGGATTGATTTACGTGAGAAACCCTCCAATTTGGCAAAACTCACGGGCTATCCTTCTAGCCACACACAGTTCTCAAATCCACTATTTGAATGAAAGTTTACAACCTAGGTTGACCTCAAGTCACACCATACTTGGTAACTAACCCTTTCACTCTACCCAACGAGCCTTTAATAGTTATCCTAGACCAATAAGCTTGTGCACTAATCCACTTAGTCACAAAGCTTAACAATCAATGAAGAGATTAAGCAACTTATGTGAATATGTGAAAATATTCTATCATGCAATTAATGCTAGGTTACACTAAATGCTTATCTAGGGATTTAAAGATGTCAATAAGTGCAAATCCTAGATATCAATATCTAAATGCAAATGCATGAAGATTTAGCTAAAGGGCAAAATGGTCCTAAAAGATAGCTATCAATGAACATGCAATCTCAACCAACAAACAAAGTCACAAACATACTCAAATCATGCTAAACAAATTAAACATGCAATTAATCAACTAATAATTGCTAACCCTAGGTAAACTAAGAACATAGAGATGAAACAAGAAGTTTCAGTTCATAGTTAATTACCTAGTCAAGAGAAGCATGAAAACCCATGAAGAATAGATGCAAGTATGGAGCTAGATGCACATGGGTATGAGTTTGGTTGAGTAAAAATTGATTCTTGGAGCTCTCTCTCTTTTGGATTTACTTTCTCTCTCTTAAAGATTTAATTTTTCAGAGCTCTAGGGTTGAATGGTGGAGAAGATGATGTATTTATAGGGACTAAAAAATGAGCTGGTGTGAAATGCCCGAAATGCCCAGTTCGGGTGACAAAGGCGACATGCACAAGTCACCTTGGAAGTCGCCTTACACACTGTGAGAAAAAACAAAGTACCTGAGGCGACATGTAAGGCGACATGCACAAGTCGCCTTGGAAGTCTCCTTACACAATATGAGAAAAAACAAAGTACCTGAGGCGACATGTAAGGCGACATGCACAAGTCGTCTTAGAAGTCGCCTCACACACTATGAGAAAACTACAAGACTAAGGCGACATTTGAGGCGACATTTGAGGTGACATGCACAGGTGGCCTTGCATGTCCCCTAACACACCAGAGGAAAAATATAAGTCTAAGGCGACTTGTCAGGCGACATGCACAAGTGGCCTTGCATGTTGCCTAACACACTGGACATCCCATCAACTCCAGATTTAATCAACTCAAATGCAAGAAGTGTGTGTGTGCAACAATACATGCATGTTAATACAAATGCATAAGATGTGAGTGTGTGCAACTAAAACCTCTTCAAAGAGAATTAAGCATGTGATATACCTTTGAAGTGCTCTTGAAAATGATGATGCCTCTGAAGCTTGATCACAAATAGTGAACCCTAATCTACCCTTACAAAATAAATCCCTAATGTGATTTGTCAACGAAATGAGCCAATCAAAAATATAAGGAACTTACATGTTCAATTCCTTCTTTTCTTTCTTTGCAAACATATTAAACTCAACCTTCTCTCCCAAAACTGTCATGGTTAGCTTCCCGTGATGAACATCAACGGTGATTCTTACCGTAGCCATGAATGCCCTTCCAAAAAGTATGAGTTGTTCTCTATCTATGCATTTTTCTCTAACATCAATGACAACAAAATCTGTAAGGATGATTAGCTTGTCTACCTCCAAGAGCACATCTTCAACAATCCCAAAAGGATGTCATGAAAATTGGTCAGCCAAAATTAATGACATGGAGGTGTGCTTAAGTTCTCCCAACTTTAACAGCTTGTAAACTGAGAACGGCATCAAGTTGATCCCCGATCCCAAATCTAACATGGCTTTCTCCCTTGAAGTGCCCCCAACCGATACATCGTCGGTGAAACTTCCGGGATCCTTAAGCTTTGGTGGGAGACCTTGCTAAATGACCGTACTGATATTGCCGCCTAGAAATTCTTAATGGTTTGGCCCCAATTCTTGGTCCATCTTGCTAACTTCTTCACTCATCTTGAGCTTATCCTTTGCTTGGGTATTTGGGGGTTTGTAAGGGTTCTTTGCTTTATGAATGTGAGGATCCACTCTTTTGTTTCCCACCACGGTCACCATATTTATCCCTTTGGTATGGTTAATAGGCACCTTCCTTTTCTCTTGCCTCTTTAAATTTTCTTGCAATTGAGCCAATTGCATAGAAATCTTCCTAATGGAAGCCTTCAAGCTAACTATCTGTTGGTCCTCCTCCGGATTATAAACTTGAGCTTGTTGATTGTTTTGGCTTGATTGGGCAATGCTCTGATTCCCCCATTGGTTTCCTCTATACCATTGGTAGTTCTGATTGTTTCCGTACTGTTGATTTCCTCCTTGGAATTGCCCCTATTATAATTACCACCCCATTGATTGTTTCTCTAATTAGGGTTGTAATTATTTCCATTTGGGTTATTCCGTTGATGATTCTGTTTGTATTTGTAGAATGATTGAGCTTCCTCCTCTTGAGGTGGTAAATTCTGACCGGGGCACATGTCTGCCCAAATGTCCGTTCTGCCCACATACTTGACATACTACAGCTTGCACTTGTGGTTTCTCAGAATTATTTGCTAACCCCCTCATCTCCTTAGTGAGATTGTCTAGCTGTGTCGCTAATTCTGTATGCCTCTTTCCTTCTTTGTCTTGCCCTCTTGAACTACGTTGTTCGGAGTTTTGCCCCAACATTTCATATCTCTATAACACTTTTTCAGTCGTCTTTTCTCTCATATCCCCTCCGCAAGCATGGTCAACTATCGCTTGGGTGAGCCCTAGAAGTCCATCATAAAATGATTGCACTCGACTAACTAGTGTAAACTCACGATGAGGGCAGCCAGAAGTAACTTAAATCTTTCCCATGCCTTGTGGAAAGGTTCTCCATCCTCTTCCACACATGTAGCTATTTTCCCTCAGATCTCTTTAGTCTTCCACGTAGGGAATACTAGTCAAAGAACTTTCACTCAACCTCATCCCACGTGGTGAATGATTCCAATGCTAAGGCCATAAGCCACTGTTTAGCCTTATCCTTCATGCAATATGAGAAGCATCACATCCTCAGTTGATTCTCCGACAATGCTCTTAACCGAATGGTTGTCATCATATTATAATACTCTTCCATAAACTGAAGAGCATCATCCCCCATCTTTCCATAGTACGTGGGAAGAGTATTATAATGTTAGTTCTTCAACTCGTAATTCCTTTGTGCCGTATTCAACAAGATTGCCTAAGGATGAGTTTCGACTCTTGGCAAGGAATAATCCTTCATATATCTACGTTGTTCCCCATCATGTGATTTGACTGATGACACATGTCTTTCTCCATTCTGTGACCTAGCCGATGACGTATCACGACTTGTCATTTCAAATGGTATCCTGAAAATTGACAATCAAGAACTGATCAAAGATATGATTAAAACGTTGATAAATCTCTACAACTAAAATAACTAATTGTACTAAAAACACACAAATACGCTACAGAGATTCCCCGGCAGTGGCACCAAGATTTTTGACGCACTCCGAGCGTACCTCTAATCTACTGGTGCTCTTAAAACTAAATGGAATGACAATGAAGTGCGCGAGTCTAAATAACCCTTTGCAAGTGTACGAATCATTGTTGAGTATAATAGACACAAGTAAGGGTTTCGTTCCCATAAGGAACCTGAAACGTATTCTATTGTGATGGATCTAGTATAATTCACCTAAAATTAATCTAATGAGAATTGCTTGTAACTTGCTTAGTTTAAAGATTCTAAAGATATGCTGAGGAGATAATGGTGCAATATGCTAATAACAAAGTTCATAACCTATTTCCTATCACTAAAAATCTATATGCTAGAGTTTCAAGTATAAACTACTCAAGATTGGTCAACCAAGAGATAGATCTACCTTTCATGCACAACAAATCGTGCTTAGATATTTAGTAAAGTCCATACCCAATAACTAACATGTGAATATATCAAAGCATAAGTGCAAACTCGAAATAGATACAAGATAGAATAGATCATTACTAAAAGTGTTCACATATATGCAATCACTAAATCTTCAACAAACAGGATTTAACCACTTATTATAAAATAAATACAAGTAAAGTCAAGAGAAAGATAAAGAAAGCTCATGGTGTTCCTGATGCTCTCCTCTTGCTTGCTCAATAAAACCTTGCTTGAATGACAAATAGTAGATTTACTAACCACTAAAAAGAAAACTCTACTTCTAAATTAAGTAAACTAAAATGTTTAATCTAAAGTACACGTGAGTGATTCTTTGAAAAATGTGTTTTTAACTCTAGCTACAAAGTTCTTACACTAATACTTTCTCTAACACTTTTCATACACACTTGAACACACTTTTCTGGAAAGAAAAAGGTGTTTATATAATGGAAAAACTTTTGGATGAAACCCGTTTACAGAGTGACGTGTAAAGTCTTCTGCGATCTTGAACTGTGACTTAGACCTCGCAGTCTTAACTCGCAGTTAAGTCGTCTTAATATCTGTTATGCTCTACTGTGGGTTGTATCTCGCAGATCTTCTTTATTGCTTTCTTTGGGACTTGAATCTACGACTTGGATGTCTCAGCCTATGCTTGCAGGTTCTTCAGGTGCTGTTCTACGTGTTGCTTCTACGAGGATGAACTGGCAGTATGCTCTCACAATCTTTTCTAGCACTGAACTGCTAGATGGAACTTGCAGTAGGTTATCGCAAGAAAATATCTGGTTTGGCTGCTACCTCATTTTGATAGGTCGATCTCACAGTCTGCTCTCGTAGTACTCTTTGCCTATGCTCTGCCATCTGGATCTGCGAGTTTTTACTCGAAAAGTTAGCTAGCAGTTTCGTTCTGCTAGGTCAATCTCGCAGCTCTTCATGGCAGGGTCTTCTGCACATGATCTGCGACTTGGTTCTGCGAGGTGTAACTCGTAGATGTCTCCAAAAATGCAATTTTACTTTGTTTTCTTCCCTATTCTTCATCAAGTCCTAAATTTCACTGGAATAATCAAAAATACCTACAAAGGACTCAAAGAGATAATTAAAACATACAAATGTCCGATAAACAGACACAAATGAGGTGAATTATACGCTCAAAATATCTACAAATTTAGAGCGGTCATTTAGCTAAAGGGCAAAATACTCATAAATGCTAGCTATCGATGAACATGTATTCTCAACCAACAAATAACACCTCAATCATATTATAAATGACACTAAACAAAAAGACATGCATTAAATCAACATATATGACTAAACATATGCAAATAAGAACACAAATAAATGCAAAGAGATGCAAAGAAAGTTTAGGGCGTGTTCAAATTACCTAGTCAAAAGAAACAAGAAGAATCCATGATAAAATGATGCTTGTGAGATGCTAAATGCACATAGATTGATATTTGGTTGAGTAAATGTGGGTTCTTGGAGATCTTTCTCTCTCTTAGAATCACTTTCTCTCACTAAGGTTATGAATTCGAAGCCTTAAGTCTTAAAAACGAAGAAGATGATGATTATATAGGTGCCTTAAGTAAAACTACATCGTTTTGGAAGATTGTCATGAAAGAGGGTCAAAACACAAAGTGCTGCGGTCTGGGTGCTGCGGTCATGGGGACCACGACACTTGGACCGCGGAAAACACTGTGCTAACAACCAAGCATTGCCGCGGTCTGGGGAACCATGACACTTGGACCGCGACACACACAGTACTAGAAAGGAGCGACCCAAAAAATGACCGACCGACATCCAAACCATTCGCACGATATGCCATTGGAAAGATAGAAGTCTACTTTTTACTCCAATAAACACAACAAGATTTGGATAACTATAGAAATATTTATGGTCAAATGAGTGACCAAAAGTCAGATTTGGACAATAACAATAATGCCCAAACTCATGGAAAAAATACCATGTGACCAATTACCTAACCAAGAGAAGAAATGAGCATTCTCAAATGGTCACTCAACGCGCTAAAACAAGCACACCATCGTGCATGCACAAACGTTTCTAAACAGACAACATAAAAGGACATACATACCAACCACACGTAAAAACAACCAAAGAAGAACTCGTGTGAGTTGAGACACAAATGCAAGACGAATGAACATGCATGAGAGTGTATGTGTTCTGCTAGTCTCTTCAAAGTGAGTTAAGCTTGTGATATACATTTGAAGTGCTCTTAAGCTTAGAAATGCCATCAAAGCTTGATCACGAACAATGATGCCTAATCTACTCTTACAAGCAAATTCTTATATGTTTTGTCAACGAAATGAGCCGATCAAAAAGTGAGGAACTTATAATAATCCTAATATAACCCTAATAGTTCATACAATCCATAAAATCCTTACACACACAAATCATGCATTAAAATCTCAATCCAATACCTTAAGTTTGCTCTACTGTTTCGGTTTCGCTCCAATTCGATTATCAGTTCATCCACCGGAAATGGAGACTCCGTACCCGAAACCCATATCGTCCACCAAGACCCGAATCGGTTGGATCGGCATTGGCGTAATGGGAGAGGCCATGGCCTCCCGCCTTCTCGCCGCCGGCTACTCCGTCACAATCTACGCTCGAACCCCATCAAAAGCCCTTTCACTTCACTCCAAAGGCGCTACTCTCGTCGCCTCTCCCTACCAAGTTGCCCAATCCAGCGACATCGTCTTCTCCATGGTCGGAAACCCACAAGACGTTCGATCAATTGTTATCGAAAATAATGGTGTCCTCTCGGGCCTGAACCCCGGTGGTGTCTACGTCGACACCACCAGTAGCCACCCTGATCTGGCGCGAGAAATTTACAAAACTGCACGACTCAAAGATTGTTGGGCTGTTGACGCGCCCGTGTCCGGTGGCGACATTGGCGCGCGAGATGGGAAACTAGCTATATTTGCTGCTGGTGATAGAGGAGTAGTGGAGTGGTTGTCGCCGATTTTCGAGGTTATGGGAAAGCCTACTTATATGGGTGAGGCGGGGTGTGGACAGAGTTGCAAGATAGCGAATCAGATTGTGGTGGGAGCGAATTTGATGGGGTTCAGTGAAGGGTTGGTGTTCGCGGAAAAGGCAGGGTTGGATGGAAGGAATTGGAGGGATGCAGTGAGGGAAGGCACGGCAGGGTCCATGGTGATGGAGCTTTTCGGTAAGCGAATGATAGACAAGGACTTCAGGCCGGGTGGGTTTGCTGAGTATATGGTCAAGGACTTGGGGATGGGTGTGGATGTGGCCGAGGAGAGAGAGAATGACAGCTTGGCGGTGTTGCCTGGTGCTGCATTGGGCAAGCAGTTGTTTTTGGCTATGGTGGCTAATGGGGACGGCAAGTTTGGTACTCAGGGGCTTATAAGTGTTATACAGAGGATCAATGGAAAGTAAGATGTTACTTTTTTGTGCGTCAATAACACAAATGTGCATTTACTTTATTTAAGTTAATAGTTTCTCAATCTTTGAAGCTTAAGTTGTGAGGTGTGTAAGTGTTAATAATCTTTATTTTGGATTTAGACTATATAGTTGTTATTAGGATTATGTTTTTTGAGAGAATAATTGATGCGTGTGTAGCATGATTATGTCTAGGCTTTGAAGTGATTCTTCAAAGCCATCAATTACATGTTGTGATTATAGAAAAATTTATGTACAATACGATCTTCTTTGCCCATAGATGGCCGAAAAGTTTTTGACTTGCAAGTACTTGTTTCTGAGATAAAATGCTTTGTAAAGCTCAATTAACCTTGAATTTTGAGTTGATTTCGAGTGTATTTCAAGTTTCTACACCGACCATTACTCAAATTGTTAATTTGGGAGAAGTCAAAATGATCTTCTAATGTGATTTGGACCAAATATGTTTTGTCCGGAGGATAGAGACTTTGACTAAATGCTTTCTTACCATAATGCAGCATGTTATACAAAGTGATTTGAGTTCTTGTAACCTACAAAACTAGCTGAACTTTATCTGAGAAGAGGGACATTTAATCAATTGTCACAGCTTCAAACTAGAACAGCTTCCATGACGTTTATAATGATACAAGTCTTTCCGAGGGAATCATGACAAATTCTTGTGCTGTTTTATGATCTCTCTTTCTCTCTCTATATATATATATTTTAATTTTTACTTGCCATTGTGGATCAATGTGGGTTTGAACAATGTACACCTTTTTTTGGTTTAGGTCTTTGTGTGGTAAATGATGTAATTCTTTCATAATTCAACTATGAACCACTGTGAATATGTGAAAAATAATGATTTATTAGTTCAAGATGGTGTTAGGTCATACTTGAGAGTGCTATTCTTCCTCAAATTCAAGTTGTTATTCTCTATTTAGTGAGCCAAATAAGAAAAGGAAGAAGAAATTGTGAGCCAATTCAATGATCAAATAAAGAGGATTAGGTTATGTTTTTGAACCATTTTCAAAATACGTTTTGTTCTGTATTTTAACTTGTCCTTTTCTTTTTTTCCGGAAAACAGTACCTTTTCTTCAAATTCAACTAAAAAAAAAGACTTTTCAAATGTTTTCATTAATTTGCAAAACAAATTTGAAGTTAGCTGAATATGTTTAGCAAAACTGTGAATCTGCTCTCTCTCCTCTATCTTTGCAACTTCTACTGCCTTTCCTTCCCCTTTCACCATCTCTGTCTTCTTCTACCTATTCTTTCCCCTCTCCCTCCAGATTTTGTCCCAAGAGGTATGCATTGCTTCTCCTAAACTATGTTACATTATTTCTTTTATTTATTAGAAGGATCTTTATATATATAAATATATATATATATATATATATATATATATATCAGTATAGAGCTGTGGGGATATACACAAACTTGCTCTAATATTTGATTTGTCTCTGATTTTTGTTAAATAATATAAAATATTTGTGGGTTTTAGGTCTGAAAGTGAATCGTGTTTGGGTTTGAACTCCAATTGCACCAAGCTTACCAAAAGCCCACAAATTCAGACTCATCCTCAGCTTGCTATACAGGTAAGGAAACTGACATCACCACTCACTCTCTAAGTTGTGTCCAAATCCTTAGTGTGCTTGTTCCATGCTTTACTGTGTTTGATGGATTTGGGCTTCTGTTGGTTGAATTGGGTATTTCTTACAAAATGGTCAATGTGTCTTTAGTTATATCTTTGAAAAGTGGATATAATTTGAGTTTGTTCGCAGCTTGTCTCTGCTTCGTATGTTGCTTGTTGACTGCCATACTCGGTTGATGGATTTTTGTTTGCCTTGGATGAATCGGGTATATTTTAGATAATCAGTGTCATTTGTCGTTTTCAAATTTCAAGTGAAAGCATCACTTGATTAAAAATTTGATTAATCTAATTTAGCCATTGTGGTGTTCTTTAATTACAAGTCATTGCACGTGGTTCTGATAATAAGTAAAAAAACCACCTGCGGTTAGTTGAATGCTAGATGCTGTTTGAATTTTTTGACAGCATGATAAGATCTTTGTTACCTGTCTTGAGCTATTATGATAAGAGAATAGTGTTCAGCTTGCTGATAAAGCCTGATACTCTTAAAGTGTGTTTAAATGACTTTTTTACCCCTTACAGTTTCAGCCTCATCAATAGGTGCAAGTGTGTGACTGCACATGCATGTATTTAATGCTCGTATATCACTCTATACCATAAGCATCAAAGTTTAAAGCTGGAAAAATAACAGAAAAGAGAGCATGTAAAAACAAACCTTGATTTTTATAATTGATATGATTATTCTGTTCTGTATAATTCCAATTAGTAAGGTCTCTGCATCAAAAAATTAAACACGGAGTAAAATAATGTTGTCAAAGCCCCAAAACCAAAAGAAATTAAAAGTAGAAAGTCACCAATTGAAAATGAAGAGAAGTTGGATGGTGAAGGAGAGCTGCCATTTGGAATGTGGTTCTTTATCTTTTTTGGTTTGTTGCTAGTCAGTCTGTGTAAACTTATGGTACAAAATTACAAATAAATAAATTATCAAAATATGAGAAGCTATGGTACAGTGTGACATTGAATGTTACTGTATGATAGTTGATAAATCTATGAAACTTCTCTTTGGTTCATATCAATTTATTCTTTATTTAGTAATTGTGAAACTTGTAAGTGTACCATGCTTTGTGAGTTGCACTGTATTAAAGATTTTGCAGATGTCAAAAATGTTATTTCGTGTCATTTTGAACTATTGTTTTCTTGTAAGTTTTAGGTGGCCTGCCATGATATGGACGTTGATAAAGTTGAGTGGTCTGCAAAAGATGAGAGTATATTCATCAATGTGCTGCATGAACATGTTCAAAAAGGTGATTTTCAGAAGTCAACATTTTCTAAGAAGACTTGGGAACTTATAGCTGATAAGTTACATACAGAAACTAATAAGAGATATACTCTTCCTAAACTTAAGTCCAAGTTCAATCGATTGCGTAAAAAACATCGTGAATTTTCAAATCTAATTGAGCATTGTGGATTCAGTTGGGATCCCATAACAAACATCGTCATTGCATCAGAAGATGTTTGGGCTGATTATGTTAAGGTAGGTATGTTTTTCACTTCATATAGTTACATAAATTATTGTATTCACATATAATATTTATATAACATTTTTCGCAGAGAGTGCCAAAAGTAAAGCCCTATCGTAAAAAAGGCTTAGAGCACTATAATATATTAGGGGAGATATTTAGCCATCTTCCTCTTAACTATGATGATGAGCATGAGCCAGAGGGAAATTTCCCAAAGACTGGAATTCACATAGATAATCCTGTCGAAGTTGATCTTGTGGACCCTCCAGTTGAGTGTAACAAACGAAAAAGAGTTCGTCAATCAGTTGAGCGATCCTCTAATCATTGCTCGGAAAGGTTGAACAAAAAGCTAAATTACTTACAGACACGCAGTGAAGTAAAGGGTCAAAAGGTAGAGAGGCCAAAGGAAAAAAGCCAAGAATCACTTAGTGAAGCTGCTAAAATGTATTCTATCAAAGAGTGCATTGAGCTAGTTGTGTCCATGGAAGATGTTGACAGTTGCACATTTATTAAGCTGATGGATAAGATTGTATATCTGGAATGGAGAAAAGTTTTTCTTGCTATGAGTGATCGGAGGAGGAGAGCTTGGTTATCTACTTTATAGGAGATTTTGCTGTCATTTCGTGTATTATGCTGTTGGATGTTTAAATTGCAGTATAATGTGTAGTATTTGATGCATATTATGTGAGCAAAAATGAACTATGTAGCTGGGTGAAGTGTGTATTACTCATCAACATTTTTGTAACAAGCTGAACTCTCTCTATTCCTTGTAGGGTAAATTGCATTGGACCCTTTGAGGTTTGGCTGCCATATTTGATATATACCTAGATGAAAAAGTTTTTGGCATTCAACACAGACACCATAAGACTTAATGGCTCTCGGCTATATAATCTAGCAGTAGTGGGATATTTTAGTCTTTTCATAGTGATTTTATTTCTAATACTTTTTATGCAAGAACGCTTTTTTTGACAATCCAATTTTTTTCTTTTTACACTTCTTTTCGAAAGATATTCCATTCTCAAAATTTAAATTTAAAAAAAGAGTAGTGCTATTGGCACACCCACTGCTGTACTATTTATACTCTACTTTTTAAATTATTTAGTATTTTTTTCCCTTTATCAAATTAATTAAAAAGACATACACTTTTTATTAAAAATTATTATACAAAGTAAAACTAATAAAACCAAACTTTCCTTATTTCAAAACCCTAATAACGTAGATTATTTTAAATCATTGAATGTTTACTATTTTTATTTTTATTTTCTTTCAGATCTATATCTCATGTCTCCCATATTTTGTATTTATTGATTTTATTGTTTCACATGTTAGTTTTGTTTTTCTTTTCAAATCCCAGATCCATGTTTGCTATTTTTTTTCTCTCATTTTTATTTTCTTTCAGATCTTCCAGGCAATCTATGATTTGTATCGATTATTTTGTTTATTTTATTCCGGATCTTTCAAAGTTAGTTTACTGTTATTCAAAAAAAAAAAACAACGAAATCGCATAAAGAATTGCAACCAAGAAAACCTAATTTGTAACGAAACGAAACCACAACAAAATCCTAACTTAATCGGTAAAAAAAATCCTCAAACGATCAATATCTCACTCACAATCTACTACCAACAATCCAATCGACTACAGACAAAAAATCTCTTATAATAAGGATGGTTTCACCATGAAATAAGGAGGAAAAACAAATCATGCGAATGGATGTGAGAAAACTTTACAAAAGGATTAGAGATGAAGTGTGTTTTTAATTTTACTATTTTGAAAAAGATATGGGGTATATTAAGTTTGAAAAATATATAAAAGGGTACTCCTGGAAATAAATCAAAAAATAATTAATAAAACCATTCAATTTTATATAATTAAATTAAAATTTTTAAAACTGGGGCATAAATAGTTCAGTAGTGGGGGAACTATAGCAGGATGGTGATGCACGGTACTGTTCATGACACTATAGCGGGGTGATGCAAACGCACTGTTCACGACATTGCAGGAGATGGTGACGTGACAACACTGTTCACGATACTATTACGGTACATTCACGACACTGTAGCACACACTGTTCATGGATGACGTGACATCACTGTTCACATCCTTGTAGCAGGTGACGCGACGGCTCTATTGATGGCATTGTAGCGGCAATGTTAATGGAATTAAAAAAATCGTGATTTTGTCTTGGTTAGGGTGATTTTCTTGGGTGTTTTGCTGGTCATGGCATTGGCGCCCATGCATGGTGTGCATGGTTCGATGGATGATCGCATGTTTATAGAGGCTGTAATTTGCTCGCTTCCGATGAAAGTGACTTTTCCGGTGTCGTCTCTTCCTCGGGATGGTTTGGTTTCAATTAGTTATTCGTTGTTGGAAAGGTCCGTTGCTGCTAGTGATTCGAGTGGGCCTTCGTGCTCTGCTTAGTTAGCCACATTGGGTTCTTCTGAGGGGGTGCCTTTGTTGGTGAAGGAGCCGGTTTTGTCTCATGCTTTGGGTGGGGTTAAGATGAGTGTTGGGGATTCGGCTTAGAGGCCAGTTTCGGGTTCAGCATCGTTGGTTCAAGGTAGTAAGTCAAAAATTAGGTATCTCTTTTTGTAACGTAGAATGGACTCTCATGGACAATAGCTTTTTTCTTTGTTTTGTGAGGGATATTTGTGAGTGGTGATTTTGTCATGAAATAGCTAAAAGGGGAGATTGTAAGGACATTTATTTTATGATTGACATATTTCATGACAAACCACATTGAGGATGATTTTGTAATGGGTATGTAAGAACCTTTATTTTGTGATTGACTTATTTCATGACATACCACATTGTAGATGATTGTGTAATGGGTAGCTTAGGTCAGTGTTGGCAAGCTTCCAAGCATCTCCATGACTTCAAGAGCAAAAGGTATACTCACTTAACTTTGTCTCTTCAAGAGTTTAGGTGCACACACACACACTTCATGCATGCTTTGTTCATCTTGCATTTGTGTTTTTTATTGTGTATATGTGTGCATCCGTTACACAACTCACACGAGCACGTCTTTGTTTGTCTTTACGTGTGGTTATTTTGTTTTACGTTTTCCGTTGTGTGTTCGGAAACGTCCTCACTCTCACGATGGTGTGCTTGTGTTGTGTCCGCGCTTGGACATAAGTGTGCTTGAGTCTTAGGGCGATTTGTGACCATAGAGAGGTTTCATTTATACTCTCTTGGATTGGTATTTGGTTATATGGTTTTATATTATGATTGTGAGAATTTTGTTATTGACCAATTCTTACCTTTGGCCACTCTTTTGACCATAAATCTTTCTATAGTTATCCAAATCTTGTTTTGTTAATTGAAGTAGAAAGTAGACTTCCACCTTTTTAATGGTATATTATTCGTAATATTTTATGACCTTTTGGTTTGGTTTTGAAGTCTCCAAAGAGACCACTGAAACAGAGCATCTCTACTGTTATCCGTTTTTGACCCTTGGTCACTTAAATGACCATAACTCTTTTTTCAGATATCAAAACTTCATTCTGTAAATTGGAGTAGATAGTAGACTTTCATACCTTCCCAGCGGTATATCATACAAAAGGTTTCGATGTCGTTTGGTCATGTTTTGGGTCGCTTGTTTCTGGAGCTGGTGTGCTGTCCAGTGTGTTAGGCGACATGCAAGGCCACTTGTTTATGTCGCCTCTTATGTCACCTCAGACATATTTTTCTTCTCCAAAACGTTAGGCTACATGGTAGGCAGCTTCATGCAGCCTCTCATGTGGCCTGGCACCAAAAACGGGACATTTTGGTCTTTTCGCGTCAGCTAGTTTTTCCCACCTTTATAAACCTCTCTTTCTCTTCTTCTTCACCAACTCTCCTGCATTTACAGAAACCCTAGAGAGAGAAAGAGAGAGTCTTGAGAGAGAGTCTTGAGAGAGAAAGCTTCTTTAAGCTTCATTAACTCTCCAAACCCAAAACCCATCTCATTATTGCATCATTCCACATCATTTGAGCATAGGTCTCCATTGTTTCATGACTAGGTAAGCAAGAACTTCTTTGAATATCATTTAGTGTTCTTCTTACTCTAGATTAGGTATTTATTGCTTGATTAAATACCTTGACTAACTTTATTGCATATAATTATGAGTCTAAATTGCATGATTGAGTTTGTTTATGATAGCTTGCATTATTAGGTCATTTATGCCTAAATAGCTAATCCATAAATATTCATATATGCTTAATTAATGATTATGTTGACTTTGTGCATCTAGTCAAGTTCTTGAACATTTATGTGTGTTTGTTTTGTGATAGCTAAATTGATTAGGTCATTTTGCCTAAAAGCTAGGTCATAAATATTCATTTGTGATTCATTGATAACTAGGTTGAAATATTGATTCTTAATCAACTAGTTAAGCTTATTGAATGTTTATGCATATTTTGTGTAACAATTAGTTTGTTGGAAATTCTCTACAAATCTAATTGAGTTTGTTTGTTGATAGACTTTTGTCTAAGACTTGCATTTAGTGAATGACTAAATGTCTTGTCTCAATCACATGAATATATGCTAAGTTTATGTTGAATACATTGTGAGAATATTTGTTGATTCATTGTGATTGTCTGTGATAGCTAGGATGGTTGTTATTGATAACATCTAGCTAAGTCTCTATGCTTTGCATTTAGACATTTGACAACTTAGATTTGTTTCTACAAACTCCTAGTTGAGCAATTGGTGTAGTCTAGTATAAATTGCATTGAGCATCATTTCACATGGTCACATAGACATTTCATATTATTCATTGATTCAAAGTCTTGTGGCTTCGAGGTGAAGTTGCACAAGCATTGAAGTCTTGCAACCAAAGGTTGGTTGGCAAGCATTGGTTGCCAAGAGCCACTGTAAAAGGCCCGTGGGGTAGATTAGGAGGTGCTCATGCCAAGAGTAGTGAATCGAGGGATATCACTAGGGATTGAACCAAGAGTGGCGAATTGTAGTGTCCATAGCCTGAGGTTATCGAGAGTGAGAGTCCGAGTATCACTTGAGGGTGTAACTTCCTTTTCATATAGTGGATTTCTATGGCTCAAGTGGCTAGAATGGCTAGTCCTGTGGTTTTTCCTGTTTGGAGGGTTTCTCACGTAAAAATCAAGTGTTCTTTATATTTCCGCACTTAACTTGATTTTTATTGTTTGATTGTTTGGGTTAACTGTGATTAATTTTGACTAATCGAAAAAGTTGGTAATAATCGATTAACAACCCATTCACCACCCCCCCTCACCCTCCTCTAGGTTTTTTAGACACATGTTTGAGCTGTATTTTCAGGGTAGCTTAGGTCCTCTTGATGATTATCAAGGCAATCTTCCAAGCATCTCCATGACTTCCAGATCAAGAGCTTCAAAAGGTATATCACATGACTTTGATTCTTGAAGAGTTTAGGTGCACACACACACTTCATGCATGTACATCATTCATTTGTGTTGAAATTGCTTATATAAGTGCATCCACTACACACTTCACACGTGCACATCATTCATTTTAATTAGGTGTGTTTGATTGTCTGAAAAAGAGATTTTATCTCTTCACCACAGTACAAACCACTAGCCATGCACTGGCTAAACCGCGGTCCCAACAACGGTTGGTTCTAGAGTGTTGTACGCGGTGTCTACAACGGTAGGTGCACCTACCCATGCAGCAACCCCAACAGCGGTTCATTCCCAAAGATTGATTTCTTATGTTACGCGGTGTAGACCGCGGTCTGGACATTTGCCTATACCACGGCACAGACAGCGGTCTAACGGGAATTTTGTGATGCAATTTTAAGTGGGCTCTATATATATATATATATATATATATCCCACTTTCCCTTTTCAGCTGCTTGTCAAGAACCCTAGTTCACAAAAATACTTGTTCTTGAGAGAGAACAGGGTCTCTTATGAGAGAAAGCAACAAGATTGCTTCTTTAACTCTCTAAACTCAAAACCCATCTCCATCTTGCATCATTCATCATCATTTGAGCATAGGTCTTCATGGTTTAATGACTAGGTAAGTTACAACTACAATAAAGCTCATTTATTGTTGTTCTTACTCTAGATTAGTGTTAACCGAAAATTTGTTGGGGGTAGAATTTCGACCAATACCCTCAAACTGCAACCTGGGAGATCGCAACGGGGTTGGTACCTCTAGGTACTGGGGTTTTGTATGAGTAAGAAGTAAGAAGTAGTAGGTAGGAGAAAAAATCACCCCTCCCATCTGGGCTTCGAGGATAAGGAGAAGATATGGCGCTTGAGGTTCCCTTGCTGAAGTGAAGGGCTGGTCCTGGTCTTGTTCCTCGTCTTGGTCCTAGTTCTGGTCCCTGGTCCATGGTCCCTGTCCCGGTCCCTGGTCATGGTACCCGGTCCCGGTACCCGATCTCTTCCTTCAGTCTCAGCGGTGCCATTTGATGAGAAGGTTTTTACCTTTAGAAAACCGTCTGTCAAAACAATTTATAAAACCTATGCGATGCGTTCACAAGTAGAAATACAAGTAAAGCGGTAAGCACGGGTGTCGTCCACTGAGATCGGGGTAGCGGTGATAAGATTAGGATTAATATAACTAGTATCCATAAAAGTAAATTGATGGTGAATGAAAATACAATATAATCTAAACTATGAAAGCAAATAAAATGGGATGACAATGAAGTGATGAATGAATGACGATGGAACTACGGAGTTGACGGACTCGTAAGTGAATATCGGGGTAATTGCAACAAACTCTCCATTAAGCACGTTTTGACAAATGTAACCAACCTAGGGTGTATAGTGTTGGCATAGATCTCTAGCAAGAGGCCGACCTAGGGTATATAGCGAAGACCTCCTACTAGCAATTAATCCCTCTTAAGCAACCAACAATGGCTAGTTACTCAATCGGGACTTTTTCCATGAATGCTCATCTATCTAGCTATGGCTCAACCTATTACTAATGTAGCCATCCTAGGTGTATAGTGATGGCTTCCAATTCCCTCACAAGTGGCTGACCTAGGATGTATAGTGAAGGCTACCCGTTTGAGATTGGATGAGGCTCGAGGTTGTCAACCGAATTCTACTCGAAGGTTAGTTCTTGTAAAATCACTAAAGTAACCAACCTATGGTGTATAGTGGAGGCTTCTAATTCTATCACAAGTGGCTAACCTAGGGTGTATAGTGAAAGCCACTAATTCAAGATTAGATTAAGGGCATGGTTGTAAAGCCGGATTTTCGGAAATCCTTCCATTCAATGGAGCATTAGAAAACCTAATTGCCTACTCAAGTAATCCAAATCAATCATGCAAAGAGGGTGTATCCAAGCAAATCAATAATGGAAATCAATTCAAGCAATGGAATAAAACATAAAGATAGAATAAATATAACACAGATTTATTTACAAAGCCCAAATATCCATCAAACAAATAACATCAACCCCATAGTGGGGTATTTTAGCTACTCATGTTCTATTACAAACCAATAAACTAAGAGAGAGTGTAGAGAGTAAACCCTTGAAGATTGATCTCCTTCCTTGAAGCTTGAATCCAAGTCTCCTAGTTGCCTTTGATTGAGTAGAGATGGTTTGGATGATAGGGAGATGTGTTTCTAGCTTAGACTACAAGTGTTGGGAGATATATCTGTTATTTTGGTTCGTTCCTATGCTTTTGTATTTATAGGGAATGGAAAAATAGGTCAATGAAGCTTGAAAATAGAAGCTGTCGCGCGTAGAGTGCGGGTGGAGTGCGGGTGAATTACCTGCACTGTACCCGCACTGTATGGGTTGTCTTCACCTTCAGTTCTCGGATCTGGGAAATAATGCGGGTGAAGTGCGGTTGGATTACCCGCACTTGACTCGCACTTGACCCGCATTCGATTCGCATTTCACTCGCACTTTACTGTCAGGTGTAAAATCCACTCCTCTATCTTGAGCAATAGTGCGGTTGGATGACCCGCACTGTACCTGCACTCTAATGTCAGGTGCAAATCAGCTTCTCTGGTTTGGCAACAGTGCAGGTAAAAAGCGGTTGGATGACCCGTACTATACCCGCACTTTAATATCTTCTCCTGTATCAGGTCTCGGCTATGAGCATGAGTGCGGTTGGAGTGCGGTTGTGACCCGCACTTGACCTGCACTTGACCCGCACTGTATAGCTGCTTATGATCCTTTGTCTTTCCTTTTGCCCCTTTTCTGTCGGAACCACCGCAAAACGCTTCTAACACCAGAATTACATTTATTGCCTTCAATTAGCACCAACGAGCCTTTTAGACATAAAATATACAAAAAATACACACAAGAACGAGACAAAGGGATAGGAATGAGGGCCGAAATATACAACAATTTAGGCACGATCAGTTCCTCGACCCAAATAACATCCAAGGAGATGGATAAGAGAGCTAGGAATAATGGGTCGGTGCCTAGCTCATATACACACATAATAAAGGAGATAGATGGGAGAATGACAATTCTTTTAGTATAAGTGGACTGTCCTAAGGGGAAAAGCATCACGAATGATCATACGCTGAAAAACCCCTAGGCAGTATCCAGAGGAAAATATAGTCCCTTCTTTATATATATCACAAGAAGTGCAACATAGGTGCTCCGGAGAGTTTACAATAGTAGTCGAGTCGATCTCTTCTTTTTTCTCGATTCATCGATCATAGGTTTTTCTTTCTTGGAGAGAGCTTTGTCATATTTATATGTTCTCATTCTTGTTGCCCACTCCCTTAATTTAGTTAATAAATTCGCAATTGTTATTGGTGTTATTTGAAAGGATGGCACGTCAGCATAAACGTCGTGTTACACGGGGACAACAAATGATGAATGAACAACCGTAAATTAAATTAAACCAACCTAAAGTGATCAGAAAATAACCCCACAATACAGATCAAGATTTCTTTGATGGTCGGGTTGGAAAAACCCGACCAAGGTAATTAGATTGATCGGGTTAGCAAGAATACGATCAGGGAAAACCTAAATGATCGGGTCTAGCTACTTGATCCGGTGAAGATCCCTGATCGGGGGTGAAAGAGATCTGGTCAAGTTTGGTAGACGGTCGGCTAAGCTACACGTGGACAATGTCTAGATATGTTCGGATGCTTGGCATGTTGATAACGTTATTACGACTCAAACACGTAAAGAAGAATCCTCCTCAAATAAGGTCTCAAGAGGCATACTCTAATAAGGAAACATATTTCCTTAGAGTTATCAGAACCCAAAACATGCAAAAGTCATGATGCGATTAAAACTACTCCAACAAGTCAGAGTTTTATTGATTTATTACTACATTTCTTTTACTTTTTCTCCAAGAATCAGGGTTCTATACATGTATAAATAGACCCCTAAAAACGCCCAGCAGGGGTTGACGAAATATAAAATATTAGGGAGAGCAAGTGAGGTTGAGCGTGTAATATTCATTATTGATAGTGGATTTCTTTCTCGCCGTCACCGGCAACCGTGGATGTTTCCCCACCTTGGGGTTTTACCACATAAATTCTTGTTTTCTTGATCTTTTATTTCTTTTCGATTCATTACTCGATTGTTAATTCAACGTACTTTGTGTGACGCGTGATCTATTTTACGCAATCCAAAAATCATAGTCAACAATTGGCGATAGAATGAAGGGGGTGTGAACCTCCGAGGAACTTATGAAGCAGCGACATGGCGGACAATAGGGATGGAAGTCAGTCCCCGCATGATGTTAGTATCCCACGTCGTGTCAATGACACTGATATAGCTAACAACAGTGGTGCAGGAGGAGACTTGCCCTCTAGGACTCAACCGCCTATTGGGCAAGATATTACAACCTCTATCGATATTGTCCACGGTATCTCCCCAGATGCTTTCCGACAAGTTCAAGAGTCCCTACGGAGAGTCATTGATGACGCGGCTAGATAGGGAATTAATATAACTGCCACTGTAAATTTGACCTCGCCATTCAAGCTCTCCACACCTGTGGTTGTACGAGACCCCATAACACAATCCGAGATAGTAATTCCAACTCCTGATGCCCCATAGAAAACTGGTAAAGATAGGGCGAATCATCATGAGAAGAGGGAGCAATCCCAAAAGAATGACGATTGTCAAGATTACCATGATTACAGGAGAAATAGGGACCAAGCAAGCCAGAAAAGAAGGGAGCGCAGTCCGCATAACGACGCTGCAAGAAGTCATGGAAGAGAAGCGAGCTATGATCGAGGCAATAGATATGACGGGCACAAGATGAGGTCTCGATCACCCTCAACTGACAGAGAGGAGCCCCCATCGAGGCGCAGAGAGACAACTCCTGCACCCAGATATAATGTTCGTGACACCCAAATTAGAGGGCGAACTTCAAAATACCCTTATGGTCTCATCATCCATCAGAAGTTTGATGAGCGTGGTGAGCCAGAAAGAGAGCGAGAAGTTCATCTAAGAAGGATAGAAGCGCTGGAACGGAGACAGGGACGAGGGAACCTGTTGATCGGTAATTCACGAAGTCCATTCACTGCCTTTATAAGAGATGCCCGTTTCTCAAACAAATTCAGAATGCCGCATGTGGAATAGTTCAAGGCCAACACCAACCCCCAGAAGCATGTTAGGCGATATCAGGGCGTGATGGCGCAATACGATTATGATGATGCATTCTTACGCAGGATATTCCCTCAGACATTAGAAGATCAATGGTCTAGATGGTTTGGCGGCCTTGCAAGCAGATCGATCAGGAACTTTGAGGGATTGATACAGGCTTTCACCAAGCAGTTCATGGGAAATATCCAGCGTAAGAAGTTGATATCCGTCCTCTCCACCCTGAAGCAAAGAAAGGACGAGAAGTTAAAAGATTACCTTGCCCGGTTTTCGTAAGAAGTCTCGGAAGTGCAGGACCTTAATGACAATACGGTTGTGGCAGCATTTATCAACAGTCTGCAGCATAGTTAACTATCACTCAGTCTAAGACAAAGGGGGCCAATCACCAATGCTAATTTGGTAGATGATGTGGGAGGATATGCGATGGCCGAAGAAGAACAAATAGCCCATGAGGGGGAGTATATACATGGCAGCCGACCAAGTGAGAGTCAAAAGCCTAAAGATAATGGTACGAAGGGAAATCCCAAAGGAGACCAAAAGAATAATTCTAGGAAAGGCAAGGAAGGGCGCAAGGAAGATGACTAAAAGGGTAACAAGACCTATAAAGCATGCCCGAAAGATAGTTTCCCTCTACCTTGAATAGATCAATTAGTTGATGTGGCTGCGGGGTATGAGTTGCTGAGCTTTGTTGATGCATACTCAGGATATAACCAGATCAGGATGTTCGGTCCGAATGAAGAAAAAACTGCTTTTGTAACATATCAAGGGCTTTATTGCTACAAAGTAATGCCTTTTGGTCTCAAAAATACTGAGGCAACTTATCAAAGACCGGTAAACAAGATGTTCGCCCGACAGATTGGCAGAAACATGGAAGTCTATATAGATGACATGTTAACAAAATGCATCACATCAACTAGTCATGCAACCGACCTAGAGGAAACATTCAGAGTGCTAAGAAGGTATGTGATGAAGCTCAACCCGAACAAGTGTGTTTTTGTGGTACCATCGAGAAAGTTTCTCGGATTCCAAGTTTACCAGAGGGGAATCGAAGTGAATCCCGAGAAAATAAGAGCCCTGGAAACGATGAGGTCCCCAGCTACTCTGAAAGACATCCAAAGGTTAACGGGCTGCTTAGCCTCATTAAACCGATTCATTAGCAAGTCAACCGATAGGTGCTTACCTTTCTTCAAAGCAATAAGGAAAGGTAAGAGAGTAGAATGAAATGAGGAATGTGAACAAGCATTCCAAAAGATAAAAGAGTACTTGGGCAAGGTTCTTATCTTATCAAAGCCTTAGGAGGGAGAAACATTGTACTTATACCTTGGTGTGAATAAATATTAAAACTAATGAGGAGTTAAGCAATTAAGCACAATGAATAAATCAAGAATTAAATTGATGAAATAATAATTAATCCATTCATGAGCATTCACAAAAGGTTCACATTGATTCCTAAGTTATGGGATTAGTTACACATCATGAAAATAAAAAGAGAAGAGAAAGAAAAGATAAAACCCATCTTGGTCTTCAATGAGTTCTTCAAGTCTTCAATGATGAATCTTCTTCGTCTTCAAATCTTCAACGTGTAAAGATGAATGAAAGTTGTGAGGTGATGTATGGTGATGGAGTGGCTGGGGATGGCCCCTTTGCTAGCTTGGGACCTCCCTTGGCTTGTGTCTTTCGAAATTAGGGCTCAAAGGGGTTTAAATACGCTTTAGATGCTAAGCCAAGTCCTTAAACAACAAGGAAATCAATTCCCTTTTAGAACTCTTCCTTTTTGGGATTTTATTTCTTTCCTAAACCATCCAAATTGATTACTTTTTGAAGGGGGATAAGGATTAGGTATCAACTTGCTTCCCAAGACTCACACTCATGTCCAAGAAGGTAATATTTCCCGATCCAACAACTTGCAAAATAAATCCCATCACTATTCACGGAATTATGACTGATCTGACCATTGGGTACTAACACGGGCATAACCTCTTCTAAGAATATTGGAATTGCAATCCAAAAGGTGTGCCGAAAACTAGACTTCTGTAGCTTTCCATCCATTGGTGGTAGGACACACAATTCAATAGGAGCTGAGAGATATGGTCCCCGCAATATTGCTATTCTGCACTAGCCGAAATTCAGCCTTTCCCGGAATGTTACGCGGCATAGACCGCGGTTGAGGTTGATGCCTAGGAAGCGGTATGGACCATGTAAAAGAACAGAAATCCAACTGGAATCTACCGCTGAACATACCGCAGTGAAGGTTATGCATGGAGAGCGACCTACGCAGCGGTTGTTGACAGTTTTTCCCTTTTACTTCACATTTAAGCACTTTTCCTTGAAAGAATTGTTGAACACCTCATCTAAGGGAATGTGACCTACACATGATCAAAAAACACATAAAATACCTAATTTCACCCAAGAACAAAGCACAAATAATCAGAAATGGGGAACTAAAACATGTATAGAAATAGACAGATCAATAGTAGTCGGGTCGCTGAACTCCATCTCCACATTCTTTGACTAGGGCTCCACTAACGGCAGTCTCGGACACTGCCAAGTATAATTATAGCTCCTTTCTTGGTATTGGTTTAACCAGCAATGGTGGGCTGGCCAGGTACTCCTTCAGAGATTAGAAGGCTAGCTCATTGTCTTGATTCCATTCCATATTCTTTCCCGACTTTATAGCTTTGAAGAAAGGGAGGTATTTGTCGGTGGCCATGATATGAAACGGTTAAGAGCTGCTATCCGTCCGGTCATGCCTTGAACATGCTTAAGCGAGGTAGGGGATTCAAGTTCTAGGATGGCTCGAATATTTTTCTGATTGGCTTCTATTCTTCTTTCATGAACCATAAACACGAGGAATATTTTGGCTACTACCTCAAAGGCGCACTTGGCGGGGTTCAAACTCATCTAATTCTCATTGACTACTTGGAAAGTCTGGCGGAGGTGGTCCTGGTGCTGCTCAGCTACATAGGACTTAGTGATCATGTTATCAATGTATACCTCTATCGTCTTTCCTATCTGCTCTTTGAACAGCCGGTTGACCAAACGCTGGTAGGTAGCACCTGCATTCTTAAAACCGAAGGGCATTACCTTGTAGCAATATAAGCCATGCCCAGTAATGAAACTGATCTTGTCTTGATTGGTGGGGTGCATCATGATCTGATTGTACCCCGAGAATGAGTCCATAAAGCTTAGAAGCTTGTTACCTGCAGTCGAATCTACCAGCTGGTCGATCTTTGGTAGGGGAAGCTGTCCTACAGGCAGGCACGGTTGAGGTCTGTGTAATCAACGTACATGTGCCATTTCCCATTTGCTTTTGTCACCATGACCACGTTGGCAATCCATTAGGGGTACCGGGACTCCCTGATGAATTTAGCCTTCAAAAGCTTAACCACTTCTTAGACCGCGACATTCCTCTCCGGGTTGAAATGCATGTACTTTTGTTTGAGCGGTTTACAGGTGAGGTCAACCTCCAATATGTGAGCCGCCAAGGTAACAGGAATTCACGGCATCTCCTCATGGCTCCAGGTGAAGATGTCGTTATATTCCCGAAAGAGTTTTACCAGACCCTCCTTTATTCCTATTTCCAGCGTTGCTCCTAGCTTGATCACCTTTGAAGGATCATCCTCCTTGATTGGTATTTCTTCTAAATCATCTACATGGCGGCCACTGGCCCACCCTCTGTCTTTCTCTTCCACGTCTTCCGTAACTGAAAACTCTGACTTGGCCTCCTCTTCTATTGTCTCCATCTTTTTTCTAGCATCTTGGTGCTCAGGGTTCTCTCCTGGTAATTTATGGTCCTGCATGATAGTAACATGCGCACATTGCTTGGCAAGCCCTGTTAGATTGGTAGACACCGTGTAGCATTTGCGTGCTGTCTACTGGTCCCCCATACTTTGCCTACCTTGTCCCCTACCGGGAATTTTAGGACGTTGTGGTAGATTGACAAGACGCCCTTGATGGTAAATAGAAAAGGCCACCCAAGGATGGCGTTGTAGGCAGATGGGGTGTCAACCATGACAAAGTCCGTTATAAGGTTTTGATGGAGTGACGCTGTCCCTACTATCATAGGTAGGATCATAGATCCTGATGGTATCAGTGAGTCCCTAGTGAAACCATATAGCGGGGTGGTGTAGTTGTTGTAGCAGGGATTCTTCAGGTTGAACTGTTCCAGGGCACCTTTGAAGAGGATGTCAACGCTGCTACCGATATCGATAAGGACACGGTGGACCAAACTGTTGGCTATATGTATGGTGACGGCCATGGGGTCATCATTGGACTGTACAATGTTATATACATATCCTTCTCAATAAAAATAATCTGTGATGAACGATGAGATGTCGATGATCTCCTAGCGATCCTGAGGACATCCTTGCCCATATCTAGCCTGGGCACCTTCCTAGCATGATTCTTACTGGAATTGTTGACGGTTCCAGCTAAGGTGGGACCTCCACATATAGTATGGACTATGTGGATATACTCTATCAAATCCTTCCCGTTTGCTTTCCTCTTCTCCTCTGCCGCTCTAACATCCGCTTGCACTTTCTTCCCAGTCTGGATGTTATCTCGCACCAGTTATAGGAACTCTACCAGGCATCCTCCTCTTACCAGTGCCTCCTTCTTTTGAAGTTTCTTCTAAAGTTGGCCAAGGTCTCATTCTCAGCGAAAACCCCCATCTGGATTACCTCCTTGTAAAACCTTTCCATGTAGGCTCTAAGCGATGGATCACGTATTAAAGGAGAATGGGATCCTTATGGCAAATATTGATGCCCTGGAATTGAGCACATATTAGTGGTCAACTTGGTGAAGGAGTCAACACTTCCCGGTGGTAACTTTCTGAACCACGTCTTGGTATAGTCAATTAGCATGGTTGGGAACATCCTGCACATGGCGGCCCGTGTAGCATTCTGAACCTCCATCTGTTGAACAAAGCTCTCTAGATGACTTAGGGGGTCCTCTGTCCTTGAGTACTTATCGGTTGGCATTTTAAACTTATGAGATAGCTCTGCCCCCTTGATTCTTATGAAATATATGGCGTTCATCTCGCTTAGGGGATCCTTCCGATTTTCTCGGTGCTTGCTCTTTTTCAAATCCTAGATCTGCTTTGTCATTCTGGCTACCTAGTTTCGGAGGCACATGTTACCACCGTTTCTGGATTTGATCTCGGAGTCTTCATTGTCTGACTCCTCTGATGCCACTGAGGCTTCATCCCGGTTTTCTCCCTATAGAGGGTTTTCACGGGTGCTTCTTTTATGGTTGGTGCTACCTCCTACTACAGGTCGAGGTTGCTTAGAAGCAGTTACCGGTTGGACTAGGTAGAAGCGCTCCCTAGGTGGGAGGTCGATGGCGGACTTCACCTATCAGGGTCGGTAACCTGCTGGTTGGCTCGAAGCCGGAGGCATGGGCCCGAGCCTGTCATGGATTGGTGGGATCAGAGGTATGAGCCCGAGCCTGTTGTGGATAGATACTTGAGGTGGAGGGCCCAACCTGTCAAAGGCAGGTATCCTGGTATCTGGCTGACGGTATCTCCTATAGTGTCTGGTACCGCGAGCTGTGGGGTCCAACCCTCTGTAATCATTCGGAGGCGGATACTCTTTATGAAGGCAGCAGCTTGTTGTTCCAGGATGGCTTGGCTTGTTGCTGAGGCAGCAGGGATCTTGGGGGTAGCCCATACGATAAGGTTCTAAATTTTCTTTTAATTTATTGATTACAATTTCCTGTATTTACATATTGTATGTATTAGTTCCGGAAAAAGAATTGCGATCCTAAGTTCACTGGTTCCAGGTCGTTTATGATCTGTATAAAAATTTTAAAACCTATTTCCCCTGCGTTACCAGGGAACGGGGTTCCAACAATTGGTATCAAAGCCAATTTTATTTTCGGAACATGAAATTATTTTCGATGCTCCTGAATGTATGATTGTGTAGGCACTATTTAAATTGTCTGTATGTTGTTTTTGTATGTATATTAAATTTGTTAATTTACAAAAACATGATTGATCGTTAATTATATGGTACTGTGGATTTAGGGTTCATGGGTTGTATTATATTTTTTTTTAATTATTATTATTTTTTCTGTTATTGTAATGTAAAAAAAAATGTAACCTATATTGAAGACCTAGAAAATTCGCGAAGTCGGAAGGGCGAAATCGGAAATAAGCGTGATGGGTACTTTTCACGACACTGTTCACCGTTACTGTGTCATGCACTGTTCACAGTGGTTTTGTTTACGTACTGTTGTGGGTACTGTTCATGCGGGGGTACTGTTCATACGGGTACTGTTCATGTTAGGCGCTATTCATGTCATCTTGCACGGTTCCGTTGGCAAGTGTTTTCTAGTGCGTTCCGTGTGGATTTCCTATTTCGAATTCATGAGATGAATCAGAGTGACTAGAAGACTCGGTAATTACAAGAAGACCAAGGAATGCCTTGGGCGTATTTTTGTAATTTTATATTCCAATTTTTTTTAGGTTAAATAATCAACAGTACTTGGTCAATTCATGTATGCTTTATATTATGTGATGATAAAAGCATTTCCATGCATACGTATGTCATTTAAATTAGATGTGCCTACACAAATATATTTGATATGTCATACATGCATCATAGCCTAATTTTTATGTATTTTTTTAATATGATTAAAATCAGTAAATACATTATTGGCTATGAAAATGAGATTAGTTTTTTAATTGTTAGAAAACTTGTTAATTCTCATTAATATTAATCTGGTTATTAAAGTGTTTAATAAGTTATATTAATAGGGTCATTTATTGTAACTAGGATTAATATGATCAATAACCTAATAATAAATGGACCGTATAAAGTGTTAGAGTTTTAATATTTCAAACTTGGTAAACGCTTACATAATAATCTGACCTTAGTAAAAAGTTTACAAAGACTTAGATTATTCACTAATATATTAGATTTTTAATTGTTAAAAATCATTAATAATTTATTAGTTAATTAGAATTTATTTCTAATAATGAATTTGTTAATGCGCTAGAAAACATGATTAAAGTTAGCCGCTTGATTCTGTAGAGTCTAGGTGCATTAACGGATAATAGAAAACCTTATTTTTTAAATAGTGAGTGGGAGAGGGATATGTGACATATATATCCCGCAGTCTCCATCATTAGTTCAACACCGTGAGATCCGAGTGGGGCCTTGTGACGGCTTTGCTTTCGTCCTCCCTAAGGAGGGTTTTCACAAAGATCAATACCAAGGTTGACTTCCTAACTGGTAGGATTTCTAAGGGTATTTCGGGATTGACTGACCTTAAGGCGGTAATTCTCGAGTTAAGCTCATGAGATCTGAAATGGTGGGTTACACTCACGAAGGTTTTGATTAAGTTTTGTTAATTAAAAACCTGACTGAATAAACGATGGTTGAATGATATGGAATAAGAGTTATTCTAGAATATCATTTGATTGAGAATGTCACGGTCCAACATGCAAAGACTTGACCGACCCTAAGGCGGCACTTCTTTGTGGTATGTTGGATTGTCGTGGTATAGTAACTGTTTTTGGGCACGGCAGTTCGTTAAACATGTTCATGCATCATGTTTAAATTTATGCCAAAGCACTCGAACTTATTTTAATAAATAACTGAATGAATGTTTTATTTATTTCAGCAATTATGTCTTCTGCATTACTTCAAATTCTCGCAAAAGACAAATTAACTGGCGATAACTACACTAAGTGGAAACTTAATATTAATGCAATATTGGTCACCAAAGACCTCAAGTTGTGCTTACGGAGGAATGTCCTCCGATGCCTACTGCCAATGCCACACGAATTGTTCGTGAGGCATACCAGCGATGGGTCTCATCTGATGAGAAGACCCGAACATATATGTTGGCTTCTATGACAGACGAGCTTGTCACAAAGCACGAAGCAATGACTACAGCATTCGAAATTATGGAGTCATTGTAAGCTATGTTCGAGCAGCCCTCCGAGCAAAAGCGACACTAAGCTGTTCGTTCCGCTATGCTCGCTTGCATGAAGGAAGGTACATCAGTTTGCCTCATGAGCATGATGTCCTACTTCAACACGGAAGAAGTCAATGGCGGGGCCATTGACGAATCCATTCAAGTGAGCATCATACTGACGACTCTTCCGAAGAGTTTCGATCAGTTTAAGAGCAACTACGGGATGAACAAGTTAAAGTTCAGTCTCACACAGTTGCTCAATGAGCTCGCTACTTTTGAGTCCTTGACTAAGATAGCAAAAGTAAGATCGGTGAGGCAAATGTTGCTGAACCATCTTCCTCCAATAATAAGAAGAGGAAGAGGTCTGCTAGGAAGGTGCGGGGTAAGCCCAAACCCAAGAAAGCCTAGAGAAAAAAGAAGGGCACCTCCACCGACCAAGGCAAAGGAAAATGTTTCCATTGCGACAAGGTCGGGCACTGGAAGAGGAACTGTCCTCGGTACCCGGAGGAGGTAGCCAAGAAGAAGAAGAAAGGTAAATATGATTTACTTGTTCTTGAATCTTGTTTAGTGGAAGATGATTCTTCACCCTGGATAGTTGATTCAGGGGCCACTAACCATGTTTGTTCTTCTTTGCAGTTGACTGATTCTTGGACACAGCTAGAGGAGGGAGCCTTCTCAATGCGTGTGGGGTCGGGGGATGTCGTGTCGGCCAAAGCAATGGGAGCAATAAGATTGCAATTTTGTAATAATAATATTTTTTATTATTGAACAATGTTTTTTTATATTCCTGGATTTACACAGAATTTGATTTCCGTTTCTAAGTTGTTAGAACAATCATATTATGTTTCTTTTAATAATAAGTTTGTTATTATTGGAAAGAATGGTCTGAATACTTGTTCAGGAATTAATGAAAACAATTTGTATGTGTTAAGACCGTTAATACATACTACACAGCTTAACACTGAAATGTTTAAGGTTGAAAAACCAAAAACTAAAAGACATAAGATTTCTCCAGAAAATGACACGTATCTCTGGCATATCAACCCTGACCGGATAGACAGACTAGTAAAAAGCGAACCTTTAAGTGAGTTAAAGGTTGACACCTTACCTGTCTGCGAATCCTATTTAGAAGGTAAGATGACTAAGAGACCTTTTACTGGAAAAGGGCTTAGAGCCATAAAGCCACTAGAACTCATACATACAGACGTTTGCGGACCGATGAATGTTAGAGCCAGGGGCGGTTATGAGTATTATGTCACCTTTATAGATGACTACTTAAGATACGGATATGTCTACCTGATGCAATGAAAGTCGAAAACATTTGAAAAGTTCAAAGAATTCCGAGCTGAAGTTGAGAATCAATTAGGTAGGACTATCAAGTCACTACGATCAGATCGTGGAGGTGAGTACCTTGACCATGAGTTTGAAGACTTCATGGTCGAGCATGGGATAGTTTCCCAACTCACAGCTCCTGGTACACCTCAGCAAAATGGTGTAGCGGAGAGGAGAAATAGAACCCTGATGGAAATGGTGAGATCTATGATTAGTTTCTCATCATTACCAAATTCCTTCTTGGGATATACTTTACAAACAGCGGCATACATTTTGAATATAGTGCCATCCAAATCTGTTCCTAAGATTCCCCTTGAGTTGTGGAATGGTCGTAAAGCTAGTTTGCTATATTTCCGCGTATGCAGGTGTGCAGCACACGTGCTGAAGAACAGAAGTGGAAAGTTAGACCCTAAATCTGTGGTCTGCATGTTTGTAGGATACTCCAAGGAGACCAGAGGTGGACACTTCTATAGTCCCGAAGATAACAAAGTATTTGTATCGACAAATGTAACGTTTCTTGAGGACAATTATATTAGTGACCATAAACCTCGTTCTAAGATTGTATTGAATGAGTTGGAGCCTGGTGAGACTAGTGCTTCATCAACAAGAGTTGTTGATCCACAAAGATCTGAGAGTCAGATGGTCCCTGATCAGGATACATTATCACCTAGACGTAGTGGGAGGGTTATAAGACAACATGAACGCTATTTAGGTATCGGTGAGGGACAAAGTGTTGTCTATGCTGATAGTATGGATGATCCATTGACATTTACGAATGCAATGGAAGATCCTGATAAAGAAAAAAAAAGGTAGTTTTCTTAGTCCTATACGTGGACGACATCCTACTCATTGGGAATGATGTGGGAATGTTATCTGATGTAAAGGGTTGGCTAGCTAGCCAATTCTAAATGAAAGATTAGGGAGAGGCGAGTTATGTTCTAGGGATTCAACTTATAAGGGATCGTAAGAACAAACTCATAGCATTGTCTCAGGCATTGTATATCGACAAAATTTTTATGCGATTTTCGATGCAGAACTCCAAGAAAGGTAATTTACCTTCTAGGCATGGAATTCACTTGTCTAAGGAACAGTGTCCTAAGACACCTCAAGAAGTTGAGGATATGAGACGTGTACCCTATGCATCAGCAGTAGGTAGTCTCATGTATGCTATGTTACGCATGAGACCGGACATCTGCTATGCAGTAGGAGTAGTCAGCAGGTACCAGTCTAACCCATGATTGGATCATTGGGTTGCTGTCAAGACTATTCTCAAGTATCTTCGGAGAACGAGAAACTATATGCTAGTGTATTCCGGATAGGATTTGATCCCGTTAGGATACACAGATTCTGATTTTCAGTAAGACAGGGATTCTAGGAAATCCATGTCTGGATCAGTATTCATCCTAGGTGGTGGAGCCATTGTGTGGAGAAGTATTAAGCAATCTTCCATTGCTGACTCCACCATGGAAGCCGAATATGTAGCCGCGTGTGAAGCTGCTAAAAAAGCTGTTTGGCTCTGTGAGTTCTTGAGTGATCTGGAAGTTGTTCCAGATCTGGATAAGCCCATCACACTTTATTGTGATAACAGTGGTGCTGTGGCTAATTCTAGAGAAGCCACAAGAGAAGGAATCATATAGAGAGAAAGTATCATCTCATTAGAGAGATAGTGCAGAGAGGAAATGTGATTGTCACCAAGATAGCCTAACAAGACAATCATGATGATCCAATTACGAAGACCTTACTGGCTAAAGTGTTTTCGGGTCACCTAGATGGTCTAGGGTTACGAGACATGCCTCACATGCTTTAGTGCAAGTGGGAGATTGTTGGGGTTTATGCCCTAAAAGATGTAATTTGTAAATGGTTTTATGAAATAAATAAAAGAAAAGTTCAATTCATTCTTAGATTGTCGGACGTAATCTTGAACTGTGTATATGAGTGTCATATACAGCTGGATACAGTAAGAGACGTGCAATCTAAAGAGTCCATAGATAGCAAATAAAGCTGGGTACTTTATTTGTGCTTAATCTATAGCTGCGGTCCATTACGTAATGTACGGTGATTCTATCCAGAATCATTCATATGAGATATGGAAATAGAGGCACCTTGTATGATGTGATCGTATAGGACCGGGCCATGATCTATATGTATCTCTCACCAAGATCCGTTTACTGATGAGATTCATATATATCAACTGATGGAGGCTATATGTGGGTGATTTTAATCCTGAGTGTATTATTGACTTCTTCAAGTTAGATCGTGGTCTTTGATATACCATGGGTGAGGTCGGATGCAGTTCCTGATCAATATGCTCCGTATGTTGGGATTGCGGTTTGGCTTGTGGCTGAAAAAGTATGTACATAATGGTGGAATGCACTCCTTTCTTTTGAGAATTAGATGGTAGTTCCCTTAAGGGTTGATTCGGGGCTTGGACAATAAGAGCGCTCTCCTAATTCCATAAGGTAATAGGATTTATTGTCCATTAGAGAATCAACTGTACTTAAAGGATATATGTAATTAGAGGGGTATAACGCACATTATGACCCAGCTCTAATTATGAACTACTGTGGAGGATCACACCATGTGTAATAGCTATATCGATGGACACCGAGTTGTATCGGTCTGTGTAAAAACGTCTACAGTTGAGAAAGTGCAGTTTCGGGTTTTTAGTGGAATAACATCGGAGTTAATAATCAAGGAATATTAATTAAAGAGTTTAATTAATAATTCTGAGGATTATTGGAGCTCAAAATACTGTGGGTCCATTAGGTCCCCTTGCTAGCCCGATCGATTTAGGTAACAAGAGTCACAGATAATTAATTGGATTGTCCAATTAATTGTGTTACGAAAGTGACACATGTCATGAGTTGATTGAGTAATTGGATTATTCAATTGATTAAAATGATAATTATGACAATTAAATAATAAGATTATTTAATAATGTAATTAGTCATATATGGAGGGTTTCATTTGTTATTTATTTTGAATAGTGAGATAATGAGATTATCTCATATATTAAATAAAATAAATTGATATATATTTGAATTTAAATTGTTTAAATTTAGA
This sequence comes from Dipteronia sinensis, assembly GCA_033220585.1. NCBI lineage: Eukaryota > Viridiplantae > Streptophyta > Magnoliopsida > Sapindales > Sapindaceae > Dipteronia > Dipteronia sinensis. The sequence goes on from CM065642.1 coordinate 28,418,414, forward strand.
TATACATAATATCTTTATTGATAAATAAAATATAGATTTTATTTTAAAAGATAATGTGAGGTTATTTGAAAATTATAAAAGAGTTTTATATCTTTTAACTAATCCTATCTGATATGCATAGTATTTGTATAGGATACAAATATTGATGTGTGAGTACAAGTGAAACAAAAAGAGATATCAAAGAAAAAAAAAGTAGGATACGCATAAGTGTACTTTGTGTGTGCAATTGGTGTGGGTGATTTTTTTTTTTTAAAAGAAAAACAAAAAGTGAAAAACACACAGGGGTGCGTGAGATCAAAAAAAAAGTGTTGTGTGCACTATTTAAAAAAAATAATCATATTGTTTTTTTTAACAACTAGAATTGTTATAGTTTTGTTTTCTCTTGGAAGAAATCGTATCTTCTTCATTCTCTCTACATCCTCCTAAATTCCTGAGTACGTGACGCGCCCACACGCATTTACCAGTTCCGGAAATAGCTAGGAAGATCAGTGGTATAGACCAGGAGCATATCGTAAAGTGAAGGAGCCTCCAAACGTTGATAAGGTTCTAAATTTTCTTTTAATATATTGATTACAATTTCCTGGGTTTACATATTGTATGTATTAGTTCCGAAAAAAGAATTACGATCCTAAGTTCACGGGTTCCAGATCGTTTATGATCTGTATAACATTTTTAAAACCTATTTCGGTTGCGTTACCAGTGAACGGGGTTCCAACAGCTCGTGTCTTCACGATCATCTTCGTATTGCTTGGCGGGTAAGGTACCTGCCTTGGAGGGGCTACAGGTAGATATCGAGGTGGAAGTTGAGGCAGTACCTAGGCAGGTTTTGAGGTACCGGGTATCTTGATTGATGTCGAGGTATTTGCGGGGTGCTGAGCATGCAAGATATCATTGTACTGGTCCTCAGTCGGTATTGGGAGCTTTGTTAAATGCGAGGTGCTTACCTTCGGTAGCTCGCGGTACTAGCGTCCTATCTAGGTAGATAGGTAATCGAGGTCCTGACCTTACCAAATATCGACTCCATCGAGGTAGTGGTACCGATCTCGCTGGTCACCCGGAAGCTGGGACTTACCCTTGTCAGGTTGATACTAGTTGGAAAATTCTCCTTTGATCCCTAGCCAAAAAACTCTGTTAACAAAAACTAAAATACATCATGCGGTCCAATTATTATTAGGGCCTTAATCATATTAAACCTAATAATTAAACATGGACCTAACTAATCTAACTAATTAAACACTTTAATAAAGTGATTAGTCATTAATGAGAATGACCAAGTTTTTACTCCTAAAAACTAATCTCATTATTAATAGCCAACTATGTGAATATTCTAGTTTTAATCTCAATAAAAAAAATAAAAGCACATAATAAAATAGGCTATAATGCATGTATGATATATTATAACGCAAGTGTAAGCCTTTCTAATCTATATGGCATGTATATATATGACAATGATATAAATATCTTATAAATAAAGCTGTTAACAGCCTTTTTTGGCAAGGGTCTAAGAGAAGAATTTTCCATCAGGCCGATACCTGGTAGGACCAGGATCGAAACCATTCCTAGCACCCAGCTACCAAGAAACATTGATACCATGATCAAGGATGGATCGGTGCCACGCTACACCTCTACTCCTGATACCAAGTGAAGCCGGTACCGCGATACCACGTATCCAATACCTAGGTACCGCCCTACCACTCCCGGACCGGTATAATGAGAATAATCTATCCGCCCAACGAGGAGTATGACACCAAGAAGGTACCGACACACCCGGAAGAAACCACGCCAGCAAGAATAGACAGGTATGCTTTGAATCATGGTACAGTAGCTACTTTGAAGGAATGAAGCAAATTTTGCCAGACAAAGGGAAGAGTTGACTTTTTTGTCACTTAAAGCACCATAAATGAGACCAAGAGCTCAACCAAATTAGAATTTAAACACAACAGTAATATGAGGGATCAAATCCCGCGCCTTTAGCCCCAATCAACATCATTCAACGCCTAAAAAAGGACTCCAATAATTCTCAATAAAATGACATGATTCTCAGGAATGAAGAGGGGGAGTCCATAAATACGGCAAAAGGAGGACGAGAGAGGGATCCAGAAATAGAGAGGGGTTTCTGACCACCATTTACAGAAAAATATCCACTTATCGACTAGCACGAGTTCACCATTGCCATCTGTGTAAAAAAAAGAGATAGAAACAACAAGTCTGTAATCTAAGAAATTTCCACCATTGTTACAAATAACTCAATGATTTATAAAATAGTCTATTCCCCACTTTTTATCAAATACATGTGTTGTTGTCTCCTTTTTTCTTTGTTACACTTAATTTGTCAAAATAACGGTATCTAGAGATACCTTCCCCGTTGCGACCTACCTGGTTGCAAATAGAGAGAGGTTTCTGACCACCATTTACAGAAAAATATCCACTTATCGACTAGCACGAGTTCACCATTGCCATCTGTGTAAAAAATAGAGATAGAAACAACAAGTCTGTAATCTGAGTAATTTCCACCTTTGTTACAAAAAACTCAATGATTTATAAAATAGCCTATTCCCCACTTTTTATCATATACATATGTTGTTGTCTCCTTTTTTCTTTGTTACACTTAATTTGTCAAAATAACGGTATCTAGAGATACCTTCCCCGCTGCGACCTACCTGGTTGCAGCTTGAGGGTGTAAATCAAAATTTTGCTCCCACACAAATTTTCGGTTAACACTTTTTGGTGCCGTCTGTGGGAAAATTTCCACACCCATAATAAAAACATGTAAGCTCTATTTTGCACCATACCAGTATGAGGCTCCGATCCTCCCAAGGGCAGCCCAACCATTTGAGGCACCAATTAGTCGCTTCAACTCAAAAAGCTCAAAAGTGAGGGAAAGGATCAAAGCATCGAAACCCAGTTCCAATACCTCCGCCGATCTCGCGAGCCACGCCCCAAGTCCCAACTGTTCTGGGAGCTGGCCAGGCCATCCTGGAATAGCTGGTCACGACTTTCGTGGAGAGTATTCTCCTTCAAGTGATCGTGGAAGGAATCACACCTCAACTCACAGTACCCGGTACCAGGACTGAAGCCACCAGACAAGAAACCTGGATACCAGCCTTTGACAGACTCAGGCTACCGCCTCTAGTATCGGTCCTCGATGAACTTAGGCCCCCGCCCCTAGTTCTAGGCCGACCCATAAATTTTCAACCTCGATAGGTGAGATCGGCATTCGATATCCCACCTAGAGAACCTCACCCCCTAGGCCAGTAGCGAAAAAGAGGCAACTTCGAACCGCCGTAGAAGATAGCACCAATAATAGAAGAAGCGCCCGGGGAAACCTCCCACAAGGAGTGAACCGGGATGAAACATCCGTGGAGTTTGAGGGGTCGGACAATGAAAGCTCAGAGGTCGAATCTAGAAATGGTGGATCCCAACGCCTTCGTAATCAGGTGGCCAAGATGGCCCGGGAGATCAAGGAGCTGAAGAAAGGTAAGCACAGTGAGAACCAGAAGGATCCCCTGGGCGAAATGAACGCACCATTCTCAATAAGAATCAGTGAGGTAGAGCTGCCTCCTAAGTTCAAGATGTCGACTGATAAGTACTCTGGAACAGAAGATTCCCTAAGCCACCTTGAGAGCTTCGTCCAGCGAATGGAAGTCCGAAACGCTACCCGGGTCGCCATGTGCCGGATGTTCCCAACAACACTGACTGACTGACTATGCAAAGACATGGTTCAGGAAATTGCCGCTAGGTAGTGTCGACTCCTTTACCAAATTAACCAGTTATTTTTGCGCTCAGTTCCAGGGTATCAAACCTCGCCCCAAGGATCACGTTCACCTTCAATAGTAATCCATGAGAGAGGAGAGTCACTTAGATCCTACGTGGAGAAGTTCCACAAATAAGTGGTATAAATAGGAGTCTTTGTAGAGAAGGAAACCTTGGCAAATTTAGAAGAAACCTATGGGCTAGTAGGTTGTTCCGGTCCTTGGCCAAGCACCCACCTGAGACATACCAAAAGGCCTATGACAGGGCTCTAAAATAGGTAGAGATAGAAGAACAATTGAGGGTCAAGATGGAGCATGATGACCTGAGATCTGCAAAGCGCCCAAAGAAGGAGACACCCAAGCCTGTACCAATCCAGAAGGTCCAGAACAGACCTCCCAATCGATCAACGTACCGGCCGCCACCACACTAGTCTCAACAGGAGCGGTACCCAGCCAAGAGGACCCCTCCTAGAGCAACGCCTCAGCTAAGGGAAGTAGCACAGATAGCCAGAGAAAATGAGAGATACAATCATTAGACCTCTCTCAATGCATCCTTGAAACCATCCACCTCGCCATCTGCTATAAGGGGCTGCTCAGGAAACCCAGTCCCATGAAGGTACCAGCTGATCAACTAAATCGTTACAAATACTACGATTTCCATGAAGATATAGGACACAACACAGCAGAGTGCTACATCCTATGCAACCAGATTGAAGCACTGGTAATGGGAGGTTGCCTGGTTGAATTCCTTTAACAGGTGCGTGATAGCATCCAAGTAGGGGAAGAGGTACATGCATATATTAAAGCGACAGAGGAAAGTGAAAGGGACGGATTTAATGCAACATATCCAGGTTATTCATACCATTAGCGGGGGTCTTACCGTAGTATGAACTTCCAATAATTCCTGGAAGAACCACGCTAGAAAGGTGCCCTGAATAGAGGCAGAATAGAACGTTCTCAGAATCATCCAAGGGACTCTATGATCCTCCAGTTTAACTCAAATTGTTTTCACTGAAGATGATGTGTATAACACGGTGAAGCCATATGATGACCACATGGTTGTCACCTTACAGATAGTCAACTGCCTGGTCCACCGCGTCCTCATTGATATCTGTAGCGGTGTAGATATCCTCTTCAAGGATACTCTGGAGAAATTTAACTTGAAGCATCCCTACTATAATAGCTACACCACACCATTGTATAGGTTCACTGGGGACTCGCTGGTACCTACCGGATTAATGATCCTACCTGTGATAGTGGGGAAAGCGCCATTGCAGCAAAACCTCATGACGGAATTCATCGTGGTTAATACCCCGTCGGCCTACAAAACCATCCTTGGAAGGGCCTTTCTGTCAGCCATCAATGGTGTCTTATCAATCTACCACAATGTCATGAAATTCCTGGTAGGTGACGAGGTAGGTGAGGTACAAGGGGACCAACAAGCAGCGGGCAAATGCTACACGGTGTCCACCATTTTGATTGGCTTATTTCGTTGACAAACCACATTGGGGATTATTCTTTGTAAGGGTAAATTAGGCCTATTGTGTGTGATCAAGCTTCAAGGATATCATCTTTCTCAAGAGCACTTCAAAGGTATCTCACTTGTTTAACCTTCTTTGAAGAGATCTAGTTGCACACACTCACTTGCATGCATTATGTTCCTATCTTTATGTTATTGAATGATGTATTGTATGCCACTTCTCACACTCCACACTTGCACTTTTTTGCACATCACTTAGTGTGTTGAGTTTGCCCCGAAAAAGAGAATTCCTTCTCTTACCGCGGCCTAGACCGCTTGGTAAGACATGCTTGCACCGCGGCATACAGAGCGGTATACCTCAGTAGGGTTTTGCTTCCTGTACCGCTTCCTGTACACCTGCACGCATAGCGACCCAAGTCGCGGTGTTTTCCAGTAAACCTCTGTTGCCCATACCGCGGCCTGTGCACCTGCATGCACAGCGCCCTGCACAGCGTTGTTGTCCAGACGGTGCACTGCTGTGTGTACCGCGGTCTAGACACTTGCCTGCGACGCGGTCCATCTAGCGGTATTGACGGGATTTTGTGCCCTAAGTTCAAAACGACGCTGTTTTGACTAGGGCTCCCTTGTATATACTCTCTCTTCTTCCTTGCTCGTTTTAATGAGTTCAAGAAGCCATTTTTGATAGGCCAAGCTTCCCTTAGAGAGAGAAACTCCCAAGAACTCATCTTTACTCAACCAAACATAAATCCATGTGCATCTAACATCTTCAAGCATCATCTCATCATGGATTCTTCTTGCTTTCATTGACTAGGTAACTTGAACATGCCTTAAATCTCATTGTATTTATTTATGTTCTTGTTTGCCTAGGGTTAGCTCTTTTATGTGATTTTATTGCATATCTTTATGTTTATTGGCATTTATAACATGTTTGAGTTGTTGTTTGTTGGTTGAGAGCTTTGTTCATTAATAGCTAGCATTTAGGACGATTTTACCCTTCTAGCTAAATCTTCATGCATTTGCATTTAGGTATTGATATCTAGGATTTGCATTTATTGACATCCTTAAATCCTTAGATAAGCATTTAGTGTTGCCTAGCATTAATTGCATGTTTGAATATCTTTTACATATTCACATAGGTTGTTTAACCTCTTCATTGATTGTTAAGCTTTGTGACTAAGTGGGTTAGTGCACAAGCTTGTGGTCTAGAATCACTATTAAATGCCCGTTGGGTAGAGTGAAAGGGTTTGTGACCAAGTAGGTGTGACTTGAGGTCAACCTAGGTTGTAAGCTTTCGTTCAAATAGTGGATTTGAGGACCGTATGTGGCTAGAAGGATAGCCCGTGAGTTTTTGCCCAGTTGGAGGGTTTCTCACGTAAATCAATCCTTGTGTTTTTATTGTTTTCCGTATATTTTTATTGGATTGATTGATTGCTAATATGGGGTAGGATTATTAAAATTGATTAAGTTGAAAAGTTGGTAATAAGTCAACTAAAACCTATTCACCCCCCCCCCCCCCCCCCTCTAGGTTGTATTAGACACACTTTGTGTATTTTCAATTGGTATCAGAGCGGGTTCCTAGATACACTTAGGTGATCCTTGCTCTTTGTGTGTCTTGATTTTTGTTTGTGTTTGTTGCATCATAAACATTCATCTCATTCATACCCAAACACTATGAGTGGGAACGGAAGTGGTAATGAGGGAGCCTCTAGCACAAGACCCCCTTTGCTCACCGGAGTAAACTATGCCTCTTGGAAAGGCAAGATGAAGTCTTACATTTGCCAAATAAATGACCGAGCATGGATGGCAATTGAAGATGGCTACACTCTTCCGAAAAAGACTCGTGCAGACGAAAGTGTAGTTCCCAAGCCAAAGTCGGAATGGTCAACTCAAGAGTTTGAAGCATCCAAGTGGAACAACAAGGCTATGCATGCTATTCTTTGTGCAATGGATGACAATCAGTACAAATTGATCCAAACAACAAGAATTGCAAAAGAGGCATAGGAGATTCTAGAGACGGCCCATAAGGGAACCGAGGTGGTCAAGGACTCCAAGCTTCAAGTCCTCCAAACACAATTCGAGCAAATTTGGATGGAGGAGGATGAGTGCTTCAACGACTTTCAAGTGAAGTTGATGGACATAGTTAATCAAAGCCATCAACTTGGTGACCCCTATTCGGATAGGAGAATCAAGCAAAAAAATAATGAGGTCACTTCCAGCAAGATTTGAGTCAAAAGTGACGGCTCTTGAGGAGAACAGTGATTACAAAAATATGAAGCCAAATGAAGTTATAGGAAGACTTCTAGCATATGAGTCTAGGTGGACTCCTACACCTACACCTCCAAAGAAGCAAAAGAGTATTGCTCTGAAAACCTCCAAAGTAGAGAAAGAGGAAGATGACTCAGATGAGGAGATGGCCCTCATGGTGAAAAGATTCAAGAAGTTCATAAATTTTGAGAAGGTGGGATTTGGATCCAAAGGAAATGAAATGAAGAAGAAGACTCATTTCAAGAAGTTTGAGTCAAGTGAAGACAAGCCCACAAGAAAAGGGATTCAATGCTTCGAATGTGGAGGTTTCGGACACATCTCCACGGATTGTGGAAATTTGAAAAACAAGAAGAAAGGAAAGGCCATGGCTGCCACGTGGAGCGATGGTGATGACTTAGAAGAAGAAGGAGAATCCTCGGATGATGAGGATCATGTGGCAAACTTTATTGCTTTCGTATCTTCTCTCAATAGTAAGGAAGCAATAAATGATGAAGAGGTAGAGAAACAAAGTGAAGATGACTCTAGCGATGGTGACTCTTCATCCCATTCAACAAATATGGATGTAGGAGGAATGGATCTTGAAGGCTTCATTGAGCATTTTCAAAGCTCAAGATTGAAGATGAAGAAAGAGATTCAAAGGTTAAAAGGAGAGAATCTCAAGCTATCTATCGAAGCTACTCACTTAAATAAAGAAGTGAAGATAGCCAAAAGGAATGAGGAATTGATGGAAAAGGAGCTTGAAGAAGCTAGAGAGATCATTGCTAAGATGACTTCAAGCACGAAGAAACTTGACCACATGTTGGGAGTTGGCAAGAGTCCAAGTGATAAGAAAGGTCTTGGCTATAAAGATGACAAGGAGACCTCATCCTCAAGCAAGACTGTGTTTGTCAAGAGATTGGATAACAAAAAGCCTTCACCCCCACAACATCCTAGGAAGAAGATCGAACTAGGAGAGTGCTCTAAAGATTCTCAAGTCAAGGTAGTACAAGGGAAACAAGCTCAAGCTCAATCAACAAGGGTGCATCAAGCAAGTTTCCCTCAACCCAAATACCATCAAGCCAAAAAGCAATTCATGCAAGGTCAACCAAGGAAGCAATTCATTCCAACTCAACAACAAAGAAGGAGAGAACCAATCCAACACCAAAGACAAGCTCAAATGCGTGGGAAAGCCCCTTTGTACTCACAAGGGCATGGTATGTCTTTTTATTTTATTCCCACTTGTCACTTTTGTGGTGTTGATGGTCACATTAGACCTAATTGCTTCAAATACATTGAAATGTGTAGAATCAAGAGCATGATTGAAAGAAATAGAGCTAGAGCCAAAATGCATGTTCTTAGGAAATCTAGAGCCAATTTGCATGATCCTAGGAAATCTAGAACCAATGTGACTAATACCACTAGGAAAGAGAATATTTCACCTAGGTGGATTAGAAGGGATGACTACTTTTGCTATGTGGCTCAAATTGCCTTGAAGGCAAATGCCTCTAACACTTGGTATTTGGATAGTGGGTGTTCTAGGCATATGACGGGGAACAAGAGTTTCTTTAAATCTCTTGTCTTGGAGGATGGAGGATTTGTCACCTTTGGTGATGGATCTAGAAAGAAAGTCATAGGGAAAGGAACCATTTCCATTCCCGATCTACCCTCCTTGTCAAATGTTTTACTTGTTGATGGCTTGCAAGCCAATCTTATAAGCATTTCTCATCTTAATGATGATGGACTCTCCGTCTTGTTTAACAAAAATGATTGCTCTATTTTAATGCCAAATGGACAAACCTTGCTAAAAGGAAAAAGATCTAGTGACAATTGCTATTGTCTTGAAGCTAGTGCTATCTCTTGCAATATATCCAAATGTGAGGAAGTTGAGTTATGGCATCAAAGACTTGGCCACATGAACTATCGAGATTTGAGGATCTTAGATAAGTTCAAGGTTGTGCGTGGCCTCCCTAAGCTTGGGAAGAAAGTCAGTGGCGTTTGTGGACCTTGTCAACAAAGGAAACAAACCAAAAGTATGCACAAGAAAGGCAAGTATCTCGCCACCAAGGAGCCATTAGAGCTTCTACATATGGACCTTATGGGTCCCATGCAAACCGAGAGTCTAGGTGGCAAGAGATACATTTTTGTTTGTGTTGATGATTTTTCTAGATTTACATGGACATATTTTCTTAGAGAAAAATCTGAAACATTTGAAAAATTTAAAATGCTTTGCACTAAAATTCAAAATGAAAAGAACTCACACATTAAAAGCATTAAAAGAATTAGGAGTGACCATGGGAGGGAATTTGAAAATGCTTGTTTTGAAAGCTATTGCAATAGCTTAGGCATTTTCCATGAGTTTTTGGCTCCTAGAACTCCTCAACAAAATGGGGTTGTTGAGAGGAAGAATAGGGTCCTTTAAGAGATGGGCCGTGTTATGTTGCTTAGCAACAATGTCCCTAGGAACCTTTGGGCCGAGGCCGTCAATACGGCTTGCTACATAGGAAATAGAGTCTTCCTAAGGCCCGGTACTAGGCAAAAACCTCCTATGAATTGTGGAAGGGTAGGAAGCCAAATGTTAGCTACTTCCACTCTTTTGGGAGCAAATGCTACATTCTAAATGACCGAGATCAACTTGGCAAGTTTGATGCCAAGAGTGATGAAGGGATTTTCATTGGCTATGCCCTTAACAGTAAGGCCTATAGAGTTTTCAATTTAAAAACTCGGAGTGTCATGGAATCATCTAATGTTGTCATAGATGATTGTATGCCTAAGACTAGAGATCATGATGAGGAGGTCATTGTGGTTGATGATTCTTCTTTGGAAAAGAGTGGTGAGACTTCAATTGATATGAAGTCAAGTCTTGATGAAGAGGTCATCCAACCTCTTGATAAAGATCCATCTTTGGACTCTAAAGAACCCGTTTCATGGGTTAGACATCTCCACAATGAGAATGACATTCTTGGAGATATGAATGAGGGTGTTAGGACTAGGCGTCAAATAGCTAATCAAATTAGTTATACTTGTTACACCTCTCAAATTGAACCAAAAAAGGTTGATGAAGCCTTGAATGATGAGTTTTGGGTTTTTGCCATGCAAGAAGAGCTAAACCAATTTGAAAGAAATGAGGTTTGGACTCTTGTTCCTAGACTTAAGGATACTAATGTCATAGGCACCAAATGGGTATATAGGAACAAGTCGGATGAGAATGGCAACATTGTGCGCAACAAAGCTAGACTTGTAGCACAAGGATACTCTCAAATTGAGGGTATTGACTTTGAGGAGACTTTTGCTCCGATTGCCCGTCTTGAGTCCATAAGGCTTCTTTTGTCCATATCATGTGTGCACAAGTTCAAATTGCATCAAATTGATGTTAAGAGTGCCTTACTCAATGGTTTCTTGCATGAGGAAGTGTTTTTTGAGCAACCCAAGGGGTTTGTGGATCCACACCACCCCAATCATGTCTATAGCCTCAAAAAGGCTTTATATGGGTTGAAACAAGCACCTAGGGCTTGGTATGAGCGCCTCACTCAATTTCTTGTTGACAATGACTACACTAGGGGTAGTGTTGACAAAACTTTATTCATCAAGAGGAACAAAGATGAGCTTTTCATAGCTCAAATTTATGTTGATGATATTGTTTTTGGCTCCACCAACAAATCCAAAGTCCAACAATTTGTTGATGTCATGTCTCATGAGTTTGAGATGAGTCTTGTTGGGGAGCTCAATTACTTCTTAGGTTTGCAAATCAAGCAATTGCATGATGGGATTTTCATATCTCAAGCTAAGTATGCTAAGAACCTAGTAAAGAAGTTTGGCCTTGAGAATGCCAAACATTGTGACACACCCATGAGTACCACCTTGAAACTAAGCAAGGATGCTATTGGCAAGAGTGTGGAACAAAGTCTTTATCGTGGCATGATTGGTAGCTTGCTTTACTTGACCGCAAGTAGGCCCGATATAGCCTTTAGTGTGGGTGTGTGTGCTAGGTACCAAGCGGATCCTAAGGAATCCCATCTCTCCTCCGTGAAGAGAATCATTCGATATGTGAATGGGACATCCAACTATGGGATATGGTACTCTTTTGACACTAATGCTAGCTTAGTTGGCTTTAGTGATGCAGATTGGGCAGGAAATTGTGATGATAGGAAGAGTACATCGGGCGGTTGCTTCTTCCTAGGTACCAACTTGGTCTCATGGTTTTGCAAGAAGCAAAATTCCATCTCTCTATCCACAGCTGAAGCGGAATACATAGCCGTCGGGAGTGCTTGCACACAACTCCTTTGGATGAAACAAATGCTTTTGGATTATGGCTTTGATCAAGGTATTCTTACCCTTTATTGTGATAACATGAGTGCAATTAACATTTCAAAGAATCCGGTTCAGCACTCTAGGACAAAGCATATAGACATTAGGCATCATTTCATTAGAGAACTAGTTGAAAACAATTGCATTGCACTTGAGCACGTGGGCACTACTGATCAACTAGTCAATTTATTTACAAAGCCCTTAGACTCAACTAGGTTCAACTCTCTTAGTAGGTCTATTGGGATTTGTTATATGCCTTGATGAGTTTTGGTGATTGACCCCTTATGGGGAACTCAAGCAAAGAGAGCAACCTTGCATGTTGAAATAAGCAAAAAACTTGATCAACTTTATGCTTCTTTATTAATTGCTTGAGTATTTTTGGTTGTGCTTATATATATTCTTATATGGCCTTTTATTAAATAAGTGTGCCTTGCTTGGTTTGTAATCCATGTCACCTCTATGTTCAAACATGCATTTTTGGATTAGGAGAATTGATTGGGAAGTACATTTGAATGACCTATAATTTATCTCCATGACATGTGAACTTGATTATGACATGCTCAAAATGATATGCATGAAATATGTCCTGATTGCGTTAATGCAAATGTGTGTGAATGCAAATGAGAAGACTAATCAATAAGGATCTTATATCCATGTAATCAATAAGGATTTTATATCCAAATTAGTCTTCTCTCTCTTCTTAATTGTTAATCAAGACTACTATCATACGGATAATTATCCGGAAAAATCTAAAAGGATCTCTTGATCCAATGTCTTGATTTGCTTTTAAGAATTGATATAGTTTTGTATGCGTTGAAATTTCTTTTCAAAATACTATATCATGTTTCTTTATGGCAAAAGGGTGCAAATTGGTTTGAATTCTTTTGGAACCCTTTTTGATGTTCTCCTTGCCAAATACCATTTGCTTGAACCATGATGTTACATGTCTTACATCCAAAGCAACTAAGTCACACATTTTCTTCTAAACAATAAACCCTCAATGATTCTCTCTCAATTAATTAAGTTGCATAAAGTTGTTGTATACGATTATGCACTTATCTTGCAAATAGCTCTCTTTGCTAAAGTGACCCGGTTGGGGAATACTCCTTTGCCTATCTCATGACAAAAAAGGGGAGTAATGCTGGTTCTATTTAAGGGGGTTGCATTTTTGGGGGGATTGTCCCGCTGAGGGGGAGTAACCTATTTAGGAGGAGCATTTGCATGTTGCATGTTGTAGTTTTCTTTTATTATGCAAATTGCTCTTATTTATTTATCTCTCTTGATCACCTCACATACACTTGTCTTGGAAAGTGTAGTCTCATTGTTATGTAGGGATGGCTATTCTACAAGAGCTTGAAGATTTGAAGACCTAGCTTCTAGGTATCTTTTTGTAATGTAGAATTTCCTTGTTCACCTCTAGTTTTTATTCTTTTGTGAGGATGATTTGTGAGAGGTGGTTTTGTCACGAAATAGCCAAAGGGGGAGATTGTAAGTTCCTCATATTTTGATTGGCTTATTTCGTTGACAAACCACATTGGGGATTATTATTTGTAAGGGTAAATTAGGCCTATTGTGTGTGATCAAGCTTCAAGGATATCATCTTTCTCAAGAGCACTTCAAAGGTATCTCACTTGTTTAACCTTCTTTGAAGAGATCTAGTTGCACACACTCACTTGCATGCATTATGTTCCTATCTTCATGTTATTGAATGATGTATTGTATGCCACTTCTCACACTCCACACTTGCACTTTTTTGCACATCACTTAGTGTGTTGAGTTTGCCCCGAAAAAGAGAATTCCTTCTCTTACCGCGGCCTAGACCGCTTGGCAAGACATGCTTGCACCGCGGCATACAGAGCGGTATACCTCAGTAGGGTCTTGCTTCCTGTACCGCTTCCTTTACACCTGCACGCATAGCGACCCAAGTCGCGGTGTTGTCCAGTAGACCTCTGTTGCCCATACCGCGGCTTGTGCACCTGCATGCACAGTGCCCTGCACCGCGTTGTTGTCCAGACGGTGCACTGCTGTGTGTACCACGGTCTAGACACTTGCCTGCGACGCGGTCCATCTAGCGGTATTGACGGGATTTTGTGCCCTAAGTTCAAAACGACGTTGTTTTGACTAGGGCTCCCTTATATATACTCTCTTTTCTTCCTTGCTCGTTTTAATGAGTTCAAGAAGCCATTTTTGATAGGCCAAGCTTCCCTTAGAGAGAGAAACTCCCAAGAACTCATCTTTACTCAACCAAACACAAATCCATGTGCATCTAACATCTTCAAGCATCATCTCATCATGGATTCTTCTTGCTTTTATTGACTAGGTAACTTGAACATGCCCTAAATCTCATTGTATTTATTTATGTTCTTGTTTGCCTAGGGTTAGCTCTTTTATGTGATTTTATTGCATATCTTTATGTTTATTGGCATTTATAACATGTTTGAGTTGTTGTTTGTTGGTTGAGAGCTTTGTTCATTAATAGCTAGCATTTAGGACGATTTTACCCTTCTAGCTAAATCTTCATGCATTTGCATTTAGGTATTGATATCTAGGATTTGCATTTATTGACATCTTTAAATCCTTAGATAAGCATTTAGTGTTGCCTAGAATTAATTGCATGTTTGAATATCTTTTACATATTCACATAGGTTGTTTAACCTCTTCATTGATTGTTAAGCTTTGTGACTAAGTGGGTTAGTGCACAAGCTTGTGGTCTAGAATCACTATTAAAGGCCCGTTGGGTAGAGTGAAAGGGTTAGTAACCAAGTAGGTATGACTTGAGGTCAACCTAGGTTGTAAACTTTCATTCAAATAGTGGATTTGAGGACTGTATGTGGCTAGAAGGATAGCCCGTGAGTTTTTGCCCAGTTGGAGGGTTTCTCACGTAAATCAATCCTTGTGTTTTTATTGTTTTCCGCATATTTATATTGGATTGATTGATTGCTAATATGGGGTAGGATTATTAAAATTGATTAAGTCGAAAAGTTGGTAATAAGTCAACTAAAACCTATTCACCCCCCCCCCCTAGGTTGTATTAGACACACTTTGTGTATTTTCAGTGACCAAAGCAATTGGGAAATGGCATATGTGCGTTGACTTTACCGATCTCAACCGGGTTTGCCCGAAGGACAAGTTTTCCTCTACCAAAGATCGACCAGCTGGTAGATTCAACCGTAGGAAACAAGCTCTTTAGCTTTGTTGATGCTTTCTCGGGGTAGAATCAGTTCATGATACACCTCACAGACTAAGACAAGACTAGTTTCATCACTGGGCAGGGCCTTTACTGCTACAAGGTAATGCCATTTGGTCTTGAGAAAGTAGAAACCACCTATCAGAGATTGGTGAATCGGTTGTTCAAGGAACATATAGGGAAGACGATGGATGTGTATATTGACTAGATGATTACCAAGTTCCAGGTAGCTAAACAGCACCAGAACCACCTTCGTCTGACTTTCTAAGTAGTCAGAAAGAACCGGATCCATTTGAACCCTGCCAAATGTGCTTTCGGGGTAGCAGGAGGAAGTTCCTTAGATTTATGGTGCATGAGAGAGGAATCGAAGCTAATCCGGAGAAGATCAGGGCCACCTAAGACCTTGAGTCTCCTACCTTCTTAAAATAGGTACAAGGCTTGACCGGTAGAGTAGCAGCCTAAACCGCTTCATATCGCGATTCACCAACAAATGCATCCCCTTCTTCAAAGCTATCGAGTAGGGGAAGAATATGAAGTAGGATCAAGACAGCGAGCTAGCCTTCCAATCTCTAAAGGAGTACCTAGCTAGCCCACCATTGCTGATTAAACCGATACCAGGAGATGAGCTACAGTTGTACCTGCTGTATCCGAGACTGCTGTTAGCATGGCCCTGGTCAAGGAATGTGGGGATGGGGTTCAACGATCCATCTAATACGTGAGTCGAGCTCAGACCAAACCGGAGAAAAATTACACTCTCCTGGAGAAGCTCACATTTGCCCTCGTGACCATGGCCAGGAAGCTCCGCCCCTACTTCCAGGCTTATTCAATCGCGGTGGTTACCAATCAGCCTCTATGATAGTTTCTATAAAGACCAGACGTATCGGGGAGGTTGGTACTGTGGGCCCTAGAGCTCACCCAATACGATATCATTTATAAGGCTAGAACAATCATCAAGGCCCAGGCTCTGGCTGACTTTGTGGCAAAGTTCAGTGTAATGTCCGACCCTGGTACCCCTCCAAGCTTGAACCTGGTCCCCTAGAAAGAACAGGAACCTGTGGACTAGCCCTTTGATCTAGAATTTTGAACTCTGTATACAGATGGAACGTCCAGTTAAGCAGAAAGTGGAGCAAGAATAGTTCTGGCCCATCCAGAGAAGACCGAGTGCTGCCCCTGTTTCAGATTCGAGTTTAAGGCCACCTATAAAGAGGTTGATTATGAGGCCTTACTAGGGGGGATGAGGGTGACTACAGAACTCGAAGCGAAGTATCTCCATGCCAAGAACGATTCGCAACTAGTGGTCAACCAAGTAACAGAGGAGTACCAAGTGAATGGAGACAATATGGCGGCCTACCTTGAAAGGGTTCAGAAGTTTATAGCAACGTTCAAGGGATTCAAGTTAAAGCAGATACCTAGGACAGGCGCTGCAAATGGAGGACATGTGCTGCCCAATGGAGTACCACTCTAGATAATTTCCCAATCAAGCATAACCGAGGGAAAGGAGGTCAACCCAAAACACCTGGAAGAGGTTTGACGGGGTACTAGCGCCAAACTGGGAGGGACCCAACTTGGTTAAAATGATAATTCGTAGCAGGGCCTACAAGCTGGATGATATGGAGGGATGTCCTATGGACTATACCTGGATTTCAGATCACCTTAAGAGATTCTACCCATAAAAGAACTAGGAATTCTAGTGGAAACCGGCTGGTGTCACCCTGGATAGGTACCACTTGGTACTCGTGTCGCCCAAAAATTTGTATCACCAGTCGACTAATCAATAAAGAATCTCCTCTTTCTCCTTCTACATTTGTCTCTATTATATCTCCAATAGTCACCACGTAAGTTTGCCACGATCGCCTTAAACCAGGAAAGGCCACATGGCATTCCTGATGCATTGGACAGGACCCACCCCTCTCCAAGAAAGGTTTGGTTCATAATGGCATAGTTTTCAGCCAGACCAAGGTCACGAAGTTGTGGCCCTGGTTGCCCAATACTTCCCTAAGACCAGGATAGCCAAATGGCCCTCCTACTACCTTGGTCGGAACCCGATCTCTCTAGGAAGGGTTTGGTACTTTAAAGGCATAATTTCCTACCATACTAAGGTTGCAAAGTTGTGGCCCTAGTTTCCTGTTGCTTCCTCAAGACCTGGACAGCCAAATGGTACTCATGATGCCTTGGCCAGAACCCAATCTCGCCAAGAAGGACCTGGTACCTAAACGGCATAGTTGCCTACCATGGTCTTTTGCGCCTAAGCACCGCGATTCTTCAAACAGGGAAGCGGAGTACCTTAATTCGCCTATGTTTTCGACTAAGTACCAGGATTCCATGTCTTTAGGAACGCCCTGTACCCATATTCATTTATGCATATATACATATATGTGTATGTCTCACCTAAGTACCGGGGTTCCAGAAAATGGGGATTCCTTGTACCTAGACTCTTTTAAGTGTGTTTTTCGCCTAAGAGTCAGGATTCCCAGAGAAGGAATGTCTGGTACAACGATTCTCCCATATGGGACAATCAGTTATTAAGGGTGCTTCTTTGGGAAAATCTCCAAGATTCATAGCCTAAGTACCAAGAAAGCTTGGTACCCGTTATCTGTCACACTTTATGTTTATCCTTAACAAATTTCAAGGTTTTCTTATGTTACCAGGTAATTGTTACGTCAGGTATATGCAGGGGATTTCTTCTCGGATCAAGACTATGCCGGAATTAGAGGCATACAAATTCAACCAAAATAGAAGTTAATTAGGAATGCATAGAAAGAAGAGAAACTGTTTTCATTACTCAAAATCAGGGAGCCCATCCCCCATTTATGGGCTACATCCATAAAAGAAAAAATTATGTGATTTTAGAAGCTCTGTTTCATGCTACCTCATCTTCCTAGTTAACTCCATTTGGTCCTTCCCCAATTGCTTGGTCCGCCTCTTCAATAGCAGCAGCTCCTTCCTCCCTGATCACAGCTACTTGGTCAGAATGAGGGACACCATCCCCCTCGGTGCCAACCTCCACAGCCACTCTGGCTTGATCATCCTGAGACTCCACCGTATCAACTGGATCAACCTGAACCACTGCTACCTCCTTTATAGGATTGGTCCAGACCGCTGCTCCCCCTGACGACTCATCTAAAGAGATAGAAAGATCATAGACCGCCTTTTCGGCCTCGTCTCCCACAGCAGACGGGTAAAGTGAGACAGGTTCCTTCATAGTGTGGCTCTGTATGAAACAAGAGATGGGTACCAGGTTATCCTTATCAGCAGGGGTGCCAGCAGCTCAAGAGGACCTTGCTTTAGTCAGAGCGGTTCCCGCTAGTTCAGCAGCCTTAGCCATGATCTCCTCCAAGTCTCATCCTCTAATTGAGCTCTAGTTAAAATGGGGAGGAAGCGTCTGTGCCACCTAATAAGCAGCAAAGAAAAACCCTTCCCCAAAGGAGGCAGCCACCTTTGCTTCAAGAGCTGCCACGCTAGCATGCAAACCTCAGTTCTCCTTCCTTAGGAGCTCCACTTCCTTCCTCAGATTGTTCTTTTCCGTGGCTCGGTGAACAGACCTGAACCATTCCATGTCATAAGTGTGCTGGATTAGCTTCATATCAACTTTTGCCTTGTCTGCGGCTGCCTCAGCTTTATTCAGGGCATAATTCAGAATAACCACGCCTCTCATTGCCATGGCCAGCTCTTGCTCGGCCTTTCCAAGCTTGGCCTTGGCAGTATCAGTCTGTTCCTGGAAGGCCACTACCTGCTGGCTCATCGCCATATTGAATTTAAATGCCTACCAGATACAAAACATAGGTTAGAAGTTTACCGAAACCTAATCAAGATAGAAACAAAATAGAGTGACATACCTCAGCCAGGAGAGCAGACCCCCTAGTGATCAGGACATCGACGGGCATCGAGGTCAGGGCCTGTAACCCTCCACATGGGCAGAAAGCAGCGAACTGGGCCAGGACCTCGTCTTGGCTGCTACCCCTCAACCGCGAGCGAGGCTGATCCTAGGGAATAGTCGGAGAATCAGAGGCATGATCAGGGCCCTTTTCAACCCTGACAGATTGATCGGTCACCACAGTAGGAGTAGAAGATGGAACTGGAGGTGTAGGAACAGCAACATAAGCAACAGGGACTTGGCCCTTCATCTGGCCTGGAGACCCCCTAATCCTAGCAAGCCAGGCTTCAATCTCTGCCAGGTTGGATCTAGCTGAAGGAATAAGAGGTAGAGGAGATCTTCTTGGAACCAGAACCTGGATCGCAACTGTTCTGACAGATCCAATCGAGATATTGGCCCCTACAACGAATTTGGGGTGAGGTGGAAGCCTGGAAAAAGAAGCTTGTTGAGAAGAGGACTGATCCTCAGATAGGATGGGTGCCTGTAGAACAGGTAGAGGCACTGTAGAAACTGCCAAGACAAGAGAGTTAGTACTTGCTAGTCACGTTAAAATTACAAGGAGCAGAGATAAGAAGTCAACCTACCTAGTGAAGCGTTGGATATGTGGAGGTAAAAATTAACCCTCCCTGATTCAAAAGGATCGAAGGTGGGGTACTTTATATTGAGGTAGGACCGGGCCATGATGCCTTTCAAAATTCTCCCCGCCTCGGTAGAAATACTACATTTCTCCCACTCGATCCTTCCATTAAACCATGTGGGAACTTCAAAATCAGACCCCCTAATATGGACCGAACTTCCCCAGTCGCCCCTTACGATGGTCCACTCGGTAAGCCAAGAGCTGTCTTTTTTCCTAGCTCCAGGTACAGTGAACTTCAATGGATTCTTGGGCCGCATATAGAATTGTCACTTAGGACATGTGGCGTTGGTCGCAATCTGGAAAGGAAACCTAAGCTCCTCTAGGCCGAGTTCCTTGGTAACTCGGTCCATCTCACACTGCTCCATCCACAGTACCAGAAATCCTACCAGGTTCCTCTAGAATCAATGTATTAGATAAAGATGGGTGATCGTGCCAAATATGTAGTTCATTTTGGCCCTCAAACCCTTA
This sequence comes from Dipteronia sinensis, assembly GCA_033220585.1. Taxonomy (NCBI): domain Eukaryota; kingdom Viridiplantae; phylum Streptophyta; class Magnoliopsida; order Sapindales; family Sapindaceae; genus Dipteronia; species Dipteronia sinensis. Next base: position 28,438,361 of record CM065642.1, read on the forward strand.
TCTTGTGTTCTGTTTTTGTACGTTTTGGTATCTCCAATAGGTGGTTATGCACGTAATTGTAGGAAATGGTGCAAAGATGGGTTTGGAAGCATGTTGCGGCGATTCCGGTAGAAAAGGGGCAAAAGAAAAGACAAAGGAGCATAAGCAGCTCTACAGTGCATGTCAAGTGCAGGTCAAGTGCGGGTCGCAACCGGGCTCCAACCGCACTCAAGCTCATAGCCGGGACCTGATGCAAGAGAAGAGTTAAAGTGCGAGTATGGTGCGGGCCATCCAACCGCATTCCAACCGTACTGTTGCCAAACCAGAGAAGCTGAAGTTGCACCTGACGTTAAAGTGCGGGTACTGTGCGGGTCAACCAACCGCATTGTTGCTCAAGACCAGAGAAGCTGATTTGCACCTGACATTAGAGTGTGGGTACAGTACTGGTCATCCAACTGCACTCCACCCGCACTATTTCTCAAGACAGAGGAGTGGGTTTTGCACCTGACAGTAAAGTGCGCGTAAAGTGCGACTCCAGTGCGGGTCAAGTGCGAGTCAAGTGCGGGTAATCCAACCGCACTCCACCCGTACTATTTCCCAGATCCGAGAACTGAAGCTGAAGACAACCCATACAGTGCGGGTACAGTACGGGTAATTCACCCGCACTCCACCCGCACTCCACGCATGCCAGATTGATTTTTAAAGTTTAAGTGACCTATTTTTGTATGTTGTATAAATAGAAAAGGATGGAAATGTTTTATCCAGCCTTTGAACTCATTTTTCAGAGGTTTTTAGATCTAGAATCTCTCTCTCTCTCTCTCTCTCATACTTACATTCTCTACTCAACTTCAAGGAAGGTATGAGATTGAAGCAACTTCAAGGAAGGAGATTTTCTCCAAGGGTTCTTTCTCTTTCCTTTCTCTTATTTTCCTAGTTGTAATGAGTAGCTAAATCCCCTCTAAGAGGTTGATGGAGTAGTTAGTTGGATATTGGGCTTGTATATAAACTTGATGTTATATTGATATTCATGTCTATCTTTCATTGTTCTATTCTTGCTATGAATGGTTATCATTGATTTCTTGTTTAGATATATCCTCTTAGCAAGATCTCTTTGGATTATGTTGAGCATTGAATCTAGATATACATTCTATTTAGTTGTTTATTGCTCTAATGAATGGACAGAACGTCATGAATTCCCACTCTTAAACCGCGGTCTTAATCTAACCTCGATCGAGTTTTCGGCACTATACATCCTAGGTCGGAGCCCGTGAGAGAATTAGAAGTCATCACTATACATCCTAGGTTGACTACGTTTAATCAGTTGAGTCATTGATAGGTAGACGAGCTTCATTTCCAGAATCCGATAAACAACCAACACTATACATCCTAGGTTGGTGGTTTACGACGGATTAATCCCAAATAGGTGGTCCTCACTATACATCCTAGGTGGGCCACTTTCTAGGGATAAATAACCGACTCTATACATCCTAGGTCGGTTACCTTTGAATAAGACATGCCTATTGACAAGTTTGTTGCATAGCCCAGTATTCACTTTCGTATCCATTAACTCCTTAGTTACCATCATCTATATATATCCTTCATCCCATTTCCTCTTCATTTAGTTTGCATACTTATTTTAGTGTTATTATTAGGATAATTCACCATCTACATCTTCATCATTTTATGTTTCGTTTATTATATATATACATTAACATTACTTTCGCAATAACTAATCTTAACTAACTCCGCTCCATGTGGACGATACCCCACTTGCCACCATACTTGTGTTTTCTAAACCAATTTAGGCTTAGTGAGGTTTTTACATTATTGTTGAGGGATTGATCTTTAAAACGACACTAGAAACGTCCTAGCCAAGGGGTGAGCTAGAAAGCGTGGAGTGTCTTACGAAGGGTAGGATGGAGAGGTAGTCTGACTTCACATTCAAAGGCGGCGGTATGAATCGGGAGCTGGTTCGAATGAGGGGAATACATGTCATACCCCTAATGCGGTACAGTATGAGAGATGTCAGATAGGATCATAAAGTCCCTCCTCAAGCATCTGACGGTATCAACAGTGCGGGTGGAGTCTATGACATATCAAAAGTCACGAGGAAGGGTGAGTACCCCACCAGTCACGGCCGCTACGTCACCGACCGGATCTCCACCTTCTCCTACCTCATCAGCCTCGTCGATCGAGTCCTCGTCAACATTAACCGAGGTTTTGGGGTCATTGCTAAAACCCGACCCGATTGCTACATTCCGGTTCGATCAGAGACGCTGAGTGGCAGTGGCGTCTTCGTTGTCGTCGCCTCCTCGATCTTTCCTCTTTCTCTTGAGAGAAAGATTTTCTCTTGAGAGAAAGGTTTGAACTGTCAGCCGAATCGCCGTCATTGTATTCAAAAATTTTGTCAAGGCTTCCGGTTCGATCAGCGACGCTGAGTGGTAGTGGCGCATTCGCTGTCGTCGCCTCCTCGATCTTTCCTTTTTCTTCTGAGAGAAAGGTTTGAACTGTCAGCTAAATCGCCGTCGTTGTATTCAAACATTTTGTCAAGGTTGTCGGACGACATGTTTGCAATAGAAGGAAAGTTGAAGGTTGAAGAAAAGAGAAAGCTAGGGTTTTAGAGAAACTGGTATTTTCTTTGGAAAGCAAGGAATTGTAAAGCAGCGTGAATGAGTCGTGAAGAGTAGAGGTATAAATAAAGAAGGAAACGGTTACCGATAACGGAAAGGAAAGGTCATTAATGACATGAGATACTCGGAAAGCGGGAGTAGCGGTTTCAGGAAACACGCGACGACAAAATCTTTTCTTTTTTGAAATTGGCATATCCTAACCAGACACGTGGAAGGCCCATTAAAGCAGCATGATAAAGGAAGATTTTTTCCAGATCATGTCCCAGGTATCAATAACCAGCGATGAGAGACAAGTAAAATTCTTCAAGCAGTACAAGATCCGTACTCCAACCCCGTCCCAGGTTCTGATGTTCAAGTCAGAGGGGACTTCTGTTAATAGCATTTTTTGGTAAGGGCCCAAAGAAGAATTTTCCATCAAGCCGATACCTTATAGGACCCGATTGGAACCATTCCTAGCTCCTAAGTTCCAAGAAACATTGATACCATGATCTAGGAAGGATCGATGCCACATTACAACTCTACTCATGATACCAAGTGAAGCCGGTACAGTAATACAACGTATCCAATAACTAGATACCACCCTACCACTCCCGAACCGGTATAATGAGCATAATCTATCTGCCTAACGAGGAGTATGACACCAAGAAGGTAATGGCACACCGGAAAGAAACCGTAACAGGGAGAATAGACAAGTATGCTTTGAATCATGATACAGTACCGCCTTTGAAGGAATAAAGCCAATTTCGCCAGACAAAGGGAAGAGTTGACTTCCTCGCCACTTAAAGCGCCATAAATGAGACCAAGAGGTCAATCAAATCAGAATTTAAACACAACAGCAATTGGAGGGATCAAATCCCGCACCTTTAGCTCCAATCAAAGTTAGTTAACGCCTAAAAAAGGACTCCAATAATTCTCAATAAAAGGACCCGATTCTCAGGAATGAAGAGGGGGAGTCCATAAATACGGCAAAGGAGGACGAGAAAGAGATCCAGAAATAGAGAGAGGTTTCTGACCACCATTTACATAAAAAAAAAAATATCCACTTATCGACTAGCACGAGTTCACCATTGCCATCTGTGTAAAAAAAAGAAGTAGAAACGACAGTTCTGTAATCTGAGTAATTTCCACCATTATTACAAATAAGTCAGTGATCAATAAAATATTCTCTTCCCTACTTTTTACCATATACATGTGTTGTTGTCTCCTTTTTTCTTTATTACACTTAATTTGCCAAAATCACGGTATCTAGAGATACCTTCCCCGATACGACTTACCGGATTGCAGCTTGAGGGTGTTAATCAAAATTTTGCTTTAATACTAATTTTTAGTTAACAAAAACATACATGAGTTGACCGAGTACGATGAGTTATCTAACTTAAAAAAAATCTAAAAACAAAAATTAATCCAAGGCACTCATTGGTCTTCTTGTAATCTTAAATTCTTCAAGTCCATCTTTTGCATCTTTTGGGCTCTCAACCAAGTCCAAATTGATTTGTTTCAAGTCCAGCTGTGCTTGCTCGAAACATGCGTAGTAGATGCCGCTTGTGCAAAGCGCGCACAACCGCTGCTGCTTGCTCAAAACGCGAGCGACTGCCACTTATTCTACCTTCATGTCTTCTTTCTAATCATCTTCTTCTTACAATATTACATTAATATATTACAAAAAAAATACATTGATTTACAAAGAATAATTTACAACAAAAACAAATACCACCCAAAAACACAATTCTAAACTCATCATACCATACAATTAACGATCAACCATGTTTATAAAATATATATATATATATCATACAACCCTAGATCGTGCCTACACATATCATACATATCAAAAAGAAATAGAATATAATCTGATTATATTAGTGTATATAGCAAAATTGGCTCTGATACCAATTGTAGGTTCCGAAGATAAAAAAACACAGAGTTGTGATTTCACAAAATCGTCGCAGCAGAAAAATATAGGTTTTAAAAAAAATTCGGACCTTTATTCATATATACACGAATATAAGATAAGGATCCAAGAATACCTTATTGATTTTCTCCTTCGTTTCTTTTCGATCTGTCGCCACAAGCCTTCGAAGCTATGACTCGCGATCAAGTAACTGTTTGTGGGTACATCACGGATTCCAGGAATACTAGATGGAGCTGTAGAGATGGAGAAGACAACCCCTTGTCTTCTTTCTAGGGTTCGGCCAAGTAGAAGCAAAAAAAAGTTGTTTTTTCTTTTTCTCTCTCTTTGCCGCACACATACTCTCTCTCTCTATTAGGGTTAGGTTACTTTTGTTTTTTGATATTTATATCTATATAAATATTATCAGGATACTAGGGTTTTAGTGACCCAGTTAAGATAGGATTCCAAATCCTACATTAATCTGTATTATCATTAAGACTTGAACCCTTGACCTCTTTAAAGGAAATAAAAATAATCTATATTATTTTATTCCTTTGCTCTTGTCAATGTTCGAACTCACAACCTCCAATTAACAATTAATAATTCTTAATTATTAATTTTTCAATTAAATAATCATATTAATTAATTATATTTAAGTACTCAATTAAATAATTTATTAATTAAATAATCATATTATTTAATTAATTCCTAGAATAAATCCAAGTCACTTTCGTAACTGTTAACAGAAAATTTCACTCAGGGAGTAAAATTCCAATTAGCACCTTGAACCGCTACCGGTAGGTGGCAGTGGGGTAGGTACATTTGGTACCGAGATTTCTTATGTAGGGAAAAATTGCTTAAAACCGCAGCGGAAGGCGAAAAAATAATTTTCGTATAGTTTAAAATTTTTCTAAAGATTTGAACTTTAACCCTTTAATTAATTAAACTTAAATATACGGTTAAAGTTAAATACCTCTTGTCGCGTGATCCGATTGACTTACGTCGATGGTAATCCGCAAGATCTTCAATCCTAGCACGTACGTGAATCACCTAGGAGCGTGGTCTCCCTTTTTCTTTGAATTGCTTACCTTAGAATGGATGTATGGAATTTCTGATCTTGATCTTCAATAGTAAAACACCAAGAGCCTAAAAAAATAGTTCCGGTCACTTTTGAATTCACAATCAATATGATTGAAACTCGCGTAACCCTAAATCGAAAGTGTGCACAAAACCTTTTGATGTTAAAGGCTTGTAAAAGCACTATCGAATGAGAACTTATTTTCTTTTTCTCTCTTGGCCGAAAATCTGTGTATAGAGTAGGATTTTTTATTTTCAAAACAAACAAAAATCTCTCTCTATTTTGCTTCTTCTTGGTGGCTGAAAATTCATAACCTTATATTTATAGGTTGGCCGAATTTTCTCCTTCACCAAGTAGGGTTGGCCGAATTCATTGAATAGGAAATCTAGGGTTGGTCAATTTCCTTACTTGAAAAGGAATTGTCCTTTTCCCTAATTCCTATCAATTCAAGAATCCTAACCCTTGTAGGAATAGTGGTGGCCGAATTCTTTGTATAATAAGGAGTGTATGTGGACTTAATCCTTACCACATTAGGACTCCTATCACTTAAAAGAATTCCAACCCTAATCCAACACATAGTATTTAATTTACTGATTAGGAAAAGATTTTGATTTAAACTATTAATTAATTAAATAATTAATTAATTCCCATTTAATCAAAACAATAAAATAAAATAATATATTGGGCTATTTTATTTAGCCTTGCTGCCCACACCATATATATATGGGCCCAATATTATTTTTATTATTTTATTTAATCCATTAGACTTTAAATAAAAGCCCACATGTGAACCAGACTTATTCTTACTAAAACAAACAAGCCTACATGTCTCCTTTTAATATATTAATATAATAGTGCAGCCCATTAAATAAATAATAGACATATTATATTTTTAATATATTAAATGCAATTCTAGATGGACCCATAAATTGGTCCGGTAGAATATATCAAGTGATCCATGCAAGTACGTGTGGATTGTGGATCTTGACGGGCTATCTAAATTTAAGCTTCAATAAACATAACCTAATCACAATCAACAAATGATTCAATTAGGTCCGATCTATTAATTTTAACTCATTCCACTAAATAGCTAAAATTGAACTCTTAAATAAAGATAGAATAAGGAGATGTTTCTCATTCATACCCTAAACAATCTTATAGGAGATGGTGTATCCTCGTGAATAATATCAGTAATCGCCAAGAGCTCATAGACCGCCTATAGCTCTCCAAGTTACCATATTTCCTCATATGACCACATTTTGAACTTGGATATTTTGACTTGTCCAGAAGCCATGTCTTCAATAATCATTATTGAAAACTCAACGCTGAGATTTAATATCCAATACCTCAAAACATCCATATGATGATACTATACTCTCATTTAATAAATGGAGCCACGATGTCCATATCTATAAATGAAGTCCTCTATCGATTAACAAATAAATACCACCAAACTATCGAGGATAGACTATACTATATAATCGTACTCATTGATAGCTCAAATGATAACACTTGCAACCATAAGTCCATCATTTATTTCAGGATTTAGATAGACTCTCTGATTGTCCTGATAATGAAAAGACTTATATCTAGTGACGGTTCTAGATAAAGTATTTCATTGTGATCCAGTTCAATGCACCCAGTGCACTAGATTCTTTTACTCGAAAACCTTTCGATGATTTTAGACTCATTATAACTCATTTGATCCCACTCAAATGCTAGTAAAAGAATTCTACAACTTTATCAAGATAGAGGTGCCCAACCTTTAACTTAAGTTGTGAACGTTATTCAAAACTAACTAAAGAATCGTGTCTACCTCATACATATCCGGATGTACAAACAATTCTTCATATCTCATAGTCTTTTGACCTTATGATTATTTACCTTGACAATTATAATTATAAATGCTATAAGATTTTGTAGAATCAGAAATCACTTTATTTATATGAAAAGATTGTCAATTACAATATTACACTCTTGCTATTGAGCATAATCCTAACATCTTACACTGGAGAGTGAGAGATGAATATCACAATGAGAGAAGTATGTAAAGAAGAAGACGAATGTGAATTAAGATAGGCATTGTTTATTGAATATTCGTCTCTAATAATATGACAATACACTCTCTTTTCTCTCTTTACACAGAATGGTGATGGATTACTCGTTCGTGTCGATAAATGGCTAAAATCCTCCCAGCGATTGTCAAAAGACTTTCACTGTTTTCTCTCAAGTCCAGAAAAAGCCCTCTCTCACTCTCGTCCTTCATGGCCATATTTATGGACCCTTTACTCCTCAGAATCCGGTCATTTATTGAGGATTATTTGGAGTCTTTTTTTAAGCGTTGAAAGACGTTGAGTGAGGCTAAAGGTGCGGGATTTGATCCCTCCAATTACTGTAGTATTTAAACTCCGATTCGGTTGACCATTTGGTCTCATTTATAGCGCTTTAAATGGTGAAGAAGTCAACTTTTCCCTCTCGTGTTGCTTGGAGAAGAATTCTGACTCTGTATCCTATTGGCGTAACACTGGTGTACCGGTCTGCTCTCGCTGGCGTGGCGCTTGCTCTGTATCTTGCTGGCGTGGTGCTTGTTCCATTTTGTATCTCAATGGTGTGGTATATTGATGTACCGGTCTTCTCTTGCTGGCATGGCGCTTGTTCTGGCATGCTGGTATCTTCACTGCGACATTCTTCTCATTGGGCGGGTAGGATGCCTATATTGGTTGGATTCTGAGCTGATGTCGAGGTACTTAGGTACCAGGTAGACGTCGTAGTACCTAGGTGCCAGGTATGAGGTATCGGGTACATGCGAGGTACTGGGTACGTGGTATCGCGGTACCGGCTTCACTTCGTATCAGGGGTAGAAGGCATGGTATGGTACATGTTCTTCTATGCTCGTAGTTCTGGTACTTCATCTAGATAGATAGGTAGTCGAGGTAGTCATGGTTTTGGCCCTACCAGGTATCTGCTCTTCCTAGATCGCGGTTCCGATGTCTCCAGGTACTTGGGAGCTAGGAATGGTTCCTACTAGGTAGTGACTCGGTGGAAAATTTTCCTTTAAACCCCTGCCAAAAAAGGCTATTAACAGTAACATAATTAACTGGACCATCTAATTAACCATGAACCTTGTTACTAATAATGGTAAAGGGCTAGCAAGGGGACCTAATGGACCCATATGTTTTAGTTCCAATAATACTTAGAAAAATTAATTAAACTCTTTAATTAATATGTCATTATTATTAACCTCGGAGTTATTCCACTAAAAACCCTATATTGCACTCTTGTAACTGTAGATGTTTTACTCAAACCAATATATCAATGTCTATCGATATAACTATTACATATGGTATGATCTTCCACAAGTAGTTCATAATCAGAGCTAGGTCATAAAGTCCATTATACCTCTCTAATGGTATCTTTTTCTTTAAGTACCATTGATTCTCTAATGAACAATTATATCGTTCATTCCTTTACAGAAGAATGAGAGTGCTCTTATTCTTATCCCGAATCAACCCTTAAGAGAACTACTTCTCTACTTCTCGTAAGAAGGAGTGGATTCATTTGTTGTGAGCATATCTTTCCAACCACAAGCTAAACCGTGATTCTAAGATACAGAGTTATTGATCGGGAATGCTACTCTGACCTCACCCATGGTATGTCAAAAACTACGATCTAACCTGAAGGAGCCAGTAAGACACTCAGGATTAAGATCACCCACATACAGCCATCATTTGTCGATATATATGAATCTCTACATATAACGGATCTTGGTGAGAGATTCATATAGATCGTGGCTCAATCCTAAATGATCACATCATATAAGGTGCATCTATTATCATATCACCTTATGAATAGTCTAGGATAAGACCACTGTATATTACGGAATGGACGGTAGCTGTAGATTATCCACAAATAAAGTATCTAGTTTTATTGCTCTCTACGGACTCTTTAGATTGCACTTCTCAAACCGAATACCTCTGTTTATGACACTCATATACTTAGTTTGATATTACATCTAGCAATCTTAGATATACTGCCCCGCTGGTGCGCTGCATGTGCTGCGTAAACCAGGCGAAGTCGCCTGTCTTCACAAACCATGCAACTCTCCTAGGCATCGTGCAACCAAGCGATGCCATGCCTGGGCAGCACACACCCAGGCATGGCGACAGCGCCGTCGGGGCTTTCCCTTACCGACGACGCTATTCAACGAAGGAAAAAATAAAACCCTAAGTGATGAAGTAAAATTATTGAAACCTCCCTCTGAGAGAATGGTGTGGGTAATTTTACTGTATAAAAAGTTAAAAACATTATTTTAGAGTAGCTGTTTCAATAATTTTACCTTTAAAAAAATATATGACGTTTCAAGTTTGTTTCAACATTCAATTTTTGTTTGCACCATTTCAAGTTTTTCTCTAGATTTTAGGTTTTTTTTAATCTAGATTTCATGTTTTTTCTCTACCTTTTATGTTTTTTTCCCTAGATTTCAAGTTTTATCTCTAGATTTCATGTTTTTCGTAATTTTTTTAAAGCTAAGTTATAGGGTGTTTTGTAATTTATGGATAGACACTGAATTTTTTTTTATTTTTAAATGTGGTTATTAGCAATTAAACTTTTGTATGTTGTTAAAAACAAAATTTTCATGTTGTATGTGTTCATTTTTAGCAATTTCCACAGTTTTAAATAGCCTTCAAATATTGAAAACAATAAATATTAAACCTGCAGCGCAATTAATGACACAATAAGGGTACTATTAGTATATGTATTGAATGTAATTTGTTTACAAGAGCTGAAAATATATAGCACTGCAATTTCTATACAACAATTAATGTTTTGTTGAGCTGAGGTGATGGAATAAATAACATGATCATGAATAACGATTATTCCAGAAATTAGGCATACCCACTTCATGATCATGAGATATGTAGCTTTGTGAAGTTGGTTGATCATGATCTCCCAATAAGCTTGATGATGGTGATGATGATCCTTTGATTATATAATTATAATAATTAGTAGGAGGAGGAGGAGGCTTATTGTTGAAGTGGTTCAAAACAGCTTTTATTACCTTGTTCTCACAAGAGAAAGCAGCTGCATGAGGGTCCAAACCAAACATGCTACAGCTTGATGATGATGATGATGAGTTCATCAGCATGGTGGTGTTTGGCTGCTGATTAACATGTGAGAAAAGGGAGAAGCAGGGCACTTGCTCATCACCACCTAAATTGTTGGGTTGTGTTGGGTCAAAAGTGATGTAAGAATCCATTAATGGTGGAAGAAGACATGAAGAATTCGAGCCTGCTGTGTCATCATAGCAGCTTCCCATTTGGCCACCATGACCACAAACTACATGTCTATTTTTGTACAATACTCTACATAACACCCAATCTTCCTCCTGCATTTAACATTAATAAAAACACTTAAATATATATAAATAAGGTTTATCTTAGGTCAACTACCAGACTGATTATATGTATATATAATGTGTGTGTACTCTGGAGAAAATATAAAATGATTGTAGCTAGAGAAGAATGACTTTGACATATTTTACGACAAGAAATTATAAATTACAACATGTCCCATAATTCATGCAGAAATTTTAGGAATTTAGACTAATAGAAATGACATATATTCAAAACATTATCTTTGACCTCTCCTACTTTTTGGATTAAAACATAAAAATCATGGAGTTTCAATAATTGATGAGAAAATATTGAATTAGGTTTGATAGAAAAATATTAAAAGACCATAGCCTAACGTGGCTTGGTGGTAGCCTGTAAAGAAGGTTCATTTAGTCTAAAAATATCTCGGGTTCAAGTCGTCACACCGTAGATGGTATATCAAAGTAAGTACTACTCATGTGTTAAAGTCAATGCATTGTTGTTAGTCATTAATTAATTAAAAATAAGTAAATGTTGATTAAGTCAAAGTAGATGAATACAACGTCTAATAATTGAGTATGAGTATAATGAGGAGTGCTAGATTCACTCTCTCAATCCACTCTCTCAACACACTCTCTCTTTATGTGTTGACATGTGGCATTATTAAATTTTACACATTAAATATTGAGCCTTTATAAATGGTATCATTTAATTTTTTATTTACAGTACAAACCAACAACTAACTTCCAAAATTGTCATTCATCTTTAACTTTAATAAATTGTCATTTAATATCATTTAAAAAAAATATTAAATATATATAAATACTACATTACTATGCTCTGTACAAATCAAACCACCACAATGATGTAGCCTAGCAAGAGTGCAAGACCATGAATCGAGAGAAATGATTGAGGAGTAAGTCCAAAAAGCAAAAGTTGTGGAAAATCAAATGTGATCGGTAAAACCGAAAAACAGAAAAAAAAAATTCATGATTATCAATATATATATATATATATATATATATGTATATGTGTTTCTAATTATTAGATTGTTTTAAATGTATAAATTATTAAAACCGTATGGATATATGATTTTTTTTAACATGAACGGTAAGTAACGTAAGAAAATATTTCTCATTTCATATTAAAATTCACTGATTTTTCTTATATATGTTTTGTAGGTATTCAAAAGTTATAAGTAGTTTTTCAAATGAAAAGATGTACACTTAATTGAAAAAAATACTGTTTTAATACAAATATTCTGTAATTGTTTTTTGGTACAAAAATTTGGTAAAATGAAGTATAAGAGCAATTCAATCTAGTTCTGTAAACACATGGTCAAGAAAAAGAAAGGAAATTTTTTTTTAAGAAAAGTTGTAGAGTTTGAGACCTGAGATCTTTTTTTTTTTTTAAGGATGATATTAATGATAATTTGTTGAAGTTAAAGAAGATGGATAATCTTGGAAGTTAAGTATTGGTTTTAATTGTAAATAAGAAGATAAATGAGGTCATTTATAAAGGTTCAATGATTAATGTGTAACAATTAATGCTATCTACATGTCATTATATGAAGAGATAGTGGGTTAAGAGAGTGATTTTAGCACCCCTCGAGTATAATTATTAAGAGAGAGCTAGAAATATGTGGGAAGCAAACCTTGAGAGCAGAAGGAGCAAAGGGTGATGCTTCAAGGCGAAATTCATGCATGACCCAATCAGTTTTTGTGCCTTTAGGAGCTCTTCCTTGATAGAAAACAAGAGTTTTTCTCATCCCAACAAGCTTTCCTTTTCGATGCACTGCCCTATCTTTTCCTGTGGCTTTCCAATACCCAGTTGTTGTTGCTCTGTTTGTTCTCAATCCTGTTGCATATTTTCTGTCTCTCAGGCTGTAAAAATACCATTCCTTCCCTCCAACGCATGCACTCTCTGCAATAGGGTTTTACATGATCAAAACTTTTTTCATCGTTGCAAATAATAAATTACAGTTTAATACAGCATAATAGTAATGGACGTTCATTCGGTCTAAGTGTGTGTTTGGTATAGCTTTTGAAATGATCAAAAACGTTTTTTTAATACTAGAAGCTATTTTGAAGTTTGTTTAAAGTGTTTGGTAAAGCTCAAAACTGTTTTTTAAATATATGAGTTGTCTCAATTACCCTTAACAAAAGTCAGTTTATGTCTACTTGGAGAAGCCCCCAAAAAGTTTGTTTTGAGTTTTTGTAAAATATATGAATTGTCTGAACCACCCTTTATAAATTTTAGATAGTCCACCATATAACTCTTTCAATATAAATATATTGTCAACACTTTTTTTTAATTCATTTAACCAAAAGTTATTTCTAAAAATATATTGTAATCATTTTTTTTTAATTTACACAACCAAAAATTTTTTTTGTTAAAAGCTGTACTCATTAAAAACTCTACTAAAAAAACATTTACTCTAAAATTTCTACTTAAAAAATCATACCGAAACACACCATAGGAATAAAACATGAAAATAAGAAGTCAACCTTAATTAACTTCTCTACTATTGGGTTAAGTTTAATAACCAGTGGTGTATTAATTAATTTCCAAAACCTATAATAAATTATTATAAAGCAATATTATAATTCAAAAGAATCTTCTGTTGTCAGCATCAAATTTGGGGTGATGATATTGAAAGGGACTGATTGATGATGGACACGTGGCTGAGAACATCTATGTCTAGATCAATAACAACAGGTGAAACCAATTGCATTATTACATGGTTGAAAGAGTTGTCTAATTAAATGGACAATTATTGAAGGTAATTGCCAAAGAGTAGAAAACAAGGTTGATTCCTCTCACACGTATGGCATGTTTGACATTAGAATTTTTTTAAAATTGAACTAACATATAACGTCATTATATTTATGTGTTATCAAGACGTACACTAATATCAAATTGATTTATAAAGAGAGGGTGTCTATACACTCATATACTATTAAATAGTTAATCAACATAAGAAAACTCACATAACTAATCTCATATTTAGTCAATATTATATACAATTAGATACTTATTACTGTTGAAACATAATATATGAAAATATAAATATGAGAATAATTAGTAAATCAAATAGTTGAATAGTTGATGATAGTGACAAGAAAAATGGGTAAATGGATTTGGTGAAAACCAAGAAGATATCAATTGGTTTTTCAAAGTATCCACATACCCGCGTGCGGTGGATATAATTAAGAAGAATGATGAGAGATAGGCTTCTAATTATTTATTAAGTGGTAGTTGGAACAATGCAGAGAGTGTCAATTTCTTCAAAAGCTATGAAAGTGAAATGTTTACTAATCTTTAATTTCAAAACTTCATTTCATAAACAATTCAAAGAAATCGTTCATCTAAAGATTTTTTTTCAAAGCTTAACTGTTGCATATCACCGCCCAGTAGATTTTATAGTAAAATGATGCTCATTAAGTTTGATAATGTCTCAGGTTCAAATCGTCGCACCGCAGCGAATGATTTATATATATATATATATATATATATATATATATATATATATATATATATATATACTACGGATAGTGTTAACTTGTATCATTAAAGGCACATGTTAACAACCATAAAATTACTATAAAAAGAAATAATTATTGTCTTAATCAATGCATTGTAAAAATATTTATTGTCTAAAGCATTTATTATTTTTTATATAGTAATTTTGTGGTTGCATATTAAGTCCGTTCATCTATGATAGACCTAACAACGTTCATTTAGAATTTAAATTTTCAGTTGTGGATTTTTAAGGAAAAAAAAAAAGGTTTAAACAAATTCACACTATTGAATATATCCAGAGTCTAAGTTTTGACATAAAGAAAAAGCATTTAAGCATATATTGTCCATACACATACGAACATAAAAAAAAATTAATAAAATATAATTATTGTAAAAAATCTAAAAGTAAGCAAATACTAAATTGCATCCTATACTAATTGTCTCTTATGTTTTCTCCTCTCTTACTATAATCTATTAGGTTGTTTTCCTATATTTGGTTTCAGATTTTAATTTTAATTTTTAATTGTATCTAAAAGTAGATGTTAAACAGCTTCTAATCAAACAATAGTTTCTTGAATTGTTTTTATTTATCTCATATATTTCAAAAATTCGATATATCAAAGTATATGATATAGAAGTAAGACAATGAAGTTGAAAATAACGTGTATGAAATTATTTCTCTACGGCCAAAAGAGCCCTGTAATGTAAATGGTGACAAACAAATTTTCACAATTGAGTCTAGCTAACTTATTTTAATATTTTTTTTTAAAAGAATAATTGTGGTGTTAATAAAATTGATTAATTGTACAATCCAAATGGGTGTGTCTATATTTATTTTGTTTTATATTTGAATTGTATTATCATATTATTAAAATAAAATAAAAAAGTTCAATGGAATCTAGATAACAATTTAATAATATAAGATAAAGTTGAATTATTATTTTTATTTTTTTTAAAAGAAAAATCTATATACAATGATCAAAGATTTTGTATATCCTTTGTAAATCATGAAATCGTGTTGACACTCCAATAAAAAAAAAATTGATTTGAATAATTACTAGGGCACAGGACGGCATGTATAAAATCAGTTTTGAAAATTGCAAATAATGTTCATAAAATTAATTAAATAAATAAATGATAAGTACTTCCATAACATAGAAAAACATCAAGGTCAATTTATGTTAATTACAAAAATTATAAAAATTCTTCACTTTTCCAAGATAATAACATGAATAAGTAAGGTTTATATAAGATTTTGCCTACCACAAAAATGGAACACCAATATCAGTATATCACCCCGCAATTATATCAATTTATAGCCAGTCCGGTTGCTATCACCTCACTCTCAGCCTCTCACCCTTAGGTACACAAAACAATTTCCAATTAAAGTGATAATAATTAAGAGTTTTTAATTTTTTTCTTTTCGAAATCGATAATTAATATCTTAGAGTTGAGAATCACAATTTCATAAACCAAAATATATAAATTTTACCCTTCTGCATGTGTGATTGTGACCTTTGAACTACCTCAAATGTGTAGAAAGAACTAAAACCATATATAATCGACTCGTGACAAGTGGTAACAGAACAAATCCAGTTTCTTTGTATTAGAATCGATTGACAATAACGAACCATGTATTAAAATTGAAGATGTCTTACCAGGGATATCCCAAGGTTCGCACTTGTTGAGATCAACTTCGATGAAGAGAAAGGTATCGGAGTGAGTGATCTTGTTTATCAAGTAATCACAAACAAGTTCATCATCTCTTGGATGGAACCTGAACCCTGGTGGCAACTTTGCCTCCACCATGCTTATATTGTTCATTTTTCTCTACTGCAAAAACAACAATCATCAAAGAAACCCAAAATATATAAGAGAGAAGATAAGAATAGAAAAGACTAAAGAGAGATTTCAAACAATTAAGGTGAGGGCAAGTGGTGGGTATAAATAGAGGAAGGTGGTGGGTGGGTAAAGTCAACTAGCAAATTCCGTATAACAATTTCAATGCCATTTTTGGCCTACGTGTTTTCATTACGTGGCCTTACCGGTTACTGCCTACATGCTGACATGTACTTTAAGGTCTTTGCTTCTCTCCATCCCTCTCCAAGGAGGAGATAGAGTTGGCACCATGGCCAGGCAAAATATGTATGAGTGGACCCCATGAATGCTGACATGTCATTGTCTTTGTTTTTTTCATTTCGAGAAATGGCCTATAAGCCTCTCTGCTCATTGCTCATTCAAGTCAGTGGAAGAATCTCTCTTTTATAGGACGAGTAAGTAGTAAACATAATTGAGTTAGGGGTCATTCTATTATTATCCGTACTCATGAATTTTATATAAATGGATCCCACCAATTCATTTGAGAAAAGGGCCTATGTGCCTCTCTGCTCATTGCTCATTCAAGTCAGCGGAAGAATCTCTCTTTTATAGGACTAGTAAGTAGTAACATTATTGAGTTTGGGGGTCATCCTATTATTATAAAGGAAAATAAATATATATATATATATATATATATATATAGTAATTATCAAGTAATGAGGTATATCATATTTTAATTTCGTTAATGATCTAGATGAAATCACATCGATTTTTTTTTATCTAAATTTTTATGTGGATGATAAGTTTAATGAAATATACCTATGAATAAAATTTAAGAATTTTTCAAGAACTATAACTATTTTATACCAATTTTGTTAAATATAAAGACATCAGAAAATTGAGAGAAATATGCAAAAATTTAAAAAAATAGTTCTACTACTTGAAAAATTCTCAGATTTTATTCATATGTAAATTTCAATGAACTTATCATCCACAAAAAAATTCATATCAAAATTCTTATAAATAAATGTGATTTCATCAAGATCCTTACCGAAATTAACATAAGGTATACATCACTTGATAATTACTATATATATATATATAGATTTTCAATATAATTATTCAAAAGAAATCATAGGGATGGCAATTTCACTTGAACCCACGGGCACCCATCTGAACCTGAACCGTGTGGGTCAGGTTCGGGTTTTGCTATTCGGGACACGGATCAGGTTCGATTATAAAGAATCAACTCCGAAGCGGGTTCGGGTTCAGTTAAAAACAGAACTAGAGAACCTTATTTTGTTTTTCTAAATCTTTATTTAAAATGACGTCGTTTAGGGTTAAAAAGTAACCTAAATTGTTATTCGAGTTCACGGGTCGAGTTCCGGTTTCCTCAAAACCCACGGGGTCAAAACCAGAACCTGTAAAATTTACCAGGTTCATGGTCGAGTTCAAGTACAAAAATGTTTTTGCGAGTTTTGGTTCGGGTCGAGAAAAACCTGACATGTTGCCATTCCTAGGAAATCATCACGTTAGAGATCTCGTTTAGATTAGAGGAGACCTGCTCACTCCACCACCTCTATGGATCTTCAAAAAAAAAAATTCATAATCACTAAATATCTAATTATTGAAAAGTTTGTTTTTGTTTCAAAATGTTTAGGTATATTTCATAATTTTCTATAGTTTCAATTGTTAATGTTGTGTAAAAGATATTTTCACCCTTAAACCATGAAGTCATTCGTTAGTTAAAGTGTTAGTGAACGGAATCCATGAAAGGTTTGTGTTATTTTGGCAAAAGTTGCCGCAGAGTGTAGTATTCATAAACTCACAAAAAGTTTATTCATAAACTCACAAAAAGTTTCTGCAATTTTTCCTTTCTTTAATAGTGGTCTATTTTCTTTTGACCATGAACAATATCTTTTGCCCGTAACTATTTTTGTGATTAATATAAAAACCTTTCGAACTTTGATAGCTAGCTAGGGAAAGTGATGTCATATTTTGATTCATAATATAACGTTAAAATCGTTTTAATTAGAAAAAAGAAGAAGAATATAATAACATATTATAAAATTCAAATGTTTTGGCATATAATTTCATGTTTTGGTCAATATTATTTGACATAAGTCAATGGTGTTCCTCAATGTCAGAATCTTCATCACTCTTGTTGGAGTTCGTTCATTTCTTTTTCTAACACCCACTCTCTAAATTTCTCTCTAGCATCTAACTGTTTATTTCACATGGAGAGATACATTTTTTTTTAATTTATGTCCTATTTTTATTTTTATTTTTAAATTCCTTTTTAATTTAATTTATAAATGTTTTTATTGATTTTTTTTATAGAAGGGTAAATCAATCTTTTGCTTAAAATTTTAGCAAAAGTTGACAGAAAAGAAAACCAGAGAGTGGTCTGTGTAGTTATGGTCAGTACGGTGGCTTATTTCAGGGAAAAAAAATAGAAAAGCAGAAAGGTGCTGGCTTATGGAAAGGTTTTGAAAAAGAAAATGGTGAGGGTATGAGAAAATGGAATACAACTGAGGCGACTAGGATAACAAATGTGGCGACCTCAAATTTTTTGATCTTATCTCATTTCTATTCTATTGTTCTAATTTTTCAACAAATTTTTTTTTTCGATTTTTCAGTTTTTTGTATTATAATTTTTCTTATTGTTTACTTTGATTTTTATTTTTCTCAATTTGTTTACTATTTTTCTAATTTGTTATTAATTAAAGGGAACTTGTAGAAACACCCCTGATATTCGGTCTAATTTCATGCATTGGCAGTTTGTGCACCAAATTGTACGAATATCCCCCACTGTTAGTGGAGCCATGTAGAAAATTAACGGTTGAGGGATAAAAATGTCTTTTACCTATTAATATTATAAAATCATAATTAATTATAATACTTTAAAAAATAGATGGAGGAAATCAAATCTCCTTAATACAGCTAGCAATCTAACCATTAAAAACAAAATATTTTAAAAAATAAAAAATCGGAAGACATTTGGATCTTTCGAGATCTCTTTCTTTTCCTCGAAAGGAAAAACATCAAGATGTTTTTTAAAAAACAAACTTAAAAAAAAAAAAAAAAAAAAAAAACTAACAAACTAACTAACTAAATTTTGAAAAGATCGAAATGAAGGCTTCATCTGATGGAGATGGAGGCTCCATCTGATGGAAGATAGTTTCATTTATGATGGACACTCTCTCCATTTGATGGAAGGTGATCCATCAGATGAGAGCTCCTCCATTGTTGAGATGGAGCATGCCTCCATTTGTGCGATGGCTTCATTTATAGGAGCTAGACCCGACAGAACTTCACATAACATATTGACATGATTCAAATCTTTTCGAAAGAAAAAAAATATTGATAAATCTAACTTTATCTGATCGTGTTGTTAATATGTCAACTTATTAAAACACGTTATATAATGGGTCAGTTTCAGATTCACTTTTGAAAAAACAATTAATTTGATATAACACGTTATAAAACATTTATTTTCAACTTTTAATTAATATCGGATATAACATTTAAAAAAAAAGTTATTGTTAGTTTTATAAGAAAGTTGTGTTTTAATATCATTTAAATTGTATTAGATTTAGATGAATAAATTATAGTGATGTCTTATTTGAACACTAGATTTAGAAAAATTAGAATAACTCTTTCCGAAATAATGATATTTGTAAGATGGAAATTTTGCCTTTCAACTGCCAAATTTTCATATATGAAATATAATATACGCATTAAGTCTAAATATTAATTTTATATCGTTTTAATAATTTAGTGATTATTAATTTGTCAATAATCTGTTTGGGTTGGGTTACCAGGTAAATTGACAAAAGGTTCTGGGTTTTAATATTTGAACCCATTAAATTAAGTAGAGGTGGCCACGGTTCGGTTTCGGGGCGGTTTCGGTTTCGAAACCGCCGGTTTCGGTTCCGTGGCCACCCAAACCGTAACCGTAACCGAGAAAACCGGTTTGGTTTTCGGTTTCGAACCGTCGGTTTCGGTTTCGGTTTATTTCGGTTTCGGTTTCGGTTTTATTTATTTTTTCCAAACAAAACCTAATTACAATAATTACTAAACGTAATTAAAATAATGGGAAAAATAATGTTCCAGAAAAAAATTTGGACAAATGAATAAAATTTAAAATATAATATGAAATTGAAACATTTGTAATAAAATGAAATTGAAACATTGTAATAAAATGAAACATTTGTAATAAAATGAAATTAATATAAAATATTCAATACAATTACATAAATATATAATATACAATTGAAGCATTTAGGTATTTATAGGATTATAGTGGAGGAGCGAATTTACAATTTTAAGAAATTAAGGGGAAAAAATAATATATATATATATATATATATATATATATATATATATGGCCGTTGTGACTTAGATGACAGTTGGTCACCTCACCCAACGCCCAACGGTCACCAGCTCATTTGTTTGTTTTTTTTTTTTTAATGTGTGGTCCACGTGGCGATCTGTGATTTGTCAAATATTTTTTTTTTATTAACAACGGTCGAAACCGCCGGTTTAACCGTCGGTTTTTGGTAAAAACCGACCAAACCGACGGTTAAACCGCCGGTTAAACCGTCGGTTTAACCAACGGTCGAAACCGCCGGTTTGGTCGGTTTTTACCCAAAACCGACGGTTAAACCGTCGGTTTTGGCCGGTTTTCAACTTCTCGTAACCGTAACCGAACCGATTCAGAACCGGTTCCGTAACCGGCGGTTTCGGTTACGGTTCCGGTTTCGGTTTTTCCCACCCGGTTTCGGTTTGGTGCCCACGGTTTAACCGAACCGTGGGCACCTCTAAAATTAAGGGATCAAGATAGGGGTAACTCTGTTTAACTAAAAATAATTACTAAAATTTATTTATTCAAAATTCAACTAAAAAACAATATAAACGTCTAATGTTTTGATGCGGCAGCTGTAGAAGCTATGGATTACTTTGAGCGCATGGAACGCTACAAGATTGGTGGCGCTAGTTATCGTTGAATTTCCTTTTTCCTTGTTACTTTAGGATTAGTTCAGAATATTGGCAACATAATTCTATTTAGTTTAGAATTAGTTTGATAAAGATAATAATTATAATTAGTTTAGGATTAATTTAGTGTTATCTATTTATATTCGTGTAATTGCTTTTAAAATCTCAGTTTTCAGTTTAATAAAATTTCAGAGAATTGTTTCTCAAATATCCATTTACGACTTCTTTGCGAAGATTATCGTAATTGAAGCATGTTAACAATAATTCGTGCACGAATCTATTGTTTCCGGCAGGTTGCTTTTCGATTTACTCTTGTGAGCTTTTCTCTCTAAGCTTCCGCTACATCAGTTTGGTATCAGAGCCACCAAGTCTACTGTTGTGCTAAGCTCAGCGTCTACGGACAACTCATATCAAAAACAAAAATTCCTATGAACCCACAAACACAATTAGCCTCCAATCCTTCGGTGTTTTTCAATGATACATATGTATTGGTGGAGGTTTTTGTCGATTTTGATATGCCACCGGTTTTTGATGAAGAGGAATCTGATGATGACTCGGATAGCTGCGAGGATGTGGTGTATTGAGAGTACAACTCCCAGGGATTGGCATCATTTCATCATCGTGAGGGGATGATGAACCTTCAAATTCGAGGACGAATTTCGTCCAACCTAGAGAGAATGATGCGGATCAGCCCAAGGAAAAAGGGGAATTGGTGAGATGGACTGTGGCAACACATGAGAAAATTTCGGGGGTATTTTCGTGGGGGCAAACAAGCTCAAAATCTCATTATAATATGTTTCCGGAAAATCCAAGACGAGCCCTACAATTTTTATGAAGACTTCATCATTAATAATAGGCTGCAGCATATCCGAATTTGGCCGTTAAGTTTCGTACGCGCTAAGACAACTGTTGCTTTTTTTGTTTCCAATTATCGTCATGATTGATACGAATATTTTATTTCCTTTTATTTTATATGTAATTAGGTTATTAATTATGTTAACCGCCAAAAATGGCAGAGGGATCAAGGAAGAATTTTCCATCCCGATTCTGAGCAAGGAGGCAAGATTCAGCTACTACTAACTGAGGATCTGGACCAGAGTATCCCGAAGCAATGTCGGCCCATCCGGATCAGGGTCGAGAGTGCCAAGATTCCTAGTTGACAAAACAAAGGCCAAGTCCCAGGAACCCCACTACCTGGCGGATCTAGTACTCTGATACTACATCATCTCGATACCCCACTACAGCATCAACCGGTATCCTGGTACCTGGACATGCTATTACCACGATCCCGTAAGTCTAACCTCATTAGTTCTTTCCAGAATCCGTCAACCAAGCGGTTAAAGTTCCAGGAAAAGTGAATCACTAAGGCACCTAGAAAACATGTGTAAAACTACATTGAAACGCCATCGTTTACTCAGTACAGAAGCAGACTCATTCCCGCCATTTAAGAGTTCTATTTGCATGAGAAGTCAACTCCAGAAAAGTCTCACCAAATAAAGAATCACTTGATTCTAGGGATCAATCCCACGATATACTAGCCTATCACTAAGGAAGGTCCCGTAATTGCTGAAACCCTAGACCAAAACTATAGGAGTGCAGGGCAAGAAACGGGACCTATATATACATCATATTATCATACACAAAGGGAGGAAAAAAAGAAAAAAGAAAAGAAGAAGAGGGGCAGAGATTTCTACTTATCGACATGCACGAGAGTGTCACCACCAACAGTCCTTTACTTTTTTTCGTAGCCATTAAGAGACCCCGGATGTATTTTGGGTTCTGTGATTATCAATAAAAATTTACTTTAACGAGAACCCCGCTGGGTATCGAACAACTTGATACCTCTTCGGCCGGGATCCATCCAGATCTTGGTCCCTTATAGTTGTTAATTGGAGTTTTCACCCCGATGAAGATTTTTGGTTAACACTTTTGGTGTCGTCTGTGGGAAAGAATTCCCAACCACCTACAAACAGCATAGTCTTACCCAGAAGTTTCTCGAGATGAGGCTCAGGTCCTCACAAGCTAATCCCAATCCATCGAGACCCAAGTCTCTCGCCTCCACCCAGAGAGTTCAAAGGCAGGGAAAGGGATCAAGAAACGATAATCCGGCACCGATCCCTCCACCCAACGCGGGGTCCGTGCCCCAAGATCTGGCTACTCAGGAAATCAATCGGGATATCCTGGAGCAGCAAGCAACAGTCTATGTGGAAGCCATCCGCCTCCGGATAATTACCCAGGGGATAGCTTTCGAGACGCCTAGGCCGCAGGACTGGATACCCAGATACCTGTGTTTGACAGCTGAGGGCCACCGCTACCAGCCCCGATCAATCCGAAGGATCCCAGGCCCCGCTTGATGAAGTCAGTAGTAGAGATACCTCCTAGGAGGAACCAGCCGGCAGCCAGATCGGAGGCAAAGGAGAGATCTACACCCCGATGCTAAAGGGAGTACTGGATCCAAAGGGAGTATCGAATCCAAAAGAAGTCCTAGACAGAAATGCCACTATAGAGAACGGAGAAAAGAGACAACCGCTGAATCGGAGACCTCAGGTGAGGAAAGTTCGGAAGCCTGATCTGGAAGTAAAAGACCCAAGCGCCTCGAAGATCAGATGGCAAGAATGGCAAAAGAGCTGTTAGAGCTGAAGAAAGGAAAGCACCAGGGAACCCGGAAGAACCCCTTGGGAGTGATGAATGCACCATTCTCCAGGAGAGTCAGAGAAGCTGAGTTGCCCCCTAAATTCAAGATGCCCGCTGAGAAGTACTCAAGATCCGAAGACCCTATAAGTCATCTGGAGAGCTTCGTACACCAGATGGAGATTCAGAACGCTACCCGATCAGCAATGTGCAAGATGTTCACTTTAACCCTGACAGATTGTGCCAAGACGTGGTTCAGAAAGCTGCCAGTAGGTAGTGTTGATTTCTTTACTAAGCTTACCACAGCTTTATGTACTCAGTTTCATGGGATCAAATCTCGTCCCAAGGATCCCATCATGCTCCAATATGTGACCCAAGAGCGGGGTGAATCGTTGAAGTCATATGTGGAAAAATATCACAAGGATATCATCCAAATGGGGGTCTTTGATGAAAAAGAAACCCTGGCTAACTTTCGGAGGAACCTGTGGGCTGGAAGACATTTTTGATCTTTTGCCAAGCATCCCCTAGGGATCTATTAGGAAGCCTATGATAGGGCCTTGGAGCAGGTGGATATAGATGAACAACTCCGAATTAAGGTCGAGCACGATGAAGCCCGATCAAACCCACACCATAAAAAGGAGGCCCAGAAGCCAGCACCATTCAAGAAGGTTTAGAACATACCTCCAAACCGGTTAACTTATCGGCCCCCTCTTATCCCGCCATACCGGGAGCGGTATCCGGCCAGAAGGATACCTCCTCGAGCGACCTCGCCTTTAAGGGAAGTAGCCATGGTAGCTAGAGAGGAAGAGAGGTACATCCATTACACTCCTCTCAATGCCTTGCGAGAGACCATATACCTCACCATCCGCGACAAGGGTCTTCTCAAAAAGCTTAGTCCTATGAAAGCTCCAGCTGACAAAAGAAACCACTACAAGTATTGCGACTTCCACGAGGATGTGGGGCATAATACATCAAAGTGTTATAGCCTCTGTAACCAGATTGAGATATTGGTAAGAGGAGGTCTTTTGATTGAATTTTTGCAACATGTGCGGGATGGAATTAAGGAAGGGAGGCAAGTGCAGGACGAGTTAAAAGAGGCTGCAGAGAGAAAGAGGGACGGGGAGAAACACCTAATGCAATAGATCCAGTTGATTCATACCATCAGTGGGGGGATCACCTGGCCGGAACCTCTAATAATTCCAGAAAGAACGATGCCAGGAAGATTCCCAGATTCTCAACCAATAATGAGATACTCAAAGTCAATGGGGGACCTCGAGACTTATCCCGCTCCACCCGGATCAATTTTACTGAACAAGATGTCTATAACACGGTGCAACCACATGATGATCCCATGGTAATCTCGGTACAGATCGCCAATTACCGGGTCCATCACGTCCTCATTGATACTGGGAGTAGTGTCGACATCCTATTCAAAGAAGCTCATGAGCAACTCAACCTGAAGAACTCATGCTACAACAGCTGTACCTCACCTTTGTACGGATTCACAGGGGACTCAGTTATACCGATGGGATCCGAAATCCTACCAGTAATAGTACGGAGAAGCTCCACTTCAACAGAATATAATGACAGAATTCATCGTGGTAAATTCACCGTCTGCCTACAACGCGATTCTGGGAAAGCCTTTCTTGTCAGGGATTAGGGGGGTACTATCCATTTACCATAACGTCCTGAAGTTTCCAGTAGGGTGATGAGAAGGTTTTTGCCGTCAGAAAACCGTCCGTCAAAAAAATTTATAAAACCTATGCGATGCGTTCACAAGTAAAAATACAAGTAAAGCAGTAAGCACGGGTGTCGTCCACTGAGATCGGGGTAGCGGTGATAAGATTAGGATTAATATAACTAGTATGCATAAAAGTAAAGTGATGGTGAATGAAAATACAATATAAACTAAACTATGAAAGCAAATAAAATGGGATGACAACGGAGTGATGAATGAATGATGATGGAACTACGGAGTTGATGGACTCGTAAGTGAATATTGGGGCAATTGCAACAAACTCTCAATTAAGCACGTATTGACAAATGTAACCAACCTATGGTGTATAGTGTTGGTATATATCTCTAGCAAGAGGTCAACCTAGGGTGTATAGCGAAGACCTCCTACTAGAGATTAATCCCTCCCAAGCAACCAACAGTGGCTAGTTACTCAATTGGGACTTGTTCCATGAATGCTCATCTATCTAGCTATGGCTCAACCTATTACTAATGTAGCCATCCTAGGATGTATAGTGATGGCTTACAATTCCCTCATAAGTGGCCGACCTAGGATGTATAGTGAAGGCCACCCGTTTGAGATTGGATGAGGCTTTAGGTTATCAACCGAATTCTACTCGAAGGTTAGTTCTCGTAGAATCACTAAAGTAGCCAACCTAGGGTGTATAGTGAAAGCCACTAATTAAAGATTAGATTAAGGGCATGGTTTTAGAGCCGGATTTACGGAAATCCTTCCATTCAATTGAGCATTAGACAACCTAATTGCCTACTCAAGTAATCCAAATCAATCATGCAAAGAGGGTGTATCCAAGCAAATCAATAATGGAAATCAATTAAAGAAATGGAATAAAACATAGAGATAGAATAAATATAACACATAGAGTTTATTTACAAAGCCCAAATATCCATCATACAAATAACATCAACCCCATAGTGGGGTATTTTAGCTACTCATGTTCTATTACAAACCAATAAACTAAGAGAGAGAGTAGAGATAACCCTTGAAGATTGATCTCTTTCCTTGAAGCTTGAATCCAAGTCTTCTAGTTGCCTTTGATTGAGTAGAAATGGTTTGGATGATAAGGAGATGTGTTTCTAGCTATAAATACAAGTGTTGGGAGGTATGGTGATCTTTTGGTTCGTTCCCATCCTTTTCTATTTATAAAGGATGGGAAAATAGGTCACTTAAGCTTGAAACCAGAAACTATCGCGCGTATAGTACGGGTGGAGTGCGGGTGAATTACCCGCATTGTAAATGTTTTCTTCATCTTCAGTTCTCTGATCTGGGCAACAGTGCGGGTGGAGTGCGGTTGGATTACCCGCACTTTACCCGCACTTTACCCGCACTTTACTCGCACTGTACTTGCACTCTGGTGTCAGGTGTAAATCCACTCCTCTGTCTTGAGCAGCAGTGCGGCTGGAGTGCGGTTGGATTACCCGTACTTTACCCGCACTTTATCTGTCAGGTACGAATCAGCTCCTCTGTCTTGAGCAACAGTGCGGATGGAGTGCGGTTGGATTACCCACACTTTACCCGCACTTTATCTGTCAGGTACGAATCAGCTCCTCTGTCTTGAGCAATAGTGCGGGTGAAGTGCGGTTGGATGACCCGCACTTAACCCGCACTTTATCTTTCCTTCGTGATTCAGGTCCCGGCTGTGGGAAGGAGTGCGATTGGAGTGCGGTTGCGACCCGCACTTGACCCGCACTGTAGAGCTGGTTATGATCCTTTGTCTTTCCTTTTGCCCCTTTTCTGCCGGAACCACTGCAACTAGCTTCTAACACCAGAATTACATCTATTGCCTGCAATTAGCACCAACGAGCCTATTAGACATAAATGACATAAAATATATAGAAAATACACTCAAGAACGAGATAAAAGAATAGGAATGAGGGCCGAAATATACAACAATTTAGGCACGATCATAGGGACAAGAGTAGGAGAGGTCATAGGTGATCAGCAGGCAGCCCATAGCTGTATTGCGGTGTCAGCCAATCTAGGCTCACTCGCCAAGCAATGTGCACATGTGACCAGCGAACATGGCCAGGTTGCGCAGGACCAAGATCATTACGACCTAGAAGAAAGAGAAGTACCAGATGTGATGATAGAAGAGATGGAAGTTCAAGAGCAGGGATGGACTGATGGCTACCCCGTTGAGCAGTTGGAAGAAGTACCAGTCAGGAAAGGTGATCCAACCAAGGTTGTGAAGATAGGCGGGGCGTTGGATCAGGAAATTAGAAGAAGTCCGATAGAACTCCTTGAAGAATATAACGACAATTTTTCCTGGAGTCATGATGAAATGCTAGGTATCCCCCTCAACCTAGCTACTCACAGGCTAGCAGTGGACGCAACCTTCAAGCCGATAAAACAGAAAATGAGGTCTTTCAACGCTGAGTGGAATTCCGCAATACAGGAAGAGGTGGACAAGCTTCTCAAAGCCAGATTCATCAAAGAGTCCCGCTATCCCGAATTGATCGCCAACGTGGTTATGGTGACTAAAGCCAACGGGAAGTGGCGTATGTGTGTGAACTACACTAATCTCAACCAGGCTTGCCTGGAGGATAGCTTCCCCCTCTCTAAAATAGACCAGTTGATTAATTCCACAACATGCAACAAGCTTTTGAGTTTCATGGATGCCTTCTCGGGGTACAACCAGATCATGATACACCCCACAGATCAGGAGAAAACCAGCTTCATCACCGCACAGGGGCTCTACTGCTATAAGGTAATGCCATTCGGATTTAAAAACGCTGGAGCAACCTACCAGCGCCTGGTGAATAATCTATTCAAGCAACATATAGGGAATCCATGGAAGTGTACATTGACGACATGATTACTAAGTTTCAAGCAGCAAATCAGCATCCAGAGGATTTGCGCCAGACCTTTCGGGTAATAAGAGAAAACCAGATGAGGTTGAATCCAGCCAAATGCGCCTTTGGAGTAGCAGCAAGAAAAATTCTTGGTTTCATTGTACACGAGAGGGGAATCGAGGCTAACCCTGAAAAGATTAAGGCCATCATGGATCTTGAATCCCCTACTACTCTTCAGCAAGCTCAAGGTTTGACTGGCAGAATCGCGGCGTTGAACCGTTTCATATCCCGACCTACTGACAAGTGTTTACCTTTCTTTAAAATCATAAGCAGGGTAAGAAGATGAAGTGGAACCAGGTGAGTGAGCAAGCATTCCAGTCGTTGAAGAAGTACCTAGCTAGCCCGCAATTGCTAGTAAAGCCCCTACCCGGGGGAGAACTGCAACTTTACTTAGCAGTATCAGAAACTGCTACCAATGGAGCCCTTGTGAAGGAATGCGGGGACGGGGTTCAGAGGTCGATTTACTATGTGAGCATTGCTCTAACCAAGTCTGAAAAGAATTACACCCCTCTGGAAAAGCTCTCATTTGCACTCTTGACTACAGACACAATCGCGGTAGAAACGGACCAACCACTCAGACAATTCCTCCAAAGGCCAGACGTGTCAGGCAGGCTGGTCTTGTGGGCTTTAGAGCTCACTCAATATGACATAAAATACAAGGCAAGAACGACAATCAAGGCTCAGGCCTTAGCCGATTTTGTGGCAGAACTCAGCACGACCCCAAATCCAGATACAGCTAGTGTACCAAGTCGAGGTCCAGAGTCCCAAGAATGGCCCACCAGTTGCAGGATCTGGGTACTGTATACAAATTGAGCATCAAGTTAAGCCGGATGTGGAGTCAGAATCATCCATACTGATCCTGACGGTATTGAGTGTAGCCACTGTTTCAGGTTCGAATTTAAAACCGCCAATAATGAAGCAGAGTATGAGGCGCTATTAGCAGGAATGAAGGTGGTAGAAGAGTTGGGGGCTAACTTCCTCCTAATTAAAAGGGACTCCCAGCATGTGGTCAATCAAGTATCAGACGTCTACCAGGAAAAGGTAGACAACATGATAGCTTACCTCAAAAAGGTCTGAGAAACAACAGCAAAATTCAAAGGCATGAAGATGGAACAAATCCCTCGAGAGAAGAACCACCGAGCGTATGTTTTGGCCAAGATTGACGTGACTAGAGGACAGGAATTTCCTAGAGGAGTACCCCTCTAATTGATACTCCAATCCAGTATAGCTAGAGGAGTGGAAGTAACCCCAATAACCGGTCTGCCATGCTAGATGGATCTCATAGCAGAGTACAGACAAAATGAGATCCTGCCTGTAGATCCGGATCAAGCACGCAAGCTCAAAATGATCGCAACTTGGTACTGCCTGGTGGAAGGATACCTCTATCACAAAGGATAGTCCCTCCCGTTGTTGAGATGTCTGCACCCCGATGACGCCTAGTGGGCTCTAAACGAGATACATGCAGGGGACTGTGGAAACCATGTATCAGGAGAGACCTTAGTTTACCAAGCTCTTAGAATGGGATACTATTGGCCTACTCTTCACCAGGATACCAAGAAATTTGCACAATTATGTGAACCTTGTCAGAAGACAGCAAACCTCCACCATATGCCTCCTAAAAGGCTTACTTCGATTAGTACTCCTTATCCTTTTGCCATTTGGGGACTAGACCTAATCAGACCACTCCCTATCGCCCCCGGTCAAGCCAAGCACGTTGTAGTAGCTATAGATTATTTTACCCGATGGGTAGAAGCAGAATCCCTCACCAAGATCACTGAAGCAAACACCACTAGTTTTGTCAAGAAAAACATCATATGCCGGTTCGGTACCCCAATGGCCATAATCACTGATTTGGGTAAACAGTTGGACAATGCCAACTTCAAGGAATTCTGTGAAGGGCGAGGTATCGATCTCCATTTTGCATCAGTGGCTTACCCACAAACAAACGGTCTAGTAGAAGCTACCAACAAGACAATCAAGAAGCTCCAGCAGAAAAAAGGGAAGTGGGTGGATGAACTCCCAAATGTGCTATGGGCGTATCGAACCACCAAAAGAACTGCTACAGGTGAAACTCCTTACTCGTTGGTTTTTGGGATAGAAGCAGTCTCACCCATCGAGCACAAGTTAACATCCTTCAGAGTTTAACACTTCGAACCGGAGGATAATGAGGTGAAACTAAGGGTTAGCCTAGATCTTCTCAAAGAGAAGCGAGATAAAGCTTCAAAGCGAGTAGCTGCCTATCAGAGCAAGATAGCCAGATGTTTCAACAAAAAAGTGAAGACCCGAAATTTCAAAGAGGGAGACTTGGTCTTAAGGAAAGTGACCCAGAACACACGGAAGAGGTCTGACAGGGTACTAGCCCCTAACTGGGAAGGTCCCTACCTGATAAAGATGGTGGTTCGAAAATGGGCTTATAAACTAGAGGACATGAAGAGATACTCTTTAGACCACACTTAGAATGCCGATCACCTGAGGAGATTCTATCCTTAGGGATTCGAAGAAAGATTTTATATTGGATGGTATGCATACCAAGATTTGCTTTATATTATTTCATAAATTCAATAAAGACGGTTTTTTTTTCGCCTACATGATTCTCCAAAGTTTGCCTTACTGATGTTTCGCCCTGACTGATCACCTCAAGACCAGGAAGAGCCACACGACACTCATGCTACCTTGGTCGGGGAATACCCTCCACCAAGAAGGATCTGGTGCATAAATGCTGAAATGGTGTAGTCACCTACCAGACTAAGGATCGGGTTCTATAGGGCCTAGTGGTCCACCTCATCCTCCAAAACTGGGGACCCTACATGGATCTCTTGAAGCCTCGGACGGGGAATACCCCTCTCCAGGAAAACCTGATGCTAAAGTGGCTTTAGTTGCCTACCAAGACAAATCTTCAGAAGGATCAAGATGCCTTATCTATATTCTTGATGCCTTACTTCGCCATTTCTATATATAAAACCTGGTGCTAAAGTGGTCTTAGTTGCCTACCAGGATAAATCTCCAGAAGAATCAAGATGCCTTATCTGGATTCTTGATGCCTTACTTTGCCATTTCTATATATAAAACCTGGTGCTAAAGTGGCCTTAGTTGCCTACCATGACAGTTTACCAGAAGAATCAGGATACCTTATCAGGGTACCTGATGCTTCACTACACAGTTATTACCGCTGTAACCTGGTGCCAAATTGGCCTTAGTTGCCTACTAGGACAAACCGCCGGAAGAATCCAGGTACCTCATCAGGATAATGGATGTCTTACTTCGCATCTATTATACTCAAAAGCTTGGGGCTGGAATGGCCTGAGTAGCCTACCAAAACTGACCACCAGACAGATCATATTGTCCTACCTGGATACCAGAATGTTCACCATATCTAACATATGGGATTGACTTCACATCGGTATTCCTTATGAAGGAAATTACTGAATGTTCAAACTACCAAACCTTTTTGGATGACTACTGGAATCAATTTACTCGAACCTAGGTCGTTCAAAGCTACTGGATCGGGGTTCTGCAAGATTCACATGGGAATCATTATAAGGAGTTTATTACCAGCATCAGGATATACCTTAAAGCAAAACAGTATGAATGCAAAAATAAGAGAATTGTCATTAATCAATCAGGGTGCCCAAACCACTTTTTCAGACTACATAGTTACGTAAAAGAAAAAACTAAGAGGAATCATGTAGAGCCTACATCTTGTTTCTCTCATGCCTCTTTGTTAGGGCCCGCCATGACAACACTTTAATCCCCTTCAGTCCAGGTGCCTTCTGTCTCAGTCTGGCCTACTCTAGAATCTAGCATCTAGCATCTCGGATCCACCAGAAACGTCCTCCTCCACCGGGATAACTTCAGTAGCTTGCGTCAAATCTTGCTTCTGGACTTCAGAAGCAGCCAAAAAGTCTAGAACCACCTCAGTCATTCTAGTCAAATTAGTAGCAGAAAAATCGGGCACTTGAGGAAGAAGGGGAGTTGAATCTTGCTGTTGGAATCCTTGAGCAGCAGGAAGGTCTTGAACCACCTCGGGCATCCCGACCAAGTCAACAATCAGCATGGTAGGCTCTTGAGTTGGAGAAAGATCTGAAGCACCACCTGATTTAGAGGGAACCCCTTTACCTTGGTTAACATCCTCAAATTGAGCCGCCTTGGCCAGGATCAAGTTTCAATCCCACCCCAAGGCACCCTGCAGGTCTGTATCAGCAAGTAGACACTGGATAGCTTCGCAGGAGGCAGTGAAGTATCCGATTTCAAAGGACTCATCCATCAGAACCCTCACAGCCTCCCGTAGATACCTGTTCTCATCCAAAAAGACTGTCATCTCTGCCTTCACGGTCTCCCTCTTGACCCGGAGACGCGCAGATTTGATTACCTCAGATCCATAGGCTTGTTTCATTTGACCCAGCTCCGCCAGAGTAGCCCACCTACCACCTTCGGAGTCTTTGGCAACCTTCACCAAAGGGCCCACTCTTTGCTTAGCTTCGGTGAGCTCCTCCTTAGCCTCTTCTAATTCTGTCCGGAGGGCTAGGTTGGATCCCCTTAAGGCCGACATCTGTTCGCCTAACCGCCAAAGTAAATTTGAACACATGCACAAGTAAACAAGCAATGTAAGTACCATCCATGAGGAATACCCAAAACATAATAAAGGGACAAAGAAATTGTACCTTAGCCATTAAGGAAGTCCCCATTTTGATCAGGAGGTCAGGGGGTAGGGAGACCATATTCTGCAGGTTCCCACCGGGGCAGGCAGTGGCGAATCGGGATACCACCTCATCCTGAGCATAATCCTGGGACCTCGAGCTGGAAGTAAGGTCAACAAAAAAACCAGCCGGAGAGGCTGAAGTTCTATCCTCCTCTATCCTGACTTGAGATCCGGAAGATACTATTGGTGGCAGATGAGGAGTAAAAGTAGGAGTCATGTTTGACGGCGCAGTAGTAGGTCTGTTTGCTTGCCGCTGGGCATAAACCGGTGAACCCCGAGCCCTAGCAGCCCACGCCAACATTACATCAAGTGTTGGGTGCGGTGGAATCAAGGTAGGAGGAGCAGAAGGAGGATTATCAGGTGACATCCTTGGAGCCGGAGAATGAGTTTGTACAGGAAGCTGGGATTTCTACCCAGCATCAGAACCCACACCCAGAGTAGAAGAAGGAGCTGGGGAGCGGACGAGATGCGAATCTGGTCGCCTTGACCTAGAAGGAATAGGAGCAGGAAGGGTCACATGGGTAACAGAAACTTCCAAAGGAAAATAACCAGTCAAAAAAGGGGGAAAAATAAGGAAAGAACTACATACCCAGAAGAGCAATAGAAATCCTCAAGTACCTCTCCAGCCGTTTTCCTTCAAAAGAGTCTAGGGCAAGGTACTTTAGGTTCGAATACCTCATCTCCATGATCCCACGGAGGATGTCTCGAGATTCCCGCGAAAGCACCCCTTACCCCACTTGTCTTTCACGGTGAATTGGGTTGGGACCGGGTACTCAAAACCCTCTGTAAAGGCCGTAAACCCCCAATCTTTATCAACTATTATCCATTCTTCTTTCCAGGGTGGGGCATACTTCACATTCGCCCTAAGGACGATAAACTCCATCTCATTAGCCGCCCTTAGGTAGAATTGACTTCACTATCTAGAAAACATACCGGATCTCATCGAAACCCGAATCCCTATCTACCTTATCCCGCTCTTATTGTTCCCCACAGAGCACCAGGAACCCAGTTAAGTGCTTCCAGAATCTCGACGAGATCTGTAGAGGGGCCAGCTCCAAAGGAACCAGGGTTCGGTGAAGAGCGGGATGAAGGGGAAGCCGGACTCCATACTCAAAGGCTGCCTTATGAATAAGAAGATGATTCTTGGGGGGGGGGGGTGTACGCGTCATAACCTCGATGAGGCAAAGACAAAGTAATCAAGTCAAGAATCTTGTAATCCCTTCTCAATTCTCCAAGGGCATCTATGGTACACCCGATGGAGGCGAAAGAACCGGTGTGTACCCTGGCCAAGGTAACACCCGATGCACCACCCTCCTCCACCGCCCCGCCGACATCCTCGGTGTCTTCTTCATCAATATGGACTGGGTCCTCAGATCTGTTGTGGAAACCCGACCCGATTCTTGGATTTCTTGTTGAGCGACTGTGCAACAACGGTTGCTTATCTCCAGAAGCATCGGCTTCCTCCCGATTTCTCTTCTTCCCTTTCGAAATCGGGGAACTCTCCTCTGATTCCACCTATCGCCCCTCCAGAAGGTCGTCGAGACTGTCAGGAGGATTAGACGAATCTATACGGGAATTGGGGGATGCTAGAGGACGGTCTTGGAAGGGATAGGTAGCTTAGAAGGAGATGCCATTGCAACCAAAGAAGAAAAAAAAGAGCTTGGGGGATTGTTGAAAGATCAATGAGGAGAAGCTAGGGTTAGGAGGAAACTCTTTTGAAATTCAAAAAGCAAGTGAGTTGAGAGAAAGAGGGCAGACTTATTTATAAAAGTAGGCGGTTACTTGAACAGGCTAGGAAACCGGAAGTGATGACCAAAAACGTGCAGGTAAAAGATCCAAGAAAATCATGCCAAAAAATGGCTCATTTAAAGCAAGTTGACCATTCAGAATCTGATACGTGGATTTCGCATTAAAAACCTGCGTATCCAAGGAAGATTTCCTCCAAGATACTGAAAGCTAACCAGGCAAGATACAAAACTGAACCGGATGTTAAAATCATTCAAGAAAAATAGGAATCCTGACTCCAACCCCAACTGGATACTGGTGTTCAAGTCAGGGGGGACTTCAGTTAACCGTAAAAAATGGTAGAGGGATCAAGGAACAATTTTCCATCCCGATT
Organism: Dipteronia sinensis; assembly: GCA_033220585.1. Lineage (NCBI taxonomy): Eukaryota > Viridiplantae > Streptophyta > Magnoliopsida > Sapindales > Sapindaceae > Dipteronia > Dipteronia sinensis. The sequence continues at coordinate 28,473,703 of CM065642.1, forward strand.
CTAGGCAAGGAGGCAGGATCCAACTACTACCAATTGAGGATCTGGACCAGAGTATCCCGAAGCAATGCCGGCCCATCCGGATCAGGGTCAAGAGTGCCAAGATTCCTGGTTGACAAAACAAAGGCCAAGTCCTAGGAACCCCACTACCTGGCAGATCCAGTACCCCGATACCACATCATCTAGATACCCCGCTACAGCATAACCCGGTATCCTGGTACCTGGACATACTATTACCACGATCCCGTAAGTCTAACCTCATTAGTTCTTTCCAGAATCCGTCAACCAAGCGGTTAAAGTTCCAGGAAAAGTGAATCACTAAGGCACCTAGAAGACAGGAGTACAACTACATTGAAATGCCATCGTTTACTCAGTACAGAAGCAGACTCATTCCTGCCATTTAAGAGTTCTATTTGCATGAGAAGTCAACTCCAGAAAAGTCTCACCAAATAAAGAATCACTTGATTCTAGGGATCAATCCCACAATATACTAGCCTATCATTAAGGAAAGTCCCGTAATTGCTGAAACCCTAGACCGAAACTATAGGAGTGCAGGGCAAGAAACGGAACCTATATATACATCATATTATCATACACAAAGGGAGGGAAAAAAAGAAAAAAGAAAAAAGAAAAGAAGGAGAGGGGCAGAGATTTCTACTTATCGACATGCACGAGATTGTCACCACCAACAGTCCTTAACTTTTTTTCATAGCCATTAAGAGACCCCGAATGTATTTTGGGTTCTGTGATTATCAATAAAAATTTAATTTAACGAGAACCCCGCCAGGTATCGAACAACTTGATACCTCTCCGGCCGGGATCCATCCAGATCTTGGTCCCTTAAAGTTGTTAATTTGAGTTTTCACCCCGGTGACGATTTTCGATTAACAAATTATTTTTTGATTTTATTTTTATTAAATTAAATCCAATTTCCTTATTAGATTAGGTTTAGAAGTTTTAGAATTTTTTTCTTGTTTATGAATTTTAGGAGTTATCAAATCCTAAGTGATTCAAGTTGTTTTTATTGTTTAAGTAGCTTGTAATAGGTTTTGAGAATCAGTTGTTAAATTAATAAAAATTAAAGAGTTTTCTCTTTTATCGTCCATTTTCAATACCCTGCGATGGTCAACAAATTTGAAGCCTATTTTCCTGATATCCGTGGCGGATCAACAGAGTAATAGTAGGATTTGTTTCCTGTATTCGTGAGTGAATCAACGGATTCAATTTACTTATCCCTATCTTTATCGATCGACGTTTGTCCGATTCTTCGATCTACATAAGTTTGGTATTAGAGTCGGGCTCGTTCGGGACGGTATCAACATGCCACCGAAAAGACGTCAACCAATTCAGATCCTCTTAGAAGAAGCCAACGAACATGACCGCATGGCATAATTGGAGCAGCAGGTTGCGTATTTAACGGAGAAAATCGCGACGTTAATCACCAACCAAAATCCTTTCCACGCCCTAAATCCTAATGCGGGTGGAGACGAGGATAAGAGTGATGAGGAGAGTGATACAGTAGGGGAAGGTCTGGGAGAGGGTTACTTGAACTCTTCCTTGGTAGTGCAACACACATGCTTGACTCCACGAGCAAATGAGGGTGATTGGCTCCGAAACAACGTGTTCCAATCTACTTGCACCATCCTTGGCAAGGTGTGCCGATTCATTGTCGATGGAGGAAGTTGCGAAAACATTGTGTCCGCAGAAGTGGTCATCAAATTGAGAAAAAAAACTGAAAAACATCTGAAGTCGTACAGGTTGGCGTGGCTTCAAAAGGGTAGAGAAGTCACGGTGTCGCAGCCGGCTCTCATCTCCTTTTCTGTTGGCAAACATTACAAAGACCAAGTATGATGTGATGTTGTTCGCATGGACGCATGTCGCCTATTGCTCTGACGACCATGCCAGTATGATCGCAAGGTGAGGCATGATGGTTTTAAAAATACTCACACATTCCTATACTATAGCATGAGTATTGTATTGTTGCCTAGCAAGCCTCTGGACAAACCTAAAGCAACGGAAGGATCCAATCTTTTCTCTTTCTCCAAGTTTGAATTAGAGATGAAGGAAGCCAGTGCCGTCTACTTACTACTGAACAAGGAAGTGGTCGCCAAGGTTAAAGTCCCTAAAGCCGCAGCTCTGTTATTTACGGAATTTGCTGAAGTATTTCCCGATCAACTATCTGAAGGACTTCTACCGTTAAGAGACATCCAGCACCAAATAGATCTCGAGCTAGGGGCAATGTTGCCTAACCGTCCGCACTATCGAATAAGTCCAAGTGAACACAAAGAGCTGCGAAGACAAGTCGAAGAATTGCTAGCCAAAGATCACATTCGCGAGAGTCTTAGCCCATGTCCTGTGCTGGCCCTTTTAATTCCAAAAATAGACAGGTCTTGGCGAACGTGTGTAGACAGCAGCGCAATTGATAAAATTACAGTGAGATATCGATTTCCAATTCCTCAATTGGATGATCTTCTAGACCAATTGAGTGGTGCTACGATTTTCACAAAACTTGACTTGAAGAGCGGCTATCATCAAATAAGGATTCGACCAGGGGATGAGTGGAAAACCACATTCAAGACACTAGAGTGACTCTACGAGTGGATGGTCATGCCATTTAGTTTGCCAAACGCACCAAGTACTTTCATGCGTGTAATGAACCAAGCTTTGCGGCCGTTTATAGGGAAATTTGTGGTCGTCTATTTTGACGATATATTGATCTATAGACTATAGTGCCACGCAAGAAGTACATGTGCTACACATTCGTGAAGTATTACATGTCCTTCGCAGGGAGAAATTGGTCATAGCTACCAACAAGTGTCTATTCATGGTCTCGGAAGTGTTATTTTTGGGTTACAAAATTTCTGGAAAGGGTCTTCAGGTGGATGAAACAAAAATTGAAGCCATTAGACAATGCCTAAAGCCGAAAAACATGATAGAGGTGTGAAGCTTCCACGGGTTGGCAACATTTTATCGTCGTTTCATTCCTCACTTAAGCAGTATCATGGCTCCAATCACCGATTGCATGAGAGGGGAAAATTCCAATGGACTCAATACGCGAAAGAGTCATTTCGACTCATCAAGAACGCCTGAATACTGCCCCAATACTGGTCTTACCTGATATTTCGCAAACTTTTGAGTTGCATAGTGATGCATCCAATGTAGGCATCAGAGCCGTTTTGAGCCAAGCAAGTAAGTCGGCGGCCTATTTCAGTGAAAAGCTCACAGGAGCGAGGGCATGATACAACACGTATGACATCGAATTCTATGCGGTGGTTCAAGCCGTGAAGCATTAGAGGCATTATCTTTTCCACCATGAGTTCATTTTCTACACCGATCATGAAGCGCTAAAACATCTCCGTAGCCAAGACAAATTTTCAGCTTGTCATGCCTCTTGGTCCGAGTTTCCACAACAATTCACCTTTGTTTTGAAACATAAGGCTGATACATCAAATCGAGTTGCCGATGCTTTGAGTCATCGAAACAATTTACTCGCAACAATGACACTTTCCATGCCGTGGTTTGAATCATTCCGCGACTTGCTTGAAACCGATCTATACTTCGTGGGTATCATAGCTGATTTGGGTTCCAAAAAAAATAATGGCTTCTTGTTGGTAGACGGTTTCTTGTTTCATGGCAATCAATTGTCCATTCCTGAATGTAGTGTGCACTTACAAATTATCAAAGAACTACACAGAGATGGCCATGTAGAGCATGACCGCACCTTGCAGCTGGTCAAGGATAATTATTTTTGGCCAACAATTCGGCTAGAAGTGGAGCGATACGTGGAATGTTGTCGAGTTTGTCAAGTTTCCAAAGGCAAAGCAACAAACACGGGATTGTACATGTCGCTGCCCATTCCCACGCAACCTTAGACGGAACTTAGTATGGACGTGTTGGGATTACCAAGGACTCAACGAGGGTTAGACTCAATATTTGTGGTTGTTGACAGGTTTTCCAAGATGGTCCATTTTATTCCTTGTAAGAAGACAACCGATGCTGTGAACGTGGCTCAACTTTTCCTTCGGGATATTTACCGTCTACATGGGCTACCTAATTCTATTGTGTTTGATCGGGATACACGGTTCCTTAGCCACTTTTGGCAAAGCCTTTGGAAGATGGTGAATACTCAACTGGATTTTAGTAGCGCTTATCATCCGCAAACGGATGGTTAGACCGAAGCAGTGAATCAGTCACTTGGCAACCTGCTGTGGTGTTTAGTTGATGAAAATACTCGAGCCTGGGATCGAAAACTTAGCCAAGCGGAGTTCGCACATAACCATGCGGTGAATCGAAGCACAGGGTTTAGTCCGTTTCAAATGGTATATTAGATGGTACCACGCAGACCACTTGGTTTGTTGCCATTACCAAGCAAGACTCGGGTTCATAGGAAAGTCGAAGACTTTGTACAAAAATTGCAAGCTACTCATAAGCAAGTCTATGACAAATTGGTGAATAACACGTCAAGTACAAGCTTGCGACTGATAAGAAGAGAAGGAACGTAGAATTTGAAATTGGTGACTTTGTGTGGGTTGTTCTCACTAAGAACTGTTTCCTCATTGGAGAATACAACAAGCTTGCTGCAAAAAAAGATAGGTCCGCTAGAGGTGCTTAAGAAAATTAATCCGAATATGTATCGATTGAAGCTTCCGAGTCACATCCATATAGCTGATGTATTTAATGTGAAGCATTTGATGCCGTATTTTGAGGAATCCTCTTCGAAAGATGCGGATTGTACGTCGTGGTCGACGTCTCTTCACCCTGGAGGGGAGGATGCGGCAACTGTAGCATCTATGGATTACTTGGAGCGCATGGAACGCTGTAAGATTGGTGGCGCTAGTTGTCGTCGAATTTCCTCGTTAGTTTAGGATTAGTTCATAATATTGGCAACATATTCTATTTAGTTTAGGATTAGTTTGATAAAGATTAGAATTATAATTAGTTTAGGATTAGTTTAGTGTTGCCTATTTATATTCGTGTAATTGCTTTTAAAATCCCAGTTTTCAGTTTAATAAAATTTAGGAGAATTGTTTCTCAAATATCCATTTACAACTTCTTTGTGAAGATTGCCGCAATTGAAGCATGTTAACAATAATTTGTGCATGTATCAATTGTTTCCGGTAGGTTGCTTTTCGAATTAGTCTTACGAGTTTTTCTCGTTAAGCTTCCGGTACATCATGTTTATAACATCCAATAAAAGTACAAACAATTATTGTACCAAGGTTAAAATTAGAAAAATGGGGAAAATGAATAATTATTAAAAAAGAAATTGGGGTAAATGGAGACCTATCCCCATCCTGATTTGGGAATGATTTTTTTCTCTGAAATGGAGATGAAGATTTGGGGGGAAAATGCCGTCCCTAAACAAGATTGCTTCCCGTTCAACTAAGACCCCTGGTTTCGATCCAGTGAGCATTTAAGTCAATAAGTGAAGACAACTAAAACTCAAAGATTTGAAGCTCCCAATCATATACAAAAGATGACATCAAACATGTGGAGATGACCCTAAATAAATTTGATTCGCTAGACCCCGAGAAAGATTGACTGATTTCACAATGTTGAGCGCTGGGTTCACAAAGCTCTATTACACAAGATCCACTACTGACAAAAGTCAACCGACTGCAAGGGATATCTGTACAATTTTGGCAAAATTTGTGTGTGCAGCAATTAAAGCCCAATGTTAGGGCCGTTTGTACAATTTCCCCTTAATTAAAATATTTTATATAATTATTTCATGGCAAAAATGTCATTTCCCACCAACCAACATTAGCTTATCGTGATCAATCATTAACCAATGGTTCAAAAGAACATTTTCATAAGTGCAATTAGACCATTTGACTTGTGAGCTTGTTAGTGGCAATTGTCCCTATAGAATTACGAATAAAACCATCCTTTTAGATTAAAAAAACAAAATGGAACCATCCTTTAAGATATAATTTTATAAACTTCTCAGAGGTTTGACCTAGACGACATATTTATTTGAAAGTTTCTTTAGATTTTATTTAATTCACAACCTTTCCAAAACTTTGGATTTGTTTAAGACCTTGCAACTAGTCAAAAACATCCTCTTTAGAAAAATCGTTCTAATAATGGAGATAGTAGAGAAAAAGATAACGCAAACTTATTTCTATTATTATAATTATTTTTTTTAAGTATTACTTATTTCTATTATTAAAAGGCCACGAATATCCTCCCTCACCACTACGTATATGAGAATGAGCTCCCAAATCTAGTATTTAGTTTATTAAATTTTTAATTTTTAATATAATTGTTTTTCAAAAAAAAAAAATTATAACCGATAAAGATGCCGAAAATCACCCTTGCATCAATTTATCCATATTACGAGGGGATCGACTTAATCCATATATTAAGAGCAAAAGTTGTCTAAATAGAAAAATACATTCTCCACTAACTGCACTTATGTCAAATTTAAAAGGTAACGAGAACCTCCGATTGAGTAACAATTGTATGAAAACTACTGGGCAGCCATGTAATAAAAAAATGATAGATTGAAACAAACCTTATCAGCAATCTGGTCAAAATTCAAGTCCAATTTAAGTAACAATGCAAACAATAATTCTGATAATTGATAAGAACACCGTCATTATGAGTTAATGAAAGTGAAAGCTCTGTAAACTAGGATTGGTTAAAAATTATTTTGAATGGACAATTACAAAAAAAATCTTTAACATTTGTAAATTTAAATGGTAGCCAATTTTTCGATATACACATACTAAACAAGGTTATACTTCCAACACATCAACTTTAACAATTAACATAAACAGAGACATGTAATGAAAAGGAAAGTGTACATATCTGATCATCAGAAGTAGATGTTTCAGATATATTGCACTCTGTACTTGGACAAATTTGAATGAATTCCTCTTTTCACTTAAAGCGATATTTCATGTCATCATTCCACGACCCACGAGAAGAAACAAAAATCAAACTGTTCAAAACGACAAGAAATATTCGAGCAGGGACACGCGTCACAAGTTGTTGGGTCATCACTAGCTATTGAAGGAACCCTAATGGTTGCTTACTTGTGAAGGCAACTGGCGGAGAGGAGCATGGTTTCCACACTTCTCCTAATCTGTGACTGACTATCCTAAGAAAACACTAACCACAAATATTCTCCAACCAAAGCTTTCTGTGACACAACATTAAAGAAATCTTTAATGATTCTTGATGCATAAAATAGTATCTTAAAATGACAAATCAATACCCATTTCATTTTTTTAGTGACTGAGATTTTCTTTTTCTTTTTCTTTTTCTTTTTCAAGGAGAGAGAAGAATTCTGAGAGTGGATCAAAAATAGGTGGGTATAAAATGGATGCAAACAAACCTGTCTTTCTCAATCCAGCGTGCAAACTCAGACTTCTTCATGACACTAAGGACAAACAGTCAACAAAGTGATTACAGGAACCTTTAGAGCTTCCTTCCATCAAAATAATTACCACCATTGATTTTAACAAATACAGAACCAATACAACTGCAAATGTTTTGAGTATCTAAAGTCAACAAGTGAAATCAAAACAAAAGGGAATATTCCTTGATCAATGGCAGCCTGATAGAGGATATCTTACTCAATATAGCATTATTAAGTTCTCAAGTCAAGGCCCTAAAAGGAACAAAAGCATGAAAATACAGAGAGGCTAGGATAATGAAATTCAACCACACCACTATACATCTATCATCTCCACTGTTGATAGTGAAAGAGTTATCTCAAACCATACAACTCACAGAGTCAGTAGCTCTATGTACAATAAAAAGTGAGAGTCTTGAATAACTTATCTTATTGATAATACTGTGATAAATAGTTTGGTCCACTTGCTTTTGCTATAATAATAATAATAATACAAGCTTTTATATTGTTTACTAGTATTACCCCAGACTCTAATTCTTATATGTGGAAAAATCAAATTAATTTTTGTATTATGAGGACAAGATAGTTATAATTACAAGTAATTAATAACAGCACCTCATAGTATCAGATATTCAGATTCCATATATATAGTTCATCTACATGAGGGGCTTTATCACTGATATTTGCTATGAAATGAATGTAAAGCATTGCTATCCAGCTCTTGCTCAGAGAAAACTTTATTAAAATATTGAGGTTTTACCTTGACCCAAAGTCCCCAACTAATAACTTGATGCAAAGCGCATATGGAAGGCAGATTGGTCAAGAAGCTATCCATTTTAGATGATATATTAATTGTGCATAAAAAATATTAAATTGGTGCTGAAGATCTAACTACTTTAAGGTCAAACATCAAACAGTTACAGAGATGGTCTGACACCGGAATACAGCTGTTGTAAACTTTAGTCAAATTATCATGCCTAAGCCTAACAAGTGTTCACAATATAATAGCCTTCAGAGCAATTCCGTTACTATTTTGTTAACAATATGACAAAAAGATATGCAAAATTCACTCCAGGCCCACATGCCACGTGGAAACCAAGAAATATGTTGGTATTTACTACAAATTGAACAAGTCAAGGTACACAAGGTGATACCAGCATGCAAGTTGCTTAATCTTTCTTCTTTTTTCTTTTTCTTTTTCTTTTGACAGTATTAAGTTGCTCAATCTTTCAATGCCATAAGAATCATTAGAAAAGCACTAATAATAATATTTTCCCAAATTAATTTCAAAATTCTGATTTTCTATTTACTACAATAATATACCAGGTAAGAACAAATCATGTTTTACATATGTTGTTGTTATGGTTAAGAGAGTTACACAAAGTGATTAGAAGAAGACTCACCATCATCCGCCAGTGTTACATCTGAAATCGATCCATTAGAAATCACCATTTACAGAAATATAACCCCTAGCATTTGCATTTAGTGGACAATAACAATGAATCTGTCAAACCATGTAAAAAGATAATATAGTGTGAGCACTCATGTTCATTTGTTTTCTTATAGGCAGAATTTTATTGCAAAAGATGGAATGATACAAAAGTGCGCTATACAAGTAACAAAAATCATAGATTGTAGCAACACAGTCCTATACAATTGCGAACAAGCAGTTCACCTAGGCTGACAAAATACCAGCTAGGGTAACTAGGAGAACCTTCAAGACAAAAACAAGGCCTAAAAAACAAAAGGGAACACAAAGCAAGCACTAATGCTCATTAGAATTTAGCATATCAACATTTCAGATCAACATGCATTATTTTAGTTTGCAAAAGCACTTAATGAGAATGTTAGAAATAATTAAGTCTTGTTTAAGTAAGATAAGCACTGGTAATTGGTTAGAATGGATGGGTTCTGAAAGAGAGAGTAAGTCTTTCTTTTGAGGGAATTCCATTGGAAAGAGGATGGGTTCTTATAGGAAAGAATTGATCTGCAAAGGGACTTTTAAAGAGACGGTTTTATTGGAGAATAATATATAATTCTTTTAAAATTACTTAATATAACCTTGGACTGATATATGTAATAGGAAACAATGGTAAGGAAGGTTATTGACCAAATTCAAAAAATTGAGGTAAGAGTGTATTTCAAGCCTAACTTTTGGGGGTGTAAATACTAAAACTAAATTGGAATGATATAAATGCGAACCATATTAAAAAGTTATTGGTTCCCCGTTAATGTACAAATGGGTGAATTGGCAATATATTGATATTAAAATGAAATCTACCCAATAACAATGCATCAAGTTAGGTTCCAATGGTGACACATTGCTTCATCCAAGTCATTCAAGACTCAATTAGTACTTGTCATAGATGACACTGAAGATACACTTTATGGCGGCAAATGCCTAAATGCACATTGTTGTCATGATAACCAAAACCATTGACAACCTTTTGGAGACTATGAAATTGATGAGCAATAGAGAGTATTTATATCACCTAGTTATTTGACATATGATGAGGTGGGATACCAGGTTTAATGCTCTTCTCTATTGGCTTGATAACTATCACTATAAGACATAAAAGGAACAGATGTATATTATTATTATTATTATTTACAGGTAAGGAATGTTATTGACGAATTTCAAAAATTAAGGCAAGAGTGTATTTCAAGCCTAACTTTTGGGGGTGTCAGTACTAAAACTAAATTAAATTTAACAAATGGAATGATATAAATGCAAACCATATAAAACGTTATTGGTTCCCCCATTAATGTACACATGGGTGAATTGTCAATATATTAAAATGAAATCCACTCAATAACAATGCATCAAGAAATGTTAGGTTCCAATGGTGACACATTGCTTCCTCCAAGTCATTCAAGACTCAAGTAGTACTTGTCATAGATGGCACTGAAGATATACTTTATGGCGGCAAATGCCTAAATGCACAGTTGTCATAATAACCAAAACCATTGATGACCTTGTGGAGAGTATGAAATAGATGAACAATAGAGAGTTGGTATGATGAGGTGGGATACCAGGTTTAATGGATAGGAAATAGTAACGTTTTGATCACTATCAATATAAGACATAAAAGGAACAGATGTACATTATTATTATTATTATTTTCAGTAAAGATATATTTGTGCAAACAGAGTAGGTATGTTAGCAATATCCAAATATTCCCAATTTACAATATTTTAGGTTTTGCGTAACCCTAATAACTAAAAATAATCATGTGAAACTACACCATATCTTGTATTTCTATCTATATGCTTCGTGAATAAAGAAATTTTCAAAGTATACCACAATGTATGGCTTCGTCAATGCACAATGTAGTGGCTTCTTATCTTTTCTATCAATTATAGTGACAGTAAGAAATCCGGATAACATCCATGAGTATATTGACATACATTCTTGTGAGTACATTGACATACATTCTTGTAATTTCGGATAAATAAGTAATGTAGAACAATATAAGGGAAAGTACTAGTAAGGTAACATGTTAAACAACCGACATCATTATTATTTACATTATTTGAGATTATTACTTTGTTTTGGATTAATAATATTACTTTTGACCAATTACTTGTAGAAAAATTTCAAACTAAATCACCTTTCATAGATTCAAAACAAGTTTAGTTGAACAATTAAGTAGACCAAAAAAGCATTACTTCTATAGAAATTCTTAAGTGCGGGATCTCTGATACAAGTTATATGATAAAAGTTTTAATTTTCCATGTAAAGGTCTTGATAGGTTCACTTTACACGATCAAGACTACCAACATTTAACTTATATTAGAGATGCTGCACCTGAAAACCACGCAGCATTGATTCAAAAGTATGTCCATACAAGTGCTTGCACAGACACGCAGACACAAACAGATGTAGTATAGCATTGATCCAAAAGTATGTCCATACACACACAAAAGTATGTCCATACAAGTGCTTGCACAGACACGCAGACACAAACAGATGTAGTGTAGCATTGATCCAAAAGTATGTCCACACACAGAGTGTAGCATTGAGCATTGATCCAAAAGTGAGTCCATACACACACACACACACGCGCAAACACACACACACACAGAGTGTAGCATTGAGCATTGATCCAAAAGTATGTCCATACACACACACACAGTGTAGCATTGATCCAAAAGTGTCCATACACACACACAGTGTAGCATTGATCCAAAAGTGTCCATACACACACACAGTGTAGCATTGAGCATTGATCCAAAAGTATGTCCATACACACACACACAGTGTAGCATTGAGCATTGATCCAAAAGTATGTCCACACACACACAGTGTAGCATTGAGCATTGATCCAAAAGTATGTTCATACACACACACACAGTGTAGCATTGATCAAAAAGTATGTCCATACACACACAGTGTAGCATTGATCCAAAAAAAGTATGTCCATACACACACACACAGTGTAGCATTGATCCAAAAGTATGTCCATACACACACACAGTGTAGCATTGATCCAAAAGTATGTCCATACACACACACACAGTGTAGCATTGATCCAAAAAAAGTATGTCCATACACACACACACAGTGTAGCATTGATCCAAAAGTATATCCATACACACACACAGTGTAGCATTGATCCAAAAGTATGTCCATACACACACACACAGTGTAGCATTGATCCAAAAAAAGTATGTCCATACACACACACACAGTGTAGCATTGATCCAAAAGTATGTCCATACACGCACACAGTGTAGCATTGATCCAAAAGTATGTCCATACACACACACACAGTGTAGCATTGATCCAAAAGTATGTCCATACACACACAGTGTAGCATTGATCCAAACATACACACACACACAGTGTAGCATTGATCCAAAAGTATGTCCATACACACACAGTGTAGCATTGATCCAAAAGTATGTCCATACACACACAAAGTGTAGCACTGATCCAAACATACACACACACACACACAAAGGAGTGACAATTACCATTTATTAAGCCAAGTTGTGGTATTCAACATTTTACTTTCTTTTAGCAATTATGGCTACATTCCTTGGGGATAGTACGGGATCAAATATTGGCAACATGACTGCTTCCATAGAACTGCCTTGCTCCTGGAGGAACAATAATCTATCCAGCAGAATAAAAGTTTCCAAAAGCGGTCCCAAAGCAGCACGAAGAGACCAATATGGTCCTATAATGTCCTGTATATAATAAATTTATCAATTAGCATCTTGGCAGCATACTTGTGCTCAAGCTTCCATATGAAAGCACAGCAACAACATTCATAGAATAGAAAAATTGACAAGATGCCCATTTTGCCTTTTAAGTAAGAAATCCTAACGAATGCAGGTATATCTGGGTAAAATCCTCTATAAATACCACAGTCAAACATCCAATGAAATTTGATATCCCATAGTGAACTGGTAACATTACTTTGAAGCAAACATGCTTTTACAATTTAAGAAGATAAGAATAAAGAAGTTGCTTTAGGAAGCAGCTAGTAATTTAAATGTAAAATACATGGATCTAAAATTCCTATAAAACAATTCAGAAATATAAATTCAACAAACTGTGAATTGAAAAGAACTCTCTTTATCTCTATCTTTTTCCAGGTCAGGTCTTATAGGTTTAGGAATGAAACAAATAGAATGAATATAATGAAGATCCAAAAATTTATATCCCATTAAGAAATTGAGAAATATTCTTAGTTTTAAAGGCAAGCCTAATGGCAACAGATTTGGGTAAATTCTAACTTGAAATCCACAGTTTAAGAAATTGGTTTAAAAAAAAAACCTTTTGTATTGTTAGCTTACCATCTAAAAGTGATGACATTACACAAAGGCAGGTCAAATGACTCTCATGCCTTAAATTATAGTTGATATACTGAAAATTGCACCCTTAAATAAACAGAAAAAACACGAGTATAATGGTATTTTTATTATATATTTTAGAGTTATAATATATTAAAAATTAACTACTATTTTAAATTTGTCAAAATTCATTAAATAGATAAAATATCAATTAATTTAAGAAGTAAAATTTTTAAACAAATTTTAAAAGGATGCAGTGGGCTCTGCCATTGGAGAGCAATATAAATTATCTTATTTATCAAAAACCAAAAACTATATTAAAGAAAAATGGAAAACAAGGAAATGGTCCAGAAAAGAGAAATATAGATCAATCTAGCAAAATATGCTAAATGCAACGGTACTAAGAGGTATAAGAATAACATACAGTAAACGGCTTCACTTCATCCCATATTCCATAAAAATTTAGGTTGTCCAAAGCTTTGAGACCAAGGCGGCATAATCCAGAATGGCAAAATTTCCCAAAGAGTAAATATTTGTCAACAGCATCAGAGTTTTCAGATCTTGTACTGTTATTGAAAGAATTTCTGTGAGATACGACAGTAACATCCAACACTGCAACTGACCTGTCATCTACAGCAAATATTTTATATGTAAACATCCCAATAAGCTCATCTACTTGGACTACTTTAAGAAGAAGCACAAAAGCCCACACCCCTTGAACGTGTAATACGGGTACATATAACTTCACGGCTTTATTCTTATTAAAACATTAAATAGGAACTTTTCTCCTCTATGTTGTCTACCATTTTTAGGACAACAAAGGAAGGTTATGAACTTAGCAAGCAAGCTTTTAAATTAAACAAGTTCACTATTTACCTAATTTTGGTTCTGCAGGCTCCGAAGAAGAGCAAGCAATGTCAGGGTCCTTCTGAACAAAACACACCCGCGTGCTTTCTTCACAATGCCAATGCGACCCCAGGATCTTCCTTTGCTGTTGACGGCGCAAAGCCTTACCTTGACGTCCAATCGAAGGACTTGTTATAATTGCTTCTGGATAATATTCAGAAAGAACCTTCAAAAGAAAAATGATTTAAAATATGGAAGCCAGAAAGAACCTTCAAAAGAAAAATGATTTAAAATATGGAACATCTGAAGAAAAAAAAATGTATGTAATCTTTTAGGAACCTTTGAAGAGAATGAGAATTATATTGTCCACAAAAAGTTGGAATTCATATAAGGGAGGCACGTAAATAAGAACACAAAAGGTATCTTTGAATGTGTTATTATGGCACACATGTAGCACCATGACATAGCAGTCATACTATCAAAACATATGTCAACTACCATAACAAAAATTCATTATAATTTCAAATCCTATAATGGGACAACCATACAACGAATAAAATTTCTGAAGAAAATATCCAAAATAACGCACACAGACATGGAAGCACAGACATGGAAGAACACATGAGCACGCACACAGACAGAGCTGTCACCCAAAGGCCACAAACTATAATCAGGTAATGACGTCAGTAACAGGTTGAACTGAAATGTTGTAATACATATTCCGGAACAAGAATTCAATATATTTTAGGATATCTATTTTTAAGGAAAATGTTTTATATGGTAGTTTCCTATTTTGAGGGAGTATTAATTGTCTAGTTTAGAATTTCTTCGTTAAGTTAGTTTACATTTTCTTTTACTTTTTTGAAGTAGTTCAGATTTTAAGTTTGCCTACAAATAGGCCTCTTTATATTATTTTGTTTAGAGTTCAATTAGAAATATAATCGATATTTGAGTTTCACAATCCCTACTTCTACATTTCTCTCATTTCCTTTAATTTTGTCCCCATCCCTATTCTGATTTCTACCTTCCCATAGTCTATTTTCTCCTCTATTCTATTACTGACCTACATCAATATGGAAATATAATAAATGGCGCAAGATTCAAGCTACACAGATTATAGATGATTGTTTAAAAATATCAGATTTAAGATTCAGTTTTCACAAAGCTGGTAATTTGTTTGAGTTAAAGAAATTTAATGAAAAAGGATTTATTTTGAAAATAATAAATAATGTAGCATATGTTCAATAAGATTTGTGCGAGCATATAAAAGAAAAATGAGAAAAAATAAATAAAAAAATAAAAAATAAATAAATTGAGGAGTTAAGGGTTTGTTGGCAACTATTACATCTTCAGTAACACTTAGTCAAAGGTAATCTTTTACTGGCAACATGGAATTATATTGGAGTGGAGGTAGCTTGGAATCTTAGTGCTCCACATCATCTACTGCTTTGTTAGTATCATCTGCAAGTTTGTCCGGTATGACGTATATAGGTTTGCCCACTACTTGGATTATTGATTCAGGTACTACCCACCACATGACTCCTAATAAATCTCTTCTCTCTCATTGTATCTCACCTTCTAAATCTACTTCTATTATGGCTGCGAATGGAGCTTCTATGCCTTCAGGCTCCATTGGTTCCGTTACTCAGTCCACATGGTCTCTTCCAAATACACTCCATGTTCCACATCTTTCTGTTAACCTTTTGTCTGTTAGTCAACTCACTGATTTGGGATTAAATATTGTCTTTTCTTCTCATTCTTGTATTTTGCAGGATCGCACCATGGGGAGGTAAATTGGGATTGGCCGTAGGGAGGGAGGTCTTTACATTTTATAAAACTAATCATTTCCTTCGCCGGTTGTTGCATCTGTTTATTTGTCATCATTTCAATTGTCTTCTACATCGCCTCCTTTTACCTTTGGCATTCTAGGTTAGGGCATGTGTCTAGTTCTAGGTTACAGTTTATGATAAAAAAGGGTTTATTAGGTTCTGATGTTAATTTTCATGATATCTCAGATTGCAATGGTTGTCGTTTAGCTAAACATTCTGCTTTACCTTTTAATAATAGTACTTCGTCTTTTTTGGCACCTTTTGAAAGTGCATTCTGATGTTTGGGGTCTGTGCCTTTGCCCACGAAAGGGGGTGCGTGATACTATGTTATCTGTATTGATAACTATAGTCGATATTGTTGGTTATATCTCATTTTTTTTAGTATGATTCAGCCATGTTTTACCGTTGCACTTCTACAGGATTTATTGTTCTTCTTTATGTTGATGATATGATTATTACCGATGATGGTGATGATAGTGCTGGTATTCAAGTTTTGAAGTCTCAGCTGCAATCTTTATTTGACATGAAGGACTTGGGTTCCTCTTCGATACTTTCTTGGCATTAAGGTGTCCACATCACCATCTGGTACTTGTTAATTGTTATCACAATCAAAGTATGCTTCAGAAGTTGTCAATCAAGCTCATAAGACTGATGAGCGTATAGTTGATACGCCCCTTGAGCTTAATGTCAAACTCAATCATTCAGATGGGACTCCCATCTCAGACCCAACTTTGTACCGTGAGATAGTTGGCTCACCGGTGTACTTAACAATTACTTGGCCTGACATCACGTATGCAGTACATCTTGTTAGTCAGTTTGTTTCAGCTCCACGCACTTCTCATTGAGCTGGTGATACAGTTGATCGTAAGTCTACTACAGGTTATTGCACCTTTTTGGGAAGCTCTCTCATTTCTTGGAAGAGTAAGAAACAAAGTATTGTTTCCTGCTCTTCTACAGAAGCGGAGTATCGTGTTATGGCTACAACTGCAGTAGAGATTGTTTGGCTTTTTGCTACAGTGGCTTTTAATTGAACTTGGTGTTCCTCAGACGAATCCCACTCCTATGTATTGTGATAATCAAAGTGCTATTCAAATTGCCAGAAATCCAGTATTCCATGAATGAACCAAGCACATTGAGATTGATTGTCACTTTGTTCGCCATCGGTTTCTTCGTGGTGTGCTTTCTTTGCCGTACATACCTTAAACCTCTCAGCTTGCAGATTTCGTAAATCTCATACCGTTAAGAGATTTCAATCACTTTTGAGCAAACCCTCGTTGGTTCTTAAAACTTGAGTTTGAAAGGGGGTTTTAGTGTATATTATATATATATATATATTTGTTACTTAGGGTTAGGGGTAGTTTTGTAACTTTGTCCATTCCCTTCTCTCCTTTTTGTTATTCATTGCATATAAACTCTTCAAGCAGTCGACTTGTGAAGTGCTACTAACATATGTTGTTTGCTATGAATACAAACAATTTTATATGCTAGCAGCACTTCACAAGTCGGCTGCTTGAAGAGTTTATATACAAAGAATAACAAAAAGGAGAAAATTGAATGGACAAGGTTAAAAAACTACCCCTAACCCTAAGTAACAAATATGTCAACATTCTAAAGGAAATTTGAATCATTTTTTTTCTCCATTGTCCGTAGTTAATAACTTACGGAGTAAGTTGGTTTTAGTGGGGGGATTGAAATGGGTTGCACCTTGGTATGTGTGTCAAGCATTACGATTAGACATGATTGGCTAGGATTACGGGTCATAACAATCCCTAAAATCAAGGTTAATAATGATACTCTAACAATGTGGTCTCTTTCCATTTGAAAGATTTTAAAGCTTTGGGGGAGGAAAGAAAAGCTATGATTCTTTGGTATTGTGGAATTTTTGTTGTTTTATGAGTTAGTTGGTTAGAGAGGAATAGAAGAATATTTGAGGAAGCTAAAAAAGGATAGTTTTTTATGGGATAAAGGTTATTATTTAGCTTTTCTATAGGAATCCATCCCTAAAGAATTTAGAGACAATTCTCTATTTTTCATTATGTTAGAATGGAAGGCTGTTGTTTTGTATTGAAATCATTGTAATTTTTATTTTTGTTTAATTTGTTTTTTTGGGTGGACTACTGGTTCACTTAGGTACTTTCTTCATTTTATCTATTTCCTATAAATAAAAAATGATGCTAACTGGTAAAGGACAGGAAAACAGTTTCGGATACTGCTACATTCTGACTACACATCGGACATATTTCCATATGCTGCTAAGACAGTTTTTAGTCACTACACATCTGACATATTTCCATATGCTGCTAAGACAAGTAATAATCTTAACATACATATGGTTCATTTGCTGTGATGAAACCTTTCTCATATCTAAATTTGTTTCAGCCTCCATATAGCTTGATGGAAGATTACTTCTGATACCAGGGAAAAAGAATAAATATCAATTCAATTAGCTTCAAGCGAATAGCACAACAAACTATTGTTACCGAAACAAAAGGCGCATTAAGGACAGATACTTTTTGACCGCGCCCTAAAAAGATGCAATACATTACAGTGACCAGGCTGTCAACAGATCCGAATTTTTTACACCATTCGGGAAACAACGCAATGCACACGCAAAGGTATCAAAATGCATGGGAACATGGAACTATGATAAATTCAACAATTGAAAATTAAAATTAAAATAACTGAGCTAACAATAAAACAAGGTTGTAAATATGATTTACCATTTGAAAAGCGGCACGAAAAGCATGCAACTCAAAATTATGAACTCCAGCATCTCTTTCTAGAATTCTCCATCTATCTGCACTCTAGACAAAAACACAAGATTATAAGTTTGGGTAGCAGGTAGGAGTTATCTTTCAAGATATGTCTCTTCAGGTTGCCTATAATCAAAGCCAAGTGTAAAATAAAATTTCTTATTAAGAAAAGGAATAAAAGTAAATTGATTTCTCAGACTATCTTGCATGATATCTCAATATATGTCAAATCATTCTTTCCTATACTCTATCCGAAACTCATAATTTTACTGCATCAACACTTTCTACAACTTTAGATACCACTTTCGCTCTTGTAGATAGGAACTAAAGTTTTTTCTCCATCTACAAGGCTTTTTTTAGTCAAGATAACAAATTGGACAATACACTGCCCAAATAGCTGTGTGCCCAAATAGATAACAAATTGGAACATGTCGGAGCATTTCTAGTAAAATATTGTACCCATGCAAATAGCTGTGTTCATCCTATAGCTCCACTTTCTAATGACCATCTGATGGGTTCCATTGTCCAGGACCACATCATAGTTATACCTGTCTTCTTATTTGTCTCCACACAGTAGCATTCAATGTGGTTTCATCTGCATCTCTTCTTTACATAGAAATTTTAAGTGTAATTTCTAAGAAGCTGAAAACCCCAACAGTTCCAGACTACCAAAATATGCTGCTAGCCTGCTACTTGATACCAAAGTAAACAGGAAAAGCAAGACCTGTACCTGACAAGCAAGATCCCGTGAATTTTTACTGAGAGAAAAATCAGCAGATTTAACACCATAACTCATTGGAAAACCGCAAAGAGAACCAGCAATGTCAGATCCTTCTTCAGATAATAAGTTGTAACAGCAGCCAATGCTGACAACTGCTTTAACTTCTTTGCACTCTGTAAAGGTCCTGAAACAGTAAAGATATAATACATTGCTAATCCGATGCATACATAGACTCCTTAAAAGTGACTAAAGTAAAATAATAAAAGATGACAAGAAAATATTTTGTGAGAATAAACTGGGTTACAAAGCACTAATTGTTAAGATTATGTGTCACAACTTGGGGAAAATTAAAACTACTGAATGTACATAGATAAACAAGGATATAAGAGGACATAAATAAATATTTTTTCCAACAAGAGTCCCATCAATGTATTCATTTCATTCCTTTGTGGGTAAACAAGAAGGATTTGATAATTGAAAGTTGGACCGTTGGAGTTAAGTCAACAATACTTTCCCGCCATGTAGCTCCTTTATATTAATTACACATAGTGGGATAATCAAGTCCACGAAATATTTCATTAAATGAGTCCTAAAAACAACAAAATGAACTAAAGAGGGTGGTTAAAGTCTGATATTAAAATAAGTTCTGTATCTACATAAAGTAGCTTTTTCTCAGTAATTTCAATTTTATTCACTGAAAAAAAATTATGTATTCCTTTTCCAGATTTCTATTAGAAGACTTGAATTTTAAGGAGTCCCCCCTGTTGCCTCTTCCAATCTCTCAAAAGCTGTGTTTCATGCAAGAGGACAGCATTCTGCCACTCATTTTTCCTACTTAACTCATAATATTCAAAATAGCTATTGTGTAATAGATTTTTTGTGGTGTTTGCAGTGCTTGTTTGTTGTAATTCTGGTGGTGCTGAAATTAATTGTCTCTTTACTATAATTAATCTTCATCATTTTCTCCTCACTCAAAAACCTACATTTGAATGTTGAAATTTATATTATTTCAGCGACAATTCAATTACTAGCACCAACAAGGATAAAAACAATTCACAAAACCGGGTTTCTCAATGTCATATGTACCCAGTAATCATCAGTAATCAGTTCCAAAAATTTTAAACTTAAGCCAAACAATAGTTTTAAATGCAATGTTGTATTTAACAAATGGGCTAGTCACATGAATTCAAATGTAGACTACTGTAATTTAATTAGCAGTATAGGAATTTAGGGATTTAATTATGAGACCTCTCGATCAACTAAGCTCCGATACCATACTCACCAATCACCATCAATCTGAAAAGCTTAGGCTTATAGGTATAGGTCTAACTATAGTATTTAAGTCGTAACTAATTAATTTTAAATTAAAATGTCTTGAAAATCACTCTTCAGGTTCTTAGAAAAATTGAACAGTTTTTATCCTCTGATTTGCTATATATTGTTCATGATGGTTATTGCAATTTTTTATTACTTGGGTGTACAGTGTTGTAACAAAATGACCACCTCTCTAGTAAATGATTCCTATTAATGGCACAATATTTTTCCTTTGCAGTTCATTTTTCTTCAATTACTAGGGATTGGAAAAATTATTCCTTGTTAAAATCCATTTCCAAAATCCCCTACTCTGTTATTTCAATGGAGTTTGACTATAATTTAATATTAAAAGACAAAAATACCCATTAAGATTAAATACTTATTAAAATAAAAAAGATAATTGACTAAAAAATACTTGAAACTAAAATATCAAGAAAAAAAAAGGGGAGGAGGTGGCCCTGGTGATCTCCTCCTAGACCGAGGCATTGGCATCGTGAATCTGACGATGTCCTCCAACCTTCCCACTTGGAGGTGATCCGATCTCCAGCTTTTTTTCTCTTTATTTAATATTTTTTAATTGTTTTATATTTTTATAATAATTTTTTTATTATATAAAATGATTTTAATTTTTATCCTTTATTTAATTTTTAATTTTTTTTGTACAAGTTAAAAGAATAAAACACCCCTTGACTGTTAGATTTGAGAGACAGAATTTTAATTGAGGGACGGAATTGGTACAACTTAAAAGTTAGGGAACTAATTGGTCACTTTTTGCGAAATCGCACACTACTTGGTAATTGCCCTTCTACAAATGGAGAAAAACAATTGGAGTTAACTTGTATTCATAAGTAGATTAGATGACCTATAGGTTATCTAATCAGTCAACTGCACTATATACAGAATCTGTGCATAAAACTATCTATTAGAGGGTACCTGATGTTAACCAAAAAATAACCTCCAATCAACTCTAAAATGGATAGAAAAAAGCTTTAAAGTGTATTTAGAACTCACTTGATCATTGTTACCGAAAGTTCTCCGCAAGCATGAAGCCCGGCAAGAACCAATGAAGTTTCACTCTCTGCATTGCATGGAGATTGTAGTTTTCTTCCATCAAGTTCTCGATTATTTTGCACAATTAGCTTTCGCTGCTCAACATCATCCCTATCTAGTGACAAGCTGGTCAAGGCTTTCAACATGTCCATGGACATTACACGACATGTGATTGTCTTGGGCACATTCGGACTCTTGTTTACCAATCTAAATTAAAACAGGTTACGAACACAATTTTTTAAGGCATGAAATGAAAATTAAAAAAAGGTGCAAAAATAGAAAGTGTTCAGTTATGATGGAAAACAGTGAAACAAAAACATTTTTTATAAACAGTACAAACAGCATTGCGGAATATGAAAATCATGCAAGTAGCATCAATGATCAAACATATAACAAGTATAACCGTGCAGCCTCATTTAACTATTTCCCTAATGGTATGCAAACTCCATTCAAACTATCAACTTTGAAGGTCAAAAAGACGTAAATATTTCACTTTTTTAAAGAAAAAATCTATTACCAAATGAGGCACAAATTTTCAAAAAGGGTACATCATATAAAACTACAAACGTTTAACATGATAACCAGGCACCAACATTACTTTGGTAACCAAAATTAATATACAGGCTTCCTTAAGTATAACAAAATACTAAAAAGAAATAAAAATTTGATTGTATCTCATACCCAAATTTCCGCATCTGAGCTGCATAGTGCTTTCTAATTCGTTCTGCACGAGAATCTGTAACCTTTCCATGATGAGAACAAGCATCTATTGCTACTACGGAATGCTGGTATTGGAAGGAAACAACTTGAGCTAGATAGCCCTAAAAGACCAATTTATTCACAGGTTAACTACAGAAATAGTATACATAAAGACTATCTTATTTCATAAATGCTAAAGAAAAAGATAAGAGTTTTGAGGAGACAGTTATCATTATCTAACCATATAATTAAACAAACAAAATTCCTTGTTCAGGAAAAATCTCTTATATTTGTCACTTCAGTGAGCAGGCTTTTCTTCGTGTATCTAGGGCAACATAAAAGAAAAAATTGACCCTATTTCATGCACGGTAGGCTATGTGTGAGAAATAGATATATTGAAGAGTTGAGTCACTTCAGCGTAGGATACTAAGATAAGTAGTTTCAGCTGTTATCACCTCTGGAGTATGAGTGAAATCCAGGCTCATTTGCAGAAGAGTAGATACCAACTACCAAGTATAAAGACATATCTTGATGAGTTGATTCCCCCAAAGTTGAAGTTGCATAGCTACATATACTCTATGGGCAAATTACTGGGGGGAGTTTGTTACGAGTATCCATGATATTGGGTTCCGACTTGGGCAAAGTTTAAGATGCTCTTTAAGCAGTAATTTCCTGACATTATTGAGGCAAAAAAAATTGTGAGAATTTTGTAAGTCGAACCAAGGCAATCTACAAGCTACAGCGGCCTAAAAATCCAAAATGAAGTTAGGTTCACTCAGGCAAGTTTGCAAGGGGAATGAGGCCAACAATAAGAACATTTGTAGCTGCTGTAGGGTAAAACACTTATGATGTAGTGCTAATTTCAACAAAATGATTGAACAAGTACATGATGATTTTCAAAGGGTGCCATAGTTATTTAAAGGAGCTCTAGCTATGCAAGGAAAATGAGAAGAAAGTAGCAATAGGGAGCCCACGAGGCTGGTAAAAACTGCAATAGTTCTTCAACTGCCACTAGATATGACAATATGTTTAAAGCAACTGTTCAGCATCAGAGTCCTAGTAATCAACCAGATTCTTCTCTCTGTAGAAAACTCAACCTTTCCTACAAAGGCAGTCCACAACATTGGTTCAATACTCACAACCAATGTTTGACTTGCAAGAAGTTAAAACAAGAGCCTTTGGGAGCATTAAACCTTTGCTAATTACTTAATGGAAATGGGAGAATGTGCCTATCTATTTTTTGACTGCTTTAGCTAAAAGGTGTATAACACTACTCAGGTTATCATTGATTTTGTTTATTAATTATACTCATTTCTTGCTACTCAAAGGTACATACCTCATGACAACTTTGGATAAGCTTCACGTCAAAATAATTGTAAGATTTCATAAGCTCTCAATTTCAAATAAAAACCCTTTGTTTGGAGAAGTTTGCAAAAGCCTTGGGCCCAGGGTAGAATTCATTACTAATCACCTTAGAAGGATGGTCAACAAAGAAAGTAATACAAGCTTTGGAAAACATGTCATCAACACATCTTTGATTTTGGTTAGAATTAAAGCCACAGTTTGGCAGTGATAAGAATCGTAGCTATCCACCCAAATATTGGGAATTTCTTTTTATTAGGAAACATAAACTTTATTCACACAAAAAAAGTACATTTTTTTTTTGTGAAGTACATAAATTCGGGGGGTTTTCTGGGGAGGGAGAGGACTCGAACACGCAACCTCGTGGTACAGGTGTGAACGGTTTACCACCGGTAGTCTACCCAAAACAACAAACTAAACAATAATAGAAATTACAATGAACTCAATCAAAAAACAATCCTTCCAATCTAACAAAATGAAAAATAGAGAATTATCTCTAAATTCTTCAGAGATGGATGCCGATAGAGAAGCTAAATAATAAACTTTTTATCCCATAGAAAATTGTCCTCTTCTTCAGTTTCCTCAAAAATTATTTTATTCCTCTAACCAAATAACCCATAATACAGCAAAAATTCCACAATACCAAAGAATCACAGCTTTCTTTTTCCTCCTAAGCTATAAAATCTTCCAAAAAGAAAGAGACCACAGACCAAGGAGCAGTCCATTTCAATCCCCCCACTGAAAACAACTTATACCATAACTTTACATTGACCGGACAATGGAGAAAAGGTGATTCAAATGTTCTTCAGACTTCCGGCACATAACACATCAAGGGGGGAGAAGACAAAGATTAAGATATCTCTTCTGAATAATATCACAAGTTATAAATTTGCCATGAGCCAAGTATTTAACTTCGCCATGCATTAACTTGCATGGTTAAACTATTTGGAAAACGGCACAACTCAAAAGTCAACTATTGAGTAATGCAAAATAGTAAATAATTTATAAAAAAAAAGATGGAAAAGGCAATAACCTTTTTTCCAAATACAAGAATTCACCATCCATTCTTTAACCTTTGTTAAGAGAACTCCATCAAAAGTTTGACTAAGTATCGTTTGTCTTTGACATTTTCTAGATTCACAAACTGATATAAAAACAGAGTAATTAAAAAAAACAAAAAAGAAAAGAAAAGGACTTCAATAGTCATAATGTTGGAATTACTTCGAAACAATTCCATAAACCAAAAATCTTGCAATATCATCACGATACTTATTCAAGGTGGTCCATAAATGATCTCACACGACATCTTAAACAAATAAAAATTGAATTTTGTGTTCATTAATAACTCAATATCAAGTCTTCACAAAATAAGCCATGAGATTTTTCATTATTGTGACACTGTTATTTATTTAAGATATAATCCCATGTATAATCCAATTCAATGCATTCTAAATCTATTAACACATCAACCACTTCATGGGAAAACCCAACTTCACTATTGACTCTAAACAATTTATATGCTTTGCAAGGAACCCATCATTAGGATCTACTATGTACCAATCCATACACCTAGTACAATGTAGCATGAAGACTTATCTTATGATGATAAATAATCAAGTTCATCGGTGAATGTATGCCACCAAATAAAATGAACCTTTTGACCACCAATCATAACAATTATTGAATCCATAAAACTTGTCCCTAAGTTCTTTTTACCTTGACCAATGTTAAAGTCATATATCCTATGTTTTAAAACTCGGTTTGAGGTGGGCGCCTTGGGGCGGCTCGCCCACCTCTTCGCGAAAACGCCCTGGTGCGGCCGCACCAGCAGACGAAATGCGAACACCAGCCTTCGCTGAACGATGCGGCCGAATATGCGCCGAATCAACCTAAGGCGGGCGCCTCGCCAGTCACTCGGTCTGTGTAATTAAAAAAAAAAAAATTCGATACGCAGCGTTTTGAAGAAGAGAAAACGCTGCGTATATTGAAGAAGAAGATTGAAGAAGAAGAAAAAAGCTGAGTTTAGAAGAAAGAAGAATTGAAGACCCATGCCCTAAATCCCTAAATCAATCGAAAACGACATCGGCATATGCTTCTCCTCTCCGGCGACATCAAAATCTTCCTTCCTCTCCGGTGAGTTCTTCTTCTTCTTGCTCTGATTTTCTGCATCTTCTTGCTCTGTTTTTCTACTTTCTCTTGCTCTATTTTTCTTCTTTTTTCTTTCTTCGATTTCTTCTTCTCAGCTTCTTCGATTTCTTCTTCTGAACCTACGTCTTCAATCTGCTTCTTTAATTTTCTTCTTCTCAACTTCTTCAATTTTCTTCTTCTTCTCAACTTACTTCTTCAATCAGCTTCTTCGATTTCTTCTTCTCAGCTTCTTCGATTTCTTCTACTCAGATTCTTCAATTTTTTAGCTTCTTCGATTTTCTTCTTCTCAGATTCTTCAATTTTCTTCTTCTTCTCAACTTACTTCTTCAATCAGCTTCTTCGATTTCTTCTTCTCAGCTTCTTCGATTTCTTCTTCTCAGATTCTTCAATTTTTTAGCTTCTTCGATTTTCTTCTTCTCAGATTCTTCAATTTTCTTCTTCTCAGCTTACTTCTTCAATCTGCTTCTTCAATTTTCTTCTCTTCGATTTTCTTCTTTTTTAGCTTCTTCGATTTTCTTCTTCTCAGATTCTTCAATTTTCTTTTCTTTTTGTTTTGTTATCTGATAACACTATCAGATTCTTCAATTTAAGTCAACAGACAGATATATACTGATATACATTATTAAATACCCATCATTACCCATCTTTGCCCATTACCTATAAACAATAATATAATCCACTACCTAATATTCTAATATAGCCGAGAATCACCCACTACCTATAAAAAATAATACAAGTTGTATGCTAATATTCTAACAATATATCATATTAGTATATTATATATAATAGAATATTAATAGTGTTGGTATTTGGCAAGTGTTAAGACTTGAGATTTGAGAGTATTTGTTAACTGCTGAGTGTTGACAGTAATGTTAATTGACACATAATTTATATTGTTGTAGATTTTTAGATGTCAAATCGAAAAGATCCGGCTTGGAAGTATGGGATTGAGGTTGAAATGGATGAACAAAAGGGATATAAGTATATCCAATGCAAATTTTACGATAGAGTATTGAAAGGTGGAGTGTTTCGGATGAAAGAACACCTTGCTGGTGTTCAGGGTAATGTTGTCCCATGTAGAAAGGTCACCCTAGAAGTGAGAGAAGAAATCAAAACTTATATGTTAGCAAATGAAAGTGCAAAAAAGAAGGCACAATTGATGCGTGAAGAAAGGATCGACAATTGTGTCACCTTAAACAGTCAATCAAAAAAAGGTTCAAGCTCAGGTAGCGTTTCTGAAAGAGGGATCAGAGGACCTATGGATAGATTTGTAGTGAATGTCGAAAACGATGTGGTGGAGGATTTAAGGGGAAGCGATAAAGGAGTCAAAGGACTTGAGAAGGAGGCACGCGAAAACGCATGTTTGGATATAGCCGACTTTTTCTACGAGAATGGACTAGCCTTTAATGTTGCTAGTAGTCCATCGTTCGTCAAAATGCTCCGTTTTGTTGGGAATTACGGGCGTGGTTTAAAATCACCTACAGCATATGAATTGAGCACATCATTATTGTTGAAGGCAGAAGGCAAAACCCAAGCAGTTGTTGAAGAAGTAAAGAAAACATGGGCTAAAACAGGGGTGTCTATTATGTCGAATGGGTGGAAGGATATGAGAGGAAGACAGTTGATAAACTTTCTTGTAAACAATCCATATGGCATGGTGTTCTTGAAGTCGGTCGATGCTAGTGATGCAATTAAAGATGCCACACTATTGTTTAACCTACTGGATTAAGTGATTGAAGAAGTTGGAGAAGACCTTGTGGTTCAAGTGGTGACGGATAATGCATCGAACTACAAGAAAGCGGGTGAAATGTTGATGGAGAAAAGGAAAAGGCTATGGTGGACGCCGTGTGCAGCTCATTGTATTGATCTAATGCTTGAAAAAATTAGATCTCTACCTCAACACCAACATGCATTGAAGAAAGCGAAGAAGGTATAAATCATTATAGAAATGCGTTATATTTAGCATTAATCAGTTCATATGTATTGATGTTTTTATTCTTGTGGTGTAATAGGTGAGCAATTTCATATACAACCATGGATGGGTGTTGGCTTTGATGAGAAAGCACACTAATAAAGAATTGATCCGTCCCGCTCCTACACGATTTGCTACTTCATTTTTAACATTAGACAGAATGTTAACTCTGAGGCAACCTTTGGAGCAAATGTTTACTTCAAATGAATGGGATGGATGTAGTTGGGCAAAAAAGGTCGAGGGGAGGGAAATCAAGAAGATCATCTTCAACCACAATTTTTGGGGTAGTGTCTTATGCATTAAAGACAACAAGACCTCTTGTAAATGTGTTGAGGATGACAGATTCTGAACAATTGCCCGCAATGGGATTCATTTATGGTGCCATGGATAAGGCTAAGGAGGAGATAGCCGTAAATTTGGGAAATGAGGAAGGAGCTTACAAGGAGATATGGGAAATCATTGATGATAAGTGGCAGTATCAATTACACCGCCATTTGCACGCAGCTGCGTACTATCTGAATCCCCGATTCCAATATTCGGATGGTTTATCCACTCATATAGAGGTAAAGATTGGGTTGATGGTGTGTATGGAAAAACTTATTCCTGATGAGGAGGCGAGAGTACGAGCTAATTTACAAGTTAATCTCTTTAAGAACAAGGAAGGGTTTTTTGGCTATGGACGTGCAAAAGGTCTCATTGAAAATCTTAGCCCAGGTATGTCAAGTTATTGTTTACGTGTATCAATTTCTTTATGAAATTTATAGTGTTGTCTTACAAGGAAATGAACAATGTTTATTATTCTCATTGTAGCCGATTGGTGGAGTGCATATGGAGACGAGGCTCCAGAACTTAAAGATTTTGCTGTGAAGATTTTAAGTCTCACTTGCTCATCCTCAGCTTGTGAGAGAAATTGGAGTACATTTAATTTGGTAAGGGTTTACTTAGAATTCTACATACTAGAGTAATTTTAGTATTCCTAATTAAAAATTTTCTACAAAAATTTTGTAGATTCATACGAAAAAAAGGAATCGATTAAGCACGAAGAAATTGAATTCCTTGGTGTACATAATGTACAATAAAAGGTTGCAGCACAGATTCTTGAAGAAGAAGGCACTAAAGGATGGTGAGGATCCATTGGTTCGTGAAGTTGTGCCGTCGGATGATGAGTGGATGGTTGATGAAGATGTAGTTGGGGGAACGTCCACAGATGTGGACATGAGTCAACCGAGTGGAAGCCAAAATGTAGGAGGCAAGAGAAAGAGAAATACAAGTAATTCTACAATTAAATTTATGCTAGTTTTACTCGGATAAAATGATATATTTAATTATTATAGTATTACTCTACATTTTTTGGTAGACAAAGGAAAGGCTTTGCAACGGGTAGATGAAGAACGAGAGTGGGAGGACATTTCAAACCAATACAACTCTCCAGGAACTTTAGATGATGATGATGGAGAGGATTACCCATTTGATCCACGTTTCAGGCCACTTGACACAAATGATAGCTTATGGGATGGATTAGATATATAGTGGTCATTTATCGTTAGGATGACGTTTATTTTTTGTAATGTTTAATTTGTTTGAGATATTTTATGTTTGTATTGTTGGATACTTAGATATGACTCATTTCTTGAATTCTATGGAATATTCTCTACTTTATTAATTTTTTGAAATTTTATGAAATTTTTTTCCATTTTCCGACTGAGGCACCCGCCTCGAGGCACCCGCCTCAATCGCCTCGAGGCACCCGCCTCGCCTCACGGAGGCCTTCCCGCCTCGCACTGCCTTCCGAGTTTTAAAACCTTGCATATATCAATTAGGCTACAAATAAGCTATTGATTGATTATGATTGATTGTGATTGATTGAGTGATTTAAGTAGATTGATTCTACTTCCTTTTCTACTATAGGCCAACCACTATAAATATTGTACATTGCTGAATAATACAACTCACTCTATTCTCTTTTTTCACATCTCTCTCTCTCTCTCTCATTTTCTTATTCCTTGGGTATTATGCTATCTCTAAACATGGTATAAGAACAATTAAGATCTCTTGATAACTGACTAACAGAAAGAAGATTAATAGGAAATTTAGGTACATAAAGAACTGAAGAGAGAGATAAGGTAGGAGTAACTTGGACAGTTCCTTTACCCAAAACAGGACAGATCCTCATTCATTAGATTGCTAACACGAGGACAGCTCCAGAATCAATGATCCAAGATTGTGAGTTAGAATGAGATTAAAATGCAATTAGAATACTTGTTTGTGCTAGAGTAGATGTGGGTAAGGTAGAGGGCATCCTGGTAGACTGATTACCTATTGTAGGCTGATGACTTGATCCTTCAGAAGATGGTACATGGGAGTTCGGAATACTATCAGAAGGTGTAGGGCCGTAGGGGCAGATGAATTGTCGTTTTGATCATAATAATTCTGATTCGCCTATCTGGCTTTCCAAGTTTTCCCAACATTTATCAGAATTATGATTATTCCATCCACAATGGCTGCATATCGGCCTCCCCTGCCTCGGCCATGAACTCAACCACGTCCGGAAGGCTGCTCTCTTCCACGTCCCCCAGAAGATTAAAGAGCAGATGATTCTTGGGTTTGAGTGACAATCTTTTAAGACGAGCATATACTTCATTTATTGTTGGTAATTCTTTCTCTATAAGAATGCTGTTTTTAGCACTTTCATACATCGGATTTAAACTCGACAAGAATCAAACTACCAGCAATTCTCCCTGCTGTTTTTGAAAAAGATTTTTATCGATAGTTGCAAGATGATGGGAATTTAGTTCTCCCCACAAACCTTCAACACTTCCAAAGTGTTCGCTCAACGACTTATCACCCTATTGACATGAGAAGAAAGAGGCATATACATCATAGATACAGGATGCATTTTTAGACTGACCGAAACGTTCCAGAAGAGAATCTCACAACTCTTTAGTAGTATCAACCTACAAAGTAGTTGAAGCAATCACGGGTTCCATACTGTTCCATAACCTTGTGGTGACCATGCTATCCTAATGTAACCATTTTTGGAGATCTTTTGCATCATCTGCTGGTTTTGGAGTACTTAAATATTATTCTTTTCCTTGGGCAGTCAAGTATTTTTTAACTGCTCTAGACCATAACAAATAATTGGCATTATTCAATTTAACAACAGTAATAGAAACTCCAACACCAGGAGGATGTGAGGAATGAGAAGATGATACCATAATACAAGAATCGGGAACAAATATGAACCCACCAAAAAGAAGGCAACACCGATCAAAAATAGGACGTCAAACAATTAGCATACTATCAAAGATGCCTCATCACAACACCAGCAGCAGCAAACATATATCAACACCAACAGCTGCAACAAATGGGAAAGAAAAACAGCAGCAGCCATATGAAAGAAAGAATCCAGCAGCACCAAGGGAAAAAAAGGGGCAACATGTCAACCCAAAAGAACACAGATACCTTGTCGTCAAAAAAAATTTGCATCGAAAAAAGTCGCCGGAATGTTGCCGGAGTATCGCCGGAGCGGCGAAAAAAACAGTGATGTCGTGCCGGAGATTAGTTGACGGAGTTTGTGGGTGATAAAAGCTTGGTGGCTAGGGTTTGAGGGAATGAAAAGTGGCAGCTAGGGTTTGAGGAAGATGGTAGAGGCGCCTAGGGTTTTCCGACAGTTATTGTAACATTCTTTCCTACCCATTGTGTTTTTCAAGATCTTGGTACGAGGAAGACGATTGGTGGAGGGTACGAGAACAATGGAGTATATTACCTTACTATTCCACCAGATAATAGTCATGCTCTTACTACTACAGTTTCCTTAGAACTGTGGCATTACAGATTAGGCCATCCTCCTATTCGCCTACTTCAGAAAATGGGTTTGCCAGTCCACTCTGGGACAATATTAGAGCGTGAGTCGTGTCAATTAGGTAAAACATCATCGGTCTACCTTTCCACCCAGAGTCAACAAAGTAAGTGGCTTTTTTTTTCCATAGTTCATTCAGATGTTTGGGGTCTCTGTAAGATTTCTAATTGTCATGGGTTTAAGTATTTTGTATCTTTTGTTGATGATTGTTCTATGGTAACATGGTTGTATCTTTTAAAAGAGTGCTCTTAAGTACCTAAAGTGTTCGAGTCATATTTTAATGAAATAAAAAACTAGTTTGGTGTTTCTATTCAAACTCTCCGCTCTAATGATGCCTTAGAATATTGTCACTCTACTCTTACAGAATTTTGTAGGCAGCGTGGTATTATACATCAAACTTCTTGCCCTTATACTCCACAACAAAATGGAGTTGTTGAACGAAAAAATAGGCATTTGTTAGAAATGGCAAGTACAGTTCTTTTTCATATGAAAGTACCCTCAAAGTTTTGGGGGGAAGCTCTTCTTACTGCCTGTTATCTGAAAAATCGATTACCTTCATTTGTTCTTAATTATAGAACACCACATTCGATCTTGTTTCCTGACAAAAATATAATCCCTTTTCCTCCTCGGGTTTTTGGATGTGTTTGTTTTGTCCATATTCATCATATCTTAGAAAAGTTGTCTCCACGATCGGTCAAGTGTGTCTTTCTTGGTTATTTCGGAACTCAAAAAGGTTATAAATGTCTAGACCCTATTTTTGGCAAAACATTTGTTAGTGCTGATTTAACATTTTTTTAGTCTACTTCCTACTTTTCTGACCAAGAATCGACCTTGGAGTCTAATCTAATGTCTCCCTACCCACCAATTACATCCCGGTTGTCCCCACAACACAACCTAACAAACCATTACAAGTATATCAATGACAAAAGAATTTACCTCCTCCAAATGTGGATAGACAAGGTAATTCTACTCCATCTGATCAAGCTCCCATTCAAGAGTCAACCTCTAACAATGATCCTTCCACATGTAATGAGAGGAGTGATCTTGATATTCCTATTGCTATTCGAAAGGGTCAACAATCTACTGTCAGGTATCCACTAGCTAATTTTTTTCTCATTCGATTCTCTTTCATTTCCTTTTGTTCTTTTGCTTTGTCTTTGTCTACCATTTCTTTGCCTAGGGATTATCACGAAGCACTATCACATCCTAGGTGGCGGATGGTCATGGAAGCAGAAATGAAAGCTCTTTGTGATCGTGGTACATGGGAGTTACAGAAACTTCTAGCGAACAAAGAAATTGTAGGAGGCAGATGGATCTTTGTTATTAAGTATCATCCCGATGGCACTATTGAAAGATTAAAGGCTCGTCTAGTCGCCAAAGGGTTTACTCAAACCTATGGAGTTGACTATATTGAAACACTTTCTCCTGTTGCCCAACTCAACTCAGTCCGAGTGCTCATATCCTTGGCAGTTTTAGATGATTTGCCCTTATTTTAGTTGGATATAAAAGTTCTTTCTTACGCGGTGATTTGAAGAAGTTTATATGGAACAACCACCAGGGTTTGTCGCTCATGGGGAGTCTGGATTAGTGTGTATACTCAAGAAAGCAATATATGGTCTAATACAGTCTCCGAGAGCATGGTATGACAAACTAAGTGGGGTTTTGTTATCTCTCAACTTCAAAAGGTGTCACTCTGATCATTCTGTTTTTGAATGACATACTTCCTCAGGCGTTGTTATTCTTGTGGTAAATGTTGATGATATAATTGTATCGGGGAGTAATTTATGTGTTGTGGAGGAAGTTAAGACTCAGTTGAAGAAGCAGTTTCAAACAAAAGATTTGGGGCAATTGAGATACTTTCTTAGGATTGAGGTGGCTAGAGGAAAAAATGGCCTAGTATTGTCTCAAAGGAAGTATACTCAAGACATGTTGTCCGAAACAGGTATGTTAGGGTCCAAACCAGCTGAAACACCTATTTACCCTAATATTCACTTGGATGTTGAAGGAAGCCCTGAGTTTGAAGACAAAAGAAGATATAGAAGACTTATAGGTAAATTGATCTATCTAACAATAACAAGACCGGACATTACCTTTGCAGTGGACGCAATCAGTCAATACATGCGGAATCCGAAGAAGGTCCACTGGGAGGTTGTGTGCAGAATTCACAGATATCTAAAGCAGAGTGTTGGTTTAGGTGTTATCTATAAAAAAGGTACTTGCTTGGATATTGTAAGCTACTCTGATGATGATTAGATAGTTGTAAAGCTGACATGAGGTCTACAAGTGGTTATTGTACTTTTCTGGGAGGTAATTTAGTGACTTAGAGACGCAAGAAACAAAATGGGGTAGCAAGATCAAGCGTTGAGGCGGAATATCGTGCAACGGCACACACTGCTTGTGAACTCGTGGTTGAAAAATCTGTTGATAGAATTAAATGTGCAAGTTAAAAGTCCATCTCTCATGTATTGTGGCAATCAAGCTACCATATATATAGCTCGCAATCCAATGTTTCATGAACGTACGAAGCATATCGAGGTAGATTGTCACTTCATATTAGAAAAAGTGATGGCGGGAGAAATCATTACTCCACACGTCAAATCTAAGGATCAAGTTGGAGATGTCTTCACTAAAGTTGTGCACAAGAGAATTTTTCTACACCTATGTTCCAATCTAGGCATTGGAAATATCTATGCTCCAACTTGAGGGGGAGTGTTAAAGTCAAATATCAATTAGGCTACAAATCAGCCTATTGATTGTTTATGATTGATTGTGATTGATTGAGTGATTTAAGTAGATTGATTCTACTCCCTTTTCTACTGTAGGCCTAGCACTATAAATATTGTACTTTGCTGAATAATACAACTCACTCTATTCTCTTCTTTCTCATATCTCTCTCTCTCTCTCTCTCTCTCTCTCTCTCTCTCATTTTCTTATTCCTTTGGGTCTTATGCTATCTTTAAACAACCACCAATCATAACTACCAAAAAATATTTGCTGCAATAATATACACGACAGCTTTCAATTAACAAATTCTAACATGAGTATAGGACCCTTGCTATCATAAATGTAGCAAAGTATCTATCAGAGTCGAAGGGCTTCTTGCAGCTTCTGATGCTAGCATTGGAAATTGATTTATCAACAAAAATGCATACACAAAAAGGTTGAAGACATCTCAAAACTTGACATGCTTTTACAGCTTTGGCAAGAATGGACAGCTAGAAAGTGATGAACTAATTGGTTATGGTCCATATCTAAATGGTATGTGGTGATAAAATCTGTTAAAATATGAATTTTACTCAGACTTGAAAAGCCTTCTCAAAGATTTATTACATCACAAGCGGCATCCCAAGGAAAAGCGTGATTTAAAATCAGTTTTCAGGGAAAGAAACAACATCTTGAATTAGTTTTTAATGCAATCTATGATGCAGCTGGTGATCTGCTCTAAGTTCAGATAACACCAAGTTCAGTGCTGCAAGTATCCTGTTTTTATCAGTACAATCTTGTTCCTGTTTCTCATCCTAAAAAAAAATTAAGGAAAAAAGATGGAAACAAAGCCAGCTGATTTGTTTGTTGTAAAGTACCCTTAACCCTAGACATGAATATAGCCAGAATATGATTTAGAAGATGCATTAGCATCATATGCTTTTCCAACTCATAATGAAGACCACAATAAAATTAAATAAAATTAAAAAATCTTGATTGCAACATCCAACTGCATTAGAACATGTTTTTCCCCATAATAGTTAACACTACAATAAAATTTTCTGATCACAACATCAAACTACATGCAAAGCCACAATCAAAATAAATTAGGTAAAATTATAGTGAAAATATAGAAATCAAAACGGAAGAAAAACAAAGGTGGCTTACCTGGCCAGCACCAACATCAACTATAGTATGAGCTCTTACATTATTTGCTATTGTACTAACAACAGCAGAAAGAACTTCTACCTGATTACAATATAAATATATAAGACTTACAGATTTAAAAGAGAGAAACAAAACATGATAAAAAATATGGAAAATTACATAACCACACATAAACATCTTATGATAGTTTGGCACAAACAAACAAGGTTTCATTAGTGTTCTAGGCACTAGGCAGAGAAGAAAGTAGAATGGAGGTAATAATAGTGAGAGAATAATAAACAAATTAAGATGTTGAATGTTAATGACTTACTTCATGCCTTTTCTTCTGATTCATGCCTTGGGCAAGAACACTATTAAGTGATATCACTTGCAAGCCAGGAAATACCTGCAAAACGGTCAATTGTTATTGTGCCAAATGACCCCTAACCCTTCCTCTACATGCCCCACCCACCAACTCACACTCAAATATTAGTTTTTGCATTTATATTAGTCTCCCAAAACATTAAACTTTCGTTTTCAACCACATACGAAAGTTTGACCGTTAATAACCACAATTTTATGAAATTACCTAAATACCCTCATATAAAACCCTTCCCAAACTCTCTCCTCACTGTTCTTTCTCTCACCCTTAAAACCATCGCCGACAGTGCCACCCGGCAAAGGCTCCGCTGGGGCCCCGACGGTGTGCTGTCTAGCAACGAGTCGCCTGGTCATCGCGGGCCAAATGTTTTAAAAAAACGTTTGTAGTATTGAGGCGTTTTCCTCTACTGAGGCGAGGCGTAAGCCTCAAGACGTAACGAGTCGTAAGCCACACTAAGGATAGTTAAAATACGTTAAATATATATATATATACACATATAAAGCACATAAAATTTCATAAATCAACCAATAATCACATTAATAATCATTAACAACCTATTTTATCCTATAAAAATATCAAGTTACAAAGCTAAATGTAAGGTTTAGAACTTTACAAACAATCAATAACACGGCATAATTCATAAAAAAATTAACATGCAATCATCATACTAACAACAAAGATGTTCAAATAGTTTTTAGGCAATAGTTATTACCAACTCAAACAAAACAAACTTCATAACATTATCAATGCATCGTCATGTTGGGTTGTGAAGACTGGGATTAGTTTAGTTGTGTTACAATGACGCACTCGGGGGTTGAGCTCCCCAAATTGGCCATTACATTACTGAAAATCCAATAAAAAACATCCAAACTAAGGCGTGCGCCTCATTACGGCAGTTGTGAGGTGTACGCCTCACAACATTGAGGCGTAAGCCTCAATAACGAGTAGTAGCCTCACTACGATTTTTATGAAAAACGTCAATCCATTTTTTAAAACATGGGATATACCAATGATGAAGCTCTTCTTTTCTTTTCCCATTTGGGAGAAATTTAGTCTAATATTATTGGTATGTTCTCTAATTCTGATTCACATATAACATTGATGCACAAAACAATTTAAAACCCAAATTGGGTAAAAATAAAAAGGTAGGAAAGTGTTGAAATGAACAATAACTTACAAAGCAGTTAAACAAATCAATACAAAGCAGGGAAGAGGCAAAGGAATATCAACTACGTAAGTAGATTGATTGTTGAAGGAGTTAGACAAAAAAAAAAAAAAAAGTCAATTGGCTGCATTGGTTGATCATGTTCTTGGAGCAAAATGACCAGTTTAATGAAAACTAAGTGTCTATAAAGTATAAACCATACGGGCCCATTAGTTTGACGGGATATGATGGGATTGGCTTTATTTTTAAGCCATTTTCCAAGTTTGGCTTGTTGACCGGAAAGGATAAAATTATCCTATCTACTGTTTTTATCCCATTGCAATGGGATAAATTAATGCGGACCAAATGTATGGGATTAATTTGTTTCCCATCATCTTAATTACACAAAATCCTTGTCTTCTTCTTCTTCAAATCTTCTCCTTCTGATCAGCTTCTTCTTCCTCTTCTTCAGATCGACTTCTTCATCTGATCAGCTACTTCTTCAAATTAAAAAAAATAAATTCACACAGAGATTGACTTCTTCTTCATCGATCTGCTCTTAAAAATATGAAAAAATCTCATCCATTTTCCATTTTCCATTCTCATTTGATCAGCTACACATGTATATTAAAAGAAAAAAAATAGAAACACAAATGAAGCTGATATAATCTGGGTTTGTTTATTCTAAACATTTGATGATTGCCTTTTGGTTTGTTGTATTTGATGATAATCTCCTTTTGAGATGCTTTATGTGGTAAGACTTTGATGGGTCATTTTGAGC
This sequence comes from Dipteronia sinensis, assembly GCA_033220585.1. Lineage (NCBI taxonomy): Eukaryota > Viridiplantae > Streptophyta > Magnoliopsida > Sapindales > Sapindaceae > Dipteronia > Dipteronia sinensis. Next base: position 28,511,574 of record CM065642.1, read on the forward strand.
AAGAAAAAGGCAATGACTATATGGAGATTTTGAAGAAGGCCGAAGATGATGCAGGGGTGGAGGTGTTTGAATCATTGATAAGAACTTATGCTGTTATGCAGCTGCCGGGAAGGCAAGTGAGAAGGTGATTGAGGTTTTTGATGATGATTTGAGATGTGTTGACGTGGGGTTCTGTGTTGATGAGGACTTTAATTGTTTATCTCAATCTTAGGGGACCTAATTGGTAATTGTCTTTCTATTTTTACTATTTTTAATCCTATCTTGTATTGGACCAAACACAGGATATCACTATTTTTAGTCCAATCACATGTTGCATCAAATACGGAAAACACTATAATTAATCCAATCCTATCCTATCCTATCCAATCCAATCTCATCTCTTAAAAATAGTTCAATCCTATCCCGCGCATCAAACGCAACCTAATACCTTTATTCTGAATCCATGCTCTTCCAATGCAATTACTCAAATAGGTATCAAGACAATACCTTGTTTGAACATGGTTATCTGAACTGAAGCTTCAATTTGATTTCATAAGATTATTAGCAGGCTATCAGATACTGGCTACCGCTGTGGTTACCCCACTGTCTACAGCTAACAGCATGCAAAAGTATATTCAATCCATAGGGATATTCTATTAAATCTTGGACATTTCGAAAGTTACTCTTGAGGATGTGAAAGATGATTCGAAGGATTAAAACCATCTGCATGAAGTTAGACTCATAGAATAGAATAAGCCAGATGGGAAGATCAGTTGACTCATGCCATTGAATTGAAAGGCAGAGGAATCAAGATCTAATGAGGGGTGTTCTAAATACAGTTATACCTCTTAACATTTTTCGCATGAACTGTTGTTCTCAAGACTGTCCAACCGCTTGAACTCATCATAGTCGGGTGATAAATTTGATTTCCTAACCACATCAGACTCTAACAATGATATTATAATAATTATGCAGTTTTGAGGTCACAAAAATTATGAAAAAAAAAAAGGCAATTTTGATTCTGTGGTGAACATCTGAGAAACTCTCAATAGAGTGCAATTTGACGTCAAAGACCAGCCTATGTTTGACCCACAAAACTCTGCAATCTACTCAAGAAGCTGACCTCAGAGCATATTCAAGAAATATGCGAAGGTATTACAATCCAAAAAGGACATATAGGTTGTATAAAAGATGCTTTATAGCAAGCTTACACATGTTGAGCTGGCCAACAAGGAAAAGAATACAAGGAAGACTATGCAAGAGTGAGATAACTTGCAATCTTGATTTTCACAAAAGGGAGGGTTTGAAAATAATTTCTTCTATATTTTCTATATAATTTCCAGTTTTAGTAATTTGAAATTTTATCATGTGGGTTCTAATTCGACATTTGATATAATCGAGATTCAAGTATTCAACTGATTTCAAAGATTGACTTGAAATTTGTCTATTCCAGGTTTAACTCCAGTTTAAAACGCTAATTAGTCTATTAGTATTCCTGCACCGGAAGTTAAACAACAAATCTACATTCTTTAACATCAAAAGTATTTTGGTAACTTGATTGTGTTTAAATTGAGATAAATAGTCTACTTTCATTATTCAGTTGATTTAATGTAAATTTCAACATACACGATTACTAGTTTTTGTAGTTTTGAGAATCCTTCTCATATTAGAATAGGAATGAGCCAAACATACAACTATGTACGTTCAGAATACTGACTTATTTTGTATATCACCGAAATCATGGTTCCCTGTATTCTTCATGTCATGCTGAATTTCTTATGATTTTTCTTTCTTAATCTTTTCCCTCTAATAACTAATATGTTATATATATATATATATATATATAGGCACACACACATCACCATTAACAAGTAATTACTTAAAAATTTACCATGAAACAAATGTAAAACCCAAATTAAATCTCAAAACACCTAAATTTTTCTATTTCACCCATCTAAATTCTAAATTTCCTAATAAAAAAATACAAAACAATTAAATATATATATATATATGGGGATTCACAGTCATAGATACAGAGTGGTTCACAAGGTGGTTATATAAATTATTTTTGCAAAAACCTTCTAAGAATAGAGGGACCAATGAAGATAATAGAGCATACCATCTGTAAATTTGCTTGCTTTCTTGGAAACACAAGAGACCTCAAAGTGAGAACAAACTCCTTGAGTGAATCTGGCCAGTGATCCTATTCAAGATACAATTCAATGAAATACCCACCATAATTGAATGACTTAATTCATCCAAAAAAAAAGGACCCATTGGCGATATGAATCAGAGACGGTTACCTGGACGACACCAGAAGGGATGAGAAGAAGATTTTCGATGGATTCACGACGCAGACAATCGATCCAATCCTTATCAACAGCTTCCCAGAGTCGATCCGTGAAGAAATTGACTACGTGAGCGTTTATCAAGAAAGTGAAAGGCTTGACGAAATCGACAATGGCTTCAATCCATTCTAGAGTCTGAGTCGCAGTCTCGCATGAGTACTTGCAGTGACCCGACATTTTAGTGCTGATAATGAGAATGAGAGGCCGCCCAGAGGTGCATCGTTTTATTTTATTTTATTTTAATGCAGTTTATTCACAGTCTGCTATTAAAATTTCGGGAGAATTGTAAATAATCCCGATGTTTGATCACATATTAAGGTGCGGTATTTAATTAGGATTCTTTTAAAACATTTAAAGATATTTGTAAGTGATAGAGTTAATGGTTATCTCTGACTTCTGCTTATATAGATAGATGAATTGTACAAAAATAGTCAAATCAGTCTGTTAAAGAGAAAATTCATTTCAAAACTTAATTTTCATAAAAATCTTAACTTTTATGATAAATCCAAAAAAATAACATATTAATATATAAAACTTCATATATGAATAAACGTTGTTAATTAAAAAAAAAACTAATGATAATAATTTTCAATCAATTATTAAAGTCAATCACAAATAAAAGAAAGTGGCATAGTTTATAACAATTTGAAAGCAAAATTAAAAGGAAAATACTCAACATTCATAACTTACATTCATTAATTCTCATTGTTATTCAACCAATCATATAAACAAACAATAATCAACTATCAAATAAACAAGCAAAGTTATATATAAAATATTGAGAAAAAAAATTATAACTCTAACCCAAACTTTGTTACAACTGACCACCTTTTGATCCACGATTTTTAATTTATTCTCTATAGCTCCAAATCTTACAAAATTTTACTTAGATAATCTAGGCATATAGGAAATGCTACAATAAAATTATCAATTTAATCCATGGTCATTTGTGTATGAAAACATTCATTATTTTCTTGTTTCCCGAATCTGTCCGGCAGAAATCAATAATGATCTTTGTACACTCCAAAAATTATAAAACAAATTTAAATCATTTATAAATCACGAAATTTTGCAGAATAATAGTAAACATAACATTTTATCTACATATAATTTTTCATAATTTTCTAGTTAGAAGAACTCACCCAAATAAATTTACAAATTTTAGTCATTTGTCAAAATAGAGGGGTTCAGCAGGTCTTTATGTGCCACTATCAATTGAATAGGCTATAAATCATCCTCATGGTCTCTACTTTCATCAAGTGAAGCATATCAAGAATCATAACCTAACATATTCTAGAAGTTCAACCATGAAAGAGATAAACAAAGGAAAATAGAAGCAACGAACCCTATCAACAAGAAAAACTCAAAATTGTTAAAGAGAAAGTTGGACTTGTTATGGCCTTTGATATTTACACCTCTCACCATCAAATCCACCAAAATCCATGACCTAAGAAAATTCTTTAAAATCTAGTCCCAATTGAATATACCTTGATTTTTACTGACATTTTTAAAGTCTCAGTTCAATACATCTGGATTTGGAATGACTCTTTAAAAGTCCATAGAAATCTAAATTGAATACCACTAAATTAATATAGACTCCTTTAAAATCTTTAAATATCCAAATTGAATACACCTGGATTATAAAGTCTTTAAATGTCCTCGAGAATCCTAATTCAATCCACTCCCCCACCCCCCACCCCCACCCCCCAAATCAAACCTTCCGGTTTGAACAATCAGTAAAAAAAAAAAAAAAACATTGCCATTAGTGAATGTTAGTTGCTATTATTTGATTTTATTGAATATAGGGAAAATTGCAATAAAATACCCTGACATTTGAACAAAAAGCAATGAAACCGTATTTTCACCAAAATTACAGTGAAATACCTTTGACTAACTCATTTGCTATTAGAATTAATGGATGTCATAATGTCAAAAGGGTAAATAGGTCATTCTACTTCAAAAATTACGAAATAGAGAAACAATTAAAGGAAAATAAAAAAGAGATTTTTTGAAGGATTCACAAATTTTAAAATAAAATTGAAGAAAAAAACTTTTTTTTTCTTTTTCAATTATCAACTACAACGATTGCAGAAAGAAAAAAATTATGAAAAAAATAATGTCATTTTTTTAAAGATATGGTACCTAGTTCTCCATCTTCTTTACATCTGCTTCAATCATCATCAACAACTTCTCAATCGTCTATAAAATAAAAATTAAAGAATTTTTGTTTTGGATAACCCATATCTCCATTCACTTCTTCTTCAATTATCATCAACAACAAAATCTCCAATGACTAAATCTCCATTGAAGATCTCCTCCCACTAAACCAACAAAAAATCATAAATAAAAACTCATGCTCAATTAATGGAGATCTCCACCCATCACTATCAATATCATTGCCTCCACCGCCGAAACCACCTTCACTCCATCTCCCACTACCTACATGTGTCGCCACGGTTCTCTCTCTCCATGGTGAGCTTCAATCTCCTCATCGGGTTTGGAGGAGATTGGGATCCATCTACTCTTTTTGGATGAGATATCTAAATCTTCTCTAATGCATTTGTTTTTTTTTCCCAATTTTTTTTTCTATTTCTTTTTCAAAATGAATCTGTTTTATTATTATTTTTTGAAAGATTTGAGTGTTGTGTCATTTTTTGATTGGACACTGATAATTTGTTTTATAGACACTTATGAGCAATTTAGACATTTCATAATATTTGATCGGTCAATGGTTAACTCTGACGGTCATAAGGTTAGTGAAGGGTATTTTATTGTGTTAGGTTTTAGATTTGTGTTGGTTTGATTCCATAACAAAACGATCTTTGTTTGTATTGCTTAGTTGCTTAGGTTGTTCGTGATTGGATCAAGCTTCAAAGAAGGAAAGCAACTTCGCATGCAAAGTTCGTCTTCAAAAGGAAAGATGCTTACTTGGATGCTACGGTATCAAGATTCTTTCTCCTCTTGCAAAGTGTAGGCGCAGGCGCACACACACACACAAACACATTGCATACATTTGTGTCCCTGCATCATTGTGCCAAATCAGCATAACACATTCACGTACTCATTGAAGTATGCATATGCATTAGATTTAATTTGACAACTTTTGTAAATTTGCATGTTCGAGGACTATCTCTAGGAAATGACATACATGTATGTTCTTGTGTTTATTTGTTTGTGTTTTTGTGTTATCGGAGTTGAATTTTTTCTCATATTATTCCTTATTGAGTTTCAGTCATTTCGGTTTCTCATTCATTATTTTTCAAATTCTGAGTTGAAAGTTACGAAACTGTATGTGTCTTTATCGTACATGGTTTTCGTCATGTGTATCGAGTTGATTTCCATATTTTTTTTGAATGTTTTGTTAACGTCCATGTCCGTGAGGGAGTTATGGTTTGTAATCCAAAAATGGATTCGAATTTAGAGTTCGAGGTTGGAGAACGGTCGAAGAACGCAAGTGGTGCGCGAGGGAAGAGGAATGGCAAAGTGCCATTTGCACCCCATCCCCGTGGAGGCGCGTGGGCCCCACGGGAAGGGATGCCCTCTACCCCCGTGGAGACCGCTCGCCTCCACGGGGATGCTGAGGTGGCAGCCCTTCAATGGTTGTTCAAATCTCTCTCCTATCCACATCATTTTTCCTTTATATATATATTCAAATTTCGTGCATAAATGTTCATAACTTGTCCAATTTTATTTTTGTGATATCTCTCTCAAATCAACTCCGATTTTAGATTTTCAAAAGCCAAAATTGTTGGGCTTGAAGAAAGGAATAAGTCCCAAGCCTTTTCAGAGTCAAATGATGTCTATATTGTTTTTAGTGATCTGATCTCTATTCGTATGTTCATCATTTGTAAGTGAATCATCTTCTTTCCAGTTTTCTTTTGTGATCAACTTGATGGATCTTCTTATCTGATTAATGAAAAATGTTTAGAATGATTTTGATTCCAATTTTAGACTTTTTTGGATGAGTTTCGAAATTAGCTCTTCTATTTTTGATTGATTATCAATTTAGCTAATTTTGGAGAACATGAACTTAAATCTAGAATCTCTTTGTGATTTGATCTTGATTGTTGGTTTCTAGGTTTTAGTCACATGTTCTAGAACTAGGATATTTTGATTGTGATTTTTATCATCTAAATCTAGTTCTTGTTTTTGTTGAATATGTTGAGGATTTCAAGTGTTAACTTGTTCACTTAATTTCAAAGCTATTTTTGTGATTTCAATTGAAAATTTGTTGTTATACTTTGATTGACATGTTTAGGTTTCTAGATTTTTTTGTGAATGATTTTGAATGCTTAATCTAGATATCTAATTACATATTCATAAGAATTAGTTACATTTGCTTGTGAGCTTGATTTGTGAAAATCTAATTCTTCATAGAGTGTGTTTGATCAACTTGCTCTATTTGCTTGTGTTTGTATCATTTGCATTCACTTAGATCATATGCCTTGTGAAGAGGTTGGAAGTCTCATTTCTAAGAGTGATTCTTTGATTTGAGCATTGGAAGTCTTGGCTAAAGTCGGGAGGACTTGGATAGCTAAGCATTGGAAGTCTTGGCTAGGATCGGGGTGATCCGGATAACTAAGCATGGAAGTCTTGTCTAGAGTCAGGAGGACTTGGATAGACAAGCTAGAAATCTTCCTAGAGACGTGAGGTCTTAGATAGGAAGTCGGCCTAGTAAGTTCACTAGGCCCGAGGGTAAAATAGGTATAGATAGCTTGGAGAGTGAATCTTGTGTTGATTGCCTCTTGAGTGTGTATCTTTTATTTGTCATAGTGATTTATTTTTTGCTGGTGGTTGTGTTATCAACCCGTGGATGTTTCCTCATTTTGAGGTTTTACCACGTAAAAATTTCTTATGTTGATTTTTGCATTTTTAGTTCATTTACTTACATTAACTTGTATTGTTTTAACACTTTCTTAATTGGATTTACTTTGACTTGTTAAAACAATTTACTTGTTAAAGGCTCTAATTGTGCTTAACTTGGTTGTGTGAAAAAGAAGTGCAAGAATTTGAGCATATACCTATTCACCCCTTATCTAGGTATATTTTACATTATAAGTGGTTAAGGGAATTTCTTTTTTACTGATTGTTCAAACCAGGGAGTTTAATTTGACGTTTGATCAAAAGTCTGGGGATTATTTACAATTCTCCCTAAAATTTAACTAATAAAAATATGAAATTATCTTTTGTTATTGAAATTATAAAATAGAAATAATTTTTATATTAGAAAAATAATTATAGTTAATTAACTAAAGTTACACTATGTTTGGATCGATGGAAACAAAAGGAAAAGAAACGATAAGTTAAGGAGAAAGGGAAAGGAAAAAGAGATGAACGAATAGTGTTTTTAATTATGGTTTTTTGGATGGTTATGAATAGAAAGGAAAGGAAACAAATGGGGTTAGTATTGGAATAATGAAAAAATATTTAACTTTTAATTCTTCTCTCATTTTCCGTTCAATTTTAGAGGGAAACCAAACTGGATAAAATAAGAAGAACTATTCCCTTGGAAAATGTGTCTAATGCGAATACAATTAACCTAGAGGGGGGAATAAGTTATTTACCAATTGTTTTCCAATTTTCGATTAGTTAATGTTAATGGCAAAAACCACTGTAAAACTCAAGTAAAAAATTACATAAATTAAAGAGCAATTGATTTTTACATGAAAACCCTTCAGCTGGGAAAAACCACGGAACTAGTCTCACTAACCACTTGAGTCATAGAAATCCACTAAATGGAAAGAAAGTTACACCCTCAAGTGATACATAGACTCTCACTCTCGATAACCTTAGGCTATGGTCACTTCTCACTCACTACTATTGGTACAATACTAGTAATATCCCTCGATCCACTGCTCTTGGTGTGAGCACTTCCTAATCTACCTACATGTCTTATATGGTGACACTTGACACTTGCTTGTCAACCAACACCTTGGCTTCAAGACTTTCCAAATTTCTTGTTAACCACTTGTGACTACAAGACTTGAAATCAATGAAGAGAGTAAAAATTCTAATTGAACAATCAGTGAATGCTCAAAGCAAATTTATGCTAGACAAACACAAAAATGCTTAACTATATGTGAATATAAAATACCCAACAATCCTAGTTATCAACAACCCCTCAAACAATCTCCACAGCACCAAAGATATGCAACTAATAAAGTTTAAAGGGAAAAGAACAATAAATAAGATGGGGTTTGTTCATACCTAACATTGAAGACCATTAATGAAGACCCATGAATGATTTGTACGATAAATGCACATAGGGTAGGGATAGAGAGTCAAAGATTTTTTCTTGAAGCTTTCTCTCTCTAAAAACTCAATTATATCTCTCTATCTCTAAAAATTAGAGTTCCTGTCAAACAAGATGGTATCTTGGCATATTTATAGAATTCTCACAAAACTACATCATTTTGAGAAGAACTGTTTTTCACAGTTGACCAAGGCGAAAAACAACCGCAAAAATGGTAGATCAAGAGTCGCTGATATTTTACGGTCCTTCATGACGAAGGCTCGACCATGAAAATCACTAGAAAAAACTTCGAGTCTATTTTTCACGGTTCACTAGGATGAGACCAAGACAACGAAAACCTCTATAAGGTTTTTTTGTTAAGGGTTTTTCCCTAAAGCTTGTAATTTGTAAATGTGAATTGAACATAAATAAAAGAAGTACTTTATTCATTCAAATTGTTTCATACTTTTATATAACATGTGTATTTAATATCCAAGATTGCCAGATGTAATTTTGAACTGAGTATATGAATGTCATATACAGATGGATTCAGTTTGAAACGAGCAATCTAAAGAGTCTATAGATAGGAAATAAAGCTGAGTACTTTATATGTGGTTAATCTACAACTGCGGTCCATTCCGTAATTTACGGTGATCTTATCCTGGATCATTCATATGGTGATATGAGAATGGAGGCACCTTGTATGATGTGATCATATAGGACTAGGCCACGATTTATATGAATCTCTCACTAAGATCCGTTTACGCTAAGATTCATATATATCGACAAATGATGGCTATAAATGGGTGATCTTAATCCCGAGTGTCTTATCGACTCCTTCAGGTTAGATCATAATTTTTGATGTACCATGGGTGAGGTCGGAGTTGCATTCCCGATCAATATGATCCGTATGTTGGGATCGCGATTTGACTTGTGGCTGGGAAGGTTTGTACACAATAGTGGAATTCACTCCTTCTTGCGAGAAGTAGATAGTAGTTCCCTTAAGAGTTGATTCGGGGCTTGAACAATATGAACACTCTCCTAATTCCTTGAGAAATGTAGGATTTATTGTTCATTAGAGAATCAATGGTTCTTAATGGAAAAGATGTAATTATAGAGGTATAACGAATATTATAACCCAGCTCTAATTATGAACTACTTATGGAGGATTATACCATATGTAATAGCTATATCGATGGACACCGAAAGTTATTGGTTTGTGTAAAAATATTTACCGTTGAGAGAATGCAGCTTCAGGTTTTTAGTGGAATAACACCGAAGTTAATAATCATGAAATATTAATTAAAGAGTTTAATTAATTATTTCTAAGGATTATTGGAGTTCAAAATACTGTGGGTACATTGGGTTCCCTTGCTAGCCCGATTGATTAAGGTAACAAGGGTCACCGTTAATTAATTGGATTGTCCAATTACTTGTGTTACGTAAGTGATATGTGTCTATTCGAAAATTAATTGAATAATGAGATTATTTAATTAATGAATATTAATGATTATGTTAATTAAATAGTTAGATTATTTAATTATATAATTAATCATTAGATGGAGGGTGTTGGTTGATATTTGATTTTGAATTAAGATAAGATAATTTAATTATTTTATTTTCATTAAAGTAAATATATATATTTGAATTTAAAAGGAGTTTGAATTCAAATCAAATCAAATAAATTAATATTAATTAATATCTTTAAAGATATTAGATATCTTAAAAGATTTGATTAATTAGTTTAATTAAATATATATATGATATATATTTTGGAAAACTGAGATACAACATACGTTCAGAATTGAGAGTCAATTTTGAGAGTATAGAACAAATGAAGAGAAAATGGAAAAAAAAAAACCCTAAAAAGAGTTCTAGGTTTTTGGCGGCCAGAAGAAAAAAAATTATTTCTTTTTCTTCTCTTCATCCTCCGTGTTCCTGAGTACCATGACACGCACATCCGTTGTTACCAATCCCGAGAGATAGCCAGGAAGATCTTGTGGTTCAAATCAGATAGCAGATCGAAAAGAAGAAGGAGCCTACAAACGTTGGTATGCAATAGTGTCATCTTCTTCTTATTGTTTTTGTTTATACTATACAAATGGGTTAGTTTATGATTGCATAAAAAAATTTAAAACCCCCTTTCCGCTGCACAACGTAAATCCGGGTTCCTGCATTTGACCAAGATGACACATAGACCGCGAAATCCGCTGGAAGGAAAATTACGGTTCGCCACATCGACACCAGAACCGTAAAATCCATTGGAAGGATTTTTGCAATGACTTTTCACGGTGCACCAAGACGACACTTGATTTCAGTGGTTCACCAAGACGACACCAAGGCTGCGAATCAGAGAAGAAAAGGCATTCTCAAGCGATCAATCCTTCGCGCAAAGACAAGCACACCAACGTGCAAGCGCAGACGTTTCCGATCAACAAACGAAAACGAATTTACAACACAAACACACATATCGTAAATCTAAAATCAAATACGGAACAAGCAAATGAGTTCTTAGAACTCAAACAATGAAACACACACGAATACCAAGGAATCGTGATGCAAGTGTGTGTATGTGTAGTGAGTACAACTAATGTAGTGACACATCTAATCAAGTTATATGTGTGTTCAATGAATGATGCGTTACGATGTTGGGTCACAAATATGCAAATTGTTTGTGTGTGCTAATAAGGTTGCTCAATAATGCAAGGACACACACTACAAAAAAATGCCTATTAGTGACGAACTATTTCCGACGGCACTAATTGCCGCCAGTAATGGTACCTTTTCCGACGGCCATATTAGTGTCGTCGGAAATGAGCAAAAATATAATACCACATTTCTGACGGCCCAATAACCGTCGGAAATAGTCATTATGCAGTCGGAAATGAAGAAAAGTAATACAACATTTCTGTCGGCCTAATGGCCGTCGGAAATAGTCTGTATTTCTGACGGTATTTTTTATGCTGTCGGAAATGTTAAAATTTAATTCGCATTAATTTTAAGGGCAATTACGCTTTCGAAAATGCAGTACTATTTCCTACATTATTTGTTATGGCTTTGTCATGGAAAAAATAATTAATTTATTATTATAATAGTAATTAATAAATTATAATGAAATGTATGTGATAATTTATACACTATAAAAAAAATGTGATTTGTTGGTCAATATTTTAAATGTATCACTATATGTGTTATTTTTGTATTTATCACTATGTAAAAAAAATATATATGACGATCACTGCAAGAAAATTAGACAATAGAGACCAGACTTTAGGGACAAATAAATGGTACTAATAAGAAGTCTACTTTATGTGTACATCTGACTAAATTAAATAAATATAAAATATAGCAAAATTATTAGTAATTACTAAAATAAGTTTAAATTATTAATTAATAAAAATTATTAATTTTTTTAGTAAAATGTTGGTTATAAAAAATAAAATCAACAAGGATATAATATACGTATCCGAATTCAAGATAAAGTCGTTGTAAAATGTAATTTCCTATAAAATAAGGGAAATGTTTTAATAAAATATTATTTTAAAAACAATATCAATAGTTATATTTAAATATTATACAAAAAATATATTTAATTAGATAGTATGCAAACATATCAATAGTTTATATATAATTAGTATGCAAAAGATATCAGATACAACGTTATAGCAAAATGGTAAGAGTAACATTTACTATCAATCATCCAGTCACAGGTTCGAGTCACATAAAATGCAAGGAATTTAGCTTTTGTGATGGGGTGATGTGGCGCCATCAAGTAGAAGGCGCGCCATTTTTTTTGTCAGTGAACTTTTTCTAACGGCCATTCCCCGTCGGAAATAAAAGTACGCTGTCGGAAATACTATTAATTTTGACCACCTTCAATTAATATTACCAACGGCATTTTTATTTTTTCCGATAGCCCTGGCCATCGGAAATGGTAGTATTTGTGATGGCTCGTCGGTAAATGGTTATTTGCGACAAACGTATTTATGACGGCATCCGACGGCTTTTTCCCGTCGGAAAAGCTTATTTCCGATGGCATTTAGCCGTCGGAAAAGACCATTTTTTTGTAGTTACATATGAATGAATTGTGTGGGTATGCACCTATTCTTATCAAGAGAACAGGTCGAGTATATTATACCTTTGAAGCTCGGCTATTGTAGAACTTGGGATGCCGAGAAAATTATCTTCAATCACGATCACAATGTTGTTGACCACATGAAGAATCTAAACTACTCATACAAAAGCACCCCAATGGTTTTGATACAGAAATTAGTCAATCACAAAAGTAATTGCACTTACAATCTCCCCTTTTGGCTATTTCATGACAAAACTCAAATCTCACAAAAATAAGGAAAAAACTATTTACTACATCACATGTAACAGATCCTCACATTACAAAGAGAGACCGAATCCAATCTTGCAATGCGGTCTTCATCTCTTGTAAGCTCACCTGTGAGAAATAAATACAAAAAACTTTTCTCAAACAACAAGCACATGTGAGATGTTCAAAATATGCAAAGATATGCAATGCTCCCCCTAAATGGGTTACTCACCCTCAATATCTAGCCCCCCCCCTTTGCAATAAGCTTAAAAGAAATATACTCCCCTATCTCAAACTTCTCCCATTTTTTGTCATGAGATAGGCAAATGAGCTCCCCAATTTGGGTTACTTAGGCAAAGAAAGCTACTTACAAGACAAGATGCATAACCATATGAACAAACTTTATGTAGCCCAAGTTATTGAGAGAGATTAAGGAGATTTTATTCAGAAAGATGTGTGTGTGGAAGTGTTGCTCGACATATAATACAAGCACTATCAAGCTCATGCATGAGAATCAATTAAAACAACTATCAAAAGGATTTCCAAATGAAGTCAAACCAATTTAAACCCTTTTGTTATGTTTAGAAGATATATATATCCAAGCATTTGTGTGCAAAGTTATCTAATTAAATCATATATATATATCAACTTTATTCATTGCAAGACACATCATTATTTATTAAAATTTGAGGTCTTATTTTGCAATGCACCACAACACATCATCAACAATAGATTTCCAAACGATTCTGTTTTTCTCCTTTATAAACCTAGAATGCATGTATTTCTGTTTTTCATGCAAAAGTACGATTTTACATAGGTAGCCTTTTCCTACATTGGGCGGCTGCACTCCATGTGTCAGTAGCCCTTTTCAAGAGAGAGCTTAGGAATTAAAGCATATAATAAGAATCAAGTACATATAGAAAAATTTACATAATAGGCAACTATGCATCGTTTCACAAAAAGCATTATTCAGTTTCAGTCACTGTGTATCTCAAGCAATCATAAAAGACCACAAAATATATCAATTTTTTTGCATACCAGATTCATGCAAGCTTGCTCTATTTGCTTGATCTCCCCTCATATGGCCAATCCAACCAAATAATGGAAAAAATTACATAACCAAATAGACTAACTAAGTGTTTTAAACCTAATTGCATCAAAAAAGCTTGTAAATAAATTAACTAGTTCCCTAATGAGATGGTGATGAATGTCAATGCTTTGTTCTCAAGCGCTAAACATGAATTTCTTGAATTTTAAATGCGCTTAAGTTATCATAAGGTGGATAGGAGTACCTTCATCCAAGTCGCCATGTGCTAGCACTTGCTGCATCCTGAGATGTTGTGTGCATGTTCCCATCATGGCTATGTACCTCCTAGACTTGGAATGTTTCTCCACGATCTTAGAGCCATCACATCTCAAGCAAACATATTAAACACATATGCTCCATGGTTATTTCAAAATTTTCAAAATTGTTTCATTAAGATGTGATCATAAAAGGAAAACCCACTGATAGCGATGTCTCATATGAGATTTCACATGGTTTCCATCTTCCTCTAAATATGCTACTAAAGGCATAAAATAAACATGATAAGTATTCATGATATATATACATCATAACAAGTTTTCGAAGTTTAGAAAACATAAAATTGCATCATATCAAACAAAAACCTGCACTAAAATCCTATACACATGCATTTATTCATATTTTTGGATTTTTTTTAATACAAATTGGCTTTATGCAATCCACGTGCAAAAAGTAAGGCAAGTATGGATAAGGTATGACCATTTTTTATCGATCTTGCAATAACGTCAAGGTAGATTGATCAACATGGTTATCATTAATGAGCTCTTTCTTTGCATTCCCCTTATGTAATGAATTGCAATACCCAACACTCTTTGATGATTTAAAAGTGGTGGAGATCTTAATCACTTTCTTCAAACCCAAAGCTTTTTAGGGGCTTTTCGGGTTACATTCCCTTTTGGAGTGGGTGCAAGAACCTTTTTCATCTTAGGTTTACCATTGCTACTCTTCTTATGAGATTGAGATTTAGTTTTGGTTTTGCACATGCCATTAAACTTATGGCATTAGGGTTTGATATGCCATTTCACTCCACAATGATGGCAAATGGGAATGAATTTAGAAGGTTGAACTTGATTCTTAGAAATCAAAGTTCTAGACCCATCATGAGCATGTATAGCATAAGTTCGATTTTTCAAAGTTTTGTTTCTCATGCTCACATATTTATGACATTGAGGTCTAATATGACCTTTAATACCTAAAAAATGACAATTGGGGATAAATTTTGAAATTGTACCTCCATTTTGTTGTTGTCTCGTATGGTCACCTCATTTATTGACTATTGGCTTGTTGGAAGATGCGGTTGACTTCTCAAGGTCATGTCTTTTCTTCTTGGATTACCTAGGCTTTGGTTAAGTTGCTAAGGCTTGTGTGGAGTTTTCTTGAGTTAAATATTGCTTGGATGAAGTTTTGCTTTTACCTTGAGCTTGAGGTTGCTTGGTCTTGGCCTTCTTAGTTAAAGTGTTTGGAATACCATTTTGCTCTTCTTGTGTTCTTGAAAGAATGACCTTCACAAATGTAGTCTTGCTCGGAGAGGGTATGGTCTTTCTCATCCACATATCTAAGCCTACACTTGTCTCTATACTTCTTTCTTAAGTTGAACATGTCATTAACTTTCCGAACTCCAAGGGTCAAACATTTGATTGACTCATTTGCCTTCTTCAATTCTTCAAGATTTCTTGTCAAACAAGATGGTACATTGGCCTATTTATAGGATTCTCATAAAACTACATCGGTTTGAGAAGAATTCTTCTTCACTGTTGACCAAGAAGAAAAACAACCCTGAAAACGTCAGATCAAGAGTCATTGATATTTCTCGGTCCTTTTTCTCGGTCCTTCATGACGAAGGCACGACAACTAAAATCACTAGAGAAAACTTTGTGCTAGTTTTTCACGGTTCACCAGGACGAGACTAAGACAACGAAAACCTCTAGAATGTTTTTTGCGGTGTCATGTTCACGATTGACCAAAACGACATAGACTGCAAAATCTACTACAGGGAAAATCGCCGTTTACCACGACGACATCAGGACTGCAAAATCCACTAGAAGGATTGTTAGGTTTAGTTTTTGTGTTGGAATTATTCCGCCTCAAAACACCTTTTGGTTGTAATGATTAGTTGCTAGGATTATTCGTGATTATTCGATCTTCAAAGATGGAATGCAATTTATCGTTCAAAAATGTCTTCAAGAGGTGGTGCTTCATCGTCAAGTTAAGATAAACATGAGACCTTAGCCTCTTGCAAGGAATAGATGCACACACACACACATATATCATATATTTGTGTCCATACATCATTGTGCAATTTGTATATAGCACAGATGTTCACATTATGTATGTTCATTCTCAGAAAAGCATGTTTTAGATATTAGAATTAAGGAACATCATACTTGAATATGGTTGTGCATTTTATTGTATGTTTTACATGTTTGTAAATTTTTATATTTGTTTGGTGTTATTTTTTGGTTGAATATCTCATCATGGAAATTATATTTTCGAGATTTTCCTTATATTTCAGGTTCAACTACGTGTGGATTTGTTCATAGATGAGTTTCGAGCGATTCGGTGACTTGTCAAAGTGATTTCAAATGTTTTCAAACATTTACGAGTCATTTTATGATTTGGAGGTATTTTATGAATTTAAAAATGTTTTGAACATTTTTCAAGACCGTTGGAACATTCTGAGTGATGGACAAAGACTGAATTTAATTTTCAAGTCTCAGGTTGGTCGGAATCGCTTTTTGAGCATTTCCGGGAGAACTTGACTTGGCATGGGCAAATGACCTTGGCGAGGGCTAGGCCACGCCAAAACATGGCCACACCCCACGTGGGAGGACATGCCTTGGCGCATGCTAGGCTGCGTTAAAGGAGGCACTCGGCCAATGCTAGCTTGACGCATGACACACGCCAAGCAAAGGCCTTGCCTTAAGCATAGACAGGCAAGCATGTGGCATAGGCTACACCAAATGCAGCCACGCGCATGGGAAGCATACAGTCTGTGTGCCTACCTATGCACATGGCTTGCGCAGCCATGGCATGCTTTTTCGCGCGCCACATCGTACATCCCATTTTTATATCCAGCCCTACATACCGATTTTCAAATGTCAATTTCTCCTTCGTTAAAGCTTCAATTTGAGTGATTCAAAAAGTGAGAGTTTCATCTTTCATTGTAGATTAAAGCCCAATTGATTTTAAGGTCAAAAATCTAGGTCACAGAGTGACTTCACTCTGATTTGTGGAAGTCTTTTTCACTTCTCAAGGTATCTCTTGTTCTCTCATGTCTCTTTGACTTAATTGCATGTAATCTTGTATTTGTTGCTTTGATTTTATTGTATGTTGACCTAGACTACATAGATTGGTGTTTCTACTTTGATTTAGAGCTATATTGTTCTTTGATTGCTTGATTTTATGAATATTAGCTCTTGATTTAAACTAGGTTATATTTCATTATGCCCATCATAGATCTAGCTTATTTTTACATAGATTATCTTTTGATTTGTGCTTATATTTCATCTAGTTACCATATGATGGTTTGATCTTGCACTCTATGTTGATTGTATATATCATGTACACTTAGACATCACTTAGATGCCTTTGATTAGGCTTAAAATCTCAATAAGGTCTTACGAGATCTAGGTTGAGTGGGCAAGTTATCATAAGTAAAAGGCATGCGGGTAGAGTCGTATGGGACATGCCAATGGCAGTAGATTATGAAGATTGGTCACTTAAGGGTGTACACATATTCAACTAGTGGATAATGGTATTGCCATGGTTGTAGATTCAACCCGTGAATATTTTCTCTTCAGTAGTTTTCCATGTAAAAATCATATGTTCAATGTCTATAACTCAAGCTCCTTTATATTTGTATATTTGAGCTTTATGTATATCTTGAAAGATTCTATAACAAGTTGTAAAGCTTAGGCTAATAGATTTAGATTGTTATATTCAAAGTACAACTTATACAATATATTTTACATTGAATACTTGTATATGAGATACTCTGTAGTTTAAGTAATAAAGAGAAAATGACAAACTCTCAATAAGATCATTACATGTTTGATTTACTTGTTAAATGTATGATTTGATTGTTCCGTATTTGTTTGCATGTGTATGTTTGTGTTTGTAGGCTAAAGGTGGTGAAATGTTCTTATAAGTGATTGTTGTTATTTTAATAACTCACATATTGAAAGCTAGATTGTATGCTCATCAAGTTTTGAACAAAAGTCTTAAAAAGTATAGAAATAGAGTATCAACTTATTCACCCCCTTTCTAGGTTGTTTAGTTCATAACCTGGTAAGAATTTTCAAGGATTTTCGTGGTGTACCAAGACAACACTTGGACCGTGAAAACCATTGGAATGATTTTCGCGGTTCACCACGATGACACCAAGGTCGCGAATCAGAGAACAAGAGGTCTTTTCAAACGAACAATCCTTCACTCAAAGACAAGCACACTAACCTGCAAGGGCAGACGTTTTCGATCAACAAACAGAAACGAATTTTTAACACAAACACACAAACCGTCAATCTGAAATCAAATACGGAACAAGCAAACGAGTTCTTAGAACTCAAACAATGAAACACACACACTAATACCAAGGAATCGTGATGCACGTGTGTGTATGTGTAGTGAGTACAACTAATGCAGTGATAGGTCTATTCAAATTGTAAGTGTGTGCAATGAATGATGCATTACGATGTAGGGACATAAGTATGCAAATTGTTTGTGTGTGCCAATAAAGTTGCTTAATGTTGCAGGGACACATATGAATGATTTTTTTAATAATAAAATTGGATTGACTTAGGAGGGAAAAAGCATCACAAACTATCATATGCTGAAAAACCAATAAGCAGTATCCGAATATATATAAAAGATAAAAGTAAAGTAAAGAGTGACAAAAAGCAACAAAGCACAAAGAACTATGGGGTAAACAACCCCAAACAAAAAGGCACGCGGATCGCACTAAAAAGAAAAAGAAAGCATCAAGAAAAACGAAAAGACTTCCAGCCCATGTAGTCATTGCCAACTAAAGAAGATCAGAACCGCGGACGGAGAACCACCAAGAATCAGCTTGAAGCTATAAAGCATGCTTAGAAAGCACATCTGCAACCTGATTCCCCTGCCTTAAAATATAGGAAACCTGAAAACCCATGTACTAGATCTGGAAGATGTAGCGTTGCCAGGCCCGACGAACCCTTCAAGGAACCGTCTCAGAACGAGAAGAAAGAAGCTGAATCACATAAAAAGAATCGCTCTCAAGCAAATCCGAAGCCACCCATACTTCTAAGCAAAATTAATGGCCAACTCGGACGCCAGAAGCTCGGCCTCAAACGTAAAAACCTGACCACGAGGAATAGCAAAACAACCCTTCACAAAGGCTCTACAGTTCCAAAAGATACCACTACAACCACCAACCCTGCATGTGCATACTTCAACAAGTGTGTGAATGTATTATACCAATTAAGTGTAACAATGTAGGGACACAAATCAATGCAATGTATGCCTTGCAAGAGGAAGAAGAATCTTGATACCTTAGCATCCGATTAAGCATAAATCCTCATGAAGACGAACTTTGCATGAGAAGTTGCTTTTCTTCTTTGAAGCTCATATGAACCACGAACCATCTAAGCAACTAAACATTACAAAGAAAGAGAGTTCTGTTATGGAATCAAGCCAATATAAATCTAAAAACTAACATACCGCTCTGGTTGAGGTGGGGCGCTCCCAGGCTGGTGATGCCCCTTCTGATAGTGATTATATGTTGCCTATCTCTTCTTTCCTACCAGGTTAGACCAGGAAAGAGTCAAGCCCACTGATCCCAGCTGATCGAGAAAAGGAAAATGAAGGAGTGCTTTATGATCCTCATATCCCTTAAGATGATCTGCTGCAAGAGGTGGAGGTTCCGGTTGAACCGGGGACATCAAGGGTTGGAGATGCTCTAACTGATTCAGAGGTTGCATAAACCAGAGAGTTTGAAGCTGGTGTTGCTGAATACGTCAATCAGGAGGGAAGTGTGGAGGCATGAGGAGAGAAGGCCACCGATCCATCAACATGATGCATTTTTCTTTCTTTTACTATGTGACGAGATCGTTTTTGTCGTTAGAAAATGTCCGTTAAAAGTAATTTATAAAAACCTCAAATGCCTTAAAATGTTAACAAAACAAGTGCAATGGCAAGTAAGGGTATCGTCCTCAGGGATTAGGGATAGCAATGATTAGATTAGGATTAATAATACTAAAATGCATAAAAGTAAAGTGTCATGGTTGTTTTGAAAATTAACTACTAAGATGCAATTAAGTTAAGTTATATTAAATGCAACTAGGTTAGAATAAATGCAAAATAATGATGGTGAGATGAGTGAGAGTCAATGCAATCATACACGAATAGTGGGCAATCCTATCAATCCTTTAAGAACCGGTTCAATCTATTTGGGCTAAATCCACATTTAAGCGTGATTCTAAGATCACTCAACTCTCTCTGCACAACAATGATTGGTGTACTCTATTGAGTGTAGAGAGGGTTTCTCATGAAGCCTAGATAGATTAAGGTAGTTGGGATGACTTGGATTGGAATGCTCACAGTTCACCCCTTCCAAACTTTTAGCCGGGATGTGTCGGATTGGTGTGCTCACAACACATCCCTCTTATTCAAATTAGCTTGTTAGTGATTGTGCCAAAATTGTCATACATTTTGGCCCTCAATTCCATATCCTTTAGCTTGTTTCTGAGCATATTTTGGTGTATAATGGCTCATTTTGTACTGATTGTAGGCATTTAATGGATTTCAGGTGGTTGAGGGGAAACCAAGACTTTCGGGCAAAAAACAAGTCAAAGTTCAGTGAAAAAGTGCCCAGAAGCATAGTGCACGGGTCATTTACCCGTGCACTGGGCGAAGAGCTGATTGAAGAGCCTATACGCCGGTAATTACACGGGTAGTATACCCGCTCACAACCCGTGCACATGCCTAGACCAAAGAGCAAGAAAATTGTGGAAAAATGACTACGCAGGTAACTACGCGGGTCCTACTCGCGCACTGGTACCCCTCGAACTATGTGTTCCAACTATGCAAAAGTCTCGTTTTCAGCCATTTTAAGAAGGGCAAAGTCGTCCTTTCAAGCCTATTTCGTGCCCTAGCCTCTCAAACCTATAAATACATCACTTTGCTACAAGACCTAGGATTCATTATTCATTTAATTAATCCATCCATTCCACACTTCATCTTCTCCACCTAATCAAGAGAGAGAAAAGCTTCCGAAGGCATCCATTGAGGTTTCCCTCCATGGATTGCCTCTCCACCACCAGCTACTACCATCACCATCCATCTTTAAGGAGGATTCAGGAGGAAAGAGCACCCTACCTTGTCTATGAGGATGAGGAGCTTCAATGGAGCTTGGAGATGCGAGATGACAATTGGGCCACTCTCTGAGCTTAGAGATCCGGGATTGACAACCTTAGGTTTCTTCTTTACTCTTCTCTTGTATTTTCTTTATTTGATGTGTATCCCCATTTAGGAAAGATGTAAACCCTAAACTAGTTCCATTTATTTGATTGACTTGCATTTGATTTCTTATTGTATTGGTTCCATTCATTGTTCTTAATTGTGTTTAATTATCTCTTGAATTAAGTAGGCATTCCAACTCTTGATTCTTGTTGGTTGATTGAACTTATTAGAGTAACTAAGATTTTATTGAAATCTTTGTGAAATGGGTAGGCATTCCAACTCCCATAACACTTAGTGATTAATGTTGGTCTTTAATGCATTTAATACTCACTGTGGGTTGGGTAGGCATTCCAACTCCCAACTCATTGTAAATGTTAAATTGTGGTGTCTTTGTGAGCCAAGTAGGCATTCCAACTCTTGGTTTACATTAGATATCAATTTATATTTTAACCATCCACACCTAAGGTGTTTAACCAAGCTCATTTGAATTGTAAGGGGTGGATTGTGAGCATTCCAATCCAAGCCATTCCGGCTACCTTACATCTATCCCAAGCAAAAGTGAAAGGGGTGGATTATGAGCATTCCAATCCAAGTCATCCAGGAAACTCTAGCTAGGAAGATTAGCCCGATATGCTAGGAGCTTCTTTGTAGTTAGTTACTATAGGTGGCAGTAATGTTTTGGGTGGTAATGAGTACCATATGTATCCATTTTCTTGCATCTCTCATATTCACCCTATTTTATATTTATCACTTTAATCACCATTTTCATCTCTCTATGTTCTCCTATTTTTATCTTTATTTTTATGCTCTTGTCACACACACACATACACACACACACACACACACACACACACATAACAAGTTACACTTCACACACACCACTCTCACCCTTGCCATGCTCTTATTTACATTGCTTTCAATAATCATTGAAACATGAGACGTTCGACGAATAACACCTCCTTATGGACGATACCCTCGCTTACCGCTTTACTCAGTTTTCAAAACTTTAGAGCACATTGCGTAGGAACAAATTTATAAATATCTTTTGATATTCGTAATTTGGTAACGACACAAAAATCGAGTATCATTTAGTCACCTAAATGTGTGTACCTCAACTTAGATTGAGAGTTGGTGTGTCTACTCAACCCAAGGAGATTCTTAATCCAATACCAACTTGAATTGGGAGTTGGAATGCCTACCCAATCAAGAAGATACCAAATTCAAATTAATAAACATTCAAGATATTCAACATCAATCAATAAACCAAGAGTTGGAATGCCTACTTACTATTAAATACATTAAGAATAAATGAATTGAACTAAAATGAATGGAACTAAAACATATTAAATATTCATAATATGTTGGAAAGCCCAAAATTCAAGTTTAATTACATTAACTCCCACAAAGGGGATTATCTACTTATGCTAAATACAAAATGAATGCTAGAAGATAAGAGATAGAGAAGACCCATGAAGAACTCCTCATTCTTGAAGCTTGAATCCATTCTCTTAGTAGCCTCCTTGAGTAGAGATGGTAGGTCTAAGGTTAGTGGTTAGGGATTAGAAAAAGAGTGTTTTTGGGAGATAGTAGGATAGTGTGTAAGAGAAGGGAAGAGAAAGATTTCGTAATGAGAATAGGATGTATATATAAGGCTTCAAAGATTAGGTCTACAAATGCTGATGTGGCGACCTGATACAATGTAGTGCACATGCATATATGCGCGGATAGGGACCCGCGCAGTGATCGGCGCACATCCTCTCCAATAGCTTCCTTCGCCCGTTCGCTGGTAAGTGCGTTGGTAGACTAGCAAAGTTCCGACGCTTGAACTGCGCTGGTAGGGACCCGCACAGTAACACACGCACAGGCTCTTCAATCTGCACTTCACCCGGTGCACGGGTAGTGCACGGGTAAGGTACCCGTGCACTACTCTTCTAGGCACTTTTTCACTGAACTTTGACTTGTTTTTCGTCCGAAAGTCCCAGTTTCCGCCTCCAACACCTGAAATCTATTGAATGCCTGAAATCACAATAAAATGAGCCATTAGACACACAAAAAGCCTGAAAACGATACACAAGATAAAGATATAAGGGCCAAAATGTATAACAATTTTGGTGCGATCACTATGTAGCCCGAAAATAGGCCCACCCTTTTGATTCGTTGAAATGCTTTTTATATTGCTTGTTGCTACCCTCTACTATTAATAGAATTTTTTTTTTATTATAAATTGTCTCCTATGTGCATTTTAGATTTTGGTAAGACTCGTACCTTGATGTTACCCCGTAACCATGTTAAGATTACTTAAAATGTGGATCCCAGTAGGCACCCAACCTTCACTTCATCCAGGAAAGGTTTGGGAGTTAGTCCCCTAATGTTGTGTTTGTTAGATAGGATAGGATAGGATTGGGTTATTTTTAGTCCCAAATCCTATGTTTGGCGCGCCGACGGGATGAGATTAATTAGTCCCACTGAATTTTTTATCCCACTGAAATGGGATAAATTAGTCCCAACTAAAATGGTGGGATTCAAATGAATTCCATACAATTTTTCAATCAATTAAAAAAAACTTAGAAAAAACTTCTTCAATCAATTAAAAAAAACCTAGAAAAAAATAATCGAGATCCAGACACACATTCATCAGAAAAAGCAATCGATTTTTTTATTGGTCAAATTTACATTTGTTTCTTACGAAAACAAAAATTATTACAATAAATAAGAAAAAAAATTATGAGATGAACAAACCCAAATTAACAAAACCCACAAAGAAGATCTGAAAATTTTCTCTCTTTTTTGCT
This sequence comes from Dipteronia sinensis, assembly GCA_033220585.1. NCBI lineage: Eukaryota > Viridiplantae > Streptophyta > Magnoliopsida > Sapindales > Sapindaceae > Dipteronia > Dipteronia sinensis. The sequence goes on from CM065642.1 coordinate 28,535,764, forward strand.
GGTAAAACATCCGACGGCGAGATCGAGCGCCGATATGAGGAGATCGGTGTTGGTTGTGTTCTCTCAGTCTTCTTTCACTGGTTTGGGTATTAAATGACAGTGGGTTTTGTTGTTTGGTTTGGTGATTGTGTAGAATTTGGATGAAAGATGGATGGATGAGTTTTGATTCAACATATATATATATATATATATATATATATTTGAATCAATCTGGTGATTAATTTTTGTGAGAGAAAGAGATGTGAGGAGGAGAGAGATCGAAGAGAAAGAGATAACATGGAAAAGAAGAGAAAGAGATAAAGGAGAGAGAATGGGAAAGATATTCATAAATAGTAAATCTGATGATTCTCGATTGTTTTTTTTTTCAAAACAACTTTTTATATTTTTAATTTATTATTACATTAATTTTCTCTAATCCCATGATATACCAAACACAGTATAGCACTATTTTAGTCCAATCCCATGTTGCACCAAACATGGGAAATACTATAATTAATACAATCCAATCCAATCCAATCTAATCTCTTAAAAATAATCAAATCCTATCCCACACACCAAACGTACCCTAAGTGTATGCCACCATAAACATTTGGGAAAACTCCACCAGTTGTTGTAGAACTATGATAAAATGGCCCTTACTTGGTACGTGGCTAAGCCTATCCAAGCATCGGATTCCTATTGGGGGGGGGGGGGGGGGTGCATGCACCAGACCTTTCTTGGAAATGATCAATAATACCGGGTATTTTGGCACAAAGATTCCCGGTCTTTTAAACGAGAGGTCCTAGTAGGCAATTAAGGCCACTTTAACACCAGATCTTCATAAGGGTGAATCAGGGTACCGAGTATTCTTGTACCAGAAGTCCTGGTCTCTAGGCGAACTGATCATGGTAGGCAACTAATATCACTTTAGCACCAGGCCTTTATAAGGTGAATCAGGGTACTGGGTATTCTTGCACCAAGAGTCTCAGTTTCTAGGCGAACTTATCCTGTTACTGCATGTTTCTCTTCTCATGATGTGGTCTTGCTCTAGATTTGATTCCTTAGTTTACCAGTTCTTTCTTCCTTGGTGGTCTCTTTCTCTCGATGTGTTGGGACCTCCTTTGCCGTCGTTTCCCATGCTGAGTGGTCGGGAATTGCTTGGTAGGTTGGTCTAAGGAGGAAACTGTGGTATCGAGTACCATGAACCGTGGTACAAGTGCTCTTAGGTATCAGGGAACTAGCGCGCTATGATATCGGGGTTTTCTAGACCTTTACATTAGCGTTTCTCGGTACCGGGGAACCGGTGTGACCTCGATCCCGGATCTAGTTCACACACGATCGCTGTGAGTATGCCAATGCCGGTTCTTTCATGGGGTGGCCCGATGCTCCTTGTAGCGTCCTTCTACTCCAAGCAGTTTTTTGGTAGGGAAAGAAAATCCTTCTTTGGACCTTTGTCTTTTTAGGCGGTTAACAACTTCGATCTAACTAGGAGCCGGAGGTGACCAAATCACACTCTTGATAACCGGGGCCCTAACAGGTCGACCACGAAGACCAAATAGCCGAAGAATCATAAGATCATCCACACAATTACGCATACAACCAATCTCCAAGCGATTAGCATCGAAAACCACAAGCCAAACCAAAGAAAGAGCAGACCTAAAATCCAACGACTTACCTTCAAAGATCCACTAATTATGGGCAAACCACACACTCCAAACAACTGCATGGATAACTTCCTTCCACAAAACCCTACCTAGTCAGTAAACAAAACCGACATGGCCTGTAAAAAAAAAGAATTCCAAGAGTCGATAGAAACATTACGCTGGGAAGCCGAGAAAACAGCCTCCCAAATAGCAGCAGCCAGAGGGCACTAGAGGAAAAGATGATCAACCAACTCAGTAATAACCCCACAAACACTACACCGAGACGCCAACTGAAATCCATACATACACAAGCGATCCCCCGTGGGGAGCCTGTTCAACAAAAGACGTCAGGTCAACGCCGATGAGAAGGCGAAATAAAACGAGAGGGAGTTGTAAATTTTTTTTTTTTAATTTTCAATAGAAGGGTAAAATAATATTTCTATTTAAAATGTAAACATTAGTAAAAAAAAAAATGTGTAAAATAGCTATTACTGAAGCCAGAGGGTATCAAATTTATATTATCTAATACTAGAGGGTAGTGTTAATAATAACCCAAACATAAATGTAATAGTGAAGATAAAAACAAGAAAAGAAAAAAGAAAAAAAAAAAGAAATAGGAAGTGAAAACTGTGGGGCACGTGGCCCTACTGAGTAGTGAGAGGACATAAGCTATGTACTGTATAAATGTGAGTTATTGACCGTGTCGCCAACTCGCCATTACAGTCACACACTTGGACTTGTCTCTCAAACCCTAGCTAACTGCCAACAAACCCTCCCTTCCTCTCTCTGAGATCCGGAGATCGTTTTCTCGCTGATGAGACACCAACCGCTAGCATTTGCATGATTTCTTGACCCACCTATAAAAATGGCTTCTGCCTGCGTCAACAACAGCATCGGCGTCTCTCCGCCTTCCTACGCCTGGCTCACTCCCACTCCCAGGCTCTCCTTCAGCCGCGACGACGACCTCTCCAAGAAACCCTCGCCGCCGCCGCCGGAAGACGACGACCCGGAGGCATCCGATCCGGTTGATTTCGAGTTCCGCCTTGAAGATCCTGTTACTATGCTCCCCGCCGACGAGCTCTTCTCCGACGGAAAGCTCATGCCGCTCCACGTTTCCACACTCAAACCGTCGTCTGCCGTCAGGTCGTCGGCCGCCGAAGATTCCGGTAAATCTTGCGATATCTCCGGCATGGATCCTTACTTGTTCTCACCAAAGGCCCCTAGGTGTTCCAGTCGTTGGAGGGAGTTATTAGGATTCAAAAAGCTCTACCAGAACACAAAATCCGAACCAGCACAACTCAAAACTACGTCGTCCTGGTCGTCTTCTTCTTGTTCAAATCCCGCAAAATCCTCCCTTAAACATTTTCTCCACAGGAACTCCAAGTCCTCGTCCTCGTCTTCTTCGTCCTCGTCTTTTTATTCATTGGAGTCATCTCTAAGTCTGCCGTTGTTGAAAGATACAGATTCCGAATCCGTGTCAATATCATCGTCGCGGCTCTCGCTTTCTTCATCGTCATCGGGTCACGAACACGAAGATCTCCCAAGGCTCTCTCTTGATTCGGACAAACCCACCCTTAACCCGAACCCGTTCGCAAACCCGCCAAGAATGAGGATGGTGAAACCAAGGGAGGGAACGAGTAGTCACAACTCTCAGACGAGTGGTGCCAACCGGGTAGGGCGGAGTCCGATGCGGAGGGAAACATCAACATCAACGTCGACAAGTCGTGGAGTCTCTGTAGACAGCCCGAGAATGAATTCATCAGGGAAAATAGTGTTTCAAAGCCTTGAAAGAAGCTCGAGCAGTCCAAGCAGCTTCAATGGAGGTCCGAGATTCAAGCACAGAGGAATGGAGCGGTCGTACTCGGCTAACGTGAGAGTGGCCCCGGTTCTCAACGTACCGGTTTGTTCACTCAGAGGGTCCTCCAAGTCCGGTTCGGTTTTCGGGTTCGGGCAGTTGTTTTCATCATCACCGCAAAAGAACGGCTATCATCTTCATCACGGAAACGGAGCAAGACAGCAACAGCAGAGTAACAACAACTGTAGGAACCGAACTGATCGAACTTGACGACTTTATTTCTTAGAAGAGGAACCGGAGAGAGAGATTGGTAACAAACATTTTAACGTTTTTTAATTGTGTCCATTTAAGAATTTATCTGTTGTTTAATTTTTCAACTCAGAAGGAGAAGAAAAGAAAAATTAACAAATTTTAGATGTAAATATCCGGCGTCGATTTGTCTCCCTTCAATTTAATGTTTTATTGTTTCAGATTTTATAACTCTTTCTAATCTAATCTAAACTAAACATCTACTCTAAAGGTGTTGATTTTTTTTTGGTTTTAGGATGAATTTCATTTCTCTTTTTTGATATAAAGATTGTAGTTGTGTGTTTTTCTCACATGATGGTTCTGAATCTGAAAGATATGATATGGAATCTCTGTATTTTGCTGTTTCTGTAAGGCGTTTGGTATGCACGCGCTGATGATGGTAGGGTAGCTGTGTAGGGTAGGGTGGGTAACATGTAGAACTTATCTAGTCTGTCTCTTTCAGTGAATATTTAACAATATTATATTCCATATTATAAGAGATTTTGTCGTTTAGTGCGGGTGTGGAGTTTGGGAAATGATGCCAAGATTCAAACAGAACAGAGGCGCCAGCTCGCTCTGCTCTAATTAAATTACATTGTTTTGATTCTTTTATTTTATTTTTTCAAATTAATTATTACTTTTTTGTATAAAATAATTATGTATTAGAGAGATGGAGTGGACCTCCATGGACCATGGATCTGTAAAATAAAAAATGTGCTAAAAACGGGGTGGTCGGTGGACCACCACATTCTCTCCATTTTTAGATCAACCATATATTACATGTGTATTTTTTTTTTAATATTTTATATTTGGATTGATTTTGTGCCTAGTTATCAACTCGTCTAAGTTGGAGATGGGTGATGAGTAGTTATGGATTTTTTGCAATTTAACAATCAGAGGTTGCTCCACTATAGTGAGACCAGGCCCACACTGTTTACATTATTTATAATAATAATAATTATTATGAGCACTTGGTATATTTTATGGGGAATGCGTAACCAATTTAGGAAATTGATTTGATTTAGACTGAATTTAGGTGCATACGATGTGTGTTGGATGAATAATCTTATATGATTGATGAAACCATTATGGGGAATTATGAGGTGTCGTTTGCCTTGACATTGATAGGTTTGTTGCTTGCTACAATTTCATAACAAGACCCACAGATAAGTAAATAGTAATGGGGTGGTAAATCCCAGGTGGGGTCTACTAGTAATAGTGGGTTACATAATTTACAGTTGTTGTAGTAGCAGGCTAACCCATGTGATAATAGTCAGATACAAATATACAATACAGGTAAATAATAATATAATAAGATAGATATTGGCAGAACAAGGGACTTGTCCAAAGTAAAAAGTACCGGAAAGAGTGCCAATTCCATGCATATCCTGCGCATGCTTTTTGATTTGACGTTAGCTGTGTGCCTGCGTTCTTTCGGATACCATCGAATCTTTTTTATTTCTTTCTACTGCTCTCCCTTATCATCAATCATCGTCGGCACATCTACTACTGCTTCAACTTTTATTTCTCCTTCATTTTAATGTCATGTGATATATATATATATATATATGGTCTAATCTTTGACCCGCTTACACATATATGTCTCGCCTGTTTTCTTGGAATACAATCTTTTCTACTCCTCTATTAATGAGCCCACTTGATAGAGTAGATTCAATTTGCAAAAACAGACCTTTTTTTATATTCCATTTCTGCTAAATCTTTGTGAGGAAAATCCTGTATATGCTAAGTATATTATTGATAGCTCGTTTGTTTGGCTGTATTGTATTATATTAAGTAATTAAAATATATTAAATTAGTACAATGCAATGTTTGGTTCAAACACCGTATTGTATAATTTTAATATATTTTAATTGTCTAATACAATAAATATCGTATTAATTAATACATTATATTTGGTGGTATTAGATTGTATTGTATTAGAAAAAACACTTTTTTTTTCAATGAATATGGAATATTGATAAAATATGTGTTATGTTGTTAATTTTTTTTTTTTATAATTTCAACATACATAGGAAAATTTTATTTAAATTTTTTGTTTCAATTAAAATAAATATTTATTGATTTTTTATATAGAAACATTTATTGATTTATTCATAGTAAGAATATTTAAAATTAATTATTAAGTATTTTTTTTTAAAATATTACATTTTTATAATATAATAAAATACAAAAAAGTCATATAGAAATAACTTAATACGATATAATACCAAGTATCACAAAACACAGGTTTGTATTAATGATAATATAGTCAAATATTGTCTAACACAATCCAATACGGTATGTCAAACTAGCACTGAATTATTACGAAAACGCTAATATGTGGGGTTGAATTAAAATCTATAGTATTGGTTATAAAATTTGCAGAGTTTTTTTTTTATTTAAAGAGAGGATGTGTCATGTGTATTCTAATCAAGTATTGGCTTGCAAAACATTGTTAAATATAGAATTTCGAATTACATTATTTCTTGGTTTTGTATTTGGATGATTTTTATTTACATTTGTTCACTTTAGTTTTAACTGTGTGCACCATGTAATATGTATGCATGGACGTAACAGAATGTATGGTGCAACGAATGCACCCAAGTATTTTGAGTCAGCCGAAAAAGCAGAGTGAGATAGACAAATGAAAAGGGTTTTGGTTGAAAAGGCCAATGAATGAAACAACTTACAACGTGCTTATGGACAGCCTCTGAAAAATCTGAACGGATTCTTAACGACCAATGCTCTCCCTCTCTCATTATAATTGGCTTCTTCTTATTATGTCTAATTTAAAGAAAGTTTTGATAGAGTTTTGACAACTTTCAAAAATGAAGGCAGGTTTTGATGAGTTTCAAATCTTGTTAAATCTATCCATAGTCATGTTGGATTCAATTAAGAATTATGAGTTGCAATTAAATGTGAAGTTTACAAAATTCATGTTATATTTCATAACCACAAATTGTGGTGAACATTATAAAACTCATGTTAATCTATACATTTGGTTAAGAGTTGAGATGGTGTAGTTGTTGTACCTAGCTTAATATGATAATATCCATAACTTGTTGATCTTTATAGTATTTTAATGGGAGTTTTGTGATGTTTACGTTACGTGACTTGAAACAAGGAGCTTCCACAATAGACAAGGACTGTGTTGGATGAATATACAATATTACAATAGAATACAAGAGTTATTAAATTAAATATTGGATGGTGTCCATGTATAATTGAATAATTGATTGAGTTTAGAATTTGTTGGTACACCATGTGAAGCAACTGCTACCTTCATCAACATCATCATATCTATTTTCAGTCCTCATGACCTGGGTTCTCTTCTTTCTTTTTCTTTTTCTTTTTCTGTTTCTTTTTTAGTTTTATTGGGAAGGGGTCCATTCTCCTTCTCCATTCCTAAAAATATCCCGTTCATACTTCCCCATTTCTCTCTCTATGTTGTCTCTTTCTCCCTTCTTCTCACACAAATTTACTGCTTCTGTTACTTTTTAATTTCAATAGTTTCTCATCTATCCAATTCATACACACCGTAGGATCTTAAATATTGCTCGGTACATGAAGACCCTAACCCTATCACCCATTAACTTGGTGGCAGATTGCAATTAAACTTAGCCCGAACAACATTACAAGACTGCTGTCACCATGAGGTCTAGAGACCTTGCCTCAACTGCAGCTACAGAAATCAAAAACCTTCAACCAATTTTTTGTTGTTGTTCATATTCCTTGATTAAAATCAAAATGGTTTTGATTTTGTATTTATTACTAGGGTATCACTTTATGATAGATTAGGAGTTCAACTTGTATGGGAGTAGAAAGTAAATTTCAATTATACAACATTGTATTTCTACGAATCGTATTAAATTTTTTTAATAAAATATAGGTGTAGCAAGAACTTTTTTAGGTGGAATGCAATAAAAATTCATGAAATGTATCACATCATAAAGACTATAAAATGCATTTTAGTGAAAGATTAACACACAAACTTAAAATCATGAGATCAAGAGTGTTGTGGAGTCACAAATGGAGCAAAAATTGTTTAGATGTTTATTACCGCTTCATGACTTGATAATCTTGTATTTTACTACGGTTTATTTGATGATGGAAAGTGCTTTGGTTTAGTCTGATTTAAAAATAAAGAGTAAGAAAAGTTTAACAGAAGAGAAAGAAGATATTGGGAAGAAGATGAAGATGAGAGAGAATGTGTTGCGGTATTTTGGACTTTTTTAGCTATTGACTGCAAATGTAAAATCAAGTTTGGCATTGGGGAAATGGGGAGATATTGGTCACTCCATCTCAAATTCTCAATCCCCCCACCTAATTTTCCCCATATGGGGAAAATGTTTTTGGGGATGTATCCCCATCCCCATTCTCGTTTCCCCATTTGACCATATTTGATTAAAAAATCCATGGTAAGTTATAGTATGCAATACAACAAGAAAATTAATATATATATATATATATATATATATATATATATATGTGTGTATGTGTGTTTTGTGGGGAATGTGGATGGGGGACGTCCCCATTTCAATTTGTGGATGATGAAATTTATTCATCCTCATCCCTCCCCATTTTCATATTTAGATATGATTTTTATCCCCAAATAGGGATGCGGAAACAACCCCCCCCAATTTTCCCATATGGGGAAAATGTTTTTAGGGATGAATCCCTATCCCCATTCTCGTTTCCCCGTTTGACCATGTTTGATTAAAAAATTTATGGTAAGTTATATTATGCAATACAACAGGAAAAATAATAAATAAATATATATATATATATATATATGTTTTGGGGGAAATTGGGTGAGGGACGTCCCCATTTCAATTTGGAGATGAAATTCATCCTCATCCCTCCCCATTATCATATTTAGATATGATTTCTTTACCCCAAACAGGGATGCGGAAGTAGAGATTTGGGGATTCAGGAAAAATTAATCATCCCTATTTATTGGAGAGAAGAGGTCATTGTGAGTTTTTCAATAAGTTGTTTTCGAGTGTAGAACCTCATACCTCATATAGGTTTGGTGCAATTTGTTGTTAATAAGATTTATGAATTGTTTACAAATACATCATTTTTCCAGGGTTTTGTGTTTGAGTGATAAAGTCGCTAAGGTTTGGTTATTTGAGAGGTTACTGTTGCTAGGGTTTGGTGTCAGAGTGGCGGCACCAATGGCTAAGGTTTGGTGTGAGTGGTTGCAACAATAGCTAGAGTTTGGTGTTTGAGTAGCGGTGATTAGGGTTTGGTGTTAGGGACGGATGGTGATGATGATGACGACAGTGATAAGGACTAGTGATTTATGGTACATCTGTAAGCCCTAGAGTCGTGCAGCGGAAGGAAATTTAAACATTTTTAAAAATAATTTTAAACGACTTTAAAACTATATACGATACTTGAATTTACTCTCCGATTTGTACTACCGGATCTTTCTCGCTATCTCCCAGGTTCCGACAACTGTGTGTGGGCACGTCACGGGTTTTAGGAGGTTGTATGGAGGTAGTATAAACAACACAAAACAACTCTTGCTTTGTGTATGGAGAATTCAGCTAACCTTGAATGGAAAATAAAAAGAACCTTTTTTTTTTCTTTTTTCTTGTTCTTTTGGCCGCACCCTTCTTGTTTATTCTTTTGTTTCACGTGTATGTATTCTATGTATCATAAACCTTTTTCTATTATGTTAATAAGAGAAGGAGTTTTAAAGGTACTCCACTTGATATCAAATTATCTTTTTAAATATCAAATATTTAAAATCAAGTATCTTGTTTTTAAAATCAAATAATAAAAACAAAAATAACTTGATATCTTGTATCATGATAGGGTTACAAGTGACCTAGGTTAAATAGAACTCTAAATCCCATTTAATTAAATGTTGTCACTATGACTCGAACCCATGACCTATTAAAGATTAAATAATCAATATTATTTTATATCTTTGCTTTGGTCTTGGTTCGAACCCTTAACCTCCATAAAATAATTAATTCAATTAATAATTTATAATTATTAATACAATTAAATAATCACATTATTTAATTTAATTAATTATTAATCCATTAATTAAATAATCACATTATTTAATTAATTGCCTGAATAAAATTCTTGTTACTTTCGTAAAATAATTAATTGGATCATTCAATTAATTAACCTTGACCCTTGTTACCATCAACGTTCTAGGCTAGCAAGAGGACCTAATTGACCCACAATCTTGAACTCCAATAATCATTAAAAAAATTAATTAAACTCTTTAATTAATATTTCATGATTATTAACCTCGGAGTCCCGAGGCTGTACTCTCGTAACTGTAGATGTTTTTACACAAACCAAAAAACCAGTGTCCATTGATATAGCTATTACATATGATATAATTATCCACAAGTAGTTTATAAATAGAGTTTGGTAATAAAGTCCGTTATACTCCTCTAATTATATCTTTTCTATTAAGTACTATTGATTCTCTAATGAATAATTATATCCTTCATTCTTTTACAGAAGAAGGAGAGCGCTCTTAATTGTTCAAGTCCCGTATCAACCCTTAAGAGAACTATTTCTCTACTTCTCGCAAGAAGGAGTAGATTCCACTATCGTGTACAGACATTCCCAGCCACAAGTAAAACCGTGATTCCAAGATACATAGATATTGATTAGGAATACTAATCTGATCTCACTTATGGCAAATCAAAAATCACGATCTAACAAGAAGGAGTCAGTATGACACTCAGGATTAAGATCACCCATATACAACCATCATTTGTCGATATATATGAATCTCCCTATGTAATGGATATTGGTAAGAGATTCATATAGATCGTGACCCAGTCCTATATAATCACATCATATAAGGTGACTCCATTCTCTTATCTCCAAATAAGTAGTCTAGGATAAGACCACTGTACATTACAGAATTGACCGCATCTGTAGATTAACCACAAATAAAGTACCTAACTTTATTTGCTCTCTACGGACTCTTTGTTGGGGTTTATGCCCTAAAGCTTGTAATTTGTAAATGGAATGTTAACATAAATAAAAGAATAGTTTAATTCATTCTTCTTATGTCATATATTGTGTATAACTTGTGCATTTAATATCCAAGATTGCCGGATATAATCTCGAACTGTGTATATGAATGTCATATACAGATGGATACAGTAAGAGACGTGTAATCTAAAGAGTCCGTAGATATTAAATAAAGCTGTGTACTTTATTTATGGTTAATCTACAGCTGAAGTCCATTTCCTAGTGTACGGTGATCCTATCCTGGATCATTCATATGGAGATATGAGAATGGAAACACCTTGTATGACGTGATCATATAGGATCGGGCAATGATCTATATGAATCTCTCACTAAAATCCGTATAACGATGAGATTCATATATGTCATACATGAATTATAGCCTTCTATATTATGTGTTTAATTTTAATTTGATTAAAATGGGTAATTCACATAATTGGCTATAAGTTAATGAGATTAGTTTTTAAGAGTAAAAACTTGGTAATTCTCATTAATTACTAATCTATTAATATGTTTAATTATGTAGGTTAGTAGGGTCCATTATAAATATTAGGTTTAATTCGATTAAGCCATAATTATAATTGGACCTAATAATGTGTTTAGTTTTAATTGTTAAAACTTAGTAAATACACATTCATAATTCTAGTATTAGTAAATTGTTTACATAGATTAGAATTATTACTAATAGATTGGATTTTTAAGAGTTAAAAATCGTAATAATTTATTAGTTAATTAGAATTAGATTCTAATAAAGAAAGGTTAATGCGCTAGACTACTAGATTGAAGTTAGCCGTTTAATCTTGCAAAAATCTAGGTGCATTAACAACTCTAGAAAACCCTAGTTATAAAAATAGTGAGTGTGAGAGGGATATATGACAATATATTCCGCAGTCTCCATCATTAGTTCAACACCGTGAGATCCGAGTGGGCCTCGTGACGGCTTTGCTTTCATTCTCCCTAAGGAGGGTTTCCACAAGGATCAATACCAAGGTTGACTTCCTAACGAATAGGATTTCTGAGGGTATTTCGGGATTGACCGATCTTAAGGGGGCAATTCTCGAGTTAAGCTCATGAGATCTGAAATGATAGGTTACACTCACAAGGTTTTGATTAAACTTGGTTAATTAAAAACCTGACTAAATAAACGATGGTTAAGTGATATAAGAATAAGAGTTATTCTGGAATATCATTTGATTGAGAGTGTCTCTATCTAACATGCAAGAATTTAACTGACCCTAAGTGATGAGAAGGTTTTTGCCGTCAGAAAACCGTCCGTCAAAACAATTTATAAAACCTATGCGATGCGTTCACAAGTATAAATACAAGCAAAGCGGCAAGCACGGGTGTCGTCCACTGAGATCGGGGTAGCGGTGATAAGATTAGGATTAATATAACTAGCAAGCATAAAAGTAAAGTGATAGCGAATGAAGATACAATATAAAATAAACTATGAAAGCAAATAAATGGATGACAATGGAGGGATGAATGAATGATGATGGAACTATGGAGTTGATGGACTCGTAAGTGAATATTGGGGCAATTGCAACAAACTCTCAAGTAAATACGAATTGACAAATGTAACCAACCTAGGGTGTATAGTGTTGGCATATATCTCTAGCAAGAGGTCAACTTAGGATGTATAGTGAAAACCTCCTACTAGCGATTAATCCCTCTTAAGCAACCAACAATGGCTAGTTACTCAATTGAGACTTGTTCCATGAATGCTCATCTATCTAGCTATGGCTCAACCTATTACTAATGTAGCCATCCTAGGGTGTATAGTGATGGCTTTCAATTCCCTCACAAGTGGCCAACCTAGGATGTATAGTGAAGGCCACCCGGTTGGGATTGGATGAGGCTCGAGGTTATTAACCGAATTCTACTCGAAGGTTAGTTCTCGTAAAATCACTAAAGTAGCCCACCTGGGGTGTATAGTGGAGGCTTCTAATTCTCTCACAAGTGGCTAACCTAGGATGTATAGTGAAAGCCACTAATTCGAGATTAGATTAAGATCATGGTTATAGAGCCGGATTTTCGAAAATCCTTCCATTCATTGGAGCATTAGACAACCTAATTGTCTACTCAAGTAATCCAAATCAACATGCAAAGAGGGTGTATCCAAGCAAATCAATAATGGAAATCAATTCAAGCAAAGGAATGAAATATAGAGATAGAATAAATATAACACATAGAGTTTATTTACAAAGCCTAAAATATCTATCAAACAAATAACATCAACCCCATAGTGGGGTATTTTAGCTACTCATGTTCTATTACAACAAATAAACTAAGAGAGAGAGAGTAGAGATAACCCTAGAAGATTGATCTCCTTCCTTGAAGCTTGAATCCAAGTCTCCTAGTTGCCTTTGATTGAGTAGAGATGGTTTGGATGAGAGGGAGATGTGTTACTAGCTTAGAATACAAGTGTTGGGAGGTATGGTGATCCTTTGGTTCGTTCCCATCCTTTTCTATTTATAAGGATGGAAAAATAGGTCACTTAAGCTCGAAACCAGAAACTGTCGCGCTCGGAGTGCGGGTGGAGTGCGGGTGAATTACCCGTACTGTACCCGCACTGTAAGGGTTTTCTTCATCTTCAGGTCTCTGATCTGGGCAATAGTGCTGGTGGAGTGCGGTTGGATTACCCGCACTTGACTCGCACTCGACCCGCATTGTAGTCGCACTTGAGTCACACTGTACTATCAGGTGCAAAATCCCTCCTCTGTTTTGAGCAATAGTGAGGGTGGAGTGCTGGTGGATGACCCGTACTGTACCCGTACTCTAATGTCAGGTGCAACTTCAACTTCTCTGGTTTGGCAACAGTGCGGGTGGAGTGCGGTTGGATGACCCGCACTGTACCCGCACTTTAACGTCAGGTGCAACTCAGCTTCTCTGGCTTTGGCAACAGTGTGGGTGGAGTGTGGTTGGATGACCCGCACTGGACCCGCACTGTAACTCTTCTCCTGTATCAAGTCCATGCTATGATCATGAGTAGTGGTTGGAGTGCGGTTGGAGTACGGTTGCGACCCGTACTTGACCCGCACTGTAGAGCTGCTTTATGATCCTTTGTCTTTCCTTTTGCCCATTTTCTGCCAGAATCACTGCAACATGCTTCCAAACCCCGAATTACATCAATTGCCTGCAATTAGCACTAATGAGCCTATTAGACATAAAAGACATAATATATATAGAAAATACACACGAGAACGAGACAAAAGAATAGGAATGAGGGCCGAAATATACAACAATTTAGGCACGATCACTAAGGTGGCACTTGCTTGTGGTATGTTGGATTATTGTGGTGTAGTAATTCTTTTTGGGTTGTTCTTGTTCATTAAACATGTTCATGCAACATTTTTAATTTTATGCCAAAACATTCGCACTTGTTATGAATGCATGACTGAATGAATTTCTTATTTTATGTGTATCTCAGCTATGTCATATGCACTCTTACAAATACTTGCAAATGATAAATTAACTGGTGATAACTACACTAAATGGAAACACAATATCAATGCAATTTTGGTTACTAAGGACCTGAAGTTTGTGTTTACGGAGGAATGTCCTCCAGCGCCTACTGCCAATGTCGTACGAACTGTTTGTGAGGCATATCAAAAATGGGTCTTATCAGATGAGAAAGCTTGAATATATCTGTTAGCTAGTATGGCAAACGTGCTTGTCACAAAGCACGAAGCAATGACTTCCGCATTCAAAATAATGGAGTCATTGCAGGCTATGTTCCGGTAGCCCTCTGAGCAAAAGCGGCACGAAGCTGTTCGTTCCGCAATGCTTGCTAGGATGAAAGAGGGCACATCTGTTCGGGAACATGTCATGAATATGATATCCTATTTCAACACAGCAGAGATCAATGGCGGGCCATTGATGAACCCATTCAGGTGAGCATTATACTGACGACTCTTCCGAAGAGTTTCGATCAGTTCAAGAGTAACTATGAGGTGAACAAGCTAAAGTTCAGTCTCACTTAGTTGCTCAATAAGCTCACTACTTTTGAGTCCTTGACTAAGGACAGCAAAAGTAAGACCAATGGGACAAATGTTTCCGAACCATCTTCCTCCAATAATAAGAAGAGAAAGAGGTTTGCTGGGAAGGCGATGGGTAAACCCAAACCCAAGAAATCCCAGAGCAAAAAGAAGGGTGCCTCCACCAACCAGGGTAAGGGAAAATGTTTCCATTGTGACAAGGTCGGGCATTGAAAAATGAAATGTCTTCAGTATCTGAAGAAGGTTACCAAGAAGAAGAAAATGAAAGGTAAATATGATTTACTTGTTCTTGAGTCATGTTTAGTGGAAGATGATTCTTCACCCTAGATAGTTGATTCGGGGGACACTAACCATGTTTGTTCTTCTTTGCAATTGACTGATTCTTAGACACAGTTTGAGGAGGGAGCCTTCTGTATGCGTGTGAGGTCAGAGGATGTCGTGTCGGCACGAGCAATGGGCATAATTAGATTACGTTTTTGTAATAATAATTTTATATTGTTGGACAATGTATTTTTCATTCCTAGATTTGCACGGAATTTAATTTTCGTTTCTAAGTTGTTAGAACAATTATATTGTGTTTCTTTTGATAATAAATCAGTTATTATTGCAAAGAATGGTTTGATATTTATTCAAAAAATAATGAAAAGAATTTGTATATGTTAAGACCATTAATACATACAACACTGCTCAACACCGAAATGTTCAAGGTTGAAAAACCAAAAACTAAACGACATAAGATTTCTCCAGAAAACGAAACGTATCTCTGGCATCTAAGGCTTGGTCATATTAACCTTGACTAGATAAACAGACTAGTAAAAAGCGGACCTTTAAGTGAGTTAAAGGTTGACACCTTACCTGTCTGTGAATCTTGTCTGGAAGGTAAGATGACTAAGAGACCTTTTACTGGAAAAGAGCTTAGAGCTAAAGAACCGCTAGAGGCTATACATACAGACGTCTGCGGACTGATGAATGTTAAAGCTAGTGGTGGTTATGAGTATTATGTCACCTTTATATATGACTACTCAAGATACGGATATGTCTACCTATTGCAACGGAAGTCGAAAACATTTGAAAAGTTCAAAGAATTCCGAGCTAAAGTTGAGAATCAGTTAGGAAAGACCATCAAGACTCTATGATCTGATCGTGGAGGTGAGTATCTTGACCAACAGTTTGAAGACTTTATGGTCGAGTATAGGATAGTGTCTTAACTCATAGCTCCTGGCACACCTCAACAGAATGGTGTCGCGGAAAAGAGAAATAGAACACTAATGGAAATGGTGAGATCTATGATTAGTTTCTCGTCATTACCAAATTTCTTTCTGGGATATGCGTTACTAACAACGGCATACATTTTGAATGCAGTGCCATCCAAATCTATTCCTAAGACTCCCCTATAGTTGTGGAATGGTCGTAAAGTTAGTTTGTGACATTTTCCAGTATGTGGGTGTCCAGCACACGTACTGAAGAATAGAACTGGAAAACTAGATCCCAAGTCTGTGGTCTGCTTATTTGTAGGATACTCCAAGGAGACCAGAGGTGGATACTTCTATAGTCCTGAAGATAACAAAGTATTTGTATTGACAAATGCAACGTTTCTTGAGGATAGCTATATTCGTGACCATAAACCTCGTTCAAAAATTGTATTGAATGAGTTGGAGCCCGGTGAGACCAGTACTCAATCAACAAGAGTTTTTGATCCATTAACATTTAAGAGTCAGATGATTCCTAGTCAGGATACACTTCCACCTAGACGTAGTGAGAGGGTTGTGAGATATGTAGGAAAAAATCGATATAAAACGCAGCGGAAGAAACGAAAAATAGATTTCGTATGGTTTTAAAATTTTTTCTCAAAGTTGAACCTTAACCTTTTAGTTGATTAAACTCAAATATATACGGTTAGAGTTAAATACCTCTTGACGCGTGATCCGATTGACTTACGTTGATTGGTAATCCGCAAAATCTTTTCCGATGCTCGTGAACAGTACCCGCGTGAACAGTGATTGTGAACAGTACCCGCGTGAACAGTGATCGTGAGCAGTACCCGTGTGAATAGTGATCATGAATAGTACCCCCGTGAACAGTGATCGTGAACAGTACCGTGAGATCTTCCAATCCGAACACGTACGTGAATCACCTAGGAGCGTGGTCTCCCTTTTTCTTTGAATTGCAAACCTGAGAATGGATGAACAAAGTTTTCTTTTTCTTTTGTTAGTCACAAAACAATCAAAAGAAGACAAAAATTATTCCGGTCAATTTTGAGTTCTCAATCTAATGATCGAAACTCGCGTGAACCTAATTCGATGTTGTACACACAAGCTTATTGATGAACAAGCAATCAGTGTACTATCAAAGAATAATCTCTTCTCTCTTTTATGTTTAGTAGAATAAAAATTATCCTTTTCTATGAATTGAGAAGAAGAAGAAAAATTGAATCATTCAATCAACTATAGTGGCCGAATTCTATATGTGGAATTATATAGATGGCCGAAATTTTGCTTCCTCTTCTATTTAGGATTGCCGAAATCTTCATCTAAATGGACTAGGGTTGCCGCAAATCACATACCAAAAAGAGTTTGTGTTGCACCCTAATTTCCATCAACCTTTAGACTTCAAAACCTAATCCAACTCATAGATATTTTTATTCTTTTATTGACTAAATAAAAAGACTTCTTATTTGATTAAATAAATAAAATTAATTATTTATTTTCTTATCAAACAAGTCTTTTACTTTTAATATACTACTACCAATAGTATAACTTTAGGAAATATATATCCTGATCAAAAAAAGATTTGTTTCTTAATTAAACAATTAATTAATAAATTAACTAATTCTTATTTAATTAAAACAATGAAACAAAATAATATATTAGGTTAATATATACACCTTGCCGCCCCACTTATATAAATGGGTCATATATTATTTTCTTATTTCATTTAATCCATTGGACTTTAAATAAAAGCCCACATGTGAACCAGACCCATTCTTATTAAAAGAAACAAGCCCACATGTCTCCTTTTAATATATTAATATAATAGTGCAGCCCATTAATTAAATAATAGACATATTATATTCTTGATATATTAAAAACAATTCTAGATGGACCCTTAAATCGGCCCGGTAGAATATATCAAGTGATCCATGCAAATACGTGTGGATTGGGGATCTTGGCGGGCTATCTAAATTTAAGCTTCAATAGACACAACCTAATCACAATCAACAAATGATTCACTTAGGTCCAATCTATTAATTTTAACTCATTCCACTAAAGAGCTAAAATTGAACTCTTAAATAAAGATAGAATAAGGAGATGTTTCTCATTCATACCCTAGACAATCTTATAGGAGATGGTGTATCCTCATGAATAATATCAGTAATCGCCAAGAGCTCATAGACCGCCTATAGCTCTCCAAGTTACCATATTTCCTCATATGACCACATTTCGAACTTGGATACTTTGACTTGTCCAGAAGCCATGTTTTCAATAATCATTATTGAAAACTCAACGTTGAGATTTAATATCCAATACCTCAAAACATCCATATGATGATATTATACTCTCATTTAATAAATAGAGCCATGATGTCCATATCTATAAATGAAGTCCTCTATCGATTAACAAATGTATACCACCAAACTATCGAAGATAGACTATGCTAAATAATCGTACTCATTGATAGCTCTAATGATAGCACTTGCAACCATAAGTCCATCATTTATCTCAGGATTAAGATAGACTCTCCGATTGTCCTCTTTAATGAAAAGACTTATATCTAGTGACGGTTCTAGATAAAGTATTTCATTGTGATCCAGTTCAATGCACCTAGTGCACTAGATTCTTTTACTCGAAAACCTTTCGATGATTTTAGACTCATCATATTCATTTGATCCCACTCAAATGCTAGTAAAAGAATTTACAACTTTAACAAGATAGAGGTGCCCAACCTTTAACTTAAGTTGTGAACGTTATTCAAGACTAACTAAAGAATTGTGTCTACCTCATACATATCCGGATGTATGAACAATTCTTCATGTCTCATAGTCTTTTGACCTTATGATTATTTACCTTGACAATTATAATATTAAATGCTATAAGTAATTGTAAGAATCAGAATTCACTTTATTAATATGAGAAGATTGTCAATTACAATATTACACTCTTGCCATTGAGCATAATCCTAACAAGATAGCCTGAATGATATTTGTGTGTAAGTGAGGGACAAGATGTTGTTAGGGTTTATGCCTTAAAGATGTATTTTGTAAATGGATTTATGAAATAAATAAAAAGAAAAGTTCAATTCATTCTTGTTGTGTTGTTTATTTTATAACTTGTGCATATATTAACATCCTAGATTGCCGGATGTAATCTCGAACTGTGTATATGAGTGTCATATATGGATGGATACAGTAAGAGACGTGCAATCTAAAGAGTCCATAGATAACAAATAAAGCTGGGTACTTTATTTGTGGTTAATCTATAGCTGCGGTCCATTCCGTAATGTACGGTGATTCTATCCTGAATCATTCATATGAGATATGGGAATGAAGACACCTTGTATGATGTGATCATATAGGACTGGGCCATGATCTATATAAATCTCTCACCAAGATCCGTTTACAGATGAGATTCATATATATCAACTAATGATGGCTATATGTGGGTGATCTTAATCTTGAGTGTCTTATCGACTCCTTCAGGTTAGATCGTGGTCTTTGATATATCATGGGTGAGGTCAGATGCAATTCCTGATCAATATACTCCGTATGTTGGGATTGCGGTTTGGCTTGTGGCTGGGAAGATATGTACACAATAGTGGAATCCACTCCTTCTTGTGAGAAGTAGATGGTAGTTCCCTTAAGGGTTGATTCGGGGCTTGGACAATATGAGCGCTCTTCTAATTCCGTGAGGAAATAAGATTTATTGTTCATTAGAGAATCAATGATACTTAAAGGATATATGTAATTAGAGGGGTATAACGGACATTATGACCCAGCTCTAATTATGAACTACTGTGGAGGATCACACCATGTGTAATAGCTATATCGATGGACACCGAGTTGTATCGGTCTGTGTAAAAGCGTCTGCAGTTGAGAGAGTGCAGCTTCGGGTTTTTAGTGGAATAACACCGGAGTTAATAATCAAGAAATATTAATTAAAGAGTTTAATTAATGATTCCAATGATTATTGGAGCTCAAAATACTGTGGGTCCATTAGGCCCTCTTGCTAGCCCGATCGATTTAGGTAACAAGGGTCACGGTTAATTAATTGGATTGTCCAATTAATTGTGTTACGAAAGTGACACGTATTTATTCGGGAAATAATTGAATAATGAGATTATTTAATTAATGAATAATGATGATTAAATAAATTAAATAATAAGATTATTTAATTTTGTTATTAATCACTAAATGGAGGATGTTAGTTGATATTTGATTTTAAATAGAATAAGATAATATGATTATTTTATTTTATTAAATTAAATATTTGAAATTGAATTTAAAATGTTTAAATTCAAAATAAATATTTAATTATCTTTTAAAATCTAAAGAGATATCAATTAAAGAGTTTTAGTTATAATAATATATATATGATATATATTGATAACAAAAACATAGCACACAAATGATATACACAAGTGTTTGTATATGATACAAACTTATTATGCATAGAGACAAACAAAAGAGAAACAAGTGATTGGTGTGCGTGAATCATTCAAAGAAAAAAAAAAGAAGCAAATAGTACAGGTACTATTGAAACAAAGAAAAATAAATTTAATATTTTTTTTTCTTTTAAACAACTAGAATTTTTCTAGTTTGTGTATTCTCTTGGAAGAAAACGTTTCTTTTTCGTTTCTCTACATCCTCCTAAGTTTCTGAGTACGTGACGCGCCCACACGCAGTTACCAGTTTCGGGAATAGCTAGGAAGATCAGTGGTACAGATTAGGAGCATATCGTGAAGTGAAGGAGCCTCCAAACGTTGGTAAGGTTCTAAATTTCTTTTTAATATATTGATTACAATTTCCTGTGTTTACATATTGTATGTATTAGTTCTGGAAAAAGAATTGCGATCCTAAGTTCACTGGTCTCAGATCGTTTATGATCTGTTTAAAAATTTTAAAACCTATTTCCGCTGCGTTACCAGTGAACGGGGTTCCAACAATTGGTATCAGAGCCTGGTTTTATTTTTCGGAACAGGAAATTGTTTTCGATGCTCCTGTATGTATGATTGTGTAGGCACTATTTAAATTGACTGTATGTTGTTTTTGTATGTATATTGAATTTGTTAATTTACAAAAACATGATTGATCGTTAATTATATGGAACTGTGGATTTAGGGTTTATGGGTTGTATTATATTTATTATTATTATTATTATTTTTTTCTGTTATTGTAATGTAAAAAAAAAATGTAACCTATATTGAAGACCTGGAAAAATCACGAAGTCGGAAGGGCGAAATCGGAAATACGCGTGACGGGTACTGTTCACGATACTGTTCATGTATGGTACTGTTCATGTGTGGTACTGTTCATTCGGGTACTATTCATGTGAGTACTGTTCATGTCGGCACTATTCATGTCGTCTTGCACGGTTCCGTTGGCAAGTGTTGTCTAGTGCGTTCCGTGCGGATTTCCTATTTCGGATTCATGAGATGAATCGGAGTGACCTGAAGAGATTAGAAGACTCGGAAATTACAAGAAGACCAAGGAATGCCTTGGGCGTATTTTTGTAATTTTAGATTCCAATTTTTTTTAGGTTAAATAATCCACAGTACTCGGTCAATTCATGTATGCTTTATATTATGTGATGATAAAAGCATTGCCATGCATACGTATGTCATTTAGATTAGATGTGCCTACACAAATATATTTGATATATCATACATGCATCATAGCCTAATTTTTATGTATTATTTTTTTTAATATGATTAAAATCAGTAAATACAGTATTGGCTATGAAAATGAGATTAGTTTTTTAATTGTTAGAAAACTTGTTAATTCTCATTAATATTAATCTGGTTATTAAAGTGTTTAATAAGTTAGATTAATAGAGTCATTTATTGTAATTAGGATTAATATGATTAAAAACCTAATAATAAATGGACCGCATAAAGTGTTAGAGTTTTTATAGTTAAAACTTGGTAAACGCTTACATAATAATCTGACCTTAGTAAAAAGTTTACAAAGATTTAGATTATTCACTAATAGATTAGATTTTTAATTGTTAAAAATCATTAATAATTTATTAGTTAAATTAGAATTTATTTCTAATAATGAATTTGTTAATGCGCTAGATAACTTGATTAAAATTAGCCGTTTGATCCTATAGAGTCTAGGTGCATTAACGGATAATAGAAAACCTTAATATTTAAATAGTGAGTGGGAGAGGGATATATTACATATATATCCCACAGTCTCCATTATTAGTTCAACACCGTGAGATCCGAGTGGGGCCTCGTGACGGCTTTGCTTTCGTCCTCCCTAAGGAGGGTTTCCACAAAGATCAATACCAAGGTTGACTTCCTAACGGATAGGATTTCTGAGGGTATTTTGGGATTGATCGACCCTAAGGCGGCAATTCTCGAGTTAAGCTCATGATATCTAAAATGGTGGGTTACACTCACGAAGGTTTTGATTAAGTTTTGTTAATTAAAAACCTGACTGAATTAACGATGGTTGAATGATATGGAATAAGAGTTATTCTAGAATATCATTTGATTGAGAATGTCTCGGTCCAACATGTAAGGACTTGACCGACCTTAAGGCGGCACTTCTTTGTGGTATGTTGGATTGTCGTGGTATAGTAACTGTTTTTTGGGTATTTCTAGTTCGTTAAACATGTTCACGCATCATGTTTAAATTTATGCCAAAGCACTCGCACTTGTTTTAATAAATGACTGAATGAATGTTTTATTTATTTCAGCAATTATGTCTTCTGCATTACTTCAAATTCTCGCAAGCGAAAAATTAACTGGTGATAACTACACTAAGTGGAAACTTAATATTAATGCAATACTGGTCAGCAAAGACCTCAAGTTTGTGCTTACGGAGGAATGTCCTCCGGTGCCTACTGCCAATGCCACACGAACTGTTCGTAAGGCATACCAGCGATGGGTCTCATCTGATGAGAAGGCGTGAACATATCTGTTAGCTTCTATGTCAGACGTGCTTGTCACAAAGCACGAAGCAATGACTACAGCATTCGAAATTATGGAGTCATTACAAGCTATGTTCGGGCAGCCCTCCGAGCAAAAGCGACACGAAGCTGTTCGTTCCGCTATGCTCGCTCGCATGAAGGAAGGTACATCAGTTCGGGAACATGTCCTGAGCATGATGTCCTACTTCAACACGGCAGAAGTCAATGGCGGGGCCATTGACGAACCCAGTCAAGTGAGCATCATACTGACGACTCTTCCGAAGAGTTTCGATCAGTTTAAGAACAACTACAGGATGAACAAGTTATGGTTTAGTCTCACACAGTTGCTCAATGAGTTCGCTACTTTTGAGTCCTTGACCAAGGACAGTAAAAGTAAGATCGGTGAGGCAAATGTTGCCGAACCATCTTCCTCCAATAATAAGAAGAGGAAGAGGTCTGCTGGAAAGGCCAAGGGTAAGCCCAAACCCAAGAAGGCCCAAAGAAAAAAGAAGGACACCTCCACCGACCAAGACAAAGGAAAATGTTTCCATTGTAACAAGGTCGGGCACTGGAAGAGGAACTGTCCTCAGTACCTGGAGGAGATAGCCAAGAAGAAGAAGAAAGGTAAATATGATTTACTTGTTCTTGAATCTTGTTTAGTGGAAGATGGTTCTTTACCTTGGATTGTTGATTCGAGGGCCACTAACCATGTTTGTTCTTCTTTGCAGTGGACTAATTCTTGGACACAGCTAGAGGAGGGAGTCTTCTCCATGCGTGTGGGGTCGGGGGATGTCGTGTCGGCCAAAGCAGTGGGAGCAATAAGATTGCAATTTTGTAATAATAATAGTTTTTTATTATTGAACAATGTTTTTTATATTCCTCGATTTACACGGAATTTGATTTCCGTTTCTAAGTTATTAGAACAATTGTATTCTGTTTCTTAATAAGTTTGTTATTATTGGAAAGAATGGTCTGAATATTTGTTCAGGAATTAATGAAAACAATTTGTATGTGTTAAGACCGTTAATACATACTACACTGCTTAACACCGAAATGTTTAAGGTTGAAAAACCTAAAACTAAACGACATAAGATTTCTCCAGATAATGACAAGTATCTTTGGCATCTAAGGCTTGGTCATATCAACCTTGACCGGATAGACAGACTAGTAAAAAGTGGACCTTTAAGTGAGTTTAAGGTTGGCACCTTACCTGTTTGCGAATCCTGTTTAGAAGGTAAGATGACTAAGAGACCTTTTACTGGAAAATGGCTTAGAGCTATAGAGCCACTAGAACTCATACATACAGACGTCTGCGGACCGATGAATGTTAGATCTAGGGGGGGCTATAAGTATTATGTCACCTTTATAGATGACTACTCAAGATACGGATATGTCTACCTAATGCAACGAAAGTCGGAAACATTTGAAAAGTTCAAAGAATTCCGAGCTGAAGTTGAGAATTAATTAGGTAGGACTATCAAGTCACTACGATCAGATCGTGGAGGTGAGTACCATGACCAAGAGTTTGAAGACTTCATGGTCGAGCATGGGATAGTTTCCCAACTCACAGCTCCTGGTACACCTCAGCAAAATGGTGTAGCGGAGAGGAGAAATAGAACCCTGATGGAAATGGTGAGATCTATGATTAGTTTCTCATCATTACCAAATTCCTTCTGGGGATATGCGTTACAAACAGCGGCATACATTTTGAATGTAGTGCCATCCAAATCTGCTCATAAGACTCCCCTAGAGTTGTAGAATGGTCGTAAAGCTAGTTTGCGACATTTCCACGTATGAGGGTGTCCAGCACAAGTGCTGAAAAACAGAAGTGGAAAGTTAGACTCCAAGTCTGTGGTCTGCCTGTTTATAGGATACTCCAAGGAGACCAGAGGTGGACACTTCTATAGTCCCGAAGATAACAAAGTATTTGTATCGACAAATGCAACATTTCTTGAGGACAATTATATTAGTGACCATAAACCTCGTTCTAAGATTGTATTGAATGAGTTGGAGCCTAGTGAGACTAGTGCTTCATCAACAAGAGTTGTTGATCCACAAATATCTGAGAGTCAGATGGTTCCTGATCAGGATACACTATCACCTAGACGTAGTGGGAGGGTTGTAATACAGCCTGACTGCTATTTAGGTATAGGTGAGGGACAAAGTTTTGTCTCTACTGATAGTGTGGATGATCCATTGACATTTAAGAATGCAATGGAAGATCCTGATAAAGAGGAATGGCTTAAAGCCATGAATCCCAAGATGGAGTCCATGTACTCTAACTCAGTCTGGGATCTTGTAGACTTACCGGATGGGGTAAAACCCATAGGATGTAAGTGGATCTACAAGAGAAAGAGAGGAGTAGACATGAAGGTAGAGACCTTCAAAGCAAGGCTAGTGGCTAAGAGTTATACCCAGAAAGAGGGGGTTGATTATGAAGAGACCTTCTCGCCAGTAGCCATGTTTAAGTCTATTAGGATTCTCTTATCCATTGCTGCCTATTTCGATTATGAAATTTGGCAAATGGACGTCAAGACTGCATTCTTGAATGGCAATCTTGACGAGAGCATCTATATGATGCAACCAGAGGGATTCGTGTCTCCAGATCAAGAGCAAAAGGTTTGCAAGTTGCAAAGGTCCATCTATGGACTTAAGTAAGCATCTAGATCTTGGAACATCAGGTTTGATGATGTGATCAAAACCTATGGCTTTTAGCAGAACGTCGATGAGCCTTGTGTCTACAAGTGCATCATTGACAAAAAGGTAGTTTTCTTGGTCCTATACGTGGACGACATCGTACTCATTGGGAATGAAGTGTGAGTGTTATCTGATGTAAAGGGCTAGCTGGCTAGCCAATTCCAAATGAAAGATTTGGGAGATGCGAGTTATGTTCTAGGGATCCAACTTATAAGGGATCGTAAGAACAAACTCATAGCATTGTCTCAGGCATCATATATCGACATGATTCTTGTGCGATTTTCGATGCAGAACTCCAAGAAAGGTAATTTACCTTCTAGACATGGGGTTCACTTGTCTAAGGAACAGTGTCCTAAGGCACCTCAAGTTGAGGATATAAGACATGTACCATATGCATCAGCAGTAGGTAGTCTCATGTATGCTATGTTATGCACGAGACCAGACATCTGCTATGCAGTGGGAGTAGTCAGCAGGTACCAGTCCCACCCAAGATTAGATCATTGGGTTGCTGTCAAGACTATTCTCAAGTATCTTCGGAGAACGAGAAACTATATGCTAATGTATTCCGGACAGGATTTGATCCCGTTAGGATACACAGATTCTGATTTTCAGTCAGACAGGGATTCTAGAAAATCCACGTCTGGATCAGTATTCACCCTAGGTGGTGGAGCCATTGTATGGAGAAGTATAAAGCAATCTTGCATTGCTGACTCCACCATGGAAGCCGAATATGTAGCCGCTTGTGAAGCTGCTAAAGAGGCTGTTTGGGTCCGTAAGTTCTTGAGTGATCTGGAAGTTGTTCCAGATCTGGATAAGCCCATCACAATTTATTGTGATAACAATGGTGCTGTGGCTAATTCCAAAGAACCAAGAAGCCACAAGAGAGGGAAGCATATAGAGAGAAAGTATCATCTCATTAGAGAGATAGTGCAGAGAGGAGATGTGATCGTCATCAAGATAGCCTCGCAAGACAATCATGTTGATCCATTTACGAAGACCTTACCGGCTAAAGTGTTTTCGGGTCACCTAGATGGTCTAGGGTTAGGAGACATGCCTCACATGCTTTAGTGCAAGTGGGAGATTGTTGGGGTTTATGCCCTAAAGATGTATTTTGTAAATGGATTTATGAAATAAATAAAAAGAAAAGTTCAATTCATTCTTGTTGTGTTGTTTATTTTATAACTTGTGCATATATTACCATCCTAGATTGCTTGATGTAATCTCGAACTGTGTATATGAGTGTCATATATGGATGGATACAGTAAGAGACGTGCAATCTAAAGAGTCCATAGATAACAAATAAAGCTGGGTACTTTATTTGTGGTTAATCTATAGCTGCGGTCCATTCCGTAATGTACGGTGATTCTATCCTGAATCATTCATATGAGATATGGGAATGAAGGCACCTTGTATGATGTGATCATATAGGACTGGGCCATGATCTATATGAATCTCTCACCAAGATCCGTTTACAGATGAGATTCATATATATCAACTAATGATGGCTATATGTGGGTGATCTTAATCTTGAGTGTCTTATCGACTCCTTCAGGTTAGATCGTGGTCTTTGATATACCATGGGTGAGGTCAGATGCAATTCCTGATCAATATACTCCATATGTTGGGATTGCGGTTTGGCTTGTGGCTGGGAAGATATGTACACAATAGTGGAATCCACTCCTTCTTGTGAGAAGTAGATGGTAGTTCCCTTAAGGGTTAATTCGGGGCTTGGACAATATGAGCGCTCTCCTAATTTCTTGAGGAAATAGGATTTATTGTTCATTAGAGAATCAATGGTACTTAAAGGATATATGTAATTAGAGGGGTATAACGGACATTATGACCTAGCTCTAATTATGAACTACTGTGGAGGATCACACCATGTGTAATAGCTATATCGATGGATACCGAGTTGTATCGGTCTGTGTAAAAGCGTCTGCAGTTGATAGAGTGCAGCTTCGGGTTTTTAGTGGAATAACACCGGAGTTAATAATCAAGGAATATTAATTAAAGAATTTAATTAATGATTCCAATGATTATTGGAGCTCAAAATACTGTGGGTCCATTAGGTCCATTAGGTCCCCTTGCTGTCCCGATCGATTTAGGTAACAAGGGTCACGGTTAATCAATTGGATTGTCCAATTAATTGTGTTACGAAAGTAACACGTATTTATTCGGGAAATAATTGAATAATGAGATTATTTAATTAATGAATAATGATGATTAAATAAATTAAATAATAAGATTATTTAATTTTGTTATTAATCACTAAATGGAGGATGTTAGTTGATATTTGATTTTAAATAGAATAAGATAATATGATTATTTTATTTTATTAAATTAAATATTTGAAATTGAATTTAAAATGTTTAAATTCAAAATAAATATTTAATTATCTTTTAAAATCTAAAGAGATATCAATTAAAGAGTTTTAGTTATAATAATATATATATATATATGATATATATTGATAACAAAAACATAGCACACAAAGGATATACACAAGTGTTTGTATATGATACAAACTCATTATGCATAAAGAAAAACAAAAGAGAAACAAGTGATTGGTGTGCGTGAATCATTCAAAGAAAAAAGAAGAAGAAGCAAATAGTATGGGTATTATTGAAACAAAGAAAAATAAATTTAATATATTTTTTTTTCTTTTAAACAACTAGAATTGTTCTAGTTTGTGTATTCTCTTAGAAGAAAAAGTTTCTTCTTCGTTTCTCTACATCCTCCTAAGTTCCTGAGTACGTGACTCGCCCACACGCAGTTACCAGTTCCGGGAATAGCTAGGAAGATCAGTGGTACAGATCAGGAGCATATCGTGAAGTGAAGGAGCCTCCAAACGTTGGTAAGGTTCTAAATTTCTTTTTAATATATTGATTACAATTTCCTGTGTTTACATATTGTATGTATTAGTTCTGGAAAAAGAATTGCGATCCTAAGTTCACTGATCTCAGATCGTTTATGATCTGTATAAAAATTTTAAAACCTATTTCCGCTGCGTTACCAGTGAACGGGGTTCCAACATATGTTGTCTCTGCTGATAGTGTGGGTGGTCCATTGACATTTAAGAATGCAATGGAAAATTCTGATAAAGAGGAATGGCTTAAAGCCATAAATCTCGAGTAGAGGCCATATACTCTAACTCAGTTTGGGAACTTGTAGACTTACCAGATGGGGTAAAACTTTTATGGTGTAAGTGGATCTACAAGAGAAATAGAGGAGTAGACAAGAAAGTAGAGACCTTCAAGGCAAGGCTAGTGACCAATGGTTATACCTAGAAAGAGGGGTCGATTATGAAGAGACCTTCTCGCCAGTAGCCATGTTTAAGTCTATTAGGATTCTCTTATCCATTGCTGCCTATTTCGATTATGAAATTTGGCAGATGGACGTCAAGATTTCATTCTTGAATGACAATTTTGACGAGAGCATCTATATGATACAACCAGAGGGATTCGTGTCTCTAGATCAAGAGTAAAAGGTTTGCAAGCTGCAAAGGTCCATCTATGGACTTAAGCAAGCATCTATATCTGAGAACATAAGGTTTGATGATATGATGAAAACTTATGGCTTCAAGCAAAACGTCGACGAGCCTTGTGTCTATAAGCTCATCATTGACAAGAAAGTAGTTTTCTTTGTCTTATACGTAGATGACATCCTACTCATTGGGAATGATGTAGGAGTGTTGTTTGATGTAAAGGGCTGGCTGGCTAGCCAATTCCAAATGAAAGATTTGAAAGAGGCGAGTTATGTTTTAGGGATCCAACTTATAAGGGATCGTAAGAACAAAATCATAGCACTGTCTCAGGCATTGTATATCGACAAGATT
This sequence comes from Dipteronia sinensis, assembly GCA_033220585.1. Taxonomy (NCBI): domain Eukaryota; kingdom Viridiplantae; phylum Streptophyta; class Magnoliopsida; order Sapindales; family Sapindaceae; genus Dipteronia; species Dipteronia sinensis. The sequence continues at coordinate 28,565,145 of CM065642.1, forward strand.
CTTTTGCGTTTTTTGATACAGAACTCCAAGAAAGGTAATTTATCTTCCAGACATGGAGTTCACTTGTCTAAGGAACAATGTCCTAAGACGCCTCAAGAAGTTGAGGATATGAGACGTGTACCATATGCATCGGCAGTAGGTAGTCTTATGTATGCTATATTAAGCACGAGACCGGACATCTGCTATGTAGTGTGAGTAGTCATCACGTACCAGTTTAACCCAGGAATGGATCATTGGGTTACTGTCAAGACTATTCTCAGGTATCTTCGGAGAACGAGAAACTATATGCTAGTGTATTCTGGATAGGATTTGATCCCGTTAGGGTACACGTATTTTGATTTTCAGTCAGACAGGGATTCTAGGAAATCCACATATGGATCAGTATTCACCCTAAGTGGTGGAGCCATTGTGTGGAGAAGTATAAAGCAATCTTTCATTGCTGACTCCACCATGGAAGCCGAATATGTAGCCGCTTGTGAAGCTGCTAAAGAGACTGTTTGGCTCTGTAAGTTCTTGAGTGATCTGGAAGTTATTCCAGATCTGGATAAGCCCATTACACTTTATTGTGATAATAGTGGTGTTGTGGCTAATTCCAAATAACCAAGAAGCCACAAAAGAGGGAAGCATATGGAGAGAAAGTATCATCTCATTAGAGAGATAGTGCAGAGAGGAGATGTGATCGTCACCAAGATAGCCTCACAGGACAATCATGTTGATCCATTTATGAAGACCTTACCGGCTAAAGTGTTTGCAGGTCACCTAGAAGGTCTAGGGTTACGACATATGTCTCCCATGTTTTAGTGCAATTAGGAGATTGTTGGGGTTTATGCCCTAAAGCTTGTAATTTTTTAATGGAATGTTAACATAAATAAAAGAATAGTTTAATTCATTCTTCTTATATCATATATTGTGTATAACTTGTGCATTTAACATCCAAGATTGTCGGATGTAATCTCGAACTATGTATGTGAATGTCATATATAGATGGATACAGTAAGAGACGTTCAATCTAAAGAGTCCGTAGATAGCAAATAAAGCTGGGTACTTTATTTGTGGTTAATCTACAGCTGCAGTCTATTTCATAGTATACGGTGATCCTATCCTGGATCATTTATATGGAGATATGAGAATGGAAGCATCTTGTATGATGTGATCATATAGGACTGGGCCAAGATCTATATAAATCTCTCACTAAAATCCTTTTAACGATGAGATTCATATATATCAACTAATGATGGCTATATGTGGGTGATCTTAATCCTGAGTGTCTTATCGACTCCTTCAGGTTAGATCGTGGTTTTTGATATACTATGGGTGAGGTCGGAGTTGCATTCCCGATCAATATGCTCCGTATGTTGGGATTGCGGTTTGGCTTGTAGCTGGAAATGTTTGTACATAATAGTGGAATCCACTCATTCTTACGAGAAGTATATGGTAGTTCCCTTTAGAGTTGATTCAGGGCTTAAACAATATGAGCGCTCTCCTAATTCCTTCTAATTCCGTGAGGAATGTAGGATTGATAGTTCATTAGAGAATCAATGGTACTTAATGGAAAGATATAATTAGAGGGGTATAACAAACATTATTGAAAATACACTCTTAACGTGTGTCTAACAACCTAGAGGGGGGGTGAATGGGTTGTTAATCGATTATTACCAATTTTTCGATTAGTCAATATTAATAACATAACCCAACATAAACAAACATACAAAATCAAGTAAAAGTGCGGAATATAAATAACACTTGATTTTTACGTGGAAACCCTTCAACAAGAGAAAAACCACGGGCTATCCTTCTAGCCACACACGATCCTCAAATCCACTATTGTAATGATGTTTACAACCTAGGTTGACCTCTAGTCACACCATTCTCGGTCACTAACCCACCACTACTACCCAACGGGCCTTTATAGTGAATCCTTGATCACTTTGCTTGCCAACCACACCTTGGTTGCAAGACTTCACTTGCTTGTGCACTACACCTTGTAGTCACAAGACTTAACTCTCAAGAAGAGATTAACAACCTAAGTGAATATATGAATACTAAAAATACAAATAATGCTAGGCAACACTAAATGCTTATCTAGGGATTTAAGATGACATTAAGTACAAATCCTAGATATCAATGTCTATATGAATGCTCATAAAGACCTAACTAGATATAGATGTGCAAGTCTAAACTCTAGTCATCAAACAAAGCCATATCAACATATGTTGTCATTAATCATGGCAAGGACAATAAATGCAATTAACAAATGCAATCAATGAGTCCTAATTAGCTAGAGGGCAAATATGTCCTAAATGCAAGCTATCACAATACAAACCCAATCATACAAAGGAACTCATAAATATATGCATTAAATAGAGTCCTAGCATTTAATCAACTAATAAATGCAATAAAAACACAATCTTGGAAAGTATGAACAAATGATAAATATGGGGTTTTTGTTCAACTTACCAAGTCAACTAATGATGAAGACCCATGCCTTAAAGATGCTTAGGAATGCATGAAGGTGATGGGTTTTGGGTTTGGAGAGTCAAGGAACAAAGCTTAAAGCTTTTTCTCTCTAAGGGTTGTTCTCTCTCATAAAAAATGGGTTCATGAAGCTCTGAAACGAGTTGGGGAAGAAGAGAACATATATATAGAAACCCTAGACAAAACTGCGTCGTTTTGGGTTTGAGAAACAAAATCCCGTCAATACCGCTTGCTGGACCGCGGCTCTGGTAAGTGTCCAGACCGCTGTACATACAGCAGTGCACCGTCTGGACAACACCGCGGTTGGGACTGCTGTGCGTGCAAGTGCACAGGTCGCAGTCCAGGCAGCATGGGTCTACTGAAGTCTACCGCTTCAGGGACCGCTGGGCGTACATGTGTGCAGGACGCTGTCAAGGCAGCATGTGCCAACTGATGTATACCGCTCTATATGCCGCGGTGCAAGCAGCGCCTGCCAAGCGGTCTAGGCCGCGGTAAGAGAACAAACTCTCTTTTCCAGGCAGACTCAACACACTAATTAATGTGCAATATGTGCAAGTGTGGAGTGTGAAAGAATGCACACATGAGCAATCATGAAACAAATGCATAACAATACAAATGCACGTAAGTGTGTGAGTGTGCAACAATCAATGCATGTCAATACAAATGCATGAGAAGTGAGTGTGTGCAACTAAATCTCTTCAAGAGTTACGAACAAGTGAACTACCTCTCTTGAAGATCTTTAGGATGACCGGAAGCATGTCTTCGAGAACACCGCACATGGAGAACCTATGCTACCCATTACAAACATCCCCAATGTGATTTGTCATGAAATAAGCCAATCATAAAACTGAGGTTCTTACAATTATGACCCAGTTCTAATTATGAACTACTTGTGGAGGATTATATAATATATAATAGCTATATCGATAGACACCGAAAGTTATTGGTTTGTTTAAAAACATCTACAGTTGAGAGAGTGTAGCTTCGGGTTTTTAGTGGAATAACACCGGAGTTAATAATCATGATATACTAATTAAAGAGTTTAATTAATTATTTCTAAGGATTATTGGAGCTCAAAATACTATGGTTCCATTAGGTCCCCTTACTAGCCCGATCGTTTTAGGTAACAAGGGTCACGGTTAATTAATTGGATTGTCCAATTAATTGTGTTACGAAAGTGACACCTATTTATTTGAGAATTAATTGAATAATGAGATTATTTAATTAATGAATAATGATGATTGAATACATTAAATAATAAGATTATTTAATTATGTTATTATTCACTAAATGAAGGGTGTTAATGTAGGGAAAAATTGCTTAAAACCGCAGCGGAAGGAGAAAAAATAATTTTCGTATAGTTTAAAATTTTTCTAAAGATTTGAACCTTAACCCTTTAATTAATTAAACTCAAATATACGGTTAGAGTTAAATACCTCTTGTCGCATGATCCGATTGACTTACGTCGATGGTAATCCTCAAGATCTTCAATCCTAGCACGTACGTGAATCGCCTAGGAGCGTGGTCTCCTTTTTTTCTTTGAATTGCTTACCTGAGAATCGATGTATGGAACTTCTGATCCTGATCTTCAATCCTAAAACACCAAGAGCCTAGATAAATAGTTCCGGTCACTTTTGAATTCACAATCGATATGATTGGAACTCGCGTAACCCTAAATCGAAAGTGTGCACAAAACCTTTTGATGTTAAAGGCCTGCAAGTGCACTATCGAATGAGAACTTATTTTTCTTTTTCTCTCTTGGCCGAAATTCTATATGTATTGAGTAAGATTTTTATTTTTCAAAGCAAACAAAAATCTCTCTCACTCAAGCTTCTTTTTGGCCGAAATTTATCACCTTATATTTATAAGGTGACCGAAATTTCTCCTTCTCAAAATAGGGTTGGCCGAATTCTTTGTGTAGGAAATCTAGGGATGGCCAATTTCCTTACTTGAAAAGGAATTGTACTTTTCCCTAATTCCTATCAATTTAAGAATCCTAACCCTTATAGGACTAGGGTTGCCGAATTCTTTGTGTGGTATGAAGTGTATGTGGACTTAATCCTTACCACATTAGGACTCCTATCACTTAAAAGAATTCTAACCCTAATCCAACACATAGTATTTTATTTACTGATCAGGAAAAGATTTTGATTTAAACTATTAATTAATTAAATAATTAATTAATTTCCATTTAATCAAAACAATAAAATAAAATAATATCTTGGGCTATTTTATTAGCCTTGCCGCCCACGCCATATATATATGGGCCTAATGTTATTTTTCTTATTTTATTTAATCCATTAGACTTTAAATAAAAGCCCACATGTGAACCAGACTTATTCTTACTAAAAGAAACAAACCTACATGTCTCCTTTTAATATATTAATATAATAGTGCAGCCCATTAAATAAATAATAGACATATTATATTCTTAATATATTAAATGCAATTCTAGATGGACCCATAAATTGGTCCGGTAGAATATATCAAGTGATCCATGCAAGTACGTGTGGATTGTGGATCTTGGCGGGCTATCTAAATTTAAGCTTCAATAGACATAACCTAATCACAATCAACAAATGATTCACTTAGGTCTGATCTATTAATTTTAACTCATTCCACTAAAGAGCTAAAATTGAACTCTTAAATAAAGATAGAATAAGGAGATGTTTCTCATTCATACCCTAGACAATCTTATAGGAGATGGTGTATCCTCGTGAATAATATCAGTAATCGCCAAGAGCTCATAGACCGCCTATAGCTCTCCAAGTTACCATATTTCCTCATATGACCACATTTTTAACTTGGATATTTTGACTTGTCCAGAAGCCATGTCTTCAATAATCATTATTGAAAACTCAACGTTGAGATTTAATATCCAATACCTCAAAACATCCATATGATGATATTATACTCTCATTTAATAAATGGAGCCACGATGTCCATATCTATAAATGAAGTCCTCTATTGATTAACAAATGAATACCACCAAACTATCGAGGATTGACTATGCTATATAATCGTACTCATTGATAGCTCAAATGATAACACTTGCAACCATAAGTCCATCATTTATCTCAGGATTAAGATAGACTCTCCGATTGTCCTAATAATTAAAAGACTTATATCTAGTGACGGTTCTAGATAAAGTATTTCATTGTGATCCAGTTCAATGCACCCAGTGCACTAGATTCTTTTACTCGAAAACCTTTCGATGATTTTAGACTCATCATAACTCATTTGATCCCACTCAAATGCTAGTAAAAGAATTCTACAACTTTATCAAGATAGAGGTGCCCAACCTTTAACTTAAGTTGTGAACGTTATTCAAGACTAACTAAAGAATTGTGTGTACCTCACACATATCCGGATGCATGAACAATTCTTCATATCTCATAGTCTTTTGACCTTATGATTATTTACCTTGACAATTATAATAATAAATGCTATAAGTATTTGTAAGAATCAGAAAACACTTTATTAATATGAAAAGATTGTCAATTACAATACACTATTGCTATTGAGCATAATCTTAACAGTTAATTGATATTTGATTTTGAATAAAATAAGATAATATGATTATTTTATTTTATTAAATTAAATATTTAATTTTGAATTTAAAGAGTTTGAGTCCAAATCAAAAACATAATTAATATCTTTAAGGGTATCGATATCTTAAAAGATTTAATTAATTAGTTTTATAATATATATATATATGATATATGTTTTTGGAAACTATAACACAACACTAAAAACATACGATCAAAAGAATTTTGAGCGTTCAGAGAAAAAAAAAACTAGAAGTGTTCTAGGGTTCGGCCAAAAAGAAAAAAAAATTGTTTTTTTTTTCTTTTAATTTTTTTTTCGTTTTCTCTCTATATTCTCCTGTTGTGCCTAAGTACCGTGACGCGCCCACACGCCTTTACCAATTCCGGGAGATAGCCATGAAGATCAACTGGTTCAAACCATGATCAGATCGTATTAAAAACATGAGCCTCCTACGTAGGTATGCAGAAAATTGTTTTTTCTCTTTTCTTTCATGTGTTTATTTCGATTCCTTTTGTTTTTTTTCTGTTCCGAACAATAGATTCTAGGGTTTACTGGTCTCAGTTTTTGTGTTTCATTGAAATAATATATATTTTTAAAGTTATTCCGCTGCACGATCGGTAATCCGGGGTCCCTACACTCTTTAGATTGCTCGTCTTAAACTGAATTCCTTTGTATATGACATTCATATACTCAGTTTGAGATCACATCCGGCAATCTTGGATGTTTAGCACATATGATATAAAAGTATGAGACATATAAATAAAATGAAAAGACTACTTCTTTTATTTATAATTTTTCATTATTTACATATTACAAGTTTTAGGGCAAAACCCCCCAACAATCCTATTTCTTTTTCATTTATTATTAATTTTTAAAAATTTTAATATATTATTATAATTGTAAAAACATCTCGAGGGCATAATAATCATTTATGGCTTGAGCTGTCAAAACAGGTTCGTGGGCCAACACGACCCGTTTAATTAAATATGTCAACCGTTTACCCTCAACCAGACACAACCCATTAAAGGAAACAGGTCAACCCTCTGTAACCTAACACGACCCATTTAAGTAAACAGGTTGACATGTGACACATTTAGAAAATTGGTTCTTGAATGTTTTGTTATCGATGATGAAAAAGATGAATAGTAAAAAAAATGGAAATCTCAACACAAAAGATAACGATCGAGTTGATTGTTGATTGTTGGCTTGTTTTATGCCTTCTAAAACATTAAAAAAAGGTTGGATTAATGGTTGATTAATTGGGAGGCCATTTGTTTCCGGGAAACCTAAATAAAGTTTTGTATATGAAGAGAGATGACAATAAAGATAGAAAATTAAAGTGGGTGGGTAAGAAGTAGGATAGAAGAATCTCAAACGTTAGAGGTAGAGTCCGAACTCTAGAGACGACAAGAGACTTGTTTTATTTTAGGGTTTGAATTTGACAGTTGAAAGTGAAAGTGATATTATATATGTATATAAAATTTCAGTTATACCCTGTAGAGTTAAACATTACAAATATACCCTATCATAAACAGGTTAAATGTGTCACCTGTGAACCGGTTTAGTAAAACCCAACACGACCCGTATAATAATCAGGTTAAACGGGTTGACATGTTTATAACTCAAACCCACTTAAAGCCAACCCGGACCCGTTTATTATCCACGAGTTCACAGGGTCACAGGATATTTTGACAACTTTATTTATTGCCTTCATTAAGGGTAAAATGGAATCTTCGTTAAATACCTTAAACATAAGCAGATAAACGATGTATTTGTAAACCATCGGGGGAAGAAAATGATAATATCCATGTTATTGTGTAGTCATGAGACAAATTGTAGGGCAGGCCGCAGGTAGTGAATAGTAATAAAAGAATGGTTGTTAATAAATATGGTAAGTGGAGGGAAAAAGGTAGCAGCTAGCAGCACCCTGCCTCAGGTCTCAGGGTGGACAGCTAAACTAACAATAAATGTCAGTCAGTTTGACTCAAAGCTGCAGCGACAGGGATAACAGTTGATACATAATGGAAACAAGGGCATTAATGTCAAAACATATAATGAGTTTGAATCGGGTGGAGCTGGTGCACTGGTACATCTTGTCATGTTTAGTTTACCTATTTGGTCACGTGATAATCCTTTTCCAAATAAGGCATCCCTTGTCATTTTCCACACTGAAAAATTTGGATCTAACGCTGGGACCAGGATTGGATTCGCTCGGGTTGCCTATGGATCGGATCCAGTTCGCTACACTGATATAAACATCTAATAATAATAATTTTCAAAAACACTCTATTTTATTTTAATAAAAATTAGGACGAATCATCATAGCTTTTGGATTCATCTGGTGAGTAATTTTTTTAAATAAAATTATTAAAAAAATAAATTATCTCTCATAAATCATTAGATTAAATATTACATATTAAAAAATCTCTCATAAATTTTTAATTACCAAATTAAATTCTCTCTCCTCTAATACATATCTCTAATTTTCTATCTACATTCTTTCTCAAACAATAATAATAGTTAAAAAAAAAAATTACGAATAAACTTAATTTTTAGGAACCATATATATGTATATATTAAAAAAAAAACTAAAAAAACAAGTACCCTGTTTTTTTTTAAAAAAAAAAAATTGAAACATGAAAATGTTTTTTGTTACTTTTGTAGGTATGTAATTGCTTAGAGAACTTTGATGCTTTCATCAGTCTTAGAAATTATGAGTTTAATCGAATCTAGCTGCAACAAATCAAGTTTTCTTATATATATATATATATATATATATATATATATATATATATATATACATACAGTCAATTTCTTCTCAGTGCGCACTGATATAACTTATATACGTGCGTTGCATGTAGACCACTAATTATAGAGAAGTTTTGACAAGTGCATACACATTGAGTCAAAGTATGTAAATCTAATGGTCCACATCCAACGCACTGATGAAGTTATATCAGTGCGTACTGATTTAAAAATTTATGTATATATATATATGTTGACAGGGATTTTTGGCAAGGGATTAAAGGAGAATTTTCCAACAAGAATCTACATAGGAAGACCATCCTGATATTCTAGGTAACCAGTGAGATCGGTGCCACAACCTAGATGAAGCCAATGCTGGGTAAGGTCAGGACCTTGATTACCTATCTATCTAGATAGGACACCAGCACCGCGAGCTAACGAAGACATGTACCTCGCCGTACTGAAGCGCCTAATACCAACTTAAGACCAGTACAAGGATAGCTTGTATGCCCAGCACCCCACAAGTACCTCGACATCAATCAAGAAACCCGGTACCTCGATATCCGCCGTGGTACTGCCTCAACTTCCACTTGGTACCTAATACCTCGATATCTTCTCGGAGCCCCTCCAAGGCAGGTACCTTACCTGCCAAGCAATACGAAAATGATCGTGAAGACACAAGCACCACTCCAGCAAGAAGCAGAACGAGCTCCATACCAGTAGGATCGAACTGATGTACCAATGCCTCATTCCGCCAAAATCCAGAATTTCTCTCCAAGCTCCACGAAGAAGGAAAGTTGACTCTGTTAATAGCCGAAATTGGCTAAGGACCAAAGGAAAATTTTCCACCTCCCAGACCTGGTTCCATACCCGAGAGTTTCCACCAGGAGACCTCTCTATCCAGAGCCGAACTACGATACCACCCCAGGAACAAGGACGGGCTCCGAAAAAATCCGGGATAGAGCCCGGAACGATCAGATCTAGCCCGCATCACCAAAACTAGAAGCTCCCCGAAGTCGAGGTCACCTCGCAAATGCTCCAGAGACTCGCCTGTACCTCGATTAACATAGAAGAATGTCCCTAGAAGGCCGCACCTAGCTTTGAAAGGTCAGGGAAAGCCACACCTAGCTTCGAAAGGTCAGGAGAAGCCACACCTAGCTTCGAAAAGGTCAAGGGAAGCCAGATCTGGCTCCAAGCTGGATGAAACTTCTCAGATATCAAGGTCAGAACACTAATCAACCTCACTGGTTGATGCACCACACCATGCCATATTCAACGACTTCTATAAAGGATCATGCTGAAAGGATACGAGGGATACACTGAATCATATCTGGAAACGTTACCTATATGCAGAACAAGTAATAGAATCCAAAAAGGAAACAAACTGATCTCCACCACGATACTCTCAATTCAGCAAAGTCAATGACATTAAAACGAGAAATCCCGCCCGATAAGGAAGGGATAGACTGAGAAAATAAAGGGGAGAATCAATCTGTTTGACCTACAAACTATGTATAAATAGAAAAGAAAGGAAATGAAAAAGAGGAGACTACTATTCGACAGGCATACGACAAATACTCGATCATACCCTAGAGAGAGTTGAGAGCAAAAAATAAAGAAACTTGTATTTGTATACCAGGCACGTTCAATAAAAATATTCTTCCTTTCTTTTGGTTAAATGGTATCATCATTTCTTGGCATTCTATAAATCATCACTACACATACAATAAATCTTGGCCACCACCTACGTGGTAGTGGTCTCGAGGGCGTTAACTGAGATTTCTTATCCTGAGTAAAATTTCCGTTAACACTTTCTGGCGCCGTCTGTGGGAAAGCCCCTACACCCGATTAACCAATTATTTGTATTTACATTTTCGTTGTTTTACAGGAACTATGAGGCTCCGCTCCTCCCAAGGCCAACATAGAGTCCCGGAGCAACCTCCGGCGAGGCTAACACGAAAGGCCCAAAGAAAGGGAAGGAAGTCTGGATATAGTAGTCAAGCTCCGATCCAGACAACCAATACGTGGGCTACTGGCCACCCTATAGTGAGCCAGGCCGCGCTCGACCAACAAGCGGCGGCCTTCGTAGAATCCATCCGCGTCCGCCTCCTTGCTGAAGGCATCACAATCCAGCCAACCAACCTGAATGATCAGGGAGAGTCGAGCAGGCTCGGAGCTAGGCCACCTGCTTTCGATCGCATAGGACCTCCTCTTCTAGAGCCGGCTCGAGATAGGTCAGGGCCCCAATGTTCGATTCGGGATAGACTGGGACCCATGCCCCCAGTTCTGAAAAGACTTTCACAATATCAACCCAGGCTAGTTAAGTCTGCCGCAGATGCTTTTACCCGGAAGCCACGAGGGCTATCTCATCCAACTACATCTAGGATAACTACCCGGGCCCTAGAGGAGGAAAGTAGACAAACTCCCCGAGTGGATCATGTCCAGGAGGAGGACCGGATAGAAATTGCCAGTTCATCAGAAAGATTCGACAGTGAGGATCTGAGGTTAACTCGAAGAGACCTGGGAACAAGCGACTGAGGGATCAGCTGGCAAAGCTACAAAAAGAGGTCCAGCAGATAAGGAAGGGAAAGAATAATGAGGACAAAAAGGATCCCTTGAGCGAGATGAACGCTCCCTTCACTAGGAGGATCCGGGAAGCAGAGCTCCCCCTAAAATTCAAAATGCCAGCAGATAAGTTCTCTGGAATGGAAGATCCTCTAAGCCACCTAGAGAGCTTCGTTCAACAGATGAAGGTCCAGAATACTACCAGAGCAGCTATGTGCAGAATGTTTCCAACGACCTTGACCGACTACGTGAAAACCTGGTTCAGGAAACTGCCCGTTGGTAGCGTGGATTCTTTCACGAAATTATCGACAGATTTTTGCTCACAATTCCAAGGAGTCAAACCTCGCCCGAAAGATCCCATACACTTCCAATATGTGATCCAGGAACGGAGTGAAACTCTTCGGTCATACGTGGAACGATTTCACAAGGAGGTCATACAAATGGGAGTTTTCACTGAAAAAGAAACCCTCGCCAACTTCAGACGAAACCTATGGGCAGGAAAGCTTTTCCGTTCCTTCTCCAAGAGACCTCCCGAGACTTACCAGAAGGCCTACGACCGGGCTCTTGAGCAGGTCGAGATCGACGAACAACTCAAGGTCAAGATGGAACACGACGACATGAGAACGGTAAAGTGTCTGAAGAAAGAAGCCCCCAAATTTGAGCCAGTGCAGAAAACTCAGAATAAACCTCCCAACAGGTCGACCTATCGCCTCCCTGCTCCTCTGCATAAGCAAGAAAGATATCCAGCAAAATGAACCCCTCCCCGGGCTTCACCGCCTCCCAGGACCGTGGCTCCAGTAATGCAAGGGGAAAAAAGGTATGACTACTACACCCCTTTGAATGCTTCCAGGGAAACAGTCTACCTTGCCATACGAGATAATGGGTTGCTCCAAAAGCCCGCTCCCATGAAGGCCCCAGCTGACAGGAGAAACCGGTACAAGTACTGCGACTTCCACGAAGACGTGGGCCACAACACCTCAGAGTGCTATAATTTACGCAACCAGATTGAGGCCTTGATAAGGAGAGGATGCCTGATTGAGTTCTTACAACAGGCCAGAGATAATATCAGGACTGGAAGGGAGGTACAAGCTGAAATCTGTGAGGACGCAAAAAAGAGGAAAGGGGAGCAGGCTGACTTAATGCAACAGATCCAGGTGATACACACTATCAGCGAGGTCCTACACTGGCTGGCGTTTCCAATAACTCCCTGAAAAACCACGCAAGAAAGGTTCCCCGCATCGGAGAAAGCCGATGGGATCTTCGAAGTCAGCCAGAGCCCGACAGAGCCCTCCCAATCAGCACAGATCGTATTCACTGAAGCAGATGTCTTCAACACTGTGCAACCTCATGATGATCCTATGGTAATCACGATACAGATCGCCAACTGTCTGGTCCATCGCGTGCTCGTGGATACAGGTAGCAGTGTAGATATCCTCTTCAAGGATACCCTGGAAAAATTGAACCTGAAGCAACGTTGTTACAACAGCTGTACCACTCCGCTTTCTGGTTTCACTGGGGACTCGATCATACCAGTGTGGTCAATGATCCTCCCAGTAATCATCGGGATCACCCCGCTCCAACAGAATGTTATGACCGACTTTGTTGTGGTGGACACCCCATCGGCCTACAACGCCATCCTAGGGAGACCTTTCCTGTCCTTCTTGAAGGGAGTCTTTTCCATATACCACAATGTCTTGAAATTCTCAGTTGGAACCAAAGTAGGAGAGGTACGCGGAGACCAGCAGGCAGCCAGGAAATGCTACGCAGTATCTGCCAATCCTACAGCCCTAGCGAAACAGTGTGTACATGAGACATTAGTCCAGGAAGACATGGATACATCCCGGAAAATCCAGGAGGAGAAAGAGCCCGCGGAACATCCTGGGCATCCGGAGAGCGAACCTATTATGCCCTACGAGGAAGAACAGAGTAAGGAATGGGCCAGCGGGCAGCCCGTAGATAAACTAGAAGAGATACCTATCAGGAATGACGATCCCTCCAAGGTCGTCAAGGTCGAAGCCACCCTTGATCTAGAAGTAAAAAGAGGACTGATTGACCTTCTCAGGGAATTCAGCGACATCTTTGCATGGGACCATGATGAAATGCCTGGAATCCCGGCATCGTTGGCCACCCACCGACTAGCAATAGATCCAACAGTCAAGCCCGTCAAGCAGAAGATGCGTCACTTCAACGCTGATAGGAACGCGGCGGTGCAGGAAGAGGTTGATAAATTGATCAAAACAGGGTTCGTCAGAGAAGTACGTTACCCCGAATGGATCACCAACGTGGTCATGGTCACGAAGGCGAATGGGAAATGGCGTATGTGTGTCGATTACACCGACCTCAACCGGGCTTGTCCGAAAGACAATTTTCCTTTACCAAAGATCGACCAGCTGGTTGACTCCACATCCGAAAATAAACTTTTGAGTTTTATGGACGCATTCTCAGGATACAACCAAATTAAAATGCACCCGGGTGACCAAGATAAGACCCGTTTCATTACTGGGCAGGGCTTATACTGCTACAAGGTGATTGAAAAAACACTCTAAGCGTGTGTCTACAACCTAGAGAGGGGGGGGGGGGGGGGTGGTGAATGGGTTGTTAATCGATTATTACCAACTTTTTCGATTAGTCAATATTAAACATATAACCCAATTTGATCAACCATACAAAATCAAGTGTAAAGTGCGGAATAATAAATAACACTTGATTTTTACGTGGAAACCCTTAAACTAAGGGAAAAACCACGGGCTATCCTTCTAGCCACACATGATCCTCAAATCCACTATATGAGTAAAAAGTTACACCCTCAAGTGATATTCGGACTCTCACTCTAGATAACCTCAGGCTATGGACACTACCACTCGCCACTCTTGGTTCTATCCCTAGTGATATCCACTGATACACTACTATTGGCGTGAGCACCTCCTACTCTACCCGCATGCCTTTTACAATGGATTCTTGACCAATGCTTGCCAACCACAACTTGGTTGCAAGACTTCAGTGCTTGTGCAACTTCACCCCGAAGCCACAAGACTTTGACTCAATGAAGAGTATAGGGTCTAAGTGAAAGTGAGACAATATGCTCAAATGCAATAATGTGTAAGACCACACACAAAATGCCTAACTAGATGTTATAAACCAATTAAACACTCTAGTTATCAAACAATGCCTACATGTACACACATGAGGTCTCAATTAGTTGTAGAGAAATTCTAACAACCTAATTGTCAATTAAATTCACATAAACATTCATAAACTTGACTAGATGCACAAAGTCAACCTAATCATCAATTAAGCATACATGAACATTTATGGATTAGCTATTTAGGCTTATATGACCTAATAATGCAAGCTATCACAAACAAACACAATCAAATATTCATGAACATTAACTAGTTGATTAAAACACAATTTCTCAACCTAGTTATCAATAAATCACACATGAATATTTATGACCTAGCTTTTAGGTAAAAATGACCTAATCAATTAAGCTATCAAAATACAAACCCAATCATGTTATCAAGACTCATAAATATGCAATAGAGTAGAGTCTAGGTATTTAATCATGCAATAAATACCTAATCTAGAGTAAGAAGAACAATAAATGATATTAAATGAAGTTCTTGCTTACCTAGTCATGAAACAATGAAGACCCATGCTGAAATGATGTTGAATGATGCAAGATGGAGATGGGTTTTGGGTTTGGAGAGTCAAAGATGCTTTCTTGAAGCTTTCTCTCTCTAGGAGCTCTAACCTCTCTCTAAAAATGATTTTCTGAGCTCTTGGTCGGCCAAGAAGAGAAGAGGAAGAATATATATGAAGCCCTAGTTAAAACTACATCGTTTTGAACTTGGGAAACAGAATCCCGTCAAAACCGCTTGCTAGACCGCGGCTCAGGTAAGTGTCCAGACCGCGGTACATACAGCAGTGCACCGTCTGGACAACACCGCGGTTGGGACCGCTGTGCGTGCAAGTGCACAGGTCGCGGTCCACGTCGCACATGACGCACTGGAGAATACCGCTCCGTGCGCTAGAGCCTGCCGAGCGGTCTAGGCCACGCTAAAGGGAAAAATCCCTTTTTAACACTCAAGACAAAAGTCTATCTTACATGAATGTTGTGCAAGTGTGAAGTGAGTGAGATGCACACAATGAAGCACAATTAACATGTCAAACATGTTATCAAAAAAGATACAATGCAAGATATGATATCTTATGTAAGCTAGTGAGTGTTTTAGAAAAGGATGCACACTTATACAAACAATAAAGAACACAAATGCAAGATAAACAAAACATGCATGAAGTGTGTGTGTGCACCTAAACTCTTTAAGAGACAAAGTCAAGTGAATATACCTTTTGCTCTTGATGTCATGGAGATGCTTGGAAGCTAGCCAACACGGACCTAAGCTACCCATTACACAATCATCCCCAATGTGGTGGTTTGTCATGAAATAAGCCAATCATAAAATCGAGTCCTTACAGTGATGCCGTTTGGTTTGAAGAATGCGGGGGCCACATACCAGCTACTGGTTAACAAACAGTTCAAGCCCGAGATAGGAAGGACGATGGAAGTGTATATCGACGACATGATCACGAAATCTCCAACCACAAAAGGACATCAGGAATACCTTCGCAAAACCTTCCTCATACTGAGGGAAAACCAGATGCGTTTGAACCCGTCCAAATGTGCCTTTGGGGTAACGGCATGGAAGTTTCTGGGCTTCATGGTTCATGAGAGAGGTATAGAAGCCAACCCAGAAAAAATCAAAGCTATCTTGGACCTGGAATCCCCAACCTCGCTCAAGCAAGTACAAATTCTGACTGGTCGGGTGGCGGCACTCAACAGGTTTATCTCTTGCTCCATCGATAAATGTCTCCCTTTCTTCAAGGCCATCAAACAAGGGAAGAACATGAAATGGAACCAGGAGAGTGAACAGGCTTTTCAAGCTTTGAAAGAATACCTAACAAGCCCCCCATTGTTAGTCAAGCCGGTTATCGTAGATGAGTCACAGATCTACCTGGCCATATCAGAAACTGCAGTAAGCGGGGCTTTGGCTAAGGATTGTAGCGACGGTTTTCAAAGACCCATATACTATGTGAGTCACGCTTTGACCAAATCAGAAAGGAATTACATTCTTCTGGAAAAGCTCGCTTATGCTCTGATGATCTCAGCGAAAAAACTCCGTCCCTATTTTCAAGCGCACACGATAGCAGTGGTGACAGACCAACCCCTCCGCCAATTCTTGCAAAGACCAGACGTGTCTGGAAGACTAGTCTTATGGGCACTAGAGCTCACTCAGTTAGACCTAAAGTATAAACCCCGGACTACGATTAAGGCACAGGCTTTGGCCGACTTCGTGTCAGAATTCTCAGCGATCCCAGGCCCAGATGATCCTTCAGTATCAAATGAGGTCCCTGAGAAGATATCCGAGGTCGACAATTGGCCGGAAGGCTACAAGCCATGGACCCTCTTTGCAGATGGAGCATCCGGGCGAGCCGGGGGAGGAGCTGGCATAGTTGTAATAGATCCGGAGGGGACAGAATTCTGTTACTGTTTCAGATTCGAGTTTAAAGCTACCAACAACGAAGCGGAATATGAAGCCCTCTTAGCCGGGACGAAGGTAGCCATTGAACTAAAGGCCGACTACCTACAAATCAAGAGCGATTCATTGCTTGTTGTAAACCAGGTGACTGGGGTCTACCAGGCAAAGGGAGATAATATGGCTGCCTACCTGAATCTAGCTCGGCTGCTAAAAAGCAAATTTAAGGGACTCAAGATCGATCAGGTGCCTTGACACCAAAACCATTGCGCAGATGTTCTGGCTAAAATAGCAGCGAACGGAGGCCAGTCCCTACCACGGGTAATTCCCCTCCAAGTAATCACCCGACCAAGCATAGCCACAAATGGAGAAATTTGTTCCCTGGATCGCCTGCCTTGCTGGATGGACCCAATTGTCGCCTACCTCCTTGAAGGAGAGTTTCCCGAAGGGCCCGACCAAGCCCGAAGAATTAAGAGACTCTCAATCCGATATTGTATGATGGACGGATACCTCTACAGGAGGGGCAGATCCCTCCCCTTACTTAGGTGCTTGCATCCCGACGATGCTAAGTGGGCATTGAGAGAGGTCCATTCTGGGGACTATGGGAACCACATAGGTGGGGAAGCTCTAGCCTATCAGGTGCTTCGTATGGGGTACTATTGGCCGACCATCCACCAAGACGCAAAGAGTTTTGTGCAATCCTGCGAACCTTGTCAAAGAACTTCAAACTTGAACCACCAGCCACCCGAGCGATTGTCGTCCCTCAGTTCACCTTACCCCTTTGCCATGTGGGGAATCAACCTAATTTGGCCACTTCCAACTACTCCTGGACAGATGAAACATGCCATCCTGGCTATCGACTACTTCACAAGATGGGTCGAGGCAGGACCTCTTTCTCGAATATCAGAAAAGAATACCACCAAGTTCATCAAGACTAACGTGGTATACAGATTCGGGACCCCTCTCATCATTATAGCCTACCTAGGAAAGCAATTCGACAACGCCCGATTCAAAGACTTCTGCAAGGGATAGGAGATCGACCTCAGGCTTGCTTCAGTGGCTCATCCTTAGACTAACGGGCTGGTAGAATCCACCAACAAGACTATCAAGAAACTTCTGAAAAAGAAGCTACAACAGAAGAAAGGTAAATGGGCCGAAGAGCTACTAGAAGTCCTCTGGGCATACCGGACTACAAAGAGAACAGTTAACGGGGAGACACCCTACTCCCTGGCTTTCGGGGTTGAAGCAGTCCTCCCCATCGAGCATAAATTAACCTCGTTCAGGGTACATCACTTTGAGCTCGAAAGTAACGAAGTCAAGCTCCGGGCTAATCTAGACCTCTTAGAAGAAAAACAAGACCGGGTAGCAAAGAAAGTAGCGATCTACCAGAGAAAGATCGCTAGATACTTCAACCAAAAGGTTAGAGCCCGAGAATTCAAAGAAGGGGACCTGGTACTTAGGAAAGTGACCTTGAACACTCGGAAAAGGTCTGATGGAGTCTTAAGTCCCAATTGGGAAGGGCCATATTTGATAAAGCTAGTTGTTCGCAATTGAGCTTATAAACTCGAAGACATGGACGGACGATCCATCAACCACACTTGGAATGCAGATCATTTGAGGAAATTCTACCCTTGAAAGGAGTTCTCAAGCAGACTACCCCCACTTAGTTTTCATTACAGACCCTAATAAGATGTACTACATCTCGATCATCAATAAAGTCATTTTCCTTTTCTCTTCCATCTTTGTCTCCAACTATGTTCAACATTAGTGACTATACCCTTGTATGGGAATTCGACATAAACATCTCGAGACCAGGAAATAGCTCGATAGCCCTCCTGATGCCTTGGTCGGGCTACCACCCCCAAGAAGGATCCGAGTGTAAGAGCATAGTTGCCCTCAAGATCTCTAGACCAGGAAATAGCTCGATAGCCCTCCTGATGCCTTGGTCAGGCTACCACCCCTAAGAAGGATCTGAGTGTAAGAGCATAGTTGCCCTCCAGATCTCGAGACCAGGAAATAGCTCGATAGCCCTCATGATGCCTTGGTCGGGCTACCACCCTCAAGAAGGATCTGAGTGTAAGAGCATAGTTGCCCTCCAGATCTCGAGACCAGGAAATAACTCGATAGCCCTCCTGATGCATTGGTCGGGCTACCACCTCCAAGAAGGATCTGAGTGTAAGAGCATAGTTGCCCTCCAGATCTCGAGACCAGGAAATAGCTCGATAGCCCTCATGATGCCTTGGTCGGGCTACCACCTCTCAGAGGGGTCTGAATGTAAAAGCATAGTTGCCCTCCAGATCTCAAAGACCAGAAGATAGCTAAGTAGCCCTCCTGATGTCTTGGATCAAAATCATCATAATTCCCTACATGAATCTTAATTGTTGCTATAGATGCTACTCTGGATCCTATTCAAGACCAGAAATAAAACAAGAATTCTCAAAAGCGATTCGACTTTTTATTTAAGGATAAAGGGAGCCTATCCCCCGATAAGGCTACATCCACCAAACGGGGACCCTAACCCCCGAGCTCGGGCTATATAAAAAAAAAGAAAAAGGAAAAACTGATAAGAGCAAAACGGGGTGCCCACCCCCTTTTCCGGGCAATCAAAAACAAGTCATGATGAACCGCTTCAAGCTTTGGGACTCTCATGGCTCCCCTCCGCTGGCCCTCTTCTTGCTGATCCTCGCCATCAACCCCCTCTACAGATAGCTGTCCATCTTGGTTATCCTCGCCGACCGCTCCTCCATTTAGAGGCTCTATCGGTTGATCAGCTGGATCTTCCTCCAAAACCTCATTAATTACGTCCATAACCTCAGGCAGGATAGCCGCGTCAAGAAGGGCAGCCATGGACCCCGTCTGGCTCCTGTCGACCTCCATCTCTGTTAAAGGGGGATCCTCAGACGGGCTCCTAACCTCTTCACCAGCTCCCGACTGGTCCTCCTCAGATCGAGAGGACATCACTTTGCCGGAAGACTCCCCGGGACCTGAGATGGTAAAGGTAGGAAGAGGGAATTGAGGATCTGTCTGAGCGGGCTGTTTCCCAGCTTCTGCTTGGCTCGAAAGGACCACCTTGTCACCTTCAGGGCGGGATAGCTCGGCAGCCTTAAACATTATCCCCTGTCTATCCCAGCCAGCAATAGATGACAAATCAAAGGGAGGAGGAAGAGCTTCCGCGGCCTGAAAGGAAGCATAGAAATACCCGTCGCTGAAGGAGGCCTCCGCATCAGCTTGCAGCTTGGTCAATTGAGTAATCAGAGACTGGTTCTCGAGGTCCAACTTCTTAGCCTCAAATCTCCAGGAATCCCGCTGCCTAGCCCGCCGGAGAGATTGAAGACGCTCCTGATCATAAGATTGCTTCATCCTCTCATGATCGCAGCGAAGCTCGGCCATCTCGACCTCGATTTTTCCTTGGCTGGAAGTCACCTCTTCCACTAAAGACCGAGCCTGCTTGAGCAGTTCCCCGACTTTCTAGGCTTCAGCTTCGGCTTTTGTAGCCCGGTCGCGGAGAAGGGCTACCTGCTGGCCCATCGCAACATTAAACTTTAAGGCCTACAAAATACAGAACCCGAGTTAGAAACCAAACGAATTAACAAGAGTAGCACAAAAGAAATACCATTACCTCAGCTAAAATAGCAGACCCCTTGGTTATAAGGACATCCACAAGCATGGAAGCCATCTTGGAGATCCCCCTACCCGGACAGGACGCTATGAATTGCTCCAAGACCTCATCCCGCCCTGTCGAGCTCGACTGAGGCCGGGAGCGGTTGGAAGGAACTCTCGCGACACCTTTCCCAGAAGCGACACCTTTCCTAGAAATCTCCGAAGCTTTGGTTGTTGGATGCACAGCGGAATCAGGTGTTTGAGTTGAAGGGGTAGCAACTTTAGTGGCCACGACCGAAGGGACAGAAGCAGCCGGGCCAACCACCTGGGGAGCTTTACCCAAAGCCCGGAAAGCCTGCGAGGCAAGAGTGGCCATCTTAGACCCAGCCGGAGAGATAGATGAAGCCAGAGCAGGTTCGACCCCAGAGGAGGGAAGATAAACTCCACCTTGAGGAGAGCGTGAGACGTGACGTGTGGCCTGTTCCACGACAAAAACTATGAATAAGCAGATCAAAAAAAAGAAAATGTTAGAACCAAGCTGAGTAATAAGGCGAAGCAACTCAATGACACTTACTAGGAATAGCGTCTGAAATCCGCAAATATTTGTTCACCTTACGAGGATCAAAAGCTTCAGCAGTAGGGAACTTCAGATTCAAATAATTCCGGGCTAGAATAGCTTTTAAAACGGCTTCGGACTCAGAAGGCAGGGAGTCCCTTTCCCATGAGGGCTTGTCACTGAAAGCCGTGGGAACCTCGAATTCATGCCCTCCGATGAAAATCGAGCTCCCCTAGTCATCCCCCGCAAGGATCTATTCTTCTTTCCAAGCGGGGTCCTTCTTCAAGGCACCAGGAACGATGAAGTTGAGCTTGTTCTTGGCCTTGGCATAGAACTAGCCTCGAGGAGCCCCAGACAGGGTCCCAATCTGGAAGAGATAGGCCAGCTCCTCTGCACCCGGCTCCCTCGTCACCTTACTCATCTGGCATTTTTCCCTTCATAATACAAGGAAACCAATCAGATGCCTCCAGAAGCCAGGCGACAACTGGAGGGGAGCGAGCTGGATGGCGTTGAAAGCCCGCCGAAGAGTCGGATGGAGGGGAAGCCTTAACCCATTCTCAAGAGCGGCCACATGAATCGGAAGCACGCCTTTAGGGGGGTTGAAGAACTCGTAATTTTTAGGGGGCATCGAGATGGATACGCTGT
The DNA here is from genome assembly GCA_033220585.1 of Dipteronia sinensis. Taxonomy (NCBI): domain Eukaryota; kingdom Viridiplantae; phylum Streptophyta; class Magnoliopsida; order Sapindales; family Sapindaceae; genus Dipteronia; species Dipteronia sinensis. The sequence goes on from CM065642.1 coordinate 28,586,817, forward strand.
CGGGGATGCCAAACTTTGACCTCAAGCGGTCAATCGACACCGGGTTAACAATGGAATATGGGACAACTGACAAGGACGCTTTTCCCTTATGTCGTTTTAAAAGATCAGTCCGTCAATAACATTTTAAGAAACCACACATGCCTAAATCAGTTTACAAACATAAATATAGGGGCAAGTGGGTGTCGTCCACAGGGAGCGGAGTTAGCCAAATTAGTTAAAGCTAAAGCAATGGTATGTATATATATATATATATATATATATATATATATATATATAATAGCAAAACATGAATTGGTGAAAATGTAGATTGTGAACCAACTCTAAATAACACTAAATTAAATAAGTAAATAAAATGAAAGGGGAATATGGAGTGAAGGATGTATAGATGATGGAAACTAAGGAGCTAATGGATTCGAAAGCAAATACTGGGCAATGTAACAAACTTGTCAATAGCACGGCTCTTCAAGGTAACCGACCTAGGATGTATAGAGTCGGTTATTTATCCCTAGAAGGTGGCCAACCTAGGATGTATAGTGCGGACCACCTATTAGGGATTAATCCTTGTAAACTACCAACCTAGGATGTATAGAGTTGATTGTTTACCGGATTCTAGAAATGAAGCTCGTCTACCTAACATTGACTCAACCGATTACAAATAGTCACCCTAGGATGTATAGTGATGACTTCTAACTCTTTCACGGATTCCGACCTAGGATGTATAGTGCCGGAAACACGATCGAGGTTAGATTAAAACCGCGGTTCAAGAGTCGGAATTCATGACTTTCCGTCTATTCTTTAGAGCATTAAACAACCAAATAGGATGTATATCTAGATGCAATACTCATTCATAATGTAAAGACATCTTGCAAAGATCATGTATCTACACAAGAAATCAATGATAAACACTCACAACAAGAATAGATCAATGGAAGATAGACATGAATATCAATATAATATCAAGTTTATGTACAAGCCCAATATTAAACTAACTACTCCATCAACCCCTTAGAGGGGATTTAGCTACTCATTACAACTAGGAAATCAGTAGAGAGGAGAAAGAAATAACCCTTGGAGAACATCTCCTTCCTTGAAGTGGCTCCAATCTCCTTGAAGTTGAGTAGAGAATGTGAGGATGAGAGATAGAGAGAGAAACTAGATCTAAGAATGCCTAATCTGTCTAAAACGGAGTTAAAAGCTCCTTAAAACGTTTCTATACTTTTATATTTATACTAAATACAAAAATAGGTCACTTAAGCTTTGAAAATCAGACTGGCGCGCTCGGAGTGCGGGTGGAGTGCGGGTGGTTTACCCGTACTGTACCCGCACTGTATGGGTTTCCTGCAACTTCAGTTCTCGGATCAGGACATTATTGCGGGTGGAGTGCGGTTGAATTAACCGCACTTGACCCGCACTTAGCCCGCACTTGGCATCGCACTGTGACCGCACTTCCTTCTCAGGTGCAAAATCTACCTTCTGTCTTGAGCAACAGTGCGGGTAGAGTGCGGTTGGATGACCCGCACAGTACCCGTACTCTAATGTCAGGTGCAATTCTGCTCTTCTGTTCTTGATGCAAGTGCGGGTAGAGTGCGGTTCGATGACCCGTACAGTACCCGCACTCTAGTGTCAGGTGCGATTCTGTTCTTCTGTTCTTGGTGCAAGTGCGGGTGGAGTGCGGTTTGCTGACCCGCACAAAACCCGCACTCTAATGTCAGGTGACTGCGCAGCTTCTCTGGTTTGGCAATAGTGCGGGTGGAGTGCGGTTAGCTGACCCGCACTGTACCCTCACTTTATCTCTGTACTTGCATTCTGCCCTGGCTATGCACATAAGTGCGGCTGGAGTGCGGCTGGAGTGCGGTTGTGACCCGCACTGGACCCGCACTATAGACCTGTTTGTGCTCCTTTTCTGCTGGAATCATCACAATGTGCTTCCAAGCCTGTCTCTGCATCATTTCCTTCAAATAAGCACAAAACAACCCATAAGAGACACAAAAACACACGAAAACAGAACATAAGGTAAGGATCTGATGGCCTAAATATAGTACATATTTGGCCCGATCAAACACCCCCAAACCAAACCTTTGCTCGTCCTCGAGCAAATCTATTCAAAACAGTAAGACGCCAGCTGAAAGTAATTTCTAAATACCTAATCAATACATCAACAATGTCGCAAGTCCAATGTGTGATATGATACAAAAAGATTTGATCGAGAGGAGAAAAACATATGCACAAGATCAAGAGCAATTTGGAGACACCCAAGGGAGGCTCGTACGAACACGAATCCCACACCTAAAGGCATTCATGAATTTAGGACCACTTACTCCCATACCTTGAACATAATTCGTTTCAATTCTAAAGCTCACATGGATTCCCTCTTTTCTTTCCTCAAGAGTCCTAAGTTCCACACAACAAGTATGCAAAGAAGATTCTGCATAAGATTTAAGCAATGAACTATCCTAGGAATGAGTCACCATGCCATGGATGAGAAAGATCGTGCTTCAACCTACATTCCCAAACTAGACTTACATGGATCAAATAGGGCTTTTCAACCGGTTATAGTGTGGCTGTGGGGTTGAATGAGTTTACACAAAACAGAATATGGAATTTTTAGGAGTTCAACTCACCAATCATGCTAGAATAAAATCCCTACTCCCACACCATGTTCTTTTCTTGCTTTAAATGCAACCCTCTAGGAAACCATTTAACCCATATTTTTCCCTCAACATTTGCATTCCATTTGGGCGTGTTTAGCATAAAACACTCTCATTATGGCACTTCAAGTACAATCTTTCTTTAAAATTTTCTTTTAACAATTTCCAAATAACAATGTTGTACTCCATTTGAGTTGTTACCATCTTCCTTTTTTTTTAGGCATTTAGAGTGCATAACTTACCCTTTTCTTTCATATTTTCAACATCTATCTCATTTTACCCACTGTGGGACCATTTTAACCCTTTTTCTCACTACCATTTCCCATCCTAACATGATTAGTACAAGGGTAGGCATGTGTTTAGGCTATTAAGTATATGGTTGAATGTGGTACCAATGAAGAGGTAAGTGTTTGGCCTCAAATCGGCTTTGGAACACACAATATGGTAAGTGGTGTTTAGGCTATAGAGGTACTTCAATAAACATGCATTCCCTACTATCACTTCCACAACCATCTAAAAAGGGAATGAAAACATCCATCACGCATTCACAAAATAATGCAAGTCCTATGGCACATGACATACATGACGAGAGGCGTGTTTAAGAATAATCAATAATGCACTCAGAAAACGCACTTTCATGCTTGTATTTGTGATCTCACGGGTATCTTCACTATTAGAACAAGACATGGGAACAATGAGTCCCCAATACTTCATACCAACGGGTGGGACTAACCCATGATGGTGCAAGCTAAGCCTTAAGTGGCACCAAACAATATCACAAGGTCAGAGCACATATAAGAGACTCGTCAAAAACACATTCTAGAAGCATCATACCCATATTGGATTACAGTTTGAAAAATGGACAAGCGACAAAATTGAAAAATTGGACACTAAACTGTACACGGCGGAGGCGTGATGCACCCCCAAACCAAAACTCAACAATGCCCCCATTGTTGGTAAGAATAAGCATAATCACAATAAATGGCGGAATGAGGGATCAACACCCCCAAACCGAATCTAGACATACATTCGACCAAGCTCATTCATCATAACAAAAACTAAATCGCATTCATTAAAAATTTAAGTACAAAACCGAAGGTAGAAAACTCCCTCTAGAAGGAAGATCGGTCGATGTCCATGCTTGTTGTTGTGTGCTTCCCAAAAGATGCACAACCTAGCTTAAAACCACACAACAACTCTACCAACGAAAATTAAATGCGAAAAGAAAAGAAAAATAAGTCTAAATGAAATAAAACTCTGAAGGCGAACAGTTTTAAAAATGACCTGAGCAGGCTGCCTCTCACCGGTGCTCAGAAATGATAGATGTGCTAGGGGTCAGCAAGTTCCATGGACCCAACACCCTTGCAGCAGGTTTCCGGTCCAAAATACAGTTTTAGCCTATGCCCATTAACCTTGAATATCCCATCGTTCCTCAAATTCTGAATGTCTACAACTCCATTTGGAGAGACATTAATAATGCGATGTGGGCCTGACCATCTTGATTTCAACTTCCCAGGAAACAACCTCAAACGAGACTTATAAAGTAACACCAGCATGCCCAGTTGGAACTCCTTCGGTACCAATCGTTTGTCATGAATAGCTTTTGTTTTTTCCTTGTAGAGTCGTGAACTCTCATAGGCTTCCAATCGGAACTCATCTAACTCGTTCAACTGATTGCATCTTTCTTCACCTGCTTTGTCATACTCCCAATTCAACTTCTTGATTGCCCACTAAGCTTTATGTTCCAGTTCTACTGGAAGGTGACAAGCTTTACCAAAAACCAACCTATACGGGCTCATCCCAATAGGAGTTTTGAAAGCCGTTCGGTACGCCCATAAGGCGTCAGATAATTTCAATGCCCAATCCTTCCTAGTGGAGGAGACTGTCTTCTCCAGAATCTGCTTGATGTGCCTGTTACTGACTTCAACCTGTCCTGATGTCTGAGGGTGGTATGGTGTGGCCACCTTGTGACGCACTCCATACTTCTTCAATAGATTTCCTAGGACTTTGTTACAGAAATGGCTCCCTCCATCGCTAATGATCACCCTTGGGATCCTAAAGCGGGTCAGGATATGTTCCTTTACAAATTTAACTACCACATTATTGTCATTGGTCTTTGTGGCGACTGCCTCAACCCATTTGGAAACATAGTCGACCCCCACTAAAATATAGCTGTTCCCACAAGAAGGTGGGAACGGTACCATAAAATCAAGACCCCAAGTGTCAAATACTTCAACCACCAAAATTCCAGTTTGTGGCATCTCATTCCGTTTACCAATGTTCCCTGTGCGCTGGCATCTATCACAAGCCACACAAAACTGATAGGCATCTTTAAACAGTGATACCCAGAAGAAACCTGACTGCAACACCTTTAGTGATGTCTTCCTTGCGCTGAAATGGCCTCCACACTGTAAGTCATGGCAGAATTGCAACACATCATACTGCTCATTTTCTAGCACACACCTCCTAATCACTTGATCTGCCCCGTGTTTGAAAAGGTAAGGCTCGTCCCAGAAGTACTCTCTTGATCTCCTAGCAAACCTTTTCTTGCCCTGCCAATCTAGCTCAGGGGGGAAAACCCCATGTGTCAGATAGTTTGCCAGATCTGCATACCATGGTTCCCTATCCTGCACTGCCTACAGATGTTCGTCCGGGAAATTTTCTCTCAACGGAATCTCATCCCCATCTATATGACTCTCATGTACTATCCTGCTAAGATGATCTGCAACCACATTCTCGCACCCCTTCTTGTCCCGGATTTCTAAATCAAACTCCTGTAACAGCAACACCCACCTAATCAGCCTAGGTTTTGCATCTTTCTTTTGGAGCAGATATCGCAAAGCTGTGTGGTCTGAGTATACCACAACCTTGGCGCCTACCAAGTACTGCCTGAACTTCTCAAGAGCAAAAATGACCGCTAATAATTCCTTCTCTATTGTCGAATAGTTCATCTGTGCGTCATTCAAAATCCGGGATGAGTAATATATGACATGTGGGTCTTTGCCAACCCTTTGACCCAAAACTGCACCTACAGCGAAGTCAGAAGCATCACACATTATTTCAAATGGTAAATCCCAAACTGGTGGGGCAATTACTGGAGATGAGGTCAAAGCCTCTTTTAAAGTTTCAAATGCCCCCACACAATCTGAACTAAACACAAACTCTTTGTCCTTTTGTAGCAACAAGCATAGAGGTCTGGAGATCTTTGAAAAATCTTTGATGAATCTCCTGTAGAAACCTGCATGACCAAGAAACGACCGGATGTCTTTGACATTGCGAGGAGGTGGTAAACTCTTGATAACTTCAATCTTTGCCTTGTCTACTTCAATTCCTTTTTCAGATATTATGTGACCCAAGACAATCCCTTGTTGTACCATGAAATGGCATTTCTCCCAATTCAAAACCAAGTTGTTTTTCATGCATCTTTGAAGCACCAACGATAAGTTATTAAGGCATAACTTGAACTAGTCCCCGAATACTGAGAAGTCGTCCATGAAGACTTCAATAATCTCCCCCACCATATCTGAAAACAACGAAACCATACACCTTTGAAACATACCTGGTGCATTGCAAAGGCCAAAAGGCATTCTTCGGAAGGTATATGTTCCATAGGGACAGGTAAAAGTGGTCTTCTCTTGGTCTTCTGGAGCGATAACTATCTGATTGTACCTGGAATACCCATCTAGGAAACAGTAGAACTGATGCCCTGCCAGCCGCTCTAGGACTTGGTCGATGAAAGGTAAGGGAAAATGGTCCTTCTTGGTGACCGCATTTAACTTTCGGTAAGTCTACACAAATGCGCCACCCTGTCTGGAGTCTTTGTGCCACTAACTCACTCCTCTCATTCTTCACTACTGTAACTCCGGATTTCTTTGGGACGACATGAATGGGACTAACCCATCTACTATCTGAAATAGGGTAGATAATACCTGCATCAAGAAGCTTCAATATCTCTTTCTTTACTACCTCCTGCATGATCGGATTTAGCCTCCTTTGTGCCTCCCGTGTCGGTTTGGCGTTCTCTTCTAGCAAAATCTTATGCATACACATGGTAGGACTTATCCCTTTAATGTCATCTATGAACCAACCAATGGCCTCTCTGTACTCTTTCAACACTCCAAGTAGTTCCTCTTCTTGACTTGCCTCCAAATTTGCAGAAATGATCACTGGGTTCAACCTTTCTTTATCGAGAAACACATACTTCAAGTTTGACGGGAGTGCTTTCAATTCAACTCTTTGAGGAAGTTCTTCTAATGGTACCAGGTCATCTGCATTTCCTTCTCTTTCGAATTCCTCCTCAATAGTGGTATCCAACTCATCCTCTAAGAAATCCACAGTGTTACAGTCAAGGGAACCCACTGGGTATGATAAAGAGTCAAAAATGTTGAACTCCACGGTTTCGTCTACTACCTTCATGGTCAGCTTCCCTGAATGCATATCAATCACTACCCTAGCGGTTGCCATGAAAGTCTCCCTAAAAGTAACTTCACATCTCTCTCGTCTCTTCCTTCATCCATGTCAATCACCACAAAGTCGGCAGGTATGATTAACTTTTCAATCTGTATTAACACATCTTCGACAATGCCCTTAGGGCTTCTTGCAGAAGCATCTGCTAAGACAAGTGACATAGTGGTTTTTCTGAGGTCATTCAAACCCAGCTTCTTGTAGACCGAGAATGGCATGAGATTAATGCTTGCTCCTGAGTCCAACATCGCTCTTTCGCGATTCGACCCGCCAATCTTAATGTCAATTATAAAACTCCCTGGGTCCTTCATTTTTTGGGGCAATGACCGTTGAATTACTGCACTAACATTCTCATTTAGACGCTCATGTTGTTTCGGTCTGAACCGCTCTTTATCTTTACTCAAGTCTTTGAAAAATTTACCATAAGCCGGCATTTTCTCAATAGCATCTAACAGTGGTAAGTTGACGGTTACCTTGGAAAGGAGATCATAGATTTCTTGATGTGATTTCTCGATGTGATTTCTCCAACTTAGAGTTTTTCAGCCTCCCTGGGAACGGTATAGGCGGTACATAGGGGTTGGATGACCTATGGAGCTGAGGTCTTGGTTCTGGGTCTGCTACCCGGGCATTTTTCTCTTTTTCTAACTCCTTCTCATTTTTCACTTCCGTGTCAACCACCTTGTCTTCTTCTTCTGTGACGGTATCTTTACCCTTTTCTCCCAAAACCTTTCCGCTTCTGAGGACTGTCCTTGCACTAGCCTGTTCCGGTTGACTTGGAAATTTTCCTTTTTCTCTTTCCAGTAATAATTCAGCCAACTGACGTATCTAAAACTCGATCCTGTGAATAGATGCTTCCATCTCGTTTGATTGCCTATCATTCTTCCACATGTATGTCTCCCAACTCTCTAAATGTGCCTGCTGTAGCATATGGACATCTTGTGTATCCTGGTTGGCTGACTGCATGACCTCTCCTATCCATTCATCAAATGTTCCCATATTCAGCTGGCTTGCATTAATTTCTTCTGAAACCTGTGCCGCTTGCACAATTTCTCTCGTTCTCTGCTCTACTAATGTGGTCTCTTCATTCTCTTGTAAGAGTCCGTTAGCAACACTGCTAATCTCTCTTCGGTTGAAAGCTCTTCACCCACATTGTAGCCCTCCTGGAAATCTTGATCACATCCCCAGTCTTGGTTATATGGGTCAATACGGAGATCGTACTCAGATCCTGAATTGTTCCAGGGGGCAGCCATGAACCTAGGATATCAAGAAACAAAAACTACCCAAACGTGAAACTATACAAACACAAAATTATAAGGATAAATATATATGTAAAAACAACTAAGTAACTATAAACCTTACTTAAGCAAAACTAATTAAACTAACATGCCGCTCCCCGGCAGCGGCGCCATTTGACAAGGACGCTTTTCCCTTATGTCGTTTTAAAAGATCAGTCCGTCAATAACATTTTAAGAAACCACACATGCCTAAATCAGTTTACAAACATAAATATAGGGGCAAGTGGGTGTCGTCCACAGGGAGCGGAGTTAGCCAAATTAGTTAAAGCTAAAGCAATGGTATGTATATATATATATAATAGCAAAACATGAATTGGTGAAAATGTAGATTGTGAACCAACTCTAAATAACACTAAATTAAATAAGTAAATAAAATGAAAGGGGAATATGGAGTGAAGGATGTATAGATGATGGAAACTAAGGAGCTAATGGATTCGGAAAGCAAATACTGGGCAATGTAACAAACTTGTCAATAGCACGGCTCTTCAAGGTAACCGACCTAGGATGTATAGAGTCGGTTATTTATCCCTAGAAGGTGGCCAACCTAGGATGTATAGTGCGGACCACCTATTAGGGATTAATCCTTGTAAACTACCAACCTAGGATGTATAGAGTTGATTGTTTACCGGATTCTAGAAATGAAGCTCGTCTACCTAACATTGACTCAACCGATTACAAATAGTCACCCTAGGATGTATAGTGATGACTTCTAACTCTTTCACGGATTCCGACCTAGGATGTATAGTGCCGGAAACACGATCGAGGTTAGATTAAAACCGCGGTTCAAGAGTCGGAATTCATGACTTTCCGTCTATTCTTTAGAGCATTAAACAACCAAATAGGATGTATATCTAGATGCAATACTCATTCATAATGTAAAGACATCTTGCAAAGATCATGTATCTACACAAGAAATCAATGATAAACACTCACAACAAGAATAGATCAATGGAAGATAGACATGAATATCAATATAATATCAAGTTTATGTACAAGCCCAATATTAAACTAACTACTCCATCAACCCCTTAGAGGGGATTTAGCTACTCATTACAACTAGGAAATCAGTAGAGAGGAGAAAGAAATAACCCTTGGAGAACATCTCCTTCCTTGAAGTGGCTCCAATCTCCTAACTTCCTTGAAGTTGAGTAGAGAATGTGAGGATGAGAGATAGAGAGAGAAACTAGATCTAAGAATGCCTAATCTGTCTAAAACGAAGTTAAAAGCTCCTTAAAACGTTTCTATACTTTTATATTTATACTAAATACAAAAATAGGTCACTTAAGCTTTGAAAATCAGACTGGCGCGCTCGGAGTGCGGGTGGAGTGCGGGTGATTTACCCGTACTGTACCCGCACTGTATGGGTTGCCTGCAACTTCAGTTCTCCGATCAGGACATTAGTGCGGGTGGAGTACGGTTGAATTAACCGCACTTGACCCGCACTTAGCCCGCACTTGGCATCGCACTGTGACCGCACTTCCTTCTCAGGTGCAAAATCTACCTTCTGTCTTGAGCAACAGTGCGGGTAGAGTGCGGTTGGATGACCCGCACAGTACCCGTACTCTAATGTCAGGTGCAATTCTGCTCTTCTGTTCTTGATGCAAGTGCGGGTAGAGTGCGGTTCGATGACCCGTACAGTACCCGCACTCTAGTGTCAGGTGCGATTCTGTTCTTCTGTTCTTGGTGCAAGTGCAGGTGGAGTGCGGTTTGCTGACCCGCACAGAACCCGCACTCTAATGTCAGGTGACTGCACAGCTTCTCTGGTTTGGCAATAGTGTGGGTAGGAGTGCGGTTAGCTGACCCGCACTGTACCCGCACTTTATCTCTGTACTTGCATTCTGCCCCGGCTATGCACATAAGTGCAACTGGAGTGCGGATAGAGTGCGGTTGCGACCCGCACTGGACCCGCACTATAGACCTGTTTGTGCTCCTTTTCTGCTGGAATCATCACAATGTGCTTCCAAGCCTGTCCCTGCATCATTTCCTTCAAATAAGCACAAAACAACCCATAAGAGACACAAAAACGCACGAAAACAGAACATAAGGTAAGGATCTGAGGGCCTAAATATAGTACATATTTGGCCCGATCAACAACCCAAAAATCGTAAGGAGGGAGCCTCTCCACTAAGGGGACCAGGAGCCGAGACCCGATACTCCCCCGCGGCGCCACCGTCCGCTTCTTTGTCGGAATCTTCCTCGACAATATCCAGAGGATGGTCAGGATGGTTGGAGAACCAAGTCTCGATGGATACATTCCTACTTGACCGCCGACGTTGCGAGGTGGGCGGGGAATCGTCGCCGTCAGAACTCCTCCTAGTCCGCTTCCCTAGAGTAAAACTGACGACCTCCTCGCCGTCGATTATGGAATCAACTGAGTCGCGACTGTTTTCGACATTGTAAAACCCAAAAAGGACGAAGAATGAAGAAAAAAGCAAGCTTGGAGGAAAAGCTATGGAAATATTTCTCAGCAAAAATATTTTAGCTCGAAGAGATGTGAGGAAGAGGAGGAAGAAAATAGACATATATATAGGCATGAGGGCAACAGCACAAGCTACCGAGATACTCGTTTGGTAACGGTAAAAAATCTCGGGGACTACAGTAACGTAAACGGATTAAACTCAAAAGCCGGCTAATCATCTCACGCCACATCACTTACGCAGTTAAGAGGAAGATCTCCCCAAGATTCTGGTAACGGTAAAAAATCTCGGGGACTGCCGTAACGCAATCAGATTAATTCGAAGATAAATTAGTCGGTTCGCATCACGTCACTCAAATGAAGAAATTTCCCCAATATTTCGGTAACGGTAAAAAGAGGAAGATTTCCCAAATAAAATAAAACCTGACCCCAACCCCGAGCTCGACGTCTGGTGTTCAAGTCAGAGGGGACTTCTGTTAATAGCCATAATTGGCTAAGGACCAAAGGAAAATTTTCCACCTCCCAGACCTGGTTCCATACCCGAGAGTTTCCACCAGAAGACCTCTCTATCTAGAACCGAACTACGATACCACCCTAGGAACAAGGACGAGCTCTGGAAACATCCGGGATAGAGCCCGGAACGATCAGATCTAGCCCGCATCACCAAAACTAGAAGCTCCCCGAAGTCGAGGTCACCTCGCAAATGCTCCAGAGACTCGCCTGTACCTCGATTGACACAGAAGAATGTCCCTAGAAGGCCGCACCTAACTTCGAAAGGTCAGGGGAAGCCACACCTAGCTTCGAAAGGTCAGGGGAAGCCACACCTAGCTTCGAAAAGGTCAAGGAAAGCCAGATCTGGCTCCAAGCTGGATGAAACTTCTCAGATATCAAGGTCAGAACACTAATCAACCTCACTGGTTGGTGCACCACACCATGCCATATTCAACGACCTCTATAAAGGATCATGCTGAAAGGATACGAGGGATACACTGAATCATATCTGAAACGTTACCTATATGCAGAACAAGTAATAGAATCCAAAAAGGAAACAAACTGATCTCCACCACGATACTCTCAATTCGGCAAAGTCAATGACATTAAAACGAGAAATCCCGCCTGATAAGGAGGGGTGAGACTGAGAAAATAAGGGGGAGAATCAGTCTGTTTGACCTACAAACTATGTATAAATAGAAAAGAAAGGAAATGAAAAAGAGGAGACTACTATTCGACAGGCATACGACAAATACTCGATCATACCCTAGAGAGAGTTGAGAGCAAAAAATAAAGAAACTTGTATTTGTATACCAGGCACGTTCAATAAAAATATTCTTGCTTTCTTTTGGTTAAATGGTATCATCATTTCTTGGCATTCTATAAATCATCACTACACATACAATAAATCTTGGCCACCACCTACGTGGTAGTGGTCTCGAGGGCGTTAACTGAGATTTCTCATCCAGAGCAAAATTTCCGTTAACAGACTCTATCGCCAAAATAAAGCGCCATTAATGAGACCAAACGGTCAACCAAATCAGAAATTGAATTCAACAGTGATTAACGGGATCAAATCCTGAGCCTTTAGCCTCACTCAACTCCTGTCAAATACTTAAAAAAGGATTCCTAATAATCCCCATTAAAGGAACCATATTCTAAGGGATATGAGGGGCCTATATGTGCAGCCTTGAAGGACAGAGTGAGGGGGAGGTGGGAATCGCAAAATGGGTTTTTGGAAGAACAGAAAAAATCATCTTTACAACCAGAGGAACTTCTTGATGTTTCTCTAAAGCCAGTGAGAGTTAATAGACAATCACTGGGAGGGAATTAGCCACTTATCGACATAAGCGCTTTCTCCACCACCACCCTGTGTAAAAGAGTAAAAAAAGAGAGAAAAGAATGTATGCGTTGTAACTTTGTTATAGTGTTACTTAATAAAACAGTGTTCTTTTATATCTCCCGGTCCCTTTTATCTCTTTTATCATTTTATCTCTTGTCTCCGTTACAGAAAGGGACCTCGGTACCGAAAGTACCTACCCCGCTACTATCCACCGGTAGTGGGTGAGGGTGTTAACCAAAATTTCCCCACTTGGGTGGATTTTTTCGTTAACATTTTTTTCACTGTCTGTGGGAAAACAACACCCTGTAAGAAAGCCTGTATATCTCGTTTTCTTGTAAGCATTTTCAACAATGAAGCTCCGATCCTCTCAGGATCATCCCAACCCGTCGGGGCATCAGTCAAACGCTTTAACAAATAAGGGCCAGAGGCAAAAGAAAGGAGGGAAGGGTCGTAATCCCACCTTGAAGCAATCAACTACTGCGCGGGCTACCCCCTTGGTACCTACTGCCCAGTAGCTGGGCCCGCTAGTTTAAACCAATAGGTCGCGGCCTTGATAGAGAATATTCGCCTCCAAATGGTAACGGAAGGTAGTGCCAGCCAGCCCGCGGTACTAGATGCCAGATGAGACACCGATCGATAAGGTACCAGGGTACCTCACTTTGACAGGTTAGGCCATCCACCTCTCATACCGATCCATGATAGGCTTGGCCCATGCCTTCGATACCGTCGATCCATGACAGACTCGGGCCTATGCCCCTTGTTCCAAGACAGCCTATATGGTATCCACCCTAACGGGCGAGGTCCGCCATCGATCTCCCACCGAGGGAGTGCTACCTCCTGGTTCAACCAGCAGCTTCTTCTACGTAACCTCAGCAAGAAGCAGCCAGGAGGCGACCTCGATCAGTGGCGGGAGGTAGCAATGGAAGCGCTAGAGAAGACCTTCCCCGAGGTGAGGGTAGGGATGACACCCCCGCGACCTCAGAGGGATCTGTCGATGGAGAATCAGAAGTGGAATCCAGAAATGATGGCAATAAACATCTCCGGGACCAGGTAGCTAGGATGGCCAAAAAGATCCAGGAGCTAAAAAAGGGCAAGCACTGGGAGCACCAGAAAGATCCCCTGGGAGAAAGGAATGCCCTTTCTCTAGGAGAATTAGAGAGGTAGAGTTACCCCTCAAATTTAAGATGCCGACCGACAAGTATTCTGGAACTGAAGATCTTTTGAGCCACTTGGAGAGCTTTGTTCAACAGATGGAAGTCTAGAATGCTACCAGAGCCGCCATGTGCAGAATGTTCCCTACCACGCTAACTAACCACTCCAAGACATGGTTTAGGAAGCTGCCGGCTGGGAGTGTCGACTCGTTCACCAAGTTGACCACTAACTTCTGCGCTCAGTTCCAGGACATCAAACCACACCCTAAGGATCCCATTCATCTTCAATACGTGATCCAAGAGCGGGGAGAAATGGCTCAAGGCCTACGTGGAGAGGTTCTACAGAGAATTGATTGAGATGTGAGTCTTCGTAGAAAAGGAGACCCTGGCAAATTTCAGGAGAAACTTGTGGGCTGGCAGGTTATTCAGATCTTTCGCTAAACATCCACCTGAAACCTACCAAAAGGCCTACGACAGAGCTCTGGACCAGATAGAAATAGATGAACAACTTCGAGTCAAGATGGAGCACGATGACATAAGAGCAGCCAAACGCCAAAAGAAAGAAGTGCTCAAGTCTGCACATATTCAAAAGAATCAGAACAAACCTCCCAACAAGTCTACGTACCGGTCTCCACCCTACTAGCCTATGCGAAATCGGTACCTGGTCAGGCGGACTGCTCTTAGAGCTACGCCCCCACCCAAGGAGGTAGCACGGGTAGATAGAGAAGAAATGAGGTACTCATACTACACCCCCTTGAATGCATCTTGTGAGACGATTTACCTCGCCATCTGTGACAAAGGATTGCTCATGAAGTCGGGTCCAATAAAGGCACCAGTCGACCAACAGAACCGTTACAAGTATTGTGACTTCCACGAGGAAGTAGGTCATACCTCAGAATGCTACAGTCTGCAAAACCAGATTGAAGCCCTGGTGAGGGGAGGTTGCTTGGAGGAATTCCTCCAAAAAATGCGTGACAACATTCTCACCGGGAAGGAGGTGCAAGCAGACATTAAAGCATTTGAAGAAGGAAGCAAGGCGAAAGGGAAAGATCTGATGGAGCAGATCCATATAGTCAACACCATCAATGGAGGTCCCACCTTGGCAGGGACTTCCAACAATTCTAGAAAGAATCATGCCAGGAAAGTGCCAGGGTAGATGAGGGCCAAGATGTCTTCAAGGTTACCAAGGGACTGCCCCAATCCCTTCCTTCAGCACAAATTATCTTTACTAAGGAAGATGTATATAACACTGTGCAGCCCCATGATGACTCCATGGTTATCACTGTTCAAATAGCCAATAGTTTGGTCCATCGTGTCCTGGTCGATACAGGTAGCAGCGTCGACATTCTCTTCAAGGGAGCTCTGGAGCAATTTAACTTGAAAAAACCTTGTTACAACAGCTGCACTACCCCGCTGTATGGGTTCACAAGAGACTCATTGATCCCCACTGGGTCCTCGATCCTACCGGTAATAATAGGAGCAGCACCTCTCCAACAGAATCTTATGACAGATTTCGTTGTGGTCGACACCCTATCGGCCTACAACGTTATTCTTGGTAGACCTTTCTTGTCGGCCCTCAAAGGTTTCCTGTCAATCTACCAGAATGTCTTGAATTTTCGTATAAGAGACAAGGTAGGCGAGGTACGGGGAGACGAGCAGACATCCCGTAAATGTTATGCAGTGTCCACCAACCCAGCGGTGCTCGCCAAGTAATGTGCTCAGATAACCGTTGTACATGATCAAGAATTACCAGAAGAAGACTTTGAAGATAGAACAGACTCAGTTGAAAAGGGATCCATACCAGAACTCCCCGACATAAAGATCAGGGAGGAGGAATAAAAGGGATGGGTCAGTGGCCTGCAGAGTAGTTAGAAGAGATACCTATCAGGAAGGACGAACGATCCTTCCAAGGTAGTCAGGATAGGTTCAACATTGAGGGCTAAGGTAAAAGAGGATCTGATAAAGCTCTTACAAGACTATAACGACATTTTTGCATGGAGTCATGAGGAGATGCCAGGGATACCAGTCACCTTAGCAGCTCACAGGTTGGTCGTAGACCCCACCTTCAAGCCGGTTAAATAAAAAAGAAGGCATTTAAACTCAGAAAGAGAATGACCATGAATGAGATCTACACCATTGCCTACTACTGCAATTCATCTAAAAACGGCCTTAGTGGCGCACAATCCAAGGAGACAAGACGACACTGGTTGTTCCAATGCGAGAAAAGTCAAGATTCAAGAAGGGGTTCTTTCACTGGTGAGGAGGGATGCCACGGTGAAACCTGGAAATTGCACTAGGCAAGACCTAAGGTAAGCCACAGAGAAAGCGGGCTACCCGTTTCTTGACTGGAAACGCATTCGTTCGTTGAAACTGCTCGTGGAGGACGGAGGTGGGGTCTCCGATTTGCTGATGCGAGAGTCAGTCAACTGTAGCATGAAGCGACAACGCCATACCTCCTAGGAATGTATGTTATAACTTTTATTTTAGGTTTAGTGGATCTTTTTAGTGGTTTTTGTTTTCGTGAGTAGGAGAAAATAGGAGATGAACAGAAGGCAGCACTCCAAAAGGCGAAAAGAATGCGGAAGGCAAAGGTAAGGAATTAAAAAAAAAGAAACTTTTTTTTAGCTTAGAGGTATCGGTTGGAGAGAGGGAACACCCTCTCCCTTTTTGAAGACGAGACCCCCCTAAATCCCCCTCGGGGGGAAGGCAGGGCTTTCTCTGACACCCCCTCATTCTCCCCTCTTGTTTAGGTGTGTGTGTGTGTGTGGGGGGGGGGGGGGGGGGGGGGGGGGGGGGAGGATGGGTGGTGAGGAAAGAAAGGAAGGAGTAATAAGGGAAACCCTCCACCGGAGTGTGGGGAGTATTCCCCTTCCTTTAGTTTAGCCTCTGTCTTTTCCTGCCCGTAGGGAAAAGGAAATCTTTGAGGTCTAGAACTTTCCCTTTTCATTCCGCTTGTTCGTCTCTTGAAAGTGATGTTATTCACTCAGCTCAGGAGTGGAAGAATCATTTTCATTGTATTTTCACTTGCTCACGAGTAATAGCAAAACTCATAAAAATCACATTCCACTTGAACTAAATCAAATAAAAAGTTTATTACATACCTAGGGGACCCTCTCCACGGTGTCTGTGACTTCGCCAGCCCAGTCTCTACCTACCCCAACGGCAGCTTCTGAATCTCCACTCGACTCCCGATCGACATCAACCAGAGCATCGGGATTGTTTGAAAAGCCCGTCCCGATTGCAACGTTCCGATTGGAACGACGACGCTGAAAGGGAACATCGTCCCCGCTGTAGCTATCAACCCATGCCCTTTTTCTACAGGAGAGGCTCCCGCTGGCCACTAGGTCGCCGTCAAACAACTGCTCGATACTGTTGCCATCAGGTGAAGACATGATGACAGGCTCAGAGTTCAGTTTCTGGAAAAAGAGAAATTTGAAGATTTACGAGGAGGGAGAAAGCTAGGTTTTTTCCTTAAGACTTTTGTTCGGGAAAGTTTGCTTAAGTGAGTACACTGTGAAGGATGCAGGGTTTATAAAGAGATAGCTGCTTGTAACGGGCAAAGAAGGTAATCATTGTCGCGGGATAATAGGCGACATGGAGGGAACGGTTTCGAGAAACGTGCGCCCCCAAAAATTTCCTTTTTTGAATTTTGCCTACCCTGATCAGCCACGTGGAAGACTCATTTAAATTAGCGTGCAAAGAGAAGATTCCCTTCTACAAGACGATTACGAAAAATTCTCCAGGTGCTATCCATTTTAACTCCAACCCCGGCCTGGTACTGGTGTTCAAGTCAGGGGGGACTTCTGTTGACAGGGTTTTTTGGCAAGGGACCAAAGGAGAATTTTCCAACAAAAATCTACCTTGGAATATCATCATGATATTCTAAGTAACTAGTGAGATCGGTGCCACAACCTAGATGGAGCCAATGTTGGGTAAGGTCAGAACCTTGATTACCTATCTACCTAGATAGGACACCAGCACCGTGAGCTAACAAAGGCATGTACCTTACCCTACTGAAGCTCATAATACCAACTTAAAACCATTACAAGGATAACTTGTATGCCCAGCACCCACAAGTACCTCGACATCAATCAAGATACCCGGTACCTTGATATCCGCCGTGGTACTGCCTCAACTTTCACCTGGTATCTAATACCTCGATATCTACTCGGAGCCCCTCCAAGGCAGGTACCTTACCTGCCAAGCAATACGAAAATGATCGTGAAGACACAAGCACCACTCCAGCAAGAAGCATAACGAGCTCCATACCAGTGGGATCGAACTGATGTACCAATGCCTCATTCCGCCAAAGTCCAGAATTTCTCTCCAAGCTCCACGAAGAAGGAAAGTTGACTTCATCGCCAAAATAAATGCCATTAATGAGACCAAACGGTCAACCAAATCAGAAACTGAATTCAACAGTGATTAACGGGATCAAATCCCGCGCCTTTAGCCTCACTCAACTCCTGTCAAATACTTAAAAAAAGATTCCAAATAATCCACATTAAAGGAACCGGATTCTAAGGAATATGGGGGGCCTATATGTGCAGCCTTGAAGGACAGAATGAAAGGGAGGTGGGAATCACAAAAAGGGTTTTTGGAAGAACAGAAAAAAGCATCTTTACAACCAAAGGAACTTCTTGACATTTCTCTGAAGCCAATGAGAGTTAATAGACAATCACTGGGAGGGAATTAGCCACTTATCAACATAAACGCTTTCTCCACCACCACCATGTGTAAAAGAGTAAAAAAAAAAGAGAAAAAAATGTATGTGTTGTAACTTTGTTATAGGGTTACTTAATAAAACAGTGTTCTTTTATATCTCCCGGTCCCTTTTATCTCTTCTATCTTTTATCTCTTGTCTCCGTTACAAAAAAGGACCTCGATACCGAAGGTACCTACCCCACTACTATCCATCGGTAGTGGGTGAGGGTGTTAACTGAAATTTCCCCTCTTGGATGGATTTTTCCGTTAACAATATACACATATGTATATATATATATATATATATATATATATATATATATATATATATATAATTTATGAGTTTAATCAAATCTAGTTGAAACAAATCAAGTTTTCTTATATATATATATATATATATATATATATTTGAAAAACAAGCTATTTGTATTGACTTTTATATATATATATATATATATATATATATATTACTGTTAGTACAAAATCAAAATATTCATAGGTTTTTTTCCTTTAACTATAGATCAGAGATTGATTGGAGAAGTATGGAGATAATATTTTTTTTATATAGAGAGAGTAATTAGGAAAGAGTGTTTAATATGGTAATAACAGATTTATGAGAGAACGAGAGAGTTTAATAAGTAATATTTAATCTAAGATTTAGGAGAGAGAATTTTTTTTTAATAATTTAATTAGTTTTGAGTGACTTTAGAATTTTTTTATCTTGTTTAGTAATTTTAATTCTTATTAAAATTGCCATTCATAAAAAAAAAAGTTAAATTGTGGTATTTAATTTGTGGATTGTAAAGAGAAGCTCTCTTTCAAAAATTAAATTATATAAGGGTGAGATTACAAGATTGCCCTAATTATATATATATATATATATATATATATATATATATATATATATATATTCCCTGTTTGTCTGTTGTCTCATTGTCAACAACAAACACATAATAAAAACAAAGACAGAGAGGTTAGACCTAGAGATGATAGGCGACGATGACGGTGATCCCTGTTCGACGACGATGGTTGAGCCTGAGAAGAGACGACACTGCGATATGTGAAAAAACTGTTCTGAGCTAAAAATATTTGTTGTCTTGTATTTACAGTTATATTGTTATTATATAATTAGGGTATTGCAAGTTTTCATGTTCTCTATCTTTGTGTTTCAGCTCTGCTTGAAGCTGCAAGAAAAATTAATTTTTCAGATATCTCAAATCAAATAGCAACTGGATTTGCGTCAGGAAGGTATAACTTTTTTGGATATTCTTTTATATATTTATGCTCTGGTTTGCAAGTATTCAACACATGCTCCAACGTTTTCAAGTTAAGGAAAGTTTAATACATTATGATAAAGAGTCCAAAAATTAAATGCCATTTTTTGGAGGTGGCTTTTCAACACTTATGTTTAAAAGGCACATGTTATGATGAATGAATAAAAATACCCCCAACAGTTGTTTCACATCAGATTTCTTTCATTCAGTTTACAGTGACAGAGTTGTGAAGTAGAGAAAGAAAGTCCTGTTGAAACCCATGCAATCACTCGAACGACGACGGAGTGATACTAAGCTGACGCACTCGAGGGTCGAGCTCTCGGTTTTGAATCTTCCATTGTCAAAGTTGTTGAGGGTTGGGATTTTCGAGTGGGGAAGATGATAAATAGTAACTTAGTTTCCGAGACTTTTGTATGTTGTTCGAGACTTTATGTTTGTGTTCCATGCAAATGTGTTATACAAAGTCTCGGAACGCTTATACTAAGTCTTGAAACAAAGTCTTGGAACTCTATTCAAAAGTATCGGAACCCTATTCAAAAGTCTCGGAAATCTTATACAAAGTCTCGGGACCCTATTCAAAAGTATCGTAAAGCTTATACAAAGTCTCAGAATAAAGTCTTGGAAAGCTTATACAAAGTCTCGGGACCCTAATCAAAAGTCTCGAAAAGCTTATAAAAGTCTCGGAACAAAGTCTCGAGACCCTATTCAAAAGTCTCGAAACAAAGTCTCGGAAAGCTTATACAAAGTCTCGGAACAAAGTAAAATAATTTAATTGCAAATCCACTTGAGAGGCGAGAACCATCATTATATTTGGCCTAGAGTTTCGTTGATTCTGCTTTTAAATTACAATTGCTCAGTATTTGCATTTTTCGAAGTTGCATTAACACTCTTCGTTGGTTTCCTATCTCTGTTTCCACTTTGCCTCTCATTGTGTGAATTTTGATATTCAAACAATGAGATGTAAAGTGGAAACTGAGATAGGAAACTTGAAAATATAGATCAAGCGTGTGTATAAACAACCTAGATGAGGGTGGGGGTGAAAGGGTTGTTAATTCGATTATTACCAACTTTTTCGATTAGTCAATATTAATATGCAAAACTCAATTCGAACAATAATAAAAATCAAGTAAAGTGCAGAAATTAAATAACACTGGATTTTTAAGTGGAAACCGTCCAAACGGGAAAAACCACGGGACTAGCTACGCTTGCCACTTGAGCCACATAAATCCACTATATGAATAAAATGTTACACCCTCAAGTGATACTCGAACCCTCACTCTCGACAACCTCAGGCTATGGACACTACCACTCACCACTCTCGGTTCAGTCCCTAGTGATATCCCATGATCCACTACTCTTGGAGTAAGCACCTCCTACTCTACCCGCAAGCCTTTTCCAGTGGCTCTTGGCAACCAATGCTTGCCAACCAACCTTGGTTGCAAGACTTTACTTGCTTGTGCAACTTCACTTAGAAGCCACAAGACTTTGACTCATGAAGAGTATAAGGTCTAAGTGAATGTGATACAATATGCTCAAATGAAATAATTTGTAAGACCACCCACAAAATGCTTAACTAGATGTTATAATGCAATTTAACAACCTAGTTATCAAACAATGCCTACATGCCCATACATAAGGACTCAATTAGATGTAAATATAAAATCTAACAACCTAATTGTCAAATAAAGTCCAACCAACACAAGTTGTCACAATATATAACAAGGGCAATAAATATGCAATCAAGAAATGCAATTAATAAGGCATAAATATCAAAGTCTAGATGCAAGGCATAAAAACTTAGTTAGAAGGGCAATATGGTCCTAAATTCTAGCTATCATAAACAAACTCAATTAGTTGTGTAGAGAATTTCCAACAAACTACTTGTTACACAAAACACACATAAACATTCAATAAGTTTAACTAGTTGATTAAAAGACAATTTATCAACCTAGTCATCAATAAATCACAAATGAATGTTTATGACATAGCTTTTAGGTAAAAATGACCTAATCAATTAAGCTATCAAAATATAAACCCAATCATGTTATCAATCAACACAATAATGCATTCAAAAATGATTTCTACAAATCCTATGCATTAAAAACGAAATCTTGGACTTAAAGAATAGTAAATGAAGATGAGATATCTGTTATTACTTACCAAGTCCAGAATGATGAAGACCCATGAATGATTGATGCAATGGATGCATGAGTGGTTTTGGGATTGGACAGTTAAAGAAGCAATCTTGGTGCTTTCTCTCACTTAGGGAGCTCTTTCTCTCACTAGAATTTGAATTTGTGAGCTCTAGGTCTAAATAGGGAAGACGATGAAGTATATATATGATCCAAGTGAAGCCACGTCGTTTTGGATAAGGAAAATTTTATTTATGAAGACAAAAGCGATTTGCAAGGTCATTTGGATGGAAGTCACTTCTAAAGTCGCATCTATCTTGGGAAAAGGGGTCAAAAAGCGACTTGCAAGGTGACTTGGATGGAAGTCACTTCAAGGGTTGAGGTGAAACTTGTTTCCTCGGAAGCATCTTCAAGGAAGCACTCTTGGAAGACTCACCCACAACAAGACATTTCTTGGGTGATGGAGGCGAACATTTAGGAGAAATCTCATTCAGAAATGTATTCTTGCCCAAGGATGGAGTGCACTCATCATCAATGAAACCAAGCCCACGCTTGTCATTTGGCACCTTGCCAATACTTAACATCTTGTTAAGTTTCTCCAATCCCGAAGTCAATTTAACAAGAGACATCCTTGCTTCATCAAGTTCCCTCTTCAACTTGCCTTCACTTTGGTTGACTTTCCTCACTTCTTCATTCAAGTGAGTTACCTTGGTTGAAAGCTTGAGATTCTCCTCCTTTAATTTTTGAATCTCCTTTTTCTTTTTCAACCTAGAGTCTTCAAAGTGTTTGATGAAGCCTTCAAGGTCCATGCCTTCACAAATTCATCTAGACTTCTCCTCACTAGAGTCGACTTCTCATCACTAGAGTCACTTCCTACACCAGAGAATGAGACACTCTTTTCACTTTGTCTCTCATCAAATGAGTCAACTTCCTCATCAAGACTTTCGCCTTGGTCACAAGACAAGGCACTCTTGCCTTCTTCTACTTCCACATAGGAGGCTCCAAAGGCCGTGTAGTTAATGGCAAGTTCTTCATCATCCGAGGAATCTTCTACACTCTTTCTATCACTTGATAAGATAGCCATCGCCTTTCCTCTTCTCTTGTCCTTCAAGTTAGGACAATCCTTAGAGATATTCCCGAATCCTTTACATTCAAAGCATTGAATCCCCTTTCTTGAAGGCTTCTCTTGACTTGGCTCAATCTTCTTGAAGTGGGTTTTCTTCTCGAAGTCATTTCCCTTCGAGCCATGGCCACTCTTTTGTAGCTTCAAGAATTTCTTGAATCTCTTCACCATTAGAGCCATGTCTTCATCCGAGTCATCATCCCCCTTCCCAATCTTGGAGGTCTTCAAGACTAACCCCTTTTGCTTCTTGAGAGGTGTGAAGGTAGGACCCCGTCTAGACTCATAGGCAAGTAGCCTTCCAATCACTTCACTTGGCTTCATAGTCTTAAAGTCCTTGTTTTCTTCAAGAGCGGTCACTTTGGATTCGAATCTAGCTGGAAGTGACCTCATGATCTTTTGCTTGATCCTCCTATCCGAATACGGGTTACCTAGTTGATGGCTTTGATTCATAATGTCCATCAACTTCACTTGGAAGTCATTAAAGCACTCATGCTCCTCCATCTTGATCATCTCAAATTGTGCTTGAAGAACTTGGAGCTTGGAATCCTTAACCACTTCAGTTCCCTCATGCGCCGTCTCTAGGATCTTCCAAGCTTCATGTGCATTTTTGGTGATTTGGATGAGTTTGTATTGGCTCTCATCCACTGCACAAAACAAAGCATGCATTGCTTTGTTGTTCCACTTTGAAGCTTCAAATTATTGTGTGCTCCATTGAGACTTAGGCTTGGAGACTTCACTTCCATCTTCGGTGGTCAATTGTTGGAGGAGTGTAGCCATCTTCAATTGCCATCCAAGTTCGATCACTTATTTGGCAAATATAGGACTCCATCTTGCCTTTCCATAAGGCATAATTGTCATCCTTGAGCAAAGGAGATCGTATGCTTGATGCTCCCTCATTACTCATCCCAAAGTCACTCATAGTGTTTGGGTAATATGAATGCAAATGAATGCAACCAATAAAATGCACACAAATGCAAGACACACACAATCAAGAGCAAGGATCACCTAAGTATGTCTAGGAACCCGCTCTGATACCAATTGAAAATACTACTCTAAGCGTGTGTCTATAACCTAGAGGGGGGGGGGGGGGGGTATCCTTCTAGCCACACACGATCCTCAAATCCACTATTGTAATGATGTTTACAATCTAGGTTGACCTCTAGTCACACCATTCTCGGTCACTAACCCACCACTACTACCCAACAAGTTTTTATAGTGAATCCTTGATCACTTTGCTTGCCAACCACACCTTGGTTGTAAGACTTCACATGCTTGTGCACTACACCTTGTAGTCACAAGACTTAACTCTCAAGATGAGATTAACAACCTAAGTGAATATATGAATACTCAAAATGCAAATAATGCTAGGCAACACTAAATGCTTATCTAGGGATTAAATATGACACTAAGTACAAATCCTAGATATCAATGTCTATATGAATGCTCATAAAGACCTAACTAGATATAGATATGCAAGTCTAAACTCTAGTCATCAAACAAAGCCATATCAACACATGTTGTCACATAAAATGGCAAGGATAATAAATGCAATTAACAAATGCAATCAACAAATGCAATCAATGAATCCTAATTAGCTAGAGGGCAAATATGTCCTAAATATTAGCTATCACAATACAAACTCAATCATACAAAGGAACTCATAGATAGATGCATTAAATAGAGTCCTAACATTTAATCAACTAATAAATGCAATAAAAACAAAATCTTGGAAAGTATGAACAAATGATAAAGATGAGGTTTTTTGTTTAACTTACCAAGTCAACTAATGATGAAGACTCATGCCTTAAAGATGCTTAGAAATGCATGAAGATGATGGGTTTTGGGTTTGGAGAGTCAAGGAACAAAGCTTGAAGCTTTCTCTCTCTATAAGGGTTGTTCCCTCTCACAAAAATATGTTCTTTTAGCTCTGCTAACGAGTTGGGGAAGAAGAGAACATATATATAGAAACCCTACACAAAATTGCGTCATTTTGAGCTTGGGAAACAAAATCCCGTCAATACCGCTCGCTGGACCGTGGCTCAGGTAAGTGCCCAGACCGCGGTACATGCAGCGATGCACCGTCTGGACAACATCGCTGTCGGGGTCCGCTGTGCATGCAAAGCACAGGCCGCGGTCTAGGCAACAGGGGCCTACTGAAGTATACCGCGGTATGGACCGCTGCGCATACAAGTGCACAGACCGCGGTCTTTTACCCATGCACCTTCTGGAACCAACCGATGTTGGGATCGCGACTGAGGCAGGTGCCCAGCAAGCGACCTGCACCGCTGTAAAGAGGAAAATCCTCTTTTCTATGCAGACTCAACACACTAATCTAATATGCAAAAATGTGCAAGTGTGGAGTGTGATGAATGGCATACAATGCATCATCCAATTATATGTAAACAAGAATATAATGCATGCAAGTGAGTGTGTGCAACTAAAATCTCTGCAAAAGAGTTAAGGACAAGTGAACTACCTCTTTTGAAGCTCTTTGGGATAACCAGAAGCATGTCTTCGAGAAAACCACACTTGGAGAACCTATGCTACCCGTTACATAAATATCCTCAATGTGATTTGTCATGAAATAAGCCAATCATAAAAATGAGGTTCTTACAAACATAAATGCAAGATAAATAAAACATGCATGCGAAGTGAGTATGTGCGTGCAACTAAATCTCTTCAAAGAGTTAATCACAAGTGATATACCTTTGAAGTGCTTTTAAGCTTAAGGTCTTGAGAATGCCTTTGAAGCTTGATCATGCATGTTGAAGGCCTAGTCTACCCTTACAAATAAATCCTCATGTGGTTTGTCATGAAATAAGCCAATCAAAAATAGAGATCCTTACAAAACTGATAAGATGAGTGATCTTATGTAACTATATGAATGTCGAACTCGGTGGAGAAGAAGATGAACTTGGATTTCAGTTTACATAGCTTTTCACTTTAAGGTGGTTAGAGAGAGAAGTAGATGTCAGAAAACTTCAAAGTGTCTTCCAAAAGTTAAAGTCAAACAAATAATTTAAAAATGTGTACAGTAAGGGCATTTTTGCAAGTAACTTACTTTGGTGTCTTTTAAACTTTTGGTGTCTTTTAAACTTAAGTTATTAAAGTGGTGCCTCATGTGCAACACCAACTCAAAAAAGTGCTAAACCCTCATATTTCATCTTATGATAAACCAATTTCAGCCTTGTGAGATTAACAAAAATAATAGGAAACGGTAGAAAAAGTGTCTGCTGTGTTCTATAATAATATAATTAGTTACTTCCTGACTTTTGATGCCTGAAGGAATGTTCTGTAGTTGTGATATTTAATGTGCCCTAGTGAGATGAAACTGAAGAGAGCTCTTTCTTGGGAATTATTCACGGTGGTACAAATAAAAAGTGAATACTACAAATATCATTGATAAAATGTAATTTGTATCTAATAATAGTTGTGGACAATTATGGATGTCCTAGGATAACTATACTGCATCAAAAATGGAATCAAGAGGAAACTAACAGTTAGATGAACTCTTTTTCTCTGTCAACTTCATTGGCTACAATTTCTTTGAAGATTCTTCTTATTCTTGTAGCAACATCTTTTTAAACCTCTGATTTCGAACTTACATATTCATCCAATATTAGTTTAGGGTTTTTCTTGCAACTGCAAATTCATCTTTCAAGATTTTGAATTTATAAGAATAATTTTAATTTTTTAGATTTTTTTTTTTTTTTGAAAATGTCAACTTTTGCTGTTTGTATTTGCCTCTGGTGATTAGCATATTGATTACTTAAAAACTTCTCACATGAAAATAACTTTTCCATCCTTTTCACGCTGCATTTTGTTCTATTTTGCTCAGTTTAATCTCTGTTTAAATTTGTTTGTTTTTCCTGCTTTACAATGATCCTAAATATTATTTTTGTTTCGTGTTTAAGCATATGCCTACAAATCCAAACGATAGAATATGGCGGTTCCCGGACCATAGAGAGTGGATTAACGTGAGATTAAACTCTCAGAGCAAGCGACATCTAATTAGAGATATTACGGAGGTCCTAACGAGTTGTGACATGCTGCCAAGGCTAAGGTCCTAACGATAGATTTTTATAGACCCCTTAATGGAGACGCTGGAAATATATTTGCAATCTAGTATTTTTTTTTTTGATTTTGCAAGACATCTAATGTATGTTTACTCTCCTAAACCCATGAAATATTGTTTTGAGTCTGACAAAAATACTATGTTATACATAATAAACCTAATGTTTTTCCAACACAAACTAATTTATGATCATTCTCATTCCTAAAGATATAGATAAACTCAAATACATTCTTAACATATCCAATGATTCAATTCTCTGAATCCTCCAAATGTGTCAGCATATATCACACACGTATGCGCATGCACACACACACATATACAATAGTCAATGCCAATTATACCTATCAAGGTAACCTAAAACCAGAACCTGGGTTTTCTCTAATTTTCAAAGCACATCTCATGTCTCACTGTTTTCTCTTAAATTCAAGATTGAACTTTAAATGAAACCACAATATCTAACATCATTATGATCGAAAATAAAAAAAATAAACAAAACCAAATCAAACCCAGATAAAATTAAGAGAGATAGACCTTAGCAGACTTGAATTCTTCTAGAAGCTCATGAAGTATGTTGTTTAATCTTCCAGCTAGTGTGTGTTCTGTTGACCTTCCCTAGTGAACTTTATATCAGATTTTCCACCGAAAAAAAAAGAAAGAGAAAGATTACAGTATATGTTTGAGCAATTTCAAGAGAGGGGGATGATTGTATGGGCGATGAAGAAGGTCGATTGACGGAAAAAAAATCCCAATTCTGGAAATGAATTGGATTGTAAGGGTGAAAGGGTTGTTTCGTCAAAGAGAAATTTTGATGGGTAATTTCGTCATCACGGTTCCTTTAAGTGAGAAGGGTAGTCCATCGGGGGCTATTCCGTGCAAAGTAAACTATAAGAATAGACATTTTTGCAAGTTGTTTCATGAGTAGGCATTTTTGCTATTTCAAACATAGGAATGCTATTTTCTTCCATTTCCACTAATTAAAACTGTAATGTTTCTATACATTATTATGCATCTTGTCAGTTTGCGATAAAAAAAAAGTAACAAATTTCGTAAGTGTAAGGTATATGGGTAAATTATGATGTTTTGCCGTTACATACGATTAAATTTGATAAGCGGTTAAAAATGAAAGTCTAATATTATGATGACTATTTTTAAGTTGGTGCTGATATTGTCACCCATAAAACTAATTAATACACTCATGTTTGAAAATTGAGTACAGATATTGCCACCCATATTTATAAGTACATCCTGTCTAAAATTTAAAATTAAATCATTACTATAAGCACACATCTTAATGTCAATAGTACCCTTATTGAAACGAATGTATTCATTTTAATATATTTTTTTTATAAACTCTCTTAAGTTATTAACACATCAATTTGACAAATGATAAATTCTTAAGACTGAAATCAAAATTAGATGATAAGATTGATTAATCACCATAATTAAATTGGATGCTGCCAGTGGCGAATTCTACTCAAATGTTTAAATACTAGGAAGAAGAGAGGGATTTTTAGGTTGTTGAAGTGGTGAGTTTTGGAAGGTAGAGAAGAGTAGAGATATTGATGGGTTCTTGAAGGATGGTTATGTCTTTAGATGAAACTCCGGTGATGGGGTCGTCAGATGCTGCAGGGACGAAGTTGGTGTCAAGGAGTCTCTCGACATGGCCATCTTTATAGACATGGAGGATTGGGAGAAACTCGTAGTCAATTTATGGTTTAGCTGACTCCATTATTGTTAATTAGATCATAGAACATTAAAAAGATGAAGTTTAAGAATTGTTAGGGAGGATTATGAAGTGCGTGTCGGCTCGAAAACACAGTCATAATAAGTTCCTTACCATTAACAATTGTTTCCATCTTGGCCCATAAAAAAAATAAATAAATGCCTTCATATAATCATAGTCATGTGAAAATTCTTTTTTCATTACTTTATTATATGATAATGGGAGTTTTTTATACTTGAAATAAAATTAAGATTTAGTTTTTTTTTATAATAAAGAGATATAGTTGAAGATATAAGTATAATTAATGGGCGTACATAGTATTTGGTTTATTTTTAATTAAACTAATTTGTCCTTATTAGTAAATTTCTATTGATATATTTTTATAATTAAAATTTTTAATAAAATATGGGTGTGTTTATCATATTTATGGGTGGCAATATCGGCATCCTTTAAGATTTTCTCATTACAATTTAATTTTATCCTGGATTCAAATCATCTATCAAAAAACGGTGTTTCAATTTGTTTCTAACCAACCAAATTACGCTATGTGTACACATTTTTTTCAAATAATTAAATGTAAATGATTGTGTACACGTGGTCCAATTTGGTTGGTTAGACATAGATTAAGACACTATCTTTTGACATGTGATTTCCTGGAGACACTCCACCTAAAAATTTAAATTAAAAAAAAATCTAAAAAGATTCCATTTTGTTCCAAAATTATTATTATTATTTTTTTTTTTTAGTTTTTGAAACTCACTTTTTGAAAACACCCCATTCTAAACACATAAATGAAAAAAAAAATCTAGAATACTTCATTTTGCTTGAATTTATTTTTCATTAAATAGTGAAATTGGCAAGTTTAATTTTAATTCAATTTTTGGGGTGCTCACGGGTCACCATGTCAAATTGCCAATCTTATTAGAGCATCTCTCACCCATTCTATATCTCTATCTCTAAAATAGAGTTTCAGAAGGGAATATTTCTCCCATATTCCATCTCTAAAAAAATTTCACTCCCACCACACTTTATATCCTTATCTCTATCTCTATCCCTAATTCTATTTATATCCTCAAATAACTTATATTTTCATTATTGTTTTTTACTTTCTTTAATAAATTATTGTTCAACTAAAATTTAACAATATATTATTTATAATAACATTTGTATTTTTTTTTACTTTTTTTTAAATATAATGTTTTATTAGTTCATGAATTTATAAATATCTTACAAATAAATAAATACACCACCCATCAATTTGTTTGGAGCATTTGTTACTAATTTGTTCTTTTATCAAACTTTCTCAACCAATTAAATACAATTTATTTTTTTATAAATAGCTACTCTGGTCCTCTTACTTCACCATCCACTTCACCGTCCACTTCACAACCAAGTTTGTTTTGATTCATAAAAATTTAGTTCGAAAATGAGTTTTTTATGGTTCATCTTATATATCTTCATCTTCATCTTCATCTTCTTCTTCATCTTCAAATTCTAATAACGATCTCACATCACCTAATTATGTATAGAACATGGTTCATTTTATATTATAGTAATTTTTAATATTAATATTTATTATTTCAATACTATGTTATTGTATTACTAACTTATAATTATCAATATATAATAATAGATTTGGTTAATGGAAAAATTCACTCGGGGTGAAAATCTCAACCAACACCCTCTACCCGCTACCCCCGAGGTTGCAACGGGGGGTAGGTACTTTGTACTGTGGTTCTGGTAAGAGTGAAGGAGAGAATCAGATCGACCAACGTCCTTAGACGGGGTAGATACCGTGAGAGAGGTAAGATAGGTAGGAGAACAATCATCCCACCCATCTGGTGCAGTAGGTAGGTACCCGGTCCTGATATCTGATCCTGGTACCTAGGCACCTCTCTAGATGCCTTCAACATTCCCCCAACCTAGATAATGAGCTAGGAGAGGTACATGAGAGCTAGGACCAGTATGGTCGGTGCCTAGGACGCATACATGCATTCATAACAAGGAGATAGATGAGAGAATGACAACTCTTTTAGTAGTGGTGAACTGACCTTTGGGGAAAAAGCATCACGATTGATCACATGCTGAAAAATCCCCAGGCAGTATCCATAGAAAGGGAGAAAGACCCTTCTTTATATTTATATATCTCGAGAGGTGCTCCGGAGAGCTTACATTAGTACAAACTGAGACCTGATAGGTCATAGTTGGAGGGGTACCACTTGGTACCGATACATTTCTGGAGAAAATTAATGTGCATAATACATTTCTGGAGATATCGAACTGTATTTCCGGTGGAGAAATGGACGAAATCTGGGATAAGAGACATCTTGGAGACATGGAGATGTTAGAGAGCTGTTGGTGAATGTTGGAGAGAATGTTGGGGCTAGAGAAAATGTTGGAACCCTTGAGATGGAGATATTGGAGAGAGCTGGTGGCGAAGTCAAAACCCTCTTCTTGGAGAGAACTTGGTCATATTTATATGTGACCGGGCCAAATATGTAGTATATTTAGGCCCTCAGATCCTTACCTTATGTTCTGTTTTCGTGCATTTTTGTATCTTTGATGGGTTGTTTTGTGCGTATTTGTAGGAAATGATGCAAAAGCAGGTTTGGAAGCATACTACGGTGATTCCGGCAGAAAAGGAGCGAAAGTAAAGGCAAAAGAGGACAGACAGCTCTACAGTGCGGGTCCAGTACGGGTCAAGTGCGGGTCGCAACCGCACTCCGACCGCACTCCAGCCGCACTCATGTTCATAGCCGGGACAGGATGCAAGTGAAGAGATAAAGTGCGGGTACATTGCGGGTCATCCAACTGCACTTAACCCGCACTAATGCCAAACCAGAGAAGCTGATGTTGCACCTGACGATAAAGTGCGGGTACTGTGCGGGTCATCCAACCGCAATCTACCCGCACTAATGCCAAACAAGAAAAGTTGAAGATGCACCTGACGTTAGAGTGCGGGTACTGTGCGGGTCATCAAACTGCACTCCACCCGTACTGTCACCAAGAACATAAGAGCAGAGTTGTACCTGACATTAGAGTGCGGGCACGGTGCAGATCATCCAACCGCACTCTACCCGCACTGTTGCTCAAGACAGTAGGTTGATTTTGCACCTGACAGGCAAGTGCGATTCGAGTGCGATCACAGTGCGATTCCAAGTGCGGGTCAAGTGCGGGTAATTCAACCGCACTCCACCCGCACTAGTGCCCTAATCAGAGAACTGAAGATGAAGGCAACCCATATAGTGCGGGTTCAGTGCGGGTAATTCACCAGCACTCCACCCGCACTCCGAGCGCGCCAGTTTGATTTTCAAAGCTTAAGTGACCTATTTTTTTGTATCCTGTATAAATAGAAAAGTATAGAAACGTTTTAGGGAGCCTTTGACTCCGTTTTGCAGAGGTTAAACACATTTAGACCTAGAATCTCTCTCTCTCTCTCTCTCATCCTTACATTCTCTATTCAACTTCAAGGAAGTTAGGAGATTGGAGCCACTTCAAGGAAGGAGATGTTCTCCAAGGGTTCTATCAGGGAGAGCCGAGCAGGCTCGGAGCTAGACCACCTGCTTTCGATAGTCTAGGCCATCCTCCTCCAGAGCCGGCTCGAGATAGATCAGGGCCCCAGCGTTCGATCCGGGATATGCTGGGACCCATGCCCCCAGCTCCTAAAAGACTTTCACAATATCAACCCCGGCTAGTTAAGTCTGCCGCAGATGTTTTTACCCGGAGGCTGCGAGGGCTATCTCATCCAACTACATCTAAGAGAACAACCTGGGCTCTAGAGGAGGAAAGTAGACAAACTCCCCGAGTGGATCATGTCCAGGAGGAGGACCGGATAGAAATTGCCAGTTCATCAGAAAGATTCGACAGTGAGGAATCTGAGGTTAACTCGAAGAGACCCAGGAACAAGCGACCAAGGGATCAGCTGGCCAAGCTACAAAAAGAGGTCCAGCAGATAAGGAAGGGAAAGAGAAAGGAGGACAAAAAGAATCCCCTGAGCGAGATGAACGCTCCTCCCTTCACTAGGAGGATCCGGGAAGCAGAGCCCCCCCCAAAATTCAAAATGCCAGCGGATAAGTTCTTTGGAACGGAGGATCCTCTAAGCCATCTAGAGAGCTTCGTTCAACAAATGGAAGTCCAGAACACTACCAGAGCAGCTATGTGCAGAATGTTTCCAACAACCTTGACCGACTATGCGAAAACCTGGTTCAGGAAACTACCCGTGGGTAGCGTGGATTCTTTCACAAAGCTGTCAACCGATTTTTGCTCACAATTCCAAGGAGTTAAACCTCATCCGAAAGATCCCGTACACCTCTAATATGTGATCCAGGAGCGGAGTGAAACTCTTCGATCGTATGTAGAGCGATTTCACAAGGAGGTCATACAAATGAGAGTTTTCACTGAAAAAGAAACCCTCGCTAACTTCAGACGAAACCTCTCGGCCGGAAAGCTTTTCCGTTCTTTCGCGAAGAGACCTCCCGAGACATACCAGGAGGCCTATGACCGGGCTCTTGAGCAGGTCGAGATTGATGAACAACTTAAGGTTAAGATAGAACATGACGACATGAGAACAACAAAGCGTCTGCAGAGAGCTCAGAATAAACCTCCCAATAGGTCGACCTATCGCCCCCCTGCACCTCCGCATAGGCAAGAAAGATATCTAGCAAAACGAACCCCTCCCCGGGCTTCGCCGCCTCCCAGGACCGTGGCTCCAATAATGCAAGGGGAAAAAGGGTATGACAACTATACTCCTTTGAATGCTTCCAGGGAAACAGTCTATCTTGCCATACGGGATAAAGGATTGCTCCAAAAGCTCGCTCCCATGAAGGCCCCAGCTGATAGGAGAAACCGGTACAAGTACTGCGACTTTCACGAAGACGTGGGCCACAACACTTCAGAGTGCTATAACTTGCACAACAAGATTAAGGCCTTGATAAGGGGAGTATGCCTGATTGAATTCCTACAACAGGTCAGAGATAATATCAGAACTGGAAGGGAGGTGCAAGCTGAAATCCGTGAGGACGCAGAAAAGAGGAAAGGGGAGCAGGCTGACTTAATGCAACAGATCCAGGTGATACACACTATCAGCGGAGGTCCTACATTGGCCGGCGTGTCCAATAACTCCGGGAAAAACCACGCTAGAAAGGTTCCCCACCTTGGAGAGAGCCGAGGGATCTTCGAAGTTAGCCAGAGCCCGACAGAGCCCTCCCAGTCAGCTCAGATCGTATTCACCGAAGCAGATGTCTTCAACACTGTGCAACCTCATGATGATCCAATGGTCATCACGATACAGATCACCAACTGTCTGGTCCATCGCGTGCTCGTGGATACGGGTAGCAGTGTAGATATCCTATTCAAGGATACCCTAGAAAAACTGAACCTAAAGCAACATTGCTACAACAGCTGTACCACTCCATTTTACGGTTTCACTGGGGACTCGATCATACCAGTGGGGTCAATGATCCTCCCAGTAATCATTGGGGTCACCCCACTCCAACAGAATGTAATGATCGACTTTGTTGTGGTGGACACCTCATCGGTCTACAACGCCATCTTAGGGAGACCTTTCCTGTCCTCCTTGAAGGGAGTCTTGTCCATATACCACAACGTCTTGAAATTACCGATTGGAACCAAGGTAGAAGAGGTACGCGGAGACCAGCAGGCAGCCAGGAAATGCTATGCAGTATCTGCTAATCCTACAGCCTTAGCGAAGCAGTGTGTACAGGTGACAGTAATCCAGGAAGACATGGATACATCCCGGATAATCCAGGAGGAGAAGGAGTCCGCAGAACATCCTGGGCATCCGGAGGATGAACCTTTCATGCCCTACGAGGAAGAACGGAGTAAGGAATGGGCCAGCGGGCAGCCCGTGGACAAACTAGAAGAGATATCCGTCAGGAATGACGATCCCTCCAAGGTCCTCAAGGTCGGAGCCACCCTTGATCCAGAAGTAAAAAGAGGACTGGTTGATCTTCTCAGGGAATTGATCATGCCTAAATTGTTGTATATTTCGGCCCTCATTCCTATTCTTTTGTCTCGTTCTCGTGTGTATTTTCTATATATATTATGTCTTTTATGTCTAATAGGCTCATTAGTGTTAATTGCAGGCAATAGATGTAATTCTGGTGTTAGAAGTTAATTGCAGTGGTTTCGGCAGAAAAGGGGCAAAAGGGAAGACAAGGATCATAAGCAGCTCAAAAGTGCGAGTCAAGTGCGGGTCGCAACTGCACTCCAACCGCACTCCTTCCCACAGCCGGGACCTGAAGCATGAAGGAAATATATAGTGCGGGTAAAGTGCGGGTCATCCAACCGCACTCCACCTGCACTATTGCTCAAGATAGAGGAGCTGATTCGTACCTGACAGATAAAGTGCGGGTCAAGTGCGGGTCAAGACAGAGTTTAATTCATTAAAGTGTGGGTCATTCACCCGCACTCCACCCGCACTCACCCGCACTCCACCCGCACTCCACCCACACTATTGCTCAAAACAGCTGCAACTGACACTAAAGTGCGGGTAAAGTACGGGTAATCCAACCGCACTCCACCCGCACTGTTCCTCAAGACAGAGGAGTGGATTTACACCTGACACCAGAGTGCGGGTACAGTGCGGGTAATTCACCCGCACTCCACCCGCACTCTGCGCGCGACAGCTTCTGGTTTCAAGCTTAAGTGACCTCTTTTTCCATCCTCTATAAATAGAAAAGGATGGGAACGAACCAAAAGATCACCATACCTCCCAACACTTGTATTCTAAGCTAGAAACACATCTCCCTATCATCCAAACCATCTCTACTCAATCAAAGGCAACTAGGAGACTTGGATTCAATCTTCAAGGAAAAAGATCAATCTTCAAGGGTTATCTCTACTCTCTCTCTTAGTTTATTTGTTTGTAATAGAACATGAGTAGCTAAAATACCCCACTATGGGGTTGATGTTATTTGTATGATGGATATTGGGCTTTGTAAATAAACTCTATGTGTTATATTTATTCTATCTCTATGTTTTATTCCATTGCATTAATTGATTTCCATTATTGATTTGCTTGGATACACCCTCTTTGCATGATTGATTTGGATTACTTGAGTAGGCAATTAGGTTGTCTATTGCTCCATTGAATGGAAGGATTTCTGAAAATCCGGCTCTATAACCATGCCCTTAATCTAATCTCGAATTAGTGGCTTTCACTATACATCCTAGGTTAGCCACTTGTGAGAGAATTAGAAGCCTCCACTATACACCCTAGGTTGGCTACTTTAGTGATTCTACGAGACTAACCTTCAAGTAGAATTCGGTTGATAACCTCGAGCCTCATCCAATCCCAAACGGGTGGCCTTCACTATACATCCTAGGTCGGCCACTTGTGAGGGAATTGGAAGCCATCACTATACATCCTAGGATGGCTACATTAATAATAGGTTGAGCCATAGCTAGATAGATGAGCATTCATGGAACAAGTCCCAATTGAGTAACTAGCCACTGTTGGTTTCTTAAGAGGGATTAATCGCTAGTAGGAGGTCTTCACTATACATCCTAGGTTGACCTCTTGCTAGAGGTATATACCAACACTATACACCCTAGGTTGGTTACATTTGTCAAAACGTACTTAATTGAGAGTTTGTTGCAATTGCCCCCAATATTCACTTACGAGTCCATCAACTCCATAGTTCCATCATCATTCATTCATCCCTCCATTGTCATCCCATTTATTTGCTTTCATAGTTTAGTTTATATTGTATTTTCATTCACTATCACTTTACCTTTATGCTTGCTAGTTATATTAATCCTAATCTTATCACCGCTACCCCGATCTCAGTGGACGACACCCGTGCTTACCACTTTGCTTATATTTATACTTGTGAACGCATCGCATAAGTTTTATAAATTGTTTTGACGGACGGTTTTCTGACGGCAAAAACCTGCTCATCAGGAATTCAGCGACATCTTCGCCTGGAACCATAATGAAATGCCTGGAATCCCGGCATCGTTGGCCACCCACCGGCTAGCAGTAGATCCAACAGTCAAGCCCGTCAAGCAGAAGAGGCGTCATTTCAACACTGATAGGAACGC
Organism: Dipteronia sinensis; assembly: GCA_033220585.1. Taxonomy (NCBI): domain Eukaryota; kingdom Viridiplantae; phylum Streptophyta; class Magnoliopsida; order Sapindales; family Sapindaceae; genus Dipteronia; species Dipteronia sinensis. Next base: position 28,623,720 of record CM065642.1, read on the forward strand.
GACGGTGCAGGAAGAAGTTGATAAATTGATCAAAGCGGGGTTCGTCAGAGAAGTACGTTACCCGGAATGGATCGCCAATGTGGTCATGGTCACGAAGGTGAATGGGAAATGGCGTATGTGTGTCGACTACACCGACCTCAACCGGGCTTGTCCGAAAGATAGTTTTCCTTTGCCAAAGATCGACCAGCTGGTTGACTCCACATCCGGAAATAAACTTTTGAGTTTTATGAACGCATTCTCAGGATACAACCAAATTAAATTGCACCCAGCTGACCAAGATAAAACCAGTTTCATTACTGGGCAGGGCTTATACTGCTACAAGGTGATGCCGTTTGGTTTGAAGAATGCAGGGGCCACATACCAGCGGCTGGTTAACAAACTGTTCAAGCCCGAGATAGGAAGGACGATGAAAGTATATATCGACGACATGATCACGAAATCCCCAACCACAAAGGGACATCAAGAAGACCTTCCAAAACCTTCCTCATACTGAGGGAAAACCAGATGCGTTTGAACCCCTCCAAATGTGCTTTTGGGGTAACGGCAGGAAAGTTTCTGGGCTTCATGGTTCATGAGAGAGGTATAGAAGCCAACCCAGAAAAAATCAAAGCTATCCTGGACTTGGAATCCCCGACCTCGCTTAAGCAAGTACAGATTCTGACTGGACGGGTGGCAGTACTCAACAGGTTTATCTCTCGCTCCACCGATAAATGTCTCCTTTTCTTCAAGGCCATCAATTAAGGAAAGAACAAGAAATGGAGCCAGGAAAGCGAGCAGGCGTTTCAAGCTTTGACGGAGTACCTAACAAGCCCCCCTTTGTTAGTCAAGCCGGTTCTCGGAGATGAGCTGCAGATTTACCTGGCTGTATCAGAAACTGTAGTAAGCGGGGCTTTGGCCAAGGATTGTAGCGACGGTTTTCAAAGACCCATATACTATTTGAGTCATGCCTTGACCAAATCAGAAAGGAACTACGTTCTCCTGGAGAAGCTCGCTTATGCTTTGATAATCTCAGCGAGGAAACTCCGTCCCTATTTTCAAGCTCACACAATAGCAGTGGTGACAGACCAACCCCTCCGTCAATTCTTGCAAAGACCAGATGTGTCAGGAAGGCTAGTTTTAAGGGCACTAGAGCTCACTCAGTTTGACTTAAAGTATAAGCCCCGGACTACGATTAAGGCACAGGCTTTAGCGGACTTCGTGGCAGAATTCTCAGCGATCCCAGACCCAGTTGATCCCTCAGTATCAAACGAGGTCCCTGAGAAGATATCCGAGGTCGAAAATTGGCCGGAGGGCTGCAAGCCATGGATCCTCTTTTCAGACGGAGCATCCGGACGAGCTAGAGGAGGAGCTGGCATAGTTTTGATAGATCCGGAGAGGACTGAATTCTGTCACTGTTTCAGGTTCGAATTTAAAGCTACCAATAACGAAGCGGAATATGAAGCCCTCCTAGCTGGGATGAAGGAAGCCATTGAACTAAAGGCCGACTACCTGCATATCAAGAGCGATTCGGTGCTTGTTGTAAACCAGGTGACTGGGGTCTACCAGGCAAAGGAAGATAATATGGTTGCCTACTTAAATCTAGCTCGGCTGCTGAAAAGCAAATTTAAGGGACTCAAGATCGATCAGATGCCTCGACACCAAAACCATCGAGCAGATGTTATGGCTAAAATAGCGGCGAACGGAGGCCAATCCCTGCCAAGGGGAATTCCCCTCCAAGTGATCACCCAGCCAAGCATAGCCACAAATGGAGAAATTTGTTCCCTGGATCGCCTACCTTGCTGGATGGACCCTAATTGTTGCCTACCTCCTTGAAGGAGAGCTTCTTAAAGAGCCCGACCAAGCCTGAAGAGTTAAGAGACTCTCAGTTCGATATTGTATGGTGGACGGATACCTCTACAAGAGGGGCAGATCCCTCTCCTTACTTAGGTGCTTGCATCCCGATGATGCTAAGTGGGCATTGAGAGAGGTCCACTCAGGGGACTGTGGGAACCATATAGGTGGGGAAGCTCTAGCCTATCAGGTGCTTCGTATAGGGTACTACTGGCCGACCATCCATCAAGATGCAAAGAGTTTTGTGCAATCCTGCGAACCTTGTCAAAGAACCTCAAACTTGAGCCACCAGCCACCCGAGCGACTGTCGTCCCTCAGCTCACCTTACCCCTTTGCCATGTGGGGAATCGACCTAATTGGGCCACTTCCTACCGCTCTTGGACAGATGAAACATGCTATCGTGGCTATCGACTACTTCACAAGATGGGTTGAGGTAGGACCTCTTGCTCGAATATCAGAAAAGAATACAACCAAGTTCATCAAGACTAACGTAATATGCAGGTTCGGGACCCCTCTCATCATTGTAGCCGACCTAGGAAAGCAATTCGACAACGCCCGATTCAAAGACTTCTGCAAGGGATTGGGGATCGACCTCAGGCTCGCTTCAGTGGCTCATCCCCAGACTAACGGGCTGGTAGAATCCACCAACAAGACAATCAAGAAACTTCTGAAAAAGAAGCTTCAGCAGAGGAAAGGTAAATGGGCCGAAGAGTTACCAGAAGTCCTTTGGGCATACCGGACTACAAAAAGAACAGTTACTGGAGAAACACCTTACTCCCTGGCCTTCGGGGTTGAAGTAGTCCTCCCCATCGAGCATAGATTGACCTCGTTCAGGGTACAGCACTTTGAGCCCGAAAGTAACGAAGTCAAGCTCCGGGCTAGTCTAGACCTCTTAGAAGAAAAACAAGACCGGGTAGCAGAGAAAGTAGCGATCTACCAGAGCAGGATCGGTAGATACTTCAACCAAAAGGTTAGAGCCCGAAAATTCAAAAAAGGGGATCTGGTACTTAGGAAAGTAACACTGAATACTCGGAAAAGGTCGGATGGAGTCTTAAGTCCAAATTGGGAAGGGCCATATTTGATAAAGCTAGTTGTTCGCAATGGAGCTTATAAACTCGAAGACATGGACGGACGACCCATCAACCACACTTGGAATGCAGATCATTTGAAGAAATTCTACCCTTGAAAAGAATTCTCAAGCAAACTATCCCCAGTTAGTTTTCATTACAGGTCCTAATAAAGATGTACTACATCTCCATCATCAATAAAGTCATTTTCCTTTTCTCTTCCATCTTTGTCTCCAACTATGTTCAACGTTAGAGACTATACCCTTGTATCGGAATTCGACATAAACCTCTCGAAACCAGGAGATAGCTCGATAGCCCTCCTGATGCCTTGGTCGGGCTACCACTCCCAAGAAGGATCTGAGTGTAAGAGCATAGTTGCGTTCCAGATCTCGAGACCAGGAAATAGCTCGATAGCCCTCCTGATGCCTTGGTCGGGCTACCACCCCCAAGAAGGATCTGAGTGTAAGAGCATAGTTGCCTTCCAGGTCTCGAGATAAGGAAATAGCTCGATAGCCCTCCTGATGCCTTGGTCGGGCTACCACCCCCAAGAAGGATCTGAGTGTAAGAGCATAGTTGCCTTCCAGATCTTGAGACCAGGAAATAGCTCGATAGCTCTCCTGATGCCTTGGTCGGGCTACCACCCCCAATAAGGATCTGAGTGTAAGAGTATAGTTGCCTTCCAGATCTCGAGACCAGGAAATAGCTCGATAGCCCTCCTGATGCCTTGGTCGGGCTACCACCCCCAAGAAGGATCTGAGTGTAAGAGCATAGTTGCCCTCCAGATTTCGAGACCAGGAAATAGGTCGATAGCCCTCCTGATGCCCACCCCCAAGAAGGATCTGAGTGTAAAGGCATTGTTGCCCGCCCGATCTCAAAGACTAGGAAATAGCTAAGTAGCATTCCTGATGTCTTTGTTGGGTTATCGCCCCATATATATAATGTTTGCTTTCGTGTGCAGGATCAAAATCATCATAATTGCCTACATGAATCTTAATTGATGCTACAGATGCTACTCTGGATACCATTCAAGACCAGAAGCAGAATAAAGTTCTCAAAAAGGCGCGTCAATTTATCATTAAGGGCAAGGGGAGCCTGATCCCCCGATAAGGCTACATCCAAATGGGGAGCCCAACCCCCGAATTCAGGCTACAAAAAGAAGAAGGAAAAATAAAAAACTGACAATGGCAAAGCAGGGTGCCCACCCCCTTTTCCGGGCAATCAGAAACAAGTCATCCGCTTCAAGCTTTGGGGCTATCATGGCTCCCCTCCGCTGGCCCTCCTCCTTCCTACTAATCCTCAGCATCAACCCCCTCAATAGGTAGCTGTCCATCTGGGTTATCCTCGCCGACCGCTCCTCCATTTAGAGGCTCTATTGGATGATCAGCTGGATCTTCCTCCAAAACTTCATTGATTACATCCATAACTTCAGGAGGAATAGCCGCGTCGAGAAGAGCAGCCAAGGGCCCCATCTGGCTCCTGTCGACATCTATCTCTGTTAAAGCTGGATCATCAGATGGGCTCCTAACCTCTTCACCAGCTCCCGATTGGTCCTCCTCGGATCGAGAGGACATCGCTTTGCTGGAAGATTCCTCAGGACCTGAGGGGATAAAGGAAGGAAGATTGGAAGGAGGGATCTGACTGAGTGGGCTGTTTCCCAGTTCCTGCCAGGGCTAGAAGGGACCACCTTGTCGCCTTCAGGACGAGATAACTTGGCAGCTTTGAGCATTATTTTCTGTCTGTCCCAGCCCGCAATTGACTACAAATCAACAGGAGAAGGAAGAGCTTCCGCGGCCTGAAAGGAAGCATACATCGCTGAAGGAGGTCTTCGCATCAGCTTGCAACTTGGCCACCTGAGTAATCAGAGACCGGTTCTCAAGGTCCAGCTTCTTAGCCTCAGATCTCTAGGAGTCTCGCTGCCTAGCCCGCCAGAGAGATTGAAGACGCTCCTGATCGAAAGATTGCTTCATCCTCTCATGATCGCAACGAAGCTCAGCCATCTCAAGCTCAATTTTGCCTTGGCTGGAAGTCACCTCTTCCACTAGAGACCGAGCCTGCTTGAGCAGTTCCCCGGCCATCTCGGCTTCAGCTTCGGCTTTCGCAGCCCGATCACGGAGAAGGGCTACCTGCTGGCCCATCGTGACATTGACCTTAAAGGCCTACAAATATAAAACCCGAGTTAGAAACTGAACGAGTTAACAAAAATAGCTTGAAGGAAATACAATTACCTCAGCTAAGATAGCGGACCCCTTGGTTATAAGGACATCCACAGGCATAGAAGCCATCTTGGAGATCCCGCCACCTGGACAGGATGCTATGAACTACTTCAAGACCTCGTCCCGCCCTGTCGAGCTCGACTGAGGCCGAGAGCGGCTGGAAGGAGCCCTCGCGACATCTTTCCCAGAAACCTCCGAGGCTTTGGTTGTTGGAAGCACTGCGGAATCAGGTGTTTGAGTCAAAGGGGTAGCGACTTTATCGGCCACGGCCGAGGGGTCAGAAATAGCCGGGCCAACCACCTAGGGAGCTTTGCCCAAAGCCCGAAAAGCCTGCGAGGCCAGAGTGGCCATCTTGGACCCAGCCGGAGAGACAGAAGAAGCCAGGGCAGGTTCGACCCCAGAAGAGGGAAGAGAAGCTCCACCTTGAGGAGAGCGTGAGACGTGTCGGGTGGCTGGCTCCAAGACAAAAACTGTGAATAAGCAGATTAAAGAAGAAAATGTTAGAACCAAGCTAAGTAATAAGAAGAAGCAACACAAGGATACTTACGAGGAATAGCGTCTGAAATCCGTAGATATTTGTTCACCCTACGATGGTCAAAAGCTTCAGCGGTAGGGAACTTCGAATTCAGGTAATTCCGGGCTAGAATGGCCTTTAAAATGGCTTCGGACTCGGCAGGCAGGGAATCCCAGTCCCAGGAGGGCTTGTCACTAAAAGCCGTAGGAACCTCGAATTCATGCCCTCCGATGAAAATCGAGCTCCCCCAATCATCCCCCGCCAGGATCCATTGTTCTTTCCACGTGGGATCCTTCTTCGAAGCACCAGGAACGATGAAATTGAGCTTATTCTTGGCCTTGGCGTAGAACTGACCCCGAGGAGCCCCAGACAAGCTCCCAATCTGAAAAAGATAAGCCAGCTCCTCTACACCTGGCTCCCTCGTCACTTTACTCATCTGGCATTGTTCCCTCCATAGCACAAGAAAACCGATCAAATGCCTCCAGAAGCCCGGCGTTAACTGAAGAGGAGCGAGCTGGATGGAGTTTAGAGCCCGCAGAAGGGTCGGATGGAGGGGAAGCCTGACCCCGTTCTCAAGAGCGGCCACATGGATCGGAAGCATGCCTTTAAGGGGGTTGAAAAACTTGAAGTTCTTGGGAGGCACCGAGATGGATACACTGTCGGGGATGCCAAACTTTGACCTCAAGCGGTCGATCGACGCCGGCTCAACGGTGGAATCTGGGATAATCCGGAAATCGTAGGGAGGGAGCCTCTCCCCAAGGGGACCAGGAGCCGAGACCCGACGCTCCCCCGTAGTGCCACCAACTGTTTCTTTGTCGGAATCATCATCAACGATATCTAAAGGGTGGTCGAGATGATTGGAGAACCCAGTCCCGATAGATACATTCCTACTGGATCGCCGACGTTGTGAGGTGGGTGGGGAATCATCACCGTCAGAACTCCTCCTAGCCCACTTCCCCAGACTAAGACTGATGACCTCCTCGCTGTCGAATATGGAATCATTTGAATCACGAGTGTTTTTCGACATTATAGAAGACGAAGAATGAAGAAAGAAGCAAGCTTGGAGGAAAAACTGTGGAAATATTTCTCAACAAAAGGTTCTTTTAGCTCGAGAAGATGTGAGGAAGATGAGGAGGAAAACAGACATATATATAGGCAAGAGGGCAACAGCTCAAGTTACCAGGATACTCGTTTGGTAACGGTAAAAAATCGACTCGGTAACGTAACCGGATTAAACTCGAAAGCGGGCTAATCATCTCATGCCACATCATTTACGCAGTTAAGAGGAAGATCTCCCCAAGATCCTGGTAACGGTAAAAAATCTCGGGGACTGCCGTAACGTGATCAGATTAATTCGAAGATAAAATAGTCTATTCACAACACGTCACTCAAATGAAAAAATTTCCCAAAATTTCGGTAACTGTAAAAAGAGGAAGATTTCCCAAATAAAGTGAGAATCTGACCTCAACCCCGAGCTCGATGTCTGGTGTTCAAGTCAGGGGGGACTTCTGTTAATAGCCAAAATTGGCTAAGGACCAAAGGGAAATTTTCCACTTCCTAGACCTGGTTCCATACCCGAAAGTTTCACCTGAAGACCTCTATATCCAGAGCCAAGCTACGATACCACCCCAGGCATAAGGGTGGGCTCCAGAAACATCTGGGATAAAGCCCGAACCCGAGAGCTTCCACCAGGAGACCTCTCTATCCAGGGCCGAACTGCGATACCACCCCAGGAACAAGGGGGGCTCCGGAAACATCCGGGATAGAGCCCGGAATGATCGGACTTAGCCCGCATCATCAAAACTAGAAATAACACTTGATTTTTACGATTAGTCAATATTAATAATATAACCCAACATAAACAAATATACAAAATCAAGTAAAAGTGTGGAATATAAATAACACTTGATTTTTACGTGGAAACCCTTCAACAAGGGAAAAACCACGGGCTATCCTTCTAGCCACACACGATCCTCAAATCCACTATTGTAATGATGTTTACAACCTAGGTTGACCTCTAGTCAAACCATTCTCGGTCACTAACCCACCACTACTACCTAACGGGCCTTTATAGTGAATTCTTGATCACTTTGCTTGCCAACCACACCTTGGTTGCAAGACTTCACTTGCTTGTGCACTACACCTTGTAGTCACAAGACTTAACTCTCAAGAAGAGATTAACAACCTAAGTGAATATATGAATACTCAAAATACAAATAATGCTAGGCAACACTAAATGCTTATCTAGGGATTTAAGATGACACTAAGTACAAATCCTAGATATCAATGTCTATATGAATGCTCATAAAGACCTAACTAGATATAGATGTGCAAGTCTAAACTCTAGTCATCAAACAAAGCCATATCAACATATGTTGTCATTAATCATGGCAAGGACAATAAATGCAATTAACAAATGCAATCAATGAGTCCTAATTAGCTAGAGGGCAAATATGTCCTAAATGCAAGCTATCACAATACAAACCCAATCATACAAAGGAACTTATAAATAGATGCATTAAATAGAGTCCTAGCATTTAATCAACTAATAAATGCAATAAAAACACAATCTTGGAAAGTATGAACAAATGATAAATATGGGGTTTTTGTTCAACATACCAAGTCAACTAATGATCAGGACCCATGCCTTAAAGATGCTTAGAAATGCATGAAGGTGATGGGTTTTGGGTTTGGAGAGTCAAGGAACAAAGCTTGAAGCTTTCTCTCTCTAAGGGTTGTTCTCTCTCATAAAAATGGGTTCATAAAGCTCTCTAACGAGTTGGGGAAGAAGAGAACATATATATAGAAACCCTAGACAAAACTACGTCGTTTTGGGCCTGGGAAACAAAATCCTGTCAATACCGCTTGCTGGACCGCGGCTCGGGTAAGTGCTCAGACCGCGGTATAAGCAGCGGTGCACCGTCTGGACAACACCGTGTTGGGGACCGCTGTGCATGCAAAGCACAGGCCGCGGTATATGCAGCAGGGGCCTACTTAAGTATATCGCGGTATGGACCGCTGTGCATACAAGTGCACAGACCGCGGTCTTTAACGCATGCACCTTCTGGAACCAATCGCTGTTGGGACCGCGACGGAGGCAGGTGCCTAGCAAGCGACCTGCACCGCGGTAAAGAGGAAAATCCTCTTTTCCAGGCAGACTCAACACACTAATCTAATATGCAAAAATGTGCAAGTGTGGAGTGTGATGAATGGCATACAATGCATCATTCAATAGCATGTAATCAAGAATATAATGCATGCAAGTGAGTGTGTGCAACTAAAATCTCTTCAAAAGAGTCAAGTCAAGTAAACTACCTCTCTTGAAGCACTATGGGATCTTGGAAGCTTGTTGATGAAGAACCACAATAATACCTAAGCTACCCATTACAAGTAATCCCAATGTGATTTGTCATGAAATAAGCCAATCATAGAAATGAGGTTCTTACAACCCTCGACCTGCTACCCCGGAGGTCGCAACGGGTGTAGTAGGTACTTCGTACCATGGTTCTAGTAAGGTGAAAGCAAGATAGATGCCGTAGTAGAAGAATAATCATCCCTCCCATCTGGTGCAATAGGCTGGTACCCAATCTTGGTATCTGATCCTGGTACCTGATCACCTCTCTAGGTGCCCTCCATAATTCCCCAACATAGATTTCGTGCAAGGAGGGGGTACATGCTAGCTAGGACCAATAGGGGTCGGTGCCTAGTTCACATACATGCTTAATAAAGGAGATATATGGGAGAATGACAATTCTTTTAGTAGTGGTGGACTGACCTTGGGGGAAAAAGCATCATGATTGATCACATGCTGAAAAACCCCAAGGCAGTATCCATTGGAAGGGAGAAATACCCTTCTTTATATTTATATATCTCAAGAGGTGCTCCAGAGAGCTTACATTAGTACAAACTGAGTCCTGATAGGTCACAGTTAGAGGGCTACCATTTGATACCGGTACATTCATGGTGAAAATTGACATACATAGCAGTCGATACAATGGTGGTGTAGAGGAAATTCGGGCAGGGTCCCTTTTACACTCCAGGCGATGGCGAACTCATATTCCTAGTGGAGAAGTGGGCGAAATCTGGGATCGGAGACATCTTGGAGATATAGAGATGTAGAAGAGCTATTGGAGAATGTTGGAGAGAATGTCAGGGAGTTGAAATGTTGGGGAATCGACCGGAGAAAATGTCTGAACCCTTGAGATGGAGAAATTCAAGAGAGTTGGTGGAGTAGTCAGAACCCTAGCTGGTGAACTGTGTTTATTGTTCGAACCTCTTTCTTGGAGAGAACTTGGTCATATTTATATGTTCTGCCCATCCTTGTTGCCCACTCCATTGGTTTATCGACATTAATGAGTTGAATATCTTCTCATTGATGGAGTTGAATATCTTCTTATTGATGGAGTTGAATATCTCCATTAATAGAGTTGACTGTTTCCTTTATTAATGGCGTAGTGAATGGCCATTAATGGAGTTGACTGATTCCCTCATTAATGGAGTTGTGAATGACCATTAATGGAGTTGATTGATTCCCTCATTAATGGTGTTGATTATCTCCATTAATTACCAGAAAGGTCAGCTTTCTCTTTTACGTTGCTTGAAGGAGAATTCTGACTCTGTATCCTAGTGGTATGGTACACTGGTGTACTAGAGCGCATACTGGTGTAGCGCTTGTTCTAGCATGCTGGTACCTCTTCATGGTTCCATTCTTCTTACTTGGAGGGTAGGATACACATTATGGTAAGATCCTGGACTGATATCGCGGTACTTGGGTACCGGGTAGATGTCGAGGTACCTAGGTACCAGGTAAGAGGTATCGTGGTACCTAGGAACTAGGTAGGAGGTATCATGGTATAGCCTTGCTTGGTACCTGGTAAACTGTGAGATGCGGTACTGACTTCTTTTCGGTTCATGGTGTAAAGTATCCCCGGTATCTAGGTACTGGTCCCGATCTAGGTCCTACCAGGTACCTGCCGGATGGAAAATTCTTCTTTGGACCCCTGCCAAAAATGGCTGTTAACAGAAGTCCCCCCTGACTTGAACACCGCTATTAAGTTGGGGTTGCAGTCGGGATCTTATACTGCTTGAAGAATTTTTCTCGTCGTTTCTTACTTGTAGCTATTACTTGAAAAGAGAAAATGCTCCTAACACTCTTGGCTTTGGCGAATCTGGGTACCTAGCATTCCTGTTCAGGGGATCCTGGTACCTTGTCTATAATAATGGTGAATCGTTGTACCTAGCCTTCCATTTTTTAGGAATCTGGGTACATAGGCAAAAACGATCCTTGTAGGTAACTATGCCATCCAGATCCTTCCTAGCGGGGGGTGGTGCCCGGCCAAGGCAGAAAGAGGGACATTTAGTTGTCATAGTCTTGAGGCGAAAACACGTAGGCGAACATATTGGTGAAAATGGGTACCTTACATTCCTGTTCTAGGAATCCTGGTACCTTGGCGAACATTCTGGAGAAACTGGGTACCTCGCATTCCTGTTCTAGGAATCTTTGTGCCTTGGTGAACACATGGGGAACATATTGGAGAATCTAGATACCTCGCATTCCTGTTCTAGGAATCTTGGTACCTTGGCGAACATTCTGGAGAAACTGGGTACCTCGCATTCCTGTTCTAGGAATCTTGGTACCTTGGCGAGCACATGGTGAACATTCTGGCAATAAGATCCTGGTAGGCAACTAAGGCCACTTTATCACCAGGTCTTTCTTAGCGGGGGGTAGTGCCTGGCCAAGGCCTTGATCTGGCTGGCAGCTATACTCTTACTATCCAGACCCTTCTCAGCGGGGAGTGGTGCCCGGCCGAGGTTTGATCCGTCGAGAAACTATGCTCTTACGTACTCGATCCTTCCTAGCGGGGGGTGATGCCCGGCCAGGGCAGCAGGAATGCCATGTGGCTTTTCCTGGTCTTGAGGAGATCCTCCTAGATTGATTAATCCGGTCCAGGGCATCAAGAGAGCTATCTAGCTATCCCGGTCTTTAAGGCGATCCTCCTGGAGGGATTGACCCGGTCCAGGGTATCAGGATAGCTATCTTGCTATCCTGGTCTTTAAGGCGATCCTCCTGGTGGGATTGACCCGGTCTAGGGTATCAGGAGAGCTATCTAGCTATCCTGGTCTTTAAGGCGATCCTTCTGGAGGGATTAATCCAGTCCAGGGCATTAGGCATTCCGGTGCAAGGAATCCTGGTCTTTAAGTGATGGTTCTGGTAGGCAACTAAGGCCACTTCAGCACCAGGTTTTTCTTGGTGGGGGGTGGTACCCAGCCAAAGCATCAGGAGTGCCATGTGGCTATCCTGGTCTCGATCATAGGGGAAAAGCGATCAAATGAGATCTACCAAGGCGATCGTAGAAGAACTACCAAGGCGATCATAGAAGAACTACCAAGGCGACAATAGGAGAACTACCAAGGCGATAACACTCAAGGCGATACTGGTCAATGCTCATCCCGCAGGCTTCATTGGTGAGACCTTTTGGGGTAATTGGCGTTCCTGGTATAGGTAAGTAGAGCGACCTATTGCAATGGTGCTTCTTATTATGGACTGGTCACTAGGAGAACTTTTCTCATGTTGAGGTCACTACCCCTTCCATAGGAGGACTAGGGAGAATGATGAGCTTCTAGTCCCCAAGTGATGTAACCAGTTTAGGAGCCTGCTTAGAGTAAATCAGAGTCTTCAAAAATCGTAATGGGACTCGAGACTCTACTCGAACAAACCTGGACCTCGGCAGCATTTTGGGAAGCCTCTAAGCTTTACCCGAACGGATCGGGACATATGTGGCTCACTAGGGCGTTGAAGGGCCCGGTACAAGAAGTAAAGAGCCACCTACATGATATATTGGGCAGAGGAATGTGTGGGATCCTATAAGTCCCCAGCATCTGAAATGTGGCTCTAGACCATCCTGTAATGAATCGGGACACAGTGGCTCACTTGGGCGTTGACTAGCCCGATAGAAGAAGTGAGGAGCCACTGGGCCATGCAGCTAGGCTGCTGCTTCAGAGGCTTGCTTAGGCATGTAGAAGGCCTCAGTAAAGTGGGAAGTCTCTAAGCTCTACCCGAACGGATAAGGACATAGGTGGTTCACTAGGGGAGTGAAGGGCCATGTACAAGAAGTAGGGAGCCACCTGTATAATACTGTTCCAGAGGCATGCGTGGGATCCTAGAAGTCCCTAGCAACTGAAATGTGGCTCTGGACCATCCTGGATTTAATCGGGACACAGTGGCTCACTTGGGCTATGACTAGCCCGGTACCAGGAGTGAGGCACCACTGGGCCATGTAGCTAGGCTGCTGCTCCAGAGGCTTGCTTAGGCATGTAGAAGGCCTCAGCAAAGTTGGAAGCCACTGAGCTCTACCCGAATGGATAGGGACATATGTGGCTCACTAGGGCGTTGAAGGGCCTGGTACAAAAAGTAGGGATTTTCCTGCATGATACTGGTCCAGAGGTATGGGTGGGATTTTAGAAGTCCCCAGCAACTAAAATGTGGCTTTGGGCCATCCTGGAATGAATTGGGACACAGTGGCTCACTGGGGCGTTGACTAGCCTGATAGAAGAAGTGAGAAGCCACTGGTCCATACAGCTAAGCTGCTGCTCTAGAGGCGTGCTTAGGCATGTAGAAGGCCTTAGCAAAGTGGGAAGCCTTTGAGATCTACCAAAACGGATCGGGACAAAGGTAGCTCACTAGGGCGTTGAAGGGCCTGATACAAGAAGTTGGGAGCCACCTGTATGATACTAGTCCAGAGGCATGTGTGGGATCCTAAAAGTCCCCAGCAACTGAAATGTGGCTCTGCAACATCCTGGAATGAATCTGGACACAGTGGCTCACTTGAGCATTGACTAGCCCGGTAAAAAAAGTGAGGAGCCACAGGGCCATGCAGCGGGGCTGCTGCTCTAGAGGCTTGCCAACGTATATAGAAGGCCTCAGCAAAGTGAGAAGCTTCTGAGTTCTACCCAAACAGAACGGGACATAGGTGGCTTACTAGGGCGTTGAAGGGCCCGGTACAGGAAGTAGGGAGCCACCTGCATGATACTGGTCCAAAGGCATGTGTGGGATCCTAGAAGTCCCTAGCAACTGAAGTGTGGCTCTGGACCATCCTGGAATGAAAAGGGACACAGTGGCTCACTTGAGCGTTGACCAGCCTGATATAATAAGTGAGGAGCCACTGGGCTATGCAGCTAGGCTGCTAATCAAGAGGCTTGCTTTGGCATTTAGGAGGCCTTAACAATATGGGAAGCCTCTAGAATCTCCCCGAACAGATCGGGACATCGATGGCTCTCTAGGGCGTTGAATGGCCCAGTACATATGAAGTGAACCCACCAGCCTGGTACTGGTCCAGAGGAATGCTTGGGATCCTAGAAGTCCCCGGCAACTGAAATGAAGCTCTGGACCATGCTCGAATGAATCGGGGCACAGTGGCTCACCTAAGCATTTACCGGCCCGGTACAATATGTGAGGAGCCACTAGGCCATGCAGCTGGGCTGCTACTCCAGAGGCTTGCTTTGTCATGTAGGAGGCCTCAGCAATGTGGGAAATCTCTGAGCTCTACCCGAACGGATAGGGACATATATGGCTCACTAGGGCGTTCAAGGGCCCGATACAAGAAGTAGGGAGCCACCTGCATGATACTGGTTCAGAGGCATGCGTGGGATCCTAAAAGTCTCCAGTAACTTAAATATGGCTCTATAACATCCTAGAATGAATCAGGACACAGTGGCTCACTTAGGCGTTGACTAGCCAGATAGAAGAAGTGAGGAGCCACTAGGCCATGCAGCTAGGCTGCTGCTCCAGAGGCTTGCTTAGGCATGTAGAAGGCCTTAGCGAAGTGAGAAGCCTCTGAGCTCTACCCGAACGGATCGGGACATATGTGGCTCACTAGGGCGTTGAAGGGCCCGGTACAAGAAGTAGGAAGCCACTTGCATGATACTGGTCCAGAGGCATGCGTGGGATCCTAGAAGTCCCCAGCAATTGAAATGTGGCTCTGAACTATCCTGGAATGAATCGGGACATAGTGGCTCACTTAGGCGATGACTAGCCCGGTACCAGGAGTGAGGAGCCACTGGGCCATGCAGTGGGGCTGCTGCTTAGGAGGCTTGCCAAGGAATATAGATAGCCTCAGCAAAGTGAGAAGCCTCTGAGCTCGACCCGAACGATCCGGACATAGGTGGCTCATTGTGGCATTGATGGGTCTGGTACAAGAGGTAGAGGGTCACTTGCATGATACTGGTCCAGAGGCATGCGTGGGATCCTAGATGTCCCCAGCAGCTGAAATGTGGCTCTAGACCATCATGGAATGAATAGGAACACAGTGGCTCACTTGGTCGTTGACTAGCCCGATTAAAGAAGTGATGAGCGACTCGGCCATGCAGCTAGGCTACAGCTCGAGAGGCTTGCTTAGGCATGTAGGAGGCATCATCAATATTGAAAGCCTCTGGGCTCTCCCTGAACAAATCTAGACTTCAGTGGCTTACTAGGCCGTTGTATGTCCCGATATAGGAGGTAGGAAGCCACCGGTATGATATTGGTCCAGAGGAATGCTTGGGATCCTAGAAGTCCCCAGCAACTTAAATGTGGCTCTGGACCATCCTGGAATGAATCGGGACATAGTGGCTCACTTGGGCGTTGACTAGCCCGATAGAAGAAGTGAGGAGCCACCGGGCCATGCAGCTAGGCTGCTGCTCCAGAGGCATGTTTAGGCATGTAGAAGGCCTCAGCAAAGTGGGAAGCCTCTGAACTCTACCCGAACGGATTGAGACATATGTGGCTCACTAGGGCGTTAAAGGGCCCGGTACAAGAAGTATGGAGCTACATTTATGATACTGGTCCAGAGGCATGCGTGGGATCCTAGAAGTCCCCATCAACTGAAATGCGACTCTGGAAAATCGTGGAATGAATCGGCACACAGTGGCTCACTTGGGCGTTGACTAGCCCGATAGAAGAAGTGAGGAGCCACTAGGCCATACAGCTAGGCTGCTGCTCCAGAGGCGTGCTTAGGAATGTAGAATGCCTCTGCAAAGTGGGAAGCCTTTGAGCTCTACCCAAACGGATCGGGACATAGGTGGCTCACTAGGGCATTGAAGGGCCCGGTACAAGAAGTAGGGAGCCACCTGCATGATTCTGGTCCAGAGGCATGTGTGGTATCCTTGAAGTCCTCAGCTACTGAAATGTGGCTCTTGACCATCCTGGAATAAATCGGGACACAGTGGCTCACTTGGGCGTTGACCGGTCAGGTATAATAAGTGAGGAGCCAATGGGCTATGCAGCTGGGCTGCTACTCCATAGGCTTGCTTTGGCATGTAGGAGGCCTTAGCAATGTGGGAAGCCTCTGAGCTCTACTCGAATGGATCGGGACATATGTGGCTTACTAGGGCGTTGAAAGGCCCGGTACAAGAAGTAGGGAGCCACCTACATGATATATTGGCAAGAGGAATGTGTGGGATCCTAGAAGTGCCTAGCAACTGAAATGTGGCTCTGGACCATCCTGTAATAAATCGGGACACAGTGGCTCACTAGGGCGTTGACTAGCCTGATATAAGAAGTGAGGAGCCACTGAGCCATGCAGCTAGGCTGCTGCTCAAGATGCTTGCTTAGGCATGTAGAAGGCCTCAGCAAAGTGGGAAGCCTCTGAGCTCTACCCGAACAGATCAGGACATAGATGGCTCACTAGGGAGTTGAAGGGCATGGTACAAGAAATAGGGAGCCACCTGCATGATACTGGTCCAGAGCATGCGTGGGATCCTAAAAGTCCCCAGCAACTGAAATGTGGCTCATGACCATCTTGGAATGAATCGGGACACAGTGGCTCACTTAGGTGATGACTAGCCCGGTACCAGGAGTGAAGAGCCGCTGGGCCATGCAGCTAGGCTGCTGCTCCAGAGGCTTGCTTAGACATGTAGAAGGCCTCATCAAAGTGGGAAGTCTCTGAGCTCTACCCGAATGGATCGGGACATATGTGGCTCACTAGGGCGTTAAAGGGCCTGGACAAGAAGTAGGGAACCACCTGCATGATACTGGTCCAGAGGCATGCGTGGGATCCTAGAAGTCCCCAGCAACTGAAATGTGGCTCTAGACCATCCTGGAATGATTTTGGACACAATGGCACTCTTGGGCGTTGACTAGCCCGATAGAAGAAGTGAGGAGCCACTAGGCCATGCAGCTAGGCTGCTGCTCTAGAAGCTTGCATAGGCATGCAGAAGGCCTCAGCAAAGTGGGAAGCATTTTAGCTCTACCCAAATGGATCGGGACATAGATGGCTCACTAGGGCGTTGAAAAGCCCGGTACAAGAAGTAGGGAGCCATCTGCATGATACTGGTTCAGAGGCATGCGAGGGATCCTAGAAATCCCCTGCAACTGAAATATGGCTCTGGACCATCCTGAAATGAATCGGGACATAGTGGCTCACTTGGGCGTTGACTAGTCCGATAGAAGAAGTGAGGAGCCACTGGGCCATGCAGCTACGCTGCTGCTCAAGAGGCTCGCTTAGGCATGTAGAAGGCCTCAGCAAAGTGGGAAGCCTCTGAACTCTATCCGAACAGATCGGGACATATGTGGCTCACTAGGGCGTTAAAGGGCCCGGTACAAGAAGTATGGAGCAACCTTTAAGTTACTGGTCAAGAGGCATGCGTGGGATCCTAGAAGTCCCCAGCAACTGAAATGTGGCTCTGGACAATCGTAGATTGAAACGGGACATAGTGGCTCAGTTGGGCGTTGACTAGCCCGATAGAAGAAGTGAGAAGCCACTAGGCCATGCAGCTAGGCTGCTGCTCCAGAGGCGTGCTTAGGCATGTAGAAGGCCTCTGCAAAGTGGGAAGCCTCTGAGCTCTACCCAAACGGATCGGGACATAGGTGGCTCACCAGGGCGTTGAAGGGCCCGGTACAAGAAGTAGGGAGCCACCTGCATGATACTGGTCCAGAGGCATGTGTGGGATCCTTTAAGTCCCCAGCAACTGAAATGTGGCTCTTGACCATCATGGAATAAATCGGGACACAAGTGGCTCACTTGGGCGTTGACCGGCCCGGTATAATAAGTGAGGAGTTATTGGGCTATGCTGCTGGGCTGCTACTCTAGAGGCTTGCATTGGCATGTAGGAGGCCTCAACAATGTGGGAAGCCTCTGAGCTTACCAGAACGGATCGGGACATATGTGGCTCACTAGGGCTTTGAAGGGCCCGGTACAAGAAGTAGAGAGCCACCTACATGATATATTGGCAAGAGCAATGTGTGGGATCCTAGAAGTCCCCGGCAACTGAAATGTTACTCTGGACCATCCAGTAATGAATCGGGACACAATGGATCACTAGGGCGTTGACTAGCCCGATATAAGAAGTGAGGAGGCACTGAGCCATGCAGCTAGGCTGTTGCTCAAGATGCTTGCTTAGGCATGTAGAAGGCCTCAGCAAAGTGGGAAGCATCTGAGCTCTACCCGAACGGATCAGGACATAGGTGGCTCACTAGGGTGTTGAGGGGCACGGTAAAATAAGTAGGGAGCAACCTGCATGATACTGGTCCAGAGGCATGCGGGGGATCCTAAAAGTCCCAAGCAACTGAAATGTGGCTCATGATCATCCTAGAATTAATCGGGACACAGTGGCTCACTTGGGTGATGACTAGCCCGGTACCATGAGTGAGAAGCCACTGGGCCATGCAGCTAGGCTGCTGCTCCAGAGGCTTGCTTAGGCATGTAGAAGGCCTCATCAAATTGGGAAGCCTCTGAGCTCTACCTCAATGGATAGGGACATATGTGGCTCACTAGGGCGTTGAAGGGCCCGTTACAAGAAATAGGGAGCCACCTGCATGATACTGATCTAGAGGCATGCGTGGGATCCTAGAAGTCCCCGGCAACTGAAATGTGGCTCTAGACCATCCTAGAATGAATTGGGACACAGTGGCTCTCTTGGGAGTTAACTAGCCCGATAGAAGAAGTAAGGAGCCATTGGGCCATGCAGCTAGGCTGCTGCTCCAGAAGCTTGCTTCGGCATGCAGAAGGCCTCAACAAAGTGGGAAGCATTTTAGCTCTACCCAAACGGATCGGGACATAGGTGGCTCACTAGGGCGTTGAAAGGCTCGGTACAAGAAGTAGGGAGCCACTTCCATGATACTGGTTCAGAGGCATGCGTGGGATCCTAGAAATCCCCAGCGACTGAAAGGTGGCTCTAGACCATCCTGGAATGAATCGGGACACAGTGGCTCACTTGGGCGTTGACTAGCCCAGTATAAAAAGTGAGCTACAATGCCATGCAGCGGGGCTGCTGCTCCAGAGGCTTGCCAAGGTATATAGAAGTCCTCAGCAAAGTGAGAAGCATTTGAGTTCCACGTGAATGGATCGGGACATAGGTGGCTCACTAGGGCGTTGAAGGGCACGGTACAGGTAGTGGGGAGCCACATGTGTGATACTTGTCCAGCGGCATGCTTTTGATCATAGAAGTCCCCAGCAACTGAAGTGTGGCTCTGGACTATCCCTGAATGAATAGGGACACAGTGGCTCACTTGGGCGTTGACCGGCCTGGTATAATAGGTGATGAGCCACTGGTCTATGCAGCTGGGATGCTACTCCAGTGGCCTGCTTTGGCATATAGGAGGCCTTAGCAATCTGGGAAGCCTCTGGGATCTCCCCGAACAGATCGAGACATCGATGGCTCTCTAGGGCATTGAATGGCTCAGTACAAATAAAGTGAAGCCACCGGCCTGGTACTGGTCCAGAGGAATGCTTGGGATCCTAGAAGTCCCCAGCAACTGAAATGAAGCTCTGGACCATGCTCGATTGAATCGGGGAACAGTGGCTCACCTGAGCGTTGACCGGCCCGGTACAATATGTGAGGAGCCACAGGGCCAAGCAGCTGGGCTGCTACTCTAGAGGCTTGCTTTGGCATGTAGGAGGCCTCAACAATATGGGAAGCCTTTGAGCTCTACCCGAACGGATCGGGACATATGTGGTTCACTAGGGCGTTGAAGGGCCCGGTACAAGAAGTAGGGAGCCACCTGCATGATATTGGTCCAGAGGCATGCGTGGGATCCTAGAAGTCCCCAGCAACTGAAATGTGGCTTTGGACAATCCTGGAATGAATCATGATAGAGTGTCTCACTTAGACGTTGACTAGCCCGGTAAAATAAGTGAGGAGCCACAGGGCCATGTAGCGGGGCTGTTGCTCCAGAGGCTTGCTTTGGCACGTAGGAGGCCTCAGCAATCTGGGAAGCCTCTGGGATCTCCCTGAACAGATCGGGACATCTATGGCTCTCTAGGGCGTTGAATGGCCCAGTACAAATGAAGTGAAGCCACCAGCCTGGAACTGATCCAGAGGAATGCTTGGGGATCCTAGAAGTCCCCGGCAACTGAAATGAATCTCCGGACCTTGCTCGAATGAATTGGGACACAGTGGCTTACCTGGGCGTTGACCGAATCGGTACAATATATGAGGAGCCACTGGTCCATGCAACTGGGCTGCTACTCCAGAGGCTTTCTTTGGCATGTAGGAGGCCTCAACAATGTGGGAAGCCTCTTGGATCTCTCCGAACAGATCGGGACATAGGTGGCTCTCTAGGGCGTTGAATGGCCCGGTACAAATGAAGTTAAGCCACCGGCCTAGTACTGGTACTGTTCCAATGGAATGCTTGGGATCCTAGAAGTCCCTAGCAACTGAAATGAAGGTCTGGACCCTCCTGGAAAGAAACGAAACCGTTGTAGCTCACTTGATCTTGGACTGGCCCGGTACATGAAGTGAGGAGCCACTAGGATTCTACCGGTCATGCTGCTCATACGATCATATAGTTAAGTTGGATTCTCCGGTACATGGGTTGACCTACTACCTTGGATCTTTCGAAGAGTGGATCCTGTGACATGAGGATATCAGCATAAACAAGTGCAAATCCAATGGATCTACTTTAGATGAGATCTACTAGTAGCGGATATACTGTATAAAAGATCGTAATGGATTTGCTACATAGGAGATCGTAATGGATCTGCTGCATAGGAGATCGTAATGGATCTGCTACATGAGAGATCTGCTAATACCTGAGCAAACCCTCTGTAAAGAAGCAGGAGAGGTGCAAATCTGCTGTATAGAAGCTTTAGATGTACCGGAGCAGATCTACTGTAGAGGAGATCGAGGCAGATTTGCTGCATAGAAGATCGTAGCGGATCTACTGCATAGGAGATCTGCTGGTAATGGAACAAACCCTCTGTATTGTAGCAGGAGAGGTGTAACTCTGCTACTTAGGAGCTCTAATAGTATCGGAGCGGATCTGCTGTACAAGAGCTCAGCAGGTATATGAGAAGGTTTGTTGCATAGGAATAGCATGGTGGACCGGTTCTGCCAGGAATCCCACGTACCATATTTGTCAATAGTAGAAAGTCGAGCATGCATGTATAGATAAGGATGTTCATGTAGAGACATGGAAGCCACATTGGTGAGCTTCCCACAGACGACGCCAAAAAGTTTTAACGGAAAAATCCACCTAGGGTGAAAATTTCAATCAACACCCCGGATGTCGCAGCAGGTGTGGTAGGTGCTTCGTATCGTGGTTCTGGTAAGGTGAAAGCGAGATAGATGCCATGGTAGTAGAACAATCATCCCTCCCATCTGGTCCAGTAAGCTGGTACCCACTCTTGGTATCTGATCCTGGTACCTGATCACATCTCTAGGTGCCCTCCATAATTCCCCGACCTAGATATCATGCAAGGAGGGGTACATGAGAGCTAGGACCAGTAGGGGTCAGTGCCTAGTTCATATACATGCTTAATAAAGGAGATAGATGGGAGAATGACAATTCTTTTAGTAGTGGTGGACTGACCTAGGGGAAAAAACATCACGATTGATCACATGCTGAAAAACCCCCAGGCAGTAGTATCCATTGGAAGGGAGAAAGACCCTTCTTTATATTTATATATCTCGAGAGGTGCTCCGGAGAGCTTACATCAGTACAAACTGAGTCCTGCTAGGTCACAGTTAGAG
Organism: Dipteronia sinensis; assembly: GCA_033220585.1. Taxonomy (NCBI): domain Eukaryota; kingdom Viridiplantae; phylum Streptophyta; class Magnoliopsida; order Sapindales; family Sapindaceae; genus Dipteronia; species Dipteronia sinensis. The sequence goes on from CM065642.1 coordinate 28,645,289, forward strand.
GGGTACCATTTGGTACCGGTATATTTCTGGCGAAAACTGACATATATAGCAGTCGATACAACGGTGGTGTAGAGGGAATTCGGGCAGGGTCCCTTTTACACTCCAGGCGATGGCGAACTCATATTCCTAGTGGAGAAGTGGGCGAAATCTGGGATCGGAGACATCTTGGAGATATGGAGATGTAGGAGAGCTATTGGAGAATGTTGGAGAGAATGTCAGGGAGTCGAAATGTTGGGGAATCGACCGGAGAAAATGTCTGAACCCTTGAGATAGAGAAATTCGAGAGAGTTGGTGGCGTAGTCATAACCCTAGCTAGTGAACTGTGTTTATTGTTCGAACCCCTTTCTTGGAGAGAACTTGGTCATATTTATATGTTCTGTTCATCCTTGTTGCCCACTCCATTGGTTTATCGACATTAATGAGTTGAATATCTTCTTATTGATGGAGTTGATTATCTTCTTATTGATGGAGTAGAATATCTTCTTATTGATGGAGTTGAATATCTCCATTAATAGAGTTGATTGCTTCCTTCATTAATGGCGTAGTGAATGGCCATTAGCGGAGTTGACTGATTCCCTCATTAATGGAGTTATGAATGACCATTAATGGAGTTGACTGATTCTCTCATTAATGGTGTTGATTATCTCCATTAATTACCAAAGAGATCAGCTTTCTCTTTTACGTTGCTTGAAGGAGAGTTCTGACTCTGTATCCCGGTGGTATGGTACACTAGTGTACCGGAGTGCATACTGGCATGGCGCTTGTTCTAGCATGCTGGTACCTCTTCGTGGTTCCATTCTTCTTACTTTGAGGGTAGGATACACATTCTGGTTAGATCCTGGACTGATATGGCGGTACTTGGGTACCGGGTAAATGTCGCGGTACCTAGGTACCAGGTATGAGGTATCGTGGTACCTAGGAACCAGGTAGGAGGTATTATGGTATAGCCTTGCTTGGTACCTGGTAGACTGTGAGACGTGGTACTGACTTCTTTCTAGTTCATGGTGTAGAGCATCCCCGGTATCTAGGAACCAGTCCCGATCTAGGTCCTACCAGGTACCTGCCGGATGGAAAATTCTTCTTTGGACCAATGCCAAAAATGACTGTTAACAGTAGTACACCTAGGATGTATAGTGATGACTTCTAATCCTCTCACGGGCTCCGACCTAAGATGTATAGTGCCGGAAACTCGATCGAGGTTAGATTAAGACCGTGGTTCAAGACTCAGAATTCATGACGTTCTGTGTATTCATTAGAGCAAGAGACAACTAAATAGGATGTATATCTAGATGCAATACTCTTACATAATCCAAAGAGATCTTGCTAAGAGGATGTATCTAAACAAGAAATCAATGGAAACCATTCAAAGCAAGAATAGATCAATGAAAGATAGACATGAATATAAATATAACATCAAGTTTATACACAAGCCCAATATCCAACTAACTGCTTCATCAACCCCTTAGACGGGATTTGGCTACTCATTACAACTAGGAAAATAAGAGAAAGGAAATAGAAAGAACCATTGGAGAACATCTCCTTCCTTAAAGTTGCTTCAATCTCCTACCTTCCTTGAAGTTGAGTAGAGAATGTAAGTATGTGAGAGAGAGAGAGAGAGATTCTAGATCTAAAGTGTGTAAAACCTCTGAAAAATGAAGTCAAAGGCTATGTAAAACATTTCCATCCTTTTATATTTATACAACATACAAAAATAGGTCACTTAAACTTCAAAAATCAATCTGGCGCGCGTGGAGTACGGGTGGAGCACGGGTGAATTACCCGCACTATATGTGTTGTCTTCATCTTCAGTTCACAGATCTGGGAAATAGTGCGGGTGGAGTGCTGTTGGATTACCCGCACTTGACTCGCACTTGACCCGCACTTGATTCGCACTTTACTCGCACTTTACTGTCAGGTGCAAAATCCACTCCTCTGTCTTGAGCAATAGTGCATGTGGAGTGCGGTTGGATGACTCGCACTGTACCCGCACTCTAATGTCAGGTGCAAATCAGCTTCTCTGGTCTTAAACAACAGTGCGGGTGGAGTGCGGTTGGATGACCCGCACTGTACCCGCACTCTAATGTCAGGTGCAAATCAACTTCTCTGGTTTGGCAACAGTGCAAGTGGAGTGTGGTTGGATTACCCGCACTATACCCGCACTTTAACTCTTCTCTTGTATCAGGTCCCGGCTATGAGCATGAGTGTGGTTGAGACCCGCACTTGACCTGCACTGTAGAGCTGCTTATGATCCTTTGTCTTTCTTTTTGCCCCTTTTCTGCCGGAACCACCGCAACATGCTTCCAAACCCATCATTGCACCATTTCCTACAATTACGTACATAACAACCCATTAGAGATACCAAAACGCACGAAAAAAGAACACAAGATAAGGATTTGAGGGCCTAAATAAACTACATATTTGGCACGATCAAGGACGCATACGTGCATTCATAACAAGGAGATAGATGGGAGAATGACAACTCTTTTAGTAGTGGTGGATTGACCTAGGGAGAAAAAGCATCACGATTGATCACACATGCTGAAAAACCCTCAGGCAGTATCCATAGAAAGGGAGAAAGACCCTTCTTTATATTTATATATCTCGAGAATTCTGTTTATGTCGATAAGTGGTTATTATTTACCCAATGATTGTTTATATGCTCTCACTGGTTTTAGAGAGCTCTCATGGAGTTACTCTAAATGTTGAACTTTCTTTTCTTTGGGAAATTTTTCTCTCCCTCTTTGTCTTTCAAAGGCATATATATAGGCCCACAATATCCCTATGAATCCGGTTGTATTGATGAGGATTCCAACACCCCTCAGAATCCGGTTGTATTGATGAGGATTAATTAGAGTCCTATTTTAAGCATTTGAAAGGGGTTGAGTGAGGCTAAAGGCGCAGGATTTGATCCCGTTAATCACTGTCGTTTTCAAACTCTAATTCGGTTGACCGTTTGGTCTCATCTATGGCACTTTAAATGGTGAGGGAGTCAACTCTTTCTGCTGATGTTATTTGAGGAAGCATACTGGTTTGACGTTCTAGTAGCTTGATATACTGGAGTGCTGATCTGATTCACTGGCGTGGCGCTTGGTCTATTATACTGGCGACTTTGTAGGGATATTCGCCCTGCTGGGCAAGTAGGATATTTATCTCGGCTGGACTCTGGACTGATGTCGCGGACCCGGGGTACCATGTAGGGAGTATCGAGTACCCTCGAGATACTATGAGAGTGATATCGTGATACCCCTTCCATCAGGTGTCAGTATGGATGTACAATGAGGTACCTGTTTTACCTGGTTGAATATCTCTAGTGCTTCATCCGGTTAGATAGGTAGTCGAGGTTCTCATCTTACTAAGTGTTGATTCCATCAAGGTCGTGGTACCGGCCCTGCTAGGTACCTTGGAACTGGGATTTGTCCCTACCAGGTTGATACTTGGTGGAAAATTCTCCTGTGAGCTCTTGCCAAAAAAACCTGTTAACAGAAACCCCCCCTGGCTTGAACACCGGTATCAAGTTGGGGGTTGGAGTTAGGATTCAGAACACTTGGAGAATTTTTTTTTGTAGCCGTTCCATAGGATGGAATCCTTTTTTTGCACGCTGATTTTAAATGGGTTTTCCACGTGGCCGGTCAGGGTAGGCCAAATTCAAAAAATGAAAAATTATGTGGGCCGCGTTTCTTGAAACAGCCCCTCCTTCGTTTCCGGTTATCTCACACTATTAATTATCCTTTCTACCTATTGTAAGGAATTGCCTTTATATAAACCTCGTTCCTCAACGGTATTCTCATTCCTGTTTCAAGCAAATCTCTCAAATTCTCGTACCTGTATAAACCCTAACTTTCTTTTTCTTCTTCAAACTTCTCTTGTTCCCTAAAAGCAGACTTCGAATTTGTGGTCATGTCTTCTCCAGGTAGCGACAGCATCGAGCAGTTCTTCACTAGCGACGTGTCTGCTAGCGGGAACCTAGCTCATAGGAAAAGGACACGCGTCGATGACGATAGTGGAGATGACGCTTCTCTTTAGCGTTGCCGTTCAAACCGAAATATCGCAATCAGGACTGGGTTTTCTAACGATCCCAGTGCTCCTGTCAACATCGACAAGGAGTCGAGCAGAGAATCGAGTGCTGTTGGGGTAAGTAGAGTCATTGGCGTTATCGGAGTTGGTGGAGACCGGGCTGGCAAAGTCACAGATACCATGGGAAGGGTACTCGCCCTTCCCTATGAGTATAGATGCATCCCGGATTCAACTAGTACCTCGGACACTGTGGGGTGCTTACAGAGGGATTTCAAGATCCCTAAGGATATCTCGGTTGCCATCCCTCCTTGTGGGTATGATGTATATAGTCCCAATCCCGGTGAACTTCCAATTCATACGGCGGCTTTGATAGTGGAGTCATACTGACTACCTCTCCAACCCACCTTACGCAGGGCACTGTATTCCTTACAGGTCGCCCCTCTACAGCTAACACTAGGGTTCTGGAGCCATCTGGTAGGGCTGCTGGTCCTGTAGAGAGAACAATGCGCGATAGATAAAGTTGATCGGGAACCGGGGCCGGACGAGCTTGGATACGTGTTCCAGATTGCTGTCAACTCTCCTGGCCCGAAGGGGCAGTTCTACGCTTAGGCCAAGAACAATTAGAAATTTGTTGTACCAGGGGCAACATGAAGGATACCTCTTGGAGGGAGGAATGGGTCATCATCAAAGGCGAATGGGGCAGCTCGGTTCATATTGGAGGAACTGAGTTCAAGGTTCCTACTTGTTTTAGTGGGAAACCCACACTGGAGAAGAGCAAACTCTCCGCCGAATCGGAGAAAGTTTTGAGAGCTATCATGACTCGCAACTACACCAACTTGAAGTATCCTACCTTAGATGCCTTCGAGGAGGGCAGGGTGGAATTTTACCTTCGTATCTCCGGCGTATCCCCTGGTAAAAATATTTCTGACTCTGCTATCGATATACTGCTTTATTAATTTTGTAGATATTAACTTCTTGCTATCTCAACAGTCTCTATAGTGCCCCCATCAATTCCAGAGGCGGAGCTCCACCCCGCTGGTGGTATAAATGATTCACCACTGACTTCCCCTATCAGGCTTTCTGTTCTAGTTGGTTCTGACCTCGGTGGAGGAGTAGGTACTCCTACTGGACCCAGTAGGGCTTCGGTCGAGGTACCTAGGGCTTCAACTCCCCTCGTAGTTAGATCACTGGAAGTAATTACAGCCCATGTGGGTAGGGCCCAAGGTGCTCCCAGCCGAGCACAAGACGTGTAACCCATCGCCCCAGTTACTACCGTTGCTGCTGACCGACTAGCTCCCTCTCCCTTTTCTACCGTGCCAACCGATCGACCTACTCGGGTCAAGAAGAGTTTTGATCCTGCTGCTGCTAGCCGGGTGGCACTTCATGATAGATCACGATAGAAGTCGAAAGATAGCAGCCAGGATGAAGTCTTGGCCAAGTTTGCAACTTCCTGCCCAGGTGGGGGCTTGGAGGCCATGACTTCTATGCTTGTTGATTATTTGATCTCCAAGGGATCTACTCTTCTGGCTGAGGTAAGCTTTCTCGTTTGGTCTTTTATCTCGATTTCATAATTAGCAGTATCACATCTCATGCTTTGTACTTGGCAGGCCTTCAAGTTCAATGTGGCAATGAACCATCAAGTCAACTCTCTCTGGGCACAGGTTCAAGATGCTACCACCGATCTGGAGAAATCCAAGGTGGAGCTCGCTAAGGCTGCTAAAGGCATGGTAGTTCTGAACCAATAAATGAACAACGCTAAGAAGGAAGCGGATGAGGCGAAGGTAGATAGGGAGTGGATGCAGCATGCTTTGGACACAGAGAGACTCAAGTCCCTCCGCCTTAGGGAGGAGAGGGAGATCGCGAAGGATAGAGTAGCGGAGCTGGAGAAAGAAATTCAATCCCTTCTTGGTAGTGTGGCCAGCCTAGATGCTTAAGTAGACACTGCCTTCGGAGATGGCTATTTTTTCGTTGGTTACCAGGTAGCTTTAGCTTTCCCTCCATCGTTTGACCTGAGGGTTATAGCAGGATGGGACCGGGAGATCATGGCCAAAGCCACTGAACTGGCTGGTGTTGCTCCCATCGACGTAGCTAGACCTTCTTGGATCGCTGAAGGCTCCTAAAGCGGAAGTGGGTCAAGTAGTAGGTAGAATTCTTGACCCACCTGTTTCTCTACCCTAATCCATTAGGGAGGTAGGGGACAAGCTTGCTAGTAAGGATGGAGGGTCTGACGTGCCAGTCCCCTTATCAGGTCTGGACAAGAAGGTGGAGGATCAAGCTTCCTCAACCAAGAAAGTTCGGCAACCATCTGGTACGGTAATGGAGGAGCTTCAAGTTAGACCTGTTCAAGTAGAGGCCCCAGTGGGAGCAGGTATCGAAACTGCTAGAGTGGTTCCAGATGGTCAATGAGATGATGCTCCGATCAGTGGAACTGGAGAAGAAATGACCAGCCAGGAGCAAGTAGAGGCATGACTCAGTTTAGCTATGTTTAAGCTTTTTTTTCTGGCCCATAGACTAGGGGATGGGCTCCCTGGCTTAAATTAATGAAACGGTCTTGTTAACGGAAAAATTCACTCGGGATGAAAATCTCAGTTAACACCCTCACCCACTACCGGTAGCAGTAGCCGGGTAGGTACCTTTGGTACCGGGGTCCCTCTTTTAGTATGATCGAGGTCGACTGACCAAAGAATGGATAAAGGAAACAAAAGGAACGGGAGATGTAAAAAAGAACACTGTTTTATTTAATCAACTACTACCATAGGTTTACAATGTGAATACGTACATATCTCTCACTCTTTTTCACTCTTTTACACATGGTGGAGATGGAGAAAATGTCCGTGTCGATAAGTGGATTTTCCTCTAGTGATTGTCAATGGACTCTCACTGGATTCTGAGAACCTCTCGGGACCTCTCTTTCGTTCTGGTGATCAAGAAATCTTCGAAAAGTCAAGTCCCTTTTTTTACCCTTCAATGCCGTTGATCGTGCCTAAATTCTTGTATATTTCGGCCCTCATTCCTATTCCTTTGCCTCATTCTTGTGTGTATTTTCTATATATTTTATGTCTAATAGGCTCATTAGTGTTAATTGCAGGCAATAGATGTAATTCGAGGTTTGGAAGCATGTTGCAGTGATTCTGGCAGAAAAGGGGCAAAAGGAAAGACAAAGGATCATAAGCAGCTCTACAGTGCGGGTCAAGTACGGGTCAAGTGCGGGTCGCAACCGCACTCCAACCGAGCTCCAACCACACTCATGATCATAGCCGGGACTTGATACAGGAGAAGAGTTACAGTGCGGGTCCAGTGCGGGTCATCCAACAGCACTCCACCCGCACTGTTGCCAAAGCCAGAGAAGCTGAGTTGCACATGACGTTAAAGTGCGGGTACAGTGCGGGTTATCCAACTGCACTCCACCCGCACTGTTGCCAAACCAGAGAAGTTGAAGTTGCACCTGACATTAGAGTGCGGGTACAGTGCGGGTCATCCACCAGCACTCCACCCGCACTATTGCTCAAAACAGATGAGGGATTTTGCACTTAACAGTACAGTGCGACTCAAGTGCGACTACAGTGCGGGTCAAGTGCGAGTCAAGTGCGGGTAATCCAACCGCACTCCACCCACACTATTACCCAGATCAGAGACCTGAAGATGAAGAAAACTCTTACAGTGCGGGTAATTCACCCGCACTCCACCCGTACTATTCGCGCGACAGTTTCTGGTTTCAAGCTTAAGTGACCTATTTTTCCATCCTCTATAAATAGAAAAGGATGGGAACGAACCAAAAGACCATCATACCTCCCAACACTTGTATTCTAAGCTAGTAACACATCTCCCTCTCATCCAAACCATCTCTACTCAATCAAAGGCAACTAAGAGACTTGGATTCAAGCTTCAAGGAAGGAGATCAATCTTCTAGGGTTATCTCTACCCCCCTCTTAGTTTATTTGTTTGTAATAGAACATGAGTAGCTAAAATACCACACTATGGGGTTGATGTTATTTGTTTGATGGATATTTTGGGCTTTGTAAATAAACTCTATGTGTTATATTTATTCTATCTCTATATTTCATTCCATTGCTTGTATTGATTTCCATTATTGATTTGCTTGGATACACCCTCTTTGCATGTTGATTTGGATTACTTAAGTAGACAATTAGGTTGTCTAATGCTCCATTGAATGGAAGGATTTCCGGAAATCCGGCTCTATAACCATGCCCTTAATCTAATCTTGAATTAGTGGCTTTCACTATACATCCTAGGTTAGCCACTTGTGAGAGAATTAGAAGCCTCCACTATACACCCTAGGTCGGCTACTTTAGTGATTTTACTAGAACTAACCTTTGAGTAGAATTCGGTTGATAACCTCGAGCCTCATCCAATCCCAACCGGGTGGCCTTCACTATACATCCTAGGTCGGCCACTTGTGAGGGAATTGGAAGCCATCACTATACACCCTAGGATGGCTACATTAGTAATAGGTTGACCCATAGCTAGATAGATGAGCATTCATGGAACAAGTCCCAATTGAGTAACTAGACACTGTTGGTTGCTTAAGAGGGATTAATCGCTAGTAGGAGGCCTTCACTACACATCCTAGGTTGACCTCTTGCTAGAGATATATGCCAACACTATACACCCTAGGTTGGTTACATTTGTCAAAATGTACTTACTTGAGAGTTTGTTGCAATTGCCCCAATATTCACTTACGAGTCCATCAACTCCATAGTTCCATCATCATTCATTCATCCCTCCATTGTCATCCATTTATTTGCTTTCATAGTTTATTTTATATTGTATCTTCATTCACTATCAGTTTACTTTTATGCTTACTAGTTATATTAATCATAATCTTATCACCGCTACCCCGATCTCAGTGGACGACACCCGTGCTTACAGATTTACTTGTATTTATACTTGTGAACGCATTGCATAGGTTTTATAAATTGTTTTGATGGACGGTTTTCTGACGGCAAAAACCTTCTCATCAGCCGTATATATAGTACTCCCCTAATCTCCACAAAATCCGGTCGTTTTTAATGAAGATTATAGAGAGTCCTATTTTAAGCGTTGAAAGGCATTTGCATGGAGCTGAAGGCGCGAGATTAGATCCCGTTAATCATTGGCGAATTCGAATTATGATTCCATCGATCATAGGGTCATTGATGGCGCTTTATTCTGGCGATAGAGTCAACTTTCCTTCTTCGTGGAGCTTGGAGGGAGATTCTTATCGTGAGTTCTGATGGAGGGTAGCACTGACACCTCATTTTGATGAACTTATTTTGCTTCCTACTGGAATGGTGCTTAGTGTCTTCGTGTTCCCTATCGTATTGCATGGGAGGTAAGGTACTTGCCTTGGAGGAGCTCCAGATGATCACACTGAGTATCAGACGGGAGTCGAGGTAATACCATGGTGGATATCGAGGTAGCACCAAGGTAGGTATGGAGGTACCTGGTACCTTGATCGATGTCGAGATGCTTGCGAGGTGTTGGGCGTGCGAGTTATCATCGTGCTAGTCTTGAGCTGGTATCAGGAGCTTTGGTAGGGCGAGGTACATACTTTCGGGGATGATACCCTATCTAGATAGATAGGTAATCGAGGTCCTGACCTTATCAAGTATCCGCTCCGTCTAGGTAGTGGTATCAATCTCAATGGTTGTCTTGAATATCAAGATGATCTTTCCTAGATAGATTCTCATTGGAAAATTCTCCTTTGGTCCCTTGCCAGAAAAAACTGTTAACAGAAGTCCCCCTGACTTGAACACCGGTATCGCGTTGGGGTTGGAGTCAGGGTAGATAGCACTTGGAGAATTTTTCATATTTTTCGTAACGTCTCATAGGAGGGAATCTTTTCTTTGCACGCTAATTTACATTCCACGTGGCCGATCAGGGTAAGCATAATTCAAAAGGGAAATATTTTGGGGGCGCACGTTTCTCGAAAACGATCCCTCCACGTCACCGATTTTACCGCGGCATTAATTACTCTTTCTACCCTTTACAAGTAATCGACTCTATATAAACTCTGATGCCTTCGCAAGTAATTTGTATTAAGCAAATTTTCCTGATTTAAATTTTCTAGCAAAAAGAAAACCTAGCTTCAACCTTTTACTTCTCTTTTTTCTCTAGACATCACTTTCTGAAACTATCATTATGTCTTCACCTGGTGGCGATAGCATTGAGCAGCTCTTCGAAGGCGACGCGATGGCTGGCGGGAGCCTCGCCCTCAGAAAAAGGGCACGCGATAGCAGCGACAGCGGGGACGACGTTCCCTTTCAACGTCAGCCGTTCCAATCGGAACATCGCAATCGGGACAGGCTTCTCGAACAATCCTGAGACTCAGGTTGATGTCGACCAGGAGTCGAGTGAAAATGTAGGAACCGCTTTCGGGGTAGGTAGAGACCGGGCCGGCGAGGTCATAGACAGTATAGGGAGGGTACTGGCCCTTCCGTATGAGTATAGATACGTCCATCCCTCTACCAGTACTCCAGAAACCATCAAACGTTTACGGAGAGATTTCAAGATCCCCAAAGAGATCTCTATCGTCGTTCCTCCAAGGGAGTATGATATGTATTCTCCTTCTGCCGGCGAGGTCCCGATTCATACGGCAGCCTTCGATTGTGGGGTCAGGCTACCTCTTCACCCCACCTTACGTAGGGCGCTACATGCCTTATAGTTAGCTCCCCTCCAGTTGACACCAGGATTTTAGAGGCATTTGGTAGGGCTCCTCGTGTTGTAGAGGGAGCAATGCCAGAAGGATAACATCGATCGGGAACCAGGCCCATATGAGATTGGGTATGTGTTTCAGATTGATGCTAATGCCCCAGGTCCGAAGGGGCAATTCTATGCTCGCACCAAAAACAACTTGCAATTTGTGGTACCGGGGGCCACGAAAAAGGATACCTCCTGGAAGGAGAAATGGATCATCCTTGGAGGTGAATGGGGAAGCTCGGTTCATATCGGAGGGTCTGAGTTTCGAGTTCCCACTATTTTCAGTGGCAAGTCCGTGTTAGAGAAGGGCAAGCTATCTGGAGAATCGGAGAAAATCTTGCAGGCTATCATGGCCCGTCATTATGTTAACATGAAGTTTTCCATCACGGAGGCCTTCGAGGCAAAGAGGGTAGATCACTACCTTCGCATTTCCAGAGCTTCTCCAAGTAGAAAACTCTTCTGACTTTGCTCATATTATCTTATTTTTGTTGACTCTGCGAATGTTGACTCTGGCTATCTTTGTAGTTTCAGCAATATCTCTATCAGTTTCTGAGATGGAGACCCACCAAGCAGGCGGTAATGTTGATTCTCCTCCGTCTTCCCCTGTCGGGATTCCAATCAGTTTCGATCTCTATGCAGGGGTTGGAGTACCTACTGGAGAGGTTGGAGTACCAGGATCGCCAGCTCCCTCTCTTCCTAACTTGGCTAGGTTGCAGGAGGATTTTACATCCAGATTGGGGAGGTATCGAGGTGCTTCCAGCCGGGTGCAAGAGGTTTCAACCCTCAGACCAGTTAATGTTGCAGCAGCCACTGATGCTGGTGCCTCAGCTTCTTCTGCTTCTCCCGCTGTGGCATCTGGTCAGCCTAAATCGATCGAGAAAAGTTCTGACTCTGCTATGAAGAAGTGGGTGCTCTCGAGATAAGGCTTGGTAGAGGTCGAAGGACAGCAGCCGGGATGAAGTTCTCGCCCACTTCGCAGCTTCTTGCCCGGGTGGGGGTCTAGATGTCATGACTGCCATACCGACTGAGCTTCTAATTAGAAGGGGGTCTGCCCTTCTAGCTGAGGTAAGCTGTCTTATTTTAATCCTTTGTTCAGGTAAGAGGTTAAGAATATTCTAACAAATGCATTGTTTTTGTAAAGCTTTTAAATTCAATGTGGCCATGAGCCAACAGGTTGGCCTCCTTCTGGAGCAAGTCAGGGGTGCTACAGCGGAGCTGGAGAGGTCTAAAGAGGAGCTTGCTAAGGCTGCTCAGGGAATGGAAGTTCTGAACCAGTCGCTGGAGGATACCCAAAAGGAAGCCGACGAGGCTAAGGTTGACAGGGAGAGGATGCAGCATGCCCTGGATATGGAGAAGCTCAGGTCCCTCCGTCGTAAGGAGGAGAGGGGTATTGCGAAGGAGAGAGTAGTGGAGCTGGAGAAAGAAATCCAGTCCCTTCGAAATAGCGTGACCACCCTAGATGGCCATGTAGACACCACCTTCGGGGATGGTTACTTTTTTGCTGGTTACCAAGTGGCCCTGGCTCTCCCTCCTCCGTTTGATCTAGGTAACATCGCTGGGTGGAACCGGGAGAAGATCATGGCAAATGCTACTGAGCTAGCTAGGGCAGCACCTTCTGATGTGGCTGGGCCCTCCCAGGTTGTTGGAGATAGTGGAGTAGTAGGAAGACCCGACCAGGGCTCTATCTCCCTTCCTCAACCAAGCAATGCTGGGTCAGCTCCAAATCTGCAAGATCCTGAGTTTGGTGTGGCACAGGCTAGAGGATGGGTTTCTGTATCCTTTGCTTCTCCAGTAGAGTTTGGCAAGGAAGTAGGAGATCGGCCTGCTACTGATGATGGAGAAGCTGTCCTGCATGTCTCAACATCTGACCCTACCCCGGAAAAGGAAGGTCGGGCTGCTCTGATCGAGGAAGTTGGAGGGGAGCTTCAAGGAGATCCATCTCCAATGGAGATTCTGGTTGCTGTAGGTGCCCAGGAAACAGACGGGGCTTTATCCAGTATTGAAGGAGGGGAAACCCTAACTAGTGGAGTTGGCGAGGAGACGGCCACTCAGGAGCAGGAGGATGCTTGATCCAGCTTGATCCCTTATTCAGTAGCACCTAGATAATGTTATCTTTTTGTAGCCTGTGATCGGGGGATGGGCTCCCAGGTTTTAGTAATGAGAATTTTTTTGTTTTTCTTGACTTCATGCGTGTATGGTCTATCGCATTCTAGGTTGAAATGCTTGTTCCAAGATGATTCTTAGTAACCAGGTGGGAATTTGGTGGTCCAGGAATTAATACCGCGGATGGTCTGGGAAAAGTACCAAGACTTCAACCGGTCATAGATCGGGGTGCTTCATTTTTTATGGGTTTCCATGTAGGCATTATTGGTTCGGATTTTGTATTCAATTGTCCATCCAGATGTCGATCTAGGATAAGTTCGATTATCCCGATCATTAAGCCTTGGGGGAAAGCACACTTCGCGAGGCTTCCCTTTCCCGTGTATCGAACGTTGTGTACATAAATGACTTTATCCTTTCATTTTCGATATTCGATCTTTCCCTCTATAAATACCCCTTATCATTTAGGTGGGTTTTCAAACAATCTCTTTTTCCTTTGTAGCAGGCAGTCTCCATAAGTTGACTGATGATCGTCGTATCACCTGACATTGTGGGAGGAAGAGGAGATGTCAGCTCTGTGACTGGCGGGATGCTTGTTATTGTGGAATGAGCTGTATTTGGTGGATTTAATTACCAGAGGAACAGGGTGTTAACGGAAATTTTGCTCAAGGTGAGAAATCTCAGTTAACACCCTCAAGACCACTACCACGTAGGTGGTGGCCAAGGTTTATTGTATGTGTAGCAATGATTTATAAAATGACAAGAAAGCAAGAATATTTTATTGAACGTGCATGGTATACAAGTACAGAAATTCTTTTATCTTTGCTTTCAACTCTCTCTAGGGAATGGTTAATTGTTTGTCGTATGCCTGTCAATAGTAGTCTCCTCTTTTTCATTTTCTTTCTTTTCTATTTATACATAGTTTGTAGGTCAAACCGACTGATTCTCCCCTTGATTTTCTCAGTCTCTCCCCTCCTTATCGGGCGGGATTTCTTGTTTTAATGTCATTAACTTTGCCGAATTGAGAGTATCGTGGTGGAGATCAGCTTATTTCTTTTTTGGATTCTATTACTTGTTCTGCATATAGGTAACGTTTCCAGATATGATTCAGTGTATCCCTCGTATCCTTTCAGCATGATCCTTTATAGAGGTCGTTGAATATGGCCTGGTATGGTGCACCAACCAGTGAGGTTGATTAGTGTTCTGACCTTGATATCTGAGAAGTTTCATCCAGCTTGGAGCTAGATCCGGCTTCCCTTGACCCTTTCGAAGCTAGGTGGGCCTTCCTTCATTCAGCTTGGAGCCAGGTCTGGCTTCCCTTGACCCTTTCAAAGCTAGGTGTGGCTTCCCCTGACCTTTCGAAGCTAGGTGCGGCCTTCTAGGGACATTCTTCTGTGTTAATCGAGGTACAGACGAGTCTTTGGAGCGTATGCGAGGTGACCTCGACTTCGGGGAGCTTCTAGCTTTGGTGATGCGGGCTAGATCTGATCATTCTGGGCTCTATCCCGGATGTTTCTGGAGCTCATCCTTGTTCCTGGGGTGATATCGTAGTTCGGCTCTGGATAGAGAGGTCTCCTGGTGGAAACTCTCGGGTATGGAACCAGGTCTGGGAGGTGGAAAATTTTCCTTTGGTCCTTAGCCAATTTTGGTTATTAACAGAAGTCCCCTCTGACTTGAACACCAGACGTCGAGCTCGAGGTTGGGGTCAGATTTTTACTTTATTTGGGAAATCTTCCTCTTTTTTACCGTTACCGAAATATTGGGGAAATTTCTTCATTTGAGTGACGTGATGCGAACCAATTAATTTATCTTCGCATTAATCTGATTGCGTTACGGCAGTCCCCGAGATTTTTTACCGTTACCAGAATCTTGGGGAGATCTTCCTCTTAACTGCGTAAGTGATGTGGCGTGAGATGATTAGCCCGCTGTTCAGTTTAATCTGTGTTATAGGTAAAAATCATCATTAAGGACACGTCATTACAGTAAGGGGCCACGTAAGCAAAGTCGAGAAAAGTCAAGCGTTAAAGGGCAGAAATTCCCCAAGGGAATTTACTCGGCAAAGAGCAAAGCAACCCGACCACAAACGAAGAAACCGGCTCGGGCATACTCGGGCATACTCGGGATCAGATAATGAAGACGAGTACTCCACAAACATATGGACAGAATCAGCAGCAAGCAACTCCACAATAAGCAACGATACGACTATCAGAGTTCAACTGAAAGGCAAACAGATTTCCCGCAGTTAAAGGGCGAGGAATCCGATGCAGATTCGGACTCAGTCAAAACAGGAAACAGGATAACCTCCAGAAAGAGACAGACTTCAATTAGAACTAGGAAATCACACAAAATACGGGTATCACAACATCAAACCCTAGCAGTACCATAAACCCTAGCAATAACATGTATAAATACCCCTGTAAGAAACATAAGAGAGGTTAGAATTAGCAGGAGAAGTCAGAGAGAAATACTTTGTAATTGAGTTTTTCATAGTAGATTTGACTTTGTTGCTCAAGCAATAACCCGTGGATTTTTCTCCAGTTAAAAGGAGTTTTTACCACGTATTTGTATCTCTTGATTTATTGTTTTTTTACGGTATTACACTCATCTGTTCTTATTTTCGCTTAATACAAGTTCGTTGATAGTGACGACGAAAAATCACCATCAACAATTGGCGCTAGAAGGAGGGGGATCAAGCAAAACTTGTGACAATGGCTGGCGAAGGAGATGGTAACGATTCCAGGTATAGTCAAGGATTGCCAATCAATGAGTTGGAGGATGATGCCACCCTTAATACTGACAGAGGTAACCTTGGCAACGGCAGATCAGTCAACTACCCTGGCTGGCAATCAGCGTTTTCCTCCAACTAACGAAGAGATTGCGCAAAGATTCCGCGCTTCCTTGCAGCAACTTATATCAGATGCTGCAAGGCAAGGGGTTGATCTCTCCACCTACGGAAGGTTTGATGTCACCTCACAATCTTTCTGCTCCAAATCAGCAAGCAACGAGGTTGCGCTCTACAGTGGTGATACCAATGCCTGATGCACCCATAAAGGCAAGCCGTGATCCGATTGACAGGCCGGTGATTTTTTCTGAAAGGCCAACCAGGGGAAGCGTAGAACGTAGAGAGGAGAATGACTCGGATAGAAGGTATGGTCATGACCAGACGGCTAGGGATAGAGACCGTCCAAGGAGGCGTACTCATCGGAGAGATCGATCGTCGTCCTCAGGAGAGAGTGAGCAGAATTATCATCACAAGCGCCAAAGGGGCACAGTTCGGCTGCACGGTTTAAATCGGGATCAAAGAGAATCGAATCCAGAAGAAAGAGGCCAAAAGCTGACTATAAGTCAGAATTTCAATGCTGTGGGGGAGCCGGAGGGAGACAGAGATATACTCATACAGAGTTTGACCCGGGAAGTGGAGAATAACCGCCGACAAATGGATGCGTTAGTCAGGCGATACGGGCGTAACGAGTTGTCAGATGATGAATCCGGGAGCCCTTTCACCAATAGGATCCTGAGGACGCCATTCCCTGAGAGGTTTAGAATGCCACATGTAGAACAATTCAAAAATGACACGGACCCTAAGGAACATGTCAGAAGATACAAGAGTGACATGGCCCAGTATGTTTACAATGATGCCCTACTATGCTTAAATTTCCCTCAAACTCTTAGGGATCTGGGCTCTAGGTGGTTCGGCAGGTTACCAACGGTCAGCATAAGTAACTTCAGCGAGCTGAGTAAGGCTTTCTCAAGGCAGTTCCTCGGGAATGTGCACAGAAAGAAGTCGGTGGCCCACTTGTCTCAACTTAAGCAAGGAAAGGATGAGTCACTTAAGAAGTATTTGGGAAGATTTGGTCAAGAAGTGTCTGAGATTGGAAGTGCAAACGACGAGGCTATAATTGCAGCGTTCATCAATAACCTCCAGAATGGTCAGCTGTCATTTGACCTGAGAAGAGCCCGTCTAACCAGTTACGCTGACATGATGGATATGGCTGGGGGCTATGCCTTGGCGGAGGAAGAAGAAATTGCCACGGGAGGATACTTCGTGCATGGCGGATGCCCGGAAGGGTCTAAAGCCAAGGACCAAGCGAAGACGCCCGATGCGAAAGATGATAAACAAAAGAATAAGACATGGGATAGTCGGGATGGTCGTCGGGCATATGATCCGAAGACAGATCAGCCGCGGCAGAAGTTCCAAGGCAGATATACAAACTATACCCCACTGAGGAAGGATCAAGAGGAAATTTTGGCAATTCTGGAGGAGAAGAACATGTCTAAAGAACCTCCTAGGCAGTCATCCTATATCCGGAGGGATACCACCAAGTATTGCAGGTTCCATAAGGAGAATGGCCAGGAAACTTCCAAGTGTTTTCAACTTAAAGATCACATAGAGACCCTAAGGACACTTGAAAGATATCGTCCTGAGGAAAACCGACAAGGTAGACGGACAGAGAGATAACCGACAGGATGGTCGGGCAAGAAAACTTAGCCCTAAGAAAGCTGAGGATGAAGGAGCGATCAACACGATTTTTGGTGGACCATCAACGGGCAAAAGTAATAGGGAGAGGACCCAAGAAATTCAGGAAGCCATGGAGGCTAGAAGAGATCTAGGTGTCAATTCTATTGAACCCGACCCAAAAAGGATCAAGGGAGGCTGGGATCCCATCATATTCACAGAGGCTGACTCACATGGAGTAGATGTAAGACCGAACGACGCACTGGTAATCAGTGCACATATTGGCCATAGGGAGGTCCATCGGATTTTGATCGACAATGGAAGCTCAGCGGATATTTTGAGTGCAGAAGTTTATGACCAGCTGAGGCTGGACAGGAAAGACCTGCAGCCTTTTCCTACACCTTTTAGAGGATTTGGCAGGGTGGAGGTAAGGTCGCTCGGCACAGTAAAATTACCGGTGAAGATTGGGAAGGCTCCTTGCCAAAAGACAGTGTTACTCGACTTTGTAGTCGTCGACACAGAAAATTGGCCGTACAACGCCCTATTGGGCCAACCGTTCTTGAATAAAGCTAAGGCGGTGACGGCGACTTATGCCCTAATGATGAAGTTCCCAATGGAGTTTGGGGTTGGAATGGTCAAAGGATCACAAGAAATTGCTCGAAGGGCAAATTTGTCAGTATACAAGGACAAGGAAGTAAACCAGGTATACAATGTGACAACCAAGCTGATAACTGATGAGACTGAAGAATCAGAAGTACCGAGAGATTTTGAGTTGGATCCCAGAGAGGAGCCCGAAGCTAAGAAAGATGAGCCGACCGAAGAGGTGGCATTGGACCCAGAAGATCCAGGCAGGACGGTGAAAGTCGGGGCAAATTTGAGTGAATGTATAAAAGCCCAACTTGTCTCACTACTAAGGGATTACAATGATGTTTTTGCTTGGAGCCACGAAGATATGCCCGGGATAGATCCAAAAGTGATATCACATTGCCTCTCCATCAATCTAGAGTTCCGCCCGGTAGTGCAAAAGAGACGGCTGTTCAATCCAGAGAGGAGTGTGGCCATTAAGGATGAAGTAGGCAAGTTGCTTTCTGCAGGATCGAAAAGGGAAGTCAAATACCCAGAATGGGTGGCCAATGTGGTGCTGGTTAAGAAGAAGAATAATCAGTGGAGAATGTGTGTAGACTTCACCGATTTGAATAAGGCCTGCCCGAAAGATAGCTTCCCATTGCCGAGAATAGACTAACTGGTGGATGCAACAGCTGGGCACGAATTGTTGAGCTTCATGGATGCTTATTCAGGATACAATCAGATCAGAATGAATAAAGCGGATGAAGAAAAGATGGCCTTCACCACAGATCAGGGTTTGTACTGCTATAAGGTGATGCCTTTCGGCCTGAAAAACGCTGGGGCAACCTACCAGAGACTGGTAAACAGGATTTTTGCCCGGCAAATCGGGAGGAACATGGAAGTTTATGTGGATGATATGTTGACCAAGAGTGTCACAGCGGAGAGGCATTCAGAAGACTTAAAGGAGACCTTCGAAGTGCTGAGGAGATATAAAATGAAGCTTAACCAGAGCAAATGTGTGTTCGGAGTGCCATCAGGGAGATTTCTTGGTTTTCAGGTACATCAAAGAGGGATTGAGGTGAACCCCGAGAAGATCAAAGCGTTGGAAGATATGGCTTCGCCAAGGACGCTGAGGGATGTACAGAGGCTAACGGGATGTCTTGCGTCACTTAACCGATTCATAGCAAAGTCGACAGACAAATGTGCCCCATTCTTCAGAGCAATAAAGAAAGGAAAAGGCCTTGAATGAAGTGAAGAATGCGAAGCTGCTTTTCAGAAATTGAAAGAGTATTTAGGGCGAGCACCCATCCTCTCAAAGCCGGTGGTTGGGGAGACGTTGTACTTGTACCTCTCAGTCACAGAGGTAGCGACAAGTTCGGTGTTGATTCGGATGGAGGAAGGAGTGCAAAAACCGGTATATTATACCAGCAAGGCGTTGCTGCCAACAGAAACTAGATACTCACCAGCCGAAAAGGTTGCACTTGCCTTGGTCGCGGCAGCCAGAAAACTAAGGCCGTACTTCCAAGCGCACGCAATAGAGGTGTACACCGACTGCCCGCTAAAACTCATCCTGCAAAAGCCAGAACTGTCGGGAAGATTGACTAAGTGGGCGGTTGAGTTAAGTGAATTTGACATCAAATATACCCCAAAAGCTGCAGTTAAGGGACAAGCAGTGTCCGATTTCATAGCAGAGTTCACCGAGCCAGATATGGAAGTGCAAAGGATAATAGAAGGCGAACAAGTGAGTAAGTTCCAATGGAAGTTGCATGTGGATGGATCGTCGAACACCCATGGCAGTGGAGTCGGAATAGTCATAACAACACCAGAAGGGGATGCTGTGGAATGCGCCATGAGGTTCGACTTCAAAGCAACTAATAACCAAGCAGAGTATGAAGCTTTGTTGGCTGGTTTGAGAGTTTGCATAGCATTGGGGGCAGATGAGTTGGCGGTATACAGCGATTCCCAGGTTGTGGTTAACCAGGTGCTGGATGAATACCAGGCGAGGGAGGAGCATATGATAGCTTACTTAGACATTACAAAGAGCTTGCTTAAAAAGTTTAAGGTGTACATGATCCTTCAAATCCCTCGGGAGGAGAACGAAAAAAGCAGATGATTTGTCTAAATTAGCCTCAGCCACCACGAGTATTAGGTCGAAAGCAATACCAGTGGCGCACCTGACCAAACCAAGTACGGTAGAATCTGAAGAGGTCATGGTGTCAGAAATCCCGTTAGGTCCAAGTGATTGGAAGACCCAGCTTAGAGAGTATTTGGAGAGAAACATATTACCGGAGGACGCTGTGGAGGCAAAATACGTCAGGTACAGGTCAACTCGGTACACAATTCTAAGGGGAGAACTATACAGAAGAGGGTTCTCAAAAGTGTTACAAAGATGTGTTACCGGAGAAGAAACCTACAAGATTCTGAAAGATGTTCACAGTGGGGTGTGTGGAAACCACACTGGGGGTAAGAGCCTAGCACACAAGGTACTTCGGCAAGGTTTTTATTGGCCGACTTTATTTTCCGAAGCGCAACGATTCGCGGAAAGTTGCAAGACATGTCAAAGAATAGCAAACGACATTCGGCAACCCCCGGAGTTACTCAGAAGCTTAACTTCCCCTTGGCCTTTTGCCATGTGGGGCCTCGACCTGATTGGTCAATGCCCACAGGAACAAGGGGAGGAGCAAAGTACGCAATTGTGGCAGTAGACTACTTTACCAAGTGGACAGAAGCAGAGGCATTGGTGCACATCACGGAGGCGAACACCACTAGCTTTGTCAGGAAGAACTTCATATATAGGTTCGGAATCCCGAGCATCATTATAACGAATAACGAAACTCAGTTCGACAACAGCAAGTTCAGGGAAATGTGAGAGGAGTATAAGATTGCAAACTACTATGCGTCACCTGCACATCCTCAAACCAATGGCCAAACTGAAGCTGTGAACAAGGTGATCAAGCACACACTGAAAGCAAAGTTGGAAGCAAAGAAAGGCAGTTGGGAAGACAAACTACCAGAGGTGTTATGGGCATACCGAACGACTATCAGGTCATCTACAGGGGAGAACCCTTTTGCACTAGCATTCGGAACAGAGGCTGTAATCCCGACGGAAACAACCTTTACGTCACCCAAGGTGCAACTATACAGCCCCGAGCACAACGTCAGCATGTTGCAGCGGAACTTAGACGAGCTTGAAGAAATCAGGGACGCAGCTCAAGTGAGAAACGCAGCGTATCAGCAGAGGGCTGCAAGGTACTATAATTCCCATGTTCGTGTGCGTAGATTCCAGCTCGGAGATTTAATGCTAAGAAGGGTGTCCCCGAACACTAAGGACAAGTCGGCAGGATCTCTCGCTGACAAATGGGAAGGCCCGTATATCTTCAAGGGATTGCAGTGCACGGAGCCTACCTGATAGCTCACCCAGAAGGTAGCTTAGTACCCCGACCATGCAACGCTCAGTATCTCAAGATTTTCTACCCCTGACAAGCTCATTCATGTTTAACGTTATTTTAGCTTTGCTTTAACTTATAGTCAAGTTAAGAGGTTTCTAACTCTTATTGTTATCTAATAAAGTCCGTTTGCTAATAAAGAGGTTATTCATTGAAGAGGATGAAATCCACGATAAAGAATGTTCAAATAAAGCAAAAACAACAGTGGCCACCTCGTTCGAGAACAAGCAGACTAAATTTAGTCACCTAAAACAAACCGGTCTGAGCAAATCTCTTTCAAAAATAATCATGCGCTACGAGGCCGCGGGAGAGCGGACAAGTAGTTCTTGAAGGGCTGAGAAGCTGGAATAGCGCACCCGTCTGGTTTAAGCAGTGCAAACGCACTTCTTAACCAAAAGGCAAAACCGAGGCACCAGGATAACTGGAAAACTGCTCAGAGCGCCGCCAGGAAGACTGGTGAGATGCGCAGTCGTGTTGGCTGGTCAACATAACCACCAACGATTCGACGAAACCTTGCACAGACAAAACCGGGAGACGTCCTAGGTGACTTGTGTAAGGACCTTGATGTATGGTTGTGGTGAGCCTCAACGAAACGTTAGGGTAAAACAATCTCCACAAGATCGGAGAAATTAATTGCCAGTTAAATAAGATACTCGGCTTAAAAAAGTTGCCAGTTAAATAAGATACTCGGCTTAAAAAAGTTGCCAGTTAAATAAGATACTCGACTTTAAAAGAAAAATTGCCAGTTAAATAAGATACTTGGTCCAATAAATCAACGGCCAGTTTAATGAGATACTCGACTTAATAAATGAGTTGCCAGTTGAATAAGATACTCGGTTAACTTTGGTAGTCACCAAGCACTTGGTTGAAATTAAGAGTTCCAAAAATTCTTAAGATCTATGAGCCGAGTATAGGTGACCGAACAAATTATGCTTCATTTGTTTTTCTTTTGTTTATATGTTTATCATGCAGGGAACCGGACAGGCAGAATAGTGAATAGATTTCTTATATATGAGCGAAAGAATATACAATGGTTGTTACAAAAAACAATTGTTACGAAAAGAAAAAGAGAAAATTAATCAAGAAGATGTCGGCGGTTGAGAACTACTTCCACCAATGCTCGGGTCCGGTTCCATCACGTACTCACTCAGGAGGCTGTCATCAGAAGGCCAGACAATCACATCCTCTGGGGCGTCGTCATCTATCCAAGCGCTATAATCTACCCCGGGAATGGGCCCAACGTCAGAAGCCTCACCGTCGATCCCCACTTTCTCACAAGCGTGGAAAGTTGAGAAGGAATCAGCAGTGGGAACTTCCTAGTGCATGGGATGTGGCTCCTTTCCCTTACTTCTGCAATATGCTCGCCACGTCTTCATCTGGAGCCGAAGGGATTCCAGAGAAGCATCCACATGTTTTCTGACCGAGAGGTTCCAGTTGGCCCTGGCCCGATCAGTTGCTCTGTTCTTCTTCTTGAAAAATTCTCTGGCCGAGACCATTCCTCTCTGAAATTCCCGGAGAAGTAAAGCATCATAGGCTGGAGATCTTTTGAAGCGATCGACCCCCTGAATCTCCAACTCCAGCCTAGCTTCGTTCGACAGGGACTTGTCCGTCAAGGCTTGACGTTCCAAGTCTTGAATCCGGCGCTCGTAGGAGGACTTTGCATCTTCAACTGTCTGCTCGGCCTAGAGTAGAGCCTCCTGAGTAGATAACAACTGGTCTTTTAAAGTTTGGGCCTCTTCAGAAGCGAAAGATGCTTTCTGTTCAGCCTCTAGTTGACACGCTAAGCACTGGTCCAGAAGCACCTGACCCGACCTGGCCCTTTCCTGACAAGCCAATTCGACCCAAGCACGGCGATCTTCACTCTCCTTCAACTGGGCTTCAAGCCTCCTTATTTTCTCCGTCTGACCATCACTAGTCTGGCAGACTTCAGTCATCTTGGCTACCATCTGCAACGAGCCGATAACAAGTGACAAAAATGAAGTAGGAATAAAAGAGATAAATATGAAAGTCTTAAGAGTTATTCACATAAGAAGCGTTGTTGAAGAAATGGCAGAGCCGATCAGATAACGAACCGACCCTGAGATCGCTCCAACGATCCTCCCCTATATATGCTCGGCCCGAAGCCATAGCCTTCAACATGGTCTCGGGGGTAGGTACGCTAGACTGGGTTGAAGGGTCAGGATCGCCAAGATTAGCTTCGGGGAACCCAGCAGCAGGTGTTGCCTGAGGGGAACTAAGGGGGATGCCAGGTTCGTCCCTCATCTGATCCCGTGGAGGAGAGTTCTCTATTGTTCTCTCATTCTCAGCAGCCTCCGCTACCCCCTCCTCATCTGAGGATGACTCGACGAAAGCAACTACTCGAGGAATCTTGGGGGCCGGACGGCCAGGTGAGAACGAGGCTTTTCTTTTTCTAGGTTGCCTCCCACGGGTATTCAGGTCTGCTGTGGGGTCCTTAAAATCTGGATCGGAACGCCCCATTTCAGCACCACTTCCAGACGGCGCAGTGTTCAGTTCGGTGGAAATCAGAATCTCTGGAACTGTCACGTCCGGATGCTCCCTGGCAATTTCCACATCCGGGGAAGTGGCACTCGGCTCGACTACAGCAGGCTGAGGAGATCTAGTTCCGCAGGAGAAGATAGCTGGTTCGGAAGACTCCCCAACCTTCTTCTTCCCCTTTGTCGAAGGACCTGCTTGATTGCTCTTATCAGCTGCGTGGGCGGCCAACTCTTGATTCTGAGTTTCCTCAGGCATGTAATCCGGCACGTCGCCTGCATCCCCCTCGGGAATGTCTTTTGAAGAACTCCCATCGGAGTCACCTTGAGGAGGGGCTATCCCCGCATCCTGTTGACGTTTAACTTCCCTCCGGCTCGCCTCCACAATGCCTTTCATTCGGCGGGCTTGGGCATCGCACACTACATCTATGTCGTACAGTTTAAAAAAAAAAATTTAGGAAGCTGAAAGCCAGATAGATAAAGCAGGTAAATAGCAAGGAAGAAATAAAGAACTTACAGCGACGCCGGGGTGCAGAATGTTGAGGGAAGAGGCGAGCTGTTATCATCTTCTTCTCATCGAAGAGGTAAGGTCTGCCCCTCTTTTCCACGGGACGGAAGGCCGCCCGAGTCATGGTTTTGAGTTCTTCATCCGCAAAAGACGAAGTCATGTGGTTCCACTGGGGTGCGCAGAAGTACCGAGGCACCCGGCGAGTCATCTGAGAGCCCTCAATGTCAAAAGAAATTGACCTGTCCCCAGTCTCCACCCACGAAGAACCAACTATTCTTCCAGAACTTGTTTAAGGTGGGGAAGCCCCAAACAAACCCTTTCATCTTCTCATCAGCGGTCGGTATCACCCTGTTCTTCACGATCACGTCCTTGGGGACCCAACTCTCGGGCTGAGTTGAAAGCAGGAAGTAAATCCCGGTCTTTCCCAGAGGCCTCAAAGAATAGAAGTGCCTAATTTCCCGAGGAGTCAGGGGTGGTCGTCTCATCCTATGCCACATGTGCCACATGCACATCAAGATCCGATAGATGTTCGGAGTTAGTTGAGCAGGGGCGAGCTGAGCTTCAGCCAAAAACCACGTAATGAAGGGTTGCAGCGGAAGCGTCACCCCGCAAGAAAGCATCGCCCCGTAAATCGCCACTTAAGCGGGCGGGGGGTTCCACGCAGCCCGACCGTTAGCAGGGTTTAATTAGATAGTGTCGCTGTCCAGATCAAAACAGTTCGTGTATTTAATGACTTCTTCAGGGCAGACCACATTTGGCTCAACGTCGTAAGCGCAAACTCTCTCGGGAGAGAAAACGATACGAGCCTCCCTATGCTCGTCCTCAATGTCTTTTTCGACCACTCTCTGGGGCCCGACTCGGATTTCTCGAACAAAGGAACCTTTGTTGATGTCGCGATTGCTTTGTTTCTTCCCCATTCTTTTCCACGGCCGAGAATTATCACAAGCAGCAGAAGCAGAACTGGAATCGGTCTCAGGCTGATAGGATTCAGGCTGTGACGAACTGGAAGAAGCTGGTGGAACTTCACGACGCAGTCCAGACAAGTTGAGTCCGGAGACGTCAGCGTCTGTAAATCGGGGCTGATCGGGAATTGGATCACCAAGCAACCTGTGGACAGCCATAACAGTACAAGTATCACTTTGCTCAATGGCAATCATAGCAACAGTAAAAAGACGATGTCTAGCAGAGGGATCCATGAGAACTAACCTTAAAGGATTGAAGAGACGTGAGGTACGGCAGGATCTTCGAGAAGGTCGAGAAAAGGTTTGGAAACCGAAAGAAGTAAATCTTCACAGGACGAGATTACAGGCAGGGAAACGATGGCAGAAATCTGGGAAACGATGGCAGAAATCTGGGAAGTAATGGTAAAAACTTGAATAGGGGTTTTCCCCTTTGAAGCAATACTTCTATATATAAGCATGCAACCGGTCCCAAGACACAAAACCCTAGAAAGGGTAGGCGAGGAGAAGCGGGAAAGATTGGGATAAGATTCATGACGTAAACTGTACGGGCACGAACAGAAGGGTCGCGTCTCATAAATGCCACGTACCACGGCCAAACAAAAGAAGACAGGTGGCAGTAAAGAGAGGCACCGAGCCGTCAAAGAGACAGTCAGTCACCATCAAAAGATCTTCGAATAAGAAAAGAATCAAACGCGTACAGGCATAATTAAGACACGCCATTAACGTTTCGAATCGAACGAGGAATTTGAAATCCGACATTGATGAAGAAGACGATAAACGAGAACAAGTCATGAAAGAGTTAAATATTTATCCCGAGTAAGCAGGATACATTCGGTTCAAATATTTAAAGGGGTATTGTTATAGGTAAAAATCATCATTAAGGACACGTCATTACAGTAAGGGGCCACGTAAGCAAAGTCGAAAAAAGTTAAGCGTTAAAGGGCAGAAATTCCCCAAGGGAATTTACTCGGCAAAGAGCAAAGCAACCCGACCACAGACGAAGAAACCGGCTCGGGCATACTCGGGCATACTCGGGATCAGATAATGAAGACGAGTACTCCACAAACATATGGACAGAATCAGCAGCAAGCAACTCCACAATAAGCAACGATACGACTATCAGAGTTCAACTGAAAGGCAAACAGATTTCCCGTAGATAAAGGGTGAGGAATCCGATGCAGATTCAGACTCAGTCAAAACAGGAAACAGGATAAACTCCAGAAAGAGACAGACTTCAATTAGAACTAGGAAATCACACAAAATACGGGTATCACAACACCAAACCCTAGCAGTACCATAAACCCTAGCAGTACCATAAACCCTAGCAATAACATGTATAAATACCCCTGTAAGAAACATAAGAGAGGTGAGAATTAGCAGGAGAAGTCAGAGAGAAATACTTTGTAATTGAGTTTTTCATAGTAGATTTGACTTTGTTGCTCAAGCAACAACCCGTGGATTTTTCTCCAGTTAAAAGGAGTTTTTATCACGTATTTGTATCTCTTGATTTATTGTTTTCTTGCGGTATTACACTCATCTGTTCTTATTTTCGTTGATACAAGTTCATTGATAGTGACGATGAAAAATCACCATCAACATTCTGGTTACGTTACTGTAGTCGATTTTTTACCGTTACCAGACGAGTATCTCGGTAGCTCGTGCGGTTGCCCTTCTGCCTATATATATGTCTATTTTCCTTCTCATCTTCCTCACATCTCTTTGAGCTAAAAAATTATTTGCTGAGAAATATTTCCATAGCTTTTCCTCTAAGCTTGCTTCTTTCTTCATTCTTCGTCCTTTTTGGTTCTTTCAATGTCGAAAAACAATCGCGACTCAGCTGATTCCATACCCGACGGTGAGGAAGTCGTCAGTCTTACTCTGGGAAGCGGGCTAGGAGGAGTTCTGAAGACGATGATTCCCGGCCCACCTTGCAACGTCGGCGGTCAAGTAGGAATGTATCCATCGGGACTGGGTTCTCCAACCATCCCGACCACCCTTTGGATATCGTCGATGATGACTCCGATAAAGAAGCGGACGGTGGCGCCGTGGGGGAGCGTCAGGTCTCGGCTCATGGTCCCCTTGTGGAGAGGCTCTCTCCTTACGATTTTCGGGTTATCCCAGATTCCACCGTTGACCCGGTATCGATTGATCGCTTGAGGTCAAAGTTTGGCATCCCCAACAGCGTATCCATCTGAGTGCCCCCCAAAAATTTTGAGTTCTTCAATCCCCCTAAAGGAGTGCTTCCGATTCATGTGGCCGCTCTTGAGAACGGGGTCAGGCTTCCCCTCCATCCGACCCTTCGACAGGCTCTCAATGCCATCCAGCTCGCTCCCCTCCAGTTGGCACCCGGCTTCTAGAGGCATCTGATTGGTTTCCTTGTATTATGGAGGGAATAATGCCAGATGAGTAAGGTGACAAGAGAGCCGGGTGCAGAGGAGCTGGCCTATCTCTTCCAGACTGAGAGCTTGTCTGGGGCTCCTCGAGGCCAGTTCTATGCCAAGGCCAAGAACAAGCTCAACTTTATCATTCCCGGTGCTTCAAGAAGGACCCCGTGTGGAAAGAAGAATGGATCCTGGCGGGGGATGACTGGGGGAGCTCGATTTTCATCGGAGGGTAAGAATTCGAGGTTCCCACGGCTTTCAGCGACAAGCCCTCCTGGGACCGAGACTCCCTGCCTTCTGAGTCCGAAGCCATTTTACAGGCTATTCTAGCCCGAAATTATTTGAATCTGAAGTTCCCTAATGCTGAAGCTTTTGATCCTCGTAGGGTGAACAAGTATTTACAGATTTCAGACGTTATTCCTCGTAAGTGTCATTGAGTTGCTTCGCCTTATTATTTATCTTGGTTCTAACATTTTCTTTTTTAATCTGCTTATTCACAGTTTTCGTCGTGGAACCGGCCACCCGTCACGTCTCACGCTCCCCTCAAGGTGGAGTTTCTCTTCCCTCCTCCAGGGTCGAAACCGCTCTGGCTTCGTCTATCTCTCCGGCTGGGTCTAAGATGGCCACTCTTGCCTCGCGGGCTTTCCGGGCTTTAGGTAAAGCTCCCCAGGTGGTTGACCCAGCTGCTTCTGCTCCCTCGGCCGTGGCCGCCAAAGTTGCTACCCCTTCGACTCAAGCACCTAATTCCGCTGCGCTTCCAACAACCAAAGCCTCGGAGGTTTCTGGAAAAGGTGTTGCTTCTGGGAAAGGTGTCGCGAAGGTTCCTTCCAGCTGCTCCCGGCCTCAGTCGAGCTCGACAGGGCGGGATGAGGTCCTGGAGCAATTCATAGCGTCCTGTCTGGGTGGCGGGATCTCCAAGATGGCATATATGCCCGTGGACATCCTTATAACCAAGGGGGTCTGCTATTTTAGCTGAGGTAATTGTACTTCCTTTGTGCTACTCTTGTTAATTCGTTCAGTTTCTAACTCGGGTTCTATATTTTGTAGGCCTTCAAGTTTAACGTTACGATGGGCCAGCAGGTAGCCCTCCTCCGTGATCAGGCTGCAAAAGCCGAAGCTGAAGCCGAGAAAGCCAGGGAACTTCTCAAGCAGGCTCGGTCTTTAGTGGAAGAGGTGACTTCCAGCCAGGGAAAAATCGAGGTCGAGATGGCTGAGCTTCGCTGCGATCATGAGAGGATGAAGCAATCTTATGATCAGGAGCGTCTTCAATCTCTCCGGCAGGCTAGGCAGCGGGATTCCTGGAGATCTGAGGCTAAGAAGCTGGACCTCGAGAACCAGTCTCTGATTACTCAGGTGACCAAGCTGCAAGCTGATGCGGAGACCTCCTTCAGCGACGGGTATTTCTATGCTTCCTTTCAGGCCGCGGAAGCTCTTCCTCCTCCCTTTGATTTATCATCTATTACAGGCTGGGATAGACAGGAAATAATGCTCAAGACTACCGAGTTATCTCACCCTGAAGGTGACAAGGTGGTCCCTTCGAGCCCAGTAGGAGCTGGGAAGCAGCCCGCTCAGGCAGATCCCTCATTCCCTCTTCCTACCTTTATCACCTCAGGTCCCGGCGAGTCTTCTAGTAAATTGATGTCCTCTCGATCTGAGGAGGACCAGTCAGGAGCTAGTGATGAGGTTAGGAGCCCGTCTGAGGATCCCCCTTTAACAGAGATGGAGGTCGACAGGAGCCAGACGGGGTCCTTGGCTGCCCTTCTTGACACGGCTATCCCTCCTGAGGTTATGGACGTAATTAATGAGGTTTTGGAGGAAGATCCAGTTGATCACCCGATGGAGCCTCTAAATGGAGGAGCGGTCGGCGAGGCTAACCAAGATGGACAACTATCTGTAGAGGGGGTTAATGGCGAGGATCAGCAAGAATGAGGAGGGCCAGCGGAGGGGAGCCATGAGAGTCCCAAGGCTTGAAGCGATTCATCATGACTTGTTTTTTATTGCCCGAAAAAGGGGGTGGGCACCCTGTTTTGCCCTTATTAGTATTTCCTTTTTCTTCTTCTTTTTGTAGCCCGAGTTCGGGGGTTGGGCTCCTCATTTGGATGTAGCCTTATCGGGGGATAGGCTCCCCTTGTCCTTAATGATAAGTCGAAGCGCTCTTTTGAGAACTTTTATTTTATTTCTGGTCTTGAATGGGATCCAGAGTAGCATCTGTAGCAACAATTAAGATTCGTGTAGGGAATTATGATGATTTTGATCCTACACACGAAAGAAAACATTATATATATATATATATATATTATTATTATTATTTTTTATATGGGGTGATAACCCAACCAAGACATCAGGAGGGCTACTTAGCTATTTCCTAGTCTTTGAGATCTGGAGGGCAACTATGCTTTTACACTCAGATCCTTCTTGGGGGTGGTAGCCCGACCAAGGCATCAGGAGGGCCATCGAGCTATTTCTTGGTCTCGAGATCTATAGGGCAACTATGCTCTTACACTCAGATCCTTCTTGGGGGTGGTAGCCCGACCAAGGCATCAGGAGGGCTATCGAGCTATTTCCTGGTCTCGAGATCTGGAGGGCAACTATGCTCTTACACTCAGATCCTTCTTGGGGGTGGTAGCCCGACCAAGGCATCAGGAGGGATATCGAGCTATTTACTGGTCTCGAGAGGTTTATGTCGAATTCCCATACAAGGGTATAGTTACTAATGTTGAACATAGTTGGAGACAAAGATGGAAGAGAAAAGGAAAATGACTTTATTGATGATCGAGATGTAGTACATCTTTATTAGGATCTGTAATAAAAACTAAGTGGGGGTAGTCTGCTTGAGAACTCCTTTCAAGGGTAGAATTTCTTCAAATTATCTGCATTCCAAGTGTGGTTGATGGATCGTCCGTCCATGTCTTCGAGTTTATAAGCTCCATTGCGAACAACTAGCTTTATCAAATATGGCCCTTCCTAATTTGGACTTAAGACTCCATCCGACCTTTTCCTAGTGTTCAGGGTCACCTTCCTAAGTACCAGATCCCCTTCTTTGAATTTTCGGGCTCTAACCTTTTGGTTGAAGTATCTAGCGATCTTGCTCTGGTAGATCGCCACTTTCTCTGCTACCCAGTCTTGTTTTTCTTGTAAGAGGTCTAGATTAGCCCGGAGCTTGACTTCGTTGCTTTCGGGCTCAAAGTGTTGTACCCTGAACGAGGTCAACTTATGCTCGATGGGGAGGACTGCTTCAACCCCGAAAGCCAGGGAGTAAGGTGTCTCCCCGGTAGCTGTTCTTTTTGTAGTCCGGTATGCCCAGAGGACCTCTGGTAGCTCTTCGGCCCACTTGCCTTTCTTCTGCTGTAGCTTCCTCTTTAGAAGTTTTTTAATAGTCTTGTTGGTGGATTCTACCAGCTCGTTAGTCTGGGGATGAGCAACAGAAGCGAGTCTGAGGTCGATCCCCAATCCCTTGCAGAAGTCTTTGAACCGGGCGTTGTCGAATTGCTTTCCTAGGTCGGCTATAATGATGAGAGGGGTCCCGAATCTACACACCACGTTAGTCTTGATGAACTTGGTTGTGTTCTTTTCTGATATTCGAGAAAGAGGTCCTGCCTCGACCCATCTTGTGAAGTAGTAGATAGCCACGATAGCATGTTTCATCTGTCCTGGAGTGGTAGAAAGTGGCCCAATTAGGTCGATTCCCCACATGGCAAAGGGGTAAGGTGAATTGAGGGACGACAGTCGCTCGGGTGGCTGGTGGTTCAAGTTTGAAGTTCTTTGACAAGGTTCTCAAGATTGCACAAAACTCTTTACGTCTTGGTGGATGGTCGGCCAATAGTACCCCATACGAAGCACCTGATAGGCTAGAGCTTCCCCACCTATGTGGTTCCCACAGTCCCCAGAGTGGACCTCTCTCAATGCCCACTTAGCATCATCGGGATGCAAGCACCTAAGTAAGGGGAGGGATCTGCCCCTCCTGTAGAGGTATCCGTCTACCATATAGTATCAAACCGAGAGTCTCTTAAATCTTCGGGCTTGGTCGGGCTCTTCGGGAAGCTCTCCTTCAAGGAGGTAAGCGACAGTTGGGTCCATCCAGCAAGGCAGGCGATCCAGGGAACAAATTTCTCCATTTGTGGCTATGCTTGGCTGGGTGATTACTTGGAGGGGAATTCCCCTTGGTAGGGATTGGCCTCCGTTCGCCGCTATTTTAGCCAGAACATCTGCACGATGGTTTTGGTGTCGAGGCACCTGATCGATCTTGAGTCCCTTATATTTGCTTTTTAGCAGCCGAGCTAGATTTAGGTAGGCAGCCATATTATCTCCCTTTGCCTGGTAGACCCCAGTCACCTGGTTTATAACAAGCAACGAATCGCTCTGGATCTGCAGGTAGTCGGCCTTTAGTTCAATGGCTACCTTCATCCCGGCTATGAGGGCTTCATATTCCGCTTCGTTGTTGGTAGCTTTAAACTCGAATCTGAAACAGTGACAGAATTCAGTCCCCTCCGAATCTATTAAAACTATGCCAGCTCCTCCCCCGGCTCGCCCGGATGCTCCATCTGAAAAGAGGATCCATGGCTTGCAGCCTTCCGGCCAATTTTCAACCTCAGATATCTTCTCAGGGACCTCGTTTGATACTGAGGGATCATCTGGATCTGGGATCGCTGAGAATTCTGCCACGAAGTCGGCCAAAGCATGTGCCTTAATCGTAGTTCGTGGCTTATACTTTAGGTCGAACTGAGTGAGCTCTAATGCCCATAAGACTAGCCTTCCTGACACGTCTGGTCTTTGCAAGAATTGGCGGAGGGGTTGGTCTGTCACCACTGCTACTGTGTGAGCTTGAAAATAGGGACAGAGTTTCCTCGCTGAGATCACCAGAGTATAAGCGAGCTTCTCCAGGAGAATTTAATTCCTTTCTGATTTGGTCAAAGCATGACTCACATAGTATATGGGTCTTTGAAAACCGTCGCTACAATCCTTGGCCAAAGCCCCGCTTACTGCAGTTTCTGATACGGCTAGGTAGATCTGTAACTCATCTCCGAGAACCGGCTTGACTAACAATAGGGGGCTTGTTAGTTACTTTTTTAAAGCTTGAAACGCCTGTTCGCTCTCTTGGCTCCATTTCATGTTCTTCCCTTGTTTGATGGCCTTGAAGAAAGGGAGACATTTATCGGTGGAGCGAGAGATAAACCTGTTGAGTGCCGCCACCCGTCCAGTCAGAATCTGTACTTGCTTGAGCGTGGTCGGGGATTCCAGGTCCAAGATAGCTTTGATTTTTTTTGGGTTGGCTTCTATACCTCTCTCATGAACCATGAAGCCCAGAAACTTCCCTGCCGTTACCCCAAAGGCACATTTGGAGGGGTTCAAACGCATCTGGTTTTCCCTCAGTATGAGGAAGGTTTTACGAAGGTCTTCATCATGTCCCTTTGTGGTTGGGGATTTCGTGATCATGTCGTCAATGTACACTTCCATCGTCCTTCCTATCTCGGGCTTAAACAGCTTGTTAACCAGCCGCTGGTATGTGGCCCCAGCATTTTTCAAACCAAACGGCATCACCTTGTAGCAGTATAAGCCCTGCCCAGTAATGAAACTGGTCTTATCTTGGTCAGCCGGGTGCATTTTAATTTGGTTGTATCATGAGAATGCGTCCATAAAACTCAAAAGTTTATTTTCGGATGTGGAGTCAACCAGCTGGTCGATCTTTGGTAAAGGAAAACTGTCTTTCGGACAAGCCCGGTTGAGGTCGGTGTAATCGACACACATACGCCATTTCCCATTCACCTTCGTGACCATGACCACGTTGGCGATCCATTCGGGGTAACGCACCTCTCTGACTAACCCTGCTTTGATCAATTTATCAACCTCTTCCTGCACCGCCGCGTTCCTATCAGCGTTGAAGTGACGCCTCTTCTGCTTTACGGGCTTGACTGTTGGATCTACTGCTAGTCGGTGGGTGGCCAACGATGTCGGGATTCCAGGCATTTCATCATGGTTCCAGGCGAAGATGTCGATGAATTCCCTGAGAAGGTCAATCAGTCCTCTTCTTACTTCTAGATCAAGGGTGGCTCCAACCTTGACGACCTTGGAGGGATCATCATTCCTTATAGGTATCTCTTCTAGTTTGTCCACTGGCTGCACGCTGGCCCATTCCTCACTCCGTACTTCCTCGTAAGGCATGATAGGTTCGCTCTCCGGATGCCCAGGATGCTCTGCGGGCTCCTTCTCCTCCTGGGTTATCCGGGACGTATCCATGTCTTCCTGGACTAATGTCACATGTACACATTGTTTCGCTAAGGCTGTAGGACTGGCAGATACTGCGTAGCATTTCCTGGCTGCCTGCTGGTCTCCGCGTACCTCTCCTACTTTGGTTCCAACCGGGAATTTCAGAACGTTGTGGTATATGGACAAGACTCCCTTCAAGGAGGACAGGAAAGGTCTCCCTAGGATAGCGTTGTAGGCCGATGGGGTGTCCACCACAACAAAGTCGGTCATAACATTCTGTTGGAGTGGGGTGATCCCGATGATTATTGGGAGGATCATTGACCCCACTGGTATGATCAAGTCCCCAGTGAAACCGTAAAACGGAGTGGTACAGCTGTTGTAACAACGTTGCTTCAGGTTCAGTTTTTCCAGGGTATCCTTGAAGAGGATATCTACACTGCTACCTGTATCCACGAGCACGCGATGGACCAGACAGTTGGCGATTTGTATCGTGATTACCATAGGATCATCATGAGGTTGCACAGTGTTGAAGACATCTGCTTCAGTGAATACGATCTGTGCTGATTGGGAGGGCTTTGTCGGGCTCTGGCTGACTTCAAAGATCCATCCACTTTCTCCGATGTGGGGAACCTTTCTTGCGAGGTTTTTCCTGGAATTATTGGAAACTCCAGCCAGTATAGGACCTCCGCTGATAGTGTGTATCACCTGGATCTGTTGCATTAAGTCAGCCCACTCCCCTTTCCTCTTTTCTGCGTCCTCACAGTTTTCGGCTTGTACCTCCCTTCCAGTCCTGATATTATCTCTGACCTGTTGTAAGAACTCAATCAGGCCTCCTCCCCTTATCAGGGCCTCAATCTGGTTGCACAAATTATAGCACTCTGAGGTGTTGTGGCCCACGTCTTCATGGAAGTCGCAATATTTGTACCGGTTTCTCCTGTCAGCTGGGGCCTTCATGGGAGCGGGCTTTTGGAGCAACCCTTTATCTCGTATGGAAAGGTAGACTGTTTCCCTGGAAGCATTCAAAGGGGTGTAGTAGTCATACCTTTTTTCCCCTTACATTATTGGAGCCACGGTCCAAGGAGGCGGCGAAGCCCGGGGAGGGGTTCGTTTTGCTGGATATCTTTCTGGCCTATGCAGAGGAGCAGGGAGGCGATAGGTCGACCGGTTGGGAGGTTTATTCTGAGTTTTCTGTATTGGCTCAAATTTGGGGGCTTCTTTCTTCAGACGCTTCACCGTTCTCATGTCGTCGTGTTCCATCTTGACCTTGAGTTGTTCATCGATCTCGACCTGCTCAAGAGCCCGGTCATAGGCCTCCTGGTAAGTCTCGGGAGGTCTTATGGCGAAGGAACGGAAAAGCTTTCCTGCCTATAGATCGAAGAGTTTCACTCCGTTCCTGGATCACATATTGGAGGTGTATGGGATCTTTTGGGCGAGGTTTGACTCCTTGGAATTGTGAGAAAAAATCTGTTGATAATTTTGTGAAAAAATCCACGCTACCAACGGGCAGTTTCCTGAACCAGGTTTTCGCGTAGTCGGTCAAGGTCGTTGGAAACATTCTGCACATAGCTGCTCTGGTAGTATTCTGGACCTCCATCTGTTGAACGAAGCTCTCTAGGTGGCTTAGAGGATCTTCCGTTCCAGAGAACTTATCTGCTGACATTTTGAATTTTTGGGGGAGCTCTGCTTCTCGGATCCTCCTAGTGAAGGGAGCGTTCATCTCGCTCAGGGGATCCTTTTTGTCCTCCTTACTCTTTCCATTCCTTATCTGCTGGACCTCTTTTTGTAGCTTTGCCAGCTGATCCCTCAGTCGCTTGTTCCCAGGTCTCTTCGAGTTAACCTCAGATTCCTCACTGTCGAATCTTTCTGATGAACTGGCAATTTCTATTCGGTCCTCCTCTTGGACATGATCCACTCGGGGAGTTTGTCTGCTTTCCTCCTCTAGGGCCCGGGCAGTTCTCCTGGATGTAGTTGGATGAGATAGCCCTCGTGGCTACCGGGTAAAAGCATACGCGGTAGACTTATCTAGCCTGGGTTGATATTGTGAAAGTCTTTTCGGAACTAGGGGCATGGGACCTAGCCTATCCCGGATCGAACGTTGGGGCCCTGATCTATCTCGAGTCGGCTCTGGAAGAGGAGGTCCTAGGCGATCGAAAGCAGGTGGCCTAGCTCTGAGCCTGCTCGGCTCTCCCTGATCATTCAGGTTGGTTTGCTGGATCGTGATGCCTTCAGCGAGAAGGCGGACGCGGATGAATTCTACGAAGGCCGCCGCTTGTTGGTCGAGCGCTGTCTGGCTTACTACAGGGTGGCCAGTAGCCCGCGTATTGGTTGTCTAGATCGGAGCTTGACTACTATATCCAGACTTTCTCCCCTTTCTTGGGGCTTTTCTTGTTAGCCTCGCCGGAGGTTGCTCTGGGACTCTATGCTGGCCTTGGGAGGAGCGGAGCCTCATAGTTCCTGTAAAACAACTGAAATGTAAATGCAAATAACTGGTTAATTGGGTGTAGGGTAATTTCCCACAGACGGTGCCAGAAAGTGTTAACGGAAATTTTGCTCAAGGTGAGAAATCTCAGTTAACACCCTCAAGACCACTACCACGTAGGTGGTGGCCAAGGTTTATTGTATGTGTAGCAATGATTTATAAAATGACATGAAAGCAAGAATATTTTATTGAACGTGCATGGTATACAAGTACATAAATTCTTTTATCTTTGCTCTCAACTCTCTCTAGGGAATGGTTGATTGTTTGTCGTATGCCTGTCGAATAGTAGTCTCCTCTTTTTCATTTTCTTTCTTTTCTATTTATACATAGTTTGTAGGTCAAACCGACTGATTCTCCCCTTGATTTTCTCAATCTCTCCTCTCCTTATAGGGCGGGATTTCTTGTTTTAATGTCATTGACTTTACCAAATTGAGAGTATCGTGGTGGAGATCAGCTTATTTCCTTTTTGGATTCTATTACTTGTTCTGCATATAGGTAACATTTCCAGATATGATTCAGTGTATCCCTCGTATCCTTTCAGTATGATCCTTTATAGAGGTCGTTGAATATAGCCTGGTGTGGTGCACCAACCAGTGAGGTTGATTAGTGTTCTGACCTTGATATCTGAGAAGTTTCATCCAGCTTGGAGCCAGATCCGGCTTCCCTTGATCCTTTCGAAGCTAGGTGCGACCTTCCTTCATCCAGCTTGGAGCCAGGTCTGGCTTCCCTTGACCCTTTCGAAGCTAGGTGTGGCTTCCTTGACCTTTTGAAGCTAGGTGCGGCCTTCTAGGGACATTCTTCTATGTTAATCGAGGTACAGGCGAGTCTCTGGAGCGTATGCGAGGTGACCTCGACTTCAGGGAGCTTCTAGCTTTGGTGATGCGGGATATATCTGATCGTGCTGGGCTCTATCCCGGATGTTTCTGGAGCTCGTCCTTATTCCTGGGGTAATATCGTAGTTCGGCTTTGGATAGAGAGGTCTCATAGTGGAAACTCTCGGGTATGGAACCAGGTCTGGGAGGTGGAAAATTTTCCTTTGGTCTTTAGCCAATTTTAGCTATTAACACAGGGAAAGTAGAGATCCCAGGATCAAGATGAATGGTGGGCTCTGACGCTGCGGCCTTGCCAATGGTGTAGGCATTACTTGGTCGAGCCGCGGCTTTGTGCCCCATTGCATCTTGGACGTTGGGGGGGAGGGGGGGGAATCCTTATTTCCTTTCTATTCTTACTGATCCCAATACCGCCTCTGCTCCTACGTCCGGGGTTCATGGCAGCACCATCAATATAGATTCTGATTTAAATCAATGTTGCTAGGTAGGCAGATCTAGTAAGTAGGTGAGAAGTTAGAGAGGGAACTGGCTGTTTCAGACCTCCAGTTTATTTTCTTATCTTTTTTTTTTCTTGTATCTTGTATGTAGCTTAAAATAAGGGCAGGGTTCCCCGATTTGAACAATGAAAAGAAAAACTCACTTCCACCTATATCTGTCGATTTAATTTAGTAACACGCTTCTGATTGTAGCATAGACTCGGGCAAGAGTCCCCAGTATAAACTGGACCTAATCAAAACTTGGTAACTCATAAAATCTGATAAGAATAAAGCAGTTGATCGGTACTATGGCACCTTGCACTCCAGTTTTGAGAGTCTTGGCAATATGGCGAGTAGTCTAGCGAAACTAGGAACCTCGTCAAATGATTGAGTACCTAGCTTTCCAGTTCATGGAACCTAGGTCTCCAGGGAAGTATTCTAGCAAAATTGGGTACCTCGCTCCTTTATTTGTAGGGGCTTTGGTGCCTTGGCGACTCAAAAATTTGGTGAATCTCAGTACCTCGCACTCCTGTTTGTAGGAGTCGTGGTATCTTAGCGAAAGCAATTGGCGAGTAAACACTGGCAGCAAGATCCAAGTAGGCAACTAAGGCCACTTTAGCACCTGGTCTTTCTCGGCGGGGGGTGGTGCCCGGCCAAGGCCTTGATCTAGTTGGCAACTATGCACTTACTATCCAAATCCTTCTAAGCGCGGGGTAGTGCCCGGCCAAGGTCTGATCCATCAGGCAACTGTGCTCTTACGTACTGTATCCTTCCTAGCGGGGAGTGGTACCCGGCCAGGGCAGCAGGAAGGCCATATGGTCCTTCCTGGTCTTGAGGCGAACCTCCTAGATGGACTGATCTGATCTAGGGTATCAAGAGTGCTATACAGCTTTCCTGGCTTTATGGCGATCCTCCTGGAGGGATCTATCTAGTCCAGGGCATCAGGAATGCTATGCAGCTCTTCTGGTCTTAAAGCAACAATCATGGGGAATTCAATTGGTGACATAAAGCATGTGGATGTAGACAAATGTAGGCAGGAACAAATGGAGAAAGAAACCTTTTTTATTGATGATCGAAAAAAAAAAAAGAATACACGTACTCACGTCTACTAATATCTTCTTACAGTCGTTTAGGAATAATCCTAGCCGACTTGCCTTGCAAAATTTATGGGTAGAATCTCTTGAGATGATCAGCATTCCAAGTGTGGTCTACTGGATGTCCGTTCATATCATTCAACTTGTAGGCCCCACCCTGGATCACCATTTTGATTAGGTAAGGACCTTCCCAATTAGGTGATAGCACTCCGTCCGACCTCTTCCGGGTATTCTGGGTAACCTTTCTGAGCACTATATCCCCTTCCTTGAAGCTTCGACTTCTCACTTACTTGTTAAAGTAATGAACAATTCGGTTCTGGTAAACTGCTACTCTTTCGCCTATCATGTCCTGCTTCTCCTCTAGGAGGCCCAGGCTGGCCCTCAACTTGTCCTCATTTCCATCGGGGTCAAAATGTTGCACCCGGAAGGAGACTGAGCTTATGCTCTATATGAAGGACGGCTTCTACCCCGAAAGCTAGCGAGTAGGGGGTTTCTCCCATAGCGGTCCTCTTGGTGGTGCGATATGCCCATAGTACGTCCGGGAGTTCATCAGTCCTAGTTCTTTTCTTCTGTTGAAATTTTTTCTTAATGAGTCTCTTGATGATTTTGTTTGTAGCCTCCACTAGGCCATTAGTCTAGGGGTGCGCCACGGACGCGAAGCGAAGTTCAATCCCCAAACTTCCACAGAATTCCCAAAATCTGGCGTTGTCGAACTGCTTACCCAGATCCGTGATGATGACCATCGAGTCCTGAATCGATAAACCACATTTTTCTTGATGAACTCTGTTTTGTTTGCTTCAGTAATTCTAGAGAAGGGTTCTGCTTCCACCCACCTAGTGAAGTAATCAATAGCCACGATTGCATGCTTCTGCTGACCTGGCGCGATTGAGAGGGGTCCAATTAGGTCCACTCCCCAGAATGCAAACGGATACGGCGAGCTGATAGTTGATAACCGTTCTGGGGGTAGGTGATGCAGGTTGGCCGTTTTCTGACACGGTTCACAAGACTGTACGAACTGCTTTGCCTCATGGTACAGAGTCGGCCATAAATATCCCATGCGTAGCACTTGGTAAGCCAATGCTTCTCCTCCGATATGATTTCCACAGTCTTCGGAATGCACTTCCCTCAACGCCCAACTCGCATGCTCAGGATGTAGGCATCTGAGCAATGGGAGTGATCTACCTCTGCGGTAAAGGTGCCCCTCTATCTAGCAGTATCGAACCGAGGTTCTTTTGATCTTGCGAGCTTGATCGGGGTTTTCTGGGAGCTTTTCTGATTGAAGGTATTCCACGATAGGATCCATCCAGCATGGAAATCGTTCCACGGGGTTTACTTTCTTGCCTTCAGAAATGCTTGATACATTGATTACCTGGTGCGGAACTCCTTCGGCAGCGCTTGTCCTCCATTGGCAGCTATCTTGGCTAGGGCGTCAGCTCGATGATTCTGCTGCCTAGGTATCTGTTCGATCTTGAAACCCTTGAAGCGAGGCAACAGCTCTTGCACTTTTTCGAGATAGGCTATCATGTTATCCCCCTTGGCCTGGTATAAACCAGTTATTTGGTTGACTACCAACTGTGAATCGCATTTGGCAAGGAGGTAATCAGCTTCCAGCTCTATTGCCACTCTCATCCCTGCTAACAAGGCCTTATATTCAGCCTCATTATTGGTGGTGTTAAACCCGAATCTGAAACAATGGCAGCACTCGACTTTCTCTGGGTCTGTTAGAATGATCCCACCTCCACTTCCTGCTTAATTTGATGCTCCATCGGTATACAGGATCCAGATGTTTCAATCTGTGGGCCAATCAGCAGGCTCTTGTTCCTTCGAAGGAGCTCGAATCGGGCTCGGGGGAGCACCCTGATCTGGGATCGTACTGAATTCTACCACAAAATATGCCAAAGCATGGGCCTTGATGGTAGTCCTGGCTTTGTATTTGATGTCGAACTGGGTAAGCTCAAGGGCCCACAGCGCGAGTTTTCCTGATACATCCGGCCTTTGAAGA
The DNA here is from genome assembly GCA_033220585.1 of Dipteronia sinensis. Lineage (NCBI taxonomy): Eukaryota > Viridiplantae > Streptophyta > Magnoliopsida > Sapindales > Sapindaceae > Dipteronia > Dipteronia sinensis. The sequence goes on from CM065642.1 coordinate 28,685,999, forward strand.
AATTGTCGCAAAGGTTGATCAATGACTACCACGATGGTGTGAGCAAGGAAATAAGGGCGGGGCTTCCTGGCTGCTACTACCAGTGCAAAGGCGAGCTTCTCTATGAGAGCGTAGTTCCTTTCTGATTTGGTTAGGGCGCGGCTCACATAGTAGATAGGGCGCTAGGCTCCATCTCCGTATTCTTTCACTAAAGCTCCACTGGCGGCGGTTTCAGACACTGCCAGGTATAACTGTAGTTCTTCTCCTGGTACCGGGCTAGCTAGCATAGGTGGGCTAGCGAGGTACTCTTTTAATGAATGGAAAGCTTGCTCACTGCCTTGGTCCCATTTCATGTTCTTCCCCTGTTTAATTGCCTTGAAGAATGGGATGCACTTGTCAGTGGACCGCGATATGAAACGGTTCAGGGCTGCGATTCGCCCGGTCAAACCCTGCACTTGTCTGAGTGAGGTGGGAGATTCAAGATCCAGGATAGCTTTGATCTTTTTAGGATTAGCTTCAATTCCTCTTTCGTGGACCAAGAATCCGAGAAATTTTTCGGCTGTAACCCGGAAGGCACATTTAGCCTAATTCAGACGCATATGATTTTCCCTGACTATCTGGAAAGTCTGGCGGAGGTGGTCTTGGTGATGTTCAGCTATCTGAGACTTTGTGATCATATCATCGATATATAACTCCATCGACTTTCCTATCAGTCCCCCGAATAAGCGGTTGACCAGGCGCTGGTAGGTAGCTCCAGCGTTCTTGAGCCCGAAGGGCATAACTCTGTAGCAGTACAGGCCTTGCCCGGTTATAAAACTGGTCTTATCCTGGTCAGCTGGGTGCATCAGGATCTGGTTGTATCTTGAGAAGGCACCCATAAGGCTTAGGAGCTTGTTGTCCGCGGTTGAATCTACCAGTTGGTCGATCTTCGGTAACGGGAAGCTATCCTTCGGGCAGGCGCGGTTGAGATCTGTGTAGTCGACACATATGCACCACTTCCCGTTTGCTTTGGTTACCATGACTACGTTGGCAATCCATTCGGGGTACCGAGACTCCCTGATGAACTCTGCCTTTAGTAGTTTGTGTACCTCCTCTTGCACAGCAAGTGTTATGCAGTATCTACCAATCTAGCGGCCCTAGCTAAGCAATGCGTGCAGATAACTATCAACCAAGGTCACCAGTTCCCAAAGGAATATGTTGAAGGTGAAACTGATTCGATTAAAATGGGATCATTCTAACAGACCCAGAGAAAGTCGAGTGCTACCATTGTTTCAGATTCAGGTTTAACACCACCAATAATGAGGCTGAATATGAGGCCCTGTTAGTAGGGATGATAATGGCAATAGAGCTGGACGCTGATTACCTCCTTGCCAAATGCGATTCACAGCTGGTAATCAACCAAATAACTGGTTAATACCAGGCCAAGGGGGATAACATGATAGCCTATCTCGAAAAAGTTCAAAAGTTGTTGCCTCGCTTCAAGGGTTTCAGGATCGAACAGATACCTAGGCAGTAGAATCATCGAGCTGACGTCCTAGCCAAGATAGCTGCCAATGGAGGACAAGCGCTGCCGAAAAGAGTTCCGCTCCAGGTAATCACTGTATCAAGCATTTCTGAAGGCAAGAAAGTAAACCTCGTGGAACGATTTCCATGCTGGATGGATCCTATCGTGGAATACCTTCAATCAGAAAAGCTCCCAGAAAACCATGATCAAGCTCACAAGATCAAAAGAACCTCGGTTCGATACTGCTTGATAGAGGGGCACCTTTACCGCAGAGGTAGATCACTCCCCTTGCTCAGATGCCTACATCTTGGGGATGCGAGTTGGGCGTTGAGGGAAGTGCATTTCGGAGACTGTGGAAATCATATCGGAGGAGAAGCATTGGCTTACCAGGTGCTACGCATGGGATATTTATGGCCGACTCTGTACCATGACGCAAAGCAGTTCGTACAGTCTTGTGAACTGTGTCAGAAAACTGCCAACTTGCATCACCTACCCTCAGAACGGTTATCAACCATCAGCTCACCGTATCCGTTTGCATTCTGGGAAGTGGACCTAATTGGACCCCTCCCAATCGCGCCAGGTCAGCAGAAGCATGCAATCGTGGCTATTGATTACTACACCAGGTGGGTGGAAGCAGAACCCCTCTCCAGAATTACTGAAGCAAACACAACAGAGTTCATCAAGAAAAATGTGGTTTGCCGATTCAAGACTCCGTTGGTCATCATCACGGATCTAGGTAAGCAGTTCGACAACGCCAGATTTCAGAAATTCTGTGGAAGTTTGGGGATTGAACTCCACTTCGCGTCCGTGGCGCACCCCCAGACAAATGGCCTAGTGGAGGCTATAAAAAAATCATCAAGAGGCTCCTCAAGAAAAAACTTCAGCATAAGAAAGGAAGATGGGCTGATGAACTCCCGGACGTACTATGAGCATATCGCACCACCAAGAGAACCGCTACGGGAGAAACCCCATACTTGCTAGCTTTCGGGGTAGAAGCCGTTCTTCCTATAGAGCACAAGCTCGTCTCCTTCCGGGTGTAACATTTTGACCCCGATGGAAATGAGGACAAGCTGAGGGCCAGCCTGGACCTCCTAGAGGAGAAGCATGACAGGATAGCCAAAAGAGTAGCAGTTTACCAGAACCGAATTGTTCATTACTTTAACAAGAAAGTGAGAAGTCGAAGCTTCAAGGAAGGGGATATGGTGCTCAGAAAGGTTACCCAGAATACCCGGAAGAGGTCGGACGGAGTGCTATCACCTAATTGGGAAGGTACTTATTTAATCAAAATGGTGATCCAGGGTGGGGCCTACAAGTTGAATGATATGGACGGACATCCAGTAGACCACACTTGGAATGCTGATCATCTCAAGAGATTCTACCCATAAATTCTGCAAGGCAAGTCGGCCAGGATTATTCCTAAACGACTGTCAGAAGATATTAGTTGTCGTGAGTACTTGTATTCTTTTTTTTTATCATCAATAAAGAAGGTTTCTTTCTCCATTTGTTCCTGCCTACACTTGTCTACATCCACCTGTTTTATGTCGCCAATTGAATTGCCCATGATTGTCGCTTTAAGACCAGGAGAGCTGCATAGCATTCCTGATGCCCTGGACCAGATAGATCCCATCCATGAGGATCGCCATAAAACCAGGAAAGCTGCATAGCACTCCTGATACCCTAGATCGGATCAGTCCATCTAGGAGGTTCGCCTCAAGACCAGGAAGGACCATATGGCCTTCCTACTGCCCTGGCCGGGTACCACCCCTGGCTAGGAAGGATCTCGTATGTAAGAGCATAGTTACCTGATGGATCAGACCTTGGCCGAGCACTACCCCCCACTAAGAAGGATCTGGATAGTAAGTGCATAGTTGCCAACTAGATCAAGGCCTTGGCCGGGCACCATCCCCCGCCGAGAAAGACCAGGTGCTAAAGTGGCCTTAGTTTCCTACCTGGATCTTGCTGCCAGTGTTTATTTGCCATTGTTTTTGCCAGGATACCAAGGTTCCTGCAAACAGGAATGCAAGGTACCCAAGTATGATCGCCTCAAGACTAGAAAGGACCATATGGCCTTTCTGCCGCCCTGGCCGGGTACCACCCCTTGCTAGGAAGGATCCAGTACGTAAGAGCATAGTTGCCCGATGGATCAGACCTTGGCCGGGCACCACCCCCCGGTGAGAAGGATCTGGATAGTAAGAGCATAGTTGCCAGCTAGATCAAGGCCTCGGCCGGGCACCACCCCCCGCCGAGAAAGACCAGGTGCTAAAGTGGCCTTAGTTGCCTTCCTGGATCTTGCTATCAGTGTTTACTTGCCAATTGCTTTCGCCAGGATACCACGACTTCTGCAAACAGGAGTACGAGGTACCTCGTACGCCACCATTTTTGTCAGAGTACTAAGATTCCTAAAACAGGAAGGCAAGGTACTAAGATTCACCAAATTTTTGAGTCGCCAAGGCACCAAAGCTCTCACAAATAAAGGAGCGAGGTACCCAGTTTCGCCAGAATACTTCCCTAGAGACCTAAGAGACCTAGGTTCAATGAACTGAAAAGCTAGGTACTCAATCATTCGACAAGGTTCCTAGTTTCGTCAGACTACTCGCCATACTGCCAAGACTCTCAGAACTGGAGTGCGAGGTACCATGGTACCGATCAACTATTTTATTCTCATCAGATTTTATAAGTTACCAAGTTTTGATTAAGTCTAGTTTATGCTGGGGACTCTTGCCCGAGTCTATGCTACAATCAGAAGTGTGTGACTAAATTAAATCGATAGATATAGGTGGAAATGAGTTTTTCTTTTCATTGATCAAATCGGGGAACCATGCCCTTATTTTAAGCTACATACAAGATACAAGAAAAAAAAAGACAAGAAAATAAACTGGAGGTCTGAAACAGCCAGTTCCCTCTCTAACTTCTCACCTACTTACTAGATCTGCCTACCTAGCAACATTGATTTAAATCAGAATCTATATTGACGGTGCTGCCACGAACCCCGGAGGTTGGAGCAGAGGCCGTGTTGGGATGCCACGAACCCCGGAGGTAGGAGCAGAGACCGTGTTGGGATTAGTAAGAATAGGAAGGAAATAAGGATTTCCACCCCCCCCCCCCCCCCCAACACGTCCAAGATGCAACGGGGCACAAAGTCGCGGCTCGACCGGGTAATGCCTACACCATTGGCAAGGCCGCAGCGTCAGAGCCCACCATTCATCATTGTAAAGACCTCGATTTTATGATTGGCTTATTTCATGACAAACCACCACATTGGGGATGATTGTGTAATGGGTAGCTTAGGTCTGTATTGGCAAGCTTCCAAGCATCTCCATGACTTCAAGAGCAAAAGGTATATTCACTTGACTTTGTCTCTTGAAGAGTTTAGGTGCACACACACACTTCATGCATGTTTTGTTTATCTTGCATTTGTGTTCTTTATTGTTTGCATAAGTGTGCATCCTTTTCTAAAACACTCACTAGCTTACATTAGATATCATATCTTGCATTGTATCTTAGTTGATAACATGTTTGACATGTTAATTGTGCTTCACTGTGTGCATCTCACTCACTTCACACTTGCACAACATTCATGTAAGATTGACTTTTGTCTTGAGTGTTAAAAAGGGATTTTTCCCTTTGGCGCGGCCTAGACCGCTCGGCAGGCTTTGCTTGCACCGCGGTGCACGGAGAGGTATTCTCCAGTGCGTCATGCGCGACGTGGACCGCGACCTGTGCACTTGCACGCACAGCGGTCCTAACCGCGGTGTTGTCCAGACGGTGCACTGATGTATGTACCGAGGTCTGGACACTTACCTGTGCCGCGGTCTAGCAAGCGGTTTTGACGGGATTCTGGTTCCTAAGTTCAAAACGATGTAGTTTTAACTAGGGCTTCATATATATTCTTCCTCTTCTCTTCTTGGCCGACCAAGAGCTCAAAAATTCATTTTTAGAGAGAGGTTAGAGCTCCTAGAGAGAGAAAGCTTCAAGAAAGCATCTTTGACTCTCCAAACCCAAAACCCATCTCCATCTTGCATCATTCAACATCATTTGAGTATGGGTCTCCATTGTTTCATGACTAGGTAAGCAAGAACTTCTTTGAATATCATTTATTGTTCTTCTTACTCTAGATTAGGTATTTATTGCATGATTAAATACCTAGACTCTATTATTGCATATTTATGAGTCTTGATAACATGATTGGGTTTGTATTTTGATAGCTTAATTGATTAGGTCACTTTTGCCTAATAGCTAGGTCATAAACATTTATTTGTGATTCATTGATAACTAGGTTGAAATATTGATTCTTAATCAACTAGTTAAGCTTATTGAATGTTTATGCATATTTTGTGTAACAATTAGTTTGTTGGAAATTCTCTACAAATCTAATTGAGTTTGTCTATTGATAGACTTTTGTCTAAGACTTGCATTTAGTGAATGATTAAATGTCTTGTCTTAATCACATGAATATATGCTAAGTTTATGTTGAATACATTGCGAGCATATTTGTTGATTCATTGTGATTGTTTGTGATAGCTAGGATTGGTTGTTATTGATAACATCTAGCTAAGTCTTTATGCCTTGCATTTAGACATTTGACAACTTGGATTTGTTTCTACAAACTCCTGGTTGAGCAATTTGTGTTGTCTAGCATAATTTGCATTGAGCATCATTTACATGATCACATAGACACATAATTCTCTTCATTGAGTCAAAGTCTTGTGGCTTCGAGGTGAAGTTGCACAAGCATTGAAGTCTTGCAACCAAGTTGTGGTTGGCAAGCATTGGTCAAGAATCCATTGTAAATGGCCTGTGGGTAGAGTAGGAGGTGCTCATGCCAATAGTAGTGTATCAGTGGATGTCACTAGGGATAGAACCAAGAGTGGCGAGTGGTAGTGTCCATAGCCTGAGGTTATCTAGCGTCAGAGTCCGAGTATCACTTGAGGGTGTAGCTTTTTACTCATATAGTGGATTTGAGGATCGTGTGTGGCTAGAAGGATAGCCCGTGGTTTTTCCCTTTGTTTAAGGGTTTCCATGTAAAAATCAAGTGTTATTTATTATTCCGCACTTTACACTTGATTTTGTATGGTTGATTTAATTGGGTTATTTGTTTAATATTGACTAATCAAAAAATTGGTAATAATCGATTAACAACCCATTCACACACCCCCCCCCCCCCCCCCCTTCTAGGTTGTAGACACACGTTAAAAGTGTATTTTCAATCATGATCCTGGGAATCTCTACTTTCCCTGTTCCTCTGGTAATTAAATCCACCAAGTATAGCTTCTTCCACAATACCAAGCATCCCGCTAGTCACAGAGCCGACATCTCCTCCTCCTCCCACAATGTCAGGTGAAAATACACTATAAGCGTGTGTCTAACAACCTAGAGGGGAGTGAATGGGTTGTTAATCGATTATTACCAATTTTTCGATTAGTCAATATTAATAATATAACCCAACATAAACAAACATACAAAATCAAGTAAAAGTGCGGAATATAAATAACACTTGATTTTTACCTGGAAACCCTTCAACAAGGGAAAAACCACATGCTATCCTTCTAGCCACACACGATCCTCAAATCCACTATTGTAATGATGTTTACAACCTAGGTTGACCTCTAGTCACACCATTCTCGGTCACTAACCCACCACTACTACCCAACGGGCCTTTATAGTGAATCCTTGATCACTCTGCTTGCCAACCATACCTTGGTTGCAAGACTTCACTTGCTTGTGCACTACACCTTGTAGTCACAAGACTTAACTCTCAAGAAGAGATTAACAACCTATGTGAATATATGAATACTCAAAATGCAAATAATGCTAGGCAACACTAAATGCTTATCTAGAGATTAAATATGACACTAAGTACAAATCCTAGATATCAATGTCTATATGAATGCTCATAAAGACCTAACTAGATATAGATGTGCAAGTCTAAACTCTAGTCATCAAACAAAGTCATATCAACACATGTTGTCACATAAAATGGCAAGGACAATAAATGCAATTAACAAATGCAATCAATGAATCCTAATTAGCTAGAGGGCAAATATGTCCTAAATATTAGCTATCACAATACAAACCCAATCATACAAAGGAACTCATAGATAGATGCATTAAATAGAGTCCTAGCATTTAATCAACTAATAAATGCAATAAAAACACAATCTTGGAAAGTATGAACAAATGATAAAGATGGGGTTTTTGTTCAACTTACTAAGTCAACTAATGATGAAGACCCATGCCTTAAAGATGCTTAGAAATGCATGAAGATGATGGGTTTTGGGTTTGGAGGGTCAAGGAACAAAGCTTGAAGCTTTCTCTCTCTAAGGGTTGTTCTCTCTCATAAAAATGGGTTCTTGAAGCTCTAAAACGAGTTGGGGAAGAAGAGAACATATATATAGAAACCCTAGACAAAACTGCGTCGTTTTGAGCTTAGGAATCAAAATCCCGTCAATACCGCTCGCTGGACCGCATCTCGGGTAAGTACCTAGACCCCGGTACACGCAGCAGTGTGCCTGCTGGACAACATCGCGGTTAGGGCCGCTGTACGTGTAGTGTACAGGCCGCGGTCAAGGCAGCAGGGGCCTACTGAAGTCTACCGCTTCAGGGACCGCTGGGCGTACATGTGTACAGGAGGCGGTCAAGGCAGCATGGGCCAACTGATGTATACCGCTCTATATGCCGCGGTGCAAGCAGCGCCTGCCAAGCGGTCTAGGCCGCGGTAAGAGAAGAAACTCTCTTTTCCATGCAGACTCAACACACTAATTAATGTGCAATATGTGCAAGTGTGGAGTGTGAAAGAATGCACACATGAGCAATCATGAAACAAATGTATAACAGTTCAAATGCACGTAAGTGTGTGAGTGTGCAACAATCAATGCATGTCAATACAAATGCATGAGATGTTAGTGTATACAACTGAATCTCTTCAAGAGTTAAGAACAAGTGAACTACCTCTCTTGAAGCTCTTTAGGATGACCGGAAGCATGTCTTCAAGAACACCGCACTTAGAGAACCTATGCTACCCGTTACAAACATCCCCAATGTGATTTGTTATGAAATAAGCCAATCATAGAAATGAGGTTCTTACAATCTCCCCCTTAGGCTATTTCATGACAAAATCACCACTCACAAAATAATCCTCACAAAATCAAAAACAAAGCTATTGGTCAACAAGCAATTCTACGTTACATTAAGAGAAACCTAAGATCTAGGTCTTCAAGGTCATCAATCTCTTCGTAGATCATTGTACCTACACACAATAGCAAGAAAGCACTTTCCAAGAACAAGTGCATGTGAGGTGAACAAAAATAAAAAGCAATTGCACTAAAAAAAGCAATATAAATAAATGCATGTGCAATGCTCCCCCTAAAAGGTTACTCTCTCTCTCTAAGACTCTCTCCCCAAAGCATAAAAATGCACCCTCATGCTCCCTCTATATTTCTCAAGACTTCTCCCCCTTTTTGTCATGAGATAGGCAAAGGAGCTTCCCCTATCGGGTTGCTTTAGCAAAGAGAGATATTCGCACAAAAGATGGTTGCATAATCATATACATAATCTTTAGGCAACTTAAATAATTGAGAGAGATTCAAGGAGTTTTATTTAATGAAAAATGTGTGAAATGTTGCTTTGCATGCAAGACATATAACATCAAAGTTCAAAAACAATGGTATTTGGCAAAGCAAACATCAAAAGGGTTTCCATAAGAATTCAAACCAATTTGTACCCTTTTGTCATAAGCAAACATGATATAGTTTTTAAGGATAAACATTTTAGCACACAAGAACTATATCAATCCTTAGTGGCAAATCAAGACATTGGATCAAGAGAACCTTTTAGATTTTTCCGGATAATTCTCCGTATGATAGTAGTCTTGTTTAGCCATTAAGAAGAGAGAGAAGACTAATTTGGATATAAAATCCTTATTGATTGCATGGATACAAGATCCTTATTGATTAGTCTTCTCATTTGCATTCACACACATTTGCATTAAAGCAATCAAAACATATTTCATGCATATCATTTAAAGCATGTCATAAAAACAAGTTCACATGTCATGGAGATAAATTATAGGTCATTCAAAGGTACTTCCCAATTAATTCTCCTAGTCCAAAAATGCATGTTTGAACATAAATGTGACATGGATTGCAAACAAAGCAAGGTTACACACTTAATGAACGAAAATACCATATAATCATATATGTGCAACCTAGTATCTCAAGCAATTAATAAAGAGGCATAAAGTATATCAAATTTATGCACATTTCAAAAATGCAAGTTCGCTCTTTTTGCTTGAGCTTCCCAAATGGGGTCAATTCCAACCAAGCCAATGGGAGGTAAGAGCCCCTATAGACCTACCAAGTCCATTAGACCTAGTTGAGTCTATGGGTGACATATTAGCACAATAGCATGCGGGTTCATCTTTTCTAATCCACTTAGGTGACACATTTTCATTCCTAGTGGTCATAGTCAACATATTACTAGATTTCCTAGGATCATTTTCTCGAACATTCCTAGGCACATGCATATTAGCTATTTTAAGTCTATTTCTTTCAATCATGCTCTCAACCCTACATTTTTTAATGTACTTATGGCAATTTGGCCTAATATGCCCATCAACACCATAAAAATGACAAGTATGTATAGAGTGAGGAGTTATACCAAATCCTTGTGAGGTCATTAAAGACTTGTCAAGCATTTGATGTCGCCTTTGGTGTTGAACCGGTTCTCTCCTCTTTTGTTGTTGAACCGGGTTGGGATGCCTCTTTGGTTGAGGTTGCATGGCTTGCCTTCTTGGTTAAGGGAAGCTTGGAAGTAGAGCTCCTGGTTGTTGAGATTGAGCTCCATTCTTTGTTGGCATCTTCACTTGGCCACTCTTGGATGACTCTCCAAGATCAATTTTCCTCCTAGGATGTTGAGGAGGTGAAGCTTTGCTTTGGCCTTTAGCTTGAGGTTGCTTGATCTTATCCTTCTTCAAGTCTTGAAGGTACCTCATCTTTTTATCCTTGACAATCTTCAAGGAAGCACTATTGGAAGACTCACCGACAAAAAGAATTTTCTTGGGGTGTTGAGACCGAGGTGGACAAATAGGAGCAATCTCCTTCACAAATGTAGTCTTGTCCGAAGGTGGTATGGTCTCATCATCAATGAAACCAAGCCCACGCTTGTCATTTGGCACCTTGCCAATACTTAACATCTTGTTAAGTTTCTCCGATCCCGAAGTCAATTTAGCAAGAGACATCCTTGCTTCATCAAGTTCCATCTTCAACTTGCCCTCACTTTCTTTTACACATCTTTTTTCATCATTCAAGTGAGTCATCTTGGCTTGTAGTTGAAGGTTATCCTTTTTCAACTCAAGGATATCATTATCTTTCTCTTTCAAAGACTTTTGAAGAGAATCAATCAACTCTTGATAATTTACCACCTTATCACAAGAGTTCTCTGAGCATGAGTTATCACTATCGAAGCTTCTCCCACTTGAGCTTGTGAGAGTCATATCTTCAACGCTAGCTTCTCTTAATCTTGCTCCACTTTGGCCTTCACGCTTCAAGTCATCCTTCTTGAATCCTTCAAGTGACAAACACTTGGTGACGGTTTGAGCTTCTTCATGATAGGAGACCGAAAAGACGGAGTATTTGTTCTCACACTCAACCGAGCTTGTGGAACTTCCTTTAACTACTTCAACTTCTCTATCACACTTATTAGCGATCATACTAACTCCTCCCTTCTTGTATTTCAAGTTGCCATAATTGGAAGCAATATGGCCAATTCCACCACATTCAAGGCAAGGGTCACCTTTCCTTGACATTTTCTTTTCCTCCTTCACTTTGGAGGTCATACACTCCTCCTTCACTTTGGAGACCAAACCCTTCTTTTGAGATTTCACAAATCTTCTAAATCTCTCCACCATGAGAGTCGTCTCCTTATTGGAGTCATCTATCTTCCTCTCAACATTAGAGGTCAAATCACCCTCTATCATCTCAATGCCACTCATAGTGTTTGGGGAATGAGATGAATGCAAATGAATGCAACAAGCAAAATGCACACAAATGCAAGATACACAATCACGAGCAAGGATCACCTAAGTATGTCTAGGAACCCGCTCTGATACCAATTGAAAATACACGCAGCAGTGTGCTTACTGGACAACATCGCGGTTGGGGCCGCTGTGCGTGCAGTGCACAAGCCGCGGTCAAGGCAGCAGGGGCCTACTGAAGTCTACCGCTTCAGGGACCGCTGGGCGTACATGTGTACAGGAGGCGGTCAAGGCAGCATGGGACAACTGATGTATACCGCTCTGTATGCCGCAGTGCAAGCAGCGCCTGCCAAGCGGTCTAGGCCGCGGTAAGAGAAGAAACTCTCTTTTCCATGCAGACTCAACACACTAATTAATGTGTAATATGTGCAAGTGTGAAGTGTGAAAGAATGCACACATGAGCAATCATGAAACAAATGCATAACAGTTCAAATGCACGTAAGTGTGTGAGTGTGCAACAATCAATGCATGTCAATACAAATGCATGAGATGTGAGTGTGTGCAACTAAATCTCTTCAAGAGTTAAGAACAAGTGAACTACCTCTCTTGAAGCTCTTTAGGATGACCGGAAGCATGTCTTCAAGAACACCGCACTTAGAGAACCTATGCTACCTATTACAAACATCCCCAATGTGATTTGTCATGAAATAAGCCAATCATAGAAATGAGGTTCTTACATCAGGTGATACGACGATCATCGGTCAACCTATGGAGACTGCCTGCTACAAAGGAAAAGGGGATTGTTTGAAGACCCACCTAACAGATAAGGGGTATTTATAGAGGGAAAGATTGAATATCGAAAATGAAAGGATAAAGTCATTTATGTACACAACGTTCGATACACGGGAAAGGGAAGCCTGGCGAAGTGTGCTTTCCCTCAAGGATTAATGATCGGGATAATCGAACCTATCCTGGAATGACATCTGGATGGACAATTGAATACAAATTCCTGAACCAATAATGCCTACATGGAAACCCACAAAAAAATGAAGCACCTCAATCTATGACCGGTTGAAGTCTTGGTACTTTTCCCGGACCATCCGCGGTATTAATTCCCGGACCACCAAATTCCCACCTGGTTACTAAGAATCATCCCGGAACAAGCATTTCAACATGGGATGCGATAGAATATACACGCATGAAGTCAAGAAAAACAAAGAAATTCTCATTACTAAAACTAGGGAGCCCATCCCCCGATCACGGGCTACAAAAAGATAACATTATCTAGGTGCTACTGAATAAAGGATCAAGCTGGATCAAGCATCCTCCTGCTCCTGAGTGGCCGTCTCCTCGCCAACTCCACCAGTTATGGTTTCCCCTCATTCAATACTGGATGGAGCCCCATCTGCTTCATGGGCACCTACAGCAACCAGAATCTCCATTGGAGATGGATCTCCTTGAAGCTCCCCTCCAACTTCCTCGATCAGAGCAGCCTGACCTTCCTTTTCCTGGGCAGGGTCAGATGATGAGATAGGCAGGACAGCTTCTCCATCATCAGTAGCAGGCTGATCTCCTACTTTCTTGCCAGACTCTACTGGAGAAGTAAAGGAGACAGAAACCCCTCCTCCAGCCTGTTCCACACCAAACTCAGGATCCTGCAGATTTGGAGCTGACACAGCATTGCTTAGTGGAGGAAGGGACATAGAGCCCTGGTCCGGTCCTCCAACTACTCCACGATCTCTAACAACCTGGAAGGGCCTAGCCACATCAGAAGGTGCTGCCCTAGCTAGCTCAGCAGCCTTTGCCATGATCTTTTCCCAGTTACACCCAGCGATGTCACCTAGATCAAACGAATGAGGGAGAGCCAGGGCCACCTGGTAACCAGAAAAAAAGTAACCATCCCCGAAGGTGTTGTCTACCTAGACATCTAGGGTGGTCAAGCTGTTTCAAAGGGACTGGATTTCTTTCTCCAGCTCCACTACTCTCTCCTTTGTAATATCCCTCTCTTCCTTACGATGAAGGGACTTGAGCTTCTCCATATCCAAGGAATGCTGCATCCTCTCTCTGTCAACCTTCGCCTCGTCGACTTCCTTTTAGGTATTCTCCAGCGACTGGTTCAGAACTTCCATTCCCTGAGCAGCCTTAGCAAGCTCCTCTTTAGACCTCTCCAGCTCCGCTGTAGCACCCCTGACTTGCTCCAAAAGGAGGCCAACCTGTTGGCTCATGGCCACATTGAATTTAAAAGCCTGACAAAAACAATGCACTTGTCAGAATATTCTTAACCTCTTACCTGAACAAAGGATTAAAATAAGACAGCTTACCTCAGCTAGAAGGGTAGACCCCCTTCTAATTAGAAGCTGAATCGGTATGACGGTCATGACATCTAGACCCCCACCTGGCAGAAAGTTACGAAGTGGGCCAGAACTTCATCATGGCTGCTGTCCTTCGACCTCGACCGAGCCTTATCTCGAGGTACCACCCGCTTCTTCATAGTAGAGTCAGAACTTTTCTCGACCGGTTTAGGCTGACCAGATGCCACAGCGGGAGAAGCTGAGGCACCAGCATCAATGGCTGCTGCAACATTAACTGGTCTGAGGGGTGAAACCTCTTGCACCCGGCTGGAAGCACCTCGATACCTCCCTAATCTGGCTGTAAAAGCCTCCAGCGACCTAGCCGAGGTAGGAAGAGGGGGAGCTGGCGATTACTCCAACCCCTCCAGTAGGTACTCCAACCCCTACATCGAGATCAGAACTGATTGGAATCCCGACAAGGGAAGACGGGGGAGAATCAATAGTACCGCCAGCTTGGTGGGTCTCCATCTCAGGAACCGATAGAGATACTGCTGAAACTACAAAGATAGCCAGAGTCAATATTCGCAGAGTTGACAAAAACAAGATAATATGAGCAAAGTCAGAAAAGTTTTCTACCTGGAGAAGCTCCAGAAATGCGAAGATAGTGATCTACCCTCTTTGCCTCGAAGGCCTCCGTGATGGGAAACTTCGTGTTAACATAATGACAGGCCATGATAGCCAGTAAGATTTTCTCTGATTCTCTAGATATCTTGCTCTTCTCTAAATCGGGCTTACCACTGAAAATAGTGGGAACTCGGAACTCAGACCCTCCGATATGAACTGAGCTTCCCTATTCACCTCCAAGGGTGATCCATTCCTTCCTTCCATGAGTTATCCTTTTTCGTGGCCCCCGGTACCATAAATTACAAGTTGTTTTTGGCGCGAGCATAGAATTGCCCCTTCAGACCTGGGGCATTAGCAGCAATCTGAAACACATACCCAATCTCATCTAGGCCTGGTTCCCAATCGATGTTATCCTTCTGGCATTACTCCCTCTACAACACGAGGAACCCTACAAAATGCCTTCAAAATCCTGGTGTCAACTGGAGGGGAGCTAACTGTAAGGCATGTAGCGCCCTACGTAAGGTGGGGTGGAGAGGTAGCCTGACCCCGCAATCGAAGGCTGACGTATGAATCGGGACCTCACCGGCAGAAGGAGAATACATATCATACTCTCGTGGAGGAACGGCGATAGAGATCTCTTTGGGGATCTTGAAATTTCTCCGTAAACGTTTGATGGTTTCTGGAGTACTGGTAGAGGGAGGGACACATATATACTCATACGGAAGGGCCAGTACCCTCTTTATACTGTCTGTAACCTCGCTGGCCCAGTCTCTACCTACCCCGACAGCGGTTCCTACATCTTCACTCGACTCCTGGTCGACATCAACCGGAGTCTCAGGATTGTTCGAGAAGCCTGTCCCGATTGCGATGTTCCGATTGGAATGACGACGTTGAAAGGGAACGTCGTCCCCACTGTCGCTGCTATCGCATGCCCTTTTGCTGGGGGGTGAGGCTCCCGCCAGCCACCGCGTCACCGTCAAAGAGCTGCTCAATGCTATCGCCACCAGGTGAAGACATAATGACAGTTTCAGAAAGTGATGTCTAGAGAAAAGGGGGAAGTAGAAGGTTGAAGCTAGGTTTTCTTTTTGCTAGAAAATCTAAATCAGGAAAATTTGCTTGATACGAATCACTTGCGAAGGCATCAGAGCTTATATAGAGACGATTACTAGTAACGGGCGGAAAGAGTAATTAATGTCACGGTAAAATCGGTGACGTGGAGGGATTATTTTCGAGAAACGTGCGCCCCCAAAATATTTCCCTTTTGAATTCGGCTTACCCTGATCGGCCACGTGGAATGTAAATCAGCGTGCAAAGAAAAGATTCCCTCCTATGAGACGTTATAAAAAATTCTCCAAGTGCTATCTATCCTGACTCCAACCCCAACCCGATACCGGTGTTCAAGTCATGGGGGACTTCTATTAAAAGTTTTTTCTGGCAAGGGATCAAAGGAGAATTTTCCAACGAGAATCTATCTAGGAAAGATCATCTTGATATTCAAGACAACCAGTGAGATTGATACCACTACCTAGACGGAGCCGATACTTGATAAGGTCAGGACCTCGATTACCTATCTATCTAGATAAGGTATCATCCCCGAAAGTATGTACCTCACCCTACCGAAGCCCCTGATACCAGCTCAAGATTAACACGATGATAACTCGCACGCCCAGCACCTCGCAAGCATCTCGACATCGATCAAGGTACCAGGTACCTCCATACCTATCTCAGTGCTACCTCGATATCCACCATGGTATTACCTCGACTTCTGCCTGATACTTAGTGTGATCATCCAGAGCTCCTCCAAGGTAAGTACCTTACCTCCCATGCAATACAATAGGGAACACGAAGACACAAGCACCATTCCAGTAGGAAGCAGAATAAGTTCATCAAAATGAGGTGTCAGCGCTACCCTCTAACAGAACTCACGATCAGAATCTCCCTCCAAGCTCCACGAAGAAGGAAAGTTGACTCCATCGCCAGAATAAGGAATTGAAGGGTAAAAAAGGGGACTTGACTTTTCGAAGATTTCTTGATCACCAGAATGAAAGAAAGGTCCCGAGAGGTTCTCGGAATCCAGTGAGAGTCCATTGACAATCACTAGAGAAAAATCCACTTATCGACACAGACGTTTTCTCCATCTCCACCCTGTGTAAAAGAGTGAGAGATATGTACGTATTCACATTGTAAACTCATGGTAGTAGTTGATTAAATAAAACAGTGTTCTTTTTTACATCTTTCGGTCCCTTTGTGTCCTTTATCCATTCTTTGGTCAGTCGACCTCGATCATACTAAAAGAGGGACCCCGGTACCGAAAGTACCTACCCCGCTGCTGCTGC
The DNA here is from genome assembly GCA_033220585.1 of Dipteronia sinensis. Classification (NCBI taxonomy): domain Eukaryota; kingdom Viridiplantae; phylum Streptophyta; class Magnoliopsida; order Sapindales; family Sapindaceae; genus Dipteronia; species Dipteronia sinensis. Next base: position 28,702,703 of record CM065642.1, read on the forward strand.
CGGTGGTGGGTGAAGGTGTTAACTGAGATTTTCACCCTGGGTGAATTTTTCCGTTAACAGGAGGAGATTCAGGGAATTCTCTGGTAACCTTGAAGACATCTTGGCCCGCATCTATCCTGGGCACTTTTCGGGCGTGGTTCTTTCTAGAATTGTTGGAGGTTCCCACCAAGGTGGGACCCCCACTGATGGTGTTGACTACGTGGATTTGCTCCATCAGATCCTTTTCTTTTGCTTTCCTCCCCTCCTCTATTGCTTTGAGTTCTGCTTGTACCTCATTTCCAGTGCGAATTTTGTCACGCAACTATTGGAGGAATTCTACCAGGCATCCTCCTCTTACTAATGCCTCAATCTAGTTACGCAAACTGTAGCATTCCGAGGTGTTGTGACCCACATCCTCATGGAAATCACAGTACTTGTAGCGGTTTCGTTGATCGTCCGGTTCCTTTAACGGACCAGGCTTCCTAAGGAGTCCTTTGTTGCGGATGGCGAGGTAGATAGTCTCGCGAGATGCATTCAGAGAGGTATAGTGGGAGTACCCCATTTCCTCTCTAACTATCTGCGCTATCTCCCTGGGCGGAGGTGTAGCCCTAGGTGGAGTCCGTCTGACTGGGTACCGGTTCCTCAGGGGCTGGTAAGGCGACGACCGATATGTAGATTTATTGGGAGGTATGTTTTGATTTTTCTAAACTGGTGCATGCTGGGGCGCCTTCTTCTTTTGGCGCTTAGCGGATCTCATATTGTTATGCTCTATCTTGACACAGAGCTGCTCATCTATCTCTATCTGTTCCAGGACCCTGTCATAAGCCTCTTGGTATGTTTCCAGAGGATGCTTGGTGAAGGATCTGAATAACCTGCCTATCTATAAGTTTCTTCTGAAATTGGCCAAGGTCTCTTTCGCCGTGAAGACCTCCATCTGAATTACTTCTTTATGGAATCTCTCCACATAGGCTCTGAGTGATTTGTCCCCTCCTGGATCATGTATTGAAGGTGTATGGGATCCTTAGGGCGAGGTTTGATGCCCTGAAACTGAGCACAGAAGTCAGTAGTCATCTTGGTGAATGAATCAACGTTCTCTGCTGGTAGCTTTTTGAACCATGTCTTGGCATAGTCAGTTAGCGTGGTAGGGAACATCCTACACATGGCTGCCCTGGTAGCATTCAGGACCTCCATCTGATGAACAAAACTTTCTAGATGGCTCAGGGGATCTTCGGTCCCTAAGAATTTATCGGTTGGCATTTTGAACCTATGGGGTAGTTCTGCCTCCCTGATCCTCCTAGATAATGGAGCATTCATCTCTCCCAATGGGTCTTTTTGGTTTTCCCTGTGCTTGCCCTTCTTCAACTCTTGGATCTCTTTCGTCATTCTGGTAACCTGGTCCTGGAGACGTTTGTTACCATCATTCCCAAATTCTACTTCTGAATCCCTGTCATCAGACCCCTCTAATGCCGCAGAAGCTTTATCCTGGTTCTCCCCCTAGGGAGGGTCTTCTCCGGCACCTCTATTGCTACCTCCCACCATTGATCGAGACCGCCTCTTGGTCGCTTTTTGCCAAGGTTGTCTAGAATAAGCTTCTGGTTGGACCGGGGTGGTGACGCTCTCTAGACAGGAGATCGATGGCTGACCTTGCATGCCAGGGTTGATAACCTGTAGGTTACCCTGGAACCGGGGCGTGGGCCCGAGTCTGTCATGGACCGATGGTACAAGAGGCATGGGCCCGAGTCTATCATAGACCGGTACGGGAGGTGGTGGTTCCAACCTGTCGAATAGGGGTGCCCTTGTACCATGACGATTGGCATCTCCCCTGGTATTAGGTACTGCGGGCTGACCGATACTACCTTCCGCGACCATTCGGAGGCGGATACTTTCTATGAAAGCCGCGGCTTGTTGGTCTAAACTGATGTGGCCAGCTGTTGGAGTGGTAGGTACCTGAGGGGTAACTCGCGCGGTAGCTGATGGCTTCAAGGTAGGTTTACGACCATTTCCCCCTTTTCTCGGCTTATGACCCTTTCGGGTTAAAGTGTTGGATTGGTGCCCCGATGGGTCAGGATAATCCTGAGAGGATCGGAGTTTCATTCTGATAGAATAGTAAGAAAATGAGACACACATGATTTCTTTTGAGGGTGTAGATTTTTCCCACAGACGGCGCAAAAAAGTGTTAACTGAAAAATCTACTCAAGGAGTAGAATTCCAGTTAGCATCCTCGTCCCCTACGGGTAGGTGGTAGCTGGGTAGGTACCTTCGGTACCGGGGTTCCTTTCTATGATGAAGATTGATGTGGATAAGTATGAAGGAACCAAGGAGATAAATAAGTACTGTTTTATTGGATAAAAAACTTGTGTAAATGTTACAACGATCTTTCTTCACTCTTTCTACACAAATGGAGATGGAGAATTCTGTTTATGTCGATAAGTGGCTATTATCTACCCAATGATCGTTTATATGCTCTCACTGGTTTCAGAGAGCTCTCACGGAGTTACTCTGAATGTTGAACTTTCTTTTCTTTGGGAAATTTTTCTCTCCCTCTTTGTCTTTCAAAGCCATATATATATATATATATATATATATATGCCTCCAATATCCCTATGAATCCGGTTGTATTGATGAGGATTAATTAGAGTCTTATTGTAGGGGTTTGAAAGGGGTTAAGTGAGGTTAAAGGCGCGGGATTTGATCCTGTTAATTACTGTCATTTTCAAACTCTGATTCGGCTGACCGTTTGGTCTCATTTATGGCGCTTTAAATGGCAAGGGAGTCAACTCTTTCTGCTGGCGTTATTTGAGGAAGCATACCGATTTGACGTTCTGGTAGCTTCATATACTAGAGTGCTGATCTGATTCACTGGTGTGGCGCTTGGTCTATTATACTGGCGACCTTGTAGGGATATTTGCCCTACTGGGCAAGTAGGATATTTATCTCGGCTGGACTCTAGACTGATGTCGCGGACCCGGGGCACCAGGTAGGGAGTATCGGGTACCCTCGGGATACCGGGAGCGTGATATCGTGATACCTCTTCCATCTGGTGTCAGTATGGATGTACAACGAGATACCTGATTTCCCTAGTTGACTATCTCTGGTGCTTCATCCGGATAGATAGGTAGTCGAGGTTCTGGTCTTACTAAGTGTTGATTCCATCAAGGTCGTGGTACCGGCCCTGCTAGGTACCTGGGAACTGGGATTTGTCCCTACCAGGTTGATACTTGGTGGAAAATTCTCCTGTGATCCCTTGCAAAAAAACCCTGTTAACAAAATGTATAAATTAAAATTTGTTATACATTAATTAAATTTAATGGAAAAGGTAAAATGATATAAATGGAATATAAAATGTTGAAAAGTGAATTAAGAGTATGAGATTTGATACTCTAAATTTAGAGTATTAATATTAGAAACTCTTAAAAACTTTCTTGGAGATATAACTTTAGAGTATGGTGGGAGCAACCCATACTCTAAAATTTCTTGGAGATAGGAATTAAGAGTATGGTGGGAGATGCTTTTATGGGCACTGCTATATGGCATTCGATACTAAATAATATGTGGAGTTATTTTAGATTTAGAGTGTGTTTGGTATAGCTTTTCAAGTAGAGCTTCTAGAGTAGATCTTTTTGTAGTAGAACTTCTAATGAGTAGAGCTTCTAACAAAAAAGGTTTTTGGTTGTGTAAATTACAAAAACGGTGTTCACAATGTATTTTTTAAAATGGCTTTTGGTTGTGTAAATTACAAAAAAGATGTTGACAATGTATTTATAATGAAAGAGTTGTATGGGCATTTGAGACAATCCATATGTTTTTAAAAAGCTCAAAAAAGCTTTTTAGAAAAGCCCAAATTTTGGGCTTCTCCAAATAGACATAAAATGGCTTTTATAAAGGGTAATTGAGACAATTCATACATTAAAAAAACTGTTTTGAGTTTTGTCAAACAACTAAAAAAACTTCAAAATAACTTATATCATTAAAAAAGTGCATTTGATTCTTACAAAAACCATACCAAACACACACTTACTCATATAGAGCTTAAACAATCTACCGATCCTCAAGAAGCGTATCATTTTAATTTAAATAGATTTAAAGAGTTGTGTTCATGTAAAAAAAAAAACACTTTTGTCTTCGGAAGTTGCTTCCATAGTTCCTTGCATTCATTGATTGCTTAAATGGGAAATCATACTACAACTTTACAAGAGACTTGTGTGCAGGTGAAGCCATTGCTAAGTTGTTTGATATTGTTAACGGGAAAAATTCACTCTGGGTGAAAATTCTGATCAACACCCTCAAGCCATAACTCGGTAAGCTGCGGCTGGGTAGGTACTTCGTACCGTGATTCTGGTAAGAGTGAAGGAGAGATATCTGATCGATCAACGCCCTCAAACTGGGTAGGTACCACCAGAGAGATAAGGTGCTGCAGTAGGTAGGAGAACAATCATCTCGCCCATCCGGTGCATTAGGCTGGTACCTGGTCCTTGTACCGGTCCTGGTACCCGATCTCCTCTCTAGGCGTCCTCGACCCAAACAGCAATCAAGAAGGAAGGATTGGTGCTCCTCGATAACGTAGATGTGGTTGAGATGGATAAGGCCTCTCGGTAGTGGTTCTTAGCTTCTAAGTCCTTCCAGTCGGGGCTGAAACCTGTCCTGGTTCTTCTAACTCCTTTCTAGCGATGGCTTGGCATGCAGATAGGTAGATAAGAGAGCTAGGACCAGTGGGTTCGGAACCTAGCTTCCATACATGAATAATAAAGGAGGTAGATTGAAGAGTAGCAATTCTTTTGATAAATGTGGACTGACCTAGGGGGAAAAAGCATCACAAATGATCATATGCTGAAAAACCCTCAGGCAGTATCCGTAGGAAGGAGAAATACTCTTCTTTATTTATATATCACGAGAGGTGCTCCGGAGAGCTTACATAAGTAGGAACCCGACCTAGTGAGTCATGGGTGGAGGGGGACCACTTGGTCCCGGTACATTTATGGAGAAAATTGACATACACAGTAGTCGTTACAATGGTAGGAGATGGCGAACTGTATTTCTGGTGGAGAAGTGGATGATTCCTCAATAGCGATGGCGAAAACCTCTCTCTCGGTGATGGTGAATACTCACTGTATATTTCTCTCTCATTCATTTCTGGATTTCGGCTCTGAACTCTACCCCCATGGATTTGGGATCTTAACTGGGCCGTTTTTCGGATTAAAGATGAAGGCATTAGAGATTGGAGATATCAGATATGAGCCCGGAGATAATGGAGAGACCTTTTTTTTTGGATTGGAGATGATCCTCTTCTTGGAGAGTGCTTTGTCATATTTATATCTTCTCCTTCTTGTTGCCCACTCCATTGATTTAGTTAATTAGCAATCAAAGGAACGTTGATTCGGCCTTGATGGAGTTGAATATTTACTCATTAATGGTGTTGTGAATGGTCATTAAAGAGTTGACTAAATATTTACTCATTAATAGCGTTGTGAATGGCCATTAAAGAGTTGACTGATCTCCTCATTAATGGCATTGTGAATGACCATTAAAGAGTTGATTGATTTCCTCATTAATGGCGTTGTGAATGGCTATTAAAGAGTTGACTGATCTTCTCATTAATGAGGCTGATTATCTCCATTAATAGAGTTGACTATCTTCATTAATAAGGTTGACTATCTCCATTAATAACTAGGGAGGTCAACTTTCTCTTCTACGCTGCTTTGAGTAAAGTTCTGACTCTGTACTCTTATGACACAGTACTCTGATGTACCAGTCTGCTCTTGTTGGCGTGACGCTTGTTCTAGCATGCCGGTACCTTCATGGTTCCATTCTTCTTGCTTGGCGGGTAAGATACATATTCCAGTGTGATCCTGGACTGATATCGCGGTACTTAGGTACCTGGTAGATGTCGTGGTACCTAGGTAATTGGTAGATGCCGTGGTACCTAGATACTTGGTAGATGTCGCGATACCTAGGTACCAGGTAGGAGGTACCGCGGTGCTGGCCCTGTGTGGTACCTGGTAGACGTGCAATGTGGTACATGGTAGACGTGCAATATGGTACTGACTTTTTTCCGATTCATGGTGTCGAGTATCCTCGATATCTGGGTACCGATCCCGATCTAGGTTCTACAAAGCTCTTGGCAGATGTAAAATTCTTCTTTGAACCTCTGCTAAAAAAGACTGTTAACAGATATATTCCCAAAGTTAACAATAATGATTATGCAAAGATTGTTTGAGCAGGGTGCTTTATGCGGTGAACCCACTCTGATCTTCTTAATTAATAAAAGATTTTTTTTATTAGTTTTTTTTTCAAAAATCAATACTTTTTTTAAAAAAAGTTCGTTTGTTTCTTGCTGTAAAATTTTCAGGGTTTGTGAAATGCAAAATTAAAAAAAAAAAAAAAAAATTAGGGCACGTTCGGTACTGTTTGAATAACAGTTTTTTTTTTTCGAGTTTTAAAAATGCTGAGAATTTATTCGGTAGAGTTTTTAGGATTAAAGTTTCTAAAAATATAGAAATCAGTTTTTTCATTTAATGCTTTAAAAGACAGCTCCATCAAAAACAACAAATATACATTTTCTGTTTGCTGTTTTCATTTCTTTGATGGGAGTATGAAGCCCTGCTTAATTTTTTTAAAGAGACAGTGATTGCTTTATTTTATTTTTGTAATAAAAAATTATTTTTAAAATTATTTTTTTTCAGATCCATATATCTACTAATATTTTAGCACATGACACAATAATAATAATAATAATAATATGTATAATAGTTACGATTATAAAGTGATGAAAAAAATTATATATTTTTTTATTGATGTAATTTTCTTTAAACTAGTAAATATATTTTTTATTATAATGTTTTTTAAAATGACACAAATATATATTAAATTAATTTTTTAAAAAAATTTGTTGATAATATATATGTTAACTACCACAACATTATTTTTACTCTTGCAATACATTATTAAAAATGTTGAACCCAATTAGAAATGAGATCACAAAAAAATTATGGAATGACTATAATAATAGATAAAAATTATGATTGATTAAACTTTGTTTGTAAGGTTATTATCAATATAATTTATTAGGTGTTGTAACTATTTTTTGTTATAATATTAATATTATCTTTTATTACTGTTGTAGTTGTTGTATACTTAATTGTTTTAATATTAAATATACTACCAGACGCATTTTCAATGTTTTCATGTTCGTAATATCATTTTCAATCATTGTTACCAGACGTATTTTCAAACTCGAAAAATAAAAAACTTAAAACAGAAACCAAAAATGAAAAATAGAAAACAGAAAATAGAAAACGAAAACACTACCGAACAACCCCTTACTTTCCTAATAAAATTGTCTACGGTGTGTTTAGAATTTTTTTTATTATCCTTTTTAGTAATTTTAATTAGGATAAAATTGTCATATAATAAAATAAATAAATAAAATGGAATGTAAAAATATATTTAATGAATTGTCAATAACATCTCTCCCATATTTCATTAAAAAAATTAATTACAAAAATATCCTAATAGAAATTTACCAATAAAAACAAATTACTTCAATTAAAAATAAATCAAATAATATATACACTTATTTATTGCACACATATCTTCAACTATCTCTCTTTATTAAAAAAAAAAACTTATAAGAAACCCTAACTTATGATAAACCATAATTAAACTCTAATTTTATTTCAAGTATCAAACTTCTTCATCATTACATGACTAGCATATAGCAAAATAATTAAAAAAGAATTTTCAGAAGACTCTACTCATACAGAGGTAGGTATTTATTTACTTTTTTTAAAACAAAATTTTACTCTATCAGTTTTTGATATCAATAAACAATAAGTGATAGAGTAATTTTTTTTTAAAGATAGATGTAGATATCAATGGTTTTTTATTTTATTTTATTTTAAATATAGCTTTAAAGATATCGTGTCGTGTCATGCCGGGTCGAGTTAACGGGTTCGAGGGTCGGGTTCAACTCAACCCAACACGGCACGAACCCATTTAACCCTCAACCCAACACAACCCGTTTACTTAAACCGGTCAACCCTTTGAAAATTGACACGACACGGATAGATAAACAGGTTATACGGGTTGACCCGTGACCTGTTTAACAGTACAACAAAACATGAACTTGTATCTTCTTTTTTTTTGAGAAAATAGCACTAGACACCATTAATTGGTCGGTCAAGTCCCAAAAATGTCATTCACTGTTTAAATTGTTCCAAAATCACCATTTTGACAAAATATTATTTCAAAATCACCATTTTGACAAAACATTGTTCACTTGGCAGCCATTCTGTTAAAATCTAACATAAAGCTACCGTTATGTATAATATAACGCCCATAAAGAATTTTATGGGCAATATTTTATGTATTTTGATTATTTAATTATATATAAAAATTAACGATTTGATTAATTTATTATTTTTATGGATAATACTTCCTGTTTATGGGTGACCTAAAACTTATTATTATTCCCTGATTAATTTGGGGTAACATCAAACTTATTTCATGATTAATTTATTATTTAATTATATATAAAAAGTAATGATTTGCTTATAAGAATTTATGGGCAATATTTTCTGTTTTATAAAGTAATCATAGTAAAAAAAATAGTCAAAATACATGTAAAAAAACCAGTTTAAAACCATTTAAAAACCATTTCAAAAACCAGTGCAAAACATATGTTACTATTTTAACCCTTATTCTAATAATTTATGATATAAACAAACGGACTTCAAACAATTAATGGCCAAAGTGGCAACAATTGATACTTTTTTCTATAAAATGGCTAATTTGAACCATTTTGAAAAATTAATGGTGATTTTAGGACTACCTCACCAAATCAGTGGCTTTAGATATCACTGACCCTTTTTTTTTAAGAAAATGAATCTGCATCAGTTCAACATTTGGTTGAACGAAAATGAAGATCAAATTGAATACACTATTTCAAAAATAAAACAAAAAAAAAACCGATAAAAAAGAATGATAATCGATTTGTTAAAGTGAAAAGAAACAAGATCATAAAAAGAAACAAGTTCATATCTTGTTAAAATGAAAAGAATAAAAAAATAATTATTATACAAGCAAATATGCAATCTAGAGGCGATGAAGATGGTAGAGACAGGAGACGACAAAGGAGACGGGAAAAAGGCGAAGGAACACGGGATGACCGACAAGTTGAGAGGAAGAGACGATGAGGCAAAGACGGTTTGGAGAAGAGAAAAATTGGAGTACTTTGACTGAATTCACCTATGTTTATAGAGTTAGGGTTTCAATTTTCAAAGTGATAATATATACTCTATGTAAAATTACAGTTATACCCCTATACAATTTAAAATTACAAATGTACTCATTTGATAAATGGGTCACCCGCGAACCCATTTAATGAAACCCTAAACATTTCAAACGGGTTGACCAGTTTACAACCTGAACCCGTTTAAAACTAACCCGAACCCGTTTATCAACCTTGGGTTTCTTGTCTGGTTCACGGGTCATGGGTTGTTTTGCCAGCTTATTTGACATCATATACAATCCAGTTCTACATCTTTTCTTTCATCATCGATACATTTCCAACAGTAAATTAACCATCGTTAGAAGATGATTTGATTTCAAAAATAATATGATTTTTTTTCATAAATTGGATGTGTTAATAATTTAAAAGTGTTTATAAATAAAATGTATTAAAATGAATATATTCATTTCAATAAGGGTATTATTAGAATTACGATGGTTGCTTATAGTAATGATTTATTTTTAAATTTTATATATGAATATACTTATAAAAATGGATGTACTAATTCGTTTGATGGGTGACAATATCGCCAGCCTTTTAAATTTCTCCCATGCATGTTTTGAGAATCAAACAATTTTTCTAAATAATTTATGCCATTGCCTTTTTCTGGAGACTTTCAGTTTCTTCCAAGTTTTGAAACTTCATGCTCAATTGGAACAATTGATTTTTCTTTCAATTTTATTTTCCAATACATCTATCATATCTTTTGAAACATCAAATTCCTTTTGTAGAGGGACATTTTCTTGTTCCAATACAAAATTTTTTTTTAAATAGTAAAATTTTATTAACAACCAAAACAGGGAACAAAGGAATAACATACCAACAAGCCACATTGAACCCAAACAACAAACACCCACCAAAACAACAATTTGAAACCTTACTTTGATTCTTTCGAATCCAGAGTGAACACCCAAAATTCAGTTCAAGTAAAAAATAATTTAAATTTGTTTTCTCTTCTAGAAAAACTAAAATTTTACTATAATGTACAAGCATAACTATACTTAGTAAATTGTAAATTCACTACTGTAGTCGATATTACATTCGACTCCAATATTGTTCATGATCTATTGAGAATTCACAAAAATTCGATAATTGTGTCCAACAATGGATGTACTGTTATTTAAAAAAAAAAAATTTACTTCTCACTTTTTTCATTGATAGAGTTCATAACAAAAATAAATAAATAATGAAAAACGTACCTCTATATGATCGAAGTCCTCTGAAAATTCTTGTTCCATTACTTTGTTATATGATAATAGGATATTTTGATACTTGAAATAGAATTAAGGAATAGAATTAGGGTTTAGCTGTTTATAAAAAAAATAGAATTAGGGTATTTTTTTTTAATAAAGTGATATAGTTGAAGATATGGGTGTAATTAATTGGTGTAAATAGTGTTTTATTTATTATTGATTAAACTAATTTTTGTAAATTCCTATTGGGGTATTTTTGTAATTAAATTTTTATTAAAATATGGGTATGATTATCATATTTGTAGATGTCAATATACACTCCCAAATTAGACATATGGGAAAAGTAAAACATATATGTGGAAAAAAAAAATTAAAAACTAAATAACCAATCGGTCAAACCCACACACCTTATCATCAGACATCAAACCCTTACCCCGTACCTAAAAAATTTAAAAGTGTTGAAAGTATAAAAACCCTAATCATTTACCTTTTCCCCTTATCATCATCATAACCTTAATTACCCAAGTACCCAAGGCTGCCAAACGTGGCCAAACTGCCGCCGTGGAGGTCGCCAAACTACAAGGCCGAGCTTAAAAATGTTGTAAGCACGTGTTTTTTTTTCTTCAAATTCTTATTTTCGAGAATGTTATTAATTTTTTTTGTTGAAAAATGTCTATATATATATTTATGTTGACGGTGATTTTTAGATCGTTGAAAAGTCAATCTGTTAAACAATAACACGTAGACATATCAAAGTTTGACCGGTCAGCTAAAACCCTTCTTTTCCACATAGATATGAATATATGATGTAATCGCCGAATAGCCTGTTATGGATGGCCAACTCAACGAGAATGGTGATTTGTAGTATAATGTAACAGAAAATAATAATGTAAGAACACGAGATTTACGTGAAAAACCCTAAAGCAGAGGAAAAACCACGGCTGCTGGAGACGGCGAGAGGAATATCACTATGATCTTAAAGATTACACCTTTAATACTCTCTTTCTCTCAGATAATTGCTCATGTCATAATACAATGACTGGAATTTAATATGGGTTGATAGGGTGTTGCTATAATCCTTGCCGTATAAGTGATTCATAATTAGAATCTTTGTACGATTCTAGTCAAGTACCCCGTTTAGGATTCGTTTCCTGTTTGGTGTTTATCCTTTTAGAAGCTTTGAGTTACTTCCCGATTAGAACTCCCTGATCAGGGTACATGATAATATGATATGGTGTATCCTGATGAGGTTATATTTACTGTTTTGGCTGAGAAGATCTCGTTGTGTAGTGATCTTTGTCCATTAAGACTCCTTTTTGCGCATACATTTCTGACTTCCATATCAACCTTCTTGATAGCGGGTACAGACTTGGAGACGTGTCCTTGGTTAGTGTCCATTTCGTTGACTGGTTGACTTTTGAAGTCGTTGAATTGCTATATTTTGGCAACCCGCTATTTTTGCGGACGTGTCATGCCGACGAAAAACTCATATAACAATTTATTTTCAGTTCAAATGTTTGATTTCTTGGAGTTTTGCTTCAAATGCTGCTTCTTGGGTCACAACAGTGGCGGGGATTTTATTGTACAATGGGGTTTGGGTAGGCAGTGGTGAGGACGAATTAGGTTTGGTCAAAGTCCGTTTTAATCCTTTTACTCTTTAGGGCATGTTTGGTGCATCGTACTGGATTATATTGTATTGTATTATATTATGATAGTACAATTGCATGTTTGGTAATAATTTGTATTAGCTTTGTATTAAGTTACAGTTTGTGCATATCATTATAGTATTACATTATTATAAAAAAATAATAAACATTTAAAAAATGATATGAAAGGTATATTTATTATACTATTTTATAATTAATAAAAATAATATTATAAACAATTAATAAACTAAATAATATAAAAATATTATTCAAAATTTAAAACATTATTTCCATTAAAATTTGGATACGTTAGAATTTTTAAGAACAAATTTTAATTTTAAAATGAAATTTGATTTGAAATGAAAAATAATTCTCAGTTTTAAACTTCTAAAAGAGCATAAACCTATATAGTTTCTATGTATTATTTAGTGTGGCAAGGGCTGTATTAAAAATACTGTTTGCATTAGCTAACGCACCAAGCTAACGCAATACCAAGTGACTGTCCAAACAAGCTGAGATGTATTATATAATACATTTTAATTAACTTATCCAATCCAATACAAGAGAAAACTTGAGTGCATCCGATGCACCACAATGGAATCTGATGGTGGTGCATCGGATCCACTTAATGACTAACATGTGGATATCACTTAAACTTTTTTTAAAAATTCATTTCTTCTTTCTTGCTTTTTGACTCTCTCCTCCAACGACAAAAGTCTCTCCCAAAATCAACTCTTCTTTTCACATTTTGGCTTTTCTCTTTCGGCGACAGAACCCAAAGTCATAAAACCCATTTTTTTTGTTGCTATATCTTCGTCTCCGCCACCCATTTTCTCTCCCAAAATCAATTTTTCTTTTCACTTTTGGGCTCTTCTTTTCCAGCGACAAAACCCATTTTCTCTCCTATTTTTTCAGATGCTCTCTCTTCGTCTCCGCCCAGTTCTCGACAGTCTGAAACAGTGGTCACTGGAGACGGAGTGGACCGACGACGGTAAGGATTGAAAACGGCGATGACTCTCAACAATCGCTGGAAAAGAAGAGCTAAAATGAAAGTGGAGGGAAAATGAGTTTTGTCGCTGGTGTGGAAGAGAAGAGACAAAAAAGTGAAAAGAAAAAAGGATTTGTTTTTTTAAATTTAAATAAAAGACACGTGTCATTGACTGAGTGGATCCAATGCACCACCATCAGATTCCATTGTGGTGCATCGGATGCACTCAAGTTTTTCTCCCAATACAGACTAACCAACATGTCTTTTTGGTCAGGTCAAATTGTAAATAGTAAATAGTAAACAGTTCTTTCAGTCAAAATTTTAAATTAAGGGGTAAAATAGTCAATTCAGCCAATCTGTTAACATTCACTGTTAACTTTTTGTTCGACCATTTGGATGTATTTTTAAAAGGTCAAGAACCAAATAATCTTAAATAAAAAATGACATTTCTTGAAAACATAGGGACCAAGGTGAAAATTCCCTTTTTTATTTTTGTTATAATTTTGAGAATAATATTTTCCATTTATGAAACAGTTTCTAGAAAATGTCTATTCAAATATCCTTTTAACCAGGGATATAATCATCCCGATCTTTATCATATTAGAAATAGGAGGACTGTGTTGTATATTCCCCTTTACCTTATTAAAAATATGAGGACCCTGTTTATCCTATATTGACCGGTCTCCCAAAATAGAGCTGTGCTATTGGCACACCCTCTGCTGATCTATTCATACTTCACTTTTTAAATTATATAATATTTTTTTTTCTTTATCAAAATTACTTAAAGCGACATACAATAATTTAGGAAAGAAATCTTCTACAAAGTAAATATATTAAAATCTCACGTTCCTTTTCAAAAAAAAAAAAAAAAACCTAGTAATTTGTTTCTTAAAAAAAAAAATTAACTCTTAAACCCTAAAATCTAATTCTTGTATACATATAAGATATTATGGAAGAGTTTGGGAACGATATCAAGAATATGGAAGAATTGTCTAAGAACGATATCAAACATCTTGAAGAATTGTCTAAGAATGACATAAAGTAAGAATTGTCTGACAATGATAGTAAGCATCTGGAAACAATTCATTCACTGGAAATAAATTTGAAGTTTATTTTTTCTTTAGAATGATATCAAGTTTTCGTTGTGTTGAAGTACCCTGTTATTTTTTATTTTTTCTGTTCCATCATGAAATAAGAAGAAAAAAACTATATAAAAAAAAGAAATAAGAATAAAAAAAAAATCAATCAATGGAGGTGAGAGAGATGTATACAGATACAGATATCAGAGATAAAGAGATCATATATGGTATGTATTAAGTTTGAAAAATAAGTAAAATTGGTAGTTTTGGAAATAAACCAAAAAATTTAATAAAAACATTTAATTTTATTTAATTTAATCAAAATTTTAAAAAATGGGGCATGAATAGATCAATAGGGGGTGTGCCAATAGCACCACTCCCCAAAATATTATTAAAAGAACCCTTTCTGTTAGCTTTTTCAACAGAAAACCTAACTCTGACATTGTCCATTAGATAAAATGATGGTTTTGCCCTTCGATGCAAACGTGATTTACAATTTTGCCTTTGAAATTACAAAGAGATCTGCTCTCTTTATCCTATCTTTATCAATTTCTCACACAATTGGGAACTGAAATCGAACCAAAATTGTAACAATCAATTCAATAAATCTGGTCCATAACAAGGAATTAAACCCATATCTGGAACATCCAGAACCCAGATTATTTTTCCCAAAATAGGAAACCCATATTTTTTATAAACCCAAATCTGGAACATCTGGAAACCCGGATTATTTCTCACAAAATAGGAGATCAATATGGTGGAGATCAAAACTAAAAACGATTTAAAAAACTAATTTTTTTTAAAAAAAAATTGAAGATCTGCAGATCCATATCTTTATCAAAAATAAAAGTAAAAAAAATTAAAAAAAATTGTGAATCTGACCACCAAATCCATATCTTTTATCAAGAAAACAAAATCAAACAAGATGCCAAAATCAACTCATTTTAAAATCAAACCGAAATCAAACCGAAATCAACCGAGTTCCTCACCACCATCTGTCACTATGCCGATCGGCGCTCGAACTCACCGGAACGGACAAGCGCGGCGACGACGACGATGATGACCACCCACGTCTTCTCTCTCTCTCTCTCTCCGTTCTCGTTCTCGATCTCTCTCTCACCAGCGCCGATTGGGGTTTTGTTTGGTTTAGGGGGTGGTGGTGATGAGAAATGTGGATGGTGTGATGAAGATTGAAGATGGATATAGTTGAGATGGGGGCGGCTAGGGTTTGATAAAGATGAAGATTTGTTTTGGTTTTGTTTTGTTTTGTTTATACTATAATTATTATTATTAATCTGATTTTTTTTAGTTTTTTTTAATTACAATTTTATTTTTTTAATTGTTTTTTCTTTTCAACACTAATTACCCTTCCTGGCCCCGTTGATGAGATTACGAAATTGCCCTCCTTTATTAACGGTCAACCCTTCAATTGGACGGAATTATTAACAGAAGGGGTTCTTTTAACATTAATTCGATTTCAGGGGGATTAACAGCCAATATGGACAAACTCTGTCCTCATCTTTCTAATAGGGTAAACATCAGGGTGTAAAACGATCTTTTCCCTTTTAATTATTTTGTTTATGAAAATTAAGAAATGTTTTAAAATACATATCCCTTAATTTGTTTCTTTCAAGTTTCAAGTTTCAACAAGATAGAAAAGAGTGTGCAGCTGCAGAATGAAGATAAGCGTAATCCGTACATACAGTTGCAATACTTTTCCAATTTTTCATAAACCCAAAACCCAATCTCTCTCTCTTTGTACCAGATTCCGGCGACCCATTTGCTCTTCTTCTCTAAAACCCAAAACCCCACTTTTTTTGAGGCCACCAAACTACTCAGCCACTCTCTCAGACCTCAAAAAGTGGCACGATTGGGCCAAAACTTTCTCTTCTTCAATTGGGTCCTCGTTTGTTGACTCAGATAATGGCCCAGACCCTTCTCTTTTGTGCAGAGAACTCAACTGGCTCATTGAGGACTCACTTGAAGACCATTCATTGATTCCTCAACTGGGTATTCAAGATTATTCTACAAATGTAAGATTGAGAGTAGATATAGATGAGCTGTATAGTCTCTGGAAGCAGAGGATTGAAGAGAGAAAGCCTTTTCAGTATATAGTTGGATGTGAGCATTGGAGGGATTTGGTGTTGAGTGTGGAAGAAGGGGTTTTTATTCCGAGACCAGAGACTGAATTGCTGATTGATTCGGTTAGTGATGTAGTTTCGAATAATGAAGAGTTGAGAAAAGGATTGTGGGTTGATTTGGGGACCGGTTCTGGTGCCATTGCAATTGGGATTGGCAGAATTTTAGAGAGTAGAGGGAGGGTTATTGCCATCGATTTGAACCCGCTGGCTGCTTCTGTGGCGTCTTTCAATGTGCAGAGGTACGGCTTGCAGGTCAGTAGTTAACATTGCAATTTAATCTTCAAAATGTAATGTATTCTTAAGATCCTTTTTGGTGTTTAGTCTTTTGGTTGCATTAGATTACTGTGCCATGTTAGTAGATAAATGCACTTTGTTTTTTGATAAAATGGGATTTTTGTTGTCTTTTATATGGTTAGGGTGAGGAACCAGGGAAATTACTTTAGTTTTATATTACTTATATACATGTAATCTTCATTGTAGAATGAGATGGAGGAGACCAAAAAACTTATCATTGTTGTCTCTGAATTATCTTATATTACTTGCATACAAATTGTGTTATGTTGATATACTCTCTGTTCGTGACAGTTGATAGATTCGGTAAGGATCCTGTAGTTGAACTAAATTTACAATGAGTGGTTGGAATTAATAAATTTCGAGGTTTGCATGTTTTTGTAACAGAGACATTATAAATATATAGACTACTGAATGATATTATAGATGCAGTTTGCTAATTCTCTCAACTTCGATATTGTTCCCTTCTATATATTACCTTATGTAATTATTTCTAGTTGTTTTGAAGCTCTGTTATTCTTTAATGTACAATTCAGAATGTAATTGAGATAAGGCAAGGATCTTGGTTCGAACCGTTGAAGGATATTGAAATTGAAGAAAAGCTTTCAGGTGTCATAAGCAACCCACCATACATACCAAGCGATGATATCCCCGGGCTACAAGCTGAAGTTCGTACACATGAACCAAGACTTGCATTAGATGGTGGTCTTGATGGCATGGATGATCTTCTCTATCTCTGCAATCGGACTGCTTCATTGTTGAAACCTGGTGGATTTTTTGCTTTTGAGGTACCCATCTCTTGTTTCCTTGGAATTAAACTTAATTCTATCCTTAAAAGTTGTGTGAAAACTGTAAACCCTTTTCATTTTCATGTAACATTTGATTTACTCTGGCCATATAATTCTTTTACTTAAGGGTTAGGCGTATTATTTTGAGTAGATGAGATCGGAAGGATTAGATAGTAGGAAGGATGTATCCTCCCTCAAAAAGAGCTACGGGGTTGAACAGTTGTCATAGCCACTGCTTTTACAAAATTTATATTTTAGGGTAAATGCTCGGTAGTTGATATCATTAAGATTGATTTACGGTCAACTGAGACCTCTTCCCAAGTCAACTAATTTAGATCTTGAAGTTCATACCCTTTATAACCTTTCATTCTTTGTCATTTCTAGTCCAGGAAACCTCCCAACAATCTGTATCTTAATTCTTAATTGGTTCACTGATGGATCTGCAAGATATACATGGTGCCTTAGATACCGACATTTGATGTATTCATAGATAACATTCTATATCCAACTAGTAAATATAACACTTTCAAATAATACATGGTTATTATTACAAATTACATTTGTAACAATTAGATCAATGGAATATTTTATATATTTCACTGTTTGTAATGATGTAATCTTCAGCTCAACAACAAGAACTTAAGTTCTGTATATTTCATTTAATCAAATGATGACATATTTAGTCGTTCACCTTGTTTTTTGACAATGCGCTAATTCCATTAAAGAAATTTCTAATTTTTTTTTCTTAGAAATTTCTAATTTTTTTTTCTTAAAAATTGAAGGTTCTTCAATGATATATATATATACAAAATCATAACTCCAAAATACAAATCTGTCATTAGAATGCATTGAGACTATAAAATCTGCTGATGCATTGAAACTATATTTTTGGGAGGGTGCATGTCTAGACATCCAGACTTGGTAATAAACAAAGTACCAATGGCTCTCATTGAAAACTGTTCTCAATCACTAATTCACAATTATACACCATAATAAGCCATTGTTTATGAAAGCACCTGTCAAATGCAGTGCTTTTCTAGAAATCACTTAGAAGCTTTTTTAAAATTTTTTTTTTTCTTTTCTTAATTCATAGCGCTCTCCAGAAATCATATATTAAGTTATTCCTGAAAAGTCATTTCAAGGGATTTTCTTTTTCTTATCAAAGCTAGCACCATTCATTTTATCAGAAAGTCTCTTGTTTTCCACTAGTTTAAAGTTGATTCCTTCGATTTATTTGTAATTCTTTTCCATCTTCTTGGTGCAGACAAATGGTAAGAAGCAATGCAAGTTTCTTGTAGATTGCCTGGAAAATGATAATGCAGGCAGCTTTTGCAATTTGAAAATAGTATCTGACTTTGCCGGTATTCCCCGATTTGTGACCGGATTCCATCAATGAGCATTATGATTTCTAGTTCTAAATGTTCCAATATACCAGCCACTGAGGAGTAGAAATAGATTAGCATTGCCCATTTGTTGTAATGTGTAACATTAATAAATTTTTTGGCCGTTTTAAATTCTTTTCCATATAGTTTTGGCTTGCTTACTCACCGATTTCTCTTCAATTTTTTGATCTCCCTAACAAATTGGTCCCTCCGAATTCAATTGTTGCAACTTAAAATTGGAATCCTGTTAAAATTAAGTTCTCGACCTTATTTCAGGCAAGTCTATTCAATCAAAAATAACTAGGTATGTTTGGAGGTATTTTGTATAAAGCACTTTCAAGCAAAGTGTTTATGTAAACACACTCATTTGGAAAAAAAAACGTTTAGTAAGTGCTTGTTAGTTATAAAGCAATTAAATTTTGTAATAAAATTGGAGAGCATCGTGTTAGTTTTTCGCAACACTTTTGTAATAAAATTAACAATTATATGAATACTATTTTCAAGTCTTACAACAGTTTAGGGTTTTTTTTTTTGGAGAATTAAATTAGGCTTAATTGGACAAACATCCCTTAAATTTAAACGAAATTACATTCATATGCGACATTTCTGTTTATTACACAAACATCCTCTAAGTTTAGACGAAATTACATTCATATGCAACCTTCCGTTTATTACACAAACATCCACTGTAAAACGTTAATCAAGAGGGAATGACGAAAATACCATTACATGAAATTTAAATCTGTTTCTTTCCATAATTTTAACATATTTAAATTGTTTTGTGCAATTAAACCTTAAAAATTATTTAAATCTGTTTATATAATTTAAAATGAACTCATATATATATAAAATTTAAAATAAACTCATATTTAATAATAATATATTAATAAACGTATTTATGAAAAAGAAAAAGAAAATAAGAAACAAAAGGAAAATAGTTATTTTAAATATGTTAAAATTATAGAAATAAACGGATTTAAATTATTTTGTGCCATTAAGCATTACAAATAATTTAAATATATTTATATAATTTAAAAATAAATCATAAATATACATATATATATATATGTATAATATTTTAAATAAATTCATAATTAATAATAATAATATAAAAAAATAGGTTTCTGAAAAAGAAAAAGAAAATAAGAAAACAAAAGAATGATAATTATTTTAAATCTGTTAAAATTATAGAAAGAAACAGATTTAAATTATTTTGTGCCATTAAGCCATAAAAATAATTTAAATCCATTTATATAATTTAAAATGAACTCATATATATATATATAATATAGTTTAAATAAATTCATATTTAATAATAATATATAAAAATAGATTTATGAAAAAGAAAAAGAAAATAAGAAAACAAAAGAAAAATAATTATTATAAATCTGTTAAAGTAAAATTATGGAAATAAACAGATTTTGAGTAGCTATGGCTTGTGGCTTCTATTCATAAGGTTGATGGTTCAATCCTTGATGAAGACATTTAATTATTTAATTAGAGGTCAATGGTTTTCAAAGGTTAACCTGCTATTACAGAGAATACAGAGACTAGTTTATCTAAGGGCAAAGCTCGGGGGGGGGGGGGGGGGGGGGGGGGGGGGGTATTTTCGTCATTCCCTTTTGGTCAACGTTTTACAGAGGATGTTTGTATAATAAACAGAAATGTTGCATATTTGCATATGAGTGCAATTTCTTCTAAACTTAGGGGATGTTTGTGCAATTAAGCCATTAAATTATGAATATGAACTCTTATATAAAAAAAACAAGACGGGGCTAGTGTTGTGGTTTGCCCCTCCCACTTATACTATGAGGATACTATGGGGACATAGGATGTTTGTGTAATAAACAGAAATGTTGCATATTTGCATATGAGTGCAATTTCTTCTAAACTTAGGGGATGTTTGTGCAATTAAGCCATTAAATTATGAATATGAACTCTTATATAAAAAAAAAAAACAAGACGGGGCTAGTGTTGTGGTTTGCCCCTCCCATTTATACTATGAGGATACTATGAGGTTGTGGGTTCGAGACTTCGACTTTGTCTTCTTCTTAAATTCTGAGTTCAATTATTTTTTTTGTTTTTTCTTTAAAAAAAAAATTCATTTCCAAGAAAGACAGAAAAGGAGAATGAAAAACCAAAGAGTGGTGTTATTGGCACACCCCATACTGATCTATTCATGCCCCATTTTTTTAATTATATAATATTCTTTTTTTTTCCTTTATCAAAATTACTTAAAAAGACATACAATTTAGGAAAGAAATCTTCTACAAAGTAAATCTATTAAAAAAAAAATTCAACTCTTAAACCCTAAAATATGCATTCTTATATATATAAAATATTATGAAAGAGTTTGAGAACGATATCAAGAATATGGAAGAATTGTCTACGAACGATATCAAACATCTTGGAAAATTGTCTGAGAATGACATAAAGTAAGAATTGTCTGACAATGATAGTAAGCATCTGGAAACAATTCATTCTCTGGATAAAAGTTTGAAGTTTATTTTTTCTTTAGAATTATATCAAACTGTCGTTGTGTTGAAGTACCTTATTATTTTTATTTTTTCTTTTCCATCATGAAATAAGAAAAAAAAACTAAAAAAAAGAAATAATAAGAAAAAAAAAATCAATCAATGGAAGTGAGAGAGATGTATACAAAGACAGAGATCAGAGATAGAGAGATCATATATGGTATGTATTAAGTTTGAAAAATATGTAAATTGGGTAGTTTTGGAAATAAACCAAAAAATTTAATAAAAAAATTTAATTTTATTAATTAAATCAAAATTTTAAAAAATGGGACATGAATAGATCAGTAGAGGGTGTGCCGGTATCACAACTCAAATTGAAAATTAAGAGATCGAAGAAAAACAATAAAAAGGTTTAAAAAGACCTTATCAGTTATCACTAAAAAATGATTTCGAAAGGCCGAAAACCATCCACTGTCATCACCCACACTCGCCCGAGCCCAGGTGCCAAACCAATATAGCCTTCTCTTTTCACCACCACAACCACACTAAATTTCCCACTTCTTTTTCTCCACAAAAATTGCAGCTTTTTACTTTCTTCAAAGTGCTTTTGCATAACTAAGTTCAACAAAGACCCAGTTGAGGTAAGTTTATCTTGCTTTCATTTTATCTGTTATAGTTGTTTCTTGAATTACTGGAAACAAATTTTCCTATTACCAAATTAAGATTATTTTTGTAGAATGAGGAGTGCAGTTGTTAGAAATTGAAATTATTTGTGTTTGAGCATGCTGGTCCTGGTAGGGATGATGCCATCTTTGGCTTCTTTGGTTAGCTTTGGAAGTTTTAAATGTTGCACTTGTAGGCACGACTTCATAAACATATAGAAAGTACCTTATCTTGTTTTTTGTTGGTGCAGTAAACTTAACAACCTAGGTCCCATTCTTCATAAACATATAGGAAACTAGATATCCCTAAAATCCATTGTTGTATCTTCTAGCTTCGGCTGAATAGAATAAAGTTTTGATGGATTTGTAGTGGAAAACTTGTGAGAATCACAAAATTAATCACTATACGTTCACTGGTGTCTTTTTGTACCCCTTTGAGCACCTTTTCATCAAGTTTGATAGGTTTGTTTATCAAAAACCATGTTCTTCATTTTAGGAGGCAGTACCAGAATAGAGGATGATTGATTGATTGATTGATTGATTGATCACTTGAACTTCAAGAACATAAACTTTATACTTCTTTTTGTAAATTGGATTTTGAGATGGTTTCTTAGTAATAATAGATTGTGTTCAATCTACTTTTAAAGCGGGTTTAGCTCGGACGGATCAACGATTTTCGTAGCATCATGCACCTTATCGCTGTTTCCTTTCTCTAGTTGTTTGTCTCTCTGGTCAATATATTGGATGATTGTGTACACAATTTTCTGGTAACTTTGTCTCATATTATCAAGTTTTTCTTACAAAACAATTACAGTGTCAAGAGACAAAACCATAGGTTCTTGTGACTAATGTTGTAAACGATGGTTGCAAGTGGTATTAATATCAAAGTGGTGAACAGGTGATGCTCATTTTGACTCCATTGATAGGGGATGGACATTGGTGGTATATGGATAGGTGCAATCATTTTTTTGATAGTGCAAAGAGACTGCTGATAAGTTCAATTTTAATCAAAATCTTGATATCTATAGAGATCATAGTATTCAAAATAGTCTGGTGGACTGATGAAGTGTAATATGTGGTGGAATGGGTGATGGAGCGTGACCAGTTCGTCGCAAAATATGGAGACGTGTGAGGCACTGCATAAGGATGTGAGAAGATCTGAGAATGATAGTATGCCATCTTTTGAGACTAAGTATGGAGACGATTCGCATTAATTTGTTTGGATTGATGGCCAACAAGAGCATATGAAAATTTGACGAAGCGATGGTCTGTGTTTGATTGGTGGTATGGCAGTGGGGTTCTGTAGATCTGCTCTTGATGGTTATATTGGTACCAGTTGTGCAATTTTACTTGTGAACGGTGAACGGTGAGATGGCAATGGCAGAGGAGTCTTTTAGCTGCAGTAGAGGCAGATTGGAGGCCAGGCCTTTAGATAAACTTGTAGATCCGGAAACAATGGTACTGTGGGTGCTGTCGGTGTAGGTCATGCATGGCAGCAATGGCGGCACCTGGGAGCGTGGATGGTGAATAGATCAGTGTTTTGGGCAGTTTTGAGTGTTTTCTGATGTGAAAATTGTCCAATTTTGGTGGTATGGTGTTTTGGATGTGTGATGTGTGCGGGATGTTTTGTGAAATCAATTTTAGAACTTGTCTTACCACACTAATATAGGACTGAAACAAGAACTAAGGTTATAAAAGATGGAAAATTAGAGGAAATGGGGGAATTCAAAAGAAATGGGAGGAACTCAGAGGAAACAGAGGGGAGAAAAATAGGCAGGAGAGCTTAGTTTCAATTTTATTTCGGCAAATCATAGTCTGCGTAGACAGTAGAACTTAGGTTGCAATTTATAGAGACAAAATCTCATCAACTAGGAAACTAAATAAATCTAAAGCTAGTATAATATATGCTTTCCGTTATAATAAACTTTTGAACAATCAACTTCTAAACAATAAATAAATCCCTACAATAATAAAACAATAAAGTCTCTTAACATTATTTTCTAATTGGTTCTCCATCAATGGTATTGATCAAAATTAAAACCCTTCCCTGGCCTCTGGGTAACTATAACCAGGTATTATGTGGGTCATTGGGCCACGGATAATTGCTATCCGTATGTTTCAATCTTATCTGTGGTGAAGAGCGTCTTTTGTAGCTACATTATACCTAAATAATTTACAGTATTCTAAATTTTATTTCTTATTTTAGGTCTCCACAGAGCAAACAATCAACTAAAGGAAGTGATGTCTGCAACTGCAACCATGTTATCTTCATACACTTCTAATCTGATACACAGTTCTAGAAAACAACTACAATTACTTCCCAGATTATTTGTAGGCGCTGGAATCCTGAATCAGCTCATTGCAAAACGGAAACAAAGCTATCATGCTAATCAAAAGAAAAGGTTAAATCACAGGTTTTCTGTGTATGCTGCAACTGAAGGTTCAGCAAAGTCAAGTGAGTCTGAAGAAACTATTCCCTCCTGGGCGAAACAGGATTCAGACGAACCCCCTCCTTGGGCTAGTGGTGAAGGCAAAGACACGTCACAACAGGGCTTTGAGATTCCCTTCTTTGTATACTTACTTGCCTCAGCGGTCACTGCAATAGCTGCTGTAAGCTTTCTCTTATGCTGCTTTTAGTCGTCTTTATGGCTCAGGAAGGTGATATGTTAAATTATGTATTTATTTCCGATTGCAGATTGGTTCGATTTTTGAGTATGTGAACCAGAGGCCTGTATTTGGGATTCTGAACTCTGACAGCATTTTTTATGCTCCATTGCTTGGATTCTTTGCATTCACTGGCATCCCTACTTCAGTGAGTTCTTTTAATTTCTCCCGTCTAAATAAAAAATTTCTCCAATGAGAGTCTGAATTAGAAAATCTAATCGAATCATGGCCTGATATCATGATTCCAACAAGTTAGTTTGGTGGAAGTTTCACAGTAACTGTGGCTAGGACCATTGGTCAAGAAAGAAACTCGTAAATTAATTAATTGTGTTAATATAATTGTCATTGCTCCGAGTCAATTTTTTTTTTTTTTTTTTGTTGTGGAAATATGATAATCTAACTAATAAGTATGTGTGGCTCAAGATTTGGTAAATATGTTATTTTACAAAAAAAACGCGTATTCAGTTCGTTTTTTCCTCTGACTTGATTGTATACGCAGGCATTTCTTTGGTTCAAATCTGTTCAAGCTGCTAATAAGGAAGCTGAGGAACAAGACAAGAGAGATGGGTATTTGTAACTTAACTTTTTTACTCAAGTTGTGATCTAGTATTCTTCTCCACTGAACATATATATATATATATATATATATATATATATATATATATTCATCCTTAATTACTTGAAAGCCCAAGTTTTTCATTTTTGTTTTGCTTCTGTAAGGTACAATTGCACAAAACTGTGAATTAAGAATAAGGGTGCGTTATTCTTCAAAAAGAAAAAAAGGAAAAACAAAAAGAATTAGGCTATGTTTGGAATTGCTTTGTTTAAGTTATAATCTGCTTATAGCTTAACTTAAGTAATAATCAACTTAAGAAAAAAAAATAGATTTGTGTTTGGTAAACTAAATTTCAAAATTGCTTAATTTTTAAAATGATGAAAAATTTATTGAACAAAATGACTAAAATAGACATCAATAAAAATTATAAATATGAAGCATTTAAAAAGAAATAAAAAACAAATTTAAACAAGAAATAAATTTATCATTGAGTCAACTCAACCATTTATCAAATAACTCATTCAAAAAACTGAGTCAACTCAGTTTATATATAAAACACAACAAAAAACTGACCGAGTCAACTCATCTTCTTCTGAGTCAACTCATCTTCTTCTGAGTCAACTCATCCTCCTTCTTCACCAATGCTGTTGTTCAACCTCGCACAGACCCGCCGCTCATCCCGTGTCGCCGCTTGTCTCGTGCCGCCGCTCGTGCCGTGCCGTCGCTCGTCTCGTCTCCGTCAGCCGTCATCGACCTTTGTTTCGTCGACCGATTCCTCCATTCTCGCGAGGGTCGTTTTGGGAGTTGCTTCGTGCAGCCTTCGACGTCGCCGGAGGAGGTCCTCGTCCGGCACTGGAGGAGGCGAGATGCCTCTTCTAATTCCAGATTTCCGGCGGTGGCCACCACGGCCACTGGAGGAGGCGAGATGCCTCCATTCTATTTCTGATTAGATTTTTTTATTTTTTCACATTTTTTATTTTTTAGTTTTTATTATATTATTATTAAATATAAGGGCAATATTGTCTTTTAATTAAATAGTGAGGGCATTATAGACATTGCATAAACAATAAGCTAGTTTCTGTTTAAAAAAGCAACCCCCACCAGTTTCTCAAAAACTGTTTATTGGAGGGGCAAATTAGAAAATAAGCCACTTTTGAGGAGTTTACCAAACACCAATTTACTCAAAACTGGAGAAATAAGTGATTATTTCTCAAACAAAAGCAATCCCAAATATAGCCTTAGGCTGCTTTGGGATTGACGTAGCTTATACAATAATCACTTATTGCTCAATTTAAAAGATAATTAGTTTAAAAAATAAGTCGATAGATGTATGGTAAATTAGGTTTATAAATAATTAATTTGAGAAAAAACAAAACAAAGCAAATGTGTTCGGTAAATTTTAATCGATTATGGAAAATGATTAAAATTGATATGTTTGTGTTAAAATATAATATATTATTCAAGTATTATTTTCCTACTTATTTTTCCAGCTTCTTTTTTCTTTTTTTCAGCTTTTTTAATAGTTCATTTTCCAACCTTTTCACCCTATTTTCTTTTCATTTTTCATTTCTAAACTTTTTTAATCGTTACTTTTTTAAAAAAAATTCATTCTTGTCTCATTTTAATATTATTAAACATAAGGGCATCATTGTCTTTTTCATTTGAATGATGAGGATGTTATGGACATTCCGAAGGTAAGGGATTAGCTTCTTCAATAATCAGCTTTCAAAAACAATCCTTTACAAACTGTTCAAAAGCTGATTATTGGAGAAGCAGATTGTTATTACCAAACACCTTATTGATCCTACATTATTAAATAAGTAATTATTTCTTAAGTTTAAACATCCCCAAACACACCTTTAATTGAGATAACATTCAAGATATATATATATATATATATATATATATATATATATATATATAATCATTTTCCCCTCAGTACGCATTGACCACTGATATAACTTATATCAGTACGTTGCATGTGGACTACTGATATAATTTATATCATACACTTTGAGTCAAAGTATATAAATCTAATGGTCTACATCCAACGTACTGATGAAGTTATATCAGTGCGTACTGATTTAAAATTTTCTGTATATATTTGAGAATTAGGAAATGAGCTCCTTGATAATATTTATGCAAGTGAGGTGCCATAACACAGGTTAACATTGATTTTACTTTTTTTTGTTTTGTTTTATTTTGTTTTGTTTTTTCCTGAAATATTACAATAATTCGAGGTTTTATAGGAGGGGGGGAACTCAGATCCATCCTTGTGGTATGAGTGTGAGTATCCATCCTTGTGGTATGAGTGTGAGTGGCTTTACTTCTAGGACAATTTCATCTTGTCACATTGATTTTACATTTGTTCATTTCCATGGATTTTTTGAAATCTATATGATTTATATTTAAGTCTAGACTTTGTAATTACACGCTCGAAATAAGACTGAGCTTTATTAAAGAGTTAGGATAAAATAATTTAAATTTGTGAGCTAAAATTTTGACTTTTATATCTCAATCTCCTATGTGTTCTTCATCGAAGAGTTATAAATGTATTTAAATATCAACAATTGGATTAAGAGCAGATGAGTGATTAAGATATTGAAATCAAAATTTTAAATTGATTTAATCCTAAAAGAAATACTAAGCAAGTCGAGGTTGATCCGAATTCGAAAAGTTAAAGCCTACACAATATTTTTTTTTGAAAAGATAATTTTTGTTATTTGAAAAGACATTCAAATAAAGCTATGTTAAAAGAAATATTTACTTGTAATTTATAAAAGCGCTGGGTTTTGCGGTTCAAGGGTGAGGAATTGAACCGTAAGAATTGTAAATGACATCTCTAAAATTTCATTTGGGTCCTTCACTTTCCACAATTTATCATTTTTTTTAAAACTTATCTTTACATTTTTGGTTTGTTTGGTCCTTAAAATTTTCAAAAATACTTTGGTATCTCCATCAGTCAAACATACGTCAACATTAATAGAACCGGGTTAGTTTTGTCAATTGTATTAAAGGTATTTTTGACGATGACAAGTGACAAGTAAAATAAAAAATAAAAATAAAAATAAACGATCTCCACCATTGATGGAGATATCCATCTAACGCTGGATCTCCATCGCTGACAGGTGGAGATCCCTTGATGGATCTCTATTGTTGATTGATTGAGGTCTATCGGCGGATCTTTATCGTTCGTGGAGATTCAGGTGATAAATCTCTATCATCGAGCAATGGTGATCCGTTTGGATCTTAATTGTTCAACAATGTTGATCTCGGTCCCGATTCAATCCCTGACCATAACAGTTAGAATAGTTACCACGGCAACATGACCCAAAATTAAAATATTAAAATATTAAGTGGCATTAAGAGAAGTGACGGAATTATGTTGTTGGATTTATAAATTTCATTGGACATTTATATCCTTGAGTTTCTGCATAAAATAACAAGAAACAAAGGTTTTTGGTATTGCATTAATATGATCGATGGTCAATGCAAGTATTTTGGCTTATAATAAGCTTATAGGCTTGTACCAAGTAGGAGTGTGCATGATCAAATCCAATCCAATAGTATCCACTGGATCGGATCAAATCCATTGGATTGGACTGGATTCGGGGGGATGATCGGATCGGATTGGATCCTAAATTCTAAAATTCATTGGATCGGATCGGATCTTGGATTCAAGTTTGAAAATCCGCCAAATCCGCCTATCCGTCTAAAATATTAGGTCTTATTTTTAAATTAGGCAATTTGCCCATTTATATAAGAACAAAACAATTCACAAAGCAATTTATAGAAGAGTATAAAAGACCAAAGCATAGCACAACAAGCCCAAAATAAGAACACTAAATACATTAAAGCCCAAAACAAAGCAAGACTCACACTACTAAAAAATAAAAATTTAGATTCAAGACAATGAAGACCACAATGTTACTAGTTTAGCTGTTTAGGTTTCTACATTTCTTTAGACAATAAAAACCTTGGTATTGTGTTGTTTCACATGTTTTTTAGAAGAAAATTCAGCAACTTGTGTTGATGTTGTTTGGATGATTTTATTTAATGTTGAATATTTGGATGATTTTAGTTGAAGCTGTTGTTTAAGGATTATAAACTTTTTGAACTATATAAGTTTACAAGTTATGTTATGTATTTTGTTTATTGTTAATTTTATTTGAATTAATTAGTAATGCTTGAATTATTTATTTAATTTAATTTATTTTAAATAATAATTTTTTTATATATTAAGAATAACTTTATATTAATTCGGTCCATCGGATTGGATCTAATAGTAATTGGATCGGATCCTGTTATAAAATTGGATCGGATCGGATTGCAATTTTTTCGATCCAATCAGATCGGATCGGATCTTGGATCATGGCAAATCCATTGGATCCGATCCGCCGCACACCCCTAGTACCAAGTACCCACAGCCAACTAGATATTCGATTTTTTTTCTTTTGAAAATCGTTTAACTTATATTATTACTGGTGATAGATAGGAAAATAAATACTTATATTGAACAATAGAAATGAATGATTCAATTACATAATAGTTTAATGTCTTGACTTTGATATTATGGTATCGTATGATATGAAGTTTAAATTTTAATGAGAAATGAATGATTCAATGCTCGAAGTGAGCACTGAAATAAGAGTAGGAAAACAATTAGAGCATCCACAATGGTGGAGATCACAATGGTGGAGATCCAAACACAAGACCCATTTATGCCACATCATCTAATGTGGGTCTTCTTTTCAAAATATGGATCTTCCCATTTGGATCTTATTTATTTGAGTCTCTTTTCCTCACAATGGGTCTAAATTGAAAAACAGAAGTTGGATCCATTTTTTTTTACTTTTTTTCAAACAATCATTACTCATCTTTAAAATATTATATATATATATATATATATTTATATATATATATATACATTAATAAATAAATTATATTGTATATTTTAAATAGAGTGGTGCTATTGGCACACCCCTACTGATCTATTCATATCCCATTTTTTAATTATATAATATTCATTTTTTTCCTTTATCAAAATTACTTAAAGAGACATACAATTTAGGAAAGAAATCTTCTACAAAGTAAATCTATTAAAATCTCATATTCCTTTTCCAAAAAAAAAACCCAGTAATCTGTTTCTTCAAAAAAAAAATTTAACTCTTAAACTCTAAAATCTGCCTCTTACATACATCTAAAATATTATGAAAGAGTTTGAGAACGATATCAAGAAAATTGAAGAATTGTCTAAGAACAATATCAAACATCTTGAAGAATTATCTGAGAATGACATAAAGCAATAATTGTCTGACAATGATAGTAAGCATCTGGAAACGATTCATTCTATGGAAATAAGTTTGAAGTTTATTTATTCTTTAGAATGATATCAAGTTGTCATTGTGTTAAAGTACCCTGTTATTTTTTATTTTTTCGTTTCCAAAATAAGAAGAAAAAAAAACTAAAAATTAAAAATTAAAAAGAAAAAAATAAATCAATCAATGGAGGTGAGAGAAATGTATACAGATATAGAGATAAAAGATAGAGAGATCATATATGATGTATTAAGTTTGAAAAATAAGTAAAATGGATAGTTTTGGAAATAAACAAAAAAAATTTAATAAAAACATTTAATTTTATTTAATTAAATCAAAATTTTAAAAAGTAGAGCATGAATAGATCAGTAGGGGGTGTGCGAATAGCACAACTCTTTTAAATATCAACACTATCAATACTTATTTAACAAATTATAATTAATTTAAAATAAAACAATTTACTCGAACCGAACCAGAACCGTCAGAAGAAAACCGGAACCGGAATCGGTTTTTTCGGTTTCGGTTCTGGAACCGGAATCGGTTTTTTCGGTTTCGGTTCTAGAACCGGTACCGGGATGGTTTCGGTTTCGGTTCTCTTTTTGGGAGGTATTGGGAACCTACCTCCAATCATTGGGCAAGACTCAAATGGAGTTCTAAATTTAGAACCCAATTTAGGTCTAGTGTGGTGGGGCCCATATTTGAAACTTATTTTTTGGATCTCTTTTTAGACCATTGTGGAGGTCACAAGACTTAAAAGAAAATGGATCCACCACAGTGGGTCTCATTTTGCAACAAATGTGGATGCTCTTAAGGCTGACAATCCTACTCTCGAACGGTCTCGCCACTGCTAGCAGAGAAGCCTCACTGCTGGAAGTTATGAGGGCTAGGCCCCCACCGATTCTAGCAATGCACCCTGCGCAAAACAATCCTGTTTTTTATTCTCTTTGATTTCCCAATGTTTTTTTTTTTTTTTTTATCTGAAACTTGATTTTTAGTGTTGAATTTACATATTTTCAATTTCTATTCAAGTAAGTAAAACTCAAATGTTTTCAAAACCTTTTTTTGTTTAAAGCTCTTCCCATCCATATCAATGAGGTTGTAGGTTCAAATCGCATTTCAGAATATTTTGTTTTTTCTCTCGAAGCATCAATTTTAATGATGTTTTGTAGTTAACTTTATGCAGTTGCTATAACATTTGACATCAGCTAATTAAGGACAAGCTCTTGAATTATTTATTAAACTGTTTGAGCTGCACAACTTCAAAAGTCGTCGATCTCTTGCAAACACACACAGATAAGCTAATACAATTAAATAGGAATCTGGTCAATGAATAACTAGGTGATATGGTGTTGAAGATGTTGTGGGTTTGTGTATCCGTCCATATCCTTATAAGTAACTTCCATAAGACGACCGATGTTAGCAACTCGAAGGAGGATCTCCATCGGGATGGCTGTTGGCTTCTTGCATTCCCAAGCATTTTCGAATATTATATCAAACTTTTCCGCTGTTTCCTTCATTGACAAGCAGTATTCCTTCATAAAACATTCCACGCCACAGGCTACATGCGCTCTCTTGAACTCCGACTTCATGTAATTAAATAAACACTGGTTAATAAATTAATGTATATACGCATACAGTCTAGTTCTACTAGCACAGCCAAAAAATTGATAAAAAAAAACTTAAAATTACAATCCTACCTTGTGGCAGATCAAGTCATTTTTAAGACGGGCAATTAAATATGCTGCTGTAAGAACTTTTGGTCGATTTTGCAACCACTCAAATGCATCAATTCCTGCGATTTCTTTTTCCATTCCCAAAAATTTGGCTGCTGTATACGACAAACTTCCTATTGAAATTAATGCATATCTCAAATACTCATCGAATGGAGGCACATAATTCCGATAGAGCCATTCGGCTTCGGCAAAGTAGGCTTTCACCATCTCTTTCATCTGATTATTAGCAGAAATTTAAAGCAAAGTCATTATTTTGAAATTAATTGAACAAAATCTTACCATGTCCTTTGTATAAGAAAACTTATAAGTTCTTTCTTCCGCAGACAAATAATTGTATATTTCATGATCAAAAATATTTAATAGAGTACTGTAAATAATCTTCATGTAATCTGGCAAATCATCAAGGGCACTGATGTCCCACCTGAAAGAAAAGATTTTAGTTAATTCCAAATTAGGTATTTTAAATTTTAAAAATAATTACTCAAGTTGTGTAGTTGAATTTCAATTATGTATAGCTTTAACGTAAATTTTCTGTAGTTGAAAAGTTAGTTTTACGATGTCCATACGGAAATAATGTTAAATCTTAGTTGCTGGATGTATCCAACTATTGTCATTGTAATGCACTATTTTTTCTTCTTTTAAGTAAACTCTTCACATTATAACTTATAAGTAATTAGCTCTTGATATAGAAAATACACTAAAACTAACTTTCAAAAAAAAAAAAAAAACTCTAAAACACAATATCTTGCATTTTACTGAGCATTTTGTTAATTATCATGCAATGAAACTAGGTATTGATTGAATAAATAATGCCGTAAAAGTATATCATGAGGTCAAATTATCAATTATAATTGATAACAAGAGGGAAAATAGAGAATCTTTGTACTGTATCATTAAAAAGTCGGAGCTCTTCGAGAGTACCATAAGAATCATAAATATCGTCTATAACTGTCATCAGATTGTTAATTTTGAAGAATATTGACCGGGCATGCAAGTAACAAGGCTCGGAATATATTATAGCTATTCACAAGAAGCTCTTATATACGGCAGCTTCGATGGCAAGTTCAAATCTTTCCACCAACTGAAATCAATACCATAGAAAGTGCATGTCAATTAATCCATCATATTTTGATTATTTTCTCTACAAAATATGAAAATACACATAAATCGATATTTTAATGCTTTTAGAAGCGTTCTTCTTTTCCTTACCCACATTCATGTTGTAGGATGATCAAATATAGTAAAAAGTAATTAAATGTCAAATATACATGTTCATAAAGTGTTGTGATTGTCAATATATTTTACCTTTTTTAAAAAATATTTTATTACTTTATTTAAATATCTAATTTCATTTCTTCGACTACCAAACTACCCTTAGAAGTTAAGGGCTGCCTCAGTTTTTTAACGTTTATATAACGATTAGGGGAAAATGACGTTTTAGGAAAAGTGAGAGGGTAAAATGATGATCTTGCAATCATTAAGGGAGAAAATAATAATTTCCCTTTTTATTTTTGTGTTTTGTATTTCTTACAACATTTAATGTATTAATTCTAAAGTTTTTGTTCTTAGTATTAATTAGTATGCACAAATGGGATGAGGGTTATTAGGTCTCCTTTAACTATGTGTAATTTAATTTGTTCTTATTTTCTTAAAAATTGTTATAAATTAATAATGTTGAGACCATATAAAATATATATATTAATCGTTAAATTAATATTTATTTATTTATTGAGGTATTGAGTGTGTATATCGAGTACATCATCTTGAATCTTCACATACGATAACCAAGTTGAAACGGTACAACAACTTTGAAGCCTATTACATGTAAGGAAGTTCTCAAAGTATCAATATCATTAAAAACAATTTCTACTGCAATACGATAATTCAATCCCAAAACTTGTAAATGCATTGCGAAAAATTAGATATGTAATCCAACTAGATTCATATTTCAAGAAAACACCCTAAAATGTATTTTTTTAGCAAATCATTAATTTATAAAACAATTAAAGTCACATATTTGTACAAGAAAATTTCAGAAATGTATATTACAAAATTTATTATAGATGTAATTCTACTGTACTAGTAATCTCAACATTTACCTTGACAGGTGGCCTAGCTCTTGTTGGTGCAATAGTTGTACTCGATTAAAATCCAACTTTGCAAACAAGAGTAGAGTTTCATTTCTAGATTCATAGTCTTCTTGGTAGAAAGAGATGTACTTGAGTGCTTCCAGTCTTGGCATTCCTTTATGCAAAGGTATTTCTAGGGCATTGATTATTTGTTTTGCCAAAAAATGAGGGCTTGATTTGTCAGCAAAGGACTTGAGATGAGCCTTTGAGAATATAAAGGCCTCCTCAAGAATATCTTCTCCGTGATGTCTTAAATGAGTAGCTTCATACAAACTTAGCATTCCCTTTGGGTCGCTGATCAAAATTTCATTGAATTTACCATAACCGTTCTTAAATTTGGTAAAAGTGCCTGATACATTCACAATTGATCATGAGTTAGTAGTTATGGATGTTGCCCTAGTAAAAGCTTTCATATGCATGCATGGAGATACAAATACAAATACTTATCGACTTAATTACGTTTAAGTTTATAGATTAGAATCTTAATTAACAATCAATTCGAATAGTGAAAATGTAAAACATAAAATATTTTTTGTTTGTTTTTTGTTGCATGTTTATATAAATATAAATACTTACTGCAACACATTTTGTGACCATGTTGTCTAAGAACTCGAAATAGAAGAGCAGTAGTGTATAAATCGAAGTCATTATCATCACTCATCAGTGAAGCCAGGTTGAGCTTAAAATATATGATTCAAATGTTCTTCAATCTCAGCCTTAAAGTGATATATATGATACTCCTAGTCGATGTAAGGAGTTAATCAAGTTGAGTTTTTCTGCCGGATCATTCATAGGAGCAATTAACATTTCTTTCACCATATCTTTCAGTTCTTCTATCTGCTGACTATATGCTTCATCAAATTCCTACAAAAAAATGACAGCAAATAATAAAGGTAATTTTATGCTACAAAAAGAGTGTGAAAGAAAAGGTTTTTCTGCTTTAGTTCAGTGATAAAGTGATGCACCATGATGACAATTGATAAAGCAAAAACAAAAAACCCTTTATAATTATAAGTGAATCCTCAATTTATGTGAGCTTTTAGCATTTTTTTTAAAAAGCTTGTGATTGGTATTTTAAAAATATAAAATGAATCATAACTAAGCACCCATTGTTACTTGTTTATTATAATAATGTTAATCATTTGTCACGAGAGATCTTAAAAGCTTAACAAGAGTTTTGATCAACCGTCTAAGGAGGGTAAATCTAATTGGGAAAAAATAATTTAAGTTTTTGAACTGCCTAATGTTGTGTAAAGGATCTACTTACCAAGATACGGGTGGAAACGTTGGAAGTGAAGGTATCGATATCCTTCCATATGTTAGAGGGGGAAGTCCGCCAAAGGGCGAATAACTTGTTGGTTAGTTTTTGTTTCCAAACATACATACTAACTTATTACTTATTAGTGAATGAAGGTAATTGTTGTGCCATTGGAATTGATGTGAAAACGTGGTTCGGTTCAATGACCTACATCCACGAACGAAAACGAAGGCAATAGAAGAAGTAAGTCTATATATAAGATCTCACTCAAACCAAACCAACTCAAGTACTCTTTGTATCAAGTTGGTACTCTCGGATTGCTCTTATAATTGCCTTGGAATGCATGAGTATTTAATATTTATAGACTTGACCACGTGCATATTTTGCATGTTTTTCTCTTCCAATAAATGACAAACATGGGTTGAGAGAATGGAGTTATTGAATGATTATGCTTTCTTAATATATAACCAGAGTGGCAGAGTTAGAACCAGTGGGAAGCCACTAGATAGTGGTCTGAGGAATCATGGAGAACTTTAATATAGAAGTTAAACCCATATTTAAGATATTTTGTCCCATTTGGCAATTAGTATTCAATATTCATGTAGTGCTACAAAGTACAAACCGATTATTAAGTAGATACTATAATTTATGATTTCGTAAAAAATATATATATATATATATATATATATATATATATATAAAATCCCGTAACTGAAAGCTCATCTTTTATCGATTATTGAAAAATGACCCCTCTTCAGTTTTTTTTTGACGGTTCTATTTGTTTAATAATTCATTGGATTTCAATTTTGCTGATTTCTTGGTAGATATACCGGTGTTCTAGTAATCGGCCTAGGCGGCCGATTAATCGGTCCAATTCCTCTAGGCGGCTGGCAACTGAGGAGAAAAGGTGAAAATCGGCCACATTCCGCGGTTTCCGATTACTCGTTCACGGCGGCGACTAATCGGCTAGGCGGCCAGGCGGTGGTCAAAGCCGTTGACCGCCTAACCTGTTTAAAAAAAAAAAAAAAAAAATTGTAAAGAATTGAAAACAACCTCTTTTCAGATCATTAACAATTACAACATCAAACTTCCAAACCTAAACCAATTTTTCCTAATTTTTCCCTTCATCTTCGACCAAATAGCTTACAAACTAAAACGGCTAAACAAATCGCCCATTGCTCCTGCCACCGTAAGCTTCTGTCTTCCGTCGCCGTCGCCGTCGCCAAGTCGCAGACTCGCAGCTGTCTCCGGTTCGCCAGTATACCCTCTCATCTCTTTTGTTTTCATGTCTGTTTTTGCTCTCTGTTTTTGGTTCTTGTTGGGTGTTTCACTCATTTTTACGGGAGCTTTGGTGGGTTTGGGTGTTTCTTGTGGTTTGTGTAGTGGATTAAATTCAAGTGGGGAGATCATTGAGTGGGGAAATCATTGAGTGGGGAAATCAATTCAAATAGGGAAATCACTGAAATCATTGTGTTTCACTCTCTTGTGGTCTTGTTTCTTTTCTGGGCGTGGGAAATCACAGAACTGTGGTTAGCTTCAGTCCAAGAGCTAGCACTGGCTATGCAGATTTGTTGGCAAAGAAAGGTTCGAGCAAGGAAGGGGACTTGGTTAGTTGGAGAGATTTATGAGGTTTTACGTTTTAGTGGTGTTTGTTCGGTTTCAATTTCTCTGTTTTCTGGGTTTCTCAGAATGTTTCTTACTCTGCTCTGGCAATGAAGTCTGATTGTATAGTGTTGTTTTTCATGTTTTGATGTTGTCTTTGCTGATGTTTTTATGGGGACTTGTTTTCGTGTATTGGTCTGTTAATCCCTCTATTTGGAGGTGGCTCTGTTTTCGACTACTTTAGCCTTCAATACATATCGTTTGCAGTTCAAAAAAAAATGTTGGCGTGGTATTTCTTTTGTTGGTCTTATCTAAAATTTTGAATAATCCTCCAGACCCCGTGTGTTGTGTTCAACAAGTGCTCTAGTTTTGTTCATTGACTTAGACTTTTCAAAATTCTCAAAACATTTCAATCCATGAAAAACACACAATGAAATTGCTTGTGCATACTCATTCAATATCTTGCCTGTTTAAATTTCATCCACTAAAAACAAAATCTTCATAGTGGGAACCCATTAAAACCGAACTGTAGCACAGCAAAAATAAAATATATATATATATATAATAAAAAAATTAATTGGATAAAGTTTGACCCAATGTGCACTCAAGATCCGTTTAATGCGTAATTTGACATTTGTTGATTTGGAAAGAATACTTTTTGGATTTAATAATTGGGGATTTGGATTGGTTTATGATTGGATTTGGAAATAATTTGTTGGAAATAATTTCTTTGGAGTTCTAATTGGAATTTGTTTGTAATTGTGTTTTCCGATTAATCCCCGATTAATCGACGACTAATCGGCCTAGGCACTAGGCGCTGGGTCTCCGCCCGACTAGCGCCTAGCGCTTACTAGAACACTGAGATATACTCATATAAATTTGTTGCTTTTTTGCTCTTTTTTTTTTCCTTATTTCTCACACCAAACTTTTCCTTGTTAGCCTCCTTTCAGTCCTTTGTGGTCTGTATTGCCTCTTATGCAATGAAAATTACTAAAGTATATGTTTGGGTTGATTTATCTACAACAGAAATATTTTTCAGCTTTAAAATCGTATATTAACATCAAAATAGCAATAGTTTGTTACACATAGGTAGGATTTGCATGAATTAATTTGTCATTTTTTGTATTTTAATGGCAGGTTAAGGAATCCATATATATTAAAGTTCGTTAAGATATTCAAGATGTGTCCAATTTTTATTCATATTACTGTCAAATCGTTGTGTCAAATTAAATGACTGTAGCTGTATCAAATTGTGGTGCCAAATTTTATAATTGTGTTATAATTGAACCCATAGCCCATAAGGCCCATAGCCCCAAACCAATGGAAATGCACCAAATTTCATTCATACAAAAATTATGATATTCTAATTTTTTGATAATATTTTAGCCAGCTCAATCTTATTATTTTAATTATATAAATTAATAAATATTTTTCCTATTTTATTACCCATCATAGAAGGAGACAAATCAATCCCTTTTACTTTCAGGATTTTAATTTCCAATCAAAAATAAATAAAGAATTTCCTATTATTTCATATATTATTGTCCAGTCTAGTATACATTATTATTTTAGGTGTCGATATTGACATCCTTAAAACTTATTAGTACACCCATATTTTATTAAAAAATTTAATTGCAAAAATATATCAATAGAAATTTACCAATAAGGATAAATTACTTTAATTAAAAATTAACCAAATACTATATACACTCATTAATTACACATATATCTTCAACTATATTTCTATATTAAAAAAAACTAAAATTTCAAAAAAAAAAAAACTTATGATAACCCTAACATATGAAAAACCCTAATTTTTATGATAAACCATAATTAAACTCTAATTTTATTTCAAGTATCAAACTTTATAATCATCACATGATTATCATATTGTTTTTATCTTTTTTTTTATATATAGTTATGAACTTTATCAATAAACAATATATATATATATATATATATATTTTAACGATTGTCGTAGATGTTAACAAGTTTTTTTTAAGATAGCCGTAGATATCAATATGTTTTTTTTAGATAGCTATATAAATAAGAGAATTTCCGATTAAAAATCTCGACCCCATATACAGTTCCACACATTCCCTTTTATAAGACTCATGCATTCGAGATATTTCCAAAAATAAATTTGACCATCTTTAAAAGAGGATTTGATTCCAAAAATAATATGATTTTTTTTATATAAATTGGGTGTGATAATAATTTAAGAGTGTTTATAAATAATATGTATTAAAATGAATATATTTTTTCAATAAGGGTACTATTGGTATTAGGATGGGTGCTTATAGTAATATTTATTTTTAAAATTTTAGATATGAGTGTACTAATAAAAATGACTAATAATTTTTATAGGTGTCAATATCCGTACCTTATTATTTTTATATATTTTAACCGTTAAAAGCCAAGTAAATATTGAAGGCTTGCTTACTATCTTAATGCTCGTTTTGTTGAGCTATCTACTACCCCAAAAGTCTACAAACATCTATTTGAGTTTTTTAGAGACATTTGGTTGGGCTTTTAAGATTGTCTATTTTAAATTGAGAAGAAGCTAGTAGAGTTTAAACATTTACTAGCAAAAACTCATAGGGAAGTACTTCTTCAAATAGACATTTAAAAAAAAATATACCAATCAAACAATTATAATTTTTTATTGTTGTAACAACTCTATTTCAAGTAGATCTAATACAAGTAGATCTTTTACCGATATATGTTTTT
Source organism: Dipteronia sinensis (assembly GCA_033220585.1). Lineage (NCBI taxonomy): Eukaryota > Viridiplantae > Streptophyta > Magnoliopsida > Sapindales > Sapindaceae > Dipteronia > Dipteronia sinensis. The sequence goes on from CM065642.1 coordinate 28,742,602, forward strand.
CAAAAGCCCAACCAAACTATTCTATAATACCATCTTATTTTGGGACAATTCTTTGAGTTTTACTCTACATTGGTTGTTAATTGCAACAAAATTTATATAAATTTGGATCCATATGATTTTCGAGATATAAAATAAAGCCGAGTTATATTTTAATTCTCAAAATTAATATCCATTTTTGTGTGACATTACCTTTAAGACTAAAAAGTATCATATATATTTTTTTAAACTTATTTTCTTAAATAGACATTGAATGTTAATTTTGTCTTGACCCAAAAACAAAATTCATGGCTTAACTCTTGTTTATTTACAAGGGTGATGATTCCAAAATGGTGTTTCTACCAACAAATGTTACACAATCACATCAACTGCAAGAATCCACAGCCTATGTCAGCACATTCCGAAAGTGAACAAGTCCGTGTTCAAAGACCATACAATCATGCATGCGAATGCAATTCCAAGGGTACGGTTGTTTTGATATAGATATGATGTCGGTTCTGGTTTTAGGGAATTAGAATCGAAACTATTGGTTTCGATTTTGAAAGTTCGGTTTTTATTTTTTTTTGTTTTTTTTAAATAACATTTTACTTTTTTTAAATAAAATATTAGAAAGGATATTGTAAAGTATTGGGTTGGGAGCCATAACCCTTGTCCAAGTATGTATATTATTTTTTACATGCTTCTTATTTTTATATAGGTTAGACCTCTCTCCACTTCTCTTATTTATCTGATGTGGGATTTGAGATTAAATTTCCATTTACATTCATTGATATAACATAATGTATTTCCATTTGAAAACTTTTTTAATATATTATTGGATGTAAACAAATGGAATATTGTTAATAAAAGAAAAAAAAATAATTGGATCATTTTTATAAAAGGAATCATCTAATTTTGGATTAAATCACATCACATCTCTATATATATACTTTTCTTATTCTTCTATATTCTGTGGACTGTGAATGCAATAATATGTATCATTTTTTAAAATATGTTTTATATATATATATTATATATATATATATATATATATTAATAAATCATCAAATCTCATTCACATATTATTCTTCCCTAATCTTGGTCATAGAGTGATTGTTTATAACCATAGTTATATTCAATCCCACATCCCACATCGGATAAATAAGATGAGTGAAGAGTGACCTAACCTATATAAAAAGGAGAATAATGCAAAAGAAATTATATCTACTTGGACAAGGGTTATAGGGCCATGACCCAATACTCTACAATGTCCATTATCTTTTAAACATTTTATTTTTATAAGGGAACGGATATTGACACTCACAAATATGATAATCACACCCATATTTATAAGTATACTCATATCTAAAATTTTTAAAAAAAATTACTATAAACACCCATCTTAATCTCAATAATACCCTTATTTAAATGAATGTTTTCATTTTAATACAATTTATTTATAAACCCTCATAAAACACAGTCTTGAGAATTCTGAAATTCTGAAATTTCGAAAATCTCTATTTCAGGCCAATTTCAAGCTATGTATTTACTTAAAGCATGCTTATGGTATTTATTATATGAACATGAGTGCTTGAGTGTGCAGCTATGAAAAGTAAAGTCCTGCTATTTTATTTTTACCAAAATAAATAATAAAAGAAATATTAAAAGTAATATAAAAAAAAAAGAAATATCAAGGCTTTCAGCTATCAAGCTTTCCTCCAAAGTAAAACCTGCTATTTGTTCTTTACCAACAACAGAGGAAAACAATATTACAATGTTACACTAGTAAAAACACCATCATTAGAAAACTTTTAAACAAAAAATATTCTTCATAGATTATTAATGTAAATTAATACAATTCTCAAATGTAAATAAACAAGTATTGAAATGTCCTGAAAAACAAAAAAAATGCTGACAAGAGTTTCCATGTAAAATAGTTTAATCTGTAGCAAGATCTATTGTTTTCTCACTATCACCATCATTACTAGGTACAGTTTCTTGAAAATATTGTATACGAGAAGTATATGTCGTTTCCCATCCTTTTGCAGTGGGTTGATGACATCTATACCAATCAGCATCTATAGGTGGAACATGATGATTCAGTAAAAAGAATACCTAAAATAAAATCATAAATATATAATGACACTAGGTGACAAATATGTATTAAAAAAAAGACAATAGGGGACAAATAACAACAATGACCACCTTCAAAAAAAAGTAAAAACTCTTAATAAAACAAATTATAATACCTCTATGAAGTGATTGCCTTCTACAAATCCAATATCAATTTCTTAGCGAGATACTAAATCTACTGGCAAGGATCTAAGAGGAAGAAAAGTAAGGCATTGCTGCAATGACAAGTGAAATAGAACAACATTATAGCGTGATGCAATAAGATGCCCCATGTTCGGTATAATCATCCATCGATCATTTCTTGGAAATCCCTCAAAGTATGATAATCGTTGAGTTAATTGTTCTATCCACTCTTTATTACAATCACAAATCCATTGTTTTTTCCTACTTCACGGGCCCATTGAATTAATGATTTCCTTCTTTTAAATACCTGCATATATTACATACATATATAGGTAATACAATTAACAAATTAAAACAAAATTAATCTTATGAAATAATGCATGAGAACTTCAGTAAGCAAACAAATTTTTTTTTTTGAAATAGCAAGATTTTATTAACAACCAAAACAGGGAACAAAGGAATAACATACCAACAAGCCACACTAAATCCAAACAACAAACATCCACTAAAACAACAATTTGAAACCTTACTTTGATTCTTTTGCATCCAGAGTGAACACCCAAAATTCAGTTTTCAAGTAAAAAATAATTTAAATTTGTTTTCTCTTCTACAAAAACTAAAATTTTGATATAATGTATAATCATAACTATACCTCGTAATTTGTAAATTCACTACTGTAGTCTATAGTACATTTGACTCCAACATTGTTCATGATCTGTTGAGAATTCACAAAAAATTCGATAATTGTTCCAACAATGAGATATGTACTGCTATTTAAAAAAAAAATTATTTCTCACTTTTTTTCATTAATAGAGTTCATAACAAAAATAAATAAATAAAGAAATACGTACCTCTGCATGATCGGAGTCCTCTGAAAATTCTTGTTCCATTACTTTGTTATATGATAATGAGATATTTTGATACTTGAAATAGAATTAAGGAATAGAATTATGGTTTAGTTGTTTACAAAAAAAAAAATTAGGGTTTAAGTAGGGTTTTTTTTTTAATAAAGTGATATAGTTGAAGATATGAGTGTAATTAATGGGTGTAAATAGTATTTTGTTTATTTTTAATTAAACTAATTTGTCCTTATTGGTAAATTTCTATTGGGGTATTTTTGTAATTAAAGTTTTTGTTAAAATATGGATGTGCTTATCATATTTGTGGGTGTCAATATTTGCTCCTTTTTTATAAATAAAGTGTTATTTTTTTAATAAAATTTTTAAAATACATATATATATATATGGTGGAACCGCCGGTTCGAACTGGAACCGGAACCGCTGGTTCCAGTTCGGTTAGAACCGGGCGATTCCTTAAAAAGGGAACTGGAACCGGGCCCGGTCGGTACCGGTTCCCGGTTCGGTTCCGGAACCGAAAAAACAGGTTCCGATTTTTGGTGGACGGTTCCGATTCGGTTCAGACTGAACCGCCGTCATATCTACTGGATGATGATCAACAAAGCAACGTTGATGTGATAAACATGTTCTGTGAAAATTACAATACATTGTGTCAAATTTATAAATATATTCGCTATTTGAAGAATCCGATAAAATAAAGGTCTCTAAATAGCGATAAAATAAAGGTAGTTTGATCTCCGTGAATCTAATGTTGACAATAACAATGAAAACTTTAACTATGGATAAAAAAAAAATTGCGTAGTATTGAGGGATATTGATTAAATTGTCCATACTTCTATGTAATGGTGCCCACGGTTCGGTTTCGGGGCGGTTTCTGTTCCGTAGGCACCCCAAACCTTAACCGAAACCGAGAAAACTGGTTGGTTTTCATTTTTTTTTCTTTTACCAAAACCTAATTGACATAATGGAAAAAAAAAGTTCCAGCAAAACCTTTTTTAAAATCAAATTAACAAAATAAATGGAACTAACATTTTCATTTCTAATAAAATTGAAGCATTTTATATAAATATAAAATTGAATCATTTGTAATAAAATAAAATTAATATAAAATATTCAATACAATTATATAAATATACAATTGAAGCATTTAAGTGTTAATGTTGAAAATAAAAGAAATTGTCATTGATTAATGGATACAAAATTACAAATGCAGATAAATTTAAAAAAAAATTATAAATGGACATTGAATTCAAATATACAATGTAACAAAGTTGAATTTTTTTTTATAAAAAAAATCAGCCTTACACTCAATTTGACCTCAATTAAGTTGTCTACGTATCCTCCACCAATGTAGAGGAATCAAAGGCCACGTAGTTCCTTTACCTTTAATTAGATGCTCGGTGTTGAAAGTTAGAAGTTGGAATGGAATCTAATCGCTGCCTTCCGTTCCTGTGGTTTGGTCATCTTCGAAAAAATCATTCACTATCTCCGCCTCGATTTCTTGTTGTCTGTATTTTGCCTTTGTCCAATCATCAACACACGCCTGAGCTTCAAGTGTCTGCGGACACATAACCGACCATCTTGGTTCCAAAATATTTCCACCTGCACTAAATTCTTGTTCCACAGCAATAGTAGAAACCGGCGTTCCCAGAATTTGTTTGGCAATAATAGTCAAAATTGGAAAAATCTGTTCATGATCCTTCCACCAAACCTAGATACTAAATTCCCTATCTTCGAAAAATTCATGAGATGTTTCTAAATACCGGTCAAGCTCAGAAATCGAGCCAGATGAGGATGAAGAAGATGTTCATAATTTTTTGGCTCTTTGGGAAAACAATCGATCCCCTAAACCCTTTAATTTAAAAGTTGAGGAAGTACCAGTACCATCAGATGTCGGTTGAGGTTGTGAAACTGACATGTTCAAAGACGGACCATATATTCTAAGATATTTATCATATAATTCATAAAGCAAAATCTTCATGGAATTACAATAACTTTTGTAATAATGAGTTAAATAATCCTACAAACATTCTAATTTAAAGCGTGGATCAAAACATGATGCAAGCAAATAAATATTTAGAATCTCCTTATAATACTATAACCATTTTTTTCATGGCAGCAACATATTCATTCAATTGAACATCGAGTTCACACTCACTGAATGCACCAGCAATAGTAACACTTTGAATAAGAAATAAATTAGTAATGGGATAATAAACATCAGATAAAACATTAGTAGAATCATTAAAAACACGTAACAATTCAAGAATTTTTATACATGCATCCCAATGCTTCAATCGAGGAGAAATTGAAGGAACGTTATAAGTAATAAAAGAAACTAATAATTTCTTATATTCAATATTTTCATTAAGCAATTTATAAGTAGAATTCCAAAGAGTACTAATATCCCGAGAAAATTTAATGGAATGCATACCAGTTTTGAGAGCAATATTTTAACCATAGTTTCTAGATTTTGTTTTGCCTCCAAATATAGTTAATACTATCTCTAACTGGTCTAATATAAACAGAAAGAATTTGTAATCCAGCTTGAACACACAAATTTAAAATATGGTATGTACATCTTTGATGAAATAATTTACTCCCAAAATAGGAATTGCACAAATCCTGTAACATAGGAATATATGTCGTATTGCTTGTAGCATTATCAAAACCGATCGTAATTTTTTTTTTTGGATATGAAACTCTTCAAAAAAAAATTTAAGGAGTCGAAAAATATTTTGAGCCGTATGTGATTCATCGAAAACACGAAATGCAATAATTCTTTTTTGCATGACCCGGTCATTATCCATATAAAGACATGTCACACCCATATAATGGTGACTACCAAAATTGTCGGTCCATATGTCGACACATACGGAAATGCGACCTTGAAATTGATAAAAAAATGAACTCAATTTGTTTTTTTTTTGTAAATAGAAAATAGTGTACATGTGAGAGTGGATCTACGAACACGTTGCATTACATGATTTAATGTTGTCTGACAATAATTAACAAAACCTACTTTCTCACCAAAACAAAAAGGTAAATGTTCTACTGCAACCATTACTGCTAATTCTTCCTTATTTTTTCAGACGTATAATGAAATAGTTGATTAGTAGGGGTTCTGTACCTGGAGATTTGGGATTGATTACTAGACTTCCCCAATTCAGACTGGTGATTTTTACTAATATGGTTCCAGTGCGTGCCATATCCGAAGGATTTATTGGTCTTGTATGTTTTGGAGCAGTGGTTACACTTGATTTTGATCATTCCGTCATCTAACTAAATTTTCTTCATATGCAATTTGAAGAGATCGGACTTGGTCGAATTTTCTTCTTCACCTGCAACAAATTCATCTGAAGGGGGTGGGGGTTAGATAGATTTTCATTACTATCGGGGTTATAGAGATTGCGGCCGGGAATTATTAGAGGGGGATTAGGACTAAGAGGGAGATCGGATCCAAATTGTCTTTGAAGGAACTCGTGGTAAAGTTGGTCGTCATAACTGACATCATCACCTTTGTGTTCCAACAAATCTTGCAATAGACCCTTTCCTTTGTTCAAATTTCTTGAACCTTCTCCCCCACTTGCCATTGAATAATTAATTATAAATACTAATAGTAAAAAATATATATAGATATGTGAGGAACTCAAAATATTGTTGCAATAATAATGGTAGCACTAAAAAAAATAGATGATTGTAAATAAATAATAGATGATTGTAAAAAATAGAAGAAATAAATAGATATTAATTTCTATAAGAAATGAGAATTAAAGAAAATTGTATAATAGATGATTGTAAAAAACAGAAGAAATAAATAGATATTAGTTTATATGAGAAATGAGAATAAATAAAATTGTAGAATGTAGAGAGAATTGAGAATATGAGATTGAGAGAGATTGAGAGAAGTTGAGAGTGGTGTGAAGAATATTGAAATGTGGGGGGTATTTATTGGATTAGAGTGGAGGGGCGAATTTGCCATTTCAAATAATTAAGGGGAAAATATATAAATATAAATATATATATATACACACATAAATTTTCAAGTCAGTACGTACTGATATAACTTCGACAGTACGTACTGATATAACTTCGTCAGTACGCACTGATATAACTTCGTCAGTGCGTTGGATGTTAACCATTAGATTTACATACTTTGACTCAAAATGTATGCACTTGTCAAAACTTCTCCATAATCTGTGGTCCATATGCAACGCACTGATATAGGTTATATCAGTGCGCACTAAAGAGAAAATGACTATATATATATATATATATATATATATATATATTTATATGGCCGTTGGAAGATGACCGTTGGTCATGATCTCTCCCTACTGTCACCAATCACATTTTTTTTTTCAATTTTGTTGTACACGTGGTAGTGTGCAATTGGTCCAATTTTTTTATTTTTTTTATTTTATATATAAACTTGACATCTCTCCCAACTCCTAACGGTCCCCAAGTTCAACGGTCACCCACTCCATTTATTTTTTCCAATTTTTTGTACAAGTGGCGGTCTTTTATTGGTTGAGTATTTTTTTTAATCTGAACCGCCAAAACCATCCAAAACCGGTTGTTTAACTGCCGGTTAACCGTAACAGAATAGGCTCGAAACCGATTTTCAACTGGTTCTGTAACCAACGGTTTTAGTTACTATTTTTGGAGGCCGGTTTCGGTTTGATACCCACGGTTTAACCGAACCATGGGCACCACTACTTCTGTGGGATGTAAAAAGGTTATTGTAATAGGCATTTTTTTTTAGTTTGAGAAAGAGAAATTTGAACTTGAAATCTCTAACATCTTTAAAAGGTGTGGTTACACCAAGCTTAATGAAGTGTCTATAGGCGGTTTTCTTTTTAATTTGTAAAAAGTAATTTAAATTTCGGACTTCAACATTTTGAAAGATGTGTTACCACCGTAGACTTCAGCAACAATCTGCTTAGTGCCATTGCAATCACTCATCATGAAATCAACAAAACAAATTTCATTTAAAAAAAAAAACAAATATGATATAGTCATAGAAAAGAAAATTTGTAATTATGTGAGTGGTATGGATCACTAACAAGTAACAACTAGCTAGATAGAACATGTTACAAATATATAATATTAATTCTTTATAATTCACCAAACACAGAAATCATTCACGTGTTTGATAATACCTTAATTAGTTTATATTAATGGTGTAAAAGGGGGCCGGCCCGGCCCACATCGGCACGGCCCCCCGGCCCGTTTAGGAAAACGGGCAGTGCCAGGCACGGCCCGTTTTCCTAAATGGGGGCCCGGCACGGCACACCGGCACGGCCCTTCCGTGCCGTGCCGCGTGCCGTGCCGTGCCGGTCCGTGGGCCAATTTGGCGGGCCCATATATATATATATATATATTTTTAATTTTTTTATATATTATTATTTTTGTATAATAAAAAAAATGTTTATAATAAATTAATAATAGATTATAGATACATTTTTTATTTTATTTAATGAATTAATTCAAAAAATAAATAAAGATAAAACATGAAAGAAAAAAAAAGTAGATAAAAATATGAAATGAAGAATTCTTTATTTATTTCGGACTTTCAGTATTACATATTTACATGATTGCCTCATTAAAAACCTTACCAAGAAAACCCAGTGGGATAAAAACTTGGTAAGGGAAAAAGAGTGCAATCGTATTACAAGTAAATGTACATGTACAACCTAGTTCTGGACCTGGTTACTGGCGGAACCCTCATCGACATATAAATTGGAGAAATTTTGAATAAATTGTTCATCTACCGTTTCATTTTGCATCCTCTTTCGAGCATGCTCCCAATCCCGAATGCATATTAATACCTCCACCATCTCTGGAGTCAAACAATTTCTTCTTGGTTCAATAATTCGTCCACTCGTGCTGAATGCCTGTTCTGAAGACATAGTGGACACGGGGAAAACCAGTATGTCACGTGCTAAGTGTGACAAGACCGGATACCTGTAGCTATAGGTCTTCCACCATAACAACAGATCAAAATTCTCCGTGTTTTCGTCGGCATCAAACTGTGCTTCAAGGAACCTATTCAGTTCGGCACCAGAAGATGTAGCAGATCTTGTAGTTGAAGAAGAAGAACTTGCTGATTTGTCTTTTTTCCGGCGTTTGAGAATGCTCCAACTTGTCGGCAACGGTTGTCTGTCCGGTTCTGGTGATGGTTCCGTGTGAATGCCGCCAAACCTGCGCTCATAAATACTAAAAACTTCGAACAACTTGTTTCGAATGTCAGTAATCTGTTCGGAATAATCTATTGACAATTTATTACCAGTAAACTCAAGCAAATATTCTAAACCAGCTAATTTAATTCTAGGATCTACTATAACACCTAAGGCATAAAGGAAAGGCATTTCAGACCAGTATTTTTTAAACTTGGTCTCCATGGCAACAACTGCATCGCCAAGCAAGTCATCTTCCCTATAAGTGTTTTAACATGTCAGACATTTCCACAATCTGATGGATTGCCTGGGAAGATGTGGGGTAGTAGACCCCAGAAAGGGTTACAGTGGCATTGTAAAAAACCTGTAAAAATTCAACAAAAATCTTTGCCACATACCAATCGTCTGGTGTCAGTGATTGAGCAGGTGGACAGCCACTTTCGGCCAATTTCATGTTATAAAAACCTGAAATAGTTGTATCATATTCCAAACAATTTTTCAGCATTAAGTAAGTAGAGTTCCACCTTACCGGCATATCAGTTTGGAATCGTCGGGGTCGTAGACCGTTTAATGTACAATGTCTGCCAAATTCTTGAAATCTTGGATTAGAGCTACCGATCCAAGAAATGGCATCTCTGATGCGTTCTATACGATTGCTTACTTTCTTCAAACCAGACTGTACAACTAAATTTATGATATGACATGCACAACGCTGGTGGAAGAAATAACCCCCAGCTTGCGGGATGTTTCTTTCAGTAAACAATGCAATAGACTTAGTATTTGCCGATGCATTATCTAATGTGATAGAGAGGATGCGATGAGTTATGTCATAAGTTTCTAAAACAGAAAGAATGACAGCAAAAATATTGTCTGCGGTATGTGCAAAATCCATAGGACGAAAACCAAGAATTTTTTTTTGTATCCTACATTCAGAGTCTAAATAGTGTCCTGTGACACATAAATAGTCCTGTTTGGAACATGCGTTCCAAATATCGGAAGTTAATGCAATTGAGACAGTTAGATGCTGTAATTCAGCCGTCAAGTCATCTCGTTGGGTTTTAAACATTTTTATCAAATCGTTCCTAGTGGTGGTTCTAGAAACAATTTGCATTTGGGGGCAAAATGCAGATGTGATAAATTCTTGAAAAAAAACACAGTCACCGAAATTAATAGGTTGATCAGTTTGTGCAATGTACCGTGCCAAACATTCTCTAGCATGTGCGGCGTCGTAATGCCACGTCGTAACCGACCCGTCTGGGTGCCGTTGCAGTTGTGTCTGGGTTGTATTGGGTACATGTACGTGTTTGGGCATGCATTTTTGCATATGTCTTCTCAAATGACCGGTTCCACCCTTAGTAGTGGTATAGTTCTTAGGACAAAACTTACATTTGGCTCTGGGACCGACCGTACCGTCTGGAAGTGTCATTTCTACTACGTCAAAACACTGCCAGACGTCTGATGTTAACCTCTTAGATTTGGTACGTGATGTCGGTGTGGCGCCGGAACCAGGAGGTCCCGCTCCGGTTTTTGCCGGTCCGGAGAGATCAAAATCATCGTTCAACATGTTTAGACCGTCTAGAAAATAAGGATGGGTGGGATCCATTTCCTAAAAAAAAAAAAGTTTCGGTCATTAAAATTAACTCCTACACATACAATGATTATTTTACTAAAAATATATATTAACATTAACTCCTACACATAAAATGATTAATTTACTAAAACAATATATTAAAATTAACTCCTACACATAAAATGATTAATTTACTAAAACAATATATTAAAATTAACTCCTACACATAAAAATGATTTTTTTTTACTAAAACAATATATTAAAATTAACTCCTACACATAAAATGATTATTTTACTAAAACAATATATTAAAATTAACTCCTACACATAAAATGATTAATTTATTAAAACAATATATTAAAATTAACTCCTACACATAAAAATGATTTTTTTTTACTAAAACAATATATTAAAATTAACTCCTACACATAAAATGATTATTTTACTAAAACAATATATTAAAATTAACTCCTACACATAAAATGATTAATTTACTAAAACAATATATTAAAATTAACTCCTACACATAAAAATGATTTGTTTTTACTAAAACAATATATTAAAATTAACTCCTACACATAAAATGATTATTTTACTAAAACAATATATTAAAATTAACTCCTACACATAAAATGATTATTTTACTAAAACAATATATTAAAATTAACTCCTACACATAAAATGATTAATTTACTAAAACAATATATTAAAATTAACTCCTACACATAAAATGATTATTTTACTAAAACAATATATTAAAATTAACTCCTACACATAAAATGATTAATTTACTAAAACAATATATTAAAATTAACTCCTACACATAAAAATGATTTTTTTTACTAAAACAATATATTAAAATTAACTCCTACACATAAAATGATTATTTTACTAAAACAATATATTAAAATTAACTCCTACACATAAAAATGGTTTTTTTTTTACTAAAACAATATATTAAAATTAACTCCTACTCATAAAATGATTATTTTACTAAAACAATATATTAAAATTAACTCCTACACATAAAATGATTAATTTACTAAAAAAATATATTAAAATTAACTCCTACACATAAAAATGATTTATTTTACTAAAACAATATATTAAAATTAACTCCTACACATAAAATGATTATTTTACTAAAACAATATATTAAAATTAACTCCTACACATAAAAATTATTAATTTACTAAAACAATATATTAAAATTAACTCCTACACATAAAATGATTATTTTACTAAAATAATATATTAAAATTAACTCCTACACATAAAATGATTATTTTACAAACAAAATATATTAAAATTAACTACTACAAATAAAATGATTTTTTTACTAAAAATATATATTAAAATTAACCCCTACACATAAAAATGATTTTTTTTTACTAAAACAATATATTAAAATTAACTCCTACACATAAAATGATTATTTTACTAAAACAACATATTAAAATTAACTCCTACACATAAAATGATTAATTTACTAAAAATAAAAATAAAAATTAACCCCTACACATAAAAATGATAAATTTACTAAATAAATAAAATTAATAACTGATATAAACATAAAATGATAAATTTACTAACTAAACAAACATATTAAATTTAAAATATAACACTTAAATAAAAATGTACCTTTGAAGTTTGAACTTTGGTGTCTTGGTGAAGAGATTCGAGAATAATAGTAAATTACTAATAAAATATTATAATAGTATATTAGTAGTGTAGAATAGTAGAGAGAGAGTAAGAATGAAATTAAGAATAATTGAAATTGTATAGAGAGTTTGAGAATGGAGAGATTGAGAGAATTAGAGAAAGTGAATGAAAAGTGGAATGTGTGGGAGTATTTATAGAAAGATTAGAAAAGTGGGTAAAAATATAAAACACAAGAGTTGAGGGGGCAAATTGTAATTTTTATTGTTTTTTTTAAAAAAATAACTGTTGGCTGACGTCAGCCAACGGTTATTTTTTTTTAAAAAAAACAATAAAAATATACTTAAATTTAAAAAAAAAAAAAAAAAAAACAAATTCCGCGGGCCCAACGGTCGGTACGCCGTGCCGGCACGCGTGCCGGCCCGGCGTGCCGACCGTTGGGCTTGGCACGCCGTGCTGGCGTGCCGTGCCGGGCCGGCACGCCGTGTCTGGAAACCTGACCCGGCACGTGCCAAGAATGGGGGCCGTGCCTCCCGGCCCATATTTACAGCACTAGTTTATATATATATATATATATATATATATATATATATATATATATATATGATAATCCGTTATAAAGAGATCATTTAGTGGTTCAATCATGCAACTAAACAATGGAAAAAAAAATATCATTTTAAATTGTATGATTATCACTTTTTTGTTCAATTTGTGTTGTTTGATTACTGTCATACTTCCATTATGTACTTATATTTAATTTTCTATCATCAATATTCTCTATGTTAGCTAAAGTTTGATGTTTCTTTTGTATTTTTTTTTGACGATTATTAATTTAGTCTCTATAGTTTTTTCTTTTGAAATATGAGTTCTTAAACTGTCTTTCCATTTTTGATGCCTATAGTCCCCGAGTTTTCGTAAATCCACCACTAGATTGATAAACGGTAGAGACCCTTCTACCTATTAAAAAGATTATTTAGAACTTTATTTATTTTTTATTATATAAATATTTTTTAAAAATAAATATCTATTTTTGATGTCGACATGTGGCATTTCCTTGATAAATGATAAAAAATATATCTTTTAAATCATAAAATTTGATTAAAAGTTGTCTAAAAAAGGGACCAAATTGATGGATTTAGAAAAAACTTAAAAACTACTAAAACTAAAAATGTAAAGAGAATTCAAAAACTCATATTTCAATATATATATATATATATATATATATATATAGTAATACTAGGCGTCCCAAATTTCTTTCTTAAATTCTGTCATAAATGATGTGGCACGTGACGTGTCAACATCACATCAATTACCATATAATATCATGATTTATAAGATGCTGACATCTCACGTGCCATATCATTTGAGACAGAATTTAAAAAAAAAAATATGGGACGTCTAGTATTACTCATATATATATATATATATATATATATATATATATATATAAATATAAGGATTGAATTGATAATAGCGCCCTTTTCATTTTTTTAAATCTCAAGAATCTTTCTTTCTTTTTGAATTAAGGAATCTTTCTGACTCATCAAAAGAATTAATAATTGAACTGTACACATGGTCTATTGTAAGTTTGTAAGATATTTTATGTATATAATTAAAAGCCTACCAAATGAAATGCATTATTATTTGTTTGACCAAGAATCTTCTGTATTAATATGTATATATATATATATATATATATATATATAAGAATCTTCTGCATTATTTATTCTTCAAACGTGACATAATAAAAGCAAACCAAGTTGTGCCATTACGAGATATATATATATATATATATATATATATATATATATATAGTCAATTTTCCCTCAATGTACACTGATATAACTTATATCAGTGCGTTGCATGTAGATCACTGATTATGAAGAAGTTTTTATAAGTACATACACTTTGAGTCAAAATATGTAAATCTAATAGTCCACATTCAATGCACTGATGAAGTTATATCAGTACGTACTGGCTTGAAAATTTATATGTATATATATTTACAGATAATTCTCAAGTGCAAACCAATTTCATGTCCAAATCATTAACATCATGATGATGAAATTTATATACAAAAAATCTCATCAAAATTCAATAAATTTAATGAATTTTGATGATATTTATTGCATATATATGTTACGAAAATTGAAATATACTGATAGAAAATCTTTTTGCTCACATGTCTCATTCAAATTTTTTCCCAACCATATATATCTCATGGTGGTGGCAATTTGGGCCGGGCCCAAACATGCCGCCCGGCCCGACCCGGTTTTTTTGAGGGCCTGGCCCTGCCCGGCCCGCCAGCTAAACGGGTCAGGCCCAAGCCCGTTTAGCTGGCGGGCCGAGCCCCCTTTGAAAAATTTCGGGCCAGCCCGGTAAGGCCTGTAAAGCCCGCAATTGAAAAAAAAAATTCTTGGCAGGCCTTGACGGGGCCGCCCATGGGCCCGGCCCATGGGCGGCCCCGTCAAGGCCCGCCAGAAATTTTTTTTTAATTTTTTTCAAATTTGACTTTTTTTAAAAAAATTTTGAATTGAACGGTGGCTTTTATAATTAGCCAGGTGACCATTAGGGGGGAAAAATATTCAAAACTTTTAAAAATTACATTTTTTTTAAATGTTTTACAATTTAAAAAAAAAAATTTCGAAGCCCGACGGGCCTATAACAGGTCGGCCCGTTTAAGGCCCGTCGGGCCTGCCCCTACATGGGCCTTGGGCCCGGGCTGGCCTTCCTCTTTCGCCTCCGGGCCCGGCCCGGCCCGGCCCGTTTAGCATACGGGCCCGGGCCTAACGTTATATAATGTTAGTCTATAATGTTATGTATGAGAATAAAATGATTATATAGTTTTATGTATAAGAATAATTGAATGAATATCTGTTGCAATTGAGAAAATAGTTTTTCTTATCATATGTCCATATCTACTTTGTTTTAAATTTTAATTGTATGCTTTATTGTAGTATTGACACAATGCTAATGTGTTGATATGATATTGCCATCAGAATACAAAGATAATGTATGGGGCTGGTATTATCTTTCGAAATGATAATAGTGATATTGTGATAGCAGCATCTGTGGTTTTTCAGGGTGTTGTGACTATGGAAGTTGCTAAAGCTAAAGCCATCTTTAAATGGCTGTCTATGGCTTCCAAATTGGGTCTGTTTCCTATGCAAATTGAATCTGATGCACTAGGGGTTGTTAAGCTTTACAAGGGTGATTGTTTGTCTAATATTGATGTAGATAATGTAATTTATAATATTCGTTCTGTAGCTTATAATTTGCTGGGTTGTAATTTTTCTTTTGTATCCAAATTGTAACAGGACAGCACATGCAGCTGCAAGGTTTGCTTTAAGCTTAGATAAGTCTGTTTTTTTGGTTTTCTTCAATTCCAAATTGGCTGATATATGTAGCCAAAAATGATGTACAATATTATACTTTTTCTCCTGTTGAATGAAGTTGCTTGACTTAAAAAAAACCCTGAGAAACATGGACCAGAAACAATTTTTTGGTTAGCAATTTTTTTGCTCTCTTGCTGCCTATTTCTCGTTAGCAATTTTTTAGTTCTCTTGCTACCTATTTTTGCAAAGTTAAATGCACGGATGAGCAACAATACACATACCGGATGCTCCAAATCTCATAATTGTTATGTAAATTGGATACTATTTTATACCATTAAATCCATAAACTTTTCATATAATAGACTTTCAATTAAAAAAAAGATAGTAAAATATATACAGTCTGTAAATGTTGTTGGAAATTCTAGAAATGGGGATATTCATAACTACAAAAGCAAAAAAAAAAAAAAAATCCAAATCCTGATAAGCTGATATTCCATTTGACAATTGCACAACTAACAAAAAATAAGCATTACAAGTTTGGTTCTAATTGAATAAAAATAGAAATAAAATGACACAATGCGTATTTATTTACCTTACTATATAATTAACAATGTTTCTCAGTTTCGTTGCATCCAGAGCTACGGACCTCCTCATTTATAGAAGCTATAATTAAAAGGAAAAAATTATAAAATAAATAGAAAGAACATTAGTATAAAATATAAGCATAAACTACTCAATATCCAATTTTCAGTAAAAATAATGAAATGATACTTGACTCAACAATTTGTATAAGGTCATTCGAATGAGGTATATAAGTTCGTTTATCATGTCCCGACGATCCACACATAGCACATGTCCTTTTTTTTCTACTTGAAGACACCTCAATGGAGCTTTTTAGTCTATCATTGCTACTGATATTTCCTTTTTTTTTTCATCCTTTGGCCTGCCTTTTATTTTTATCATAGGTGGATATTGGACAGATGCTTGGCTAGACTTGTTAGTATCATCACAATGTTTCTGAGAATTTGAGGTTGACACTTGATTTTCATTATGTCGAATGAACTTGCTATCTTCGTCCAAAATCTTTGTGAAAAGTACTTCAATGCCTTCAAGTGCCAGCTTGAACAATTTTTCGTTCCTTGAAGCAACACATCACACTTGTGTTGATCTACGACATAAATGACTAAGTCTATATGCTTCAGAATTTTCATATTTGTCAGCTGTAACCATTTGATCCATTACTCTAAAAGAGTTAGCCCCCCCATCTATCTTTTTAAAATAAAGTGCAATGGAATTTCATCAACCTCAATTTTGTTGAAAACTCTCAAAACGCGTTTACATGGCAAACCCATAAACTCAAAATATTGGCATCCACAATGCCCTTCACATGTTCCCTTCTTCAAATTCACAACAAATTGCTCATGCCAACCAACCTAAGCTGAAACTAAGTGTCAAATTCATCATCTTTTTCACCCTTTTCAGACTTGAAACGGATTGAATCCGTTAATTGTTCATGAAATTTTTGAAAAATATTCCATGTATAAATGCTTGTTGCATGTTTTAGTATCAAATTGTTTTCATCAATAAGTCTATCTTTATGTTCTGATACATAATCTTCATTGTTTTCTCTTTCGACAA
The DNA here is from genome assembly GCA_033220585.1 of Dipteronia sinensis. Classification (NCBI taxonomy): domain Eukaryota; kingdom Viridiplantae; phylum Streptophyta; class Magnoliopsida; order Sapindales; family Sapindaceae; genus Dipteronia; species Dipteronia sinensis. The sequence goes on from CM065642.1 coordinate 28,760,072, forward strand.
TCTTCTTTAAAGTCTGTCATAACTAACCACAAATTCTTTTAAGTTTGTTTTTGATGAGACAAACTCATTGAAAAATGCATTAACACCTTCACTATGACCTGTTGTATTCATTCCCGCATAAAATGTATCTCGATGGAACACCTGTACCCATGATTCTCGAATTTCATATAATCCACAATCAAATAACTCCACATCTTTTCAAAATCTTCTACTTTGTATGTCTTATGGATGCAATTTTTCAGTGCACTTTCAAATTTTGACTTTTTGAAAAAAATTTGAGATAACTTCTCCACAATTTTTTTCTTTATATGCCAAAGACATAACGATGACGTGTGTTAGGAAATACCTTTTTAATGGTTGCTCTCATAGCGTGATCTTGATTAGTGATGATTGATATTGGATGTCTTCCCCCCATAGCCTCAAGCCAAATACTAAAATGCCAAATGAAAGAAACCTCTGTTTCATCTCGTAAGAGTGCACATCCAAATTGTATGGTCTGATAATGATGGTTGACCCCAGAAAAGGGTGCAAACGGAAACCCATATTTGTTAGTCCTATATGTGATGTCAAACGTTACTACATCACCGAACTTTTCATAGGCTGCACGTGATCTGGCATCAACCCAAAAAATATCAAATGCTTTTCCATCTTTATCAGCTTGAATGGCATAAAAGAACTGAGGGTTCTCTTGTTGCATCCTTTGAAAATAATCAATAGCTGATTGAGAATCTCCTCTTTCTAACTCTTTAAGCCTGATTAATTGTAAGTGATTTCAACGGTCTTTGTTATTAAATCCCAAAGATGCACCACCAAAGATCGAAGGAACCTTTCCAACTTATATATTCTCCCTATTGAAAGTTTCAGTCAAACCTTTAGCTGCGTCCGGCATATGTCTATTGCACGGCATACGAATCCGCTTTGAAGGAGTCACAAAATTATGATTATGATCATTCGAAAATCTAGTTACAACCCATTTTTTTAATTCTTCATTGTAGAGAACTCTCATTTTCGTTTTGCACAAATTTACAATTGTGTTGCAACTTCGTGATAATTCGTTGACCCCGTCTATTTTTTCTTTTTTTCTTTTCTTGCCTTCACATGAGCACATAAAATGGATTCCCGTCACTTCATCAACATGGAACCGAGTTTTGTTAGTTGATCGAATCTGTACTGAGAAACCCATATGTCGACCATAATCAGTATAATAATCTCTCGTTTCATCAGAGGAATTAAAAGTCATTCCTTCATATGGTTCCTTTAAAATGTCAGCATTCACATTTGGTGTTGAAGTTCTGCCCATGTATTGTACAACCTCCATATTCAATCCCACATGAATTAATAATAAAAAAAAAAGGTCTAAGCATTAATGAAACCAATATAAAATTTTAGTTTAGAAAATAAAATTGTTGGAAGTAATTGAAACAACTATATGTATGTTTATTAAACAATTTTCTACTGTACTCATACTACTAAAATTTATATAAAAAATGCGAAATCGAAAATTAAAGCTAATTACTATATTCGCTATCATTTTAATATGCTTCAATATTTTTTTTGAATGAATATATTTTCCAATATTTTTTTGAAAGTTATTCTCCGGTATTCATAGCAATAGAATATATTGAAAAAAAGAGTAAAATCTAAAATAGAATATACACAATTATAATGAACATCAAAATTGCTAATTTGAAGGGAAAAGTAAGATCAAAGAATGAATACTTTGTTATTATTGTAATATGTAGGAGTGAGGTCATGAAAAACAAAACATAGTCGTTACTGCTTCTCTATTTTCCAATGAAACAAATCAAAATAATTTTGAGTTTTTGATTCTTTTAAGTTAGGAAAACCCTAGAAAAAAAAATTCAAAATAACTGGAACTTTGAAAAAGAATCGATGGTGAAATCCCTAATCTTCAATTCGATATGTTGAGTTAAAAATAATTTTAATTATTTTGATAATTGTCATATCATCAAATGACTCATTATTTTAATTGTGTTTTAATGCCACATCATACTTTTAGTTGTGTTTTAATTCCACATCAGCAATTATCATGACCCTTGGATTAAAAACAATTGAACGGTTAGATATCGAAGTCATTTTTTTAAATCACAATTTTAAATTACTCTAGCCTGACCCTATTTATTGGAAAATTTTCACCTCAATGCACAATGATAAATATTTATCAGTGCGTTGTGTGGACTATTAGATTCAATTGCTTTAACCCAGTCTATATGCATTTGTTAGTGCTTATCCATAATCTATGACCCACATACAATACACTAAAAATATTTATATCAGTGCGTATTGAGGAAAAAATGACTATATATATATATATATATATATATATATATATATATATTGCTTCTCACATGCATATCCTATCATGTAAGCCTTATATACAAGCCCATTTGCAATTGGATCAGAATTTTATGGCTATTATGTTTTATCTGATCTCCCGGCCCATCACTTACTTTTGTCTCCATCCACAATTTACGAGAAAACATATCAGCTACAAGATTTTGATCAAGGAGTTAAACTGCGAGTTTGGTATCATTTATAAAATGGGGTTTTTAAAACGATTTTTAAAAATAAAATCACGTTTTTAAAAAGTAGTGTGTTTGTAGAATTTGTGAAAAGTAGTTTTCAAAAATGGAAAACAATATAAATGTGTTTGGTATTCTTTTCTAAAATGAGTAATATAAATGTTTGGACGAAAAAGTTGCGGTTAGTTTTGAAAATCTGCTTGTAAAATGAAGGAAAACAGTAAGTTGTGGCTTTCAACGTTTTAGTTATAATCGAAAACGACTTTTTGAAAATAGATAAACAAACAACTTTACAATTGTTTTTCATTTTGAAAAAAAAAAAAACATATCTAAAAACGGATCCAAACAACACTGTACTTATAACAAAACTTTGAAAAAATTTCAAGCATTACTACAACTAATTTTTTCAAGATTTTGTTGAATAAGAGCATCGGAAAATGAGGCGAAAAATAGGGAAAAAATTGTTATAGTGCTTGAAAAAAATTTCAAATAGAGACATGTGATCGCATTAAATTTAACATTGTTTTGACATGATCACATACAATTTATGCGCAATAATATTATATATATATATATATATATATGTGATCAAATGCACTTCACATGCGCAACCGTATGTAATCACATATGATTGCATGTGATCGCATATATATATATATATATATAATATGTATATATGTATATAATGTTATCACAAACACGTACAAACCAAAAACTACCCAAAAAACAACCACAAACAGCAGGGGAGAGAAACAGAGAAGAGAAAGAAAATCTTAGGTCCGATGTTATTCATTGTTCGGCGTCAGCATGGATCGCCGTCGCCGTTGTCGTTTCGTTGCACTGCTACTACTTCTTCATCATCGGTTCTGGCGGCGGCATTTGCTTTGGAGCTTACTACATAATCATCGGCGGTGGAGAACACACCAAATTTCACAAAGAGAGCGATGACAACGATGACGGTGTTGAAGAAGACGAAAACAAATGGAAGGACGGAGACGAAAGCAGAAATCTAATGAAGGAACACGGCGGCGATAGGGACGCAATATATGAGGAAGCAGAGAAAACTAATCAAGTCAGGAGAGAGATGAGGTTGAGATTCGGTGGTGAGAGGTTTGAATGAGTGAGAGAGATAGAGAGACAGATGATGTTTGATGGCTGGGTTTTGATATTTGAAGTATATGATTTTGGAGATGATTTCTGGGTTGGTGTTTGATTGTAAGGGTTTGATGTTGAGAGGAAGAGATTCGAGGGGAGAGAAGAGAAGGGAGAGATTTTTTAATTTTTAATTTGATTTTTTTAATATTAGTTTATTTAGTAAATATATTTTTTAATTGTTTTTTGAATTTTCAATTATTAATATACCATTAATTATGTAAGTTACACTTTTACCATTTTAACTATGACGGAATCATTCAAAACCCTAATGGAATCTAACGGTAGGGACCAAAATACAGTTTTTTGGTTACGTGAAGGACCTAAAAAGACAATACTGAAACTAGAGGTAACAGTTTGTATAGGTCAAACTAGAGGAACAAAAATGGATTTCACCTTTTTTATTTAATTTTTTTATTACTTATTTACATTGAATGATAGTTTTTATGTTGACCCAAAAGCCAAATTCCCGGCTTAGCCCTTACAAGGGTGATGATTCCAAAATGGTGTTTCTACCAACAGATGTTACACAATCACATCAATTGCAAGAAGCCAAGAATACACAGCCTACATATTTACAGGATGTCAGCACATTCCGAAAGTGAACAAGTTCGTGTTCAAAGACCATGCAATCATGCATGCGAATGCAATTCCAAGGGTACGGTTGTCTTGACGGTGATCAGCAAAGCAACGTTGATGTGATAAACATGTTCTGTGAAAATTACAATACATTGTGTAAAATTTATAAATCTATTAGCTGTTTGGAGAATACGATAAAATAAAGGTATTTTGGTCTCTGTAAATCTAATGTTGACAATAACAACGAAAACTTTAATTATGGATAAAAAATAAATTGCGTAGTTTTGAGGGATATTGATTAAATTACCCATACTTTTGTCATTTGTGGGATGTAAAAAAGTTATTGTAATAGGCATTTTTTTTTTCTTAATTTGGGAAAGAGAAATTTAAACTTGGGATCTCAACATCTTCGAAACGTTTGGTGATATATAGGCTTTTTTTCTTTCTTTTATATAATTTTTTAAAATTTGTGAAGAGGAATTTGAACTTTGGACTTCAACATTTTCGAAGGTGTGATTACCACCGTACTATTATTGACTTCAGCTACAATCTGGTTAGTGCCATTGCAATCACTCATCATGAAATCAACAAAACAAATATCATTGTAAAAAAAAAAAATTGATATAGTCATAGAAAAGCAAAATTGTAATTATGTGAGTGGTTTGGAACTTCGGATCACTAACAAATAACAACTAGCTAGATAGAACATGTTACAAATATAGAATATTAATTCTTTATAACTCACCAAACACAGAAATCATTCACGTTTTTGATAATACCTTAATTAGTTTATATATATATATATATATATATATATATATATGATAATCCGTTATAAAGAGATCGTTAGTGGTACAATCATGCAAGTATGCAACTAACCAATGGAAAAAAAAATAATATCATTTTAAATTGTCTGATTATCACTTTTTTGTTCAATTTATGTTGTTTGATTACTGTCATACTTCCATTATGTACTTATATTTAATTTTCTATCATTAATATTCTCTGTGTTAGCTAAAGTTTGATGTTTCTTTTGTTTTTTTTGGCAATTATTAATTTAGTCCCTATAGTTTTTCTTCCGAAAAATGAGTTCTTAAACCGTCTTTCCATTTTTGATGTCCGTAGTTCATAAGTATTTGTAAATCCATCAATTGGGTTTCTCTAACCCAATTTTTTAACGGCCAACCTTACCCTTATTTTAATTGAATGAGTTAAAAGTACAATTTTGCCGCAAACTTTTAAAAATTCTAACTAATGTAAAATAAAAATCTTACATGTGTCACCAACTTTTTTTCTAATAACTTACAATAATTAAACCAAACAAAATTGTCAAAAAGTGTATATAATATATTTATCAAAAACAATTCAAAATTTAAAAAGTGCTTAAATATCAATGAAATTATGAACTTTTTTTGATAAAGAAAATAAAAAAATAGAGAAAATTAAAATTAAAATCAATAAATTAAATATGATTTTTTTAGAAAATAACATAAAAAGAAAAAAAAAGAACCAAATCAAAACACAAAAAAAATAATTAAGGAGGTGTAGACTCATTGATTTTTTTTTTTTACAATTTGTTTGTGTAATTTGATCTACACCATTCATATCTAAGAGGACGGTGGAGACCCATCTACCTATTAAAAAGATAAAAAAAAAATTATATATATATATATAGGTCTCCACCATCTATCTAAGATATAGATGGTGGAAATGTACACTATGTTTGGTTTGATGGAAAGGAAAGGAAAGGAAATGGTAAGGAAATGAGGAAATGAAAGGAAAGGAAAGGAAATGATAATGTTTTTAATGATTATTGTTTGGATAGTTATGAAAGGAAAGGAAAGGAAAATATAAAAATAAAAATAAATAAATATTATTCTATTTACGAAAATACCCTTCTTTCAACAATATGAATGATAGATATGTATTGTTATATGTTGATGGTGATTTTTCGTCGTCACTATCAACGAACTTGTATCAAGCGAAAATAAGAACATATAAGTATAATATCGCAAGAAAATAATAAATCAAGAGACACAAATACGTGGTAAAAACTCCTTTTAACTGGAGAAAAATCCACGGGCTGTTGCTTGAGCAACAAAGTCAAATCCACTAAGAAAAACTCAATTACAAAATATTTCTCTCTGATTTCTCCTGTTAATTCTCACCCCCCCTTTATGTTTCTTACAGGGGTATTTATACATGTTATTGCTAGGGTTTATGGTACTGCTGGGTTTGGTGTTATAATACCCGTATTTTGTGTGATTTCCTAGTTCTAATTGAAGTCTGTCTCTTTCTGGAGTTTACCCTGTTTCCTGTTTTGACTGAGTCCGAATCTGCGTCGGATTCCTCGCCCTTTATCTACGGGAAATCTGTTTGCCTTTCAATTGAACTCTGATAGTCGTATCGTTGCTTATTGTGGAGTTGCTTGCTGCTGATTCTGTCCATATGTTTGTGAAGTACTCGTCTTCATTATCTGATCCCGAGCATGACCGAGTATGCCCGAGCCGATTTCTTCGTCTGTGGTCGGGTTGCTTTGCTCTTTGCCGAGTAAATTCCCTTGGGGAATTTTTGCTCTTTAACGCTTGACTTTCCTCGACTTTGCTTACGTGGCCCCTAACCGTAATGACGTGTCCTTCATGATGATTTTTACCTATAACAATACCCCCTTAAATATTTGAACCGAATGTATCCTGCTTACTCGGGATAAATATTTAACTCTTTCATGACTTGTTCTCGTTTATCGTCTTCTTCATCAATGTCGGATTTCAAATTCCTCGTTCGTTTCGAAACATTAATGGCGTGTCTTAATTACGTCTGTACGCGTTTGATTCTTTTCTTATTCGAAGATCTTTTGATGGTGACTGACTGTCTCTTCGACGGCTCGGTGCCTCTCTTTACTGCCACCTGTCTTCTTTTGTTTGGCCATGGTACGTGGCATTTATGAGACGCGACCCTTCTGTTCCTGCCCGTACAGCTTACGTCATGATTCTTATCCCAACCTTTCCCGCTTCTCTTCATCTACCCTTTCTAGGGTTTCGTGTCTTGGGACCGGTTGCATACTTATATATATAGAAGTATCGCTTCAAAGGGGAAAAACCCTATTCTCTTTCAAGTTTTTACCATTACTTCCCAGATTTCTGCCATCGCTTCCCTGCCTGTAGTCTCGTCCTGCGAAGATTTATTTCTTTCGGTTTCCAAACCTTTTCTCGACCTTCTCGAAGATCCTGCCGTACCTCACGTCTCTTCAATCCTTTAAGGTTAGTTCTCATGGATTCCTCTGCTAGACATCGTCTTTTTACTGTTGCTATGATTGCCATTGAGCAAGGTGATACTTGTACTGTTACGGCTGTCCACAGGTTGCTTGGTGATCCAATTCCCGATCAGCCCCGATTTACAGACGCTGACGTCTCCGGGCTCAACTTGTCTGGACTGCGTCGTAAAGTTCCACCAGCTTCTTTCAGTTCATCACAGCCTGAATCCTATCAGCCTGAGACCGATTCCAGTTCTGCTTCTGCTGCTCGTGATAATTCTCAGCCGTGGAAAAGAATGGGGAAGAAACAAAGCAATCGTGACATCAACAAAGGCTCCTTTGTTCGGGAAAGCCGAGTCGGGCCCCAGAGGGTAATCAAAAAAGACATTGAGGACGAGCATAGGGAGGCTCGTATCGTTTTCTCTCCCGAGAGAGTTTGCGCTTACGACGTTGAGCCAAATGTGGTCGGCCCCGAAGAAGTCACTAAATACATGAACCGTTTTGATCTGGACAGCGACACTATCTCATTAAACCCTGCTAACGATCGGGCTGCGTGGAACCCCCCGCCCGGTCAAGTGGCGATTTACAGGGCGATGCTTTCTTGCGGGGTGACGCTTCCGCTGCAGTCCTTCATTACGTGGTTTTTGGCTGAAGCTCAGCTCGCCCCTGCTCAACTAATTCCGAACAGCTATCGGATCTTGATGTGCATGTGGCACATGTGGCATAGGATGGGACGACCACCCCCGACTCCTCAGGAAATTAGGCACTTCTATTCTTTGAGGCCTTTGGGAAAGACCGGGATTTACTTCCTACTTTCAACTCAGCCAGAGAGTTGGGTCCCCAAGGACGTGATCTTGAAGAACAGGGTGATGCCGACCGCTGATGAGAAGATGAAAGGGTTTGTTTGGGACTTCCCCACCTCAAACAAGTTCTGGAAGAATAGTTGGTTCTTCATGGGTGGAGACTGGGGACGGTCAATTTCTTTTGACATTGAGGGCTCTCAGTTGACTCGCCGGGTGCCACGGTACTTCTGTGCACCCCAGTGGAACCACATGACTTCGTCTTTTACGGATGAAGAACTCAAAACCATGACTCGGGCGGCCTTCCGTCCCGTGGAAAAGAGCGGCAGACCTTACCTCTTCGATGAGAAGAAGATGATAACAGCTCGCCTCTTCCCTCAACTTTCCGCACGCCGGCGTCGTTGTAAGTTCTCTATTTCTGCCTTGCTATTTACCTGCTTTATCTATCTGGCTTTCAGCTTCCTAAATTTTTTTTTTTTTAAGTGTACGGCATAGATGTAGTGTGCGATGCCCAAGCCTGCCGGATGAAAGGCATTGTGGAGGCAAGCCGGAGGGAAGTTAAACGTCAACAGGATGCCGGGATAGCCCCTCCTCAAGGCGACTCCGATGGGAGTTCTTCCGAAGACATTCCCGAGGGGGGTGCAGGCGACGTGTCGGATTACATGCCTGAGGAAACTCAGAATCAAGAGTTGGCCGCCCACACAGCTGATGAAGGCAATAAAGCAGGTCCTTCGACAAAGGGGAAGGAGAAGGTTGGGGAGTCTTCCGAACCAGCTATCTTCTCCTGCGGAACTAGATCTCCTCGGCCTGCTATAGTCGAGCCGAGTACCACTTCCCCGGATGTGGAAATTGCCAGGGAGCATCCGGACGTGACAGTTACAGAGATTCTGATTTCTGCCGAACTGAACACTGCACCGTCTGGAAGTGGTACTGAAATGAGGCGTTCCGATCCAGATTTTGAGGACCCCACAGCAGACCTGAATACCCGTGGGAGGCAACCCAGAAAAAGAAAAGCCTCGTTCTCACCTTGCCGTCCGGCCCCCAAGATTCCTCGAGTAGTTGCTTTCGTCTAGTCATCCTCAGATGAGGAGGGGGTAGCGGAGGCTGCTGAGAATGAGAGAACAATAGAGAACTCTCCTCCACGAGATCAGATGAGGGACGAACCTGGCATCCCCCTTAGTTCCCCTCAGGCAACACCTGCTGCTGGGTTCCGCGAAGCTAATCTTGGCTATCCTGACCCTTCAACCCTGTCTAGCGTACCTACCCCCGAGACCATGTTGAAGGCTATGGCTTCGGGCCGAGCATATACAGGGGAGGATCGTTGGAGCGATCTCAGGGTCGGTTCGTTATCTGATCGGCTCTGCCATTTCTTCAACAGCGCTTCTTATGTGAGTAACTCTTAAGACTTTCATATTTATCTCTTTTATTGCTACTTCATTTTTGTCACTTGTTATCGGCTCGTTGCAGATGGTAGCCGAGATGACTGAAGTCTGCCAGACTAGTGATGGTCAGACGGAGAAAATAAGGAGGCTTGAAGCCCAGTTGAAGGAGAGTGAAAATCGCCTTGCTCGGGCCGAACTGGCTTGTCAGGAAGGGGCCAGGTCGGGTCAGGTGCTTCTGGACCAGTGCTTAGCGCGTCAACTAGAGGCTGAACAGAAAGCATCTTTCGCTTCTGAAGAGGCCCAAACCTTAAAAGACCAGTTGTTATCTACTCAGGAGGCTTTACTCCAGGCCGAGCAGACAGTTGAAGATGCAAAGTCCTCCTACGAGCGCCGGATTCAGGACTTGGATTGTCAAGCTTTGACGGTCAAGTCCCTGTCGAAGGAAGCTAGGCTGGAGTTGGAGATTCAGGGGGTCGATCGCTTCAAAAGATCTCCAGCCTATGATGCTTTACTTCTCCGGGAATTTCAGAGGGGAATGGTCTCGGCCGGAGAATTTTTCAAGAAGAAGAACAGAGCAAGTGATCGGGCCAGGGCCAACTGGAACCTCTCGGTCAGAAAGCATGTGGATGCTTCTCTGGAATCCCTTCGGCTCTAGATGAAGACGTGGCGAGCATATTGCAGAAGTAAGGGAAAAGAGCCACATCCCATGCACCTGGAAGTTCCCACTGCTGATTCCTTCTCAACTTTCCATGCTTGTGAGAAAGTGGGGATCGACGGTGAGGCTTCTGACGTTGGGCCCGTTCCCGGGGTATATTATAGCGCTTGGATAGATGACGATGCCCCGGAAGATGTGATTGTCTGGCCTTCTGATGACAGCCTCCTGAGTGAGTACGTGATGGAACCGGACCAGAGCATTGGTGGAAGTAGTTCTCAACCGCCGGCATCTTCTTGATTAATTTTCTCTTTTTCTTTTTTGTAACAATTGTTTTTTGTAACAACCATTGTATATTCTTTCGCTCATATATAAGAAATCTATTCACTATTCTGCCTGTCCAGTTCCCTATACTCGGCTCATAGATCTTAAGAATTTTTGGAACTCTTAATTTCAACCAAGTGCTTGGCGACTACCAAAGTTAACCGAGTATCTTATTCAACTGGCAACTCATTTATTAAGCCGAGTATCTCATTAAACTGGCCGCTGATTTATTGGACCAAGTATCTTATTTAACTGGCAAATTTTCTTTTAAAGCCGAGTATCTTATTTAACTGGCAATTTTTTTAAGCCGAGTATCTTATTTAACTGGCAATTAATTTCTCCGATCTTGTGAAGATCGTTTTACCCTAACGTTTCGTCGAGGATCACCACAACCATACATCAAGGTCCTTACACAAGTCACCTAGGACGTCTCCCGGTTTTGTCTGTGCAAGGTTTCGTCGAATCGTTGGTGGTTATGTTGACCAGCCAACACGACTGCGCATCTCACCAGTCTTCCTGGCGGCACTCCGAGCAATTTTCCAGTTATCCTGGTGCCTCGGTTTTGCCTTTTGGTTAAGAAGTGCGTTTGCACTGCTTAAACCAGGCGGGCGCGCTATTCCAGCTTCTCATCCCTTCAAGAACTACTTGTCCGCTCTCCCGCGGCTTCGTAGCGCATGATTATTTTTGAAAGAGATTTGCTCGGACCGGTTTGTTTTAGGTGACTAAATTTAGTCTGCTTGTTCTCGGACGAGGTGGCCACTGTTGTTTTTGCTTTATTTGAACATTCTTTATCGTGGATTTCATCGTCTTCAATGAATAACCTCTTTATTAGCAAACGAACTTTATTAGATAACAATAAGAATTAGAAACCTCTTAACTTGACTATAAGTTAAAGCAAAGGCTAAAATAACGTTAAACATGAATGAGCTTGTCAGGGGTAGAAAATCTTGAGATACTGAGCGTTGCATGGTCGGGGTACTAAGCTGCCTTCTGGGTGAGCTATCAGGTAGGCTCCGTGCCCTGTGATGTGCACCAATGCCTCTGCTTCTGCCCACTTGGTAAAGTAGTCTACTGCCACAATTGCGTACTTTGCTCCTCCCCTTGTTTATATGATGTTCTTCCTGACAAAGCTAGTGGTGTTCGCCTCCGTGATGTGCACCAATGCCTCTGCTTCTGCCCACTTGGTAAAGTAGTCTATTGCCAGAATTGCGTACTTTGCTCCTCCCCTTGTTCCTGTGGGCATTGGACCAATCAGGTCGAGGCCCCACATGGCAAAAGGCCAAGGGGAAGTTAAGCTTCTGAGTAACTCCGGGGGTTGTCGAATGTCGTTTGCTATTCTTTGACATGTCTTGCAACTTTCCGCGAATCGTTGCGCTTCGGCAAATAAAGTCGGCCAATAAAAACCTTACCGAAGTACCTTGTGTGCTAGGCTCTTACCCCCAGTGTGGTTTCCACACACCCCACTGTGAACATCTTTCAGAATATTGTAGGTTTCTTCACCGGCAACACATCTTTGTAATACCTTTGAGAACCCTCTTCTGTATAGTTCTCCCCTTAGAATTGTGTACCGAGTTGACCTGTACCTGACGCGTTTTGCCTCCACAGCATCCTCCGGTAATATGTTTCTCTCCAAATACTCTCTAAGCTGGGTCGTCCAATCACTTGGACCTGACCAGATTTCTGACACCATGACCTCTTCAGATTTTGCCGTACTTGGTTTGGTCAGGTGCGCCACTGGTATTACTTTCGACCTAATACTCGTGGTGGCTGAGGCTAATTTAGACAAAGCATCTGCTTTTTCGTTCTCCTCCCGAGGGATTTGAAGGATCCTGTACGCCTTAAAATTTTTAAGCAAGCTCTTTGCAATGTCTAAGTAAGCTATCATATGCTCCTCCCTCGCCTGGTATTCATCCAACACCTGGTTAACCATAACCTGGGAATCGCTGTGTACTGCCAACTCATCTGCCTCCAATGCTATGCAAACTCTCAAACCAGCCAACAAAGCTTCATACTCTGCTTGGTTATTAGTTGCTTTGAAGTCGAACCTCATGGCGCATTCCACAGCATCCCCTTCTGGTGTTGTTATGACTATTCCGGCCCCACTGCCATGGGTGTTCGACGATCCATCCACATGCAACTTCCATTGGAACTTACTCACTTGTTCGCCTTCTATCATCCTTTGCACTTCCATATCTGGCTCGGTGAACTCTGCTATGAAATCGGACACCGCTTGTCCCTTAACTGCAGCTTTTGGGGTATATTTGATGTCAAATTCACTTAACTCAACCGCCCACTTAGTCAATCTTCTCGACAGTTCTGGCTTTTGCAGGATGAGTTTCAGCGGGCAGTCGGTGTACACCTCTATTGCATGCGCTTGGAAGTACGGCCTTAGTTTTCTGGCTGCCGCGACCAAGGTGAGTGCAACCTTTTCGGCCGGTAAGTACATAGTTCTGCTGGCAGCAACGCCTTGCTGGTATAATATACCAGTTTTTGCACTCCTTCCTCCATCCGAATCAACACCGAACTTGTCGCTACCTCTGTGACTGAGAGGTACAAGTACAACGTCTCCCCGACCACCGGTTTTGAGAGGATGGGTGCTCGCCCTAAATACTCTTTCAATTTCTGAAAAGCAGCTTCGCATTCTTCACTCCATTCAAGGCTTTTTCCTTTCTTTATTGCTCTGAAGAATGTGGCACATTTGTCTGTCGACTTTGCTATGAATCGGTTAAGTGACGCAAGACATCCCGTTAGCCTCTGTATGTCCCTCAGCGTCCTTGGCGAAGCCATATCTTCCAACGCTTTGATCTTCTCGGGGTTCACCTCAATCCCTCTTTGATGTACCTGAAAACCAAGAAATCTCCCTGATGGCACTCCGAACACACATTTGCTCGGGTTAAGCTTCATTTTATATCTCCTCAGCACTTCGAAGGTCTCCCTTAAGTCTTATGAATGCCTCTCCGCTGTGACACTCTTGGTCAATATATCATCCACATAAACTTCCATGTTCCTCCCGATTTGCCGGGCAAAAATCCTGTTCACCAGTCTCTGGTAGGTTGCCCCAGCGTTTTTCAGGCCGAAAGGCATCACCTTATAGCAGTACAAACCCTGATCTGTGGTGAATGCCATCTTTTCTTCATCGGCTTTATTCATTCTGATCTGATTGTATCCTGAATAAGCATCCATGAAGCTCAACAATTCATGCCCAGCTGTTGCATCCACCAGTTGGTCTATTCTCGGCAATGGGAAGCTATCTTTCGGGCAGGCCTTATTCAAATCGGTGAAGTCTACACACATTCTCCACTGATTATTCTTCTTCTTAACCAGCACCACATTGGCCACCCATTCTGGGTATTTGACCTCCCTTATCGATCCTGCAGAAAGCAACTTGCCTACTTCATCCTTAATGGCCACACTCCTCTCTGGATTGAACAACCGTTTCTTTTGCGCTACCGGGCGAAACTCTGGATTGATGGAGAGGCAATGTGATATCACTTTTGGATTTATCTCGGGCATATCTTCGTGGCTCCAAGCAAAAACATCCTTGTAATCCCTTAGTAGTGAGACAAGTTGGGCTTTTATACATTCACTCAAATTTGCCCCGACTTTCACCGTCCTGCCTGGATCTTCTGGGTCCAATGCCACCTCTTCGGTCGGCTCATCTTTCTTAGCTTCGGGCTCCTCTCTGGGATCCAACTCAAAATCCTTCGGTACTTCTGACTCTTCAGTCTCATCAGTTATCAGCTTGGTTGTCACATTGTATACCTGGTTTACTTCCCTGTCCTTGTATACTGACAAATTTGCCCTTCGAGCCATTTCTTGTGATCCTTTGACCATCCCAACCCCAAACTTTGTTGGGAACTTCATCATTAAGGCATAAGTCGCCGTCACCGCCTTAGCTTTATTCAAGAACGGTCGGCCCAATAGGGCGTTGTACGGCCAATTTTCTGTGTCGACGACTACAAAGTCGAGTAACACTGTCTTTTGGCAAGGAGCCTTCCCAATCTTCACCGGTAATTTTACTGTGCCGAGCGACCTTACCTCCACCCCGCCAAATCCTTTAAGAGGTGTAGGAAAAGGCTGTAGGTCTTTCCTGTCCAGCCTCAGCTGGTCATAAACTTCTGCACTCAAAATATCCATTGAGCTTCCATTGTCGATCAAAATCCGATGGACCTCCTTATGACCAATATGTGCGCTGATTACCAGTGCATCGTTCGGTCTTACATCTACTCCATGTAAGTCAGCCTCTGTGAATATGATGGGATCCCAGCCTCCCTTGATCCTTTTTGGGTCGGGTTCAATAGAATTGACACCTAGATCTCTTCTAGCCTCCATGGCTTCCCGAATTTCCTGGGTCCTCTCCCTATTACTTTTGCCCGTTGATGGTCCACCAAAAATCGTGTTGATCGCTCATTCACCCTCAGCTTTCTTGGGGCTGAGTTTTCTTGCCCGACCATCCTGTCGGTTATCTCTCTGTCCGTCTACCTTGTCGGTTTTCCTCAGGACGATACCTCAGGACGATATCTTTCAAGTGTCCTTCCTGATAAGGGTCTCTATGTGATCCCTAAGTTGAAAACACTTGGAAGTTTCGTGGCCATTCTCCTTATGGAACCTGCAATACTTGGTGGTGTCCCTCCGGGCATAGGATGACTGCCTAGGAGGTTCTTTAGACATGTTCTTCTCCTCCAGAATTGCCAGAATTTCCTTTTGATCCTTCCTCAGTGGGGTATAGTTTGTATATCTGCCTTGGAACTTCTGCCGCGGCTGATCTGTCTTCGGATCATATGCCCGACGACCATCCCGACTATCCAGTGTCTTATTCTTTTGTTTATCACCTTTCGCATCGGGCGTCTTCGCTTGGTCCTTGGCTTTAGACCTTTCCGGGCGTCCACCATGCACGAAGTATCCTCCCGTGGCAATTTCTTCTTCCTCCGCCAAGGCATAGCCCCCAGCCATATCCATCATGTCAGCGTAACTGGTTAGACGGGCTCTTCTCAGGTCAAATGACAGCTGACCATTCTGGAGGTTATTGATGAATGCTGCAATTATAGCCTCGTCGTTTGCACTTCCAATCTCAGACACTTCTTGACCGAATCTTCCCAAATACTTCTTAAGTGACTCATCCTTTCCTTGCTTAAGTTGAGACAAGTGGGCCACCGACTTCTTTCTGTGCACATTCCCGAGGAACTGCCTTGAGAAAGCCTTACTCAGCTCGCTGAAGTTACTTATGCTGGTCGTTGGTAACCTGCCGAACCACCTAGAGCCCAGATCCCCAAGAGTTTGGGGGAAATTTAAGCATAGGAGGGCATCATTGTAAACATACTGGGCCATGGCACTCTTGTATCTTCTGACATGTTCCTTAGGGTCCGTGTCCTTTTTGAATTGCTCTACATGTGGCATTCTAAACCTCTCCGGGAATGGCGTCCTCAGGATCCTATTGGTGAAAGGGCTCCCGGACTCATCATCTGACAACTCGTTACGCCCGTATCACCTGACTAACGCATCCATTTGTCAGCGGTTATTCTCCACTTCCCGGGTCAAACTCTGTATGAGTATATCTCTTTCTCCCTCCGGCTCCCCCACAGCATTGAAATTCTGACTTATAGTCAGTTTTTGGCCTCTTTCTTCCAGATTCGATTCTCTTTGATCCCGATTTAAACCGTGAAGCCGAACTGTGCCCCTTTGGCACTTGTGATGATTCTGCTCACTCTCTCCCGAGGATGACGATCGATCTCTCCGATGAGTACGCCTCCTTGGACGGTCTCTATCCCTAGCCGTCTGGTCATGACCATACCTTCTGTCCGAGTCATTCTCCTCTCAACTTTCTCCGCTTCCCTTGGTTGGCCTTTCAGAAAAAATCACCGGCCTGTTAATCGGATCACGGCTTGCCTTTATGGGTGCATCAGGCGTTGGTATCACCACTGTGGAGCGCAACCTCGTTGCTTGCTGATTTGGAGCAGAAAGATTGTGAGGTGACATCAAACCTTCCGTGGTGGAGAGATCAACCCCTTGCCTTGCAGCGTCTGATATAAGTTGCTGCAAGGAAGCGTGGAATCGTTGCGCAATCTCTTCGTTAGTTGGAGGAAAACGCTGATTGCCAGCCAGGGCAGTTGACTGATCTGCCGTTGCCAAGGTTACCTCTGCAGTGTTAAGGGTGGCATCATCCTCCAATTCATTGATTGGCAATCCTTGACTATACCTGGAATCGCTACTATCTCCTTCGCCAGCCATTGTCACAAGTTTTGCTTGATACCCGCACCCCCTCCTTCTAGCGCCAATTGTTGATGGTGATTTTTCGTCGTCACTATCAACGAACTTGTATCAAGTGAAAATAAGAACAGATAAGTATAATATCGCAAGAAAATAATAAATCAAGAGACACAAATACGTGGTAAAAACTCCTTTTAACTGGAGAAAAATCCACGGGCTGTTGCTTGAGCAACAAAGTCAAATCCACTAAGAAAAACTCAATTACAAAATATTTCTCTCTGATTTCTCCTGTTAATTCTCACCCCCCTTTATGTTTCTTACATGGGTATTTATACATGTTATTGCTAGGGTTTATGGTACTGCTAGGGTTTGGTGTTGTGATACCCGTATTTTGTGTGATTTCCTAGTTCTAATTGAAGTCTGTCTCTTTCTGGAGTTTACCCTGTTTCCTGTTTTGACTGAGTCCGAATCTGTGTCGGATTCCTCGCCCTTTATCTGCGGGAAATCTGTTTGCCTTTCAGTTGAACTCTGATAGTCGTATCGTTGCTTATTGTGGAGTTGCTTACTGCTGATTCTGTCCATATGTTTGTGAAGTACTCGTCTTCATTATCTAATCCCGAGCATGACCGAGTATGCCCGAGCCGATTTCTTCGTCTGTGGTCGGATTGCTTTGCTCTTTGCCGAGTAAATTCCCTTGGGGAATTTCTGCCCTTTAACGCTTGACTTTCCTCGACTTTGCTTACGTGGCCCCTTACCGTAATGACGTGTCCTTCATGATGATTTTTACCTATAACATTATATAAGGTTACTTTGGGGATATTGAAAAATATTTTTCCTTTCCTTTCCTTTCCTTTCCTTTCCTTTCCTTCCATTTCCTCCCAAATTTGGTGAGAAACCAAATTTGGTGAAACAAGAAGAAATCATTAAATCCATTTCCTTTCTTTTCCCTCCCTTTCCTTTCCTTTCCTTCTCATTTTATAATCCAAACAAGATATTAGAAATCCATCCAAATCCTTTCTTTTCCTTTCTCTCCAATTCCATAAAACCAAACATAGTGTTAAAACTTTATTTATTTCTTATTATATAAATATTTTTTAAATTTAAATTTATATTTTTAGTGTTGACACGTGGCGTTTCCTTGATTAATGATAAAAAAATATCTTTTAAATCGTTAAATTTGACTAAAAATTAGGGATGGCAAAATTCCCCGCGGGGACCCGCACTTTTGGGGTGGGGATGGGTTTTATACTCTCCGCCCCGCCCCGCCCCGTCTCGCCCCGTTAAAAATAATACTTAATTAAACTACGTAGTTTAAAAAAAATATCTAAAAAAAGGAAATATGTAAATACATTAACCCTAACGTTACATCTATTCACCGTTATTTAACATAAAGTGACAAAACAAATTACAATTAAAAAAACCCTAGCCGCTAACTGTAACTCTAGTCTCTAATCCTCAAACAACTCGAATCGCCATCCCTAAATGTAGTTGATCGTATGAAGAGAGAACTAGAGAAATAAATGCAACTATTAGATGATTAGAGTTATGAATTTCGAACATTTTGACCTCATACTTTATGTTTATGTTTGAAAATGATTGAATTTTATGAGATGTTTTTTAATAGTTTCTTGGAATTATTTAGCACTTTATATTTTTTATCATATTCAATGGTTATATATTTGTTGTTTTAATAAAAAAAATTATAAATGGGGTTAATGGGTGGGGATGGGGAAAGCACTCCCCGCTGTACCCCGCCACGCCCCAACCCGCTTCATCTATGGTAGGGTTTTATGAGGGGATGAGTTTTCAAAAAATAAATGGGGTGGGGTGCGGGGAAGGCCACCCCGCCCCGAACCCGCCCCATTGCCATCCCTACTACAAATTGTCTAACAAAGGGACCAAATTGATGGATTTATGAAAAACTTAAAAACTACTAAAACTAAAAATCAAAAGAAAATTCAAAAACTCATATTTCAAAAAAAAAAAAAAAAGACATAAGGATTGAATTTATAAAATTTTTAAATCTCAATAATCTTTTTTTTTCTTTTTGAATTAAGGAATCTTTCTGACTCATCAAAAGAATATTTGAACTGTACACAAGCTCTATTGTAAGTTTGTAACATAATTTATGTATATAATTAAACGCGTACCAAATGAAATGCATTATTATTTGTTTGACCAAGAATCTTCTGTATTAATATTTATAAAAAAAGAAAAAGAAAAAGAAAAAGAAAAAGAATCTTCTGCATTATTTATTCTTCAAATGTGACATTATAAAAACAAACCAAGTTGTGCCAATAGGATATATATATATATATATATATATATATATATATATATATATCACGTGCAAACCATTTTATATCCAAGTCATCAATATCATGACTAAATTTAAATGCAAAAAATCTCTTCAAAATTTAATAAATTTATTGAATTTTGATAATATTTTTTGTATGTAGGTTAAGAAAAATGAAATATACTTATTGAAAAAAAATTTCTGCTCACATATCTCATACAAAATTTTTCTCAACCATATCTCATATTGATCTTAGCATCCATACAAAAAAATCTCATCAAAATTAATAAAATTTCATCTTGATATGAGATGGGTTTGGACATAAGGTGGTTTGCACTAGAGAAGTCATATATATATATATATATATATATATATATATATATATATATATATGCACAATTTATAGGACACAGATGTATGGTGCACCGAAAATATTGTTGCATGTAATGGCATTTATATAATGTTATCGTATATAAATTATATGTAATCACGTACGATAAAACAAGACTTTAATGTTATGGTCGTATGTTAGTTGTACATGATTTTATAGGTGTGTGGTACACTGGTGTTCTATAGACTAACTATATATATATATATATATATATATATCAATTTTTCTCTCATGGGCACACATTATAGGCATATTTATAGCATACTAATACTAGAGATGACCCCGGTTCGGTTCAGTTCCTGTTCCCATTTCGAATCGTCGATTCCGGTTCTAAGGGAACCGGAACCTCCTTGAGGAAAGTTTCAGTTCCGGTTCCTCTGTTCGGGTCTGGTTCCTACGGTTCCGTCCGGTTCAGTTTTTTTTACCCAATCAGTCAATCAACCGACACCTATTACCTAATATCTACCCATACATGATACATGCTCCATAACCCAACCCCCAACCCACTACCCAAGTACCCAGATCCCAAATCACCACCTTTAATCTTTCATCTTTTGATCTTCATCGTGATCTTTCTCTCTCTCTCTCTCTCTCTCTCTCTCTCTCTCAAATCACCCCCAAATCACAAATCAACCCTAAATCAACAACTCCAACCGCAAGCCATCGGTCCAAAATAAAAAAATAAAAAAATCAAAGTAGTGAGGAGAGATAGACGAGATGTAGTCATGAAGAAGAGATGAAGAAGATATGAAGAAGAAGAAAAGATGAAGAATATATCTACGAGATGAAGAAAAGATGAAGAAGTGATCTACGAGATGATTTGAAAGAGAGAGATCGAGATAGAGGGATCAAAGAGAGAGAGAGATATGAAATTCAGAAGAAAGAAAAAGAGAGAGAAAGAAATGTAGGTTTTTTTAAAAAATATCTAGTGATGGAACCGGCGGTTCTAAAACCGGAACCGAACCACTATTTCGGAACCGGCGATTCAGGTCCGATTTTAGAACCAAAGAAACCGAAACCAGAACTGGAACCTCTCTGGTTCCGGTTCACAGTCCAGTTTCGGTCCGGTTTCGGTTCCGGTTCCGATTCCGGTTCGGTTCCACTATTGGAACCGAACCAGAGTCATTTCTAACTAATACACATCACCACACTTTTACCATGTAAGCAACATAACTTAAATCAAATGGCAAAAATGTAGTGATGTGTATTAGTATGCTGTAGATATGCCTATAATGTGTGCCGATGAGAGAAATATAAATATATATATATATATATATATATATATATATGAGGGAATATGGGGAAATAGCACCAAATGGATATATATATATATATATATATATATATATGAGGGAATATGGGGAAATAGTACCAAATGGGGTTGACTTTGTGGGGATAATACTAAGTTAATAATTCTTGTTTAAATAGCACCAAAGTATGCAGTGATACCAAAATACCCTCACTTACTCTTTTACTTTTTAAATTTCTCTCTCTCTCTCTCTATCTCTTCATCTCTCTTCTATTTTTTCTTTCAAAGACCTCTATTAATCAATTAATGGAGGTCAAAAAGACCTCCATTGGAGGTCGAAATGACCTCCATTAGAGGTCGATGAAGAAGAAGATAAAAAAACCAAAAAAATATGAAAATAAGTCTTGGGTAGGGCACCCCAGACTTATTGTCATATGTTTTTGGGGCAATAAGTCTCGGATGTCCCACTCGAGACTTATTGTCGAGACTTATTTCCATATTTTTTTAACTTCTTCATCTACCCCTAATGGAGGTCGTTTCGACTTCGACCGTTTCGACAACCTCCATTGGAAGTCATTTTGACCTCTATTGGAGGTTAGTTCGACCTCAAATGGAGGTCGTTGAAACGGTCAAATTCCACTGGAGGTCCTTCAATGGAGATCTATTAACTTTCCATTGATTGAGGGTTTTTTGAAAAGAAAAATCATAGAAAAAAGAGGATAGAAAAAATAATAAAACTAAAAATGGGGGTATTTTTATCCATCACCATACTTTGGTGCCATTTAAACTTGAATTATTAACTTGGTGACAATCACAAAACTAGGTGTGAAAAGAGTGCTATAAATTTAAACAACCATCCATATATATATATATATATATATATATATATATATATATATATATATTGCTTCTTACATGCATATCCTCTCATATAAGCCTTATATACTGTTAGGTTTTGACTCGTATTCTCAAGTGAACCCGATATTAACCAAACGAGACTCAATTGATGTGAAACTTCCCGGAGACATGGGATAATGTTTGGAAGTTGGAGATGGTGTTTGAGGGAGATTTGAAGACCGAAGAAGAATTAAAGAATTGGATTCTAGAAGGAAACGCGGTGCAATCCAGGTGACTTGTAACGGTGTAGAGAGCGGGTGGCCAACCATGACCAGAACCGTAGTCAATCATAAGCATGCGTGAAACGGGAAATATTCAGCTGAAAAGGAAAGTAATTCTTCCAGAAGTTCTTATGCTTATCGGAAAAGGAAAAAGAGTTTGTCTTGTTGAAGAATAGGAAAGTCATGTACTTGAAGGAAAATGATTTCTCCTTAACAAGAAGACTTGTCATAAATAAGAAATAGTATTTATGTGGAACAAGTAATTCTTGTATGTTTAGGAGTAGGATTTCCTTTTATCTTAAACTCTCTATAGCTAGTATAAATAGACCTTGTAATTAGGTTATTTTGTACGGAGCAAAAAAAAAAACACCATGTAACATCAGAGAGTGGTGAGATCCGGGTGAGAGACCTAATGGTATATCCAGAGAGGGATCTAAAGGAATATCAGTGGATCAAGTTAGAGATCCGTGGGTGATATTCATGGGAGACCTAGGGGATATTGAGGGTTCTTGGTAAGGATCTTGTGAGCGTTGTGAGCTGAGAGTCATGATGTAAAGCTCGTTTGTGAGCTTGGGGACTTGGTAAGGCTCAATGGTTTGGGGTTGAGGAGTGAGAGAGAATCCTGGAGCATATGGTTGTAACAATTTATCATATAGTGGAACTTTCTCTGTCTTCCTGTCTGCCCGTGGTTTTTTACCCGATTTGGGTTTTCCTCGTATATTTTGTATTGTGATTGGTTTATTTTCTCTCATCTTATTTTTCTACTATTGACGTTAATTGCTATGAGTTATGGACGAATATTAAGCATGTCGTTTCTGCGATCATCGGTCCAAATCCCTAACGTATACAAACTCACATGCAATTGGATCAAAATTTTATGGTCGTTATGTTTTATCCGATTTCCTGGACCACCATTTACTTTTGTCTCTACGCACAATTTACGAGAAAACATATCAAACACAAGATTTTGATCAAGGGATTAAAATGTGAGTTTGTATGTAGGGGTTATATAATGGGGTATGCATGTTCTTTCCTACGAGATCCTTCATGAAATTCAATGGAATCTAATGCGCATTTGGTATCATTTTAAAAGGGGTTTTTAAAACGAATTTTTGAAAATGCAAATCATGTTTTAAAAAACGTAGTGTGTCTGTAAGGCTCCGTCCTGTAGCTGTTTTTCAGTCCGTTTTCGTTTTTGTTTTCCAAAAATAATTTCGAATTCGCCTTCGTTAATCGTTTTTCATTTTATTTTCAAAAAACAAAAAATAAAAATTGAAAAACAAAACTAGTGTTAACAGTGAAATATTTGAAAAACACAAAATACTTGTTTTTCGTTTTTGTTTATGTATTCCAAAAAAATTAACATAATTTTTTTTATTTTTTTATTTTTTCTCTTCACCCACGACTTCTTCATGTTCTTCATCATCTTTCTCTCTTCCCATCTTCCTCTTCCTTCGCCGTCGCACCGCCGCCGATCCAGCAAATCAGATCTGCTACTTTCTCTTCTTCAAATTATTTTCTTCTTCTTCATTCGATTTATTTTCTTCTATGAAAGCTCCTTATCCTCTTTCAGGTCCGCCGATCTGCTCTTCTTCTTCTTCGCCGCCGACTTATTTTTCTTCTTCTTCTTCTTCTTCCTCCTCAGCCGATCTGGATCCCCTTGAACTCCTCAGCCGATCTAGTTACCATAAAAATCTCTTCACCTGTAGGACAACCACCGATCTGCTCTTGTTTGATGTGTTGATGTTGTTGAAATTAGTTTGTGAGAGATAAAAAGCAAGTTGTTTTTGTTGTGGGTTGAATTTGATTTTGATTTTGCATTGAAGGTGTGTCTAGGTTTTACTTTTGATTTTTGATTATTTTTTCCGTTGAAGTTCATGGTTCCAGAGATTCTTTTCCATTGGTTTTTGTTTGAACTTGTTCAGATTTGGCTTGGGTAGGCGGGGGGTCGTCGTCGTGCTTCTGGTTCGAGTTCGAGTGCTTCTAGTCGTCTTCGTCGTTGATTTCAATTTGAACTGATTTTGATTTTCTGGGTTTCCATCCGCTGTCATTAGCACTGCCGTCACACCATCAAATGTGCATGAATAAGTTTTTTGTAAGTTATATAATTTCCACAAAGTAGTCTAGTAGGAAACTTCTTAATATTCGTGTTCAAACAATGGTTTTTGTAAGTTGTTTACAAGGAATTTGGAAGACGAATTTGGGAAGTTCCACATATTGTTCCTGTTTTCAAATAATAGTTGTGTGAGAACCACATACAAGTTAACACTGGAGTCCACATAAATTACTTGGTTGTGGTCTCATATTTGCAGATGACAGTGGTAAACACACATAATTTTGTTACAGAAAAAAATTACTTGGGGGTTGTGAGAGTTGTGTAGTGTAGATAAATGCAAATGGCAGTCTCTCTCTCTTTCTGGACTGGAGGTGAGAACCGAGGACAAAACAATGATATTTAAAACTTACCATTAAAAAAAATTATATTGGTTAAATTTTTAACCAATTTGTTTTATAATTGTTATAATATTAAACAAAATGCAAAAATGATATTTCAATTTTTAATATTTTTAGTTAATCTATCAGACGCGTTTTTTCTGTTTTTAATTTTAGAATACAGTTTTCAGTACATGCTTTCAGACGCGTTTTCAGAATTCTAAAATGAAACCAAAAACACTGTTTCATTTTCATTTTTATTTTCGAAAACAGCCACTGAAAAACGCTTACATAACGAACCCTAATATTTGTTAAAAGTGGTTTTTAAAAGTGGAAAACAATATAAATGTGGTTGGTATTCTTTTCTAAAATGAGTAATATAAATGTTTGGAGGGAAAATTTGTGATTAGTTTTGAAAACTTGCTTTTAAAATGATGGAAAACAGTAAATTGTTGTTTTCAACGTTTTAGTTATGAATTTAAAAACATTGTTTTTCATTTTTGAAAACGAGTTTTCGAAAACAGAAAAACAAACAACTTTACTACTATTTTTGTTTTTGAAAAAAAAAACAATATTTAAAAAACGGATCCAAACAACACTACTTATAACCAAAATTTGAAAAAATTTCAAGCATTACTACAACTGATTTTTCATGATTTTGTTGAATAAGAAGGGTCAGAAAATGAGGGGAAAATAGGAAAAAATTGTTGTAGTTCTTGAATTTTTATTTTTAAATATGGATATGAGATCACATTAAATTTAACGTTGTTTTGATATGATCACATACAACTTATGTGTGATAATATTATATATATATATATATATATATATATATATATATATATACACGATCAAATGCAACTCACATGCGCAACGGTATGTAATCACATATGATTGCATGTAATCGCGTGTGTGTGTTTATATATATATATATATATATATATATATATATATATATAATGTTATCGTATATGAGTTGCATGTGATTACACAACTAAGTTTAGTATAATCACATGTCATGATCACAACTTAATTGTGTGATTGTAGCAAAAAATGCATGATCACAAAAGTGACAGTCGATTTTTTTTAAGTTGCACCATACAACGTTACACTCAAGATCGGGCATATATATATAGTCCTTTTCTCCTCAGTGCGTACTGATATAAAATATATCAGTTCATTGTATGTGAGCCATAGATTATGGATAAGCATTGACAAGTGCATACAGACCGGATCAAAGCAATTTAATCTAATAGTCCACATGCAACACACTGATAAATATTTATCAGTACGTACTGATGTGAAAATACTCATATATATATATATATATTATATATTATATATATAGAGAGAGAGAGAGCTCTTTAGGTTTGCCTTTCTACGTACATGAAGAAATAATTTTATCAAAAACTGAGCTGACCTCCAAAGTTGCTAGTGTTTGACCAAGGTTTTAAGTCCTTGAAGGTAATATCATCGATTTATCCTTAATTTAATAAAATCATAAATAAAACAAAAACATATTAAAATCAATAATTAGTGAAAAAAATGAAATAACTTATATATATATATATATATTGATGATCATCTCCACTGTCCATCTATCAAATTGTAAAAAAAAAAAGAAGAAGGAAAAACTGAAAAAAATAATAATGGCAGGTTGGATCTACAACTCTCCACATGGATTTCTATCTGTGGCGATGGAGACTCATGGTTGGGTCTCTATCGGTGGAGACCCATGGATCTCCATCTATAGAGATCCATGGTAGAGTCTTATTTTTATTTTTATTTTTTAAAATA
The DNA here is from genome assembly GCA_033220585.1 of Dipteronia sinensis. Taxonomy (NCBI): domain Eukaryota; kingdom Viridiplantae; phylum Streptophyta; class Magnoliopsida; order Sapindales; family Sapindaceae; genus Dipteronia; species Dipteronia sinensis. The sequence continues at coordinate 28,786,248 of CM065642.1, forward strand.
TAATTTGATCTCCACTGTTCAACTCTTAGATGGATAGTGGAGAATCATAATTTTGTTTTGGGTTATTATGATTTTAGTCCCTCTAGTTTGCTTTAATTTGGGTTTGGTCCATTAATTTTTGAAATTACTAAGTTAGTCCTTATGTTAGGAATTCAGTGGAAACAAACAGAATGTCACTGTCAAAGGGTTCAATGACCGAAATACCCTTAGAAAAAGCTATTTGTTTGAAAGAGACAATTATACCCTCAATTTTGTCTGATATGGGAAAAGGTTAAAAATATTGTATTGAAAAAATAAACAGAATTAAAAAAAATTAAAAGAATTGTCTTATATATTTTTAGGCATTTTTTTTCTACTTGTTTTCTTAAAAAAAAATTATTTTTTATTCAAATAATAAATTGAAAAATAAAAAATAAAAAATTGAAATTTAAAAAAAAATTGAAACTCAATTCAATCCATGGTGATCTTCGACCGCATCTCCATGGATCTGAACACTTCTCATCTTCTTGCTTCAATTCCACCACAACAACCAAAATATAAACTCACACCACCAAACAAATTCACAACAACGGCTCATCTCGAGTTCTCAACAACAATTTTTTTAAGAATTTTTATTCTTCACATATTAATTAGACAAGTTCATCTAAGAATAGCGAATCACCAATCACTGATGGAAATCCATCAATTTACATATTCTTTTTTTTTTTCTGAGTTTTCTCAACAAGCAAACAAATCCTAGATCCATGATCCATCTATAAAAAAAATTAAAAAAAAAATCAGAAAATCAAATTCAAACCAAGATGATTCATCAATACAATACAAAACCTAGATTCATCTCCACCAAATCAACACAAAACCAAAATCCCTGCAACATCACCACTCTTTCAAACCTAGAAAAACCCAGAAAATCAGAACAAATCATCACCATCAATTAGAAGCCCAGAAAAATCGAACACTCCCATCATCAATGAAATTCATCCATTTAACAAAAAGTGAAAAAAAACCATATGATTAATCTAGCAAATTTGAATCCAGGCCACGTCACACCGCCACCACACCACCAACATCATCAATTGCAGATCTGGGTTCACCAGTGCCACCACAACACCACCAAACCACCCACCACGCTCTACCACCCAAACACTGTCAAATCCAACCCCAGCCGACGACCAAACAAAACTCAAACCCAAACACCACCCAAACCGTCTCATCCAACCACCACACCTAAAAAAAGATAAGAGAGGGAGAGAGAGCGAGAAGAGAGGGAGAGAAAGAGATGAATAGGGGAAAGAGAGGGAGAGAAACTGAGAAAGAGATGAATCGGGGAGAGAGAGAGAGGCGGTGAGAGTGAGGGAGAGAAAGAGATTTTTACCATTTTTAAAATTTAATATATTTTATTTTAATATCTTTTTAAAATTTTAAAATTTTTTACATTGTTAAATACCATTTTTACCCTTGTTTATGAAAAGCTTCTAGAAGCTTTCGTCACATTTCCCATAATGCCGTTGTTGACCTAACGAAAGTCAACTAAAATCTAACGGAATTGGATTAGGGACTCGAATATCTATTGTCAGAGAACTAATGGACTAAACTTAGTAATTTCAAAAACTAGTGAACCAAACCCAGATTAACGCAAACTAGAGGGACTAAAATCACAATATCCCTTTTTTTTTCTTTTTCAATTTCCAATATTTATTTTTATTGTTATTATTATTTGCGATATCATAGGTTATTCCATCTTGTACACTTTTTAACGGTCAACTCTAATACTTGATCAAATCCTAACGGTAGGGGAGATCAGTGTCAGGTTACAATAAAGTTGTTTCTGCATATAACAGACTTAGAATTCGATTCGAAAATATGTGAGTAATTCCACACTTGATAATTTATATCATTATAATAATAAAAAGAATAGATGTGATCAAATTGGGGTTGGTAACGAATGAATTAATCAGGTGGCGACGAGAAGAGACAAGAATGGAGATAATTTGACGAGATGAGGTTGGTCCGATGGTAAACCCGTCATACTTACACCAAGAAGTTGTGGGTTCAAGTCCTCCCATTTCTAAAAAAACCCTGAATTTATGTACTACCTTAAAAAATGGAGACAATTTAAAAACCATCTACAACATTAAATACTAGCACCGTTGCACCAAGAAAACAATGCCCAAGTACTCTCTTTCTCTATCCTCTCTTTCTTTCTCATGGAGCTTGATAATTTTTTCTTCTTATTCTCAACCTTCGTTACCTTTTTTCTCTTTGTTTTCATGGTTCTGAAATTTAACAATGGCAGAAACATAAATCTACCCCCAGGACCATCGAAGCTACCAATTATTGGAAATTTGCACCAGCTTGTTGGCTCTCTACCCCATCATCGATTAAGAGACTTGGCCAAGAAACATGGGCCCTTGATGCGCCTACAGCTTGGAGAGCTCTCTACTGTTGTTGTTTCTTCTGCAGAATCCGCCAAACAAGTCATGAAAACTCATAATGTTATCTTTGCATCAAGACCTCATATTCTAGCCATGGAAATCCTGTATTATAATTCTACGAGTATAGCCTTTTCACCGTATGGTGATTACTGGAGACGAGTGAAAAAAATTTCCACAATTGAGCTATTAAATACCAACCGGGTAGAGTCTTTCCGATCAATAAGAGAAGAAGAAGTGTCTAATCTCGTTAACAGGGTGGATTGCAATCGCAGTTGTGCGGACACCTATTGCTTTCTTTTTGCTTATTGCATCAAGCAATAAAGCCGTTTTGCGTGCCAGATTAAATTAATTAAGTAAATACACGTAAACATAAAACTAGCAAATTGCTGGATGAAATTGGTGTTAGTGCACAATGCCACTACGAGGAAGCGTTGCCGGATAGAACACAAATAAACAATAGCAAAAGAAAAATAAGATGAAGAAAAACAATAAATCCAATCACACACAACACAAGAGATTTTACGTGGAAACCCAAATTGGGAAAAAACCACGGCCACCAGGACAACAAAAGAAAGTTCTACTCTGTAGAAAATTATTACATCCACACACTCAAGATTCTATCTTTTCTAATACCCTAAACCCAATTACACCCAATGCGCTCTTGAGATCTCTCTTGATATTTGCTAATTTGCTCCATACATAATAACCTAGTTTTTATGGTCTCTATTTATATGAGTTACAGAGAGTTAAAGATAAAAGAAAATCCTATTCATATACGTACAACAATTACTTGTTCCACATAAATACTATTTCCTGTTTATGACAAGTCTTCTAAAAAGGAGAAATCCTTTTCTGATAAGCACAATAACTTCCAGAAAAAAACCTTTCCTATTTCCGGCAACATTCTTGATTTGGGAAAAATCCGCCGTTACTGCTGTCTGGGCCACAATTTGTAACCCGTGCCCTGAACCGCGGTAAGCAACTGAAGTCCACCACTCAGAATACCACGGTTGGTGTCTTTTACCTCCGCCGCGATCTACACTGTGTGATACTCACTGGAATTGACTGCTCCCTATTCCGCGGCCTATGCGCCTTGTCCGCACCGCGGTCCACGCCACGGTTCCCTTCAAAATCCGTCTCTTCATTTTTCTTCGGTCTGCAAGCCTCCTTCAAACATGATCTTCCAAATGTCTCCCACGTCTCCATGAAATTTCCTATTGGTTGAATTCCGTTTGATAACCATTGGGAATAAGAGCCATTAACTACAGTGAGTATGTTAAACTGCCACATAAATTGCAAGAAACTTACTACAACTGTGTTTTCGAGTCTAGAGAACTTAAAAATTTATCATTTGTAAAATTGAGTGTGTTAATAATTTAAGAGGGTTTTAAATAAATTTATTAAAATGAATATGTTCATTTAAATAAGGGTATTGGCACTATGATGTGTGCTTATAGTAATGTTTTAATTTTTAATTTTAAGCATGTGTGTACTTATAAATATGGGTGTGCTTATCATATTTATGTGTGATATCCGTACCCAATATTAAGACATGGATATGTGTTAAGAATGGTGATGGTCATAGTTAGGCATGAGGGCGGGGTAAGTCTTATTGAAGTGAGTCTAGGGATGGCAACGGATCGGATGAAAGGTGCCTCATACCTGAAACCCGATTTACATGAGTTGCCCTAAACCCGACCCATGCCTCGAATGGGTTTTTGTTTTCTTCCCCAAATCTGATCTGAAATGACATGGGATGCCCCATACCTGATCGATCCATATGACCCGTTTCATTTTTTTCTAAAAAATAAAATAAAATTCTCAAACCACTAGATATACAAATTACTTTACCGAACTGTTATTGGTAAAATTCGGAAGGATGACATATCATCATAATCACCAGGTTTCACGGGGATTAAAGGTGACATGTCACCAAATGTCAACTGAACTGAACCAACCTGAGTTGGCCAAAGAAAACCCCATAATGCCTGGTCAGGGTTACCTAGATGGTCGGGTGGAAGCAACTCAACTAAGGTAATTAGATTGACCAAGTAAAGATGATCCGATCGGGATAACCTAAATGGTCGGGTCTAGCCATTCAATCGGGTCCAGATCTTCGGTCGGGGGTAAATGAAGTTTGGCCGGGTTTGGTAGATGGTTAGCTAAGCGACACGTAGGCAATTCTGGGAGACGTTCGGTTGAGTGACACGTGGACAACGTCAAGTTCAATACAATTACAACTCAGATACATATAAAATGAATCTTACTTAAACAAGATATCTAGGAGCATGCTATGATAAGGAAGCAAACTTCCTTAAAGGTGTCAGAGTCCAAGTTAGGCAAGAGATCTAATGTGTGAAGGATGTGAAACAGGAAAAACGACATCAATAAGCAACGAGTCCTAATTAAACACCACTACCTTTTTTTACTTGTACATCAAGAATTAGGGTTCTATGCATGTATAAATATGCCTTTAAAACACCTTTAAAGGGGGTGAATGCAAAATAAATATATGAGAGTGCTAGAGAGGCTGAGTTTGTAATCAAAAGTATTCATAGTGAAGGTTTTTCCCTCGTTGTCTCTAGCAACCGTGGTTTTTTTCCTTCCTGGGTTTTCCACGTAAAACTTTGTGTTTTGCATGCTCAATTTATTCCATCGTTTTATAATTTGATCACGAATTTATATCAACTTGTTACACTTGTCATTAATTTTACTTAATCTAAAAATCAACGTCAACAATTGGTGCTAAAAGGAGGGGGCTGACAGAAGATTGTGCATAGCTAAATCGCTAGACCAACTACAAAAGCTTGTGATACGACAACATGGCAAACAATATAGAAAGTAGTCAATCCCCACATGACATTGACGCCCTGTACGATGTCGACAATTATGGTCTAATCCATGCCAGTATTATTGGGGGAGATCCACCCTCTACCACCACAACATCAATTGGTGGGGCCCAGATAACCTCCACAGACATGCCACTAAGGATTTCTCTGGATGAATTCCGGCAAGTACATGAATCCCTGCGGAGAGTCATTGAAGACGCCTCTAAGCATGGAATCAACATAACGGCTACCACCAGCCTGACCTCACCGTACCAACTATCCATATCTGTGGTGGCCTATGACCCACAAAGTGCGTTTTGAGATATTGTCAATAACCCCAGGCGCACCCTAAAAATCTGGCAGAGATATGGTAGATCACCGTGAAAAGAGGGAACATTCCTAGAAAAAAGGATGATCACCAAGATGACCATGACCACAAGGAGCTGGGAGGGCGAGAGTACCAAGATACAAGAGGATAGAGAGAGTCCAGTCTACATGACGACGTAGAAAGATACCACGGGGGAGGAAAATGGTAAGATCGGGAAAACATGTACGACAGTAGTAGAAGGAGATCCCGACCAGTTTCGACAGACAAGGAAACCCCACCCAGAAGGTGGCCAGAAACCACCTCTGCAGTCAAGTATAATCTTCGCGATGCCCATGTCACAGGACCAGTGCCAAAAGACCCCTTATGGGCTGACTATTCGTCAAAAGTTTGATTAACATGGAGAACCGGAGGGTGAGCGAGAAGTCTTGTTAAGAAGAATAAAGGCGCTAGAACGGAGGCAAGGCCGCGGGAATGTATTGATAGGCAACTTAGAAAATCCATTCTTTGATCCAATCAGGCAAGCCCGATTCTCGCAAAAGTTCAGGATGCCACATGTGGAATAGTTTAAGACCAACACTGACCCACAGGAACACGTCAGAAGGTACCAGAGTGTGATGGCTTAATATGATTATGATGACGCACTCATGTGCAGGATGTTCCCACAAACATTAGGGGATAAATGGTCCAAATGGTTTGGTTGTCTCACCAGTGGTTCGATCAGAAATTTTGAAGAATTGATATAGGCCTTAACCCGACAGTTTATGGGAAACATCTAAAGGAGAAAGTCAACATCAGTCTTATCAACCCTGAAACAGAAAAAGAATGAGAAGTTGAAGGATTACTTGACCAGATTCTCCCAGGAAGTATCAGAAGTACAAGACCCAAATGATGATGCTGTGGTCTTAGAGTTTATCAACAGCCTACAACATAGTCAGTTGTCACTAAGCTTGAGGCAGAAAGGGGCAACTACCTATACGCACTTTGTTGGGGTTTTTGCCCTAAAACTTATAATTTGTAAATGTGAATTGAACATAAATAAAAGAAGTATTTTATTCTTTCAAATTGTTTCATACTTTTATATAACATGTGTATTTAACATCCAAGATTACCGGATGTAATTTCGAACTGAGTATATGAATGTCATATACAGATTGATTCAGTTTGAAACGAGCAATCTAAAGAGTCCGTAGATAGCAAATAAATATGGGTACTTTATTTGTGGTTAATCTACAGTTGCGGTCTATTCTGTAATGTACAATGATCTTATCCTAGATCATTCATATGGTGATATGAGAATGGAGGCACCTTGTATGATGTGATCGTATAGGACTGGGCCATGATTTATATGAATCTCTCACTATGATCCATTTACGCTGAGATTCATATATATATCAACAAATGATGGCTATAAATGGGTGATCTTAATCCTGAGTGTCTTATCGACTCCTTCAGGTTATATCATGATTTTTGATGTACCATGGGTAAGGTTGGAGTTGAATTCCCAATCATTATGCTCAGTATGTTGGGATCGCGGTTTGTCTTGTGGCTGAGAAGATTTGTACACAATAGTGGAATCCACTTCTTCTTGCGAGAAGTAGACAGTAGTTCCCTTAAGGGTTGATTCAGGGCTTGAACAATATGAGCGCTCTCCTAATTCCGTGAGGAATGTAGGATTTATTGTTCATTAGAGAATCAATGGTACTTAATGGAAAAGATGTAATTAGAAGGGTATAACAGACATTATGACCTCACTATAATTATGAACTACTTGTGGAGGATTATACCATAAGTAATAACTATATCGATGGACACCGAAAGTTATTGGTTTGTGTAAAAACATCTACAGTTGCGAGAATACAGCTTCTAGTTTTTAGTGGAATAACACCGAAATTAATAATCATGAAATATTAATTAAAGAGTTTAATTAATTATTTCTAAGGATTATTGGAGCTCAAAATACTATGGATTCATTGGGTCCCCTTGCAAGCCCGATTGATTAAGGTAACAAAGGTCACGGTTATTTAATTGGATTGTTCAATTAATTGTGTTACGAAAGTGACACGTGTCAATTTGGGAATTAATTGAATAATGAAATTATTTAATTAATGAATATTAATGATTATGTTAATTAAATAATTAGATTATTTAATTGTGTAATTAATCATTAGATGGAGGGTGTTGATTGATATTTAATTTTGAATGAAGATAAGATAATTTGATTATTTTATTTCCATTAAATTAAATATTTAAATTTGAATTTAAAGGAGTTTGAATTCAAATCAAATGAAATAAATTAATATTAATTAAAGATATCAGATATCTTAAAAGATCTGAATTTGATTTTAAAAGAGTTTGAATTCAAATCAAATCAAATAAATTAATATTAATTAATATCTTTAAAGATATCAGATATCTTAAAAGATTTGATTAATTAGTTTAATTAAAAATATATATATGATATATTTTTTTTGAAAACCGAGAACACAACATACGTTCAGATTTGAGAGTCAATTTTTAAGCGTATAGAACAAAAGAAGAGTAAAAGAAAAACAAACCCTAGAAAGTGTTCTAGGTATTTTTTGGCCAAAGAAAAAAAAAATATTTTTCTTCTTTTCTTTATCCTCCTTGTTCCTGAGTACCGTGACGCGCCCACATGCCGTTACCAATTCCAGGAGATACCCAGGAAGATCTTATGATTCAAATTAGGAAGCAGATTGAAAAGAAGAAAAAGCCTACAAACGTTGCATCTCATTCTTATTGCTTTCGATTATTATTGTACAATTGGTTTAATTGATGATTGCATTGAAATTTAAAAAAAAACCTCATTCCGCTGCGCAATCCAAAATCTGGAACCTGCACACTTATTGGATGATGTATGAGGATATGCGATGGCGGAAGAAGAACAGATAGCCCTAGCGGAGAATTCATACATGGTGACCGACCGGAAAAAACACAAAAGCCTAAAGATGGCGGTTCGAAAGGAAACCATAAGTGGGAACAGAAGAACAACAATTCAGGAAAAAGGAAGGATGGTCGTAAAAATGATGACCAGAAAGGTAATGACCCCTTCAAGAGGCAGTACACCAATTACACTCCCTAGCCCGAAAGCAAGAGGAAATCTTAGCCGTGATAAAAGACAAGAATCTGTACAAGAAGCCCCCGAAGCAATCTGATTTCGCAAGAAGAGACACTTCAAAGTGTTGTCGGTTCCACCGAGAAAATGGTCGTAAAACCTCTAAGTGCTACCACTTAAGAGATTACATCGAGAAGCTGATCAGGGAAGGACATTTGAAATATGTGGTCCTGAAAGGTGGTGAAGACCGGTAGAAGGACCCACCGAAGAATGACCAAGACGAAAAAAGTAGCCCCAAGAGAAATTCAGATGAGGGAGCCATCAACACAATCTTTGGAGGACCGTACACAGGAAAAAGCAGTCGGGAGAGAATGACTGAAGTCCGTTAGGTAATAGATGGCCAGAGAACCTTAGAGTTGAACATAGTTGGTCCCGACCAAAAGAAGCTCAAGTAGGGCTGGGATCCGATAGTATTTTCCAAGGCTGACTCACACGGACTCGAAGTCAGGCCAAATGATGCAATTATGGTATCAATTCGCATTGGCCACCGAGAAGTTAGAAGAGTGTTGATCTATAACGAAGCTCATCAGACATCATGAGTGTTGGGGTGTTTGATCACCTAGGGCTGTAAAGAAAAGACTTGCAGCCATTGATAGTCCTATTGAAGGGGTTCAGGGGAGCAAAAGTGAGGCCGTTAGGAACAGTTAAACTAGCAGTCTAGATCGGGACTTACCTCTGCAAGAAAACTGTACTTCTCTACTTCGTTGTAGTAGATGTTGAGAACTGGCCCTACAATGCTTTGCTAGGAAGGCCTTTCCTGAACAAATCAAAGGCTGTCACAGCAACCTATGCCCTGACAGTCAAATTCCCAACTAAAGTGGGAGTGGGAGTCATGAAGAGCTCACAAGAATGGGCAAGGAAAGCAAATCTGGCAGTAAACAGAGAAAACGCAGAGCCATACGTGATACAAATACACCTGTTAGGGGGTAAGGACTATCCTGAAGTTGATGAAAAAGAAATTTAAGCAGAAACACCGACCTAGTTTGACTTAGACCCAAGGGAGATGCCTCCGGAGCAAGAGAGAGATCAAAGGAAAGAATCGACCATTGGGGTCGCAATAGATGGAAGTAAGTGCGACCAGACGATCAATTAGGTGCCCAACTGACGGAGCAAACCCAAAATGATTTGGCTAGTTTGTTGAGAGAATACAAAGATTTGTTAGTATAGAAACATGAGGACCTGCCCGGGATAGATACCAGGGTGATATACTACTACCTGGCGGTTGATCCTGAACGAAAACTGGTCGTTCAGAAGAGGCGACGATTTAATCCCAAGAGGAGCAGAGCGATCAAGGAGGAAGTCAAAAAACTCCTGGCAGCGGGGTCAATATGAGAAGCACAGTATCATGAATGGGTCACCAATGTCGTTCTTGTGAAGAAGAAGAACGAGCAATGGAGAATGTGTGTAGACTTCATGGATTTGAACAAAGCATGCATAAAGGATAGCTTCCCTCTGCCTCGAATAGATCAGTTGGTTGATGCGACTGCGGGGCACGAGTTGCTCAATTTTATGGATGCCTACTCTGGTTATAACCAAATCAGAATGTTTGAGCCAGATGAGGAGAAGGTCATCTTCACAATAGACCAAGGGATTTATTGCTACAGAGTGATGCCCTTTGGCCTCAAAAATGCCGGGGCAACTTACTAATGACTAGTAAACAAGAAGTTCGCCCGATAGATTGGCAGAAACATGAAGGTATACGTGGATGACATGTTAACAAAGAGCATCACCACTGATAGACACGAAGCTGATCTAAGGAAGACATTCGAAGTGCTGAGGAAATACAGAATGAAGCTTAACCCAAAGAAGTGTGTCTTCGGGGTACCTTCGGGAAAGTTCCTCGGCTTCCAATTCCATCAAAGAGGAATCGAAGTGAACCTCGAAAAGATAAAAGCTCTGAAGGATATGAGGTCCCCGGTCACCTTGAAAGACATTCATAAATTGACCGGCTGTCTTGCCTCATTGAACCGGTTCACCAGCAAGTCGACCGAAAAATGCTTGTCTTTCTTCAAAGCCATAAGAAAAGGTAATTGAATGGATGGAATGGAATGAAGAATGAGAAAAAGCCTTCCAGAAAATTGAAGATTACCTTGGTAAGGCACCAATCCTGTCAAAGCCACTGGAAGAAGAAATACTGTACTTATACATGTCGGTCACAGCAGTAGCGACTGGGTTGGTGCTAGTTAGGATATATGGGGAAATACAGAGGCCATTATATTACACCAGGAAAGCTCTGTTACCAGTGGAAACGAGGTACTCACCTACCAAACAAATGGTGTTGGCATTAGTCACTGCAGCAAGAAAGCTAAGGCCTTACTTCCAAGCGCATACGATTGAAGTTTATACAGATTGCCCACTTAAGCAGATCTTGTCTAAGCCAGCAGTGTCAAGAAGGCTAACAAAATGGGCGGTTGAGTTAAATGAATTTGACATCACTTACTCGCAATGGCCTTAATCAAAGGCCATGCAGTGGTAAATTTCATTACCGAGTTCACTGAGCCAAACGGTAAGGTGATCAGAATTCTCGAGGAAAATGAAAAACAGGTTTTTCACTGGCAGTTGCTCGTGGACGGGTCGTCAAACATGCATGGCAGCGGTGCAGGCATAGTAATATCCACCCTAGAGAGTGACCAAGTGGAGTGTGCCTTACGATTTGACTTCAATGCTACTAACAACATGACCGAATATGAAGCATTTTTGGCAAGGCTTAGGGTTTGCACAACCTTAGGAGCGGATGAGTTAGAGGTATTCAGTGATTCATAGGTCGTGGTCAATCATGTCCTTGATGAATACCAGGCCAAAGACAACAACATTGCAGCCTATCTAAAAATAGTTAAAGCCCTACTTGGGATATTCAAAACTTACAGAATCACTCAGATCCCAAGAGAAAAGAATGAGAAGGTTGACGCCCTATCGAGACTTACATCGGCGACCATTGGCATATGGTCCAAGACGATCCCGGTGATCCATCTTAGGAGACCCAGTATCAAGGAGGAAGAAGAACTGACAATCGAAGCAATGGATGAAGGACATGTCACATGGATGACCCCGATCAGAGAATACTTAGAAAATGGCACACTTTATAAAGATACGGTTGAAGCAAAACATATCAGATACAAGGCTGCCCGGTATTCAATATTAAGGGGAGAACTTTACAGCAGAGGGTTTTCAAAGGCCTTTCAGAGGTGTGTTGGTCAGAAAGAGGGAGGTAAGATCCTGGTAAGCGTACATAGAGAGGTATGTGGAAACCTTACTGGGGGTATGAAAATACTACTCAAGCGTGTGTCTAACAACCTAGGGGGGGGGGGGGGGGGGGGGGGTGAATGGGTTGTTAATCGATTATTACCAACTTTTTCGATTAGTCAATATTAAATATATAACCCAATAAAATAAACATACAAAATCAAGTAAAATGCAGAAATATAAAAGAACACTTGATTTTTACTTGGAAACCTTTTAACAAGGGAAAAACCACGGGCTATCCTTCTAGTCACACACAATCACAGAAATCCAATATATGAGTAAACAGTTACACCCTCAAGTGATACTCAGACTCTCACTCTCGACAACCTCAGGCTATGGACACTACCATTCGCCACTCTTGGCGTGAACACCTTCTACTCTACCCCTCGGGCTTTTTATAGTGGCATTTGACCAATGCTTGCCAACCACACCTTGGTTGCAAGACTTTAATGCTTGTGCAACTTCACCCCGAAGCCACAAGACTTTAACTCAATGAAGAGCATAAAGGTCTAAGTGTGTACATGACACTCAAATGCAATAATGTGCAAGACCATTCACAAAATGCTTAACTTGATGTTATAATGCACTTAAAAAACCTAGCTATCAAATAATGCGTACATACCCATACATAAGGACTCAATTAGATGTAGAGATAAAATCTAACAACCTAATTGTCAAATAAAGTCCAACCAACACAAGTTGTCACAACATATAACAAGGGCAATAAATATGCAATCAATGAGGCATAAAATCAAGGTCTAGATGCACAGCATAAAGACTTAGCTAGAAGAGCAATATGGTCCTAATTCTAGCTATCAACAAACAAACCCAATCATGCAATAAAGACTCATAAATATATGCAATAAGTAGAGTCTAGGTATTTAATCAAGTAATAAATACATAATCTAGAGTAAGAAGAACAATAAATGATATTCAATGAAGTTCTAACTTACCTAGTCATGAAACCAAGAAGATCCATGCTCATATGATGTTGAATGATGCAAGATGGAGATGGGTTTTGGGTTTGGAGAGTTAATGAAGCTTAAATGAAGCTTTCTCTCTGTAGACACTCTCTATCTCTCTCTAGGGTTTCTGCAAATGTGGAGGTCTTGGTGAAGAATAAGAGCTAAGGATGTATTTATAGTGGGGAAAAATGAGCTGACACGAAAAGACCAAAATGCCCAGTTTTTTGGTGCCAGGCGACATGAGAGGCGACATGCTCAAGTCGCTAGCATGTCGCCTTCTGTTCTGGAAAGAAACAGAGCAGTTTGAGGCGACATCCATGGAGACATGCACAAGTTGCCTAACATGTCGCCTAATGTTCTAGAGAGAAACATAGCAGCCCGAGGCAACATCCAAGGCAACATGCACAAGTCGCCTAGCATGTCGCCTTTTGTTCTAGAGAAAAATATCAAGTCTTAGGTGACTTCTGAGGCGACATGCACATGTCGCCTTGCATGTCGCCTAACACACTGGACAACACTCCAGCTCTAGAAACAAGTGACCCAAAGCACGACCAAACAACATCGAAACCTTTCGTATGACATATCGTTGGAAAGGTATGGAAGTCTAATTTCTACTCCAATTAACAAAACATGATTTGGATAAACATAGAAATAAATATGGTCAAAAGAGTGACCAAAGGTCAGAATTGGTCAATAACAAAAATCCCACAATCATGGTATAAAACCATGTAACTAAATATCAATCCAAGAGAGCACAAACGAGCCTCTCTATGGTCACAAATCGCGCTAAGACTCAAGCACACCAACGTGTAAGCGCGGACACAACACAAGCACACCATCGTGGGAGTGAGGACATTTTTTAACACACACGGAAAATGTAAAACAAAACAACCACACATAAAGACAACAAAGACGTGCTCTTGTGAGTTGTATAATGAATGCACACATATAAACAATAAAGAACACAAATGTAAGATGAACAAAGCATGCATGAAGTGTGTGTGTGCACCTAAACTCTTCAAGAGACAAAGTCAAGTGAGTATACATTTTACTCTTGAAGTCAAAGAGATGCTTGGAAGCTCTCTAACACAGACCTAAGCTGCCCATTACACAATTATCCCCAATGTGGTGTGGTTTGTCATGAAATAAGCCAATCATAAAATCGAGGTCCTTACAGGGTAAAAGTTTGGCCAATAAAACCCTTAGACAAGGTTTTTACCCTGTACCAGGATGAGCAATCGGTGGCCAGAAGTGCAACACTTGTCAAATGATTACGAATGACATCAAGCAGCCACCCGAGCGCTTGAAGAACATGACCTCACCCTGGCCATTTGCAATGTGGGGGTTAGATCTGATCGGCCCAATGCTAACGACAACTAATGGAGGAGCAAAGCATGCCATAATAGGAGGAGATTATTTCACAAAGTGGGCTAAGGCAGAGGCACTGGTGCATATAACCAAAGCTAACATAACCAACTTCGTTAAGAAGAATATCATCTACCGGTTTGGGATCTCGGATACAATCATCACAGATAATGGGACCCAGACAATGATAACTTCAAAGAGCTACGCTAGAAGTACCATATCAAGAACTACTATGCTACACCGGCCCATCCTCAGACTAATTGACAGACTGAAGCTGTGAACAAGATCATCAAGCACACTTTAAGGGCTAAACTCGATGATAAGAAAGGGAACTGGACAGATAAACTGCACCATGTACTTTGGTCGTATTGTACGACTGAAAGAATGTCAACAAGGGAAACTCCCTATTCTCTAGCATTTGGGACTGAGGCAGTTATTCCAGTTGAGATAGTCCACACCTTCCCAAGAATCCAATTGTACAAGTCTGATGCAAATGTAGATATGCTAGAACATAATCTGGACGAGCTGGAAGAAAAAAAAGACCTAACGAGAGTAAGAAACGCTGCCTATCAATAAAGGGTGGCCAGACACTACAATTTGCACGTCCGGATAAAGGAATTCTGGCTCAGAGACCTGGTCCTCAGAAGAGTATCTCCGAATGCAAAGGCAAAAGCAGTAGGATCCTTGGCAGATAAGTGGGAAAGGCCCTACCATGTGTTCGGACTAGCTGGGCATGAAGTATGTCTTCTAATCCGACCAGATAGCAAAGAGTTACCCCGACCATGCAATGCCCAGTATTTGAAGATGTTCTATCCTTAAAGGATTTCTTTTTTCTAATCATTTTATTGCTTTTTTTAGGCACCAAAACCAGCCTGAGTCCTGGTTTTATTATTCTAATTAGTTGTTGCTCTTTTAGTTTTTTGATTGAAGATATCAATAAAAACCCTTCGAGGGAAGAATTGAAAAAGACCAAGAAAAGTGTTCTATCTGTGTGTTCATTTACAAATACAATCTCGTAGCACCAGAGATTGCAAATGCTAAATAGGTGCTTGGGGGCCTAGTGAGGCGGCTGAAAACGAAAGTCGTAAAGACAACGCATACTTACCGAAACTAACTGGGTGCATATAAGCACTGTTAGAATGCCTTTGAGTTAAAGATACTTGATGGGATGCGTAAAAAGTTGGACGGGGAGCGAAATACTCATACTTGAACACCGGCCAATAAGACGTTGAGCTAAGACAAGTTAAGATAATGAGATATGGAATATCCCAATTGCAGCGAATCTTGAGTAACAGACTGCTGGGAGACGTCCCAACGACTTAGTTACCAGATAAAAGACAAGGGTCTATAAATTAGATATCATGCAAATGATCCAAACAAAGAACACTACTTGGCAAGAATTCGAAATTCATTGTGAGCTGCCCCAAGAGAGCGAGATTATAAACTGTTCACATACCCCACTTAAAAATGATCAGTTAATAAGGTAACTGATCAGACCAAATATGGTCAGCTAATAAAGAAGCTAATCGGGTCAAAAATGATCAGTTAATAAGGTAACTAATTAAGAGCAGTCAGACAGGGCACCCGATCGGGTCAGGGATAGATGATGAAAGAAGTGACCAATCAAGTTAGTGTGATGAGATAATCAGATCAACCACTCACATTGGCATGTCTAAATGAATTACTCAGCTCAGCATATTGATAGGGAAACACAATATAACGAATAAACAATTTGTATTATATTCACATTATTCACAAAAGTCTTAGCATAAACAGGTAAAAAAGATTAAAGCTGAGAAGAGAGATGCAACATGCTTAGGCTTTCGAAGCACCCGAGGGACCACATGGTCCAGAGTTGCCATGTGGCTTGTCTTCATTTCCGTAGCCTTTAGTCAAGTCTCCAAAAACTGGCCAACTGATATCGTCCTGGTCATCAGCCAAAAAAGAAGAATAATCCTTGTCAGGTGAAGGCCCAACGTCAAATTCAGTGCCCAGGACGCCGAGCCCATCATTGGCATGAAATCTCACAAGAGAAGTTTCAGAGGGCAGCTCTAGATGTATGGCATGGGGTTCTTTCCCGATTGATTTACAGTAGGCTCGCCATTGCCTTCTCTGATTTTTGATGGCCTCCAAGGTGTCGGTTTGGTGCTTGTTGATCGTCATATCCCACTTTCAGCATGTTTCACCGTTAGATCGCTCCTTCACACCGAAGAACATTCAGGCAATGCTGAGGCCTCGCTCTAGCTCTCTCAATATAATCATATCGAAAGCAGGAGATCTCTTGAACCGATCAACATCCTGAATCTCCCTAGCCAGCTAAGCTTCCTCCGAAAGCACTTCTACACTGACTTGTTACTAGCTCAATTCTTTGACCATCTTTTCATAGTGCAACTTCTCTTCTTCGAACCTTTATTGAGCCTTCAACATGGACTGTTGGGAAGTGGTAAGAGTTTTCTTAACCGCGTGTGCCTCTGCTTCTTGGTTGGCAGCTGCATGTTCAGCTGAATAGCTCTTTGCTCTAACTCACCGCACTGCTGCTCAGCTTTGGATAGGTTCGCCTATAATTGACCATTTTTCCTGGCAAGTTCACTAAGACTATTAGTGGCCATATTGGCCCTGGTCTCAGTGTTGGCCAGAGATCTCCTCAGAACAGCCTCAGTCACGTCATGCTGCCTCAGCTTTTCTACGAATGATTCCTTTAGTTTTGACCCACTTACCGAGGCAGAATCGAGCATTTTCTCCTTCCCCGCAAGTTCTCTCTTCAATTGGGAAATCTCGGCAGCTTGCCTTTCTTGAGCGATTAGGGCCCGGGTAATCTCTTCTACGGCCTGAGAGGAAAGGAAAGCAATTCATAATAATAAACTCAAAGCTGAGTGAATTGATTGAAGAATGAAGGTGTAAGTTCCTCATATTTTGATTGGCTTATTTCGTTGACAAACCACATTGTGGATTATTTTTTGTAAGGGTAAATTAGGCCTCTTGGGTGTGATCAAGCTTCAAGGACATCATCTCTCTTAAGAGCACTTCAAAGGTATCTCACTTGTTTAACTTTCTTTGAAGAGATCTAGTTGCACACACTCACTTGCATGCATTATGTTCTTATCTTCATGTAATTGAATGATGTATTGTATGCCACTTTTCACACTCCACACTTGCACTTTTTGCACATCACTTAGTGTGTTGAGTTTGCCCCGAAAAGAGAATTTCTTCTCTTAGCTCGGCCTAGACCGCTTGGCAAGACATGCTTGCACCGCGGCATACAGAGCGGTATACCTCAGTAGGGTCATGCTTCCTGTACCGTTTCCTGTGCACTTGCACGCATAGTGACCCAAGTCGCGGTGTTGTCCAGTAGGCCTCTGTTGCCCATACCGCGGCCTGTGCACCTGTATGCACATCGCCCTATACCGCGTTGTTGTCCAGACGGTGCACTGCTGTGTGTACCACGGTCTGGACACTTGCCTGCGATGCGGTACATCAAGCAGTATTAACGGGTTTTTGTGCCCTTAGTTCAAAACGACGCAGTTTTGACTAGGGCTCCCATATATATATATATATATATTCTCTCTTCTTCCTTGCTTTTTTTGTGAGTTCAAGAAGCCATTTTTGAGAGGCCAAGCTTCCTTTAGAGAGAGATACTCCCAAGAACTCATCTTTACTCAACCAAACACAAATCCATGTGCATCTAACATCTTACAAGCATCATCTCATCATGGAGTTTTCTTGCTATCATTGACTAGGTAATTTGAACATGCCTTAAATCTCTTTGTATTTATTTATGTTCTTGTTTGCCTAGAGTTAGCTCCTTTATATGAATTTATTGCATATCTTTATGTTTAATGGCATTTATAACATGTTTGAGTTGTTGTTTGTTGGTTGAGAGCTTTGTTTATTGATAGCTAGCATTTATGACGATTTTACCCTTCTAGCTAAATCTTCATGCATTTGCATTTAGATATTGATATCTAAGATTTGCATTCATTGACATCGTTAAATTCGTAGATAAGCATTTAGTGTTGCCTAGCATTAATTGCATGTTTGAATATTTTTTACATATTCACATAGGTTGTTTAACCTCTTCATTGATTGTTAAGCTTTGTGACTAAGTGGGTTAGTGCACAAGCTTGTGGTCTAGAATCACTATTAAAGGCCCGTTGGGTAGAGTGAAAGGGTTAGTGACAAAGTAGGTGTGACTTGAGGTCAACCTAGGTTGTAAACTTTCGTTCAAATAGTGGATTTGAGGACCGTATGTGGCTAAAAGGATAGCCCGTGAGTTTTGCCCAGTTGGAGGGTTTCTCACGTAAATCAATCCTTGTGTTTTTATTGTTTTCCGCATATTTATATTGGATTGATTGATTGCTAATATGGGGTAGGACTATTAAAATTGATTAAGTCGAAAAGTTGGTAATAAATCAACTAAAACCTATTCACCCCCCCTCTAGGTTGTATTAGACACACTTTATGTATTTTCAGACGGAAAATTTCGCATACACCGTTATTAAAGATTGCACAGAATCGTTTCGAGTTATTGGCATTTTGGAGATCCTGAGGGCATAACACTATCCTGATCCCGATCTATGTCACCTGATGAGCTACTTCAGCATTTGACAAGACCCCGGAGAGTCGGCTAAATCGCATAAAAATCTTGTCAACAAAATCCAACTTATGCTCGGTTATGTTGTCCTCAACTGCATGTTCGGGAGAGCCATCCTGCTCCCCATCAGAGTCAGAGTCAGAAAAAAACTATCTGACGTTGTATTACAAGCCGCCTTGGGGCTTTATCAACTTTTTGAACTCGGAGATCTGTTGGAGGATGACTAACAGATTAGCCACCCTAAGCATGAGGCAATGCATGCAGGTCAGTCGGTTGGAGGGGCACAGTCTGTTGGAGACCAACCTAACCATCAGTGTTAGTAGGAACCTGGCCTCCCACTTTGGCTTGGTCAGATGGAAGCAGAGTAGACATCGAAGAAGGACAGTCAGCCTTGCTCTTTGAACGATGCTTTTTATTGATCTGATCAGTCAACGTTTCCTGATCATCCTCCTCCTCTAAGTCCTCAATCCTGACCCTAACAATTTTGGTTGACTCACTGATCCTGATCCTTGTTACCTTCTGTGGGCGAAGGGCATCAAAGACATAAGCTCTTTCTTTTGTTTTAGCTACCTTCCTGGCAATAGTCTTCCGAGTAAATTTCCTCTTGCTATCTCTTGAAGGGATGCCGTGTTCATTTCCCCGGGGTTGTTCAGCTGAGTCTGAAAATGTGTTAGGGTCAGACTTGTAAGTATGCTCTACCAAATCTTGCTCTGGAGGAGCGATTCCCCGAGCCACTTGGGCAGCAGCTTCCCCTCGGTTAGCCTTATCCAGATTTTTAGTCGTTTCAGCTTGCTCACCGGAAACGACATCTATCTCGTACACTGAAAATGAACCCAAAAAGCATCAGAAAAAGTAAATATGGTCAGTAATGGACAAAAAACAAAAAGGAAATGGGACTAAGAGCCCTTGTGCCAATTGGAGATAGCAGGGAGTAGTCACAGCTTGACTAAATCCTTTTCAACAAGTAATGCATAACGATCTCTGGCTTCCCAAGATGTCTGAGCAGCCTGATCACCAGTTTGGCCTGCTACTCAGTTAGTACTGCCGGAGAACTGTTCCACAGTTCAGGACTGTAAAAATGCCTTGGGACAATATTTCTGGCTAAGTTCTTGTGAGGGTCAGCAATGATTGTCTTGCCTTAGTAACCTCTGACGAAAAACCAGCTATTTTTCCAATATTTGTTAGACTATGAGAAGCCCCAAATGAAGCCCTTGTGATCCTTGCTAGATGCAGGGGTGGGTTTCTCGTTGTACTCACAGGGAATCCAATGACTAGGCGAACTAGACTAAAGATGGAAAGTTCCCCTGGTATCCTATCTACCCATGGTATAGAAGTTGCGAATCTCCTGGGGGGGTCGGGGGATGCTTGGTGCCGATCTACTTCCACAAATGCCACAAACTGATAAGGACCCGATAAGAGTTTGGGGTTAACTGTGCAAGAGCGATCCCAGCCTCGGCTAGGAATCAAGCAATACAATGCTGTATTGGTAGCATTACCCCAGATGTAAGCATGACCCCGTAAATAGCCATGGCGCCCCTAGGGGGGGTTCCAGATAGCATGACAATTGCTCAGAAAGAGTTCCACCGATTGAGGGATGTCAAACCTCTCGATGTACTTCGCTATCTCTTGTCAAGTCACTGTATTCACTTCGGAGTCAAAAGCACTTTGGTGATCAGCGGAGAACCTCAATAGGTGTGCTCGACGCCTCTTGGGAACGTCTTCTAACTTCAAGATCTGGGAAGTGATATTTAATTCCATCAAAGGGGAATCCCTAGCAGTCGCTCTACTCCCCCGACTTGTTCCTGCTGTCCTCGACATATCTAGGCATGTATTAGCAGAAGCAACATTGGAGTTAGAATAAGAAGGTTGGAATTCAGGACGAGCAGTTGAGTAATCTATATGAAGAGCTATGGGTTAGGTTGAAGGAGTGAAAGCTTGAGGACGGCCATATATTATGGACTCGAGCATAATAATGTTTTCATTGTCACTTATCTCAATAGCACGAATATATAATTCAATGTATCGATGGGGAAGTGTAGAATCCATACCTGGAATGATTTAGGAAGATTAAAATGGTGAATGCTTTAGTGCTGGAAGAATAAAAAACCTGGTAAGGGGCAAGAGGCTTTAAAGAAGATGAGAGTAGAGGAGATCTCGAAGATTAGTTTTTGAACGCAAAATAAGTGGAACAGTTAGGGTTACAGTTTTGAGAAAATTGCAAGGCAAGTCTGTGAGCGAGGGAAATGAAAGGTTTTCAAAGACATACATATATAGTAGCGTGTGACGTCACCCCACAGCTGGAAAAACGTATGTGAAAGTGGAGGAAGGTGCACAGACCCCGAAGATCACGCGCCATTTGAAAATTAAAACTAGCAACCGCCGATTCCGTCATTCATGTCAAATCAAATTTTGTGGCCAAAAGTGAATGCTTAGCTGTTAAGCATTTATTAATATTAATGAGCTACAAGACAAAAGAAAAGAGGAAAGAGAGAAGTTAAACATACCTCACCGAGCGAACTCCTTTTGCTGAACGAGATACTCGATTCTAATGTTTAAGGGGGTATTGTTATTGGTAAAATTCGGAAGGATGACACATCAACATAATCACCATGTTTCATGGGGATTAAAGGTGACATGTCACCATATGTCAACTAAACTCAACCAACCTGATTTGGCCAAAGATAACCTCATAATTCTGGTCAGGGTTACCTAGATAGTCGGGTGGAAGCAACTCACCTAAGATAATTAAATTGAACAAGTAAAGATGATTCTGTCGGGATAACCTAAATGGTCGGGTCTAGCCATTCGATCGGGAGTAAATGAAGTTTGGTCGGGTTTGGTAGATGGTTAACTAAGCGACACATAGACAATCCGGGAGATGTTCAGTTGAGTGACACGTGGACAACATCAAGTTCAATACAATTACAACTCAGATACGCAGAGAACGAATCTTATTTAAACAAGATATCTAGAAGCATTCTAAGATAAAGAAGCAAACTTCCTTAAATGTGTCAGAATTTAAGTTAGGCAAGAGGTCTGATGTGTGAAGGATGCGGAACAGGAAAAACGATGTCAAAAAGCAACGAGTCCTAATTAAACACCACCACCTTTCTTTTACTTGTACATCAAGAATTATGGTTATATGCATGTATAAATAGACCCTAAAAACACCCTTGAATGGGTGAATGCAAAATAAATATATGAGAGTGCTAGAGAGGCTGAGTTTGTAATCAAAAGTATTCATAGTGAAGTTTTTTCCCTCGCCGTCTTCGGCAACCATGGTTTTTTCCCTTCCTGGGTTTTCCACGTAAAACTTTGTATTTTGCATGCTCAATTTCTCCTATTGTTTTATAGTTTGATCACGAATTTATATCAACTTGTTAGACGTGTGGTCAACACATACAATTGAATTTTAGGACATTGATTTAAATTTTAATATTCAATTAAATTTTAAAATTTAAATTAAAAAAATACACTAATTTTTTCTTTTTTGGTTGGAAATTTAAATATACACTTAAAGAGACAAAGAGATTAGAGATCGATTTGTTTTTCTCTTTATATTTTTATTTTTTTTAAATAATTACATAAATACTGGGTCAAACGGAACAGGTCAGAGCATAAGGGGTTGACCCTACCTGATCCGGTAAAAAACCGGGTCAAAAAAGTTTAACCCATACCGGACCCGAACCCCATTTTAAATGCTCAAAACCCACCCCGAATGAATGGGCCCCGACGGTTTGGGACATGTCGGGGATTTTTGCCAACCCTTAATCCTTATAACTTTTTATGAATTTTCCTATAAGAATAATTTATAAAATTGTGTTAACCCAATTTATACTATAAATTTCAAATTATTAATTAAAATGTAATTTATGTGAATTTACCCTTATCTTGTATATAAACAGACCATTTGGCCTGTAAATTAATCGGTTAGTAAGAAAAATCAGAAGCTTGTGCTTTCCAAATTACTGTGGATTTCTCATTTTGTTTTCTATGTTTTGCTTAGTAGAAAACTTATAAAACACTTTTGTATTTTGTTAAACACTTTTCTTCAGTTTTTCACAATCACAATCATGAATGGTAATTGATAAAATATTTTCAATGCCCATGTTATTAATCATGGAATATAAAAAATAAGAGTAGCTAAGCCTTCAGTTACAAATTGTTAGCGGTGTTTAGTTTGCATAAATAAATAATTAGAAATATATAATATCATAATCTTAAAAGTTCAGATCTAGATTGGATCTCAACCGGGGTTTTTTTTTTAATTTGTTTTTGTAATTTGATTTCAACCGTCTATGGATGTGGTTGGATCTTAACCGGTTTATTGTTTTGTTTTTTTTTTATTTAATTTGTTTTGGTAATTTGATTTTAACCATATATGGATGTGGAGATTTACCTATCTTTTTTTTCAAAAAAAATAAATTAATGGTGTTTATTTATCTAGTTTTTTTTTAATTGTTTATTCTTTGTTAAATTTTTTTATTTTTTACTGATCTGAACGGCTGTACCATCCATCTATCCAATATTTTTATATAAATAACATCGATCATATATATGTAGTCTTTTTCTCTACAGTGTGCACTGATATAACTTATATCAGTGCGTTACATGTGACAATTCAATATTTTTGTTTTGTTCCGTCAGAAGAGTCCTCAAAATATTCTGGTCTTGGATTAGTGATTAGTCGCGACATCTTGGAATATTAATAGAGAAGAGAGGTAGAGGATAGGCTCATTCCATTCAAAAAAAAAAGATATGGGAATTGAAGGGCTGTTGCACAAAATGTACTTCTAAGTAATTGCCCCATAGATCCTCTTTATCCATTCTTTTATTCTAATTCTAAAAAATATTCTAATTCTAAAAAATGATGCTTTGGCTTTCGACTAAATAATTCGATTTGAATTCGAAATTAATAAAATGGTTAGTTGCATCGAAACATATAAATGTTGACTAATCTGGCTAACATTGAACTTGGTAAAATGAAATGGTTGAGCGCGATCCACATCGAGTGGAACTACTATATCTGTCGAAGGTTTAACCTTCACCGAATCTTAGGTGGCACCCATTCCGCAGTGGGCGGACTATACACTGCTGCTTCAATAGCTAGCGGGTAATAATCCGAAAGTGAATCATCAACCACTCGAAGCCGCTCATGCAACAACTTCCAATTTGTTCTGAATTTTGGCTTTTGTAACTGAAAAAAATTCCCATTTGGTTTTTTAATCCCTTCCATCATTCCTTAAGTCCCATAGGTTTGATCCTATCGAATCTGATCCATTTTCTCATTGAGCGAGACAAGTGTATACACTTTAAGTCAAAGTATGTAAATCTAATGGTCCACATCCAACGCACTGATGACGTTATATCAGTGCGTACTGACTTGAAAATTTCTGTATATATATATATATATTATAGAAGAAACAAAATTAGATAGGCTGATATCCACCTTCCATCTCAATTCTCGAAGATGGATGGTAGTGATCAAATTGAACAAAAAAAGTAAAACAATTAATAGAGATTCAGATTAGATCTCAACCTGCTTTTATTTTATTTTATTTTATTTGTTCCAAAAAATTGAATTCAACCGACCATCATTGAGAGGGACGTGGAGATTCATCTATCTTTTTTTTTAAATAATATTATATTTTTAATGGTTTTTATTTATCTAGTTTTATTTATTTGTTCATTTAAATTTTTTTTTAAATGATCCGCACGGCTGTACCTCCATCTATCCAATATTTTATATAAATAACATCGATCCTAAGATGGATGATGGAAGTCTACTTTTTGTTTTTTTTTTTCCGTTTTTGCATTAAAATGGTATAAAGAGTTTTTACTGGTCAAACCTGGTCAAGAGTAAAAACAAACATAATTTGTTAATGGTAAGTGTAAGTTTTTCAAAAGTTGTTTCCTGTTAATTCAAACACCTAAGGTTTTGTCTAAGTCGAACCACCGCATCATGATTCTTATGCACCCGAACAACCAAAAGAAAACCACATTCATCACCGAACGAGGTATTTTCTATTATACGGTTATGCCCTTTGGTCTAAAAAACGCAGGTGCAGCATACCAACGGTTGGTCAACAAGATGTTCGCTGATATGCTCGGATCGACCATGGAAGTTTACATCGATGACACGCTGGTCAAATCGCTTGCCACTCGATAACTAAGCAGCCATTCGACGTGCTTGACAAATACGGTATGAAACTTATCCCACTAAATGTTCTTTTGGTGTTTCTTTTGGCAAATTGTTTGGCTACCTGGTGACCTAAAGAGGAATCGAAGCTAACCCAGATCAAATTCGGTCGATCAAAGTAACCGAGTCTCCTAAGTGCATCAAAGATGTCTAGAAACTCACAGGTCGAGTAGCAGCCCTTAATATATTCATCTCCAAGTCATCTGAACAATGCCAACCATTTTTCAACACCCTAAGGAAAAACAAGGTGTTCGAGTGGAACAAAAAATGTGAAAAAGCGTTGCAAGAATTAAAGGAATATCTGGCCACACCTCCATTGTTGTTGAAGCCAAAGAACAAAGAGACCCTATACTTGCACCTGACAGTGTCTGACACCGCCGTGAGCGATGTAATTGTCAGTGAGCAGGAAGGCTTGCAACAATCAATTTACGACGTGAGTTTGGCTTTGCTCAATGCCGAAACTAGATACAGTCGACTAGAAAAGCTAGACTTGTCGTAGCCGCACGTAAGCTGAGGCCATACTTCTAATGCTACTTGATTAAGGTACTAACTTCCTACCCACTTAAAAATATATTGCATAAACCCGAACTTTCAGGTCGATTGACAAAGTGGGCCGTCGAACTCAGTGAACACGACATCACTTTTCAGCCATAAACGTCTATGAAGTCTAAAGTACTTGCAGATTTTATTGCAGACTTTATGCCTAACGAAAATATGCAGGATGAGCAGGAATTAGTTGCCCTCATGCAAGATTCTACAAAAGAAACGTGGATCATGCACGCCGATGGATCTAGCAACATTAAAGGAAGTGGACTTGGAGTCGTACTCAAATCTCCATAAGGAGAATACTTGGAGCAATCTATTCATTGCAGTTTTCGCACGACCAATAACGAAGCAGAATACGAGGCATTGATTGCAGGGCTCGACCTTGCAAAAAGCTGGGGCATAAAAAATATACAGGTACAAAGTGACTCTGAGATGGTCGTACGACAAATGAACGGGACCTATGAAGCCAAAGATAGAAGAAGAATGGTGGCGTACTTGGCCAAAGCCAAACAACTAGAGTCGACATTCGATAATTTTTCCATATTGTAGATACCTAAAAAGGAAAATGCTGGAGCAGATGCCTGGGATCGATAACTTGGGATGATTGCCCCAAGTCCATACCTATCGTGCACTTCCTATTACCGCAATTCATGGTGAAGAAAATGTCACTCCAGTTGATGACGGTTCAAGCTGGACGGACCCAATAATAAATCACTTGTAGGCTGACATCCTACCAGACGACAGGACTGAAGCGAAAAAAATTAAAGTCGAGCTGCCAAAATTTTGCATCGTATACGGTAACGCCTTTAAATACTTGAGATACATCACCCCTTGTGAGGTGTACGACATTCTCAAAAGTCTTCACTACAAAGAGTGCGGAAACCACTCGGGTGCAATGCAAGAAGTCTATTAAACAGAGCAATCACAGCCGGATACTATTAGCCTACCAAGCGATCCGACTCACAGAAACATGTGAAAACCTGCAATAAATGCCAAAGATTCGCACAAGTGTCTCATCTTCCCCTAGGTACGCTAAACTCAATTTCGGCCCATTGGCCTTTTATGAAATGGGGTATGGCGGATACTATTATAGGTAAACTCCTGGCATCACCTGGCGGAGTAGTCTACATTCTAGTCTTAACAGACTATTTCACTAAATGGGTCCAAGCAAGGACATTCTAGCACGTACGCGACGTAGAGGTTAGAAATTTTGTTTGGAACCATATGATTTGTAGGTTGGAATACCTAAGGAAATTGTTCCCCACAATGGTTCCCAGTTTATTTCGTTCGACTTCAAAAACTTATGTGACAAATGCGGGATTAAATTGAGCTTTTCAACTCCCCTCTATCCTCAAGCAAACGGACAAGCGGAGTCAACTAACAAAACAATCATGAGCACATTGAAAAAGCGACATGATAAAGAAAAAAGTGAATAGGCCGACAAGCTTCTGGAGATCCTATGGTCGTACAGAACAACCCCACGACGATCGACATGGGAGACACCTTTTTCACTAGTTTACGGATCGGAAGCAGTAATTCCAATCCAGACTCGACTCGCAACTGCTCGAAGTGAAAACCCTTATGAGAAACCTGTGAGCTTGCGTTTGAACTAGATCACCTCGACGAACGTCGAGAACAAGTTGCCTTGAGAATACAAGCATATCAACAGCTGGTAGCTCGACACTACAACAAGAACGTGAGGGTTAGAACTTTAAAAATCGAAAATTAGGTGTTGTGAAAGGTCTTCCAAAAGACGAGAGAACAAGAGGCAGAAAAACTGGGTCCGACATAGGAAAGACCCTACCAAATAACATACGTGAAATGACAAGGAGCATATAAAATACGGGACCTCGACGGTCGAGAGATACACAACAGCTAGAACGCCCTACACTTAAAATAGTTTCACTTCTAACCCTTATCTATGTTATTCCTCACTTTTACAGCACTGTTCATCTTTTACACATCTGATACTAACAAGTCTATCGATAAGAGCTATGATGACTCCTTAGTTGCAACTAAATGCAAAACTGAGCTCATAAAAAAAAATCTTCTCCAAGTTCAAAACCACTTACAACAAAGAGCTGTCGACTTCGACAAGCCATTAAATAAGTTTTTGTAGGAACCTGAAACAAAACCACCTAACAGAAGATTCTTACTCTGCTTTCAAGGGTTGAAAACGACATCCTACATTCAAAGACCATCAATAAAGCATCTTGCATTCAAAGATCTATGAATACAACTTCCACTGTTTACACTTGACTCCACACACTGGAAGTTGGGGGAATAATACTGGGGGCAACCCCCTGTCGAATGTGGAAGAACCAAACTCTGAGAAGACGCAAGTACACGATCAATTATTATATGCAAAACAGTCGAATCGACCTCACTTGCTAAATAAATTTGTAATCAATGTATTTTGGTCGAACGACCTCTACACAAGATGTATTCAATTTATGCAAGTACGCGATTGAAAATGCTTTTTGTGTCGTCGGCAAATTGCTAATTCAAAAGAAATTTATAACAAGTCCTAGCAATGTGCTCTAATGTTTTCAAAACAAGTACAGCGACAAGCGAGGGTATCATCCATAAGGATTAGGTGTAACGATGATTAGATTAGGATTAATAATACTAAAATGCATAAAAGTAAAATGTCATGGTTGGTTTGAAAAGTTAATAACTACGATGCAAACTACAATTAGGCAAGTTAGTCTAACATGCAACTAGTGTTAAAATATGTTAGTGAGAACTAAGGTATTGATGGATCCAACAAGTGAGTAATGGGCAAATCATGAACTCTCATGAGTGTACATTAATCTTATGTAATCAACCTAGAGTGTATAGTGTTGATTATTCATCCCTCATAAATGATCAACCTAGAGTGTATAGTATTGGCCACTCACTTGATATTTTCCGTGAATGCACATCTATCAAATTAAGGGACCAACCTCTTTATAAAATCACCAACCTAGAGGGTATAGTATTGGTGTTTAACCTCTCACAAGTAACCAACCTAGAGTGTATAGAATTGATTACCTGTGTGAGATTAGATAAAAATTGAGATTGTTAAGTACGGGTCTCACTTGAGGAGAGTACTCTTGTTTGACCCTTCCATTCAAATGAGCTTAAGATGACTAAGTAGAGTGTATATATACCTATTCAACTACTCAATTAATTCCCTCAATCAATTAGCAAAGAGAGAAGTGTACAATCAAAGACAACCAATTAAAGGAAGCAATTAAAACAATGAATGAAACATAATAGATTTATAAAGATAGAGTTCACTTCAAAGCTCAACATCCACAAGTGTTCACATCAATCCTTTAGTGAATATTTTGCTACTTATGACAAATACAAGCAAATAACTAGAACAAGAGAGATAGAGAAGACCCATGTAGAGACTTTCTTTCTTGAAGCTTGATTCCAATCTCCAAGTTTCCTTGAGTAAATGAGGAATGATTCCTGGATCTAAGTTAGTGGTTAGGGATTAGAAAAGAGTGTTCTTGGGAAAGATTGGTAGTGTGTGGATCAGGTAGAGAGAAAAGAAGAGAGAATGAGAGAGCTTCAAAATAAGAAGAGGATGTATATATAGAACTTCCAAAATTAGGTCTGAAATGCTGATGTGGCAGGCCTAATGCACGTAGTGCGTGGGTATATGTGTGCGGGTAGGAACCCGTGCAATGACCCATGCACATCTTCTCCAACATTTTCTTTCTTCTGTTCGCTGGTAACTACGCTGATATGGACCTGTGCAGTACCAGCAAACTGGGCACTTGATCAATTTTAGATGACTTCTCATCTCCTGTTCGTGGGTAGGTTCGCTAGTGTGGACCAAAGGTCTGAAGCTTTGGGGTAGTGCACGAGTAAGGTACCCGCGCACACACCAGCGTACTGCATCTATTCTTCTTGGTCCATTTGGCTTGCTTTGCACCTGAATTCTCCACTTCCTTCTCTAAGACTGGGATTACAACTATTGCCTGTAAAACATAATAAAAGAGCCATAAGACACATAAAAACACCCTAAAACGAGATACAGGATAAGGATAAGAGGGCCAAAATAT
The DNA here is from genome assembly GCA_033220585.1 of Dipteronia sinensis. Classification (NCBI taxonomy): domain Eukaryota; kingdom Viridiplantae; phylum Streptophyta; class Magnoliopsida; order Sapindales; family Sapindaceae; genus Dipteronia; species Dipteronia sinensis. Next base: position 28,815,936 of record CM065642.1, read on the forward strand.
ACATCAACTTTGGCGCGATCAACGATCAATTATTATATGTAAAACAGTCGAATAAACCTCCATTGCTAAATAAATTTGTATTCAATGTAGTTTGGTCGAACGACCTCTACACGACGTATTCAATTTACGCAAGTACGCGGTCAATTATTATATGCAAAATGGTCGAATCGACCTCACTTGCTAAATAAATTTATAAATCAATGTAGTTTAATAGTTTGGTCAAACGACCTCTACACTCAATAAAAATTATGTCCGACAACTTTATTTGCTAAAATATTCATCTATCACATCAATCAAACGTCTATCGACCTTTACTCTATCAATCAAATCACACTGAACTACTTGTAACATAATAAATCATACAATTGAAAGCAAAGGAATAGGTCGGATTGACCACTAATCGTTCAAAAAAAAAGCAAAAGGTCAGTATCGAATTATTTACAGACAAGGTCAACACGGGAAATCATCGAAGCAAACCCATTCGAAAAAAAACACATTTTAACAATATATTAACAGAGTTGTTAATCTTTGGCAAAGGCTTCTGCTTGAGAATTTGGTTTGAGAGTCGAATCAGGTCCCCTATCTGCAATCTGAGCACCATTGACATCAACAACATCCGCAGTATGGGAATATTATTTTCTCTGACGCTCCTTCTCCTCAAACTCATCAATCTCCATATGCATCGCTTGGTAATCCCACTCCGAAAACTTGCCAGCCAGATATTGTTTGAAGAGATCTACCCTGGCAGCACACATAGCATCGACTGAAATAGTCATGAGACACTCGATCAGTTCAGCACATTGGAGCTCCTTCTCTGCAAGATCTCCCTTGCTTTCTTTAGCTATACATTGATGGGGCCAAATATGTACTATATTTAGGCCCTCAGATCCTTACCTTATGTTCTGTTTTCGTGCGTTTTTGTGTCTCTTATGGGTTGTTTTGTGCTTATTTGTAGGAAATGATGCAGAGACAGGCTTGGAAGCATATTGTGGTGATTCCATCAGAAAAGGGGCGAAAACAAAGTCAAAGAAGCACAAACAGGTCTACAGTGCGGGTCCAGTGCCGGTCGTAACCGCACTCCAGCCGCACTCATGTACATAGCCGGGGCAGAATGTAAGTACAGAGATAAAGTGCCGGTACAGTGCGGGTCAGCTAACCGCACTCTACCCGCACTAATGCCAAACCAGAGAAGCTGCTCAGACACCTGACATTAGAGTGCGGGTCCTGTGCGGGTCAGCAAACCGCACTCTACCCGCACTTGCGCCAAGAACAGAAGAACAGAAGAACAGAATCGCACCTGACATTAGAGTGCGGGTCATCTAACCGCACTCCACCCGCACTTGCATCAAGAACAGAAGAGCAGAATTGCACCTGACATTAGAGTGAGGGTACTGTGCGGGTCATCCAACCGCACTCTACCCGTACTGTTGCTCAAGACAGAAGGTAGATTCTGCACCTGAGAGGGAAGTACGGTCACAGTGCGATGCCAAGTGCGGGCCAAGTGCGGGTCAAGTGGGGGTAATTCAACCGCACTCCACCCGCACTAATGTCCTGATCCGAGAACTGAAGTTGCAGGCAACCCATACAGTGCGGGTACAGTACGGGTAAATCACCCGCACTCCACCCACACTCCGAGCGCGCCAGTCTGATTTTCAAAGCTTAAGTGACCTATTTTTGTATTTAGTATAAATAGAAAAGTATAGAAACGTTTTAAGGAGCTTTTTACTCCGTTTAGGACAGATTAAGCATTCTTAGATCTAGTTTCTCTCTCTACCTCTCATCCTTACATTCTCTACTTAACTTCAAGGAAGTTAGGAGATTGAAGCCACTTCAAGGAAGGAGATGTTCTCCAAGGGTTATTTCTTTCTCCTCTCTACTGATTTCCTAGTTGTAATGAGTAGCTAAATCCCCTCTAAGGGGTTGATGGAGTAGTTAGTTTAATATTGGGCTTGTACATAAACTTGATATTATATTGATATTCATGTCTATCTTCCATTGATCTATTCTTGTTGTGAATGTTTATCATTGATTTCTTGTGTGGATACATGATCTTTGCAAGATATCTTTGTATTATGTATGAGTATTGCATCTAGATATACATCCTATTTAGTTGTTTAATGCTCTAAAGAATAGACGGAAAGTCATGAATTCCGACTCTTGAACCGCGGTTTTAATCTAACCTCGATCGTATTTCCGGCACTATACATCCTAGGTCGGAATCCGTGAGAGAGTTAGAAGTCATCACTATACATCCTAGGGTGACTATTTTTAATCGGTTGAGTCAATGTTAGGTAGAAGAGCTTCATTTCTAGAATCCGGTAAACAATCAACTCTATACATCCTAGGTTGGTAGTTTACAAGGATTAATCCCTAATAGGTGGTCCGCACTATACATCCAAGGTTGGCCACCTTCTAGGGATAAATAACCGACTCTATACATCCTAGGTCGGTTACCTTGAAGAGCCGTGCTATTGGCAAGTTTGTTACATTGCCCAGTATTCGCTTTCGAATCCATTAACTCCTTAGTTTCCATCATCTATATATCTTTCACTCCATATTCCCCCTTCATTTTATTTACTTATTTAATTTAGTGTTATTTAGAGTTGGTTCACAATCTACATTTGCACCAATTCATGTTTTGCTATTATATATATATATATATATATATATACATACCATTGCTTTAGCTTTAACTAATTTGGCTAACTCCGCTCCCTGTGGACGACACCCACTTGCCGCTATATTTATATTTGCAAACTGATTTAGGCTTTGTGAGGTTTCTTAAAATATTATTGACGGACTGATCTTTTAAAACGACATAAGGGAAAAACGCGTCTGTCAAATGGCGCCGCTGCCGGGGAACGGCATGTTAGTTTAATTAGTTTTGCATGAGTAAGGCTAGTCTAGTAATATTCCTGCTCTGCCCTATCTGTTTCTCGTTTACGTTGTGCTTTATTTGTTGTGAAATTTCAGGATTTTAGGTATATGCACGGACGAAGATCGTTGAGAGGAACATTGTTGCCAGTTATCGATAACATCAATTGGTTGGGTAGAAGAATAGAGCAGTTAGAGGGAAATATGGACGATCATAATCAGCATGAGCATCATGCTAGAGAGAATGAGCAACAAGCTCGAGAGAATGAGGGAAGTGTACATGGGGATGAAGAGCTAGGCTTCACCATGGGCGAGTACACTCTCTCGTTTGTAGGGAATGTGCCCACTGCCATAGTACTGGATGATGTAACAAGGCAGTACGAGTTGAAAACTATGCACATCAGCCTCCTACCGTTGTTTAGTGGGCGAAGTACCGAGGATTGCCTCCAATTTATGAAACAATATGGAGCCACCCTAGAAACCTTCCCTGTAATAGCTCGCCAAACAGTATTGACAAGGGAGCAGCTTCATCTGAGGTGTTTCCAATATTGTCTGAAAGATGCAGCCATGACTTGGTACATGAACTTGAGGCCGGGATCACTGGTGACATGGAGCCAAGTCTGTAAGGTTTTCTTCAACAAGTATTTTCCGTCACAGAAGGCTAAAGACCTACGGTTGAAGATAGCTTCCTTTGTCGAAGAGGACGGTGAACCATTCCATGAGGCATGAGAGAGGTTCAACTTATTGTTAGCTCAAATGCCACCGTATACATACCATCCAGAACTGAAGGTTAACTCATTCTATAGTGGACTTTCATCGATAACCCAAATGATGGTAGATAATGCATGTAGATGCACCATTGTAGACAAGAGGGCAGTTGAAGCTTATGACATTCTGGAGAAGATTGCCCAGAACTCACAACAGAGGACATCACATGTGAGGAGGGGTGGAAGAATAGAAGTGGGTCAGAATACCCAAGTGCAAATCCAGATGTCCAGAATGAACAAGGAGCTTCAATCAATCAAGGAGCTAATAACCGAAAAACCAGGGTCCTCCCAAGGAGTTAGTCAAGTCATGGGGGAGATTGAAAGGGGAGAAGAGCATTTCAGTCAGGAAGAGCAAGCCCAAGCCCTTGGAGAATTTCCAAGGCAGCCTAGGAATGACCCATATTCGAATACATACAATCCAGGGTTGAGAAATAACCCAAACTTGTCTTGGTCCAACAACAACCACCTAGGAGCAACCACTCACCAAGGTGGCAACAACAATTACCAAGGTGGAAACAACAACCAATGGTACCAAAACCGGGGGTACAATAGATACAATCAAGGGGGAAACAACAATAATCAATGAGGAGGTTCAAGTAGTAACCCACCATCCAACTTCAATTCCCACGCTTCCGCTAGCCAACCAAAGGACAAATCTCTAGAGGAGATAGTGAGTACAGTTATCAAAACTGTTGGTATCAGGGTCGAAAGCCCTCAAGAACACCTTGCATGCCTCTGAGCAACGAATGTCAGCTTACATGCAGTCCAATGATCAAAGAGCCAACAGTCATGGAGCATCACTGAAGAAGATGGAAACTCAGTTGGCACAGATTTTTGATGCATTGATGAAGAACAAGGAGAAGGCATCAAGCTCCGATGAACATGTTAACGTGTTAGAGGTTGTCCAGTTGGGAAGTGAGGAAACCGAAGCAAGTATGGTAGAGGTCGTGGATAAGGAAGATAGGGGAAGTGACATAGACTCCCTCATTAAACTTGAAGACCCCGGGAGTTTCGTCATAGATGTACAAATTGAGGATTCACCAAAGATGGGAGTGGTCCTTGATATTAGAGGTCTACAAACAGCTGAAGATTCAGTCAATCAAGCCCACCTCCCAGACTCTCATCATGGATGACAATTCTCCCGTCACCCCAGTTGGTATTGTGGAGGAAATTTATGTGAATGTGCACGGTTTGATGGTGCCGGTAGAATTTGTTGTGTTGGATTGCAAAAGAGGAGAATCCAGTGGTAGAGACTGGAAACTACTGTTGGGGAGGCCATTCATGGCCACAACAAGTATGGTGATTGATATTTGTTCTAGGGACATTTCCTTCAGCTGTGGAGGGAAGAGTGTGAACTTCAAGGTAACGTCCCCCGGAACAAGCCAAGTTAGAGATTGTTTAGTCTTGGAGGCACCAAATTCCAGAAAGAAAAGGAGTCGGGTGCTCACCCTTGTGCAAGCCTTTGAGGGTGTCAAGGAGATGGAATTGGGAAACCAAGACTGCATCAAGGAGAGGCAAGAATCAGAATTCGAAGAGGAGGAAGCAAATACTGAACTCTTCGATCAATTAGGTGAGCTTGAACAAGACAACACAAAACTCAAACTGGAGGTTTATTTGCTGAAGATAGAGAATGTACAGTTGAAGACTAAATTACATGATCTCTCATCAGTCAACAACGGGTTAACTGAACAAGTAGTGGAGCTTGCCACCAAAAAGGAGTTAGTCTCCAAGAACTTAGATGCATTGGCAAGGCTCTCAGAAGAGTTTGAGGAAGACTATGGGAGAAGGACAAGGAAACTTCAACTAGGTGTGGAGGAGTCCGCAAAAGCGGTAAGGGAATTGCATGAACAGTTGAGCACAAAAGATGATGAGTTGAAACGGGCTAAGGTCAATGAGGGGGATTTGATTGAACAACTCGCCGTGATGGAAAACAATGTCAAATCCCTCAGATTCGGACAACAAAAAGTGGCCCACGCCAACGATCGAACAGGGAGTTTCCCTAACCGTCCTATTACTTGCTACTTTTGTGCCAAAAAAGGGCACACTAAAGCTTATTGCTTTAGTTTCCAAAGATTAAAAGCAAGTAGAGTTAGATCTAGGATGAACCCACCAAAGGTTAAACAAATATGGGTTCGAAAGGACCTAGTGGCACAAATAAGGAGAGTGGGGAGAGATGCAGTGCATAGGCATTTGGCACCGGTTTGGGTGGCCAAGTTGAATGTGCTCCCCATTCCAGGTCAAACCTCCTTTGGTTGACCGGGTCCCACTTTGAGTGCATTGCACTCATTTTTGAAATTATTTTATTGTTTTTATTTTTATTTTTACTTTTTGGATGGTTAGTTTTGTTGTTGTAAACTTTTGAGACTATTTGAGATTGTTTTGGTGCAGATACAGTTGCAGGGCAGAATTCAGGAGTCTGTCCAGGGGAATAGTGCGGTTAGAGTGCGGGTCAGTAACCCGCACTCATTCCGCACTCTGAGGGCATCAGGTAGAGTGCGGGTAAAGTGCGGGTCAGTCACCCGCACTCCACCCGCATTCCACCCGCACTTTTGTCGCGCAGTATATATATGCATGTCGTTTTCTAGGGCTCCACTTGCCACAAAAGAACAAAACCAACTGCAAACTTCAAATTTTTCCCTCTTCCCAACTAAAGGTATTCCGTGTGTGCCACGTTTTCGATTTTTCGGCAACTAAGGTATGGATTCTTACTCTAATTTCATTTCACATATCTCTAATCCAAAACCCTAACCCTCTTTATCACAATTCGTTTGCCTCTTATGCATGAACTTCATTAGTTAGGGTTTTGACCCCTTGTTTTTGCTTTTGCTAATGTCTAAGAGAGTGGAATGATGGGTGTTATCTATTTTGCATGTGATGTATTCATTGTTAATTGATTTTCTATTGCAATTAGATTTTCAAACTATGAATTGGGTTTATATGGTTGAATGGAAGCCTATACATGAGTTAGAGTCATTTTGTTGTTGATTCGTTCGATGATGAACTGGAATTTTGAGATGTATACATGAATTGAACTCTGCATTTGCTGGTGTCTGGTGACGAGTTAGAGTGCGAGTACAGTGCGGGTCACTCACCCGCACTTCACCCGCACTTTATCCTCTTGGCAGATTTTTTGTCCTTTAAAATTCCTGCATCATAACCTCTTGTTTCTTTGATCCGAATATTGCCTTAAAACTATGTTTAATGTGCAGATGTCACGAAGACCCAGGAGAACGCCTAGACAAAGCAGTCAGGGTTCCGAACGAAGACCGATGAGAGGACCCCAAGTTCCACCACCGTGCATCAGGCACTCGGATTTCGAGGAACGCTTAGAATATTTCAGGGAGTGAGACATAGTGGTGGAGAGGGGGATAGCGGTTGAAGAACTGGAAGGCACCCCAATTCCTCTAATGATTGAAGCAAGGGGATGGGAAACCTTTGTTAGGATGTATTGTCGATGTGTGGTCGAAGAGTTCTTTGCTGGGTTAGTACCTGAAACTTTTCAACTCTCTTCTTCGGTTCTGGTCCTTGGGGTAGAAGTCCGGATGACTATAGCGGACATTAACAGGTATTATAGGACTGAGCTTCTAGTTGATCCCGAAGCAGTCAGACGTCTAAGGCAAGGGGTGACTTGGAGCTAATTTTTTGTGACCCAAAATGTGGACTTTGCAAATCAGTTAGTGATCCGTCCGATGGATTTTTGGGTGGCCCCTGATCACCGTATGAAGCACACCAACTTAAGGAGTGAGTTGGGTTTCTGGCATGTATTCATCTCCCATTCCTTGATCCCCAGAAAACACAGGACCTCAGTGAACTTCAATGCAGCCATGATCCTGTACTGTATACTACAGAATCAGTTGGTCGACATCGGCTTTTTGATCAAGAGAGAGATCCTTGAGATGGGAGGGGTCAGGGTGGACAAGCAGCCACTCATTTTCCCTAGCCTCATCACCGCATTCTGCAGAACCGCTGGAGTAGATTTTGGATCCGATCCTTTCAAATGCGGTTTGGGGCCAGTTGGGCGATTCACATGGAACGACCAGGTCAGAGAGCGGGACCCCTCTGGTGTCAGGGTCCGAACAGGGAGGAGAAAACCTGCTCGAGGGGGCAGCACGAGCAGGCAGCCGAAAGACATCCCGGAACCACCAGATGTGAAGCCAGTTTACATCGATTATGGTGATTATAGGCCCGCTGCTTCCTCACCCCCGCAGGAGACATATGGAGAGGTTCCTTGGCAAACTTTTCTTACAGGATTGGAGAACCTCAGGACCGAGGTCACCGAAAACAGGAGGCAGATCACTGAGAGCAGGGCGGAAGCAAATGAGTACTTCACGGACATTTGGGGCAACCTCACAGACATGAGATAGGCACTCAGTCTTCCGAGTTATCCACAGAAAAAGAAGAGGCCAGCTGCTTTCTCACCTCCTTCAGGGGGTCCAGACTTTGACCCATATGGGGAAGAGCTCAGAGCTGCTATGGAGAGATCTAGGAGGGAGCAGGAAGAGCGGATCAGATCAGAGATCGACCCCAAGGGCAAAGGGATTGCCAGTGAACCGGAGAGAGAGTTTTCCGACGATGATTGACCATCCATTCTTTTTCTTTATTATTGATCAGAACTTTTACTGCTTGTATTTGTATTTGTATTATCTTTTAAACGGCTTAGACTTATTTTTCTTTTCTTTTCGCATTTAATTTTCGTTGGTAGAGTTGTTGTGTGGTTTTAAGCTAGGTTGTACATCTTTGGGAAGCACACAACAACACGCACGGACATCGAACGATCTTCCTTCTAAAGGGAGTTTTCTACCTTCGGTTTTGTACTTAAGTTTTTAATGAATGCGATTTAGTTTTTGTTATGATGAATGAGCTTGGTCGAATGTATGTCTAGATTCGGTTTGGGGGTGTTGATCCCTCATTCCGCCATTTATTGCGATTTTGCTTGTTCTTTCCAACAATGAGGGCATTGTTAAGTTTTGGTTTGGGGGTGCATCACGCCTCCGCCGTGTACAGTTTAGTGTCCAATTTTTCAATTTTGTCGCTTGTCCATTTTTTTTCAAACTGTAATCCAGTATGGGTATGATGCATCTAGAGTGTGCTTTTGGACGAGTTTCTTATATGTGCTCTGACCTTGTGATATTGTTTGGTGCCACTTGAGGCTTAGCTTGCACCATCATGGGTTAGTCCCACCCGTTGGTATGAAGTATTGGGGACTCATTGTTCCCATGTCTTGTTCTAATAGTGGAGATACCCGTGAGATCACAAACACAAGCATGAAAGTGCGTTTTCTGAGTGCATTATTGATTATTCTTAAACACGCCTCTCGTCATGTATGTCATGTGCCATAGGACTTGCATTATTTTATGAATGCGTGATGGATGTTTTCATTCCGTTTTTAGATGGTTGTGGAAGTGATAGTAGGGAATCCATGTTTATTGAAGTACCTCTATAGCCTAAACACCACTTACCATATTGTGTGTTCCAAAGCCGATTTGAGGCCAAACACTTACCCTTTCATTTGGTACCACATTCAACCATATACCCAATAGCCTAAACACATGCCTACCCTTGTACTAATCATGTTAGGATGGGAAATGGTAGTGAGAAAAAAGGTAAAATGGTCCCATAGTGGGTAAAATGAGATAGATGTTGAAAATATGAAAGAAAAGGGTAAGTTATGCACTCTAAATGCCTAAGAAAGGGAAAATGGTAACAACTCAAATGGAGTACAACTTTGTTATTTGGAAATTGTTAAAAGAAAAAATTTAAAGAAAGATTGTACTTGAAGTGCCATAATGAGAGTGTTTTTATGCTAAAAACGCCCAAACGGAATGCAAACGTTGAGGGCAAAATGTGGCTTAAATGGTTTCCTAGAGGGTTGCATTTAAAGCAAGAAAAGAACATGGTGTGGGAGTAGGGATATATTCTAGCATGATTGGTGAGTTTGAACTCCTAAATTTCCATATTTTTTGTGTAAACTCATTCAACCCCACAGCCACACTATAACCGGTTGAAAAGCCCTATTTGATCCATGTAAGTCTAGTTTGGGAATGTAGGTTGAAGCACGATCTTTCGCATCCATGGCATGGTGACTCGTTCCTAGGATAGTTCATTGCTTAAATTATATGAAGAATCTTCTTTGCATACTTGTTGTGTGGAACTTAGGACTCTTGAGGAAAGAAAAGAGGGAATCCATGTGAGCTTTAGAATTGAAGCGAATTATGTTCAAGGTATGGGAGTAAGTGGTCCTAAATTCATGAATGCCTTTAGGTGTGGGATTCATATTTGTACGAGCCTCCCTTGGGTGTCTCCAAATTGCTCTTGATCTTGTGCATATGTTTTTCTCCTCTCTATCACATCTATTTGTATCATATCACACATGGGACTTGCGACATTGTTGATGTATTGTTTAGGTATATAGAAATTACTTTCAGCTGGCGTCTTACTGTTTTGAATAGATTTGCTCGAGGACGAGCAAAGGTTTGGTTTGGGGGTGTTTGATCGGGCCAAATATGTACTATATTTAGGCCCTCAGATCCATACAGTATGTTCTGTTTTCATGCGTTTTTGTGTCTCTTATGGGTTGTTTTGTGCTTATTTGTAGGAAATGATGCAGAGACAGGCTTGGAAGCATATTGTGGTGATTCCAGTAGAAAATGGGCGAAAGCAAAGGCAAAGGAGCACAAACAGGTCTACAGTGCGGGTCCAGTGCGGGTCGCAACCGCACTCCAGCCGCACTCATGTGCATAGCCGGGGCAGAATGCAAGTACAGAGATAAAGTGCGGGTACAGTGCGGGTCAGCTAACCGCACTCCACCCGCACTAATGCCAAACCAGAGAAGCTGCTCAGACACCTGACATTAGAGTGCGGGTCCTGTGCGGGTCAGCAATCTGCACTCCACCCGCACTTGCGCCAAGAACAGAAGAACAGAATCGCACCTGACATTAGAGTGCGGGCACTGTGCGGGTCATCTAACCGCACTCCACCCGCACTTGCATCAAGAACAGAAGAGCAGAATTGCACCTGACATTAGAGTGAGGGTACTGTGCGGGTCATCCAACCGCACTCTACCCGCACTGTTGCTTAAGACAGAAGGTAGATTTTGCACCTGAGAGGGAAGTGCGGTCACAGTGCGTTGCCAAGTGCGGGCCAAGTGCAGGTCAAGTGCGGGTAATTCAACCGCACTCCACCCGCACTAATGTCCTGATCCAAGAACTGAAGTTGCAGGCAACCCATACAGTGCGGGTACAGTGCGGGTAAATCACCCGCACTCCACCCACACTCCGAGAGCGCCAGTCTGATTTTCAAAGCTTAAGTGACCTATTTTTGTATTTAGTATAAATAAAAAAGTATAGAAACGTTTTAAGGAGCTTTTTACTCCGTTTAGGACAGATTATGCATTCTTAGATCTAGTTTCTCTCTCTACCTCTCATCCTTACATTCTCTACTCAACTTCAAGGAAGTTAGGAGATTGGAGCCACTTCAAGGAAGGAGATGTTCTCCAAGGGTTATTTCTTTCTCCTCTCTACTGATTTCCTAGTTGTAATGAGTAGCTAAATCCCCTCTAAGGGGTTGATGGAGTAGTTAGTTTAATATTGGGCTTGTACATAAACTTGATATTATATTGATATTCATGTCTATCTTCCAGTGATCTATTCTTGTTGTGAATGTTTATCATTGATTTCTTGTGTGGATACATGATCTTTGTAAGATGTCTTTGTATTATGTATGAGTATTGCATCTAGATATACATCCTATTTAGTTGTTTAATGCTCTAAAGAATAGACGGAAAGTCATGAATTCCGACTCTTGAACCACGGTTTTAATCTAACCTCGATCGTATTTTCGGCACTATACATCCTAGGTCGGAATCCGTGAGAGAGTTAGAAGTCATCACTATACATCCTAGGGTGACTATTTTTAATCGATTGAGTCAATGTTAGGTAGACGAGCTTCATTTCTAGAATCCGGTAAACAATCAACTCTATACATCCTAGGTTGGTAGTTTACAAGGATTAATCCCTAATAGGTGGTCCGCACTATACATCCTAGGTTGGCCACCTTCTAGGGATAAATAACCGACTCTATACATCCTAGGTCGGTTACCTTAAAGAGCCGTGCTATTGGCAAGTTTGTTACATTGCTCAGTATTCGCTTTCGAATCCATTAACTCCTTAGTTTCCATCATCTATATATCTTTCACTCCATATTCCCCCTTCATTTTATTTACTTATTTAATTTAGTGTTATTTAGAGTTGATTCACAATCTACATTTGCACCAATTCATGTTTTGCTATTATATATATATACATACCATTGCTTTAGCTTTAACTAATTTGGCTAACTCCGCACCCTGTGGACGACATCCACTTGCCGCTATATTTATGTTTGCAAACTGATTTAGGCTTTGTGAGGTTTCTTAAAATATTATTGACGGACTGATCTTTTAAAAAGTCATAAGGGAAAAACGCGTCTGTCATACATCCTGTCGATCTTTATCCTCATTTAACTCTCTCAACACCTCCTCCAGGGCAAAAATTTTCTCCTTTGCTTCCTTGTTGGCCTTCTCAAGTTCTCTTTGACCCTTCTTAAAAGAGCCGTTGGTAATTTGAAGCTTTGAGCACCTCTCTCGACTGCTGTTATATTTATCCTTCAAATATATCTGCATTTGAAAAGCCTACAAAACAAAAGACAATGTTATGAATCTCCGAAAAATATAATTAAGAACCCCATTTAAGGAGAAAAAGTGAATAAATACTTGGTAAGAGCTTAGTAAACTCTAGTTGACAACCTCCTCAATCTTCTTTCCCTTAAGGTATTCTTCATCGATGGGGAAAAAAAGGTTGTCTGACTTCTTCAAAAAAGTGCTTGGTGATTTGAAAACAGAAACTCTAAGAGGAAATACTGCCACAGTCGAGTTGCTTTCTTTCGACATGACCCTTTCCTTTGGGATCAGCTTCGACTGTGTTGCCCTTAGAATCAGATTCATTGGTTCTTTTTTTCGTCGCCAGCCTTTTAGGAGGGTTGGAATCTGGGGAAGAATCGAAAGCCGCATTGTCTAACGGAACAACCTACTTATTCTTTGATGTTTCTTTCGCCTTCTTCTTAGCCGCTGCTGCTGCCTTCCTCTTGTTCGTTGCTTCCCTTCTGAGCTTTAAAGCTTCTTCAGAACTGGGAATATTGAACTTTAAGTTCGACATTGACTTAACTACGAAACGATGTTCGACATCAGTAATAGGGGTTAAAAATTTTGTACAACAAAGCATTTTAAACCCTCTCCTAATCCAAACGTACGACACTATATCTTTCACAAGGGGTAATAGTGTTCGAGGCACATTCCATGTCGAATGAAACTAAATGGAACTAGGCCTAAGAATACCTTCCTGCATCAACAATTTCTAACTCTTACCCTCGGCAAGAATGGCCAACACGCTTTTGGTACGACCGACAAGGTTAGGGCTGGAAGCTTATTATCTCAATTTGCTAACTCTACAAAGACAGACAGACAGACTTGTCAAAACAAGCAAAACTAAAAATAATCTGAATGACACTAAAGACTGACACTCACCATATCGATTCCAAATACGCGGATAAATATACTTTTCTTTCGCAAAGGGTCTATCAATCAGAGGACACTCCGGTCATTAGTCGTGATGTTTGTGATAAGATGTGTAACTTTAGATCTCAAACACAACGTGAATCAACCTTTTTCATTCACGTGTTGCTTCAAATAGTAGTTTTGCAAGAGCGAACCTAACCCGAATTTCAACCCATGCTTCTCACGAAGGACATTTAGGCTTATAAGGATCCTCCAGCTGTTTGGCATAAATTGGCTAGGAGAAATGTCGTAGTACACTACTAATCGACGAGCCAATGAGGGGACAGGGAACCTAAACCCCTAATGATGATTGTATTCATAAAAACACATCCAACCTGGGATGGACCAATCTCCCCGCTTATGTTCTTTCGCAGCATGGAGTTCGACAGACTTAGGGATCCCGTAGATTATCTGCAAACCATCCATGTTGTTAATAGCCAAAATTGGCTAAGGACCAAAGAGAAATTTTACACCATCCAGACCTGGCTCCATGCCCGAGAGTTTCCACCAGGAGACCATTCTACCCAAAGCCGAGCTAAGATACCGCCCCGCAGGAACAAGGACGGGCTCTAGAAACATCCGGAATAGAGCCCGGAATGATCATATCTAAGCCCGCATCACCAAACCTGAAAACAGGAAATTCCCCGAAGTCGAGGTCGCCTCGTAATTTCTCCAGAAACTCAACTATACCTCGCTGATACAGGGGGATGTCCATAGGAGGCCGCACCTAGCTTCGAAAGGTCAAGGGAAGCCAAACCTGGCTCCTAGCCGGATGAAACTTCTTAGATATCGAGGTTAGAACACTGATCGACTTCACTAATTGATGCACCACACCATGATATATTCAACGACCCCTATTGGAATCATGCCAGACCCGAAGATACACAGTATCACATCTACAAACATTATACACGTGCAGAACAAGTAATAGAGTCTAAATGGGAAACAAATTGATTTCCACCAAGATACCCTCAACTGAGCAATTAACTCAAAGTCAACGTCAACGACATTTAAAGGTGAAAATCCCGTCCGATAAGAGGGGGATGAGAAAATCAAGGGGAAATCAATGAGTTTAAACCTATGAAGACATTGTATAAAGGAGGGACTTCCTCCTTCAGGAAAATGAGACTACTATTCGACAGACACAAGACAAACACCCAACTATCCCCCAGAAAAAAGTGAGAGTAATTTGAGAGAGTGAGAGAGAGATGTATACCATATGTTATCAATAAAAAGACTTCGATATCTTTTAAATAGCTAACAATATCGTCGCCTCCTTGTCATTTCATTAGGCACTGTAATACATATATATATTCTACTTTGTTCATCACCTACGTGGTAATGATCTCGAGGGTACTAACTGAGATTTATTGCCCCGAGCAAAATTTCTGTTAACACTTTCTGGCGCCGTCTGTGGGAAACAGCCCTACACCCAATTAATCAACTATTTGTATTTACATTTTCGTTGTTTTACAGGAACTATGAGGCTCCGCTCTTCCCAAGGCCAACATAGAGTTTCAGAGCAACCCCCGGAAAGGCCTACGCGAAAGGCCCCAAGAGAGGGGAGAAAATCTGGATATGGCAGTCAAGCTCCAGTCCAAACAACTAATGCGCGGGCATCCGGCCACCCTATAGTGAGCCAGGTCGCGCTCGACCAGCAAGCGGCAGCCTTCGTAAAAACCATCCACATCCGCCTGCTCGTTGAAGGCATCACAATCCAGCCAACCAACCTGAATGATCAGGGAGAGCCGAGCAGGCTCGGAGCTAGGCAACCTGCGTTCAATCGCCTGGGACCTCCTCTTCCAGAGCCATCTCGAGATAGGTTGGGGCCCCAACTTTCGATCCAGGATAGTCTGGGACCCATACCCCTAGTTCCAAAAAGACCTTCACAATATCAACCCAGGCGAGTAAAATCTGCCGCATGTGCTTTTACCCGGAAGCAATGAGACCATCTCATCCAACTGCATCAAAGAGAACCGCCCGAGCGCAAGAGGAGGAGAGTAGACAAACTTCCCAAATGGATCATATCCATGAGGGGGGCCGGATAGAGGTTGCCAGTTCATCAGAGAGATTCGACAGTGAAGAATCTGAGGTCAACTCAAAGAAACCTGGGAACAAGCGACTGAGGGATCAGCTGGCAAAGCTACAAAAGGAGGTCCAGCAGATAAGAAAAGGAAAGAATAAGGAGGATAAAAAGGATCCCCTGAGCGAGATGAACGCTCCTGTAAGAACCTCATTTTTATGATTGGCTTATTTCATGACTAATCACATTAGGGATGTTTATGTAACGGGTATCATAGGTTCTCCAAGTGTGGTTTTCTCGAAGACATGCTTCCGGTCATCCTAAAGAGCTTCAAGAGAGGTAGTTCACTTGTTCTTAACTCTTGAAGAGATTTAGTTGCACACACTCACATCTCTTGGATTTGTATTGACATGTATTGATTGTTGCACACTCACACACTTACGTGCATTTGAAGTGTTATGCATTTGTTACATGATTGCTCATTTGTGCATTCTATCACACTCCACACTTGCACATATTGCACATTACTTAGTGTGTTAAGTCTGTCTGGAAAAGAGATTTCTTCTCTTACCACGGCCTAGACCGCTTGGCAGGCGCTGCTTGCACTGCGGCATACAGAGCGGTAAACATCATTTGGCCCATGCTGCCTTGACCGCGTCCTGTACACATGTACGCCCAGCGGTCCCTGACGCGGTAAACTTCAGTAGGCCCCTGCTGCCTTGACCGCGGCCTGTGCACTGCATGCATAGCGGTCCCAATCGTGATGTTGTCCAGTAGGCACATTGCTGCGTGTACCGTGGTCTGGGCACTTACCTGAGCCGCGGTCCAGCAAGCGGTATTGACGGGATTTTGTTTCCCAAGCCCAAAACGATGCAGTTTTGTCTAGGGTTTCTATATATATGTTCTCTTCTTCCCCAACTCGTCTTAGAGCTTTATGAACCCATTTTTATGAGAGAGAACAACCCTTAGAAAAAGAAAGCTTTAAGCTTTGTTCCTTGACTCTCCAAACCCAAAACCCATCATCTTCATGCATTTCTAAGCATCTTCAAGGCATGGGTCTTCATCATTAGTTGACTTGGTAAGTTGAACAAAAACCCCATCTTTATCATTTGTTCATAGTTTCCAAGATTGTGTTTTTATTGCATTTATTAGTTGATTACATGCTAGGACTCTATTTAATGCATCTATCTATGAGTTCCTTTATATGATTGAGTTTGTATTGTGATAGCTAATATTTAGGACATATTTGCCCTCTAGCTAATTAGGATTCATTGATTGCATTTGTTAATTGCATTTATTGCCCTTGCCATTTTATGTGACAACATGTGTTGATATGGCTTTGTTTGATGACTAGAGTTTAGACTTGCATATCTATATCTAGTTAGGTCTTTATGAGCATTCATATAGACATTGATATCTAGGATTTGTACTTAGTGTCATATTTAATCCCTAGATAAGCATTTAGTGTTGCCTAGCATTATTTGCATTTTGAGTATTCATATATTCACTTAGGTTGTTAATCTCATCTTGAGAGTTAAGTCTTGTGACTACAAGGTGTAGTGCACAAGCAAGTGAAGTCTTGCAACCAAGGTGTGGTTGGCAAGCAAAGTGATCAAGGATTCACTATAAAGGCCCGTTGGGTAGTAGTGGTGGGTTAGTGACCGAGAATGGTGTGACTAGAGGTCAACCTAGGTTGTAAACATCATTACAATAGTGGATTTGAGGATCGTGTGTGGCTAGAAGGATAGCCCGTGGTTTTTCCTTTTGTTTAAGGGTTTCCACGTAAAAATCAAGTGTTATTTATTATTCTGCACTTTACACTTGATTTTGTATGTTTGTTTATGAAGTGAATTTTTAATATTGACTAATCAAGAAAAATTGGTAATTAACTTGATTAAAACCTATTCACCCCCTCTAGGTTGTAGACACACGTTTTAATAGTATTTTCAGCTACCTTCACTAGGAGGATTCGGGAAGCGGAGCTCCCACCAAAATTCAAAATGCCAGCAGATAAGTTCTCCGGAACGGAAGATCCTCTAAGCCACCTAGAGAGCTTCGTTCAATAGATAGAGGTCCAGAACACTACCAGAGCAGCTATGTGCAGGATGTTTCCAACGACCCTAACCGACTACGGGAAAACTTGGTTCAGGAAGCTGCCTGTTGGCAGCGTGGATTCTTTCACGAAATTATCAACAGATTTTTGCTCGCTGTTCCAAGGGGTCAAACCTCATCCGAAAGATCCCATACACCTCAAATATGTGATTCAGGAATGGAGTGAGACACTTCGGTCGTACGTGGAACGTTTTCACAAGGAGGTCATACAAATGAGAGTTTTCTCCGAGAAAGAAACCCTCGCCAACTTCAGGCGGAACCTATGGACGGGAAAGCTTTTCTGTTCCTTCGCCAAGAGACCTCCCGAGACTTACCATGAGGCCTATGATCGGGCTCTTGAGTAGGTCGAGATCGACGAACAACTCAAAGTCAAGATGGAACACGACGACATGAGAACGGCAAAGCGTCTGAAAAAAGAAGCTTCCAAATTTGAGCCAGTTCAGAAAACTCAGAATAAACCTCCCAATAGGTCGACCTATCGTATCCCCGCTTCTCAGCATAGGCAAGAAAAATATCCAGCAAGACGAACCCCTCCCCGGGCTTCGCCACCTCCCAGGATCGTGGCCCCCATAATGTAAGGGAAGAAGGGATATGATTACTACACTCATTTGAACGCTTCCAGGGAGACAGTCTACCTTGCTATACAAGATAAAGTGCTGCTCCAAAAGCACGCTCCCATGAAAGCCCCAGCTGACAGGAGGAACCGATACAAGTACTGCGACTTCCATGAAGACGTGGGCCACAACACTTCAGAGTGCTATAATTTACGCAACCAGATTGAAGCCTTAATAAGGGGGGGATGCTTGATTGAATTTTTACAACAGATCAGAGATAACATTCGGACTGGAAGGGAGGTACAAACCGAGATTCGTGAGGACGCAGAGAAGAGGAAGGGGGAACAGACTGAATTAATGAAAAAGATCCAAGTGATACACACCATCAGCGGAGGTTCTACACTGGCTGGCATTTTTAATAATTCCTGAAAAAATCATGCGAGGAAGATTCCCCTCATCGGAGAAAGCCGGGGGATCTTCAAGGTCAGCCAGAGCCCGATGGAGCCCTCCCAGTCAGCATAAATCGTTTTCACTGAAACAGATGTCTTTGACATCGTGCAACCTCATGATGATCCCATGGTAATCACAATACAGATAGCCAACTGTCTGGTCCATCGTGTGCTCGTAGATACAGGTAGCAGTGTAGATATCCTCTTCAAGGATACTTTGGAAAAGTTAAACCTAAAGCAACATCGTTACATAGCTGTACCACTCCACTTTATGGGTTCACTGGAGATTCGATCATACCGGTGGAGTCGATGATCCTCCCAGCAATCAATAGAATCACCCATCTCCAACAAAATATTATGACCGAGTTTGTTGTGGTTGACACCCCATCGGCCTACAACGCCATCCTAGGGAGACCATTCCTATCCTCCTTGAAAGGAGTCTTGTACATATACCATAATGTCCTGAAATTCCCGGTTGGAACCAAGGTGGGAGAAGTATGCGGAGACCAGCAGGCAGCCAAAAAATGATACGCAGTGTCTGCCAATCCTACAGCCTTAGCAAAACAGTGTGTACAGGTGGCATTAGTCCAGGAAGACATGGAAACATCCCGGATAATCCAGGAAGAGATGGAGATGGAGCCCGTGGAACATCCTGAGCATCCAGAAAGCGAACCTATTATGCCTTACGAGGAGGAACGGAGTAAGGAGTGGGCCAGCGGGCAGCCCGTAGATAGACTAGAAGAGATACCCATCAGAAATGACGATCCCTCCAAGGTTGTCAAGGTCGGGGCCACCCTTGAACAGGAAGTGAAAAAAGGACTAATTGATCTTCTCAGGGAGTTCAGCGACATCTTTGCTTGGAACCATGATGAAATGCCTGGAATCCCGGCATCATTGGCTGCCTATAGACTAGCGGTAGATCCAACAGTCAAGCTCGTCAAACAGAAGAGGCGTCACTTCAACGCTGATAGGAACGCTGCAGTGCAGGAAGAGTTAGATAAATTGATCAAGGCAGGGTTTATCAGAGAAGTACGCTATCTCGAATGGATCGCCAACGTGGTCATGGTTATGAAGGTGAATGGGAAGTGGCGTATGTGTGTCGATTGCACCGACCTCAACCGGGCTTGTCCAAAAGACAGTTTTCCTTTACCAAAGATCGACCAGCTGGTTGACTCCACGTTCGGAAATAAACTTTTGAGTTTTATGGACGCATTCTCAGGATACAACCAAATTAAAATGCACCCGGCTGACCAGGATAAAACCAGTTTCATTACTGGGCAGGGTTTGTACTGCTACAAGGTAATGCCGTTTGGTTTGAAGAATACGGGGGCTACATACCAGCGGCTGGTTAACAAACTTTCAAGCCCGAGATAGGAAGGACGATGGAGGTATATATCGATGACATGATCACGAAATCCCCAACCGTAAAAGGACATCAGGAAGACCTTCGTAAAACCTTCCTCATACTGAGGGAAAACCAGATGCGGTTGAACCCCTCCAAATGTGCCTTTGGGGTAACAACGGGGAAGTTTCTAGGCTTCATGGTTCATGAGAGAGGCATAGAAGCCAACCTAGAAAAAATCAAAGCTATCTTGGACCTGGAATCCCCAACCTCACTCAAACAAGTACAGATTCTGACTGGACGTGTGGCGGCGCTCAACAGGTTTATCTCTCGCTCCACCGATAAATGTCTCCCTTTCTTCAAAGCCATCAAACAGGGGAGAAACATGAAGTGGAGCCAGAAGAGCGAACGGGCTTTCCAAGCTTTGAAAGAATACCTAACAAGCCCATCGTTGTTAGTCAAGCCAGTTCTCGGAGATGAGTTGCACATCTACCTAGCCGTATCAGAAACTGCAGTAAGCGGGGCTTTGGCCAAGGAGTGTAGCGATGGTTTTCAAAGACCCATATACTAGCAGTGGTGACGGACCAACCTCTCCGCCAATTCTTGCTAAGACCAGACGTGTCTGGAAGGCTAGTCTTATGGGCCCTAGAGCTCACTCAGTTCGATTTAAAGTATAAGCCCCGGACCACGATTAAGGCACAGGCTTTGGACGACTTCGTACCAGAATTTTCAACGATCCCAGATCAAGAGGATCCCTCAGTACCAAATGAGATCCCTGAAAAGACATCTGAGGTCGACAATTGGTCGGAAGGCTGCAAGCCATGGACCCTCTTTACAGATGGAGCATCCGGGCAAGCTGGGGGAGGAGCTGGCATAGTTTTAATAGATCCGGAGGGGACTGAATTCTGTCACTGTTTCAGATTAGAGTTTAAAGCCACCAATAATGAAGCAGAGTATGAAGCCCTTCTAGCCGGGATGAAGGTAGCCATCGAACTAAAGGCCGATTACCTAAAAACCAAGAACGACTCATTGCTTGTTGTCAATCAGGTGACTGGGATGTATCAGACAAAGGGAGATAATATGGTTGCTTATCTAAAGCTAGCCTAGTTGCTAAAAAATAAGTTTAAAGGGTTCAAGATCGATCAGGTACCTCGACACCAAAACCATCGCGCAGATGTTCTGGCTAAAATAGCGGCGAACGGAGGCCAATCCCTACCACGGGGAATTCCCCTCCCCCTCCAAGTGATCACCCAACCAAGCATAGCCACAAATAGAGAAATCTGCTCCCTGGATCGCCTGCCTTGCTGGATGGACCCAATTGTTGCCTACCTCCTTGAAGGAAAGCTTACCGAAGAGCCCGACCAAGCCCGAAGAATTAAAAGACTCTCAATCCGATACTGTATGGTAGACGGGTACCTATACAGAAGGGGCAGATCCCTCCCCTTACTTAGGTGCTTGCATCCTGATGATGCTAAATGGGCATTGAGAGAGGTCCACTCTGGGACTGTGGGAACCACATAGGTGGGGAAGCTCTAGCATATCAGGTGCTTCGTATGGGGTACTATTGGCCGACCATCTACCAAGACGCAAGGAGTTTTGTGCAATCTTGCGAGCCATGTCAAAGAACTTCAAACTTGACCCACCAGCCACCCGAGTGACTGTCGTCTCTTAGTTCGCCTTACCTCTTTGCCATGTGGGGAATCGACCTAATCGGACCACTTCCTACCGCTCCCGCACAAATGAAACATGCTATCGTGGCTATCGACTACTTCACAAGATGGGTCGAGGCAGGGCCTCTTTCTTGGATATCAGAAATGAATACGACCAAGCTCATCAAAACCAATGTGGTATGCAGATTTGGGACCCCTCTCATCATTATAGCTGACCTAGGGAAGCAGTTCGACAACACCCGATTCAAAGACTTCATGCAAGGGATTGTGGATCGACCTCAGGCTCGTTTCAGTGGCTCATACCCAGACTAACGGGCTAGTGGAATCCACCAACAAGACTATCAAGAAACTTCTTAAGAAGAAGCTACAGCATAAAAAAGGAAAATGGGCCGAAGAGCTACCAGAAGTCCTCTAGGCATACCGGACTTCAAAGAGAACAGCTACCGGGGAGACACCGTACTCCCTGGCTTTCGGGGTTGAAGCGGTCCTCCCCATCGAGCATAAATTGACCTCATTCAGGGTACAACACTTTGAGCCCGAAAGTAACGAAGTCAAACTCCGAGCTAATCTAGACCTCTTAGAAGAAAAACAAGACCGGGTAGCGGAGAAAGTAGAGATCTACCAGAGCAAGATCGCTAGATACTTCAACCGAAAGATCAGAGCCCGAAATTTCAAGGAAGGGGATCTGGTACTTAGGAAAGTGACCCTGAATACTCAGAAAAGGTCAGATGGAGTCTTAAGTCCCAATTGGGAGGGGTCATATTTGATAAAGCTAGTTGTTAGCAATGGAGCTTACAAACTCGAAGACATGGACAGACGATCCATTGACCACACTTGGAATGCAGATCATTTGAGGAAATTCTACCCTTGAGTAGGGAGTTCTCAAGCAGACTACCCCCATTTAGTTTTCATTAGAGTCCATAATAAAGATGTACTACATCTTGATCATCAATAAAGTCATTTTTTCTCTTCCGTCTTTATCTCCAACTAGGTTCAACATTAGTGACTACACCCTTGAGTGGGAAACTCAACATGAACACTTCAAGACAGGAAATAGCTAAATAGCCCTCCTGATGCCTTGGTCAGGCTACCAACCCCAAGAAGGGTTTGAGTGTAAGAGCATGGTTGCCATCCAGATCTCGAGACCAGGAAATAGCTAAATAGCCCTTCTGATGCCTTGGTCGGGCTACCACCCCCAAGAAGGGTCTGAGTGTAAGAGCATAGTTACTATCCAGATCTCGAGACCAGGAAATAGCTAAATAGCCCTTCTGATGTCTTGGTCGGGCTACCACCTCCAAGAAGGGTCTGAGTGTAAGAGCATAGTTGCCATCCAGATCTCGAGACCAGGAAATAGCTAAATAACCCTCCTGATGCCTTGGTCGGGCTACCACCCCCAAGAAGGGTCTGAGTGTAAGAGCATAGTTGCCATGCGGATCTCGAGACCAGAAAATAGCTAAATAGCCCTCCTGATGCCTTGGTCGGGCTACCACCCCCAAGAAGGGTCTGAGTGTAAGAGCATAGTTGCCATCCGGATCTCGAGACCAAGAAATAGCTAAATAGCCCTCCTGATGCCTTGGTCGGGCTACCACCCCCAAGAAGGGTCTGAGTGTAAGAGCATAGTTGCCATCCAGATCTCGAGACCAGGAAATAGCTAAATAGCCCTCCTGATGCTTTGGTCGGGCTACCACCCCCAAGAAGGGTCTGAGTGTAAGAGCATAGTTGCCATCCAGATCTCGAGACGAAGAAATAGCTAAATAGCCCTCCTGATGCCTTTGTCGGGTTTCCACCCCCAAGAAGGATCTGAGTGTAAGAGCATAGTTGCTATCCAGATCTCGAGATCAGGAAATAGCTAAACAGCCCTCTTGATGCATTGGTCGGGCTACCACCCCCAAGACACAAAAAAAAATGTTTGTTTTCGTGTGCAGGATCAAGATCATCATAATTCCCTACCAAAGTTTTAATGAAGTATGAACAAATTGTTGCTACGGATGCAACTTTGGTTCCTATTCAAGACAAGAAATGAAACAAGAGTTCTCAAAAGCAATTCTATTTCTCATTAAAGATAAGATGAGCCTATCCCGTAAGGCTACATCCATCCAACGGGGAACCCAACCCCCGAGCTCGGGCTATAAAAAAAGAAAGGAAAGCTAAGCTAAATAAGAGTAAAACAAGGTGCCCACCCCCTTTTCCGGGCAATCGAAACAAGCCATGAGCGAACTGCTTCAAGCTTTGGGACTCTCTTGGTTTTCCTCCGCCGGTCCTCCTCCTTCATGCTGATCTTCGCCATCGACCCCCCATTCAGGTAGTTGTCCACCTCGGTTATCCTCACCAATCACCCCTTCATTTAGAGGCTCTACCTGTTGGTTAGCAGGATCTTCCTCCAAGACCTCATTAATCACTTCCATAACCTCAGGCGGGATAGCCGTATCAAGAAGGGCAGCCATGGACCCCGTTTGGCTCCTATCGACCTCCATCTTCATTGTGGGGGGTTCCTCAGACGGGCTCCTAACCTCTTCCCCAGCTCCTAACTGGTCCTCCTCGGATCGAGAAGACAAAACTTTACTGGAAGACTCCCCGGGACCTGAGGAAGTAAAGGTAGGAGGAGGAAATGGAGGATCTGTCTGGACGGCCTGTTTTCCAGCTTCTGCTTGGCTCGAAGGAACCACCTCGTCGCCATCAGGGCAAGATAGCTCAGCAGCCTTAATCATTATATCCTGTCTATCCCAGCCGACAATAGATGACAAGTCAAAGGGAAGAGGGAGAGCTTCTGCGGCCGAAAAGGAAGCGTAGAAATATCCATCGCTGAATGAGGTCTCCGCGTTAGCTTGCTGCTTGGTCACCTGAGCAATCAAAGACTGATTCTCGAGGTCCAACTTTTTAGCCTCAGATCTCCAAGAATCCCTCTGTCTAGCCCGCCGGATAGACTGAAGATGCTCCTGATCATAAGATTGCTTCGTCCTCTCATGGTCACAGCGAAGCTCAGCTATCTCGATCTCAACCTTTCCCTAGTTGGAGGTCATCTCTTCCACTAAAGACTGAGCCTGCTTGAGCAATTCCCTGGCTTTCTCGGCTTTGGCTTCGACTTTTACAGCCCAATCACGAAGGAGGGCTACTTGATGGCCCATCTCTACATTAAATTTGCAGGCCTACAAAATACAGAACCAGAGTTAGAAACTGAACAAATTAGCAAGAGTAGTACGAAGGAAATGCAATTACCTCAACTAAAATAGCAGACCCCTTGGTAATCAGGACATCCACAGGCATGGAAGCCATCCTGGAGATCCCACCGCCCGGACAAGACGTGATGAATTGTTTCAGGACTTCGTCCTACCTTGTCGAGCTCGACTGAGGCCAGGAACGGCTGGAAGGAACCCTTGCGACACCCTTCCCAGAATCCTCCGAAGCTTGGGGGGTTGGAAGCGGAGCGGAATTAGGAGGTCGAATCGAGGGGGTAGCAACTTTATCGACCACAGCAGAAGGGACAGAATCAGTCGGACCAACAACCTGGGGAGCTTTACCCAAAGCCCGGAAAGCCCGCGAAGCAAGATTGGCCATCTTGGACCCAGCTGGGGAGGTAGATGGAGCAAGAGCAGGTTCGACCCCAGCGAAGAGAAGAGAACTTCTAGCTTGAGAAGAGCATGAGACGTGGCGGGTAGCTGGTTCAACGACAAAAACTGTGAATAAACAAATTAAAAAAGAAAATGTCAGAACCAAGCTGAGCAACAAGGCAAGGCAAGGCAATTCAATGACACTTATGAGGAGTAGCGTCTGAGATCCGCAAGTATTGGTTCACCCTACGAGGATCGAAGGCTTCAGCAGTGGGGAACTTCAGGTTCAAGAAATTCCGGGCTAAAATAGGCTTCAAAATGGCTTCAGACTCAGAAGGCAGGGAGTCCCGGTCCCACGAGGGTTTGTCACTGAAAGCTGTGGGAACCTCGAATTCATGCCCTCCAATGAAAATCGAGCTCCCCAAGTCATCCCCCGTAAGGATCCATTCTTCCTTCCAGGCGGGGTCCTTTTTTGAAGCGCCAGGAATAACAAAGTTGAGCTTGTTCTTGGCCTTAACATAAAAATGGCCTCGAAGAGCGCCGGACAGGCTCCCAATCTGGAAAAGATAAGCCAGCTCTTCTGCTCCCGGCTCTCTCATCTTCTTGCTCAACTGACACTATTTCCTTCATAGCACGAGGAAGCCAATCAGATGCCTCCAGAAGCCAGGCGTCAACTGAAGGGGAGCAAGCTGGATGGCGTTAAGAGCCCGCCAAAGAGTTGGATGAAGGGAAAGCCTGACCCCGTTCTCGAGAGCCACCATATGAATCGGAAGCACGCCTTTAGGGGGGTTGAAGAACTCGTAACCCTTGGGAGGCACCGAGATGGATACGCTATCGGGGATGCCATACTTCGACCTCAAGCGGTCAATCGAGACTGGATCGACGATGGAATCAGGGACAGCCCTAAAGTCATAAGGAGGGAGCCTCTCCAAAAGGGGTCAAGAAGCTGGGACTTGATGTTCTCCCGCGGCGTTGCCACCCATTTCTTTGTCGGAGTCTTCATCGGCAATATCCAAAGGATGGTCAGGGTGGTTGGAAAACCCGGTCCCAATGGACACATTCCTACTTAACCGCCAACGTTGCGGGTTGGGCGGGGAATCATCGCTGTCTAAACTCCCTCTTGCCCGTTTCCCCGGGGCAAGGCTAAAGACCTCATCGCCATCAACTATGGAGTCAACTGAATCACGACTGGTTTTCGACATAGTGAAGTCAATAAGGATGAAGAATGAAGAAAAATGCAAGCTTGAAAGAAAGGCTATGATAGAAAATATTTCTT
Organism: Dipteronia sinensis; assembly: GCA_033220585.1. NCBI lineage: Eukaryota > Viridiplantae > Streptophyta > Magnoliopsida > Sapindales > Sapindaceae > Dipteronia > Dipteronia sinensis. The sequence continues at coordinate 28,842,140 of CM065642.1, forward strand.
AGCAAAAATTTTAGTTCGAAAGATGTGAGGAAGACGTGGAGATAAATAGATATATATAGGCAAGAGGACAACAGCACGAGCTGTCGAGATCCTCGGTTGAGATCGTAAAGAATCTCGGGGACTGCCGTAACGTAACCAGATTAACTCAAAAACAAGCTAGTCAGCTCACGCCACGTCACTTACGCAGTTAAGAAGGAGATCTCCCCAAGATTCTGGTAACGGTAAAAAATCTCGGGGACTGCCGTAACACAATCAGACTAATTCGAAGATAAATTAGTCAGTTCACGCCATGTCGCTTACGCAGTTAATGAGGAGATTTCCCCAATATTCTAGTAACGGTAAAAAATGAAAGATTTCCCAAATAAAGTAAAAATCTGACCCCAACCCCAAGCTCGACGTCTGGTGTTCAAGTCAGAGGGGACTTCTGTTAATAGCCAAAATTGGCTAAGCACCAAAGGGAAATTTTCCACCTTCCAGACCTGGCTCCATGCCAGAGAGTTTCCACCAGGAGACCATTCTACCCAAAGCCGAGCTACGATACTGCCCCGCAGGAACAAGGACGGGCTCCAAAAACATCCGAAATAGAGCCCGGAATGATCATATCTAAGCCCGCATCATTAAACCTGAAAACAAGAAATTCCCCAAAGTCGAGGTCGCCTCGTAATTTCTCCAGAAACTCACCTATACCTCGCTGATACAGGGGGATGTCTATAGGAGGCCGCACCTAGCTTCGAAAAGTCAAGGGAAGGTCAAGGGAAGCCAGACCTGGCTCCTAGCTGGACGAAACTTCTCAGATATCGAGGTCGGAAAACTGCTCGACCTCACTAATTGATGCACCACACCATGATACATTCAACGACCCCTATTGGAATCATGCCAGACCCAAAGATACACAGTATCACATCTACAGACATTATACACGTGCAGAACAAGTAATAGAGTCTAAATGGGAAACAAATTAATTTCCACCAAGATACCCTCAACTGAGCAATTAACTCAAAGTCAACGTCAACGACAACGACAACGACAACGACATTTAAAGGTGAAAATCCCGTCTGATAAGAGGGGGATGAGAAAATCAAGGGGAAATCAATGAGTTTAAACCTATGAAGACATTGTATAAAGGAGGGACTTCCTCCTTCAGGAAAAGGAGACTACTATTCGACAGACACACGACAAACACCCAACTATCCCCCAAAAAAAAGTAAGAGTAATTTGAGAGAGAGAAAGAGATGTATACCATATGTTATCAATAAAAAAGACTTCGATTTCTTTTAAATAGCTAACAATATCGTTGCCTCCTTGTCATTTCATTAGGCATTGTAATACATATAAATATATATTCTACCTTGGTCATCACCTACGTGGTAATGATCTCGAGGGTGCTAACTGAGATTTATTGCCCAGAGCAAAATTTCTGTTTACACATGTCATCGTCGGTGAGCACGCTCGATGGGTTCTCCTCGACTAATATGCCTAGTGCTCTACCTGAACAAAATGGTTCTTCAACATCTACATACTCTGGGAATTCAACAAGGCGTGGGACAGATAGTACAGCCCTAGATTCTATTAGGGCTAATCTATCTACGTGAACAGCGTCCGATGGGTCATCAACCGAAACATGTCGTTCGACATCCATGGATTCAACCTCGATACCTCTCTAGAATTCACCTCCGAAACCACTAGGAGTCCAAGAAAATTTTGGCTATGAAGTCGTAGATTCGCTCAACATAGCTCCAAAAGCTGACAAATGCAAAAAATGCAAGAGTCAAGCACAAACCAAAATCTAAAATCTCAACCTAGGATCTAAGATCAAAACTTAGGGTTTCTACAAACCCTAAAGACCTAAGGGTATTATTGATTCGTCAAAACCCCAATCAATCTAAGTTGATCGAATATAGATCTAGAACCCTACAACGACGCAACAATCTATAAAATAGAATAAATCACGCAAAACATCACTTAAGTGGATCTAATCCCCTGCAAGGTCAATTTCTCAAAGCCCCACACAAAGAATAGTGAAGAACACAAAATCTGGGCTAAAATCTCAAACTATAATATTGCTAATTTCCTATGCATACATAAAAGCAAGTTTCATACGAACAAAAACAACCAGATTAAGAAAATCTTACTTACCTTAAAGATTGAGTTCATTGATTACGCTGGAACAAGGCGCTGGAAGCAATTTGCGGTTGCTCTGAAAAATCTCGAAAGTTTTGAATGGTTTGTTGCCTCGAGTGAATATGAAGAGATATGGAGAGCTTAGTGGAGAAGTTTTGTTTATAAACCAGTATTCTAACCAAGGTTGCCATGTTTCGTAACCGCTACAGTTACTAGCTAACCCAAGCAATCGTGGGGTTAAATTCGAAATTCGACTTTATCAAAATCGAGCCAAAAACGAGGTGCCATGTCAGCCTTAGAAATTGAACATCTGGTCACATCGTTTGAGCTTCTCAAGAATCACAAGGCAGTCCACATCTTGTCGCAACCAAGGTTCAATATCTGATAAACTAGAATAACTCTTACTCAACGTATCGTCGAATTTACGTTCGACCGACTCGACAAATTCACTCTGTAATTTAGAAACTTCTTCAGAAAGTGGGGAACAAACCGTGGTAGCCAAAAATGGTACTTAGGCCTAAACGTTTAAGCCCACTATCAATTCTGTGTTGGACCCAGTTCAATCCCACTTAGTCTGAGTCGACCCAGAAAACCTCAACTAAAGTCTGGTTTGACTAAGTCACTCCAAATAACTGCTCTAATAATAGAAACAGTGTTTGAATGAGTCATGGATTTGATCTAGTATCCCTTGAAATCTGGCCAAGATTTCAGGGATCAGATATTTGGCGAAATCACAGTTTAACTGCTCTCAAATGCCTATAAATATGAGTGTCCTTTCTCAAAAAAAGGATTCAAAAAATCTCTCTCTAAAAAAGCACTTTGGCATGCCGAAACTTTGTTGCAAATTTTACACTGATCATCGGAATTCTCTTATTTGTTGCTCATGATCGTTTTCAACCATTTTCGCTTAGCTCAAGCACACCTAAGGCTCAAAATCGATCACCACCCTGTTCTCATTAACTTCTCTTTGTTATTTCTGTTTGGTTTTCATCTGTTTTGCAAGTATCTGACACGTGCGACACATTCGATTGGATGATGTGGACCAAGTAGCTTGGGCCTAATTCGAATCCGATCCGACCCACCTTAATTTTAGATTGACCATCTACAATGAACCATGGTTCAAAATTTGGATAAGGGTTATGTTTATTTAACAAAGTTCGTTTCTCTATAGAAATGGTTGGTATGGGAAAATTCGGACCAAAGATGGTGAGGAATAATCGATTCTGTTGGAAAATTCCAGGGTCTCGAAATTGGGAGGGAAAATTTGGTGATTCGTGTGTAGTTCGTCAGCAAGTGATCACATCCATCTATGATAAGACTCTGTCGCCAAGCATTACCGACACATCTGGACCATAAACCTCCTGGTCCATGCTTGCACCATTTGGGTGAAAAATACGCCTTCTTGTCTCTGCAATACGCTGAAATTCACCTACACATTCCCTCACAAAAAAATAAGTGCCGCAACTATAAAACGAAACCAAAAAAAAAAAAACTCATCGATCGGGATTGAAATCATAGAAGGCAATGCCCTTGATTGCAGTTTTAGGAAGCAGTCAATTCAAAATCTTGTTGATGAGATAAAGAGCGATGACCTCAGTATCTTTAAGTGCCAAACGATGACCTGGTGGTAATTTTACGTCTTTTATGGATATTGTCTCGAATTTGTGGTTGTTCGAATCCATTTTTTTTTCAATTTTTTATTTTGGAGAATCTATTTTTATTTTTGAAGAACGACTATAACTAAAGTTATAGGTTCGATTCGTATCCCTTGAACCTTAATTCATTATAATAGTTCAATCTTAAAAAGTGCTTGTGCTTCAACCTAAGCTGTGCGGTCAAGGTACAAAGGGCCCAAGTCGAACATGGCCCTTAATTTAAAGATCACAAATTACTCTAACAACTGTATATTAATGAAAATACTGAATCCTTCACAAAATACGGAAAAACAACATGACGATAGTTCGACATCAAGTATAACAGAAGAAAGTCAATCGGACGTATCCAAAGACTTCAACGCACAACACTCATCTGATAGTTCAACATGATGATTGTGGACATAATGAACAACTTCAATTGAAGAATGAACAAATTTGCATTAAAGTGTAAGTTACTCCGGAACAAACCCCAAATTTAATTAAAGTATAAACTTATTATAACGCATAACCAACACAAAATATTGTTTATATATTTTTACAGGACAACTATCAAGTGTGAAAAAAAAATGACCAGGGAGCCAGTAATCCATATATACTATATAGCAACTCAACCTTAATTAGATTATTCCAGAGGAAATAGGGGTTTTTGTCACCTTTTTAAGTTGGTGTTTCAAAACTATCACCACTTTAATAACTTATGTTTTAAAGTCACCAAAGTAAATGACTTTCAAATATACCCTTACTTTACTCTATTTTTATTTAGTTTTCAGTTTTTCTCTTTTTGATTTTATTCTTTCATCATCTTCATAGAGGTCTGTTAAACAGACCTCCATTAAAGGTCGAGATCAACCTCCAATGAGGGTCGAAATCGACCTCCAATGAGGGTCGAAATCGACCTCCAACGGAGGTTGAAGTTGTTCGACCTCTGTTGGAAGTCTGTACGACCTCCAAGGAGGTCAAAATCAACCTTTAATGGAGGTCGAAATTGATCTTCATTAGAGGTCAATGAAGAAGAAGATGAAAAAAAATTGGAAAATTTTATTTTTTTCAGAGACTTTTCAAAAAATTTCAAGACTTTTCATATTTTTCTGAGACTTTTCATGTATTTCTGATACTTTTTATATATTTTCCGAGACTTTTCATGTATTTTTCGAAACTTTTCATGTATTTTCCGAGACTATTCATATTTTTTTCAGAAACTTTTCATGTATTTCCGAGACTTCCCAAGTAATTTATGTGACTTTTCAAATATTTTCGAGACTTTTCAGGTAATTTCAGAGACTTTTCAAATATTTTCGAGACTTTTCATGTAATTTTCGAGACTTTTCAAGAATTTCCGAGACTTTGGGTCATTTCTGAAAAGTTTTGGTAATTTTCAAGACTTTCTGGGTACAAATGAAATTTTTTGAGTTCTGAGCAAAAATGAAAAGTCTCGGTAAATTTCATTTTTATCCAAAAAGTCTCAGAAATTATCAAAAGTCTCAGAAATACTTGAAAAGTCTCGGAAATGACCTCCAATTGTTTTTTTCTAATTTTTTTTAATCTTATTCTTAATCGACTTCCAACAGAGACCGATTTCGACCTCCATTGATGAAGGATTTTGAAAAAAAAAACTAAATGGTGAAGAAGGTTACTATGGGGGCATTTTCAACATGACTTAATATGGCATGTTAAAAATTACCATCATCGCCATTGCAATGATTGAAAAACAAAAACAAATTATAATTTTCCAAACTAACACATAATTGTAAGTTCCTCATTGTTTGATTGACTCATTTCGTTGACAAACCATATTTGGGATTTGCTTGTAATGGTAGATTATGCCTCTTTGTTCGTGATCAATCTATGTGTAGGAGTTAATTTTAATATATTTTGTTAGTAAAATAATCATTTTATGTGTAGGAGTTAATTTTAATAATTAATGTTAGTAAAATAATCATTTTATACGTAGGAGTTAATGTTAATAATTTTTGTTAGTAAAATAATCATTTAAATTTTAATATTTATTAATGACTAATGACCTGAACTTTTTTTTCTAGGAAATGGATCCTACCCATCCTTATTTTCCAAACGGTCTAAACATGCTGAACGATGATTTTGATCTCTCCGGACCGGCAGAAACCGTAGCGGGACCTTCTGGTTCCGGCGCCACACCGACATCACGTACCAAATCTAAGAGGTTAACATCAGACGTATGGCAGTGTTTTGACGTAGTAGAAATGACACTCACAGACGGTACGGTCGGCCCCAGAGCCAAATGTAAGTTTTGTCCTAAGAACTATACCACTACTAGGGGTGGAACCGGTCATTTGAGAAGGCATATGCTAAAATGCATGCCCAAACACGTACATGTACCCACTACAACCCAGACACAACTACAACGGCACCCAGACGGGTCGGTTACGACGTGGCATTACGACGCCGCGCATGCTAGAGAATGTTTGGCATGGTACATTGCACAAACTGATCAACCTATTAATTTCGGTGACTGTGTTTTTTTTCAAGAATTTATCACATCTGCATTTTGCCCCCAAATGCAAATTGTTTCTAGAACCACCACTAGGAACGATTTGATAAAAATGTTTAAAACCCAACAAGATGACTTGACGACTGAATTACAGCATCTAACTGTCTCAATTGCATTAACTTCCGATATTTAGAACGCATATTCCAAACAGGACTATTTATGTGTCACAGGACACTATTTAGACTCTGAATGTAGGATACAAAAAAAAATTTTGGTTTTCGTCTTATGGATTTTGCACATACCGTAGACAATATTTTTGCTGTCATTCTTTCTGTTTTAGAAACTTATGGCATAACTCATCGTATCCTCTCTATCACATTAGATAATGCATCGGCAAATACTAAGTCTATTGCATTGTTTACTGAAAGAAACATCCCGCAAGCTGGGGGTTATTTCTTCCACCAGCGTTGTGCATGTCATATCATAAATTTAGTTGTACAGTCTGGTTTGAAGGAAGTAAGCAATCGTATAGAACGCATCAGAGATGCCATTTCTTGGATCGGTAGCTCTAATCCAAGATTTCAAGAATTTGGCAGACACTGTACATTACACGGTCTACGACCCCGACGATTCCAAACTGATATGCCGGTAAGGTGGAACTCTACTTACTTAATGCTGAAAAATTGTTTGGAATATGATACAACTATTTCAGGTTTTTATAACATGAAATTGACCGAAAGTGGTTGTCCACCTGCTCAATCACTGACACTAGACGATTAGTATGTGGCAAAGATTTTTGTTAAATTTTTACAGGTTTTTTACAATGTCACTGTAACTCTTTCTGAGGTCTATTACCCCACATCTTCCTAGGCAATCCATCAGATTGTGGAAATGTCTGACCTGTTAAACACTTATAGGGAAGATGACTTGCTTTGCCATGCAGTTGTTGCCATGGAGACCAAGTTTAAAAAATACTGGTCTGAAATGCCTTTCCTTTATACCTTAGGTGTTATAGTAGATCCTAGAATTAAATTAGCTGGTTTAGAATATTTGCTTGAGTTTATTGGTAATAAATTGTCAATAGATTATTCCGACCAGATTACTGACATTCGAAACAAGTTGTTCAAAGTTTTTAGTATTTATGAGCGCAGGTTTGGCGGCGTTCACACGGAACCATCACCACAACCGGACACACAACCGTTGCCGACAAGTTGGAGCATTCTCAAACGCCGAAAAAAAGACAAATCAGCAAGTTCTTCTTCTTCAACTACACGATCTGCTGCATCTTCTGGTGCCGAACTGAATAGGTTCCTTGAAGCACAGTTTGATGCCGACGAAAACACGGAGAATTTTGATCTGTTGTTATGGTAGAAGACCTATAGCTACAGGTATCCGGTCTTGTCACACTTAGCACGTGACATACTGGTTATCCTCGTGTCCACTGTGTCTTCAGAACAGGCATTCAGCACGAGTGGACGAATTATTGAACCAAGAAGAAATTGTTTGACTCCAGAGATGGTGGAGGTATTAATATGCGTTCGGGATTGGGAGCATGCTCGAAAGAGGTTGCAAAATGAAACGGTAGATGAACAATTTATTCAAAATTTCTCCAATTTATATGTCGATGAGGGTTCCGGCAGTAACCAGGTCCAGAACTAGGTTGTACATGTACATTTACTTGTAATACGATTGCACTCTTTTTCCCTTACCAAGTTTTTATCCCAATGGGTTTTCTTGGTAAAGTTTTTAACGAGGCAATCATGTAAATATGTAATACTGAAAGTCCGAAATAAATAAAGAATTCTTCATTTCATATTTTTATCTACTTTTATTTTCTTTCATGTTTTATCTTTATTTATTCTTTGAATTAATTCATTAAATAAAATAAAAAATGTATCTATAATTTATTATTATAAACATTTTTTTATTATACTAAAATAATAATATGTAAAAAAAATTAAAATATTAAAAAAAAAATTGGATATGGGACGGCCCATTTGGCCAGCCTAATTGGCCCACGTGCCGGCCCGGCACGGCACGCGGCACAGCACGTAGGGGCCGTGCCGAGCCCCAATTTAGGAAAATGGGTCGGGGGGCCGTGCTGATGTGGGCCGGGCCGGACCCCTTTTACACCACTATATGGATTAGGGATGGGTCCGACTGGGGGTGGGGCATTTGGGGGGGGGGGGGGGGGGGGGGGGGGGGGGTGAGGGTGGGGGAGGTTCTCCTTCCCCCACCCCATTTTCCCCATTTCTCTAAATTTTTTTCATTTTCAATTCCAAATTTTTAACTTTCAATCTGAAATCGAAATTTGAAATTTGGAATCTAGTCATTCTAATCTCTAATTTGACCATGTTAAAATATTCAGTCGAAAAAGTAATTAAAATATTCGTTCTAAAATATACACTTGGTTTAATGAAATCCAAAAAAAATACAAATACTTTTAATAAAGTATTACTACTAACGGTTAATATTATAATATATTAGAGTTTTTTTTTAATTGTTTAAACTTTAGATATAAATTTTTATATATATATATATATATATATATATTGGGGGAAATAAAGGAATGGGTTTCGGGGTGGTACCCCCACCACCTCCCCCAGATATAAAGTGGGGACCAAGTTTACTGATCGGTCTATTTCTATATATATTTTAGGTCCCCATTTCCTATTATTTGTTCTTTGTTCTTGAGTGAAATTAGATATTTTATGTGTTTGTTGAGCATTTGTAGGTCACATTCCATATAAGAGGTGTTGGATGTTATTTTGGAGAAAAGAAGCAAAAAAGATGAATTTTGGCTGTGCATATCACTCATATTTCGGGGCCCATATCTATTTCCTCAGTTTGACTTGTGTGTCCTACAACCTATGGATGGAAAGCCCTGGAAGTCTAGTTTCCGATGCACTTTTCGGATCGCAATTCTGATATTCCTAGAAGAAGTTATGCCCAATATAGTAACCGAAGGTCAAAGCTGGAGAAGTCTACCGCGGGCTAGACCGCGGTTTGTGCAATTTCCTACGTAGCGGTCTACGTAGCGGTACATATCAGTACAGCACTGCAGTGCTGACCGCGGGCGACCTGCGGAGCGACCTAGGCAGCGGTTTTGACGTACATTTGGCGGATTCCATTCCGAATTGGTCCAGAACTGTTCCAAAACTTCCCAAATCAAATTCTAATGATTTTAGAAGATCAAAACATGTTTAGGAAACTTCCTAAACTCAAATTAGGAGACAATTTTCAAGAAAGGAAATCTTATTTAGGAAAGGATTCCAATTCCTTCTCTCATTCTACTTTCCTACTTTGTGAGTTTCCTACAACAAATCAAATTGGGAGTTTACAAGGAATTATCACCTATAAATATCATGAGTTTCTTGAATAAAAGGGTTCCGCTCGCCATCACTCCATCACCACACATCACCACAAGACCTATCCATCCATTATAGAAGAAAACGAAGAAGAAATGAAGGAGCTCTTTGATGATCATCTCGGGTTTTCTCTACTCAATCTCTTTTCTTTTCTTTTTCTATCTTGTGTAACTAATCCCATAACTAGGGAATCAATGTGAACCTTTTGTGAATGCTCATGAATGGATTAATTATTATTTCATCAATTTAATTCTTGATTTATTAATTGTGCTTAATTGCTTAATCCTCATTAGTTTTAATATTTATTCACACCGTAGACTAAGGGTGGATAACTATTTGACATGATTTTAGGGTTAAGACTATCTGAGAATTAGGGTTAGAGTATAGACCAAACCTAATCTTGATTAATGCTCTTTTGAATGAATGAATTTTATCTTTAGCATAGGCCAAGCAAAATATAGAATTTGGTTCTTAATTCTTGCGCTTAAAGGGTTTCCGATCACTATTCACACCGTAGACCAAGGGTAAATAGTGGTTGGTAGCACGTGATTCATCCCATGACCATACGGTAATAGTCACATTAAAGATAAAGAATGAACCCTAGAATTGATTGAATCTTGTTTACAAATTAATTCCATACATTGAGTGTTCATAATTGGGGATCATTGATGACATAGTGTTTTCTTTCCATTGATCACAACCATATTCTCTTTAATTGTTTTCTTTAGATTAATTTAATTTAGTTTTAGTTTAATCAATCAAACAACAAATCTTTTGGTTACTTTAATTTAACTTTAAGTAGAATTAGTTTTAATTAATAAATTACTTTTCCTCGTGGGAACGATCCTTACTTGCCACAATACTTATCTTCACGATTCGTGCACTTGCGAGTGAGTATTTTATAATACGATTTTACACATCAAGTTTTTGGCGTCGCTGCCGGGGAATAGTTGAATTTATTGTTTAATTCTAGTTTTAGTTTTAGTTAATAGATTTAGTCTAGTTTAGGTAGTCGTGTGATTAATTTTTAGATTTTTAGTTTTTATTTTATTTTTATTTTTTATTTTTATTTTCGAAGTTTACTGTGTGTCTGTCTTTTGTTTTAGGTTTCAACGGTGAATGCAAGGTAGAAGATCACTGTAAGGAGAATTACTACCGTTGAAAGACAACATTGATCGTATTGGACAAAGAGCAATGGCAGACGATGAAAATCGCAACATTCAACAAGTTCCAGATCCACCAGCTGTACCTATCAAAACCATGAAGGATTATAGCAGGCATATTGTTGACAATCATCCTTTGTGCATCGCACTAGATGAGGTAGCAAGAAATTATAAGCTTAAGAGTTTCCACTAGAATTTGCTACCCGCTTTCCATGGGCTACCGAATGAAGATGTGCTTAAATTTATTAGAGAATTTTATGCAGCAATTCAGACTTTTCCAAACAATAAGGTGACAGAAAATCAGCTGCGTATGAGGTGTATTCCACATGCTCTAAAGGAAAAGGCGAAAACATGGCTCTTGACTTTGCCTCCGGCCTCACTGACAACCTGGGATGAAGTGGTAGAGAAGCTTACTGACCAATTCTATTCTCCCCAGAAAACCAGTGAGATCACATCCAAGATTACTAATTTCTTCCAAGGGGACCAAGAGACATTCTATGAAGCCTGGGAGCGTTACAAAATGCTTCTCTTTGATTGTCCTCAGCACGGATATCAAATACACCAACTGTGTCAATGGTTCTATGATGTACTAAATGACGTCTCAACAGTTTTGGTGAATAATGCATGTGGAGGATCCATGACCGACAAAACTCCGGAAGAATTGTATTCGATCTTTGAGAAGCTAGCCAATAATTCTCAACAAAAGAGTTCTAAAAGAAGAAAAGGTATTAATGAAGTAGATACTAATGCCAGGAACTCAATGCAAATGTCACAAATGCAAAAGTCCATCGAATTACTTGTGAATCAGGTGGGACAAATGAGAGAAAATCGATACATGGGATGTGAACATCCAGGGTATGGCATGGAAGTTTATCAAGCAAGAGGTACTGGACCTAATGAAGTCGATGAGGCACAAGCCATGAACAACTACAATCAGGGTTGGAGAAATCCCAATTTCTCTTGGAGCAACAATCAAGGTCCTGGGAACCAATGGGGAAACAACAACCAGAGACAATATAATACCGGTGCTCAGAATCCTGAATATCAACCCAGGAATCCATCAATGGAGGAGACAATGAAAGAATTCATGCAATACAATCAACAAACAATGAAAGAATGCATGCAAACCACTCAATAAATGCTCAAGGAAACTCATCAAGACTTTAATGTGAGGTTTCAAAATATTGATACTTGGATAAGGAAGATGGAACTGCAAATAGAGCAATTAGCTGAAGCTAATCAAAAGAGTGAACAAGGAAAATTTCCCAGCCATACTGAGCAAGCAAAGGCTATCACAGTTCTCTAGAATGGTAAGGCTTTAAATAATGATAAACGTGTTGAACTTTTTAATACTTCTATTAATGTTTCAGGTTTCTCCAAAGAGAACAGTGCACTAGTAGAAGATGAAGAATTTAAGGTGGAAAAGTCCAAGGATACATCAAAAATTCACAAATCTCCAAATCCTTATGTACCCCCAGTTCCTTTTCCGGCCAGAGTTCAAAAGAATAAGCTCAACCAATCATTCAAGGAGATCTACAACATATTGTCAAAGGACAATGTTAGTTTGCAAACCATGGAAGTAATCCAGAGGATGCCAGCATATGCAAAGTATTTCAAGGAGCTAAATTCAAGAAATAGGAAAATCGATTCTCATAGGACAGTGCTAGTTCCACATGAGGTAAGTGCAGTACTCCAAAAAAGATTGCCTCCGAAACTCAAAGATCCTGGAAGTTTCAATATCACTATCACAGTGGGAAAAACACGAAAGGAGAGCGCCACACTGGATCTAGGGGCAAGCATTAATTTGATGCCCTATGGCGTGTACAAGGAGATGAGGTTGAGTGACCTTAAACCAATCAACATGGAGCTTTTACTTGCCGATCGATCCATAAGGTATCCGCGTGGAATTGTGGAAGATGTTCTGGTCCAAGTTGGCAAGCTCATTATACCTGCAGATTTTATCGTATTGGATATGGAAGAAGAAGGCACTAGTGCAAAGGACTTACCTATTTTGCTCGGAAGACCGTTCATGTCAACCGCAAAGGCTATCATCGATGTGCATAATGGCAAGGTGTCCATGATAGTATTTGATGAGACAATCGATGTTGATGTTTTTGAATCCATACGGCATCCTGTAGGTGCTCTTGATTGTTTTAATGTGCAAGTAGTAGATCCAGGATTTTGTCCAGAATCAACTCCTACTCTCACAGAAATTCAAGACGGCAAAAGAAGGAAGATCTCACCTTTTCAACATGATCGCTCAAGTTATGAGAACATGATTGAGCAACTGAAAGAAGACAAACATATGGTTGTCGCTCTCAATTTTGACTTGACGAAAAAGATCAATGAGCTAATGGAAGAAAAAGAATCTTCGTTGAAAAAGTCGGCTGAACTTTCCCAAGAATTAGAAGAGCTCAAAGATGAGTTTGCTCAACGGATGAGGCTAATGAAGGCCGAGATCGAACAAAGGGATAAAGCCTTAGAGATCATGAAGAATAAGGAACTTGAAAGCATTGTCAAACTTGCAAAAGCCGAGCAAGAGATCAAGTCATTGACCACCGAAGTGATGAAGCAACCAGCGGAGGTTAAGATCAATAAGGTGACTAAAGATGAGTCGAGTAATTTCGTTACCCAGAAGGTTTATCCACTTCCAAAAAGAAGGAGAAGAAATAGAAGGAAGCGAGCTCTACCAATGAATCACAACCACCAGGAAGATAATTTTCATAGATTTGTTCCTGTTTGTCACTTTTGCAATGAAAGGGGTCACATTCGACCAAGGTGCTATGAGTATCTCAAACAATGCAAACATAGGAGTAATCAGGTAAGGCAAGTATGGATCCGAAAAGACAAGCTCAGAGAAATTGAGCGTGGTGGAACTATTCGGTTGAAGAAGAATGGCGATGAGTACATAGTTGTTACTTCACCACAGGTAGAGGATAGCTCGAGAATAGTGAAATCAATTAAGCTTCAAGAGCCATAGTGCTCTCATGTGTCTCGCCTAGACGTTAAATAAAGCGCTTGGTAGGAGGCAACCCACCCAGGTACAATTTTCTTTTCTTTTGTTTGAATTTTTTTTTTAATTTTGAGTCATAACTTAGTGTAAGTCTCGAACACCCTTAGCTAGAATTGAATATTGTTTTATTTTAGTTTCGAACTTTATTGAAAAATGATGTTTAATTTAGTTTTGGGGGTGTCGAAAGTTTTAGATTTGATAATTAGAACAGATGCTTTTTAATGTGTGCATGTCTGAGTTGGGCAGATCAGGTCTGAAAGCTGAAGATTATACATTCTGGAGTACACCGCTACATGACCCGGACCGCGGTAGGGCACAAATTTGTGTCCCTATATAAGAAACAGCAGGTACGCAATTCTCTTCTCATTATCTCTTCTCACTCTTCTCCGAATTTCCATTCTTCTTGTTTAAGCGAAGGTATGATTCTCTTTCTATTTTCAAATTTCATGTTTATGTTATGTGTTGTTTTGCCGAATCTTTCCCTATATGTCTTTCCCCATTTATCTTGCACTTCAATTTCAACATTGAGGAAAATGTTGGGTTTAGGTTTAGGGGTGTGAATTCGTGGTTATTTTATTTTTTTGTGTTTATTTTGAACCATTTGTTGAAATCTGCGAAAAAAGTGACCTGTTTTGAAAATTTTTGAGGCAAAAGTTTTGTTAAAACTGTATTCATTGGTGAGGAAATAAATTTTTCCGTCCACGTTGTGTTCTTCGTTTTTTCGATATGAATCCAACAGTATAAAGAACGTAAATTTCTAGGCTGTGGTTTAAAAGTTATGATTGTTTCTTCGACCAAAGGTCATGGGCGATGCCCTGTTTTTAAAATTCTGCACGTGAATGTTTTTCGTAGTCTGTTTTCTCACTTTTTAAATTCGAATTTTTAGATTTTTTTCAAATGAAAAGTGTTTATTTGCATGTCTATTTTCATGTGTTAAAATTTGGTTAACTTTCGATATGTATTTTGAGAGATATACATTAAAAATCAGACATACGTCAATTTCAAAAGTCACCAGTTTTTGAATTTTTGTCCTCCACTTTGAGATGATTCTTTTGTGTGCTTTTAGAGCCGTAATATATGCTTTATTCACTGAGTTTAGACTAACGTCTTTCCACTTAGAGTATTGCATTTCATTTTTCAAAATTTATGACATGCTCTTGATATAATAGTGAATAGGATGCTTAGTTGGATTGCCATGATTAATGGTGGAGACTACCCTTGTGAGTTCACTAAGCCAAAAAGCGTTACATAAATATCATTATAGAGGGTTCTTTTGTTTCTACTCCTAAACACTCATTAGGTTCTTAGTATTAGAAATTGATCTCAATAGGTTATACATTGAATATTAAAGAACATTCATCATAAAAAGATATCACATGTGGACTTTGTTCTTGTTTTGGTTGAACCATTGGAAATGATATAGGCAATGTGTGCTTGAACCACTTAAAAGGCCTTAAATATTTCCTACCTTTATGTGTGTGCTCCATAGCCAATTTTGAAGCCAAACACTATAAGCCTTTTTCTTTCATCACCCACATTAACTTAACCCCAATGAGCCATAATTTAGCCGTACCTTATAGCTTGGGATCATATTGATGTGATGAAGATGATTAAAGAGAGTTCGAAATGGGTGACTTGTGAAGTGCATGTACCAAGGAAAAAGCAAGAAGATCAAATGCAAAGAAGGTTTTTGAAGAATTATGTAATTGATGTAAAATTCTCATCTTAAAAAAAAGTTGAAAAAAAAGGGTTAAAAAAAGAGAAAGATAAATGAATGAGATGATGAATCAAATGAAAGTGAAAAGGAATAAAGTCTTGCAATGAAGCGATATGAAATCAAAGTCAACTCAAGAAGGAAGGTGAACAAAAATTGTTCAAAAAGCCTGGATGCAAGTGGAATGAAGAATTCGAAGAAATTTGGCCGAGTATGAAGATTGCCGAAGAATATCTCGATGTGATCCTAGGTTTGTTTGCTATCCTTTTTTCCGTCCATTCTTAAACCTTTACCCCATGGCCACGTTACAACCAAAGAAAAGACCTAGGGGTGGGCACTAAGTTCGGAACTGAATCGAATCGAACCAAACCGAACCGAAGAAAGGGTGTTCGGTTCGGTTCGTATAATTAATTCGGTTTAAACTGGTTTAAAAATTGAAAATCGAAAAAGTTTTCGGTTCAAACCGGTTTGCTTTTCTGAAAACCGGTTTGAACCGATTAAACCCCCTATAAAACTATATATAAAAAACCCCTAACATTTATAGTGTTCTTTCTCTTACACAACCACACAATATCTCAGTTCTATTTATTTTTGGGGAGGTATTATTATGTAGTGTACTATTTATTAACAGATTTTGAACTTTTATTTACCAGTTCGGATTTTGGAATGTATTAATATGTTTTTTATATTTTGGAACGGATTTGTTATTAACTTATTATTATGTATTAGTATGTTTTGGAATGTATTAATATGTTTTTTATATTATGTAATATGTTGTTTTAGCTTTGGGCTATTCAAATGGCCAAAATTAGGCCCATTAAACTATTCATTAATTTTAAAACAAATTAAAAAGACTCATTATGCTATCCAGCCCATTAGGCCCAAAACCAAATTGAACTGAACCGAACCGAACCGATTAAAATCACTTCAGTTCAGTTCGGTTCCCATTTCTTATTCGGTTTAAACCGGTTTAATTTTGGATGAACCGAAATATTTTCGGTTCAATTCGGTTTTGCCCAAAACCGAACCGAACCGAACCGTGCCCACCCCTAAAAAGACCTAATTGATCTTTTGGGAATGCTAGCTCAAGAGTAAAGGTAAACATGTGCTCTATCTTGTTCTTAATATCTGATTCCGTTCATGAGATTTTTTTGCATAAAAATCAAGCGTTCTTTCAATTATATATTCATATGCGATTATAACTTGAAATTTCTTGTGCATAACTTCATTCGCATATGATTGATGAGTGTATTTGCCTAGGTTCTGTGTGAAATTAATGAGCAATATCTTGTGAGAATTAGAGTCGAGGAGAATTATATCTATAACGTTTGACGAATGTGTTTTTGAAACTAGAGTGTCTTGAGTGTTGGCTTTTCATTAAAACCAAGCATGCATTCAAATTTGTGGCATAATTTTAGTCTTTACTTAGTGGCTCTAGCATGCATTGGTTTTGAATGGCACACTTTGATTACATCTAAATTATTTGGTTTATCGTAGAAATATGTTTGTGGGTAGCATAGCTGTAAACCCTCAGGAGACAAAACTCCTCCTACTAGGGACACCTAGAGGTTTAAAGGCTTGTAGCATATGCTCAATGCTATCGTGTTCCCTACGAAAGTGGCTTAGTTTATTTTTTATTTTATTTTTAGATTTTTGTTTGTTTTTAGTTTTGGTTTTTATTCTAGTTTTGCTCGAGGACTAGCAAAATATAGGTTTGGGGGTATTTGATCGGTCTATTTCTATACATATTTTAGGTCCTCATTTCCTATTATTTGTACTTTGTTCTTGAGTGAAATTAGATATTTTATGTGTTTGTTGAGCATTTGTAGGTCACATTCCATATAAGAGGTGTTGGATGTTATTTTGGAGAAAAGAAGCAAAAAGATGAATTTTGGCTGTGCACATCACTCATATTGTGGGCCTCATATCTCTCTCCTCAGTTTAACTTGTGTGTCCTACCACCTATGGATGGAAATCCCTGGAAGTCTAGTTTCCGGTGCACTTTTCAGATCGCAATTCCGATATTCCTAGAAGAAGTTATGCTCAATTTAGTAACGGAAGGTCAGAGCTGGAGAAGTCTACCGCGGGCTAGACCGTGGTTTGTGCAATTTCCTACGTAGCAGTACATATCAGTACAGCACTGCGGTGCTGACCGCGGGCGACCTACGGAGCGACCTAGGCAGCGATTTTGACGTACTTTTGGCGGATTCCATTCCGAATTGGTCCAGAACTGTTCCAAAACTTCCCAAATCAAATTCTAATGATTTTAGAAGATCAAAACATGTTTGGGAAACTTCCTAAACTCAAATTAGGAGACAATTTTCAAGAAAGGAAATCTAATTTAGGAAAGGATTCCAATTCCTTCTCTCATTCTACTTTCCTACTTTGTGAGTTTCCTACAACAAAGCAAATTGGGAGTTCACAAGGAATTATCACCTATAAATATCATGAGTTTCTTGAAGAAAATGGTTCCGCTCGCCATCACTCCATCACCACACATCACCTCAAGACCCATCCATCCATTATAGAAGAAGACGAAGAAGAGTTGGAGGAGCTCTTTGATGATCATTTCGGGTTTTCTCAACTCAATGTCTTTTCTTTTCTTTTTCAATCATGTGTAACTAATCCCATAACTAGGGAATCAATGTGAACCTTTTGTGAATGCTCATGAATGGATTAATTATTATTTCATCAATTTAATTCTTGATTTATTCATTGTGCTTAATTGTTTAATCCTCATTAGTTTTAATATTTATTCACACCATAGACCAAGGGTGGATAACTATTTGGCATGATTTTAGGGTTAGAGTATAGACCAAACCTAATCTTGATTAATGCTCTTTTGAATGAATAAATTTTATCTTTAGCATAGGCCAAGCAAAATATAGAATTTGGTTCTTAATTCTTGCGCTTAAAGGGTTTCCGATCACTATTCACACCACAGACCAAGGGTGAATAGTGGTTGGGAGCACGTGACTCATCCCATGACCATAATGTAATAGTCACATTAAAGACAAAGAATGAACCTTAGAATTGATTGAATCTTGTTTACAAATTAATTCCATACATTGAGTGTTCATAATTGGGGATCATTGATGACCTAGTGTTTTCTTTCCATTAATCACAACCATATTCTCTTTAATTGTTTTCTTTAGATTAATTTAATTTAGTTTTAGTTTAATCAATCAAACAACAAATCTTTTGGTTACTTTAATTTAACTTTAAGTAGAATTAGTTTTAATTAATAAATTACTTTTCCTTGTGGGAACGATCCTTACTTGCCACAGTACTTATCTTCACGATTCGTGCACTTACGAGTGAGTATTTTATAACACGATTTTACACATCATTTACCCCCACCCCCAAAACCCATTTGGGGGCGAAATTTGCCCCTAAAACCCCATAGGAAAACACCCATCCCTAATGTGGATAATTGATCTCATTTATTCTCCTCTAACAATGGAGGCTTTTACTTGCTCCATTCTCACAACCAAAATGACAAGATCTCATCGTGGATCCATCAGGAGATTAGAGAAGGCTTCCTCATCCTTCATCACCGTAGGATGAGAAAGCCTCCTTCAATATTTTAATTTATGGTATGTATTTTTGTAATGACTCAAATCAGTTGTTCGAAAATAGTGTCTCAATTTATGTCTAACCAATCAAATTCGGACATGTGTCTACATTTAATAATTTTTTTTTTAACTTCTTCCATAAATATAGACAAATGTTCGAATTTAGTTGGTTAAACACAAATTGATACACTATTTTTGGACAGCTGATTTAAGTCTTTTTTTTAATATGTCATTGTTTGGTTAATTTCTTTATTTTTCAATATTTTTAAATTATTTCAACATTTTATATTAATTGCGTCATTTGAGACATTTCTTAGTTATATTGTCGCATATAAGTATGCTTTATTTAGTCATTTTACTAAATACATTTCCCTTAATTTTATAAGAACGTGGTACTGTAGTTTCAAAAAATGGATTTATCAAACGTCTTTATATACCTACACTTTTTATTTTAAAACAAAAATTAATAATTGATTATTTTTATAAGTTCTGTTTTAAATGATTATTACTTAAGCTACAATAATCTCGGACACAAATTTAAATCATTTAAAACATGTACCATAGTTTTAACTTTTAATGGTTTATAAATTTTGGAAAATTAGTTTTAATGGTTTACAAAACCTAAAACTAAAAAGTTTCACACTCCACGGGTAAAACCCTAGTCCAAAAGTTAAATGGTACTTTTTGGAGGTAGTTTTTCAACAATGTTACTGTGTTTAATAACTTATGTTTAAAAGGCACTTATTATGGTGAACAGACAAAAATACCTCCAGCAGTTGTTCTACATCAGATTTCTTTCATTCAGTTTACAGTGACATAGTTGTGAAGTAGAGAGAAAAAGTCTCGTTGAAACCCAGGCAATCACTTGAAAGAAGACGAAGTGGCACTACGCTGTCGCACTCGGGGGTCGACCTCGTGGTGGTCGAGCTGCCCGGTTAACTCGCGGGGGGTTAGGGGACAGCGGCCCTAGAGCTTTTTGTTCAATTTAAAACCCAAATTGGGTTTCGGTTTTGAATCTTCAATTGTTAAAGTTGTTGAGGGTTGGGATTTTCAAGTAGGGAAGATTATGAACAATAACTTAGTTTCCGAGACTTTTGTATGATGTCCAAGACTTTTTGTATGTTGTCCGAGACTTTGTGTTTGTGTGTCCAAGACTTTGTGTTATACAGAGTCTCGAAAACCCTATTCAAAAGTCTCGGACAGCTTATACAAAGTCTCGGGAAGCTTATACAAAGTCTCGGGACTCTATTCAAAAGTCTCTGAAAGCTTATATAAAGTCTCGGGACATGTTATAAAAGACTCGGGGACCCTATTCAAAAGTCTCGGAAAGCTTTTAAAAAGTCTCGAAACAAAGTAAAATCATTCAATTGCAAATCCACTCGAGAGGTGAGAGCCGTCATTATATTTGGCCTAGAGTTTCGTTGATTCTGCTTTTAAATTGCAATTACCCATTATTTGCATTTTTCGAAGTTGCATTAACACTCTTCGTTAGGGGTGTGCAAAAAACCTGCAAACCAGACCAACCCGCCTAACCCAACCCAAACTTTATAGGTTGGTTCGGTTTCACATATAAAAAAATTATTAATCGGTTTTTCATTTAACAAACCGATCAAAGATTAGTTCTGTTTGGGTTGCTAAAAATAAAAATCATATAACCCAAACCAACCCATATATTTAATAAAAGTCAAATACATATTTCCCTGGGTTTTGTAACTTTTATTCATACTTATTTGCTTCTCATATAAATAAGTTTTTTTTTTCTTTCTCATTCATTGTCGTCAACCATTTAGTATTATAACATTCATCTTTCTTTTATATATTCTATTTTTTTAATAAATAAAATATAATTACTCCTCTCTTCCGATGCATGTTAGAATATGAGTTTTATTTTTTATTTTCAGCTATGATACATGTTATTGTTAATGTTAATGTTAATTATATAATATTTTTTATTTTTAAAATAATTAAAAAAACACCTATATTTAATATTTTTACATTTAAATAATTTTTTATAATAATACAAAAAATGATTTTTGGGTTCAAACCTAAACCGATAAATCTACCTAAACCAACCCGACTTTTTTGGTTTTGTTTGAATCGGTTTGATAAATCACATTGGTTTGGTTTTGGTAGAAATATAGCCAAACCGAAACATATTTGTTTGGTTTGACGTTGTGCTTCAACCCAAACCAAACCAAAAATGCACACCCCTACTCTTCGTTGGTTTCCTATCTTTGTTTTCACTTTGCCTCTCATTGTGTGAATTTTGATATTCAAACAGTGAGAGGCAAAGTGGAAACTGAGATAGGAAACTAATAAGATGAGTGATCTTATGTAACTATAAGAACGTCGAACTCGTTGGAGAAGAAGACGAACTTGGATTTCAGTTTACAAAGCTTTTCACTTTAAAATAGTTAGAGAGAGAAATAGATCTCAGACAACTTCAAAGTGTCTTCCAAAAGTTTAAGTCAAACAAATAATTTTAAAATGTGTACAATAAAGACATTTTTAAAAATCACTTACTTTGGTGCCTTTTAAACTTAAGTTATTAAAGTGATGTCTCATGTGCAACATAAACTCAAAAAAGTGCTAAAACCCCATATTTCCTCGGTAAAACCCTTGCAAAAAGTATTCATTTCAGGGTCGTGGTTGTTGTCAACTTAAGACCAACTAAAGGGATACAGTCGTACAGGTAAATTCTAATTGGATATATATACCAAATAATGACTCATGATAATTCCACATTTCACACAAATTAACATTAGTGAATTTATTTTGTATTTTATTTTTAAATTAATAAAAATGAAGGAATTTATTTAATTTTGTAGGCATTGATAATACATTTCCTAAGCTAAGTGAATATGATGAGCATTGTTTTAGGAGTGAACCCAAATGTGATTCCAAATCCTCACCAACTTTGCGATGACATTGAAGAATCTCTAAAAATCATCAAGGATGCTATCATACAAACAGGATTCATCAAAAAGCTAATCTAGGTACATCATTATTTAAAATAATGGTTAGATTGTATTAACTTAACTTTAAGAGCTATATATTTATTTTTGGACAAATTGTAATAAAGTATCTCGACATTTAATGGAAGTGCAATAAAACCGTATTTTTACCAAAATTATTAGCAAATACAGTTGACTGATGACCCGTAAAACTAACGAACGACCAGCCAATTATATAGAAATGACTAAATTGCCCCTAAGATTAATTATTATAATATTTTGTAATAAAATTTTGCAATAAAAAAAATTTAAAAATAATTAATTAAATAAAATATATAATCTCCTCTAATAGAGATTTATTCTCCATTACAGGAGATAAGGTTCTCCAACCAGGTCTCTTCCACGGAAATCAACCATCTCTAAAATGGAGATTAGGTTGATCTTTATTAAGGCCATCTCCAAAATTTTCTTCTTTTTGGAGAATGGAAATGAATATCTCCGAAATATTTCATCTCTATAAATTTAATTACTCAATCATTTTCTAATTTATAATATGTAAATAATAAAATATTATTATTTTACTTTATAAATTATTTTTCAAACTTTCTTTAATAAAATTATTTTCTATTATTTATTTTAATTTTTAGATTATAATTTACACACTTAATTGATTCACACCTAAAATTTTCTATTTTTTTATATAATTCGTCACACCTAGATAATTTTAAATCTAATGATTTTAATTTAATGCTTTTAAAAATTTAAATCTTTCATCATATTTGTCACCTAATTTTCAACACCTGATTTGCTTTACCAAATTATTTAGAGTTAATTATTATATAAAATTCCTTTATATATATATATATATATATATATATATATATATATAACTTGGGCCAAAAAGCACTGCATGTCGTCTGAGGGAGCTTATGCCTTAAATCTTTATAAAGTTTATATTGGACCGAAAGGCAAACCAAAACTGGAATAATGTGGGTTTCTACGTTAAAACAAATAAGGAACTTTCCCCAATATTCTATTCTAAATATGCATTTAATATGTGCAAATACAAATATGAACAATACAAGTAAATTGTACAAATTAAAGAGATAAGGGATATGAAATCAAACACTATGATTTTTACGTGGTTTGGCACCACCTACTTCACGCCTGCAAACTCACCAAGTTAGAAAATTCCTCTATAATCACCAACTGAACCTTCGGGTGCCAACCAAATTGTTACAACAATGTGAATGCCTCACTGCAAACCCACCAAGTGATACCTCACACTTGGATTTATGGTTAATTTGGTATTACTGTAACTTTTATAATAATCACTGTTAGATATGCTTAAGGAACAATCAGCTGTGAAATTAATTAGCAAATGCTTGGTTAATTATTCTTTTAAAACTAATGTATAGCTCAAAGCAATATACATATACTTGATAGGTTTATTGTAAAAGTGCTGAGATTAGTTACAGTAACTAAACTAGATATAATTTTATAAACTAGATATAATTTTATAACGATACTTCATTTTTTTTCCATTAATTATATATATTAAATCAATATTTAAGTAAAATATTTAAATTAGAAAAAAATCCATAAGAACAATAAAAGTATTTTTAAAAGATTTTATAAATCAAATCAATATTTAAGTAAAATGTATAATTTTAAGATGAAATAAGATAAATAAATAATTTCAAGTTGATTTCATAAGAATAATAATGATATTTTAAAAGATTCATTAAATGCTAAAATAAATTATTCCATAATCACTCTCGAAATGTAGGATTTACATCTTCTCCTAACCAAAGCTTTTCCTAAGCTTTGAAAAATCTACTGAGATGTGGCAATTGCAGAGATCAATGGTTATGATTTATTTATTTCATTTATCATCCAATAAAAGACACCTTTTTATTTTTCACCTTCCAATTCTGGACCCCATATATTTTGTTTCTTGATTCAAATTCTGAAAATTCATATCTTTTCTTTCTTGAAATTATTATGTGAACAATTTTGTGGTTACTGACAGCATCTCCAATGCAAAAGTGACTTTTGAAAAAAAAAAGATGTCACATAAGATAAATAGACAGTCTATTAAAAAATGTATATCCAAAACAGTTGTGCATATTCAACCTTATGCTGGTGAGGCAAAAAATATATTAGATATTGTGAACATGACCATCTACTTTCAGACGTCATGTTGCACAACTGTTTTTTCGGTTGACTCAGCAAGTATTTAAAATTAATATTAATTTTTTAACTATTTTTGGTAAGGAAATAAAAAGAGAAGGAAAAAATATTGAATACATCATTAAAAATAAATGTGCTATAAACAAAGGCATTAGAGACCAAATTTTGAGTTGATTGTCTATCAAGTCTATTTTTACGCCACATAGAAAGTAAATCTCTTGACATTATTACCATATCAACGATTTTTTGTATGCAATCCACTTTTGCATTGTAAATGCTCTGAAAATACAAATTGTTTCTTGAAATTTTTCTTTCTTGAAACCCTTGTCTTTTCTTTCTTCACGGTACTTCTCAAACTTCAAGGATTCGTACCATTGTAAAAAAAATTGGTTAGGAAGCCATTTTTTTTACTCAAGAAGAAAAAAAATATGGAATTAGCCATTCTCAAAACCTGTCTGTTGGAGAGATGGAGTGAATGACTTAGCACAGTTTAAGAAATCAAGAAAACCCAGAAAAAAAAGGGTATGGAATTAGCTTGGCAATAATGTCTATTGTCATGCATGAAGAAAACAAAGATTAAATAAATAGGGATAATCTTAAAATTGCCAAGTCTAGGGGTGGGCACGGTTCATTGAACCGAACCGAACCAACCCAAACCAAACCAAAATAGGTATTTGGTTGGGTTTTAAGGTTGAGTTTGGTTCAATTCGGTTCGAACCGAATGAACATCATAGAATATGGTTCGGTTTCGGTTTCGGTTTTGGACCTTCCAAAACCGAACCGAACCGACGAACCGAACTATAAATACAAAAAAAATACAAATTTTATTATGGATTCTATGTTGGATTATTTATGTATGATCTTATTTTATTTTGGAATTCTATCATTCTATGTAATGTATGGACTGAATTTGATAGAATATTAACTATTGATCAAGTACTTATGATTGAATTGGACTAAATTTGATTAGTTAAATAGTAATGTGGTCTATTTAGATGTGTTTTCAATGTAATGGATTGTTAAAAAAACATAACCCAAAGTCAATTGCCCAAAGGTCAAAGGTCTAAATACAAAAATATGGCTGTTAAATGATACAAAAATTGAAAAAATATGTAAAAAAAACCTCAAAGCCCAATAGGCCCAAAACCGAATTGAACCGAACCGAACAGAACCGAGATAAAGGTGTTCGGTTCAATTCGGTTTTGTGGTCCAATACGGTTCAAACCGATTCAAGTTTTCAAAAACCGAAAATATAACGGTTCAATACGGTTTTGGCCAAAACCTAACCGAACCGAACCTCGCCCACCCCTAGCCAAGTCTTAGAGTTCATCAAAATTTCAGTATTTTGATGGCAGATGGATTGGGAGATTGGATGAGTAGTTTAAAAAAATGAACAATTCGTTGGTGATGGTTACGGGTGGGCATGAGTTGGTTCGGTTCGATTTTCGGCCGAAATAGTCCATGACTCTCTTATACTCGGTTTTCATTTTTTTTTAATAGGATTGACTCGTCTCAACAGGGTGACTCGACTTTACTGGAACCAACTTTTTTTCGGTTCGAGTCATTTCGATTTAATACGGTTTTGGGCCTGATGAGATTTTTGGGCCTAATGAAAATTTTATCTACATGTTTGATTGTATACACTTTTTTGACCATAATTCAACACCTCCAAATAGTTTTATATATATATATATATATATATATATATATATATATGTAACTTCATAATATAAAAAAAAAGTCCAAACAATCCATAATACATTTTATCATAATTCAAAATATAGTCCATAATATTTTTTGTTAAAATTGGACTGACCTAATAATAATAATAATAATAATAATAATAATAATAATAATCGCGATTGAATGTTTATAGCATAGTCCAAATCGATACTTGATCAACGTGGGTGAGTGCAAGAGATATCAGGTGCTAGATTGAAAGGTATTTTAGACTTTTAGTTAATATATATATATATTAATAACACAATATTTATTAACTTAAATCAATATAAATCTAATATTTAATAAAATAATATATAAATATGTATAATTACTTAAAATAACATATATTTTCAGTTCGATTCGATTAACTAATGATCGTAAAACCGTGCCCATCCCTGGTGATGGGTATTAAATAGGGCATTTAAAAATTTAATAAAAATTAAATTGTTTAAAAATCCCTAATCCACACCAATAAAAAGCTTTCACTTGTCTAACTATGATCGACAAATACAAAATAATAAAATAAAATAAATCTTGCCTATTGAAATGTGTAATTGCCACATGTCAATAGATCATTCAAAGCTTAGAAAAAGCTTATGTTAGAAGAGGACCAAATCCCAAAATGTAACTACCCACCTACTTTTCAAAATAACTGTCAAAACTTATCAAATTATCAATTAATGACTTTTGAAAGTTTTATCAAATATCATTTTATATCAAAATTATAAAATAAGTTTATTTTAATTTTTCAAAAGCAATATTAAACTGATCCTTACAATCTCACCATTTTACAAGTGATTCCCACACTCAAAGATAAAATAAATTGATTATAACTTAAGCTCTCTAAAATAGTGAATATGAAAATCTAAGCACGAATAAGCCTTTGATGTGAAAGGATGGAAAATTTAAATACTTAAAACACTTTTATTTGGATATTAGAAAACTTGACTAAGCTCATAGAAGTGATCAAATAGGGAGACATAACTTTATAAGCAAAACCAAGATCCAAGAATAGCCGTTTTCAAAATGTAATTTACAAGGGTCAAAATGCAATTTCCAGAACCAAAAGAACCAAACTATAAATTACCACTCCATTAGCAAAAAACGGCTATTCTCGATTTTGCGTGTCCAACCCCAATTCTCTATTTTGCCTATAAATTCATATGACCAACCCCATTGGATTACTCTGAAGATCTTAGCCAAGTTCCTAACATCCAAATGAATTATTTTAAGTTTTGTTGAGCCAAAACTTTTCATCCATATAAATGATTTTCTTATTCACTCTTTAAGAGAGCTTAAATTGTTGCAATCAGTTTATTTTAACCTGTAAAGTTCAATTTATTTCTTGTTTACTTTTTTTAAAAAGATAAAAGACCATTTATATAAAAGTAAAAGGTCAATCCTTTATTCATGTGTTTTTTATTGAAAACATGAATAAAGAGTTCACTGATTTTATATATATATATATATACAAAAAATTTCACATAAGTACGCACTGATGGAATTATATAAAGACATTGAATGTGAGTCATTCGTTTTACATACTTTGACTTGGTATGTATGCACTTGTCAGAACTCTTTTATAAATGAGTGGTTCACATTCAATATCCTTATATAATTCTATCAGTGCGTACTGACATGAAAATAACTGTATATATATATATATATATATAGAGAGAGAGAGAGAGAGAGACAGAATTTCATATAAGTCCTACCTTTTTAGTGATTTATCACATTTATAAATGTATTTCAGATTCATCACTTTAGTCCATTTGCCCAAATATGTGAAAGTCAACTATTTTAAAACTTGTGAAAGTACACTTTTATCCTTATTACTATTTAA
This sequence comes from Dipteronia sinensis, assembly GCA_033220585.1. NCBI lineage: Eukaryota > Viridiplantae > Streptophyta > Magnoliopsida > Sapindales > Sapindaceae > Dipteronia > Dipteronia sinensis. Next base: position 28,869,928 of record CM065642.1, read on the forward strand.
TTTAGCTAAAATGATAATATTAGCTTTAAATTAATATGAAAAATAATAAAATCTCAATAATAAAATCTTAAATAAATATATTACAAAAAATATTAAATAAATAATAAAAATAAAATCCATGAATTTTTTGTTTGTATTTTTATCATAATGGATATTTATTTAGCTAAAATGATTATCTTAGCTTTAAATGATTTATAAAAAAAATTGTAATTTATTTATTTTATACATATACAATTTTTCTATTGTCAGTTTGAATTGATATAAGAGATATCAGTTTCTTTCATGTAGGTTATTGGATTTATATACTTTGACTTGGCTGCATGAACTGAAATAAGATATATCAGTTCTTTTAATATGGGTCATTGGATTTATATGCTTTGACTTAACTGCATGCACTTGTTAAAGCATCTTTTAAATTCAGTGGCTCACATGCAAAAAACCGATATATCTTATATTAGTTAGAACTGACAATAGAAAGACTGATATATATATATATAAAGGTATTTAACAATTGTTGAAAGTAAACTTGGAAGAGATTGAATATATTTATTTTATTCCCCATTACATTTAAATCTAAAATTTTAATATCCTATATACTTAATATTAAATTATTTTTGATATTATGCATATATTATTTTTAATAGTGGAAATTGTAGGAAATGACCTTTCTCAACGTTTAGTTTCTAGGAAATAGCCCCTTAGTAAAAAAAATTGCCCTTTTAGCCTTTTCCCCAACCACATTTACAACATTGACCTTTAATGCCCCTCACCTGGAATTTCCCACAATAGCCTCTTTAAATATTTAATTCATTATAACTTGTTGAAGTTTACTACAATACCCTCCAATGTCATTTCCCACAAAAGTCACTGATAAACAACACATTTCAAATCAACCAAAGAACATTCGTTGCTTTTGTTTTGCTCTGTGTACGCAAAACTGAAACTCAATCAATAACCCAGAAATTTAGAGATTCAGAGAGAGGAAGGAGAAGCGGGGTGGTCATCGGAGAAGCAAGGTCGTCGTGGCCATACAATCTTGGTCTTCGTCTGTGTACCCAAACGACGATTAAACTCAAACCCAAGCAAGAACCCAGAAATAGAAGCAAGGTCGCTGGTCGCTGTTGAAAGCACAAGGTTGACCGTCAGCATTGATCGAAGCACCTCAAACCCTAGACGAAACGCAAAAAGAGTGAGACAATTTCAAGGTACTAATTTCTTCAAACTACTACAATTCATGGGAGATTGTTCTTGTTTGTGTTTTTGATGGGAGATTATTTTTTTGTTTGTGTTTTTGGCATGTTTGTGTTCCGTTGTATGTGTATTGGGAGGGTGTGTGTTCTGTTTGAAGGAGAGCAAGCATTTAGCTATTGTTGTGAACTACACTGGAAAAACCTTTAGTGTGATGCAATTCAATGTTAAGAATAACGTTTACAGACTAGAATGACTTATTTTGCATGCATGTATTATTTTTTTAAGCCTAGTAATCATTGTAATAGACCTAGTACCGATGGATGAAGCATGTAATTTGATGAGCCTAGGTTTGGTTTTATGGTGAATGCATATGTTTAGCCTATGAATGATTGTTATAAGCCTAGGGCCAATGGATGGATGATGCATGTATTATTTTAAGCCTAGGAGGCTATGAACGATTTTCGAGAGCCTAGTACTGATTATGAGCCTGGGACTGATGATACATGTATAATTTTAAGCCTAGAACTTAATTTCAATTCTATTGCAATGCTGATACATGTATAATTTCCACATACTATAATGTTGATACATGTATAATGCTGATTTTGAGCCTGGAATTATTTTCATTTACAATGATGGTACACGCATAATGCTGATACATATATTTCATTTTGAACCTAAGTTTTATTTGATTTTTTTAATTTTCCAGATGCCGAAAAATTCAAATGAAAAGTTGTGGCGGTTTCCAGGGCATGAGAAATGGATTCCAGTCAGAGTAAACAGTCGAAGCAAGATGTTTATGATTAGAGACTTGAAAGTGGTCCTCCAAAAATTTGGGTTGGTGGAAAAATTCAAGCAAGGCTCTTTCGGCCAGTATTTGGATTTGAAACAACCGTTGATAGTTTACGGGCACCTAATTCATAATCTTTTGAAAAGAGAGATTATTCACCCTAATGGACAAAGACCATATGAGATGTGGTTTGGGTTAGGGAAGTCGAAAGCTCGTTTTGGTCAAAAAGAGTTTTGTCTATGCAGCGGATTAAAAATGGAACAGGTGCCTGAAGGTTTTGCCAACAAAAGTGAAGTAGAAGAGGATTCAATGCTTAGAAGAATTTTCAAAGGAAAAAGGCCTACGACTGAGGTATTGTATGCTACGTTGAAGAAAATATCGTCCGAAAAGAGTGAAGATGCGTACAAGATGTTGAATATCTATATGGTGAGCCAATTCTTTGGCACGGATGACTAACGAATGATAGCTATCTGGGGGTGGTTGTTTTCATTAGTTGAAAACGAAGATGAATTCAAAAAAATTCCATGGAGTTCTTACATCTTCAGTTTTATACTATTTTTTCTGAAGGATATACTTAACAAGTGCCCCCCAAACTGAGAGGTGAAGAAGAGAAGGAAGATAATAAGGGGAAGATGAAGAAGAATAAGAAGACAGTAGAAGAAGAAGAAGCATTAGAAGAAGAAGAAGAAGAAGATAAGAAGAAAAAGAATAAGAACAAAAACAAGAAGTCAGTAGAAGAACAAGAAGTGAAAGGGAAAGGCAAAGGGAAAGGCAAAGGAAGGCTGCAGGGTGAGGAAGAGAATAAGAAAAAGACATCCAAGTATTATACCTACAACTTGTTCGGGTTCCCTCTAGCACTTCAGGTAAGTTTTATAAAAGATGAACATGTTTTGATTGTTATGTTAAAATTAAGAAAAATATTGCTAGAAAACTAGTTGTTTTGGTGAGGGGTTGGTGATGTCCAGAATTTTTTAACAGCAAATTCTCTGTCCATTTTCTAAAAATATGTCTTCCATTTCACATCTTCGTTGTATAGGTATGGGCCGTGGATAGAGTAATTTCTTTAGAAAATCTCGTTGGTAAAAGAGTTTCCATAGGGTATCCACGGTTCAGTAAATGAGAATTCAGTGCAAATGTTACAAATATTGAATCCAAATTCAATACATTGGTGTGTACTTAATTACCCTTTATTTTTACTTATATAGGGATAATTATTTGTAGAAATTCTCTAACAATTGTTTGTTCCCGATATGCAGACGGCTTTATTTGATTGGGATGTTGAAACTTTTGAGAAGGGTACAGATTACTTCAAATCCCTCAACCTTGAATATGTGTGTGGCCCACTAATTGATAAGAAGAGGGAGAAGTTGGCTCTACCTCAGGTGATGAGGAAGAAGATCTTGGTTCCGACCATGAAGGTGATGATAATCAGACAGACAATAACAATGATGGGATTGACTGTTCTGTTCAGAATGAGGAGATATGAGGTTCTGTCGGGAGAACTAGAAGCACATTTTCTTCTCCCTAAGCACATTTTCTAACGAATACCCCCCCCCCCCCCCCCCCCCACTTCTAAGAAGCGACTATTCTCCGATAGAAATCCTAAGGTATGATTACATCTACACTGATTGGTTTTAGTATGCTATTGTTGTAAGCATTGTATTAATTATTGCAAAATTCAGGTGCATTCCACTATCCCAAAACTATATGGTTCTATGTTTGAAAGTGAGCAACGTATCATTGCATTCTGTAGAGAAGAATTTTCGAAGATTAGAAAGGAGATAAAGGTTGGATATGAAGTTGTTGAAATTTATATTACTATTTATAGTTATATATAATAGTTTAGTCCTTCATAATTTCCACTAATTTATTGATTTTGATGTTTAGAATGATGCTGAGCAAGTTGATGATGTTGTTGATGATAAGATGATAAGGGTGCTGGAAATAATGTTACTGTTGTTAAGGATGTTGAAGAACTAAATTCAGTTAGTGAACTTGGTGAACTTGGTAAGGATGTCCAGTAAGATGGTGATGTTGTTGCTGAAGTTGGGAAGGGTGGTGAGGAAGATGGTGCTTTTGGTGATGTGATTGCTGCATTTCAGGGTGGTAAGGGTGAAGAGAAAGATGATGATGTTGGTGATGGGAATGCTGCATTTGAGGGTTGTAAGGGTGATGAGCAAGAGGATGGTGTTGGTGAAAATGGTAAGGTTTCTGAGCAAGGCGTTGGCAGTGATGGTTTGGTTGTTGGGGATGCATCATTTGAGGGTGCTGGAAATAATGTTACTGTTGTTAAGGATGTTGAAGAACTAAATTCAGTTGGTGAACTTGGTGAACTTGGTAAGGATGTCCAGTAAGATGGTGATGTTGTTGCTGAAGTTGGGAAGGGTGGTGAGGAAGATGGTGCTTTTGGTGATGTGATTGCTGCATTTCAGGGTGGTAAGGGTGAAGAGAAAGATGATGATGTTGGTGATGGGAATGCTGCATTTGAGGGTTGTAAGGGTGATGAGCAAGAGGATGGTGTTGGTGAAAATGGTAAGGTTTCTGAGCAAGGCGTTGGCAGTGATGGTTTGGTTGTTGGGGATGCATCATTTGAGGGTGGTAAAGGTGATGAGCAAAAGGATGATGTTGTTGAAATTGGTAAGGGTTTTAAGGAAGATGTTGGTAGTGATTGTGTGGTTGTTGCGAATGCTGCATTTGAGGGTGGTAAGGGTGATGATCAAGAGGATGTTACTGTTAGTGAAATTGGAACGGGTTGTGATCAAGGTGTTGGCAGTGACGGTGTGGTTTTTGGGGATGCTGCATTTGAGGGTGATATGGTCGAGGTACATTATATAATACTGTTTTTGTCTAGGAATTATTCAATGGTTTCTGCTAGACTGAATATCTAATTTTTGTAAGAGTTGGGGAAAAAATCTATCCTTGACCTGGATGAAAATCCATCCCCATCTGTGTGCTTTATTGCCCAGAACAATCACAGTAGTGTGGTAGCGCTTGATGGGGCCGACCTTGATGTTGAATACAGAGACATCGACAAACAGAGGGGCCGAAAGCAGTCCAGGTGGCTCGAAAGCCCGTGGACAGATCCCATGCCTAAGAAGAAAAGGAAACCACAGTCAAACGAGGAAGAAATAAACTTAGTTGAGTTAACGTCTTTCCTGAAGAACGAAGACCAACTTAGGTAATATTCCATTCCGATTATCTGTTATATTGGCAGTATTATAATACATTCATTTTATAGTTTTTAATGTAATGTAACGCTAGACTTGAATAGTTTTTATACCGGTCAAATCCTTCCCATGAGGCGTCAAGATTTTGTAGACCTGGTCAACATCGAAAAGTGGATATCATATTTGGTAACATAATTAACTATCTATTTCATTTCTCCATGTTTGTGGTTTTAAGGCTTTATGTTACTTATTCCTTAATGTACACATCACTACATTTACACAGCACATTCACAGTTACTTTGATATCCTATGGAGGAGACGATCGGGCAATGAGCTTAACTACTTGCAAAATATTGGATTGGTTAACTGATGTGTAAAATCGTGTTATAATATACTCACTCGCAAGTGCACGAATCGTGAAGATTAGCACAGTGACAAGTAAAGATCGTTCCCACGAGGAAAAGAGATTTATTAATTAAAACTAATTCTAATTAAAGTTAAATTAAAGTAACCAAAGATTTGTTGATGATTTAATTAAACTAAAACTAAATTAAATTAAGCTAAGAAAACAATTAAAAAGAATATGGTTGTGATCAAGAGAAGGAAATACTAGGTTATCAATGATCCCCAATTATGAACACTCAATGTATGAAATTAATTTGTAAACAAGATTTAATCAATTCTAGGGTTCATTCTTTGTCTTTAATGTGACTATTACCGTATGGTCATGGGATGAGTCACGTGCTCCCAACCACTATTCACCCTTGGTCTATGGTGTGAACAGTGATCGAAAACCCTTTAAGCGTAAGAATTAAGAACCAAATTCTATACTTTGCTTGGCCTATGCTAAAGATAAAATTCATTCATTCAAAAGAGCATTAATCAATATTAGGTTTGGTCTATACTCTAACCCTAATTCTCAGATAGTCTTAACCCTAAAATCATGCCAAATAATTATCCACCCTTGGTCTATAGTGTGAATAAATATTAAAACTAATGAGGATTAAGCAATTAAGCATAATGAATAAATCAAGAATTAAATTGATAAATTAATAATTAATCCAAACATGAGCATTCACAAAAGGTTCACATTGATTCCATAGTTATGGGATTAGTTACACATCATGGGAAAAGAAAAGAAAAGAGATTGAGTAGAGAAAACCCGAGATGATCATCAAAGAGCTCCTCCAATTCTTCTTTGTCTTCTTTGTCTTCTTCTTCTACAATAGATGGATGGGTCTTGAGGTGATGTGTGGTGATGGAGTGATGGGGGATAGCCCCCTTGGTGGCTTGGGACCTCCCTTGGCTTCTCTCCCCCGAAATTAGGGTTCACATGGGTTTAAATAGGCTTTAGATGATAAGCCAAGTCCTTAAACAACAAGGAAATTGGTTCCCTTTTTGAACTCTGCCTTGTTTTAGGATTTAATTCTTTCATAATCCACTCAAATTGATTACTTATTGAAGGATGATAAGGATTAGGTGTCAACTTGCTTTCCAAGACTCACACTCATGTCCAAGAAGGTAATATTTCCCGTTCCGACAACTTGCAAAATAAATCCCGTCACTATTTGCGGAATTATGACTGATCTGACCATCGGATACTAAAACGGGCATAACTTCTTCTAGGAATATCGGAATTGCGATCCGTAAAGTGCGCCAGAAACCAGACTTCCAGGGCTTTCCATCCATAGGTGGTAGGACACACAATTCAAACCGAGGAGAGAGATATAGGACCCTCAATCTGGGTGATCTGCACTGGCCGAAATTCAGCTTTTTGCTCCTTTTCTTCAAAATAACTTCTAACACCTCTTTCATGGAATGTGACCTATAAATGCTCAACAAACACATAAAAGACCTAATTTCACCCAAGAACAAAGCACAAATAATAGGAAATCGGGACCTAAAATATGTATAAAAATAGACCGATCATTAACACATCTTTCTTCGTAAGTATCTCCCTAGTTATATGATATGGTATATGAAAATCTGTTTATTATATGCATGTTTCTGAAAATGTGTTTTAATGCATGTAATCTTTTGAGCCTATGAATGGATTGATATATGCCTAGGAATTGGATGACATGAGCTTAGGAATGGATAACATGAGCCTATGAATGGATGCCATGAGCCTAGGAAATATTAGCCGGGAATTATTTTATTTATGCTTTTGATTTAAATAAGCCTGGTAATGGAATTATCAGTTGGGAATTAATGGTTGTATATGCAGACTAACCTGAACATTAAGTGGGCAATTGAAATGGACACATTGGAAGCAATGAGGAAGATAGAAAAATTTGAGAAGGCTGAGAAGGAAAGACGTCAGCAGACAGAAACTGGTTCTCCTCATTCTCCTCAACAGAAAAAAGATCGCAAAAAAAGAGCAAGAAAATCAGCGATCCTTCTCTTCATGCTGTAAATGTCTGGGAAGACTACCCAGAATTCGTTCCTTTAAATTACCAGCCAAGTCCAGACATCCTCAGACATGTTACCGGCCATGACCTTATGTACCCTCAACCTTGGTGTGAAATGGATTCGGTAAGTTTTTGTAAATGATGTTGCGTTGTCATTATCTATTTTGTTAACTTATTTTTATTTAATTGCTTACAAAATTTATATTGTATATGCAGGTGTTCATCCCGTGCCACCTACCCGGCCATTTGGTTTTATGTCATGTACTTTTCAATGAAGGAAAAGTGCTGTTTTTTGACTCTTTGAATGAACGGGACGGAACTAGTCATCGGCTAAAGGACGTTTGTGCCCTACTTTACCTATTGCCATCTTTACTGAAGCATGCCGGTTACTACGAAGAAATGAAGATGGATCCTCATGCCAGCCCATTCACAGTTCAAAGCATGGGCTATGAATTGATTCCTCAACAAGATGATGGGTATGTGAGACATATGTATTTACTTTATTTACTTTCTTACAGACACTTATGTTTGATTTATCGGCACCATTTTACAGATACAGTTGTGGTGTTTTCTTGATGAAGTATGCTGAGTTGATTCTTACTGGAGTAAAAACTCCATGGAAATCAGTTTTTGGACAAAAGGATATCAAAGACATTCGTAAGGCCATTGCAATTGACATTTACACCAATGGTCAACCCTGCAATTCCCCGTAAAAAATTATGTTTTAGGTTTGTGGTTTCTGCCTAGGAATGTGTACAGCTTCGCAATCAATATTTACGTTGGGAATATTTGGTATAGTACACTTAGGATTGGAATGTTTATGAGGTATTTTGTCATGTTCAGCATGGGAGTTTTTTGTGACAGATTTAACTGTATCAACTATAGATTAGTTAAATAAATTCTTAAAATTTCTAAGGTTATGAAATTCGCTGTGAAAATAAAACAACAGTTCACTTATGCCTACAAATCATTTCACTTAGGCCTAGGAACAATTCTCTTAGGCTTGGGAATCACTTCACTTAAGCCTGGGAACAATTCTCTTAGGCCTGGAACAATTCTCTAAGGCCTAAGTGAATTGTTCCCAGGCTTAAGACAATTCTCTTATGCCTGGGAATCACTTCGCATAGGTCTAGGAATCACTTCAGTTACGCCTAGGAATCAATTCAGTTAGGCATGGGAATCACTTCACGTAGGCCTAGGAATAATTCTGCGAGGCATGGGTACAATTCTCGTACGCCTAGGATTCATTTCAGTTAGGCCTGGGAAATATACTTTAAATGAACTTATACCAGGTTAGTGTACCCATTGTCCAGTGCACAATGAAAATGGATGTTCATAAATTACAATGGTTCATTTCAAATCCAAAGGTTACAATTGTTGATTTCAAATCCAAAAGTTACAATGGTTCATTTCAAATCTAAAGGTTACAATGGTTCACCGATATGGGTCATCTTGTTCCACTATAAATACCCCATTTCTGTTTCATATTTTCGTCACTTAATTTATACAAGTGAAAATGGAAGCAAACGGTAGTAGTAACAGGTTAAATGTCATTTTCGAATGTTGACATGAACGGATTGCAAAGGCTAAGGAGACCGTCATCAAGGAGCGTAAAAATGCAAAACGCTTGAGTGTTGATTATACTGTTTTGATGGGGAAATATCAGAATCTGGAAGCTGAAATTATCAATTTATATGTTTAGATCGAAGCAAGGGATAACGAACTCAATGGACTCTACCAACTTGTTGAACAAATGCAGAAGAAGTTAATGGACTTCAATATTCCACCATCAACCTGAAGAAAACCACACCCAATCTGCCTTCCACAGAATTATATCTTATGTTATGTTATGTCTTTTATGTATATACTGTACCGTCTAACTTCTTAATAAAAGTGAAGTAATTGGTTTTGTTTTCACATGTTGTACACGTTTCACATGCTGCTATTTATATATATTTATTCAGTATTCTTCAATAAGACCAGAACAAGAATAACAAGATAGACGTACAACTATAAGTGTTTACCAACAGAACATAACAAACTAGTTTCTTATGCGTTCTTGTTTCATATTCAACAACACCACAACTTAAACATAAACAACAAATCTTTCAAACAATCTTGCATACTATAACTCCAAAAATAAAAGCAAATCGAAATGAAAACAACATCACACCAGTGCTTTGACTCTTCTCAGATACTTTCTCTTCAACATTCACGGAATATTCCTTCTTTTCAACATTCACCAAAGATTCAAGCCAGGAATGGGTTGAATGTCTGGAACGGCTACTTATCGCTTTATATGCCTCATCAGTTGAGTTGAACTTTTGGTAAGATGCTCCTGGAAAACCATCTACATGTTCATGACACTCAGGCAAAGAATTAAACACACCGGTTCTCCTTCCTTTGAAAACAACATAAACAGATTTCTTTCCCATTTCATACAAAACACTTGACAGATATCTGTAAATCGAAAAATTTTCAATTTAATAATGAATGTTATAGTATACGAGACTTATATTGCAAACTAACCTGAAAAATCCGCTCAATCATTGAAACAAACAAAAAATATGAAGATTAAATGGGAGAAGGAGATGTTAGATCTTAGAAGGAGTATACAAATTCTTAAAGTTGCAAAACCCTCTCAGTCAACGAATAATCTAGATTACTAGTTTATATTTTGGCAACGCAGTCAGATGCTAAATGACCTGTTGTCGGGTTTCGACCCTATTATCTATCTAACTACAAGCGTAGCCAGATCTGAGAACCTTTATACAAAGCAAAACAGTGGGAAGGAGATTGTTTATGTGCAAATGTGGACGACAGGAAAAGTTGGGGTATACACAGTTAAAAAGATTCACAATTTTTTTGGTTCTCTGTTTGGGAACACGTGAAGAAGAAGAAAATTGAAATGAAAGTGAAAGGTTTGAGCGTTTGACTAAGGAATGAGATAAAGATTTAGTGGGATCAGGCTATAATGAAAAGTAGAAGATTTCCCTTTAGTGGAATCCATCTGTAATCCATCACAATTGATGACGTGGCGAGCGAATATAGCAAAAGCCCCTGAGCCCAGGAAATAATTTACAGGCCTAGGTACAGTTCGGTTAGGCCTAGGTATGGTTCCGAGACTTAGATCATCTTCTGGTTTAGATGAAATTATGGGGGCCCCATAAAAATATAACTGATCGGCACCGTCCAGCGATGAAGGGGTACCAATGGCAATCTGTACGCAAAGTTTTAAGATCATCGAACTGTCCGACATGTATGCCACTACCAATTGCACTAGAAATAGCAACCATACCCTTAAATTAATAAATCACTTCATACCTAAGGGTTGTTTCATAAACTTGTAACTTGCTGGGGTTACTTGACTCGGTCTCCCGTATTATCTATACTGTCCCGATTATACTCCGATGGGTGTACAACGCTTTTTGAAAACATCCCGTGCAGTCCCAAAAAAAAATATTTTAAAAATATATATATTTAATTCGAGATTTAATCAACCTAAGGCCTAACTATTATTCATAGGCTTAATGTACCGTTTCCCAGGCCTACAACTTTCCAGGCTTACTTAATCTTCTTAACAAGTGTCACAATTGATGACGTGGCGAGCAAATATAGCAAAAGCCCTTGAGCCTAGGAAATAATTTACAGGCCTAGGTATGGTTCCCAGGCTTAGATCATCTTCTGTTTTCAAATCAATCACAGCAGCTAGTAACAGCTCCTCAAACAACAAACACCTGTTTTGGAAATCAAAATACAACCAGCATAATACCCACCATACACCTAGACCTGTTTTAGTTCAGCAGCCATCAACACAACCAAATATACATACACCATAAACCATCATAACAAAACACATACAAAATAACTTTTCCGGTAAACAAAAATGGTACATAAACCTGTTAAGGTTTAGTAGTGTTTAACACTCAATAAAACACATATAAATTCCCTAAACCCTCTCCCCACCAAACCATACAATATCATAAATATCCAAACTGCAAACACTATTCCCCAGAGTTGAGCACAGGTTCTCCAACGGCATTCTCTCTGTTCGTGTCAATCAAGGTAGGTTCATGTGGCTTGTTTGGGCACTTCAGTCTATTGTGTCCTTTCTTACAAATGCTACATGTTCGGGCTTTTTTGGTTAGTTTGCATGTTCTAGATGATGGTTCCGGGCAAGTTATTTTATTGTGTCCTTTTTTTCCACACTTTGAACACGATTGTAACTTTCTTTTCTCCCCAGCAGATGGTATCCTCAACTTCTTTGGTCTTCCTGGCAAATTCTTTTTTCCATGGCAATACAATATGATTCTGAATTGCATCAGGAATGTCCTAAAATTCGGGGTCCGGAACAGGGTTGACACCCATTTCATAAGCATGTTTAAGAAATCATGTTGTGTAAAGGTCAGAAGCCAGTTCGTTGATTGACACACCTTTGAACCTAGGCCATAAGACACCAACAAAAAAAATTAAAGTTTGTAAAATCAACCACAACAGATAAATGTAGAGAGTTAAAAGACCGGGAAGCATACCTAGCGATCGCCATTGCATGAGAACAAGGCAACTCATCTAAATCCCATTGACGACATGAGCAAGAACGTTCATCAAGGTCGACGGTTGTTTCCTTCCATTTGTCGTCTACCTTAAATGTATTGAAGTGAATGCGGTGAATCTCACACCGATAGACAGTTTCTGTCCTATCTTTGATGTGTTCGTCTACAAACGTTGTCAAGTATGTAGACATTTCACGTGCATTTGTCCGACGATTGTAGAACCACCTTTGCAACAAATCTCTAATAAATTCTGCCATTGTTGTTATAGGCAATTTTCGGACCACAAGTAGACAAGAATTCATTGACTCAACAATGTTGGTGGTCATTAAAAAATACCTCTTTCTGGGCTATGTACATGTGAAAACTTCGTTACCTCAGCGGCCAATAGGTCATCGTAAACCTTACAGTAGGTTTCTTTTAACTCACTCATTACACGGTCAAACTCCTCGATACGGTATGCATACGTAGCACGGTAGTATAGCCAAATCACATCATCCCTCTGCTTGTAAAATCTTTTAAGATTTTGTGCCAAGTGGTATGCACAAATCCCATGTGCTGCATCTGGGAATATGGCTTCCATTGCATTAAATATACCATTATGCCGATCTGAAACTAACATAACACGGTCGGGGATATTGGATCACTTTACGGAGTTTCTTCAAAAACCAAGTCTATGACTATGTGCATTCAGAGTTTGCAAACCCAAATGCCAATAGGTATATCATCTCGTTCCCATCTTTACACACCGCAACTAACAAAACACCTCTGGTCCTAGCCTCCAAATGGGTAGCATCAATGCAGACAACTGGCCTAATAACAGAGTTGAACCCTTTATAAAGGCTCCAATTGCCACGAATCCATATTTAAACCAGTTTTTTGAATCGGTCTTGATTTTTGTCACAGTCCTGGGGTTAGATTGTTCCAAAACATAAAAATAAACTGGCAGCATCTGAAAGGATTCCCATGGATCGCCAAATACCTGATTTAAAGCGTGCTTCTTCGACCTGTAGGCTTTATTGTATGATAGGTGTATGACGTGCTGCTCCCTTATCTCAGAAACTATATCTTTAGGACTGATGATGCGTCCAGGATCGCCGAATTTACTTGCAAACAAATCCTTATCACACATGCGCTTATACGTTTAAATTCAGTGTTGTAGTTGTCATTTCTGTCACATATGTGCTCATTAACGAACAACTTCAAATGCCGGTAAATCCCCCTATTGGACTTCCATGCCCGAAGAACCCATCCACAACATCTCTATGTACATTCTACAGTAAATCGTGTATTAGAATATCGTGAAACTCTATACTGAAACCTCTCTGCAAATGCATACGACCCTACAGCTCACTTCAATGTTGGCTTGTCCTTGAACATCTGTCCTTTGTATAATGGACCTTGGTCGGCTGGTTTTTCAAACACATCCACTGATCGAACGGCTTTAATTGAGTAAAGCTCTGAAACTGATACTGTCCACTGTGTTTATGGAAGGTGAAGAACTGTTGGGTGTTCCACTCACCCCTCGTTCTTCTGTTTCATCTTCTGTTGCCCCTTGCCTACCATCATCATCACCACTCTCATCTTTTGTATCACTGCTTTCGGAACTATCATTGTCATCCACAACTGCATGCTTGGTAGTAGATACTGGAGTAGCCTGGTCATTGGCTGCTGATGTACATCTGGGTGAAGCATGGAATGCAAGCGGATTATTACTGCCACTAGCTGATTAGTTTGGAGTACCCGCCAGAGACCATGGATTCTCGATCGGTTTAACAGGAGAGACCGTACATACCGATTGGATTGGATTTGCTGGAGGTGGAAATTCATGTTTGTTGACAAATTCAACATCAATTGTGGCCCAAACTTTTTCCTTATGAATAATCATAAACTCTACATCGTCATCACTCATGATAGACAATTTAACTGTATCATCCTCTGTTTTCACATGCGAAGTTAGCTTCAACTCAGCTTTGTCTCTACTAACCCCTGTCCGCTGGTATATCGTTTCCACTAATTCATCATAGGCTCCGTTGTCTTTTTTTTGTTAGGCGTACTATAAACGATATAGGCCCAGTAAACCGGTTACCCTTCCAATACTCACTGCACTGAACTAACAACCGAGTCATGGTATCCTTAGACCCTGAAAAAAAAATATTAAAAACAGTCAATAACGGTATTAAACCTGGGCTCGAAACATTTATGCTGGACTCAGTTCATCTTATTTCCAGGGCTCAAACAATTTTATAACAAGGCTCAAGAAGTTCTTACCTGAGCTCAAGACATGGCAATTACACTATCAAACAACAATTAACTGCAAATGAACAATTACAGTATATAGTACAATTATGTTAGGCCTACGTACAATTCTGTTAGGCCTATATTCTTAGGCTTAATGTCCCAATTCTCAGGCCTATAACATTCCTCTCGGGCTTAGTTCATCTCCTGTTTTTAAAATCAATAACAGCACCTAGTAAGATATTTCCTATAGTTTAGGCATTAGAGCATTCTGTTTCTTCATAAACATATTTCCTAGTTTAGGCACTAGCAAATTATTTCAGTTTTGTCTACTGCACATTTAAGTTCTATGGTCATTAGTAATGTGTTTCCTATAAAACTTTGTCATTTCGATCTACTAATGCATCTTAACCTCTAAAGTATGTTGAATGGTTTTAGTTGCATTTCCAAGTATTCATGTCATAGTTTGAGCTCTAGACGGAACAATGCTTAGGACTATGCTTAATTTTAAGGGAAGTTCTGTTTAAAATAGAGAAAAGCTTCGGGTAATAGGCATTTCATCAAACACATTAACTTCACCCAACAATACTACATACACAAACCTCAATTCATGGTCAACAAATCCAAAATCCTCAATCCCTCATTTAAACCAAAACATTTCAAACTTAAACAAAAATTAAAGCTAGAAAGGACGATGGCATTTTGAACTTCAGTGTCATTTCGGGACTTACATTGATTGTGTATGCTCGATTTCAAACTTGACAGTATAAGCTCTGATGAAGGAGGTGGCGGCACTGTCAAGATTCCGGTCGCCGACAAGATTCAATTCGGGAGCAGGATTTCAACGGAGAGGACAATGGGATTTCAACAGTAGTGGATTCCGATCGAGAGTGGGGACGATGTGATTTAAAATGGGAAGAATGAGTGACCGATTGGATGCATTTGTTGCAGGAACGATCGAGAAGGTTAATTCAATTCTGAATATTTTGATTTTCTACAAACTGAAGTAGAAGAAGGCAAGGATAGTTTCGTCCTTATACTTTGTAAGAGGGTAATTTAGACATTTTGCAGGGTTTAGTTGCAGAGGGTATTACTGTCTTACAAAAGCTATTTTCTAGAAACGAAACATTAAGAAAGACCATTTTTGCAATTTTTTCATCAATAGACTATTTTTTAGAAACTAAACAATGAGATAGGTTAAATGTGCAGGTAGAGATGCACATTTTCCCTCGGATCCCCAAATTTCCACGTCCCCATCCCCATTTAGGGAAATTTTTTTGAGGAAAATGGGGAATGGGGTGGGGAAAGGGATGATTTTCATCCCTAAATTGTCCCCATTTCCCCCATAAATATATTGAAATGGGGATGGGGATGTGGATGTGGAAACCTCCCCCATCCCCATTTCCCTATTTCCCCCAAAACATATATAAATAAATAAATATATTATATAACACTTTATAATTTTTTTATGTATTTGTAATACACACTTTATGATTTTATTATGCATTTGTAATGCACTAATAGATTTTAATTTGTATTTGTAATGGCATATTTTTTTAATTTTTAATTTTTAATCAAACGGGAGAATAGAACAACGGAAAAATAGGGAAAATGGAAAAACGAGAAAACAAAGAAAAATAGAAAAAACGGAAAACTGGAATTAGGGATGGATATACCTCCCCCAAAATTCCCCATCCCCATTTTCCCCAAATAAAAAAATGGAAATGGGATGTAGAATTTAGGAAGGGTCTAAGAAATGGGGATGAGGATGGGGATGAGGGGATCTATATCCATCCCCATTCCCCAAATGTGCATCTCTATGTGCAAGACTCCCTTTTTAATATTATGCAGGATTGCAGTTGGACTGTAAGCTTCTTCAGGTTGTAATTTTGTGGATTTACAAACCCGTCCATAAAAGGTCGGTTCAGGTGCCCACAGTTACGGGTCAAACTGCCTTCGGCACTCTCTTACTTCCAAATCAAACTTTGTTAGAACAATTTTTTATAATGGCTTAATTTTTATAATAATTAGATTTATAAAAAAAAATTATATAATAATTAATTAAATTTAATTTAAAAAATTTAGAAGACATAAAACTAGTTTATTTTGTAAGAATTTGCAAGTAGTAATAATGGAAATTTAAAAAGCAATAACCAAATTTAAAGATCAAACCGGAGGTCTCAATGGAATCCAGTTCTCCACTTTTATTGAGGTCAGCGATTTCAATTTTAAGGACATTAGACTATAAGAGTTTCTGGATGGGAATCTAGATATTTCAAGGGAAAATCTATTTTTTTGTTATCATCCTTACTTTTATGAATATTAAAAACACTCATTATGGATTATGGATTTTATTATTTTCTAATTCTAGAAACATTTCTTACTAATGGTTAAGAAAAAAAATTTGGTCATTCTGGAGAACATGGCTTCAATTCTTCTCCAATTGACATGGAGTTTAAATAAATAAAAGAATTGAAGATCTTCAAATTTAGATATCACGCTAGATTCAAATTAAATATCAAATTGTTTAAAAGGATTTAAGAAGAAGAATTGACTGGCTTGAAAAAAAGTGGATAAATTTTAATGTCACAATTTAAACAAAAAATGAATTTATTTTAATTTATTTAGCTGGAGAGCTTGACCCCTTAAATCAAACAAATCTAAAACCAAAGTAACTATAAAAAGATGTAGCAGTTCTTCATCTCATCTAATAAAAGAAAATTCACAAGATGAAGAATTACCCATCTTTAATTTCTAAAACGAAAAAACGAGGTCCACTAAAACAACAAAACACCAAAAGCAAAACTTGGCCTCAATGCCTCAGAGTTAATTGTTTTTCATGGAAATTACTCTCAAAGTATATTTAACACCATCATAGGCATGGGCATGTACTTTCTAATAAACCAAAAAACAAAATAAACAGGAATTTAAAGAATCACAGCAAAACTTTTAGATAAAAAGAGACAAATTACAATGACAAGCTATTTGATTGGGGCCTTCATATTTCATCCAGAAAAGCTTATTACATAAAATGATTCATGGAGCCCCAAACAAAATCAGGCTACAACATAATCATTATTCATATCTCCGTTCTTCTGTAACAATCACCAGGCCAACATAATTAATCATTATGCATAAGCTCTATGACGAAGTTACAGAGATGACTCATACTGGAAAATCAAAATACAATGAACATGTTTTCCACAATGTGCCTTAGAGGTAGTGACAATTACAATGAGATATCATCATAATTATTATCTGATAATACATGCATTTTGTATGCATCATTGGCATAATGGGGATGTTTCTAAATGCAATTTCAAGAATCATGGACAAGTATTACCAAAATTTAATTAATTGTGTTTAAAATGTTTTTCAACTCTAATAAACAAAAATATGACACAAATAAGAACAAAATATTATATGTTTGTTAACTTCAAAAGTGTTTCAGGAGCGAATTAATAATGAATGTGCATCAAAGAGATTCCCATAGACAAATCATCAATCTCCAATGGAGTGCAGATGTCCCTGTCAGTTTTATCATCACTTGCACGAAACAAAATTTGATGACTCAATGAAAACAACATCAAAATGAAGACCAAAAGGGAGGGTTTATAACCAAAACATTACAGATATAGCACTACAATATTTCTACTGCAACAATTGTTTAATCTTGACCACTTGTAAAAAGTGAGATACAACATAAGATTATCTTATATATTGAAATCAAAAAATTTAAATCTAATTACATAATCACAAGCCAGTTATGCAATGAACAATTTGATAATACAGGAAAATTATGCATCAGAGAGATTCCCATTAGACATTAGTCATCAATCCCTTTGGGAATTCTGATGTCCCTGTCTATTTTATCGTCACTTGCATATTATTCATTAAAAATTCAAGTAACTAAAACTAAAAAACTTGCAAATCAATTCCCAAAACCAAAACACCTAAATCAAAACAAAGGGTCAAGGAGTTTTAGCGGCAGGCATTGAGAGAAAGAGCTGAATAATGTTGTGGTGGTTGATTTAGGGTTTGATTTTCTATTTATAGTATTAAAATTACACAAATACACTAACAACTTTGGTAATTTTAAAATTGATTGAAAAATATAATCAGGCACAAAGTAACAGAGAGCTTATAAAGAAAATTAAAGCAAACTGTGTCGCAAAAACATGTTTAATCAAAAGAAATCGATCTCAGCCCGTTAAACGAAACATCGTCTATATATTAAGTCTAGGCATTAGATACCGAGGGCATAAATTTCAATTTATTCACAATTTCTATTTGATATCTACTATGAAATATGAATCTAACATTAAATTCAATATAAGCAATCTCAGCCGAAAGATGGTGATTTATTGATATGCTAATCACTGTAAAATCAGCAATTATCAGACAAATTTCATCACCAATTGCACAAATATGATACAAAAACAAAAAAACAAAAAACAAAAAACAAAATAAGAAAAAGCAAGTGAAGTCAGATGGTAGTGCATGTTTTAATCATCACTTAGAAAACAGACATGAAGGAAATATTCATCATCACACAATCTTGCATGTTTCTTCTCATAAAACGATAAATCAAGTAAAAAATCAGATAAAGTGAAGGTCGATCACCATAAAAGCACCAAGACATTAGAGATGCTTGTAAGACTGGGGCGACAGCAATTATCATCATCTTTCTTCTCTCATTTGTTTTTCCTAAAAATTCAAAGAATATGCATAAAAACAAAATATCACAAGCAAACATACATACATTTGTGTAGTTTGAAGAGACAGTAAAGAACAGAAGATGAAGAGAGCAGTAGAAACAGACGGTATATAAAGAGGAAATTAGGGTTTTCAAAATGTTTCGGGGATGGGCTGGGCTAGTGACCCAAACTTCACCCTATGATTTTTAGCTAGTAACCCAAAAATTTTACAGGCCCCAACCCAATATCCGCTTGAATCGCTCCAAACGGAGCCAAGTACCCACGGCTTTGGGTAGGATCAAGGAATTTTTGTTTTTTTTAATAATTACAAACTCGAACTCACACACGGCCTCGAATTCTCAACTGTATAAGTGCTTGGAGTATACCAGTGGATCGAGGATTTTACACATCCCTATCTATTATCCCCCAATTAAGGGTGGGCATGAAATCGAAACTGAATTACTTGTTAAGTTCACTTTTCAATTTTAGTGTGGTTCAAATAGTTTCATAATTTAAAAATAATAATAATAATAATAATCTATGCATTGTAGTTTTGATTTTGGTTTTGGAAAATCAAAATGAACCCAGTCAATATGAAAAAGTATAATTTTTTCAATTAAATATGTATAGTTTTAGAAGAAACAACCTTACATTTTGGTAAAGAGTAATGCTATTTTGTCCAAATTTAGTGTCCAAATGATGTGGCAATACTCTAATCCATTCATTTAAATCATGCAAAATTAATACAATTTAAATGAATAAATTAGAGTGTTGTCACATCATTTGAGCATCAGATTTGGATACCAAATTTAGATAAAATTGTATTATTATTTGCTAAATATCATCCCTAATGCCCCCATAGAACTAGATTGTTCAGCCACACGTATTGTTTTTCTATTATACATCTATATATATATATATATATATATATTTATATAATATTAAAAAAAAACCATTTTTTCCTAAATCTTACCCACAGTGACATGGACGACATTAAAAAATATATTTCTCAACATGCATATTGTAATTTCTTTTGTTTTAGGTTTTGTATTTTTTGAATTATAAGTTACAAATTGTTGGCAGCCTTATAAAAAACATGTTTCATAAACCCAAAAGTCCAAATCACTGAACCTAAAAGGCCCCTGGCCCCCTAATCATATTAAATCTAACCAAATCAATCTTGTTAAGAATGTTAATGCTTTTCAAACCAATTCAAAAAATAAAAACCGAAAATTTCACAAACCAATTTGAGCCCAACCAAACTTAACCATACAGTATGATACGTAAGAATTTGAGAACAAAGAATGTTGCAGTAGAAGAAGAGAGAATAGAGGAGATTGAGTTATTTTTTTAATTTGTCATATCTTATTCAATATTGTCTCTGGCTATTTATAGGCCAACTACAACCAAATTACATTCAACATTAAGTAAATGAGGGCTATCTTCTAGTAGCACTTCTACACTATCTATCTAATAAAAGAAATAGAACGATAATTAAGGCTAAAGCATCAAGTGTAGCCTTTGTCTTAATTCACCTATACATCCACGATAGTAATACGTGTGTGAATGAAGCCATGTTGAAAGTCACGTAACACAGTAGCAACTAGCAAGCATGAAATCTTTAAGAATAAAGAAGCTGATTAGGTATTTGATGTAAGAAAATTATCATTTGCTAAACAAATCTAAAAATACAATTTTAACTTTTTCAATAAAAAAAATTTTACATTGATGAATTTTTCGCTATAAAGCTTTTAATCAACGCAGCCATATCCTCGTTTGTTTCCATAAAACTTTCCAGGATTGAGCATCATCAACCTTTTTTGGATTCTTTTTCACTGTTTCGCCATTTCTTTCACAATATTCAAGGCACCGTCCTTTTTAGCAAATTCATCCTTCATCACATTGATTTTTTCCAAACAATGTGCAATTTTTTTTTTTTGAGCTTTTGAACATGGTTGATAGCTTTTCCATACAAATCACTAGTAAATTTTCTTTTTCTTTAGCTATACTTTCCAAAGACAACCATCTCAATCAGATCAGAATTTTCTTTTCTTGCTGCAAGATTATGTCATTGAATTATTTAGAATGATTGATTGATGCCTCCCTTTGTTTTGCAATATTCTTTATTTTTCATTTTAGGGAGAATGTAGGAACTTCAATTTGTTAGAGAGAGTGAAGATTGACCTTTAAGCTTTGTCAGCCTCACAATTTATCTAGATTGGAAGGATAATTTGAACAATATGCACAAGACACATACTTTTTCAGTATCAATGATAGCAAGAAAATGAAATGCATACTGGAATCATCTTTTAAGGTACTTCAAATCACAGTTTCAACAGAATATAAGCAGTAACTACTACTAATACTAAGAACTAGATGGCTTGAACACCAACCATTTCGCTACGAAAGTGATTCCTATTAAGTTGAGCATCACAAAAGAAAGTGATTCCTATTTGTGTCCCTTTTTCTTCCACAAGTCTCCAAACATTTTAATCCCAGAACCCTTCCTTTTTCCGCTACCTAAACCGTCATCTAATTCATCAGGCAACCCTACTAAACCAGTATACCGACCTGCTAACGGTTCAAACATACCGCCGAAGTGCTTATCCATGGATCCACATCTCTCAGGAATTCCCCCATTCATCTCCACACCCCCAGCAAGCACTGCTGCTGCGGCGTCTGCAGCTTTTCTCCACTGTTCTGTCTGTATTCTCAGCTTCTTCATCTCTGTTTCCAATTCATCCTTTGCTCCTTCCACACTTTTGAGCTTTTCCTGCAACTCAACTGCCTCCGCTATACTTGCTTTCAGCTCTTCTCCTAGCTGGCTCAGGTTTCGGGTCATTTCCTCTTTCTTTCTTTCAGCAGTTGAAATGTTCATGGCAGCTTCGTTCAACTGCTTTTTCAGGCCTTCGTTTTCTTGACCTGTAACCTCTAGTTCCTTCTCCTTCTCTTCTAACTTGGCTTTCAACATGTTTATCTCATTATTCGACAAAGATAAATCGAGGACGGATAGTTCCTTTGGCTCTGAAATTTCCAGTGGTTCAGCTGACATGTTAATTGGTTTGGTCTCTGTTTCCTCTTCTTTGGTTTGTTGATAAAATTCAACCTTAGGCTCAACTGTTACTTTTTCTACTGGAACTTCGAAAACAGGAGTCTCCGGGTGGTTTTTATCCAGAACTTCATCCTCAGGATTGCTTTCAGTCATTTTACATTCTTGAGTTTCGGTTGAAGAATTCTGTTTTGGATTCTCCACGGGGTCCGAGACTCCTGATTTGGGTGATTTTTTCTCCAGTTCTTCTTGAGCTTCTTTCTTTGCAGCTTCGGCAAAAGCTAACTGCTCTTTCAGAATCTTTAGCTCTTCTTGTGCTTGCCCAAGTTGACATTCTAAACCTGCTATACGGGTTCCGAGTTTCTTCTGGTTTAGTGGCTCCGACTGTGATGCACCTCTCGGGGAATGACGGACTACTACTTTAGGACTACGATCAGCAACTGGTCTTTGATGCACAGGATCTGAATCACAACTTGATGTCCTGAGCTGGTGTGGGCCTCGAGCAGACTGTCTTTGAGGAATTTCTGACCCCCTATTCCTCATTACAATGAAAAGGATTCAAGTTACAAACTCAATTGACTCAAATCTTATCAAAATATGATTAGAAGGAAAAGGTCAAGAAGATATACAATTGACAGTTCAAGTGATGACTAATCTACAGAAAAGATAATACAATTAACAAAATGAAAAGAAAACAGAAATTTCCAAACCACTAACTAAAAAATTAATCAATTTGCTCTGAAATAATAGTATAATAACCGATAACAAATTTAGTAATACACGAATGTTATATCTACCGCAAATATTTGGAGAATTGGAGATTTTTCATATGTATGGTAAGCAGCTTAAATAGATTTAAGATTGTAAACAATACCATGACAGAACTCAATTAAATTAGAGAAAATTTTCACATCAAATTAAGATAGAATGGACGAATAAACCTCACAAAATCTCAGAATTCATGTTCTATTTGCATTGCTTACAAATATGCAATCACGATAACATATTAGATAATTAGTATATAATAATTAAGATTTATTAAAAAAATGATATATGCTTGTTTTACAGTGCACTTGAGGGTAAGCTTTATTAATGAACCCAAAAATTGCAGATATTACATTTTATTTCTACTAGTGATACTTCAAAATTATTTTGTCAAGGGCACAAATAGATGACATTGAAGCTTGGTTCAGTTGATGAGACCCCAGAATGCTCATCTTAGTCAAGTAGAATTCATGCCCACAAAGGAAAAATAGTTGTGACAAATGGCTGAGAACTTGTTTTGAGCATCTGCCTTGGGGTCTCAATGATGGATTAGCAACTTAATCAGTCTGAGACTCATCTTTAAATTGTTCAGATAGCTACAACTAAGGATAGCTAATGCTTTCATATATAACAACAATGATATATCTAAGTTCTTGTCAAAATTTCTGTCAATCTTTTGTTGCTAGAGATTTGTTGTCACACCCTATTTATTGTTTTTCATGATTTGTAGAGGTTATGTTCACATAATTTAAGCTTTTTTCACCTAGTTGGGATGTCACAAAATGCTTATGATGCAGGCAACCAAGGATGAAACCATAAATTTTTTTCTTGGTGGGATACTATGAAAAAAATATTGTTGGTAAAAGGTCATACTATTTAAAATTAAATAATATTTTTCATTTTTATATAAAAAAATATTTTCTTTTCCTTATAATAGTGAAATTTTACTGTACCAAAGATTTTTCATTAATTAAAATTAAATGGACACTTACTTGAAATTGGTAAATTAATAGTAAATCCTTAAAAAAAATTAAAAATAAATAAAATAAAATAAAATAAACTCTAATTCAACAACTTACCTTAAAATTCAAAATTGTCATACAAAATAAAAGAAAAGCTATAACATTCAAGGTCAAAATCAGACCCGAATGGGCTCCCAGCCAAGAATTTTGAATTTTTTTTTATAATCTTTAATTTGTCCACTTTATAAAAGAATACATCCTTAGCCTAAATAATCAACATATATAGACTACAAACCATCAATGACATAAAATATAAAATTTTAAAAGCCCACAAAATGTCTCAAATTTAAAACACATGTCAACCTAATTAACTTGAGAAATTTTGATAATTTTGAAGCTTTTTAAAGATTTTTATTTTATATCTTTGATGGGTTATAGTCTCTCTCTCTCTCTCTCTCTCTCTCTCTCTCTCTCTCTCTCTCTCTATATATATATATATATATATATATGTGTGTGTGTGTGTTAATTATTTGAGCTAAGGTCCTAACTCCTAAGGATGTCTTCGTTTACAAAGTGGGCTAATTAAAGATTATATAAAATAAAATAAAATTCAAAATTCAAAATTCTTAGCCCAGCCAGACCTGATTTTGCCCTTGGATGCAACATTTTTTCAGTTTGATCTATACATTATATATATACAAGTCTGAACCAAGTCAAATGAATCTTTTCAGCTAACTGATGTTATTTAAGAAAAGAATTGAGCAATTATTCATGTTATTATAAGAAATGCATACAGATGTCAGAACAATTATTTTAGCATTAATAAAGTTCTCAATAAGTAATAATAGAAACAACTATTTTCAGGAATGGAAATCAAGAAGAAATTTAATAAAAACTAATCCCCAAAATAATAGATTAAACTAATTAAGATAGAATAGGCTCTCTAACCTTGACCTCGGCATTTCTACAATGGCTGCTGGAGAAGAGCTATGGCAAGGAATAGTTAGTCAAAATGTTGTGATCTGCAGAGTTTAAAGTGGGAAAAAACAATTGAAGTGAAACCAAAGCTGCAACAATAAGAAAATCAAAAAAAATGTGAAAGCAAAGCACTTTGTAACCAAAACAATTCAAGTTAAACATGTAAAATTGCATATTAAATACCCCATTAGTAATAGAAAACAAACGTGTTATATGTGTGTGTATACAATTATTTTAACATCTGTAATTTAAAGAGCTGCAGTTGTACAGAGGGGCTCGACACTTTTTCTTTTCAAATGGGAACACTTGGCCCCCATATAAGCAAATATACGGAGAGAGAGATTGTGTGGGACTCTCTAGTGGGAGAGCAGGTGTGTTGTCAACTTATTCAATAATTGAGGGCTAACATATGACTTCAAATTATTTTTTATAAAATGGATGGCAAAATCACCAATGACTTGATAATAACACACCCTTTGTTAATTCAGCGAATCATACCACTAAAATGCTCTCTGTATATATAAAACTACAAGAATACACAAGTACATTACACATGTGCATTTATGTACACTAAAATGCTCTCTGTATATATAAAACTAGATAGCAAAAGAAGCAAGAGACAAAGATCTCAAAATCCGAAAATTAGAATTTCAAGGCAATATCACCAAAGCCAAGAGTGTGAGAATTGCTTTTATGGGGCAGTGTAAAAGCACTTGTTGCTAGTCTTGACAATAAACAACAAAACATTGTGAAGCTCCACAAACTGTTTATGAGATTTCAAAAATCTTCAAACTAGTGGATGTGAAGAAACACCAATCTGAAGTGTCATCTCACGCGCCAATAAGCGCGTCACGGTTTATTGTCGTAAATTGCAGATTTTGGCACTTAATACTTGTTTGTTTATTCGAAGTGAACAAAAAAAAAATCAAATCCAACGGTAAAGAATGAATGCTTGAAACGTAATTGAAATGGGCCAACAGAAATATCAAACTGGATCTGTATACAATAAATAAATAAAACAGTATCATATATCTCTCTAACTAAGTAACTATATAATATAATTGTGTGCAAGAGTGTGTTTGGTAGGTGAGAAAGGGAAAGAAACAGCATGAAATTGGATATGTGACAGAAAACCATCAGAGTGTTGAAATGTTTTTGAATGATGAGATTACAACTTCAACAGAAGAAAAACAATATAAATTCATTACAAGAAAGAAAGGAATAAATGGCAGAAAAGAAGAAGAAAAGAGATATTATATACTAGTGTGATTGAAATGAATCTCACCTTTATAAATTTGAAGGTTGAAGAGAGAAGAGCGAGGTTTTCTTCCCGGATGTGAAGAATCAGAGTGTGTGTGATTGCGAGAAACCAGAGAGAGAGAGAAACACAGTGAGGTACAGAGGGACGTTGGAAAATGGAAAATTTGAATTAAAGGTATCAACTGGCGAGAGTGGAACTATCAAGCTGTGCGTTTTTTATTATAAAGGGAAACTTTTAATTTACTCCCTATTTTTTCACCAAAATATCATATTTTACTTATCCTTCATTCTTTCCATTATAAAAAGAAAAAAAAAAAGATCAATTTGGGCCCTTTGGCCTTTACTCAATTTTTTTTTAGCAAATACTCAAATATTTTGTAGTAAGCCTTTTAAAGAGAATAAGTAGAAAGATTATTTTATCTTTTCATTCTCTTCACTAAAGGCATTTCGTCTTAAAATTTTAAATTTTAAAATGTTGTATAAACACATTATTTTTTGTAATAAAATTGGACTGACTTACGGGAAAAAGCATCACAAGTGATTATATACTGAAAAACCCTAGGCAGTATCCATATATATAGAAGATAAAAGAAAATTACATAGAGACAAAAGGCAACAAATCACAAAGAATCAATGGGAATACAACCCCAAACAAAAATAGGGACGCATGCCACACCAAAGAATAAAAAGAAAATATCAAGAAAATCGAAAAGACTCTAGGGCAATGCAATCATTGCCAACTAAAGAAGAACAGAATGACAGGGCAGATAACCACCAAGAATCGGCATGAAGCTCTAAAGCATGTTTAGAAAGCGTATATGCAACCTGATTCCCATCCCTAAAAATATGGGAAATCTGAAAATCCATCTGTGAGATCTAGAAGATGCAGCGCTGCCACGCCTGACGAACCCTCCAAGGAACCATTTCAGAACGAGATAAAAGAAATTGAACCACATACGAAGAATCGCTCTCAAGACAGATTCGATGTTGAAAATGCAGCTCAAGCGTGTGTCTAAACAACCAACAGAGGGGGGGTGGGGGTGAATGCTTTGTTAATCAATTATTACCAACTTTTTCGATTAGTCAATATTAACAAAAATAACCCAACACAATCAAATACAACCAACATAATTAAAGTGCGGAAAACAATAAATGACACGTTGATTGATTTACGTGAGAAACCCATCAACTGGACAAAACTCACGGGTTATCATTCTAGCCACATTTGGTCCTCAAATCCACTATTATGATGATGTTTACAACTTAGGTTGACCATTAGTCACATCATTCTCGGTTACTAATCCACCACTACTACCCGCAAGCCTTTATAGTGATTCTTGACCACTTTGCTTGTGCACTACACACCCGTAGTCACAAAACTTAACTCTCAAGAAGAGATCAACAACCTATGTGAATATATAAAAATATTCTAAATGCAATTAATGTTAGGCAACACTAAATGCTTATCTATAGATTAAATGATGGCAATAGATGCAATCATAGATATCAATGTCTATATGAATGCTCATAAAGACCTAACTAGATAAATATATGAGAATCTAAAATATAGTCATAAAAACAAAGCCACATCAACTCAAGTTGTCACACAAAATGGCAAGGACAATAAATATGCAATTAATGAATGCAATCAATAAGTCATAATCAACAATATCTAAATGCAAGACATAAAGATTTAGCTAGAGGGCAAAATGGTCATAAATGCTAACTATCAATGAAAACTAAACTGAACCAATATTCAATGTCTCAAACATGTTAGAAACAACATTAAGTAAGGAGACATGCATTTAATTAACAAATAAATGCTAATCATAGGCAAACATGTCATAAGAATGAAACAAGAGATTCTGGGACATATAGAAATTACCTAGTCAAAGAACATAAGAAGACCCATGCTTGGAAGATGCTAGGATGATGCTAAATGCTCATAGGAAAGTGTTTGGTTGAGTAAAGATGAGTTCTTGGAGCTCGCTCTCCTTCTCTCTCTCTCTCTCTCTCTCTCTCTCTCTCTCTCTTGGAGTCAATTTTTGTCTCTAAAAAAATGTGTTCTTCAAGCTCTGAAATGAAATGGGGAAGAAGAGAACATATATATAAATATAAACCATAAGTGAAATTACGTCGTTTTGGAAAGTTTGCAAAAAGACAAGGCAAACTCGACGTAGTGTGTGGGTCCACTGCGCAGGTATGCACCCGAGCACTGACCCCCACACATAGGCTTTGCTGGTTCGAGACCAGCGAACATACCAGCGAATCGAGGACCAAAACGCCTCAGGACCAACTGTACAGGTAATGACCCGCGCACAAGGACTTCGCTGGTTCAAGACAGCGAACAGACCAGCAAACTGGGGACTAAAACACACCAGGACAACTACGGTGGTGACTGCGTCGGTAGCTACCCGGGCACATGGACCGGCTCACAGGGCCTATCAACGCTTAAAAACAGGCACATTAAAACGTGCGAGCATAGACGTAACAACCACACTTAAATTTAGAAATGAAGTGCAAGTGTGATTAAAGAAATGCACACATATAAACAATAATGAACACAATTGTAAGGTGAACAAAACATGCATGAGTGGTGAGTATGTGTGTGTGTGTGTGTGTGCAACTAAATCTCTTCATGAAAGTCAAGTCAAGTGATATACCTTCTTGAAGCACTTTGACATGTCCGAAAGCATGTCAATCACAAACACCTAATCTACCCGTTACATAACAATCTCAATGTGGTTTGCCATGAAATAAGTCAATCATAAATAGAGGTCCTTACAGATGCCATCCATACTTCCAAGCAAAATTAATGGCCAATGAGGCCACTAGAAGCTTGGCCTCAAAGTAAAAACCTGATCAATAAGAATAACAAAGCAACCTTTCACAAAGGCTCTACAGTTCTGAAAG
Organism: Dipteronia sinensis; assembly: GCA_033220585.1. Taxonomy (NCBI): domain Eukaryota; kingdom Viridiplantae; phylum Streptophyta; class Magnoliopsida; order Sapindales; family Sapindaceae; genus Dipteronia; species Dipteronia sinensis. Next base: position 28,898,899 of record CM065642.1, read on the forward strand.
ATACCACCACAACCACCAACCCCTGGAGAGCCCATAGCAGCACTATCTGTATTCACTTTGATCCAACCAGAAGCCGGAGGCGACCAAACCACACTCTTTATCACCGGGGCTTTAGAAGGGCGACCCCAAAGACCAAATCGACGAAGAATCAAAAGGTCATCCATACAATTAAGCATAAAACCAATCTTCAAACGATTAGCCTCTGAAATCGCACGCCAAACCAAAGAAAGGACGGATCTAAAATCCACCGACTTCCCTTCAAAGATTCACTGATGACTGGAAGTCCACACCCCCCAAATCACTGCATGGTAGTCGCCTTCCATAAAATCTAAACATGCTCACTAAAGAAAACCGACATGGCCTGCGAGAAGAAGGATTGCCAAGTTTCGGTAGAGACATGTCACTGGAAAGCTGAGAAAAAAGCCTCCCAAAGAGCAACTGCCAGGGGAAAGTGAAGAAAAAGATGATCTGCAAATTCACTACTAACTCCACAAATACTGCAACGAGAAGCCAACCGGAATCCAAACCTGCGAAGGCGATCTTCAATAAAAAGCCTGTTCAACATAAAACGATAGGTCAATGCTGAGCGAGAGGGGGGAATGAAACGAGACCAAACATCTCTCTACCAAACGGTTGGTTCCAAGTTTTGGATTGCACAGCGGAATGAGTTTTTAAAATTTTTTATGCAATCATCAAGTAAACCTAATTGTACAGTAATAATCGAAAACAACAAAAAAGGTGAAACGATTTCATACCAGCTTTTGAAGGCTTCTTCTTACTTTTTTCAATCTCCTTCCTGATTTGAACCATAAGATCTTCTTGGCTATGTCCCGCCATTCGCAACAACGTGTGGGTGCTTCACGGGTTTCAGGAACTTGAATGGAGGTAGAAGAAACTTACGAAAATAACTTGTGTTTTCTATGTGTGGAATTCGGCCACATGAATCAAAGACATAAAAATTTTATATTATTTTTTTTTTACCTGACCACACACCTCTCGTTTTTCTTCTTTTAATTGCACACAACAATTGCATTCAATGCAATTGAGAGAATTGATATATTCTCTTCACTGCGTGTATCAGTTTCAAAAAACCATATATATCTTATATTTATTTATTTTTTTAACCGATAACTTTCATTAATTAATCCTTTAAAATATCTAATATCTATAAGGATAATTAATAACTTTGAATTTAAACTTTTTAAATTCAAATTTGATATCTAATTTAATAAAAATAAATGATCAAATTATCTTATCTTCATTCAAACACAAATATCAATCAACACCATCCAACTAATGATTGATCGCATAATTAAATAATCTTATTATTTAATCAATTTAATCACTAATATTCTTTAATTAAATAATCTCATTATTCAATTAATTTTCAAGTAGATACATGTCACTTTCGTAACACAATTAATTGAACAATCCAATTAATCAACTGTGACCCTTGTTACCTTTAATCAATCGGGCTAGCAATGGGACCTAATGGATCCACGGTATTTCGAGCTCCAATAATCCTTAGAAATAATTAATTAAACTCTTTAATTAATATTTCATGATTATTAACTTCGGTTTTATTCCACTAAAAACCCAAACCTGCATTCTCTCAACTGTAGATGTTTTTACACATACCAATAACTTTCGGTGTCCATCCATATAGCTGTTACATATGGTATAATCTTCCATAAGTAGTTCATAATGAGAGCTGGGTCGTAATGTCTGCTATACTCCTCTAATTACATCTTTTCCTTTAAGTACCATTGATTCTCTATTGAACAATAAATCATACATTCCTCACGGAATTAAGAGAGCACTTATATTGTTCAAGCCTCGAATCAACCCTTAAGGGAACTACTATCTACTTCTCATAAGAAGGAGTGGATTCCACTATTGTGTACAAACCTTTCTAGCCATAAGCCAAACCGCAATCTCAACATACGGAGCAAATTGATCGGGAATGCAACTCCGACCTCACCTATGGTATATCAAAAATCACGATCTAACCTGAAAGAGTCGATAAGACACTCAGGATTAAGATCACTCATTTATAGCCATCATTTGTCGATATATATGAATCTCAGCGTAAACGGATCTTAGTGAGAGATTCATATAAATCGTGGCTCGGTCATATATGATCACATCATACAAGGTGCATCCATTCTCATATCACCATATGAATGATCCATGATAAGATCACCGTACATTACGGAATGGACTGCAATTGTAGATTAACCACATATAAAGTACTCAGCTTTATTTGCTATCTACGGACTCTTTAGATTGCTCATTTCAAACTGAATCCATCTGTATATGACATTCATATACTCAATTCGAAATTACATCCGGCAATCTTGGATGTTAAATACATATGTTATATAAAAGTATGAAACAATTTGAATGAATAAACCACTTCTTTTATTTATGTTCAATTCACATTTACAAATTACAAGCTTTAGGACAAAACCTCCAACAATCTCCCACTTGCACTAAAGCATGTGAGACATGTCTCGTAAACCTAGACCCTCCAGGTGACCCGTAAACACTTTAGCCGGTAAGGTCTTCGTAAATGGATCAGCTTGATTATCCTGTGACACTATCTTGGTCACGGTCACATCTCCTCTCTGCACTATCTCTCTGATGAGATGATATTTCCTCTTTATATATTTCCCTCTCTTGTGGCTTCTTGGTTCTTTGGAGTTAGCCGCAACACCACTATTATCATAATAAAGTGTGATGGACTGATCCAGATCTAGAACAACTTCCAGATCACTCAAGAATTTTCGGTGCCAAACAACCTCTTTAGCAGCTTCACAAGCGGCTACATATTCGGCTTCCATGGTAGAGTCAGCAATACAAGATTGCTTAACACTCCTCCATACAATGGCTCCACCACTAAGGGTGAATACTAATCCAGATGTGGATTTCCTAGAATCCCTGTCTGACTAAAAATCAGAATCTGTGTATCCCAACAGGATCAAATCCTGTCCAGAATACACTAGTATATAGTTTCTCCGTCTCCGAAGATATTTGAGAATAGTCTTGATAGCAACTCAATGATCCAATCCTGGATTGGACTGGTACATACTAGCTCCTCCCACTGCGAAGCAGCTATCAGGTCTCGTGCATAATATAACATACATGAGACTGCCTAACGCAGACGTATAAGGAACACGTTTCATATCCTCAACTTCTTGAGGTGTCTTAGGACACTGTTCCTTAGACAAGTAAACTCCATGCCTGGAAGGTAAATTACCTTTCTTGAAGTTCTGCATCGAAAATTGCACAAGAATCTTGTCGATATACGATGCCTTAAGAGTTGGATCCCTAGAACATAACTCGCATCTCCTAAATCTTTCATTTGGAATTGGCTAGCTTGCCAGCTCTTTACTTCTGATAATACCCCCTACATCATTCCCAATGAGTAGGATATCATCTACAGATAGGACTAATAAAACTTCTTTCTTGTCAACGATGCGCTTGTAGACACAAGGCTCATCAACATTTTGCTCGAAGCCATAGGTTTTGATGACATCATCAAACCTTATGTTCCAAGATCTAGATGCTTGCTTCAGTCTATAAATGGACCTTTGCAACTTGCAAATCTTTTGCTCTTGATCTGGAGACACGAATCCCTCTAGTTGCATCATATAGATGCTCTCATCAAGATTTCCATTTAAGAATGCAGTATTGACGTCCATTTGCCAAATTTCATAATCGAAATAGGAAGCAATAGATAAGAGAATCCTAATAGACTTTGAAAATACACTCTCAAGCTTGTGTCTAACAACCTAGAGGGGGGATGAATGGGTTATTAATCTATTATTACCAACTTTTCGATTAGTCAAAATTAAACATATAACCCAATCAAACAAACATACAAAATCAAGTGTAAAGTGCGGAAATATAAAGAACAATTGATTTTTTTACGTGGAAACCCTTCAACAAGGGAAAAACCATGGGCTATCCTTCTAGCCACACACGATCACAGAAATCCACTATATGAATAAAATATTACACCCTCAAGTGATACTCAGACTCTCATTCTCGACAACCTCAGGCTATGGACACTACCATTACCACTCTTTGTTTAATCCCTAGTGATATCCCCTGATCCACTACTATTGGCGTGAGCACCTCCTACTCTACCCCACGGGCCTTTTACAGTGGCACTTGATCAATGTTTGCCAACCCACCATTGGTTGCAAGACTTTACTGCTTGTGCAACTTCACCCCGAAGCCATAAGACTTTGACTCTATGAAGAGTATATAGTCTAAGTGTATATATGACACTATGCTCAAATGCAATAATGTGCAAGACCAAACACAAAATGTTTAGCTAGATGTTATAATACAATTTAACAACCTAGTTATCAACCAAGCCTACATGTACACATATGAGGTCTCAATTAGTTGTAGAGAAATTCTAATAACCTAATTGTCAAATAAACTCACATAAACATTCATGAACTTGACTAGATGCACAAAGTCAACATAATCATCAATTAAGCATACATGAATATTTATAGATTAGCTATTTAGGCATAAATGACCTAATAATGCAAGCTATCACAAACAAACTCAATCATGCAATTTTGACTCATAAATATAAGCAATAAAGTGAGTCAAGGTATTTAATCAAGCAATAAATACCTAGTCTAGAGTAAGTAGAACAATAAATGATATTCAATGAAGTTCTAACTTACCTAGTCATGAAACCAAGAAAACTCATGCTCATATGATGTTGAATGATGCAAGATGGAGATGGGTTTTGGGTTTGGAGAGTTAAACAAACTCAAATGGAGCTTTATATCTCTAGACTCTCTCTATCTCTCTCTAGGGTTTCTGCAATTTCAGATGAGTTAATGAAGAAGAAGAGATAAAGGAGTTTATATAGTGGGAGACCCGAGCTGATAGAAAAGACATTTTTACCCCTGAAATCAGCGTAGTGCGCAGGTTTTACTGTGCGGGTGCCTACCCGCACACCAACCCGTGCACATGGGGTTTACTGGTTCGACCAGCGAACACACCAGAGAACAGAGGATCTCCAAGCACCAGGGCCAACTGCGCTGGTCTACTGTGCGGGCAGGGACCCGCACACATGCCCTGTCTACATGTAAAAATACATACCAAAACGTGCGAGCATGGACACAACAACCACACGTAAGTCTAGAAATGAAGTGCAAGTGTAATTGTGAAGAATGCACACAAGGGTAATAAGAAATAGATGCATGTCAATATAAATGTATGTAAGTATGTATGCAATGTGTAAATGATGCACACATATAAGCAATGATAAACACAAATGCAAGATGAAGCAAAGCATGCATGAAGTGTGTGTGTGTGTGTGTGTGTGTGTGTGTGCATATAAACTCTTCAACAGACAAAGTTAAGTGAGTATACCTTTTGCTCTTGAAGTCATGGAGATGCTTGGAAGCTTGCCAATGAGGACCTAAGCTATCCATTATACACTCATCCCCAATGTGGTGTGGTTTGTCATGAAATAAGCCAATCATAAAATAGAGGATCCTTACAGACTTACACATAGCTACTGGCCAGAAGGTTTCTTCATAATCGACCTTTTTTTCTGGGTATAACCCTTGGCCACTAGCATTACCTTGAAGGTCTCTACCTTCCCGTCTACTCCTCTCTTTCTCTTGTAGATCCACTTACACCCTATGGGTTTTACCCCATCTGGTAAGTCTACAAGTTTCCAGACTGAGTTAGAGTACATGGACTCCATCTCGAAATTCATGGCTTTAAACCATTCCTCTTTGTCAGGATCTTCCATTGTATTCTTAAATATCAATAGATCATCCACACTACAAGTAGAGACGACATCTCGCCCCTCACATATACCCAAATAGTGTTCAGGTTGTCTCACAACCCTCCCACTACATCTAGGTGGTAGTGTATCCTGACTAGGAATCATCCGACTATCAGATGTCAATGGATCAATAACTCTTGTTGATTGAGCACTAGTCGTACCAGGCTCCATTTCATTCAATACAATCTTGCTACGAGGTTTATGATTACTAATATAGTTATCCTCAAGAAATATTGCATTTGTTTATACAAACAATTTCTTCTCTTCAGGACTATAGAAGTATCCACTTATGGTCTCCGTGGAATATCCTACAAACAAGCAGACCATAGACTTGGGGTCTAGCTTTCCACTTCTGTTCCTTAGCACATATGCTGGACACCCTCATATGCGAAAATGTCGCAAACTAGCTTTACGACCATTTCACAACTCTAAGGGAGTCTTATGAACAAATTTGGATGGGACTACATTCAAAATGTAGGCTGCGGTTTGTAACGCATATCACCAACAAGAATTTGGTAATGCTGAAAAAATAATCATAGATCTTACCATTTCTATAAGGGTTCTATTTCTCCTCTTCTGGACACCATTCTGTTGTGGTGTTCTAGGAGCTGTGAGTTGGAACAGTATCCCATGCACGACCATAAAGTCTTCAAACTCTTGGTCAATGTACTCACCTCCACGATCCGATCGTAGAGACTTGATAGTCTTTCCTAACTGATTCTCAACTTCAGCTCTGAACTCTTTGAACTTTTCAAAAGTTTCCGACTTCCGTTGCATTAGGTAGACATATCTGTATCTGTAGTAGTCATCTATAAAGGTGACATAATACTCATAGCCACCCATTGCTTTAACATTCATCCATCCACAGACGTCTGAATGTATAAGTTCTAGTGGTACTTTAGCTTTACGTCCTTTTCCAGTAAAAGGTCTTTTGGTCATTTTACCTTCTAGACAGGATTCACAGACAGGTAAGGTGCCAACATTTAACTCATTTAAATGTCCACTTTTAAATAGTCTATCTATCCTGTCAAGTTTAATGTGGTCAAGTCTTAGATGCCACAGATATGTTTCGTTTTCTAGAGAAATCTTTTGTCATTTTGTTTTTGGTTTTTCAACTTTAAATATTTCAGCGTTGAACAGTGTTGTATGTATTAACGACCTTAAAAAATACAAATTATTTTCGTTTAATCCTGAACATATATTCAAACCATTCTTTGTAATAATAATAGACTTATTATTAAAAGAAACGGAATATAATTGTTCCAACAACTTTGAAACAGAAATCAAATTTCTTATGAATCCAGGAATAAATAATACATTGTTCAAAACAATAAAACAATTTCCAAAATGTAGTCTAACTACACTCACTTCTCTTACTGACACGACATCCCCCGACCCAACACTTATAGAGAAGGCTCCCTCCTCAAGCTGTGTCCAAGAATCAGTCCACTGCATAGAAGAACAAACATGGTCAGTGGCCACCGAATCAATTATCCAGGGTGAAAAATCATCTTCCACTAAACACGACTCAAGAACAAGTAAATCATACTTACCTTTCGTTTTCTTCTTCTTGGCAACCTCCTCTAGATACTGAAGACATTTCCTCTTCCAGTGTCTAACCTTGTTGCAATGAAAATATTTTCATTTGCCTTGGCCCGTGGAGGGGCCCTTCTTCTTGCCTTGGGCTTTCTTGGGCTTGAACTTACCCTTCGCCTTCCCAACAGATCTCTTCCTCTTTTATTTCCAGAAGAAGATGGTTCAGTAACACTTGCCTCACTGGTCTTACTTTTGATGTCCTTAGCCAAGGACTCAAAAGTAGTGAGCTCATTGAGCAACTGAGTGAGACTGAACCTTAGCTTGTTCATCTTATATTTACTCTTGAACTGATCGAAACTCTTCGGAAAAGTCGTCAGTATGATGATCACCTGACTGGGTTCATCAATGGCTCCGCCATTGATCTCAGCCATGTTGAAATAAGACATCATGTTAAGGACATGTTCCCGAACAGATGCGTCCTCTTTCATCCGAGCAAGCATTGCGGAACGAACAACTTCGTGCCGCTTTCGCTCAGAGGGCTGCCCGAACATAGCCTGCAATGACTCTATTATTTTAAATGCAGTACCCATTGCTTCGTGTTTAGTGACAAGCACGTCTGTCATACTGGCTAACAGATATGTTCGAGTTTTCTCATCTGACGAGACCCATTTTTCATATGCCTCACGAACAGTTCGTGCGACATGGGCAGTAGGCGCTAGAAGACATTCCTCTGTAAGCACAAACTTTAGGTCCTTGGGTGACCAATATTGCATTTATGTTATGTTTCCATTTAGTGTAGTTATCACCAGTTAATTTGTCATTGGCAAGGATTTGTAACAATGCAGATGACATGGCTCAAAAAACATAAATTAAGAATTCATTCAATCATACATTCAAAACATGTGCGAATGTTCGGTATAAAATTAAACATGATGCATGAAAATGTTTAATGAACAAGAACAAGCCTAACAAAACAATGTTTCTATGCCACGACAATCCAACATACCATAAGCAAGTGTCTTCTTAGGGTCGGTCAAATTCTTGCATGTTGGATCGAGACCTTCTCAATCAAATGATATACCAGAATAACACTTATTCCAATATCATTCAACCATAGTTTATTTAGTCAGGTTTTTAATTAACTATTTTAATTAAAACCTTATGAGTGCAACCCATCATTTCAGATCTCATGAGATTAACTTGAGAATTGCCGCCTTAGGGTCGGTCAATCCCGAAATACCCTCAGAAATCCTATCCGTCAGAAAGTCAACCTTGGTATTGATTCTTATGGGAACCCTCCTTAGGGAGGATGAAAGCAAAGCAGTCACGAGGCACCACTTTAATCTCATGGTTTTGAACTAATGATGGAGACCGCGGGATATAATGTCATATATCCATCTCCCACTCATTATTTTATAATTAGGGTTTTCTATTATTATTAATGCACTAGGTGCATTAATCACAAATTATTAGAATCCTATTCCAATAACTAATAAACTAATTCGATTTTTAACTCTTAAAAATCTAGTTCATTAACGATAATTCTAATCTATGTAAACTATTTACTAAGACTAAAATTATTAAATGTGTATTTACCAAGTTTTAACTATTAAAACTAAAAACATTATTAGGTCCAATTATTATTAGGGGCTTAATCGAATTAATCCTAATATTTATAATGGACCCTACTAATCTAAGTAATTAAACTCTTTTAAAAAATTAGTAATTAATGAGAATTACCAAGTTTTTACTCCTAAAAACTAATCCCATTAACTTAAAGCCATTTATGTGAATTACCCATTTTAATCAAATTAAAAAAAACACATAATATAGATGGCTATAATGCATGAATGACATATCAACATATATATGTGTAGGCACACCTAATCTAAATGACATGTATTTGCATGACAATGCTATAATTATAACATAATAAAAGCATATATGAATTGACCGAGTACGATGGGTGTATATAACTTTAAAAAAAAAAATTAATTACAAAAAATATCCAAGACATTCCTTGGTCTTCTTGTATTTCCAAAAATCTTCAAGTCCATTGTAATATCTTTAGTCTTCCGGGCCCAAAATCAAGTCCAACTTGATTTATTTTAATGGATCCATCTCATGGATAAAATCCCTAAAGCTCAAATGTTACTCTAACATTTTTCGTAGCCTTTTCCCAACAAAAATTTTAGCCCAAACTTGCTTGCGCACATACAGCCATAGCGCTTGCGAATAGGGAGTGCGTGACTGCTGCACAAAGAACACAACAATTTGCGCAACACTTATGCATGTGATGTAGCAGTGCAATGCGCAACATGTGGCATGCATATGCCAAATTGTGTTGCAGCTTTGAGTTTGCAATAGTCACGCAAATTGTGTTTGCAATAGTTAAGGCATTCCTTGCAACTTTGAGTTTGCAATAGTCACGCAACCCAAATTGTGTTGCAGCTGTGCATTGCGCAAAAACATAGCATACATGCGCTTTGCACATCTGATGTGCGCTTGCCGCACACATGCGCAATAATTGTGCTTCGCATCGCGCGCGATGTTGCATGTTTGTCTTCCGGATTGTCACGCTTCATTGATTTACATTAATAAAATGAAATACATCAAATCAATTAAAAATAATACAACCCGGAATTAATATTACATCAGAATAATATTACATCAGAATAATATTACATTTAAAATTCAAAACCCTAAAACCCATGTACCGTAAAAATGTACGATCAACCATATTTAAATTAAACGATTTAATTATAAATATTCATACAATCATAAAGACGGTGCCTATACATTCATACATACAATCAGAAGCAATGGAATTCGATTATACTATACAAAAATAAGCTCTGATACCAATTGTTGGTTCCAGGTTTTGGATTGCACTAGCGGAATGGGATTTTAAAATTTTTTATGCAATCATCAAGTAAACCTAATTGTACAGTAATAATCAAAAACAACAAAGAAGGTGAAACGATTTCATACCAGCGTTTGAAGGCTCCTTCTTACTTTTTTCTATCTGCTTCCTGATTTTAACTACAAGATCTTCCCGGCTATGTCCCGCGATTGGCAACAGCGTGTGGGCGCGTCACGAGTTTCTGAAGCTTGAATGGAGGTAGAAGAAACTTACAAAAACAACTCTTGTTTTCTATGTGTAGAATTCGGCCACCATGAATCAAAGACAAAAAATTTATATATATTTATATATATATATATATATATATATATATATATATATACACCTTTTGTTTTACCTGGCCGCACACCTCTCGTTTTTATTCTTTTAATTGCACACAACAATTGCATTCAATGCAATTGGGAGAACTGATATATTCTCTTCACTGCATGTATCGGTTTTCAAAAAACCATATATATCTTATATTTATTATTTTTTTAACTGATAACTTTCATTAATGAATCCCTTAAAATATCTACTATCTATAAGGATAATTAATAACTTTGAATTTAAACTTTTTAAATTCAAATTTGTTATCTAATTTAATAAAAATAAAATAATCAAATTATCTTATTTTCATTCAAACACAAATATCAATCAACACCATCCAACCAATGATTGATCGCATAATTAAATAATCTTATTATTTAATCAATTTAATCACTAATATTCTTTAATTAAATAATCTCATTATTCAATTAATTTCCAAGTAGATACGTGTCACTTTCTTAACACAATTAATTGGACAATCCAATTAATCAACCGTGACCCTTGTTACCTTTGATCAATCGGGCTAGCAAAGGGACCTAATGGATCCACAGTATTTCGAGCTCCAATAATCTTTAGAAATAATTAATTAAACTCTTTAATTAATATTTCATGATTATTAACTTCGGTGTTATTCCACTAAAAAACCCGAAGCTGCATTCTCTCAACTGTAGATGTTTTTACACAAACCAATAACTTTCGGTGTCCATCGATATAGCTATTACATATGGTATAATCCTCCACAAGTAGTTCATAATTAGAGCTGGGTCGTAATGTCCGCTATACCCCTCTAATTACATCTTTTCCATTAAGTACCATTGATTTTCTAATTAACAATAAATCCTACATTCCTCACGGAATTAGGAGAGCGCTCATATTGTTCAAGCCTCGAATAACCCCTTAAGGGAACTACTATCTACTTCTGCAGGAAGGAGTGGATTCCACTATTGTGTACAAACTTTCCTAGCCATAAGCCAAACCGCAATTCCAACATACAGAGTATATTGAACGGGAATGCAACTCCGATCTCACCTATGGTATATCAACAATCACGATTTAACGTGGAGGATTCGATAAGACACTCAGGATTAAGATCACCCATCTAAAGCCATCATTTGTTGATATATATCAATCTCATCGTAAACGGATCTTAGTGAGAGATTCATATAAATCGTGGCCCAGTCATATATGATCACATCATACAAAGTGCCTCCATTCTCATATCACCATATGAATGATCCAGGATAAGATCACCGTACATTACTAAATTGTCCGCAGTTGTAGATTAACCACAAATAAAGTACCCAGCTTTATTTGCTATCTACGGACTCTTAAGATTGCTTGTTTCAAACTGAATCCATCTGTATATGACATACATATACTCAGTTTGAAATTAAATCCGGCAATCTTGGATGTTAAATACACATGTTATATAAAGTATGCTACAATTTGAATGAATAAACAACTTCTTTTATTTATGTTCAATTCACATTTACAAATTACAAGCTTTAGGGCAAAAACCCCAACACAAACAACATGAGGAATATCACAGAAAAACTGGGAATAAACAGCCTTGCAAGAAACACGACCATCTCGAGAATTAGCCCAAACCAGAGAATCCACAACAGGGTAAATCGCTATCCGATCAATCCGAAAACACAGATCTGGGAAACGGGCTCAGAAACAATCGTCCAGCACCCATCTACGCTTCTGAATAAATTTTGAGACCCTCGCCCTGAGCGGATTAGCTAAATAATATGGGATCTCTAAAATCTCCAAAATGGGAACCCTCGGCCAATTATCACGCCAAAAGGTCTCGTTGAGAGTTCTCGCCAATCAGCCAGATACTTTCCTTTAGAAGGGAACTATAATTGGTCTACAGAGAAGACCAAATCGAGGAGGTGATATACCCTCCATGAGGCTTCTGCAACTGCATGAGATACCTCTCCCAAAGAAATGATAAAGCAGAACCATCAGATGTCATAAACTTTAAAGTGAATTTCTGCAACAGCGAATCATTCAGCAACCCAAGATCTTTCAGACCAAGACCACTATGAGAGTAAGGCCTACAACAATGATCTTAAGCAACCGAACCAACTTAGTCTCCTCACAAGAACCAGTGCATAAAAAGTTCCTCAACTTGAGGTTAATCGGCGATAGTAACAAAGAAAGCCACTTGTAAATCATGAAAGAGTGCACAAATGAACTGGTGATAACCGACCTGATCAAAGTAGCACGACCAGCATGGGAGAGGGACTTGCCCTTCCATTTAGCGAATTTAGACAAGATCTTATCCACAATACGCCGTAACACCGCCTTTCGAGGCTTACCCCGAAACAAAGGGACTCCAAAATAAGAAAACGGAAGCAGCCCAATCTGCATACCAACCAGAGACTACAAACTATAAATCTGAGAAGGGGAGGCAGAAGATCCGAAATAAATGAAAGACTTACCCCAATTAACCAACTGGCCTGAAATATCAACATAATCTCTAAAAGCACCCATGATATTCTTCAGATTCTTTTGAGTGCCTCCGTAAAAGATCAGAATATCATTTGCATAAAGCAAATGAGCTGGAGCAAAAAAATCCCATTAGGGAAGAAATCTACAGAATCTAAGAAGTACTCACCATCTTCGTCAACAATATACTAATGAAATCCTCTACAATACCAAACAAAAGCGGAGAGAGCAGATCTCACTGACGAACCGCTCTAAAGCAACAGAAATAACCCTCTGAGACCCCATTCAATAAAACCGAAAGCATAGACGAACCAAGAATAACGTCTATCCAATCCAAAAACAGAAGAAAACCCAAAAGCGTGAAGCACTCTATAAAGGAAAGACCAATCCAGAGTGTTAAAAGCCTCACGGATATCAATCTTCATGGCCAAGTTACCCCTATAGCACTTCTTCTGTAACACATTCACACAGTCAGAAGACAAAGCAATACAATCCTCGATATGCCAGTCTCGAATGAATCTAAACTGCTGAGGAGAAATGATTCTACCGCGACCCGAGCTAAAAGATCAGCCGAAACCTTTGAAGAAGAAATTTACTAAGCACAATCGGCCGAAACTAATCAATCAAAATCGAGTCCCTTAGCTTCGGAAGAAGAACAATGAAACTAGAATTGAGACTCGGGAAAATAACTCCAGTGATGAAAAAATCCTGAACAGCGAGGTCCACGTCACTACCTACAACATCCCAACATCTCTGATAAAATCTACCAGAAAACCCATCTAGCCCAGGGGAAGAAGTAGCATATATAGCAAAGACCGCATCATGAATATCATCTGTAGATGGAACGCTAGTTAAGAAAGCATTCTCTACGGCAGTCACTAAGGAAGGAAGCACATCATCTATAATAGATAAACCTCTACTAACTCGAGAAAAAACCGAGGAAAAGAGGTCAAAATAATAACTGATGATATGATCCATGATGGTGGGCCGATCCTCTAAGAGAACCCTATTAATCAAAAAGGTTGAAATAACGTTACAATCCTGCAAACGTTTGATAGTGGCATGAAAGAAAGATGTGTTCTGATCACCATCACGAAGCCACCTAACTCTGGACCGATCTCGAAAAAAAAAGAACTCTTGTTTGCGTAGCAACACATCTAGCTCAGAATGAACACTCGCTCGGACATAAAAATATTATCTGAAAAACCCTAGTTAGATAGATCCAACTGAATAGAATGAAGCTTTGCAGACTTCCCAGTAATGGCAAAGTTGAGATCCCCGAAAACCTAGCAATTCCAAGTCTTGAGAGCCTTCTTCAAGCTTCTCAGCTTATTGATAACAACCTGGAAAGGCCTACCAACAAAAGGAGAGCTCCAAATCCTGCGAAAAATAGCTATAAAATCAGGATGCTCTAACCGCATGCTCTGAAACCGAAATGACCTATTACTAGAAACCTTAAAATTTGATAACCGAACCAACAACAGACAGTGATCATAACAAATATAGGGAAGAGCCACATATAAAATTTCCTGCCAATAGGAAATGCAACCATTCGAAACCAAAATTCTATATAACAGTCTCTCAACTTTAGTGTGGGTACTGCGACCTCTAACCCAAGTGAAACGAGCGCCCTGAGAACGAATACCAAACAAATCACAATCCTTAATCATTGACCTGAAATCCTCACAAGAACCACGGGCAGAAGAACAGGAACCTAAAGTCTCATGAGAACCTAGAACCGCATTAAAATCCCCAATAACCAACCAGGAAATGAAACCAAACTAACCATAACCCAAAGAGACTGCCAAAGCGACCTACGAACCACCGCAGAAGTGTTCGCATAAATAAAAGTGTACCGATGCACCCGAGAACTGATCGAGAGCAAAATGGTAAGCTGTTGATCAAGATAGAGAGCTATCTGAGCATCAGGAAAAGAAACATAAGAGAAAACTAAATAGTTGGAATCAACACACCCCTATCGTTCATGCCCACTAGATGAAAACCGAGCGAAGACCATAAACCTGAAGAGATAGAGGAAAAATCCACCATAGGGTCCGTAATACAAACCAAATCAGGTCTATGTAAATGACACAACTCCTTAAGAATCCACCTCGTGGGCCCGCTCCGGATCCCATGATAGTTCCAAAAAAGAACATTAATTATACGAAACCATCGGAGGAGCTCAGTATCCAGACTTTAAAGAAGCCAGCTTACGCTCAACCCTCAAAGCTCTCTAAGCAACATTAGCATTGGCTAACTCACCCTCCTCCACCAGGGAATTCCATAAAGAATCTACAATGAGGTGAAGCTCGATAGTTGTATATCACATTATTTTGTTTCAAATTTATTAAAAATAATAAACAAAAAGAATCGTCAAAAATATTTTTCTTATTGGTTGTTTCTACAAAAATTAACACTTAAACAAATTGTTTGCTTTTTGATCTAAATTATTCTCATCACTTTGGAATCAAATAAAACTTTAATGATATTAAAAAGAAATGTTTTGGGGTTGTTTAACATGATAAGATTTTAAAAATAATTAAAAATCTAACAAAATTGGTATGTAGTATATTTAGAATTTGTGTCCTCGATCTTATAGTAATTTAATTAGGATGAAGTTATCATATAATAATAATAATAATAATAATAATAATAATAATGGAATGTCATTGTTGGAGGTGATTTTTCATAGGGTTGAAAGATCAACCGGTCAACGTGTTTCAATGCTTGTGATTAACGAAAATTGATAATAAATATGTGGAAAACTAAATAAGATGAAATTATGTGGTAAAACCCTAGATTAGGGAAACAACCACGGTTGCCGGCGACGGCGGTTAAAAGGTTTCACTATGAAGTAATTTGATTACCTCATCAACTCATTGTCTCTCGTTACTGCTTATATTTTTCGATGATGTTTACAATGATATTTAGGTTGTGTTTATACAACCTGTATGTAGCCCTAATTCTTGGTGTGCAAGTAAAAGATCGTAGAATCTTGTTAGGATTCTTCTTGGATGGATTGTCTTAATCTCTTTCCTGTTTGGAATTATCACGTAATTAATGTAGTTGATTCATTGTCAAATTAGGACTCCTGATATCTTGGAGAAGATCAATGTGTTTCCTTGTTGAGGTGTGGTTCTAAGCTTCATATCTTAGTAAAACTTCTTTACTGGTCGTTGTACTTAAATTGATTTGCAATTGCCTAATTTGGATGAGTGAATCCTACTGTTTAAGATATCTTGGTCGACTAGACCCTTGTCTCATTAGAGCCTCTTTGGCCGAGCGATCTTCCCTGCAGCTCACTTCGCTTTTATTGCTTATTGATGATGCGTCCATCCAGGTAACGTGTTCTTAGTCAACTGTTTGGCTATGTTTGACTAGTTGAATTTTAATGACGTGGCGTATCTTTTCCTAATATCCTAGTTGGTTTGATGACGTGTCAGATGGTCAAAATTTACATATAACAATACCCCATCAAATACATGTTCTTAGTCAACTGTTTGGCTATGTTTGACTAGTTGAATTTTAATGACATGGCATATCTTTTCTTGATATCCTAGTTGGTTTGATGACGTGTTAGATGGTCAAATTTTACATATAACAATACCATATCAAATACTTAAACCAAGTGTTTCGGTCTGCCAAACTCTTCTACATTTTCTATGACTGACTCGTTCGGCGAAGCGTATTTGAAAAGGCTTCATGCATTTTATTGCTTAGCTTATTAATGTTACTTAATGCCTTAATTGCTAAGTTTAAATACCAGCCACAAAACATTCAGCTAAAATGATGATTGGATCATTGATCGAGACGTCTGGAGGCTTGAAATTCTCGACGCATGTCACCTTCTAAGTAGGTATGATTAGTGCGACCCTCGTGAGATGTGCGCTGATAACTTGGTCACGTTACCCACATCTCTTGATTTTCCCACGCGTGGGGTTACCTGAGCATACATTAGGGTTTCTCTCACCTGCTATATAAGTCTTAAAAGCTCTTCATTTTCTTCACTTCTTCACTTACACCGAAACTCTACCCATTTTTAAGCAGGATAAGCAAGAACACAAGCCCATAATCTTCAAGTTCTCTGGAGTCCAAATCCTCCAATTTCTTTTGCTCTTCGACAACTTATTTCGCTCTTCTACTCATCTTTCCAACATTTTCCAGTTCCAATCTTCCTCAAATTTCGGTGAGTTTTTCGTGGATCCTTTTACTCGTTTTCATTTGGTTAATCTTTTGATTAGGGTTGTGGAAATTGTGGACAAAGAGAGAGGTTGTTGATGAGTCCATCATTGCCTATTAATACACGATTAGAGATTTTGCCTGTTCAATCCTAGCTAATCGAAAACCTGGGCGCTTAAGAGTCTACTTCTGTGAAAATGATCGGGTCCCGCCATTCTTTGAATCTTTTGGGATCTGGTTCGATCATATTCATGTCCAGGTTTTTTCGGGCATATATGGCGTCCCAAACCTCTGTCATCCTTTCCCTGTTGCTTCTGCCTGTGTGGGGTCCTCTGAATATGGTGTTTATTGCCTTATCGCCCTTACTTCGACTCGAACTCTCCTTTCTCTTTTGGTTCCTCTTTGACCGATCATCCCGCGAGGTTCCTTCTGCTAACTATCCATTTTCTTAAGAATTAGATCTTTAAGATGTCCTTCTCTGATGAGTGTCTCAATGTGGTCTCTCAGTTGATAACACGATGACCTGTCATGACTACTTTCCTTGTGGAATATACAGCATTTAGTGGTGTCTTTACAGGCATAAGCTGACTGCCTAGGAGGGTACTTGACCAATTTCTTGTCATTAACAATAGCCAAAATCTCCTTCTGCTTTTTGGTGAGGGGGGTATAGTTGGTGTACTGGCCTTGGAATTTCTTGTCATTCAGACTATTCATCTGATTCTCCTCTCGGCAACAATCTTGGTTCTTGTTACTCTTTCAATGATCACCCTTTTAATTCTTCGAGTTGCCATCATTTGATTTAGCACTCTCTTCAGGGCGACAACCATGAATATACTCCCTCTCTGAGCAAGCTCTTTTTCTTCAGCCATAGCGTAACTGCCTGCCACATCCATCAGGTCATCATAAGTACTCGAGTATTTTCTCCTTAAATCGAAGGATAGCCGATCATTCTACATATTGTTGGTGAAAGCAGCCACCACACCCTCATCATTGGGGGTATGAATCTCTAATACCTCATGGGAGAACCTATTCAGGTAATCCTTTAAGCCTTCATTCTTCTCCTACTTGAAAGTAGCAAGATGAGCCGCTAATTTCCTTCTTTTAATATTCCCTATGATCTGTCATGAAAAAGCTTGAGTCAATTCTTGGAAATTCCTGATCGTTCCCCGTGGGAGCTTTCCAAACCACTTGGACCCCTGATCCCCAATTGTTTATCGGAATGCCAAACACAACAGCGGGTCGTTCTAGTTATACTGTGCCGTCGCGCTTTGAAAGTGTCTCACATGCTCTTTCGGATTCAAGTTTGCTTTACACGACTCGACGTGAGGCATCGTGAATCTTCCCGAGAATATGGGTTTGGAGGATACTATCTATGAAGCGTCTTTTAGAGTCATCATCTAATAAAGCACTTGGCCCTTGACGACGCTCTAATGCCTCTACCTTTTGGATCAGCCTTCGTATCAAAATATCACGCTCACCATCTGGCTCGCCTTCAGTGCCAAAAATGCTGATGGATGGTGATCCCTTGCTGGACTCTGCGGGTATCTACATTAGTTCGAATACTGGGGGTGCCAAATCTTATTAGAGACTTGCCCGCTCGGCGTCTCCTTCGAGGTGGACTATCATTATCATCAAATGAGTCAGACGGACTCCGCATGTAGGCCCCTCAATGGGTTTCCTCCGGCCTAGAGTCCGTATTATAGCGTTCCCATCTGCTTCGTTCACTAGGTCCCTTGTCTCTCTTGTGCTTGTGATCCCTTCGATCTCGTTCGCCAGTTTGAACATTGTTATTTCACTCGGACTCCTTATTCAGCTTCAAGGGTGCATCTAGTGTTGGTGCCATAACCTCCGATCACAACCTTTGAGCTGGGGGTACAATGAGGGTGCTTAAATCATATGATGAGGTTATCTCAACGGTTGTTGAAAAAGTGATCCATTGCCTAGCCATGTCTTCGATAACCCTTCGCAAAACGGTCTGGATATGTTGCAAAGCCTCAGGGGTTAAACCAGCTAGTTGGTTGTTATGGACAACCACTGATTGACTCTTATTGCCAGGGATTCCCGTCGATTGGTTTCCTCTGGAGTTCACATCTTTTGAAGGAAGGTTCTGGTTTTGAACGTGGTCTGATCCATCGTCATCCCTGCTATTTGCCATGTGGTATTGTGAAAAAACTTCGTGGAGGTATACTTCAACTCCCCCTCATTCTAGCATAACTATTGGCAGTGATTATTCATAGGGTTGAAAGATCAATCGGTCAACGTGTTTCAATGCTTGTGATTAACGAAAATTGATAATAAATATGCAGAAAAGTAAATAAGATGAATTTACGTGGTAAAAGTAAAACCCCAAATTAGGAAAACATCCATGGTTTTCGGCGACTACCGTTCATTATGAAGTAATTTGATTAGACCCTTAACTCACTATCTCTTGTTACTACTTATAATTTTCGATGATGTTTACAATGATATTTAGATTGTATTTATACAACCTGTATGTAACCCTAATTCTTGGTGTGCAAGTAAAAGATTGTAGAATTTTGTTAGGACTCTTCTTGTATGGATTGCCTTGATCTCTTTCCTATTTGGAATTATCACGTAATTAATGTAGTTAATTCACTATCAGATTAGGACTCCTGATATCTTGGAGAAGATCAATTTGTTTCCTTGTTGAGGTGTGGTTCTAAGTTTCATATC
Organism: Dipteronia sinensis; assembly: GCA_033220585.1. Taxonomy (NCBI): domain Eukaryota; kingdom Viridiplantae; phylum Streptophyta; class Magnoliopsida; order Sapindales; family Sapindaceae; genus Dipteronia; species Dipteronia sinensis. Next base: position 28,918,827 of record CM065642.1, read on the forward strand.
TTGGTGAAACTTCCTTACCGGTCGACGTGCTTAAATTGATTTGCAATTGCCTGATTTGGATAAGTGAATCTTGTTGTGGAAGATATCTTGGTCGACCAAACCCTTGTCTCATTAGAGCCTCCTTGGCCTAGCGATATTCCTTGCAGCTCACTTCGCTTTGATTGCTTATTGATAACGTGTCCATCCGGGTGACATGTTATTAGTCAACTGTTTGGCTGGGTTTGACTAGTTAACTTTTAATAATGTGGTATATCTTTTCTCGATATCCTAACTGGTTTGATGACGTGTCGGCTGGTCAAAATTTACATATAATAAAAAAAAATGAATCATAGAAAAAAAAATTATGTAGCTTGTCAATACTATAGCATCAATCTTTAAGAATAAGTAGAAAGACGATTTTTTCCCTTCAACTTTAATTGAATCAAGAATTATAATTTTACCCTCGAATTATGAATACATTAACAAATAAAATAAATTGAAAATAAATTGAAAAAAAATAGGAAAATCATATAAATAATCAAATTTAATTACAAAAGTAAAAATTAAGAAAAAAAAGGGAGGGGTATTTACAGTTTAGTCTCTGACTAAAAGAAAACATCAATTTTTCACTTAAGTTTGTATTTTTCGTTAAACCGGATCTTAAATTTATAAAAATGACTTTTTTTTATATAAGAAGCTCAGACTACAGGGACCAAGCAAAGAGGAAAACAGCAACAACAATTAAATAGGCATATCAGCCATAATAATGTGACTAACACTATTAGGAGCTTCCTCCATCCAAAATCGATCTTCGTCAATCAGAAGATCATACTTGGCCAGACCATAAGCTGCCTGATTTGCCCATTTGTGTGTGTTTAGAACTATCACACCATTCATCTCATTCAGCATATTTCCAATGCTATCTAAAATGGCTCCCCCATTAGCATCAGCATAATCACCATTCATGATTTTGCCCGCCACCCACTTAGCGTTTGTTTCAAAACAGCACGCCCCTAGGCTGCAATCCCTCCAAAACTGAATACCTCTATAAATTGCCCAGGCTTTAGCAGTAGAGATATCAAAATTGGCCTCAAGTACCTGGGAAGAGGTGGCCATGACTTATCCTGCAGAATTACAAATAATAATCCCAATACCAATTCTCTGTTTCTCCGGATCAACAACAGCATCACAGTTAGCTTTCAGCAAACCCAACATAGGAGGCCTCCATCCAGTATCACTAGCTGTCCTTTGAGACTGATTAATATCCTTTTTTTTCTCATTGGCAGAATTAAACAGATCAAGGTAATTTCTACTCCACCAGATCACCTCATTACAATCAGTCTTACCCTTCTCAAACACTCCCAATTTCCGGATGTACCATACTCTCCAAAAGATCGTACAAAGCAAGTCCAAATGCTCAAAACTGAGTTTGGATGCCACATTAGTCATTAATTCTAGAAAATTAGAGTACCTCCTAGTGACATCGATATTTCTTGGAACCCACTTCTGACGCACAAACTTGAGGTTCTTGCACTCCCAAAGAGCATGAATGGTAGTCTCATTTTCCTTTTTACAAATTGGGCAGATATCATCGACCCTGATTTTTCTACGCGTAAGATTTGCCATGGATGGAATCCAGTCATTACAAGCTTTCCATATGAAGAGTTTGATTTTCATTGGCAGCTTCATTCTCCAGAGGACCTTCCACCAATTGCTCAGCTCCCCAGAGTTAGACGCCATGTCCCTTGAGCAAGCAAGGTCTCTGCCCACCCAATAACCACTCCTAACTGAGAAACACCCATTGTTTTCAAAGTCCCATATAAGGGAGTCTTTAGCATGTCTGAACCCCACTGGAATTCTTAAAATTCCATCAATCTCCTCTTTTGAAAAATTCCGCTTCAGAGTAGCTATATCCCATCCTCCACTTACCGAGATCAGGCTATCCACTGTAGCCTCCAAACCAAGTGTTTGAAGGGATATGATTTTTAAAGACACAGAACTAGGGATCCAGTTGTCCTTGTAGATTTTAATCTCACTCCCATTTCCCACTTGCCATCTCATTCCTTTCTCCGGGATTTCTCTCCCCCATAAAAGGCTCCTCCAGACATATGAATCAACAGCAGATTTAGAGACATTCATCAGTGATACGATCCTCGTCGTTTGGTGACTAAGACCGTTCTATGGACTGATTTGGATGGAAACCGCGACCCAAAACCTATAACGAGATGCGAACCTTAGTATAAAGGAAGACGCCACAATCAAGGATGAGATACTTGATTGATAAGTCTGGAAGGAACGCCATAGAGGAATTCTGATAAGTTCCAATTAGTTCTCAAAGAACAAAAGAGAAATTGCTCTCTATTTTATTAATAATCAACTACCATTTTATTGAAATAAAAGGGTACAATTTATAGTACTAAGGCCACAGAAGACCAGCCTTAAAAATCTCTGGAAATCCGAAGATTATTACAATGATTCCTGAAATTGTGCCCAAGGCAACGAAAAAGGAAAGTTTGACAAATTAAAAACATTCTTAACTAAGCTAATTTCGGCCTCAAATCAAGGAAGGAAATCTTGCCTTTAATTCCTTAATATCTCAGCCTAAAATTGTGCAACAAGAAATAAAAAAAAAATACAATTTATTCAGCCCTAAATCAGCTCCCAACGCCTATTGACTTTCTTGGACTTGAATCATGTTTGTTATGGGCTGTAGATTTCGTTCATCACCTTCAATGAGCCTCCACGTGCTTGCTTGGGCACAAATCCCTTGAATCA